>OY821789.1:31440187-34390149 GCA_963682175.1 Triglochin maritima
ATCCTCACTCGCAACTCCACCTTCGGCAACCTCCACCAAACTCTACCACCACGACGACAGACACGTGAGGTCGAGAGAGCGAAATTAAACAAAGGGACGGGTTGGCAAAACAAAGAACTCACCTCCAACCGCCAACCACTCGCCGATCCTCCCTACGCCGGAGAACCTTCTTCTTCCTCGTCGGAGTGCACTGAGAGAGGGAGAGAATGTGAGAGAGAGACGTGAGCAACTGAGAGAGAGAGAGAGGGAGAGGGAAAACCATAAATATCTCTCACCTTTCAATCCCAACCATCCAATCCATACCTCTCCATCTCCACCACTCATCTCATCCCAACCATCTCAACCCCTCATCCAACCATCTTCAATCCCAGCCATCCATTCCATCTTCCCTTAATCACCACCTAAAACATGATTAAGGCACAATTAGGATAGGATTAGGATCAGAATCCCACAATAATAATACATCTTTTTTTATATAATATCTCATATTAATAAAAATTAAATTACAAAGCCGAATAAAACATTTGAACCACCAAATACATATCTAAAAAAAATAAAAAGTAAAACTTGCAATTTTAATAAATTAAAATTAAAATTTGAATAAATTAAAATTAAAATTTGAATGTGATTTTGTAATTTCAATGTAATTACAATTTTTAAATTTGCATTTTTAATGTAACATTTCAAAATTATAAT
The DNA here is from genome assembly GCA_963682175.1 of Triglochin maritima. Lineage (NCBI taxonomy): Eukaryota > Viridiplantae > Streptophyta > Magnoliopsida > Alismatales > Juncaginaceae > Triglochin > Triglochin maritima. The sequence continues at coordinate 31,440,884 of OY821789.1, forward strand.
ATTTATATAGTATTATGAGTGTCTATCCGTAGAATACGACGAGATAAGAATGATATTGATTTTTTTTAAATATTAATTTTATTTTGTAAGATATCTCCATCTTAAAATAATATAATCATTTTTTTTTATTTTATTCAATTCAAAATACAAATGTTTCAATCACTATTAAACAAATATTAAAAAATAAAAAAATCCTCACTTCCGACGGTACAAATGGTGTGCATCTCTCTTATTTTTTTTAACTGCTCTAGGACGTGCTTTTAGCTTGCAGACGAACCAATCACCTTTATCATGAAAAAGTCAACCCACGTAATCACTCAATTCCCCCACTCACACGATGCCACGTTGGCAATTAACCCAAACCCTTATGACATAAATCTCGTTATTTTTGCTTCTCTTTCCCCAAGTTAAATAATGATGATGGTGGTGGTGACGTTTCTTCTGATCACGACTGATAATAATAAGCTTTTCAATGACTTGTTCAAGGAAATAACAGAGCTACTAGTAAATTGTAATCTCTGTGAACTTGCTCTTGCTTCGGCAAACCAAACAATTCCGTTAAACATGTTGTTTCATTCTGTTGTACTTTAAACTTGATGTTTCGCTACGGAAAAAAACCAATGCTGTTAAACATGTAATAAATTTATTTTGAAACCGGGAACTAATACAGCTGGAATCAGGAGTACACAATATACACCGGTACAAAATGGAACCGGCATTAAATTTCCCTCATCAGTGGACTTGCTATAAGACCGGATTAAGTTTGAATCGGTTTATATTTTTCTTATTAATTAATTTATTTGGAAAAAAAACTACTATTTACGATGAGTTTAATATGAGGTATCCATCATTTTATGGTTTATATTGTTAATATATTCTTAGTTTAGAAACCTATTAGAAAAAATAGCCTTTTTATATATTAAAAATAGCTAGAGTTGAAAACATAATAGTAAATCAATAATTTAGTAAACGGAGCAAATTCATTTGTACCCTTCAAATGAATTTGAAAATTTTATAATTAAAGAGATTATCACCTATACCCGTCAATTTAAAAGTTGCTTGGAGATGAGTCAAAAAATTAGCTTTAGGTATTGAAATACAATTTTATGTTTCTTTTTCTAATATACTGCACGATATCTTCTCAAAAATAAATTGTAGTATATCTAGTGATTTAATGCTATTTTATTTTATTTTATTGAGGTCTTAAATTATTTTTGCCTTGTAAGATTTGATGATTCAATGTAGGAGTTATGTGTAGGTACATCTAAGGTTCAGAAATTCGGGATACGAATGCGATGCAGTGAGGTATCGTATCTGATATATACTGAATGCGTTTGCGGTTTAATAATAAAATAATATAAAATAAATATATTAATTATAAATTATATACACTACTAAATTTTAGGTGTATTTTTGAATAATACTAGAGATTAATACACTACTAAATTAATATTTTTGAATAATACTAGAGATTAATAAAAAAATTAGGTGAATTTTTGAATAATTTCTAAAATCAATAATTTAATATTAATCAAATTAAAGTAAAAAAAATAAAAAACCAAAAAAACCACATCGGGAAGATGTGATGTGCTTCTTCTGCGTCCGCATATGCAACGGCACGGGTCGCATTCACGAGGGTACATCTACTAAAAGGATAAAATATCAGAAAAAATTGGACAGTTTAAGATGTGTGATTTCTTTAAGTTACATGACTAACCTGACAACAAATAATAGAAGTATTGAATGATTGATTGATCTTCACGACCGAATATACCGGTGAAACAAGGATTGCGGGAACCGACAAATATAGTGAAATTAGTGGAAGTCGTATCATTTTTCACACTAAAAAATAGAAATAGTCAAGATATAGTTGAGCCCCAAACGACAAATTGTAAATTGTAAATTTTATTAAAAACAAAAAATAATAAAATTTTAAAATTTTAAATTATTTTATTTTTTGAAAAAGGTGAGTTGGTAAATAATTTTAAAAACAAATAAAGTTCTAGAGATTTTAATCGATATTTTAAGTAATAAATTTACACAAGTTTATGATATTTTAACTTAAAATCAAAAGATTTTCATACAAAGTCATTTTGGCAAGGGCAATGAAACAAAATATAAAAATGGCTTCTACCAATTATATTTATATTCTTGCAAATTGTAAGAGAAATTAATTCCAAAACCTGGAAAATAATAAATAGGGTACCATCAATAATGTCCGACTTCACAAAAAAGACTTGCTTGTCAAAATAGTTTCATCTCAACCCAAAAAAAGATCGATAGTAGGCACTCGAATGGGCTCATATGATCAAACGAGATTTGAGAGAGGATTATATTACAGTGGTGATCGTACCTCTATAAATTCTAGCGTCACTTTTTTGGTGTGCATTTCTTATCTCTTAGTTTTGAGATCCGTATTTTTAGAGATTAATTAGCGCTAATCAATTCACTCATCTCTAGATTAACCTTGATTCAACTTACAAACAATTGACTACCCATCTTCATGAGAGTTGAGTGTGATGGATGGATTATTAAAGTTAAATATTTTTTGTTCTTTAATTATTATTATTAGTATTATTATTATTATTGTAGATGACGAACCTTTGTCATACCAATTATAATTTGAGTTTGAAAAACTATTTGGGTAGCATGGATTTCATATATAGGATGTTTCATAGGATGTTTCATAAGATGTTTTATATACAAATGAGGAAGTCTTCGTGAATATCTGAGCTAAGCTCCAGAGTCACACTGAAGTCACTGTATACATTTATATATAGTTCACTCTGACCATTTCGATCCGTGTTTCTTTGACGTGGAGTAGTTACACAAATAGCCATGGCTTCACTTGGTGATGTTGCGATTTTGCTGGACAGTGGAACGCAGTTTTTAAGAGTCTTATGGGAGATCTTTGGCCCTCCCATCCGCAGATGTTTTGGAGCCGACGACGGGTACATATATAAAGCCTTTCTCTTTAGAATCATGCATGGATGAAAAGGTGAAACACGCATAAACATGACCATCCTTGCAAGAAGACAGAATATCCATGATCGGTCATCCTTATCTTGTATCCCTAGTCTCGAGGAGACGAAAAGGTGAATCAAGGATGTCCATGATCACCCCAATCCTATAACTCATATCCCTAATCATGTGCGGTTAAAATTAAGGTCAAACAAGTATGACCTTGATTAGTTGTTGTTGGATTTGATTATTTTCCTCTCACAAGAGTTCAATTTAAAGAATATATCAATGAACGAGGTTACTTCACTTGATAAATCCTTAATTTTCACTAAAAACCCCCCACTTCAATAACATATTTTTCCTGAGAAACAACCCATGTACAAGTTTTATTAGCTTATTTATTTTATTTTCAATAAAATGTTTTCTTCTTCTAATGATATGCTCTAATTGATGTTTTTTGAAAAAAAAGCAGTAGCTTGTTGACTTTCGATGAGTTGTGATGTTACAGTTGTTGTGGATTACAATTTTATGAATACTACAATTCAAAGTATAACTCTATAAATTACATCTTTAAATTTATGTAGAGTAGGGTATTGAATCATTAATAATGTTATACATCTTCTTTATAATCCAAAAAGAAGAAGATTCAAACTCCATACATACATTATTTGATGACAATAAAAAAATACATATTAGAACCATGTACGACAGATTAAATACATACAAACTTATATTTTGATAAAGAAGAAGATGCAATACCCAAAAAAAGATGATTCAGAAATGATACAACTAATTATGACCTTGAAAACTGTTAAGTTGGTGTCTTGAAAAAAAAATTAGGGCTACCTTTTGCATTTCCCTACCCTTTTTCGGTTACATCTAGCTCTAGTATATATACCCATTTATACTCTTGGGCCGGGACGGATCCAGGACGATATTGAGAGATAGACACCTTGTAAAAAATATCAACCCAAAAATAATATAATTATTAAAAAATATTTTACCGTTACCATGTGGAGGTGTGCGCGTGGCCACGTGGAGATGAAGAAGTGCGGAGATGGAGGGCTGGCAACAGTGGAGCGATGTGTCATCAGCCGCCGGATCAAGGAGATTGCCGGTGTCGGACGCCAGAGGTGGACTTTAGGGATTTTGGGTGGAGGTCGAGAGAGAATTGAGGAATTTTGGGTGAAGGTGGAGGCGGAATTTGGGGGAAAAATGAGTTTTTGTATTAAAAAAATTAAGGAGATAATATGTAAATATATAATGTAAATGTATTGTGGTTTTTGACGTTGTATAACTATAACATCCTGGAACAGTAGAAAAATTTGGAATTTCAACAATAAAAAGATCTCAAGATAATGATCATCAAACGGGAATGTTACTCATATAAATAACCAGGTGGTGCACCAAATACAACAGAGTTTGTCAAAATACATGATTACATCAATACAAAAACGAAATACAGGTAATCATGACGACCTCGAATAGTCCGAAAAGAATCCTGACCCCAAAATGTGTGTGTCTGCTGTCACCACCCCACATAACCTACTACGATCCTGAAACATGAATTAAACAACAATGTTTGAATTTCCCATTAGGAAACCTTGTATGTCAAGCTCACCTATATGAATGCAACTGTACAATAATGATCTTATTATAATAGTGACATGTCATGTCATCAACTATAAGGAAACAGATCCCCTCCAAGGGTAAAACAGGACTCAGTCCTACAACATCAACAAACACTCTCTAAGGGTCAACAAGGACATTTATCCCAGAAACAACATCGGGTCTCCTTCGGAGACCTACCGTAGGCACATACAGTCTTACAAACAGTACGCAACACACCCCTACACGCGATTACTCAAGCCAAACTATCGGTGAGGAGCGTCCGCACTTCCGCGCCAAATGAATCAGATCTGAAACATCATTGTCTACACCACACCAACAGAGTAGTCGCCCAGTCAGTCCAACAATCACTCAGTAGGTGCCCAGCCGAGGTATCATCGCCAGAACAACATTGACAACATCGCCGACACAACATCGGTGGTACAACATACGTCTGACACAACATCGGCGGTACAACATACGTCTGACACAACATCGGACGACAACGAGCCAGAACATCGTTGGCAACATCATCGCTAGCACAACCTCGGCGGCACCGCTGACACAACATCGGACGGTTCCGGACCGTAGTCCGCAAGGTTATCATGATCCAAAACCCATGCATCATTATGCATTGTGATCCGCTATCCCTCAGGTCTACTACTTTACTGCGAGTTAAGACAATAAAAATATCACGCCACAGTCTATCAACAGAGGTGGCTCATCCCAAGCACCCACACTCTTCCACTCGAAGGTCCCTGGTCAGGCACGATCACGCACTCACCGTCACCTCCTGGCTCACGCTCTAGGCGAGGACACAAGTTTTAGTGAACAGAGTTGGCACTTCACTAAGACCGAGAATTTGGTTCTTCACACAAACGGTCGACGGAAATAGGCAATCCAGTCGACCGTTCCCATGGGGTCCGGTCGAACGAATGTCTGTAGTGGTCGAACTCTCTGCGCATAACCTAAGTCCCAACGGTCGAACAAAAGTCTAAAATCGGTCGACCGATACGTGGTAAATATGCGGAGTCTGGTAAAAAACATACAAGTCCAACAGTCAACCGACTCAGGGGTCCCAGATGACAGGAAACTGCCAGGGGAAACCTAGCAGTTCTAGTCATCAATCGGTCGAACAAACACTATAACGGTCGAACAGGTCATAATTTACATAAATTACCGGTCGGACAAAAGTCACGATTGGTCGACCAAATTCTACCAAGCATTCCTCCGACCCACCAGCACATGCACAACCGGTCGACCGCCACATGGCATCGTTCGACCGATGTTGGTTAAAGTCGGGCAAAAACACTACAACCGATCGATCAACCGAAGGCTCCGGTCGACCGTTGGCCGACAGCTACCTAGCCGAGCTAGTCTAACTTGCTGCTCGCTGGACGCCGACGAGGTCTCCGACCTCCACCGACCAGCCAACACATCACACGACTTGTGTGAGCAAACAAAACAAACTATTGAACCGACATACCTTCTAGTTCGACGGGGCACACCGGAGGTCACTCAACGTTGCCACCCGACCGCAACCTCCAAACACACGATCTGGTGCATCTCGCTTGCGCCTCCGTTGTGCCAAGCTCGCCTCCACATGCTAGATCTGCCTCCACCTCTTATGGATCGCCGAAAACAGAGAGAAAGGAGTGGGAGAGGTGAGGTGGTGGAAACGGAAAATAGAAGAAGAAGAGTGGAGAAGGAACGTTGGTTTCCTTTAAAACAAACCCAAACCTAAACAGTTTTTCCACCTTAATCCCCTCACCCTACACAACCCTCCCATAATGTCTCCTCTTCTCTTCCCCATGCAAACCACCCACTAAACACAGGATTAACCCTAACTAAGGTTTAGGATCTTACAATAATGCATCCCAGAATAATCCCACATCGGAAATCACTAATGGTTTTTTGATGGGATTTATAAGTTTTTATCTTTGTACTCAATCTGTGAGTTGATGACACACTCATAAGTCACATTGTGTTTGATTGGTAGCGTGGACACACATTGATTTTTCTTAATATCATGCATCAATATCAATTTTCTGGCATGGGCACTTGCCTACGCGTGCCCACACCTTGGTCCGCCCCTGCTATTGGGTTAAATGTATGTGTGCCTCTATCAAGAGTGGAAACAACCACCACTATGAGTGAGTGAGAATCACCCCCAAGTATGGTCTCATTCCTCCTTCCATCTCCATAGAGTCGTCGAGAGTCTATTCAAATCTCATGGAGCATCTCCTTAGAGCAACATATTGTTGATTCTATAGCTCCGGGAGTCATCAAGTTGATGATGTTATTGGAGTAATCTATAGAGGAACTTTGAGAAGTTGAATAAGTCAATGGAGGTGAGGGATTCATCCTTGTACTTAGCATGTATGATCTTTATTGTTGCTTGAAGATTAGAGATTCAAAAGGGATGAGACTGGTTCCTACTAGTACTCCTTAGAGTTCATATTCTTTTCCAAACTCTCTCATTTATTAGATTGCTAACCTATACTCTTGTTTATGTGTATCATCTTCTATGGAGAATTGGTTAGCTACCTTATTATGCTTAGGATTGGTGAATGGGTGTTTATTGTACCAAGTGGTTTAACCGTTCAGATCAGCTCAATCTAGTTCCTTGTTATTATCTCCATGTTTTGGTTTGTCGCCTTGAATCGCCGTTTACATGATAGTGAAGCTCAATCGTCTCCACTTGTGGGTTTTTTTTTCAAATTTAGATTTCTTCATATTTTTTGGTGTTATTGGTTGATTGCTTGTGGTTTGCTTCAATTATTTTGCTTAATTTGATATATGCAAGCTAGGTGCTTGTGAAAATGACTAGCTTTGCTTCCATAGGGATTTTTCCATGCTTATCGGTATCGCTTTCACATTATTACTCGGACACACTAAAGTTCCAATTTCCTAACAAAACAATATTCTGCAAATTGTGTGGGCAATACATATAATTTTACCAAAATTAATTTACCAATGGTTTTGGTCAATTCATTTGATTTTGCATTTTATTCTGATGAATAACTAAGAAAATTCGTGGTTATATTGATTCAAAATATTTACTTAATATTTTTAAGACCTAACCATTTAAAAAAAATACAAGACAATCACAAATGGATAAACATGTTATTTATAGTACAACACGTGCAATTATGTTGTGATTTTTTTATTTTTTATTTTTAAAAAGTTCATGTCGACCTACTACCTTGTCATTTAACAACAGTGACTATTATGTAGTTGTATCACTTTCTTGAATTGGATTCAGCAACTGCGAACTTCATCTTGGGCATATCTCTGATAACCCTAATCACGCATGCATTGGTTTTGATTACGTACGTACGTGCAGGGAAAGAGAAAGGGAAGATGAGACACCCGGTGCAACACCACCTTCGCAACCTGACCAGCCGGCAGCCGTGTCGGTTGCTGCTACCAAGGCTAGCACCGATCCCATCCCCATCCCTATCACCATCACCATCGAGGTCAAGGTACTTAGTTTTAAAGCATTACCTTATATTGTCTCATCTTTGGCGTTATCTGTTGGAAGTGGTATTGCATTATCTAGAGCCAAAGACTCACTGAAACCGGAGATTATTGCGTAAAAACTTACCACTCGAATGGAAGCAATCGGGCAAATAACCCTTCTTCCTATGACTAAGGGTTTGTTTAATTTGGCAATGGACTCTAGATAGGATTCGACCTATTTTTAACGTTTTTGTTTGCAAATGACATTTGGTTCCATTTGGGTAATGATTCTGGAAGAGATTCCTAAAAATATGTCCGAGTAACATCCATTTTGCCAAAAACTTATGGTTCAAAATCGATTCTGATAAAAACATGCTTTCGATCACAACTTCTCTCACTTCTGGAATAAAAACACTGATTCTGAGTACTATTCATTGATTCCGACAACAAAAGGTCATTGTTGCCTCCCATCTCTATTTCACTTATTTCAACAAAATACGAACTAAACCTCTGCCTCCAATTAAACCATGACTGCACTTCACACCATCAGAACCCTCCTTCCCCTTTCTTCCTTCCTTCCCCTCTACAACCCTACCTGTCTCTCTAACCCTCCATTGTCATAAATAACAATAGTCATCCTAATCAACAAGTTGATTTTAATTATTCTATCAAAACTTGGTGATTTCTTATTTGACTTTTTATATTTTTTAATGATTTGAAATTAGAATTATACTAGGGGCGTACATGTCATCTAATATTAGAAGCCTGCTACTTCTCATTTAACATTAAGAAGTATGAACAGAAATATCCAAACAACTTTTCTTCCCTCTTAATTTGCTCGTGGCACGCAAGCAATTCATCCTAATTTTATATATCTTATATAAATTAATGTTAAAGCCAGTCTTAACATTCATTTAAGCTTGTTTGATATATGTATATATGATATATGTATCGTTTACATATCGTGATTTTAAAGAAAAATCATATAATCATACATTTTACTAAATTGCTTATTATTTATTAAACGAAACTATGTCTATTTGTCTAATTTACCCGTTTTGTTATAGTCCTTGTAGGATAACGGGTGAAAATGTCCTTATAGGCCTAAAGAAACGAGTAATGTACTTGTTTCATTACTCGTTATAATTATCAGATAAGTTGAATGAAAATGTCCCTGATCTTATTGATCTTACCTATTGGCACCCCCAACCCTAAGTCCTGGCGCCCTGGCGGGAAGATGAACTCAATGGCAGACGGTGAAATATTGACATAGGGCAACTAAACTTAAACCCGAAATTGAACAATTTTAGTTCCAAAACTTTTAAACCATACTTTATAATTTTGTCTTTGTGAATTATTTCTTTTAGGAAGTTATCACATGCCCTTGTATCATTTCGGCCAAGAATATAAAAGGCGATCTATAGACCATATAGTTGCTAACTACAATATATGCAAATTTGCGTGCTATCTTGTAGGTTAGCTTGGACAGCATTGGTAGGCGGCCTCTGACCATGTCGGAGAGCTTCAATGGGGTTCAACACCAGCATTTGTATCAGGGGAATAATGACCAAATGGTCAGGCTGAACCAAAGGGTACGTATAATTCTCATTTCACTTATTCTTGATTCCCATGTTGGTTTGATTCCTTGCGTACGTGCCTTCTTTCCTTGGCATGCAGTTCCCTAAGAAACCCATATTTCAATGCTATCTCCAAGTGTATGAATGGTATTTGAAGTTACCAAACCAAGTGTTGAAGCTTTTGAAGCAATCTTCGTTTGCCAATTTCCTGAAGCAATCTTCGTTTGCCAATTCGCTGAAAAATCCGACGCCGGTCAGCAAACATCAATTCTTGGAGGCTCTTGTGAGGAGGTTTAGCCCCGAAACCAACACTTTCCACCTTCCTTGTGCTGAAATGATGGTGCAAGCCGCCGAGTGGGCCCATCTAACCGGGCTTTCGTTTCGTGGTAAGGCGGTGGCTCCTATGGACTCAATGTCGAGGGAGGAGATACGAGAGCTCACTGGGTGTGATTTCCGAGTCAAAAAAGGTGGAATCTCCTTCAACAAAATGATGACGGAGTTCATTGACGACAGAAATGCTACCGGTGGAATCGATAACGTCCGAGCAATGCAACACTTCCGTTGCTTTTGCTTCTGCTTGGTGGGTGGCTTATTACTACCGAATTCGATTGTCATGAGGTTTTCTCCAGGACTTTTGCGTTTCTTGAAGACGCCAAAGATGACCCACAACTACTCTTGGGGATCAGCTTCTTATGACGTGCTTGTTAGCTCGATTCGAAGGTTTGCTGAGGGAAACTCAATTCATGGTCACACCATGTCCATCTACGGCTTCTACCCGGCACTGGAGGTAATTAACTAGTCTTATATATACTTTTTGAGATATTATTCTTAATTTTATTCGTTGGATCGTTTTTAACATTTCACATTTGTGTTATAGTACTGGGCTAACACTTATAGGAGTGAAGACCACCTCAATTGGTCGGGAACAAGTGACTTTTCCAGTATCTCAGATGTGAACTCGGATATCAGTTTCATGTAGGAGTGTTAGGGTTGTAAATGGGTTGGGTAAAAATCGTTTAACCGTCATAACCAAACTGACGGGTAGGGTCACAAGTTGTAAAAATCATAACTGTTTAAAAATCAGTTTCAAGTGACTTTTCCAGCATCTCAGATGTGAACTCGAATATCATCCTAACGTAGGAGAGCAGTTTTTCCCCTTTATGGCATCCATTCCATGGTGCATATGATATGTGTATGATGCATTGCATACATTGCATCATATGTCTTTCATTTAGATTACTTTTATATCAATAAATGCTACTAAGGTATGTGTTTAGTCCTATTTACAGAATACAGGGACCTGAATGCAAATTACCCACATTCCGAGCATATACGCGTGCAAAAGACTCATTTCTATCATAAAGACCAAGTTCAAGATTATTGGGTTACAAATGGAAATGTATCCAAGCATAAAAACATTCAAGATCTAATTACAAAAAGAACAAGGACTTAAGCACAAAAGTAGCCGGGGACATAATTGCAAAAAGCCAAGGACCTAATTGCAATTAAAGCACCAAAATATTATCTTGGAGAAAATCTAAAGAAAAATCAATGTGGATCTCCAAATATATGAAGGAAATAATTCGGAGCTCAAGAGAATGAAAAGAAATCATCCAGACGCGCAAAGGAGGATCAAATCATACCATAAATATTCAGCCAAAATCCAGAGATAATCCGACCAGATTGTGCGGCGTTTCCGCCGCACAACACACACAATGTGCGGCGTTTCCGCCGCACCAGAGGCGATCCGTGTGCTCAAATTTCGTCCAGTCGTGTCTGGACATGTGTACTCTCCAATTCTTTACTTAGGTCTCTTGTAACAATTATAAATAGCCCCGAGAACGATGTTAAAAGGGTCCTAGTCCTAGTCCTAGTCCTTAGTCTTTGGTTGTTGTTTTTATTTTTAGTCTTAGTTTTGTATTCTTCTTTTTAGTAATAAAATTCTGTCTTTTACTTCTTGTTTTTACTTTTCTTTTGTAATGCCTCAAGGACCCCTTCTTCATTCCTCTATGAGTTTCTAACTCTTTCCAAAGGGTGGAGGTGACAGATTTAGGGTGAAGAGAAGATGAATAAATGTTATTATTTTAATGTCGTGATTAGTCTATTTTGATTACTTGAGTTTATGTTAAATCATTTATCATGTAATGCTTCATAACTAACATAATTTATTATAAGTTTCTGAATTCTCTAATCTAAACCCTAAACCTACACCTCCACCCAACGGAATTCACCTCTTTGTTCTTATTTTAGTTTTAATTGTTCATGTTTCTTGCTTTAGATAATTAAAATCAAAAATCTCAAAACCCAAATTTATTCTTCTCTCCTTCTTTCCTCCAATCGAAATCACACTAATAATAGATCTCTCTCTCCTTGTGTTCGACCCGTATTTGCCACGTCTTCATTGACGCTGTGCACTTGCGGTATAAATTTAATTCTCATCAGTGTACGTAAGACTTCGTAAGGAGAGATTGTTGATGTTAAACTAAACGAGAGAGGAGAGAGAGACATAGAGTCAAGTAATATATTTAATAAGCTTAATTAGTTAGAGTATCATTTCTCCTCGTTATTTCACAAATGTCAAGTGGACTTAAACTAGGGGTGTACATGGGTTCAAGACCGACCTGGACCAGATCATCTAAGTCCGGTCTTGGACCGGTCTGGACTGTTTTAAAAAAAATTGTTATTAAAGTATATTATTTTGGAGTAATTTGTTTTTTGATTTTTGAGAAATTATAATCTAATGCTAACTTTTCTGTAGTTAAGACTAATTTATGACTAATTTGGTAAAAACATAACATACATCAAGTTTTCAATATAGACATCAAAAAAATAAATAAAACCCCAAAAAATAAATAATCAGATTTGGAACGTACTGAGTCCACACCGGTCCAGTTCGCTTATCTTAACCGGTTTTTTAACACCCCTGGTCCAAACTACATTTCCCTCTCATCCACCTCAACTTTTCACCCAACATTCCTAAACCTTAACATGTTGTAGTTTACCAATGAATATGTGAATTAAAGTATTTATGGGAGAAAACAGACGTTCGGTCGACCGGGAGGAGTTCGGTCGACCGGTAGTGTGTTTTTTATTGTCAAGGAAAAATGCCTGGAAGTTTTCGGTCAACCGATAGGACTTATTCGGTCGACCGGGCGTGAACTCGGAGCGGAGCAGAAGGGTCTGGAAGTTTTTGGTCGACCGGAAACTTAAGTCACGGTCGACCGAGTATGCATTGGACGTCCAAGAACTTCCTGAAAGTTTTTGGTCGACCGACACTTAAGTCACGGTCGACCTATTGGAGCATTGTGACACTGTCTAGGAATTTACGGTCGACCGAAGGGCTCCATGGTCGACCGATGGAGCTCTGGATTGTGCTACAGTTTTATAATCGGTTGACCGAATGCACCCGATCGGTTAACCGTTCGAGACAGTTTTGCCCACGTTCTGCACTTTACTCCAAGCAATTTTGGTGCAATTAATACTTGTTTTGGCCTACTATATAAAGGCAATTTCATCCCCTTTGTATTAGAATTGAGAGAACAATTGTTATTGTCTATTTTTGCATTCTTAAGAGAAAGAGAGAGCATCCTTGTGGATTCGATGGGAGCACCGGGTATTCTCGTCGGTTGGTCGTGTGTTCTGTAAGCATCTCTTTGTAATTCGTTTTCTCTATAATAGATTGAGGTTGTGTCGTCCGTGGTTTTTTCCACATTGGGTTTCCACGTTAAATCTCATGTTCTTGCGTGTTTTGTGTGGTGTATTATTTGTGGATTTGCAATTGTGGTTTTCTTTCTCCATTGAATTTTCTATTTTTCGTTCCACTGCGTATTTGAGATTGATTTTATTTCCTAACAACTGGTATCAAAGCTTTTGGTCTGAATTCTTGGGGTTTTATCGATCTTTCTAGCAAATACACATGGCAAATCATTGGAAGATTGAGAAGTTGAGCCAAGATGTGAATTTCGGCTTGTGGCAAGTCAAGATGCACGCAATTCTGGTGCAGCAAGAGGTGGAGGATGTTTTTGAGGGCATGGAAAAGTTGTCAAAGGAAATGTCCGATCAAGATAAGTTGAAGCTTGACCGAAAGGCGATGTCAACCATTAAGTTGTCTTTGTTTGACGAAGTTCTGAGAGAAGTGTTGAAGGAGAAGACAATTGCAAGTATGTGGAAGAAGTTAGATGAAGTCTACATGAAGAAGTCACTTGTGAGCCGGATTATCTTGAAGAAAAAATTGTTCTTATTCAAGATGAAGTCGGGTATTTCTCTTCAGCAACACTTGAATGATTTCAATGCAATCATCATGGATTTGGAGAAGGTGGATACAAAGTTTTCCAATGAGGATCAAGCGATCCTTTTGCTTTGCTCATTGAGTTCTTCATATGATCACTTCGTGGAGACAATGATGTATAAGAGGACCGACATCTCCCTTGCGGATGTCAAAAATGCACTCTCCTCCAAATCTAATATGGAGAAGAGGTCTGATGGTTCTGAGTCGAGCAAAAGTGAAGCACTTGTTGCTCGTGGTAAGGGAAAAGAGAGGAGTTTCTCAAAGAACACCTCTAAGACCAAGTCGAAGGACAAAAATATTATTTGTCATTACTGCAAGAAGAAGGGTCACAAGATATCAGAATGTTTTAAGCTACAGAACAAAGAGAAGCATAGTGGTTCTAGTAGTGGTGATCAGTCAGGTTCGAATGTTGCTGAGTTCAATTTTAATTTTGTGTTGGCAGCTACAGGTTCTTCTGAAGCTTCCGATGGTTGGGTGATTGACACGGGCAGTACATTCCACTTAACTTCGAACAAACAATGATTTTCATCATATGAACCAATGTCAGGTGGAATGGTTGTGATGGGCAATGGTGACAGGTGCGAGGTTGCATGAATTGGCTCTGTCAGATTGAGGTGCGAGGTTGCATGAATTGCCTAGTCAATGTTTTTGTCGGATGTGCGACATGTTCCAAAGGCGAGTAAGAATCTGATTTCAGTAGGTAGTCTGACTGCAAAGGGCTACAAATTCAGTGGTGTGGATGACTATATATTCATCACCAAATGATCACTTATTCTGAGGAAGGGGAAGAAGCTTGGGCCCGGTAAGCTTTACATGCTTAAAGGAGAAACTATGGTGGGTAACGTAGCTTTAGCGTCATCATTGTCTGGTGAGGAGAATGGCCAACTTTGGTCTATAAGGTTGGGGCACATGAGCGAGAAAGGCATGACGGTGTTGAACAAACGTGGTTTGTTTGGAAGTCAGAAAATCGGCAGTCTGGACTTCTGTGAATATTGTGTTTTAGGGAAGCAGAAGAGGGTTAGCTTCACCGCAGCGAAGCACACCACTGAGGCCACTTTAGATTACGTCCACTCTGATTTATGGGGCCCATCGCAGGTTCCATCAAAAAGTGGAGCTCGCTACATGCTCACATTTATTGATGATTTCTCCAGGAAGACTTGAGTTTATATTCTGAAACAAAAGAGTGATGTGTTTCAGAATTTTCAACACTGGAAGGCTATGATTGAGAATCAAACATGAAAGAAGATTAAGGTTCTAAGGACGAATATTGATTTGGACTTTTGTTCCTCAGAGTTTAACGATTTCTGCAAGGATGAAGAAATCGTAAGACACCGAACTGTACGTCATACACCACAACAGAACAGAGTAGCAGAACGTCTAAATCGAACTCTCTTGGAGACAGCTAGATGTATGCTTCTGAATGTTAACCTGACTAAGGATTTTTGGGCAGAAACAGTGTGTTCTGCTTGCTACTTAGTTAGCCGTTCTCCTCACACCGTTTTGGATATGAAAACACCAGAAGAAGTTTGGTCAGGTGGAGCTTTAGATCTGTCCAAGTTGAGAGTCTTTAGTTTTCCACCGTACACACATGTAGATCAAGGAAAGTTGAATGCTCGGTCGTTGAAGTGTATATTTATTGGCTACGATTTGGGTGCGAAGGGTTATCGTCTGTGGTGTAAGGAATCTCAGAAGCTCATGGTTGAAAGAAATGTTGTCTTTAATGAGCATGCTATGTTACCTTCCAGGAAAGATATTGTTATTTCTACTCCTGTGTCGAGTGGTGCTCCGGTTCAGGTGGAGCCACCGGTAGTGAATACTGATGAGGACTTCGGTGCGACACAAGGGGAGAGTTCAAAATCTGATGTAGATGAAGAGTACTTGTTGGCAAGGGAGAGTGAGAGGCGTCTGACCAAGAAACCCCGTAGATACGTTGAATTAGTCCTTGCATATGCTCTTAGTGCAGCTGAAGATATTGGAGTCTCTGGTGAGCCAAACAAATATTCAGAGGCAATTTTGGCACTCGATTCAGCTACGTGGGTGGGTTCAATGAATGAAGAGATGGAGTCTCTTCATAAGAACCAAACTGAAAGCTGGTAGAAGTTACAAAAGGAAAAAAAGACCGTTAACTGCAAATGGGTCTTCAAGAACAAAATCGTTGGTCTCTCAGATGTGATACAAAGCTTGATTAGTTGCTCGTGGTTTTAGTCAGGTGGAGGGTGTGGATTATAGAGATGTTTTCTCACCGATTGTGAAGCATACTTCTATTCGTGTTTTGTTGAGTTTGGTTGCAATTCATGATTTAGAGTTAGAGCAACTTGATGTGAAGACCACTTTCTTACATGAAGAATTAGAGGAGCAGATTTACATGTCCCAACTAGAGGGCTTTGTGGTCGAGGGTAAAAAGAATCAGGTCTGTTTGCCGAAGAAGTCACTTTATAGGTTAAAGCAGTCGCCTTGACAATGGTATAAAAGATTTAATTCTTTTATGGTTGGACATGGGTACAGCAGATCACAATATGATTGCTGCGTTTACCGAAAGGTATTTCCGGATGTCTCTCCTGTTTTGTTATTACTCTATGTAGATGATATGTTGGTAGCAGCTAAGAACAAGTCTACAATATTTGAGCTCAAATAATTGTTAAAGGATGAATTTGAGATGAAGGATCTCGGTTCGGCGAAAAGAATTCTAGGTATGGAGATCCGTCGTGATCGTGAATGCAAGTGTTTTATTTCTCTCCCAGCAACAATATATTGAGAAGGTATTGCATCGTTTTGACATGGAAGGTGCCAAGTTTGAAAGAATTCACTGCCGTGCATTTTAAGCTCTCGGTAGACTTGTGTCTCAAGAAGGAGGAGGATAAGGCATATATGTCGTGTGTGCCTTATATTAGTGCAGTTGGCAGCTTGATGTATGCTATGATATGCACTCGTCCATATATAGCTAAGGGCGGTCAGTGTTGTGAGCCGCTATATGTCGAATCCAGGAAAGGAGCATTGGTCAGCTGTGAAGTAGATTCTCCGGTATCTAAAAGGCACAACTAAGCTATCTTTGAAATTTGGTCGATCTTCGATTCGTTAATGGGGTTTGTTGATGCCGATTACGCGGGAGACCGCGATAGACGAAGATCTATGACTGGTTATGTGTTCACTGTTGGGAGCACAACTATTAGCTGGAAAGCGACGTTGCAACACACTGTTGCTTTGTCTGCAATGGAGGCAGAGTATATGGCAGCGACCGAGGGTATAAATGAAGCTCTTTGGCTGAAAGGTTTATTTGGAGAGCTTAGTCCAGGTCAGTATACAGTGGTTGTTTATTGTGATAGTCAGAGTGTCATTCATCTGACGAAGGATCAGATGTACCACGAGATGACGAAGCATATCGACGTCCGTTATCACTTCATTTGGGAAGTTGTTGCTGAAGGAGGTGTGGTGGTGAAGAAGGTGGGCACTGAAGATAATCTGGCTGATATGTTGGCGAAACCAGTTATTTCAACTAAGTTCATGGTATGCGTGAACTTGGTTGGTTTGAGTTCCAAGTAAATGGAGCTAAGGCGACGACACAATGAGGAAGGAAGTGTTCCTTCATAATTTCCGGGGGCTATTCAAGATAAAGGTGGAGATTATTGTAGTTTACCTTGAATATGTGATTAAAGTATTTGTGGGATAAAACATACATTCGGTCGACCGGAAGGAGTTTGGTCGACCGATAGTGTTTTTTTTATTGTCCAGGAAAAATGTCTGGAAGTTTTCGGTCGACCAAGACGACCTATTCAGTCGACCGGGCGCGCACTCGGAGCGGAATAGAAGGGTCTGGAAGTTTTCGGTCCACCGGAAACTTAAGTCACGGTCGATCGAGTATGCATTGGACGTCCAGGAAAACTTCCTGGAAGTTTTTAGTCGACCGACACTTAAGTCACGGTCGATCGGTTGCAGCATTGTGACACTGTCTGGGAATTTAAGGTCGACCGAAGGGCTCGACGGTCGATTGATGGAGCTTTGGATTGCGCTACGATTTTATGTTCGGTCGACCGAATGCACCCGTTCGGTCGACCGTTCGAGACAGTTTTGCCTATGTTCTACACTTTTCTCCAAGCGATTTTGGTACAATTAATACTTGTTTTGACCTACTATATAAATGCAATTTCGTCCCCCTTTGTATTAGAATTGAGAGAACAATTGTTATTGTCTACTTTTGCATTCTTGAGGGAAAAGAGAGAGAGCATCCCTGTGGATTCGGTTGGAGCAAATTCACCTCGGTATTCTCGTCGGTTGGTCGTGTGTTCTGTAAGCCTCTCTTTATAATTCGTTTTCTCTATAGTAGATTGATGTTGTATCGTCCGTTGTTTTTCTCGTACTGGGTTTCCATGTTAAATCTCGTGTTCTTGCGTGTTTTGTGTGGTGTATTGTTTGTGGATTTGTAATTGTGGTTTATTTTCTCCATTGGGTTTGCTATTTTTCGTTCCGCTGCGTATTTAGAATTGATTTTATTCCCTAACATAACATTTACAAATTTACCATTTTATCCAGACATTTTTCAACTCACCAATTCTCTCTCTTCCCCTCGTGTACATATTTTTCTCTCTTTATCACGTTATGTTTAGTATTATTGTCAAATGAAATTGTGACTATGAGAACACTGGTTTATGTTTACAAAGGACACAAAATAATAGCCGTAGATAAATTTTAGTTTATTTTTTATATTTTTGTTTTATTAAAACTTTTTTTAAAAGTATGAGCATTGCAAAATTTCACCCACTTAAAACGGACCACGTACCGAAGTTAACGACTTAGGGTTGTAAACGGGTCGGGTCGGGGTGGGTTTTGAACTCATCGCTACCCGACCCGTCTAAGGTAGGCGGGTTGGCTTGTTGGGTCGGGTGAAAAAAAAATTAACCTCTACCCGACCCGCCTAAGATCGGGTAAATGAGTTACGCGGGCGGGACAGGTAAACGTATTATGCAGGGTGGGTAGATGGATAAATGAATTTTCTATATGTTTTTTTTCTGCATGACACTGTAAGTTAAAAATATGACACATTAGTACCTTAAAAACATTACCAATGTGATGAACACCATTAAATTATAAATAACTTCAACTTTATAACACTTAGTAAATTAGGGATCAGAGAATATGTATATGTATATGGTATATAAGTGTGTATATATATAATATTGATTATTTAATTTATTAAATTCTTATGCGGGTAATCGGGTAAACGGAGCGGGTAGAAAATACAACCGCTACCCGTCCCGTTTATTAGTCGGGTTGGCGGGTATTCGGGTTGGCGGGTGGTGGGTTGAGATTTTTTACACCGCTACCCGACTTAGGCGGGTTGGGGCGGGTTTTACATACCCCATTTACAGCCTACCTCCACTGTATACGTCGGACCTGTTCTCCGGTGAACAATTGATAATAATTTATATTAACATAGTCAACCAATTCCACTCTTCTTCCTCGGTTTGTTTCTCTCTTTTCTCATTTTTTTAATACGTGTAGGATATAGATTGAATAGCTTACAAATTAGATTTCGAATTAAAAAAAATTCCGATGTTATTTTATAGTTCAGGATTAAAATTGATGAATAATTCAAAAAAGAAAGATTACCTTCGGTGTGACTGTCACCTTTAGTAATATTATGAGAACAGTTGTCACAATCGAGGTTGTTAGATAGTCAAACTTGTAATTGTTCTCCCATTTGAATTCGATGTTTGTGCTTTCTATTTGTTCAATATCTTCAATTCTTCATCTACTATATATATAGACAAAAAATATTCTTTACCTGCAAGTCTGCAACATATATTAAGATATTAAAAAAGTTAAAAGTACCAGCCTTGTGTAGTAGTCTTAGGTCCCACAAGTAGTCTTAAGTCCATTTAGTGCTTCTAAGTAAAATGTTGCTTCTATCTCGTTTTGTTACCTTGAAATTCAGAGAACGAAAATAACACTGCACCATAAATTTTCATAAAGTACAAAACTACTCCTTTTATTTCAAAGTAAATTTCAATTCAGCGTGAGTTTTATTATTACATTACCTATCATCAATTAGTAGCTAAATATATATTTAAGGTAAATTTATGGTAAATACAAATTTGCCAATGAACCTTCACTAAAAGTACTTACAAAAATACAAATAATAATCAATTTATAATTACTCTTACGGAAAAGAAAATATCCATGACAACATATAATATTGTATCCAAGACGTATCGGTTGATTTATTAAAATAATATTGACGATCAAGATTGATTTGAGGGTCCTTTTTATATATTATATAATATGATCATGATACAAATAAAAAAGAAAAAAAAAATCACGTTAAACAGTCTTCGAGTTTTCTGAAAGAATAGTTCTAAACATTGGGATTATCCGTTTTATTATTGAAAAAATGAATGGTAGTAGTTAGTGTAGTGATGTAAACGGGTCGGGTACGAGGTAGGTATGGTCATACTCGTCATATCTACCTAACTAAACGGGTACGGGTATATACTCATTTAAATATTGTTGTATTCATACCCGTCTCATACCCGTTTAATAAACGGGTATGGGACGGGTATAACGGGTATTGTGGGTATAATTTTTGCTAACAAAATTGGTATTTTTGCTAACAAAACTCAACTTAAAAGAATATAATCATTGGATGAGAATGATTTAAACCAAAGAAATGTTAAATTTATGATTTTTGAGATTAAGAATTAAACTAAAATGACGAGGAATCACTATTTTTTTCACAAACAAACCTCGAAACAACCACTTTTACCAAACCCCCCCCCCCCCCCCCCTCCCCCCACTTTTATTATTTTAACTATATATTATATATTAATTAAACGGGTAAACGGATATGAGTAGAGGTATACTCGTACCAGTCTCATTTATTAAACGAGTAAAGTTGGTATAAGTAAACGAGTATAATTTTTAAAATAGGTACAAAAACTGGACTCGTACCCACTTATTAAATGAGGTAGATAAACAAATAATATCCGTCCCAGTTACACCCCTAGGCATGCAAAAACTGTACTCGTACCCATACCCACTTATTAACCAGGACACTTAACATGATTCGAACGAACGAACAAAGAATGCAAAATTGGATCCCTTCCGTTGAACCACAACCTAAGGGTTAAAACTAAAAGTTAAGTTGAAAATGGTAGTATCTCTTCCTCTTAGGAAAATTAGGATGCTACTCTTTCCTCCAATATCTCCCCTTGTTCTCTCACTTTTTCTCCTCCTCCTCTCTCTCTCCTTATCCATCTCTCTCTCTACTAATATATATATATATATATATATATATATATATATATATATATATATATATTACTCTTATTCTATATATATTTATGCTTGTATTAATATTAAATAATATTGAGAGAACAGAAAAAGATAAAAGGTCAAAATTTTAGTACGAGTGTAAATTGATGGTCGATCTTTGAACATTCACTAAATTAAACCTCGGTAGAATATAATAGTCCATATAGATGCTAGTGCATATCGTATCTACATGTCTAAGTGTCAGAATTCATACCTACATATGTATATAATATATATATAAATAAATATACATACTTGTAACTGAGTAGAAGAGCGGCGACCAAACAGGCCAACAAATGTTTCTCGAGCGCGCTAGTCATGCTTCTGCTTGCCTCGTTTAATTAACCAAAAGGAAATTTTGGCTTGTGCTCAACTCATGAGAAACCGAGTCGAGCCACACCAATCAAGCCAAATTAAACGAGTTCGCAACACGAGTATAACTCGGACAACCTTAGATGATAGGTTTGCTATCGAAAGTCCGTGTTTGGAAGTCAAAAGGTCAAGCTCAGTATGGCTTGGCTCGTTAGGAAATATATATAGTTGTGCCTCCTGACAAACTTTGAGCTCACAGAGATAATAGAAAGTCTGAATGAACCCTAGTCACACCCACATGTCTGGTCCGATGAAATCAAAGGTGTAATGTAAGTTGATGGTGTTGTTGTTTACATCTCATTGTTTGGTTAGAAAATTAAAATATTAAGTTGCAATTTACTCTAATGAAATTACCAATGTAATTGTGTGCATTCCTCTTAGGAGGTCGAAATCCAATTAGGCAATTACATACAATGTAATCAACTTGTTTCAAAATTATTCAAAGTTTATCACATCATTAAAACATGACCTAAGCTATGTTGGAATCTTTTTGAGCTCCAGCAGCCTTAACGAACGTGCATCAGACTATTGGCAACAACAATTTGATCCGTCGGTCTGCACGTACGAACGCAATTTAAACCGACCACCATAACATCCATGCTACTGATACAAACATTATATGTGACGGCGTGGGACGCAATACTAGCGAGATAAAAATAAATTCCATGCAAATTGAGACATAACAAACTTTAAATTGAAATTTTATTATTTGACAACAAGAAGGTCTCTGGTAGTTCATCTAAAGGTCGTGATGGAGCTCCAGCAATCTTGTTGGACCTTCACCAGAATTGTGACGACCTAACGAGATTGCTGTAGCTTCGGCAACCTCATCGGACATTTGCAGGAGCTTCGGGATATAGAGTATAGATCGATCAATGGAAGTTTTTGCTAAACTTTTCTGTCTATCTACTATCTGTCTAGTATATTGCCAGATTTCTATCTTTCTAATGCAGCTCAGTTTCTATCTTTAGACAATAAAAGGAAGTGAACGGTGACAATAAATTAATTGCATTAGAAAGGAACCTGAGGAGCCCAAAACACACACAAAAATAAATAAAATGGTACGAGATATAAATTTAATCGAAACAACAGAACCTGGCTATGTAGTTAGCACATCAAAGTGAGGAAGATCACAAGCAAGAAGGAGGATCAGATTCCTCGAGATTACTACGAGTTGGGCATTAGCACCAATATGTTCGTAACCTCTGGATAGGAGAATCGTCAACATTATGTTTTGATAACCATAATAATAATAATAATATAAGAACTTGCGAACACTTTAGCCTCTATAAATACACAACTATTGATGAAGTCGGTTGATGTAATCAAAGCCTGTTTCCTTTTCCGTTTCCTTAACGGTCATGTTCCTCAACTTAATTACTATATTTCAAACCGTACATTGTAATATATATGAGATGGGTTACTCATGCACGTTAAAATTCATCAAATTAGATATAAGTTTTCAATAATACGAAGATAAAAATAAAATGAATGCACTGTAATTGTCGGTCGTTTATCTTATATGAAAGGATTATCAAATTTTACGGTTTTTGACGTGCATTAATAACTCTCATCACATCATAGATCAATATGTATATTGGTTGAATTCAATTATATCAAAAATCAAAAGTGCATTAATGGAACTTTTTCGATTGTCCCTCAAGTAAATGGAGGGAATTCCCGTCCGTGGAATCACGATGCTAAATAACATACTTGGCAGAGTTGAACTTATCTCTATGTTTTCTTTGAAAAGTGGTGACTTTATCTCTAGATTGATCACACTATCAACAATCGTCATTTGTCTTAGAAAAATCAAGGGTTAATTGCAGTTTATTTTCTGTCCTTTCACTCATTGACATTCTGCACCGATGATATTTAAAACATTGGACCCTGATTTTAAAAAAAGTCTGAGTTAATAAGATTATTTCAGCTCGAAACACTTCAGAAATTAGAAGAAGAAAAATCAAAACATATGATCAGTGGAACAATTACAAAAACTGGGCGATATGGCAGCATGGGGTGTGGTGCATATTGGTTCTAATACAACACAAAAAATTGTTAATCCAGGATATATATCAACTTATGTTTCGAAGTTTAATTACGAAGGCCGGGCAAAACGAAAGAACCCGTAGTTAAGGGACAACATGTTATTATATATTCTTAACTTTTTTCAAACAAGTCTGACGTCGTTTTAGCTTTAAAATCAGAAACATTTGACTTAGGTGAAATTTCTGGAACAAACCAGATATTATTGTTCTAAATGGAAAGTTCATTGAGTTGAGCAGGTGACGACTTGACAAGACATTGGATTTAGGCGAAGCTTCGAGGAAAAATCCCTGCAGTAATGCAGTTATTGTTGTTTTAACTAACAGTGCATCATAGTCTGATGTGACTAATACCTCACAGATAAAGGAAAATAACAACTTGCAGTTGGTAAGTCGAAAAAGACAATTTCGTGTTGTTAACTGTTAAGCAATAGAGTTAGAAGATGACACGACAAACAATCACGCGCGACATGTTGCATTTCTATTTTGAATTAATTTTATTAAGGACTTTTATTATTTAACGGAGTGAATATAAACACAAAAGTCACCGAAGAAAGAGAGTAAATTCTAGCTGTTTTAATTGCGACTGATAGGATTAGGACCTGCAATCTTTAGTTAAGGAAACCTAAGTTTACATGATGTTTGCACCTTTTACCATAGAAAATAGTTCATCAATTGTCAATCCCACTTCAATTTGGAATGTGCCTTACAAACTCAAATTAGTCATCACCTTTTTTTCGCAAAAATGATTTTGATATTTATATATACATTCCAATATCTTACAAGTTTAACTAAACTAATAGACTCTGCTAATCAATGGCAGAGATGTTAACTTTTCTGAACAGACTTTACAAATACACATTCATTGACAATGTAGTACTTAGCCTATCTATGGAAAAATGATCCTGAGTTGTATTTTTACAATTAAATAAATCATTCTGAGATGCGAGTCATGCTAACTAGGATGGCATACACCTTGTGGTATTTTCTTATGATTAGTGCAACGATGATAAGACACATAGCAACCTTTGAGACCACCCACTACAGGTTTTTTTTTCCTTGGTCGTGACATGGATATGGCCCCTTAATGTGGGTCGTGTCGCTACCCCTGGTAGTTTGTTTTTTTTAATTTTTTTTTCTTTTCTTTTCTTTTGTAAATATGTTTTTTATTTTTTCTTATTTTCTAATTTTGTTTGTTTTTTTGTTCTTATCCATGAATGATGGAGGAGATTGGGTGTTGAATAGTTGGATTGTGATCATGAATGTTTTTTTGTATCGAGTTGGATTTGTGATTGTGCTAATGTGGCAGATAGGGAAATGTTAGATTATGTTGAATTTGTGATTGGGTAGTGGATGCCTGAGGTCCTTAAGAATGCAAGATAAAACATGTTATCATATAGTTACATATATTGTACCTTACGACACAGAAAAACAGAGCTTGCTCTCAAAAGGAAAGAAAGGTTAGGTTTTCTCTTAAGTAGATATCAACTTAATGGGAAAAATGAAGAGAGAAGAGAAATGAAGGGGGAAAAACTCTCCTATGCAAAATTAGTTTTCCAACCTTCCCTCCAATTTTGAGAGAGAAATAGAGAGAAACTTTATTTTCAAGTTTCTCAAAAGACTCCAAAGAAATAAGATAATTAAACATGCACGAGTGTTTTGGTAATAACATGCAATTCATTTGTTTTCTTTTTTCCTCATAAATCCTAAATTTATTTCATTCCAAACAATCAAAAACAACAAATTTTCTCTTCCCTACATGTCTTTTCTTTGTTTTCCTTCATTTCTATCCAAACAAATGATTAAGGTTGGGTTTTCGCCATTTCAAGGTTCTTTGTGGTAAAATGAAATCTTGAGTTGTGGATTTTGAATATTTTAGGGAATGTTCACTGAAAAATTGGAATTTAGGTTGACTTTAGCATTTTAAAGAATTTGTTTGCTAAAATTATTGTTTAAGGTATTAATTTTGCAGTTTCAAAAGATTTTTAAGCTGTTATTTGGTGCCAATTGGAATATTGAGTTGTAGGTTTTACGATTTGCATAAAAAATATAGCAAACTTGTAACGTCCCCGAAAACAGCGGAAAATTTAAACAATAATAAAGACCGCCAACGGTCAACACTGGGCACGTCACGAGACAACAAGACGAAAAATATATATATATATATATATATATATATATATATATATATATATATATATATATATAAAGATATAGATCCACGTGGAAGTCAAACTATACATATGAGTCAATTGTGATTACAACAAAAATGAATATACATGTAATCACTACCTCAACAAAAGATGTAAAAAGGAAGACAAGATCTGATCCCGGGGGCACCCTCCTCGGTCACCACCTCAACTCTAAAACTCCTCGCTACCTGAAATGCAAACAATTGAAACATGTCTGAGTTCCCTGCAGGAACCCCGTATGCCAAACCTCCTAAAATACAAAATGGAATTAAAGACAATGCAATGCAATGCACATGATCATCCACCTCGGGCCCACAATAATGCCCTCTCCGCCTCCGCGGTACTGAACCACTCCTGCCACTAGGGTCAAGTCAGTCCACCGCTGCCTCACAATGGTCAGTCGGCATCACTGCTCCCCAAAAGTGCAGAAAGGAACCCTGGCACTACGCCGCCACCCCAGGAGTGAGTCAGCCCGCCGAATGCACAGCTCGGGCCAGACGACAGCCGCTGCTCCCCCAAGAGCCGCCAGACGTGCACCCTGCCGGAACATTCTCGGCCTACCGCTAAACCCCAGCAAACTGCCCAAGGTTTACGGCACACATCCCTCACACCCCGCTCGGTAAGAGAGGCAACAGTAATACAATAATACGCCCTCGTCGAAGGTGAAATCCGTCGCTCCCAAGGCCGGTAATCGACCGTCGCCTCGGAGCCGGTATTCGACCTATACTCGACGGCTCGCGTGTGGATAAACCCACCAACCTACGGCAGATCAGTCGACCACTACAAGCACACCGGTCGACCGGTCCTCCACACAGTACTCGGTACTGTACAAACAAGTGTATCGGTCGAACCACGCCAACCGAATTACCGACCAATCGGTCGAACAAAAGTCATCTAGCGGTCGACCGTTTGGATGGTCTACGTTATACAAATTTATATAATATATATATCCGACCGGTCGAACCAAGGGGTCGTTCAACCGATAACAGGGATTTCAGAATTTTGCCTAAGTAGTATTCGGTCGACCGGAACTGAGATACAGTTCGACTGAATCATCAAAGGCACTCTACTGCTTAATTAAAATGCTTAGTCGGTCGACCGAAAGTTAAAGAGCGGTCGACCGTTTTGATGGTCAAAGCTCCCAACCGACTTAGCATCGAATAGATCGGTCGAACAAGGTTAAGGGCCTTCGACCGTTTAATAAGTCAAAAACCCCAAACCGACCTATTCTCATTGTTTCGGTCGACCGGCTAAGTGGACTCGTTCGACCGATAACAACATCAACCCTTTTTCCCGCACAAATCTGGCATAACGGTCGACCGTCCTCAGACATCGTTCGACCGTTCGCGGGTGCAAATCAATATAATAATAGGATCGGTCGACTGCCCGCAGGCACCGGTCGACCGATCGTCGTCTTCAACCTCTGAACAGGTTGCAATCCGACGGGGAATTCGACACCAACGTCGATCCCCAACACTCACAAAGCTTAAGTGAGTTATATTGAAGACTTGGCATACCTTATTGAAGCTCGTGGATGCCTCCCAAGCTTTGGCAAACTCCACCCAACTCTTCTCCTTCACTTCCTCTCCTTCTCCTTCTCTCATTCTTCTTCTTCTCCGAAATTCCTCTCTCACTCTCTGTTTGCTCAACTGAAGAAAACGTTTTAGGTAAAATCTGATCTCACTATATATATACCTACTTTAATTAATCACCTCCAAAGCTTCCAACCACAATAAGCCACCTCATATTCCCAAATCTTATCCCCTCACATCTAAGTATGCTTAATTAGGTTAATTAGGTTTAGTTTAGTTTAATTAGATTGTTTAGATTAAGGTTATTACAATCTACCCTCCTTAAAGGAATTTCGTCCGCGAAATTTGAAACAACAGACTTACCGGAATAACTCTGGATACTGCCTCCTGACATCCTCCTCGATCTCCGAGGTAGCCTCTCTGACACTGTGATGCTGCCACCTGACCTTCACCATCGGAATCGCTCTCCTTCTGAGCTGATGTACCATCTGATCCACAATCTCCACTGGTCTCTCATCTAATGACAAATCCTGCTGGATCTCTGGTACTGCTATCTCTATCACATGAGCTGGATCGGCCACGTACTTCCTCAGCATAGAAACATGGAAGACGTTGTGAAGTCTTGCGAACTGTGGCGGTAAAGCAATCCTATATGCCACCTCACCGACCCGATCCAATATCTTAAAAGGTCCGACGTACCTCGGACTCAGCTTTCCCTTCTTCCCGAATCTCATCACCCCTTTGGAAGGTGAGATCTTCAGGAAGACATGATCTCCTACCTCAAAAGTCAGCTCACGCCTCCGCGTATCATCATAACTCTTCTGCCTGCTCTGTGCTGTAGCTAGTCGTCTCCGAATCACGTCGACCTTCTCTGAATATAACTGTATAATGTCAGGTCCAACTAGCTGCCTCTCGCCCACATCACTCCAGCATACCGACGATCTACACGGCCTCCCGTATAATGCCTCATATGGTGCATCCCAATACTCGAGTGGTAGCTGTTGTTGTAGGCGAACTCTATCAGCGGCAAGTGCTCATCCCAATGCCTGACCCAGTCAAGTGTACACGCTCTCAGCATGTCCTCCAATGTCTGTATCGTCCGCTCTGACTGGCCATCTGTCTGTGGGTGGAAAGCTGTGCTAAACTTCAGGCGTGTCCCCAGTGCTCTATGTAGACTCTCCCAAAATCGCGAAGTAAATCTGGGATCTCTATCTGAAATGATACTGACTGGTACACCATGAAGTCTGACAATCTCATCAATATATAACTTAGCTAGACCCTCCAGAGCAAGAGTGGTCTTAATAGCTAAGAAATGCGCCGACTTGGTCAGTCGATCGACTATAACCCAAATCGCATCGTGGAATCTCCGTGTCTTCGGTAGCCCCGTAACAAAATCCATCGTCACGTGTTCCCACTTCCACTCGGGCAACTCAATCCTCTGCATCTGCCCTGCTGGTCTCTGGTGCTCAATCTTCACCTGCTGACAGACCAAACACCTCGACACAAAGTCTGCAACGTCCTTCTTCATCCCTCGCCACCAGAAGTTCCGCTGCAGATCTTTGTACATCCTTGTGCTCCCTGGATGAATGGAATATCTCGATCTGTGTGCCTCCTCCATGATATTATGTCTCAGGTCCTCTGTCCTCGGCACCCAGATACGGTCTCTGAATCTCAGACCTCCATCAACTCCAACTCTGAAGTCTGACTCATCTCTAGCAGCTAACTGTAACAAACTGCTCAACTCATCATCTGTAGTCTGAGCATGAATCACTGCTGATACGGTCTGAGGCTCTACTCTCAATCCTGCAATCACTGCACCCTCAGAGCTATCTGCAAATGGTCTCCACTCTGCTAAAGACTCCAGTAGTCGCCACTCCTGAATGCATAGGCCTGCTACTGATACCTCCACCTTCCGGCTCAAAGCGTCTGCAACTGTTTTCGCCTTCCCCGGATGGTAAGAGATAGTAAAATCATAGTCCTTAATGAACTCAAGCCATCTGCTCTGCCTCATGTTCAGCTCCTTCTGCGAGAACAGGTACTTCAGACTCTGATGATCTGTAAACACCTCAAACTGCTCGCCATAAAGATAGTATCTCCAGGTCTTCAGTGCGTGAACCACTGCTGCTAACTCCAAATCATGTGTCGGGTAATTCCTCTCATGGACCTTCAGCTGTCTGGATGCGTAGGCGATCACCCTCCCGTGCTGCATAAGTACACATCCTAAGCCAACACCTGAAGCGTCGCTATAAATCACGAATCCACCCGTGCCACTCGGCAATGACAAAACTGGTGTTGTGGTCAACAGTCTCTTCAGCTCCTGAAAGTTGTCCTCGCACTTCTGCGACCATACAAAGGTGACTCCCTTCTGCGTTAGAGCCGTCAGTGGTGCTGCCAATCTCGAGAAGTCTTTGATGAAGCGACGGTAATAACCCGCCAATCCAACAAAGCTCCTAATCTCCGTCACGCTCGTAGGGGTCCTCCACTGTGTCACTGCCTCTACCTTCGCCGGATCCACTGATATCCCCTCCGCCGATACAATGTGCCCGAGGAATGCCACTCTGTCCAACCGAAACTCGCACTTTGAGAACTTAGCATATAACTGCTGAGTTCTCAAGATGTTGAGTACCATCCTCAGATGCTCTCTGTGCTGCTCCACATCTGGTGAATAGATCAAAATGTCATCCACGAAGACAATCACAAATATATCAATATACTACCTGAATGTCCGGTGCATCAGATCCATGAACGCTGCCGGAGCATTCGTCAATCCAAATGGCATCACCAAGAACTCATAGTGTCCATATCTCGTCCTGAAAGCTGTCTTCTGGATGTGCTCATCTCGAATCCTCAACTGGTGATATCCTGAACGCAGGTCAATCTTCGAGAAACCCTTCGCTGACTGCAGCTGGTCAAAGAGGTCCTCGATCCTAGGTAAGGGATACCTATTATTCACCGTCACCTGGTTCAGCATCCTCTAGTCTATGCACATCCTCAAGGATCCCTCCTTCTTCTTCACAAACAAAACCGGTGCACCCCAAGGCGAGACGCTCGGTCTGATAAATCCAGAGTCCATCAACTCCTGCAACTGCTTCTTCAACTCTGTCAACTCAGCAGGTGCCATCCGGTATGGAGCCTTCGACTATGGTGTAGTGCCAGCTACCAACTCTATGCCGAACTCCAGCTCCCGGTGTGGTGGTAAACCTGGAATCTCCGCTGGAAAAACATCCGCGAACTCCTGCACCACCTCAATGTCCTCTAACCTCTGAGACTCTGCCTCCGCAACCACAAGTGTCGCTAAAAATGCTGCACAACCCTGCTGTAACAGCCTCTGAGCTCTCACGACAGATACAATACTGCGACCTCCTCTGCTTCTGATCCCTCTGATCAGAATATCAAGCAAACCCTTCCTCGGGATCAAAATCTTATTCTCACGGCACAAGACTCGAACATCATATTGGGACAGCCAATCCATCCCAAGTATGACATCAAAGTCCTCCATCGGTAGCAAGACCAGGTCTGCCGGAAACTCCTGATCTCCCGAAACAACCGTGGCGCCGGGGACAAATCTCCTCACAGTGCCCACCAGACCCAGGGGTGTGCTGACCTCCTAAGTGGCAGTCAACATCGCAAGAGTACAACCCAACACTCCCGCAAATCGCTCTGAGATGAACGAGTGTGTCGCGCCACAATCAAAGAGCACCCTAGCTACTGATCCAGCGACAAGAAGCGTACCTTCCACTACAACGCCTCCATCCCGAGCCTCCTCTGCCTGGATGGTGAAAACTCTGCCAGTGCGCTGCCCCTGTTGTGGCCTAACAGGTGGTCTACCTCCGCCTCCACCTCTGCCTGGTGCTGGTAATCCCGGTGGTCTGCTCGGCCCAGCTCCTCGGCTCGGACAACTCCTAATAAAGTGACCCAGCTGGCCACATCCATGACAAGCTCCAGTGGTGAAACACTGCCCGGAGTGAAACCTGCCACAAGTACCACAAGGCTCAGGTCGTGGTGCTGCAGCTCCTGCTCCCTCGAATCGGGGCCTCTTGCCCGGATTCCCCCCAGTCTGACCTCCCGGCCTCCCAGAGAACCTACCTGATGGCCTCTTCTCATCCTGGTAGTTCTCTCTGTAGTCACGATCAAGAACAGTGGCACTCTTCACGGCCTCGGCTAACGTGCTTGGCATACGCGTCAGCACCTTCGTCCTCAACTGCTTCCGGAGCCCTCGGACGAACTTCCCAGCTCTCTGCTCCTGTGTGATATACATCTCGGGACAGTAACGCTCAAGGGCGTTCAACTTCCCGATGTAACATGCCAGGGTCATGTCTCCCTGCTGAAGGCTCAGAAACTCCTCTCTCTTCGTATCATGCACATGTTGCGGAAAATACTGCTCGTTGAACTCGCCAACGAACTCCTCCCAGGCTATATCGTCTCTGTCCGCAAACACCACTGCAGATGTGGACCTCCACCAGTTGGACGCAGCACCGCCCAAAACATATGTAGCCAGGCCCACCTTCGCCTCTGGAGGACAACCAATAGCACTGAAGATCTTCTGCATCGTGAAGATCCACTCCTCCGCAGCCTCTGCGTCGTACTGCCCCAGAAAGGTAGGCGGATGCTGGCGCATAAACCGGTCATGCATAGCGTCAGTCCCCGTCTGCCCCGTCTGTGCTGCGTGCGGTTGTAGCATCTCAGTCAGACGTCCGACCGTATCGAACAACGTCCGACGCTCATCTTCCCAAGTCTCATCCCTCGCAGTCTCACTCTCACTACGAGTACGAGCGACGGCCTTCCCCCGTCTAGGAGGCATCTGCCAAAGGAAAACAAGACAATCATCAATATAATCTGTGTATGCATGATCCTCTAAGACCTAAATCCTAACTCAAAGGTGGTTTCTTTGGAAAAGTACGCCGGAATCAACGCTCTGATACCATTTTGTAACGTCCCCGAAAACAGCAGAAAATTTAAACAATAATAAAGACCGTCAACGGTCAACACTGGGCTCGTCACGAGACAACAAGACGAAATATATATATATAAAGCTATAGATCCACGTGGAAGTCAAACTATACATATGAGTCAACTGTGATTACAACAAAAATGAATATACATGTAATCACTACCTCAACAAAAGATGTAAAAAAGAAAACAGGATCTGATCCCGGGGGCACCCTCCTCGGTCACCACCTCAACTCTAAAACTCCTCGCTACCTGAAATGCAAACAATTGAAACATGTCTGAGTTCCCTGCAGGAACCCCGTATGCCAAACCTCCTAAAATACAAAATGGAATTAAAGACAATGTAATGCAATGCACATGATCATCCACCTCGGGCCCACAATAATGCCCTCTCCGCCTCCGCGGTACTGAACCACTCCTGCCACTAGGGTCAAGTCAGTCCACCGCTGCCTCACAAGGGTCAGTCGGCACCACTGCTCCCCAAAAGTGCAGAAAGGAACCCTGGCACTACGCCGCCACCCCAGGAGCGAGTCAGCCCGCCGAATGCACAGCTCGGGCCAGACGACAGCCCCTGCTCCCCCAAGAGCCGCCAGACGTGCACCCTGCCGGAACATCCTCGGCCTACCGCTAAACCCCAGCAAACTGCCCAAGGTTTACGGCACACATCCCTCACACCCCGCTCGGTAAGAGACGCAACAATAATACAATAATACGCCCTCGTCGAAGGTGAAATCCGTCGCTCCCAAGGCCGGTGATCGACCGTCGCCTCGGATCTGGTAGTCGACCTATACTCGACGGCTCGCGTGTGGATAAATCCACCAACCTGCGGCAGATCCGTCGACCGCTACAAGCACACTGGTCGACCGGTCCTCCACACAGTACTCGGTACTGTACAAACAAGTGTATCGGTCGAACCACGCCAACCGAATTACCGACCAATCGGTCGAACAAAAGTCATCTAGCGGTCGACCGTTTGGATGGTCTACGCTATACAAATTTATATAATATATATATCCGACCGGTCGAACCAAGGGGCCGTTCAACCGATAACAGGGATTTCAGCATTTTGCCTAAGTAGTATTCGGTCGACCGGAACTAAGATACAGTTCGACCGAATCATCACAGGCACTCTACTGCTTAATTAAAATGCTCAGTCGGTCGACCGAAAGTTAAAGAGCGGTCGACCGTTTTGATGGTCAAAGCTCCCAACCGACTTAGCATCGAATAGATCGGTCGAACAAGGTTAAGGGCGTTCGACCGTTTAATAAGTCAAAAACCTCAAACCAACCTATTCTCATTGTTTCGGTCGACCGGCTAAGTGGACTCGTTCGATCGATAACAGCATCAACCCTTTTTCCCGCACAAATCTGGCATAACGGTCGACCGTCCTCAGACATCGTTCGACCGTTCGCGGGTGCAAATCAATATAATAATAGGATCGGTCGACTGCCCACAGACACCGGTCGACCGACCGTCGTCTTCAACCTCTGAACATGTTGCAATCCAACGGGGAATTCGACACCAACGTCGATCCCCAACACTCACAAAGCTTAAGTGAGTTATATTGAAGACTTGGCATACCTTATTGAAGCTCGTGGATGCCTCCCAAGCTTTGGCAAACTCCACCCAACTCTTCTCCTTCACTTCCTCTCCTTCTCTTTCTCTCCTTCTTCTTCTTCTCCGAAATTCCTCTCTCACTCTCTGTTTGCTCAACTGAAGAAAACGTTTTAGGTAAAATCTGATCTCACTATATATATACCTACTTTAATTAATCACCTCCAAAGCTTCCAACCACAATAAGCCACCTCATATTCCCAAATCTTATCCCCTCACATCTAAGTATGCTTAATTAGGTTAATTATGTTTAGTTTAGTTTAATTAGGTTAATTAGGTTTAGTTTAGTTTAATTAGATTGTTTAGATTAAGGTTATTACAAAACTTCATTCCACACAAATTCAATCTGACTTTCGAGGGACGTGTAATTTTGTTATTATTAAGCAGGAAGTCGGAAACATGAAATTTGTATGACATGTGCTACATTATATATATTATTAATCATTTGCAATATAGAAATTCTAGTATAAGTCAAGCAATGTTTAGATCCTGTTTGGGGCCTACTTTATCATTGCAAGTTAGCTCAGAGGAGATTTGGATAAAGGAAATAAAGAGCAAAGAAAATAGTTTTCTTTTAACCAATTTTTTCCAGATGTTTATGACGGTTCATAAAAAGACCCCCCCCCCCCCCCTTTCCGGAACTTTTTCTCTACGTTTCTCGTGTTCACCCTCGGGAAAGGAAAATGCAGAAACATGTCGAATAACTTAATAATTATAGATATTATCTAGAACATTTAATAACACAAACATTAAAACTACTTTTGAAAAAATATAAATACATGAATTCCACGATTACCTTTAAATATTTATAATAATATAAAACAAAATTATTCCAAAAACTAATATGTACTAGAAAATGCTCATAATAATAGAGTTATTCTCCGTCTGCAAACTTGCAAGTCTCTTTTAGTAGCTCGCATCGACAATCGACGTCAATCTTGTGGTCGGCAATAATGCACAATTCCTTTCTAGAGTCCACGATCGATTTGGTTTCTTAGACACAAGGAAATCAAGAGAAAAGAAAATAATTTTCGTTTAACCAATTTTTTCCAGATGTTTATGATTGTTTAGGAAAAGACCTCCCCCCCTTCTATTTTCCGAAACATTTTCTGATTTTCACCCTCGGAAAGTAAAAAGGAAAATGCAGAAGCATGTCAAATAACTTAATAATTATAGATATTTTCTAGAACATTTAATAACACAAACATTAAAACTACTTTTGAAAAAATATAAATACATGAATTGCATGATTACCTTTAAATATTTATAATAATATATAACAAAATTATTCCAAAAAATAATATGTACTAGAAGTTGTTGATAATAATAGAGCTATTCTCTGTCTGAAACTTGCAAGTCTCTTTTAGTAGCTCTCATCGACAATAGACGTCAATCTTGTGGTCGGTAATAAAGCACAAATCCTTTCGATTCCATGATCGCTTTGGTTTAGGAAGTAAAGAATTAATGGCCTCCACCTAGTCATCAAAGGCAAATAGAATGCGGTAAGGTTGTGACTTGTGCCTGATATTAAGAGAAACTTAATATATGTTAGTCAAGTCGCTACGGAGAACACATTCGACCTAAGATTTTACTCATAGAACATTTGGTATTGAACACAAAAAATAAGACGAGTGATTACTACTGGAGTTGACAAAAAGGCATTTTCCTGCTTGATTCTCCCGGTAAGTTAATTTTTTGATGAGTTAGTATGACATAATTGTAACGTTCCAAAATAGCAGAAAATTTTAGCATTTCAAAGACAAGAATCACAATGATATAACCCCAACATAGGGGAAATGTTACTTATAAAATAATCATAAGGTGCAACATTACATAGAAGTTTCAAAAATGTATGATTACATCAGAGTACATGAAAAGAGAAATACAAGTAATCATACAGCCTCAGAAAAAGGTTGGAGGATCCAATCCAAAAGTGCACCCGTCATTCGTCACCCCCCGACCAGCATCTACTAAGGTCCTGAAATGCAAACATGAAATAATGCATGAATTTCCATAAAAAAACCTCGTATACCAAGTCCACCTACATGCTTATGCAGCTACTGTACAATGAACATATCATATTAGTGTACATGCCAAACAAGAATGCAACATGAAACGTCCCCCCTCCAGGGTACTACAGGACATCAGCCCCACCAACAACAATAACGGGTTTCCCGTGGAAACCTACCGTAGACACATGCGGTCTTATGGAGAGTATGCGACACACATTCACTTGCAACTATACTAATCGTGAGGGTTTAGTGAGGATCGCGCGTACGTCTGCGTAAATAGATACATATCTGATCTCCAAACGCTCACACAAACTATAATCCTGGTATATTCACACAAGCTGTAGTCATCAGGCGCTCACACAAGCTTTAGTCCCGGAAATGCTCACACAAGATGTAAATAGGGGTCACTCACACAAGTTGTACTACCCTAGGGGCCGCTCACACAAGCTACCCCCTCCGCCGGCCAACGCCCGGGTGGGCATCCCACTCCATGAAGTCGGGTACCATGCAATGCACTGGGATTCACAATCCCACAGGCTACAAAAAATAATAATACTGACCCATTCCTCTCACGAGCAGACACCCACTCCGCCACCATAAAGGCAGGGCAGTTACCTCCGTCACCATCAAGGCCGGTAGTCACTTCACCCAACGAAACTACGTGACCACTCAAAGCATTGGGATCCCCGATCCCACAAGTCTACTACATATGATGGGTCAATGAAAATGAAAAGTGTCGTACAATGCCTAAAATTAACCATAAGCACGTACATCAAGTAACCACACTTTCCACCTGGCGGTCCCTGGACATGGGCGATTACCGCATCCACTGTCACCTCCTGACACACGTACGAAGCGATGACATGAGTTTCCGTGGACAAAGGTTGCACCACAAGTAAAACATGAAAAACCAATAGTGGACACCAAAGGTCGATTGAAACATGCAAAGTGGTCGACTGTTGCCCCTTAAATCAGAGAGAGGGTCGAACTGCACAACTCATTGGTCGAACAACACATGCACAAATGGTCGAACAAATGGTCACTAATGGTCGACCGTTTAGATGGTCTATGCCAAAATAATATTAAGATATTCGGTGCAACGGTCGAACGACAAAAAGGGTTCGTTCGACTAAAAATAACAGGAGCAATACATGTTCTTCCAAAGCTTCCACCGGTCGAACCTACAAGTGTCGGTCGAATGCTACTAAGGTAAACTTAAGTCATCGATCGGACAAGAGTCAAGGGCAGTTGACTGTTAAGATGGTGAACACCAGTCTAGACCAAAATGACAAGGCAATGGTCGAACGGCTCAAGGGTCCCGTTCGACCGAAAATAAAGAGA
Organism: Triglochin maritima; assembly: GCA_963682175.1. Classification (NCBI taxonomy): domain Eukaryota; kingdom Viridiplantae; phylum Streptophyta; class Magnoliopsida; order Alismatales; family Juncaginaceae; genus Triglochin; species Triglochin maritima. Next base: position 31,478,143 of record OY821789.1, read on the forward strand.
CTCTTCGACCCAACAAAAATGCACAACCAGTCGACCGCTGAAGGACATTGTTCGACCGGTGCAGGTAAAAATCTCTTATTAACACTATGACCAGTCGACCAATACTCACATCGGTCGACTGTTCCAGTGCAGCAACCTTGCTGCACTTAACGGCAATGAGGTCTCCAACCTCGGAAGACTCTCCCAACCACTCACACCCCTTGTGTGAACATCTAATTGAACTTGGCATACCATCCTTGCAATCCGTCTCAACGTCGTCCAACCACGAGTCGCGCATGTTCCCCCGACGCGACGTGCAGCACTTCCACCACTGCGCCTCTGATCGCACCTCCTCCGACCGCTGAGGGAGTGAGGGAGAGAAAGAGCTGCGGTGAGGGGGAGAAAGGTTTGAGTGAGAAAGAGGAGAGAAGAATGGGTACATCCTCTTCTTAAACCAAAACCGAAGCACACCGATCTTAGCCTCTGATCCCCCCCCCCTCCCCCCGGGGTTGTCAGTTGGGTGAGTCAGGCAACAAAACTTCATTTTCTTAACCCTTTCAAAAGGTGCATGTTGACTTGTGGGGCCCTGATCCTGTGCTATACATGGATATATCCTTCCAAGAACAAATATCAGTTATTTACTTGCTATACAATGTTTGAAAAAAATATTAATAGACAATTTAGTAAGAAAATTAAAATTATCCAAACTGATGGAGGAGAATTTTGTTCCAAAGAGTTCATAGCTCACCTCCAAAATGAGGGGATGGTACTTCAATTTTCCTGTCCTTACATTCCCCAATAGAATGGGAGAGTTCAAAGAAGGCACAAGGTCATCACTAAACGAGGGTGTTGGCTTTTGGCTAATGATTGCTTATCCGTTTTGATGATTGATCAACATTTAACTTAAACACATGTAATTCGTTCATATCACTCTTGCACATTACACATATATCGCTTTATACTAACATTTCAGGTGTCAAGTTAAACAAGAAATGAAGTTGAAGAGTAGATAGGTTTACATTATTGTCATTAGGATTTAAATGTAACTTGAGCACTTAAATCTTGATGCATTGCATATCTTGACTCTTTAGGATTCCATAGAAGTAGATCTAAACCTTCAAATTCTATACAAAACTTCTTTAGAAATCAATCAAACCTTATCCAGGATTTCTGCACTCAACCGGTCGACCGGTCGACCATTTGGTTCGACCGATCTACCCAAAAACTGTTTTCTGAACCTTTTCGGTCGACCGAACATTGTTCTGGTTCGACCGGTTCATTAGAGAAACTTAAGGTTTTTTGGTCGACCGATCAACTGTTCATGCGTGCTGGAAGACACGTGCCTTAGTGCAACCGGTCGACCGAATGTCCATTTCTGTTCGACCGATTGATTTCTATTTTTGTCTTCTTTTGTGACCGTTATACTTGTCGTATTATACAACGGTCGTATACACATACTTTCACCATACCCCGAAATACATAGCTTAACCGGTCGAACAAATCTTATTAACCGGTCGACCGTTTGACCATTGATCGTTCGTAGCATTCTTCCTGCTATCGGTCGATACCACCTTGGTTCGACCGGTCACTCTTTGTCTCTACCGAACCTTCACATCGGTCGACCGTTTCCTTGTTTCGTCCGACCGGTACACTTAAGTTCCCTCCCAGTTAGTTCGACCGGTCCTAGTTTGTCTAACCGTTTGACCACTATTCACGTAACCGGTCGACCGTTTCATTCTTACCGGTCGACCGAACTTTGACAGAATTGCTTCCTGAATCTCTGGTTTGTGTATCTTGCACAAAACCCAATCAAATCTTTCTCAAACGGCTAGAAAACTTAAGAGGCTTATATATAGAGCTTAGATCATCTTTACATGGTCACCAATCCATTCTCTAAGCTCCCATTGTGCTAAAACTTTCCAAGTGCTCTTACTCTACTTATTGCTCTCAACCACTCTCTTGATCAATCATTCAATTGCATTCTTCATCAATTTCAAGTGCTCAAGAGTAGGTTACACAAAGTCTACTACAAAGGAGTTGTACAAGCTTCCGGAGTGAAGCTCTTCTCGGGTTGTGAGAAGGAGGTCCAAGCTTGGCGAGGGTGTTCGCAAGCTTGAATTGTAAAGGCTCGATCTTTGCCCGGAAAGAAGATCAAATTAGTGAAGATCGCGAAGTTGCTCAAGGAAGAGCAATTCGTAAGAGAGGACTAGGATCCGGTGTTGGATCCAAACCTCTATACATCCGGTGTTTGGTTTACCTTTCTATCTCACTATTTTCATTGGTTATCTTGTTATTGCATAAATAGTTAGTAGTGAGTAATTAGTCTATAAACCCCCCCTTAAGACTAATATTTAGGGCAATTAGATCCTACATTTGGTATCAGAGCCTTGTTAATTGCATATAAACAAATTAACATTTGTAGCAATGGCCCAACAACGTGAGGGATTCCACACCGGTAGACCTCCACTTTTTAATGGAACCAATTATGCCTATTGGAAGAAACGCATGATAATCTTCATTCAATCATATGATGTTAAGCTATGGGTTTTCTTTCAAATTCCATATACTCAAAACAAAGAGTTTGAACTCATGAGTGATGATGAACTAGCAATGGTTCAAATGAATGCAAAATTAATGAACATTCTCATGTGTGGATTAACCGAAGAGGAATATGGTAGAATTAATGCTTGTGATTCTGCATTTGAGGCATGGCATATGTTAGAAAGTCATTTTGAAGGACGATCATCCGTGAAAGAAACTAGGATAGATTCATATATGCAAAAATATGAAATGTTTGCCATGAAACCCAACGAATCCATTAGCGAGATGCATACTCGCTTTACTCATATCACTAACTCCTTGAAAAACCTTGGTAAGGTCTTGATTGAAAGTGACAGGGTACGGAAGTTTCTTAGATCGTTGACATTGGAGTGGGAGAAGAAGACAACGGCAATCGAGGAGGCCAAAGATCTCTCAAAGCTAAAGATGGAGGATCTCATAGGAAGCCTCATGGCTTATGAGATTCAAATAGAGGAAAGAAGAGAGAAGGAGAAGGAGCGAGAGGGGTTAAGGAGAAAGGAGAAAACAATTGCTCTCAAAGCAACGTCGGATTTGGAAAGTATCGAAGACGATGACACCGATGATGATGTTGCATTTCTAACCCGCAACTTCAAGAAGTTTCTCGCCAAAAGAAGGTTCACTAGAGGGAAAGGAGAATCATCCCGGACTTTCGCGTGCTACGAATGCAACAAGACGGGGCACATGAAGAAGGATTGTCCACTCCTTAAGTCAAGAGATCGTGAACAACGAGAACCAAGAAGATTCCCTCCTAGAAGAGAAAGAGATGAGAGACCGAGGAGAATTAGGGAAGATAGGCCTCCTAGAAGAGATAAAGAAGAGAGACCTAGAAGACGAGAACGTGATGATCACAAAAGAAGGGATCACCATGACAAAGACGGAAAGAAGGCTTTTAAAGCCACTTGGGATGATTCAAGCTCATCTACATCCTTCGACACCGAATACTCTCAAGAGGAAGAAGCACACATGTGCTTTATGGCACACAATGAGGATTCGGATTCAAGCACCGCTACATCCCCAAGGAGAAGCAATCAACCCCAAGTGGTGGAAATTGATGACGATGAGGTATCAATTCAAGAAACCCCTTCCTATGATGAGTTATTAGATGCTTTTCATGAACTTGCTGAAAGATATGAGATGATTTGTCATAAAAACAAATTAGGAAGAAAAGTGCATCTAGATTTATCTACTAAACATGAAAACTTACTTAAAGAGAATGAATTGCTTGCTAATGAGATAAACATGCTGAAATCTACTAGTAACTGTAACAACAACAAAGATCTTATTGCCAAGAATGAACAACTTACAAAAGATCTAGAGAAATTCACGTTGGGTAGAAAAATGCTAGACATGCTTCTAGGAACCCAAACTCAATCTTTGACTAAGCATGGTTTGGGGTACATGGGTGGAAAACAAAAGAAAGCTACATCTTATTTTGTTAAACATAACAATTCATATGTTAAGAAAGTAAGTTTGTCAAATGTATGGGTACCTAAGACCTCTCAAGTTTGGGTACCAAAAGCTAACCCTCAAGGACCCAAACAAATTTGGGTACCAAAGTCTTCACTTGTCTCTTTGCATGTAGATCAAAGCAAGGAGAAAGGGCAAGTGGATACTCGATAGTGGGTGCTCAAGGCACATGACGGGAGACTCTCAAGTTCTATCAAATCTAAAGCCTAAGAAGGGAGGAACCGTCACATTTGGAGACAACGCTAAAGGTCAAATTGTCGGCATTGGTAATGTTGGCAATTCCTCTACTCCTCATATTGAAAATGTTTTGTTAGTAGAAGGGCTAAAACACAATTTGCTAAGTGTTAGTCAACTAGCGGATAAAAATTATATGGTTATCTTTGACAATTCAAATTGCTATATTGTCTCAAAACATAACATGAAAATTATATTTAAAGGTTGTAGATCTCATAATATTTACATTGTGTTTGTTGATGTCATTAGCAATCTAGCCTTAGAGACTTGTTTAGTTGCCTCAAATGACGAAGCTTGGTTATGGCATAACCGATTGGGACATATTAGTATGTCACAATTACACAAATTGTCCAAACTTGAATTAGTTAGAGGACTTCCTAAAATTGATTTCAAAAAGGATAAACTTTGTGATGCATGTCAATTTGGAAAACAATTTAAATCGTCTTTCAAATCTTTAAATGTTGTGTCAACTTCAAAACCTCTTGAGCTTTTACATCTAGATCTTTTTGGTCCTTCAAGAACCGTTAGTTTAGGTGGTAAAAGATATGCTTTTGTGATTGTCGATGATTTTTCACGATTTACATGGGTTTTGTTTTTGGCTAATAAATATGATGCATTTGAAAGATTTAAAAGCTTTTGCAAACGTGTTCAAAGAGAAAAAGATTTACATATCATTACTATCCGTAGCGATCATGGAGGAGAATTTGAAAATGAGCTATTTCAAAAGTTTTGTGAAAAACAAGGGATTAAACATAATTTTTCTTTTCCTCGCACTCCCCAACAAAATGGGGTAGTTGAAAGGAAAAATAGAACTCTTCAAGAGATGGCAAGAACCATGCTTATGGAAAAAGGGCTTCCAAAATATTTTTGGTGTGAAGCCGTAAATACTTCTTGTTATGTGTTAAACCGTGTTCTTATAAGACCTATTTTGAAGAAAACACCTTTTGAATTGTGGCACAAACGTATTCCAAAAATTTCTTACTTTAAAGCTTTTGGGTCAAAATGTTTTGTCCTCAACACTAAAGATAACTTGGAAAAATTTGATGCAAAATCCGATGAGGCCATCTTTTTAGGATATTCCGATAGGAGCAAAGCCTATAGAGTCTATAACAAACGAACCTTTTGTGTCGAGGAGTCTCTACACGTTAACTTTGATGAGTTGGCTTGTGTAGATAATTCCTCTCTTGATGATGACTATATGGATATAATTAGACATGTCTCATCTCAAGATGTCTCCCATGAGCCACATCAAGATCCTCCAAGTTTTCCACAAGAAAACAAAGAGGAGCTTCCCAAGGATTGGACCTATAGAAAGGAACATCCAAAGGACCTTGTGATTGGAGATGTTTCTCAAGGTGTGACAACACGATCAAAGGCTCATGTAGTTTGTGATTCTTATGCTTTCATATCTAAATTAGAACCTAAGAAAGTAGACGAAGCTTGTAATGATGAATTTTGGTTAATGGCTATGCATGAAGAGTTAAACCAATTCGTTCGAAATGACGTTTGGGAACTTGTTGAAAAACCCATTAATCAAACCGTTATTGGAACTAAATGGATCTTCCGAAATAAACTTGATGAGGATGGGAATGTAGTTAGAAACAAAGCTAGACTCGTTGCTCAAGGCTACCGCCAAGAGGAGGGAATAGACTTTGATGAAACTTATGCTCCCGTGGCTCGTATGGAAGCTATTCGTATGCTTTTAGCTTATGCCTCTTTTATGGACATTAAACTTTTTCAAATGGATGTTAAAAGTGCTTTCCTAAATGGAATTATTTCTGAAGAAGTTTATGTTGCTCAACCCCCCGGTTTTATTAATGAATCTTATCCGAACCATGTATTTAAACTCAAGAAGGCTCTTTATGGTCTCAAACAAGCTCCTAGAGCTTGGTATGAGAGGTTGAAGAATTTCTAGATTAATAAAGGATTCAAAATGGGTAAAGTAGATACCACTTTATTTGTTAAAACTCTGAATCATGATTTATTAGTGGTACAAATATATGTTGATGACATTATCTTTGGTGCAAGTAACCCGCGTCTATGCGAAGAATTTTCTAAGTCTATGCAGGGAGAGTTCGAGATGAGCCTTATTGGTGAGCTAAATTTCTTTCTCGGACTCCAAATAAAGCAAACTCAAGAGGGGAATTTCATACATCAAGCAAAGTACACAAAGGAACTTCTCAAACGCTTTGAGCTTGAAACTAGCAAACCTCAAAAGACACCTATGAGTACAAGCGTAAAATTGGACAAAGACGAAAATGGCAAAGATGTGGACATCAAGAAGTATCGTGGTATGATCGGTTCTTTACTCTATCTTACTGCAAGTCGTCCCGATATTATGTTTGCTGTATGTTTATGTGCACGTTTTCAAGCATGTCCAAAAGAAACTCATTTGAATGCATTAAAAAGAATTTTTTGTTATCTAAAAGGCACTTTTGATTTTGGACTTTTCTACCCTAAGACTAGGACTTTCGATCTTGTTGCCTATAGCGACGCCGACTATGCCGGTTGTATTTTAGATCGTAAGAGTACTAGTGGCACTTGTCAATTTTTGGGTAAATCTCTTGTCTCATGGTTTAGTAAGAAACAAAATAGTGTTGCATTATCAACAACCGAGGCTGAATATATCGCCGCCGGTTGTGCTTGTGCACAAGTCCTTTGGATGAGGCAAACCCTCAAGGACTTGCAACTTGAGTTTCAAACTACACCAATTTATTGTGATAATACAAGTGCTATCAACCTTTCCAAAAATCCTATCTTGCATTCAAGAACTAAGCATATAGAAGTTAGACATCATTTTCTTAGAGATCATGCAAATAAAGAAGACATTAAACTTATATTTGTTCCCACAAATGATCAATTAGCGGATATATTCACCAAACCCTTAAATGTTGATCAATTCAATCTCATTAGACTTAATCTTGGCATGTGTACCCTAAATGACATTTGAGTACGTTTTACTTGAGCCCATTTGACTATATTTGGTTCTAGTGTCTCTTGGTTTTTGAAGCTTTGTTCTGGTTTTTACTGTTCCACCGGTCGACCGAACTGAGATTTCGTTCGACCGGATCTGAGTTGTTTCTTGACCGAATTCTGTTTGTTCAACCGATTTCCTGAGTTTGGTCGACCGGTGCTAGTCGTTCGGTCGACCGATCCGTTTTGTTCAACCGATAGCAGGGATCCTAAGTTTTCGACTTTGTGTTTTTGTTCGACCGCAAGTGTTATCCGTGCGACCGTTTTCAATATATCGGTCGACCGGTCGGATTTGTTCAACCGATAGCAGGGATCCTAAGTTTTTGTTTTTGAGTTTTCGTTCGACCGCTCGTGTCTTTCGTGCGACCGATTTTATTTTGTTCGGTCGACCGGTAGATTTTGTTCGACTGATAGCAGGGGATTGTCTGCCTTGTTCTTTTATCCGGTCGACCGAAATATGCTTCTGTCCGACCGTTCGTTTTTTTTTCGACTTAAGTTTTTACAGTTTTCTTTAACCTTTCGGTCGACCGAAAGATGGATCGGTCGACCGGTGCTGTCGTTTTCTGCTGCATTTAGGGCTAGATCGGAACTTGGTCTTCACTTTTACCCATCTCTCTCTCTAACCCTAAGCCTTCCCCATCACCTTCCTCCCTCGATTTTGCGTTTTTCCTGCGGTAAAACTCAAATCTTTTTGCATTTTATCGCTTCTCATCATCTCCTCTTCATTTTGCACCCATTTGTTTTCCCCAAACTCGCACCATGACCGGGAAGAAAATGGCTATCCGCAAGAAACGTTCGGATGCTTCCACCACTTCCACCGAAAAACGCACCAAGAAGGCCCACGATCGCTCCTCTACTACCCCAAATGTCCGGCATCCGCCCGCGCCTCCTACTCTTGCCTTCCATCCTATTGACGAGTTCGCCAAAAGTGATTGGGAGAAAAAGCTCTCGGCGGCTCCTTTTATTCCAAACCGCGCCGTTGAGGTAGCGGACTTTCGTGATTTCTCTCTTAAATCTCTTTTTGATGCTAATCGCCTCACACATTGTCTCACCAAACTTGCATCAAAACCATATTATCCATTTTTGGTTCAACAATTTTATTGTAATCTTCGTTTTGAACCAAATCACCATATTGCTCGTACTATGATCAATGGTATTAGATATGAAATTGTCCCCGGAACTCTTGCTGAAGCTTTTGGCTTAGAGTTCGAGGGTGTTAATTTATATGTTGATCATCCTCTTAGTGTTATTGATAACATCACTCATGATGATATGGTTGCTCAATTATATGCCTTTCCACCTCCATCCAAAAATGGCTTTATTGTTCACAACTCATCCTTAATGCATCCTATCGCTCGAGTATTGGCCTATATCGTTTCCTTCAACTTGCTCCCTAAACATGGCCATCATAACGAAATATCTTATACGGAGCTTGTGTGCATCTATTGCATTTACAAGAAAATTCCGGTCAATTGGCCTTTATTCATTTTCCTCCACATGCGCTTTAAGAAAGGGAGGTATCTCCCTTATCCCATGTTGCTCACCGCTCTCTTTGACCTTCTTAAAATTCGTGTTACCGATTGTCCATCGGCCACCTACAAATATCCTATTTGTAAGACCACTCTTTCTAAAATGAAAACCATTGCATCATCTTCTATTCAAGCATCATCTGAGGGAGATTCTGAGCAAGAAGATGAAGATGATGTGCCGGCCGATCCTCGTTGGATGCCCCAACCATTTCAGCAGGAGGGTCAATGTTCTTGGGGAGAAGGCGACGAATCTGCTTGGCAGGAGAGTCAGTGGAGATCCACTTATACTGAATACACTCCGGATCATTCCTTTCAGCAGTTGTCGGATCGGTTCGATGCGTTTGAAGCTTCCACCTCTCAACGTCTTGATCGTTTTGAAGCTTCGACATCTCAGCACCTTGGGCGTCTTGACGCTAAGGTCGACTCGGTGCTTCATGGCATTGACTCTCTCACTTCTATGTTTCGTGATCGTTTTGGTCATTGAGTTGGTTGGACATTGAGTCTTGTATCTTTGATTTCCGCTTTAGTTGTGTGGTGTTTCGTTTGCGATTGATGTATTTTGAACCTTGCTTGACTTAATGCATGTTTTGTTTCTCCTTTATTGTTTGTTTTGGCAAATGAATGTGGTTTCGTTGTTGGACATTTTTTTTTTCAGCTTTTTGATTATGCCAAAGGGGGAGAGTAATACTACTCATACATGTCTATTAGGTTTTCAAATGCCACATAGCTAGGGGGAGCTATAAGATAGGGGGAGCATTGAGTAAAATTCATTGAAATAACATGTATTTAATTTGATAAGTTGTCATCATCAAAAAGGGGGAGATTGTTGGCTTTTGGCTAATGATTGCTTATCCGTTTTGATGATTAATCAACATTTAACTTAAACACATGTAATTCGTTCATATCACTCTTGCACATTACACATATATCGCTTTATACTAACATTTCAGGTGTCAAGTTAAACAAGAAATGAAGTTGAAGAGTAGATAGGTTTACATTATTGTCATTAGGATTTAAATGTAACTTGAGCACTTAAATCTTGATGCATTGCATATCTTGACTCTTTAGGATTCCATAGAAGTAGATCTAAACCTTCAAATTCTATACAAAACTTCTTTAGAAATCAATCAAACCTTATCCAGGATTTCTGCACTCAACCGGTCGACCGGTCGACCATTTGGTTCGACCGATCTACCCAAAAACTGTTTTCTGAACCTTTTCGGTCGACCGAACATTGTTCTGGTTCGACCGGTTCATTAGAGAAACTTAAGGTTTTTTGGTCGACCGATCAACTGTTCATGCGTGCTGGAAGACACGTGCCTTAGTGCAACCGGTCGACCGAATGTCCATTTCTGTTCGACCGATTGATTTCTATTTTTGTCTTCTTTTGTGACCGTTATACTTGTCGTATTATACAACGGTCGTATACACATACTTTCACCATACCCCGAAATACATAGCTTAACCGGTCGAACAAATCTTATTAACCGGTCGACCGTTTGACCATTGATCGTTCGTAGCATTCTTCCTGCTATCGGTCGATACCACCTTGGTTCGACCGGTCACTCTTTGTCTCTACCGAACCTTCACATCGGTCGACCGTTTCCTTGTTTCGTCCGACCGGTACACTTAAGTTCCCTCCCAGTTAGTTCGACCGGTCCTAGTTTGTCTAACCGTTTGACCACTATTCACGTAACCGGTCGACCGTTTCATTCTTACCGGTCGACCGAACTTTGACAGAATTGCTTCCTGAATCTCTGGTTTGTGTATCTTGCACAAAACCCAATCAAATCTTTCTCAAACGGCTAGAAAACTTAAGAGGCTTATATATAGAGCTTAGATCATCTTTACATGGTCACCAATCCATTCTCTAAGCTCCCATTGTGCTAAAACTTTCCAAGTGCTCTTACTCTACTTATTGCTCTCAACCACTCTCTTGATCAATCATTCAATTGCATTCTTCATCAATTTCAAGTGCTCAAGAGTAGGTTACACAAAGTCTACTACAAAGGAGTTGTACAAGCTTCCGGAGTGAAGCTCTTCTCGGGTTGTGAGAAGGAGGTCCAAGCTTGGCGAGGGTGTTCGCAAGCTTGAATTGTAAAGGCTCGATCTTTGCCCGGAAAGAAGATCAAATTAGTGAAGATCGCGAAGTTGCTCAAGGAAGAGCAATTCGTAAGAGAGGACTAGGATCCGGTGTTGGATCCAAACCTCTATACATCCGGTGTTTGGTTTGCCTTTCTATCTCACTATTTTCATTGGTTATCTTGTTATTGCATAAATAGTTAGTAGTGAGTAATTAGTCTATAAACCCCCCCTTAAGACTAATATTTAGGGCAATTAGATCCTACAGAGGGCTCATCTTGAGGTTTCAAAGTGGACTATCCAAGAAGTACTGTAGAACACTGCTGTCTACATAACTCTGTTCATGTTTCACCAAGCCAAAATTTCCTATGAGCGACTCTTTGGTAGAAAACAAGATTTGTCATGCCTCGGAACTTTGGGTTGTAGGTGCTTCCCAGTTCTGAGAGACTATGGAACCAACAAATTCAGTTCCAAGTCACTCCCCCGTGGATTCATTGGATATAGTGTCAAGCAAAATGGCTACATTTCCTTATATCCTCCACTCAAAGAGTGTACACGTCCAACATGTTATCTTTGATGAAGGGATTTTACCCTATAAAGATCCTAGTGTTTTGCAAAGTCAGAGTGCGGATGGCACTACAATCATCACATGTAACGAAGATGAGCCATCAACTGAAACCCCTGAGTCTACACTGCCCAACTTGCAAGATAGCCATTTGAACGCTGGTGTTGATGTTTCTAGTATTGACAGAGGGTGTTGACAGCTGATCTTGTTGGGTGTATTTGTTAGAACCATAACCCTTGATTAGGGTTAATCATGGATTAGAAGAGGGTTTGCATGGGGAAGAGGAGGAGCACAGTAGAGGCATGGGTGGAGCGTGAACAGTGGGCTGTGATGGATGAGGGGTGTAGGGTTGCGGGTACTGTAGCGAGGAGGGGTTGTGTTGGGTTTATAAGTGTTTCTCTCTCTCTCATTTTGATCTCTCCCATTCACTCATTCTCTCCCTTTTCTCTTGTGCGGCGAGCAGCTGAGGGGAGACGACGCCAGTGGCGTGAGGCGTGCGGAGGACGTGCGCGAGGAGGTCACCGGAGGCGACAGGCGGGAGCGGAGCTCTGGCGGTTGCGTTGTCTTCTTTGAGGTATGTCGACTCATTAGTGTGGTTTTCTTGCTCCCCAAGTGTGGGGGAGGTGTTGGTCGGCCGGGAGGGGTCGGAGACCTCTCCGGCGGTTAGTTTCGGCGTCAAAACCTCGGCTGGCGCGAGGTTGAAGACGTCTGTCGGTCGACCGGATCCCTTGGACGGTCGACCGAACGTAGTGTTTTTGCCTGTCTGTTGTGTTTCGGTCGACCGAGTCCTTGTGTTCGGTCGACCAGAACTTAAGTATATTGGATTTTAATATGCATGTTGTTCGACCGTTTTTATGTGTTCGGTCGACCGTTATATGACGTAGAATAATAGGTTGACCCTGTAAGTTTTCGGTCGACCGAGACCCCTGAGTCGGTCGACTGATGGATTTAAATAATGTAAAAGATGTACTGTTAGTTTTCGGTCGACCGGGACCCCAGAGTCGGTCGACCGATAGAATTGTTTTTAATGTTGACCAGACTCCGGATTTTGACCTCGTTCGGTCGACCGGTTTTAGACCGTCGGTACACCGTTGGGGATTGTGTTTTGAGCGCAGCGGTAGACCGTGTTCGGCGTACGGTCGATGATGAGAATTTTATTTATACCGCAAGTGCACGGCGTCTATGAAGACGTGGCAAGTACGGGTCGAACACAAGGAGGGAGAGATTTCGTAGTTGATGTTATTTTCGATTAAGAGGAAGAGAGAGAGAAGAAATAAATGGGTTTTGAGATTTTTGGGTTTTAGTTATTTAGAGCAAGAAACAAGAACAATTAAAACTAAAAACAAGAATAAAGATGGAGAATTCCATCGGGTGGAGGTCTAGACTTAGGTTTAGATTGGAGAATGGAGAAACTTGAAATAAATCATGTTAGTTATGAAGCATTACAAGATAAATGATTTAACATAAACTCAAGTAATCAAAATATACTAATCATGAACTTAAAACAATAACATGCATTCATCTTCTCTACCCCTAATTCCATCACCTCCACCCTTTGGAAAGAGTTAGAAACTCATGGAGGGAGGAAGAAGAATGGATCCTAGAGACATTAAAATAAAATAAAAACAAGAATTAAAAGAACAGAATTTTATTACTAATGATCCAAGACCAAAGGTTCAAAGATGTGTTACATTCGTCCTACAGGGCTATTTATAGCCGATACAGGGGATACCAATACATAAAAGGATAGTACACGCGTCGACCCGACACTGGACAAAAATTGGGCACACAGATCAATGACTGGGCGGCGGAAACGCCGCATATTGAAGGTGTTGTGCGGCGAAAACGCCGCACAATCAGGTCTGCTCGGGTCCGGATTTTGGTCATGTGTTTATGGTATGATTTGATCTTTATTTACGCGTCTGGATGATTCTTTCCATTGTCTTGAACTCCGGATTATTCCTTCCATTGTTGGGGATTTATTTTTGACTTTTCTTTTGACTTTTCCAACAAAATAACTTGATCCTTTTCTTTTGCAATCAGGTCCTTGGCATTTTGCAATTAAGCCCTTGACCTTTTTGTGATTAGCTCCTTGAATGCTTTTATGCTTGGATTCATTTCCATTCGGAACCCGATAAACTTGAACTCGGTCTTTATGATAGAAATGAATCTTTTGCACGCGTTTATGCTCGGAATGTGGGTAATTTGCATTCAGGTCCCTGTATTCTGTAAATACGACTAAACATATACCTTAGTAGCATTTATTGATATAAAATTAATCTAAATGAAAGACATATGATGCAATGTATGCAATGCATCAAATATCGACCGATTCCTTTCTGGAAGCGGTCGACCGAATCACCTCTTCTGGTCGACCGTTTGGGCCCAGGACAGAATTCCTGGTTCCCTTTTTGAATGCCAACTTTTCCAACAATATAACTTGGTCCTTTTATTTTGCAATTAGGTCCTTGGCATTTTGCAATTAAGTCCTTGACCTTTTTGTAATTAGCTCCTTGAATGCTTTTATGCTTGGATGCATTTCTATTTGAAGCCCGATAAACTTGAACTGGGTCTTTATGATAGAAATGAATCTTTTGCACGCGTTTATGCTCGGAATGTGGGTAATTTGCATCCAGGTCCCTGTATTCTGTAAATACGACTAAACACATACCTTAGTAGCATTTATTGATATAAAAGTAATCTAAATGAAAGACATATGATGCAATGTATGCAATGCATCAAATACCCCCACACCTAGATTTTGCTAGTCCCTAGCAAAACAAAATATAAGAAAATGAAAACAGGGAAATCCTAACTCACTTTCGTAGGAATCACGGTTGCACTTAGCATGTGCAACAAGCCTTTAAACCTCTTTGTTTCCAAGGAGGAGGAGTGTTGTCTCCTGAGGGTTTTCAGCGGATATACCCACAAAATCCTAAATCAACATTTCATTAATAGTTCTCAATATCCGTACCTCAACCTTATACATCTTACTGAGAATTCTTGCATGCTCATTATACAATTCTAACTCATTAAAAATATGACTTGGTCTTTGTTCCTCCAACATTCACACCACTAACCCTTCTAAACATGTTATTACTTAAATTATTTTGCACGCCTCCTCTGGTGGTGAAGTATCATTTGGATCAACCATGGCATGGATCATTCTTTTAGCTTTGGGTCTTGAGTATCTTAAAGTATATTTTTTTTTTCTCCGTGATTCAACACATTTGCTTTTCCTTTTTGACACTTATACCCTTTTTGCATTCGTGTAGCGAGTTTGGTCGATAATCCCGAGCTGGTAGACTCAAGTTACCGGGTTTCAAGATACCCCTACGGACCAGTGACTCAAAGGCTTGGGCTTTTGTAATCATTTTGCAAAATGTGTTTTCCTCACTTTATTTTTATTTTATTTTACTTTTATTTTCCTCAAGGCTTAATTGCTATTAGAAGTCCACACTTCCCGGTATATTTTCCTCAACCTCTGCTTTTTATCAACCACTTCAAAGATTTGATTCATCCAATTTAAGTGCATACATGTCTTACAAGGGTCATGGGTTATTTCTTTGGAACCTAGATTTATGTCATAATTTCTACAAGCAGAACTATATAATAAGGAACAAAAACTTAATGCAATTTGTACACGGGTTTTGGCAGTTCAATCTTAAGCTATGTCATAGAATATTGATTTTTTTTTTTTTAAGAAATAAAGCAGAACAGAAAATCAAATAGATAGATATGTACATATATAAACACCCCCCCACACCTAAATCATGCATTGTCCTCAATGTATGCATAGATAAAATAAATGCGCTTATTACCTGAGTCGGCTTGCGGTAGAGGGGTTGAGTTTGCTCAAAGTCAACCATAATCAGAACTGGATTGAATGACACCATGTTGGTGCATGTATCCAGTTGAATTGTTCCCCATGTTGACTTGAGGAAAAGATTCCACTCTTCTCACTTGAATTGGTTCGCTTGTTTGCTCGAGTGATGGTGGTTGAGTAAATGAATCACTCCCTTTTTTCTTACTTCCTTTTTGCTTATGTGATGATTTATTTGATTCAGAATTCTGATAAATACGTGCTCTCATCACAACATCACTTGGGTTGCATATTATTTCTGGCTCTTTATCAATATGGAAGATATTAAATTCTGCTTTTAAGTTCCTGAAAGATAATTGCATGAGCCCATTTCGACAGTTTATTAATGCTTCCGAAGTGGCTAAAAAGGGTCTACCTAGAATTACAGGGATTTGTCGATTAGGATTTACAACAGGTTCAGTATCAAGTACGACAAAATCCACTGGATAAATAAAGTCACCAACCTTAATCAAAACGTCCTCTACTATACCTCTCGGTTTCTTAACAGAACAATCAGCGAATTGGAGGGTTGTCCTAGAGGGTTTTAGTGGACCAAGGTTGAGTTGCTCGTAGACAGAAAATGGGAGCAAGTTAACGCTTGCACCAAGGTCTAGAAGGGCTTTATTGATAAATGTATCTCCTATTGAACATGAAATTGTGGGACACCCCGGGTCCTTATATTTTATAGGAGATGTGTTGGAAAGTATTGAGCATATGTTTGCAGTTAAGAATGCCTTCTTTGGTACATTTGTTTTTCTCTTTTTAGTGCACAAATCTTTCAAGAATTTAGCATAAGCAGGTATTTGTTGAATCATATCTAAGAGTGGAATATTCACCTTAACTTGCTTAAATACTTCCAGGATTTTCTCTATTTGTGCACTAGAGTTCTTTTTGAGTCTATTGGGAAATGGGGCTTTAGGCACATAGACTCGCTCAGGTTCAGGTTGAGCTACAGATTCAGGTTGGGTAGGTGGATTGGGCTTTTCAATTTGGACGTCGGGTTCAATGGTCAAGTCATATGTGGGTGCTTGATGGCTAGATTGATTAGTCATTCTAGGGTTTACCACATTATTGTCAATTTGTCTTCCGGACCGTAATGATACTACAGCATTGATTTGTTGGAACGGTCCTTCCTCATTAACCATTTGAACCGGTCTAGGGTTGTTATTTCCTGAAGGTGGTTGATAAGGTTGATATTGATTATTAGTTCTGGGGTTCACCTCAGGTTGGCTTGGAAATTGGCCCTTTTCTCTTTCACCTATTATCTGTGCTAATTGGCTGACCTGTGTCTCTAGCCTTTGGAATGATTGGTTGGTTGTTTGTATAAAAGTTGTCATTAAAGTTTCTAATTTTGTCAACCTAACCTCATGATTTCCATTGTTATTACCCCAGATGATGTATTATTTTGGTTATATGGGGTTTGTTGTTGTCTAGGAGGTTGTCCTTGTTGGGTCCACGAAAAATTGGGATGATTACGCCAACCTGGGTTATAGGTTGATGCGTAAGGATCATTTCTAGAATTGTTGTATGTGGCATTAACATGTTCCAGGTTCACACAATCCTCCATTAAATGACCAGTCTGACCACATCTAGAGCAAGGGGTAGGGGATGCTTGTCGGGTTTGGTTTTGCAGTTCTAGACTTTCCATTCTACGCATTAGGGTAGCTAGTTTTGCCTCGGCCGCTATGTTGGAGTCTATAGCTAAGACACCTGGTCGGGTTTGACTCGCTATTCTAGATCCAATACTCGGGTTGATGGGTGTTCTAGCATTGTCCCATTGCATACTATTTTCAGCTAAATCCTCAAGAAAAGTCCAGGCATCATTTTCATTTTTGGACATAAAGTTCCCTTGGCTCACAGATTCTAGCATAACCTTAGATGTGGGTGTCAATCCCTCATAAATAATTTGGCATAATTGCCACTTCGGAATTCCGTGGTGAGGGCATTGGGTCAAGACACTTTTAAATCTTTCAAGATAGGAATAGAACGGCTCGCTCTCAGACTGAACGAATGCAACAATTTCATTCCTAATCTTCATAGTCTTATGGTTGGGGAAATATTTTTTTAGAAACACTTGAACAAACTCAGCCCAACTCCTAATAGATCTTTCGGCTAGACTATATAGCCATTTCTTAGCGTCGTCCTTCAGTGCTAGAGGCACGAATTTCAGACGCACTGTCTCCTCAGGGATATGCTGGTATTGCATAAGAGAGCAGATTTCTTCAAATTCTCTAAGGAAGAGATATGGGTCTTCCCTAGAGGTGAACTTAGGCAACATACTCATGTATTGTGCCTTAAGTTCGAAGTCGCGACCCGGGATGGTGGGCATAACGATGCACGATGGCTGAGCAGCCATCGTTGGGTAGCACCGATCCCTCAGAGTTATAGGTTGTGCAACAGGCGGGTCCACTACATTCTCACCCATTAGATCCGGGTGAGGTGGTGCAACAGGTGGATTGGGGTTAAGTTCCAGACTGGAATCTAGATGAACTCGTGAGAGTCGATTACTCAAGTCCCGAATCCAAATCTGAGTGCACCGGGTTGAATCAATTTTTGAATTCAAATTCGAAATTTAAATTCCAAATTTAATTTCAAGAATTAATTACTCCTTTTTTTTCGTTTTTTTATTTTTATTTTTATTTTTATTTTTATTTTTTTATTTTTTTATTTTTTATTTATTTTTTTTTAAAGGAAACAAACAAAAGAAAGGTAAGGATGAGAAGGGAAAGAAGACTCAGACGAGAAGGGAAACTTAACTCTAAAGGATAAAAATTAGGGTTGGTCAGAAATTTCCTAAACAAGCACGGTCAAAACAATCCTAGACCTAGTGTCACTTAGATCTAGACGACTCCTAACTGGTTGAGTCGAATTGATTCGCTTGATTCACCTCCCTCACCAATCAAACCAAGTTGGCCAGTTAGTGTATAGCTAGTGGGGGCGCTTCCGACAGAGTCGGTGCCAATTAGACAACCACGTCGCTTGGAAGACTTTCGTCGACACAAAAACACTTTCTAGACACCAAATTGAGTTCAATTAGCTTCAGGTCATAGCAAGTCAAACCAATCTCCTCCTTAATTGAGTCCGAGTCCTTAGGGGCCAATATCTAATTGATTTTAAATTTTTAGGCTTAGGCGACACTTCAGGATTGTGGTTTGTGGGCTACGGGAGGGTGATGAAATCCCCACCGTATCTTTTCCTACGGAGTTGCCCTTAAGATAGTTTAACTTAAATCTAGCAAAGATAGTCAAACAATGGTCCTTTTAATGGGGGCAATTGCAAGGTTGTATGCAGCTAAATTATATGCTCTAATGCACTCGATAAAAACCTCGATACGTACCTTGCCTCCAGCAATCTTCAACACGTATTAATTTGCAAGAATTTAGCAAGAATAATGCAAGCAAAACATTATATGATGCATGCACTAAGGTCTTTCTAATTTTGCCAATTTTTGGTCAGAGTTGAATTATTGCCAATTATGGAATTGTAACCCTAACACGTGCAATTCTACGAAAGGAAACTTTTCAACAATTCAGATTTTACGAGAAAGGCAAGAAAAGTTACCTCCGCAATGCTCAGTCGGGTTCCCCGCCCGCTCTCGGAGATTTCAGTAGCTCAATGCGACCACCCAGCGATGCCGACGACGCCCCAGAAATTTGAAGACCAGAACCCACACTGGTGCGGCGATTCCGCCGCAAGTTACCTTGTAGATGCGGCGATTCCGCCGCCCAAGTGTCTTAGAACGCTCCCGGATTTCGCCGCGTGCTCTGTTGTCTCCTGCTACACAAAATCAAATACTTAGATCGCGCACAAGGTAGACAGGATAAAATCGAAAACACAAAAACACAAAATCTGCGTCGCCTCCCCGGCAACGGCGCCAAAAACTTGATGAGAATTTTATTTATACCGCAAGTGCACGGCGTCTATGAAGACGTGGCAAGTTCGGGTCGAACACAAGGAGGGAGAGATTTCGTAGTTGATGGTATTTTCGATTAAGAGGAAGAGAGAGAGAAGAAATAAATGGGTTTTGAGATTTTTGGGTTTTAGTTATTTAGAGCAAGAAACAAGAACAATTAAAACTAAAAACAAGAATAAAGATGGAGAATTCCATCGGGTGGAGGTCTAGACTTAGGTTTAGATTGGAGAATGGAGAAACTTGAAATAAATCATGTTAGTTATGAAGCATTACAAGATAAATGATTTAACATAAACTCAAGTAATCAAAATATACTAATCACGAACTTAAAACAATAACATGCATTCATCTTCTCTACCCCTAATTCCATCACCTCCACCCTTTGGAAAGAGTTAGAAACTCATGGAGGGAGGAAGAAGAATGGATCCTAGAGACATTAAAATAAAATAAAAACAAGAATTAAAAGAACAGAATTTTATTACTAATGATCCAAGACCAAAGGTTCAAAGATGTGTTACATTCGTCCTACAGGGCTATTTATAGCCGATACAGGGGATACCAATACATAAAAGGATAGTACACGCGTCGACCCGACACTGGACAAAAATTGGGCACACAGATCAATGACTGGGCGGCGGAAACGCCGCATATTGAAGGTGTTGTGCGGCGAAAACGCCGCACAATCAGGTCTGCTCGGGTCCGGATTTTGGTCATGTGTTTATGGTATGATTTGATCTTTATTTACGCGTCTGGATGATTCTTTCCATTGTCTTGAACTCCGGATTATTCCTTCCATTGTTGGGGATTTATTTTTGACTTTTCTTTTGACTTTTCCAACAAAATAACTTGATCCTTTTCTTTTGCAATCAGGTCCTTGGCATTTTGCAATTAAGCCCTTGACCTTTTTGTGATTAGCTCCTTGAATGCTTTTATGCTTGGATTCATTTCCATTCGGAACCCGATAAACTTGAACTCGGTCTTTATGATAGAAATGAATCTTTTGCACGCGTTTATGCTCGGAATGTGGGTAATTTGCATTCAGGTCCCTGTATTCTGTAAATACGACTAAACATATACCTTAGTAGCATTTATTGATATAAAATTAATCTAAATGAAAGACATATGATGCAATGTATGCAATGCATCAAATATCGACCGATTCCTTTCTGGAAGCGGTCGACCGAATCACCTCTTCTGGTCGACCGTTTGGGCCCAGGACAGAATTCCTGGTTCCCTTTTTGAATGCCAACTTTGTCCACGGAAACCCGTGTCCTCGCCTTGTGCGTGAGCCGGGAGGTGACGGTAGGCGCGTTCCGCGTGCCTGCCCAGGGACCGCCGTTGGGAAGAGTGTGGGTGTTCGGGACGCGTCACCTCCATGTATGGAGCGTGACTAATGTGATGGATTGATTGGACTGGGCACCTATAGAGATGATGTTGTTATACCTTCCGGGCGACGACCCTGTTGGTCCCCGTGGCTCCGACCACAGAGATTTGCATATCTGTATTCTATCGGCCCGCAGGTGTGACAGAGGCTACCTGCCGAACCCTTGAGTAGTGTAGCCGCGTGTGGGGGGTGCGATGTCGCGTGTTGTAAGACTGCATGTGCCTGCAATAGGTCTCCTCGGGAGACCCGATGTTGACTGTCGGACTGATGTCCTGTTTTACCCTTTGGGGGAACTGTTTTCCTTTCTGTTGATGCCATGACATGCTACTAGAATGATAGGTTTATTTGCGTAATGCATGCATATAAGTGAGTTGGCATACGGGGTTTCCTTCTGGAAACTCAGGCATTGTTGTTATATATATTTTCAGGACCACAGTAGGTACAGTTGGGTGGTGATCGGCGGGCGCGCGCATTTTGGAGTCGGATCCTCTACTCGGACCACTGAGCATGATTACGTTTTATCTTCTTTTGTTGTTCTGTTGTAATCATGTATCATTTTGACAAACTCTGATGTAACTTGGTGCACCGCTATTTGTTTTATGAGAAGTAACAGTCCCGTCTTTGATTATTAGCCTTTATTGTTGTGATTATGAATTTTCAAAATTTCCGCTGTTTCGGAATGTTACAATTTGGTATCAGAACGGTAGATTCCTATGCGGTTCCCAATGAAATCGCCCTTGTAGTAATATGACTCATTCATTTTATATTTTTGGCATGCATTCATGGCTGAAGTTTGTGATTGTTTCTTCTGTCAGATGGCACCTAGGTGTGTGAGGAGTTCTCTATGCGATCGTGGTTCCAGTGACGCTACTGAGGGCGCTCACTGGGACAGGTTGGGCGAGTTCCTGGAGCGTCAGGCTGCTCAGAGTGCGCAGGGCGGGGTGGGAGCTGAGCACGATCGTTTCATGCGTCAGCACCCACCGAGTTTTGATGGCAGGAGGGCCCCTGAGGTTGCGGAGGACTGGGTCTTCAGGATGGAGAAGATCTTCCGTGCGATTGGAGTAGCACCAGAGAGGATGGTGGAGCTGGCCACCTATGTGTTCGATGGCGAGGCCGCCAACTGGTGGAGGTCCACATCCACGGTGTTGTTTGATGACCGAGTGGATGTCAGTTGGGAGGAGTTCTTAGAGGTGTTCCATGAGCAGTACTTTCTCCAGCACGTCAGGGATCAGAAGCGGGAGGAGTTCATGTCGCTTGAGCAGAAGGAGATGACTCTGGCGAGCTACATCAGCAAGTTCAACGCCTTGGAGCGTTATTGCCGAGAGATTTGTGTGACCCCAGAGCAGCGGGCGAGGAAGTTCGTGAAGGGACTGAGGCAGCCGCTCCGATCTCGAGTGATCAACAGCATGTCGCGGACCCTTGCAGATGCGGTGAAGCATGCTACTATCATCGAGCAGGACCAGAGGGAGTGTCTTCAGGAGGCGAGGAAGGCACCAGTGAGCACCGGTGGCCGTGTAGCTGGTCGTGGAGCGGGAAACCCGGGCAAGAGGCCCAGGTTTGATGGAGGAGGAGCACGTCAGTCAGGAGCGTGCACTTACTGCGGGAGGTTTCATCCAGGACAGGAGTGTCCCCGTCGGATTGGAACGTGTATGGGTTGCGGTCAGATGGGACATTTCGTCCGTGATTGTCCTTAGAGGCAGGGTGAGCCGAGCAAGAGGCCAGGACCACCAGCAGTAGGCAGAGGCGGAGGTAGCCGATCAGTCGTCTCACCAAGACAGGGCCGGAAGACCAGGCGAGTCTTCACTATTCAGGCTCAGGAGGCGAGGGACTCCAACACCGTCGTGGAAGGTACAGTTTCTGTTTCTGGCTTAGTAGCGCGTGTGTTGTTTGATTGCGGCGCCACTCACTCCTTCATTTCGGAGAAGTTTGCTGGCGAGTTGGGTCGGACCCCTGTACTGCTGACTGATGTTTTGGAGGTCAGCACGCCCATGGGTGAGGTGGGCACTGTGGGGAGCTTTCTCCCTGGCACCACAGTTGCTTCGGGAGACCATGATTTTCCAGCTGATCTGGTCTTGTTACCGATGGTGGACTTCGACGTCATACTGGGGATGGACTGGCTGTCACAGTACGACGTGCGAGTCTTTTGCCGTGAGAAGAAGATCCTGATTCCGATGGAGGGCTTGCCAGATGTTCTGATCAGAGGTGCGAGGAGCAGAGGCGGTCGTCTGATTGTGTCTGCGGTTAAGGCACAGAGACTGATACAGCAGGGATGCAGAGCGTTCGTGGCCACTCTGGTAGTTCCTGGTCCTGAGACGAGGAGGCTGGATGATATAGAGGTAGTGCAGGAGTTTCCAGATGTGTTTCCAGCAGAGATTCCAGCATTACCGCCGCACCGAGAGATCGAGTTTAGCATCAAGTTGGTTGCGGGTACGACACCTCAGTCGAAGGCACCTTATTGTATGGCACCTGCTGAGTTGACAGAGCTGAAGAAGCAGTTGCAGGAGTTGATAGAGTCCGGGTTCATTAGACCGAGTGTTTCTCCATGGGGAGCGCCTGTGCTCTTCGTGAAGAAGAAGGATGGGTCGTTACGGATGTGCATCGACTACAGGATGCTGAATAAGGTTACCGTTCGGAACCGGTACCCTTTGCCCAGGATTGATGACTTGTTTGATCAGTTGCAGACGACGAGAGTGTTCTCGAAGATCGATCAGCGTTCGGGTTATCACCAGTTACGGATCAGGGAGGCAGATGTTCAGAAGACAGCCTTCAGGACGCGGTACGGGCACTACGAGTTCTTGGTGATGCCATTTGGACTAACGAATGCACCTGCAGCTTTCATGGATTTGATGAATACGACATTCCAGTCGTACCTCGACAGATTTGTCGTGGTGTTCGTAGATGACATCTTGGTATACTCGCCTGACAGGGAGCAGCATCGAGAGCACCTGAGGATTGTGCTTGGCATCTTGAGGGATCAGCAGCTTTATGCCAAGTACACGAAGTGCGAGTTTTGGTTGGATCAGGTGGCTTTTCTGGGGCATATTGTGTCAGCGGATGGGATTTCGGTAGATCCGGCGAAGGTCGAGGCAGTGACTCAGTGGAGAGCCCCGACGAGCATGACGGAGATCAAGAGTTTCGTAGGACTGGCAGGGTATTACAGGCGGTTCATCCAGGATTTCTCCAGACTTGCATCGCCGCTGACAGCGTTGACGCAGAAGGGCGTCAAGTTTGTTTGGTCCCAGAAGTGTGAGGACAGCTTTCAAGAGCTGAAGAGGCGATTGACGACAACACCTATTCTGACTCTACCAAGTGGCAGTGGAGGCTACGTGATTTACAACGGTGCATCAGGGATAGGTTTGGGTTGTGTTCTGATGCAGCACGGGAAGGTGGTCGCGTACGCTTCGAGGAAGCAGAAGGTGCACGAGAAGAACTACCCTACTCATGATCTGGAGTTGGCAGCTGTAGTTCACGCGTTGAAGACCTGGCGGCACTATCTGTATGGCGATCAGTTCGAGGTCTTCACAGATCATCAGAGTCTGAAGTATTTGTTCTCGCAGAAGGAGCTGAATATGAGGCAGCGCAGATGGCTTAAGTTCATTAAGGACTACGACTTCACCATTTCCTATCATCCGGGGAAGGAGAATTCGGTTGCAGATGCGCTGAGCAGGAAGGTGGAGGTTTCAGTTGCGAGTCTGTGCATCCAGGAGTGGAGGCTACTCGAGGCATTGTCAGAGTGGAGACCGTTCACAGAGGATTCAGAGGGAGCAGTGATTGCTGGGCTTCGGGTGGAGCCGCAGACTGTCTCACGGGTGGTTCAGGCTCAGCAGGGGATGATGAGTTAGCTGGTCTACTACAGTTAGCTTCCAGAGATGGATCAGACTTCAGTGTAGGGGTTGATGGTGGTTTGAGGTTCAGGAGTCGGATCTGGGTGCCGAAGTTCGATGGGCTGAGAGATGACATAATGGAGGAGGCACACAGGGTGAGATACACCATTCACCCTGGGAGCATGAAGATGTATAAGGACCTACAGCGGAACTTCTGGTGGAAGGGCATGAAGAGGGACATCACAGAGTTTGTGGAAAGATGTTTAGTCTGTCAGCAGGTGAAGATTGAGCATCAGAGGCCAGCAGGACCGATGCAGTGTATTGAGCTTCCTGAGTGGAAGTGGGAGCCCGTGACGATGGATTTTGTCACAGGATTGCCAAAGACGAGGAGATTCCACGACGCGATTTGGGTGATAGTCGATCGACTGACCAAGTCGGCACATTTCTTAGCGATTAGGACCACGTTGCCTTTGGAGGGTCTAGCTAAGTTGTACGTGGAGGAGATAGTCAGGTTGCATGGAGTGCCAGTGAGCATCATCTCCGATCGAGATCCTCGTTTCACTTCCAGATTTTGGGGGAGTCTGCAGCAGGCCTTGGGGACGCGTCTGAGGTTCAGTACAGCGTTTCATCCGCAGACAGATGGTCAGTCAGAGAGGACGATTCAGACCTTGGAGGATATGATGAGAGCATGCACACTGGATTGGGCAGGGCACTGGGATGAGCACTTGCCGCTGATAGAGTTCGCCTACAACAGCTACCACTCGAGTATTGGGATGACACCGTACGAGGCGTTGTACGGGAGGCCTTGCAGATCACCGGTATGCTGGAGTGATGTGGGCGAGAGGCAGTTAGTGGGGCCAGAGATCATGCAGATGTGTGCAAAGAAGGTGGTTGTGATCAGGAGGAGATTGGCCACAGCACAGAGCAGGCAAAAGAGTTATGCTGATCGACGCAGACGGGTGTTGAGTTTCGAGGTGGGTGATCATGTGTTTCTGAAGATTTCCCCAGCCCGAGGTGTGATGAGGTTTGGGAAGAAGGGGAAGCTCAGTCTGAGGTATGTTGGGCCGTTTGAGATCCTCGACCGAGTTGGAGAGGTTGCCTACCGGATTGCATTGCCACCGAAGTTTTCGGGTCTTCACAATGTCTTCCATGTATCGATGTTGAGCAAGTACGTTGCAGATCCAGCTCACGTCATTGAGATAGCAGTGCCAGAGATTCAGCAGGATTTTTCGCTCGAGGAGAGACCAGTCGAGATAGTCAATCGCATGGATCACCAGCTCAGGAGGAGGACCATTCCGATGGTGAAGGTCAGGTGGCAGCATCACAGTGAGCGCGAGGCCACTTGGGAGATCGAGGAGGAAGTCAGAATGAAGTATCCAGAGCTTTTCGGTGAGTAGTTTGCTTTGATTTCGGGACGAAATCCTTTTAAGTTGGGTGGATTGTTAGAACCCTAACCCTTGACTAGGGTTAATCATGGATTAGAAGGGGGTTTGCATGGGGAAGAGGAGGAGCACAGTAGAGGCATGGGTGGAGCATGAACAGTGGGCTGTGATGGATAAGGGGTGTAGGGTTGCGGGCACTGTAGCGAGGAGGGGTTGTGTTGGGTTTATAAGTGTTTCTCTCTCTCTCATTTTGATCTCTCTCACTCACTCATTCTCTCCCTTTTCTCTTGTGCGGCGAGCAGCTGAGGAGGAGACGACGCCAGTGGCATGAGGCGTGCGGAGGACGTGCGCGAGGAGGTCACCGGAGGCGACAGGCGCGAACGGAGCTCCGGCGCTTGCGTTGTCTTCTTTGAGGTATGTCGACTCATTAGTGTTGTTTTCTTGCTCCCCAAGTGTGGGGGAGGTGTTGGTCGGTCGGGAAGGGTCGGAGACCTCTCCTGCGGTGAGTTTCGGCGTCAAAACCTCGGCTGATGCGAGGTTGAAGACGTCTGTCGGTTGACCGGATCCCTTGGACGGTCGACCGAACGTAGTGTTTTTGCCTGTCTGTTGTGTTTCGGTCGACCGAGTCCTTGTGTTCGGTCGACCGGAACTTAAGTATATTGGATTTTAATATGCATGTTGTTCGACCGTTTTATGTGTTCGTTCGACCGTTATATGACGTAGAATAATAGGTTGACCCTGTAAGTTTTCGGTCGACCGAGACCCCTGAGTCGGTCGACCGATGGATTTAAATAATGTAAAAGATGTACTGTTAGTTTTCGGTCGACCGGGACCCCTGAGTCGGTCGACCGGTTTTAGACCTTCGGTAGACCGTTGGGGATTGTGTTTTGAGCGCAGCGGTAGACCGTGTTCGGCGTACGGTCGACTGATTCCTTTCTGGAAGCAGTCGACCGAATCACCTCTTCCGGTCGACCGTTTGGACCCAGGACAGAATTCCTGGTTCCCTTTTTGAATGCCAACTTTGTCCAGGGAAACCCGTGTCCTCGCCTTGTGCGTGAGCCGGGAGGTGACGGTAGGCGCGTTCCGCGTGCCTGCCCATGGACCGTCGTTGGGAAGAGTGTGGGTGTTCGGGACGCGTCACCTCAATGTATGGAGCGTGACTAATGTGATGGATTGATTGGACTCATTATAGTATAGCAGGTCTGAGGGATCACGTATCCCAATGTTTGATGTTGTGCGGGCACGCAACTGGCGTTGGGTGAGGTGACTACCGACCTACGGGCTACGGAGGTCGCTGCTCTGCTTTTATAGCGGCGCGGTTGGTGTTTGCGGCTCGTGGAGCCTAATGACCTGGTAGACTTCGGTTTGGACACGTCCGATGTTGTGCCTGACGTTTGTGATGAACCACCAATGTTGTGCCGGTGTTGCCGCCGAGGTTGTGCCGGCGATGATGATTGTTGGGCCGAGGCTGTTCCGGCTATGTTGATTCCTAGACTGGGCACCTATAGAGATGATGTTGTTATACCTTCCGGGCGACGGCCCTGTTGGTCCCCGTTGCTCCGACCACAGAGATTTGCATATCTGTATTCTATCGGCCCGCAGGCGTGACAGAGGCTACCTGCCGAACCCTTGAGTAGTGTAGCCGCGTGTGGGGGGTGCGATGTCGCGTGTTGTAAGACTGCATGTGCCTGCAATAGGTCTCCTCGGGAGAACCGATGTTGACTGTCGGACTGATGTCCTGTTTTACCCTTTGGGGGAACTGTTTTCCTTTCTGTTGATGTCATGACATGCTACTAGAATGATAGGTTCATTTGCGTAATGCATGCTTATAGGTGAGTTGGTATACGGGGTTTCCTTCTGGAAACTCAGGCATTGTTGTTATATATATTTTCAGGACTACAATAGGTTCAGTTGGGTGGTGATCGGCGGGCGCGCGCATTTTGGAGTCGGATCCTCTACTCGGACCACTGAGGTCAACATGACTACGTTTTATCTTCTTTTGTTGTCCTGCTGTAATCATGTATCATTTTGACAAACTCTGATGTAACTTGGTGCACCGCTATTTGTTTTATGAGAAGTAACAGTCTTGTTTTTTATTATTAGCCTTTATTGTTGTGATTATGAATTTTCAAAATTTCCGTTGTTTCGAGATGTTACAGTATTGCCCCACTTCCATGGATTGTGGGGGTAACCACCAAGTCTGCTTACTCGCCCTACTGGTGGCACCAACGTGAAATCTCTCATCTCTATTCGATGCTTAATTCGGAAATCTACGTTTCCTGAGACAACTTATGTAACCTAGGGCGCCTCATTAACAAAAATCACTGGCTGATGAAGTTACTCATCAGGAAGAAACTATTCAGCAACAACGTACTCAACATCAGATGATAACAAGGTCAAGAGCAGGACTTAATTTGGGGACCAAATCCAAAATATGCAAATGTGCATGTCTTACTTCCAAATCTACCAGCTGAACCTTCCAATCTGTCTCGAGCCTTGAAGCGCAGTGGATGGAAATCTGCAATGGAGAAGTGTTGGCTGCACTCAAGCAAAATCAAACTTGGGACTTGGTTCCTAGAGCTTATGATATTCGTGTTGGTTGCTCCAAGTGGGTTTATATATCAAAGCTCTAGCCTTGACAAGCTGAAATCAAGGCTTGTAGCCAAAGGCTTCAACCAAGTTGAAGGAGTGTACTTTCATTAAAGCTTGCACTATAAGATTTGTACTACGTACTATTGTTGTCGTCGTCGGAGGGTGGCAAATATAATTGTTGGATGTGAGTAATGCCTTCCTCCATTTAGTTTGTAATTAGATGACCATCCATCCTAACAAACATCACATATCATATTGGAAGTTACAAATTAGCAAAAAAATTAAAAATAGCACAAACACGTCTAGTTTAAGTAGTCAAAAACATATTTAAATCCAAGTACGGCTACTGCTGCATGCATTGAAGCTTACACAAGTAAATCCAAACATATAAGTTTATCTTCTTAGTTGAAAATATAAATGCCAATATACATATACGTTAATTAACCATATCGAATAATGCTACGAGGATGCTTGAATCGATCGATGGACTATCTTCTTCCTCTGGGCAGATACTCGTTGTGTTTCTCTACAAAAAAAATTAAAACATGCAACATTATGATCGCAAACAACGATGAAATATATACACTTAGTATCTCCAGATTTTAAAATGAACTCAATAATCACCTAGATACTTTGAATCTCATGATGTAGAACCATATATAAGCTCAGCCAATTCATTATTCAAGCTTTGGTGTTCCTCCTGCATTAAAATATTATTGTCACTACTTTCAATGATTTTAAAATAACATAATTACCATCAAACAACAAAGTATTTCTCGAATATGCACTAATCTTAAATATATGCAAGGAATTTGTGGTCCTTTGGGGTAGATAAATGTCACTTCTTTGTATTTTTTTAATAAAATAAACTCAAATAAACTCAATGGGTGAACTAATGCAAATGTTTTATTTTTGTTTTTACTGGGAATTATAGGTGAGATAGATGGTTTTAATAATAGGTGATATGGAAAAACATTGAAATGATAACAACAAATAAGTGACCGTAAAGTCGTGAAATTTCTTGTTTACTAAAGATTTCACTGGTAAAACTTAATGTTAAACTTAATGAAATAAAGCATAACAACAATCTCATTTTAATCTTGTCATGGAGGTTCCATTGCAATTTTCAAATAAAAAAACATTGAAACCGTTTAGGCTAACCATGAACAATAGTGCTATTGCACTTGTAGACGGTGCTGCTTTTAACTAGCATGCTTCCGTTTTGTTTGTTTTTTTCATGTTAAAAATCAATGCCTATAACATATTGATATCCATAGATCTAAAAATATTATTTGGGAAAACTTCGCAAAATGCCTAAGAAAGCAAGTTAATGATCTTTATTTAGACGAAAGGAAGAAACGAAATGCGTTATCATAGAAGAAATGAATAACTCTGGTACTGTTAATTTTTTGGGTTTAATTTAGGGAAGCTAGAGTGGAAGTCATTGATGCATTGCATACAGTTAATTTTGAATTTGGCGCCGTTGCCGGGGAGGCGACGAAGATTTCGTTAGTTTTTGTGTTTTCGATTTTTCATGTCTACCTTGTGCGCGATCTAAGTATTTGAATTTGTGTAGCAGGAGACAGCAGAGCGCGCGGCGAAATTTGGGAGCATTTTGAGGCACTTGGGAGGCGGAATCGCCGCATCTTCAAGAGGACTTGCGGCGGAATCGCCGCACAAGCTAGGGCTCTGGTCTTCATTTTTCTCTGGGGTCGTCTACATTTCTGGGTGGTCGCATTGAGCTGCTGGAATCTCCGAGAGCGGGCGGCGAACCCGACTGAGCATTGCGGAGGTAACTTTTCTTGCCTTTCTCGTAAAATCTGAATAGTTGAAAAGTTTCCTTTCGTAGAATTGCACGTGTTAGGGTTACAATTCCATAATTGGCAATAATTCAACTCTGACCTAAAATTGGCAAAATTAGAAAGACCTTGGTGCATGCATCATATAATGTTTTGCTTGCATTATTCTTGCTAAATTCTTGCAAATTAATACTTGTTGAAGATTGCTGGAGGCAAGGTACGTATCGAGGTTTTTATCGATTGCATTAGAGCATATAATTTAGTTGCATACAACCTTGCAATTGCCCCCATTAAAAGGACCATTGTTTGACTATCTTTGCTAGATTTAAGTTAAACTATCTTAAGGGCAACTCCGTAGGAAAAGATACGGTGGGGATTTCATCACCCTCCCGTAGCCCACAAACCACAATCCTGAAGTGTCGCCTAAGCCTAAAATTTAAAATCAATTAGACATTGGCCCCTAAGGACTCAGACTCAATTAAGGAGGAGATTGGTTTGACTTGCTATGACCTGAAGCTAATTGAATTCAATTTGGTGTCTAGAAAGTGTTTTTGTGTCGACGAAAGTCTTCCAAGCGACGTGGTTGTCTAATTGGCACCGACTCTGTCGGAAGCGCCCCCACTAGCTATACACTAACTGGCCAACTTGGTTTGATTGGTGAGGGAGGTGAATCAAGCAAATCAATTCGACTCAACCAGTTAGGAGTCGTCTAGATCTAAGTGACACTAGGTCTAAGATTGTTTTGACCGTGTTTGTTCAGGAAATTTCTGACCAACCCTAATTTTTATCCTTTAGAGTTAAGTTTCACTTCTCGTCTGAGTCTTCTTTCCCTTCTCATCCTTACCTTTCTATTGTTTGTTTCCTTTTAAAAAAAAAATTAAAATTCAAAAATTCAAAAAAAAAAGAGTAATTAATTCTTGAAATTAAATTTGGAGTTTAAATTTCGAATTTGAATTCAAAAATTGATTCAACCCGGTGCACTCAGATTTGGATTCGGGACTTGAGTAATCGACTCTCACGAGTTCATCTAGATTCCAGTCTGGAACTTAACCCCAATCCACCTGTTGCACCACCTCACCCGGATCTAATGGGTGAGAACGTAGTGGGCCCGCCTGTTGCGCAACCTATAACTTTGAGGGATCGGTGCTACCCAACGATGGCTGCTCAGCCATCGTGCATCGTTATGCCCACCATCCCGGGTCGCGACTTCGAACTTAAGGCACAATACATTAGTATGTTGCCTAAGTTCACCTCTAGGGAAGACTCATATCTCTTCCTTAGAGAATTTGAAGAAATCTGCTCTCTTATGCAATACCAGCATATCCCTGAAGAGGCAGTGCGTCTGAAATTCGTGCCTCTAGCACTGAAGGACGACGCTAAGAAATGGCTATATAGTCTAGCCGAAAGATCTATTAGAAGTTGGGCCGAATTTGTTCAAGTTTTCCTAAAAAAATATTTCCCCAACCATAAGACTATGAAGATTAGGAATGAAATTGTTGCATTCGTTCAGTCTGAGAGCGAGCCGTTCTATTCCTATCTTGAGAGATTTAAGAGTGTCTTGACCCAATGCCCTCATCACGGAATTCCGAAGTGGCAATTATGCCAAATTATTTATGAGGGATTGACACCCACATCTAGGGTTATGCTAGAATCTGTGAGCCAAGGGAACTTTATGTCCAAAAATGAAAATGATGCCTGGACTTTTCTTGAGGATTTAGCTGAAAATAGTATGCAATGGGACAATGCTAGAACACCCATCAACCCGAGTATTGGATCTAGAATAGCGAGTCAACCCCGACCAGGTGTCTTAGCTATAGACCCCAACATAGCGGCTGAGGCAAAACTAGCTACCCTAATGCGTAGAATGGAAAGTCTAGAGCTACAAAATCAACCCCGAATGAATCAACCCTTGTCTATCCCCTGCTCTAGATGTGGTCAGACTGGTCATTTAATGGAGGACTGTGTGAACCTGGAACATGTTAATGCCACATTTAACAATTCTAGAAATGATCCTTACGCATCAACCTATAACCCAGGTTGGCGTAATCATCCCAATTTTTCGTGGACCCAACAAGGACAACCTCCTAGACAACAACAAACCCCATATAACCAAAATAATACATCATCTGGGGGTAATAATGGAAATCATGAGGTTAGGTTGACAAAATTAGAAAATTTAATGACAACTTTTATACAAACAACCAACCAATCATTCCAAAGGCTAGAGACACAGGTCAGCCAATTAGCACAGATAATAGGTGAAAGAGAAAAGGGCAAATTTCCAAGTCAACCTGAGGTGAACCCCAGAACTAATAATCAATATCAATCTTATCAACCACCTTCAGGAAATAACAACCCTAGACCAGTTCAAATGGTTAATGAGGAAGAACCGTTCCAACAAATCAATGTTGTAGTATCATTACGGTCCGGAAGACAAATTGACAATAATGTGGTAAACCCTAGAATGACTAATCAATCTAGCCATCAAGCACCCACATATGACTTGACCATTGAACCCGACGTCCAAATTGAAAAGCCCAACCCACCTACACAACCTGAACCCATAGCTCAACCTGAACCTGAGCGAGTCTATGTTCCTAAAGCCTCATTTCCCAATAGACTCAAGAAGAGCTCAAGTGCACAAATGGAGAAAATCTTAGAAGTATTTAAGCAAGTTAAGGTGAATATTCCACTCTTAGATATGATTCAACAAATACCTGCTTATGCTAAATTCTTGAAAGATTTGTGCACTAAAAAGAGAAAAACGAATGTACCAAAGAAGGCATTCTTAACTGCAAACATATGCTCAATTCTTTCCAACACATCTCCTATAAAATATAAGGACCCGGGGTGTCCCACAATTTCATGTTCAATAGGAGATACGTTTATCAATAAAGCCCTTCTAGACCTTGGTGCAAGCGTTAACTTGCTCCCATTTTCTGTCTACGAGCAACTCAACCTTGGTCCGCTGAAACCCTCTAGGACAACCCTCCAATTCGCTGATTGTTCTGTTAAGAAACCGAGAGGTATAGTAGAGGACGTTTTGATTAAGGTTGGTGACTTCATTTATCCAGTGGATTTTGTCGTACTTGATACTGAACCTGTTGTAAATCCTAATCGACAAATCCCTGTAATTCTAGGTAGACCCTTTTTAGCCACTTCGGAAGCATTAATAAACTGTCGAAATGGGCTCATGCAATTATCTTTCGGGAACTTAAAAGCAGAATTTAATATCTTCCATATTGATAATGAGCCAGAACTAATATGCAACCCAAGTGATGTTGTGATGAGAGCACGTATTTATCAGAATTCTGAATCAAATAAATCATCACATAAGCAAAAAGGAAGTAAGAAAAAAGGGAGTAATTCATTTACCCAACCACCATCACTCGAGCAAACAAGCGAACCAATTCAAGTGAGAAGAGTGGAATCTTTTCCTCAAGTCAACATGGGGAACAATTCAACTGGATACATGCACCAACATGGTGTCATTCAATCCAGTTCTGATTATGGTTGACTTTGAGCAAACTCAACCCCTCTACCGCAAGCCGACTCAGGTAATAAGTGCATTTATTTTATCTATGCATACATTGAGGACAATGCATGATTTAGGTGTGGGGGGGTGTTTATATATGTACATATCTATCTATTTCATTTTCTGTTCTGCTTTATGTTTTAAAAAAATAAAAAAATTCAATATTCTATGACATAGCTTAAGATTGAACTGCCAAAACCCGTGTACAAATTGCATTAAGTTTTTGTTCCTTATTATATAGTTCTGCTTGTAGAAATTATGACATAAATCTAAGTTCCAAAGAAATAACCCATGACCCTTGTAAGACATGTATGCACTTAAATTGGATGAATCAAATCTTTGAAGTGGTTGATAAAAAGCAGAGGTTGAGGAAAATATACCGGGAAGTGTGGACTTCTAATAGCAATTAAGCCTTGAGGAAAATAAAAGTAAAAATAAAGGAATAAAGTGAGGAAAGCACATTTTGCAAAATGATTACAAAAGCCCAAGCCTTTGAGTCACTGGTCCGTAGGGGTATCTTGAAACCCGGTAACTTGAGTCTACCAGCTCGGGATTATCGACCAAACTCGCTACACGAATGCAAAAGGGTAAAAGTGTCAAAAAGAAAATGTGTTGAATCACGGAAGAAAAAAAAATAATAATACTCAAGGCCCAAAGCTAAAAGAATGATCCATGCCATGGTTGATCCAAATGATACTTCACCACCAGAGGAGGCGTGCAAAATAATTTATGTGATAACATGTGTAGAGGGGTTAGTGGTGTGAATGTTGGAGGAATAAAGACCAAGTCAAACTTTTTATAAGTTAGAATTGTATAATGAGCATGCAAGAATTCTAAGTGAGATGTATAAGGTTGAGGTAAAAATATTGAGAGCTACTAATGGAATGTTGAATTAAGACTTTGTGGGTATATCTGCTGAAAACCCTCAGGAGACAACACTCCTCCCCCTTGGCAACAAGGAGGTTTAAAGGCTTGTTGCACATGCTAAGTGCAACCGTGATTCCTACGAAAGTGAGTTAGGATTTCCCTGCTTTCATTTTCTTATATTCTGCTTTGCTAGGGACTAGCAAAATCTAGGTGTGGGGGTATTTGATGCATTGCATACATTGCATCATATGTCTTTCATTTAGATTACTTTTATATCAATAAATGCTACTAAGGTATGTGTTTAGTCGTATTTACAGAATACAGGGACCTGGATGCAAATTACCCACATTCCGAGCATAAACGCGTGCAAAAGATTCATTTCTATCATAAAGACCCAGTTCAAGTTTATCGGGTTTCAAATAGAAATGCATCCAAGCATAAAAGCATTCAAGGAGCTAATTACAAAAAGGTCAAGGACTTAATTGCAAAATGCCAAGGACCTAATTGCAAAATAAAAGGACCAAGTTATTGTGTGGAGAAAGTCAAAAGAAAAATCAAATATAAATCTCCAACAATGGAAGGAATTAATCCGGAGCTCAAAAGAATGGAAACAAATCATCGAGACGCGCAAATAAAGATCAAATCATGCCATAAACGCACCGCAGAAATCCGGACCCGATTCCATCAACCTGGGTGGCGAATTAGCCGCACCTCCCATGCATTGTGCGGCGATTTCGCCGCACCAGAGGTGATCCGTGTGCCCGATTTTCGTCCAGTGTCGGGTCGACGCGTGTACTATCCTTTTATGTATTGGTATCCCCTGTATCGGCTATAAATAGCCCTGTAGGACGAATGTAACACATCTTTGAACCTTTGGTCTTGGATCATTAGTAATAAATTTCTGTTTTATTTTGTTTTGTTTCTCTTTTCTTTTAATGTCTCTAGGATCCCTTCTTCTTCCTTCCTCCATGAGTTTCTAACTCCTTCCAAAGGGTGGAGGTGATGGAATTAGGGTTAGAGAAGATGAATTGCATGTTATTATTTTAAGTTCATGATTAGTATATTTTGATTACTTGAGTTTATGTTAAGTCATTTATCTTGTAATGCTTCATAACTAACATGATTTACAATAAGTTTCAATAATTCTCTGATCTAAACCTAAATCTAAACCTCCATCCAACGGATTTCTCTCTTTGTTCTTGTTTTAGTTTATTTGTTCTTGTTCTTGCTTTAGATAATTATAATCCAAAAAACCTAAAAACCCAATTGATTCTTCTCTCCTTTCTCTCCCTAAATCGAAATCACACTAACAACGAAATCTCTCACTCCTTGTGTTCGACCCGTACTTGCCACGTCTTCATAGACGTCGTGCACTTGCGGTATAAATAAAATTCCCAACAGTCATCAAGGAAGTATAAAAGCTAATACAACTTTTCAATTATCTTGGATTTACGTACAATTAAATAATATAATATATCATATTAAATTTACAGTTTGGAAGAAGACGGAAGAAGGGAAAGAGTATGTATTTATTTCTGTATTTTGTTGTTTGAATACATGAGTATATATATATGTAGTAATCTAGCCGTTAGTATACATTTATTTGTAACTTGGGTATCTCAATCGGTGGTTTGGTGGCCTGATTTGTCACGCTTTGGTTCTTCCTCCATCTTTAATGTTTTCAACGGTAAACACATTTATCTTGCTTCGGTTTTCCTCCATCTTTAATGTTTTCAACACGCCCCCTCAAGTTGGGTCTGAAATGGATTGATAGATCCTAACTTGAGAAGGATGTTGGAGAAAGCCTTGTGATCTAGAGCTTTGGTGAAGATATCTGCTAACTGATCTTTGCTAGGGACGTAGGGAACCTCGATTTGTTTTGATTGTATTTTTTCTCGAATAAAGTGACAGTCGACTTCTATGTGTTTGGTCCTTTCATGGAAGACAGGATTCATAGCGATGTGTCGAGCAGCATTATTGTCACAAAACATCTTCATGGGTTTCTGAGTTGTGATCTTCATATCTCTGAGTAGTTGACTCAATCAAATTAATTCGCTGGTGGTTGAGGCCATTGCACGGTATTCTGCTTCTGCACTAGATCTGGCAACTACATTTTGTTTCTTATTTCGCCAAGTTACTAAGTTGCCTCCAACGAATGTGCAGAATCCAGAGGTTGATCTTCGATCATGACTTCCTGCCCAGTCTGCATCAGAATATCCATTTATTGAGTTAGAGTTGTTGGGTCTCATCCAGAGTCCTTGTCCGGGTGTGCCCTTAAGATAACATAGGATCCTTTTTACTAAATCTAAGTGGTGTGAGTGAGGAGCATGCATAAATTGACTTATTTGACTTACAGCATATGTGATGTCGGGTCGGGTAACAGTAAGGTAAATAAGTTTCCCTACTAATCTTTGAAATTGACCAATATCAGAAAGAGGGCTTCCATCAGTTGGTCCTATTTTTTTGTTGACTTCTATAGGAGTTTTTGATGGTTTTGATCCTAGTTTCTTAGTTTCTTCAAGTAGATCTAGGGTATATTTTTGTTGGGAGAGAAATAACCCTTTTTTTGAGTATGCAATCTCTATTCCTAAGAAATATTTTAAGTATCCTAAATCTTTTATGTCAAATTTTGATTTTAGGTATTCTTTAACTAATGTTATTTGATGATTATTATTTCCAGTTATAATGATGTCATCGACATAAATAAGAACAATAATTGTAGTGTTGTGACTATGCTTCGTAAACATGGATGCATCAGCAGAGCTTTTAACAAATCCATAGCTAAGGAGGGAGAGACTGAGTTTAGCATATCAGGCACGTGGTGATTGTTTTAGTCCATATATAGATTTATGAAGCTTGCATACCTGGTTGGGACTCGTGGTGATTCCAGGTGGAGGAGTCATGTAGACTTCTTCTTCAAGATTTCCCTGTAAGAATGCATTTTTGACATCCATCTGAAATAATTTCCATCCTTGATTTACAGCAATAGAAAGAAGAACACGAACAGCGTTCATTTTGGCTACTGGAGCGAATGTTTCCAAATAGTCAAGGCCATAGGTCTGAGTGTAGCCTTTGGCCACAAGACGGGCTTTATATCTTTCTATTTGCCCATTGCTATGATATTTAATTTTGTAGATCCATCTACATCCAACAGGTTTGATGCCTGGTCGGAGAGGAACAAGCGTCCAGGTGTGGTTATCTTCTAGGGCTTGTAGTTCATCATTCATGGCTTTGACCCACTTCGGATCATTAATAGCCTCATGATAATGTGTAGGTTCTTTGTTTGTGTCTAAAATTCCTAGGAAGGCTTGGTGTTGTTGAGAAAATTTCTGGTATGATAGAAAGTTTTGGATAGGATATTTGGTGTGTGAGAGAAAATAGTCATTGAACCTGATAGGAGGGCGAGATGGGCGTGTAGATCTTCTCGGAGGTTCTTCTTCTCTTTCTTCATTTTCTCCTCCTCCGTGTCCATTTTCTCCTTCGTGTCCATTTTCTCCTCCTCCGTGTTCTTTCTCTCCTCCGTCGTCTTCATTCTCTCCTCCGTCGATTGTTGGTGATGTCGTAGGAGGCAAAATAGTGTGTGGTACTGGGATGGAGGAGGTGTTTTCTTCTTGCCCAGATTTGTGGAAGAAAGGAATGGTTTCAAAGAATGTGACATCTCTTGAGACGTATGTTTTTTTATTGTTTGGGTCATAGCATTTGTACCTTTTTTTCTAAAGGAATACCCTAAGAAGATACATTTGATGGAGTTCTGATCCAATTTATTTTCTCGTTTTTTTAGAACAAAACAAGTACAACCAAAAATTCAAAGGTGTTCGATTGTAATTTGTTTGTTATATAGGATTTCTAAAGGTTTCCTATAGTTAGTAGTGGGACTAGGAAGACGATTGATAATATAGGTAGCGGTTAGGATCGCGTCGGACCAAAACGGTTTTGGGACATTGTTTTGAAACAGGAGGGAGCGAGTGACATTTAGCAGATGTCGGTTTTTTCGCTCTGAATTTTGAAAATGGACACGGAGGAGGAGAATGAGTTTTGGTGCTAGAATTTTGAAATGGTAACCTAGATTGTTTAGCAAAACGACATACATCGCATAAGAGTTCATTTTTAAAAACAGGAAATAAATATTGTAATATATTTGATGAAGGATGACCCATTCTTTTGTGCCAAAGGATGTGATTATCCACCATACGGGTATGTAGAACTTTCTTGTTGATTTCTAGAATGTAGAGACCGTTCGTGAGGATGCCTTTACCAATCATCCTCGTGGTGATACGATCCTGAAAGATGACATCATTAGGAGTGAATATAACATTACAATTAAGATTTTTGGTGAGTTTGGCAACCGATATAAGGTTAGCATCGAGATTAGGCACAAAAAGAACGTCATCATATGTGTTGTTAACTAAGTTTGCCTTTCCTATTCCTTTAATTTGGGCTTTACTTCCATTAGCAACAGTTACAAAGTTATTTAATAACCTAAGATTTTGTTTCATATTGCTAAGTAAAGTTGGATCACCAGTCATGTGATCGGTAGCTCCGGTATCAATAATCCAAGGTTTATTTTGTGATTTGGATGCTAATTCAGAGAAAGCAGTAAAATTAGAAAGGTTGGTGATACCTGTATAATTACCTGTTGCAGGAGGGGTATTCTGCAAATAGTCATTGAGCTGGTTTACCAGATTCTTTAAGTGGATCTGGTTTGGCGGATCCAGGTTACTTGATCCAGACCCGATAGCAGCTGAACCGGTAGATCCATTTTCCGTTCCGAATCGCGGAGTCGGGTTTGCGGATCCGGATATGCGGTTGATATATAACGCTGTGTTATCCGCATAACTGGTAGGGTTTTGTAACCTTTCGTATTCACTTTGTCGGCTGCCGCTCCTGAAGGTGTTGTCGACGCCTCCGAGCAGGTTGGCGCTGCCACCTCCGAGCAGGCTGTTGTTGTTGCCTTCCACCAGATTTGCTTTTGTGTTTCTCTCGTTTTTTTGTGGTCTGAGGTGCGGGAACAGAAACCAGCACATGTTTTTGCTATGTCCTGGTTTCTTGCAGTTTTCACAATGTTCGTTGCTTTTGTTTCCAAAACGTTTTTTTGTTCCTTGAGCTAGGTTCCGACCGGCGATGAGGGCTTGGTTGTCGGAGTTTTGATTTTTGTTGTGGTTGTTCATCGTGTTTCTTCTTGTTTCCTCGCGCTGAACGAGGCTTGTGATGTTTGCGAGGCTTGGGAGATCAGACGCCATAAGTATTTGAGACCGAATGGTTTCGTAGCTTGGATCCAATCCTACCAGAAACTGGTAGATCTGATTTTGCTCTTGTCGCTTTTGAATGATTCTGGATCTGCGGTTGGGGGTTCATATATTTTTAGTTTGTCCCACCTTCTTCTGAGAGTACCGAGGTACTCAGTGACTGGAGCCCCGAGTTGCTGAGTTTGCCCGATCTCCTGTTTTATTTTGAAGATATGTGCGAAATTTTCTGCTTTGCCGTAGTGATCTTTGACAGAATCCCATAGCTCTTTCGCACTTTCTTTGTATATGAAGATCTCGGCGATGTGGTTTTGCATGGATGCGATGAGCCATGACATCACCTGATGATCTGATGTTTGCCATTCATCTTGAACCTTTTCTGTTTCACATTCTTCTGGTTTTGGAGTCCTTCCGGTGATGTGACCCAGTTTCCCCCTGCCACTGAGGGAGAGGGTGACCGCACACGCCCACGACAAGTAATTTGTCCCGTTTAAAGGTGTCGTGACCAGGCGGTGGGGATTCGCCATGTCTGGTAGATTTCCATTGTCGTTCGACATGATGGAATTTTCTTGTGATTTTCCCTTCTTGGGTTTGGATGAGGGGGAATCGACCTTCAACCCCCTTGGATGAGGTGAGGCCGATGAGGATTTGGGGAAGAACTGAGGCTAAGAGATGATCGAACGCTCTGATACCATATTAAATTTACAGTTTGGAAGACGGAAGAATTAAGAAGGGAAAGAGTATGTATTTATTTCTGTATTTTGTTGTTTGAATACATGAGTATATATATATGTAGTAATCTAGCCGTTAGTATACATTTATTTGTAACTTGGGTATCTCAATCGGTGGTTTGGTGGCCTGATTTGTCACGCTTTGGTTCTTCCTCCATCTTTAATGTTTTCAACGGTAAACACATTTATCTTGCTTCAGTTTTCCTCCATCTTTAATGTTTTCAACATATCATGTGTGGTTAAACATCTTATTAATTTCTAGAAACCCTGTATGTTATATCGAAAATGTTGACGTTCTCATCACTACGATATGCAAATTGGATTTAACTTTTGTTAAATCATTCATCTGATAGTTATTTGAAATGCAGAATATGATTATAACATTCTATTTTTAACCTACCATGTTTTACCACTTATTAATTAATTAAGTAATTCGTAGACAATTGCAATGCAACCCAATATAAACTATTAATCCCCATTGAGCAAGGAGATCTTCGTCATCGATCTAGGTTGGACGGTTCAGATCAAAGAATTCGACCTCTCCAACTCTCAAAAATTGAAGATGATCCTGGTCCATCTAGTAAATGCTATTTTCATGTAAGCACTCGTAAGAATCGTTTACCTAATGGGTTTTTTGTTATTTAGCCTTCTGTCGGTTTTTTATGTGTTTTTTTTGTCTTTTGACTCTTGCTGTTTTGACTCCCCATTTTGAGTTTTTTCACTTATTTGAGAGGAAGTTTTTTCTTGACTGTAGTAGGGGCAACTACTGGAATTTATTTAATTAATGCAACTAACTACTATAAAAAAATAAATCAATTACCTATTTAGCGATACACGTGTATATGTAGCTGCTCTGCAAGCTCAACTTGGCATCCAAATCATTCCATTGTAGGTTTCACACCATATTTGGACGTTTGCTGCCAGAGGAGGGAGTTTCTTCAAGAGAGGACATCCAAACACGTGAAGACTATGCAGACTTAAAAGTGGTGTTGTACATATATGTTTCAACTGCGGAAGATCTTGGAGTAGCAACTCTCTCAGTTTTGAAAGGGGTGTGGTGTTGCTGCAGAGTTGATCATTTAGTACGTTTACTAGTCCTTCACACTCTCTCAAAAGAAGATGCTTAAGATTGGGTGCAAATTCCAACCACTGAATGTTTTCAAGGGTAGGGCAGTTTTCTATAAATAAACTGAAAAGATTTCCAAAAGAATGAAAATCATGGCGTCTCCTGATGGAAAAGCCACCAACACCATCGAGGGTAATACATCTCACATCTTGTAGCTTATCCTCATTTATGGTGATGTGTTTATCTTGCAAAAGAGTGCACTTGACAATTCTTATCTCCTTCGGCTTCTCGATTTTTTTGAGTGCCACTGATATGTGAGAATAAGTGAGCATTTTGAGTTTAAAAAAGTTGATGCCCGTCATGGCTTTTATTATCTGTTCAGACTCTAGAAGGCGATCGATGGGATGTACTTTAGTAACGTAGCCTACCCTTACTGTAAACTCTTGAAGTTGATGCATCGCCAACACATCTTCCAATCCAAACTGGTCAGCCCTCTCTGTGTTAAATATGTTGTAAGAACTGCCTGTCAATTTCAATGACCGCAGGTTACTATTGGTGGCTGGTCTGGATACAGTCACAAGGCTTTTTGTGAAACTCATGTCCAATTGCTGCAAGCATGGTAAGTTCATAAGATTTAATTCTTCAATCAAACTCCAAGCAAGGTTTAGGTAGCCCAGTGCATTCATTT
This sequence comes from Triglochin maritima, assembly GCA_963682175.1. Lineage (NCBI taxonomy): Eukaryota > Viridiplantae > Streptophyta > Magnoliopsida > Alismatales > Juncaginaceae > Triglochin > Triglochin maritima. Next base: position 31,520,438 of record OY821789.1, read on the forward strand.
TGCAATCCGTTGGAAAATGATGAACCATTATTCCAGATAAATCTAGAACACGGATGGTAGACGATAGCAAATGAGACATTAGACGATCAAATTGTAGTTGTCCAAGCTTAAAATTGCTCCCAATCAGCAAAGTCAACAAGTTAGCATGACTTGTTGAAGCCTCACCTTCACCATCAATTTTATTTGTCTTTATGTTGACAATGTTGTTTCTCATCAAAGATATCCTTTCAACTTCTTTCCATTTTCTGTTAATTGTAATCTCTTTTTGACCTTTCCCTGCAAGACTCAGGAATCTGTGGTCGAAGTTGTCTCCTCCATCGCCATTTCCCAACCATATACCCATCTCTCGAACTGCATCATGTAACTTCACACATTCTTCCTTGTCACCTTGCTCAAGTAAGGAACTGGATTGAAGAACTTGGACTAGAGATTTACCCTTGTCTCGAAGATTACAAAGACTTGGCATGAAACCACGAGTATTATTATTGTTGCTGAAAAGACCTTCTCCAATCCAATAATCGACGAGTTCATCAATTGAAATATTTGCATCTTCGGGAAACAAGCAACAAAATAATAAGCAAGAACGATAAATATCTGTCTTGAGATTGTCAAAACTGAACTTCAACCGACGATAGACTTCGGTCATACCATCGATGTCGTCCGGGAAATATTTCAATGCTTGTTTTGCATTCCTCCAGTCTGCTTCGTGTTTCTTGTCGGCCATTGCCTTCCCAACTGTTAGAAGAAGAAGTGGCAATCCTCCACACTTTTTTACTATTTCTTTAGCATTCACCTCAATTCCTTTGTTCTCAAACACCTTATCATCGTTAACTGCTTCGTGAAAGAGTAGTTGTGAGTATGTCTCGTTCAAAGAGCCGACTTTGACCTGTTCGGCGTGCATGTTAGTGCAAACAGTGACCTCCCGTGTCGTTATCACCACCTTAGAATTTTTTGTTTCAAGTGCAGGAATTCCAACTTTGTCCAAGTCTAATTTCTTCCAAACATCGTCGAGTAATAGCAGAAATTTCCTCTGAGACAAAGCTCTACACAAAGTGTCTGCCCTGTCACGCAAATCAGAATGGAGCCTCTGTCCCGCTCCACCATCCGCTGCTCTTTTGTAACCAAGTGCAACTGCAATGTCCTCTTGGATCTTGAAAATATCTGGGGTTTTAGAGACAACCACGAATATCAATGTATCAAATGGTAGACAAGTTATCATATGCAATTTCTTTAAGAAGAGTTGTCTTTCCGATTCCACCCATCCCGTGAAGACCAATCACATGCTTGCTCTCATCGTTTAGAAGTGCTACAACTTCCATTTTGGTTTCTGTTGAAACACGTAAAAGAAAGAAATGTCAAATATGAAATTACGTATGATGGTATGCCTTGTGTTTTACTGCTCTAAGCTAGATAAGTCATTACGTATGATATATCGGTTAAATGAAACATAACTCCCACCTAAATATTTATACACGTGTATATGTATGTCTAAGTGTGTGTGTCAGTGTGTGTGTTTACGTACGTACGTACACACACACACATATATATATATATTATAGTCTAGCTTAAAGAGATTACAAAGATGTAGGAAATCAAATGATCACTGAATTCAGTTTAGCGTACCTTCTAAACCAACAACAGACTTTGTCGAGGACCAAGGCTTTGATTCTGGTAGCGGTTGCAATATTACAAGATTCTGCCCTAACTCTTTTTTTAGGTTTAATAGCTCATCAACTTTAGAAACCTTCTTTTGGATTCGTAGGTTATAATCGTCAAGAATCCGTTGATAGGAATTACGAGAATTCCAATCAGAACCAATAAGCCGTAGGAAATCATCTATTCTCTGTGACAAATGGGTTGCATCCTCCAACCAACGTTTAACTCTATAAGATCTTTGCATGAATGGATCATTCTTTTCTTTTTGCTCAACTTCGTTTTGCAAGTCTTTCCTGGCATCATCCAACATGTTCCTTTTACGTGTGAGCTTTTCAAGTGTTTCCTCAAGGGAATAGTGGGGCACCACCAAACAACTAGGTTGGTTGTTGTGCAAGTTTCTAACGTTCATAAGTAGGCATCTGAAATCTCTTTCACGTTCTTCCACGTCCACTATATCTTCTAAACAGTGGAATTTGTACCTGTTCATTTTATACGTAAATAAACATTTACTTGCTAGAAACCACCAGTAATACGAAAGGAAATGGTGCATGACATAACTTTAATTTTAGTTTCCCAAAAGTATATTTCACAAAGAAATGGTTTAGATGCAATATGTTATGCCCTATTTTTTTGAACATATATATTTAGCAAACCTATTAAGGGATTTATAATATATTTCAAATAACGCAAAATGTTTTCTTTTTTTGGAACACCTAATGCTTTACTCTAGTTAAGTATGTATACAATTGTATATCAACATCGTCGTCATTTTTTGACCTGAATAGGTAAAGTTTGTTTACGGAAGGGCTTTGCTTACCAAAATTATGAAAGATCTTGCCCATTACTTGTTTATGATTAGTAATAGGGATAACTTCATAAATACCCTCCAAATAAAATTAAAAATCAGAAATACCCTCCAACTGCATGTAATATCAACATGTAAAGCGCTACAATCCCACAATTATATATTTAAACAACAACCTTAAACATTTTAGGGGAAAGTTAACAGTCATGTGCCACCAACGTGTTCACTATGGCCTTCAGTATCAAATGTTAACTCAAGCTTAACTAGAGGGTACAATAGAAAATTAGAAGTGAAATTGGAGGGTGTTATGAATATTATGTGCAATTAATGGAGGGTATTTCTGATATTTCACGTTATATTGTGGGTATTGGTGGATTCTCTCTTAATAATATGACTACAACCAATTAGGATCAATTAGCATAGCTGGTGAGTATCTAATCTTATATTAGCTTGGATTAGGGATTGAGATTGAATCGTTACTTGTTAGGATTTAATTAGTATAATATACACATAAAGTACAACGCTTTAAAAAATAATATAAATGTACAGTGCAACTACATAAGCGAGTGACGACGTACATAAAAAAAATTCGTGGAAACAAGACTGAAGGATCCATTAGCCTATTTCCTTGCAAAGCTGATGCCACACCTTAAAGAATTTCAAAGCAAGTCTAATAAGTTTTTTGAAAGAGTTCAACATTTGTTCATTAAATCTACTAATACGTTTTACAATTAAATATTTTCGATAAAAAATATTTTTTCATAAATATTTTCTAAAAAATATTACTTTTTTAAAAATTTCTTTATTCTAAAAGGTTTATTTTTTTGTTATCTTATTTCAAATTCATGATTTTTTAATATATTTTTTAAAATAATTTGGTATTACATAAATGATTTTTTAAGTAAGTAAATAAAAGTCAATATTTTCCAAAAATACTTAAAATATTTTTTTAAAGATATTTAAAAATATATTGAATGTGTTTTATTTATTTCAAATTCAAAAAATTATCATATCTGAATAGTTTAATAAACAAACCCATAACTTTAGTGAGAAAGAGAAGAGATGGGTGAGAGAATAAGGAGAGAGAAAGAAGGAGACAGGAGTGAGAGAGTAGATAGTTTAAATACATTTAATAAAATATTGAAGTGATTTTTGTAAAATTTACAACAAAGAAATGAAATTTGCGGATTCTGTTATTCAAGGGTGATTCTATAATTTTTTATATTAAATATTAATATAGCAAACGAAATTTAGTGAAAAAGTTAACGAAATGATATAAACAAAAAATAATAGTAGTGCAGTAAATGTTAGTATTTTTTTACATTAAATCAAATAATTTTTTCAGATGACATATCTCCAATTTCATAAGTTGTTAATGACATGCCAGGAACATGACATGCATATGGAATGAGTCAATGTGATCACGAACCAATCATATATAGCTGCCCCAATTAAAATTGTTTAAATCGAGCATGCATTTCTGTCTCCGAAATTAACAAAAGTGAAACCTTGATGGGGGCAAAGGAAGTGCAACCCACTTTAAACCTAATCAATACCTTGCCCACGTGAAGCCAAAATGGTACGTAGATCTTTCCGAGTAATAAAGATGAGAGTGAGAAGGAGAGAAGGGTAGACAGAAGGAGAGAGAGAGAGTGATTTGTAAATATGATTTAACAAATCAAAACATATTTTCCCATATATAAGATAAATAATTTGAATGTCGTACGTGGGTGATTCTATATTTAGCTAGCTAGTGATCTAATAATACACTAAAATTATACAAAAGAAGTTGTTCTTTTGTATATTTATACTAGTGAAAAAATTAGTTAGATGCACCTCCATGAGTGTGACTCAGAGAACTTAACATTTAATTTTATTATTATTTAAATGATATTTTTTGCGCATTTAACCTTGACAAGCTCAAGAAATGCACAAATTCGTTATTTTATTTTGCCTTTTACTTCTAAATTAATCTAAACATAAAGAAATATTACAAGTCAATCATTGGCTCAACATCTTTCGTGATTTTTTCTGGTTTGCAAAACACGACAGAATTGCCTTGTTCGACAAAACCGAATTGATTGTCCAAAATTTGGGAACAAAAAACAAACATCTTATTTTATATCAATTATTTAATTTTTAGATAAAACAATAAATATTATTTTTATTTGGAAAACAAATAAACTATGCTGAAAGTGGGACCAACCTTCGGAAACCACTTTTTTAAAAATACAAAAAATACGATTCAAACCGTATAATACTTGGATTTTTTATATTCTCGAACCAATTCGATTAAGACTAAAGCAGCCCTATCGAGAAAAGATATTAGAGATTGATTCAAGGATTGTTTTGTACTTTTTTTATTTATTTAGATTATTTTAGATTTAAAGATACGAAACTAGTAGATTTGTCTAGTTTTTGGTTTCTTCGTGGTTAAATGTGAAAAATAATTATTAAATATGACAATGTCGAGGGTTTTGTGAGTCCTAATCTAACAGAAGTGTATAAACCAGTTTGTACTGAAAGCATGTGTACCCAATCAATAAGAGATTTTCGATGTGTAAAATTCAATATCAGCGTTGCGGGTGTACCCAATCAAATAGCTTTTATTATTATCAAGTGGTAGGGTTAATTATAATTATAATGTTGATAGTCCATCAATGACCTAATTAATACTTGGATCAATTGAAATACACATTAGATATATTTTTCACATACCTGTCACATAGATCATCGACGTTCTGCAACCAAAGAGTTGCTTCTTTCGACTGAATCACTCTCTCCTGCAATATCTCCTTCTGGATTTCTCTTCCCAAATCGTACCTTCGAGCCTTCAAATTATCAATTTCGCTTTTCAAAGCTTCCTCAATGGTTTGAGGGGATGACGGAATTACAAGTTTATCGTTCCAACTTGCATGTTGGTCTTTCAGACTACTGACTCGTATGAAGTTGTTGTGGATGTTGTCTCCAAGGTCATAATTAGAACAACAACATAGGGCTTGGCGAAAAGACCACGATTCCGCACGAGGACAAAGGTCCTCGTCTATTGCTACCACCACCTCGTCCACTTTTCTCGCCCAAACTTTCACCTCCTCCTTCACTACCATTAGAGGCTCTATCCCCATTTGCTCGGTGGACTGAATGCTCACATCTGCTTTGATGAATTTAAGGTGGTCGGATTTGTCTTTCAGTTTCTTCCATTGTCTCGTCGGACAAAAGAAGTTTGCAAATGACACTTTGTTTCCCAACCATTTCAGTACATCCCACACCACATTTAGATCTACATTTATCATCTTTGCGTTGTTAAGGAAGTGAGATGGATGGGTATGTATATATATGTGTGCGTGTGGGTTTCTGTGTTAAGTTGTTAATGTAGTGTTATGCTTTGATCATTTTCGCTGAATCCATTGAATATGATAATGATTTGCTTTGTGTTGCATACGTACTTTGATATTTATAAAATGAATTCTGTAACTCCAGTCAAGGAAAACAGGTCAGTTCAACTCAGCATTTAACAAATGTTAACGTACGTCACTATTCCAATGACAAGTTGGGCGGGTTGGGACCTGTTGAAATTAACCCTACTGGTTGTTAAAAGATATTAACGTCAGGCTGACATCTAAAGTAGAGAAGGCCATGAGTTCAACTTCAAACTAGGTGGGTTAAACGATTCTTGACCGTTTTAATTGTCTCTTTAAGATTTCAAAATCTTGAGAGACACGGTTGATCTGCGTTCTTACTGGCGTATCATCCTAGGTCTCATTCTTAGAAGGCAAACGGCGTGAGGCATCCCAATAGATACTTATGAATCATCCATCTATAAAATTAATTTTTCTTATTTCTTTGCTATTACCAAAATTAACTTTATCACCCTTTTCTTTCCCAAAAATTTGTTATCCATCTTTATATTTATTCCAGTGAAAAGATCCTTGTACTTTTCGAGAAAATCATTCATCCATTTTGCCATAAATCAGAAAATAAGGTGATTTGAATGGCAAAATACAATTTTTGATAACTGTAGTTAGACGTTGCTGGCCGGACTGTTTTCGGGCGGGCTGACCTGCCCAGCACGGCACCCTAGGCCGATTTTCCGGCCCGGCGTGCCTGGGCGTGCCGTTAACGGGCTTTGCCGGCCCGACCCGTTACTCCGACCTAACCGTAGTTCGTAAACAATAAATGTCACTACAAATTCCCCTCCTTATTCATGAAATTAATGAAAATTATAGAATTTTATGCTTTGTTTTCTTATTTTGACACTTCGTTGTCGATTGCAAGAAATTTTTGAGGCAATGTTGATAAATTTTAGTTCTTCAAGCAACCATCCTAGATTGGCATGAAGTTTTTATGTGGTGTTTGAGTAAATGGGCCGAGGTAAAAATACTAATGCCCGTAACCTGCCCCCACAAAGCGATTGGATAGACGAATCCGTGGTGGTTGGACATGTGATTTATTTAATATTTTTAAAATGGATTGGTGGGTGTGTTTCACAGATTGACAAGTTGTTAAATAGGTTATTCACGCGTAATGTCAATTTTGTGTTTATCTTCACCCAAATAAACAATATGTTTGTACACGTAAAAATCAAAACCTAAATTAAATCACAACATCATCTATGGAGTATCAGCAAGACAACAAATCTAAAACCTGTAAACAATAACAAATAATCATCGTAATTGTTTTGTTGATGTAGGATTTCTGGTTCGTGTAAATATAGATTTGTAACAGACATGGTAACTTAGCTAAGTTAGATTTGAACTGTAAATAATATATGTTATTAAATAATAAATAAAAATTAAACATGGTGGTGGGTTTACGAGTCGGGTTGGTACACAATTGCAACTTGTGCCTCAAAAAACGTTACTGCTTGGGCAAGGTAAGGCGGTCGGGAGTACGTAGTCATACCACCAGGCCCGGCCCAATAGCAGGAGCAGGGTGAGCTCCTGCTCCGGGCCTCATTTTGAAGGGGCCTCAAAACAAAAAAAATTGTACATGGGCTTATTGGGTTGCGAATAAAATTAGTGTTAACACATAAATAACACATAAACATTGATAATTTTGTCACAAATATTGCTAAGAAAACAAAAAAATTCAATTAATATTGCATTAAGTTAGTGAATTTTTTTTATTTAAACTAGGAGGACAATTTTTTTCAAATTTAGGAGTATCGTTGTTTATTTTCGCACAGGGCCTCAAAAATTCCCGAGACGGGCCTGCATACCACTATAAAAACAGGGTTATGTATGAAAATCTGAAATTAAAAGGTCTAGGTAAAAAAATATGGAAAAGACATAGCTGAAATCCTTTTCAACTAAACAAAGGATTATGGTGAAATTGAAACTTTACGAGGGTACAAACGAAGTTCCTCGTGTGTATTTGTTGGTAGTGACATTTTTACTTTGCGCAATATACAAGTATGTCCACGGTAATGCCAACCATTTTTCGCTAGACAATATTAATTTTCAAACTCATCCTAATTTTTAACAAAATTTTAATACAAAGGCAAAATAAACGGTGTATTTAGGTAATACAGTTAAGTACGCATGTGTCCGATAAAGTGGCGGTGCCACGGGTCAAACAATCTGACCCTTGGATTAGTAAAATGATTACTAATTAGAATTTTGTCCTGCTGGATATCGCCGCCCCTCTAGATTTTATTTAGTTAAGATATACTTTTTCAAGATGTCGTGACTCAAAATCATAGCACCCTGGTGGTCGCACATCCCACATTTGTCTATATCACATAGTAATAAAAATAGTGTGGGTAATATTCTCTTTAGTTGGCTAACTTGTGCAACTTTTTTTGATAACGAGTAGGATGACATACACGAATAATGGTGCAAACGGATATGAACTATACACAGATATACAGTTTGTATCAATATCATTTTTTTCAAAATTTGTTTATTGATACAGATACAGATAAAGATATAAATACAGATAAACGTGAATAATATAGAGTTTTATACATACGATGCAGTCATCTGATTTAGCCGTCTACGAATGAAATGAAGTCGCACGTCGCTCTTATCCTCACTCCGGACAACCCAGACACGCGAACGAGGATAACCAGACTCAATGATTTTCCGCTCCCGATGCGTGCAGAAAGGAGAAAAATACTCATATATCCAAGTCTGCACCAGCGTAAGACAACCCGCAATACCAGAACAATCAGCACGACTAGTTATCCCCAACTGGCGATACAGTTATGACAACGTTGCCGACCCCCATGAGTACTGACCAATGGTATCTTCGGCTTTCACCAAGACCATTGCTACTTTGACAAATAATTTGAGTGGAACAACACTCTCTAAACTTGAGCACACTTAAGTAGAATATGATTTAAGACTAAAGTATGAATGTCTTGAGCTTGTGAGTGTTTGGAGTTTTCTCTCTAAAGTTGGAGACAAATAGTAGTGGGAAAGATGTTCTAAACAAGGTTGGGAATAGGGCTGTAAATGGGTAATATTTTACCCGCAACCCACCCCGTCCCGCCCCGCCTAATGCGGGTAGCGGACAAAAAAATATTACCCGCCAACCCGCTAACCCGCCACCCGCATAACCCGCCTAATAAGTGGGGCGGGTTGCGGTTGTCTTGCAACCCGCCCCGCATAACCCGCAACCCGCCTAATCAAATATATTATTAATTTTTTATATACCAAAATCATTTTAATGTTTCAATTTTACTCATAACCATTAACCCACCTTACCAAATCATTATTCAACACTAACCAAATGTCTAGTTTTTCACTCAACACACATCTAATTTCCCAAAAAATACAATAAGTAATTACTATTTTTCAAGTTTTGATGTTCTTTTATTTTTCTTAGAAAAAATCAAAAAAAAATCAAAAAACCCGCCAAACCCGCCCCGCCTCACCTAGTCCAACCTTATGCGGGGCGGGTAGCGGTTTTTTTATTTTTGACCCGCCCCGCCCCGCCCCACATACCCGCTTAACTTATGCGGGGCGGGTAGCGGTGGACCAAAAACCCGCCCCGCCCCACCCCGCTTACACCCCTAGTTGGGAACATCTATTTATAATCTCTTAAGATGTTTTAGACATTGAGGCTAAGTGTGGTGAAGGGTTGTGCAAGAAACACAAAGCAGGAAACTACATCACACATTTTAGTGCAAATTTGGTCGACCGGACGAGTCAAACGGTTGAGCGCTAGACGGTTCTGAACAAGGATCGAACCACTAAACAGGGAACAATAGAACAAAAATAGGCTATAACTAAAGATCACTTAAGTTAAGGGGCGACCAAAAGGTTGAACAGTCGACCAAAAATTGGCAGGGAATCTGGGGTTTTATATTCGGTCGAACAAACGGATTTGGACGGTCGACCGAGAAAAGGCAGGAAAACTGGTTTTCAAGAAACATCTTGGAACGGTCGACCAAGGTTAAGGTAACGGTCGATCGAAGGACAAAGTATTTTGGGGTTTAGTTAAGTTTATACGAATACGACCGTTGGTATAATACGACAAGTCTAACTGTCAAATGACATGTGTAGACGGTCGACTGAGAAGGTCTAAATGGTCTACCGGTAAAATCCACTATTTGATAAAGGATCAAACGGTCGACCAGAGGCATTTCGGTCGACCGAAATGACATAGGAAATTTTGGTTTAGATTTAATGAATTCCGGTCAAGGTTTGGGTGACCTATTTAAGTCCAAATGATCTGAGATTTTGTTTGTGACTTATATAAAGAACCTAGTGTGTGTTTAAGTAGTTTTTAACTCTTGTATGCTCAAGTACACATAGTTCCTAAGACACAAAATAAATGAAGATTACATGTCTTCAAATGAGATTTGATTATATATCTTGACTTGAATCCTTTATTTCTTGAGTCTTGATCACCTGTAGATGTTAGAACAAAATAATGTATATGTTATGCAATATGTGCTACACTATATTGATTATTATTAAGATTATGTTGATTAAATCATCAAAACATATTAAGGTAAAAAGGCAACAAATTGAAGACAAATTAGCTAAACCATTCTGTTTGAGGAGTAATTTTTTTCCAATTTCTTTTAAGGTTTTTCATTACTCAGTAAGTTTAGCTAGCTTCCGGGTTGTTTTCATTTGTAACCAATTATTGTTTCTCGATTTGAGTCAACAATTATTAATAAATAAAATGGTTATTTCGCGGAAAAACAAAATGTGTTTGTGTTTGTTAATTTAATTGTGATTGTATACTTACTTGAAATTAAAAAAACGATCGAAAAATCGAAACCCAATCCGACCCGGCCGAATAAAATTCTGAAGCGATGCCCCCGGATCCGGCACGGATTTTGCCCGACCCAGGCCCTTCAAGGCCAACAAGAGTCCCAGAACTAATCAACATGACATAATATTATCGGTGACGCACGTTGGTTTTGGTACCATTGTTGTATTTTTCTCATATATTATTAGGTAGGGTCGAGCATCCGTCCAGTATCAGATCGAAAACCAAAACTAGAAAATCCAAGTACCGAAGAACGAACCGAATCAGGTCTGGACCATATTGCTAAGGTTCGGCATGGTCCTCGACCTAGATTCCGATCAGAAGTTATTTTATGAGATTTTATTTATTAAAAATACATTAATCAATTTGGTTTTGTTGAAATAATGAAAAATTATGGTAACCTATAATAACTTGTAGATTTGTTCAAATTTAAGAATTTTATACTATAAATCTTAAGTAAATGTAAAAATTTAAAATATATTCGATCCAGATCGGTCTGTATCATGTGTTTTTTAGTCATGTTGGTTGCATATTCGAATTCAATTTGAATCTCTTCAATCCCAGTTTCACATTGCAAGGCTTGCGAGGAGGGTAGAAATTGATATGGTTTATGTATTCTGTATTTGTATCCTTTGGAGATGTGAATATCAAAAATTTCATATCCAACGGATATGAAACGGACGTGGATGTTGGTTTTTTCAATTTTCTAGGATATGGATATAGGTATAGGGGTGTAAAAGGGTCGGGTATGGTCATACTCGTACCCATACCTGCCTAACTAAATGGTTACGGGTATATACTCATTTAAATATTATTGTACTCGTACCCGTCCCATACCCGTTTAAATAAACGGGTATAACGGGTATTGTGTGTATAATTTTTGCTAACAAAATGTGTACTTTTGCTAACAATCGAGAACACATGTAAATGGGCGAAACAAGTTGTCATTGGAAGTAGATTTTTTTGGTAATATCATCTGTTGAACTTTTTAATTAAACCGCAAGTGCACGGCCGCGTTGAAGCGGTGGAAAATACGGGTCGTCCTCAGGGAGGTGAGCAGCCTCTCGTTTGCACGAAATCAAGTGGCGAAAAAAATGGGGAGGAGAGTTTGATTATTCTACTCTACACTACACTACGCTAAGAAGTACGAAATGCGAAAGAAAGAAACAAACGATGAAATAACAACTAAGCTAAGAACAAAATAAGAGTGCTGAAATTCAGGAATGGGAAAACCCCTAAGGGGTGGAGTGAGTGCACATATGCAAAGAGGCGGGTGTTGAACACATTCTTTAAGCACAAATGAAGGTGGTGTTGTCATGCATAGGAAGTGTCTAAATGTTATGACAAAACCTATCAATCTATTCACCAACCTAATTGATTAACATTTACATATGCAAGTTGTTTATTTCAGAACTTAAACAAGCATGAGAGGTGTCTAATCATTTTGGCAAATCTCATCAAGTTATAAATTTATCCTAAACAAGCAAGCATACATTCATGTTTTATCAACACATTGGAAATTAAGCATTCATTCCATTCTCTAATGCATGTATGAACATCTACTCCACCCCCCCCCCCCAAAGGGGATGAAACTACTACTCACTACACATTAGACTAAGCATTAAACTAAGCAAAGAAAGCATATTAACTAAGCTACTAAAACTAATGAAATGAAATTAAGCAAAGCAAAACAAATGTTTGAGAAACACACAACATAATAAAGAAACTTTTACTAAAATGACTCACATTTAAAGTAACATCCTCCTACTTTAGTGTGTGCTTCAAGGCCTCACTTCTAGTAGGAAAAATAGCCACTTAAAATATGGAGTGATTACAATAGAAGGTGAAGAGTTCTATTTATAGCCATAGAAAAAGACACTCCGGGACAATCCCCCGATGTGGGACTAAACAGATACCAAAAATAGCTTAAACATCCTCTAATACATGTGCTGGAGAAATTTGAGCAGATTTGGGCCAAAACAGACCGCCAATTGGCGGTCTATATGGTTCGAATCCCGCTGGGTTTTCTTCTGGGCTTTTCTGGATGTTTTTTGTGATCTTTGATGAATCTACTTCGCTTGTTGGAGCTCCGACCTGAATAGAATTGCCAAAATACTCCCCATGATGGTTTGGAGTTTTCTGTTTTGCTCTTAGGTCCTTCGGTCTTGCATTCAGGTCCTTCTTCCTTGCATCTTGTTCCCCAGATCTCACAATTCAGTCATTTTCCACAGCTTTTGGGTCATTTTATTCTTCATCTTTTCAAACCTATTTATTCCTGAAAACTAAACATAAAACTTGTAACATAGCATTGTTTAGGTGAAAGATCATGGATATAAGATGCAAATATAAGCATGAAATGATGTCAAGCATCATCCTACAAATCAAAAGCAGATAATCAGATGGATTTTTATCTGAGAAGCGATCATATAAATGAAATGAGTTCTCGTGATATAGATATTGCACTTCGGAAGAACATGAAAATAAAGGATTGCGGTTTTCGTCTTTTGATAAAGGTAGTCGAGCGATGGGATCGTGACGGATGAGTCGTAGTTTCTAATAGTACTCATGGGCAGTACAACCACAGACTTGCAGTTTATCCAGAGAGTCACCGACAGATCAGCAGTCTCAGTCTTGTGGCCAAGAAAATTGTCCGTGATATGACTAAGGCACAAGCGAGACCACGTAACATCTTGTTGGCAGTAAATGAGAAATTTCCAGATGATAATCCCAATTAGAGACACATTTATAACTTCAGAGACTACATGAGGAGAACAAAACATTAAGACAGGCATCCCGCTCAGCAATTTCTGAATAAGGAAGTGCAGTATCAGTACTTACATTGGATTGTGGTGGATGAAGAAACTAATGTCATCACTCACGTATTTTTGGCACATCCGACGTCAGTTCAGTTGTTGCGCACATACCCTTTCGTAATATGCATGTATTCGACATACAAAACGAACAAGTAAAAGATGCATTTGTTCGAAATGGTTGGGTGACTCCAACAAACATGAACATCCTCGTCGGCGATGCAATTATGAAGGATGAGACCGAGTCTAGTTATCAGTGGGTGTTGGAGAAGTTGCGTGATCTATTATTGGATATTGTCAGCCAGACTGCAATAATAACAAACCACAAGTTAGGCCTGATGCGACCAGTAGGAGAGGTTTTTCCTAAGTCTGCTCATTTACTTTGTACCTGACATATCAACAAAGACGTATACAATTACACATACCACGTATTCGACAAGAACAAGAAGCTTGCAGACAATTTTAAGTGTGGAAAGTGGAGGAAATTCATGCTTTCTTCTTCACAGACCGAGTATGATAGTGTAGTCCGTAATCTGAAAGATTTTTTTAACTCTTGCCCAACTATCACAAAGTAACTGAAAGACACGTGGCTAGTGCATAATGAAAAGTGTGTGTTGAATTGGACGAACAAAGTCCTTCATTTCGGCAACACTATGAACTGTGGGGTTGAAACCACTCATTCAGCTCTAAAAGAGAAGATCACTACATCGACTGCAGCTCTGGACACTCTTTTCGACCACATGAACGCGGCTATTGAAATGCAGCTGACGAATATTCTGAACTTTCTTGAAGAGTCGAGACGTCAAAATTTGACTAACTACATAGGTACTTTGTACCAGCATATAAATGGTCGAGTTTCGCATCACTGCTTGTCATTATTGAGTCAGGAGTTGAAGAGAATGCAGGACTTAAGCAATCAAGTTGAATATCGCTGCAGGTGCGGTTTTTGACATCATATGAGATTTCTTGTGCATGTACCATGCACAATTGTATTGAGTCAGGTGATGGATTTTATTTAGAGCAGATTTATCCATTCTGTAAAACACTTGTCATTGGAGAATGAGTCCAGATGTCAGAGTTTGTGGATCAGTTAGCACAAGACGTCGAGTATTTTCGGAAGCTTGTTGATGAGATTTCGGGAAGCAACCTTGTAGTAATTCGTAGTGCCTCTCGTATTTTATACGCACAGCTACACCCCAATCAGTCGAACTATTAAGAACTCGTAGAAAATACTAAGGTACGATGTCGACCAAGGGGAAAGTCGACACGTCGAGACCCGAGTGCCTTTGAGTATGCTAAGCGAGGTCGTGGTCGGTCTTCCAGTAGTGGGAGCAGGGGTCGTGGTCGGTTTTCCAATTTGAGTTGTTTGTTTACTATTATTACTTAGTTGTTTGTTGTTATTAATAAATATAACTTTGCTATTTTTCTATCTTATAGTGTCCAGACGGATTGACGTCGATAACTTCCCATATGTTGATAGACTGCCAGAAATCATTTTACTATTTCTTGAGAGATGGAATGACGTACGTGCTGGCGACAACTGTGGATTTCGATGTGTTGCCGATGTTTTTCATGGTGGTCAAGACAATTGGTTGTACGCTCGTTGTGCAATTTCTAATGAGATAGGTGTCTATCCCATTTATGAGCACGTTTATTATGATGATGTGGTACACACTTGTCAGCGAATTGATTGGGGTGGGGGAGACTATGGCGATGATCACTATTTGGAGGTTTGGGGTGACTTTTTCCCTATTGCAAATTTTTACAAGTGTGTAGTTATGTATTTCTCAATGGGAACAGATGGTTCGTTCTACCCGTGTCTTACAGTGCTACCTTGGGAGAGTGTCTAGCATGACGAAGTCATGCAGAGAGTTGGTCATTGCTCATTTAGGGAGTTACAGACATTTCATTCGTTTAGAATTAGTTGAGGGATTCCTAGTACCTCCTATAGTAACCATGTGGTTTCAAATGCGAGATGAGAGTGTTGCTGAATGAGATGAAGAGTACGAACGTAGGAGAGCGTATTGGAACCGGTTACGTAGTATATTTTGATTGTAATTTGTAATGCAGTTGTAATGTATAATATATTGACGATGATATCGTGTATTTGTACTTATATCATGTTGTTTTTTATCAGATTTTGAATTTAATTCACGTTACATATACCAAATAGGTCTATGATATGCTCGTGATAATAAGTACTAAAAATACGACAGATAAACAAATAGGGAGAAGATATGTTCATCAGAAATAAATAATAAGAGTACAACAGATAAGAAAATACCAACAAATGTAGAAATAGTTCAACATATAATAAAATAAAAAATGTACAAGTGATGGGAATTAAATTTATACCGCAAGTGCACGGCGTCAATGGAGACGTGGCAAATACGGGTCGAACACGAGGATGGAGAGATTTTGTTATTAGTGTGATTTCGATTGGGGGAAGAAGGAGAGAAGAAATAAATGGGTTTTGAGATTTTTGGATTTTAATTATCTAAAGCAAGAAACAAGAACAAATAAACTAAAACAAGAACAAAGAGGTGAATTCCGTCGGGTGGAGGTTTAGATTTAAGGTTTAGATTAGAGAATTTAGAAACTTATAATAAATCATATTAGTTATAAAGCATTACATGATAAATGATTTAACATAAACTCAAGTAATCAAAATATACTAACACGAAATTAAAATAATAACATTCATTCATCTTCTCTTCACCCTAATCCGTCACCTCCACCCTTTGGAAGGAGTTAGAAACTCATAGAGGGAGGAAGAAGGGATCCTAGAGGCATTACAAAAGAAAAGTAAAAACAAGAAATAAAAGACATAATTTTATTACTAAAATAAAGACAAGTACAAATAACAACTAAAAACTAGGTCTAAGGCCAAAGACCCTTCTACCATCGTTCTCGGGGCTATTTATAGCTGATACAAGGGATCCCAATATATAAATGGAACGTACACGCGTCAATACAGCATTGGTAAAAATTTGAGAACACGGATCAACTTTTGTGCGGCTAAATCGCCACAATTTGTACATGAGGTGCGGCGGAATCGCCACCTTTTTGGCTCGGATTCGATCCAGATTTTTCCTGTGTGTTTATGGTATGATTTGATCCTCCTTTGCGCGTCTGGATTGATTCTTTCCATTCTTTTGAGCTCCGGATTAATTCCTTTATATATATGGAGATATACATTGATTTTTCTATATATTTTCTCCAAGAGAATAAAAGCTACTTGTGATTTGCAATTAGGTCCTTGACTTTTTGCAGTTAAGTCCCCGGTTACTTTTGTGCTTAAGTCCTTGTTCTTTTTGCAATTAGGACTTGAATGCTTTTATGCTTGGATACATTTCCATTTGTAACCCGATAAACTTGAACTTGGTCTTTATGATAGAAATGAATCTTTTGCACGCGTTTATGCTCGGGATGTGGGTAAATTGCATTCAGGTCCCTGTATTCTGTAAATAAGACTAAACACATACCTTAGTAGCATTTATTGATGTAAAAGTAATCTAAATGAAAGACATATGATGTAATGTATGCAATGCATCAAATACCCCCACACCTAGATTTTGCTAGTCCCTAGCAAAACAGAAGATACGAAAAATAAAAGCAGGGAAATCCTAACTCACTTTCGTAGGAATCACGGTTACACTTAGCATGTGCAACAAGCCTTTAAACCTCCAAGTTTCCTTAGAGGACGAGTTTTGTCTCGTGAGGGTTTTCAGTTGACACACCCACAAAGTCTTAAATCAACATTCCATTAATAGCTCTTAATATCTCCACCTTAACCTTATACATCTCACTTAGAATTCTTGTATGCTCATTATATGAATCTAACTCATTAAAAATATGACTTGGTCTTTGTTCCTCCAACATTCACACCACTAATCCTTCTACACATGTTTATCACTTGAATTATTTTGCACGCCTCCTCTGGTGGTGAAGTATCATTCGGATCAACCATGGCATGGATCATTCTTTTAGCTTTGGGCATTGAGTATTATTTTTTTTCTTTTCTTTTCTTCCGTGATTCAACACATTTGCTTTTTGACACTTTTACCCTTTTGCATTCGTGTAGCGAGTTTGGTCGATAATCCCGAGCTGGTAGACTCAAGTTACCGGGTTTCAAGATACCCCTACGGACCAGTGACTCAAAGGCTTGGGCTTTTGTAATCATTTTGCAAAATGTGTTTTCTTCACTTTATTCCTTTATTTTTATTTTCCTCAAGGCTTAATTGCTATTAGAAGTCCACACTTCCCGGTATATTTTCCTCAACCTCTGCTTTTTATCAACCACTTCAAAGATTTGATTCATCCAATTTAAGTGCATACATGTCTAAAAGGGCAATGTGTTATTTCTTTGGAACTTAGATTTATATCACAATTTCTACAAGCAGAACTATATAATAAGGAACAAAAACTCAATGCAATTTGTACACGGGTTTTTACAGTTCAATCTTAAGCTATGTCATGAAACATTGATGATTTTTTTTAGAAATAAAAGACAGATCTATAGATAAATATGTACATAAACATCCCCCCACACCTAAATCATGCATTGTCCTCAATGTATGTAAATATAAAGCAAATGCACTTATTACCTTGGTGAATTGCGGTGGAAGGATGGAATTTGCTCAAAGTCAACCATAGTCAGAACTGGATTGAATGACACCATATTGGTGCATGTATCCAGTTGAATTGTTCCCCATGTTGCAATGAGCGTCCTGAGTTACAGGTTCCACACCCCTCACATAAATTGGTTCTCTTATATGCTCGAGTGACGGTGGGTGTGTAGATGAATTCCTCCCCTTTTTCTTACTTCCTTTTTGATTTTGTGACGATTCAGAAATATTATAGATACGCGATTTCATCACAACATCACTTTGATTGCATATTATTTCTGGCTCACTATCAATATGAAAGATATTAAATTCAGCTTTTAAGTTCCCAAAAGATAATTGCATGAGCCCATTTCGACAGTTTATCAATGCTTCAGAAGTGGCCAAAAAGGGTCTGCCTAGAATTACAGGGATTTGTCGATTATGATTTACAACAGGTACGGTATCTAGTACGACAAAATCCACTGGGTAAATGAAGTCACCAACCTTGATCAAAACATCCTCTACTACACCTCTTGGTTTCTTAATAGAGCAATCAGCAAATTGAAGGGTTGTCCTAGAGGGTTTTAGTGGACCAAGGTTCATTTGCTCATAGACAGAGTATGGGAGTAGGTTAACACTAGCACCAAGGTCTAGAAGGGCTTTGTTGATAAAAGTATCTCCTATTGAACATGAAATTGTGGGACACCCAGGATCCTTATATTTTATAGGAGATGTGTTGGACAAAATAGAACTTATGTTTGCAGTTAAGAATGCCTTCTTTGGTACGTTCGTTTTTCTCTTTTTAGTGCACAAATCTTTTAAGAATTTAGCATAAGCAGGTATTTGTTGAATCATGTCTAAGAGTGGAATGTTCACCTTAACTTGCTTAAATACTTCCAAGATTTTCTCTATTTGTGCACTTGAGTTCTTTTTGAGTCTATTAGGGAATGGAGCTTTAGGAACATAGACTCGCTCAGGTTCAGGTTGAGCTATGGGTTCAGGTTGAGTAGGTGGGTTGGGCGTTTCAGATTGGACGTCAGGTTCAATGGTTAGGTTATATGTGGCAGTTTGATGGCTAGATTGATTAGACGTTCTAGGATTTACCACATTATTATCAATCTGTCTTCCGGACCGTAATGATACTACAACATTTATTTGTTGGAACGGTCCTTCTTCATTAACCATTTGAACCGGTCTAGGGTTGTTATTTCCAGAAGGTGGTTGATAGGATTGATATGAATTATTAGATCTAGGGTTCACCTCAGGTTGACTTGGAAACCGACCATTTTCTCTTTCACCTACTATGTGTGCTAGTTGGCTGACTTGTGTCTCTAGCCTTTGGAAGGTCTGGTTGGTTGTTTGTATAAAAGTTTTCATCAAATTTTCCAAGCTTGTCAACGTAACCTCATGATCGTTATTGTTACTAAACCCAGATGATGTATTATTTTGGTTATACGGGTTTGGTTGTTGTCTAGGAGGTTGACCATGTTGGTTTGATGAGAAATTAGAATTATTACGCCAACCCGAGTTATAGGTTGATGCGTATGGGTCATTTCTAGCATGGTTATACATGGCATTAACTTGGTCCCATTCCGCACAATCCTCCATTACATGACCAGTCTGACCACATCTAGAGCACGGGATAGTCGAGGCTTGATTCACTCGGGTTTGGGTTTGTAGCTCTAAACTTTCCATTCTGCGCATAAGGGTAGCTAGTTTTGCTTCAGCCGCTATGTTGGCATCTACAGCTAAGACACCTGGTTTGGGTTGACTTGCTATTCTAGATCCAATACTCGGGTTAAGCGGTGTTCTAGCATTGTCCCATTGCATACTGTTTTCAGCTAATTCCTCAAGGAAAGTCCAGGCATCATTTTCATTTTTCGACATAAAGTTCCCTTGGCTTACGGATTCTACCATAACTCTAGATGTGGGTGTCAATCCCTCATAAATAATTTGGCATAATTGCCATCTTGGAATTCCATGATGAGGGCATTGGGTCAGAACACTTTTGAATCTTTCTAGATAGGAATAGAACGGCTCGCTCTCAGACTGAACGAATGCAACAATTTCATTCCTAATCCTCATAGTCTTATGGTTGGGGAAATATATTTTTAGGAAAACTTGAACAAACTCAGCCCAACTTCTAATGGATCTTTCTGCTAGACTATATAGCCATTTCTTAGCGTCGTCCTTCAGTGCTAGAGGCACGAATTTCAGACGCACTGCCTCCTCAGGGATATGCTGGTATTGCATAAGAGAGCAGATTTCCTCAAATTCTCTAAGGAAGAGATATGGGTCTTCCCTAGAGGTGAACTTAGGCAACATACTCATGTATTGTGCCTTAAGTTCGAAGTCGCGACCCGGTATGGTGGGCATAACGATGCACGATGGCTGAGCAGCCATCGCTGGATAGCATCGATCCCTCAGAGTTATGGGTTGCACAACAGGCGGGTCCACTACGTTCTCACCCATTGGATCCGGGTGAGGTGGTACAGCAGGTGGATTGGGGCTAAGTTCCAGACTGGAATCTAGATGAACTCGTGAGAGTCGATTACTCAAGTCCCGAATCCAAATCTGAGTGCACCGGGTTGAATCAATTTTTGAATTCAAATTCGAAATTTTAATTCCAAATTTAATTTCAAAAATTAATTAATTATTTTTTTTATATTTTCGTTTTTTTATATTTGTTTTTATGTTTTTTTTTCAAAAGGGAAACTTACAATAGAATGGGGAAAGATGAGAAAGGAATCCTAATCTAGAGAATTGAGGTGAGAAGAGAAAGAAGACTCGGATGAGAAGGGAAACCTAACTCTAAAGATAGAAAGGGGGTTGGTCAGAAAATTCTTAAGAAAGCATGGTTCAAACAATCCTAGACCTAGTGTCGCTTAGATCTAGACGACTCCTAACTGGTTGAGTCGAATTGATTCGCTTGATTCACCTCCCTCACTAATCAAACCAACTTGGCCAGACCGTGTATAGCTAGTGGGGGCGCTTCCGACAGAGTCGGTGCCAATTAGACAACCACTTCGCTTGGAAGACTTACGTCAACACAAAAACACTTTCTAGACACCAAATTAAATTCAATCGGCTTCAGGTCATAGCAAGTCAAACCAATTCTTCTCCTTAAATGAGTCTGAGTCCTTAGGGGCCAATGTCTAATTGATTTTAAATTTAAGGCTTAGGTGACACTTTAGGATTGTGTTTTGTGGGCCACGGAAGGGTGATGAAATCCCCACCGTATCTTTGCCTATGGAGTTGCCCTTAAGATAGTTTAACTTAGATCTAGCAAAGATAGTCAAACAATGGTCTTTAGTGGGGGGCAATTGCAAGGTTGTATGCAAACTAAATTATATGCTTAAATGCAATCGTTAAAACGCGATACGTACCTTGCCTCCAGCACTCTTCAACAATAAAAATAATTTGCAAGAATTTAGCAAGAATAATGCAAACAAAACATTATATGATGCATGCACTAAGTTCTTCTAGTTTTGCCAATTTTTAGGTCAGAGTTGAATTATTGCCAATTATGGAATTTTTCCCTAACACATACAGTTCTATGAAAATGAAATTTTCTGAAACTAGAAATTACGAGGAAAAAGGCAACAAAGGTTACCTACGCAATGCTCAGTCGGGTTCACCGCCCGCTCTCGAAATTTCAATAGCTCCACGCGTCCACCCAGAGATGGTGTTAACCCCAGAAAAATTTGAAGCCCAGATGCTTCAATTGTGCGGCGATTCCGCCGCCCTTGTTGCTCAGACTGCGCTCAGATTTCGCCGCGCGCTCTGTTGTCTCCTGAAACACAAATCCAAATAGTTAGATCGCGCACAAGATAAACAGAATAAAATCGAAATCAACAAAAAACAAAATCTGTGTCGCCTCCCCGGCAACGGCGCCAAAAACTTGATGGGAATTAAATTTATACCGCAAGTGCAGGTCGTCAATGAAGACGTGGCAAATACGGGTCGAACACGAGGATGGAGAGATTTTGTTATTAGTGTGATTTCGATTGGGGGAAGAAGGAGAGAAGAAATAAATGGGTTTTGAGATTTTTGGATTTTAATTATCTAAAGCAAGAAACAAGAACAAATAAACTAAAACAAGAACAAAGAGGTGAATTCCGTCGGGTGGAGGTTTAGATTTAAGGTTTAGATTAGAGAATTTAGAAACTTATAATAAATCATATTAGTTATAAAGCATTACATGATAAATGATTTAACATAAACTCAAGTAATCAAAATATACTAACACGAAATTAAAATAATAACATTCATTCATCTTCTCTTCACCCTAATCCGTCACCTCCACCCTTTGGAAGGAGTTAGAAACTTATAGAGGGAGGAAGAAGGGATCCTAGAGGCATTACAAAAGAAAAGTAAAAACAAGAAATAAAAGACATAATTTTATTACTAAAATAAAGACAAGTACAAATAACAACTAAAAACTACGTCTAAGGCCAAGGACCCTTCTACCATCGTTCTCGGGGCTATTTATAGCCGATACAAGGGATCCCAATATATAAATGGAACGTACACACGTCAATACAGCATTGGTAAAAATTTGAGCACACGGATCGACTTTTGTGCGGCTAAATCGCCGCAATTTGTACATGAGGTGCGGCGGAATCGCCACCTTTTTGGCTCGGATTCGATCCTGATTTTTCCTGTGTGTTTATGGTATGATTTGATCCTCCTTTGTGCGTCTGGATTGATTCTTTCCATTCTTTTGAGCTCCGGATTAATTCCTTTATATATATGGAGATATACATTGATTTTTCTATATATTTTCTCCAAGAGAATAAAAGCTACTTGTGATTTGCAATTAGGTCCTTGACTTTTTGCAGTTAAGTCCCCGGTTACTTTTGTGCTTAAGTCCTTGTTCTTTTTGCAATTAGGACTTGAATGCTTTTATGCTTGGATACATTTCCATTTGTAACCCGATAAACTTGAACTTGGTCTTTATGATAGAAATGAATCTTTTGCACGCGTTTATGCTCGGGATGTGGGTAAATTGCATTCAGGTCCCTGTATTCTGTAAATAAGACTAAACACATACCTTAGTAGCATTTATTGATGTAAAAGTAATCTAAATGAAAGACATATGATGCAATGTATGCAATGCATCAACAAGCCAGCTACAACTCATCATCCGAATACCAGTCCGAAATGCCCAGCTGATTGTGCCACGCCTCAACGAGGTCATCCAAATCTGTACATGCAGATGTCGTCTCCTCGTTCGGTATTTGGTCCTGTATCGCAAGAACTGTTGCACAACATGTATCGTCATACTCATCCACTATATGTAACATAAATATTAGTGTACACTAACAATAAAAACAAAAAATACATTACAAATAAAAATTAATTTAGATAAACTTACCGCATCGCCACATGTCCTATTCAGTGGTCTCTCCGGTCTCGGGATGGTACCGCGCACGATAACTGGATGTGAGCACCTACCGAACCACTCCAAATAATCTGCATCACAAGTGGAAGGGTCGCGGCTACATCTCAGCTCGACTTCACATGTCCAAGTGAAGTTGGCATACTCTTGGAAATGTCCTCCAATCCGATTTCGCGCTCGAAGCGTTGTGCCTGACGTCGTACGTCATCACAATAGTAGACCGCACTGCATGCTCTGGCGTGGGGATGCACCTGAACGTACCTTAACTGACGCAAGACGCGATCAGGCAAATAAGGTTCTGTGATATCCAGATAACGAATAACGCCGATAAATGAAGTCTTCGGCACAACTACAGCATGCTCAGGACCATACAACAACCACTCCACATAAACGTTTATACGTTAATATTAATAAACTTAAAATTTAAATAAACGTGAATGATATATAATTTTATACCTATGATGAAGTCATCTAATCTAGTCGTCTACAAATGGAATGGAGTCGCCCCTCGCTCCTATCCTCTGTCCGGACAGTCCACATACGCGAACGAGGATGGTCATCCTCAATGATCTTCCGCTCCCGATGCGGGCAGAAAGGAGGAAAATACTCATATATCCAAGTCTGCAGCAGCATAAAACAACTCGTAATGGTAGAACAATCAACATGACTCGCTATCCCCAACTGGCGATACAAATATGCCAACGTCGTCGGACCCCCATAAGTACTGACCAATGGTATCTAGGTCCATCGCCTCCAATAGGTCGCGTGGTCTGACTTTGCAATCGCTCTTGTCGACAAACAAGACGCGGCCTAACAGTAACAAGAAGTAGGCAGTCATCTGCGTATCCTTAGTCTATGGTGGTCGTCCCCGTCTGCAACAGTCGTCAACATCGTCGATGCTAACACCACCGCCACTCCAAAATGAGTTATCCCGCGTAAAACCATCGACGTTGACCCTGAGCAACTTTGATACATAAATCTTCAGCTCAGGCGTCGATGCCTGAGCACTGACCATACAACCATCATCAGGAATGTGCAGAATCTAGAAGACGTCATGCAACATGATCGTCATCTCTCCGAAAGACAAGTGGAAAGAGTTGGTGTCAAGCTGTCACTGCTCCACAAAGGTCGAAATCAACTGCATGTCAAGGCAGGAGAACATGTTGTAAGGCAAGTGACCCAATCCGCTACCAGTAATGGTCGTTGTCATATCATCATTCATAACTGAACGCTAAGCCTACAATCTAGTACATGCTATGTGCCGTTTATGGCATTTCGGAACCTTCCGATCCTCGCCCTCCCAAATGCGTCTGGTGAGGTGGCCTCCGAAACTCGAAGTGACGCTGCCATCTAAAGGACCACCGGGCATCACACCAGTCACGATCCAAGAATCGTCATCAACCCTCTTCTTCTGAGCTCGGGTGTCTGCACTGCTCGAACTCGAATCACCGGTCACAAACCGAGCCCGTTGGGGGGCGGCTCCCGTAGACGCCCGACCCTAAAAAAATTAATTTTTTAACTAAACGAGATATTTTACCATATTCAAGTATGTCGGAGCATCCGCTGACTCCTTTCCTAGCCTCCGAGACATTTTTTTTAATGAGTGTGAGAGTAATATGAAGAGAGAGTGATGTTAGGAGAATCAAATGAAGAGTTATATAGTAGAAAAGACAAAATGGTAAAATGATAATTTGCACGGGTGATTTAAGTAGTTTTTCGACGATGAATAGTAATTCAGTTTAAAAATCATACAATCGTGACCATCAGTTTTTATTCCAATGGTTCTTTTCTTGCACTCACAACCTTATTTTTCCATAAATAATTAGATGACCTATATGTTGTTGACTTTGTTACAGCTTCGCATTGCTTAAAAAATCTTCATTTGTTGTCATGTCTAGTTGGTTAGCAGAATTTTATTATTCACTCGTTACTTGTCATGCCTAACTTGCTAAGGAAGTAACGGGATTACGAAGGGCCGGCAACAGGGCCGTCTCGGGAATTTTTGAGGCCCTGTGCGAAAATAAACAACGAGTCTCCTAAATTTGAAAAAAATTGTCCTCATAGTTTAAATAATAAAAATTTCACTAACTTAATGCAATATTAATTGATTTTTTTTGTTTTCTTAGCAATATTTGAGATAAATTTATCAATGTTTATGTGTTATTTATGTGTTAACACTAATTTTATTCGCAACCCAATAAGCCCATGTACAATTTTGTTTTGTTTTGAGACCCCTCAAAATGATGCCCGGAATGAGGCCCAGAGCAGGAGCTCACCCTGCTCCTGCTATTGGGTCGGGCCTGGCCGGCAATGACGTATTTTGTCTTTTGATGTTACAATGGAAGCAAAAACGTAATCCTTCCTTTCTTTGATGATGTTTTGCCGATAGTATGTTTTGCACATTGTCGACACGATTTTTTTGTCATCGTGTTAGGATAATTATGTTGTAATATTAACAATTTTTATGTTAAATATAAGATTACACGTGTCAAATAAAATACACAGTAGAATCCAAACAAATCCAACAAAAAATATCATGTTTAAGAAATAGACAACAAATAAACAGATATCAGAAAAACATTCAACCGAGCCATCGATTCGTGACTTGCCTTAAAGAAAATATCACCCCCACGTACCTGTATTATGGGTCTAACACTTTTCCCTCATGATAGAAAGTAGAAAATAGATTACCAGTATTTAATAGATGACCAAGATCAATTAGAGGGACAAAAAATAATCAACGAATGGTTGAGATCGGTTAGAATTTAGAAAGACCAAAAATTAGTGGGAATCTTATTATTATTATTCTAGACGAGGAACCTTTGCCATACCAATTATAATTTGTGTTTGAAAAAACAATTTGGGTAGCATGGATTTCATAGGATGTTTCATAAGATGTTTTATATACAAATGTGGAAGTCTTCGTGAATATCTGAGCTAAGCTCCGTCGACAACTGAGTCACACTGACGTCACTGTATACATTTATATATAGTTCACTCTGTCCATTTCGATCCGTGTTTCTTTGACGTGAAGTAGTTACACAAATAGCCATGGATTCACTTGGTGATGTTGCGATTTTGCTGGACAGTGGAACGCAGTTCTTAAGAGTCTTATGGGAGATCTTTGGCTCTCCCGTCCGTAGATGTTTTGGAGCCGACGACAGGTACATATATAAACCCTTTCTCTTTATAATCATGCATGGATGAAAAGTCGAAACAATAATATACATGACCATCCTTGCAAGAAGACAGAATATCCCTGATTCATCATCCTAATCTCGTAACCCTAGTCTTGGGGAGATGAAAAGGTGAATCAAGGATGTCCATGATCACCCCAATCCTATAACTCATATCCCTAATCATTTGCGGTTAAAATTAAGGTCAAACAAGTATGACCTTGATTAGTTGTTATTGGATTTGATTCTTTTCCTCTCACAAGAGTTCAATTTAAAGAATATATCAATGAACGAGGTTACTTCAGTTGATAAATCCTTAATTTTCACTAAAAAACCCCCACTTCAATAACATAATTTTCCTGAAAAACAAGACATGAATTGTACAAGTTTTATTAGCTTATTTATTTTATATTCAATAAAATGTTTTCTTCTTCTAATGATACGCTCTAATTGATGATTTTTGAAAAAAAGCAGTAGCTTGTTGAGTTTCGATGAGTTGGGATGTTACAGTTGTTGTGGATTACAATTTTATGAATACTACAATTCAAAGTATAACTCTATAAATTACATCTTAAATTTATGTAGAGCAGGGTATTGAATCATTAATAATGTTATACATCTTTTTTATAATCCAAAAAGAAGAAGATTCAAACTCCAAATATACATTATTGGATGACATTAACAAAATATATACTAGAACCATGTACGACATGTTAAACACGTACAAACTTATATTTTGCTAAAGAAAAAAGAAAAAAAGATGATGCATTAATACATGGACTATCATATTGATATGATTCAGAAATGATACAAATAATTATGACCTTGAAAACTGTTAAGTTGGTGTCTTGAAAACAATTTCTAGGGCTACTTTTGGCATTTCCGTACCCTTTTTGGGTTGCATCTAGCTCTAGTATATATACACATATATACTCTTGAGGTTAAATGTATGTGTGCCTCCATCAAGAATGGAGACAACCGCCACCGTGAGTGAGAATCATCACCAAGTATGGTCTCATTCTTCTTTCCATCTCCATAGAACCGTTCAGAGTGGATTCCTATCTCATGAAATATTTCCTTAGAGCCATATAGTGTGGATTCTATAGTTCCAGGAAGTTGAGGAAGTTATTTGAGTCATCTAAATTGGAACTTTGAGAAATAAAAAAATGTCAATGCAGATGAGGCATTCATCCTTGTACGTAGTATCTATGATCTTTATTGTTGCTCGAAGATTAGAGATCCAAAAGGGACGAAATTGGGTTCCTACCGGTACTCCTTAGAGTTTGGATTCTTCTCCTAACTCTCTCATTTTATTGGATTGCTAACTTATATATACTCATGTTTATGTATCATCTTCCATGAAGAATTGGTTAGCCACCTTATTATGCTTAATTAGGATTTGTTGATTAGGCGTCGTTTATTGTACCCAGAGGTTTAACCATTGAGAGCTCAATCTAGTTCCATGTTTTGGTATGTCGCCTTATATCACCATTTACACCAAAGTGAAGCGCAATCGTCTCCACCTATGGTGTTTTCCAAATTTGGATTTCCACATATATCTTGGTGTTATGAGTTGATTGCTTGTGGGTTGCTTCAGTTATTTTGCTTGATTTGATATATGCATGGTAGCTTCCATAGAGATTTTTCCACGCTTATCGTTATCGTTTCCGCATTATTACTCGGACACACTAACACTCTAATTTCCTAACAAAACAATAGTATGCAAATTTTGTGGGCAATACATATAATTTTACCAGAATTAATTTACCAATTTTTTGGGGCAATTCATTTGATTTTGCATTTTATTTTGATGAATAACTAAGTTAATTTGTGGTTATATTGATTCAAAATATTTACTTAATATTTTTCAAACCCAACCATTTGAAGAGAAAAAAAAGACAATCAGAAATGGATAAACATGTCATTATAGTACAACACGTGCAATTATGTTGTGTTTTTTTGTTGTTGGAAAAGTTCACGTCGATCTACTACCTTTATGTTGTTTTTACTTTCTTGAATTGGTGTCAGCAACTGCATGCGAACATCTTGGGTATATATATATATATGGTCAAGTTCTAGTGAGTTTAGAACTTATTAAATTTTATTTAAGTTCTTACAATCTTACAATTAGATCTTATTTACAGTTATCTCACTATTTATTAGCATAACCGTTTTTTTCTTAATCTACAATGCAATTTGAAATGAGCGGTGGATATTGTGAGGGTTTAATTTAAAAAAGTTGAGTCTTGGACTCACTAGAGAAAATATGTATATATATATATATATATCGTATAACCTTAATCATGCATGGATTGGTTTTAATTACGTACGTGCAGGGAAAGAGAAAGGGAAGATGAGACACCCGGTGCAACACCACCTTTGCAACCTGACCAGCCGGCAGCCGTGTCGGTTGCTGCTACCAAGGCTAGCACCGATCCCATCCCCATCCCTATCACCATCACTATCGAGGTGAAGGTACTTAGTTTTAAAGCATGACCTTATATTGTCTAATCTTTGGCGTTATCTGTTGGAAGTGGTATTGCATTATCTAGAGCTGAAGACTCACTGAAACCGTAGATTATTGCGTAAAAACTTACCACTCTAATGGAGGCAATCAGGCAAATAACTTTTTTTCCTACGACTTTAAGGGTTTGTTTGGCAATGAACTCTAGATAGGATTCAACATATTCTTAAGTTTTTTGTTTGCAAACGACATTTGGGTCCGATTTGGTAATGATTATGAAAGAGATCCCTAAAGTTTTTATAAGAGTAGATTCCTAAGAAACATGCTCTCACAACTTTCACCTCCAGAATCAAGAAAAAAACTAATTCTGAGCACTATTCGTTGATTCTGGCCACAAAATTAAGGTTATTGTTGGCCTCGTCTCTGCCACCGATTAAACCATGGCTGCACTTCCCAACATCAGAACCCTTCTTTCCCTTTCTTCCGTCCTTCCCCTCTACAACCCTATCTGACTCTTTAACCGTCCATCGTCATAAATAACATTAGTCATCCTAATCAAGAAGTTGATTTTAATTATTCTATCAAAACTTGGTGATTTCTTATTTGACTTTTTATATTTTCTAATGATTTGAAATTAGAATTATATTAGGGGCGTACGTGTCATCTAATATTAGAAGCCTACTCCTCATTTAACATTAAGAAGTATGAACAGGAATATCCAAACAAGTTTTCTTCGCTCGTGGCACGCAAGCAATTCATCCTAATTTTATCAATCTTATATAAATCAATGTTAAAGCCAGTCTTAACATTCATTTATGCTTGTTTGATACATATATGGTATATATGGATCATTTACATATCGTGGTTTTACAGAAAAATCATATAACCATACATTTTACTAAATTGCTTATTATTTATTAAACGAAACTATGTCTATTTGTCAAATTTACCCGTTTTGTTACATAGTCCATGTAGGATAAGGGATGAAAAGGCGCAAAGAAACAAGTAATGTACTTGTTTCGTTACTCATTATTATTATCAAATAAGTTAAATGAAAACGTCTTTACCCTGATCTTATTGATCCTGCCTATTGGCACCCCCAACTAAAAGAGCACAAATAACAGTGCTCGGGCTATTTCGAGCGCCCTGCATTCTCTCTCTACCACATCAGCTTCTCTCTCTGTCACACCAACTCACCCAACCCACCCAAAAATTCATCTTACTCATGCCCGGGCTACCCCACTCACCCTACACTCTTTCCTCCACATCATTTCTTAATTAAATAATTTTAATTTTCATACAACATTTTACAAATTACATTTTATATAATTCTAATTTTATATATTAGACCATACTATTAAATTACCTCGACATGTCGTTCGTGGGTCTCGCTCAATCCATTAATAACAAAACATCTACTAAATAATTTTTAAAAAAATGCCAAATGGGAGGGGGGACACGTGCCCCCCACCTGAGGGCACCCCGGGCCTCTGCCCGGGTCGCCCAACGCCCGGGCAAGCGCCCGGGTGTCGTCCCGGGCGGGCACCCCCGTTAAGGGTGCCCTAAGTCCTGGCGCCCTGGCGGGAAGATGAACTCAATGGCAGACGGTGAAATATTGACATAGGGCAACTAAACTTAAGCCCGAAATTGAACAATTTTAGTTCCAAAACTTTTAAACCATACTTTATAATTTTGTCTTTGTGAATTATTTCTTTTAGGAAGTTATCACATGCCCTTGTATCATTTCGGCCAAGAATATAAAAGACGATCTATAGACCATATAGTTGCTAACTACAATATATGCAAATTTGCGTGGTACCTTGTAGGTTAGCTTGGACAGCATTGGTAGGCGGCCTCTGACCATGTCGGAGAGCTTCAATGGGGTTCAACACCAGCATTTGTATCAGGGGAATAATGACCAAATGGTCAGGCTGAACCAAAGGGTACGTATAATTCTCATTTCACTTATTCTTGATTCCCATGTTGGTTTGATTCTTTGCGTACGTGCCTTCTTTCCTTGGCATGCAGTTCCCTAAGAAACCCATATTTCAATGCTATCTCCAAGTGTATGAATGGTATTTGAAGTTACCAAACCAAGTGTTGAAGCTTTTGAAGCAATCTTCGTTTGCCAATTTCCTGAAGCAATCTTCGTTTGCCAATTCGCTGAAAAATCCGACGCCGGTCAGCAAACATCAATTCTTGGAGGCTCTTGTGAGGAGGTTTAGCCCCGAAACCAACACTTTCCACCTTCCTTGTGCTGAAATGATGGTGCAAGCCGCCGAGTGGGCCCATCTAACCGGGCTTTCGTTTCGTGGTAAGGCGGTGGCTCCTATGGACTCAATGTCGAGGGAGGAGATACGAGAGCTCACTGGGTGTGATTTCCGAGTCAAAAAAGGTGGAATCTCCTTCAACAAAATGATGACGGAGTTCATTGACGACAGAAATGCTACCGGTGGAATCGATAACGTCCGAGCAATGCAACACTTCCGTTGCTTTTGCTTCTGCTTGGTGGGTGGCTTATTACTACCGAATTCGATTGTCATGAGGTTTTCTCCAGGACTTTTGCGTTTCTTGAAGACGCCAAAGATGACCCACAACTACTCTTGGGGATCAGCTTCTTATGACGTGCTTGTTAGCTCGATTCGAAGGTTTGCTGAGGGAAACTCAATTCATGGTCACACCATGTCCATCTACGGCTTCTACCCGGCACTGGAGGTAATTAACTAGTCTTATATATACTTTTTGAGATATTATTCTTAATTTTATTCGTTGGATCGTTTTTAACATTTCACATTTGTGTTATAGTACTGGGCTAACACTTATAGGAGTGAAGACCACCTCAATTGGTCGGGAACAAGTGACTTTTCCAGTATCTCAGATGTGAACTCGGATATCAGTTTCATGTAGGAGTGTTAGGGTTGTAAATGGGTTGGGTAAAAATCGTTTAACCGTCATAACCAAACTGACGGGTAGGATCACGAGTTGTAAAAATCATAACTGTTTAATAAATGAGCGGATAAGCATTGTGAAAATCATAACCGTTTAATAAATAAGCGGATAAAGTTACATGATTTAACCTGTCCGTTTAACTGTTTAACCGCGAAACATAATGAATATATATAATATTTTGTTATATATACTATGTACATATAATTGTTTGTATTGTGTGGATATTCGATGTTGTTTTATATGAATTTGTTGATGTTTAGTTAATGAAATTTTGGAGGTTTTGATTATAAAATTATGAATGTTATGATGTTTTTAACAAGTTTGACAAGTTTTTATCCATTTAACTATTTACCTAATTCTTATATCAATTTTAGTATTCATTAAGATTTAATCATATAACCATTTAACCGCTCAAAACCGTTTAATTAAATTAAACGGGTAGGTTAACCGTTTAATTAAATTAAACGGGTAGGTTCATGGGTAGAGGTAAAAATAAACGGATTTCAAACTGCACCGCGAACTGTTTAATTAAGTGAGTAAGGTCATGAGTAAGCCTTATAACTGCCCACGAATCGCTCATTTACGCCCCCCCCCCCCCCCCCCCTAAGGAGCACACTTTTTTGTTTCCATGACATCCGTAGTGCACATGATACGTGCGAGAATCCGTAAGCAGAGATGTTTGATGTAAATTAAACAAGAGAGGAGAGAGACATAGAGTCAATTTATATAATTAATAAGCTAAATTGGTTAGCTAAGAGTATCATTTTCCCTCCTTGTAATATATTCATAAATGTTGAGTGAGCTTAAACCGGCGGTGTACATCGATTCAAGATAGGACGGACCTGGACCAGACGGGAGATCAGATTTCCGTAATCCGGTGGACTTGGGATCGGATCGGCCAAGTCCGTAAGCAGAAATGTTTGGATCGGATTTTATTATTTTTAAAAAAATATTTTCTGTTTTTAAAATAAATTATTTTGGAGTAATTTGTTTTTTAATTTTTGTGAAATTATGTTCAAATGTTAACTTGTCTGTAGTTAAGGCTAATTTAGGACTAATTTCGTAAAAACATTACATACATCAGTTTTCAATATAGACATAATATAAATAAAATCCCAAAAAAGTAAATAATCAGGTTTGGAATGTACCGGATCCAATGCTGCCCTAACCAGTCCAGTTTGCTAATATGAACTGGTTTTTGAACACCCATAGTCCAAAGTTTGCTAATATGAACTGGTTTTTGAACACCCATAGTCCAAACTGCACTTCTTTCTCATCTGTCGGTTTTCCACCGAACATATCCAAAACTTAACATTTACAAATTTACCATTTTATCGAGACATTTTTCTACTCATCAATTCTCTCTCTTCCCCTCGTGTACATATTTTTCTCTATTTACCACGTTGTTTTAGTATTATTGTCGAATGAAATCGTGACCATGACAGCATTGGTGTCTGTTTACAGAAGACAAAAAATAATAGCCGTAGGTAAATTTTAATTTATTTTTTGTATTTATTTTTTTATAAAAAACTACTTTTAAAAGTTTTACGCATTGCAAAACTTCACCCAATTAAACATGACTTCAAAGACATGCCATGTGTACAAAATTTAAACTTAGACCATCCGCAACAATGACCTTAGTCATCTATTCTTTTTTTTTTCTTCCTACCACGTAATCATGACCTAACATCTTATTTCTCCCTTACTATTCACCCATTAACAATGACATAGGTCATCCCACTCTCTTTCCTCCACATCATTAATTTTATTCTTAACTTTTATTATATTCCAAAATCATTTATTTTTAACAAAAATATTAATAATTATCAAATACTAAATACCATTAATACTAAGAAAACAAATATTACATTATTTTTACCAAACATACAGTTACACCAAAAAGACGACAAACTAAATGAAATAGATAAAACAAATAACACACAACAAACCAAATCTTGTCTAGGAATATAATTACCTTCAAACCATTTTGGGAATATAATTATCTTCTATTAAAGTTTTTTAAATAAAATTTAATAAATATTCACCAATTTACAAAAAAATACTCCAAATCATAACCGTAATCCTGATTATTATCAAAATATAAACTACAACTACTTAACCCTTAATTATTTATCAAAATATAAATCCTTAATTATTAAACAATACCAAAACAAAAAAACAAAAACAAAAAAATAAAATTGGCCAACCCGGTCATGCCAAGTGACACGACTAGGTCGAGCAAACACCAGGTCATCATGACCCCGGATGACTAGGTCATCCGGTGTCATTCGCAGGGATGACCCCCTTAAGGATGACCTTATCCACACAACTTCGGCAAGCCAACCATCAAAATATTATAAAAAATAAATCATGAGACCTTATGCCGCCTCCTTTTTCCATTGGGAAGATTCTCTCACCCTTCTTGATTTTGGGTGAATCTTCCCCAACCATAAGATCGAATTGAAATTGTCATGGGAGCATGACAATTTCTTAGCACCCATAAATGGTGCACCAATTTACTGAAGTTAACGACTTCCACTATATACGTCGGACCTATTCTCCGGTGACCAATTAATAATAATTTATAATAACATAGTCAACCAATTCCACTCTTCTTCCTCGGCTGTTAATTTCTCTCTTTTTCTCATTTTTCAATTCGTGTTGGATATAGATTTAATAAGTTACAAATTAGATTTCGAATTAAAGAATTTTCTGTTGTTATTATATAGTTCCGGATTAAAATTGATGAATAATTGAAAAAAGAAAGATTACCTTCTTTGTGACGCATCACATGTTTAGTAATATTATGAGAACGGTAGTCACATTCGAGGTTGTTTGAAGAGATAGTCAAACTTGTAATCATTCCATCAACTATTTTCCAATTTTGTCCCCCGGCCGGTGTGCTTCAGCTCGTTAGGGTAGTTGTTCGATTGCCTGATGCAAATAGTGTGGGTCGCTTACGGTTTATACTTGAGTCTCACTTGTCCAAAATAGAGGTGAGTGTCATGATATATTAAAATAGTTAAAAGTACTATCAATATCATTGTGTAATAGTCTTAGGTCCCACCAGTAAGTCCATTTAGTGCTTCTAAGTAAAATGTTGCTTCTATTTCGTTTTGTTTCTTTGAAATTCAGAAAAGGAAAATACCACTACACCATAAATTTTCATAAAGTATAAAACTACTCCTTTTATTTCAAAGTAAATTTGAATTCGGCATGAATTTTACACTACATTACTTATCATCAATTAGTAGTAAAATCAAACTTCACGAGCAAAATATATTTTTAAGGTAAATGTATGGTAAATATAAATTTGCCTATGAACCTTCACGAAAAGTACTTAAATAAAATACAAAATAATAATCAATTTATAATTACTCTTGCGGAAAAGAAAATATCCATGGCAATATATATATTGTATCCAAAACGTATTGGTTTATTTATTAAAATAAATAAATAAATAGACTATCAAGATTGATTTGAGTGACCAATTTTTTTTTGTCAATGAACGTTTGAAATCTATTAGATGAACCAAAAATTAGTAGGAACCATCTTAAACCATACTACTATATACGATGATGATGCAAATAAAAAAGAACAAAAAAATTCACGTTAAACAGTCTTCGAGTTCTAAACTTTGGGATTATCCCTTTTATTATTGAAAAAATGAATGGTAGTAGCTAGTGTAGCTTTTATAAACAAAAACAAAAACAAAACCCAAGCCAGTAACTCAATGTTTTTTATAATTTTTATATGAAGCTTGTATTTGTACTCGCCTTGTTGATTGATTAAAAAAATCGAACATACCCGGAAAAAAACTTGACCATGATTTCTGTTTGGGGTGAGAGAACATTTTGTATTACAGAATTATATATTTACATTTTTTTTCTTCTTCCATTTGTCTATCACTTCGAACCTAACTAATTCTATTCTTGCTTATATGGTTATCTCAACTCTCTCGAATGTTGTTTTTATCAAGGCGAGTAAGACACCATGGCTATTGTGCGTACAAATATGGTTTATTTCCCGTAAGCATACAAAATACGAGCATAATTCAAGTCAAAATCACAAACAGACTATGAGGCAACGTTCAAGAATTTTCAATTTTTTCCGTCCATGCATTAAAATTTTAAGTTTTTTTTAATAACCCAGAATTATCCAATAGCCACCCCATTTTGGAACATATGGGCTGCAGACGTGGATACTTAACGAGGTTCGAATAGACGAACATAGATTGCAAAATCGCATCCCTACCGTTGAAGCATACCCTGAGGGGCTAAAACTAAATGTTAAGTTGAAAATAGTATTATCTTCTTTTTAAGAAAATTATGATGCTATTTTTTCCTCCTCTCTCCCTCCTTGTTATTCTCTCTCTTCTTTTCCTTCTCCTCCACTCTGCCCATGTCCATGTCCATGTCTCTCTCCTTTCCTTATCTTTCTCCCTCTCATCCTCTTTCTTTCTCCATCTCTTTCTTTCTCATTCTCTCTCTTCTCCTTCCCTCTCTTTCTCATTCTCTCTATTTCTCTCATTCTCTTTCTCATTCTTCACTCCTCTCATTCTTCTTCGTCTTCTTCTCTTGGTTATATATTGTGTTGCAATAACACAAACACAACATGTTATGGGGTCATTTGAAAATTTGATCCAAACTCTAAAAGTACTTTTTTGTTTAAAAATAAATTTCCAAAATCTTCAACAAATTTTTAAATACCACACTGAGGGATCTATTCGCCATGCATAGATTTAAGTGAAAACCAAGTAGAAGGAGAACTGTATTTTGTTGTTTTAGTGGGTGTACGAAAAATCTAAATGTAAACCAAATGGATACGTGGCATAATCGTAGGGGTATTATTAAGTTGTATTTCAGCGAGCACAACTCGGCCTACCTCAACTCGTTTAAATTGTCAAGGAAGATATGAACAAAGTATTACAAATCAAAAGTTCTATGAAAATCAAAAGTCTGAGGATATACATGTGATATTTTAAAGTTCAATGAATTTATGTGTTATAAGAACATAGGTGACGCGACATCTATAATTTAATATCACTTGTTAACTTATATTATTTGCGCCCACACACATAGTGTCAGAATTCATAACTACATATGTAAATAAAATATATATAAATAAATATACATACCTATAACTGAGTAGAAGAGCGACGACAAAACAGGCCAACAAATTTTCTCGAGCGCTTCAGGCATGCTTCTGCTTGCCTCATTTAATTTACCAAAAGGAATTTTTTGCTTGTGCTCAACTCGTGAGAAACCAAGTCGAGCCACACCAATCAAGCCAAATTAAACGAGTCCTCAACGCGAGTATAAGTCGGACAACCTTAGATGATAGGTGTGCTATCGAAAGTCCGTGTTTGGAATTCAAACAAGTCAAGCTCAGTATGTCTTGGCTCGTTAGGAAATATATATAGTTGTGCCTCCTGACAAACTTTGAGCCCACAGAGATAATAGAAAGTCTGAATGAACCCTTGTCATACCCACATGTCTGGTCCTATGTAATCAAAGGTGTATTGTAAGTTGATCGTGTTGTTGTTTACATCTCATTGTTTGGTTACAAAATTAGAAAATTAAGTTGCAATGTACTCTAATCAAATTACCGATGTAATTGTGTGCATTCCTCGTAGGAGGTCGAAATCCAATTAGGCAATTACATACAATCTAATCAACTTGTTTCAAAATTATTCGAAGTTTATCACATCATTAAACACATGACCTCAGCTATGTTGGTAATATTTCTGAGCTCCGGCAACCTTAATAAACGTGTATCAGACCATTGAATTACTATTTTTTATGGAATATGGATGCAAGTGGTAATTTCCAACCTTTAGGGTTGTAAATAAGATACCCATACCTATACCGCCTCATAAATAATTAACAAGTATCGGATATGAGTATATACAGTTTTGCAACCTCATACGACCTTGTTAGTGGTCTTACAAACTACCTAGTCACGTCAATCTCATTATTCATTGAGATTTTTTCTAGGGTGCACTTTCAAAACGAGCTTATTGGACTTTTGCTCCTGTGATGTTTTTTATTGCTTCGAAACACTTGCAAACATGACTATTTGCTTTGGTGCACTTCATCTTTAACATTGTTAACATATTTTTGTTATATCCTGACACTGTTAAAGGCGAACATCAGGTGTCTAACCCCATTAACCATCAATTGGGAAACGGACGTCTGATGCGAATTCAAACGTCCGTTTCTGGGAGTCCAATGAAAACCAAAAAGATTATGTTGGCTTAGTATCGGTCGACTGTTTCTTAGGTTCAAAAAAATACAAATTTGACTTTGAAGTTGTGTCCATGCTCAAATCAAGCCTAAGTTCTTCGTTTTATTTTATTATTCAACTACTCCCGAGAATTTCTCCACAATGTCTTCCGTCAAAAGAGTGAAGCCGTTATGATTAGCTCTCTGAGTCGTAACGAAAGGTCTAGGGACCAGGTGCATACATTCATTTCAATCGAGTGATACAAAATAATCGAATTTCAATTGATAACATAAGTCCACAAAAAGAAGGATAAAATACTGAATATTGACCCAAGTTTGAAACAACATCTGTAACAAACAAAGATAACAGCATTGCACCATACCATGTGTTGGACACCAAATCCAAATAAATACATGCATGGCATAAAAATACAAAAGAAAACAATTTGGACATTGATTTGAGAACACAATGAAGATATATTCATCATGGGCTTCGTCGAACTCTTTTGCGTTGAATAATCAAATAAAACGAAGAACTTAGACTAGATCTGAAGATGGAGACAACTTCAAAGTCAAATATGTATTTTTTGAACCTAAGAAACGATCGACTGAATCTTCTTCGGTCGACTGATACCAAGCCGACAATATCTTCTTGGTCATTACTGGACTCCTAGAAAAGGACGTCGAAAAACGTATCGAACGTCCGTTTCCTAGCTGACAGAGCCCTGCTGGGATTCACTGAACTCCCAAAAACAAACGTCTGAATACCCTTCAGACATCCACTTCGGTCTACCGTCTTGCGATTGGTAGATCGAAATATACGTGAATAGCTGTTATATGACAACGTTACGTGTGATTTACGGGGTTAGACATCGGATGTTAGTTGTTAACTGTGTCGGTAGATAACGAAAATCTTTTTACGGCGTTAGAGATGAAGTGCACCAAAGCAAATAGTCATGTTTGCAAGTGTTTCGGAGCAATAAAAATTTTACATGAGCAAAGATCCAATAAACTCATTTTGGAAGTGCACCCAAGCAAAAATCCCATTAATCATTCTCCATATGGCCTATGTGGGTGCCGATTGGCCGGTTAGGTGCCAATAGTCAGCTGGCAACAACCTTTTGATCCGTGATCTGCACGTACGAACGTAATTTAAACCAATCACCATAACATCCATTCTACTGATACAAACATTATATGTGACGGCGCGGGACGCTAAATTCCATGCAAATTAAGACATAACAAACTTTAAATTGAAATTTTATTATTTGACAACAAGAAGGTCTCTGGTAGTTCATCTAAAGGTCGTGATGGAGCTCCAGCAATCTTGTTGGACCTTCACCAGAATTGTGACGACTTAACGAGATTGCTGTAGCTTCGGCAACCTCATAGGGCATTTGCAGGAGGTTCGGGATATAGGGTATAGATCGATCAATGGAAGTTTTTGCTAAAATTTTCTGGCTATCTATGATCTGTCTGTTCGTCTGTAAAGATCTCTCGTATATTGCTAGATTTCTATCTTTCTAATGCAGCTCAATTTTTAACTGTAGACAATAAAAGGAAGTGAACGGTGATGAGAAATTAATTGCATTAGAAAGGAACCCGAGGAGCCCAAAACACACCCAAAAAAAAGAAAAGGTACGAGATATAAATTTAATCCAACAACAGAACCTGGCTATGTAGTTAGCACATCAAAGTGAGGAAGATCACAAGCAAGAAGGAGGAGATTCCTCCAGGTTACTACGAGTTGGGCATCAGCACCAATATGTTCGTAACCTCTGGATACGAGAATTGCCAACATTATGTTTTGATAATAATAATATAAGAACTTGCGAACACTTTAGCCTCTATAAATACACAACCAGTGATGACGTTCGTTGATGTGGAATCAAAGCCGGATTCCTTCAGTTTCCTTAGAGCATTGCTTATCGGCAGAATTTTGAGGTCGTGAACGACCCTCACGATCCGGTTACACAAATTTTAACAGCAGAAAAACTCGGTCATCTTCGCCCGGGTCGTCGACCCGGTTGTCCAGGTCATCCAACCCGGACGCGCCATGTGGCGCGTCCGGGTTGAATTTTTTTTTGATTTTTTTTGATTTTTGTTTTTATTTTTTTAATTTTTTTGTTTGAGTTTTTTTAGAATTTGTTTTTTGAAAATTCGTTTTATAATTGTTTTGATTTTTTAGAATTTTTTTTAATTTTTTTTAAATTTTTACCAAGATGGACCCCGAAATGATGTGGAGGAGAGAGGTGGCTGTGTTGGGTTGTGGTTAAGAGGTGAATAGTGTAAGAAAGAGAAGAATGTGGGTTGAGAAAAGAGAAAGCTGACGTGGAAGAGAGGGAAAGTAGATTTTGAAGAGAGAAAGCTGATGACCGGGTCGTCCAGGTCATAGTTAGTGATGGTCTTAGACCATCACTTAGGCCGTCGTCCCTTAACGCTATTTTTTCTGGGTCGAGAACGACCGGTCATGGATGACCTTAGCATTTATGCTCTTAACACAGGGAAAACTTCGGTCGTGGATGACCCGGTCGTTCAAACGACCGGGTCGACGACCCGGTGGTCTATTATTTTAAGATTATTTTTTTTGGTTTTATTTTTGTTTTGATTTTTTTGTTTGAGTTTTTTTAATTGTTTTTTTGAAAATACGTTTTACAATTATTTTGATTTTTTAGATTTTTTTAATTTTTTTTAAAATTTTACGAAGATGGACCCCGAAATGATGTGGAGGAGAGAGTTATGTTGTTGTGGGTTGTGTTGGGTTGTGGTCAAGAGGTGAATAGTGTAGGAAAGAAAAGAAGGTGAGTTGAGGAAAGAGAAGGTTGATGTGGAAGAAAGAGAAAACTGATTTTGAATAGAGAGAGAACTGATGATCGGGTCGTCGAGGTCATGGTAAGGGATGATCTTACCATGACCTGGACGACCCGGTCATCATCTCTCTCTCTTCAAAATCAACTTTCTCTCTCTTCCACGTCAGTTTTCTCTTTCCTCAATGCACTCTTTTCTCTTTCCTACATTATTCACTTCTTAACCACAACCCAACACAACCCACAACAACCTATCTCTCTCATCCACATCATTTCGGGGTCCATTTAGGTAAAAATTTAAAAAA
This sequence comes from Triglochin maritima, assembly GCA_963682175.1. Classification (NCBI taxonomy): domain Eukaryota; kingdom Viridiplantae; phylum Streptophyta; class Magnoliopsida; order Alismatales; family Juncaginaceae; genus Triglochin; species Triglochin maritima. The sequence goes on from OY821789.1 coordinate 31,561,868, forward strand.
AAAATAAAAAATTTCTAAAAAAATCAAAACAATTATAAAACGTATTTTCATCAAAAACAATTTAAAAAAATCAAACAAAAAATTTAAAATAAAATCAAAACTCAAACAAAACTTAAAAAAAACTAAAAAATATTTTTTTATTTAACGACCCAGTCACAGATGACCGGTCCTGGGGGATTTCCCCGTTAAGGAATGCTCTTAATGTTCATGTTTCTCAATTTACTTCTGAATTTTAATATAATTGAAAATTCAAATTATACAATATTTTAATACATAGGAAAAGAGTTATCGTGCACGTTAAAATTCATAAAATTAGTTTCAATAATAACAAGACAAAAATAAAAATGAATGTACTATATTTGTCGGTATTTTATCTTATATTAAATGATTAACAAATTTTACGATTTTTGACGTGCATAGATAACTCGCCTCACAGGTCAATATGTATATTGGGATTCAATTATATCAAAAATCAGAAGTGCATTAAATGAACTTGTCTCTCATGTAAATGGAGGGAATTCCAGTCCGTGGGATCACGATGCTAAAGAACATAATGGGCGGAGTAGAACTTATCTCTATGTTTTTTTAAAAGGCGGTGACTTCATCTCTAGTTCGATCACATTATCAACAATCATCATTGGTCTTAGAAAAATCAAGGGTTAATTGCAATTTGTCTTTTGTCATTTCACTCGGTAGCATTTTGCATCCCTGATGTTTAAAACGTTGGACCCTGATTTTTAAAAGAAATCTGAGTTAGTTCAATTATTTCAGCTCGAAACATTTCAGAAATTAGAAGAAGAAAAATCAAAACATATGATGAGTGGAACAATTGCAAAAACTGGGCGATATGGCAGCATGGGGTGTGGTGCGTATTGGTTACAACATAAAATATTGGTTCTCCAGGATATATATCAACTTATGTTTTGAAGTTTAATTACAAAGGCCGGACAAAACGAAAAGAACCCGTAGTTAAGGAACAACATGTAATTTGCCCCTGTTATTATTCTTAACTTATTTCAAAGTCTGACATCGTTTTAGCTTTAAAATCAGAATATTTTTTGACTTAGGTGAAATTACTCATGTAATTTGCCGCTGTTATTATTCTTAACTTATTTCAAAGTCTGACATCGTTTTAGCTTTAAAATCAGAAAAATTTAACTTAGGCGAAATTTCATGAACAAACCAGATATTATTGTTTCAATTGGGAAGTTCATTGAGTAAGCAGGTGACGACTTAAGAAGACATTTGGATTTAGGCGAAACTTCGAGGAAAAAACCTGCAGTACTGCAGTTATTGTTGTTTTAATTAACAAACACTGTGCATCATAATCTGATGTAACTAATACCTCATAGATAAAGGAAAATAACGACTTGCGGTTGGTAAGTCGGGAAAGACAATTTGGTGTTGTTAATATAGTTAAAAGATGACGTGACAAACAATCACGCGCGACATGTTGCATTTCTAGTTTGAATTATTTTTATTAAGGTCTTTTATTATTTAAATGAGTGAATATAAACACAGAAGTTGTGAGATCCTAATCATAATTGAGTTTTAATGATGTTTAGGTGGTGATTAGGAGGAGATGAGATGGACGACTGAGATGGAGTGGAGTGGATGGTTGAGATGGATTGGAGGAAGATATTTATGGTGAAAAACTCTCTCTCTCTCTCTCTCTCTCACGACTCTCACTCTCTCTCGTTTCTCACTCTCTCTCTCCCTCTGGCGTGGAGGTGCCGAGCTCGGGCGTGGCAGAGGCGTGCTTCGGGTTTAGGTTGCTCGTGGAGGTGAGTCGTTGGTTTCTTAACCCTCCCCGCTCGTTTTGGTCATCTCCCTCCCTCGACCTAACTTGTGTTCTGTGGTCGTGGTTGGTTGGTGGAGGTCGACGAAGGTGGAGTCGTGCCTGTGGAGTGTCGAGGAGTTGTGATCGTTGACCGGGTGAGTCGTTCGTCGGTGGATCGTGATTTTGGGAAGAAGAGCTCGTGGAAGCGTCGTCGTGGTTCTTCGAAGGTTTCTTCAAATCTTCACGGTATGTCAAACTCGCTCACTTTAGTAGTGTGAGTATTTAGAAGTCGACAGTAGGTCTTTCGGCTCGTCGTAAGTAAACATGCAGCAGATTTTACTGCCTGATCGGTCGATCGGTTGGTGTAAACGGTCGACCGTTCTTAATGAGATTTCGGGTTCTGCCTCACACCAGTCGAACGATGCCCTTGGGGCGGTCGAACGGTTGTGCATTTGAGGCAAGCCTGGTTAGTTTCGGTCGAACGAGTCCCCTTTGTCGTTCGACCGTGTGCATGTCATAGGTCGATTGAGGCATTGACCATCTAAATGGTCGACTGCCTGTGTGACTTTGTCCGACCGGTGACTTAAGTTGGATTGGTGGTTGGTTCGACCGAAGGTGGTTCGGTCGATCAGACTTGATGTTGAGCTTGGGGGAATTCCCTGGTGGAATTCGGTCGACCGAGAGTGCTCGGGGGATCGACCGGATTCGTTAGTGAGAGTTGGGGGAATTCCATGGTGGAATTCGGTCGACCGAGAGTGCTCGGGGGTTCGACCGGATTCGTTGTTGTGCGTGAGGGATTTTTCCCTGGTAACTTTCGGTCGAACGGGGCCCGTTTGCCGTTCGATCGATTGGTCGTTTTGTTCGTTGAACCTGGGAGGCGATTTCTAAACTGTCGTCCGGTCCTTGACTTTGGTTTGACCGAACGAGTGTGATTGATGGGAATTGGTCGACCGATGGAGTGCCGGTCGAGGTAATTGCCCTGTGTTTGTGAGATTCGGTCGACCGAGACTTTTGGTTCGGTCGACCGTTTGTGTCCAGTTTTGCACGTTGGAGGTGCAGTTGTCGTGGTCGTCCGTGTGGGGCGAGTTGTGGTGCCGATGTTCTTCCGGTAGGTGTGCTAGTGGGCACGTGTGTTGCGGTGGTTGGGTGAAAAAGCCCTGGAGCTCCGTAACTGTGTGAGAGCTGCGGTTGGGTGAAAGAGCCCCGAAGCCCAGCTAGTCTGTGCGGGGTTGGGTGAAAAAGCCCTCGAGCTCCGTAGTGCGTTCAGGTTGGGTGAAAGAGCCCTGAAACCTGAGCATGGACCGCGTGTTAAGGGTTGGGTGAAAAAGCCCTGGAGCCCTTGGACGTTTGGGTTGGGTGAAAAAGCCCTGGAGCCATTGGTCGTGTCGTGGTAGCTGCGGTGGTTGGGTGAAAAAGCCCTGGAGCCTCGTAACGGTGGTGTGTGTTGTGGTTGAGTGAAAGAGCCCTGGAGCCCAGCCTGGTTTTGATGCTTTTCTTGTTGGCAGAATTGCATGCTAGGGTGCTTTTCAGTTCATGCAATGTAGAGTTTGACATACGGGTTTCCTTCTAGAAACTCAGGCATTGTTGCGTGTTTGCTTTTCAGGCCGTGATCGGCGATAGGGGATGGTGACCGAGGAGAGGAGCGCTGCTACCTGATCCGACTTTATCTCATTTGAGGCCGGAGTGATTACTGTATCTATTGTTTAGCCTTTTGGATAGTAATCACACTTTTGAAATACTCGAATATATTATATATATATAGTGCACCTATTTCCTTTTATTGTGTAATATCCTCTGTTGATTGTGTGTTATTAAAATTCTAAATTCTTCCGCTATTTGAGGATGTTACAACTTGGTATCAGAGCGGTCGGTTCCGATGTCCTTATCCAAAGAAATCACCCTTAGAGTTTTAGAGTCTACATTAGTTCATGCATTCATGGTTTTGATGTGTGTTGTCTTCTTTGTGTATAAATGCCTCCGAGCCGCGTGAGACCTCACCCACGGAACCGTAGCACCAGCGGTGAGGCTGGTGGCACAGACTGGGCAGAGGAGTGACAGATGCTCTATGACACGGTGGGACAACTGGGTGCGATGCTGGATCGCCAGTCAGGCAGAGGAGAGCCAGCAACGACAGGAGCGATGCTCGACTGCTTTATGAGATCCTTCAGGCGATTGATGCCCTTCGGAGAGGCAGGCAAGCATGGTAGGATATGTGTTGGGCGGAGACGCGTCCAACTGGTGGAGGACCACTTTTGCGGTGGTATTTGAGGGCAGGACTGACATCAGCTGGGAGGACTTCCTGCGGGAGTTCAATGAGCAGTATTTCCCAGAGCATGTTAGAGATGGGAGGAGAGAGGAGTTCATGACCCTCGAGTAGGGAGACACGACCCTGGCTGAGTATACCTGGAGGTTTAACGCGCGGGAGCGTTACTGTCCGGAGATCTGTGTGACGCCGCTGCAGAGGGCGAGGAAGTTTGTACGGGGGCTCAGGAAGCACCTCCGTACTTAGGTGACGTACAGTATGCCGCAGACACTGGGCGATGCCATGAGATTTGCCACGGTCATTGATCAGGATTACCAGCAGAATTATGCTGAGGCCACGAGAGCACCGGGAAGGTCAGTGGACATCCTGGTGCTCCGCTAGCAGGGAATCCGGGCAAGAGGGCCCGGATTGGTGAAGGTGGATCACGCCAGCCTGAGGTGTGCAGAGGTTGTGGTCGAGTTCACTCCGGAGAGTGTTGGGGCCGTTCTGGGTTTGTCACGGGTGTGGCAAACCAGACCATTTTGTGCGGGATTGTCCGAGTGGGTCCAGCAGACATTCAGGGTCGCCACCTGCAGGCAGAGGCGGGGGTCGCCGTCCTTTTGCGCCGCTACAGCAGGGTCGGAAGACTGGACGAGTCTTTACCATCCAGGCGGATGAGGCGAGAGACACCAGCACGGTGTTGGAAGGTACACTCTTTGTTGCTGGGTTGAGTGCTAGAGTGCTGTTTGATTGTGAGGCCACACACTCGTTTATTTCGGAGCGATTTGCGAGCGTATTGGGTCGTACCCCTGCGATGTTGACTGCCACGTTGGAAGTCAGCACACCCTTGGGTCTGGTGGGCATTGTGGGGAGCTTCCTCCCCAGCGCCACGATTGTCTTGGAAGATCAGGAGTTTCTGGCTGACCTGATCTTGTTGCCGATCGAGGAGTTCGACGTCATATTGGGGATGTATTGGCTATCCCAGTACGATGTGCGAGTCTTGTGCCGGGAGAAGAAGATTCTGATCCCGAGGAAGGGTCTACCTGATGTGTTGATCAGGGGGACGAAGGACAGAGGAGGCAGAGTAGTCGTATCAGCAGTGAGGGCACAAAAGTTGTTGCAGTAGGGTTGTAGAGCTTTCGTGGCCACTCTTGTAGTTCCAGATCTAGAGGTGAGGAGATTGGAGGACATTGAGATAGTCTGAGAGTTTCCAGAGGTATTTTCCGATGATGTCTCCGGGTTGCCGCCTCAGAGAGAGATTGAATTTGGTATTGATTTGGTAGCTGAGACTACGCAGCAGTCGAAGGCGCCGTATAGGATGGCACCTACTGAGCTCGCAGAGCTGAAGAAGCAGTTGCAGGATTTGATGTATACATAGTTTATCCGCCCCAGTGTCTCACCTTGGGGAGCGCCGGTACTCTTCGTGAAGAAGAAGGATGGCTCGCTGCGGATGTGTATTGACTACAGGATGCTGAACAAGGTTACCATTAGGAATCAGTATCCCTTGCCCAGGATCGAGGACCTGTTTGACCAGTTGCACTTAGCGAAGGTGTTCTCGAAGATTGATCTGCGGTCCCGTTATCATCAGTTGAGGATCGGAGAGGCAGATGTGTAGAAGACAACTTTCAGGACTAGGTACGGGCATTACGAGTTTTTGGTGATGTCGTTCGGGTTGACGAACGCGCCTGCAACGTTTATAGATTTGATGAACAAGACGTTCAGTCAGTACCTCAACCGGTTTGTGATTGTCTTCGTGGACGACATTGTGGTCTACTCTCCAGATGTGGAACAACTTCGAGAGCACTTGAGAGTTGTACTTGGTATTTTGAGAGATCATCAATTGTATGCCAAGTTTTCGAAGTGCGAGTTCTGGCTGAGCAGTGTCACCTTTCTGGGACACATTGTATCGGGAGCTGGAATTTTAGTAGATCCAGCGAAGGTTGAGGTCGTGACGTAGTGGAGAGCCCCGACTAGTGTGGCAGAGATCAGGAGTTTTGTGGGACTAGCGGGGTACTATCGTCGTTTTATTCAGGATTTCTCCAGGTTTTTTAGGTGTGTGAAACCACTATCGCCGTTTGAAACCACGTCGCGACACGTGGTGGTGGCGGGTTTTGTTTTTTAGTGTATACAGAACTCAGCGTTTTAAACGCCGAGTTCTGTAAAAATATTTTTTGGAGAACTAGGCGTTTGAAACGTCGAGTTCTATAAAAATATTTTGAAGAATTCGGTGTGTTAAACGCCGAGTTCTGTAAAAAAAATTAGAATAACTCGGAGTATCGGATGTCGAGTCCTTCGTAACACAACTCGATATTTAAGACACAAAGTTCTACATTGTTCGAACACTTGAAAAAAAATCGCACCCCTTAGGAGGGTGCGGAGTTTGTTCGGATGCCTAATCGAACTAGACAATAAGAAGCCATGTTCTGTAAAAAAAACTTACCCACCCACCCCAGAATAAGAATTTGTTCCACCCTACGGAACCCTCACGATAGCATATAACAAACTCATCCCCATCCCCATCCCCATCCACATCCCCGTCCCCAAACTCATCTCCCCCCCAATTTTGGTTTGCTAAAGGTAAGGTGAGTCATTCTTAGATCACCTTCATTTTATTCAATACGTGTTCGCATAGTCCAAACATGTGTGCTACTACATAATCTTACTCGAAAACATATGTCAAAGGCGAAGAATGAGAACACACCATTTTTTACAGAACTCGGCACCTTTATTGTCAAGTTCGATTAGGCATCCAAAAAATCTTCGCACCCTCCTAAGGGGTGCGAAATATTTTCCAAGTGTTCAAACTATGTAGAACTTTGTATCTTAAACATCGAGTTGTGTTACGAAGGACTCGACATCCGACACTCCGAGTTATTCTATTTTTTTACCGAACTCGGCGTTTTCTTCAAAACAAATTTTTACAGAACTCGATGTTTGAAACGCTGAGTTCTCAACAAAAAATTTACAGAACTTAGCTTTTCAAAAGCCGAGTTCTCCACAAAAAATACAGAACTCGACGTTTGAAACGCCGCGAGTTCTCCAAAAAAATATTTTTACAGAACTCGACGTTTGAAACACTGAGTTATGTATACACTAAAAAACAAAATCCACCGCCATCACGTGTCGCGACGTGGTGACAGTGAGTCTAGTATGGAAAATACTTTCCAAGAAGATTTATTTTGAAAAAAAAATTAATATAATTTTATTTCAAAAAATCTTCCTATTTTTAATTCAAAGACAACCCAATAAGTTGACTTGATCCAGAAAGGTCGAAGAAAATTCGTCTTTTGAACGAGGAGGTTTTTAGCACGTGCAACCATCAAACCAGAAACCAGAATATCAAAAAAGACGATATACTAACACGTGTCTTTCTATCTTTATTATTACGTGGCACAATAAACATTTGAGATGACTTGGACGTGTAAAGCGAAGTTTTCATTTTTCCCAATTTCCCGTACCCGAGAAAAACATTTTCCGTCAACTCTCTTCGCTGGGATGCCACCTCCGACGTCCGGCGAGACCCAATCTTCAATCGCTGGGTCGTCTTCTCCCAGGTCTGATCCCACCGTCCCTCTGACTTCAAATCCAAATCCCCAAACCCCAACCCTAATCCCACCTACTGCCCCTTCTGCCACGGCCGCGAGCACGAGTGCTCGCCGGAGATCTTCCGCATCCCGGAAGATCCGGGAGAGGAGTGGAAGGTGAGGGTGATCGAGAACCTTTTCCCGGTACTGTCCCGGGACTTGGATCCATCGGGTCTGAACCCTGGAGAGGGGCCCTGGGAGGAGGTGAGGGGGTTCGGGTTTCACGATGTGGTGATAGAGACGTCAGAGCATGGGGTTGGGATGCGGGATCTGGGGAGGGAGGAGGCCGGGGTGGTGGTGATGGCGTATAAGGAGAGGTGTAATATCCTGAATTGTTTAGTTGAGGTAATAATCAAATATCTTAATGGACTAATTAAGATTATTGGATGATTGTGTGGTTTTAGGAGAAGATGAAATTTTGAGAAGAATATAAAGAAGAAAAAGATGGAGATTTTGAGGCAAGTACTGATTCGTTATTCTTCAGTTTCATATCATGTCTGTCTCTCTTGATATTCGTAGTTGCATGCATGCTGAGTATCGATGTTGATTTCATTGATATGCATATTATTGCATGGTGGTGTTTCGGTTGACATGTCCTGTGACTGTATGTATATTTCTGGCTGAGCCACTTAGGAAAGAGCTGCCTAACGGACAGCGTGGAGCCACCCGAGAGAGGAAATGGCTGCCTGTCGTTAGTGTGGAGCTACCAGGTGTGCGTCTGACTGATTGATAGATTTCAGAATCACAGGATGTTGTCGAATCCGAATGGGGGTTCCAGATTGTTATGCATGTATTTTATTTGTGATGCATGTCTCTTGATTGTGCTTATTGACTGAATGTCATATTCCGTATTATTTTCCACATGATTATGATTCTGATTGATTGACGGTTGGAACTTGCGGGCTGTCGAGCTCACAATTTGTTGATTATATTTTTCAGATTAATTATTAGCCTATCAGATGGATTTAAATATCAGAGTGCGCAGCGGTCAGGATCGTGGATCGTATCTTAACGCACCGGGTTCGGGTGGGTGAGCAGTTGTCTGGGCTCGGGGCGTTACAAATGGTATCAGAGCAATACGATTCTCGGAATTAGTCGGGATTTGGATTTGGAATAAAAATTTGATTGAATTGGAATTTGAGAAATTGGATTTAGAAATATTGACTATTGATTTAAATGTTAATTTTGACTTAGTTGGATTTGCTACCAAATTATTAATAAATAATGAAAGATGAATTTAGAGATATTTGGACTTGAGTTTAAATGTGAATTATGATTTGGTTGGATTGATTATCTAAATTATGAGTGATAAGTGGTGTTGGGTTTTTAGATTTGATAAATAATGAGTTGAAAATTTTGTATTGATTTGTTGGATTGAGACAGTATTGAGATTAAATTTCGATGACGAAATTTCTTTTAAGGATGGTAGAATGTAATATCCTGAATTTTTTAGTTGAGGTAATAATCAAATATCTTAATGGACTAATTAAGATTATTGGATGATTGTGTGGTTTTAGGAGAAGATGAAATTTTGAGAAGAATATAAAGAAGAAAAAGATGGAGATTTTGAGGCAAGTACTGATTCGTTATTCTTCAGTTTCATATCATGTCTGTCTCTCTTGATATTCGTAGTTGCATGCATGCTGAGTATCGATGTTGATTTCATTGATATGCATATTATTGCATGGTGGTGTTTCGGTTGACATGTCATGTGACTGTATGTATATTTCTGGCTGAGCCACTTAGGAAGGAGCTGCCTAACGGACAGTGTGGAGCCACCCGAGAGAGGAAAGGGTTGCCTGTCGTTAGTGTGGAGCTACCAGGTGTGTGTCTAACTGATTGATAGATTTCAGAAGCATAGGATGTGGTCGAATCCGAATGGTTGTTATGCATGTATTTTATTTGTGATGCATGTCTCTTGATTGTGCTTATTGATTGAATGCCATATTCCGTATTATTTTCCACATGATTATGATTCTGATTGATTGACGGTTGGAACTTGCGGGCTGTCGAGCTCACAATTTGTTGATTATATTTTTCAGATTAATTATGGGCATATCAGATGGATTTAAATATCAGAGTGCGCAGCGGTAAGGATCGTGGATCGTATCTTAACGCACCGGGTTCGGGCGGGTGAGCAGTTGTCCGGGCTCGGGGCGTTACAAGAGGACCCGGCAGCTTGAGGACGGTGGAGTCGTGAAGTATGTTCAGGTTTGGACGTTGATTTTGGTGTTTTTGTGATGAAGAGTTGGAATGTTTTGGTAGTTTTGGTTGTTGATTAGGTGGTGTGTTGGATTTTGAAGGGGTAGATGAGTGAAGTGTGTGACGGATTGGATGTGGAATTTTGAGTTTTTAGTAATAAAGTAGGTTGTTGATTGTGTAGTGTTTTGGTTTGAAGAGGTAGATGAGTGAAGTGTGTAGGGATTTCGATATGGATTTTTAAGCAATATAGGTTCACGTGTTCGAACCGTGATTCTTGTTGAGTTTCATTTCTCATTTATCCTTGGAAGAGATGCTCTTCAGTACATAGATGGGAGTGGTCATCGAGATCTTGAATCTCCGAGTTTCAGGGATTCTGCATGTTGCAGGCTTGTCTCGGTGCCATAATAAGTATATTGTTTTTGCATCCATAATTCAACGTCTGGTGCTGCAATATGACATTGTAGGAGAGGGAGAAGCTGACAAATGGGATGAACACACTGTGTGCAGGCACTTTTCACATGTATGAATGACAATCTAATGTGGTGATTTGCTGTGGATGATTTTGCTTGTCAATAAATGGTGGAGCTGTTTACTTATGGTTTTATAGTATGTGGTCGTGCATTAGACTCTGGAGTTCTTCAATTACACACCTAGGGTGTATTTGAAAGGGGCAAGTTATCCTCTTGATATTTGCCACATTCAAAAGGTTTGGTTCAAGAAATATTCATGAGCCGTTTGCATATTGACATCTATAGTAGATAGTCCATTTCCACCAGGTTACATTCTTCGCTAATGTGACTGTAGGTTTGGAGTTTGGACACCTAATTTGGACATTCTATTCAAGACTTGAGCCCAAGGATCGTGATGATCCACTAATTATAAAATGAAATGCAACTCTCATCCGCCTAATTATAAAATGATTTTTCAAAATTTCATTTTAACTAAAATCAGTTGAGAATGATTGTTTGACTAATGGCGTTTGTGTCGTCAATTTTCCAACTAATTAACAATAAATTGATGGACCAAGTCAAGTAGTTGAATAAATAATTGAATGATTCTACCAACCATTTCTTCTACCAATATATAGTTTCATCTGCCTTTTTTTAAAGTTAATTATGCGATCTGTGTAGTGGAGGAGCTCTTTAAGTTTAACCATGAATTTATTGGATTGTGACGGAATCGCTGAGCTCATAGATGCCGTAGGGGGAGATGTTGTGGTCCTATAAATGGAAGGTGTGCTAATAAGTTTCAAGTAGATGACGGAATCGCTGAGCTCATAGATGAGTGGTGTTTCAAGTAAACAATTTCTGTTTTGTTCGGCATGCTAATAAGTTTTGTTTGGATATCATAAAATTAGAGCTTAAACCGTGTTTTTTTGGTCCCTTGATAATTGCTCGTTTGTCCATCCTTCTATTGTGATATCTTTCACCTCATTCCAATTATTTTCATGATTGACTGTAACTGGAATTCATGGTCATCAAATTATGTACCAACCATGTACGATTGTGTAATTCAATTACATTGTTATGATATCGGTTTCAACCATGTAAGTACAGACTGAAGGTAGAGGAGGCAACAAACAGTGGTGCTCGGTCCCAACAGCACGATTGTGACGCCATACACATACAGATGACACACTAAATAAGTTTGGTTGTTTAGGAAAAAAAATGGAATTATATTAACTCTGAGCGAACTTTGTGTACTTCTTAGCGTTTTAATATAAAAAGATATTTTCACGTTTAAAGTAAGGTTACACATGTCGAATAAAATACACAACAAGATTCAGACGAAACCAACAAACAATATCATTAGCTGTGATCAGAAAGACCTTTCAACCGAGTTGTTGATTCACGACTTACCTTATAGAAAATATCGCCCCCACGTACCAGTGCAACGAGTCTAACGTTTCACCCCAGGATAGAACAATTCCTTCGTCGGGCAGACGCACACTGAAGCTGACGAACTACGAAAGCAGAGTGAAACCTCATAAGGATTGATCACCGGAGAACGCTGAAATTCAGAGAAGAAAAAATCGCCAGAGATAGGAATTTTTCGTTGTTGAGAGAAATCGTGAGAACGTGCATATCATAGAGGAAACCGAACTTGATTTATATCCACATTTGTACCTGTCAGGGACTGAAATGCAATATACTAGCTATTGTGAGTGCAAAGTAGGTGCCGGATTGGTTTTATAGTAGGTGATCCGGATGTGATACGATGTGATTTATTGTCCGGGATTGCACGGTGAATCTATGAGCGACTCGAAACCCTACATCTGCCGGATGTCATCACCCCTTTCAAGGTAGAACCTGTGTGTCTAGGCGTAGGAGCCCGTGCATTTAAATCGAGGACCAAAAAAATATTTCTATAACATCGCGCCCCAGATCATGTGTGAAGTATTCTCTCATCATCTCTTTCTACCATCAAATGGTCATAGGAATTGAATGTTAAAGAATAATTTCCAACATTCCATGTTCCCCAATGTTGGACTAAAAGAAAGGTGCGGTCATGCTTCAATAACAATATTGGATTTTTTAAATTAAATTGTTCATGGGTCAAACCAAAATTTAATAGTCCAACAATCCTCTACAAATTCATTGTTGATCGAGCGACCAAATGTAGCACTTTCAACATATCACCGATTTGTTGCACTCAACTCACTTAAGAACTTGTTATTATCATATTGAACCAACTTAATGTGATCTCCACTCAGATTGGTTAGGTTGTCATTCTAGATGAGTCATGAAATGTCTCAATTCCATTACCAGCTTGGATTTCAGAACTTGAGCTAGATCAAGTCCTTTGGTGACATAATCAATATATTGTCTTTGGTACCAACAAAATCAACAAATATCAACATTTCTAATTCTAACTCCTTTACGGTCGGACTTGGATGTGTCTTATTTGTTTATTATTATACTTCGCGTTTCTTAGGATTCTGGAATGAGATTGTCAGTGGGTTCCCCTTGCTTCATTTAGTTAAAATTAATGGAGGATGAAGGGGTTGAAATGCAATATCCTGTTCAACTAATTATCAATTGCTTTTTCAAAATTAAACCAACCAATGGCCAATTTTATCGGCATCATTCTTAAAAATTCCAACCATCGTGACTTTAATCATGACACTACCCTTTGGTAACCAAAACGTATGAGTTTTAGTATATTAGAGTACAAGACGTACAATGCACGCTACATTTGTAGAAAAGAAGGTTCAAGGTGCATGTTAAATATCAGAGTAAATAGGATGAATGTCAAAATATTAAGCAGCCTGATAAAAGGGATCAATATATTTGTTGAAAATATAAATTTGTTTACCGTTGAATAAACATTAAAAATGGAGGAGTACCAAAGCAAGACGAATCAAAGCCACCGATTGAGATGCCCAAAGTCACCAATAAATGTATACTAACGGGTAAATTACTCTGTATATATACTCATGTAATCAAATAACTCAATACAACAAAATATACATATATTGTTTCCTTCTTCCTTCTTCCAAACTGTAAAGTCAATATGGTATCAGAGCTTTCGATCCACACTTAGCCTCAGATTTCCCCAAATCCTCATCGGCCTCACCTCATCCTAGGGGGTTGAATGTCGACTCTACCCTCATCCAAACCCAAGAAGGAAAAAAACATGACCACCAAAGAATCTAGCATTGCCGCCTTTTGGACTCCTTTCACCGGATAATTTCCTTCCAATCTCGGGTCTATGATGGTTAGAATCCGCTTTTTCTCGGTGAGCAGCGGGCGAGCCCAGTCGATGAGGTTCTGCTCTCCCGAAGGTGATAAACATCTTTAAGTAAAATTAATTTCACCATTTAGAAACACTGAAAGGACATTCAGAACATCAAGAGACCACGTCAAATGCTACACACTAGACAACTTCTTATAAACCTAACATACCCATTACTATCGGAAACTACTACTTAATGATTCTGGTATTAGACGCGAAAGTACGGAAGGATGTGTAGAACGGATACCTGAGATTTTATGAAATTTGATGGTTGCCATCAAAATTACAGACTAAGGCGTCACCTCTATCCCGGTCACTTAGCTCATATTTTGATGTAAACCATACTGATTCGAGTAAAATGTTACCCACAAGAAAAAACCTTATAAACTTCAAATGGAACCATTACGGTACGAAACAAATGTCTAATTAATTCTGATCTTCAAAGCATAAGTTGTAAAAGATGTATGCAACAGAGGATTCGTGCAAATTCAAGAAAAGATTTGATGACTACTTCTGGAATTACTAACTCAACCGTCCCCTGCTCCCAATCACTTACTTGATTAGGAATTTAAGACTCTTCCTTCGAAAACAATTAAATGTCGCTGACAATAATAATACATAATAATCAACAAAGACCTCTTAGACATAATCATCAATAGTGTTTATTTTAATGTTTCTAGTATTACTCGTGGCATGATCACAAGTCACAACATAGAAAACAAATAACACCAAATGTGCAAGCCCCTTTTCTAATTGAACCAAGCATCTCATATGTGTCACAATAAACATATGAGATGACTTGGACGTATAAAACAGTTTTCATTTTTCCCGTACACGACAAAATCATTTTCCGTCAACTCTCTTCGCCGGGATGCCACCTTCGACGTCCAGCGCCGGCGATCCCTTTCTCCGGCGAGACCCAATCTTCAATCGCTGGGTCATCTTCTCCCAGGCCCGATCCCGCCGTCCCTCTGACTTCAAATCCAAATCCCCAAACCCCAACCCTAATCCCACCTCCTGCCCCTTCTGCCACGGCCGCGAGCGCGAGTGCGCGCCGGAGATCTTCCGCGTCCCGGAAGATCCGGGAGAGGATTGGAAGGTGAGGGTGATCGAGAACCTTTTCCCGGCACTGTCCCGGGACTTGGATCCGTCGGGTCCGATTCCTGGAGAGGAGCCCTGGGAGGAGGTGAGGGGGTTCGGGTTTCACGATGTGGTGATAGAGACGCCGGAGCATGGGGTTGGGATGCGGGATCTGGGGAGGGAGGAGGCCGGGGTGGTGGTGATGGCGTATAAGGAGAGGATCCGGCAGCTTGAGGACGGTGGAGTCGTGAAGTATGTTCAGGTTTGGACGTTAATTTTGGTGTTTTCGTGACGAAGAGTTGGAATGTTTTGGTAGTTTTGGTTGTTGATCAGGTGGTGTGCTGGATTTGGAAGGGGTAGATGAGTGAAGTTTGTGACGGTTTGGATGTGGAATTTTGAGTTTTTAGTAATAATGTAGGTTGTTGATTGTGTAGTGTTTTGGTTTGAAGAGGTAGATGAGTGAAGTGTGTAGGGATTTCGATATGGATTTTTAAGCAATATAGGTTCACGTGTTAGAACCGTGATTCTTGTTGAGTTTCATTTCTAGTCACCCCAACTAGTTTGTGATTAAAGGTTTTGTTGTTGTTGTTGTTATAGGTTGTTAATTTGCATTGTTTTGGTTTGAAGGGGTGGAGGAGTGAAGTGTGTAAAGGTTTGGATGTTGATTGTTTTAGTAATGCAGGTTGTTGATTCTGTAGTGGTTTGGTTTGGACAGAGTGGATGAGTGAAGTGTTGTGCAGATTTGGACCTTGGTTATGGTTCTTGTTGATGAAAATTTTGTTCTTTTAGTATTTTTGGTTTTTAATGTGTGGTGTTTTGGTTTGAATATGAGGTATTATGTTCGGGTTTGGGTGTTTAATGGTTGGTTGTTGGAAAGCAGTTTTGGTTGTTAATGTGGGTTTTTAGACTGTAATGTTTTGTTTTGTGGAGATCCTTGAGGGTGGAGGTTTGAACTATATGAATATTGATACAAAGTTTCTTCTCTTAGTAATGATTAGCCCCACACGAGGGTTGTGGATAAGTGATTGTCGGATTATTGATGTGGATTTTGTTTTGTTCTTTGACGGGTGGATTTTGTTTTGTTCTTTGACGGGTGGATTTTGTGGTATGATCAGGTTTCGATGTTGTTAGCAAAAGGTTTGATTTGTAACAAATTTGGTTGTTAATGTGGTTTTGATCTTATTCTGAGTGTGTGGTTTTGTTTCTAGGAGGATGGAATGGTGAAGTGCATTCAGGCTTGAGCTTGGGTGGCTGTAGGTTGTGTTTGCTTAAAGTTTGTTTTTAGCAAGTTTGAGTGTTGAATTAATGTGGGTGTTCATTGTCTACTAGATTGGTTTCTGGAGGGCGGGTCAGTGAATTATGTCGTTGTTGTTGGTCCTCTTGGTTGTCTTTACTTTTCTTTTGGCGATTTCTGCTGTTATGGGCTTTTATTCTGAAGTGTTCTCAGTTCTGCTCTCTAAAGGGTGGATCGGTGTCAACATGTCAGATTCCAACTATTCTGGTTGTTAGCAAAAAGCTGTTTTTGTGGCAATTTGGGTTTAATGTGACTTTTGTTCTTAAGAGGGTAGCTTGATGAATGTGTTTCGGTTTGGATGAGGAACAATGATCTATGGTCATATTTAGATGACGGTTTTTTATTGTCTTTTTATTTTTTATATCAATTTTGCTTGTTCAGTTGGTTTTCATTGCGTAGGTATTGTTTTGGATGGTGGATCAGTAATTTATGTTCAATTTTTATTGACTAGGTTGAACTGGCTGGTTCAGTTTGGGTATGCGTGTTACTAGGTTGCACCAAAATATGTTGATTGGGCATTGAACCAAAATCTGTTAATTATGGGTTGGTTTTACTAGATCGGGTTAATTAATGATCTCTCTAGCCTATCAGATGCAGGTCATTCAAGGTCATACAGTAATGGAAGACCTAAAATTAATTCCTAGATGCATGTCATTCAAGATCAATTTGGAAATGAAGACCCAAGCTTAATTTGTCGGAAGTTGTTAATGCTACTTCATGTGTGTTTTCCTACCTTGGGCAAAATTAAATGTAGAAAATCGCATCACCATCCTACTTAGAGGGTGCATTTGGCCACTCATTTTTGGAAAATCTAGTAGAACCTCTGATAACCACATCACGAGCTTCCTAGAGAAACTATGCCCTACACCAATTCCCATACGATCCCTTTTGTGAGGCCTTATCAATGCAAAAACAAGCTATAGTGTAGTAAGAATTATATGCGGGAAGCCGATAGGCTGATTGTTTGATGTTGTTTGTTTAAGTTTCCGAAGGAAACTAATATATGAAAGAGTTGGGGCTCCAGGAGCTAAAAGGTAGCCTTACTGTTATGAACCTCTTATATTGTTTTTGCTTTTGAGAAATTGGTTTCTTTTCTCAACTATAAGTTGAAGAGAGTATACTTCCTTTTATTTCTTCTTATCTTATAAAGGCTTTGGTTTAGGTTTGTGCTGAAACATGTCTTTTCTTGTCCATGCAACTATAGGTTTTCAAGAATCACGGGGCAACTGCTGGAGCATCGATGAGTCATTCACACAGTCAAATTATGGGCCTTCCTATTGTACCTCCTTCCGTAACATCCAGGCTCAATAGCATGAAGGAATACTTCACTAAAAGTGGAAATTGCGGTCTTTGCGAGATCCGTTCTGAGGAGCTTTTGATCAGTGAATCATCCCATTTTTTCTCAATAGTTCCATTTGCTGCCTCATATCCTTTTGAGATATGGATTGTTCCTCGGGACCATGCCTCACATTTCCATGAAATAGATCATGAAAAAGTACTGATTTTCCTCCCGGATTATTACATGCAATTGTCCCATTTTGTGTAATACAGCTGGAAGAGAGACCTCAGAATCAATCCATAAAATCATTGTTGAAAATGCATAGTAAATTCGCACACACACCCTTTTGCCAAGTATTTCATTAATTACTTAATTAGTTCCAACATCAGTTACTTTGTTATCTTGCTAAAAATTGGTCATTTGGAGAACCATCACTTACTATGCATTTTTTAATTCATAGTAAATTAAAGTTTTAATGCTTCCTTGCACGACACATACAATGCTGCACAATCACTCAATCAGGATACTTCATAAGAACAGTATACTTGACCAATGCATGTTCTCAATGGTTTCTGTAATATTTATGTGCGTGCAAATTGTTACATTATGTTGCAGTATCATTTTGCTGATTTATTCAACTTTTTTTAATCCTTTTGTCAAAGCACTTGCCTAATTAGTTCTAAAGCATTAGTGGCGATTTGGTTAAATTGTGCTGTAATTTGTGAAAATTTGAGTTTCTTTCATTTTCTGTAACATACAATATATTGAAAATGCAGGCAGTGGATCTCGGAGGTTTACTTACATTGATGCTGCAGAACTTGTCACACCAATTGAATGATCCACCTTTTAACTTCATGATCCACACATCACCATTGGACATTGACAATTCATCTTTACCTTATGCTCACTGGTTTCTTCAGATTGTTCCTCAGTTGTCTGCCTTGGGAGGATTTGAGATGGGAAGCGGGTGTTACATAAATCCCGTTTTTCCTGAGGATGGCGCAAAGCTTCTAAGGGAAGTCAACGTCGAAAGATAAAAGTCAAATTTCTGATTTATTCCTGGAAGAGATGCTCTTCAGTACATAGATGGGAGTGGTCATCGAGATCTTAAATCTCCGAGTTTCAGGGATTCTGCATGTTGCAGGCTTGTCTCGATGCCATAATAAGTATACTGTTTTTGCATCCATAATTCAGCATCCGTTGTTGCAATATGACATTGTAGGAGAGGGAGAAGCTGACAAATGGGATGAACACACTGTGTGCATGCACTTTTCACATGTATGAATGACAATCTAATGTGGTGATTTGCTGTGGATGATTTTGCTTGTCAATAAATGGTGGAGCTGTTTACTTCTGGCTTTTAGTCAGGACTTAAAATTTTCATAGACTTTGTTCGATTGCCGAAAGAAAACGTTGTCGACTTTTATAGTATGTGGTCGTGCATTACACTCTGGAGTTTTTCAATTACACACCTAGGATGTCTTTGAAAGGGGCAAGTTATCCTCTTGATATTTGCCACATTCAAAAGGTTTGGTTCAAGAAATATGCGTGTGCCGTTTGCATATTGACATTTATAGTAGATAGTCCATTTCTTCTTCCAATATATAATTTCATCTGCCCTTTTTCATGTTAATTAGTAGTCGAGGAGCTCTTTAAGTTTAACCATGAATTTATTGGATTGTGACGGAATCGCTGAGATCATAGATGCCATAAGGGGAGATGTTGTGGTCCTATAAATGGAAGGTGTGCTGAGTGGTGTTTCAAGTAAACAATTTCTGTTTTGTTCGGCATGCTAATAAGTCTTGTTTGGATTTCATAAAATTAGAGCTTAAATCGTGTTTTTTTGGTCCCTTAATAATTGCTCGTATGTCCATGCTTTCTTCCTATTGTGATCTCTTTCACCTCATTCCAATTATTTTCTATCATGTTTGGTTGACAGTAACTGGAATTCATGGTCCCCAAATTATGTACCAACCGTGTATGATTGTGTAATCCAATTACATTGTACTGGTATCGGTGTTAACCATGTAAGTACAAACCGAAGGTAGAGGAGGCAACAAACAGTCGTGTTCGGTCCCAACTCCCAACAGCACGATTGTGACGCGAGACACATACAGATGACACACTAGTTAATAAGTTTGGTTGTTTAGGATTTTTTTTTTGAAATAATATATATATTTATTTATCATACTCTTACATGCCTCACACTCTAAGCCACCTTTGTGTACTTCTCAGTCCCGTGTGAGTTTGCTCCGAGCTCACCGGCCTAGCCTGGTTGGTGCATCCCATGGGTGACAGCTACCATAAGGGTATGCTGACTATTTTGGGTTGTATGTTTCACTTTGATAAGTTGTGTTTCATAGCTTATCATTTATTTATGCAATATCTACAGTTTCTTACAAAAACAAGTACAACTTATAATTAGTAATAATATATAATTTAGTGGAAAACGTATGTCTCACCACACTCAATCTTCAAGTTCAAATTCACTAGGAAGTTTGCTCTCCAAAAACCTCGTTAGAATGGCTATTTGACACTATTAATCTTCAAGATTATAACATTAGATTTCAAACCATAATAAATGGAGACGGTCGAGATTAAATGAATTAGACGTATCCATTCATAGGAAATTGAAGAGGATATGAATTTTTTGTGTGTGAATACTATCGACTCTACTAATTCAGCTCCGTTTTAAATCTCAAACAGCACAAACATTCAAACTCTACTCTTTCTTTCGGAGGGCGGTGAGGATCAGGATTCTCGAAAGAGATTGTCGGTGGGTTCCCCTTGCTTCATTTAGTTAAAATTAATGGAGGATGAAGGGGTTGAAATGTAATATCCTGTTCAACTAATTATCAAATGCTTTTTCAAAATTAAACCAACCAATGGCCAATTTTATCGGCATCACCCTTAAAAATTCCAACCATCGTGACTTTAATTCCTGACTTTAATTCCTGACACTACCCTTTGGTAACCAAAACGTATGAGTTTTAGTATATTAGAGTACAAGAGGTACCATGCACGCTACATTTGTAGAAAAGAAGGTTCATGGTGCATGTTAAATATCGGAGTAAATAGGATGAATGTCAAAATATTAAGCAGCCTGATAAAAGGGATCAATATATTTGTTGAAAATATAAATGTGTTTACCGTTGAATAAACATTAAAAATGGAGGAGTACTAAAGCAAGACGAATCAAAGCCACCGATTGAGATGCCCAAAGTCACCAATAAATGTATACTAACGGGTAAATTACTCTGTATATATACTCATGTAATCAAATAACTCAATACAACAAAATATACATATATTGTTTCCTTCTTCCTTCTTCCAAACTGTAAAGTCAATATGGTATCAGAACTTTCGATCAACACTTAGCCTCAGATTTCCCCAAATCCTCATCGGCCTCACCTCATCCAAGGGGGTTGAATGTCTACTCTACCCTCATCCAAACCCAAGAAGGAAAAAAACACTAGAAAAAATCTTTCATGTCGAACGGCAATGGAAATCTACCAGACATGGTGAATCCCCACCGCCTGGTCACGACACCATTAAACGGGACAAATTACTTGTCTTGGGCGCGCGCGGTCACCCTCTCCCTCAGTGGCAGGGGGAAACTTGGCCACATCACCGGGAAGACTCCAAAACCAAAAGAAGATACAACGGAAAATGTTCAAGATGAATGGCAAACCTCGGATCATCAGGTGATGTCATGGCTCATCGCATCCATGCAAAATCATATCGCCGAGATCTTCATATACAAAGAAAGTGCGAAAGAGCTGTGGGACTCAGTCCGAGATCACTATGGCAAAGCAGAAAACTTCGCACATATCTTCAAAATAAAATAGGAGATCGCGCAAACTCAACAACACGGGGCTTCAAAATTCCAACCATCGTGACTTTAATTCCTGACACTACCCTTTTGTAACCAAAACGTATGAGTTTTAGTATATTAGAGTACAAGAGGTACAATGCACGCTACATTTGTAGAAAAGAAGGTTCAAGGTGCATGTTAAATATCAGAGTAAATAGGATGAATGTCAAAATATTAAGCAGCCTGATAAAAGGGATCAATATATTTGTTGAAAATATAAATGTGTTTACCGTTGAATAAACATTAAAAATGGAGGAGTACTAAAGCAAGACGAATCAAAGCCACCGATTGAGATGCCCAAAGTCACCAATAAATGTATACTAACGGGTAAATTACTCTGTATATATACTCATGTAATCAAATAACTCAATACAACAAAATATACATATATTGTTTCCTTCTTCCTTCTTCCAAACTGTAAAGTCAATATGGTATCAGAACTTTCGATCAACACTTAGCCTCAGATTTCCCCAAATCCTCATCGGCCTCACCTCATCCAAGGGGGTTGAATGTCTACTCTACCCTCATCCAAACCCAAGAAGGAAAAAAACACTAGAAAAAATCTTTCATGTCGAACGGCAATGGAAATCTACCAGACATGGTGAATCCCCACCGCCTGGTCACGACACCATTAAACGGGACAAATTACTTGTCTTGGGCGCGCACGGTCACCCTCTCCCTCAGTGGCAGGGGGAAACTTGGCCACATCACCGGGAAGACTCCAAAACCAAAAGAAGATACAACGGAAAAGGTTCAAGATGAATGGCAAACCTCGGATCATCAGGTGATGTCATGGCTCATCGCATCCATGCAAAATCACATCGCCGAGATCTTCAAATACAAAGAAAGTGCGAAAGAGCTGTGGGACTCAGTCTGAGATCACTACGGCAAAGCAGAAAACTTTGCACATATCTTCAAAATAAAACAGGAGATCGCTCAAACTCAACAACACAGGGCTTCAGTCACTGAGTACTTCGGTACTCTCAGAAGAAGGTGGGACGAGCTAATGATATACGAACTCCCAACCACAGACCCAGAAATCATTCAAAAGCGACAAGAGCAAAATCAAATCTACCAGTTTCTGGTAGGACTGGATCCAAGTTGCGAGACCATTCGGTCTCAAATACTTATGGCGTCTGATCTCCCAAGCCTCGCAAACATCACAAGCCTCGTTCAGCGCGAGGAAACAAGAAGAAACACAATGAACAACCACAACAAAAATCAAAACACCGACAACCAAGCCCTCATCGCCGGTCGGAACCAAGCTCAGGGAACAAAAAAGCGATTCGGAAACAAAAGCAACGAACACTGTGAAAACTGCAAGAAACCAGGACATAGCAAAAACTCGTGCTGGTTTCTGTTCCCGCACCTCAGACCACAAAAAAACGAAAGAAATACAAAAGCAAATCTGTTGGAAGGCAACGTCAGTAACAACAATAGCCTGCTCGGAGGCGCCGACAACACCTTCCGGAGCGGCAACCGACAAAATGAATACGAAAAGTCGCAAAACCTTACCGGTTATGCGGATAACGCAACCTTTTATATCGATCGCAGATCCGGATCCTCCAACCCGACTCCACCGATCCAACCAGAAAACGGGTTTACCGGATCAGATGCAATCGGGTATGGGTCGGGTAACCCGGATCCACCAAATACAATCCACTTAAGAAATCTGGTGAGCCAGCTCAATGATTATTTGCAGAATACTCCTCCTGCAACAGGTAATTATGTAGGTATTAACAACTTTTCTTATTTTACTGCTTTCTCTGAATTATCATCCAAATCACATAATAAACCTTGGATTATCGATACCGGAGCCACTGATCACATGACTGGTGATCCAACACTACTTAACAATATAAAACAAAATCTTAGGTTATTAAATAACTTTGTAACTGTTGCCAATGGAAGTAAAGCCCAAATTAAAGGAATAGGAAAGGCAAACTTAGTTAACAACACATATGATGACATTCTATTTGTGCCTAACCTCGATGCTAACCTTATATCGGTTGCCAAACTTACCAAAAATCTTAATTGTAATGTTATATTTACTCCTAATGATGTTATTTTTCAGGATCGTATCACCAGGAGGATGGTTGGTAAGGGCATCCTCACGAATGGTCTTTACATTCTAGAAACAAACGAGAAAGTTCTACATACCCATACACCAGACAATCACATCCTTTGGCACAAAAGGATGGGTCATCCATCATCAAATGTATTACAATATTTATTTCCAGGTTTTAAAAATGAACTCTTATGCTATGTGTGTCGATTTGCTAAACAATCTAGGTTACCGTTTCAAAATTCTAGCACCAAAACTCATTCTCCTTTTGAACTAATACATTCTGATATTTGGGGACCAGCCCCCGTTGAATCTTACAATGGTTTTCGATACTTTATTAGTTTTATTGACGATTTTTCTCGAGCCACATGGATTTATCTTTTAAAAAACAAATCTGACACCTACTCAGTTTTTTGCGAATTTCTTCGTTACATTGAAAATATGTTTGACGCAAAAATCCGTTTTTTTAGATCTGATAATGGGTCTGAATATATGAGCAATTTGTTTCAAAATCTTTTACGACAAAAATGTATTTTTCATCAAACCTCATGTATTAATACACCACAACAAAATGGGATTTCAGAGCGAAAAAACTGACATCTTTTAAATGTCACTCGCTCCCTCCTTTTTCAAAACAATGTCCCAAAACCGTTTTGTTCCGACACAATTCTAACTGCTACCTATATTATCAATCGACTTCCCAGTCCCGCAACTAACTATAGGAAACCTTTAGAAATCCTGTATAATAAAAAAATTAAGATCGAGCATCTTAGAATTTTTGGTTGTACTTGTTTTGTCCTAAAAAAATGAGAAGATAAACTTGATCAGAACTTCATCAAATGTATCTTCTTAGGGTATTCCTTTAGAAAAAAGGGTACAAATGCTATGACCCAAACAATAAAAAAATATACGTCTCAAGAGATGTCACATTCTTTGAAACCGTTCCCTTCTTCCAAAAACCTGGTCAAGAAGAAAACACCTCCACCATCCCAATACCACACACTGACCTGCCACCTACAACATCACCGACAATCCCAGGAGGAGAAAATGGACACGGAGGAGGAAACAATGAAGACAAAGGAGTAGAAAATGGACACGGAGGAGAAGAAAATGAAGAAAGAGAAGAAGAAAGAGACCCAAGAGGAGAAGAACCTCCAAGATGATCTACACGCCCATCTCACCCTCCTATCAGGTTCAATGATTATTTTCTCTCACACACCAAATACCCTATCCAAAACTTTCTATCATACCAGAAAATCTCTCAACAACATCGAGCCTTCCTAGGAACTTTAGACACAAATAAAGAACCAACACATTATCATGAGGCTATAAATGATCAGAAGTGGGTCAAAGCCATGAATGATGAACTACAAGCCTTAGAAGATAACCACACCTGGACTCTTGTTCCACTCCAACAAGGTATCAAACCTGTTGGGTGTAGATGGATCTACAAAATTAAATATCATAGCAATGGGAAAATAGAAAGATATAAAGCTCGACTTGTGGCCAAAGGCTACACTCAGACCTATGACCTCAATTATCTAGAAACGGTTGCCCCTATAGCCAAAATGAACACTGTTCGTGTTCTTCTTTCTATCGATGTAAATCAAGGATGGAAATTATTCCAAATGGATGTAAAAAATACATTCTTACAGGGAAATCTTGAAGAAGAAGTCTACATGACTCCACCATGTGTCCCAACCAGGTATGCAAGCTTCACAAATCTATATATGGGCTAAAACAATCACCACGTGCCTGGTATGCTAAACTCAGTCTCTCTCTCATTAACTATGGATTTATTAAAAGCTCTGCTGATGCATCTATGTTTACGAAACATAATCACAACACTACAATCATTGTTCTTATCTATGTTGATGACATCATTATAACTGGAAATAATAACCATCAAATAACATTAGTTAAAGAATACCTAAAATCAAAATTTGACATAAAAGATCTAGGATACTTAAAATAT
Source organism: Triglochin maritima (assembly GCA_963682175.1). Classification (NCBI taxonomy): domain Eukaryota; kingdom Viridiplantae; phylum Streptophyta; class Magnoliopsida; order Alismatales; family Juncaginaceae; genus Triglochin; species Triglochin maritima. The sequence continues at coordinate 31,586,978 of OY821789.1, forward strand.
TTCTTAGGAATAGAGATTGCATACTCAAAGAAAGGGTTATTTCTCTCCCAACGGAAATACACCCTAGACCTACTTGAAGAAACTAAGAAACTAGGATCAAAACCCTCAAACACTCCTATAGAAATCAACAAAAAAATAGGACCAACTGATGGAAGCCCTCTTTCTGATATTGGACAATTTCAAAGATTAGTAGGGAACTTATTTACCTTACTGTTACCCGACCCAAAATCACATACGTTGTAAGTCAAATAAGTCAATTTATGCATGCTCCTCACACACACCACTTAGATTTAGTAAAAAGGATCCTTTGTTATCTTAAAGGCACACCCGGGCAAGGACTCTGGATGAGACCCAAAAACTCTAACTCAATAATTGGATATTCTGATGCAGACTGGGCTGGAAGTCATGATCGAAAACAACATCTGGATTCTGCACATTCGTAGGAGGCAACTTAGTAACTTGGCGAAGCAAAAAACAAAATGTAGTTGCCAGATCTAGTGCAGAAGCAGAATACCGTGCAATGACCTCAACCACCAGCGAATTAATTTGGTTAAGTCAACTACTCAGAGATATGAAGATCACAACTCAGAAACCCATGAAGATGTTTTGTGACAATAATGCTGCACGACACATCGCTGTGAATCCTGTCTTCCATGAAAGGACTAAACACATAGAAGTGAGTGTCACTTTATTCGAGAAAAGATACAATCAAAACAAATAGAGATTCCCTACGTTACAAGCAAAGATCAGTTGACAGATATCTTCACTAAAGCTCTAGATCGCAAGGCTTTCTCCAACATACTTCTCAAGTTAGGATCTATCAATCCATTTCAGACCCAACTTGAGGGGGCGTGTTGAAAAGATAAATGTGTTTACCGTTGAATAAACATTAAAGATGGAGGAGTACCAAAGCAAGACGAACCAAAGCCACCGATTGAGATGCCCAAAGTCACCAATAAATGTATACTAATGGCTAAATTACTCTGTATATATACTCATGTAATCAAATAACTCAATACAACAAAATATACATATATTGTTTCCTTCTTCCTTCTTCCAAACTGTAAAGTCAATAATATTCTACGTATTCAAACAAATCCTAAGCAGAAGTAGAAGCTAAATGAATTGTAACACAAAAAATATCCCCTACAACAAATCTTGGTCATATCAGTAAAAATAAAAACTGAAGATGTGAAAATCATGATCATCTTACTTAACATTACCGTAACTATGATCTTAATTTTGTGTTTTATCAGCTAATTTTCAGGCAAGTCAATCGGCAAGTGAAGCATGTCGAGGTAGTCCACAATGTCCCTCATTAGAGGCCTTGCCTTCGGATTGCGGCTAAGACAATGGTTGGCCAGCATTGCCGCCTTTTGGACTCCTTTCACCGGATAATTTCCTTCCAATCTCGGGTCTATGATGGTTAGAATCCGTTTTTTCTCGGTGAGCAGCGGGCGAGCCCAGTCGATGAGGTTCTGCTCTCCCGAAGGCCGGGAATTGTCTAGCGATTTTCGGCCTGTCAGGAGCTCAAGGAGGACCACACCGAAACTGTAAACGTCGCTTGCAGCAGTCAGATGACCTGCTCGGTATTGAAATCAAGTTCAATCAATGGGTATTCAATTTTCAGAACATGAAAAGTAAATTTGTCATCATAAGAAAATGAAATCAGAATGTAAATCTCTATGTTATATCTTACACTAGAGTGTAAAAATTTGTTTTCGTCGTTTTTCGTCTTTAGATGGATATGTGAATGAAAGCACATACAAAAGACAAAAATAGAAGCAACCGTTGCACATGAATTTTTGCTGTTTTTATCAACACTCAATTTTGAGCAGCAAGCGAGCCTGGTTGATCTGGATTAGCATGTTAGATTCAACCCAATTATGTGTTGATTCAGTTATGGTTTGTTTATGCTCAACCAACAGTAAAGCCGTTTGTTACAAAAATGAGCTGTGTTAAAAGATTACATGGAATAGGTCTTAATTAAGAACATATCAACTCACCTGTCATGAGATATTCTGGTGCTACATATCCGTATGTGCCCATAACACGCGTCGAAACGTGTGTTTCGTCTCCAGCGGGACCATCTTTTGCAAGTCCAAAGTCTGAAAGCTTCGCATTATAGTCCTGTCCAAAATGAGTACCATTGAGAGAAAAACACAATATTACCGCTACAAAACAGACCGCCATTCTGAGGTTCAAGTGGTTGGATGGTCTAACATGAAGACACACTAGATTTCAAGTACTAACATGATCTAGCAAAATATTAGACGTCTTGAAATCACGGAAAATGATTGGCTTTTCAACTCCATGCAGAAATGCAAGCCCTTTCGCAGCATCAAGCGCTATTTTCATTCTCACAGCCCATGGAAGTGGGATCAGCATTCCTGTGCAACCACGAAAAACATTACCCACAAAAGAAAAAAATTCATGTATAATTCAGACAAAACAATGTCTATAAAACCAGTCACTATTTAACCATTCTGGTATTAAAGCGGAAACAATATGAAGTCAACATATCAACCAGAAACCATCAACAAAGAATCAGTACAACATGAAACCACATTAAAATGTTGCTTGCGAAAGAAATATCCTTGTAATCTTCAGATAGAATGCCTGAGATACAAAAAATCAACTTTTCTATCGATTATGGTGTTCAAGTGATAAACATCTTTAAGTAAAATTAATTTCACCATTTAGAAACACTGACAGGACATTCAGAACATCAAGAGACCACGTCAAATGCTACACACTAGACAACTTCTTATAAACCTAACATACCCATTACTATCGGAAACTACTACTTAATGATTCTGATATTAGACGCGAAAGTACGGAAGGATGTGTAGAACGGATACCTAAGATTTTATGAAATTTGATGGTTGCCATCAAAATTACACACTAAGGCGTCACCTCTATCCCGGTCACTTAGCTCATATTTTGATGTAAACCATACTGATTCGAGTAAAATGTTACCCACAAGAAAAAACCTTATAAACTTCAAATGGAACCATTACGGTACGAAACAAATGTCTAATTAATTATAATCTTCAAAGCATAAGTTGTAAAAGATGTATGCAACAGAGAATTCGTGCAATTTCAAGAAAAGATTTGATGACTACTTCTGGTATTACTAACTCAGCCGTTCCCTTGTCCCAATCACTGAACTTGATTAGGAAGTAAAGAGTCTACCTTCGAAAACAATCAAATGTCACTGATAATAATAATACATGATAATCAATAAAGACCTCTTAGACATAATCATCAATAGTGTTTCTTTTAATGTTTCAATGTTGACTAGGAGAAGAAAAATGTTTAAGCATGTTGAAAATTTAAGCATTACTCGTGGCATGATCGCAAGTCACGACATAGAAAACAAATAAAACCAAATGTGCAAGCCACTTTTATAATTGAACGAAGCATCTAATTTATCTATTGGTTGATCCAAATGATGCATTACCAAAACAATCTTCTACCATTTAGAAACGACTCTTTTATGAACCAAGATCCAGTAGAAGTCTAGCAAGACATGGAAATAGTGAGTCGAGTGGATTACTTGAAAAAAACTTTGTTTCCACGCTTCCCAGTGGCATATACTCGTAAACGAGAACCCGATGCTTGTCCTCGCAGCAATACCCGATAAGTTTCACCATGTTAGGATGAGAAAGTTGCCCGAGATAGCTCACCTCAGCCTACAAAAGAAGCACACAGACATAAAATCAACGAAAAGCACAAAATCATAGTGATCTTAACGGATTTAGAAACTACTAAGAAAAACGTTGGAATCGATATGTACCAGCCATTCTCTGTGGCCTTGGAAGCTTTTATTGCCGTCATGAACTTTGACAGCAACTTCGAGAGGTTGAGAGCCTTCTCTTAGCTCGTCAATGATTGTTCCTTTGTAGACGCGTCCGAAACCTCCAACACCCAAGAAAGAATCCGGTCTGAAGTTTTGAGTGATGATCTTTAATCGATCGTAAGTGAAGGCAATTAGCGGGTTTGCGCCTGAGTCACGACGCATGTGTTCCACTTCCTCAGGGTTGGTTGGCAGCCTACTCCCGTTCTTCATAGTATCCTCTTTGGCCAAAGAAAGAAAGCACAAGTCAGATTAGACTCAACAGAACACAACACAAACAGATTCGTTCATTAGGCATTATGGAAACAAAATTAAATGGTGTTAAAGTATACCGGAAAAAAATTCTAAAACATGAAGAAAACCAACTTCTTATAATAGACCACACAGCATGGATTGCACAAATGAATGCGAAAAAAGCATAAGTTCCTTAATTTACTGGTCATAAAGCAACAAACATGATAAACTAAAATTATTTTTATTATATACAATACAAGGATTTGAAATAAAACATAATACAAAATTTCGGAGAGAAAGCTCAATAATCATAGGAACAAAATAGTATAACTTGGATGGCACAATCTTTTGGACAAAAGGATAACCATCATTAAATTTTAAATAATCATAAAACCCATAATTCACTGATAAAAAAAGCAACACACATGCAGACCTGCATTTTTAAGAAAAATAAAAGGAACAACTCACCTTGCTTGAACAAGCAATTACCCATGATTTATCAAAACTCACAAAAACTAATATCTCAAATTATCATCTCAAAGCTTGAAGGCAAGGATAAAGCTTTCTTTAACAGAAAGATAACAGTGTAGTAGTAATATTAATAGCTACAAAGATGAGATGACTCTTCCAAGAAGAAATTTTAAAGAAATCTGTTTTTCCTACTCTTTGGACTTTGGGTGGGGTCAGAGAACATATACTTTTGAGACTCGTGCTCTGTTCAAGATCAGTTCGAGCCAAATAAACTAGTCTCGAACTCGAGTCGGGTCCGTTCGCCGAGCAGTTCAACTCGCTCGAATGCTTGGTTGAAAGAGCCCAAGTTATCTTGTCTTACTTGGAAGTCCACCATCCTTCGAGCCTTTATAGAACCAACATCTAGTAGTATTGGATTAATCTAGGATTAATAAGATATTTGCCAAAAGCACTAACACATGGTGCGTCCCCATTGGACTACACATTTAGGATTTTAGGTGGGGCCATCTATATAAGGAGGTGAGCCTCCCATTGGATGGAGGTTCAAGTGTGCAAACCCTAGCCCCACCAAACCCTAGCCGCCACCTCTCCCTCTCTCTCCCATTCGTCCATCCACCTCCACCAAGCCAATCCGTGGACTCTTGGGTTGTGGACTCGTGCTTCTTCTCCAAGAGAGTAGAAGACCGACCGGTGCTCCAGAGGATTCCCTGAGGTGATCGCCGATCCATTCCGCTGCCACAGATTCTCTCCAAGAAGGTAAATCCGAACCTGTAGATTCAATCGTAGATTGCTTACATTTGTACCAGAGCCATCTTGGTCACCTCCGAATTTTTTGAGCACTTTCTTATTTCATATATGTTGAAATAATTTCGGTTGTTTTTGAGAGAAATCGCATACATGTGTAGTTTTTCTCTTCATCATGCGCCTAGGGTTTGATGGCATTTTTCCTCACCCTTGCGCATGTTTTCTTGATTCATTTCATTACATGCGAATTGCATTACAAGTTTCATCATTATTTTGAAGGATTTCATGTTTAATTATACGTATATATTTTTCGAATTTTCATGTATAATAAGGATCTATTACAATTTTCTTCGATTTATTTTATGCATGCATCGATTTGTTTTAACATCTTATTAAAACAAACACAAAGGGACTCCGAAATTCATACCTAGAAGTTCTCAAAAACTTCTTGACGTTTCAGAGACGTTGAGGAAGCCAATCGTCGTTTCTCGTTGCGCCGGATGCCTCCGAGTGTTCACCGAAACCCTAAACAAGGTTGGAGAGAAAGGAGCTAGCCAATCAATCTCCAAACAAGCTTAGAATCTAGCTACAAACCCATTCCTTAGCCTCTGAGATTTCTCCTTCAAAGACTTAGAAAACTAAGAGAATTTTCGTGGATTTTTGTGGTGAATTTTTGAGAGAAAATAATTAGAAAACAACTTATGTCAATTGAGGAGAATAAGGACCTATTTATAGGCTCCTATCTTACTCTCAATCATACCTATTCTTAAGCCACGAATTCTTGCCATTTTCTCTCACAAATTAATTCCAAAATGCATTACATGAATCCACAAAACGTTTGACCAAGTTTGGAGCTAATCTAACCATCAATCAAATTAATCTCTTAATTATCAAAGGCAGAAAATCGATCGTGCTTCGGTTTACCGAGTCCCACTCGGTTAACCGAATATGTCACGATTGTTTAACCGAGTACGCGACGGATGACCGAATCTTAAGGAGAAAAAAATCTCCTTAACCGATCGGACTAATTCTCGTCCAAGACCGAGTGCTATTCGGTTAACCGAAAATATCGGAACTTGACATTGTTCGGTCGACCGTTTCTGGTTCGGTATACCATCCCAGAGTTCCAGGCACTTTGGTCAACTTCGGTCAATCAACTTGACCATCCGTTCCACGTTCGGTTGACCGATCCACAGATCCTTCGGTCGACCGAACCTTAACGGATTACCGAACTTCTACCCGATTTTGCTTTTTTCAAATTTTGGATTTATTTCCAACAAAATTTGAACTTTAGGGGTTTCAGCAAATTCACAACTTATGCAATATATTATCCTATGCAATAATAAATAATTGCACCCCATAATATATGCATCTCATATGAATTTATCATGATTCTAATTATGTTATATATGACATAATTGATCTTACTTGTTCACCACATGTGTCATATTTTCTATAAGAAACCCGACACATCATATGAATCAAAATCAAGCTTCTTGTTTCCCGGTTTTTGCGGTGTGACCTATGGGAAGATCTAGACTAAGTTGGCAGTGATATTAAGAGCTTAATATCACAAGCTATAAGCGGTATCTAGCTACACAATATAGCTCCCAATTAGTTAGATGTCTTAATTCCACTCGAACCAAAACCCGGTCCATTTAGTGATGGAGTGCACCACTTGTGTCCGTCCCTTGCCTCATGATATTAAAAATACACACAAAGTAGTATTGTGTCATCTCTGTATTAGTATTCATTTCTTAATCTCTTTAAGCTAGTTATAAATATGTGACTTAACTCAAATCACATTGTGCACATTATAACTTTGCTTTATCAAGGGGGCCACTAATGTCATCACTCATTTAAGAGGGGCAATGATAATCTTTTGACTAACTATCTTCTCCAACAAAAGTCATACTTAACCAACTAATGCCTTTACACTACTCTCATCGATAGCTCAAGACACTAGTCTAATTAAGAACTCCTTAAGCGATCGGATATAAGTCTCATATCAAAGGACCGAAGACACAGTAAAATATTAATGACACAGAAACACATTTCTATAATATTTTACTTATTAGGTCTATTCAGTATACAAAAGTAATATTTTGCTCTTTTGCATACCCGTGTCGTCACTCACTTGTAGAGCTACAATGATCTATGACCAACACGACAATCTTAACTCGGTAATTAATGTCCCATGTTAATTACCATGATTGTGAATATCTTTTGTTTTATGTAAACTAATATTTTTTAGAGCTCTACGGTTAAGGACCAAGAGCCTCTTCCTTAACACTTCTATAAGACGAATAACATAAACAAGGAACAAAATGATTTCTCATTCAATTCATAATAATTGACATTTAAAAGTAAAACTTTTAGAACACATTCCCTTCATATTTCACTCTTGTGCATAACTTAGATTTCATTTTATGCATGTACCTAGGGTTACATGTTAATCTATGTTTGTTGCGCATATTTCTTTCATCCTTGAAGCTTGCGGCTAGAGTTTGTTTGTTCTTGATAATATGCGCATATATGTTGTTTGAAATATGATGATAATTTTACAAGAGTTAATTATTGCATGTATCATATAATGTGATCATACATTTCGGATGGTATGATTTGATTGTGCATTTTTTCTTTCTAAACTCTTGTACATACATCTAAGGTTAGATGCTTGTTGCCTTATTCATGTATATGTAATTTTTAATCGCATGTGCATGCATCTAGGATTAGATGTTGATTGCAAAATCATACACATACATGAATGTTGAGTTACCATATTGTATAATTTCGGATTTTTTTTGGAATGAGAGCATTCATTTCATTTGAGATATTTCCTTTATGATTAAATGCACATATATGTTAAACTCATTAAGGATTTTCGAATTTTTGAAATGATAGAATTCATTTCATTTGAAATATTTCCTTTATGATTAAATGCACATATATGTTGATCTCATTAAGGATTTTCGGATTTTTTGGGATTGATAGCATGCATTTCATTTAAAATATTTCCTTTCCATCAAATGTGCATATATGTGATGCCCTCCACCAAAGAATTTCAAATTTTTCTTTCCAATACAAGTAGCATAATTATTGTTGATTGCATGCTTATATTGATTAAGGAAAGATTGGTTAATTCTGAAATTTTTGGGAAGATATTATGGGCTGGAATTTTATTGCCTTAAAAATATGTTTGAATGCTTTCCTTTGATGCAAAAATATGTGTTGATCTCCACCATAGAATTTTGGATTTTTTCTTTCCTAATCGAAGTAGGATAATTTTTGTGTGCTATCATGATTATATTGATTAGGGAAATAAGGAAAAATTCTGGTTTGAGAATGATTATTGTGAAGATTGGTTGTTATTACCTAACACGTTTTTTGGCTATATTCGTGCACCATAAAAGCATTGTTTCCTTATGCATTACTTCCTTCTTGTTTGAATGAGGTGCACACTTTATGATATTTTTTCCATACGTCGGATTGTGCTAACCTATGGAAAGATTGTGCTTGTATGGAATGAATGGTTGTTGATTTTATTTACTGCCTTATTGAGAGATAAACGTAATTTCATTCATTCATTTCCATTTGCAATAGTTATCGCAATGGGCTGTAATATTTATGGACTGTAATATTTATGGATTGTGGACTGTTTATTGCCCTAAGGAGACGAGGGGCTCCTTTATTTTTTATTATTGCGATATTATTGCTATAAGACTCATGCAGGTTCCCGTCGACGAGGCTAAATCCCTAATGGGGATCATTAGCTCAATATGGAAGTAATGTAGTAATCATATCTGTGTGATGTTGATTGGAATTTTTTTTAAAACCGTTTTTTGGGAACTTGCATGCCTAGTGGGAGTTGCAAGGTAGAAGTGTTTTGTGTAAACCACCTTGCAACCGGTGGCAAATATTTTTTTTTATTTGCTGATTTGTCATGATTTAAACGTTTTCTTGGGGTCTCTAAATCATGATGGAGCTCAATATATAGATTAGTAAAATGGCTTTATTAACTATTGCATGAGGATTTGATCGAATACTTTATGTTTTCTTTTGGTCTGAATGTTATAGCTATTAAGTCAGTTTATTTTTTATGACTATTGTAGCTCGTTGTATTTTATGCTAGAACTCATGTATCGCTATTTTTTTTGATTGTCCTAGATTTTTATGGCTGCTTCCAAAAGTATTGTCGCTGATCTGACTCGAGGAGATAAACTCAATGAAAGGAATTACGATCTGTGGCATCGTAAAATTGAGTATCTCTTAGAGGATCGTGACATGTTAGAAAACATAAACCAATCTATGTCTCCCCCCGAGGAGGGGAATACTGCGCAACATCACAGAAACTTGGATGTTTATAATGCATGGAAAAAGAAAGACCGAATTGCTCGAATTACAATTCTAAGTTCAATGAGGGACGATCTGTTACTGCGGTTCGAAAAGTTTCAAACTGCAAAGGCCGTGCGGGAAGCTGTGAAGTTTTAGTACGGAGTGACCTCCGTCACAAGGGCCCACCAGGTTGGGCTCATGGTTGATGGGTATAAAATGCGCCAAGGTCACACGATGAGGCAGCATATTACCACATTGTCAAACATGATTAGCGAGCTGAGCACTGCTGGTCGTGCTAAGACCGATGAGGAGCAAGTGTCTGCTCTCATCAGATCGTTGCCTTCGAAGAATTGAGAGCATATGAAAGTCCATCTGACTCATGCTGATGACATCAGTACATTTGACCAGGCCGCGAAACACCTAGAGCTGGAGGAGGACCGCATGCTTGCGGAAGCCCCTTTAACTGAAGTATTTGCTGCTGAGGCTGGCGCTCCTCGGAGGAGTGCAGGTTTTAAGCGCAAAAGAGATAGAGCTCAGGGGTTTAAAGGCAAGAAGGGTGCAAATGCAAACAAAACAGAAAACAAAGCTGGAAAGAAACGACCTCGAGGATCCAGAGGTGGGAAAGATAAGTCTAATGTGACTTGTTTTAACTGCCGAAAGACTGGACATTTTGCTCGTGAGTGCACTGAGTAAAAGGTAATTACTGTGTGTAATCCCTCGAATTGTAACGTGACTAGTTCTGTGATGCTCACTAATCATCTGTGATGCTCACTAATCATTCTCCTGTGTGGATTGTAGATTCAGGTGCCACGGACCACGTAACAAAGGATCGTTCTGCCTTCGTGGAATATCGCCGTGTTCCAAGTGGGAGGCGAATAAACATGGCAAACTACACTAACATTGAAGTTCTTGGAGTTGGCACATGCAAAGTGGCTTTGCGAAGTGGCCAGATCCTATTACTTCACGACGTGTTGTATGCACCAGCTATACGGTGAAATATTATTTCTGTTGTTGTTTTGATGATACATGGTTTTAAAGTTGTTTTTGAGAACAATGATATGGGTTTATACCTTGCTAACATTTATTATGGACGTGCCTATCTTTCAGACGGTTTTATTGTGTTGGACGCAATTTATGATTTCAATCATAACACTAGTGTCTTTATGAGACAGAGTTCCATGAATAATGATTCAGTTATGTGGCATGCTAGACTAGGTCACATTGGTGTTGACCGGATGAACAGGTTGGCAAAGGAGGGGGTATTAGGAGAATGCTCCAAATTTGAATTGCCGACCTGTGAATCTTGTCTAGCTGGAAAGGCAACTAGAAAACCGTTCGAAAAAACCATTAGGGCTACTTGTCCTTTAGAACTAATTCACTCAGATATTTGTGGACCTTTGAATGTGCGTACTAGACATGGACAGAGTTACTTCATCACATTCATTGATGACTTCACTAGATATGGTCATATTTATCTTATTTCTCACAAGTCTGAAGCTCTAGAATGTTTTAAGATATTCATGAGCTTAGTTGAGAATCAGTTGGATAATAAGAAAAAAACTCTTAGAACGGATAAAGGTGGTGAGTATCTCTCCATAATGTTCAAAGAGTTATGTGATGAAAGGGGGATATCTAGACAACTCACTATGCCTTATACTCCTCAGCAAAATGGTTTTGCCGAGAGAAGGAATAGAACGTTGCTAGACATGGTTAGATCCATGATGGCGCATGCGAGCTTGCCAATTTCGTTTTGGGGAGATGCTCTAATGACTGCTGCCTATATCCTCAATAGAGTTCCAACAAAATCGGTTCCCTTAACTCCATATGAGTTATGGACAGGACGGAAGCCTGCTTTTAGTCTACTGCGTCCTTGGGGATGCGCGGCATACATTCATTCTACTAGTCACCGATATGGAAAACTAGGACCTAGAGGGAAAATGTGTATCTTTGTAAAATACAGTGATCTCTCCAAAGGTTATGTTTTTATCGGGTTAGACGAGAATGAAAGAATGACGGAACTGGAGTCTAGGGATGCCACATTCTTGGAAAATGATTTTCCAACTCTTGCTGGAGCTATCAAAGCGTTAGTGGACTTCTTTGAACGACAAGATGAGGACATTGCCACTCCACGGGATCAGGATCTGGAAGTTGAACATGAGGTTCCACCAGTCAATCCTAGTGGGAGCAGCAATACTGAGGATCTGATAGCTCTCACGGAGGATGAGCCATCAGATACCCATCTGCGTCGAAGTAAACGCGGACTCATTCCTCGTAGGCGATTTCGCTTAGAGGAAGAGGCCCTCATGATAGCTCAAAAAGAAATTGATTATGAATCATCCGGGATGACAGTAATCAATGAGCAAGAACCGGAGACCTTGAAAGAGGCTTTGGAAGGTCCAAATCCTAAAGAGTGGTTAGAAGCTATAAATGAAGAGTTGGAGTCGATGGAAGTTAATCGAGTCTGGGACTTGGTCGACTTGCCGCCGAACCGAAAGGCCATTGGGTCCAAGTGGATCCTCAAGATTAAGAGGAAGGTGGATGGATCTATTGATAGATTCAAGGCTAGACTGGTAGCTAAAGGCTACACCCAAAGAGAAGGCGTGGATTTTGAGGAAACCTTTTCACCCGTGGTTAGGTTTGCCTCCATCCGCCTTCTACTAGCTATTGTAGCTCAGATGGACTTAGAGCTTTACCAAATGGATGTAAAGACTGCTTTTCTCAATGGAGAACTTGAGGAGGAGATCTATATGGATCAACCTCAAGGTTTTGAAGTCAAAGGACAAGAGCACAAAGTGTGCAATCTCAACAAGTCCTTGTATGGCTTAAAACAAGCGTCTAGACAGTGGAACATTCGCTTCCATCAAGCTATATCAGAGAATGCGTTCTCTATGCTTGACGAAGATCACTGTGTGTACGTTAAGAGATCCAATGGTAAATTTGTCATTTTGACCTTGTATGTTGATGACATACTCATAGCTGGCAATAGCAAAGAGTTGCTGAAATTCACTAAAGAGTGGTTGTCCTCCACGTTTGATATGAAGGACATGGGTGAAGCTAGCTATGTCCTTGGTGTCAAGATAGTTAGAGATAAGTCCAAGAGACTTCTGGGATTGTCTCAAGAGACTTACATTAACAACGTCTTAAAGAAATACCATATAGACAAATGCAAACCAATCGACACTCCGGTTGAGAAGGGTTTGCCCTTAAGCCTTGATAAGCATCCTGAGACTCCTGAAGAGAAGGCCAAAATGAGCAAGGTTCCATACTCCAATGCCGTGGGAAGCTTTATGTACGCTATGATGTGTACTAGGCCAGACATTTTTATGCTGTGGGCATGGTGAGTCGATACCAGTCCAACCCAAGCATGGAGCACTGGAAGGCAGTCAAGAGAATCATGAGATACCTCAGAGGAACGAGTAACTACATGCTGTGTTACCAAGCATCACATCTCCGCCTGATTGGCTATAGTGATGCCGATTGGGCTGGAAACATCGATGAAAGGAAGTCTACCTCTGGTTTTGCTTTCTTGCTGGCTAATGGTGCCATCTCATGGTCCAGCAAGAAGCAAACCTGTATAGCCCTGTCGACTATGGAAGCGGAGTATGTTGCATGCTCTGCAGCAGTACAGGAGGCAGTTTGGTTGAGGAGGTTCTTACAACATACTGGGCTAGTAGAAACATCTGATGAGCCTGTTGTTGTCTATTGTGACAGCATGGCTGCCCTTTGTTATGTGTAAGACCCCAAGTATCATGGAAAGACCAAACATATACAGATTAGGTATCATTTTGTGAAGGACATCATAGCGAGAAAGGAAGTTGTGTTAAGACATGTGTCTACTAGTCTTATGGTAGCTGACCCTCTTACCAAGGCTATAGCTAAGGGCTCGTTTGTGTCTCATGTGAAGTCCTTAGGCTTACGCAGACTTTGATGTATTGGCATGTCTAACTTCCTTTTATGAGTGATTGTGTTTTTCCTTGATTAGGAATCAAGATGAGATCCTCTATGTTGGTGAGGATTGACATGAATGTTCCCACGATTCATGTGACCTATGAAAGCCAAGTGTGAGCATCACATGTGGCGCCAGGTGGCACCTGTATGGTGTTAAGGCGACAATGATGAAGCTCGGGTCAGGCGCAGAGGGGGTGCGACTGGACTAAGACTTGTATGGTGTTGAGAGACAGACATACTGTTGTGTGCAGTATGATCCACCATAACATGTTTATCATACAACATGTGCTGAGCGACCATTGGGAAGTGAAAGGATGGATCCCTGCTCCTTCACTGTGTGAGTCCAAGACTTGATTGTCATTAGTTACCCTCAGTGACCTTCGACGACACCATGAAGCAAAGAGTTGATGTGACTACTTTGGTGTGTTATCTATGACCATGAGAGATTCGGTTTAAAGAGGCATCTTCGGGAAAGGAGTCAACTCTGAGTATAATGGTGGTCTGGGGCGAAGGGAAAGGTTTGACTCGACTGCTGATTGACATCATTTCATGCTCATATTTGTATCTTATATCCATTATATTACACCTAAGCAATGCTACGTGACGAGTTTTATGTTTAGTTTTCAGGAATAAAGAGGTTTGAAGAGAAGAGCCATGAAAGGATCCAAAAGCAGGAAAAAGGACTTAATTGTGAGACCTGGGGACTAAGATGCTAGGGAGAAGGACCTGATCGTAAGACCGAAGGACCTAAGAGCAAAACAGAATACTCCACACCATCATGGGGAGTATTTTACCAATTCGAGTCGGGTCGGAGCTCCAACAAGTCAAGTAACCGCATCAAAGACCAACAATACCAGAAAGAAAAGCCCACAACAAATTCCAACACGATCCGAAGATTTTGGACCGCCAATTGGCGGTCTTGGACCGCTAATTGGCGGTCCATATTGCTCAGGATCCGTCGAAATTTCTCCTGGACTTGTATTAATGTTCGTTTAGGCTATTTTTGGTATTGGTTTAGTCCCACATCGGGGGATTGTCCCCGATTAGCTTTTTCCATGCTTATAAATAGAACTCTTCACCTTCCATTGTAATTACCCATTGTTTGGTGGCATTCTCTCTACTAAGGAGTGAGCCTTGAAGCAATAACTCAAGGTGGAGAAGAATGCTACCTTCAATGTGAGTCATTGTTAATAAAAGTTTATTTGTTTCTTTTAATCTTGTCTTGTTATGTTGCTTGTTTTGTGTGGGTTACTTTACTTTGTTTAATTTTTTGTTTAGTAATTTTAGTATCGTAGTTAAATGTTTTCTTTACTTAGTCTAATCAGTAGTGTAATGAGTAGTGAGTAGTTCCATCCCCATTTGGGGGGTGGAGAAATATGTGATATAATCATGTAGTGTATTAAGTGTGTGTTATTTTTATCCCTTGAGCTTTATATGATTTCCATAACCATCTAATGGGTTTTCACTCTTATCTTTGATATGCTAATGCTCTTGAATGAAGCTTAGCTTATGCTTTGATTAGTGGACCTATTTTATGGGGAATGATAAGGTTAGGATATGGATGAAGTTAATATTGGAAACACAATTTGTAGTGTATGTGCTCTTGTTGCCTTTACCTTAGCTAATGTCTTGTATGTTTTAATGATGTAGTGAAATCTTAATTCATGTGGAGGCATAGTAGGGTATAGTCTTTATACTTGAGTTCATGTAGCTTCATTCCAATTATTGTCTTGTATGTTTTAATGATGTAGTCATATCTTAATTCATGTGGAGGCAAAGTTGGATGTAGTTTTATGATTTCATGCACTACATGTTGTGAGGAGCTTAATGAACACACACACTTCTTTATGTTCACATTATTTCTCTACCCCCTTTGGGGTTTAGTTTTCTTGCTTTTCTTCCATTTTCATTTGCGTTTTAGTGTAGTTTAGTGTAACCAACTTTTCTTCCCTTTCTTTACCTCTCGCCTTCGCACAAACCAAGTGTCGACACACCTCCCAGTGGACAACCTGTATTTGCCACCGCTTCAACGCGGCCGTGCACTTGCGGTTAAATATAAAACGATCAATCAACTGCACTAAAAAGTATTTGCTGGGCCCAACTGTATTGGATACAGTAGCAAGTATCTTGAGGAGAAGAAGGTATTCTCTCCGAGGGATCGAGATACCGTTCATGTCAAGTGAGTTTCGGAGTAAACCTGGGGAATAGTGATGTGCATTTGACTGCTTAATTATTATTTTTGTAAGGATGTTGTCATTCTGGCTTTCTAGTAAGGTTTCTAGTTTGAGACTTCTAATTACAGGTGCATCACCGGTCGCACGACCCATTTGTCCGTATGATCGGAAGAGTGCATGTGTCGGGGACACATATGATCTTGTATCGGGGATACATGATCAGAGACTTTCGTGTTGTGGATGCGTTCTTGGAGAGAGGAATAGTTGTATATATCAGGGATGTATACATGTGTGCCAGGGACACATAGAGAGGTGATATATTGCCATTGTGTGATTGTATGTATCAGGGATATATGCATATGTGTCAGGAACACAAAAGCAAATGACATGTTGTTATCGTGCTATTGTGCAAGTGGGCGATATTGGATTAATCTAGGATTAATAAGATATTTGCCCAAAGCACTGACACATGGTGCGTTCCCATTGGACTACACATTTAGGGTTTTAGGTGGGGCCATCTATATAAGGAGGGGAGCCTCCCATTGGATGGAGGTTCAAGTGTGCAAACCCTAGCCCCACCAAACCCTAGCCGCCACCTCTCCCTCTCTCTCCCATTCGTCCCTCCACCTCCACCAAGCCAATCCGTGGACTCTTGGGTTGTGGACTCGTGCTTCTTCTCCAAGAGAGTAGAAGATCGACCGGTGCTCCAGAGGATCCCGTGAGGTGATCGCCGATCCACTCCGCTGCCACAGGTTCTCTCCAAGAAGGTAAATCCGAACCTGTAGATTCAATCGTATATTGCTTACAAGTAGAACCTTCTGAATAGCCGATGTGTGATTAAAGAGAGGTTGCATGGAATATTACGTATTGAATGCAACACCTAATAGTTAGGTTAATATTGCAAATCAATTGTTAATACCAAAAAACATTGAACGGGTGTCAAACCTGTGCCCAAACCCTGAGAGAAAGGCCCATGCAACCACAACAACCGGATCACTCTTTTCTGCATTAATTAGTATAAAGCATTAATCCATGTTTTATTGTGGATAAGAATTAGGTGTTATACTTTCTCAAATCAAATATATTCTATACATTATATTAAATGCAAACAAGTAAAGTGTATCAAGAAACTTGGTAGTTAACTTAGTTTTCGATTGGAATCATTGGATGTTCTAACAAGTAAGTAAATATCCAAATAAATGTACATTGTGTTGTAGTCTTATCAAGTCATAGTAGTGTATCTTAATATATCTAGATATATTCCGTGTCCGTATGTGCATATGTATATGAGCAAACGAGCGAGTCCTGAGCGAACAGGACAACGTTCGTGCTTGGTGCGTTTGTTTTTGCGAACGAAAATTTTCGCTAGTGCTCGACTCGTTATGAATCGAGCCGAGCATAACCAAGCGAGTTCCGAGCGAGCCATTAAGCTTGAGCAAAACTTGACAGTCATAACAACACAAGGAGTTTTATGTCATACATAATGATAAGTTTATTCAACATCGAAGAATATTAAATTTGCAAATGAAGGAGAAAAATGAAATTTCAAACACGAAAAGTCAACTTCATAGTTATAGTTTTGTAGTACTTAGTAAGGGTGAGCAAAACCGGATATCCGAATTTTTGGATACCCGAAATCCGGATATCTGGTTTTCCGGATCACCAAAATACCATTCCGGATCCGATCCGGATCAAACTGGATATCCGGATTTTGGATATCCGAAAATTCGGTTTTTTGTTTCCGGATATCCGGTTATTGTTCCCATAAATACCTGCATAAATTTTCACACATTCTCTAAGTTTTGCAATCCAAATTTCAGTCCAAAATAATAATAAAAAATACTATATCAATAATTATGCAGGGATAAAGAAATCATAATCACCAAAACATTCACAAAACTGATTCTCCACCATAAACAAGAAAAGATCAAATGATTCGTAACAAATAAAAATCACAAAGTCAATTTGGAATTCAGGAGTCCAATACAAAGTCAATGTTCTTATAGTAATGCCGGAGTTGGAGAGGAAGGGGACGATGGACTCGAGAGATTAGGGTTCGGTCAGATGAAGAGGGATTCGTGGGAATCCGGTTATTCGGATTTGACGAGCATTCATAATTCGGATTCGGATATCCGAATTCTCCAAAGGTTTGATCCGAATCCGATCCGAAAAGGAGGGTAGAAAATCGGATCGGATATCCGATCCGGATTATTAGTGTCGGATATCCGAATATTCAGATGTAATAAATCAGATACCGGATCGGAAAACCGGATATCCAATTTTTTGGATTTTTTTGCTCATCCCTAGTACTTACGTACTTTATCGTCAATGAGTGTAATGTGAGTGTTTAAATTTCAATGTCCTAAAATCAAATAACCTCTTTAATCGAAACGTACACTTTTGCTAAATTGATGGGAAAATGGAAAAGTTTAGTCGGAAAAAAAGGTTAATTAAAATTTACCCCTCAACTATGATTGAGAAACATTTTAATCTCTTGAATTTTAAAATGTTACCCTCACAACAATTGAACATTGATTTGTGTAATACATTGATATTTTATTTCTATTTTTTAACATATTTATCAGTTTTCTCAAAAAAATTAGTGTTGTTTGCCAAACATGCTTATAATGTATTTTCTGGTGAAGTTTGAATTTAATCGGATGCAAAATTTTACTCGAATTAATTGGTTCAAAATCTGACCCAAATTCGAAGCAAATTCGACAATCAATTTGACTAAAACTTTACCACAAAGATAAATTGGAAGTATGTTCAGTGAACAACACACAATGTTTTTGAGAAAACGGAGGTCAAATTATTATACAAATCAAAGTTAAAAGGTGTGAGCTGGAGTTTTAAAAGTTCAAGGGGTTTTGCTCAAAATGAAGTCACAAGACCAAAGATCAAAACTTTCTTTAATAGATTGAAAACAGTGTAGTAATGCTATTAATAGCTACAAGATGAGATGACTCTTCGAGAAGAAAATTTAAAGAAATCTATTTTTCCTACTCTTTGGGTGGGGTTAGAGCAATGTTCAGGTAGGCGGTCGCCTAGGCGGTAGGCGATCGCTCACCGGCGTGGTCGCCTAGGCGACACCTAGGCGATAGCTCTCCAACAACTAGTTTTTTTGTTTTTTGTTTTTTTTATAAAAATTATAAGATTGTCATTACCCCAAATCCTATATAAACCTCTCCAAACCTCTTCATTTTTCACACCTCTCTCATTCTATTCTTCATCATCATTCTATTCTAATCTTCAAGTTTTCTAATCATCAAGTTTTCACGATTAAGTCTCCGGTCTGTTGCCTAGTTTTGAAGTTGAAAAGTGAAGTCTCCGATCCGGTTCTTCATTCTCCAACCGCCAAAATCAAGTGCATCTTTTTTATGAACTCTGAGTTAGTTAACTACATTTGTAATCGTACTACTAAGCAATAAATTGTATAGCTAAGTGTTTAGGTGGGTAGAGGGGATGCCTAGTGAGACATTGGTCGAGGAACTATGTGTCTTTTTGAAGCCTAAACATGTATGATTTTTTTAGATAATATTTGTGCATTTTTTCCTGATTTTTTAACTATTTTATCAAATTTAATTGATTTAAAAATATTAAAAAATGACCGCCCAGAGCTGGGCGGTAGCACAATAGCCTAGGCGGTCGTCCTGGCGACGGGATGCACCCGGTCGCGTAGGCGTTGCATGAACGTTGGGTTAGAGAGAAATTTTAAAACCAAAAGAAAATAAAAAAGCTGAAATCTTTGGAACCCAATGAGAACAAGCAGGTATTCTCACTGACCAGTAAGATGACTCTTCCAAGAAGAAAATTCAAAGAAATCTTTTTTCCTACTCTCTGGGTGGGGTTAGCCGGTAAGAGAGAAATTTTAAAACCAAAAGAAAATAAAAAAGTTGAAATCTTTGGAACCCAACAGGAATCAGCTGGTGTTCTCACTGACTAATGAGATGGCTCTTCCAAGAAGAAATTTTAAAGAAATATTTTTCCTACTCTTTGGGTGGGGTTAGCCGCTAAGAGAGAAATTGTAAAACCAAAAGAAAATGAAAAAGCTAAAATCTTTGGAGCCTAACAGGAATCGGCTGGTGTTCTCACCGACTAATGAGATGACTCTTCCAAGAAGACATTTTAAAGAAATATGTTTTTCTACTCTCTGGGTGGGCACGTGGCGTTAGAGAGAAATTTTAAAACCAAAGAAAATATAAAAGCTGAAATCTTTGGAACCCAACAAGAACCAGCTGGTGTTCTCACTGACTAATGAGATTTAGACATAAAAAGCACAATCAACCAATAATTAGAGGGAGAAGACGTCTGTTTTTTGTTTGGTCTGTTTGTGATTTGGTTGGTCTGATGGATCCATTAACAACCAATTCGATTTTTTTTTATTTGGTTAGAAAATATTAGCCAAAAAAGTGGGAAAAAGAATATACTTGTGATTTTCGTAGCGGCGTTGAATTTTTTTGGATCTCTTATCTTGTGTGTAGTACACAATATTTGCAAAAGACCAATCATTTCTTTTGTTGTGATCTTGTAGTGGAAGGTGTCTCAAAACACATAATAAAAGATCGGTCCAAACAATTATTTTTAGAGTGAATTATTTTCATCGTAACAAGATCTTCAATCATACACCAAATCCCAAACATTCTAACATGACGACGACCCCGCCCGTCGGACCACATACCGTTCCTGCTCGTTTTGATCCAACGACCCAACTCGTTTGGTGAAAATGATTATGCTCATATGGTAAAAACGACCTAGCTCGACGATGTGTCCTGCGCAGGACTAGTGGGTTCCAGCTTATTTGGGGTGGAAAAACGACCCAACTTGTTTGTTGGAAAAATGTCCCAGTTCATTTTTTGTTCTCTCAAATCAACAGTCTTTCACGCATGAACCCAATAGGTTCTTAATTTGGAAATATGATTTAATATGAAAGTTTTACGTCTCGAAATCTTCTTTGTAACGAGTCTTGAATCGCCTTATTTGGATATGGTAGGAGAGAGTAATGCACAAATGATTGAAGATCTATTCATTATCGAGTCTCCAAAAAAGGATCTGTCTTGATACATTTTTCGCCCTTATATCATCGTAATTTGGCAAGTTGATTAGTAGCATATTATACATTACATTCATGTTATAGATCATTTATTTCACTCCAATTTTGTTTTACTCGAGTATCTATTTGATGTGTTTAAGGGTTTAGGCAACAAAGAAGATAAAATGACCTACAAGAAGGATGAGCTGATTTAGAAGGTTCTTGACCTGATTGCAATGTTAAGGACTGGATTGTAACTCACGAAGGACTTACGTTAAAACCTGAAGGGACTTAAGTGTAAAGAAAAGTATGTTGGTTGCAAAAGTCTAGAATCTCCCGAACATAAGGAGTAATTCGACAATTAAAACCAAATGAGATTCAACCAACAACTTTGGGCGCACTCCACGTGTTTATTATGTTAATAACTCAAGCTGTGGTTAAAAGGTGGAGGTGATCCAAGAAAAATGATCCGCCAGTGGCGGATTACACTGGTGGATCCGGTTAAGAATTTGGCAGCTGGATTTCTATGGTGGGTTGGGTTCTCGGGTCAGAGCAATATGCAACATCTACATCTGATTTACAACTGTCTGATTGTGCCCAGATCCATCCAAACCCTCTAATTTTCTATAAATACACTTGTAATGTCTTCTTTCTTCTTCTTCCTCCTTCCCCATTAGAGTGTGTTTTAATTTCATGTTTCAATAGTGTAAATAAGGGGTTGGAGAGGAGCAAGTTTTGTATTTTTATTTCTTAATCTAGTTTAGTTCTTGTTCTTTACATTAATGTCTTTACTTTGATGCAATTTCTTTGATGTTTGTCTTTTCTTAATCTTGTTTTCTTCATTTCCAATAAGGTTTTGGGTTGTTTTTATGCTTTCTTTAGTTTAGAGATGAGTAGAGAGTAGTCCATCCCCATTTGGGGGGGGGGGGGGGGGGGGGGGTGTGGAGAAGAAGGCGTTGAGATTATGCAATGTATTAGTGTGTGTGTTAATCCTACCTTTGAACCTCACATTAGTTCCATAACATTTTGATGAGATTTTTACTCTTATCTTTGGTGTGTTAATGCTCTTGAGTGAAGCTTAGCACATGCTTAGATTAGTGAGCCTATTTTATAGGGAATGATAATGTGAGGATAAGAATGGAGTGGAAGAAGGAAACATAACATGTGCTCATGTTGGTCTCTTCCTAATTAATTTCTTGTATGTTTTAATGATTGTGTTAAATCTTATTTCATGTGGAGACATGGTGGGGTTTGATCATTATGCATGAGATCATTTAGTATCACTTAAATTATTATTTTTTATGTTTTAATGATAATATTTTATCTTATTTTATGGGGAGGCAAAATTGGATTTGGTTTTATGGATTTCACATATTACATGTTTTGATGAGCACAATTGAACACACACATACACATATTTTTATTTGCATATTCTCTCTCTACCCCCCTAAGGAGTTTTATTTTATCGTTTGTTTTTTATTTCACTCACATCGTATTCTAATTCAGCTCGTATTCCTCTCTCTTCTTTCCCTCACTCGAATATGGTGGATTTTGACACACGCGCGCTCCCTGTAGACTCGATTGAACACACACACATAAACATATTTTTATTTCCATATTCTTTCTCTACCCCCTAAGGAGTTTTATTTTATCGTTTGTTTTTTATTTCACTCACATCGTAGTTTAATTCAGCTCGTATTCCTCTCTCTTTTTTCCCTCACTCGAATATGGTGGATTTCGACTCACACGCGCGCTCACTGTAGACTCGACTCGTACTTGTCACCGCTTCATCGGGGTCGTGCACTTGCGGTATTATAACTGATTCAAAATCGCAAGTCATAAGAGAAATAAATATGTGCTTCTTTCAATTGTCTTTCCAATGGATCTGTAATCATCAAATTCTGTATTTGTATATGGATGTTATATATAAAATGACCCAAATTGTTTGGTCAAACAACCTAGCTCGTTCGGGCCTCGTTTGGGAGTGCACAGAGTGGGTTGGGGTTGGGCACGAAACTAATTTACAAATTGGGTTCCGAATTTGGAAATATTTTAAATATAAAAGTTTTGCGTCTCAAAATCTTCTCTGTAAAGGGTCTTGAATTGCCTTATTTGGTTATCGGATGAGAGATTTATGCACAAAGTATTGATGATCTGTCGATTTTACAGTTTCCATATACGGTCTGTCTTCAGACATGTTTTTCAACCCTGTATCATCGGAATTTGGCAAGTCGTAAGAGACTAATATGTGCTCATTTCAATTATCTTTCCAACAGATTTGAAATCATCAAATTCTATATTTGAGTGTGGATATTATGTAGGGGTGAGCATCGGTCCGGACCAAACAAGACCTAGACTATCTCCATGGTCCGTACCAAAGACCGGACTGAACCGAACCCAGACCAATCGGTCCGGTCCAAAAACCCAGACCATACTGGGTTTTTATATTAAATTTTGGGAAATAGATTGGGTTCAGACATGATTGGACCGTACCAGATCGAAACACGGTCCGTCTCCAGGTCCGGACGGGTCGGATCTGGTCCGGTCCAAAAAACTAGACCGAACCGATTTCTGCACAACCCTAATGTTATGAGTAAAACAAGTGATGCGTCATGAGCGGGATGAGTGCGTCCTGAGTGGGATTAGTGCATCTTTCACGCCATTTTATAGCCCATTAAGTTCCGAATTTGGAAATATGTTAAATACTTAAGTTTAGTGTCTAAAAATCATCTTTTGTAAAGAGTCTTAATCGCCTTATTTCGATATTAGAGGAGAGAGTTATGTACAAATTATTGTTGATCTGTTGATTGTCAAGTTTCCAAATACGGTTTGTCTTGACACATGTTTTTTTAGCCCCATATCGTCAAAATTTGGCATATTGTAAGCAACGAATATGTGCGCCTTTCAATTATCTTTTCAACGGATCTAGAATCATCAAATTCTATATATGGATGTGGATGTTATGAGTAAAACTAGTGACGCGTCACGCGCGGGACGAGTGCATCCTGAGCAGGACTGGTGCATCCCGAGTGGGACTGATGCATCTTCCACGTCATTTAGGAGTCCATTAGGTTCAAAATTTGGGAATATGTTAAATACAAAAGGTTTGTGTCTCAAAATCTTCTTTGTAACGAGTTTTTAATCACCTTATTTAGATATTGGAGGAGAGAGTTATGTTCAAATTATTGAAGATCTGTTGATTGTCCATTTTTCAAATACGATATATCTTAAGATACGTTATTCACCCTCTTATCATCGAAATTTGACAAGCCGAAAGAGAAACGAATATGTGTTCCTTAGAATTGTCTTCGTAAAGGATCTGTATTTCACAAGTTATCTTGTCTTATTTGGATGTCCACCATCCTTCGTCGTTTTATAGAACTAACATCTAGTACAACATTCTGAAGACCCGATGTGGGATTAAAGAGAAGATGCATGAAACATTACGTATTTTATGCAACACCTAATAGTTAAGTTAATACTGCAAATCAATTCTTAATACCAAAAAAACACTGAACGAGTGTCAAACCCGCGCCCCAAACCCTGAGAGCAAGGCCCTTCCCAGCACCACAATAGCCGAATCACTCTTTTTTTTGCAATGATTAGTATACAACACTAATCCATGTTTTATTGCAAATGTGAATTAGGTGTTAAACTTTCTGGAATCAAATATATTCTATACATTATATTACATGCAAACATGTAAAGTGTATGAAGAAACTTGGCAGTTGAACACGGTTTTTGATTCGAATAAATGGATGTTCTATATCCAAATAAATGTACATTTTGTTAGTCTTATCAAGTCATAGTAATGTATCTTAATATATCTAGATATATTCCATGTTTGTATGTGTATATGTATACGAGCAAGCCAACGAACGAGTCACAAGCGAGCCACCGAGAGAGTCTTGAGCAAGCAAGGCAGTACTCGTGCTCGGCTCGTTTATTTTTGCTCATGCTTGACTCGCTTTGAATCGCATCGAGCCACGAGACGACCAGAACCAAGCGAGTTCCAAGCTAGTCATCAAGCTCGAACGAAGCTTGACAGTCGTACCAGCTCAACTAGTGTTATGTTATACATCATGATAAGTTTAGGGAACTACTATTTGTCGCCGGATTACTACTTAAATTGCCCCCCAACAATAACCATTTTGCCTTTCACAATTCATTTAATACTCATTTCGTCCCGTGTCTTAAAATAAGGTTTTGCCTGAGTTTTCCTCACATTCCCAGTACCAACACCACAAAAATATATGGCGAAATGCCTAGATCTTGTGAGGTAAGTGGGGGATTTTTTTTCGTCTCGGACATCTAGATACGCCGCCGCCCCCAAGGATGAGGTGTCTGGCTGGGATGCCTCCTCAAAGGATACGACATCCCAGCCAGACGCCCCATCCTTGGGGGTGACACCTCTTTAAGCCGTCGTGCCCAAGGAGGGGGCGTCTCAGACAGACCCCCAAATTTATTTATATTTATTTTAAATTTATTTATGATGTGTTATTTTAAATTATTTCAGGTTCCGTTGCAAGATTTCGGTGGTGATGAGGTAGATTATAGTAAGTTTTTTGATAGTAAATCAGTATTTCCAACTATCGAGGACGCGTGTAAATAGGCGAAACAAGTTGCCATCGGAGTTGGATTTTTTTTGGTAATATCATCCTACAAATCAAAAGCAGATAATCGGATAGATTGTTAACTGAGATACGGTCACAGAAATGAATTGAGTTATCGTGATATGGATATTGCACTACGGAAGAACACAAAAAGAAAGGGTTGTGGTTGTCGTTTTTTGATAAAGGTGGTCGAGTGACGGGATCGTGATGGATGTGTCGTAGTTTCTAATAGTACTCATGGGCAACACAAGCACAAACTTGCAGTTTATCCGGAGGGTCACCGACAGATCAGCAGTCTTAGTTCTGGGGCCAAGAAAATTGTTCGTGATATGACTGAGGCACAAGCAAGACCACGTAACATTTTGTTTGCAGTAAATGAGAAATTCCTGGATGATAATCACAATCAGAGACACATTTATAACTTCTGAGAGTACATGAGGAGGACGAAATCTAAAGATAGGAATACCGCTCTGTAGTTTCTGAATAAGGCAGTGCAGTATCATTACTTACATTGGATTATGGTGGATGAAGAAACAAATATCACCACTAATGCATTTTTGGCACATCCGACGTCAGTTCAGTTGTTGCGCACATACCATTTTGTAATCTGCATGGATTCGACGTACAAAACGAACAAGTACAAGATGCCTTTGTTCGAGATGGCATGAGGTGACTCCAACAAACATGAACTTCCTCATCGGCTATGCCATTATGAAGGATGAGACTGAGTCTAGTTACCGGTGGGTGTTAGAGAAGTTGCAAGATCTTTGATTGGATACTGTCAGCCCGACTGCAATAATAACGGACCAGAAGTTGGGCCTGATGCGACCAGTGGGAGAGATGTTTCCTGATTGTGCTCATTTACTTTGCACCTGATATATCAACAAAGACGTATACAACTACGCATACCACGTATTCGGCAAGAACAAGAAGCTTGCATACAATTTGAAGTGTGGAAAGTGGAGGAAAGTCATGTTTTCTGCTTCACAGACCGAGTACGATAGAGCTCTCCATAATCTGAAAGATACTTTTTAGTCTTGGCAAGTTCTCACGGAGTATCTGGAAGACACGTGGTTAGTGCCTAAAGAAAAGTTTGCATTGAATTGGACGAATAAAGTCCATTTCGGCAACACTACAAACCGTACGGTGGAAAGCGCCCATTCGTCTCTGAAAGAGTGGATCACTACATCAACTGCAGCTCTGGACACTCCTTTCGACCGCGTGAACGCGGCTATTGAAATGCAGCTGGCGAATATTTGGAACTTTCTTGAAGAGTTGAGACGTCGTAATTTGACTAATTACATAAGTGCTTTGTATCAACATATAAATGGTCGAGTTTCGCATCACTGCTTGTCATTATTGAGTGAGGAGTTGAAGAGAATGTAGGACTTAAGCAATCAAGTTGAATATCGCTGTAGGTGTGCTTTTCTGACATCACATGGGATTCCTTGTGCTTGTACCAAGCACGATTGTATTGAGTCAGGTGATGGAATTTATTTAGAGCATATTCATCCATTCTGGAAAACACTTGTCATTGGAGAAGGAGTCCAGATGTCAGAGTTTGTGGATCAGTCAGCACAAGACGTCGAGCCTTTTCGGAAGATCGTTGATGAGATTTCGGGGAGCAACCCTGCAATAATTCGTAGTCTCTCTCGTATTTTCTACGCAGAGTTACACCCCGATCAGTCGAACTATCAAGAACCCGCAGAAATTACTAAGGTACGAGGTCGACCAATGGGAAAGTCGACACGTATTGACCCGAGTGCCTTTGAGTATCCTGAGCAAGGTCGTGGTCAGTTTTCCAGTAGTGCGAGCAGGGGTCGTGGTCGGTCTTCCAATTCGTCTCGATCGTCCGTAACCACGGGTGCAGGATCTGGTATGATGATATGTTTGTTGTTACTGCTATTACTTAGTTGTTTGTTGTTATTAATATATATATATATAACTTTGCTATTTTCCATCTTATAGTGTCCAGACGGATTGATGTCGATAACTTCCCATATGTTGATAGACTACCAGGAATCATTTTACCATTTCTAGAGAGGTGGAATGACGTATGTGATGATGGCAATTGTGGATTTGATGTATTGCTGATGTCTTCCATAGTGGTCAAGACAATTGGTTGTACGCCCGTCGTGCAATTTCTAATGAGATAGGTGTGCATCCTATTTATGAGCACGTCTATTACGGTTGTGTGGTACAGGCTTGTCAGCGAATTGATTGGGGCGGAGGACCTTGTGACGAGGATCACTATATGGAGGTTTGGGCCGACTTGTTCCCGATTGCTGATGTTTACAAGTGTGCAGTTATGTATTTCTCAGTGGGAACGGATGGTTCGTTGTACCCTTGTCTTACAGTGATACCTTGGGGAAGTTTGTCTTCCATGACGAAGTCATGCAGAGAGTTGGTGATTGCTCATTTAGGGAGTCACAAACATTTTATTCGCTTGGAATTAGTTGAGGGATTCACAGTACCTCCTATAGCGACCTTGTGGTTTCAAATGCTAGATGAGAGTGTTGCTGGATGAGAGGAAGAGTACGAAAGTAGGAGAGCATATTGGGACCGGTTATGTAGTACATTTTGATTGTAGTTTGTAATGCATTTGTAATGTATAATATATCGATGATTATATCGTGTATTTGTACTTATATCGTGTTGTTCTTTTATCAGATTTTAAATTTAATTTATGTTACATATACCAAACAGGTCTATGATATGCTCGTGAGAAATAATACTAAAAATACGACAAATAAACAAATAAGGAGAAGATATGTTTGTCAGAAATAAATAATAAAAGTACAACAGATAAGCAAATACCAACAATTGTAGTAACAGTTCAACATATAATAAAATAAATAATGTGTAAGCTAACTACAACTCATCATTCGAATCCTGGTCCGAAATACCTAACTGATTGTTCCACACCTCAACGAGGTCATCCAAATATGTACATGTAGATCTCGTCTCCTCGTTCGACATCTAGTCCCTATATCGCAAGAACGGCTACATAACCCATATCGCCCTACTCATCTACTATATGTAACTTAAAAATTAGCGTACATTCACAATGAAAACAAAATATACATTACAAATAAAAATTAAATTAGATAAACTTACCGCATCGCCACATGTCCTATCCAGTGGTCTCTCCGGTCTCAGGACGGTATCGCACACGGTAACTGGATGTGAGCACCTACTGAACAACTCAAAATAATCTGCATCACAAGTGGAGGGGTCGCGGCTACGTCTCAGATCGTCCAGGTGAAGTCGGCCTACTCTCGGAAATGTCCTTCAAACTGATTTCACGCTCGAAGTGTTGTGCCTGACGTCGTACGTCGTCGCAATCGCAGACCGTTATGCATGCTCTGGCGTCAGGATGTCAACCGGGATCACCTGAACGTACCCTAACTGACGCAAGACGTGATCAGGAAAATAAGGCTCTGTGATATCCCGATAACGAATAACGCCCATAAATGTAGTCCTCGGCACAACTACAACTGGCTCAGGACCATACGGCAACCACTCCACCTAAACATTTATACGTTACTAATAATAAACTTGAAATTTAAGTAAACGTGAATGATATATAAATTTTATTCTTGCGATGTAGTCATCTGATCTAGCCGTCTACGAATGGAAAGGAGTCGTCCCTCACTCTTATCCTCGGTCTGGACAGCCCACATATGCGAACGAGGATGACCATCCTCAATGATCGTCTGCTCTCGATGCGGGCGGAAAGCAGGAATACTCATATATCTAAGC
Organism: Triglochin maritima; assembly: GCA_963682175.1. NCBI lineage: Eukaryota > Viridiplantae > Streptophyta > Magnoliopsida > Alismatales > Juncaginaceae > Triglochin > Triglochin maritima. The sequence goes on from OY821789.1 coordinate 31,616,150, forward strand.
CTCCAGCAGCGTAAGACAACCAGTAATGCCAGAACAATCAGCACGACTTGCTATCCCCAACTGGCGATACAAATATGCCAATGCCGTCGACCCCCATGAGTACTGACCAATGGTATCTGGGTCTCTCGCATCCAATAGGTTACGTGATCTGACTCTGCAACCGCTCTTGTCGACAAACAAGACAACCTAGCAGTAAGAAGAGGTAGGCAGTCATCTACGTATTGTCAGTCCGTGGTGGTCGTCCCCATCTGCAACAATCGTCCACAATGTCGATGCTAACACCACCGCCGCTCCACAATAAGTTATCCCGCCCAAGACTATCAAGGGTGACCCTTGAGCAACTATGATACATACATCTTCAGCTCAGACGTCGGTGCCTGAGCACTTACCATACGACCCTCAACAGAAATGCGCAGAATCTGGAAGACGTCATGCAACATGATCGTCATCTCTCCGAAAGGCATGTGGAAACTATTGGTGTCAGGCTGCCACCGATCCACGCCGAAATCAACGACATGTCAAGGCAGGAGAACATGTTGTATGGCAAGTGACCCAATCCACTATCACTAATGGTCGTTGTCATAACATCACTTATATCTGAACGCCAAGCATGCAATGCCGTATAGGCTCTATGCCGATTATGGCACTTCAGAACCTTTCGATCTTCGCCCTTCCAAATGCGTCTAGCGATGTGGCCCCCGAAACTCAGAATGACGCTGCCATCTAGAGGACCACCAAATATCATACCCGTCACGATCCAAGAATCATCATAAACCATCTTCTTCTTCTTCTGAGCTTGGGCATCTGCAATGCACGAACTCGAATCACCGGTCACAAACTGACCACCTCGACCCTTCCTAATGACTCACTCAGCCGAAGACTACAATGTCGCCCCCGTTCTCGACCATACTACTGTCTCGCCTCCTCCTGCGGCTCCAAGTCATACCGACCCCCATCGTCACTCTCGTCGTGATTCCCCACCTCATCTAAATCATCATCGTTGTCGAAAGAATCCTCAGGTGTCTGACAACGACGTAAAATATATATCTCTCTCTCATAACTGAAGCAGAAATACCTCGTCTACGTGGATGACGATGACCTGACTCATCTGCTAAACTATGTACAACGCGTAAGGGAATTGATTTCCCTTTTCCTCCACGGTAACCCGATGGCTATTAATTCAATTTTAGAAATAAAATTGCGTTAATGAATTTACAAATTGATCATGAAACTAATAATAATAATTAATCAATTTAACTAATTACTAAACTAATTTAACTAATTATTAACCTAATAATCAATTTATTTAGCATTTATCACAAATTATAATCAATTTGAATTTTAAAAAAAATTCTGAAAAAATGGAGGAGGCGTCTGACGGAGCCGCCTCCCCGAGGGGTGGCTCCGACGGGCGCCCCACAGTTGGGTCGGGCGTTCGGGGCGCCCGCGTGAAGTGTCTGACGTAAAATATCTCTGTCTCCTAACTGAAACAGAAATCTCTCTCCTAACTTGATGGTTGAGAGAGCCGAAGTTATCTTCTCTTATTTGAAAGTCCACCATCCTTTGAGGCTTTATAGAACAAACATCTAGTACAACATTCGGAATAGCCGATGTGGGATTAAAGAGAAATGCATGAAAAATTGCATATTTTATGCAACACCTAATAGTTAGGTTAATATTGCAAATCAATTGTTCATTAAAAAACACTAAACGGGTGTCAAACCCTCGCTCCAAACCTTAGAGCAAGGCCTTCCCACCACACAACAGCGGAATCACTCTTTTTTTGCAGTAATTAGTATAAAACACAAATCCACGTTTTATTACGGATGTGAATTAAGTGTTGAACTTTCTCAAATCAAATATATTCTATACAATATATTACATGCAAACATGTAAAGTGTATGGAGAATCTTGGTAGTTGAACTCGGTTTTCGATTCGAATCGTTGGATGTTCTAACAAGTAAGTAAATATCCAAATAAATGTGCATTGTGTTGTAGTCTTATCAAGTCATAGTAATGTATCTTTATATATCTAGATATATTTTGTGTCCGCATGTACATATCTATGTATGGACGTGTACGAGTCCCGAGCGAGCGGGGTAGTGCTCGGGCTCGGCTTGGTTATTTTGTCAAGTGGAAATTTTTGCTCATGCTTGACTCGTTGTGAATCGCGTTGAGCCACGAGCCGGGTAGAACCGATCGAGCTCGAGCGAAACTTGACGGCCATACCAGCTCAAGTAGTTTTATGTCATACATCATGATAAGTTTTTCAACGTGGAAGAATATTAAATTTGCAAATGGAGGAGAAAAATGAAATGTTAAACATGAAAAGGCAACTTCGTCGCTATAATTATCACATTTTTTTCAAGAACCAGAGTCAGATTTTATGGGCTTTGAGAATCCGATTATGATTCATAACCAGATTCTATAATTAATCTACATTATCTGCTTATTTAAAATGAGGAGAGTAGCATATTTAAACATGTGTATTGAATTTTTTTTCTTAATTTAAATTAACGGATGAAGGCTAGCGCTGTGACAGCACAACCTCCATCAAGCAAAATACATAATAGCTCTTTAAATTGATGCCTACATCTACTAAAGATTTCCTTATAGCTCCTTAAATCCGTAATTTTGAGAAAGAGCGGTGACATATATCACCAAAAAAATTGAAATGTGAAAACGCCTTAATATCTATAAAAAAATTAAAAAAAAACGATGGAAAGAGATCATCAATATTTGAGCTTCATAAAAAAAATCCCGTGGCATAAAAAGTTTCAAGATTTATACCACATGTATTGGGGTCACTTACAACTTACAATCTCCTCTTGCGTCTCTCAGTAATTCTTTTTCCCCCACCACAATAGCACAGGGTTAGAGTTGGGAGGAACAAAACAACTAAAAAGAAAACAACGTAGGAAATGGAGATAGAGGACAAAAACTTCAGGTGCCCCGGATAGTTACCTTTAAAAAGGATAAATTTTAGCAAATAAGTAGTAGCACTGGTGGAGAAGTAGCTTTCGAGAACAGAGAGAGCAATTATTTCCCATTTTAGTCGTCCAAATCACTTAGGGTTGCAATTCGGATTATGACACGATAATCCGATACAAATCCGACACAAAAAATACAAGTGTATGTCGTAACAGGGTTGACACGATTAACCTGTAATAAAATGAGTTGGGTTTGAGTTTAGTACATGTAAGTTGTTTCCAACCCAATTACATATATCTATATAATACATATACATATTTATTTTTATAGGTGAATTTTTAAATGAGGTAAACCTTACTCGGGCTCAAATGAGGTCACGTAATAGGGATTGCTAGATTTTAATTCAACATATATATTGTGTTGATAAGAAATTGAGTCTTTTTAATAATAACGATTAATTGATAGTTTCTAAATCTTTTCAAACCATACCTAACATGCAACTTTTATATAAATTCACAAACAATGCACACTTTTGGACGTTCACTACAAATCCCAATTCAATCATCCATTCATTATTATCCTTCCAAATAAGGATTCTTGTTTTCAAAATTTAACTAATTAGGAATATTTGGTGATTGTTGCTCAAATGTATCCAATTATGCAATAACAATGCATCTTTTTTATATAATGTATCGTATTAATAAAAATTAAATTACAAAGCCGAATAAAACATTTGAACCACCAAATGCATATCTTAAAAAAACTTGCAATTTTAATAAATTCAAATTTTAATGCAATTTTGTAATTTTAATGTAATTACAAAATTTTAAATTTGCATTTTTAATGTCTTTCAATGACAAAGTATTCTCGTACTAGTAAAAAATCGTTTTTTCAATCTAAACTATAATTGCATACTTTAATTTTAAATTACATTACTGCAGAAAATAGCAAATCGGGACTTGCAGTGTTTCGCCAAAAAAATGTTCCATTGGATTAACGATGAAACAAAACAATAACATACAAACAATTTAAAAAATAACAATTGCATTTTGCCATATTCTGATAAATTGTTAAATTTACTAAAATCTGAATAATAAAACCTAATTTTTTAATACATTATCCGAAAAGGAATATCAAAGGAAAGCGACGATTTGGGTAAACGGTTTTGATGAAGGACTTAATTGCGTCGGGGAAATTGTGTCCAACTTTTCTTTTATATATTGATAATTATGGAATTTCCTTTTATTGTTTCTAAATCTCACTTCCATGGATCCAACGGTATTAATCAAAATCTAACGATTCAATAGTTTATTTCGACAACTTCTTTTGAACATGAGTATTGATACATGGACGATGTGCGTCACCATCCACGTCAGCAAGTCTGGGTTTTTTAATTTTTTAAATCATTTCAAAAATCTGATTTTCGATAAAGGGAAACGATTTGCTTCCAAAGAAATGGTGGGATGATTCAAATTCTTTTCATTACAACAAATCTAGTTGAACCACAACATTTTCAAAAAAATACACTTAAAACAAACCTTAATCTCTCTTCTGCCCGGAATCATTCAAACAAACCTTAAAGCTTCCTCCGCTACGTTGACCCAAACAGAAGTGTCATTGGCAAAGTGTAATTTTAACCCTCGAGCAATTTTGTCTGAAAAAGGACAAAATCGTGCATAAAAAGGACAATGTCGTATATAAAAATAGACAGTGACCGTTGACGTGGTACACCTAATACCACATCAGACAAATTACGACTGTAAACTGTCCGACGTGGTACATCTAATATCACGTTGGATTTTCAGCTACCAACATGATACACCTAATACCACGTCAGATTGTCAATATCTGACGTAGTCAAGGCGATGTAATACCTGTATTTTCTAGCAATGTTAATTTAATTTTAATGGCGTTTCAATGGATGCTATTGCTAATGGATTCTTTATTTGAGACCCAAGAAATTTTGGTGCAAAGCACGTGTATCTAAGCAATTTTCTATAAGTTGCCGTGCAAAGGTCCAATATTCATCATTTTAATGGGTACCGAAGCAAAAAATGTGATTTTTCTTCTTCACGTTATGGGTGTATTTGAGAGTGGTAATTGGGAGAATCAGATTCTCCTTAATCAGTGTTTTTACTGTTGCAGAGGAATGTATGGATTCTTGAACACAAAAATTGTCCGTTCGAGCGATTGTTTGGCTGTGCGATTTGGGTGAAATGATTTAACGTCCATCGACAATGGTAACGTCCAATCTGCCCTTGCTTTCCTTTTCCTTATAAAATCCCCCACCAAGAAGACTCCTCCATCCTGCTCCAAGAATACTCATCCATCCCTCGTCACATTTTACGTTCCTTCTCCTTCCCCTACGGAGTTGTACATGTCCTTCCCCTAAACACCGATGGCGATCATCGACGAGGTTGTTCACCCGACACTTCCTTCCAGCGGTTTAGGGTGCTTCTGTGGTTACCTTGCGCGCAAAGAACGGGCATCGTCGTCCAACTTGTCGGACAAGTGGTACTACCAATGTGGAGCCCCAAATGTAAGGTGTGCCATGCTTATGGTTTTGAGCTCCTCTAATCATTGTTGGTTTGTTATTGTAAATGTTTTCCTGTATAGGGTATCCCCCGATGTCAGTTTATGGCGAAGGAGTAGACCCTAATTGTCATTGTCCACCTCATACACTTCGAGCAAGACCGAAACCATAGGCTGGTCCTAAATGCCCTTACCAACCTCGATGTGTCGATGAAGGTTGTGGAGCAAAGTACCAGTGAGACAAACGATCCACCCCTGATGGCCGATCAAGGTGGTTTAGGTAATTTATTTACTGGAGTACAATTACAAAATGCAGGGGATGTGAGAGGATGCAAGTTCTTGTCATGGTAGTCAATATGCAGGGGATGTCTTGAAGCTTAAAGTCAATATGAATATGCAACAGTAACTTCACTTGAAATTGAACCATTATTTTTTATGTTTTCGTTTTTTGCTTACAAGATCCTCAATCCATATTCCTTGGTGATGACCATCTCGAAGAAGTAAGTTGTCAACAGTTCTGTCGTCATCGAGCGATTTAAGTTCAATACTTGTGCAAACGGGGGAATTTTTGCAATCTCATTAACATCTTCTTGAAACTATTTGATGTTTTCCTTCTAAAAGCACTGACCATTCATTAGCAAATGGGTTTGTTACATAGAAAAATTGTTTTGCTTGAGATGCTAGAATGAAATGATCTTCCTTAAAACCTTGTTTTTTAAGGTTCACCAAAGTAAACCTCAACTCATCGACTTGAATACCATTATTATTGTCCACCCACTTGCATTTATATACAACAACGTTGGATTTAATAAAATTCAACTCCCATATTTCTTCAATCTTACCATAATAAGACATATTGACATATATGAGATTTCTATCTTTCAAACTAGAAATGTGCAACGATTCAGCTACCAAAGTGACCCCACTATTCTGCATTGTGTTTTTGTCGTCCTCTATTTTGGTATAGAAAGAAAAGTCATTGATATCATAGTCCTTATAAGATGTCACTATAGGATGAGGTATGTATGTGTTAACTTCAAATTTTCAGAAACATCACGGTTGTACACAATTTCCCTGAACCAATCAATGAAAATTTTATTGTGAGAATTAATTACTTGTTGATCAGTCCACGTAGGATATTTTTCTTTTACTTTGGTCATGTGCTCATCCAAATAATGTTGGACTTCATCAGAATTGCACAACACATATAAATACGCTTTCAAAAGATTCTCACCTTTTGGACTTATCATCTTCGTACCACGCGTACCTTTCCCTCCAATCATATCTTCATGTCAGTTGTTAGGAAGTCCGACACTCTTTGTATGAGTCAATTACTCATTACAAAACTCAATTACCTATTGATCTATGTAACCTTTAACAATGCTCTCATTTGGTCTTCGTCTATTGTTACAATAATCTTTCAACTCACCCATGTAAGGCTCGGAAGGACACATCCACCTCAAAAATACTAGACCAAGTAGCTTAACTTCTCTAACCAGATGAACTACCAAATGAACCATAATACCTCCAACTGACATATCGTAACGACCACTTCATTCTGTAACTTATCTAAATACTTTGGATCAATTACTTTGTTATAAATCATATTGAAGAAGAAATAAAATTTTATAATAGTTTGTCTAATGTGTTTTGGCAATATCAATCTAATAGCAATAGGTAACAACTGTTGCATCAACACACGGCAATCATGAGACTTCAAACCAAGTAGATTCAAATCTTTCATTGAAACAAGATTACTAATATTAAAGAATATCCCTACGATACTTTGACACCACGTAGACACTAACACAAAGCTAATTTCTCCTTTCTGGACAAAGTGTAACAAGCTGGTGGTAAATACTTACGAGTACACTTACTCTCTGGTGCTAGTTTTGCTCGAATACCAAGTTCAAGTAGATCAAGTTTGGTATTATATCCATTTTTAGTCTTACCTGGTATGTTCAAAAGAGTTCCTAACAAACTGTCACAAACATTTCTTTCAACATGCATCACAACATACAATGTTTGACTTCTAAGGTCTCCCAATAAGGAAGGTTAAAAAAAGGGATTTTTTTCTTCCAACTGCACTTATCATTATTGTGTTTGTAAGGCTTCCTGATTTTGCATTGGATGTTCTTCACTCGCTCAAGAACTTGTCTTATACTGAATTCTATAGGGGGTTTTCAAATTTCTGTTTTCCATTAAATGCTCTTTTCATTTTACGGTACGGATGACTCATAGGAATTTGCGATGATCAAGATACATTGTCTTGTTGTCATGCACAAGATGCAAAGAACACGTGTTTTCTTCACAAATAAGACATGCTTTGTGCCCTTTCAATGAATAGCCAGACAAATTTGCATATGTAGGGAAGTCATTAATTGTGCAAAATATCATTGCACGCATTGTAAATGTCTGTTGATGGTGGGCATTCCACACTTGCTCACATTCATTCCATAATTTCTTTAAGTCATCAATGAGGGGAGCCAAATACACATCTATGTCATTTCCCGGTTATTTTGGACCAGAAATCATTAAAGACAACATCATGTATCTATGTTTCATACTTAACCACAGAGGTAGATTGTACATAACCAGTAGCATAGATCATGAACTATGAAGGATACTCAAACTCCCATAAAGATTCATTCCATCAGTACACATACTAAGTCTCAGATTTCTGGATTCTTGGAGTCTATCATTGCCAGACAACAAACTACTACGAACTTGGAGTTTATCATCAAACTTATCAGAAACATCTCAAATCATATCCTCCAACCGATCATTAATATCTTTCTAAGAAAGACTATCACTTTCTTCCATCGTACGTGTTTCATTCTCACTGTGTCATATCCAACGTGTGTATCCTTCATCAAAACATTTCTCAAACAGATGAGACTTGATCGCTTTTACATTTCTAAAGAACATGTTAAGACACTATCTAACGGACATAAGACTTTTCCTTCATTTCTAATATGCACATTCTTTTGTGCAAACTCTAGAAATTGATTAACTCTGTATTCATACTCATCACTCAATCGACTTGCAATAATCTAATTTCGATTCATTGTTATCTACAGAAGAACACAAACAATTGTAATATAAAATGAACCCTATATGATTAATACAAGTCTAAAACTCGTACATGATTTACCAATGATGATCTTTGTGTTGATCAATTGATTTAAAATATTGAACTATACTACAAAGGATTAAATGCCTACTAATATTGGAAGAGCAAATCAAATGAAAGCAAAAAATAAAAGCTAAAACAAACTTCTCGAACAAGCAAAAATAATACCTTAACCATTGGAGCAAAGTGAGAAAATGTAAAAGGTAAAAATAGATAGGGCAAAATTAATGATTTATTTATTGAATACATGTTATAAAGTCCAATGGTTAAAAATATACCTAAAACAATTCCAAGTTGAACTTCTGACAATGTTTAAAAAAGAATATAAAAGCATTAATACATTGAAACACTTAGAACATTAATACATTGGGAGAGATAAACCTCAGGAAATTCTCTTTGTTAGGTTGGATTTGAAGAACCTTCTTGATCCAGTGTCAAAGACCACTACATAAAGAACAATACAAATAATACTTATTAACAACAGACTTTTTTAGGAAAAGAAATGAAAATAGGACTAATCGTAAAAGAACAACAATACTTCAGAAAATAATCCAACACAAAACCTTTTTGTTCGTGCTGGCTAGGGCGTCTTGGGTTGCGAGCGTGCGAGGGTTCAAAGATGGGTTTTGGGGTTGAGGGTTTGGCTAGGGTGGTGGCGAGGCTAAGTCGTGCAGGGTGATCGAAAATGGGTTATGGGGTTAAGGGGCATAGAGAGGCTAGGGCAGTTGTGGTTAGGGGATCGGACAGAAAAGGGTTTGTGTTTTTTGTTGAAATTTGATTTCGGGGTTTTCAGGTTACGAAAACCCACGTCGGATTAGTTAAATCGCGACGTGGTAGATCGTAAAAAATAATACAAAAATAAGAAATGCACATGTCGGCTTAATAAAGCAACCGTTGAAGACCATTTAATAAGAAAAAAAATTCAACCATCCCCCCTTCCACGTCGCAAACGTTGAAGACCATATACCACCTCGGCTTTCTATAAAAGCCGATGTTGTAGGGTTTTTTGGGTTTCAAGTTCTCTGATAACTGTAATTCAAACTCAAGCCTCTGCACTAAAATGTTCAGATACAATACATACGACATACATACACAATTGAGACACACTACATATGCCATTCATAGAATCCAACAAATAACACATTCATAGATATACAAATACAATACAACAATAACATAGTTCATATACAATTATCCATTATATTCATACACAATTAATTCACTTTCGTTTTAGCATACGAGTACTAAAATAAGCAGACCACCTCTCACTTGTTCCATCTATCTCCTCTTGCGAAAATGGTTGATGGTTTTCTTCAAAATCTACAAAAACATTATATTTTAAATAATTAAAATAACAAAACCATTATAACCTAACATGTTAGTTACATATCGAAGATACCTCTCGTAAATGTCCGTCTTTCGATCCCAAACTGACAATTTGTTCCATATAAGTCATTATGTAGTAACCGCATTTAGTATTTCGAACTTGTTTATAGTACTAGAGCAATTACATATAAAAATATATTCAGTATTATATCCTTATAATGAAATGAATACATATTACTTTAATAATGAATAATATTACCTTCATGTCATGCCAAGTTGTTTGCTTCTTCTGACTTCTTTTTCGACCCATCATTTTATATATATTCATGGCTCTTTCAAAATTACGAAAAGGTCAAATGTTTGACTCAAATTAGTAAAGAAATTTAAATTAACTATACTAAAAGTAACTTACAACTGAACAATTATCTTCAATGATTTTCTTAGTTTATTTGATGCTAGAGGATCAAACCAATATGCACAATTTGTCTCGGGAACTAAACAACCAACATCCAATGATCACTGAAAATAAATTATGTTGCCTAACTTTATTAATCATTTAATACGAACATAACAAGTAATATAAAATATAATGAAATACTTACGCCTCCCAATATGGTGCTAGATAAATCTTCTTCTCGCAATCACAAATAATATTAGCAATCTTTTGGGTTCTAGTATCATTACTTAATTTCTGGGATACATATATATTGTGGGACATAAATAACCAAAAAAATTCCCAAAAGGCAATTCGTAGAGAACCCTATTCAAAAATCAATATACCATGATTATTATTAAAACAATTTGTAATGAAATATATACAAAGACAAAATGACTTACTTTAAATGAACTTCGATTATTATTATACATAATTTTTCCATCCTAAAAAATTGCATGACATCAACTATTCCGACGCAGGACTTGGGTTGGATGCAATCGTTGGTGATGTAACCCACAATTTTTTTTATTCATAACAATTTCATTGTAGAATCTTCATCCTCATGTCGTATGAAATTGTATAACATTTGACAATCCGGAGGAAATTTTCTCTTGTCAATTGCAATTTCATTTTCAGATGGCTTGGATGTTGGCCCTTCGACCTTATGGAATTAAAAAAATATTATTAGAATATATTTACATGATTCTATATAACAACCATTTATGAAATTATTAAAATAAAAGTTGATACCTTTTCTTCCTTTAATTTAATCAATGAACGGGATCATTGCAACATCCATCCTTCAGCACCACCCACCATCTGAACATCATATTCAGGATACGACAGGAGTGCATCACCACAGACAGAAGTATCCAAAGTCACCTTCAAATTCTTGGATGATATTTGTTTACTGTGATGCAACTTCAGTGTGTACACCTTCCCATATGCTACAAGTCGCATATTCGGACCATTTACAACGAGTTCACATTCAGCTCCATCCTAAAAATATTAAAATGAAATTATCACATGTAATACGACAACGAAAAATGAAAAATAAATACTTAACAATTGTAATTTTATCTCAAAATAGCCGAGTGTCCTGCTCAAACCCTTCTTGTGGAACAATTCCCTAGGTTGTACACTTGAAGCAGTACGGGGGTTGGTAAATCTACATTTGTGGCACTATCGATGGAAACTCCAAGGTGATTATGCAAACTCTTCACTAGGTTTTTCCAAGTGATGGATCTTCTCGTCGCATTTCATGTGATCACCTTTGGAATGTCGTTGTGAGGTGATGACCCATAACACTGACGTAGTCCTATTCGACTACCTACACCGCGTATTCGCCCAGGATGCTCCTCCTTACCCAAGGTTGTTATCATTTCTTCCATCTGAAACAAATTCTCCTTAGGAAGCTTTCATTGAAAGTTCATGCTATACAAAAATAATTTTAAATCTTATTATTACCACATACACCTATCATCCAAATTAAATTTAACTTACAATCTTGGAGGCAACTAGTTCAGACTACTTATTATTGTACCTGGCTTCCGGAGTAATATGCACTTTCTTCCACTTCTCCTCTCTAGGTATCGGAGATGGAGGCGACAAATTACTTTCCTGCTCTTCACTCATACCCGCTTCCAGAACTTATTCTTTTTGGGGAATTTTTTTCCAGCATCATCTCTTTCTCAAGTTTGCGGTAACCGCCACTGGAGAATCTATGTTGAAACTTGTTACCAAATTGTCGTTTCTTGTTCAGCTCTCATATTTCCTAAAAAAGAATTTAATGAATTAATTATCAGAATGAACATAATAAATTCTATGTATTAAAAAATGAGTATATATATATATATTACCATAAATTCTAGAGAAAGTCTCGTTCTTTTGAAATCAACCCATGAACTCGACGAAATGTAATTGTAAATAGCACAAGGGTCACGATCCTTGTATTCCCCAAAGATGAACATGTACGTCAGCCTTGTTTTAAAGTCTTTCCACCAGTTACCAACATACAAAATCCATTTTTTCTTCAACGCTTTAGTGAATTGAAAAATGAATTTGTCGTACAACCAAAGAAATGTAAATTAGAATCAATAAGAAGGTGAATTTAAAATAAAATTAATAAACAAAAACATACTGTAACATCCTCCCAAATTTGTTTTTTCAGAGAAGAATCAACTTCTGACCACTTCTCAATACAAATATCAACATTGGTTCTAGCAAGAGTACCCAAATAACTAGGCCAATACAATTTATTCTCTCTGATTGACTCTAAGACAGAATCAAAGTCCAAAGGCAATGGACCTTCACATTTTATTTTTTGTTGCAACTCTAACATAAGAGTTGCTCCACATGGACGAACCAACGTCGAGCCTTCATTGTCAGTTTGGGAACCATTAACCTGAAAGAATACAAAAAAAGACTTCTGGAATGAGTTCTAGATCCAATGTTGGAGGCATTTCGAATCTTCATAAAGGATAATATCTCTTATATTTTTGAAACTATTTTTGAAACCTTAAATGATAACTATCTTTGAAACTAACATAGGCATTTTCAGTTGTAGATTACAAGTCACTATTTTCTAAGAGAATGGATCTCAGAAAAAAAATCAATCAGAATTCTAGGAAGGGTTTTAGGAATACCCTACCACGTCGAATAAAGTAAACACCAACGTCGAAAAACCCCTACAACGTCGGATAAATTAAACACCGACGTGGAAGACCATATCATAACAGAACATGGAATTCGTATTGCAATTCCATATGTAGTTTATAGCCAAAACATGCACTGCTGGAAAAAATGGCTATGACGTCAGATATTAAAAGTGGTACAACGTCGGGTTGACCATATTGTTTGACCGACATGGTAAGTGAGGGACGTTATACGGGGGAACTCTTTCACATCGGTCTAAAATCTGACATGGTAGTGGGGGTCTACCACGTTAGTTTTCTTTAAATCTGACGTGGTACTAGGGCTCTTAATCTTTTTTTTTACTTTTCTGATTTTTCGGTTTTTATACCCTAAAACGTAGATTTTATAGAAAACCGACATAGAAGGGTATTTTTTATTTTTTCAATTTGATGTTTGTAATTCACACTCAATTCCTATAACCTTCATATTCAATTCAGCAACATTCAAATTCACACATTTCTTGTAGCATTCACCGAAACAATACACAAAGAGATACATCTAATAAGACAACAAATATAAAAAAAATGTTACCATAAACCATTACCATCACCAAAATAGTACTTTCAAAAAACACACAAAGGACTTCCATTGTTCCTAAATCGCACGTCAAATATATAAAAATACCTTAAAGTGAACTCTGAGGCTCCTCCCCATAGCCTTCAAGGTTGCTACCAAAAAACCACACCAAATCAAACCAACACCACAACTACCGATCTAAACTGGAAACCATAAAAAACAAAATTTTAGACCCAAAGAACCAAATGGATCCCGAAGTTTACAGCTGGTGGGGTTGTCGGGTTCCTTGGAGGTACTTCACCTGGTCACAACAAAAAGATCAGGTTTTAGGCCTCGAGAGATATTAGAAGAGGGAAAGATAAGAGTTGTGAGGGTTACCATTGTAGGATCGTGTGTGTTATGGGTCCACTAATCACTATTAATCTAATCACCTATTGAACCCTAATTAACTACTTGGTTGATCGATCAAAGAAATGCAGCGGAAATTAAACTAAATCAAACACAAGTAGAAAGTAATGCAAACCACAAAGAAGACACGTCGGTTTTTATAGAGGTTCGGCCGCGCCTACGTCCTCTCTTGCAAGCCCCTCTCGAATCTCCGTTCGAGCCCCTCTTGCGTCTTCACTATGCCTCCCCGTTCCGGGCCGGGAGCAACGCCTTTTACAAGTCTTCAAGCTCGCAAACAACCCTCGCCGAGCTTGGCACCACCTCTCACAATCCGAGAGGAACACTTCGGGTTTTCACCGAAATCCTTGCTTCTTGTCTTGGGCTTTCACCAAGACCCTTGCTCTCTTTACAACAAATGTAACCTTGAGTGGGATTCACTCTCTAATTGAGCACACTTTGAGTAGGATGAGTATATGATCAAATGTGTGAAGTTTAGGCTTATGGAGTGTAGAATTGGGAGCTTCGAGGATTGAGGTTTCTCTCTAATGTATTGGGACAATTGGAGTTGGAGAGTTGTGTTAACAACAAGTCTTGATCCTCTATTTATAAGCTCCTAAGGTATTCTAGCCGTTGGGGATAGATTTGATTGGGTTTTGTGCAAGATACACAAAGCAGAAAATCGGGCTGCAAATCTGTCCAGAACCGGTCGACCGAAACTAGTAAACCGGTCGACCGTTAACTTGATTTCAAAGAGAACAGTCGAACAAAAGAATATTCGGTCGGACAAACGAGCTAGAACTTAACTCTACTTAAGTGAATCGGTCGAACCAAAGTATGGGGCGGTCGACCGATAAGGGGATTCGGTTGAGACAAAGGTCAATCGGTCGAACGAGAAATGTGTCGACCGATAGCAGGGAATTTGGTTTCTAAAAATATGTTCAACCGGTTGGCCGAAACAAGGTCTTCGTTCGACCAGTTACCGAATGTATTTTGGGGTTAAGTTTGTTTTATACGAATACGACCGTTATAGGAATACGACAAGAAAAACGGTCATATTAAAATTCGGGATCGGTCGACCGAAAAAGTAGAACCGGTCGACCGGTAGAGTTCGGTAAAATCACTGTGGAGAGTCTGTTATAAACCGGTCGAACTGAGAACTGGTTCGGTCGACCGGTTCACACAGGAAATCTGGGTTTAAGTTTATAAGTGATTTCCGACTAAGGTTTGGTTGATCTAATGAAGTCCAAATAATGTGAAATTTCGTGTGTGACTTCTATAGGGAACCTATTGTGTATGTGATTGGTTTTTAACTCTTGTATGCTCAATTTACACATGTTCCTAAGACTCAAAATAAAATCAAGATTACAAGTCTTCATTTAGCTTTATTACAAATCTTGACTTGATTTCCTTCCTTCCATGAGTCTTGATCACCTGTAGAGGTTAGCACATGCAATATATATGCAATGCAATATGTGTGCTACTCTACATCATCATAATTAAGATTAGGTTAATTAAATCATCAAAACCTAGATTAAGGCCAAAAAGCCAACAATCTCCCCCTTTTTGATGATGGCAACCTATATCTTAATTCTATCTAAATACATGGAATTTGTATATGTAAACTATGCATATTAATGCTCCCCCTATGGATGTGCATAGTTTTTGTTCAATTTTATGCCAAATTCCAAGTTACCCCCTTAATTATCTCTCCCCCTTTGACATCCATAAAAAATAATAATTATTTAAGACTTTAAGCATAGAATTTGGATGTCTTGTAATGAAGTTGCTCCCCCTAAATTTTGCACTTCATTACTCTAATAAAAGATATAACATTTAAGCTCCCCCTATCAATAAGGCTAAATGGAAACAATGAGTATGATTCAAGTTAAGTTCATTTAAGTTTCAACTTAAGCCTTATTCTAACATCCATTTAAAATTTGACATTTAGAATCAATGGATGTGATAAATGATTTGCAATGAATAGGATATATGATTTGCAATGAATTGAATTCTAAGGATATGACAATTAAGCATATTAACTAGATTAGAGCTATTTTTCAGAAATTTTAGAGATAGAAATTTTTATACCAAACTTGAATCTTGAATAGCTCCAATCTTGATTTGGTGATGCAACCGGATTCGAATTCGACGCTTTGGCTCATCCGGTCACCACCAATCTCTTCCTCAAGCTCCTACAAGTGTAGATTTTGGTACCCATTTTTTCTTGGGTCCATTAAGTTTAGCTTTTGGTACCCAAATCCAAGTTGATTTTGGTACCTCTACACTTACTTTCTTTTTCATGGCATAATTATGTTTAACAATTATTTGAACCGGAATGTTCTTAACATAAAAATTGTTTTCATTGCCATGTGTGAACTTATGCAATTTATTTGACAAATTTTCATTTAAGGCATTAAGTTCACTATTTTTAGTTGCTAGAGATTCATTTAAGCAATTTAGATTTTTAATCATTGAATTATGCTTTTCGTTCATGTTAAGCATGTGAATCTCTAAATTTGCAACCTTGTTATTCATGCAATTCAAGTCATGTAGTAATTGCTTGCTTTCAAGATGAGATTTATCAAGTTTAATAAGCAAGTCATTTGTATCGATTTCTAGCATATGACTATCAATTGCATTTGATGAGGTAGTTTTACAATTTAAATTTTCATTCCTTAAGCATGCATTTTCAGAAGTTAGAACTTCAATTTTAGCAAGCAAATCATTTTTGTCATCTAAGATAGATGCATTTTGACATTTCAAATCAAGAATTTGCTTATTTGCTAACTTATTAGACTCATGAAGTTCTTTAGATTTTTCTAAAAGTTTTAGAAATGCATTTTGTAGTTTATGTGAATGAGATGATTTTTCACTTAAACTACAACTTGAAGAGTGACTAGAAGATGCCTCATCTTCACTTTCTCCATCGGATGAGCTTGATGTTGAACAAGATGTTGAATTGATTTCTTCACATCTAACTTGAGCTACATCCATTTGAGTGGCTTCTCCCTTCTTCACGGTTGGTGAATCTCCTTCACCAAAATTCTTTTCTAATGTTTGCCATATATGATGAGCACTATCACATGAGCAAGCAAGATTAAAATGTTCATCTCCTAATGCACAAAATAAGACATTCATAGCTTTTGCATTTAGGGATGCATTTTCTCATCTTCTAAACTCCATTTACTAATATGATATCTAGGTGATTCATATGGAGTTTGAATCATAAACCACAAGTTTGCATTCATGGATTTAATAAATGAAGACATTTTAAATTTCCATGAGCTAAAGTTATTTCCATCAAAATATGGTGGTTTACATGATTCATTTGGTGTGGATGCATTAAGAGTCATGTTAATTTATCGATTAAGAACAAAATTAACGAACGATTAAATCATGAAAACCTAGATTAAGGCCAAAAAGCCAACAACCATGGCATTCGACAAAGTGGTGATACGGCGGCGGTGGGAGAAGGAGAGGAGATCTCGATGCCTCAAAGCTGAAATCCACTTGAAACTGATTGGAAAACGAGATCAAACCTCGAAACCCCAAATCCGGAATCGAATTTGGAGAGAGAAGAAAATGGAGACGAATGCGATAAAGAGTAGAGAAATGGACTCGAAGTAAGCGATAAGAAAGAAGGGGAGTGTCGTATATATACTATATTATATGTTTGTTGATTCGAATTTTGAAATGGATTTTGTTTTTGTTTACGTGCCTTATACCCAAAAAAATCAACTATTCCACGTCGGATTATTTAAAAGTCGACGTGAATGACCACCCTACCACGTCAATCTGACAAAACCGACATAGTAGGAGGGGTTTTCCGCATTGGTTTTCATATCACCAACGTGGTAGGAAGGTTTTCCACGGTTTTAATTAACTGACATGGTAGGGGCGACGTTGTAGGTTGATTTTCCAGTAGTGATGAAAGAAGTTTTCGAGCAAAAAAAACATTTTTCCAACCAACAGAAGAAATATTGTCGGAAGACCACCTCACAAACAAAAGCTTAAGAGAAATAAACAAAGTAATATTGTTTGTCATAGACTTACACTTCGGCGTTGCTAGAAAGAAGAGGTCGTTCGGAGAAGGGGATTTCCGGGAAGGAGAGGTGGCACGAGTAAGGGAACAAAAATACTCTGGTCGGGGAGAGGAATGGTTTTGTGTTTCTTGAAATCTAGGTTTGGGGTTTATGAATACTCTACCACGTCGAATACATAACTAATCGACGTTGAAGACCCCCTACAATGTCGAAAAATCAACCACCGATGTGGTAGGATTTGAATTATTTTAAAAAAATCATAAATGGACCCTTCCCCGTCGGTCAACGTAATTGCCGACGTGGCATACCCTTTACCAGGTCGGATTCTAAGACCGACGTGGTAGGATGTTAAAAAATGGACCCTGCGGCGTTGGTTTTCTCATATCCGACATGGTAAAGGGTATGCCACGTCGGTTTGATAACATTCGACGTGCTAGGAATGACATGGTAGACCGGTTTTCCAGCAGTGCCTCCGCCGCATCTAAATCCCTCACTCTCTCCTAGGAGATATGTCGTTCACAGACCCATGACCCCCCTCAAACACACCTTCATCATCCTTTACAGATCCCTCCTATCCCACCCGTAGGACATCGATGGGCCCCGTATGGTGGCGATGGTGGGGGACGTGAATTTGTACCTGAATGATGTGGAGTCGTTGCTCTCTTTGGTCTGCTTCATAGGGTTACTCATAAACTTCAAATCGATGGATGGAAGGAAGGGGTGAGGAAACAAAGAAAATGAGTGGAATCCTAAGGACTAAAGTAGTTGGGGGAAATGTGGGTGGCTAACGGAAAAATATGGAGGAAAAAGAGGATGGTAGTTGGCAGGTGGGTTGGGATTATTAGAGGTTAATGACAGGAGGTAATAACATTACTAGGGGCATGTAACGTAATGGCAGTGCAAAAAAGTGTTTGCACCAACGAAGCCATATTGGTTTAGTGATGGCACTTATAGAAATATAGATATAACGATGACAAAAACGGAAATATAGTCTTTTATAATGGCATCGAAGCAAAATCTTTTTTTTCTTCTAAAACTTGGAATATTTAAGGTATGTTTCTGAACCCCTTAAGTTTGTGGTTAATTTTGCAAAACTTAAGTTTGAAGTAGAGAGATGTGATTTAAGGTCATCCTTAATGCGGTAAAACCCCACTCATGCACCCCATGCATGATCCCCTCAATGAGGATGGCCTGATCAGTGCACCCCTTGAATGGGGCACACGGGAATTATTGTTGCAAGGTAAACAGTGGGTTTGGTGACCCACTTGGGTGGGTCCCACCCAATAAAAATGTTTTTTTCAATTCTTTGGTTACCTTTGGTTTTTTAATTTTTTTTGGTTTTTCGTTAATGTGTTTGTTAAATACTTATTATTACTTATTAGTATTAATTTATTTTGATAATCTAATTATTTTGGTTTATTAAAAATAATTTAATACGTTTAGAAATTCTAAGTCAATTCAATTATTTTTTTATGAAACTAAAATAAAAAAAATGAACAGAAGTAACTAAAATTCATAATATTTTGAAGAACAACTTAAAATTACATTTAAACAACAATACAAAAAATTGATTTAATAAATAAATTAACTAGACTGCTAAACGTCGCCCGTAAATTACTTAAATCGCCCGTGCCAATTACTGGTTTGTCATTCTCTCATTTTTACATATTTCCGCTCCCAACAGACTCTCGTCTTTTCATACTACAACAAACAATAACCATGAAAATAAAATCAGAGTAGAAATGCGGAGGTGGCAGGGGCGACAACCCCTCCTCGACACCCTATTATTAAAATCAAAGTGTACCTGAAAATTATTAAAATCAAAGTATTTGTGACCTCACATATCTACTTCATCTTCCCCCTCCATTGTTAACCAACGAGATTCTCCACATATCGCACATGAATTGGCATTCTCGTTCTCTTTCCAGTACAAAATGCATTGATTCTTGTACATATGAATGTTTTCATAATAAAATCCTAAATTTCAAATAAATGTCTTCATCTCATATGTATCTTTCGGCAGACAAGATCCTTTCGGCAGTAATTCATCTTGATACACCAACCATTTGTTAAATGAAGTGTGTGACAATCTACAAGTGCTCTTCATATGAAATGCTTTGATGACAAACAACAACTTGGTCAATTCTGGTTTACAACCCAGAAAAAGACGAGAGACGAGAGGTAGAGAAGAGATAGAGAGTGGAGAGAGACAGAAGAAAGAGAGGTGGACACTTCTTTATTAGATCATTTAGGGTGAGATTTAATTCACGATTAAATATCAGTTCTATCTACACCGTTGAAAGAAAATTTTAACGCAGTGGCTATGCAGAATAGTAATGACATTTCTACATGAAGTATGGTTTTACAATGACATGACAAATAAGGGTATAGACAATGTGTAAGATCCTAAGCTTTAGGAGGGCTAATCCCTTGTTTAGTGGATGGCTTTGCATGGGGAAGGGTAGTGCGAACAGTGGTGTGGAGTAGGGTGATGGTGTAGGTGAAGGGAATGTGTTCTAAAAGTTTTACTTTTATATGTGAATTGTTATGAATTGAATGTGCAAACATTTTGTTCCTTGATTATGGTATTCGTCTTTTAGAAATGTTAAGGAAGATGCGCTTGGTCCTTAACCGTAGAGCTTTAAAAGATAATTGCTTACATAAATCAAAACTTATTCAAAATCATGGTAATTAACATGGAACATTAATCACCGAGATAAGATTGTCGTGTTGGTCATCGATTATTGTAGCTCTACAAATAATTGACGACACGAATATATAAAAGAGGAAAAGTTTACTTTTATATATTGAATATACCTAACAAGTAAAACATTATGGAATTGTGTTTCGTGTCATTAATGTTTTACTGTGTCTTGGATCCTATGATATGAGACGTATATCTTTTCACTCAAGAAGTGCATAATTTGATTATTGTCAAAAGCTATCAATGAGTATAGTGATAAAGGCAATAGTTGGTTGAACATGACTTGTGTTGGAAAAGATAGTTAGTCAAAAGATTATCATTTCCCCTCTTAATTGAGTGATGATATTAGTGGGTCCCTTGATAAAGCAAAATTATAATGTGCACAATGTAACTTGAGTTGAGTTACATAGTTATAATTAGCTTAAAGAGATCAAGAAATGAATATAATACAAAGGTGACACATTTCTACTTTGTATATATTCTTAATATCATGAGGCAAGGGACGGACACAAGTGGTGGACTTACATCACTAAATGGATCGTGTGTTGGTTCGGGTGGAACAAAGACATCTATGCTAATTGGGTAACTATAATGTGTAGCTAGATACCGCTTATTGTTTGAGATATTAAGTGTTTAATATCACTGCCAATTTGGCTTAGATCCTCCTATAGGTCACACCACAAAATTGGGAAACAAGAGGCTTGATTTTGAGTTCATATGATGTGTCGGGTTTCATGTGAAAAAGGGGCACATGTGGTGAATCAATAAAATCAATATGTCATGAGAATAGACATAATTAGAATCATTATTACACCCCATAATCTATTCTCATGACATTGATTTTATGGGGTGTCCCCATAAAATATATTATGGGGTGTAATAATATTACATAGGATAATATATTACATAGTTTTAAATATCACAAGTGCACGACCGCGTTGAAGCGGTGGCAAGTACGGGTCGATCCTCAGGGAGGTGCGTAGCCTCTGGTTTTTCAGAAATCAAGTGGAAACAAAAATGGAGAAGAGTTTGTCTATGCTAATCTACACTACACTAAACTACTAAGAAGAAAAATGCAAAGTAAAGCAACTAACGATTACTTCGAATCAAAACTAAAAGAATGTAAAACTAAGCTGGAATCAAGAAAAGAAAGACCCCTAGGGGTGGAGTGTGTGCACACATGTAAAAAGATGGTCAAGAATGCATCTATAGGCACAAATGTAGATAGTGTTTTCATGCATAGGAAGTGTCTAAAGGTTATGGCAAAACCTATCAATCCATTCACTAACCTAGTTGATTAACATTCTTATACACAAGCTGGTTATTTCAAAACCTAAACAAGCATGGGAGGTGTCTAACAGGTGTGGCAAAACCCATCAAGTGTAGTATTCTACTCTAACAAGCAAGCATACATTCACATTTATCAACACAATCAAAATATAAAGCATTCATATCCATTCTTTAAGCATGTATGAACATCATCTCCACCCCCAAAGGGGGATGGATATACTCACTATACATTATTCAAACAATTAAACTAAAGAAGAAAGGAAACATTCTAACTACTTTAGCCTACAATCAAAGAAATAAAACTAAGCTAAGCATGCATAAAGAAACAATATAAGAACAAAACAATGGAAAAATTATTTTATTAAATGACTCACATCACTAGCAGCATTCTTCTCCACCTTGAGATTTTGCTCCAAGGCTTACTCCAAGTAGAGAGAATGTCACCAAGCAATGGGTGAATACAATAGAATGTGAAGAGTTCTATTTATAGTCATAGAAAAAGGTAATCCGGGTCAATCCCCTGGTATGGGACTAAACAAATACCAGAAAATAGACTAAATACACACTAATACACGCTCCACATAAATCTTAGCGGATCCGGACCAAAAGTGACCGCTAATTAGCGGTCTACAGTGTTCGGATCGATCTGGATTTTCTTATGGGCTTTTCCGGATGGCTTTGCTTGTCTTTGATGCATCTACTTTGCTTGCTGAAGCTCCGACCCGAATAGAATTGCCAAAATACTCCACATGATAATGTGAAGTATTCTTGTTTGCTCATTGGTTCTTCGATATTACATTCAGGTCCTTCGATCTTGCATCTTAGTCCTTGAGTCTCTCAACTCAGTCATTTTTCATGTTTTTAGGTCCTTTTATGCATCTTCTCTTCAAACCTATTTATTTCTGAAATTCAAACATAAAACTCGTCTCGTAGCATTGTTTAGGTGAAATATAATGAATATAAGATACAAGTGTAAGCATGAAATGATGTCAATCAAATACCCACACACCTAACTTTTCCTAGTCCCGAGCAAAAGAAAGAAAGAGAAAAGCATACGAAAAATAAGAAATCCTAACTCACTTTCGTAGGAATCACGGTTGCACTTAGCACGTGCAAGAAACCGTTAAACCTCCTTGTCGCCAAGGAGGAGGAGTGTTGTCTCCTTAGAGTTTTCAGCGGATACACCCACAAAATCCGAACAAAGATGCATTATTCAACCTATCTACACGACTCGTTGGCACATTTTTGTCGATCATTGGACACGGTAATACTACGGGCAGACTCTATATATGTAATCAGTCCACACACCTAGCCTAATGAATCATTCGTGAAAGTTAATTAAGTACTTAAGTGCAAGACATGGACAATCTCAACATCCACAAGTGATAGAAAGTGTAAGGTCTATTAAGGTTCTTATTTGACTTTTTCTATTCTTTTTTTTCTTTTTCTTTGGAGCATTATATTGGTTGGTGTTTGATTCTCTCAGGGTCGGGTTTCGTGCATCATTGCCTGTAAGGACTTACACTATCACGTCCATCTTTGCCCAGTTCTCCACATAGGGCAATCCCTACCACCCGTGTAAGGGGTGTTCAGTCGGTGCATTCCAAGTCAGGTGACTCGAAAGCACCAGGCACAAAGTCCCCTCAGACCTAATTTCCCGAGTGATAGGAGCCGTGCGATAAGAGAGAACACCTACTCACTTATTTCTTATCTACACATGAACCAAAACCCCTACACTTAATATCTCGCAACAAGATTTAAAGGGTCATTGACTACAACAAATTTCCTTATATTAACCGACACGAATTATTGACTCACTAGGTTCAGGGTGGACTTCTTTAAATGTTTAAGTGCTGAAACCCTATGATTACTCGCCCCCCGAGGGAAAATCGGGGTTCATTCTAACGACTCGATAAGACCTAAAACCAGTAAACTAGATATCCTAATGCACCATGTTCAAGACAATTTTGAGAGCTTTTTTTTACTTTGCCTCTCAACGGTTTTGCACATGCTAAACATACGCAAAACCTCCAAACACATTTTCTTTCGCAAACACGAAGATTTTGAAAGAAATGTGAAAATTTTAAAGCACTAAGCAAGCAAAAGAAGACAAGTCACCCAAGGATCATGACAAGCAGATATATCGATATTAAATGCAACACACTAGCATGACCCTATCAATACACACAAAAGAAAAAAAATCAAAGGAAAAAGACTCGACTATGTACACACGTAAAGCACCCCCTCACACACACCGACTTCATGCATTGTCCTCAATGAATGTGAGCATGAACTACATGGATTTATGTATGAAAAAGAAAAGATCTCACCAACGAGAAGTAGCACAAGAAGTTCATGGTTATGTTGATGGACACAAACCCGAATTCCTTCAGAACATGTGAGATGCTAAAGAAGGGATACAAATACGTGAAAGAAATGGAGCCCAAATACACAAGGGTTGGGGCCCACAACAATCAATGCTCGCTCATGGAGTCTTTTATTGTACTTTTTTTCCTTTTTCTTTTTCTTTTTTTGAATAAAATTATGTACAAAAATAAGTTCACGTCTTCATTTGTCAAAGGACATCAAATGGGAATCTCAAAAGTGGGTCAATGCACATGGAAAAGGAAAATGACACCACACGGGGCCAGAATACTCATGTTTGGGCCCCCCTCATAAAGAGCACAAGATGAAAGAAGAGGTTCATGAATTAGACGCAAAGGTTCTCATTCAAAAGATCAAAGTGAAAGAGTTTGAACCTCTCAAGAGTTTGGGAATAATTGCGCAATGGAAAAAGAGTTTCTGCCGTTACGGTACTAAAGTTATGATCGTCAATCCAAACTCTCCAACCAATAGGCTGGTGGGTCGGAACAAGGTCAAGAACCTTGTTATGCATGTCCGACTCACCAGGCGAACAGAAAGTGGGTCTCTTACCCAAAGTATCTTCCAAGGAACTCCTAATACCCTCATTAGCAATGTAGTTGTTTGATGTTCCATCATTTCCAAGATAATCAGGAACAATAGTGAGAGGCAAACTCTCATCAGGTCGTTTGAAATTAAGGGTACTAGGGAGCTCTTGCTCCACTAGAGGTGAGTCCTTAAGAGGCACAACATGAAGATCATGTGGCTCAAAGGCCACGGGACAAAAAGACGCGGCACAATCCTGTGCCGACTCATAATGAAGTTGGTCCATGTTATTCTCAATTTGGATCGAATCCCCCACAATGTGATCGTGAATTGAAACCCCAAGTCCCTCAAACTGACTAAGAGTTTGACTCTAAAAGACTGTGCTTTGAATTTCTGAATGTGGTGGTGGTTCGATATCAAAAGATGAATCCTCATGTTGACAAGAAAAGTCACAATCCTCACGTTTACTTAATTGTTGTGTAATTTGACTCACATACATTTCCATAGTTTGCAGGGAATCGTGATTGGACTTCAACACATTTTGAGTGGTTTCCATGAAAGTTTGGAGGGCTTGTTCTAAAGAATCAAGTTTGGGGTCAACTGTGAGTTTCATGTCAGAATTTTGGAAATGGATGGGTTGGGTGGTGATGGGCTGAGAATGAGTCCAATGATTCTCTGTGGGGTGATGGTAGAATTAAGGATATTCAGAAGGAGGATACTGCGGTGGGAATGATGTACAAGAATTTGAATAAGAATTGTCTCCCCACGAATCCATCCCTCTTGGGTTGTACGTGGATGCGTAATGGTCATATTGTGCATTTTGGTAAAAGGTATGCTCATACTCAGGCTCTGGGGGAACATAAGAACATTCCCCGATAACATGACCACTCAACCCACACCAGTCACACGATACGGCTATTGGAGCCACCGGTGCACTCATGTCATCTACCACATGCATGAAAGAGGCCAAAGGTTCTTGCAACGTCACAGTTGGAGAACCAACATACGATCCGACGTAACTAGATGGTGGTCTAGCAGTCGGTGCCTCTCTCATATTACTCCAATATGAAGATTGCTCAGTCAAACAATGAAGATTCTCCCAACCATACATGGTGTTTGTCTGAGGCACCCCAAGATGCATGGGTCTGGAGTACCAGGGAGAATTGTCCTGGTCCCAACAATGATATGGATGGTCACCCATGTAACCACCCATCTCGACAAAGAACTCTCGAGTCGATCACTCTCACCACCACGAGGCCAAGCTCGCAAAAAGTGCTCAACTCGACCCTAAAACTCTAACAGAGAGTGTAAAGGGGAGGAGACTAGAATGTAGAAGTAAGTGAGAAGAAGATGACTCAGAGGAGAAGGGAAGAATCCCTAGATCTAGCGTGGGTAATGGGAGAAGGTAGAAGTCTAATCTAGCAAGCACGACTCAAACAACTTAAGTCTATGGGTCCTTAGGCTAGACAACGCCTAACTTTGAGGTCACTAGTCTCAACACGCCTCACCTCCCTACAACGAAGATTACAATGCCCAGCAAGTTATACCAAATCCGGAGATCCAGTACCTCCTACTATCGACAATGCAGGCGACGTCGATCAGCTCATGACGGTCTCAACTAGATCACTCTCCTAGTGCGTCTGAATTCCTTAGGACCAATGTCTGCTTGCTTTTAGATTAAGGCTTTACATGAGTGTGCTTTTTGGGGTTAAGGGAGGGGTGATGAAATCCCCCACCTAATCTTTGAAGACTATAGGTGACGCCCCTTAAAGATATTTTGAAATCTTAGACTAGCAAGCAACTCACCAAACAAGCACTCACCTCACTCTTGTCCCGATGCACCTTACTAACTAATGCATCTTTAACCATGCATGAATGAGAAAATGGGTGCACGTACCTCACGCCAGCAATCGACAACAAGAATTTAAAGAAAAGAAAAGACAAATGCGTGCAAGATCTACAAATGATGCATGACCTAGATGGCTAGAAGTCTAATCTTTTTCTTTGAGTTTTATGGTCCAAGTTGTCTTGAAAAGGAAATTGATTAATCTGGGAGCTAACTACTGGTTGAAACATGACAAATTGAACTCCCAGACTACTACACTGAAACAACAAACCACCAGAACAACAATGGGAGCAAAAGAAGCTCACCAGGCCGCCAATTGGCGGTCTCAACCCGCTGATTGGCGGTCCAAAAAGCCGTCCTCTGCTCACAATTTCTCCTGGTGTGTCCCCTTGATGCTGCAGTCCCTGAAACAAAAATAAACTAAAAACAAAAGATTAAAACCACTTGAATCGTCCAAACCAGAGTCTGGACAGAGCACCTCCCCGACAACGGCACCAAAAACTTGTTTAATCGTTTTAAATACCGCAAATGCACAGCTGCGTTGAAGCGGTGGCAAGTACTGGTCGATCCTCAGGGAGGTGTGTAGCCTCTGGTTTTTCAGAAATCAAGTGGCAACAAAAATGGAGAAGAGTTTGTCTATGCTAATCTACACTACACTAAACTACTAAGAAGAAAAATGCAAAGTAAAGCAACTAACGATTACTTTGAATCAAAACTAAAAGAATGTAAAACTAAGCTGGAATCAAGAAGAGAAAGACCCCTAGGGGTGGAGTGGTCGCACACATGTAAAAAGATGGTGAAGAATGCATCTATAGGCACAAATGTAGATAGTGTTTTCATGCATAGGAAGTGTCTAAAGGTTAAGGCAAAACATATCAATCCATTCACTAACCTAGTTGATTAACATTCATATACATAAGCTGGTTATTTCAGAACCTAAACAAGCATGGGAGGTGTCTAAGATGTGTGGTAAAACTCATCAAGTGTAGTATTCTACTCTAACAAGCAAGCATACATTCACATTTATCAACACAATCAAAATATAAAGCATTCATATTCATTCTTTAATGCATGTATGAACATCATCTCCACCCCCCAAAGGGGGATGGATATACTCACTATACATTATTCTAACAATTAAACTAAAGAAAAAAGGAAAATTCTAACTACTTTAGCCTACAATCAAAGAAATAAAACTAAGCTAAACATGCATAAAGAAACAATATAAGAACAAAACAATGGAAAAATTATTTTATTAAATGACTCACATCACTAGCAGCATTCTTCTCCACCTTGAGATTTTACTCCAAGACTTACTCTAAGTAGAGAGAATGCCACCAAGCAATGGGTGAATACAATAGAAGGTGAAGAGATCTATTTATAGCCATAGAAAAAGGTAATCCAGGGCAATCCCCCGGTATGGGACTAAACAAATACCAGAAATAGACTAAATACACACTAATACACGCTCCACATAAATCTTAGCGGATCCGGACCAAAAGTGACCGTCAATTACCGGTCTTGGACCGCTAATTAGCGGTCTACAGTGTTCGGATCGCTCTGGATTTTCTTCTGGGCTTTTCTGGATGGCTTTGCTTGTCTTTGATGCATTCTAGAATTGCTAAAATATTCCCCATGATGGTGTGAAGTATTCTTGTTTGCTCATTGGTCCTTCGATATTACATTCAGGTCCTTCGATCTTGCATCTTAGTCCTTGAGTCTCTCAACTAAGTCATTTTTCATGTTTTTAGGTCATTTTATGCCTCTTCTCTTCAAACGTATTTATTTCTAAAATTCAAACATAAAACTCGTCACGTATCATTGTTTAGGTGAAATATAATGGATATAAGATACAAGTGTAAGCATGAAATGGTGTCAATCACTCACCCGCGTTGCGGTGGAGTGGTGGTCGGTCGTGAGAGGTCGGGGACCTTACCGGCGGCGAGAACGGCGTAAAATCATTGGCTGTCGCAAGGTTGTTTCTCGACCAACGGTTGGTCGGTGCTTAATTGCGGTATACGGGTTTAGTGCATTTTGCCAGACTATAACCAACACCGGTCAAACGATGCCTTGTGGTGGTCGACTGGTCGTGCTTGTGTTGGTGGGTCAGAGGATTACCTGCAAGTTTTCAGTAAGACGGGATCCTAGAGCTGTTCGATCGTTGCTTCGTTTTTCTCTCGGACCGGACGTTGACCATCCAAACGGTCGACCGTTCCTGACCCTTGGTCCGACCGGAACTTAAGTGAACTTATGTATCTTGTATGTTGTTTGACTGATTGTTATATCTTGTTCGACCGATAGATGACTAGAACTGCTAGGTTGTCCCTGGTAGTTTTCGGTTGACCAGGACCCTTGAGTCGGTCGACCGTTGGACTTGTATTGTTGTGACCAGACTCCGGATTTTGACCACGTTCGATCGATCGGTTTTAGACTTGGTCTGACCGTTGAGAATCATGTGATACGTATAGAGTTCGACCGTTATAAACTTTTGGTCGCCCGAACCCCATGGGAACGGTTGACTGGATTGCCCATTCTGGTCGACCTATTGTGCGCATAACCTGATTTCCAGTCCTTGTGATGTGTCAACTCTATTCCCAAAAACTTGTGTCCTCACCGAGCGCGTGAGCCTGTAGATGACGGTGGGTGCGTGATCGCGCCTACCCAGGGATCGCCGAGTGGAAGAGTGTAGGTACTTTGGACGAGCCACCTTCGTTGATTGATTGTGGCGTGATGTTTTGTTGTTTTGACTCTCTGTAGAGTAATAGACCTGAGGGATCGCAGATCCCAATGCATGTTGATGTTTGGCTCTTGGAGCATGATGACCCTGCGGACTGTGGTCCGGACCCATCCGATGTTGTGCCGGACGTATGTTGTACCACCGAGGTTGTGTCGTCGATGCCACCGAGGTTTGTGCTGGTAATGATGTTGTTGAAGATGTTCCGGCTTGTTGTGTCATCTGATGTTGTGCCGGATGTATGTTGTACCGTCGAGGATGTGCCGACGATGCCGCTGATATTGCAGCGATGATTCCTCGATTGGGCACGTATTGAGGGATTGTTGGACCGACAGGGCTACGGCTCCGTTGGGGTGGTGTAGACCACATGGTTTTGTTTGGCGTGGAAGTGCAGGCGCTCCTCACCGATCACTTGGCTCGAGTAGTCGTGTGTTAGGGTGCGTCGCATACTGTCTGTTAAACTGTATATGCCTACGGTAGATCTCAGAGGGAGACTCGATGTTGTTGTTGGACTGATGTCGTTGTTGACCCTTAAATGGTATTTGTTGTTGTTGTAGGACTGAGGTCTTGTTTTACTCTTGGATGGGATTTGTTGCATTGCTGATGATGGCATGACATGCTACTAGTATGATAAGTTCATTACCGTATTGTTTCATTCATATAGGTGATCTTGGCATACGGGGTCTCAAAATGGAAAACTCAGGCATTGTTGTTTAATTAACATGTTTCAGGACCACAGTAGGTTTTGTGGGGTGGTTACAATGGGCACACACATTTTGGGGCCAAGATTCTCTTCGGACTATACGAGGTCGTCATGATCACTTGTATTCATTTTGTTGTATTGATATAATCATGTATTTTTACAAACTCTGTTGTATTTGGTGCACCAACTGGTTATTTATGGAGTAACATTCATGTTTGATGTGTATTATCTTTAGATCTCTTTTATTGTTAAATTTCAAATTTTTCCGTTGTTCCGGGATGTTACAACTTGGTCTCAGAGTGGTCGGTTCCTATGTGGCTCCTAAAGAAAACACCCTTGTAGTAATCAGGATAGGTTGTATTTTAAATGTTAGCATGCATTCATGGCTAATCTTGAGTGATTTTCTTCTGCAAATGCCTCTGAGACGAGTGAAGAACGTCGTGCACGAGCGCAGTGCCAGTGATGCCACTGAAGGCACTACCTTGGATATGTTGGGCGAGCTTCTCGAGCGTCAGGCAATGAGGGCAGAGCAGACAGCGACAGGTCTGAGCATGATCCCTTTATAAGGCAGCATCGACCTAGTTTTGATGGCAGGAGTGACCATGAGGCTGTAGAGGACTGGGTTTTTAAGATCCAAAGGATTTTCCGGGCGATTGGCTATGTACCGGAGCAAATGGTGGACCTGACCACCTATGTACTGGATGGTAAGGCGGTGAACTAGTGGAGGACCACATCTGTAGTGGTTTTTGGTGACCGAGTTAACGTGAGCTGGGAGGATTTCCTTGAAGAGCTCAACTAGCAGTTCTTTTCGTAGCACATCAGAGACAGAAAGAAGGAGGAGTTCTTGGCCCTTGAGCGGAAAGAGATTGAGCAGAAAGAGATGTCTCTGGCTTGCTACATCAGCAGGTTTAACGCCTTGGAGCATTATTGTTCTGAGACTTACGTGACATCTGAGCAGCGAGTGAGGAAGTTCATCAAGGGGCTGAGGAAGCAGCTCAGGTTGAATGTGATTACCAGCATGCCGCAGACCCTGACGGATGTGGTGAAGTCTGTTACTATCATCGATCAGGACTATCAGGAGAATTACAAGGAGGTGCGGAGGCCACCGGTGAGCATAGGTGGACGTGCAGTTGGTCGTACCACAGGGAATCCAGGCAAGAGGCCAATGGCTGATGGGGGAGGAGCTTGCCAGTCTAGAGCGGGCATTTCCTAGGGGAGATTTCATCCGGGTCAAGAGTTCCCCCGACGTATATGAGCATGTTTGGGTTGCGGTCAGATGGGCCATTACATCCAGAAGTGCCCGAGCTGGCAGGGCGAGCCGAGCAGGAGGTCGAAACCACCTGTGGTAGGGAAGAGTGGAGGCAGCATATCCATCATTCTACAGGGCCAGAGCAGGGGAGTTGGGTAAGTCTTCACCGTACAGGCTGAGGAGGCGAAGGACTCCAACACTGTCGTGGAAGGTACCCATGTCGTTTAATGTTTGGTTGCTCGTGTTTTATTTGATTGTGGTGCGACACACACCTTCATTTCGGAGAAGTTTGCTGGCGAGGTGGGTCAGACACCTGTGATGGTGACTGGTTGTTTGGAGCTCAGTACTTCATGGGTGAGGTGGGCACTGTGGGGAGCTTTCTCCCTGGCACCACAGTTGTTTCGGGAAACCATAATTTTCCAGCAGATCTGGTCTTGCTACCGATGGAGGATTTCGATGTCATACTGGGGATAAACTGGCTGTCACGGTACGACATGCGAGTCTTTTGCCGTGAGAAGATCTTGATTCCGAGGAAGGGCTTGGCCGATGAGTTGATCAGAGGAACGAATAACAGAAGGGGTCATTTGATTGTGTCTGTAGTTAAGGCACAGAAGTTGATACACCAGGGATGCAGAGCATTCGTGGCTACGCTGATTGTTCCAGATCCTGAGACGAGGAGACTGGAGGATATAAAAGTCGTACATGAGTTTCCAGAGGTGTTTCCAACAGAGATTCCTAGTTTACCGCCGCACCGAGAGATCGAGTTCGACATCGAGTTAGTGGCGGGCACGACACCGCAGTCGAAGGCTCTGTACCGGATGACACCTGCTGAGTTGTCAGAGCTGAAGAAGCACTTACAGGAGTTGATGGACTCCGGGTTTATACAACCGAGTGTTTCACCTTTGGGAGCACCTGCGCTATTTGTGAAGAAGAATGACGGGTCGTTGAGGATGTGCATCAACTACAGGATGTTGAATAAGGTTACCGTCAGGAATCGATACCCTTTACCCAAGATTGAGGATCTATTTGATCAGCTGCAAACAGTGAGAGTCTTCTCGAAGATAGATCTGTGTTCCGGTTATCACCAGTTGAGGATTTGAAGCAGATGTCCAGAAGACAGCTTTCAGGACACGGTATGAGCATTAAGAGTTCTTGGCGATGTCGTTCGGACTAAAGAATGCATATGTTTTGCATTCATGGACCTAATGAATAGGACCTTTCAACCATATCTTGATTGTTTTGTCATTATCTTTGTGGACGACATCTTGGTTTACTCGCTAGACAGAGAACAACACTGGGAGCATCTGAGGATTGTGTTTGGCATTTTTAGAGATCAGTAGCTATACACTAGGTACACGAAGTGTGAGTTTTGGTTGGATCAGGTGGCTTTTCTGGGCCACATTGTGTCAACGGATGGGATATTAGTGGATCCGGCGAAGGTTGAGGTCGTGACTCGGTGGAGGGCCCCGACAAGTGTGACAGAGATCAGGAGCTTTGTGGGACTCGCTGGGTATTACAGGCGATTTATTCAGGACTTCTTGTTCTATTCCACTGCAACTTTCTCTCCTTCAACCGAAGAGAATGGAAAAAAAAGAAAAGAAAGTTGCAACTCTATTACCAAAATAACCTTTCATTTTTCAGCTTAATAGCACTTTTTTTTGTAACTTTCTTTTGAAGGTTGACTTGGTCGTTTTGATATAATCTACATAGGTTCCCGAATTGTGTAACCACACTAAATGAACTATAAGCAGAAGCAGACACATTATAATTTCTGAAAAGCACAAAAAAGGGAAATTTAGTAGGTGATATAAGCCTTACTATGCCAATCAATTCCCTACAATTTTCTCAATAGAAATTTTAATACAAACTGATCCAACATATATCCTACATATGTGAGGAAAATCCTCAACATAAATTTGAAGCTACATGTAACCCGAAAATATTCCCAACAACGCATCTCGGTCATATCAGTAAAAATAAAAACTGCAGATGTGAAGATCATCATTATCTTAGACAACATTACCATAACATTAACCCTATTTTATTTGTTTGATTAGCTAATTTGCAGGCAACTCGATCGGCAACTGAAGTGGCTCGAGGCAGTCCACAATGTCCCTCATTAGTGGCCTTGCCTTCGGATTTCGGCTGAGACAGTGGTTGGCCAGAATTGCTGCCTTTTGGACGCCTTTTACCGGATAATTTCCTCCCAATCTTGGGTCTATGATGGTTAGAATCCGCTTTTTCTCAGTGAGCAACGGCCGAGCCCAGTCAATGAGGTTCTGCTCTCGTGAAGGCCGGGAATTGTCTAGTGATTTTCGACCTGTCAGGAGCTCAAGGAGGACCACACCGAAACTGTAAACGTCGCTTCCAGCAGTCAGATGACCTGCTCGGAATCGAAATCAAGTTCAATCAATGGTCATTCAATTTCCAGAAAAATGAAAAGTGAACTTGTTATCATAAGAAAATGAAATCAGAATGTGTAGCGAGTAAATCTATAAAAGTTTTCGTCATTTTTTTGTCTTTAGATGAATATGTGAATGCAAACACAGACAAAAGAGACGAAAGAAGAAGCAACCGTTCCAACATTTAGTTGCATATGAGATTTGGCGAAAATGTTGTCCTCATCAAGACTCAGTTTTGAGCAGCAAGCGAGTCTGGTTGATCTGGATTAGCATGTTAGATTCAACCCAACTATGTGTCAGTTGGTTTTGGTTATGTTTTTTGTGCTCAATGAACAATAAAGCCGTTTGTTACAAAAATGAATTCACGAGACGAATGCTATAAAAGCTCTTACAAAGACTACATGGAATAGGTCTTAAGAACATATCAACTCACCTGTCATGATATATTCTGGTGCTGCATATCCATATGTTCCCATAACACGAGTCGAAACGTGGGATTCGTCTCCAACAGGACCATCTTTTGCAAGTCCAAAGTCTGAAAGTTTTGCGTTATAGTCCTGTCGAAATGAATACCATTGAGAGATATGATTACAGCTAAACTAGACTGTATAAAACAGTTCAGCTCAGATAATAGACGTTCTTAATTCCATTTGTTCCGTTAGTCTGAAATGAAGACACTAGATTTCAAATACTAACATGATCTAGCAAAATATTAGACGTCTTCAAATCACGGAAAATGATTGGCTTTTCAGCTCCATGCAGAAATGCGAGCCCTTGAGCGGCACCAAGCGCTATCTTCATTCTCACAGCCCATGGAAGTGGGATCAGCATTCCTGCAACCACGAAAAATGTTACCCACAAAAGAAAATTTCTAATATACTTCAGATGGAACAATGACCGTACAAAACCACTATTTAAACATTCTGGTATTAAAACAGAAACATTTTGAAGTAGAACTTATCACCCACTAACCATCAAAAGAGAATCATTACAACATGAAACAACAAAAAACATCCTTGTAATCTTCAGATAGAATGACTACGATACAAAAACCGACTATTTAGTCGATTATGGTGTACAAGTAATTAGCATCTTTAAGTAAAACTTCAGCATTTAGAAACACACACTGGACATTCAAGACGCCACAAAACTATTATTCGCACTAGACCAAGTCTAGTGCCAACATCAAGACAAATTCCCACTAGACCAACTCTTATAAACTTAGACATAACCATTACTATCCAAAACTACTATTAAATGATTCTGATAATAAAGGCGAAAGTATGGAAGGATGTGTAGAACAATGGATTCCTGAGACTTCAGGAAATTTGATGATAGCCATCAAAATACACACTAAGGCGTCACCTCTATCCTGGTCACTTTGCTCATATTTTGATGTAAGCCATACTGATTCAAGTAAAATGTTACCCACTAGAAAAAAACCTTATATGAGGATTCGTGCAATTTCAGGAAAATATTTGATGACTACTTCTGGAATTACTAACTCGGGCGTCCCCTGGTCCCAATCACTGAACTTGATTAGGAAGTAAAGACTCTTCATTCGAAAACAATCAAATGTCACTGACAATAATAATACAAAATAATCAACAAAGACCTCTTAGACATAATCATCAATAGTGTTTCTTTTGATGTTTCAATGTTGACTAGGAGAAAAAAAATGTTTAAGCATGTTGAAAATTTTAGGCATTACTCGTGGCATGATCGCAAGTCACGACATAGAAACAAATAGCACCAAATGTGCAAGCTACTTTTCTAACTGAGCCAAGTATCTAATTTATCTATTGGTTGGTCTAAATGATGCATTACCAAAACAAACTTCTAGCACTTAGAAACAACTCTTTTGCGAACGAAGATTAAGTAGAAATCCAGCAAGACATGGAAATAATAAGTCGAGTGGATTACTCGAAAAAAGCTTTGTTTCTACGCTTCCCAGTGGCATATACTCATAAACAAGAACCCGATGCTCGTCTTCGCAGCAATACCCAATAAGTTTCACCAAGTTAGGATGCGAAAGTTGCCCGAGATAAATCACCTCAGCCTACAAAACAAGCACACACATAAATCTATGAAAAGCCCAAAACCATAATTGTTAGGGGATAAAATCAATCACAAATACGCAGCAGAATCGAAATAGCAAATCCAATTGATGGAAATTAAGAACAGATGCAAATCCAAAACCAAACCACACAAAACACGCAAGATTTATCGTGGAAACCCAATGCGTGAAAAATCACGGACGACACAACTCTGAATCTACTATAGAGAAAACGTATTACAAAGAGAAGCTTACAAGAGACACGAACAACCGGCGAGAATACCCGGCTAAATTGCTCTCACCGAATCAACAATGATGCTCTTTCTCTTTTCTCTCAAGAACACAAAGTAGACAATAGAAATTAATCTTAATCTCTCTTCTAAACAAAAGGGGACGAAATTTCATTTATATAGTAAGTCAAAAACAAGTATAAGTTGCACCAAAATCGCGTGGAGAAATGTGCAAAACGTGGGCAGAACTGGGTCCAACGGTCGACCGAACGAGTGCTTCGGTCGACCGATCCTCTAACCGTATCGCAAACCAACTTTTACCGGTCGACCGAAACTAAAGTACTGGTCGACCGAAAAGCGACAGTAACTTTTCTTGCTTACTCGAGTACATACTCGGTCGACCGAATCACTTAAGTTCCGGTCGATCGAAAATCAACAGACACTTTTGCCCAGCTCTTCGTGTGTACCCGGTCGACCGAATCCTAAGTTCCGGTCAACCGAAAATGGACAGACACTTTTGCCCAGCTCCTCGTGTGTGCTCGGTCGACCAAATCCTAAGTTTCGGTCGACCGAAAATGGACAGACACTTTTGTTGGACAAATCTGAATCCTAGTTCTGGTCGACTGATCGTTTGTTTTGCTCCACGAATACTTTAATCACATATTCAAGGTAAACAACAACAATAACTATCTTAACGGATTCAGATACTAATGACTAATATTCAGAAAGTCGAAATCTATGTATACCAGCCATTCTCTGTGGCCTTGGACGCTCTTATCACCATCATGAACTTTGACAGCAACTTGGAGAGTTTGAGAGCCTTCTTTTAGCTCGTCGCGGATTGTTCCTTTGTAGACGGGTCCGAATCCTCCACCACCCAAGAAAGAATCCGGTCTGAAGTTTCGAGTGATGGTCTTTAATTGGTCGTAAGTGAAGGCAATCAGCGGGTTTACGCCTGAGTCACGACGCATGTGTTCCACTTCTGCAGGGTTGGTTGGGAGCTTACTTCCATTCTTCAGCGTATCATCTTTGGCGAATGAAGGCTGAGATTTTTGAGTCTCTGAAATAAGGTAAAGAAAGCACAAGTCAGATTAGACTCGCAACAAAACACAAGCAAGACAAGTAGATTTGTTCATTAGGCTTTGTGGAAAGAACATTAAATTGTGTAAAAATATACCAGAAACAGACTCCAAAAACATGCAGAAAACCAACTTCTTATACGAGACAACAGAACATGGATAATGGATTGCACAATTAAATGCGAAAGAGAATAAGTTCCTTAATTTACTGCTCATAAAGCAAGAAACATGACAAACTAAAATTATTTTTATTATATACAATAGAAGAATTTGAAATTAATTATAATACAAAATTAAGTATAACTTGGATAGCACAATCTTTTGGACAAAAGAAAACCGCCATTAAATTTTAGAAAATCATAAAACCCATAAATTCACTGATAAAAAAGGCAACACACATGCAGACTAGAATTTTGAAGGAAAATAAAAGGAACAACTCACCTTGCTTAGAACTTGGAGAAACATTGTAGATTGATGGATACCACTTGAACCAGCAATTACCCATGATTAATCAAAACTCACAAAAACTAATCTCTCAAATTATCATCTCAAAGCTTGAGGCAAAGATAAAACCCAAACAGAGAGCTGAACAGCAAAAACCAAGAACAGAAAAAAGCAAATCCTTGATGCTGAAGATTTTGGGAGTTTGATCAGTTTTCTGATGAGGGTTTTGCTCAAGATGACGAGATAAAACCAAAAGATCAAAACTTGCCAACAAAAAAGAAGCAAAAATTAAACCTTTCTCTAATACAAAGAAAACAGAGTAGTAATAATATTAATAGCTACAAAGATGAGATGACTCGTCCAAGAGGATTTTTTTTTCCTACTCTTTGGGTGTGGTTAGAAAGAAATTTTAAAACCAGCAAGAAAATAAAAAAGCTGAAATATTTGGAACCCAACAAGAACTAGGTGGTGTTCTCACTGACTAATGAGATTTAGAACATAAAAAATACAATCAACCAATAATTATAGGTAGAAGGAGTCTCTTTTTTTGCTGTCTTGTTTGTGCTTTGGTTGGTCTGATGGGTCCATCAACAACCAATTCAAAAAAAAATGTTTATTTGGTTAGAAAATATTAGCCCAAAACGTGGGAAAAAAGAATATATTTGTGATACTTGTAGTGGACATTGAAGACTTTTGGATCTCTTATCTTGTGGGTAGTACACAGTAATTGCAAAAGACCAATCATACCCTTTGTTGTGATGAAAATTATTGAAGACCAATGGATCTCTTATCTTGTGTGTAAATTATTTTCATCATAACAAGCTATTCACTTTTCAATCATTTATTGGGAGATGAAAATTAATTTTTAATTGTAAAGTACATGGTCACTAAATATTTAGAAGAAAATTAGATATTTGGTTGGGCAAAAATCAAAAGACAAAAATGGAGTTGTACTGCTAGTCTACAGCTAGTAACAATAATAAAAAAATATATATAATAATAACAATAAACAATAATAATAATAATATAGTGAATAGGTTGAAGTCAAGATAGGTCTCCTTCCAAGGAATAAAAAAAGAATCTGTTTATTTTGACCATTCACCTTACTTTAAAAATGAGTAGTTATATACGGACGCGAGCGTCCGTGATGCGTCCTACGTGGAATAACACGTCAGCTGCCAGTTCAGCGTCCAGTCAACCAAAACTTCTGCGCGGGGAAATGTAAATTACGAATTGTTGGGTGCGACGGTTCATTACCCTAAATCACGATTTCTTGGGTGCGACGGTTCATTTCCGTGCGACGGTTCATTTCCCTAAATCACGATTAGACGGTTCGACTTCACGTACATCAGTAGCGGCGGTACAGCATTCGAGTAACTTTCCCCATTTCACCCGGAGTTCCTTTCCATACGCTCATCCAAAACCTTCATTGCTCCAAAACCTTTCCATTCCAGTAACGAAAACCAAGACAAGGCGAAAATGGATCCTTCTCTACCTGAAACCTCCATTGCTCCTGAAATTGTAGCCGCGCAGGTGTTTTGTCAACCATGTTCTTTCTGGTTCATTTTAAGGTTCATTATTGGCCTCTAATAAATTTTTTGTGTGGTTTAAGGGAAGCACGTACTACTTCCGCGAAACCAAGTGCGGTTTCGCGGCCCTTCACAAGCAGTTCGACCGGATGAAGGAGGAGGAGAAAAATATCTTCCAACGGACGCCTTTCGGTCACTTCCTCAGCTTTCCTCACGTGACAACTGACAACGAGATACTGGGTTGGTTCGTCGAACACTTCGACGCCAATGAAGTCGGTCTGAGAATAGCCACTGGGGTGGTCCCATTTACGGTAGAAGACGTCGCCCTTCTACTTGGACTAAGAGTACATGGGCAGAGAGTGGATATGGATGTCATGTACGTAGAGAAACGTGACGGGGTTAACCTCGACAACACCCAGCTACTGGGTCATCTTACCGCCACGAGCAAGATGGGCGAGGAGGAGGAGCACGTCCGACTCCTTATTTCTATGATTTTCAATCATTTTTTGTTCTTCGATGGATCACTGCGAACTAAAGCGTGGTACACGAAACACCTTAAGAACCTCAAGCGCCTCAAGAGATATGCGTGGGCAAATGCGGTTCACACTTTCTTGGTTGAAGGCCTGGAGGAAGCCCAACGGGACCTCTCGAGGAGGAGATCGTCAGCGAACTTCTCTATAAAGCAGGGCTACGTGTCTGGTTGCGTTGCCGTATTACAAGTAAGCATCTTGGTCCGGAATGAGTGTTGTGTCAGTCCGGAGTAGTGTCGGTTTATGTCCGGAATAAGTGTGTTGCCTGTCCGGAATAGTCCTGTATGTGTCCGGAATGACTGTCTTGCTTGTCCGGAATACGTCTTGTGTCTGTCCGGAATACGTCTTGTGTCTGTCCTGAATAGTGTTGTCTCTGTCCGGAATAAGTGTCTTGAGGTTGTCCGGAATAAGTGTCTTGTGGTTGTCCGGAATGAGTGTTGTGTCAGTCCGGAGTAGTGTTGGTTTATGTCCGGAATAAGTGTGTTGCCTATCCGGAATAGTCCTGTATGTGTCCAGAATGATTGTCTTGTCTGTCCGGAATACGTCTTGTGTCTGTCCGGGATAAGTCTTGTGTCTGTCCTGAATAGTGTTGTCTCTGTCCGGAATAAGTTTTGTGTCTGTCCGGGATAAGTTTTGTGTCTGTCCTCAATAGTGTTGTCTCTGTCCGGAATAAGTGTCTTGAGGTTGTCCGGAATGAGTGTTGTCTCTGTCCGGAATAAGTGTGTTGCATGTCCGGAATAAGTGTGTTGCCAGTCCGGAATAGTCTTGTATGTGTCCAGAATGAGTGTCTTGTCTGTCCGGAATACGTCTTGTGTTTGTCCGGAATAAGTAATTTGTATGTCCGGAATACGTCTGCGTCTGTCCGGAATAAGAGTTGTGTCTGTCCGGAATAAGAGTTGTGTCTGTCCGGAATTAGTGTTTGGTCTTTCTGATTAACGTTATGAGACTGTCCTGGGGATGTTATGTTTCTGTTTTTTAACTCATTCCTGTTTTCAGGTGTGGCTTTGCGAGAAGTTCAAATTGGGGGATCCCAGGTCAGCATTTCCACGGTTCAAGTGTTGGACCGAAATGTTTAGCAGACGCCAAATCCTTAGAAAATGGGAAGATCGAGGCATCAACTTGTCCCGGATATACTCGGGCCAATTTGAGTTGAAGGGCACCCCAAAACTCAGTGCACGGGTGATTGACATCATTTCATGCTCATATTTGTATCTTATATCCATTATCTTTCACCTAAACAATGCTATGTCACGAGTTTTATGTTTAGTTTTCAGGAATAAATAGGTTTGAAGAGATGAAACATAAAAGGACCCAAAAGCTGTGAAAAAGGACTGAATTGTGAGATCTGGGGACCAAGATGCAAGACAAAAGGACCTGATTGCAAGACAGAAGGACCTAAGAGCAAAACAGAATACTCCACACCATCATGGGGAGTATTTTACCAATTCGATTCGGGTCGGAGCTCCAACAAAGCAACCAAATGCATCCAATACCAAGAAACACTTCAAGAAAAGCCCACAAAGAAAACCATACGGATCTAAATCTTATAGACCGCCAATTGGCGGTCTGGAACCGCTAATTGGCGGTCCATTTAGCCCAGAATCCATCCAGTTTTCTGTAGCACGTGTATTAGTGTATTCTTAGTGTATTTTTGGTATTGGTTTAGTCCCACATCGGGGGATTGTCCCGGTTTAGCTTTTTCCATGGCTATAAATAGAACTCTTCACCTTCCATTGTAATCACTCCATGCTTGTGGCCATTCTCCCTAATTGAAGTAGAAGCCTTGAAGCAAGAAACTCAATAGGGAGATGCTACTGGTATTGTGAGTCTTCAATTAATAAAATTTGCTTTGTTTTGTGCTTCCTTTATTGTTTATGCATGTTTTAGTTTAATCGTCTTTTCATTAATTTTTAGTAGCTTAGTTAATATGTTTTCTTTACTTAGCTTAATAACTAGTGTAATGTTTAGTGAGTAAAACCACTCCCCTTTTGGGGGGTGGAGATGATTATCATATATGCAATTAAGGAAGGATGAATGTTTATTATGAAATGTGTTGATTAATATGAATGCATGCTTGCTTGTTAGAATAGAACACTTCACTAGATGGGTTTTGCCATGATAAGTAGACACCTCCCATGCTTGTTTAGTCTCTTAAATAACCAGCTTGTATGTATGAATGTTACTCAAAATAGGTTAGTGATTTAATTGATGGGTTTTGCCATGATAAGTAGACACCTCCCATACATGCAAACACTACCTACACTTGTGCCTATAGGAAGATCTTCTTGCCTCCTTATTGTGTATGTGTAGTCACTCCATCCAGTTTTCTGTAGCACGTGTATTAGTGTATTCTTAGTGTATTTTTGGTATTGGTTTAGTCCCACATCGGGGGATTGTCCCGGTTTAGCTTTTTCCATGGCTATAAATAGAACTCTTCACCTTCCATTGTAATCACTCCATGCTTGTGGCCATTCTCCCTAATTGAAGTAGAAGCCTTGAAGCAAGAAACTCAATAGGGAGATGCTACTGGTATTGTGAGTCTTCAATTAATAAAATTTGCTTTGTTTTGTGCTTCCTTTATTGTTTATGCATGTTTTAGTTTAATCGTCTTTTCATTAATTTTTAGTAGCTTAGTTAATATGTTTTCTTTACTTAGCTTAATAACTAGTGTAATGTTTAGTGAGTAAAACCACTCCCCTTTTGGGGGGTGGAGATGATTATCATATATGCAATTAAGGAAGGATGAATGTTTATTATGAAATGTGTTGATTAATATGAATGCATGCTTGCTTGTTAGAATAGAACACTTCACTAGATGGGTTTTGCCATGATAAGTAGACACCTCCCATGCTTGTTTAGTCTCTTAAATAACCAGCTTGTATGTATGAATGTTACTCAAAATAGGTTAGTGATTTAATTGATGGGTTTTGCCATGATAAGTAGACACCTCCCATACATGCAAACACTACCTACACTAGTGCCTATAGGAAGATCTTCTTGCCTCCTTATTGTGTATGTGTAGTCACTCCACCCCTTAAGGGGTCTCTCTCTTATTGATTCCTGCATAGTATCAAGTTTCTCTAGCTTAGTTGTTAGTTCATTGTGTGTTCCTTTCGTTCGCATTTCATACTTCTTAGCATAGTTTAGTGTAGAGTAGCTTAATCAATCTTTCTCCCCCAATCTTTGCCACTTGATTTCTGATAAACAAGAGCGAGCTCACCTCCCTGAGGACGACCCGTACTTGCCACCGCTTCATCGCGGCCGTGCACTTGCGGTAGAAATATAAAACGTTCAACAAGTTTTTGGCGCCGTTGCCGGGGAGGTGCCAGTCCAGACTCTTGTTTGGACGATTCGAGTGGATTTAATTTGTGTGTTGTAGTTTTTCTTTTTTCAGGAGACTGGGAATAGCAAGTGGAGGCTACTGGAGAAATTTCCAGACGACCTGAGCACTTCAGACCGCTAATCAGCGGTCTGAGACCGCTAATCAGCGGTCTGGTGAGCTCTGTTCATCTTTTAATTTCTTGCTGTTGTTTCTCTAAATGATCTAGTTATCTGGGACTCAATTTGGCATGTTTTGACTTATAGTTCGTTCCCAGATCAATAATCAAACCTCCTTTAAGCAACTTGGACCCTAAAACTCAAAGCAAAAGATTAGGCATTCATTCTTGTTTAGGTCATGCATCATGTATGTGACTTAGGCATTTAGATTGTCTTTTATCTTAGCTTTATTTTCTGTTGCTGAGAGCTGGCGTGAGGTACGCACCTTCTACTCTCATTCATGCATTTCGTATGAACATGCATTAGTTAGTAGGAAGTGCATTGCAACAAGTGTGAGTTGAGCGTTGTTTGGAGAGTTGATTGCTAGATTTAGGACTCCAAAACGCTACTAAGGAGGGGCTGTCCCGTAAAAGATAAGGTGGGGGATTTCATCACCCTTTCCTTCGCCCCAAAAACCACATCAATCAAGAGCCTAATTTTAAAATCAAGTAGACATTGGCCTTAAGGATTTCGGGCGCATTAGGAGAGTGATCCGGTCCCGACCGTCATGACCTGATCGGCGTTGCCCACTTTGTCGATAGTAGGAGAGACGAGATCCCCGGATCTTGGCTCACTTGCTGGGCTTTGTGGTCCTCGTTGTAGGGAGGTGAGGCGTGTTGAGGCCGTGTGACCTCGCAGTTAGGCGTCGTCTAGCTGTAAGGACCTATAGCGACCTTAGGATTGCTTGAGCCTTGTTTGCTTGTGTGCTTCTACCTGTACTCATCCGCCGTAGCTTAAGGACTTCTTCCCTTCTCTCCTGAGTCATTCTTTCTCTCCTGTGTTCCCTCGTCTTCTCTTCTACGTACATTCTTCATTTGAAAAGAAAAAAAAAAAAAAAAAGAGAAAAAAGAAAGTTGTGGTTTGTGTGTGCACCTTTGTGCATGCTTTCGTGGACACGAGACGAGAGTGGTCGTTTGACGAGGAGCGTTGTCAATCCGGCTTCGGTCATCGATTTCTCGACACCTCCCTCCTCTCGTGTCGCACGCAGTTCGGGTCCAATGGCTGCTAATTTCCGTGAAGAGGAGCAGTTGCTGGACCCACCTGTTCCACCTATGCTTCCAGTTGTCGTTCCCATACCTCTTCGTGATCGATGCTACCCGAGCCGTACAGCTCTGCCCTCATGCATCGTATTGCCAGAGGCAAATGGGAACTATTTTGAGGTCAAGCCTCAGTTTATTTCCATGCTCCCTCATTTCACTGGGAAATGTGACCCCTATATCTTTCTCAGGGAATTTGAGGAGGTCTGTGCTATGTTCAAACTGCAACAACTTAGCACAGACTCCATTCATCTTAGGCTTGTCCCCTTTGCGCTTAAGGATGACGCCAAGAAGTGGTTGTACAGCAA
Organism: Triglochin maritima; assembly: GCA_963682175.1. Classification (NCBI taxonomy): domain Eukaryota; kingdom Viridiplantae; phylum Streptophyta; class Magnoliopsida; order Alismatales; family Juncaginaceae; genus Triglochin; species Triglochin maritima. Next base: position 31,660,733 of record OY821789.1, read on the forward strand.
CCAGGCGAATGCCTTCAGGACTTGGGATGAGTTTCAGTCTGCATTCCTCAAAAAGTATTTTCCAAATCATCGGACTCAAAAATTGAGGAACGAAATCAATTCGTTCTATCAACATGAGACCGAATCATTTCATGCATACTTAGAGAGGTTCAAGGAGCTACTATCCTCATGCCCTCACCATGGCATTGAGTTGTGGCGCCTGTGTCAGATTATCTACGAGGGTCTTCACATTCCATCTAGAACGCTCCTTGAGTCCATGTGTCAAGGAGAGTTCTTAGGAAAGGATGAAAGGGAGGCATGGGCTTTCCTAGAAGACCTCGCCGAGAAAACAATGCAATGGGAGAGTGTGAGAGAACCACCTGCATCATCTAGTATAGGAGCGAGGATCGCGAATGCAAACTCGACTAGATCGGGTTCCGCATTTGCTGTCGATTCCTTTACGGCCACCGAGGCACGCATGGCGGCCTTAATGCGCCGTATGGATTCGATTGAGCTCCAAAACCAACACGATGTATCTCATGTGTCTGCATCTGGTTCAGTTCCATGTCATTTATGTGGTAGGATAGGTCATATAGGGGGTGAGTGTGCATCCATTCCTCCTGAGATGGAACATGTAAATGCCATCTATGATAGATCCAGGAATGACCCATATTCATCATCATATAACCCTGGATGGAGGAACCACCCTAATTTTTCATGGAACCATAACAATGCCCCAGGTGGTCCTTCAAACTTTTCTCGACCACCTAACCGACCACACTACCCTCCCATGCATTCACAGTCTCATCAGCCACCCCAAAGTCAGAATACCAACCAACCAGGTTTCCCAAATTCTAACAACTTGGAAACCCGGTTTAATTCGCTTGAGAACTTAACTCGTGGACTTGAGAACTCTGTAAAAAACTTTATGTCATCCACGAGTCAAGTTCTCACTTCGAATCAGCAGACCATCAAATCTCTCGAGCTTCAGATGGGTCAGTTGGCTCAGTCTGTACATGAGAGAGAGAGAGGGAGCCTGCCTAGCCAACCTGTGGCTAACCCCCGTGCTCAACATCACTCGAACATGCAAAATGCAAGTTCAAGACCACAGGGGGGGCAAGTGAACTACGTGGAAGAACCTGTGGACCATGTTAATGCCATTGTGACCCTGAGAAATGGGAAGCAGGTCAACAACCACGTATCACTGCCAGAAAATCCATCTGTGCCACCCCTTTGTGGGAATGATGGTGAGGAAGAGGCCGAGGGTGAGAGTAATACACCAAAGCCTCCTTCTCCGGCTCCGCCCAAGACATACCTACCAAAAGCTCCTTATCCTAGTAGGTTGTCTAAGAAACAGAGTGACAGTGTGGATAAGATGATGGAGATATTTAAGAAAGTGAATGTCAACATTCCTTTGTTAGACATGATTCAACAAATACCTCCATATGCAAAATTCCTGAAGGATCTCTGTACAACTAAGAGGAAAACCAATGTCCCTAGCAAAGCCTTTTTGGCGGCTAATGTGAGTTCGATCATCTCGAACCCAACGTACATAAAATTGAAGGACCCGGGCAGTCCAACAATTTCATGTATCATTGGGGACTCTCGCATTAACAATGTTTTGCTAGATCTAGGGTCGGCGGTTAACCTCTTACCTGCTTCTGTGTATCAACGATTAAGCCTAGGCACTCTCAAGCCTACGAAAACAACTTTGCAGTTGGCTGATCGTTCGATCAAAGTCCCGTTGGGGGTCATTGAAGATGTCCTAATCAAGGTCGGTGACTTCATATTTCCTGTTGATTTCGTCGTCCTTGAGACCGAACCAATTAAGACTACCCACTCTCAGATTCCATTGATTTTGGGTAGACCTTTTTTGGCGACGTCAAATGCCTTGATCAATTGTCGTACTGGACTCATGAAATTGTCGTTCGGGAACTTGACCGCGACATTCCATGTGTTCAATATGGCTAGGCAGCCGGCATCTTCCGAGGACCCCATGGAAGTCCATCTTATCCGGGACTTGGAAGAAGAATTGGAAGAAGAGTACCCCCTGATTCATGAGAATTTAAATGATTACTTCATGGATGAGTCTGATCATGAAGAGGACGGGGGTGAGTTGAGCAATGATGTGCATGCTGTTCAGTACATGCGAGCTCCTCCTATCTTACATCTCGAGCTAGATATCACGCCTCGCCTGGAGGAGCCACCCACACCTGAGCTCAAAGAACTCCCCAAGGAATTGAAACACGTTTTTCTTGGTCCCGATAGGTCATTTCCGGTGATTATTTCATCGACGTTGACTGGTGATCAGGAAGAACGGTTGATTCAAGTCCTAAAGGAGCACAAATCAGCCATTGGGTGGTCCTTGAGGGACATCAAAGGGATAAGTCCCGACGTCGTGCAGCACCACATCTTTATGGAGGATGAGGCACGACCACGTCGCGACCCACAGAGGCGTTTAAATCCAGCCATGACAGAAGTAGTTAAGAAAGAGATCATCAAGTGTTTAGATCATGGCATCATTTTTCCCATTTCGGACAGTACTTGGGTAAGTCCTGTCCAGGTTGTGCCCAAGAAGTCGGGTATCACCGTTGTCCAGAATGACAACAATGAGCTTGTACCCACACGACTTCAAACTGGGTGGCGAGTGTGTATTGACTATAGGAAGTTGAACGCGGTCACGCGTAAGGACCACTTCCCTCTACCTTTCATCGACCAGATGTTGGAGAGACTCGCCGGGCACGCCTATTACTGTTTCCTTGATGGTTATTCGGGGTACAATCAAATCCCAGTCGCCCCCGAAGACCAGGAGAAAACCACGTTCACTTGTCCTTTTGGGACGTTTGCTTATAGACGCATGCCTTTTGGACTATGCAATGCACCTGCAACATTCCAACGTTGCATGTTAAGTATCTTTTCCGATATGGTCGAGAACTTCCTTGAGATCTTCATGGATGATTTCTCGGTTCATGGCACCTCCTTTGATGAGTGCCTGCACCACCTGAGCCTTGTTCTCAAAAGGTGTTCGGAAACGAACTTAGCCCTTAATTGGGAAAAGTGTCATTTCATGGTCACAAAAGGCATCGTGTTGGGTCACGTGGTATCTCGTGATGGTATCGAGGTGGATAGGGCAAAGATTGAGCTTATTTCTAAGCTTCCGCCACCCACCTCGGTCAAAGAAATCCGTTCTTTCCTTGGACACGCCGGTTTTTACCGGCGATTCATTAAGGATTTCAGCAAGATAGCTCGTCCTTTGACGAGCTTGCTTGCTAAAGGAACCTCCTTTGAGTTCACACCCGAGTGCCTGACTGCCTTTGGGTTTCTGAAGCGTGAGTTGACCTCCGCTCCTATTATTAAGGCACCGGTGTGGACTCTACCGTTCGAGCTGATGTGTGATGCTTCTGATTACGCGATAGGAGCAGTTTTGGGTCAGAAAGTCGACAAATTGTCTCATGTGATCTATTATGCAAGTCGTACTCTCAATGACGCCCAACTCAACTACTCCGTTACTAAGAAAGAGTTCCTCGCGATCATATTTGCGTTGGAAAATTTTCGTCAGTACCTCATAGGGTCGCATGTCATCATCTACACTGATCACTCAGCTCTTCGCTACCTTTTGTCTAAAAAGGATGCGAAACCCCGTCTCTTGCGTTGGATCTTGTTGTTACAAGAATTCGACCTTGAAATACGGGACAAGAAGGGATGCGAGAATGTCGTGGCTGATCACCTATCTCGCATCCCCATCGATCTTTCACCGGATCCACCGGTGAACGAGTTTTTTCCTGATGAGAACCTTATGGCAATAGCCTCACCTCCCTGGTTCGCTGACATTGTGAACTATTTAGCAACCGGGGAGGTGCCGGCTCATTGGAGACACAGTGAGACAGCGAAGTTCAAGTCGTTAGTCAAGCACTTCTATTGGGATGATCCATACTTATTTAAGTATTGTGCTGATCAAATCATAAGGAGGTGCATTCCTGACGACGAGATTCAGAGTGTCTTGTCCTTTTGCCATAAGGAGGCATGTGGTGGGCACTTCGGTGCCAAGAAAACCGCTGCCAAAGTTCTCCAATGCGGTTTTTACTGGCCCACGTTGTTCCAAGACGCTTTTGCATTTTGCAAAGCATGCGATAGGTGCCAACGTGTGGGCCGCATTGGCAGACGAGATATGATGCCACTCAATCCTATCTTAGTGGTTAACATCTTTGATGTTTGGGGAATTGACTTCATGGGTCCTTTCCCCGTGTCCCATGGTCACACGTACATCCTTGTGGCGGTCGATTATGTGTCAAAGTGGGTTGAAGCAATCCCCACTCGCACTAACGATCGCAAGGTGGTGATCAAATTTCTTAAAGAACACATCTTCGCGAGGTTTGGGACACCTCGTTGTATCATAAGTGATCGGGGGACACACTTTGTGAACCGATCCCTTGAGGCAGTGCTGAGGAAATACTCCATCACGCACAAGTTGGCCACACCTTATCATCCTCAAACCTGTGGCCAGGTGGAAATTTCCAACCGTCAACTCAAGCAAATTCTTGAGAAAACGGTTAATGCTTCAAGGAAAGATTGGTCGGTCAAGCTTAATGATGCATTGTGGGCTTTCCGCACTGCATTTAAAACCGACCTTGGCATGTCCCCCTACCGGCTAGTTTATGGCAAAGCTTGCCATCTTCCGGTAGAACTTGAGCACCGGGCATTATGGGCAATCAAACATCTTAACATGAGTCTTGATGTTTCCGGTGCCAATCGCAAATTAGACCTCAACGAGTTGGAGGAGTTGAGAAATGAAGCTTATGAGAATGCCAAGATCTGCAAGTCCCGCACTAAAATTTTCCACGATCGCTTGGTGCGAATCAAAACCTTCGAGGTGGGACAAAAGGTCTTGTTGTATAATTCTCGCCTCCACTTGTTTCCGGGGAAACTTCGGAGCCGTTGGTCAGGTCCCTTCATTGTTTTAACCGTCTCCCCTCATGGGGCGGTTGAGATTCAAAATCCTAGGAATGGGGACGTGTTCAAAGTCAATGGACAACGCCTCAAACCATACTTGGAAGGGACCACGGCAGAGGTCGAGGAGGAAATCGTGCCTTTGCACGAACTCCCCGCGGATGTGGTCACTTGATGTGGTCCATCCCTCCATTTGTTTGTACATATCTTTGTTTTGTTTAAAAAAAAAAATGATGAAAACCAAAAAATTGGAAGACCAATGTGATATTTGCCCCTTCCCTTGATTAAAAACGCGTTTTGGCCTGCCCTACGCATTATTCCATCAGACGAAAACGCGTTTCTTCTTCAGATCTAGCCTCCACCAAAATTCCACTACCCGATCCCCTAAACCGACCGCTAATTAGCGGTTTCAAACCGCTAATCAGCGGTCGTTTTTTCTTTGTTTCCAGAATCTCTTCGTCTGGGTGTTGAATTTGGTATTTTCTGTTGGTTTCGTGGTTGGACGTCTGTGTTGCTGCGGGAAACGGCGTGCGGTGGTCTCTTCTCCTCTCGCGCCGTGTTCGTCTTCGCCGTCGTGTGCCTCGCCGCTAAAGCTCGCCAAGGTAGGTTCAGGTATGGCCAGCCATCATTTAATTCCAGAACTCAATTTTGCCTCCCTGATTCGCGAGTTCGGAGAACCCTTCTACGATCGAATCGTAGCTAAAGGGTGGTACCATTTATTGTATGAGGGCGATGAATCCATGTACGTAGAGCCTCTCGTACATGAATTCTTTGCTAAACTCGAGCGTGACCAGACCGGTCCACTCGAGTTCAGTATCACTCTCAGAGGGGTGAAACACACCGTGACACCCCAGCTAATCTCCGACGCGACTGGGATCCCCTTGGTTGATGAGTTTGCACCCACCCACGATATCAATTTTTATCGATCTATGCTTGGGCGTGGGCAGCCTATTTCATCACATGGGGGAGTACCTAATGCGCACATTTACTCCAATGTGCACATTGTAGCCAGGTGGGTATGTAGAAATGTGTTGGGCCAAGAGCGGACCTCCACATTTTTTACACCTAGTTTGCGAATCGTGTATAGTCTGATGGACGGTTCACCACACTGCATGTGTCGAACATTGTTCGACGTTTTAGTGAACGCCAGTCTGAAAGATATACATTGTTTGCCGACTCTGGTTACCAAATTGTGTGGCATGTTGGACATCCCACGATTTGAGCGCTTACTGAGTCGCCAAGGCACCGACCTCGAGGTAGCGAAGATGACCCCGTCATTTCGTCATTGCCTTCCTGAGGCATGGGTGCCTGACTATATGGAGGAGGATGTTAGAGCCAGTTCCTCAAGCTCGTCTGTGAGCTCAGGAACGCTCTTTAATACCGACATTTCTGAGATGGCGGTCGAGCAGCAGAACGTCATCTTAGCCAAGCAAAACCGGAAGATCTATAGGAAGTTGTCGGCTCTGGAGAGAGGTGCCTCTTCAGGCACTTCTGGCCGTCGTCATTAGTCCGGTACACCCTATCCATGCATTGGCACCATTTTGCCATACATTGAGGACAATGCATGGATTAGGTGTGGGGGGGTGTTTTCACGTTTGTACATAGTTTGTGTTTTTTTTTGTTTTGTTGTTTTCTTTTGTGTGCATTGTTAGGGTCATGTTAGTGTGCCGCATTTAATATCGATATACCTGCTTGCCATGATCCTTGGGTGACTTATCTTCTTTTGCTTGCCTAGTGCTTTAAAATTTTCACATTTCTTTCAAAATCTTCATGTGTTTGCGAAAGAAAATGTTTTTTTTGTGGGTTTTGCGTGTGTTTAGCATGTGCAAAACCGTTGAGAGGCAAAGTAAAAAGAAAGCTCCCAAAATTGTCTTGAACTTGATGCATTAGGATTTCTAGTTTACTGGCTTTAGGTCTTATCGAGTCGTTAGGATGCACCCCGGTTTTCCCTCGGGGGGTGTGTAATCATAGGGTTTCAGCACTCAAACATTTAAAGAAGTCCACCCTGAACCTAGTGAGTCAATAATTCGTGTCTGTTAGTATAAGGAAGTTTGTCGTAGTCAAGGGCCCTTAATCTCTTTTTGTGAAACTTAAGTGTAGGGGTTTTGGTTCCCATGTAGATAAATAAATAAGTGGTGTTCTCTCTTCTCGCACGGCTCCTATCACTCGGGAAAGTAGGTCTGAGGGGACTTTGTGCCTGGTGCTTTCGAGTCATCTGACTTGGGATGCACCGACCGAACTCTCGTTACACGGGTGGTAGGGATCGCCCTATGTGGAGATTTGGGGGAAGGTGTACGTGATAGTGTAAGTCCTCATAGGCAATGATGCACGAAACCTGACCCTGGGAGAATCAAACACCAACCAATAAAATGCTCCAAAGAAAAAAAAGAAAAAAAAAAAAGAGAGAAAAAAAAAAAGCAAATAAGAACCAAAATGGACTCTACACATTGTATCACATTCAGAAGTTAAGGTTGCCCATGTCTTTCACTTAAGTCCTTAACTAACTCTCACGAATAACTCATTAGGCTAGGTGTGTGGACCGATTACATTTATAGAGTCGACCCGTAGTATTACCGCGTTCCATGATCGACAAAATAAGTCCAACGAGTCGTGTATCTAGATTGATTAATGCATCTTGTTCGGATTTTGTGGGTATATCCGCTGAAAACCCTCAGGAGACAACACTCCTCCTCCTTGGCGACAAGGAGGTTTAACGGCTTGTTGCACGTGCTAAGTGCAACCGTGATTCCTACGAAAGTGAGTTAGGATTTCTTGTTTTTCGTATGCTTTTCTCTTTCTTTGTTTTGCTCGGGACTAGCAAAAGTTAGGTGTGGGGGTATTTGATTGACATCATTTCATGCTCATATTTGTATCTTATATCCATTATCTTTCACCTAAACAATGCTATGTCACGAGTTTTATGTTTAGTTTTCAGGAATAAATAGGTTTGAAGAGATGAAACATAAAAGGACCCAAAAGCTGTGAAAAAGGACTGAATTGTGAGATCTGGGGACCAAGATGCAAGACAAAAGGACCTGATTGCAAGACAGAAGGACCTAAGAGCAAAACAGAATACTCCACACCATCATGGGGAGTATTTTACCAATTCGATTCGGGTCGGAGCTCCAACAAAGCAACCAAATGCATCCAATACCAAGAAACACTTCAAGAAAAGCCCACAAAGAAAACCATACGGATCTAAATCTTATAGACCGCCAATTGGCGGTCTGGAACCGCTAATTGGCGGTCCATTTAGCCCAGAATCCATCCAGTTTTCTGTAGCACGTGTATTAGTGTATTCTTAGTGTATTTTTGGTATTGGTTTAGTCCCACATCGGGGGATTGTCCCGGTTTAGCTTTTTCCATGGCTATAAATAGAACTCTTCACCTTCCATTGTAATCACTCCATGCTTGTGGCCATTCTCCCTAATTGAAGTAGAAGCCTTGAAGCAAGAAACTCAATAGGGAGATGCTACTGGTATTGTGAGTCTTCAATTAATAAAATTTGCTTTGTTTTGTGCTTCCTTTATTGTTTATGCATGTTTTAGTTTAATCGTCTTTTCATTAATTTTTAGTAGCTTAGTTAATATGTTTTCTTTACTTAGCTTAATAACTAGTGTAATGTTTAGTGAGTAAAACCACTCCCCTTTTGGGGGGTGGAGATGATTATCATATATGCAATTAAGGAAGGATGAATGTTTATTATGAAATGTGTTGATTAATATGAATGCATGCTTGCTTGTTAGAATAGAACACTTCACTAGATGGGTTTTGCCATGATAAGTAGACACCTCCCATGCTTGTTTAGTCTCTTAAATAACCAGCTTGTATGTATGAATGTTACTCAAAATAGGTTAGTGATTTAATTGATGGGTTTTGCCATGATAAGTAGACACCTCCCATACATGCAAACACTACCTACACTTGTGCCTATAGGAAGATCTTCTTGCCTCCTTATTGTGTATGTGTAGTCACTCCACCCCTTAAGGGGTCTCTCTCTTATTGATTCCTGCATAGTATCAAGTTTCTCTAGCTTAGTTGTTAGTTCATTGTGTGTTCCTTTCGTTCGCATTTCATACTTCTTAGCATAGTTTAGTGTAGAGTAGCTTAATCAATCTTTCTCCCCCAATCTTTGCCACTTGATTTCTGATAAACAAGAGCGAGCTCACCTCCCTGAGGACGACCCGTACTTGCCACCGCTTCATCGCGGCCGTGCACTTGCGGTAGAAATATAAAACGTTCAACAACGGGAGCATTCACTGTTGTCAGAGGATCAATTTCCTCCTGTAGCAGCAACTCCCGCAGCGAAGGAAACACCTTCAACTCCTGCAGAAGCAACGGTCGCCTCGAAGGAAACACCTTCAACATCCACTCTACCAAGGATACAACTCAGTGAATGCAGCATTCCATGTGACCCACTGCTACAAGAGTTGGAACTTAGTGAGGTGAAGACGAAATGGCTGCGAGCCGAAGCAGTACTTAGGGAGGCGACCGTTAAAATTAACAACCTGGAGGAAGAACTCCGGATCTCTCAAGAAGAGTGTCGTGAGCTGAGAGTCCGTGGGGAGGAGGAAGAGAGGGAAGAGAGAAATAAGAGGGAGGCGGAGGAGAGGGAAGAGAGGGAGGAGGAAGAGAGAAGTAAGAGGGAGGCGGAGGAGAGGGAGAAGAGAGAGGAGGAAGAGAGGGAGAAGAGAGAGGAGGAAGAAAGGAAGAAGAGGAACGAGGAAGAGAGGGAGAAGAGGGAGGAGGATGAGAAGAAGAAGAGGGAGGAGGATGAGAAGCATAAGAGGGAGGAGGAAGAGCGGAAGAGGAGGGAGGAGGAAGAGAGGAAGAGAAGGGAGGAGGAGGATGAGAAGAAGAGGAGGGAGGAGGATGAGAGGAATAAGAGGGAGGAGGAAGAGGAAGGAGGAAGAGAGAAAAAAGAGGAGGGAGGAGGAAGATGAGAGGAATAAGAGGGAGGAGGAAGAGAGGAAGACGAGGAAGGAGGAAGAGAGAAAAAGGCGGAGGGAGGAAGAGAGGAAGAAGAGGGAGGAGGAAGACAGGAAGAAGAGGAAGGAGGAAGAGGGAGAGAAGAGGACGCAGGAAGAGAGAAAAAAACGGAGGGAGGAAGAGGGAGAGAAGAGGAAGGAGGAAGAAAGGAAGGAGGAAGTTATGAGGAGACAGGAGGAAAGAAAGAGGAAGGCTGGGGTTGCGCTTCCGCTTTTGCACCCTCAAAAAATGCGGACCATTAAACCACGCTTGCGCACAGAACACATAGACGAAGCACAAAGCAAATCTGGCCAAGATGAGGCACAGAAGATTGCCGCAGAAAAACAAGAAGAAATAAAGGAGGCCGAAGAAGCCACCACAAAAACAAAAGGGCCCGAAGAAGCCACTGAAGAAACAGCGAAAGATGAACTGGCCGCCCATGTTTCGTCCACGAGGCCAGATGTGGATGAGACCGCCTTGAGAACGCTGACCAATGATGAGGTACATCGTTTATTGAATGCAACGGCTCCCTAGCGAGAAGCAAAAGATATTATCTGGAGGGGGGTTCTCAGCATTATCAGCAGGGGTGATCTCAAGGAAATAATTTCGCGAGGCACAGAAATCACCAACAAAACTCTTGACGGCCTAATTGAGGTACTCGTTAGAAGAGGAGGGCAAAAAAAGGTGGTCTGCTTATCAACCTTCGAATCGGAAATGATTGTGGAGGGACAGGGAGAAGATATAAAGAAAGATTATTTACTCCCAAAAATGGAAGGACTTAATGTGGAGGAAGTCGTCATCGCACAGCCATGCTGTTTGTCCGGCCACTGGACTCTGTTCGTTGCCCACGGACCTCGATCAGACTTCATTCAGTACAACAGCATCTCCCGCACGCTTAAAAGAGGTGAAAATCCTAACCGTTTAGTCGGAACTCATGAATGCACCGCGTCTAAGATAGCGGGATTCTGGCGAGGGTTTTTGGCGGTCGAATGGCCACTGAGAGTTGACAGGAAGGGTAGCCAACGACAGCTAGCGGGGAGTAACGACTGCGGGCCATACGTTTTGTACTGGATCAAGCGTTTGATGGAGAATGCTGATCCGACGCAGCCGAAGCAGAGCAAGGTTCTTCACCGTTTTAGAGGCGATTTGGCCAATTTCTTACTCGAAGACTCTGGGATGTGCGATCAACAATAAACGCCCTGAAAATGTTTCAATTTTTTTTTCCCAAAGTTATACATGTATACATGTTAAAATTACATAGACTATTTGATTGATTTATCAATACAAGGACATTTGGTGTTGGTTTTTTATATATAAATGATTTTCTTTTTTCCGGACATACATGATACGTAATCCGGACGGACATATAACGTAATCCGGACGGACATATAACGTAATCCGGACAGACAAACAATGTAATCCGGACTGCCTAATTACGTATTCCGGACATACTGGTCACTTAATCAGGACATAAATAAAACGTAATCCGGACATTGATGTAACGTAATCCGGACATACTGGTAACTTAATCCGGACATAAATACAACTTATTCCGGACAGAAATTAACGTAATCCGGACAGACAAACAATGTAATTCGTACAGCCTAAGTACGTCTTCCGGACATACTGGTCACTTAATCCGGACATAAATAAAACATAAACCGGACATACTGTTAACTTAATCCGGACTTAAATAAAACTTATTCCGGACGGACATATAACGTAATCCGGACAGACAAACAATGTAATCCGGACTGCCTCATTACGTATTCCGGACATACTGGTCACTTAATCAGGACATAAATAAAACGTAATCCGGACATTGATGTAACGTAATCCGGACATACTGGTAACTTAATCCGGACATAAATACAACTTATTCCGGACAGAAATTAACGTAATCCGGACAGACAAACAATGTAATTCGTACAGCCTAAGTACGTCTTCCGGACATACTGGTCACTTAATCCGAACATAAATAAAACATAAACCGGACATACTGTTAACTTAATCCGGACTTAAATAAAACTTATTCCGGACGGAGTTATAACGTAATCCGGACAGACAACAATGTAATCCGGACGGCCTAATTACGTATTCCGGACATACTGAACACTTAATCCGGACATAAATAAAACTTATTCCGGACGGACATATAACGTAATCCGGACAGACACACAATGTAATCCGTACTGCCTAATTACGTATTCCGGACATACTGGTCACTTAATCCGGACTTTGATGTTACGTAATCCGGACGGACATATAACGTAATCCGGACATACTCGTAACTTAATCCGGACTTAAATAAAACTTATTCCGGACGGAGTTATAACGTAATCCGGACAGACAACAATGTAATCCGGACGGCCTAATTACGTATTCCGGACATACTGATCACTTAATCCGGACATAAATACAAATTATTCCGGACAGATATTAACGTAATCCGGACAGACAAACAATGTAATTCGTACAGCCTAAGTACGTCTTCCGGACATACTGGTCACTTAATCCGGACATAAATAAAACATAAACCGGACATACTGTGAACTTAATCCGGACATAAATAAAACTTATTCCGGACGGATATATAACGTAATCCGGACAGACAAACAATGTAATCCGGACGGCCTAATTACGTATTCCGGACATACTGGTCACTTAATCCAGACTTAAATAAAAAATAAACCGGACAGACATATAACGTAATCAGGACAGACATACAACAAACCAAAATTACTTAATATATTTGTCGCCATGAGAAATTAATTCACAAACGATCAAGCAAAGAAAGGGTTGAATCTTATGCAATAATACAATGACTTTCAACAAAATTACATACAATGACTTTCAACAAAATTACAATGACTTTCAACAAAATTACATAGGAATAATTCCAACCAAGGACAAATACAATAATCAAGGAGGAACTCCCTCGTAATGCAAATTCATGTCCCAGTCATCGAAATCGTGATCCCCCGGTTTGGGTGCTGCAGGGTGTAACGGGGGTAGAGCCTTCTTCCTGTTGATTTTCTTAACGTTACTTTTAATTATTTTCTCAGACAAAGAAATTCGTCGTTTGCTCGGCGGTCTGCCTTTCCGTATTGTCTTATCCGGATTGAGAACGGATGTACCAGCGAACACAGGATCAGGTCGTTGCATACGTTCCTAAAGCAACTCAAGTGCCTCTACCGCCTGAAGATATCTGTCGTTTGAGTCGAAAGCGGCCTCGGCGATCCAAAGCGCACGACCCATTATGTCGTCGTGGCGACGAAGCGCATCGTTCCCCGTTATGCCGCTTTGAAGAGGAAACTTGACTCCATAGCTCCTTCGGATATCCTTCCTCCATCGGTGGACGATGTAAGACTCGGGGAGCAACGCGTTTGGACGTATTCGGGCAATAACAACATAAACGTGACAACATAGGATACCGACGTGATAAAACATCCTGCAATCGCATACCCGCTTCTCATCTCTAATTTGCACTGTGAACCGTTTCGACAATGGGAGGATATGTGTCAATACATGTTCGGTCACGTTGAAGTGCAATGTGTCGTCCTCGTTGAACTCATACTTGATGTCGCAGTACATCATCTTCCCAATTTCTAACTGCACCTTCTTGAAGACACCCACCGTATACAACTCGCTCAATTGCCTCTCGAATGGATATTTCGAAATCAATTGCGGAGCCTTATGCTGACAATCGAAATCAGACTGAGCTTCCTTCTCATACTTGTGGCGTAGTGTGAGTTCGTATTGTTGAACGAACTGCTTAAGTGTCGTCCTTGATGTGAGGAACTTATCGAAGAAGGCGTTCATACCCTCACTTCTCTGGGTTGATGTCATTCCGGCGGGAAAACAATCCCGCGAAAATGCAGGTACCCAGTGCTCTCGAATTGCATAAATGGAACGGAGCCAATTATTGTCGTGCAACTCGAAATCATCTAGAAATCCCTGCCAATTCCGCTCGAATTCTGCCGGAGTCTTGGAATCGAATACACAGTTGTTGAGGTCAAACAACGTATGCTCCCGGTACTTCTTGGGCAGCTTCACAGGGGCCTTATTCATTATGTGTCATATACAAAATCTGTGCCGCGCTTCAGGGAACACAGTCCTCACAGCCGAAGCTATGGCACCACATTGGTCTGTTATGATCGCCGGGGGGCTTGTATCTGCACACAACGCGATCAAGATAAAAACATATGTTAATCCGGACAGAAATAACGTAAACCGGACAGACGTCAAGGGTAAACCGGACGAGCAAAAGACGTAAACCGGACAGACGTAAGGGATAAACCGGACGAGCAAAAGACGTAAACCGGACAGGCGTCAAGGGTAAACCGGACAGACGCAAGGGATAAACCGGACGCGCAAAAAACGTAAACCGGACAGACGTAAGGGATAAACCGGACGAGCAAAATACGTAAACCGGACAGACGTAAGGGATAAAACGGACGAGCAAAAGACGTAAACCGGACAGACGTAAGGGATAAACAGGACGAGCAAAAGACGTAAACAGGACAGACGTAAGGGATAAACCGGACGAGCAAACTACGTAAACCGGACAGACGTAAAGGATAAACCGGACGAGCAAAAGACGTAAAACGGACAGACGTAAGGGAGTAACCGGACAGGCACACAACGTAAAATGGACAAAGCAGGACAAAATAAAACACGTACCGTTCATGCACGTCAACCATGTTTGGAACAACCAAATGTAATTTTGTGTCGTCTCGGAAGAGAGGAGTGCGCAACCGAGTAGGACGGACTGGTAGTGGTGATTTACCCCCACAAATGGGGCAAAAGGCATGTCATACTTGTTTGTTATGTATGTTGTGTCGAAACATATTGCATCTCCAAAGTAAGAGTAAGCAGCTCGAGAACGACTGTCGGCCCAGAACACATTTCGTAGTCTGCCTTCGTCGTCCATATCCATTACGTAAAAGAAGCGGGAATCATTCTTCTGCATCCTGATGAAATAATCTTGGATAGCTTGCGCATCTCCTGGTCCCATTTTGAGGTTTCTAACCTCGTTCACAACATTCCTGCGAAACATAATTTTTATGACAAAGCTAAATGCGTAACTTCAACCAGGTTAAGTGGAGAATAAATAACCTTAGGTCCCGCTCGTTGAAAGACAATTTATCGTGACCTCCAGCTTCGACCACAAAAGATTGCATGGTCTTGGCGGCAGATATACCGGCAGCATCATTGCACGAAATGCGTGCTCTGGCGGACTCCGGGACGGATCATTTTTGTCGGAGGAAGCGCATCTGGTCTTCCGACAGCATGGCGTGATTATGTTCGAGATCTACGTAGTTAATTACGTAGCCTCTGGATGGATTACCGGAGACCCTAATCCGCGCAGTGCATTCGACCCTACCGGATAACCTATGTTTTGGTCTACCTTCACCTTGGTTTCCGGGAGCATTACCTTCCTTTGAGCAAGTAAGAGTGGCCCGTATTACAACACCATGACCGTAATGAGATTGCCTTATCTTCACACCAAAACCACAGGAATCGGCGTATGAAACGTAAAATGCTTTGGCTTCTTTGAAGGAAGGAAAATTCATCATCACTTGAGGGACGTTGGAGGCATGAGCCGGCTGTGAGGACACATTTACGAGTGCCATTACAGTACAACAAAAATGGAGGAAGGAGAGAAGAAGGAATGGTTCGTAGGATCGGAATAACCTAGACACTCATATTTGTATCTCCGTGACGCGCCAAACAATAAGAAAGAAGACGGAGGACGTGCTGATTTGAAAAGCATTAAATGCGATGGTGGACGCATCGGGAAAATAAAACAACAGCAACAAAAAAAAGGAGTAAGTAGTTCGTCTGTCCGGAATAAGTGTTCCGTCTGTCCGGAATAAGAATTCCAACTGTCCGGAATAAATAGTAACTTTGTCCGGAATAAGTTACGTGCTTGTCCAGAAACTAAAGAAAATGAATGATGTGTGTGTCCGGAAAAAAATGAATTTAATAAAGAGAAGGGAAGAAATAGGAGGACGAATGTTGAGTGTAGGAGCGCCAACATGATGAAAGAATGGAGTGATTTGAGACGCATTAATGAGGGATGGCGAGGGATGGCGAAATTTGTACGAAACGAGGAATAAACTAAACAAAGAAATTGTTTCTGGGGAGAGAGCGAACTCAGCCGCGTCTGCTGACTGGGTTGCCCACATCAGCCATTCTGCTGACTGGGTTTGCAGCGTCCGTGACGCGAAGCGTTCAACAAACATTTCCCTTAAAGAAATATGGGACCCGTCACCTTCACGCACAAAGCCAAGGCTAGTTCTTCTAGATTTTTTCATATCTTCTTCTAAATATTATATCATATTATATTTTGGAGCTATAACTCATTAATAATACCAACTTAAATAGTTTTATGGCATACATCATGATAAATTTATTCAACATGGAAGAATATTTTTGGAAATGGAGGAGAAAAATGAACTTTTAAACATGAAAAGGCAACTTCCTATAGTTTTGCAGGACTTAGGTACTTTATTGTCAATGAGTATAATGTGTGCGTACAAATTTCAATGTCCTAAAATCAAATTTCTTTATTCGAAACACGTTTGCTAAATTGATGGGAAAATGCAAATGTTTATTGGGAAAAAGAATAAGATCACATACAAACCTTCATTTTTATTTTTATTTTTATTGAAAATTTGATGTACCCCTCATTTTCCTAAGAAAATACGTGTTACCATTTTTAAGTGTAAATTTTGGAAAAATAAAGTATTACTATTTCATTTCGAACCTCAAAATCCTCATCATTTAACATGGTTGATTAAAATCAAGCTACTTATTTTGAAATGGTATGTGGTAATAAAATACGAGAGGAATCAAACATGTACTACATAATCCTTAAACATAAAGGCGATAACTAGAATTCTCAAATCGAATTCTAATGATGTCAATATTTGATATGGTGTTTGGTTAGAATGAAACATAGACAAGCATACGAAAATGGACTCCATCCCAACCACAAGAAGTTCTTAAGAGTAAGATGGAGAGAATGGAAGAAGGAAAAAAATGTGGTCCAAATTGGTATTGTTGTAGTAGTGATGTTTGCTTGTAGTGGTGGGATTGGTGGTGGTGGGTGAGGTGACGATGGGAATTGAGAGAAGCCATATATAGTTGCACGCTAGTGGTGTGTGTTGTGTAAAGTGGTTATATCAAACACAAACTCAACCAACATGTTCTTGGTTTAATTAGTGCATTCCATTTGATAATGATTGTCCCACCCATGGACAACTTCCACTTTACACAATGATGATAATTTATAATAAATTTGGAAGTTTTCCAATTATAATATATTGTCTCATTATTTGGGTAAGTTTTTTTTCTAACCATTAATTGTATATTTTTAATTAATTCCCAACATGTAGTAGGATTCATTTTGAAACTGCATAGATATGACGGGTAATCACAGTATGCATGTTCTTTGAAGTGTGTTTACTTATGGTCCATTTGTGTTAGAGAAAATGCTAAAAATAGATTGTCAGAGGCAATGCGAAGACGGTGGGAAATGAAATAAATATAATTCATTTTGGAATCTGTTGGAAAACCTTTTTAAATTTTAACTAATTTATGAACAAGATGATGTTAAGTTTTGTTGTTAGATTTGACGAATGTGAAAGTTTTGTTGTGTGTCTGAACAACAAAGTTAGGTGTTTGTAACTAAAAGCATCATTTATAAGTTTTTTGTGGCTAAGATTGGAAATGAAAGGTATATATTGTTTCAAATAGGTCGTAGAAAAGTTGGAAGGATCAAATGAATTCTTAAAATGTAATATGAGGATTATTCAAGAATAGGTTGTACATTGCTGTTGGGTTCCAAGAATAAATGGGGATTTTGTCCAAGATTTGGTCATTATTTATCATCAAGTTTGTGTATCATATAACACTCACACAGTCACACTTATAGTAACACGCTGCAATTTGTATTTAGTATTGTGCAATAACAATACCTTATATGATTGTGGAGAAGATAAGGCCAAACATTAAGAATATTGCTAAAATATTTTTGACTTAGAAATAGAAATCAAAACAAAATTTATGAATAATTTAATAAATTATAAATTGGAGTTGGGATACAAAGAACCCTGTGCTCATTCTATTTTTGACAAGTCTCTTATTTACGTTAAATCAATTGTTGAACTGTAATAACTCATGTAAAAGTTTTATGAACAAAATGATGTATATTGTTGTAATATACTGTCACGTCCCATGACAGATGTGGGTTTTTTTTTCCAATCATTTGGCCATTATGATTAAGGTCGTGTGCGTATGTCACCCCTTGTAGTTAGGGTTTACTATGCAAAATTACGAATCAATTAAAAACTATTTTTTAGACATTTTCATCACTACTACATAAAGGGCCAACAGACAATTCCGTCGGAAAAATACATGGCAAGATACCAAATACAATCTCTTACAAATTGCGTCAAATTAAAATTCGTGGGGCTACAGAGGGCACAATCTTCCATTACTTTAATGTCTAACTTATAATTTTTGATAACTCGTTCGTGATAGTCACGAGATTGTTGTAAGCCAATAATCACACAAATCATAAGTTTTCAAATTTAGATACAGATGTACAATTTACATGGTAGACAAAATATAACGGTCGAATTAGTTGAACGCTTATCGGAGTACAATAATATTCATTTTCTTCCGGACTAAACAAAGCTTTTTCTATAATATTCCAACTGTCGGAGACAATTATTTATTGAAATATTAACAAAGATTAATTTATTGAAATAACTTAATTTAGTAAATAGCACTTTTAGCAACTATTTTTGCAACGTACAATAATTGAAATTGTACTTTTTTAGTGAAAAATACTGTCCCCCCATATTTTAGCAACTGACTTTACTGAAACTTATATATATTTATATTTTGAGATTTTATGTGAAGTGGATGCTATTTCATACGCTTTCATCTCAAATTATTTCCAAACCAAGTTTTGTTTGCTATCGGATGCATAATAAATTACTGGAGACCTTCTTCCTTCTGTCATTTTGGCTTTTTGCCCTTTAGATAAGAAAAAGAACAAGTTGCATGTCTCTTTCAAAAAATCATTTGACCATATCTATAAATTGACCATATTAGTGATAACATTTTGACCATATCTATAAATTGGTCAAGTCAACCAAACCAAGAAACCTAAAAAGTAAATCGAGAGCACACCTTTCACACCTTTCTCCTAATGAAAGAATTAATTCACAGTGGCTGTGGGAATTGTGATTTGTGTACAAGTCTGAGTATAATAAAAAATGAATTGTTATTAATTGCAAGTTCTTGTTGAAATTATACTAATTATGTTTTGGTCCACTAGCTAGCTCCAATCATTTTCTTGATATTGCATATGAAATGGCTATGATCCATTCAAATGTTGTTTTGGTTCATTTTGGTTTATTAGGCATAAAGGTGTAAGTAAGTCCAGTACTTAACAACGCTTTATTTTAATTACATTATATTCTATAATATAAACCCTTGATATGAACATCAACACCGATACAATGAAGCTCTTGTTGACAAAGAATCCATAGAGATTTGATTTGAGATTTGAATATTTCTTTTCGTTGTTGCATGAAACAGACATTTGTATTAGATTATCTGACTAAGCTATGTCATTTTTCGAAAGTTTGGCTTATTTATATTATTGAAATTAGCTCAAATAAGACGTCCAACGTCAACTGAAACTTGATCCCTATTCCAAGGTCTTAGGATACCACAAATATACTGAGTTCATTATAACTTGTTATTCTTACATCAATAAAATAAGAGTCATTAATACCATAATTAAGTGAAAATGGCAAAGTCATATCGGATTTTGTGAAGAAAAATTTGACTAATTATGCTCAAAGTTGCCCAAACTTGGGGAAAAAGCTCTCACTTTGACATTCTCTGAAAAATATGTTTATGTTTACACTTCTTTCCAAAATATCATTGCCTAAATCGTGGGACTACTAACATGGAACAACCTATATCTGGAATTCACTCTCTCTCTCTCTCTCTATGTCTTGATATTTTAAATTGTTTTAGAAATCGATCGGGTTCAATGGTACTCGACGATACGCGATAGATAGTACGGGTCGATGTGTATGCTCGATAGTTATACTTGGTTATGGTTCGGTTGAACTCGATATGTGTTATATAGAAACTCGATAGGGGCTCGATAGCGCTCGATGGTCAACATGATAAATGTTCATATGTTGAACTGAAATGTCATATCATGGGATGTCCAATTTGGTGAGGTGGATGCCAGTGGGGGTAGGTCAGGATGGTGGTTTGGTGGCTATGGGGGTAATGGTGGGTGGAACTGGGGGTGGTGGATGGCGGTAGGGGTGGGGCTGGGTCAGGGCGGTGATTAGGAAGGGTCAGGGTGACGAGGAGGTCGAGGATTAGAGTGGTGATTAGGGCAGCGAGGAGGTCGGGCGGTGATTAGGGTTACCACATACGAGGATGCGGCGAGTGGAGGCAGCGGCGAGCGGTGGAACGGCGCGGAGGCGAGAAACGAAGAGATCATGTCAAGGGGTTACTGATATAACTCTACATTGACGGTACACGTCTGTCGGTGTATCCGTCGGTGATATCCTTACTAATGGTCTGACGGTTGTATCCGTCGATGTCTGATAACGTATTCGTCGGTGCAGTTTAATGTAATAAATGTGTAACGGTTGATTTTCAAACTCTACTCCGATGGACGTATCCATCGGTGTACAATTCTAAAAACAAAGGACCGATGTACCATATCTGTTGGTGAAGTGAAACTTAACGGTCGGTTTAGTTTTTTGCGCGAAAAAAAATTCCCACTGATTGTTTTATCAAAAATCTACATTGACGGTTGATTGATCGTTTTATATTAACCGCAAGTGCACGGCCGTGTTGAAGCGGTGGCAAATACGGGTCGTCCACTGGGAGGTGTGTCGACAATTGGTTTGTTTGAAGGCGAGAGGTAAAAGAATGAGAGAAAGATTGGTTACACTAAACTATACTACAATGCGAAATGAAATGGAGAAGAAGCGATAAAACTAAACCCCAAAGGGGGTAGAGAAATAATGTGAACATAAAAGAGTGTGTGTGTTCATTAAGCTCCTCACAATATGTAGTGCATGAAATCATAAAACTACATCCAACTTTGCCTCTACATGAATTAAGATAAGACTACATCATTAAAACATACAAGACAATAATTGGAATGAAGCTAAATGAACTCATGTATAAAGACTAGACCCTACTATGCCTCCACATGAATTAAGATACACATTATCATTAAAACATACAAGACATTAACCAAGGTCAAGGCAACAAGAGTTCATACACTACAACTTGTGTTTCCAATATTAATTCCATCCATATCCTAACTTTATCATTCCCCATAAAATAGGTCAACTAATCAAAGCATAAGCTAAGCTTCATTCAAGAGCATTAGCATATCAAAGATAAGAGTGAAAACACATTAGATGGTTATGGAAATCATATAAAGCTCAAGGGATTAAGATAACACACACTTAATACACTACATTATTATATCACATATTTCTCCACCCCCCAAATGGAGATGGAACTACTCACTACTCATTACACTAACTATATTAACAAAAACAAGCATAATACTGAAATGAAACTATACTAATCAAGCAAGAAATATTAAAGAAGCATAAAACAAGACAAGCACCAAAGCAAACACATTGAAGGAAATTAACTAAGCTAGAATTAACAAGCTAATGAAAAACTTTTATTATGAACGCACTCAAATTACAAGCAGCCCTTCCTCCACCAGAGTTTTGCTTCAAGGCTTCACTCTTAGTAGGGAAGAAGGTCACCAAAGAGAGAGATGGATACAATGGGAGGTGAAGAGTTTTATTTATAAGCATGGAAAAAGCTAATCCGGGACAATCCCCCGATGTGGGACTAAACCAATACCAAAATAGCCTAAACACATGATAATACAAGTCCAGGAGAAAGCTTAGCGGATCTGGGGCCATATGGACCGCCAATTAGCGGTCCAAGACCGCCAATTGGCGGTCTATAAACTTCAGATCGCGTTGCTTTTGGTTGTGGGCTTTTCTTGATGGATTTGTTGGTCTTGGATGCATCTACTTGGTTTTTTGGAGCTCCGACCCGAATCGAATTGACAAAATACTCCCCATGAAGGTGTGGAGTTTCCTGTTTTACTCTTAGGTCCTTCGGTCTTACGATCAGGTCCTTCTCCCTTGCATCTTAGTCCCCAGGTCTCACGATTAAGTCTTTTTTCTTGCTTTTGGGTCCTTTCATGGCTCTTCTCTTC
Organism: Triglochin maritima; assembly: GCA_963682175.1. Taxonomy (NCBI): domain Eukaryota; kingdom Viridiplantae; phylum Streptophyta; class Magnoliopsida; order Alismatales; family Juncaginaceae; genus Triglochin; species Triglochin maritima. The sequence continues at coordinate 31,682,940 of OY821789.1, forward strand.
AAACCTCTTTATTTCTGAAATTTAAACATAAAACTCGTCACATAGCATTGCTTAGATGTAAGATAATGGATATAAGATACGAATATGAGCATGAAATGATGTCAATCAACGGTATATATTCGTTGATGTACATTTGTTGGTCGACGAATACTACGAAAAGATGGACCGATGACATGTTTCTGTCGATGTTCGTTAACTTAACCATCAGTGTAATTTGTCAACGACGGAACGAGATATTTGTCGGTGTAATTTGTTAATGACAGAACGAGATATCTATCGGTGTAACAGTTACCTACACCGATAGATAAATATCCATCGGTGATTCCTGTATTTCTAATAGTCTATTAGCCGCCTATGAGTTTGACTAAGGGATAATTACAGTTTGTCTCCCGAGTTATATTTTAATTTGACTTTGCCCCTCTCCGTCTTGTATTTTCAAACGTGTCAATGATCCTTTTTGCTTTCATTTTATCATACTTTTATCCTTGACCTTAAGAATTAATTGGTTTTCCATACATTAGTTGTTATTTTTGTTATTTTTTATTATTTGTCAAGCATACTCTTAATTCTAATTTTATGTTAAAGTTCAGATCAAATCATATGTCAGATTTGATTTGAATTTAGATTGAATTGGTACTAAATGCAACTCAAATTTGATTCAATTTTGACATTCGATTTGATCAGAACTTAAAATTATGATTAGAAGCATGCTTAAAAAATAACAAAAAATGTGTGGAATACTAATGGATTCCTAAAGCTCACTAAGCACATTGTTCCAAAATGAAAGTTGAATGAAGTGATTGTCACTTGATAAAGTTCAGTGGTTCAAATTGAAATCAATGTATAATTTAGTTGTAATTAACCTATTGATTAATTCGAAAATAGTCTTAAATAGACCTCTCTATTTCTCTCATTATCTCTCTCATCTCCCACTTTCTACCATCCATCTCTCAATTTGAAATAAAAATACATTTGTTTGTGTAACCTTATCAAACCAAAAATGGAGTGTAGATGTAAATAAAATCAATTTGAAAGTAATACATGCAAAACCTTCAATTTACTGGCCAAAAAAACAAATTGCTTGGTTGCTTTTAAGGGTAAAAAGATATGATACGATAACAAAAAACATAGCACTTATTGATTGAAATGGTAAGGAACCCTAAATTTCAAGATTCAAATGATGGGTCATATACATGACCTTTCTTCTTCCACTTGGGAATGTCCACCTTCAAGTTCATTATTTTCCTCAATAAAAATAATATTGCTGTAAAGTAAAGAAACTTCACAATGTGAGGTTACAAATTGAGGAGTGTTTCTTACGAATTCATGGTTTCCTCATTCCAAGTAATTATCTAAGTAAGAATTACTTCGCGTATTTGCTTTGTGGAAACTTTAAGAAATAGAATAATTCGGAATCCACTTTTTGTATATAAATTGACATAGATTTCTGAATAAATTTTCTATAATAACTAAGAAATTAAGAATGAAAGTAAATGATAAGAGCTAACTTTAAATACTTTATTGCTAAGATAACCATTAGCTATAGGGGATTGATTACTATGAGTAAACTGTAAAACTCCAAATACTTGATTGCTAAGATTACCATTAGCTATAGGGATTGATTGCTAAGATTAAACTAATGTAAGCATTAAATTCATCCTTCTGAAACATTATGAACTTAATTTAATTAGCTCCATATATCACAATTAAAACGTTATGTATTCTTTTCAGCATGGATTAATATGTATATGAAAGAACACAAAAGTTAGTCACAATAAGGTTACATTCAACAAAACCCTTTTTATGGGGAGGCTTGAAATGCATTTTTTTTTCAATTCAGAATTCAACTGGAACTCTAAATGTTTCTTAATTTCTAGTCTCCAGTCAGTTTAATTTAATTTTAAATCTTTTGGGACTTTTATCATACTATGATGATTTAGCAGAACAAATTCATTGGTGGTTTTGGTTCACTTGATAGCCATATTAAATCATTTAGAATTTATATTAAGTCAATTCCTATTAAAATCTTACTTTATGTAAAGAGAGATGATAATGGGATATGCACATGTGTGTTGTTTGTAAAATAATATTAAATTCTTAATCATATTCTCTTGTCTATCTATTAACCTAACCCTAATCCATCAGTTTATAAGTAGCCTTTTGGAATGTCAAAAACAGTTAATCATGTCTCATAGCTTAGGTTTATGAAGTCCTCGATCTCACAAACCACATTTTAGCCAATGTGGTGATGCTTATATATAGAGCTAGCATTTGTAAATATATTTATTACATTTTTTCGAAAATGAAAATATACTAAAACTACAATATGAGTCATCCAAATTAATCCGAGTATGGGAGTTTTTAAAGGTATAAAATCTGAAAGTTGTTAGTAGGGTGAGTGGACAATACATTTATCCACTATTAGTAGGACAAAATATGGATATATATTAAGCCTAAATGATTTCTAAATGTAGTCCAAAATAAATTGCAACCAGCTTTGAGATTAACAAATTAAATTTCAGATGTTTAATGTTGATATATAGCTAGTAAACAAATGAGCCAATAAATTTTGAGTAATATACATGGATAGGCAAAAGGAATATCGAGGTCATGATGCATTCATATGCATGGTAGCTAAAATGGATGGAGAGTGTGTATGTCAGCTTTAATGTACCTCCATGCTTGCTTCCAAATTCACACATTGAGAACACAACTTGCAATCAAATCTCACATTGTCTCCTCTTGTTGTTGATGTTGGTGTTCATCTTCTATTTAAGCCCCCACATGTCTCAAATTTATGTTGCAGTAGTAGAGGATGATATATATCTAGCTAGAGATTCCAATGTCCACGATAGCTTCTTCTCTTTCCATATGGGGGCTCTTGTTTTTAACTTCATCTTCATATTATATTAATACTTCACAAGCCTCCTCGAATGTAAGCCGGTGTTTATATACATTTATGAGAATTTAAAAACTAATACATACTGTGATAGAACCCTAATCATATGTGTAGTTTGTCGGTTTTCAAACGATGAGATCAACATATGTGTTTGGTAGCATTTTTAATTCATCGCACGCAATTTTATACTTATTTAATTTGGCATGCAACTTACATGCATGATGGTGTGGTCAAAAACTCCTTTGAGTTGCTTTTGCTGGTAATTTATTACTTGTTGGTTTGGTTTAGGTTCATATTGTGTACTTGGGAATGAAAGTTCACCATGATCCTCTTCTCACTACTCAATCACATCTTCAACTCCTATCCAGTGTCTTCCAAAGGTATGTTTATAACTTTATATGTTGTTAGGTTTGTTTCATATATGTTTCTGGTAGTATAATATATGGTGCAACATTCATTTAAGTTTACTTGTTATCGTTGTTGTTAGTGTTATTCTTTTAATTTATTGTTATTGTTTAGGGTTATTGTTATTGTTAGTTATCGTTGTTGTTGTTGTTAGTGTTATTTTACTACCGCCGAACCTTCTTATTTTGTCTTAGTTATCATGCATATCTTCTTCTTCATCATCTTCTTCGGTTGTTGTTACTACTAAGTTTTCTTATTTTTCAATAATTATCGTCGTTGTATAGTTATTGTCTGCTATTTTCTCAATATGATAGCAAGCATTAGTATTTTTTAAATTTTCATTTTAACAAATCAAATTCTTATAAATTTTAATAAATCGAATTCTCAACATTACAGTGAAGGTGAAGCAGAAAGAGCCATAGTTTACAACTACAAACATTCCTTCTCTGGGTTTGCTGCAACCATCAACACAACCCAAGCTTCCATTTTATCCAGTAATCATATAACTAATCAATTAGTATCATTTCTTTGGCAATTAGTATCATTGATTAACAACGATTGAGAGATCAATAGTATGATTCATCTTTTGGCAGACATGGAAGGTGTGATATCAGTTTTCAGAAGCAAGATTTTGCATCCACACACCACTAGAAGTTGGGATTTCATGGGACTAACAATTGATGATTATGGGCAAGATTACTTTAGTTCGCAGCTTAAATTTGGCAGTGATGTTGTTGTTGGTGTCTTTGGCACAGGTAATAATCAAGTATATATTTAGCTACATATTTAGGCTTTGGCTAATTACATGAGATTTTCATATAATGTACCATCCAAATTGAAACTTCCATATTCTGCCTTAGATATATATACCTTGTAATTTGATAGGAACATTAAAGTGTGCCTTTTTGTTGACCACTTTGTCCTTAGTTTTGACGTAGATTGACTTAAGTTCATACAAGTTCCAATTCAAAATTGAGAATGCCAATGTCAAAGTTATATTGAGAATTTACTCTTGGAGGTTATATGGATATTTTTACAGAAATTTGTGATTTGTGATATTCTGAATCGTTAAAAGGATACTTACTAAAATAACCCTAATTACATTGATAATAATTAATGTCATTAGCCTTGAGCAGTTCAAACACTAGAAAGCTCAAAATACTAGTTTGATGTACCTAAGGAGTCTGTCCGGAATCAAAAAGCTTCAAGGAGCCTCTTGGTATTGGACCAATCCCTAAATCTTGGAAGGGGAAATGCGTGGCCGGAGACGCTTTCGACCCATTAAAGGCATGCAACCGGAAGCTTATCGGAGCAAGATACTACATCAATGGTTTTGAACGAGAATTCGGTCCTCTAAACACAAGTGGTGATGGTAGCTCAGAGTACCGGTCGCCACGCGATAGGCTTGGTCATGGCACCCACACAGCTTCCACTGTCGTCGGAGCAGTAGTACGCAACGTTAGCTTTTTTGGGTTTGGCTCAGGTGTAGCTCACGGTGGATCTCCTATGTCGCGGTTGGCAGTGTACAAGATATGTTGGTTTAAAGACCTCCAGGTTGGTTACAAGACCTTCAAATCTAAATATTCAGTAATAGACTATTGTCTTTATAACTCGAAAGTAAGAAGATATGCACACACACATATTATAATTTAAAAAAACGTTTCTAGTTCTTCTTATTATGACGTATGCGATTCATGCATAAATTGACCTAAACTACAGGGTAGTTGCACTGAAGCAGACATACTAGCAGCTTATGACGATGCATTGAATGATGGAGTGAATGTGATCTCTTCCTCGCTTGGAAGGACACCACCGTTGATGCCATTTTTCTCGTCCAATTCCGACATAGGATCGTTTCACGCAGCATTAAAAGCATAACAACCGTTTACTCGGCTGGAAACGATGGGTCGGAGTTATCGTTGGTCCAAAATGTGTCCCCGTGGGGATATGTGTCGCGGCCGCAACTATCGACAGATCTTTCCCAACGGAGATTATACTTGGGAACAACGTCTCCATCATGGCAAGTATCGGTGGGAACCCCATATATCCAAAAATATATATATGTATTTTTTTTATTAAGGATGAATTGACCGTCATTAAATTTCGTTGACACATGGTTGCACTTAATAATATAATTAAATCTGAACTTCAAATTGAAAATTCAAACGTAGATCTTGATCAACAACATATGTAGATTAAAGATATCGAAAATCATAAAATTTGGAACATGTTTTACGTAGAGATGTAAAAATGAACGCATCACATTGGCTAAAACTCTAATTTCTAGATCTCATATGATATCTATATGTATTTTTTATTTATTTAGGAGGGATTCACTACAATTAAATTTCGTTGACAGATGGTTGTGCTTGATAGCATAATTAAATATGAACTTTAAATTGAAAATTCAAACATATATCTTGATATACAACATATGTAGACTAAAAATATCGAAAATCATAAAATTTTGGAATATATGTTTTATGTTGAGATGTAAAAATGAACGCATCATATCGCTAAAAAATCTGAGTTCTATATCTCATATGAAATGATAAACAAATTTGATCTATAGTTTGAATTTTTGATTTCGAGCTCATATTTGATTTTTTTTATCAAATGCAATTGTGTGTCAACGAATGTAAGAGTACTGAATCTCTCTTCTCTTTTAAATGTTAATGTCAAAATAAAAGCACTTTTATCATCTCATAGTGAAGGAGGTTGAAATCAGGAGATGTGTTATAATTTTTCATTTTGTACAAATTCAATATGATGTTTCTATTTTAGGGAAATAATTTAAATCGAATACGATGAGAAAAAATAAGAAAATGATCCAAAATTGTTATTAGATGATGCTTGATTAAATATATTTTTACCATTTATCCTATATTTTATTATATGTTCTTGTTATTAATATGTTCAATAATTTTAGGGTGAAAGCTTTATCATCCAACAAATGGAGATGAAGTTAGCAGACATCACCAAATATTTTGAAGATGGGTTAGTCGATTAATTTGTACTTTTTACATAAATGAAGTATGACTTCGATTGACTTCTTGTTTATCAAAAAAAAAACATGTTGTTGAGGTCAAAAAAATAATGTAGGCATAACTCGAGAAATAGTAAAATCATTTTTTCTAAAATAAAATAGTCATATAAATGCAGAAAATTTTGGGTATCGTGCATGTTTCTCATTGGAATAATTCTAATATGTTATTTTAAATAATTCAAAATATTTAAATGTACTTTACATTTATAATATCCCAGTACCTCTGAATTGCCTAAATTCAATCAATTCTACCCTCTTATATATTGAACCGTATTTATAGTCTAACGTATCTTTTGTGCTCATTAATTATGTTACTAAAGATGGTGAACTGAAGCTTATTGAGTATGTTGAATTTGAATTAACCTTTTTTTGTTGAAATTAAGGTGAACATGAGCGGTATATAATATAAATTATAGTAAAAAATAGAAGTTATTTAATAATTGTGAAAACTTATGGTACTAGCAATATATATGTGGAATAATAATTTGGATGATACACGTTGATGAAATTATTTTTGATGAAGGGTTTGTGACTTTTAAAAGTGGAAACGAGTTTTTGCCACTGGGACGATCATTCTTTGCTTCTCCACCGTCGGATCAGTATCGAGCGCCTTGGCTTCCATCGCCGTGTTCGCAATCAACGGCTCGGCTATGATCTTTGCCGAGCCGTTGACTCGAAAAGTGGCTCAAGATGACCTCTTTCCGTCCGTACACTCAAATCCTCTTCTACATTCAATCTTCGAAGTAAGATATTCTTTTCTTACTTATATTGTATATAAGCTAAATTTCAAAAAGAAAAACATCTATAATATGATTTTGATAACTTTCATCATTCTTAGACATTTGATCAATTTTTCTTTTCCAAGATACTTGTGTCATAAAATTTAAATTTTCTCAAAAATATACTTGTGTCATGTAAAATAATGTAATTAAAAAGTTCGTGCAAAATTTTGAATTAATTTTATATAATATGGGTACTTCAAAGAGAAAAATGAGAAATTGATCAAAGTAAACACCAAAGATGCAAGTGGAGACGGTATCCTCTCTAGGAGCACCATGAAGACCTCAGACCCATTCGACATGGGCGCGGGCCACATGAACCCAATTGGCGCGTTTGACCCAGGCTTGGTATACGATAGCGACACGATTGACTACCTTAACTTCTTGTGCACCCTAAACTACACCACCACCCAAATCTCCCAACTAATCCCACCCCAATCAAACACAACCATAACATGTCCCAAACACCCGATCCCAACCCACCACGACCTAAACTACCCTGCAATTGTTGTCCCAAATCTCAAATCCACCACCAAGATCACTAGGACATTGACCAATGTGGGTGCCCAAAAGGAAGTTGTCTACCATGTGACCCACATTGTGAGTCCAAATGGGGTAATGGTCGTGATTCGGCCCATGGTATTGGTGTTTGGGTGTGGTGTAGAGAAGTTGAACTTTGAGGTGTGGTTGACCCCAACCAAGTGGTCAAGTGAGAGGTTTGACTTTGGGGAGTTGGTTTGGAGTGATGGGAGGCATAGGGTTAGGAGCCCTATTGTTGTGGGTGTTAGTAATAATGGGGGTTGGGGAGGGGTAGTTAGGTCATTTTAGGGTTGACTTTGGATGGTTGACTTTTGACTTATGTGGTGGATTAACTGGTCAATTGGAACGTGTATGTTCTATCTTTATTGGATTGAGTCAGACTGATTTATTTCATCTCTAATGCAATTGTTGTTTAGCCCAAAACTCAGAATTAAACTTCTATTATGATATATTTGGTCAACCACTGTTTGTTTTGGTTTGAATGATATAGATTTCATTTTCATCATAATAGAGTTAGCATTGAAATTTAGTTCCCTTGAAAAGATTTCTGTTGATAAATGTTGAAATCTAGAGATAAATAATGATATGTTATAATTTCAAACCGCAACCAATTGTTTCTAACTCCTTTGTAAGTCATATCAACTTCAAAAATAAGTAAACATTGGAGCACAAAAAATAAAAGTTCATGCACCCAAAAGGTGAAAACAAATTCCAGAAAATTTTATTTGTGTACAAGTTTTATTTTTCTCCAACCACCTTTGGATTTGGATTCCAAATGCACACCCCCTTCTATACATCTACTAGAACTTTCATGTAATGTACATGAGTTGCGATGATAGAGAATACAACTATTATGGATTAGAAATCGACGGATTTAAGTAGTGTTTAGTTAAGATTTACATTGAATTTAAAGTTCTGCCCTAAGTGATCTTACTAGAATCTGATATTTATATACATCTACTAGAATTTTCATGTAATGTACATGAGTTGCAATGATAACGAAAACCGCTATTAAGGATTAGATATCGACGGATTTAAGCAGTGTTTAGTTAAGATCTACATTGAATTTAAAGTTCTGCCCTAAGGAGCTGGTTTAGATAGATATTGTTGCCATTCTTCTGGCACGCCTTTGCGCATCCTGAGCGATCTTACTGCTGCATTTGTCAGAGGTATGGCGAGTATATCGTACTCTTTTGGTGCCTGAACAAAAAAAACAGTGACAATAATTTCAATTCGTATTGAGTTGGAAAAACTTGTTACATTTCAGTAGTGAAGATATAAATAGGTGTTGTTGAGAGACCTTTGGGACTTTAATCAACTTCATGTCCGCTTCTTCAAGTGTTTTGTGGCCTTTCTTAGAATTGCATCGCGAGCAAGCTGCAACCTGAGAGACAATTATGTGAAAATTAATTATCAGAGACCTGACAATACATTTCAGACAATGACTTTTGAGTTTAAATCACAAAAGGATATAGAGCGTTCAATAGAATACCAAGTTGTCCCATTTCCATTCCCCACCATGTGACATAGGCAAGATGTGGTCGATTGTTAGATCTTCACGCGAAGAACAATATCTGTAGGAGAAAAGGTGATTGGTATTGTTTCAACTAAAATATATATATCCAAAGTAAAGATGAAAGTAAAACATCCACAAAATTTAGCCCCCAATTGTTACTTGCTGAATATAGACAAATTCACAACTCTGACGAGACCATACACATAATTGCATATCACAATTGGTACGGTTTCATTACACAACTCGTACGGTCATATTCATTGTTATAAAAAAAATCGAATTTGGACAGTTTATTCTTGAAATTCATCCTTCACCAATGCATTAGTTTATTCAAGCAAAAAAGAAATTCAGAGTATTCTCCTGTGACTATTTAACATTCCCACTGTTGAAGAGTGTGAAGAAAAAATATATACTGATATACATATATAAATTGTGCAAATAGAAATTTACATCGAGATCTAGCTTCTTGCTGTACTTTCCATTTCCAAATGGCCAAACTGACATTTGGATTACCACGAACGGCTAAGTAATTGCCTATGTTTCTTATTCATTGTAAAATAGCAGAAAATCAAACATCCTGACTAGGAAGGTGTGACTGCATACATCCAGTCCCTCTTTGGTGGGAGCCTTTTGTGAGGCATTAGGATCAATTCGATGTTAATCTAGCTTTGTGCTACTTGCAGGAAAAAATCCAACTTTGTGCTTTCTTTTCAAAACAGACATCCTCGACCTTGCTCTATTTACTAGTGAGCGGTATTGTTGGATTGATCCTTAATGTTGTAGAAGTCGTACAATATATAGGATCAGTACTCTATGACAATAGATTTCTCAGCGTACTTCGCTATGCATGGTGGTTATTTTCTTCCATATAATGTTTTCCTTAGATTATAATTTCGAAAGAAAAACCAAGGAAATGGAGAACCCATGCTACTTAAGTCCCACCTTTCACACGAATTTTAGATAGTATGCCAACTAATAAATTTGAGCACCAATCAATGATTTCAAATAAAAAGAAAGACTCACTGACAAGTATAGTTGTCACGATAAAATATGCTTTTCCGACTAAAATTGCACCTTAGCTTTCTCCTCTTCATAACTTACAATAAGAGTGTCACCTGGAAAGTTTGTTACGAGGTTTAGAAGTTTCGACCATGTTGAATTGACATTCACAAACTGTCATTTGGTCGTAAAATCACATTACTGAGTGCACGATTAACCACAGTTGGTCAGTCCCCTACCATTAGGACTGCTGGAATGTAGAATGACCTTTCGGGTGAAGACACAGTCTAATCATAATATTCCAATTATAATCTATTATCTCATTTTTTTGGGTAATGTTTTTTTTCTGAACCATTAATTGTATATTTTAAATTTAATTCCCAACATTTAGTAGGATTCGTTTTGAAACCGTCATAGATATGACGGTTAATCACAGTATGCATGTCCTTCGAAGCGTCTTTACTAATGGTCCATTTGTGACAGAGGAAATGCTAAAAGTAGATTATCAGAGGCAATGCGAAGACGATGGGAAATAAAATAAACATAATTTATTTTGAAATCTGTTGGAAAACTATTTTTTTAATTTTAACTAATTTATGAACAAGATGATGTAAAGCTTAAGATCAACTGTAATGAGTAATTTTTGGTGCATTTGTATTTCTTCTTCTATTTATTAACTTGGAAAGGGGACTATATCGACAATTTGACCACAAAGGAATATTGGGCTAACGGCTAGGTGCTTATTCCAGGTAGAGATTTGCTTAACTCATTTCGACAACTATGTAATTTCCTTTTTCAAAGATGGTCGAATATTGTGTTGAGCAGAAGAGACTACATCGAAGATAGATGAAATGTAAATTTAGATTTATAACTTATATTTACACACTATCTACCTTTTCAAACACTCAACTAATTTTTTTGCTACCACGTTTTCTCTTATACAAGATTCTCTCTATTACAATACACATACATTACATAATACAACTACAAGACTCTTGCTTAAGATGCATGAGATAATGGACACTCTTATTTATACCGTGAGATGGAAACTTGTGAAAAGAGAAAAAAATCTGGAGTAGAAAATTCTAGAATTCTCCAAAGTGGCGGAGAAAATAGAAACTTCTATAGTATGAAATATCTAGAGATTTGGTATATTGAATTGTGTTCGTAATTTGTTTAAGTAATTTATATGTGAATGAGTATTCCATGCACTACATTAAAATACTGTGTTAACATACTGTATAACATGCACTACATTTATAACAGTAATTTGTTTAAGTAATTTATACAGTGTTAACATACTGTATAACATGCACTACATTAAAATATTCATTTACAGAATGCATATTCCATGTCAAATTTGTTGTTTGTGAATGAGATCGGCTTAACATGAATTATATGCGAAAGATAGAAAAAATAACTCAAATCATCAAATGTGATAATTTGAACAGTAGTTTTTTTAAAATAAAAGAATCATTCTTGTGTAACCGTCCCCATATACAAAGTTGTAATATTTGTTGGTTGAGATAAGCTTCTGTTTCTGTGTTTTTTTCCCCCACAAGATTTGAAGTTTGATTTTAGAATATGTTGGGTAAAGCATGAATTATTAAGTTAAACTAGAAGGAAAAATATGTTTTGACCAATTTGAAAGTATTCTCCGACCATGTAAACTTGTAAAGAGTTTCAATCGATGGGGTTAATTTTATGTAACTGTAATTAACTCAGTGAATGAACTCTGGCTTTACGTTTCTGGAATCGAAGGAAATTCCCAAGAGCTCTATCTTGTATTTGCTTCCTCTTGTATCTTGTATCTTGTCTGAAAAAGTTTATTTGATTCATATGTGGATCCAAATTAAACATAGGATACTATTAAAATAAAGCATCACGAAAGAGAAATATTATATATAGAAACACATTCATATATATTTATGAAAATACGAAAGCAGGGGTAACATAAATAATCTTTGCAGACATGCAGGTATAGGATTTACCCCACATATACCAGCAGATCCTAACCCTCTTGTCATATATCATGACCTAGCTAGTCGGTATGATTGGCCGCATCGGCCCATGCATCTGCTGCCTTGCTCCACGCTTTCTCCGCCTCCTGTTTATAGGTCGAATTAAGGTTACTCTTATATGCCTCGAGGCAGGCCTTAGCCTCTTCTTCTCTCGCCTTTGCCGCCTGGACTCTCGCCTTAGCCGCTTCAGCTCTCGTTGTTGACGGCATTAATGTGTCCGTCCCTAACATTCTCGACCCCTTCCGTTCTTTCCTTAACCCCCACTACTACTATATATACATTCTCCCTTTTGTGTGTATTAATATAAAATTATATAGCTGGCAAATGATTTGGTATTGTGGTACTCAAATTTGAAAGATTTTATATCGGAATTAGCAGACGAATTTTTATTTGGTAACATTTGTGTTGCTGATTTGATATCGAAACTTGAATTGGTAAGAGGAAACTTACCAAATATATACCATATATGTACATATAGAGGTAGAAATCTTCTAATCGAAAATTCAGATACTTGGTTATAATTTTTAACTCTAGTCATGATAACGAGAATATATAAATATATCTTCACTTCCTAAACAAGTAAAATTATTTCCCTTTTTTTAGAATATATGTGTTTTTTGGTACGTATAAGTAATTCAAAGCAAACACTCAAAACTTCGGGATGAAATACATATAAATCAAATTTGAAGTAATCATAAAATTTCAATCCGATTAAATATCTCTAGAAAAACCTCGTCGTTATGCAAAATGACGTAGATTACACCGACAAACTTGTATAACGCTGCAAAATATACTCCTTGTTGAAAAGAACAAAAATAGAAGACCAAAATGATCGCGTCTAGAAAAATAAGAAGACCATAATGATTAATGATCGCGTCTTGACGATTTTAAATGCATCAGTACATTTTTTTTGAATATTTGTTTTCGCTTTTGAAACTCATAGCCACAAAAAAGTTGGATTTGAAGATCAAACATTTTGTTTGCATGCCCAGATCTCTCTCTAAAAAAATTCCAAAACTACATCCGAATTTTTTTTGAAAGAAAGGTATATATTGTTTCAAATAGGTCGTAGAAAAGTTGGAAGGATCAAATGAATTCTTAAAATGTAATATGAGGATTATTCAAGAATAGGTTGTACATTGCTGTTGGGTTCCAAGAATAAATGGGGATTTTGTCTAAGATTTGGTCATTATTCATCATCAAGTTTGTGTATCATATAACACTCACACAGTCACAGTTATAGTAACACGCTGCAATTTGTATTTAGTATTGTGTAATAACAATACCTTATATGATTGTGGAGAAGATAAGGCCAAACATTAAGAATATTGCTAAAATATTTTGACTTAGAAATCAAAACAAAATTTATGAATAATTTAATAAATTATAAATTGGAGTTGGGATACAAAGAACCCTGTGCTCATTCTATTTTTGACAAGTCTCTTATTTACGTTAAATCAATTGTTGAACTGTAATAACTCATGTAAAAGTTTTATGAACAAAATGATGTATATTGTTGTAATATACTGTCACGTCCCATGACAGATGTGGGGTTTTTTTTCCAATCATTTGGCAATTATGATTAAGGTTGTGTGCGTATGTCACCCCTTGTAGTTAGGGTTTACTATGCAAAATTACGAATCAATTAAAAACTATTTTTTAGACATTTTCATCACTACTACTACTACATAAAGGGCTAACATACAATTCCGTCGGAAAAATACATGGCAAGATACCAAATACAATCTCTTACAAATTGCGTCAAATTAAAATTCGTGGGGCTACAGAGGGCACAATCTTCCATTACTTTAATGTCTAACTTATAATTTTTGATAACTCGTTCGTGATAGTCACGAGATTGTTGTAAGACAATAATCTACACAGGCTTGGGATGGATTGTCGCAAAGCATTCTTCACACAAATCATAAGTTTTCAAATTTAAGTAAAGATGTACAAATCATAAGTAGACAAAATATATAAGAAAAATACTATTCAAATTTATAAGAAAAATACTAGACAAATCATAAGTTTTCAAATTTAGGTAAAGATGTACAAATCATAAGTAGACAAAATATGTAAGACAATAATCAACGCTTATCGGAGTGTAAGAAACACAATAATATTCATTTTCTTCCGGACTAATCAAAGGTTTTTCTATAATTTTCCAACCCCCACTACTACTACTACTGTATATATATGTTGCACTTTATATCATGTTAGGAGAGAGGTCCTGTTGTCCAGTATTGACGACGATATTTTATATATGTTGCACTTTATATCATGTATATGTTTGTTGTTGTCTTGTTCATTTATGCATTAGGGGTTTGGCATACGAGTTTTCTTATGGAAACTCAGGTATAGTTGCATGTTTGCTTTTCAGACCGTGAGCGACGTTAGAAGGTGGTGACCGAGGAGGAGCACACATGGGACCAGATCCTGCTTGTCCTACATTTTGGAGGTTGTAGTGATTAATTATATTCTTGTGTTGTACTCTTTTAATATAATCACACTTTTGAAAAACTCAGGTGTGTGTATTGGTGCACATTGTGTTTGTATTTCCGTAATATCCTTAAATGTTGTGTTTGCCCTTGCTAATTGTCATTAAAAAGTTTTAAATTCTTCACTGTTTTGATGATGTTACACATATACACCTTGTGTATTTAACTACCAATTTTCGATGAAAAGTATGTAACAATAAATACGCTACAACAATATACAATAGACCAAAATTGAATCGTCATTCATCAACAATACCCCAACGTCTCAAAAGAAAAAAATTACTTTGGCAAAGTAAGGAAGAGTCGGATGTAATGATGTATCAAATCATATTTTGTCGGAAAATGTTTATTTGATTTATCATATATAGATCCAAATTAAAATAAAGCATTAAAACACAAAAGAGAAATATCATAGAAACGCATCCATATATATTTATGAAAATACGATAGCATGTAAGGAAAATAATCCTTGCAGACATGCTCGTATAGGATTTACCCCATATATACCAGCCGATTCCAACCCTCTTTGTCATATATCATGGCCTAGACATCCTCGCCGCCTCATGGGTCCACGTCTTACCCGCCTCGGCCCATGCCTCTGCTGCCTTCATCCACGCACTCGACGCATTCTCTTTTAAATACTCATAAGTGGGTTCCAACTTATACGCCTCAAGCCAGGCCTTAGCCTCTTCTTCTGCCGCCTTTGCCGCCTGGACTCTCACCTCGGCCGCTTCAGTTCCCCTTGTTGGCGTCATTGTGTCCATCCTTAAAATTCTCCCTTCGTTTCTTTCCTAAACCCCCACTACTACTACTACTAGTCGTCGTCTACTACTACTACTATATATATATATATATATTGGGCTTATGTGTATTAAAAATGAATTGTTATTAAATTGCAAGTTTTTTCTCGAAATTATACTAATTATGTTTTGGTCCACTACCTAGCTCCAATCATTTTCTTGATATTTGCATATGAAATGGTTCCGATCCATTCAAATGTTGTTTTGGTTAATTAGGCATAAAGGTGTAATTAAGTAGGTCAGTACTTAACAACATTATATTTTAATTATATTATATTATATAATATAAACCCATGATATGAACATCAACACCGATACAATGAAACTCTTGTTGACAAAATAAGAATCCATTGAGATTTTCTTTGAGATTTGAATATTTCTTTTAGTTGGTGCATGAAACCGACATTTGTATTAGATTATCTGACTAAGCTGTGTCATTTTTCGAAAGTTTGGTTTATTTATTTTATTGGAATTAGCTCAAATAGCACGGCCAATATAAACTGAAACTCCATCCCTATTCCGAAGTCTTAGGATACCGCAAATATAATATCTGATCGGTGTAGGTAACTGTTACACCGATAGATATCTCGTTCTGTCATTAACAAATTACACCGACAAATATCTCATTCCGTCGTTGACAAATTACACTGATGGTTAAGTTAACGAATTACACCGACAAATTACATGAACATCGACAGAAACAAATTACACCGACAAATATCTCATTCCGTCGTTGACAAATTACACTGATGGTTAAGTTAACGAACATCGACAGAAACATGCCCGGAACGGAGTTGTGTCGTTTTCACCCTTGGACCACCGTTCTGGCTCATTTCGACCGAACGACTCATCTCGTTTGGTGAAAACAAGGCAGCTCCTTTGGTGAAAACGACACAACTCCTAGTTATTGTTAGGATTTATGGCCCTCTAATCGATAGAAAAATGCGGAATTAAAAAATACTAATCGAAGGATTAAGGAAGAGACAATTGCAAACCACAAATTCGTCGACACCGGAGTTTAGAGAGGTTCGGCACCCACACCCGAGTCCTAGTCCTCCTCGCAAGCCTCGCTCGATCCCCCGAGCCTCGCCTACGGTTCCACTAGCCGATCTCCGTTCCGGGCCGAGACCAACGCCGTTTACAACACCGAGCCTCGCGAACAACCTCGCCTCGCTCGTGTCTCCTCTCACAACCCGAGAGGGAGCTTCCTCGAAGCTTTACAACTTGGTGATTCTTGAATAAGGAATTGGAATCACAATCTAACTAACACTCTATACTTGAGCACACTTGGATATGATATGGAATTGGATATGCAAGTGGTGAAGTTTAGGCTTGAGTGTTGTAGATTGAGAGCTTGAAGATGGAGAGGATTTGGCTTTGAGTATTGGATAGATAGGAAGTGTTCAAGATATCCAAAGCAACCAAATGAGGTCCTATTTATAAGCCTTCAAGCTCATCTAGCCGTTTGGGAGTTGGTGGGGAATGGACCAATGAGAAAGCAAGATGTGACTTAAGCTCGGCCAGAAATCGAGACAGATTCGGTCGACCGTTATCCACACGGTAGTCCGAAACATTGGTCTGAACAAAGAACTCGGTTGACCGATTATGTATCGGATCACCGTTCACCAACCTCCAGTAGCTTTTATCTATTTAGCCCTAATTAAATTCGGTTCACCGAAGTCCATTCGGTTCACCGTTCCAAGGTGGACAGTAGAATTGATTGGGCTCTGATCTACTCAAGTTCGGTTGACCGTGTATACTTCGGTATACCGAAGTAGCGCGGGAATTGCGCTGACAAAGCGTGGGAGATTGGTTTACCGATAACGGTCAAGTTAAATAGCCGTTGGTCTCCTAAAGCAATATGATTCGGTTGACCGAATGAAGTTTGGTGTACCGAATATGGATAAGTCAATTTGGCTTTAGGTCAAGATTTAAATACGACCGTTGGAGCAAAGTCCAAAACCGGTCCAGGCTAATTCGGTCTACCGAAGGCGGTTCGGTATACCGAGGTGGTTATTCCAGGGAACACCTAAAGGATTCTACACGGTTCACTGCAAGGTGTTCGGTGGACCGAACTCTACAAGATTCGGTTTACCGAGAAGGGTTCGGTTAACCGTGGGGATACGGGACAGAATCCTAATGTGCTCAAGTTTACATTAATCCTTAGGACTCAAATTATACTACATTACATATTAGTCCAAAGCTTGATTACATGTCTTGAGTCTTTTTCTTCTTGTCCCCAATCTCCTTAGCTTGATTCTTCATCAACCTATTAAGAATATCGCAAGTACACGAATATATATGCACTGCATGTATTCATGTTTGCTTACTTTGATTGTCTAGGTTGATTGATTAAATATAGATTAAGATTAGATTACTTAATCATCAAAACTAAATAAAGATTAAGGCTAAAAAGCCAACAGTTATGTCTCACATGGGAAAAACGACTCAGCTCGTTTGGTGGAAAAAACGACCTAGCTCGTTTTCTATTCCTTCCAATCAGTAGTTTTCCATTGTTGCGTCCTGAGTGGGACCAATGTGTCTTCTATGTCCTTTATGAGCACATTAGGTTCCTAATTTGGAAATATATTAGATATAAATTTTTGCTTCTCGAAATCTTCTTTGTAACGAGTCTTAAATCGACTTATTTAGATATCGAATGAGAGAGTTTGCACAAATTATTGAAGAGTTGTCGATTCTCCAGTTTTCAAATAAGATCTGTCCTGAGACATATTTTTTACCCTCGTATTATCAAAATTTGGCAAGTTAAAAGAGAAACGAATATGTGCTCCTTTCAATTGTATTTTTAACGGATCTAGAATCATCAAATTTCGAATTTGGATGTGGATGTTATGAATAAAAGAAGTGATACGTCGTGCGCAGGATTGTTGCGTTCAAGCGTAGGACTGTTGTGTCCTTGTTTGTTTGGTGGAAAAAATAACCCAACTCATTTGGTGGAAAAAATCAGCTTGTTTGCTAGAATAACCCAGCTTGTCTAATGAAAACGACCCGACTCGTTTGGTGAAAATGAGCCGGCTCGTTTAGTGAAAACGACACAACTCGTTTGCTGTTCTCTCAAATCAGCAGTTCTCTAAACCCTTATGAGTCCATAAGGTTCCTAAAATCGAAACATGTTAAATATAAAGGTTTTGCTTCTCAAAATATTCTTTGTAACGAGTCTTCAATCGTCTTATTTGGATATTAAATGAGAGAGTTGTGCAATAATTATTGAAGATCTGTCGATTGTCCAGTTTCCAAATATGATATGTCTTGAGACACATTTTTAACCCCCCGTATCGTCAAAATTTGACAAATCATGAGAGAAACGAATATGTACTTCTTTCAATTGTCTTTCCAACCGATCTGGAATCACCAAATTCCATACTTGGATGTGGTTGTTCTGAATAAAAAAAGTGTTACGTCGCGCAGGACTATTGGGTTCCCAGTAAGAGACACGTCCCGAACGGGACACACTTGTGTCCTGAGCGGGTCACTTGCATCTCCAGTGGGACTGATGTGTCTTCCACGCCATTTATGATCCCATTACGTTCCAAATTTGGAAAAATATAAAATATGAAAGTTTTGCTTCTCAAAATCGTTCTTGTAACGAGTCTTGGATTGCATTATTTGGATATCAGAGGAAAGAGCTATGCACACATTATTAATGATCTGTCGATTGTCAAGTTAACAAATATGGTCTGTCTTGACACACTTTTTCACCCTCGTACCATCGGAATTTGGCAAGTTGTAAGAGGAATGAATGTGTTCCCTTTCAAATTTCTTTCTAAGAGATTTGTAATCGTCAAACTCCGTATTTTGATGGGCACGTTATGAATAAAACGACCCAGCTCGTTTGGAAAAAAATGCCCCAGCTCGTTTCGAGAAAAGGACCTAACTCATTTTCTGTTCTCTCAAATCAACAGTCTTCCACACCCTTTATGAGCTCATTGGGCTCCTAATGTGGAAATATATCAATTTTAAAAGTTCTGCCTCGCCAAATCTTCTTTGTAACGAGTTTGGAATCGGCTTATTTGTATATCGAATGAGAGAGTTATGCACAAATTATGAAATATTTGACAATTCTCCAGTTTTCAAATACGATTTGTTTTCACACATGTTTTTCACCATCGTATCATCAGAATTTGGCAAGCATGAAAAGACGAATATGTGCACCTTTCAATTGTCTTTCCAATAGTTTTGGAATAATCAAATTTTGTATTTGTATGTGGATGTTATGCATAAAACATGTGCTACGTTGCGCGCAAGACAGTTGTGTCCCGAGTGGGAGGCACTTGCGTCCCGAACGGAACTGGTGCATCTTCCACTCCATATATGAGTCCAATAGGTTCCTAATTTGAAAATATGTGAAATATAAATTTTTGCTTCTTGAAATTTTCTTCGAAATGAGTCTTGAATCATCTTTTATGGATTTCGGAGGAGAAAAGTTATGCACAAATTATTGAACATCTGTCGATTGTCCATATTCCAAATACAATATGTCTTGAGACACATTTTTAACTCTCGTATCATTAGAATTTGGCAAGTCATGAGAGAAACGAATATGTTCTTCTTTCAATTGTCTTTCCAACAGATCTAGAATCATCAAATTCCATATTTCGATGTCGATGTTATGAATATAACAAGTTGTACGTCACGTGTTGGACTGTTGCGTCCCGAGGAGGACACACTTACATCTTGAACAGGTTGGTGCGTCTTCCATGCCATTCATGAGAACATTACGTTCCTAATTTGAAAATATGTAAAATATGAAAGTTTTGCTTCTCAAAATATTATTTGTAACGAGTCTTGAATTACCTTATTTGGATATCGGAGGAGAGAGTTATGCACACATTATTGATGACTTGTCGACTGTGAAGTTAACAAATATGGTATGTCTTGACACACATTTTTCACTCTCGTATCATCGCAATTTGGCAAGTTATAATGGAAATGAATATGTTCTCCTTTCAAATTTCATTCCAACAGATCTAGAATCATCAAATTCTGTATTTAAATATGAGTGTTATGAAAAAATGACTCAACTCGTTTGGTCAAACGACCTAGTTGATTGTTTGGAAAAAAACAACATAGCTCATTTTCTGTTCTCTCAAATCAACAGTCTTCCACACCCTTAATGAGCTCATTAGGTTCCTAATATGGAAATATATAAAATAACATAGTTTTGTTTCTCGAAATCTTCTTTGTAACGAGTCTTGAATCGCCTTCTTTGGATATTGGAGAAGAGAGTTATGCACAAATTATTGAAGATTCGTTGATTGTCCAGTTTTCAAATACGACCTGTCTTCAAACACACTTTTCACCATTGTGTCATCGGAATTTGGCAAGTAATGAGAGAAATGAATTTGTGTTCCTTTCAATTATTTTTCCAACGGATCTGAAAAACATCAAATTCCATATTTTATGTGAATGTTATGAATAAAACAAGTGGTACGTTGTGCGTAGGACTGTTGCATCCCGAGTGGGAAACACTGTAGGATTTCATGTTTAATTATACATATATATTTTCGAAATTTTTATGTATAATAAGGATCAATTACAATTTTCTTTGATTTATTTCATGCATGCATCGGTTTGTTTTAACATCTAGTTTCAAAACTCTATTAAAACAAACAAGGGCTCCGAAATTCATACCTAGAAGTTCTCAAAAACTTCTTGAAGATTCGGAGACGTTGGGGATGCTTCTCGCCGCGCCGGATGCCTCCGAGTGTTCACCGAAACCCTAAACAAGGTTGGAGAGAAAGGAGCTAGCCAATCGATCTCCAAACAAGCTTAGAATCTAGTTACAAACCCCTTCCTTAGCCTCTGAGATTTCTCCTTCCAAAGACTTAGAAAACTAAGAGAATTTTCGTGGGTTTTAGTAGTGAATTAGGAGAGAAAATAATTTCTGAATTGTATATGCAATTAGGGAGAATAAGGACCTATTTATAGGTTCCAATCTTACTCTTAATCATGGCTATTCTTAAGCCACGGTTTTATGATAATTTCTCTCACAAACTAATTCCATAATGCATTATATGCACCCACAAAACGTTTGACCAAATTTGGAGCTAATCCAACCATCGATCAAATTAATCTCTTAATAATCAAAGGCAGAAAATCGACCGCTGTTCGGTTTACCGAGTTCCACTCGGTTAACCGAATTTGTCACGATCGTTTAACCGAGTACGTGACGGATGACCGAATCTTAAGGGGAAAAATTCTCCTTAACCGATCGGACCCATTCACGTCTAAGACCGAGTGCTATTCGGTTAACCGAAAATATCGGAACTTGACATTGTTCGGTCGACCGTTTCTGGTTCGGTACGCCGTACCAAAGCTCCAGGCACTTTGGTCAAGTTCGGTCAATCAATTACGATTATCCGTTCCACGTTCGGTTGACCGATCCATAGATCCTTCGGTCGACCGAACCTCAACGGATTACCGAACTTCTACCCGATTTTGCCTATTTCAAATTTTGGATTTATTTCCAACAAAATTTGAACTTAAGGGGGTTTTAGCAAATTCACAACTTATGCAATGTATTATCCTATGCAACAATAAATTATTGCACCCCATAATATATGCATCTCATATGAATTTATCATGACTCTAATTATGTTTATATACAACATAATTGATTTTACTTGTTCACCACATGTGTCATATTTTCTATGAGAATCCCGACACATCATATGAACCAAAAATCAAGCTTCTTGTTTCACGGTTTTTGCGGTGTGACCTATGGGAGGATCTAAACTAAGTTGGCAGTGATATTAAGAGCTTAATATCACAAGCTATAAGCGGTATCTAGCTACACATTATAGCTCCCAATTAATTAGATGTCTTAATTCCACTCGAACCAAAACCCGATCCATTTAGTGATGGAGTGCACCACTTGTGTCCGTCCCTTGCCTCATGATATTAAGAATACACACAAAGTAGTATTGTGTCATCTTTGTATTAATATTCATTTCTTGATCTCTTTAAGCTAGTTATAAATATGTGACTTAACTTAAATCACATTGTGCACATTATAACTTTTGCTTTATCAATGGGCCCACTAATATCATCACTCAATTAAGAGGGGCAATGATAATCTTTTGACTAACTATCTTCTCCAACGAAAGTTATACTTAACCAACCGATGCCTTTACACTACACTGATCGATAGTTCAAGACACTGATCTAATTAAGTATTCCTTAAGTGATTAGATATAAGTCTCATATCAAAGGACCAAAGACACAGTAAAATATTAATGACACAGAAACACATTTCTATAATATTTTACTTATTAGGTCTATTCTGTATACAAAAGTAATATTTTCCTCTTTTGCATACCCGTGTTGTCACTCACTTGTAGAGCTACAATGATCTATGACCAACACGACAATCTTAACTCGGTAATTAATGTTCCATGTTAATTACCATGATTGCGAATATCTTTTGTTTTATGTAAACCAATATCTTTTAGACCTCTACGGTTAAGGACCAAAAGCCTCTTCCTTAACACTTCTAAAAGACGAATAACATAAACAAGGAACAAAATGATTTCTCATTCAATTCATAATAATTGGCATTTAAAAGTAAAACTTTTAGAACACATTCCCTTCAAACACTGGCAACCCGAGCGGAACACTTGCGTCCCGAACAGGACTTGTGCATCTTCCACGCCATTTATAAGCCCATTAGGTTCCTAATTTCAAAATTTTCTGCTCTACTCAAGTTAGTTTCAGCTATTTCAAGAGCTTGCTGAGCTTCTTGCGGATCGATATCCGTACTCATCTCCGCATCATTTCCTAAGATGGTGATTTCATTATTACCTATTCTAAAATATGAATGTTTTGCTTCTCAAAAATCCTCTTTGTAATGAGTCTTGAATTGTCTTGTTTGGATATTAAAGGAGAGAGTAATGTACATATTATTGAAGATCTATCAATTGTCCAATTTCCAAATATGATATGTCCTGAGACAAGTTTTTCACCCTCGTATTATCAAAATTTGGCAAATCATGAGAGAAACAAATATGTGCTCTTTTCAATTGTATTTCCAACAGATCTGGAATCATCAAATTCCCTATTTCGATGTAATGTTATAAATAAAACAAGTGGTACATCACGTGCAGGACTTTTGCATCCCAAGCGGGACACACTTGCGTCCCGAGTGGGAGACACACATGCGTCCCGAGAGGGACAGTTGCGTAAGTGTCCCGAGCGGGATTAGTGCATCTTCCACGTCATTTATGACCTCATTAGCTTCCTAATTTAGAAATATGTAAAATTTGAAAGTTTTGCTTCTCTAAATATTTTTGTAATGAGTATTGAATCACCTTATTTGGATATCGGTTGAGATAGTTATGCACATATTATTGATGGTCTGTCAATTGTCAAGTTAACAAATACGATATGTCTTGACACACATTTTTCACTCTTGTATCATCGGAATTTGGAAAGTTGTAAGTGAAACAAATATATTCTCCTATCAAATGTCTTTCCAACATATCAGTAATCATCATATTCTGTACTTGGAGGTGGATGTTATGAATAAAATTACAAAGCTCGTTTGGAATAAAAGACATAACTCGTTAAGAGAAAACGACCCAACTAATTTTTTGTTCTCTCAAATCAGCAGTCTTCAACGCCCTTTATGAGTCCACTAGGTTCCTAATATGGAAATATGTAAAATGACAAAGTTTTGACTCTCAAAATCTTCTTTGTATCGAGTCTTAAATCGCCTTATGAGAGAGTTATGCAAATCTTATTGAAGATCTATTGATTGCTCAGTTTCAATACAATCTGTCTTAAGACAAAATTTTCACCCAAGTATCATCGGAATTTACCAAGTCATGAGAAAAATGAATATGTGCCCCCTTTCAATTGTTTTTCCAATGTATCTAGAATCATCAAATTCTGTATTTGGATGTGGATGTTACGAATAAAACCAGTGGTACATCACACACAGGATTGTTGTGTCCCGAGTGAGAGACACTTGCATCCTTAGCTGGACACACTTGCATCCCGAGCGGGATTAATGCGTCTTCCATGGAATCTATGCCCCCATTAGATCCTAATTTGGAAATATATAAAATAAGAAACCTTTTCTTCTTGAAAGCCTCTTTATAATGAGTATTTTATCGCCTTATTTGGATATCAGATGAGAGAGTTATGAACACATTATTGATCATCTATCGATTGTCAAGTTAACAAATACAATATGTCTTGACACACGTTTTTCACTCTCGTATCATCAGAATTTGGCAAGTTATAAGAGAAATGAATATGTTATCCTTTCAAATATCTTTCCAACGGATCTAGAATCATCAAATTCCATATTTAGATGTGGATGTTATGAATAAAACGACCCAACTTGTTTGGAAAAAAACAACTCATCTTGTTTTCTGTTTTCTCAAATTAGCAGTCTTCCACACCCTTTATGAACTCATTCATTTGCTAATATGGAAATATGTAAAATATCAAAGTTTTGTTTCTCAAAATCTTCTTTGTAGCGAGTCATGAATAACCTTATTGGGATATCGAATGAGAGAAATATGAAGAAATATTTGAAGATCTATTGATTGTTCAGTTTCTAAATACGATCTGTCCTGAGACACTTTTTTCAACTTGTATCATCAAAAATTGGCAAGTCATGAGAAAAACAAATATGTCCTCCTTTTAATTATTTTTCCAACGGATATGGAATCATCAAATTTCCTATTTGGATATGGATGTTATGAATAAGACAAGTGGTACATTGCGCAGGATTGTTGCGTCCCAACTTGTTTGATAGAAAAAAATGACTCAATTCGTTTATTGAAAACAACTCGGCTTGTTCGGTTTGTTTGTTGAAAACAAGGTAGTTCGTTTGGTAGAACCACCAAACTTGTTTGGTTATCTTGATGCAATATATCCATCTAACAAGTTGGTTTGTCATGTATCAATGTTTAGGTGCATACAAAATAAGTTTTTACAAGTTGGTTTGTGATATTTTCAACTCGTTTGCTTTGATTAAATTTGAATATGTGAACGATGTCATAAAGTTGTTTCAAAATATATGATTTTTCATATCAACACAAATAATTCAGACAAACAATGTAGTTGTTTTGATAGAACATAAAAGATTCACTAAGAAATTAAATTGTACACATATTAATGTTCTAACACTCAAAAATAATCATCAGTAATTGTATATGTTGTTAATTAAGTTATCGATTGTCTGTCGATTCTCCAGTTTCAAAATACGATTTTCTTAACACTTTTTTCACCCTCTTATCCTCGGAATTTGGCAAGTCGTCAAAGATACGAATATGTGCTCCATTCAATTTTCTTTTCAATAGATCTGGAATCATCAAATTCCTTATTTGGATGTGGATGTTATGGATAAAGCAAGTGGTACGTCGCGCGCAGAACTGTTGCGTCTCGAGTAAGACACTTATGTCCCGAGTGGGAGACACATGCATCCCAAGCGGGACACTTGTATCCCGAGTGGGAGACACATACATCATGAGCAGGATACTTGTGTCCCGAGTGGGTGACACTTGCGTCCTGAGTGGAAGACACTTGTGTCCCGAGCGAGACACACTTACGTCTCGAGAGGACTCTTGCGTCCCAAGCGGGATACTTGCGTTCCGAGAGGGATACTTGCGTCCCGAGTGGAATTGGTGCGTCTTCCACGCCATTTTTTGAGTTCCTTAGGTTCATAATTTGGAAATATGTAATATATGAACATTTTGATTCTCAAAATCTTCTTTGTAACAAGTCTTGAATAACCTTATTTGAATATCGGATGAGAGATTTATGTACAAATTATTTAAGATTTGTCGATTGTCAAGTTAACAAGTACAGTATGTCTTGACACACGTTTTTCACTCTCGTATCATCAGAATTTGGCAAGTTGTAAGAGCAACAAATATGTTTTCCTTTTAAATGTCTTTCCAACGGATTTAGTAAAATTCCGTATTTGGATGTGGATGTTATGAATAAAATGACCCACCTCGTTTGGTCGAACAACCCAATTGATCGTTTGGAAATGAGACTTTTTTACCCTCACATCATCGAATTTGGCAAGTCATGAGACAAATATAGATGTTAGGAAGAAAAATAATATGATTTTTAATTATGACAAAAATAATAATGATAAATGTGATATTTGATTTTTTAATACCAAAAAAATCAATTACCCTCAAATAAATAAACTCTTGGTCAATGGTCTTATAATATACTTTCGGCAATAAGAATGTTATATGATATATAGTTGGGATTAATATTATAAGTTGATCCCTTATTGCTTTGTTGTTTAAAAAAATATTATGGTTTTCTTAGATAGAAGAAAGGGTATGGTCCCATCACCACCGGTTCTGAAACGCCCCGATGGGACGACCAGCGGGCAAAATAGGGTCTCAGGTTACTATTTATTATTATGATTAAATTTCATCCAGACCTTTAACATTCGGGTTATTTCTATTAGCCACCGGTGGGTTTGATTAAGGGGAAATTGTTGTTCGTCTCCCGAGTTATGTTTTGATTTGATAATGCCCTCTCCATCTTGTATTTTAAGGGAAACTACTATTTGTCGTCGGAAAATTACTTAAATCGCCCCAACAATTACAATTTTACCTTTCACAATTCATTTAATACTTATTTCGTCCCGTCTCTTGAAATAAGGTTTTTGTCTACGTTTTTCTCATTTTCCTAGTACCAACACCATGCAAATGTCTCGCGAACCGCCTGGATCACACGAATTTCAAAAAAAAATAGATGGGGCATTTTACCCAGCCGCCTCCCACATTGGGGGCATTTTACCCAAACGCCTCCCCCATCAGGGGAGCGTCTGGCTAAGATGCCTCCCTAATAGGGGATGCGGTTGTTACAGACGCCCGTAAATTTATACGGTGTGTTATCTCAAATTATTTGAGGTTCCATTGCAAGATTTTGGTGGTAACGGGTTGGATTACAATGAATTTTTTTGTAAGTGATGAATATCTCAAAAAATTTAGATCCAAAAATGTTCCCTCGACCGACCTATTTAGGTGGTATTTGGTAAAACTTCCCGATGACAACTCCCCATGGGGAGGACGGCTCCGGCGGATGCCCCTCAATTTATTTATTTTATTTTTTATTTACTAAAAAGAAGTTGGATATTTTACCAGATTTGATTTCACTGGGGTGTCCGTTGGCTCCTTTCCTGACCTCCAAATATTGTTTTGATGATTATGAGAGGAAGATGAAGAGAGAGTTGTGGTAGGAGAGTAAATGAAGAGATATATAAGTATAAATGAGAGAAAGGCAAAACGGTAATTCGTACAGACGATTTAAGTAGTTTTCCAGTGACGAATAACAATTCAGATTTTAAAACATGACAATGATCAGTTTTGCTTTAGTTTTAATATACTTTGCCTCCTTATCCTTGAGAATGAATTGGTTTTCAATACATTCGCTTTTTTTATTTGCCAAGTTTACTCTTAATTCCAACTTTATGTTAATATTCAGATCAAATCTGATATCAGATTTGATTCAAATTTGATATCAGATTTGATTCAAATTTGGATCAATTTCGTACTTAATCCAACTCAAATTCGAACCAATATTGACCTTTAATTTGATCAGAACTTAAGATTATGATTAGAAGCATGCTTAAAAATCACACAAAAATCAAAATAACAAAAAATATACGGAATACTAATTGATTCTTAAAGTCCACGGAGCAAAGTGTTCCAAAATGAATGTCGAAGGAAATGATTGTCAATTTATAAAATGTAGTGGTTCAAATTGGAGTCAATGTATAATTCAGTTGTAATTAACTTTTTTATTAATTCGAAAATAGTCTTAGAAGTGCTGGATGTTGTAAAACCAGAGCATATTAGCACCCACAAAATGTGATATCCTAAATCCTTGTTCTGCACTAATCATGGTTTGGGCTTGATTAGTGGTTGTTTAGGGAGGATTTAGAGTTGGTGAGATGGACGGCTGAGATTGATTGGTGGATTTATATAAGATTTGTTTCTCTCTCTCTCTCTCATTCTCTCTCTCACTCATCTCTCAATTCTCTCTCTCACACTCTCTAGTCGGTGCGCGAAGGCTTCCTGGAGCTCCGGTGAGGTCGGGAGAAGATCGTGCACAAAGTGGCGGTTGCGTTTGCCGGAGTTGGGGGATCGTTCCTCGAGGGTTTTCGCCGGAGGTAGATCGTTGGTGTGGAAACACACGTGGTTGATCTTCTAAGGCCTCTTCAAGCCTTAAAGGTATGTCAATCTTTACTTTTATGCTCACTTTGGCTAGAGTGAGTGTTTGAGTAGTCGACGGTATGCCAGAAGGCTCGTCGGAGTTGTGCAGCAGAGTTCAGCACTGAATCGGTCGACCGTTTCAATGGTTCGGTCGACCGGTTGTAGTGTATTTTGGGCGTTTATATCTTGCACCGGTCGAACGATAACCCTAGGTGGTCGACCGGATGTACATTTTCAGCGAGAAGATGAAAGCTCTGGGAGTTTCTGGTCGAACGGGTCCCCTTTGCCTTTCGACTGAATACTCTATAGTGTGTCGGTTAGGGGCGTTGACCATCTAAACGGTCGACCGCCCTGTTGACCAGTCCGACCGGATGCACTATTTTAAGTCGATTGGGGGTGTAGACCACAAAACGGCCGACCGCACTGAGACCTCGTTCGACCGATGACGATGACTTAAAATAAGTTAAAGTTTGTTCGACCTCTTTGTTGTTCGGTCGACCGGTATGATTTGTTCCAAGTTTGAATTTACTGCCTTTTTCCGGTCGACCGTTGTTCATGTTGTTGTTCGACCGTTCGTGTTTTTGGTGCGTGAAGTGGATTTTACTGGTTGTTTTTGGTCGAATGAGTCACCATTGCCGTTCGACCGGTTGGTGGATTTTTCGGTTGGACCAGTCCTCTGGATGGGGATTCGGTCGATCGGTGTGGTGGTTTTGTCCTACCAGTTTGGTGCAGTTTGGTGTTGTTGTTGTGTTATGGAACCAGCTTGAAGGCAACAGTACGGACATTGCCGACCTGAGAGTGGTTCGTCGGATCAGCTTTGAGGACAACGAGTCCCAAAATGATCGCGTCCAGAAAAATAAGAAGACCATAATGATCGCGTCTTGACGATTTTAAATGCATCGATGATGACATTTTTGCAAATATTTTGTAGGAATAGTAATTTCGTGATTGTAAGAATATTTTTTTCGGTTTCAACATGGGCGCGGGCCACATTAACCCAAATGGCACGTTGAACCCAGGCTTGATATACGACAGCGACACGATTGACTACCTTAACTTCTTGTGCACCATAAACTACACTACCACCCAAATCTCCCAATTAATCCCACCCTAATCAAACACAACCATAACATGTCCCAAACACCCGATCCCAACCCACCACGACCTAAACTACCCTGCAATTGTTGTCCCAAATCTCAAATCCACCGCCAAAATCACTAGGATATTAACCAATGTGGGTGCCCAAAAGGAAGTTGTCTACCACGTGCCCCACATTGTGAGTCCAAATGGGGTAATGGTCGTGATTCGGCCCATGGTATTGGTGTTTGGGTGTGGTGTAGAGAAGTTGACCTTTGAGGTGTGTCGACCCCAACCAAGTGGTCAAGTGAGAGGTTTGACTTTGGGGAGCTGATTTGGAGTGACGGGAGGCATAGGGTTAGGAGCCCTATTGTTGTGGGTGTTAGTAAGAATGGGGTTGGGGAGGGGTAGTTATGTCATTTTAGGGTTGACTTTTGACTTATGTGCTGGATTAACTTGTCAATTGGAAGGTGTATGTTCTATCTTTATTGGATTGAATCGGACTGTTTTATTTCATCTCTAATGCAATTGTTGTTTAGCCAAAAACTCAGAATTAAATTTCTATTATGATATATTTAGTCAATCACTGTTTGTTTTGTTTGAATGATATAGATTTCATTTTCATCATAATAGAGTTTGCATTGTAAATTTAGTTCCCTTGAAAAGATTCCTGTTGATAAATGTTGAAATCTAGAGATAAATAATGATGTGTTATAATTTCAAACCACAACCAATTGTTTCCAACTCCTTCGTAAATCATATCAACTTCCATTTCGGCCCACATCATAATTAAGCCAGGAAAACATGTTATAAACTAAAATTATTGGAACACCTCAAAGTAACAACACATCCCAATTTCCAAAACTATTACTTAAAATGTCTGAAATCCAACTAATTATAAATAATTGTCCGACTTCAAAAATAAGTAAACATTGGAGCACAAAAAATAAAAGCTTATGCACCCAAAAGGTGAAAACAAAGTCCAGAAAATTTTAGTTGTGTACAAGTTTTATTTTTCTCCAATCACCTTTGGATCTGGATTCCAAATGCAAACACCCCGGTCTACCGAAACGGAGAACAAATCTGAAATTTATATACATCTACTAGAATTTTCATGTAATGTACATGAGTTGCAATGATAACGAATACCGCTATTAAGGATTAGATATCGACGGATTTAAGCAGTGTTTAGTTAAGATCTACATTGAATTTAAAGTTCTGCCCTAAGGAGCTGGTTTAGATAGATATTGTTGCCATTCTTCTGGCACGCCTTTGCGCATCCTGAGCGATCTTACTGCTGCATTTGTCAGAGGTATGGCGAGTATATCGTACTCTTTTGGTGCCTGAACAAAAAAAACAGTGACAATAATTTCAATTCGTATTGAGTTGGAAAAACTTGTTACATTTCAGTAGTGAAGATATAAATAGGTGTTGTTGAGAGACCTTTGGGACTTTAATCAACTTCATGTTCGCTTCTTCAAGTGTTTTGTGGCCTTTCTTAGAATTGCATCGCGAACAAGCTGCAACCTGAGAGACAATTATGTGAAAACTAATTATCAGAGACCTGGCAATACATTTCAGACAATGATTTTTGAGTTTAAATCACAGAAGGATATAGAGCGTTCAATAGAATACCAAGTTGTCCCATTTCCATTCCCCACCACGTGACATAGGCAAGATGTGGTCGATTGTTAGATCTTCACGCGAAGAACAATATCTGTAGGAGAAAAGTGATTGGTATTGTACCAACTAAAATATATATCTTAAGTAAAGATGAAGGTAAAACATCCACAAAATTTAGCCCCCAAATGTTACTTGCTCAATATAGACAAATTCACAACTCTGACGAGAACATACACATAATTACATATCACAATTGGTATGGTTACATTACACAACGGATACGGTGCGGTTATATTCATTGTTATAAATTCTTTCAAATTTGGACAGTTTATTCTTGAAATTCATCCTTCGCCAATGCATTAGTTTATTCAAGCAAAAAAAAATCAGAGTATTCTCTTGTGAAAAACATTCCCACTGTTGAAGAGTGTGAAGAAAAAATATATACTGATATACATATATGAATAGTGCAAATAGAAATTTTCATCGACATCTAGCTTCATGCTGTACTTTCCATTTCCAAAGGGTCAAACTGACATTTCAATTACCACGGATGGCTACGTAATTGTCTATGTTTCTTATTAATTGTAAAATAGCATACAATTAATCAATTTGTGCTTCGCATCAATGAGTCAACTAGAAACAGCCTCCCTGACTAGGAAGGGTGTGACTGCATACATCCAATCCCTCTTAGCCCCCTAGGTGGGAGCCTCTTTTGAGGCATTGGGTCAACTTTATGTTAATCTAGCTTTGTGCTACTTGCAGGAAAAAATCTAGCTTTGTGCTTTCTTTTCAAAACAGACATTCTCGACCTTGCGCTATTTACCAGTGAGTGGTATTATTGGACTGATCCTCAATGTTGTAGAAGTCATACAATGTATAGGACCAGTATGCTACGACAATAGATTTCTCAGCCTACTTCGCTATGCATGGTGGTTGTTTTCTACCATATAATGTTTTCCTTAGATTATAATTTCGAAAGAAAAACCGAGGAAATG
Organism: Triglochin maritima; assembly: GCA_963682175.1. Classification (NCBI taxonomy): domain Eukaryota; kingdom Viridiplantae; phylum Streptophyta; class Magnoliopsida; order Alismatales; family Juncaginaceae; genus Triglochin; species Triglochin maritima. The sequence continues at coordinate 31,715,352 of OY821789.1, forward strand.
TCACCCATACTACTTTAAGTCCCAACTTTCACACGAATTTGAGATAGTATGCCAACGAATAAATTTGAGCACCAATCAATGATTTCAAATAAAAAAAAAGACTCACTGGCAAGTATAGTTGTCACGATAAAATATGCTTTTCCGACTAAGATTGCACCTTATCCTTCTCCTCTTCATAACTTGCAATAAGTGTGGCACCTGGAAAGTATGTTATGAGGTTTAGAGGTTTCGAACGTGTTGAATTGGCATTCACAACTGCCATTTGGTCGTAAAATCACTCTACCGAGTGTGCGATTAACCACAACTGGTCAGACCCTACCCTTAAGACAGCTGGAATGTAGAATGACCCTCGGGGTGAAGAGACAGTCTGATCATAATATTCCAGCACATCAGCCTGTTGAGAGGTTAAACCCGCATTACTCATGAGACATATTAAGAACTTAAAGCAACATATTATACAAGTTACAGGTTAATAGATCATTAATAATAGTTGTCAGTTTACATTTAGTTGCAGGGTATGAGTTCCTGAACGAATGAAGCACACTAACCTTTTCTGTGAATTCCAAACAAATTGCACGCTTCCAGCAGACAACATTGACAGGCCTAGGAAGCATGATAACAATAGTGAACTTTCAAGACCAATGGGATTAACAAATATTTGTCTTAAATTAAGAATATTTGCTGCCTAGGACAGCCCATGAGAAGTTAATTTCTCAAAGAAAAGCTAATGGATCACACAATCAAAAAGTTTCCACTTAATTTTTTGGTCCTTCGATGATCTTAATGCTTAATGATGTTATTTAAGATTATGGATTTGCGATACAAATAGCTTGATATTTTTCTCTTATATATGCATCAGTAATTAACTGTAAAGGTTGACACAAAAATTCCTTAAACATAGATATACACAACTACGCGAGGTAAAAAAATTGTCGTGCTTGTGTCAACTGTCAAGCATTTCACTGGATGGAACTGAAAACTGCAAAATACACATATTACAATCAATATTCTCCAATTTCTAATCAATAATTAGATCATAAACAATTTACTACCTTCATGGCTTCATCTACCAAGAACTTCACTGACCATTTTACGGCAAATGCTCTTATGATTTTTCACAAAACAATGTGAATGTAAACCCTTTTTCTTATTGTCATGTGGGGCTTAATTAAAACCACCATCACAATACTATTATGCACCTCTAACTAAACAACAGCTATGATTACCGAATTGTCTAACAGAAACGACATACAACTGAAAAGGGATAGCCAATTAAAAGCAAAATATAGCAAGTCAAGAACAGAGTAACAAAGTAATAGTCGGAGATATTCCAGAACCATTTTAATAAATTCATCATATGCGATCAAATACTTAACCATGCCCAAAAAAAATATATCATAGATTTCCACCCAACCAAAATCAACATTAGTTCTACGAAGACATAAATAAATGCCATACAACATTCAAACAAAAATCACATATTCATTTGCCCAAAATAAAACTAACATGAAAGATCAAAAGATGAATATAGAAATACAGAAATAGAAACATAGACAATACGAGCAAAATCACAGATTCCCCAACAAAATCCAACATCAAAGGAACATAAACACCACTCCAGGTTGGGCATAAAACATACCATGCACCAGCCCAAAAAAACATTACAGACTTGCCCTACAAAAACTAACATTAAAACCACAGGCCATGCAAACAAAATTACAAAATTACCAACATCAAAATAACAAACAGCATTTCAGATTGAGAACAAAAACATCACACCTACAAACAAAAGTTAAAAAGTTACTGATTTGCCTATAAGACTAACATCAAAGTTAAACAAAAAAATTACGGATGTGCCCAACATAACCAGCATTATTAAAAAAAGCAAGTACTTAATAAATAAATGAAAACAAAGACATTTGAACCTGTAAGAGATGTCCAAAACAAGACCTCTAAAGCAAGACAACTCATCTCTCTCAAACTGATCCCCAACATACTCCTCCCCACCAACCCCACTCTCCTTCAAACCCTCCTCCCTCTTCCCCGCAGCACAAACTCTCCCACCCCATCTCCCACTCCCACCCAAGAACCCAACTTTCCTCTCCACCAACCTCCCCCCAACTTTCTGGTCTCTTGGGTCGGCCAAAAACCCAACCCTGAGGCCTCCATGGAGCGTGATTCTCGCCATGGAGTCTAAAGATTGGATCTTTAGGGGAATTTGGTGACTGGTTTGGGTTTTTAAGGGTATTTTGGGTTGTGGGTCGATGTTGGAAGGGGGGAATTGAGTGTTTTTGGAGTGTTGGAGTTGTGTTGGGGAGAGTTGATGAGAGCCACATGTTGATGTTGGGTTCTACTTTCTTGTGGAATATCTGTTACACATCTCATGGTCATGAAGTTGTTGGTTACGAATATGAATGTGAGATGATACGTATAGTTATGTGTGAATGAATATGTGAGCGTAATACGGATGTATTATAGCGGCGGAAGGATGTCAGTCAGACTCAGAAATCAGAACGGTGAAAGGAATGAAACGGTCAAAATGATCAGATGGTTAATTAAACTTGTTAGTTCTTAACTTTAGGAAGATTGTCGGTCGTTGTTGTTTGTCATTAAAAGTTGCAAAACACCTTCAGTTTCGATCTTGACGAATCACATTGGAATAACGTTTACCATTCGATTATGATTTAACCATGCAAGACTTCGTGGTTGTGAAATACTGAAATGTGAAGGGGGACACGTACTCCATCGCAATTAATCTCAGCAACGCTAATTAATGAGTAATGACTATCCATTTTGTACACCGTTAATTGCATTATCTTTAATTAACCATTGTAACTGTTCTATTCACATGCTCTTAAGGGGGTATTTGTGTATTTGGAAACAAAAGAAAAAGAAAATAGTTTTATTTTGATCAAAAAATTTCTTAGTATTTGTATTAGTTTTAGGGAAAAAATCTCTTTATTTTCCTCTACCATCCAGAAAATCAACGGAAAGTACATGAAAGTTATAAAAAAATGTGTACTTCTATTTAATAATTACTTTATTACATAAAAAATTAACTACAAAAATATTAAAATCATATTTTAAAAATTAAGCAATGTGATTAATTTTTTAAAATCATGGCAATATGTTACAAAATTATACCATAAAACTAGATAATAAAGATTAAAAATACATCTTCAACTTCATATTGTCTTGTTAAAATAAAATTCTAAAATAAAATATTATTTAATATTAAATTTAATGTATTTTTTAAAAGTGTAAGACTACAATAATTTTATATATTAATTAATTCACTTTTCAACAAAAGGTATATGTATATAATATATAATTCATACATCACATTTATATATACAACATTTACAAATAATATCAATTTTCCGGAAATAATAGTTAATGATTTCAATTTTTTCTATTTTTTAGCGTATTCCAGTGGTTTGCGCAAACAACAGAATCTTGGTCAAAGGAAAACTAATTTCATTTGGTTTCTATTTTTTGTTGTTTTCTTTTTGGCCACATAATCTATTTTCTGATGGTTTCGTGTGAACAAACACCCACTAAGAAATTAAAAAACCTCGTTGAAAAGGGTCGAGTGAAAAGTCAAATCCATGTGTGTTAAAATCTTAGACATGTTAAATTAAAATTTCAATCCACACCACCAAATTGCAAAATTAACACCATTGAGTTTTCATAATTTCTAAATATAAACCCTAATCCTAATTGAAGTTGCAAATTGCCATTTATTATCCTAATTTCTAAAAACACAACAAAAATTGAACTAAAAATCACACTTTCACTTCCTTCTCCCCAATTTACTCCCAAATCAACCTTTAAAATTTCCAACATTTCTATATTTACCCCTAAGAAACTGGTTCACTCCCACACACATCCACAGGCAAAGATGTAATATTTCAAAATTTCAGGGGCACTAGTGACCAACTTCTTTCTCAAGCAAAGCATAACATCTCTCATCTACTATCTTTTCTTCCTCTCTTCTCCTCTTCTAATATTTAGGGTTCTTCGCCGGATTCCGCTTCCCGATCGATCTCCCTCGATCTTAGGGTTTCTCCGATCTCCACGAGCGTAGAACTCGAGGTTTGCGTCTTCGTCTCTCATTTTCCTGTCTTTTTTCCGGCAATTTTTCGTGTAGAATAGCTCTAGATCTGGTAAAAATTGGACCTTTCAGGGTTTTCTGGTTTTTCGAAGTGAATTTCGGTTTTGGGTTGGTGAGTTTTTTGTGGAATTTGTGGGTCGTTTGGGTTTGTGGGATTTTGTAAAAAAATTGGATTTTTGGACAAACCCTATTGGTCTATTGGTTGATCTCTGGTGCTCTGAGGGTAAAGGATTGGATTTTTTTAGCTCGTTTGGTGGTTTTTAGGGATTTGTTGGGGTTGTGGGTTGTGGGTAGGTTTGTGATGGAGAGAATAGGTTTTTGAGTGTTGATTGGACCAATTAAGAGAAACTGAATTTCTAATATCGTTTGTTATTTCAAAGATCTGGTTTGGTAATTATTCGAGAAAAATTTGAGAAAACTCATATGAAGAATAAAGAAGAAATAATAGCAACTTTGATGCTTTCGGTTGATTTCTTCGGTTGATTTCTTCGGTTGATTTCTTCGATCGGTTGGGGAAGTGGGGGTTTTCCTTGGTTTTGGGAACTTGGTAGTGTAATTGTGTTGGTAGAGGTTGCCATTGTGTTAGATTTGTGATGGAGATTGTTGACAGGATTACAGGAAGTTATTGTTTTAAGGTTCGACTAACTTCCATGTTGAGTTTTGTAAAGTTTGTTTTAAAAGTTTCATCGCTGGCTCCGTTACGAGCTTAGGATGAATCTGTGAATGGTAGCTTGCTATGTGGTAACCTCATATGGGGAAGAATTTAAAGTAGTTAGATACTGGTATTGCTATTAGCTTGCTTCATCTCATGACTTTTACTTTTAGACATCCACTGTTTTTTATCAATTATTTACCCAAACTTTACCATGAAACAACTCCTGATTCTGAATGACTGTTTAACTGTCGGTTCGCAATCAGGTACAAAAATATTAAGTTAGATTTTCTCTTTTATACAACAACAAAATCAAAGCCATAATAATCCCACAAGTTTTTGTGTATCTTTATGTAAATTAGATTTACAGTTTATGGGTTTACAGTTACTAACTAATTACAATAGCTTTTTCATTATCGTCTACATGAAGAATTTCAATAGCTAAAAAATCGTATGATATTTGGAGCGGATGCTAAAAGTTGATATTATGTTTAGGCGGGATATTGGATGTTTCACTAAGAACCCAACAATGATTTTATTTCATGTTTATATGGATGCTGTTGTTCACACCCAATATCCTAACAAATTTGGATACAGATGTTTGGGTAAATATTTGGATTTGGGTAATCATTATGTACATTCGATATTCCAATCCGAATCCGGTTGTTTTACACCCCTAGCTACTCTTTTGCATTTAGTGGTTTTTAGTTTGTTGTGATGATGATGACAGCATGCATGAGTACGACATGCTTCTTTGCTTTATCAATTCATGCTGATACATTTGGTACACTTGAATCGTATTTGGAGAGGGGAAAATTAATATACCTTTGAAAAGTATTTATGATAACCAGCTTGAGTTCTACATTTTAGTAAAACTTTGTAGCCTAAAACCTGCATTGTACATTCGTAGTAGAATTCTTGCCCATGTTAGCAAACATATTAATATCTTATCTATTGAGATATATAAAAAAGGGTAAATTATAGAACACAACTTAAAGTAGATTACTTATTTCATACACATAATGTCAGGCAATTGTGATCTTGTGTTTAAAATTCTTTCAGTTTATTTCACCTCTTCAACCATTCATGCGAGCATAATTTGTCCTTATTTTCCAATATTAACTTTTAACCCTTTCAAGGAGTTTGGATTCTTGTCAACCTTCTTCTTGAAAAAAAATTCCTTCCCCACTTCATTCCCTATAACATATGCAATGTAATTTTGTTTTGTTGTTATGTTCCTCAGAAACTCAGAAGTAGACATGTCTGCTTCGTATCTCCCTGCAACCACAGATTCCATTGCGCAGGCTTTGGAGGCAAAGGATGCGTCTGAGTCGATCTCCATCTTATACCGTGTACTTGAGAATCCATCATCTTCTCCAGAAGCCTTGCGTATAAAAGAACTGGCAATTACAAATCTCTCGGAGCTTCTGAAGCAGGAAAAGAGGGCTGAGGACCTTCGAGGCCTTCTTACTCAGTTGAGACCCTTTTTCTCTGTGATTCCAAAGGCAAAAACTGCGAAAATTGTCAGGGTGATCATCGACGCCGTTGCAAAGATACCTGGGACTTCAGAACTTCAAATATCACTTTGCAAGGAGATGGTGGAGTGGACTCGTGCTGAGAAGCGTACTTTTCTCCGTCAGCGAGTTGAGGCAAGGCTTGCTGCCCTTCTCATGGAGAACAAGGAGTATGCCGAAGCATTGACTCTGCTTACTGGGTTGATAAAGGAAGTGAGACGGTTGGATGACAAGTTGCTGTTGGTGGACATAGATCTCTTGGAGAGTAAACTTCACTTTTCTTTAAGAAATCTTCCAAAGGCAAAAGCCGCCTTGACCGCTGCAAGGACAGCCGCAAATGCGATTTATGTTCCTCCTGCACAGCAGGGAACAATTGATCTGCAGAGTGGGATACTTCATGCTGAGGAGAAGGATTACAAAACCGGCTACAGCTACTTCTTTGAGGCATTTGAAGCGTTCAATGCTCTCGAAGATCCCAGGGCGGTTTTCAGCCTCAAGTACATGCTCTTGTGCAAGATCATGGTGAGTCAAGCCGATGACGTTGCTGGGATAATATCTTCCAAGGCCGGTTTGCAATATGTGGGACCCGAGATGGACGCCATGAAGGCTGTTGCGGATGCCCACTCCAAGAGGTCATTGAAACTCTTTGAGACTGCCCTGCGAGATTACAAGGCGCAATTGGAAGAGGACCCAATCATCCACAGGCACTTGTCATCCCTGTACGATACCTTGTTGGAGCAGAATCTCTGCAGGTTGATTGAGCCATTCTCGAAGGTCGAGATCAACCACATTGCTGAACTGATAGAGCTTCCCATCGACCATGTTGAGAAGAAGCTCTCACAGATGATTCTGGACAAGAAATTCGCTGGAACCCTTGATCAGGGAGCCGGGTGTCTTATTATATTTGAGGACCCCAAGACGGATGCCATCTTCCCAGCAACTCTTGAGACGATTGCCAACGTTGGCAAGGTCGTCGACAGCTTGTATGTGAGATCTGCTAAGATAATGGCCTGAGTTTTATGATGTCAAAGACTTTTAGCTGCCGAATACTGTTGCTCTCACATAGTTTCTTTCTGAACTTGAAATGGTTGCTTTGGTAATATGATTTCTTGAATCAATGCTTTGTAGGATTCAACTTTGCTCTCGAATTCTATTGCATGTTTTTTAATTTAATGAATTGTTAGATGACTTAGTTGTGCTGCATGTTTTATTCTGAAATCTGTCAGGAACTATTGGGACATTACATACATTTTATGTTAATTGCTTCTTTGACGCTTTGGTGTGGAAGTTTCATATTGTTGTTTTTTTGAAGCAAGAACTTCACTTATATCTGATTTCCATTTTGTAACCAAAATAATGTTGCGATAGTCTTTTGTGGGAGACTTGGGTTGGTCTTTGGTCTGTATTGATTGTTTTTGAGAATTTTTCGAATTGTTTATTGCTTTCTGATTGTAGTTTCCAGTTTTACATTTGGTAATGGGGTTGTACCGTTGCAGTGTGCTATCATACTGCGTACAATTGTGGTTCGTATATCATATCCACTCGCTAGTGCTGATAAAAACATACAGAAAATACAGTAATCATTTCCCACAATGAAGTGTGAAATACAAATTCATCACTCGTTAATATTAGAACTGTAGGCTATATTCTACAACACAATATACGTATGCAAGCGAAAAATCATAGAATTTTAAGATCGCTTTATATGATATATTTTATCGCTGTAAAATGTTAAAGTTGCTTTTACATTTTTATTACGTTCAATTTTTGAATGCATTCAATTTTTTTGCAAGTTTCGGAGTGACCCAAAATTGCAACTCAGCCATGCCAAAACCAAGCTTCATAAGACGACCCAACCACACACTTATTCGTTCTTTCTAAAGAGGCTAAATGTTCACAACCAAACCAGACTGGACAAATCCATTTCTCGAATGAAAAGAGTAAAAAGAAAAGAAGAAAATATCACTGGCCACACATACAAAAGAGAACGAAGAAACAGAGTTACACAAACAAAACATCAAACCGCGAGCAAGTTTAGTTAATAATCACACAAGATACACCTTTAAGGTTAATAAGTGTTATTTATTATGTATATTTCACAACAAAAAGTCACAGCAGAGTCACGGTTTTAACTACATAAATAATTATCCCATGCAACACATTACTATTGCCACATGATGCCACTTGAAATGGGATTTACAATGTAATGTAAGTGGGTCATGGTTAGCAGAAAAAAAGAGGGATCTACCTAGTTTTCTGCAAAATAAAAAACAGTTAACCACAAAAACAAAAGACAAACCCCTCGAGTTTTGATATGGCTTAGTTACACAGAGAGCAATATGCAAATCAAAACCCCCATGACACCATAAATTGCATCATTCAGTTTCACAAAGAATACCCAAGTTGATTTTCTCTCACTAAGGTCTAGTTTGTGACACATAGTAAGTTTTCAACAAAGGATGCCCATTCAAATTCAAAGCCAAAACCAGAATGACAAGGACGGACGGGCAATTCACCCAGAAGCTTCAGTATTTCGTGCTGCACTTGAATCCCATACACCCTCTGCCAAGTCATTGAATATTTCAGCATCTATATATCAAACTAGAAACGACTATTGAAAGCTTCAACTCATTTCAACTTACTATTGCTGGCTTTTCCGGAACTCTGTTAGGACAGGATAGATGTTCTCGAATGCCGCATATGTTTCTTCTCTCACCTTAGCATTACAAGACAGTATACATTTTGTTATTCTCGAACAGATAATAAATAACATACTAAGCAATTAAGCCTGGGTCAGTTGCTACCTTTGCTCCAGTCAGGACTATTTTGCCGGAAACAAAGATCAAAAGCACGATTTTGGGCTGCTTCATACGGTATATCAGACCGGGGAACAATTCTGGTTCATACTGGAAAAATAAGGCACTTATCTATTAGTGTAAATACTAGTTTTAGTTATTGATTTTAAACAACATTGTTTGTGGTAAATGACAAGGAAACAACAATAATCAAACCAGGAATGTTGAAAGAAAAAGATTTTTTTTCTTTGAAATATATTCAACTGCTGTTGCCTTTCAAAGCAATGAAAGAAGTCACATTAGTGAAGATCGAAATGCATAGTTGGAGACATACACTTGAAAAGGGGCCATGAGAGTATGCAAGACCTTCTAGTCTTATTGGAAATTTTACATCACAAGAACCAACGATGTTCTGGATTTTAAAATCCTGCAAGAAAGAAGTATAAGTTAAGAAGCTTGCAACAAGGAGGAATACAGAGCAAAAAAGAAAACAAACACAACATACTTTGAACTTGGCAGAAAACCCAAGCTTCTGGATGATGCGGGCATACTGAATCAAACAGAAAATGTTAGAGAAGAACTCCAAATATTTATTTATTCAGCATGACCTGCAATCAACCCAAGTACTGTGATCTTCGAACAGTACCTTCCTTGCCGCAAGTTTGGATTGTTGCTCACTTTTGGCTCCAGTACAAACCTGAGACAACATTAAAAAAATTGAGCACTTCAGCAAAAATAAGCAAAACACTACATTATATTGAAGAGCTCATCAGTGATACCCACCATTTTCCCAGAAGCAAATATTAGAGCAGTAGTCTTGGGTTCTCTGATTCTCATAATGACAGCAGCAAAACGCTGTCAGAAACACAAAAAAATTAGACATATGGCGGCGTGCCAAAAAAAACGATATACGGCATCCAACCAAAACGTATTGAAATGACAGTAACAAATTCTAAGGTCGATATGGTTTGGACTTGGAGGACTCACCCAAGAAATGCTAACATGGATGTGAAAAATATAAAACAGAACAAAATAACCAATCCATACCTTAAGATTATACTCTGCATTGCGAGCTTGAAGAGCTATTGACTTCAGATCCAATTTGCAATCCAAATTGACAGTTGACACAATGTTTCTATACAACACGAAAAAGCAGAAGACACGAAAGAAAGTGAAATGCAGATCCACCTTGTGGGCGACCACCAACAATACAACACAAAGACACCAAATTTCGCAAAGATTATACATCTTACCCAATTTGGATTTAATCACATTCCACAATTATACTAACATAGCTTTACAAAACCAACAATCAGTCAAATTTTCAACACCTCAAAGTTGCCTTAAATAGCAACCAATTACCAAAGCCGATCTTTCGTTCAAATTTTCCTGTGTTTTCCTCGATCTTACCCAAAAAAAAACCTTTCCTCCCCTTTACCCCCAAAATTTCTTACAACAAACCCAATGTGCATCTATTCACATTTCCAAATAATAATAATAATATAATATACTTACAAAACCAACAATAAGGCAAATTTCAACATCTCAAAGTTGCCTTCAATAGCAACATCCTAAAATCGCAATTGCCAAAGTCGACCTATTGTGCTACTTTTTTCTGGGTTTTTCTAGATCTTACCCAAAACCAATCTTCCCTTACAGAAACAACACATCCAAGGTCAAGGATTCAAAGATCGACAACTCACTGGAGGGATGCTTCGTCAGATCTTACAATAAACCCAACTTGCATTTAATCACATTCCACAAGTAAACTAATATAGCTTTATAAAACCAACATTTAGTAATTTTTTCAACGTCTCAAAGCTGCCATAAACAGCAAGTTTTCTAAAACAGAATTACGAAAGACGATCTTTCGTCCTAATTTTCCTGGGATTTCCTCGATCTTACACAAACAAACACCTTTACCCCCAAAAACCCTCTTCGCACCACAGATTCCAGGTCAAAGATTCAAAGATCGGCGACTCACTGGAGGGTAGGAATGATCCCGGACGGATGCTTGGTCAGATCCACCGGTTGGATCCCCTCCGCAACTTGGTCAGCCATCCAAACTCTAACCGAACGCCAACCCACCCAAGATCCGACCTTTCCCACTAAATCCGACCCAAAAGGACCAAACCCTAGATTGGAGGGACGGGAGGGGCGAATCGGAGAGGGAAAGATGGGGAATTGGGGTTTTGGGGCGCGAGGATTTGAAAAGTTTTGATCTTTATAGGTTTGGAAGACGAGATCTAAGCGGATTTAGGAGAGAGAAAGTTAGGGTTTGTGGCGGTGACGGGATTCGAGAGGCTTCCCCTTTTCTACCCTCACAGGGGTATTTATAGAGATCCGGGATCCGGAAACCGCTCCAGCCGGTTATCGGGGGTTTCACCGGTTGCAACCGGTTTCTCTGATAATCGGGTCGGATTCGATCCGATTATGAGGGACAATTTGTATTCTTGCCCTAGGTAGGGTGGAAATGATACACGTTGACTTATACTAAGAATTCGTCTTTAAGTAATATCCTTAATAAGATAGGCGAATTGAATTTTTTGCAATTAATCTAGCATTAGAGTATCAATTTACCCACTTATTGTAAAATATTTAATTATATTTCAACTCAAAATAAGTTAGTGAATTCTCAAAACAAAAACAAAAAAACTATCTTTAAAAATTCCAACTCCTTTGACTTCGATTCTTACGTTTTGATTTTTTTAACATAAGAATCAAGAAGCTGGTCATAGACTAATTTTTCACTGGATGTTAGATTTTAAGTATATTGAAACTACACTTCAGATGTTGACTTTTATGGAGCTGGGGAAAAAGGTGCCTCCAACCTGAAAAGCCGCCCAAATGAAACCTATAAATTGTTTGGCCCAAGAATGCACTGAGTTAACATAAGCTAAATAGCAAAAATGATTCTCATATACGGAGAGTTACTTTAATTGTTGAATAGTTTGCATAACCACATACCATTGATCACAAGTTATCATAAGATTGACGGTGAGTATCAAACTTGCATCCTTCTCATCTCATTCATCTAGTCTTCAAACGTTGACTTATGTTGAGAGTATATTTTTCGGGTTGATTAATGATGTGCATTGAGTCCTCGTGAACTAAAACTCGATCAAACTCAACCTGGTTGGGGTTTGGTGTGTTTTCTTACAGTTAAGTGCACCATTTCGTAAAATAAGCGACGGTATTGATATTTTGTAGTTTTTCCTACATGTATGACGTACCAATGCAAAAGGTATGAATAATCCATGCATACGAATACTTGTTACAGTACTATATACATTATCAATAGAAAGGCCAGACTAAATCAAGATACAACCAACCCACATGCATAAACCAGTTTGTGCACTAACCACTACAGAACACAGATATAATATGCAGTCGGCAAGGCTGTAAATAATAATTTTACCATAAATTTCTTTGTAAGCAATATACAATGAGTAGATTAGAGCAAGAAAGCCAACAAGCAGTGCACCTTACTTCCATAGAGCAAAAATTACCAGTAATTTCCACAAGAACAACTCCCATCTTTGAAATGATGAAACCTGTTGGCATCTCTGACTATGATAACCCTTCCTACGACATTCGACACATATTTCAACCATGTATGGCAGTCATTGCAGACACGAAGATTCTTCATCACGTGGATTGGTGTCTGCGATGACAAACTGATAAGCCCAAAAGCAACAGCAAGTTTTTCGCTGTGAACAAGCATACTTGGATCCTTTAGCTCCTGCTCCATATCATGCAATATACTCTCACTGTCTCGGACATACCCAAGTTGAGCTGCCCTCTTGTCCAAATCCCCCAGAAACATGTAAATCTCATCTGAACATGGATGTAACCTATCACCCGCGAAGAAAGAGTGGATGGAATTTTTTGCCTCAATCCAACTACGACCTGGCTCCTTTTTTACTCCTCTATCTTTCATCATCTGTCTAACTTGGTCCCGGAGATCCCATTTTCGGGCCACGGCATATATATTTGACAGAAGGACGTAAGTTGCTGAATCTCGAGGTTCCAAAGCTAGGAGTTGGTTCGCAGCAAGTTCTCCAATTGCAATATTTTTATGAACACGACATGCGCTAAGAAGGGTCCTCCATACCATAGCATCGGGAGCAACTGGCATATCGTATATGAACTTTTTTGCCTTTTCTAATTGACCAGCTCGCCCAAGAATATCAACCACGCAAGCGTAATGCTCAGACTTCGGTGTTATAAAGTATTCCTCGGTCATTAGCTTGAAGTAGCTGAGCCCTTCATTAACCAATCCAACATGGCTGCAAGCAGAAAGTACACCCATAAAAGTGACATGATTGGGCTTGAGACCTTCTAGCTTCATCTGCTCAAAAAGTTTAAGGGCTTGGGAACCATATCCATGCTGAGAGTAGCCCGTGATCATGGCATTCCATGACACTTCATTTCTTTCAAACATAAGAGAGAACTCCTTCCTCGAGTCCTCGATGTTGCCGCATTTCGAATATAGTGTGATTAAGGCATTACCAGCTTCTGTTTCAGAGTCATAACCAGTTTTAATCATTCTAGCATGAATCTGCCTCCCTGGTTTAGCATCAGCAATATTAGCACACGCGCTAACGACCGATCCAAAAGTGAATAAGTTGGCAGGGGCACCGTCACGGTTCATCTGAACAAAAACCTTCAACGCTTCCTCACAATTCCCACTTTGCGCAAATCCAGATATTAACCCGTTCCATGACACATCATTTCTAGCTTCAATATTATTAAAGGAAGAATATGCATCACTTAGCCTACCACATCTTGCATAAAGACTCACCAGCGCATTCCCAATAGACAGATCTTTAGAATAGCCCAAGACAATTGCATGGGCATGAATTTGCAATCCTCTCTCGATAGATTGGATACATGCGCATGCGCTCAAAGCACTTGAAAGTCCAATGTTGTCCGGCTGAATACCATGAAGCTGCATTTCTTCGAATGTTTTTAGGGCTTCCACATACAGTTCGTGTTGAGCATAGCCAGCAATCATCGCAGTCCATGAGACAACATCTTTCGCCATCAGCCTGCCAAGAATCTCTCTCGCAGTCTTCAGTCTTCCACATTTCGCATACATATCTATCAAGGTGCTGGTAACATAAACATTAGGCTCAAACCCATTCTTTATAACAAGGTTGTGAATTTGTTCCCCGAGATCAAGAGCACCTAATGATGTACATGTTCTCAATATGCTAGGATATGTGTATTGGTTTGGTTTGATATCCTTAACTTGCATGAGAGAAAACAGACTAAATGATTTTTGTAAGTCACCCGTACGACCATAAGCCATGAGCATCACATTCCACAGTACCACATTTTCTCTCCGTGTGGTGATAAAAAACTCATGGGCAGTTTCAACATCACCACAGTTAACATAAAAATCAAGAAGTGAACCTTCAATGATAATATCCAAGGACAAACCAGCTTTCACCACGTACGAATGCAGCTGCAATCCCTGGACAGTAGGTCCAGTAGAAGCACAAGCACTTAAAACGCTTGCCACAGTCACACAATCTGGCTTCAGGCCCAAATTTTGCATCTCTTTGAAAAGCCCAAGAACATTCTCACTATTCCCGAGTTGAGCATGGCTTGATATCAGCGAGTTGTATGTGACACGATCCGTGGACGACATTTTTTGAAAAATCTGTTCAGCAGCATCCACACTCCCACTTCTGGAGTAGAGGGAAACAAGAGCATTGCAAACATAAGTTTCAGAACACAATCCCCACTTAACTGATTGAGCATGGACCTGCTTCCCATTCTCGAATAGTTTGGCTTTGGTGCAAGCACTCAACACACTCGAAAGTGCATAAGTGGTGGGAACCACTTCCATACAGCACATTTCAGAGTACAACCGAATTGCTTCTTCTTCCATCTCATTCTGAGAAAAGGCCGAAATCATGGCAACCCATGAGGTCCGGTCCCGAGAACTCAACTCCTTGAATACCAACCATGCCGATTTAACGGAGCCTTTTTTTGCATAGTAATCCAGCAAAGGGTTCCCAAGAAGGGAGTCTCTACCCAATCCGTAATGAATTAGTTTAGCGTGTAGCTGCTGAACGAAATGCACAGAAATATTATTAACAGTACAAGACCTGAGGATGGCAGCAAAGAGATCAAAGTCAAGCAGCTCATTGTATTCACCAGCTTCGCTCAGCATCTCTGCAAAACAAATACAACCCTGACGGACAAGCTTTCTTGATAAAAATCCCAAAATTAAACGATTCCAGCAGCGAAAACTTCTATAAGGCATAGCATCAAACAATTTGACAGCATCATCAAAGTGATTATGATCAATATAAATATCAAGAAGGCGTTCACAAAGAACAAAATTGCCATCAAACCCAAGTTTCAGAATCTTTGCATGAATCGTCTGAGCATCAGAAACTAACCCATGATTAAAACAGACGTCCAACAGCCAACTGTAAGTGTTTACATCAGCACGAACACCATTTTGTTCCATCAAGTTGAGATACAGAAATCCATTTCTACTCTTATCTTCCTCACAATCAACTCGAATTTCTCCGTTAGATGTCTCATTGAATGCAGAAACATTTGGAAGGGTACAGGTACTCCGAAGTTTTCCCAAGAAACACTTAAAATTCAATCAGGGGTGTCAAAAGTTGAACGCTGACATAGTAAATAATGTAACAAATTGGAAAATTTGCATTTAACAAGGCTCTTACCATGGAGTGAGCAATTGTGGACAGCAGCCTTCCAGAACATGAACTTCTTGGGAAGAAAGAGAATGGAAGGGAATGATACTGACACAGGAAGGGTTGACGGCAAGAGAGACACAAAACCTCATGCCTCAGCTGCATCAGCATTTAACAGTAAAAAAAAGTAATACTGAGATGTACAAGAAAGTAGAAGTGCAACAACAACAAAAATACTATGGATTGAATATTATTATGATGGTAAAAGTAGGTACTTGAGCATCTGATAAAAAGAGAGACAGAAGGTACCCGAGCCCTACAAAATTGTAATACAACAATAATTTGCCTAAGCAAGTATGAAGTATGTTATCTGCAGCTATAAACGCATCATTCGGTAACATAAAAAAGAATTGCAGATGAAATAGTGTTGACAACAAATTTAACACAAAGGGGTAAAAACACTTAAGAGAAAATGGATTTTTGTAACGGTACGACCTTCAAAATTTATGAGAAAATATTTTTTATCGCTAAAACTTAAGAAAATTATGACCCTAAAAACCAAAAAAAACATAAAAGTAGAAAATATAAATTAGAGCCTCAGAGATCTTGGTGATTAAAGGTCGTCATATGGTCATCCCCATCAAGAGTAGCAAATATATTTCTACCATCACTGGCTCAATACTCAATAGTCATCATTAGACCCAACCATACACAAGAATGCTCATATTAGAACCAATAACAAATAGGGCATGAAATGTTAAAATTCAAATACCAATCGGAATTCCGAAGTAGCCGATTAGATATCACTTAGTAAAAAACATTCGAAATCTGAACATTTGTTTCATCATCCACATCAAAAAACAGAACCTACCAAAATCAGTAGAAAGAACCAACAAAAGTATCCTCTTTTACATAAAGAGTAATCAGCAAAAGTTAAAATATATCTACTTTGTCACCGAAAATCCTATCAAGATTATGACCATCAGAGCTAAAAGCAGAAATCCATATTGCCTGATGATAGATTCCCTGATGCATTAGTTTGTAAAACAAAAGCAACAGAGAATTGCAATATCGGGCTTTTCCAAGTGAAACGCAGTTGAGGTGTGCTTTTTCACACCCAAGCAAGAACATCAGACAAATAGAATAACTATTACATTTAAAGTAATAGACGACGACAAAAATATACATATATCTACCTTGTCACCAACAAATCCCGTAAGACTCAATAAAGAAAAGGATTATCAGAGCTAAAGGCAGAAATTTATATTGCCTAATGATAGATTTCTGATGCAGTAATGTTTATAAGAAACCCAGCAACAAAAAATTGCAATATCAGGCTTTCCCAATTCAAACGCAGAAGAAATAAGTTACCAAATATATCAAATATAAAAAGAATGAAGTACTTTTACGAAAATGCAAATGTATCTACCTTGTCACCAAAAAATCCTACGAAAAAATGGACAATCAGAGCTAAAGGAAGAAATTCATATTGCCTAATGATAGATTCCATGAAGCATTGTAACGTATAGGAACACGGCAACAGAGGATCTCCGGATTAATTAAAGCAATGCGTTCAAAGAATGTCATGATATAAAAATAACCAACATAATATAGGATGCAACAATAGGTGTTAATCATGATAGTCACTAGCATGGCTCCTAACCTGTTGAGGCAGGCAATGGGAAGAGATATTGATTATCAATCGAATGCTCGATACAAAGTGGGTGAGACATAATCCTAAATTTTACTCGTATTTTGACTAGATTGCCTTACATAACACTAGTGCTGATTACAGGCCTTGGCCAAAAAAGTAACGTTCAATTTGTAAATAAGGAAGAAATTAAGGTTCCAAAGTTCAACAAGTGAATTAAATTGTAAAT
This sequence comes from Triglochin maritima, assembly GCA_963682175.1. Lineage (NCBI taxonomy): Eukaryota > Viridiplantae > Streptophyta > Magnoliopsida > Alismatales > Juncaginaceae > Triglochin > Triglochin maritima. Next base: position 31,732,987 of record OY821789.1, read on the forward strand.
AAGGAAGATTTAAGGGCCCAATGTTCAGCTATTAGATGATACAGTGTACAAGGGAATGCTACAATGTTATAATTGCATATGAACATACAAAAATTATTAAGATTTACAAATTTAAAACAATAGGCACTCAAAATGTCCGTAAACACCAAGTCACAATGCATGTGAGTGATTCTTAAAAGGGACTACTTACAATAATACACGTCTCATAGAATAATTACCTTTGGGAGAATGAAAGCAAAAATTTCCAAACAATGTCTCATAATCTTATCAAGTCATCATCCATTACCTTCCTTGCAGCAGGTCCAGAGTGATGCTGCACTTGAGCTCTGCAAACCTGCAACCACAAAAAAATATGCATAAAATATCCCTATAAAATCAATAGTCAAAGAACCTACGATTACCAAAAACAAATATCAGTGTTGTTTTCCTTAGATATTTATTCTTTGCATCTTCAAAGCAAAATTATGCGAGAACAATGGCTTAAACATCAAAGATCAGGGTAAAGTACAGAGTTCTACATTTATACCTTGAAATTGTTACTTTTTGCTTGACGAGCAACGACTTCAAGGCCGAACTTGTAGTCTAAACTGGCAGTTGGAACAACATTCCTATATTATGTACCACAATCGTTAAGTTAAGAGAGATAAGTGTGACAGTATAACAACACTAGTCTTAGCCAGGCACGCTTAGAAAACAAGAACAGAATGTGTACTATGTATTGAAGCATAAGTGGCTGAGATGAGAGGCCAAAACTGTACAAGTATTGTAAATAGTTAGTGCATTTCCCTTTGGAAACATAATTCATAGCATCCAATCCTCGAGAACAATATAAAAGTATCAAAGAGATTCCAAAACAAATCAAAAAGTATATTAAACCTCGATGAAAACACCCCATGAGTAACACAAAGGGCAAATAATAAGGTCCAATAGAAATAATCTAGCCTATATTAACATTTCAATTTCGACAAAATGCCAATCCAACTAATTATGAAAGACTTTAAATGACTGCAAGGTTAGTGACTCCAATCAAAACCATCAAGCTCGAATACATTATCTTTACCCTTTAACTTTATTCTCATTTATCAGACTTTACATGAACTTACGAAGTAAAAACACATGAAAATCGCCACAATTTGTAGTACCCATTTTTAACTTCATTTTCACAAAAACCAACAATATTACACCTAAAACAAACAGCTCAAAGCCAAAAAGTAAGTTCACAACACTCACCAAATTGTGGGAACAATCTGAGGAGAATGCTTGGAGAGACCAACCACTTGACACATTTTGACAACGATTAACAAACTGTCTTTCTGGTCTCTAACACAAACTCTTGCAACTCCATTGAAACAGGAGAAAACGAATCCAATGAGCAAAATGGAGTTTAACCCAAATCGAAGAACACCAAAAAGACACTAACTTTGGCGTCGGATCGACGAAAATTCAGATCAAACGATCAGAGAACGCATTGGGGACCAAACATATTGACACGTTCTCGTCCGAAAAATTCGGCCGATACAGCAAAAATTGGGGAAATTGACGGAAACCCAAAACGGATAAGGCCAAAAAGATTCAAACTTTGGTGTTGGATCGAGGAAATTTTGGATCGAAGATGAAACCCTAGTTGGGAGTGGCGGCGGAGGGAGGGAAGCTTTAAAAGGGAGGACTACGAGGATGACAAAGGGTTGTGACATTTGTATGTTAGTCCTCTTATTTATCAATATTTCTATATTGATAAGGTTTCCTTTTGAGGGTTAAACCTTGGAGTGGATTTTCCATTTTGCTTGCAAACGAGTGAACGACACATATAAACATTGAATTTAATTTCTAAGATAAGAATTACAAAAAAAAAATACATGGGTAATTTTTTTAGAGCTAACTGCTAAGATATCACTAATGTTTGGTACATTTTTCTAAAAGTCAATTTTGACCTCGTATTAAATGTGTACTAACAATAGTCATCCGTTTATTTTGTTACAAATATTTCATGTGGGAGAAGCACAATAGATATAATATATTGCTATTATTTTTTAGATTTACTATATTGTTAATGTTTGATATAAGTTTTTTGAACCCCATTTTTTGTCAAAATGTAGAATGTATGGAGACTAGGATTGGATTGAACTGTACCGAACCGAAACCTGAAATTAGAAAATCCAAGGATCGAAGACCGGACTGATTTGGTCGGGGTTATTCAGTCCTGGACCTTACCGAATCGGACCGGAAGTTATTTTATTAAATTTTATTTACTAAAAAAACACATTTAGTATGTTTTTTGTTTAAATATTGAAATGGTGTTATTACCTATAATAACTTGAAGATTAGTTTAAATTTATAGTATAAATCTTAAGTAAATGCAAAAATATTATATATACACATATATATTCGGTCTGTAGGACTAGACCGAACCCGAATTCGGTATAAACCCAGACCGAGGACCGGGCCAAATCTCGTTCAGTCCAAGTCCTCGATGTGGTTCGGTCTGAAACTTTAGTCCACACCAATTTGTGTTGACCTCTAAATGTACGTGATAGTAATGGAAATGTTGTTTTTTTTTGGGAAAGAAAGTGCACTTGTCTTAGGAGAAAAATATTAAATATTCTGAAAATGAATAAACTAAATCTAATATTTGAATGTAATAGTAAGTTAGCTAATTTGTAAAGATGAAAAAATATGTCGGACCACGATAGTCATTTGTTGTTCAATAAAATATTTGTTTGTGTTACAAATACTATATTTAAATTATGGTTATTTTCAAAAGTTCCCGATTCGAAAACCGACTCCAATGGGGCGTTTGGATGGGGTAGATTATGGCTCCCCTACACCATGTCAGTCGTTACAGTGTTTGGAGGTCATCCAAATACTTTTGGGCTCCCTGGAATCTGAGCTCTCCGCGCAACCCGATGACATTTTTTGTATTGATGGGAGAAGTCAGTTAATGAGCTTCTCCAGCTCCCGCAACACCTACAAAAATTTGGATTATCATGTCTCTGCTAAATCGAGGAAATTCATCATTATTTTATGTCATGTTTATATCTGATTGGAGAATATTTTGAGGATTTCGTTTGATAAGACATGTGGGGACTTATTAAGTTTCTCATCATCCAAACAACTCTTAATTCTGCTAGGAATAAGTAGTTTCTTGGGCTAAAAATCTAAGAACTAACTTTTTATAAGAATCTAACATTTGAGAGTCACATCCAAACGCATTGTTGAAACAATCAAAACAAATTATAGTAGTACGATAAAAAGTCTACCTAATCAAACCCCTGCGACTTAGTTTGCATACATAAGATTGATATAATCTAGATGGGATTGCTACGTTATGCATTGAAATAAACATTCCATATTTGACACAAACATGTCGCATCAAGTTGGTCTAGAGTGCAACGGTGTTATTAACGTAGAAAGAGTTGAAGGGTCGTGATAGGAATGTTTGATATGTGTAATTGACTTCTGTATCGATATTTGAATCACAACAAAAAATATCCAGCATAATCCTCTATGTCGATGGGGTCAAATCAAGATTTAATTATTGAAGCACAAAGTAGAGTAGCTGTCGGGTAATGGTCGGCGAGCAAGAATGATGGGAGGGTAGAGAGAGAGTGAGCGGGATCTCCATGCATCCAGATGGCCTCAATGTTTTATTTATGCTGCTTATCAGGGTAATTTGCTAACGTGCACATCGCAGGTTGCCTAATTGGTGATATACACCCGAATTTTTGCTATTTCCGGATGTGTACCTGTAACCTGAACATATTTGTTCATATGCACATTTGCCGTTAATGAGACACATTCGGTCACCATTTCCGTCCAACACCGTTAAATAATTTGTAAATTAAACATCTCAGATTTCAAATTCCATTAATATTAAAAACAAAAACAAATAGTAAAAAAAATAAAAACACTGAAAATAGAACTTCTCCTCTTCTTTTCTCTTCTCTCTCTTCATCTTCCTCCTCCTCACCCACTCCCGACCTCCAACTCAACCCTCCCCACCCCACCCACGGTGAAAATGTGTGTCATCCATCATTCCACAACCAACCACCTGGTCTCCACCCATCTCCGACCAATCCTAAACCGACATTCACGACTCCAACCACCCTCCACCCATCACAACCTCAACGGCCTCATCGGAGTTCTAAAGGACTCAAACCTTTAATTTCGTACAAGGAATCTGTTGGACAATAAGAGAAAGCTTTCTACTACCCTAAATTAACCTCAAATTCACAGAAAGCTAGTTTTGACTAATTCTAGGCCGACCGACAACTATTTTCCAATCAACGCACTGAGATGTTTATGGCTTCAATTCTTGAACTTCAAACACCCAGTGGGGTTCAAGGAAGCTTTCAGTTGCACCAATTGTTCCAATTTGCGAAGAAGCTGAAGTCCGACGAAAAGGGGTCAGGACTATTAACTGTTACCTCGTTGGAATTCTAAGGGGACTATATCTCAATTCTTCCTTTCTACACCCTCAGTGGTGTTTAAGGAAGCTTTTTGTCTCTCCAATTTAATCAATTTTGCTTCTGAGGTCCGAACAATTTCTTAAGGGAGACGAAGTATCCTGCTACGTCTTCGGTTTCAAAAGGGTCTTCCGGGGAGGGTTTAGGAGGGGAGGCGTCAGTACATGAAAAATAATTATGTTGTGTATCTACCTACATACAAAAGTATAAAAAAATGTTTGTGATTTTAAATACCACTCTAAATTATCATCAGTACATGAAAAATAATTATGTATTTCAAGATCCTTTTTAGAAAAATTATTCCATAAAGCACATGTAAGATATTTAAATCATGTATACTATGTTGGAACAATTACAACTATAATAATGTAATACAGTGAGTTACATATGTCGAATAAATATTCTGTAAGGATTCAGATGAAGTCAACGTACAAAAACATGTATAGGAAAACAGCAAAAGAAGGAACAGTGATCAGAGAATAAAACACATGTGTATTTAGGAAGAAACCGACTGTGATATATGTATAATTTTGTAACCGTCGAAGACTTAATTGCAAAAAACAATTAACTTGATTGAGGTCCAAAAAGGTACAACCATCACCCTGAGGCTGAAACCTCTGATTTCCCCCAAAACCCCCACGCCACGGATCAGACCGGACGGCGCGGGGCGGGCACGCATGTGTGGAGAATTCTCTCATCCTCTCTTTCTACATACAAATGGTCAAGTGAAGATGATGTTTATCAATATCCTCCAACTTTTTAGATTCACCAGTGTGAGACTAAAAGTGATGTGAACACACGACACATGGGCAATAGTTCTCATCTTCAACTCAACATTGGATTTACTCAATTGAGTTATTCATGGGCCTAGCCCAAACTCAATAATCCAACATACTCATGTTAAACTTCGAGTGCGAGTTGCCTCGTGAAGAATTTGCCAACATTTTGTCTGTGTGTCGAATGCGTCTGAATAAACTCAATTGAGCTCGTTAACATATTCATGGACACCTCTAACTTTCGATAGAATCGAACTCATGAACTTACATAAAACATCTCAAACCTCGAAAAATTGACCCAAATCAGATCGAACCTGAACAAACCAAGATAAAAAAAAATACACCAATCAATCAATGTAATTGACCCTCGTCCAGCCATCTTTTATTGGCTCTTCCGATCTGAATTGAAAAACCCATCTTTTTTGCTCTTCCCATCCAAATCCAAAGGTCTACGTTCAAACTCTTTAAATTCGACTAGTCGAATGAGATAAGTACGAGCTTTAGTAAACTCGTTGGTATCCTTTAAAAACAAGCTTAACCTCTACAAAAATAAAACCCACCCTTGACATAACATAAACATGCCGAACCTCAACACTCTAACAAACAATTAATTTAATGGACCCCCATCCGACCATCTTTTTATTGGATCTTCCATCCAAATTGAAGAACCATATTTTATTGGCTCTTCCCATCCAAATTGAAAAGTTTACATTCAAACTCTCTAAGTTCAACGAGTCAAATGACGAGCTTTAGTATACTCGTTAGTATCCTTAAAATCTTATTTAATTTCTCTCTCCTCTTTCTTTCTGAGAATCACGTGTCAACGTTCACTCCGTTAAATAAGAAAAAATATAACTAAAAAGAATTAATTACAATTTACCATCCTTAATGATGTCTTGATATTACTCTATATTCCAGAATTTTAAAAATTAATAGTTATCCTCCATTTTATGAATTTTCTTTTCTAACACTTTGTCATTCTGAATTTTAAAAATCTATTATTTAAACACATATTTGTCTTTTTTTTATAATTTTTTCGTTGTATATCTAATACACTCTTAACTTACATTTACGTATAATTCGGATCAAAACAATGTCAGATTTGGTTGAAATTTGGATCAGATTAATATTCAATCGGCATAATTCAGAAAGATAAATTGTAATTAACTCTTGAAAATATAAACATAACCTCAACGTATCAACGAGAACTCACCCAACCCAACCCGATCCGATTCCATCCAAATAGAACACCCAAACCGTTAATTCAGTTAAACCCCATCTCCCATTGGCTCCTCCCATCCAATCAAAACCCACCAAAACTTTGAATTTCAGATAAGAAACGTAAGAAGAAGAAGACTAAAAGCAAACCCTCCAATGGCTTCCTTCCTCTCCCTCTCCCTCCCGAACCCGACCCGCCCAATCCGCGCCTCGGCCGCAACCACCCAGACCCCTCCCACCACCCTCCAGCAGAAGTTCGGCCGGAAAGGCGTCACCTTCACGGAATCCGGCACCGTCGAGCTGGCGGTCCGCAACGGGAGCTCGTTGAAGGTGAGGATTGAAGACGGGTTGGTGACGTCGTACCGGCCGAAGGTGTACTGGAGGGACGACGGGTTCGAGGAGGTGTTGCATTTGGTGGAGGGGGTGGATGGGAGGTTGAGGGGGGGAATTGGGTTGGTGGTTTCTGATTCGGGGAGGATCGGGAAGGACGGGAGACCATGGCAACCAGAGGAGTGGGAGGTTAAGGATGTCGACTCGGATTCTATCGATGCCGTTCAGGTGCTCGACGAAATGGGGCACTGGGAAAATGTTCATGTTTTAGTTTTGACAGTTGTTGGTTTTGTGTGTTGTGGTTTAGTTTTAGTTTGTGTTGGTTGCTTTGCGACTATAGAAAAGTTTGAGTGCAAAAGGTTTTACCTTTGCTGGTTTGAAATCCTTTTGTGTATTAGATGGATGACAGATTTGAAATGTTTGAATTTGGTGGAAAGGGAAGAAAAGGGATATTAATTTTGTTCTCTGTCATTAAGTAAAGGAGGGGAAGGGTGTCAGCTCGTAGTTTGTAGAGAAGTGGGAGGTGAGAATTTTGGTTTGGATTTTGTTGAGGGTTAGGTTTGGAAATCTTAAAATGATATTGAAGGGTGATGCTAGCAGTGATTTCCAAGGAATAACTTTTATTACAATGTATACTTATTTTGGTTGACAAATAACTATGTAATTTCCTGCTATGGAGCTCTTAACCGGGGGGTAGTGATTTATATATCTCTCACTCGGGAAAAAGTTTTTTTTTCTGGGGTGTTATTTGACTACGAAGTAGTCGCTTGTGTGTGTCGGGTAATCTGTGCTGGTGTTTGATTTTTTTTTCTCGTTTCTACTTTTGAATTTGTGGATTTTTCTTTGGCAAATTACGTATATTTGCTGTGTAAGAAAGATTTTATGACTTACGATCCTGTCATCGAACTTTAATAACCTCATCTTTACTTGTTCTGTTTAAAATTTACATAGTTGAGTGATTTAGTTGAAAGGAGGTGCTGACCCTACTGGATTGGTGCTTAAAATTTTCTTTCCAGCTAGACATTTTCGCACCGTCACGATTTCTCTGTCTTCGGGCCCATGAACCTGAACTGTTAAATTTGCTATAATCACAAGAGGAAGCTATTTTCAATTGTTGTCCGATTATGCTACTGCATTTTCCCATGGAAATGACATCTGGTTTTGTAGGTCGAACTGAACTGCACCAATGGAGATGGTTCTCTAGAGATAACATACGTTATATCCTTGTACGACGTCAGCATGGCCACAGCAGTGATAGTGAAAAACAAGGGGAGAAAACCTGCAACATTGACGAGTGCAATGATGAACCATCTCAAGTTCAAGAAGCGAGGCGGGTCTGCAATGCAGGGTCTGAAAGGTTGCTCTTTTTGTACACATCCTCCGCTGCCTTCTAAATTTGAGATTATGTCTCCAGCCGAGGCCATGAAACGGGAAGCTCCTGGTTGGTCTATTTTTGGAACCCGCGAGGAGCCCAAACAAGGGTTATGGACTGTAGAGGAGGAGAAATTCACGATATTAAGGAACAAGATTAGTAGAGTTTACGCAGCACAGCCCACGGAGAGATCGAAGCGGATCTATAACACCGCTCCTTCGAAGTATGAAACCATAGACCAGGTTAGCATCTGCTCAAACTCGTCAGCTACATCTATTTTCTTCCCACGGAGAGATCGAAGTATAACACCGCTCCTTCGAAGTATGAAACCATAGACCAGTTACTTTTTTATTATGTTCTTTAAAAGATTCTTTATGAAATTTGGAGAACTAGTTGGAAACTTGAACCAGTCTCACATTAAAAGATTCTCTGTGAAAAAAGATAGTGACTGAGTGGCCTCTTCATATTAATTGTTATTTTGTACTTGAAGCACGAACCTTGTAAAGAATTTCACTTTGAACTGTGAAACAAAATGAGCTCTTGAAAGTGTAAATCACTTGTATGCTGTTGGATTATGGAATTGTAATTCAGAAAATTAAAATGATATTCTGAAATCATCAAATATTGGATCAGGAAACAGCAAAATCACGAGTCCAACTAATAGGTGTCACCAGATGTGGTCATTTTGAGATGCATCATTTATGGATTGGTTACATTTAAGCGAAGTCAGGGTGTGTTTGTATTTCGATTCTTAGGAATCGATTCCAGTTGGAATCACAACATTTTGAAATGACTTGTTCGTGGCTTCAACTTCTTCTATCACCTCGGTTTGGAGTTAGCTGCAATTTCTAAATTGCTATCTGCCCACATATTTTGTCCCTTTTATTTTCTCTACTTCTATCTATGATCAGAAAGTTTCATCTGCGATTAAATTAACCCAAGCATACATTATTGTCAAGCTGATAACGACTTGTGAATTGTAATTTATATAACATTCGATACCTCACTTACTTCGACTTTACGTTTTGAAACACCGTACATCACAATTATGTTTTTCTTCTGCACTTCGTAACCGATATAGTTATATTGCGATGCACAGGGTACAGGGCTTGGTTTCAGGATCATAAGGATGGGATATGAGGACATATACGTGGGAAGTCCAGGATCGTTTTCGGAGAAGTATGGAAAAGACTACTTCGTCTGCACTGGTCCGGCTTCCATCTTGGTACCTGTGGTGTTAAATCCAGGTGAGGACTGGAGGGCAGCACAACTCATTGAACATGATAATCTGTGATGAGATTTTTTGTCCAAAATGTGGAATATAAAGTTTCATGTTGTTGTAGATAAGTCATTCAGACAGATTTTCTCTATAGATTATATTACACTTTTGAGGCACATTTCTGGAATAAAACATCACTAATTCAGAATACATGTTAGTTGTTAGGAGGAATGTTGATGTTAGACATGCTGCATCAAACATCATTCGTAAAATACCATGAAATGTTAGTTGCAATTTTTGCAAGCGGAACAAAGAAAACGTGGAAATTGTTTATAAAAGAAAAGGCAATCCTACTATGTTTGGTGGGTGGAAATTGGTGACACTTTTTTGATGTCCAGCTTTAAGTTAATGGTTTCCTGAAAAAACTGGGACAAACTTTTCTCAAGTCTATAGAAAATCTTCCCTTTTTGTTCAACTCTTTCCCTCTCACAAAAAGGTCCGTCTTGCAATAATCATCTATGACTATTTCGCTCGGAAATAAATTGTACAATACATGATTACACATTCAAAATGAAACACTTGAGGTGGTTTACCGACACACAACTTACTTTCTTTTTGTATATGTTCAATTTCCAGGTGTCTTAATATTGTCGTGATTTCCTTCCATTATGAAAAAAACTATGGTAAAAGCAATTATTTTGTGGTACGCTGGTATGGTTCCCAAATGGTACTCGTATAATTTTATCAAAATCTCTGGGACCCATATCTAGATCCAAGCCATAATTTGTCTGAGCTTGCATTACAGTAAAGTTGGGAGAAGGGCCGAAGAACCCATCAATCAATTATTTGCCTTGGACTACAATCAAAGCAAAAGTTTAACTTGAGTGATGAACATTCAATAACCAATGCAGACCCTCAACTCCTATAATTTTGCCAATAGATCCTAAAAAATAAACCAAGATGGTGTCACGTACTCACAGTATTGGTTGCCATTCACCAAAATTTGTTGATGTTTACTGGAAAAGAAATTAGATTTTCTCTAATCAAAGTAGACATTTGTTTCTTACTACCACTAGGGGAAAAATCTTCTTCACAAATGTACCCAAAATTCACCTACATCATGAAGTTCGTAATTCAAGTTGTAAACTTAGAAGTCAATTGAAGCTACGACAACAAACAACTTCTAGTGATTGTCGTACGAGTCAAGTTAATGTTGACTATATTGTGACATTTAGTAATCTAAATCTTAAACAATAAACCCCTAAACCTTAAAAAGAAGCATGATCCACATGTATTGGCCAATATGCAATCATACAATTGGTTGGTCTCGAATCCCATGTTTCAAATAAGAAAGAAGTTGAACATCAAAGTATCAAACAATTCTTGAAAGTTTAACTCAAGACAAAAACTTCAAGTGAAGCATACCATTCTATGTTCAAGTCAAAGAGAGTGTATGACCGGTACAAAATAAGTATATCTCAACCACTATCATTCTTTAGCGATTGTCACTCATAAACAAAAATTCCAAAACTCGAACAAGCTCATCACTTCTCAATTCTCACCATACAATTGGTCTGTGCCCAATCTCATATTTTCGGCTCAAGTACCACATATTGTGTCATAATGTTAAGTTATAAGTAAGTCATATTTCATCATGGTGGATTCATATTTGGAACAATCTTATTTCATTCGACCATTGGGACCAGTCTAACAAAATACACGAAAGTGCAGTTCCATTTTCGCAAAAAGCCCACTATTTTCAGTTCCACCAACTCTTCCATCCCCCGAAGAGGAGAAGACTGGGAACGGACGCCCAAACCGAACCCTAACCCTAACCCAAAACCCTAAACCCTAATCGATGGAGGGGAAGGCGGAAGCGGAGGAGCGCGACGGAGGAGAGAGCAGCGGCGGGGATTACACGTCGGAGGACGAGGGGACGGACGAGTACCGGCGAGGAGGGTACCACGCCGTCCGGATCGGGGACTCGTTCAAGCAGGGGAGTTATGTGGTGCAGTCTAAGCTCGGTTGGGGGCACTTCTCTACGGTCTGGCTCGCTTGGGACACGCGGAACTCGGTAGGAATTTTGGTTTTCTTGGTTTTTGGGCTAGACGTGGTGGTTTTAGTGGAGATTTGGGGAAAATTTTGGTAGTTTTAGGTGATATTTGGGGAAAAACTAGGTTGATAGGAATGTTGTTAACTGTGAGTTTTTGGGTAAAAACAATGTTTTTATGGGGTTTCGTATTAGTAGTGATAGTATCGTTACGTTCGAACCTCTGTTGGGACCACTTTTCTATGGAACTCGGTAGGATTGGAGAATCCTCGAATCTTAGTTTTGTTGGTTTTTGGGTTTTGGGCTAAAAGGTGGTGGCTTTTAGTGAGATTTGAGGGGGATTTGAGGTTTTTTTGGGTCTAAAGTTGGTAGTTTTAGGTGACATTTGGGGAAAACTCAGGTTTACAGTAATGTTGTTAACTGAGACTTTTTTTAGTAGAAACAATTTTTTATGGGGGTTCGTATTAGTAGTGATAGTATTGTTACGTTCGAAGCTTGGTTGGGTGCTCTTTTCTCCGGTTTGGCTTGCTTGGGAGACGAGGAACTCGGCAGGGTTGGAGAATCCTCGAATTTTGGTTTTGTTGATTGTTGGCATAAGGGTGGTGGCTTTAGTGAGATTCGAGGGGATATTTGGAAAATTTGGATATTTGGACCTAAATGTGGAGATTTATGGAAAATTTGGATATTTGGGCCTAAAGGTGGTAGTTTTAGGGGAGATTTGTGGAACAATCAGGTTTGCAGAAATGTTATCAAGTGTGAGGTTTTGAGTGAAAACCTGTTTTAATGGGGTTTTGTATTAGTAGTGATGGTACCTTGATGTTTAAATCGCCAATTGGGGATCTTCGAAGCTTGGTTAGGGACACTTTTCTACAGTCCGTCTTGCCTGAAATATGTGAAATTCGGTAGTTTCTGAGAATCTTAGAATCCTAGTGTTATTTTTTTGTGATTTTTGGCCTAAAGGTGGTAGCTTTAATGAGATTTGAGGGGAATATGGGTTTTTTCTTCTTCTAAAAGTTGGTCAAAGAATGTAAAAACGTTCTTAACTGTGTTGTCCTGATAGATTTGTGTAAGGATTGTGTTTTCAAAGTAGTGGTGGTACCTTGATGTTTGAACTGGGATTATAGGTGTAATATTGTGCAGTCGAAGCTTGATTGGGGCCACTTCTCTACTGTATTTTGATATTTTCCTGCTTGGGGGCCTTTAGAATTGAGGGAGGGGATTAGGTCTACAGGTACTAGCTTTAGTCAAGATTTGTAGGAGAAATATCATTTTATGGCCGTATAATTAACTGTGTTGTTTTGATAGATTTATTTATGTGAAATTGTGTAAAACTCCTGTTTCTATGGAATTTTGAAGTAGTATCATTGTATTGGTGTTAGCTTGTTGTTTGAATTGGGGATATGATAAAGTAAAAGAGGAATTATATTGTGCAGATAGATATGTGAAACTGGGAATTGTTACTCTTGATATTGTTGATTTTGTATTTTTGCCCTAAAACTCTAAATGTGGTAGCTTTCTATTAAATTTGTGGGTAAATATGTAGGTTTTGTGGGTAAAAATTTCATTTTGTTGGTTCACATCAATATTATCAACGGATAGACAAGGAACAAATTCATGTTATTTGTGGGCCTTTGAAGCAGCGATGATATCATGTTGCTTGAATTGGGGATTCATTAAAATAATTGTGGAGTTATGTCATGCAGCTCTAGCTTTGTTGTGGGGATTTTTATATTGTCTGTCTTGGAAAACACGAAACTTGGTTTTGGAACCTTAGATATTGTTTGTCTTTTATCTAAAGGTGTCAAATCTAGGTGAGATTTGTGGGGAAAGTTGGGGTTTGTGGGTAATGTTCAAATTAGTTGGTTTTATAGCAATATTATTATTCTGATTGTTTATTAATTTATATGATGTTTTATATTTGTATAAAAAATGTATTTTATGGGCTTTTGAAGTAGTAGCAATGGGACTGTGTTGTTTGATTTAGGGATTCACTTAACTACTAAGTAGGGAAGTTATGTTGTGCAGAGGGAGGTTGGTTTGGTACATTTCCCTACTGTTTGTGTTACACGGGGACACAAATATCAGTATTGGGTTTAAATGTTTTTCTTTTTTGTTTCCAGAGGTGGACAGGTGGTAGCTTTAGGACTATATATGGGGAATATTTGTTCTTTTTGGTGTTCATGTTACCTTTATGGGATTTTTTTTCCCTGTGAATACAGTGAGAAAGCCTTTATTTGTGGGGGAAAAGAAAATGCTTTCTTTGGCAGAATTTGATCTTTTATGATCTCAGCAGTAATGTTGGTGAGAAGCTAAATACTATATGGCTATTTATGTTGCAGAGATATGTTGCTTTAAAAGTGCAAAAAAGCGCACAACATTACACAGAGGCGGCGATGGATGAGATCACTATTCTGAAGCAAATTGCTGAAGGCAATCCAGAGGATAAACATTGTGTTGTCAAGCTTTTAGATCACTTCAAGCACTCAGGTCCCAATGGAAATCATGTTTGCATGGTTTTTGAGTTCCTTGGAGATAACCTTCTTACCCTGATCAAGTATTCTGACTATCGTGGACTTCCTCTACCAAAGGTGAAGGAGATATGTCGCCATGTCCTCGTTGGACTTGATTACCTTCATCGCAAACTTTCCATCATCCATACTGATCTTAAACCCGAGAACATACTTCTCGTGTCCACCCTAGATCCAACGAAAGATCCACGCCATTCTGGTATCCCACCTATCCTTTCCGCCCCCAAATCCCAAGACCCACCAGCTAAAACTACCTCAATTGCGTCCACAGTTTTAACCTCTGCTGTTGGTGCAAATGGGGATTTGACAAAGAACCAGAAGAAGAAGATCAAGAAGAAGGCCAAACGGGCAGTGGCTTCCACTACAGCAGTAAAAACAGATGATGATTTTGTTCTGGAAGAAGATGGAGTTGAAGGAAAAGATGATGATGGGAGGCATGAGAAGGGATTGGCCCAGAGAAAGAGAAGATGGAGTAAGGGGGAAAGAAAAAGGCTGTTGATGGAAGCAGATTTAAGATGCAAGCTGGTGGACTTTGGCAATGCATGCTGGACTTACAAGCAGTTTACTAGTGACATTCAGACGAGACAGTACCGGTGTCCGGAGGTGCTTCTTGGATCCAAGTACTCCACCTCGGCTGATTTGTGGTCATTTGCCTGTATCTGCTTTGAATTAGCTACAGGGGACGTGCTGTTCGATCCACACAGTGGGGATAATTATGATCGTGATGAGGTACCTTCTAAATGTATTACCTTGATTTTATACAATGTAATGTACTAATGTTTTATTAATTCTGTAGCTAATGGTTGGTAAAATGTTTATGGACAATTTTTAACCCAAAACTTTGATGAGCAGTAAAGTGGTTAACTTTGATCCTTACATACTCCCTTTTAAGTAAAAACTGGTTAGAAAGAAAATAAAGGTTCTTGCACGATTCACAATTTCACATATTGTTTACCATACTGTGAGAGAGAAACCAAATTTTTTCTCCATGTTACCATAGGGTTTCTATAAATATGTTTTGCTGTTTTCTTATGCTGGCATTTTTGTGTAGGATCATCTGGCTCTAATGATGGAGCTTGTTGGGATGATGCCGTGTAAGGTAAGTTCTCAGCTTTCCCCCCCTCTTGAACTTGGAGAAAAAGAACTCTATTTTCTTTTGGTAGTATTGGAATTTTTAATGCTGGTTTTGTTGTCTGATAGGTTGCCTTGGGTGGACGGTATTCCCGAGATTTCTTCAATAGACATGGAGATTTGAGGCATATCAGACGATTACGCTTTTGGCCCATCCACAAAGTGCTGATGGAGAAGTACGAGTTCAGCGAGCAGGATGCAAAAAGCATGGCTGACTTCCTTGTTCCCATACTCGACTTTGTGCCCGAGAAACGACCCACAGCTGCCCAATTGCTTCTTCACCCATGGATTGATGCCGGGCCTTCACTTGAACCATCCTCGCCTTCCACTCCTCAAGAGCATAATTCTGACGACATTTGCCACAAGAACACCAAAGATCAAGATGACAGGGAGGCCATGGAAATAGGCGTCGGAAATATTGCTATCAGTAGTTCAAAATCCATCAAAGATTACCCTCGTATTAGCAAAACCAGAGGCAAAGATACCGATAACAGACCTAAAGATTCTCCACATCGTGTCAGATCAAAATGAGTGAAAATTATTAGAGTTTTTGTCAGCATTGCGATCGGGTTACTACTAAAGCCTACACACCACCTACTTGAATCTGCAGCTGTTGTTGTGAGTATGTAATTTTTAAGTGATGCAATTCATTATAACCTGCTGGGGAAAACAGAGTTGTAAGACCTGTGTTGGCTCCTATTTTTTGTAGAGCATTTATCATCCCATGCTGATTTCTTCTTCTTCTTCTTCTTCTTCTTCTTCTTCTTCTTCTTCTACTACTTTATGCTAAATCGTAATCATCATTTCATCTCAATGCCGTCATAGTTTTTTTTTTCTTTTCACATTCAAAACATTTGTTTCTGATCTGGTAGGATCACAAAAACTTGAGGGGACTCTGAAAGAACAAGGCTAAATGATCACAACAAAATCTTATCAAGGTGATTACAACCTTTCATGTTCAAAATCTACAAGCCAATTCTTTGTGATTACAACAAGATAAATGCCACAATTGCCGATGCAAACATTCCAAGCCATGATAGAGCAATAACATGCGAAGCCGCCGACCAAGAGGGATCGATTTGCACGATGAAATTACACGTACCCTGGGATGGGTTTTGCGTAGTTATCAACGCGAGGCTGTCAAAAATGCAGCTCTCTTCTTTCTGCCCTTGTGATTGGAAGTACATGTTGAAGGCATATGATGCATTCCCTTTCCGATCCAATCCATTACAACTAGACCCATACCCTAAGGGAGTGCAATCGCTGTTGGTGCAAGCATAGTTGATGTTGTCATGCAACTTGCTCAAATCCTTAGCATCAGGGTTAAGAACACACCACTTTTGGTCTAAATACTTTACGTTTTTCGCCCCGACAAGGCTAATGTTTCGTCCTTCGCCTGTCAAATCCATCTGTATTTTGGTTGCCCGTCGTAACGGAAAATTCCCCAGTGTCGTTCGAAATCCCATGGAGCTATGCTTTTGGCATCCTCATCTAGAAGACCGAACAAGTAGGTTTCGATGTATTGGTTAGGTCTCAGTGGTGTCCCACCGTTGGCCTTGAGACACCTTTGTAGAACCTCTTTGCGAAACCATTACTAGAATAGATGTGTCCGTCCGTAGGCCACCCCACCTCCCCGATAATAATCGACATGTTTTGTAGCCCAACCTTGTTTAATGCTGAGACTAGTGTATCAAGATTGGCGTCGGATACGTTGGTGTATTGGATTTTAGTTTCTTCGTCGTTCACGGGATTAGTCGTTCCGTCGAAAAACGCATAATCGACAGGAAAACCGGGGTTGAGGTACAAACTCAGGAAGGGGTATGTGTTGACCATAAAGGGCGAGCCGGTCTGGTTGAGGAATTGAACGCTGTTGACCATTAATCCACTAATATCGCTTCGAAATCTTCCAGCCGAGGGATACTGGGCGTTAGACGGAGACTCGTATACGTCGGCGTTGAACGGAATCGTGGCTTTTATGGTGTTCCCAACTCCAGCGTCAATAAGGGCATTTTGAACGTTCTTCAGGGCGGGAAAAGTGACGTTCAGAAAAGAGCCGTTCGTTATATGAAGCAAGGAAGGGCTCATTTCCAACAGCTACATATCTACACCCCAAATAATCAAACATTACTAATGTTAATTTATTTCTCGAAATTGCAAAAAAATACCACTTACTATTACAACTAATTCACTTAATTGAGAAGAGAAGAAATTCATATTAACCCACTTCACGAAAGAGAGAATAGATTGTTAAGAAAGTAGACCAAGTAATACACCAGAATTCTGATAATATGAATTTAATAAGGAGGCTAAAATTGACTTTATTTATAATAATACACCAAAAAGTAAAGCAAACATGTTCAAGTGTCTAACAAAGCTTATAGAATTCAAAAATTGGATTCATTTCAGAAATCAGTGATAGGGATAGAATTCAGAAACCAACAAATAATTAATCTGATCAAATTTCAGGAAGAATAGAATTCATTTTGTTTTGTTTGGACCATACTTGGTCTCATACTCTCATACCAGAAGGAAAAAAAGTCTAATAAAACAAGTAATATACCCATTAATATTCATGAAATGAATTGTTCAGAAGATTATAATTGCCATCAATTTTTCATAATATAGACAAAAACAGTTAGTTTAGCAAAACATGTCCAGCATCTTGTAAAATTCAGAAAAAATGGATTCGTTTCAGAAAACAATAATTGCAGTAGAATTTAAAAGCAGCAAACTAGTCAAGCCGATCAAATTTAGAAAGGAGAATTTTGTTTCGTTTTCATTGGAGTACTTTTGATATCGTACTACGTCCATTTCCAATGGAGACTAGGATTGTCTATATTTCGGTCTCTAAATTATAGTGAAATAAATTAAAAGGACCAATCAAATTGTCCAAACTTCTTATCTATTGGGAAATAGTAGTCTGTCATTGTAATCTAGATCAAGGGTCAATCGGAGAAAACCTCAATTAGAAGTTAAAATATCGGCAAGCCACGTATATCTGACCGTCATAAACATGCTCGATCTTCTAAGTCTATTGAGAAAAAAATAGAAGAAAAGAAAGGTTTTTTTTTTGGGATGAGAAATCAATCAAAACTGAATTTGTATTGGTTTGATCTTACTTGATATTAACTCCACCACTAAACAGATATCTACTGACATTCATCTTCACCCACTCCTTAGCAGCATCAAAACTTCCCATTGCCTCAAGTTGTTAGGAATAGCCACAACAACCTCGATTCCGGACCCCGCCAAGGCGCTCATGACCGGCTCCTCGACATCAAAAATCTTGGCTTTGGTGAATTCATTATCCTTTAACATCTGAACCACAACTGTGGGTGGCAGCTTGTTTATTGCCATTGTTCCCAGTTCACCCCGAGCCCCTCGATCGCCCGAAAACATACCAAAAGGAGCAAAATACTCGATAAAAACACACGAAATTTCGTCATTCTCTCGTTGGGTGACATGCCTGAGGGCCAACCAAATCTTTGTCATGGATTGTTCAAGAAGCTTAATAAGTTCTTTTGTAGGTGAAGGAGAATTATTCAATTGTAATGGTGCTATCATGCAAGCCCAACAGCGTTGACTTCAGAAAAGAAAAAAATACACTTGTAGGCTTCTTTTTTATCTGTAAAATATGATTAATCAAAGAAACACGTTCAAAGATCTTTTTATTTATTTGTC
This sequence comes from Triglochin maritima, assembly GCA_963682175.1. Classification (NCBI taxonomy): domain Eukaryota; kingdom Viridiplantae; phylum Streptophyta; class Magnoliopsida; order Alismatales; family Juncaginaceae; genus Triglochin; species Triglochin maritima. Next base: position 31,751,755 of record OY821789.1, read on the forward strand.
CAATCTGTGTTTTGTTTAGTTGTGATTGGAAGTGTTCAAAGGCATGCCCTTTTGTTTATTGTGATGATTACACTTATATATTTTAGCAATTCAAGTTAATTGTAATCACTTGCAAGAAAAGAAAGAAGAAAATTAGTTGGAGATTACACATAAGCAAGCTACGCAATATCGACTTTAAGTTAAATAAACACCCTACCATATTTTTGGAAAAACTAAATAATCTTAATTTTAAGGAGTCTGCTTAGTGTAGTCATTTTAGATAAAAAAAATCCCGAGATATCACAGGATTGAGTTTACAAGAACAGAACAATGAGAATACCAGACTTCAGAGTAAGATTCTTCTTTCAAACTAGAAATTCATGACCAACTGGAATAAAACCAGGAAAGTGTTGGTGCCCACAACATGAAAACCACATATAAACTAAAAATATATTAATATGTTCTAAATTTGAACATAAAATTTCAGTTTGCGTGTTGAAGCATCAAAACGTGTTCAGATTAAGCATGACCAATTACTTTTTGACCTCTTTAATTGATGAATGATGAACTGTTCTAATTTTTTTTACAGAGATGGAGAATGGTTAATGTTATTTGGTTGGTTTTTGTTTCTTCTGAAGGTCTTAATGACTGATCATTTATGAGTAGGTGCAAATTGGCAAAAAAATAATTAACCCAAACATGCTAAATTTGTACCAATTATTACAAATTAATTAATTGCAGCTCAAGTTAGAGTTCAGATATCACTACATATGAGAAAGTCATATTCCCACCAACCAATAGAAAACTTCAATGGATCTAGAAAATCTACATTGAAAACAATTTCAAAGCACAAAATAGACAAAATTCTGCTAAAATGAGCAGAATTTTGCTCAATCACAAGTCTGAACTATATAAATCAAATTCTATATACTAACCTGAATTAAGCACACCATCAAATCTACCTGCCAAGATTCAGAAACTACTTCTACGCTGCAATGTTTTTCCAACAACAAAACAAAAACCCGGAAGCCACCTGAAAACATAAAAAAAAACTGAACCTGATGTTAACAAGTTGATAATTTCCACCAACCACAATTTATTTCAACAAGTTCTAGAACTTTTAGTGTAACAAACAAGAGGATAATGTGCAAATTTTGAGCGGAATTTTGCTCAATCTGAACTATAGTCATGAAGTTCTACACCAGTAGTCAAATTACATTTTAAATCATATACACCATCAAATCTAACTCGACTGCTTCAGGCCTTCATGAAATTACTTCTACAATGTAAAATTTTCCAAACACAAAAACCCAGAAGCCACCTGAAAAGAATAAGAACAAAACATCTGAACTTGTTTTTCCTATGAAACCATCAGCATCAGTGAGGCAGAAGCTGTCGCTTTCGGTTGGCTAAGCAGGGATTGATTCGCGGGTTTCGTGGGTTTTCGGCAAACATGACATGGTATGCAGAGACACAAGCCTGAGGTAAAGCCATTGTAATCCTAACCTGCAAAACAAACAAAAATAAATCACCCCTTTCTATCAACAATAACTAAATTTCAAAAAGATTTTGTATTTTAGACACGATGGTTTGAACTTCTGAAACGTTTGAAAATTATGTATGTTTCCTACCCAAATTCCAGAATCTTCTTAAGTTATCTGAATTTTGTTTAGAAGGGTAATTGTGTATCACATACAACGTGAGCTAAAGAATTTTCCAATTTTTCACGAATCACACGAAAATTAGTTAAACTAAAGCAATAATATGCCAGTAAGATTAATAATCACCAGTGAACCTGTGTTACGTTGTGTCTCACAGTTGGTTAGATAAGACTTCTGCAAACTACACATTTGTTGATGAATAAAGAAAAGAAACTAGAATTCACCAGTATATCAAATGCTCATAATCAAATTCCAATTAAATTGCAAAATTTAACGTATATTTTTAACATATCATCAAAATTAAACCTTCCCATCTGAACATCAATTAAAACTAAGTTAATATTAACATTCTAGTCATAGTGGTTACAAACAACTTCTACAAGCATCACGTGTGCTAGTATTTAAAGCTAAGAAACTAAACCTCACCACTAAGTTTACGTTAACATTCAAGTCATAGTGGTTAGAAACAACTACAAATTTCATGCTTACTAGTATTTAAAAACAAAAAATTAAACCTCCCAACTAAATTTCAAGTTAACATTAGTGTTATAATCATAGTGGTAAGATACGACTCTCATGATACTGAAGACGAAAAATTAATCTGACCATGTAATATCCGATTAGAAACGAACACACTGCGATCTCCGGTATGCGCTCCTTCTCAAACAGATATCCAATGACTGCTCCGGCTAAGGCGGCAAACACCCCTCCATCCACCCCAGCGAAGAGGCAAACCGAGCCGGTTATGTCGGCGTCCAGCAACGGCACCAACCTGGCATTCTCGAACGCCTTCCAGACGTCGTTAGAAGCCGTTATGAACCTCTTCTGGTGCACTCCGACGTGCACGAACGCCCACCGGTTGCCGTAGACCATCAACTGGTCGGCCACCATCATGTAGCAATCGCCGCATGAGTAAAACGAGTCGATGTTTCCTGTGGAACCGAGACTTAAGAACCTCCCGAATCCCCGCAAAACTGCGATCAACGGGACAATTATCGACCCGTAGCAGACGCAATGCAACACCTTCGTGGAGGCCAACTTGAACGACTCCGACGCGTTTACGTTTACCGTATTGTCCCGTATGTGGTTGTATACCGCTCGAGATATCGCCACGTGGACGACATTCCTGATTACCTGCATAAGTAATTCGTGTAATATATACAAAACAAGTTATATATGTGTTTGAAATAAATGTCAAACATTGGTCAAAATACAACTTGATAACGTATGAGATTGAGTTCGAATCGTTTCTCACCTGCATCGTCCAAAAGAGGCTCATAACCAGAATGGAGATGTATGTCGTGACGAAATGAGTCCCGGAAGCCGCAACTCCTCCGACCGCTAGCACCCACACGACGGAGTATGTTATCGCGGCAAGTACGGCGAGTACCATATATTTCGTGGTACCGGACACCCCCACACGGAGCGCGATAATGGAGAAGATTAGAACTTTGGTCGCGTGGCGCAAGCGTTGCCCACTCCAACAAGTGTAGACTCCCAAATTTAAGCCGATGAAGATAGTAAGAGCCGATAATGCGAAGGCGATATTCGTCCAACCGGCTATCAAGAGAAGGCCGAGGACGCAAGTGGAGATCGGGCCACATATGAGGGCGCTTCTTATGAAGAGTCGTGGGAACTCGATGGCGAAAAGGAGGAACATTAGGGTTGACAGAGCGGATACGGATACAGATACGGATAGAGGGCCGTAGAAGTTACTAAGGTTCATAGTCCGGTGAGGCGCGAAAAAACCTCGAAGCGTGAGGTAGACCGCTAAGGCGAGGAAGGCGATAAGGTGGCAGTAAAACATGTACTTCCAGAAAGGGCAGATGATTACCGTTTCTTCGACCACTGGCGTTGGTCGCAACAGCTGAGGATATGAAAAATGTGAAATAATTACTAGTTGTATATATATATATATATATATATGTTACAAGATGACTACGATGATAATAACATCAAAAGCTAGCATTGTATATATATATATATAATGTAAGTATGCTTCAAACATGATTACAAGTATTACATAATTTGAAACGGTCAGGAAATTAAAATCACAGAACACGTACGACATTATAATGTTTGTTGGAAGGGATATAATGGATATATAACAAACTGAAGAACAACTATTGGACGTGGGATTTTGGAAAACTTGCAAATGTGGAAGATTAAAGTAATAAAAACAACAAAAAATTATGGAAGTAACAAAACAACAATCAAGAAGATGAAATTAGACGTTAGATTTGAAGAACTAACAAAATGGAAGATGATGGAAGTATCAAACACACAATAAGAATCACGTATCTTGGATATTACAAACGCAATCATAACCATTAGAAGTGAGATTTGGAAACCTTGAGTATGAAAAACGATGGATGTAACAAAACAACAAACAGGAAGATCAAATTAAGAAGATGATGACCATGAAAGATAATGGATTCAACAAATAATATCACAACTACTATACGTGTAATTTAGAAAGCTTGCATGCAAGTATGTTAAGAATCACAATTCTCATTAGAATAGCATTAGGGAGAGTAAATTAACGTACGTACCTCAACGATTACATCCGGAAGGGGGTCTCTTGATCTAGTGACTGTCTTAGGCTTCTTAGATTTTGGAGGGTTTGAAGAAGACGCTCCATCACCACCTTCGCCGCCATCGCCACCGCCACCGCCACCGCCACCGCCACCGCTACCATTATCACTAGGCTTGTCGCGTGGAGGAATCAAACGCTCTTGTACAACGGGGCTAAACGTGACATGTTTTTCTAGGCCAGTCTTTTTCGATGTCGCCGTAGCGACCTTCTTCTTCACGTCTTCCTTACTTAAACTTGGCCTACCTCCCAACCGTGTTTCTCTCCTTAATATCGGTACCACAACTTTCTTCTTCTTCTTGTCTCCTCCAACCATTGGAAACTTTCCCAACTTTATCTCTCTCATTCTTGCCTTCTTCTTCGCTTCTTCGTCTCCGGCTAACAATGGCATCTTTCCCGAATCTATCTTCATTCTATCCTTCCTCCTCTCTTTTTCATCTGCTTTCTTCATTGGCATCTTTCCCAATTCTATCTTCATATTATCCTTCCTCCTCTCTTCTTCATCTGCTTGATTCATTGGCATCTTGCCTAACTCTATCTCTCTCCTTCTCTCCTTCTTCTTCTTCTCTTCTTCATCTCCTCCCTTCATTGGCTTCTTGCCTAACTCTATCTCTCTATTTCTATCCTTCTTCTCTTGGTCTTCTCCTTCCTTCATTGGCTTCTTTCCCAACTCTATCTCTTTCCTTCTATCCTTCTTTTTCTCTTCTTCATCTCCTTCTTTGATTGGCATCTTGTCCAACTCTATCTCTCTCCTCTCCTCTTCGTCTTCTCCTTCCTTCATCGGTTTCTTTCCCTTCTCTTCCCCACTCTTCGTTGGCTGCATCTTCCGAATTTCTTCTTCCTCTCTCTTTCTTGCTATCTTCTACGTACTCTTCTTTTCTTGCAACTTTTCTGATCTTTTTTCTACTGCTCTCTCTCTCTCTCTCACACACACACACACTGTTATATATATTGCTCTCTCTCTCTCTCTCTCTCTCTCTCTCTCTCTCTCTCTCTCTCTCTCTCTCTCTCTCTCTCTCTCTCTCTCTCTCTCTCTCACACACACACACTATCTGATGTGATGTTGTTGGTTAAGCCACCACTTTAAGTTTGTTACAAAAATTGAAACAAACCAATTAACGTCCAAATTGAAGTTACTAAGGTTGAAAGTTTATTAGAAGTTAATTACTAAATAACAAATCACACCTCTCTCTCTTTCTGATTGTTTTATATATATATTGTTGTTGTTGCTTCAATTCTTTTGTTCTTGATTTTAGTTAAGTTCTTGGGTGTGATATTGTTTGTTAAGTAACCATTTAAGTTTGTTACAAAAATTGAAACAACCAACGTCCGAATTGATGATAGAAGTTTGAAGTGTACACGACTTATATGTTTTTGTCGGGAAGATTTCGATTTATATCTTATTCTAACTAAACTTATAGTTGGCACGTGCTCGTAGCAAGATTAGTTTGTTCGTGAATAATGTTTATTTAAGACCACTAACAACCTATCTTAAGCTAATTAATCATCCAAGACATAAGCAACAACTTATCTAACAACATACGTTATACGAGTAGTTGGTAACAGTTAGAAAATAGGGGTATTTGATTGGGTGCACCTGAAAACGGGCATAATTAACTTTATACACCCGCATTTCAGGTATTTACTTGGGTCACCTACATTTACAGTTTAATTGCTTACATGCACCTGATCCGTCTGTAGGTCAAACTTCGTTGATTTTTATATTAGAAAATTTACAAAACACACCATCTAAAATTGAATTGTCCATAATATTAAATACAAAAAAACACAAAACAAATATTTATTTTACAAACACACGCTCTCTTCTCTCTCCCTCACTCTCCCTCACTCTCTCTCCTCTCTCTCTCATCTCTCTCTCATGTGTTTCTATCTCATGTTCTCTCACTCTCCTCTCACTCTCTCTCCTCTCCCATGTTCTCACACACTCTCCTGTTCTCTCTCTCCACTCTCTCTCTTGTTCTCTCTCCTCTCTTATGTTCTCTCTCTCTCTCTCGAATTTTCTCTCTCTCTCTCTCTCTCTCTCTCACACAAACAAGATAAGAAATTATCTTCATTATTTTGCACATGATCAACTGAACTTATATTAGACACAAGTATAATCACTATATTACACAAGAGAGAGAGAATTAGAGAGAGGAGAGAGATAATTCGAGTGTGAGAAGAGAGAGAATTCGAGAGAGGAGAGAGATAATTCGAGTGTGAGAAGAGAGAATATGGGAGAGAGAGAGAACATGAGAGACAAAGGAGAAAGAGAACATAAGAGAGGAGAGAGAATAGGAGAGAGAGCGGAGAGTGAGAGAAAGAGGAGAGAGAGAACATGATAGAGGAGAGAGAGTGAGAGAGGACATGATAGAGGAGAGAGATGAGAGTGAGAGGAGAGAGATGAGAGAGTGAGAGGAGAGAGAGAACATGAGAGAAGAGAGAACATGAGAGAGAACATAAGAGAGGAGAGAGAATAGGAGAGAGTGTGGAGAGAGAGAGAACATGAGAGAGGAGAGAGAGTGAGAGAACATGAGAGAGAGACAGAGACATGAGAGAGAGATGAGAGAGAGAGGAGAGAGAGAGGGAGAGAGAGAAGAGAGGGTGTGTTTGTAAAAGAAATATTTGTTTTGTGTTTTTGTATTTAATATTAGGGACAATTCAATTTTAGAGGGTGTGTTTTGTAAATTTTCTAATATAAAAATCAACGAAGTGAGCCCTATATACGGATCAGGTGCATGCAAGCAATTAAACTGCAAATATAGGTGCACCCAAGTAAATACATGAAACACGGGTGTATAAAGCCAATTATGTCCGTTTTCAAGTGCACCCGGGCAACTGCCCCTAGAAAATATAGTTACCGTCGCGTGAGTGGTTGGAAACTGTTACAATTTTGATTTATATCTTATTTTAACCAAACTTCAAGTTGGCATCTGCTCGTAGCTACGTATATAATTTTGTTACGATAATTAATGTTTATTTTATACCATTTTACCTATTTTAAGCTAAGTAATTATCGAAGACATAAGTAACTACTTATCTAACAAGGTAATGTGATTAGTCGTAAATAGTTACAAAATATGTTACGTATCAATGTTCACGTAGGCGATCGCTTAGGTGGTAGGCGACCGCCCGTCGCGGTGGTCGCCTGGGTGACCACCGCCTTTCGCCTAGCGAAGCTGGGCGATCGCCTCGCCTAGGCGATAGCCGTTGGAGGCACTCCAACGGCTATCACCTTTTGAATTTTTTTTAATTTTTTTCTTCAAAAATTACAAGTTAGCCACTACTCCAAATTCTATATAAACCCTTCCAAACCTCTTCATTTTTCACACATCTCTCATTCTCTTCTTCTTCTTCTTCTTCATAATTCTATTCTAATCATCAAGTTTCCTAATCATCAAGTTTTCGCGATTAAGTCTCTGGTCTGGTGTTTAGTTTTGAAGTTGGAAAGTGAAGTCTCCGATCCGATTCTTCATTCTTCAACCGCCAAAATCAAGTGCACTCTTTCTAACTTCTTTTTAGAATTAAATTAATTAGTATTTCATTTTCATATTAGTCTAAATTTTTATATTAGTCTAGTTTTAAGATATGACCTACGTACCCGACACTAGTCTCCCCATGCATCACGAGAGTTACGATGACATAAGACCTACCCGTACAAATGACCTCGGTTGGAATACTGCCCATTACATTAGTGCTAATGATAAAAACTGCATTGTCTGTGAGTTATGTGGTAAGGAAACTAGAGGTGGTATAACCCGTCACAAACAACATCTTGCACACACACCCGGTAGCAATGCTAGACATTGTGATAAAGTTCCTGGCTCTGTTAAACAAGACATAACTGCATACATGATTAGAAACAGTAGGACATTACAAAACGAAAATGTATGTCTTGATTATTATGTAGACAGAGAAAACATAGAATTTGATCTGGAAATCGGGTCGGGTTCCGATTTTTCGGACCCCAACCTCCCGTCCTCGCCCCATTCCTGGTCGAAAGAGACAAAAACAATGTTTGTGGGGACCATTTTGCGGACGTGGGAATAACGTGGTTTCCGGCGCCCAACAAACTGTAGGATTTCATGTTTAATTGTACATGTATATTTTCAATTTTTTTATGCACAATAAGGATCATTCATATATTTTCTACGATTTGTTTTTCATGCATGCATCGGTTTGTTTTAATGATTGCTTAAAACACATTAAAAACAAACATTGGGCTCCGAAATTCATACCTAGAAGTTCTCTAAAACTTCTTGAAGATCCGGAGACGTTGAGGATGCTCGTCGCTTCCCGTTGCGCCGAATGCCTCCGAGTGTTCACCAAAACCCTAAACAAGGTTGGAGAGAAAGGAGCTAGCCAATCAATCTCCAAACTAGCTTAGAATCTAGCTACAAACCCCTTCCTTAGTCTCTGAGATTTCTCTTTCCAAAGACTTAGAAACTTAAGAGATTTTTCGTGGCTTTTGTGGTGAATTAGGAGAGAAAACAATTAGAAAAAACATCTAAGATAATTAAGGAGAATAATGACCTATTTATAGGCTCCAATCTTACTCTCAATCATGACTATTCTTAAGCCATGTTTTCTTGACATTTTCTCTCACAAACTAATTCCATAATGTATTATTTGCATCCACAAAACGTTTGACCAAGTTTGGAGCTAATCCAACCATTGATCAAATTAATCTCTTAATTATCAAAGGCAGAAAATCGATCAGGGTTCGGTGTACCGAGACATACTCGGTTAACCGAATATGTCACGTTCGTATTACCGTGCACTAGACGGATGACCGTTCGTATTATCGGACGAATTCGCGTCTAAGACCGAGTGCCATTCGGTTAACCGAATATATCGGAACTGGACATTGTTTGGTCGACCGTTTCTGGTTCGGAATACCGATCCAGAGTTCCAGGCACTTTGGTCAAGTTCGGTCAATCAACTGTGACCATCCGTTCCACGTTCGGTTGACCGATCCACAGATCATTCGGTCGACCGAACCATAACGGATTACCGAACTTTTACCCGATTTTGCCTTTTTCAAATTTTAGATTTATTTCCAACAAAAATTGAACTTTAGGGGGTTTTAGCAAATTCACAACTTATGCAATATATTATCCTATGCAACAATAAATTATTGCACCCCATAATATATGCATCTCATATGAATTTATCATGATTCTAATTATGTTTATATACAATATAATTGATTTTACTTGTTCACCACATGTGTCATATTTTCTATAAGAAACCCGACACATCATATGAACCAAAAATCAAGCTTCTTGTTTCCCAGTTTTTGCGGTGTGACCTATGGGAGGATCTAAACTAAGTTGGCAGTGATATTAAGAGCTTAATATCACAAGCTATAAGCGGTATCTAGCTACACATTATAGCTCCCAATTAGTTAGATGTCTTAATTCCACTCGAACCAAAACCCGATCCATTTAGTGATGGAGTGCACCACTTGTGTCCGTCCCTTGCCTCATGATATTAAGAATACACACAAAGTAGTATTGTGTCATCTTTGTATTAGTATTCATTTCTTGATCTCTTTAAGCTAGTTATAAATATGTGACTTAACTCAAATCACATTGTGCACATTATAACTTTGCTTTATCAAGGGGCCCACTAATATCATCACTCAATTAAGAGGGGCAATGATAATCTTTTGACTAACTATCTTCTCCAACAAAAGTCATACTTAACCAACCAATGCCTTTACACCACTCATCGATAGCTCAAGACATTAGTCTAATCAAGCATTTCTTAAGTGATCGGATATAAGTCTCATATCTAAGGACCAAGGACTCAGTAAAATATTAATGACACAGAAAACACAATTCTATAATGTTTTACTTATTAGGTCTATTCAGTATACAAAAGTAGTATTTTCCTCTTTTGTGTACCCGTGTTGTCACTCACTTGTAGAGCTACAATGATCTATGACCAACACGACAATCTTAACTCGGGAATAAATGTCCCATGTTTATTACCATGATTGCGAATATCTTTTGTTTTATGTAAACCAATATCTTTTAGAGCTCTACGGTTAAGGACCAAGAGCCTCTTCCTTAACACTTCTAAAAGACGAATAACATAAGCAAGGAACAAAATGATTTCTCATTCAATTCATAATAATTGACTTTTAAAAGTAAAACTTTTAGAACACATTCCCTTCAATCTCCCACTTGTTATCAAAGTTTTCTTTCACATACATTCTCAATGTATAAAACATTAATAACTAGAGTAACCTTCTCAAATCACCTATCAAACCAATCTACATGGATCCTCGGATCCATGGACTCGAAATATATTTCGTCTCTTAGCTTGGTATGAAGGTTTGTTGAATGGATCAGTTGTGTCACTGTTGTGTCCACCCATTTATTTATTTTGTCTTTCGTTGGTGGTTGAGTTAGCCGTAGTGATATTACTCCTAACTACACTAGCTCATACCTCCACCTTTGATGATGACGCATCATCATTCCAACCTCCTATTGTCAGGAATCCCTATGAGAATTGCATCAAAATAGCCCTCGGCTATTTTCTCATTTGTCTTCCATAAACAAGAACCTTATCTTTAGTCCGGTTAAGGTACTTCAAAATATTCTTGACCGCAATCCTATGCTTAGTACTTGCGTCGGATTGGTGACTACTTGTCACGCTTAGAGCATACGAGATATTGAGTCTTGTGCAAGTCATCGTGTACATGGTCCTTCCTTTTGCCGAAGCATAAGGGATACCTTCATGTACTCCAAGTCTTTACGTCATTGGGCACGTTTGAGACTTCTTGAGTTGCACACCTATACTCGCACTTATTGGCCCATTGTCCATATCGGAATTGTTCACCCTGAACACTTCCAAAACCTTGTCAATGTATGTACGTTGACTTAGGCCAATGAGTCTTATGGGATGTATCTCAATGTATCTTGATTCTCAAGATGTGTTGAGCCTCATCCATTTCTTTTCATTGAAAAATGTCGATTTCAATGAAATTTCTCGTTTGCTAATGCAAAGCTATATGATTGCTCATGAGCAATATGTCATCGACATATAAGATCAGAAGTACTACATGGCTCCCACTAATCTCCTTGTATCAACAATGTTTTCCTTTACTTTGAATGAAGTGAATCTTCTTCACATCTTCGTCAAAGCGTTTGTTCCAACTCCTCGATGCTTGCTTCAATCCATAAATGGATCCTCGAAACTTGCATTTCTTCTCGCTATTATTTGGATCATCAAAACCTTGAGGTTGTACCATGTACATATCCTCCTCCAAGTTCCCGTTTAAGGAACACCATTTTGATATCCATATTCCATATCTCACAATTGTGAAATGCAGTAATAGTGAGCATAAACCGAATAGATTTTAACATGACAACTTCTCAAATTTTTTATCAAAGTCAATTTCTTGAATTTGAGTACAACTTTTGCTACAAGCCTTGCTTTGTAGGTTGTCAAGTTACTATCCATGTCTATCTTCCTCCTAAAAGCTCATTTATACTAAATGACATTTTCTCTTGAGGAAGGCAAATCAAGTTCCATACTTGATTGTCATACATGGATTCTATTTCGGATTCCATGGCCATAAGTCATAGTCTGGAGTCTTCCCTTTCCATTGCTTCTTGGAAGGTCGAGGGATCTTTGGTATCTAGTACCATGATCTCATGAAGTCCCGCATACTAATTGGGATTCTTCCTTTCCCTCGTCGACCGTCTCAATTCTTTTGGTTCTTCTCGTGTCTCTCGAACTTCTTCCACAATTTCTTGAGGAATAGGTTCACGTTCAACTCTCGAACGTGCACTAGGTGGGAATGATTGAGATTCACTCACAATTTCTTGTAAGGATCTCTCTCATGCTCCCACTAACCAAATGAATCTCGGTTGGGCCTTCATGATTTTGAATGCAACATTCACATCATGTCTTGTAGAGTATCTTGAGTTTCCTCAAGCTTAACTCTACTCCCACTACTTTTCTCTCTTTTCCAGAAATTCTAGAAAAACTATATCTCTCTCTACAATCTTTCGATTGGAGGTGATACACCAAAAGTAGTAACCTCATGTCACACGAGGACAACCTATAAAGAAGCACTTATCCACTTTTGGTTGAAGCTTGGTCGACATCAATTTCTTGATGTATACCTCACAACCCCAAATCTTGAGAAAGTCGAGCTTAGGTGTCTTTCAACTCCATAGCTCACAAGACATTTTCTCCACGGATTTGGATGGAACATTATTTAGTGAGTTTGTCATTATTTGTAGTGCATAATTACAAAAGTAAATAGGCAATTTAGATTGACTTATTATTGATCAAACCATGTCGAGCAATATCATATTCCTACTTTAGGAATGAGTCAAATTAGGTATCCTAAGCACTCAACCCTACGAACCTTTCATAGAGACTCGATATTCTTGTTGAGTCGGTTCACTACTTCATCCTCGAATTCCTTGAACTTGTCAAAGAATTCACCTTTGTTTCCCATTAGACAAATACAGCCATAATGACTATTTTGTCCGTGAACAAAATGAAGTACGTTAAACCGTCTCTTGCACTTGTACTCATTGGACCACATACATTGGAATGCATCATATCCAATAAGGCACTCGTTTTTGCTCCTTTCTTCTTGAAAGGTCTCTTGGTCATTTACTTGACCAATCCGATAGTGTTACAAGAGTGTATCATTCACGTGAGTTATCTCAGTTCCTTTTGTTATTGTTTGTTTGAGTTTGTTTATTATTTATTTCAAGCAAATAGAAACCATTCTATACGAATGTATTTGCATAGAAAATTCCATTCTTCGATATAGACAAACAAGAATTAAAATATTTATTAAAATTTATCCATATCTAAAACTTGATACAGAAATGTTCTTGCTAATCGAAGGCACATAATAAACATTCTTCAAAGCATAAATTTAAATCACTAGACTATTGAAGTTCCATAGAATCTTGTACAATCGCAGCGATGTTTGTACTATTTCCAATCTTCAATATCATCTCGTTCTCCACGAGTTCCTTCCTATCCTTCAATAGCTGCACATCAAAATTATGTGAGCACAAGATCCGGTAACCATTACCAAATCAAGGAAAAATGTGATTAAATTTATCTCAATAACAAACATACCTAAGTCCTTTCTCGGGCGCCTACGTTCAATCATCCCATTTTCAAGGTCTTCCTTGTACTTGGGGGCAATTAGGTCGGATGTGTCCTTTTTCACCGCAGTGAAAACACTCCTTGTTGGGAGTTGGAGATTTGAAAGATTTCCCATTTGAGGCACTCCCATGAGCACCTCCTACTCCCTTGCTCTTGATTGACGTATCTTTGGTAAATTTGCCTTTACCTTTGTTGATCTTTTTGCTCCTCTCATGGACGGCTAGGACGTGATTGTCCCGACCCTTGCCCATGTCAACTTCTGCCGTTTTGAGAGCATTGTGAAGCTCCTCAAGACTCACCCCCTTTTTCACGCACATGATAGTGCATCACAAAGTCCTTAAAGGACGGGGCTAGAGAGCCAAGAATCAGATCTTCGGCAATGTCCTCGGGCATTGGAGAAGAGAGCTTCGACAACTTCTCAAGGTATCCTTGCATCGTGAGAAAATGCATGGATACCGATGTTCTTTCCGCCATGTGGCACCTTGTAAGTGCGATGGTGGTCTTATAACGCTCCTTTCGGGCACTATCCATGAACATCTTTGTTAAAGCTTCCATGGTCTTCTTGGGTTTTGAATCCAAGTATTTCGCTTGAAGCGAGTCACCCATGGATGCCAACATTAGACCGTGAACTTGGTTCTCTTGGTCTTCCCACTTGGCTATCGCCTCTTTCTCATTACCGGTTGCATTCTCATTCAATTTTGGGATTTCACCATCCAAAATATGAGATAGTTTTTCAAACCTCAACACGATATTAAGATTGAGTTGCCATTTCATGAAGTTTGAGCCATCATTTTGCAAAGGATTCTTTTCGATCATGGATCGCACAATTGGTTGGATATTAGACATTTCTACAAAATAAATTACACAGGATTTTAATGTCAATTTTTATGTTTTAAAACACATACATATATATCGAATATAAATGTAAAAACTGCAAATAAAATTTTGCCCGTAAATGCAGTAATCCAAGATCCTATCAATTGCAATATAGACTAGCTAAGGGCTATCGAATACATCACAATATCAAGGTAAGAAAAACTCTTTCTAATCACAACCTTTTTGAATTTTAGCAATATTAGCATCTTTAAACTCTTGTGATTCTTGTCGTTTTAATTATGAGGGAGTGCGACCTATCCTCATAAGAAAAACTTTTTCCCAAAACCGAGCGAGGGCTCTAGGTAATGTTAAGAAAACTTATTTTCATTTGATACGAGATACGTTTATCCATTGTATTCACAACTAAACATACTTGGGGTTCACTAGGGTGAAATGCACCTCATATATTTAATCGTGACACAACAATAGACAACCATTATATCTCCCACTATTCCCAAAGATGGAGGGAGCTATCTCCCGCCTAGGGCGAGCAGAGTATTCCTCGATCAATGGCTGCTAGTGGATGAAATAAGAAGGAAAATTACTCTTAATTTTGTTGGACAATTTCATATATTAACATGTGATTCAGAATTTTAGGTTATCATGCATATTATCAATCGTACACATCTTAACATTCAACACATTCATCACATGCATAGAAAGATTAAAAACAGAAATTAAACCATTCACACAATCCACATCGTGTGAGTTTATATGTTCCCTTTTGATCCTTGATCCTTAATCCCTGATCCTCGATCGATGCATTACAGCAGCGACTTCCTCTTGCACCGGAGATATAGATTTTATAGAAAATAAACATGCTCCTCACATTCGATAAAAACTGACTAGTGAAAGTCCTATGTAAAACCTCTCAAATGCAATGCAATTATCTAAAGATAGAAAGAGAGAATTTGGCATTTACATATAAATAAGCCCCTGTATAATAATAATTACATACATTCATAGTTGCTGATTTGGAACATATAAACTCACAATTCCTGCAAAGACAACTCGAGCATCCATGCACGCAATATTGCTATAAACTATGCAATCTAGTTTATCAATCATCTATAATCCCAAACAATTCTTTGAAAAACATTTTGAAATCTATTAAAAAAGTTTTTCATCCATCCACAAGTTCAAAAACAATTTTGAACCGCTGTCCATCCAATTTCCTAAAAGGAAACACGAACCGCAGTTTTTCAGTTTTGTTGATTCTCTTACAAAACAATCGTTTATGCTTAAAACGAAATTATTATAAGTTAGACTTATGTCTAAATCACAATTCTAATAATTACATGATATGTTTTAAACCACTTAAAACATTCAAAACGAATTATTACAAAGAATTATTCCAACAAAACATTTAAAGACCGAAAAACTGGAAAATTGAATTGTTCGATCCCTAGATGGTAAACTAAATTTGTTGATAACCTCAAATCATTAGAAAATTGAACCCTAAGCCCTGATACCACTGTAGGATTTCATGTTTAATTGTACATGTATATTTTCAAAAATTTTATGCACAATAAGGATCATTCATATATTTTCTACGATTTGTTTTTCATGCATGCATCGGTTTGTTTTAATGATTGCTTAAAACACATCAAAACAAACATTGGGCTCCGAAATTCATACCTAGAAGTTCTCTAAAACTTCTTGAAGATCCGGAGACGTTGAGGATGCTCGTCGCTTCCCGTTGCGCCGGATGCCTCCGAGTGTTCACCAAAACCTTAAACAAGGTTGGAGAGAAAGGAGCTAGCCAATCAATCTCCAAACTAGCTTAGAAACTAGCTACAAACCCCTTCCTTAGTCTCCGAGATTTCTCCTTCCAAAGACTTAGAAACATAAGAGAATTTTCGTGGCTTTTGTGGTGAATTAGGAGAGAAAACAATTAGAAAAAAACATCTAACATAATTAAGGAGAATAATGACCTATTTATAGACTTCAATCTTACTCTCAATCATGGCTATTCTTAAGCCATGTTTTCTTGACATTTTCTCTCACAAACTAATTCCATAATGTATTATTTACATCCACAAAACGTTTGACCAAGTTTGGAGCTAATCCAACCATTGATCAAATTAATCTCTTAATTATCAAAGGCAGAAAATCGATCAGGGTTCGGTTTACCGAGACATACTCGGTTAACCGAATATGTCACGTTCGTATTACCGTGCACTAGACGGATGACCGATTCTTAAGGAGAAAAATTCTCCTTAACCGATCAGACGAATTCGCGTCTAAAACCGAGTGCCATTCGGTTAACCGAATATATCGGAACTGGACATTGTTCGGTCGACCGTTTCTGGTTCGGAATACCGATCCAGAGTTCCAGGCACTTTGGTCAAGTTCGGTCAATCAACTGTGACCATCCGTTCCACGTTCGGTTGACCGATCCACAGATCATTCGGTCGACCGAACCATAACGGATTACCGAACTTTTACCCGATTTTGCCTTTTTCAAATTTTAGATTTATTTCCAACAAAAATTGAACTTTAGGGGGTTTTAGCAAATTCACAACTTATGCAATATATTATCCTATGCAACAATAAATTATTGCACCCCATAATATATGCATCTCATATGAATTTATCATGATTCTAATTATGTTTATATACAATATAATTGATTTTACTTGTTCACCACATGTGTCATATTTTCTATAAGAAACCCGACACATCATATGAACCAAAAATCAAGCTTCTTGTTTCCCAGTTTTTGCGGTGTGACCTATGGGAGGATCTAAACTAAGTTGGCAGTGATATTAAGAGCTTAATATCACAAGCTATAAGCGGTATCTAGCTACACATTATAGCTCCCAATTAGTTAGATGTCTTAATTCCACTCGAACCAAAACCCGATCCATTTAGTGATGGAGTGCACCACTTGTGTCCGTCCCTTGCCTCATGATATTAAGAATACACACAAAGTAGTATTGTGTCATCTTTGTATTAGTATTCATTTCTTGATCTCTTTAAGCTAGTTATAAATATGTGACTTAACTCAAATCACATTGTGCACATTATAACTTTGCTTTATCAAGGGGCCCACTAATATCATCACTCAATTAAGAGGGGCAATGATAATCTTTTGACTAACTATCTTCTCCAACAAAAGTCATACTTAACCAACCAATGCCTTTACACCACTCATCGATAGCTCAAGACATTAGTCTAATCAAGCATTTCTTAAGTGATCGGATATAAGTCTCATATCTAAGGACCAAGGACTCAGTAAAATATTAATGACACAGAAAACACAATTCTATAATGTTTTACTTATTAGGTCTATTCAGTATACAAAAGTAGTATTTTCCTCTTTTGTGTACCCGTGTTGTCACTCACTTGTAGAGCTACAATGATCTATGACCAACACGACAATCTTAACTCGGGAATAAATGTCCCATGTTTATTACCATGATTGCGAATATCTTTTGTTTTATGTAAACCAATATCTTTTAGAGCTCTACGGTTAAGGACCAAGAGCCTCTTCCTTAACACTTCTAAAAGACGAATAACATAAGCAAGGAACAAAATGATTTCTCATTCAATTCATAATAATTGACTTTTAAAAGTAAAACTTTTAGAACACATTCCCTTCAATCTCCCACTTGTTATCAAAGTTTTCTTTCACATACATTCTCAATGTATAAAACATTAATAACTAGAGTAACCTTCTCAAATCACCTATCAAACCAATCTACATGGATCCTCGGATCCATGGACTCGAAATATATTTCGTCTCTTAGCTTGGTATGAAG
The DNA here is from genome assembly GCA_963682175.1 of Triglochin maritima. Taxonomy (NCBI): domain Eukaryota; kingdom Viridiplantae; phylum Streptophyta; class Magnoliopsida; order Alismatales; family Juncaginaceae; genus Triglochin; species Triglochin maritima. Next base: position 31,769,781 of record OY821789.1, read on the forward strand.
GTTTGTTGAATGGATCAGTTGTGTCACTGTTGTGTCCACCCATTTATTTATTTTGTCTTTCGTTGGTGGTTGAGTTAGCCGTAGTGATATTACTCCTAACTACACTAGCTCATACCTCCACCTTTGATGATGACGCATCATCATTCCAACCTCCTATTGTCAGGAATCCCTATGAGAATTGCATCAAAATAGCCCTCGGCTATTTTCTCATTTGTCTTCCATAAACAAGAACCTTATCTTTAGTCCGGTTAAGGTACTTCAAAATATTCTTGACCGCAATCCTATGCTTAGTACTTGCGTCGGATTGGTGACTACTTGTCACGCTTAGAGCATACGAGATATTGAGTCTTGTGCAAGTCATCGTGTACATGGTCCTTCCTTTTGCCGAAGCATAAGGGATACCTTCATGTACTCCAAGTCTTTACGTCATTGGGCACGTTTGAGACTTCTTGAGTTGCACACCTATACTCGCACTTATTGGCCCATTGTCCATATCGGAATTGTTCACCCTGAACACTTCCAAAACCTTGTCAATGTATGTACGTTGACTTAGGCCAATGAGTCTTATGGGATGTATCTCAATGTATCTTGATTCTCAAGATGTGTTGAGCCTCATCCATTTCTTTTCATTGAAAAATGTCGATTTCAATGAAATTTCTCGTTTGCTAATGCAAAGCTATATGATTGCTCATGAGCAATATGTCATCGACATATAAGATCAGAAGTACTACATGGCTCCCACTAATCTCCTTGTATCAACAATGTTTTCCTTTACTTTGAATGAAGTGAATCTTCTTCACATCTTCGTCAAAGCGTTTGTTCCAACTCCTCGATGCTTGCTTCAATCCATAAATGGATCCTCGAAACTTGCATTTCTTCTCGCTATTATTTGGATCATCAAAACCTTGAGGTTGTACCATGTACATATCCTCCTCCAAGTTCCCGTTTAAGGAACACCATTTTGATATCCATATTCCATATCTCACAATTGTGAAATGCAGTAATAGTGAGCATAAACCGAATAGATTTTAACATGACAACTTCTCAAATTTTTTATCAAAGTCAATTTCTTGAATTTGAGTACAACTTTTGCTACAAGCCTTGCTTTGTAGGTTGTCAAGTTACTATCCATGTCTATCTTCCTCCTAAAAGCTCATTTATACTAAATGACATTTTCTCTTGAGGAAGGCAAATCAAGTTCCATACTTGATTGTCATACATGGATTCTATTTCGGATTCCATGGCCATAAGTCATAGTCTGGAGTCTTCCCTTTCCATTGCTTCTTGGAAGGTCGAGGGATCTTTGGTATCTAGTACCATGATCTCATGAAGTCCCGCATACTAATTGGGATTCTTCCTTTCCCTCGTCGACCGTCTCAATTCTTTTGGTTCTTCTCGTGTCTCTCGAACTTCTTCCACAATTTCTTGAGGAATAGGTTCACGTTCAACTCTCGAACGTGCACTAGGTGGGAATGATTGAGATTCACTCACAATTTCTTGTAAGGATCTCTCTCATGCTCCCACTAACCAAATGAATCTCGGTTGGGCCTTCATGATTTTGAATGCAACATTCACATCATGTCTTGTAGAGTATCTTGAGTTTCCTCAAGCTTAACTCTACTCCCACTACTTTTCTCTCTTTTCCAGAAATTCTAGAAAAACTATATCTCTCTCTACAATCTTTCGATTGGAGGTGATACACCAAAAGTAGTAACCTCATGTCACACGAGGACAACCTATAAAGAAGCACTTATCCACTTTTGGTTGAAGCTTGGTCGACATCAATTTCTTGATGTATACCTCACAACCCCAAATCTTGAGAAAGTCGAGCTTAGGTGTCTTTCAACTCCATAGCTCACAAGACATTTTCTCCACGGATTTGGATGGAACATTATTTAGTGAGTTTGTCATTATTTGTAGTGCATAATTACAAAAGTAAATAGGCAATTTAGATTGACTTATTATTGATCAAACCATGTCGAGCAATATCATATTCCTACTTTAGGAATGAGTCAAATTAGGTATCCTAAGCACTCAACCCTACGAACCTTTCATAGAGACTCGATATTCTTGTTGAGTCGGTTCACTACTTCATCCTCGAATTCCTTGAACTTGTCAAAGAATTCACCTTTGTTTCCCATTAGACAAATACAGCCATAATGACTATTTTGTCCGTGAACAAAATGAAGTACGTTAAACCGTCTCTTGCACTTGTACTCATTGGACCACATACATTGGAATGCATCATATCCAATAAGGCACTCGTTTTTGCTCCTTTCTTCTTGAAAGGTCTCTTGGTCATTTACTTGACCAATCCGATAGTGTTACAAGAGTGTATCATTCACGTGAGTTATCTCAGTTCCTTTTGTTATTGTTTGTTTGAGTTTGTTTATTATTTATTTCAAGCAAATAGAAACCATTCTATACGAATGTATTTGCATAGAAAATTCCATTCTTCGATATAGACAAACAAGAATTAAAATATTTATTAAAATTTATCCATATCTAAAACTTGATACAGAAATGTTCTTGCTAATCGAAGGCACATAATAAACATTCTTCAAAGCATAAATTTAAATCACTAGACTATTGAAGTTCCATAGAATCTTGTACAATCGCAGCGATGTTTGTACTATTTCCAATCTTCAATATCATCTCGTTCTCCACGAGTTCCTTCCTATCCTTCAATAGCTGCACATCAAAATTATGTGAGCACAAGATCCGGTAACCATTACCAAATCAAGGAAAAATGTGATTAAATTTATCTCAATAACAAACATACCTAAGTCCTTTCTCGGGCGCCTACGTTCAATCATCCCATTTTCAAGGTCTTCCTTGTACTTGGGGGCAATTAGGTCGGATGTGTCCTTTTTCACCGCAGTGAAAACACTCCTTGTTGGGAGTTGGAGATTTGAAAGATTTCCCATTTGAGGCACTCCCATGAGCACCTCCTACTCCCTTGCTCTTGATTGACGTATCTTTGGTAAATTTGCCTTTACCTTTGTTGATCTTTTTGCTCCTCTCATGGACGGCTAGGACGTGATTGTCCCGACCCTTGCCCATGTCAACTTCTGCCGTTTTGAGAGCATTGTGAAGCTCCTCAAGACTCACCCCCTTTTTCACGCACATGATAGTGCATCACAAAGTCCTTAAAGGACGGGGCTAGAGAGCCAAGAATCAGATCTTCGGCAATGTCCTCGGGCATTGGAGAAGAGAGCTTCGACAACTTCTCAAGGTATCCTTGCATCGTGAGAAAATGCATGGATACCGATGTTCTTTCCGCCATGTGGCACCTTGTAAGTGCGATGGTGGTCTTATAACGCTCCTTTCGGGCACTATCCATGAACATCTTTGTTAAAGCTTCCATGGTCTTCTTGGGTTTTGAATCCAAGTATTTCGCTTGAAGCGAGTCACCCATGGATGCCAACATTAGACCGTGAACTTGGTTCTCTTGGTCTTCCCACTTGGCTATCGCCTCTTTCTCATTACCGGTTGCATTCTCATTCAATTTTGGGATTTCACCATCCAAAATATGAGATAGTTTTTCAAACCTCAACACGATATTAAGATTGAGTTGCCATTTCATGAAGTTTGAGCCATCATTTTGCAAAGGATTCTTTTCGATCATGGATCGCACAATTGGTTGGATATTAGACATTTCTACAAAATAAATTACACAGGATTTTAATGTCAATTTTTATGTTTTAAAACACATACATATATATCGAATATAAATGTAAAAACTGCAAATAAAATTTTGCCCGTAAATGCAGTAATCCAAGATCCTATCAATTGCAATATAGACTAGCTAAGGGCTATCGAATACATCACAATATCAAGGTAAGAAAAACTCTTTCTAATCACAACCTTTTTGAATTTTAGCAATATTAGCATCTTTAAACTCTTGTGATTCTTGTCGTTTTAATTATGAGGGAGTGCGACCTATCCTCATAAGAAAAACTTTTTCCCAAAACCGAGCGAGGGCTCTAGGTAATGTTAAGAAAACTTATTTTCATTTGATACGAGATACGTTTATCCATTGTATTCACAACTAAACATACTTGGGGTTCACTAGGGTGAAATGCACCTCATATATTTAATCGTGACACAACAATAGACAACCATTATATCTCCCACTATTCCCAAAGATGGAGGGAGCTATCTCCCGCCTAGGGCGAGCAGAGTATTCCTCGATCAATGGCTGCTAGTGGATGAAATAAGAAGGAAAATTACTCTTAATTTTGTTGGACAATTTCATATATTAACATGTGATTCAGAATTTTAGGTTATCATGCATATTATCAATCGTACACATCTTAACATTCAACACATTCATCACATGCATAGAAAGATTAAAAACAGAAATTAAACCATTCACACAATCCACATCGTGTGAGTTTATATGTTCCCTTTTGATCCTTGATCCTTAATCCCTGATCCTCGATCGATGCATTACAGCAGCGACTTCCTCTTGCACCGGAGATATAGATTTTATAGAAAATAAACATGCTCCTCACATTCGATAAAAACTGACTAGTGAAAGTCCTATGTAAAACCTCTCAAATGCAATGCAATTATCTAAAGATAGAAAGAGAGAATTTGGCATTTACATATAAATAAGCCCCTGTATAATAATAATTACATACATTCATAGTTGCTGATTTGGAACATATAAACTCACAATTCCTGCAAAGACAACTCGAGCATCCATGCACGCAATATTGCTATAAACTATGCAATCTAGTTTATCAATCATCTATAATCCCAAACAATTCTTTGAAAAACATTTTGAAATCTATTAAAAAAGTTTTTCATCCATCCACAAGTTCAAAAACAATTTTGAACCGCTGTCCATCCAATTTCCTAAAAGGAAACACGAACCGCAGTTTTTCAGTTTTGTTGATTCTCTTACAAAACAATCGTTTATGCTTAAAACGAAATTATTATAAGTTAGACTTATGTCTAAATCACAATTCTAATAATTACATGATATGTTTTAAACCACTTAAAACATTCAAAACGAATTATTACAAAGAATTATTCCAACAAAACATTTAAAGACCGAAAAACTGGAAAATTGAATTGTTCGATCCCTAGATGGTAAACTAAATTTGTTGATAACCTCAAATCATTAGAAAATTGAACCCTAAGCCCTGATACCACTGTAGGATTTCATGTTTAATTGTACATGTATATTTTCAAAAATTTTATGCACAATAAGGATCATTCATATATTTTCTACGATTTGTTTTTCATGCATGCATCGGTTTGTTTTAATGATTGCTTAAAACACATCAAAACAAACATTGGGCTCCGAAATTCATACCTAGAAGTTCTCTAAAACTTCTTGAAGATCCGGAGACGTTGAGGATGCTCGTCGCTTCCCGTTGCGCCGGATGCCTCCGAGTGTTCACCAAAACCTTAAACAAGGTTGGAGAGAAAGGAGCTAGCCAATCAATCTCCAAACTAGCTTAGAAACTAGCTACAAACCCCTTCCTTAGTCTCCGAGATTTCTCCTTCCAAAGACTTAGAAACATAAGAGAATTTTCGTGGCTTTTGTGGTGAATTAGGAGAGAAAACAATTAGAAAAAAACATCTAACATAATTAAGGAGAATAATGACCTATTTATAGACTTCAATCTTACTCTCAATCATGGCTATTCTTAAGCCATGTTTTCTTGACATTTTCTCTCACAAACTAATTCCATAATGTATTATTTACATCCACAAAACGTTTGACCAAGTTTGGAGCTAATCCAACCATTGATCAAATTAATCTCTTAATTATCAAAGGCAGAAAATCGATCAGGGTTCGGTTTACCGAGACATACTCGGTTAACCGAATATGTCACGTTCGTATTACCGTGCACTAGACGGATGACCGATTCTTAAGGAGAAAAATTCTCCTTAACCGATCAGACGAATTCGCGTCTAAAACCGAGTGCCATTCGGTTAACCGAATATATCGGAACTGGACATTGTTCGGTCGACCGTTTCTGGTTCGGAATACCGATCCAGAGTTCCAGGCACTTTGGTCAAGTTCGGTCAATCAACTGTGACCATCCGTTCCACGTTCGGTTGACCGATCCACAGATCATTCGGTCGACCGAACCATAACGGATTACCGAACTTTTACCCGATTTTGCCTTTTTCAAATTTTAGATTTATTTCCAACAAAAATTGAACTTTAGGGGGTTTTAGCAAATTCACAACTTATGCAATATATTATCCTATGCAACAATAAATTATTGCACCCCATAATATATGCATCTCATATGAATTTATCATGATTCTAATTATGTTTATATGCAATATAATTGATTTTACTTGTTCACCACATGTGTCATATTTTCTATAAGAAACCCGACACATCATATGAACCAAAAATCAAGCTTCTTGTTTCCCAGTTTTTGCGGTGTGACCTATGGGAGGATCTAAACTAAGTTGGCAGTGATATTAAGAGCTTAATATCACAAGCTATAAGCGGTATCTAGCTACACATTATAGCTCCCAATTAGTTAGATGTCTTAATTCCACTCGAACCAAAACCCGATCCATTTAGTGATGGAGTGCACCACTTGTGTCCGTCCCTTGCCTCATGATATTAAGAATACACACAAAGTAGTATTGTGTCATCTTTGTATTAGTATTCATTTCTTGATTTCTTTAAGCTAGTTATAAATATGTGACTTAACTCAAATCACATTGTGCACATTATAACTTTGCTTTATCAAGGGGCCCACAAATATCATCACTCAATTAAGAGGGGCAATGATAATCTTTTGACTAACTATATTCTCCAACAACAGTCATACTTAACCAACCAATGCCTTTACACCACTCATCGATAGCTCAAGACACTAGTCTAATCAAGCATTTCTTAAGTGATCGGATATAATGTTTTACTTATTAGGTCTATTCAGTATACAAAAGTAGTATTTTCCTCTTTTGTGTACCCGTGTTGTCACTCACTTGTAGAGCTACAATGATCTATGACCAATACGACAATCTTAACTCGGGAATAAATGCCCCATGTTTATTACCATGATTGCGAATATCTTTTGTTTTATGTAAACCAATATCTTTTAGAGCTCTACGGTTAAGGACCAAGAGCCTCTTCCTTAACACTTCTAAAAGACGAATAACATAAACAAGGAACACAATGATTTCTCATTCAATTCATAATAATTGACATTTAAAAGTAAAACTTTTAGAACACATTCCCTTCACAAACAACCATCGAAAGAACCTTTAAAAAAGAAGATAAGAAAAAAATTAATCAAAAATGGTCTAGGCTTTTCTATAGATGTGGTATATCATTCAACACTGTAAGGACGCCTGAGTGGAAGGAAGCAATATCCGCTACTTGTACTTACGGACTCAGACTTAAACCCATGACGTATCATGAAGTTAGTGACTCGTGCCTTAAACAAGAAATTGACTACACTAGAGGTATACTACAGTCGTACAGACAAGATTGGGCAACATACAGGTGCACGTTATGACAGATGGCTGGATTGATAGGTCCGGTAGGAATATAATCAATTTTCTAGTAAATTGTCCAACAGGTACCATGTTCATGAGGTCTGTAGATGCTTCCGGTCACTCTCACACCGCAGACTACCTGTACAAGCTGATGGACAAGGTAGTTGGCGAGATTGGCGAAGAACACATTGTTCAGGTGGTCACTGACAACGCCGCCGCGTACGTACTTGCCAGTTGGATGTTGCATCAAAAAAGAAGATTGTTTTGGACTCCCTGTGCAACGCATTGCATCGATCTCATCTTGGAGGATATTGGCAAGTTGTTTTTGAAGACTATTGCTTTAGCTCGTAAGATCGTCAAACATTTCAACAGCTCTGCCATGTTGTTGAAGAGGATGCAAATTCCCATTAAAGGGAACCTGCTACGCCCTGCTGTCACGACATTTGCCACCGCCTTTCTGACTTTGCAAAGGTTTTTTCTGAAGAAAGACAGACTCCGAGCCTTTGTTGTTTTCCCGGAGTACAATGATCCTAATGCAAGTTGGATAAAGAACAAGAAAAAGAAGGAGATCTCTACTGAAGTTGCCGAGACCATTCTACAAAGTGGCTTCTGGACCAACGTCGTGAAGGCACTGAAGGCCTCACAACCTATGGTCCAGGTTCTTAGACTTGTTGACGGCGATGAGAAACCATCGATGGGATATCTGTGTGACGCAATGGAGAAAGCCAAAGAACAAATCATGAGGAACTTTGACGGAAACCCGAGGTTGTACAAGCAAGTCATCGACCTCATCGACACCAGGTGGGGTCCAGGGAATATGATGCACTCACCGCTACACTCAGCTGGTTTCTTACTCAACCCTGGTACCTTCTTCTCCGTCCCACCTCAGGATCGAAATGTATCAATTAATGAGCATATGCCTGGATTCATGGACGTCGTAGAGCGGCTCGTCCCCACTCCTACAGAACAAGACAAGATTTGCGGTCTACTTGATTGTTACAAGAACTCCCTTGGAATATTCTCGAGGGATATGGTCGTCAGACAAAGGACAGAAAGAAGACCTATAGATTGATGGCAATCTTATGGCGCAGACATGGGAGAGACCGCATTACAGAGGTTGGCCCTGAGGGTGTTGGGATTGACATGCTCGGCATCAGGTTGTGAGCGGAATTGGAGTGTCTTCGAGCAGTTGCACTCAACGAGAATGAACATGTTGGCTATGAAGAAGATGAATGACTTGGTGTATGTGAACTACAACCAAAAGTTAAGGCAAAGGTTTCAGCAAAGGATGGAGAAGCCCGGATTTTATGACCCCATCAGTGTGGACTACGATCTCTTGGACGAGCATCCATGGTTGGTAGAAACTGAAGATCCAGTCTTCGTTGGAGAGGAGCTTACATGGGCCGATGCCGAGGAAGCAGCTTTAGGACATTCTTCTTCACGGAGACGCTTTGCTCGATCCATGTCCACTGCATCTGACGCGCGGTGTTCCACTGCATCTGACGCGCCATTATTAGGTGGTGGCATGTATGATGCCATCGTTCACATTAGTTCTAGAGATCCAGGTGCATCGAGTTCTCAACCACCGATGGACATCGACGAGCAATATGTCCAATCCGATGATGAAGAAACTGAAGAAGATGATGTCTACGTCGACAATCTGAACGAGAACCACTTCGACAACTCTGATGGTGGTGGAGGAAATGATATGGTTCCCAGTTGGACATTAGATCAATGTGTCCAATGGAATTAGTTAGTTAGCTTGTAATTCTAATTTCTCTCTTATCTGCTATTGTATGAACTCTGAGTTACCTTTGTTATCGTACTACTAAGCAATAAATTGTATACCTAAGTGTTTAGGTGGGTAGAGGGGGTGCCTAGTGAGGCCTTGGTCGAGGAACTATGTGTCTTTTCGAAGCCTAAACATGTATGGTATTTTTAGATAATATTTGTGCATTTTTTTCCTATTTTTTCCGATTTTCCTGATTTTTTATCTATTTTATAAAATTTAATTGAATTAAAATTAAAAAAAAAGACCGCCGAGACTTGGGCGGTCGCACAACCGCCTAGGCGGTCGCCCAGGCGACCGGACGCCCCCGATCGCCTAGGCTCTCCTAGGCATTCCCAGAACATTGTTACGTATCATGTGATTGGTTGTAAACACTTACAAGATACACTTGCCGTCGTATCTCTCTCCTTCTCTCTTTCTTCTTCTATTCGTCTTCTCCTTCCTTCATTGGCATCTTTCCCTTCACTAGTGCAGAATAAGCTTTACTCGTCGCCCAATAGACATCGGCCGTTATAACGACCGACGTCTAGTAGGGCGAGGACATAATAGATGTTGGTCGTTACTATGGTCGACGTCTATGTGGTACTATAGACGTCGACTATTGGAATACCACGTTTATCCGACGTCTATAGGGTTTAGACGTCGACCCATAGACGTCGGGTGTTAGAATATATACCCTATGAATCCGACGTCTATAGGGTATAGACGTCAGATGTTATATATGGCCGACGTCTATACTCCTTGCATCTAGACGTCGGGGTATAGACGTCGGACATATATAATATCCGACGTCTATAGGTCTTAAAGAAATCAAACACACGCATTTCTGTCATTCATCTCAAACGAATACCCAACCAAACCCTAGCCGTCCCGCGACCGAACTCTCCTCCGCGACCGATCTGCACCGTCTCTGACACTACAGCGACGTCCCAAACTCTCCTCCCCTTCTCCGGCCCTCTTCTCCTTCTTCCTCCGTCTTCCTCCACATCCTAACCAATGTAAGTGTTAAGTTCGTTTTTGTTCGGAATTTTCTAGTAGTAACGATTCTTTTCGATGTTAGTAAACTTCTCCTCTCGTTTATTGTTGGTGAATGCAACATTTCGATTTTTTGGTTTTAATCTTGAATATATTTGTATTTTCGTGATTTCGAGTTAAACTTAACATTTTGGTTTTCTATTTGATTTGGTATGCGTATTCGTATTTTGTTTGGGATGATAAATGCATGATATAAATTTTAAATGGATTCAAATGTTGTTGTTGAAATGGGTTCAAATGGACGTTGAAATATACGTCGGTTCCTTATGTCACGTTAAGTTATCAGCACAACTACCTTGCTATTATTAGGAACATACATTTTAATTGAAGAGTCTACAATCTTAAAATGTCAAAGTTCATTTCATATGCGAAAGAAATTAAGAAGTTAGAGTTAATCTGGTTTAAGTGTGTTGGCAGTTCTATAAGGTTTGAAGAACCATAAGTTGCATTCTTTGCTATGTAGATTAGAGAAATTTTCTTATTTTGTTTAAATGATCAAACAAAGAACAATCGAGATGGGAAACGTTTTTTAGGCGCGACAAGCTTGGTAAAACATAGGTGAAGTATTTAATAATATGTTGTTAACTATCTTACACAACAATATTATGCTATAAGTAAAGTGTCTATAGTAATTTTGAATCAATTCCTTCAAACTTGGATTCAAGTTTGTGAAATCATGACTTTTTTGTTTCTCACATGCATTTACATTTTTAATGTGAATTATCTAAACTAATTTTGAAACAATTACTTGTAACTTGGATTCAAATGCGACACTAATAAACATTCAATTCTAAATTTTAAACGTTTATTTAGTTACATGTTTATTTAGTTACATGTTTATTTAGTTAAATGTTTATTTATGCTTAAGATATTCTTTTATTTAGAAAAGTTTTAATGTTTAACTCATCAACCCCCTTAAGCAACTTGGCCTTTAATAACCCAAAGCAAAAGATTAGACAATATTTGCCAAGTCATTCATCATATAGGATTTGCATTCATCGTACGAGTTCTTGATTTCCTACAGACTAGTGGTCCTCGGTGGGACCTCGAAGTTAGGCGTCGTCTATTACTAAGGACCTATAGTGGACTTTAGGATTGTTTTGGCCTTGATTGCTTAGTTAGGTTTCTAAGCTTCCTTATTCCCACGCCAGATTAATGACTTCATCTCCTCTCCTTTGAGTCATTCTTTTCTCATCTTAATGTCTCTGAATCTTCTCATCTACGAACACATTCTTTTAAATTGAAATTTTATTTATTTTCTCCAATAATAACTATCATTTTTGTTAATGTTTAGATTGAAATGGATCGAGAGTGGATTGTTTCAAACAGATTGAGTGATGAGTATGAGAACGGAGTGAATATGTTCTTAGAGGTTGCCAAAAAACATTCCAAGAAAATGAAAGACAACGACATGGCGTATTGTCCGTGCAATAAGTGTCATAATATGTCAGTACTGATTTTTCGGAAAATGAAAGATCATTTGTTTGAGAAAGATTTCGACCCAAATTACGTGGGAGTTGGAGGGGGATAAAGGGTTGCCTCCGGCTTTGTACGTCACCAAAGAGGATATCATGTAGTTCTTGACGATGGATTCGTTGTGTATCATGATTATCGACATGCAAGGGAAGTAAGTGTTTTTTTGTATACAATGAAAGGTATTGAATAATTTTATCGAAACTGTAATAAAGTATAATTTTTATACTTGTAGACATCTTTGTGACGCCAGAAGGTCAGTCTTTCCTGACGATCAAGTATTTGGATTTATCAGTCCATTTACATATATATACGGGAATGACGATAAATCGGGTCAGCTTGGGATATTCTTTAAAGAAGAAGACAAAAGATATTATCTGCTCCCTTATCATGAGAGGTAAACTTTGTAATTCAAAGTGGATTTTTATTTTGTAATAAGCTTCTAATTATATATATAACGGGGCTCATTGGATGCTTGTCGTTGTATGTCCCACGACTAATTCGGCATATTGGTTTGATCCGTTGGGGTCGAATAAACCAAGGAACTCAATAAAGAAACATTTAAATTTGTAAGTTCGTTTTAGTCGTGGGAAAAATAATTCGTGGATTTTTATTAGTATTATTGAATGAAATTTTAACTTGTGCTACTCAGGGCAATTAAGGTTTACAGAGCTTTGGGTGGCAGGAGAACAACCACAAAAGCAGGAATATCATGACATGGAATGAGAGTACGTTCTCTCCATTTTTTGTTAATTAAGTTAGGAACATAAATTTAGCAAATTTTTATGTTTGTAGTACCGGAAGCAGGTTGGAAATACGGAATGTGGTTACTACGTGATGAAATACATGAAGGAAATCCTCGAATTGGCAACTCAAGACGTATGCTTATCCAAGGTAATGTAGATCGTTATTTAATTGTATAGTTGTAGTTTCAATATTTAGTTATTAACATTCAACACACTTGTATTTTTTTGACAGGTCTTCCCAAAAAGTAGTGATCCCTTCTCGCAACAGGAGCTCGATGAAACTCGCGACCGATGGACTCGCTATTTTATCAGAAACATGTTGATGAACTAAGAGGTTCTCCTGTCACTAGTATTTTTTGTAATTTAGTTAACAAGTGCACTTGTATTACAAACCTACAATTTATGCCTTAATATAATCACCTCAATTTTAGAATGAATGCCAATTGTTTATGAATTAATTGCAAGTGCGTTGAATGTCAATTGTGTATGGTTGTATGTTTGTGTTTGTGCATGTATGGTTGTATGTTTGTGTTTGTGCATGTATGCTTGTGTGTTTGTGCTTATATGTACATGTGGATGAAAGTGTGAGCATATGTGAACGAATTTGGTGCAGGTTGTATGTACACGAATACGATTACTAAATACAAGTTTGCAGGATGTTTTTTTTGTCCAGGTTTAGGAATAAACGTCGTTTGTTTGTATTAGTCGACGTCTATTCCTCTGAAGAAAGGAATAAACGTCGGTTATATGTTGAGGCCGACGTCTATTCCTAAAGAATAAACATCGTCTGTTATTTCACCGATGTTTATACCTAAAGAATAGACGTCAGCTTCTAAATACAGCCGACGTCTAGTCTTTAGGAATAGACGTCGGATATATCACGTTCGACGTCTATGTATAGACGACGCACACATAGACGTCGGATCTGGGAGTGCTTTTATCCGACGTATATACCCCCGTACATCCGACGTATATACCCTTTTCTGTAGTAGTGCTTTTCTTCTCCACTCTTGGTTGGCTTCATCTTTTCAACTTAATTCTTCTCATGCAACTAATTTCTCTCTCTCTCGTGTTGATCTCATATTAATTAATTTGAAAGGTTTCCAAATGACACACATGTAGTTATTAATTATATCCTCATAACCAATATGTATGCAATTTAATTTAGTGTATTTTCTAGTTTCTGTTACATACAGTTATCAGATATTTCATGTTTACATATTTTGTAATCTCACATGTAATTGTTCTTACTTTTCCTAATCCATTTTTTGTATTTCTCGTCAGGTTGTATTTTTCTCAGTTTAATAATATAACAAAATATTTTTTATCAACTTTTTTGGTTGTTTTAGTCTTAGTTTAATCTTATTGTTCCTAATGATTTTTGAATATTTTCTGTATGTAAATCTAACAAACCAATATATTTTCCATCAGATTTAGTTGTTCTTATTATTTGATTCTACATTTTCAATTTTTCAAAATATAACGTTGGTTTTTCTATAGTGGCAAACAAAAACAATCAGAAAAAGCAACCTGCTGCTCCGGAAAGGCCACTTCCTCCGGCCACTCGAATAAGCCGAAAGCTAAATCGAATACTGACAAGAATAACCCGGATGCAAAAGGCGAAGTTTGTTGCAAGCAAGGCTCAGAAATGTGGGATGCGGATGTGACGTCGCGAGACACCGCATTCGACATATGTGGGATGCCGATGCGATGTGGGTACATATGCGGTTTGAGAATTAATCATAAAATAAAATAAATATATTCACTATATACATGTAAATAAAATTTTAGGTAAAATTTTGGAATACTTTGTAAGATCAATAATTTAATATCAAACAAATAAGAGCAAAAAAACCCAAAAAACCTAAACAAAACCAAAAAAACCAACCCCCTCCCAAAGTTGGGGTTATGAAATGTGCCCGCATTGACCCGCATATGCGGGTCACGATGTGGGATGCATCATGCGGGGCACATGGAGGAGATGCGATGTGCCTCTCCTCCGCATCGTGCCTGCATCGGCATATGCGGCCGCATCGGGCCGCATTTCAGAACAGAGGTTGCAAGTGCGGTTATAAAAGCTTCCAGCCCGGAGAAGACATGGAACAACACATCCTTGTGTGCCGTACGAAATACAATTATTTGAAGTCTAAGAAACGTCCCAGTTGATTTAGTTCTTAGTTCTTGTTAAATTGTTATTGATTTCTTTTTTCTATTGTTTTTGATTTTCATGGTTGTTATGTTTGTGGGTGTGTGTGATGTTGTTTGTTACAAAAATTGAAACAAACGAACGTCGACAATAATAAAAAAGCTGAACTTGACATACTTACATTTTTTTGGGTGGTTCTCTCTTATCTGTTTGGTTTGATTTCTCTCTCTGTCTCTCTATCTCACTTCCCCACCCTCCCTCCCTCTCTCTCTCCATCCATTGTTTTCTTCGTCCCTCCCACTCTCTCCCTCAGTCCCTCCCTCTCTCTCCCTCTCTCCCTCCCTCTCCCTTCCTACCCCACTCTCTCTCCATCCCTCTCTCTCTCAAAGGAATGCGTTCTAAAAGTTTGCTTTTATATGTTTTTTTATTATGAATTGAATGTTTAAACATTTTGTTCCTTGATTAATGTATTCGTCATTTAGAAGTGTTAAGGAAGAGACTTTTGGTCATTAACCGGAAAGCTCTAAAAGATAATGGTTTACATAAATCAAAACGTAATTCACAATCATGGTGATTAACGTGGGACATTGATTACCGAGTTAAGATTGTCATGTTGGTTAAATGATATTGTAACTCTACAAGTATTTAACATGAGTATATGAAATAAAAAAAATTATTCTTTCATATATTGAATTGACCTAACAAATGAAATATTATGGAATTGTGTTTGTGTCATTAATGTTTCATTGTCTTTAAATCCTAAGATCTGAGACCTATATCTTTTTGCATGAGAAATGTATAATTTAATTATTATCAAAATATATCATTGAGTATAGTGATAAAGATAATAGTTGGTTATACACGACTTATGCTACAAAGATGATATGTCAAAAGATTATCATTACCCATCTTGACTTGAGTGATGATATTGCTAGGCACTTGATAAAGCAAAGTTATAATGTGCACAATGTAAATTTTGTATAGTTACATATTTATAATTTGCTTGAGAGATTAAGAAATAAATATATAATACAAAGATGACACATTTCTACTTTGTATAATATTCTTAATATCATGAGGCAAGGGATAAACGGATTACTTATATCACTAGCTAAGTACATCTTTGTTATTTGGGTAATTATAATGTGTATGTAGATACCGCTTATAGTTTACGATATAAGACATTTTATATCATTGTTAAACATAACTTAGATCCTCCTATATGTCACACCACAAAACTGAAAAATAAGAAATATAATTTTATGTTTTATGTGATGTATTAAATGTCAAATGATATGAAATGTGATGCATGTGGTAGAACAATAAAATTAATATGTCGAGATAACGACATTGTTAGAATATGAAATAAATTTGTATGAGATGTATATATATTATGTGGTATAATGTTTGACATTATATATGATAATATACTACATAATATAATGTGATCCGCAACATTATAACGTATGAATTTGCTAAAACCCCAAATGTAAAATTTTGTTGGATATTGATCCAAAATTTGGCAAAGACAAAAAATAGTGAAAAACAGTCGACCAGTTCGAATAATAATATCTAGGTTTTGAAAACGGTTGACTGAGTGGACAGACGGTTCGACCGAAAGTAACATGAATTTTTCTTGTTGCAAAATGGTTGACCGGTGTGGCATTCCGTTATACCAAAATTATCAGAAACGTTTCTAGATAACCAAACAGTCGACTGGTTGGCCGAATCGTTCGACTGTTTGCTCATGATTTTGCCTGCTTTAGAGGGGTTATTAGCTAGATTCTTAGCTTGAGTTAGAGATTGAATTGGCTAGCTCATTTCTCTCTAATCTTGTTTAGAGTTTGGTGAACACTTGAAGGCAAATCGACGGACAACGCAACCCCGGATCTTCATAAAGGTTTTAGAGAACCTTTGGTATGTTTAATATATATGTAGATTACATGATATTAGAATAAATATAAAACAATGTACATGAAATTGTCGAAAATATGGAAATCGATCCTGTATGCATGTCTAATTTTTTTTAAAATATATACATATATAGGGGCACGAAATCTTACATGATGTTTTGTCAGAGAGCCCATATGTGAGAAATTTGATAGGCTTCACATACAACACTCCCTCGAATCGATCAGCGGCCTCCCGATCAACACCTCCTATCGCAATAAGAAGTCAAAGGTGTCAAAGCTGAAATCCAAAACCGATAAAAATGTGTTAGCCGGAAAGAGCAGGGAATGCGAATATTGCTGTGAGGAATTTAAGGTTGATTAAAGTCTTATGGACCACATAGAAGGGTGTTGACCCAAATATAGGTTTAAGCCTAGCTACCTCTATCGCTGATTCTCGGGCGTGGTGTTGCCTTTTCTCCTTGTGTTCTTGTTCTGAAGTGTGTTGTTACTACTTCTGATCTTCTTTTTGATTTTGTTCTTGTTTCTTGGGTACACCAATCTCATTAAATCCATGTGTTATGTGGTTTCCATGTGGATTGGTTGTGGTTTGTGCATGTGCTACATATTGGATGTTCTCTTTTGATGATTGTGTGCTTGAATGGCTTGATTGTTTTGTTGCTTTGTCAAAGTTCCATCGCAAGTTTGGTTGGTCGGTCGGGCTGCATTCAAGGTGTTTGATGTTTTGCCCGAGAGTCCATATATAAGTGAGGTATTTTAATTTTAATTTTTGATAGTTCTATTTCTTCGAAAGGATGGGGAATAGAAGTACTATGCTAAGGAATTCAAGGTTGGCAAAAGTCTTATATAACACATCGAAAAGTGTCGTCCCAAATATAAGTTTAAGCCTAGCTACTGCTATCGCTAATTCTATGATATGTGTTGCCTTTTCTTTCTCTTGTTCTTGTTCTCAGGTGTATTGTTTCTACTTCTGATCTTGTTCCATTTTGTTGTTTTTTCCGGACACTCGTTAAATCTGTGTTATGTGGTTTGCATGTGGATTGGTTGTGGTTTGTGCATGTGCTACACATTTTATATTCTCTCGTGATGATTGAATGTTTGAATGACTTGATTATTTTATTGTTTCATCAAAGTTCCGGTGAAAGATTTGGTTGGTTGGTCAAGTTGCACTCAACATGTCCGATGTTTTGTCAAAAAGTCCATATTTGGGGAATTGGATGGGTTTCACACCCATCACTCCCTCCAATCGATAGGCAACCTCTTGATCCAACACCTCCTCTGGCACTAAAAAGCCGAAGGTGTCAAAGCCAAAATCCAAAATTGAGAAAAACTTGTTGGCCGGAAAGAATGAGAGGAGAGAGAAAGGTGAAGAGATGATTCTTGGGTGTGGTTGAGGGGGAGGAGGAAAATGAAGAGAGATGGAGTAGGAAAGGAGCCAGAAAATCTTTTTTGTTTTTCTATTATTTTTACTTTTTTATTTATGTTTTTATTATTAAGGATATTTTTAATTTCATGAGGTTTAGTTTGCGAAATTTCTAACGACGGTAGACCAAAACAGTGACAAAGTGAGCCTTACTAACTAACGGTAGAGGTGTAGATGAGAAAATATGTTCGGCTTGCAGGAGAACCTTCGGCAATAGGGAAAATCCTGATGCATATCGACAATCAAGACACCTACAAGGTGCAACCAAGCAAAAAAAACCGTGTACAATTTCACCCATATTCTCCACTATATATATCTCTCCAATTACACTAAAAAAAGGTCACATCACCTTTTCTCGTTCTCCCATTGGTGACTGAAGTGGCAGTGTTGATTAGTGTTGGTGACTGAAGGTACTCTTCTACTCCTTCTTCTTCTTCTTCGGATTTGAACTTTAATTTTTGATGGTTTTTCTTACTGTTTAAGTTTTAATTTTTTATAGTTTTTCTTCGAAAGGCAGGGAATGCCAGTACCGCGCTGAAGATTGAAGGTTGGCAAAAGTCTAATAAACCACATAGATGGGTGTCATCCCAAATATAAGTTTAAGCCTAGCTACCGCTATTGCTGATTCTCAGGTGTGTGTGTGTGTTGCGTTTTCTTCTCCTGTTCTTGTTTATCCGGTGTGTTGTTACTACTTCCGATCTTGTTCTCATTCTGTTATTATTTGCGGAAACTCGTTAAATCTGTGTGTTATATGGTTTACATGTGGATTGGTTGTGGTTTGTGCATGTGCTACATATTGTATGTTCTCTTGTGATGATTGAGTGTTTGAATGACATGATTATTTTGTTGTTTAATCGAAGTTCCGCTATAGATTTGTTTGGTTGGTTGGGTTACTTTAAGGTGTTCAATGTTTTGCCGGAGAATCCATACATGTGGAATTGGATGTGCTTCACACCCAACAATCCCTCCAATCGATCAGTGACCTCTCGATCCGACCCCTCCTCGATCCGGCAATAAGAAGCCGAAATACAAAATCGAGAAAAACATATCGGCCAAAAAGGATGATAGGAGAGAGAAAGGGGGAGAGTTGATTCTTGGGTGTGGGTGAGGAGGAGGAACAGAGAAAGAGAAGGAGAGGAGCGAGAAAGGCTATGTTTTTTTATGATTTTTTATGTTTTTAACATTAAGGTTATTTGTAATTTCATGAGGTTTAGTTGGCAAAATTTCTAACGGCATTAGACGAAAACAATGACAAAGTGAGCCTTACTAACTAACGGTAGAGGTGTAGAAGAGAAAATATGTTCGGCTTGCAGGAGAACCTTCGGCAATAGTGAAAATCCTGGTGCATATCGACAATCAAGACACCTACAAGGTGCAACCAAGCAAAAAAAAACCCTGTACAATTTCACCCATATTCTCCCCTGTATATATATCTCCAATTACACTAAAAAAAGGTCACATCACCTTTTCTCGTTCTTCCATTGGTGACTGAAGTGGCAGTGTTGATTGGTTGGTGACTGAAGGTACTCTCCTACTCTTTCTTCTTTGGATTTGAACGTTAACTTTTGATGGTTTTTCGTACTGTTTAAGTTTTAATTTTTTATAGTTCTTCTTCGAAAGGGCAGGGAATGTCAGTACTGCGCTGAAGAATTTAAGGTTGGCAAAAGTCTTATAAACCACATAGATGGGTGTCGTCCCAAATATAAGTTTAAGCCTAGTTACCGCTATCGCTGATTCTCAGGTGTATGTGTTGCGTTTTCTTCTCCTGTTCTTGTCTATCTAGTGTTTTGTTACTACTTCTGATCTTTTTCTCGT
Organism: Triglochin maritima; assembly: GCA_963682175.1. Lineage (NCBI taxonomy): Eukaryota > Viridiplantae > Streptophyta > Magnoliopsida > Alismatales > Juncaginaceae > Triglochin > Triglochin maritima. Next base: position 31,789,603 of record OY821789.1, read on the forward strand.
TCTGTTATTATTTGCAAAAACTCGTTAAATCTGTGTGTTATATGGTTTACATGTTGATAGGTTGTGGTTTGTGCATGTGCTACATATTGTATGTTCTCTTGTGATGATTGAGTGTTTGAATGACTTGATTATTTTGTTCTTTAATTGAAGTTTCGCTATAGATTTGTTTGGTTGGTTGGGTTATTGAAGGTCAGCCGTGTTGAAAAAGTACACCAACTTCGCTTCTAGCTCACTCTCCCGAGTCGCTCATAGATTCACCGCGCAACAAAGCGGAATCAATGAAATCGAAAAAACCAATTCAGCACGAGGTCATGATGGTTGATGGCTTCTAAAATGATTCTTACCTAAATTTATTAGTTTCTTCATTATTTGTTTTAAGGTGTTCAATGTTTTGTCGGAGAATCCATACGTTGGGAATTGGATGGGCTTCACACCCAACAATCCCTCCAATCGATCAGTGACCTCTCGATCCGACCCGTCCTCGATCCGGCAATAAGAAGCTGAAATCCAAAATCGAGAAAAACATATCGGCCAAAAAGGATGATAGGAGAGAGAAAGGGGGAGAGTTGATTCTTGGGTGTGGGTGAGGAGGAGGAATAGAGAGAGAAGGAGAGGAGCGAGAAAGGCAATGTTTTTAATGATTTTTTTTATGTTTTTGATGATTTTTCTTACTGTTTTAGTTTTAATTTTTTATAGGTCTTCTTCGAAAGGGCAGGGAATGTCAGTACTGCGCTGAAGAATTGGAGGTTGGCAAAAGTCTTATAAACCACATAGCTGGGTGTCGTCCCAAATATAAGTTTAAGCCTAGCTACCGCTATCGCTGATTCTCAGGTGTGTGTTGCGTTTTCTTCTCTTCTCTTCTTCTTATTTATCCGGTGTGTTATTACTACTTCTGATCTTGTTCTCATTCTGTTATTCTTTGCGGAAACTCGTTAAATCTGTGTTATATGGTTAACATGTGGATTGGTTGTGGTTTGTGCATGTTCTACATATTTTATGTTCTCTTGTGATTATTGAGTGTTTGAATGACTTTATTATTTTGTTGTTTCATCGAAGTTCCGCTATAGATTTGTTTGGTTGGTTGGGTTGTTATCATATGTTTAATGTTTTTCTGGAGAATCCATACGTCTAGCATTCTTCTCCACCTTGAGTTTTTGCTCCAAGGCTTACTCTAAGTAGAGAGAATACCACCAAATAATGAGTATACAAAGGAGAAGGATAAGTTCTATTTATAGTCATAGAAAAAGACAATCGGGAACAATACCCCGGTATGGGACTAAAAACATAATATAAATGGATATAAAACAACATAACCAACAACCAGACTAAACCGTGAATACTTTGGAAACATTTGGACCGCCAATAAGCGGTCTTGGACAGCCCATTTGCGGTCCATATGTCTTGGATTGAGTCTGAATTTTTGTGGTTCGTCTCTGGCTTGATTTCTTGATGTTTTATGTGTGGGGATCTTAAGGGGCCCTCTAGTGATCGTAAATAAACAAGATGCGGAATTAAAAACTAATTACGAACTAACAACTAATCATGCAAGGGTTATTCTAAGAGATAGAGAACTTGCAAACCAACGTTGAAGTCGACGCCCGATTTAACGAGGTTCGGCACCCTCCCCGGGTCCTAGTCCTCACTCACAAGCCCCGCTCGTCCCTCGAGCCTCGCTTGTGGTTTCCACTATCCGATCTCCGTTACCGGGCCGAGATCAACGCCTTTACAAACCCGAGCCTCGCGAACAACCTCGCCTCGCCCGTGTCTCCTCTCACAACCCGAGAGGGAGCTTCCTTGAAGCTATTACAACTCTTGTGATTTGGATGAAAGAATGGAATCACAACTCTTGCTAATGACACTCTAACTTTGAGCACACTTGGATTATGATATGGATCTAGGAATACAAGTGGTGAAGTTTTGGCTTGAGTGTATAGGATTTGAGCTTTGAAGGTTTGGGAAAGATAGCACAAGGATACTTGATGTTTTGGAGAGTGTAGTGCTTGTGTTGTGCTTCTAATGAGGTCCTTATATAGGCTTCAAAGCTCTTAGAGTCGTTGGGGAGTGGGTGAGAAAGTTGACCCATGAAATGTGATGATGTGACAAAAGTTCGGGCAGAATTTGCACGCTCCTCGGTAGACCGTTAACCCAACGGATTACCGACGATGGTCATTTCGGTTTACCGAATCTTATTCGGTTAACCGCTCACTCAACTCCAGTAGCTCTCTAACTAGCAACCCTAATATAATTCGGTTTACCGAAACCTATTCGGTGAACCGTTCCAAACTGGACAGTAAGATTGGTAGGGTTCTGTTTATGCTAAGTTCGGTTGACCGTGTATACTTCGGTATACCGAAGTAGCGCGGGAATTGCGCTGACAAAGCGTGGGAGAATGGTTTACCAATAACGGTCAAGTTAAATAGCCGTTGGTCTCCTAAAGCAATATGATTCGGTTGACCGAATGAAGTTCGGTGTACCGAATATGGATAAGTCAATTTGGCTTTAGGTCAAGATATAAATACGACCGTTGGAGCAAAGTCCAAAACCGGTCCAGGCTAATTCGGTCTACCGAAGGCGGTTCGGTATACCGAGGAGGTTATTCCAGGGAACACCTAAAGGATTCTACACGGTTGACCGCAAGGTGTTCGGTGGACCGAACTCTACAAGATTCGGTTTACCGAGAAAGGGTCGGTTAACCGTGGGGATACGGGACAGAATCCTAATGTGCTCAAGTTTACATTAATCCTTAGGACTCAAATTATACTACATTACATATTGGTCCAAAGCTTGATTACATGTCTTGAGTCTTTATCTTCTTGTCCCCAAGCTCCTTAGCTTGATTCTTCATCAACCTATTAAGAATATCGCAAGTACACGAATATATATGCAATGCATGTATTCATGTTTGCTTACTTTGATTGTCTAGGTTGATTGATTAAATATAAATTAAGATTAGATTACTTAATCATCAAAACTAAATAAAGATTAAGGCTAAAAAGCCAACATTATGAACCCGATTTGGTTGTGTAGGTTGTGACCCGAATCCAATTGCCAAAATACTCCTAATGATGGTGTGCAGTTTCTTCATTTGCTCATTGGTCCTTTGGGTTTTGCATTTGGGTCCCTCTCTTGCATCTCAGTTCATAAGTCTTGCAACTAAGTCCTTTTTCTTGCTTTTAAGTCTTTCTTAGTCTCTTCTCAAACCTATTTATTCCTGAAACTTAAAAATAAAACTCATTACGTAGCATTGCTTATGCTAAGAATAAAGGATATATGACACAAATATATGTCAATCACTCGTTAATTAATGTTTTATGTTAATTACCATGATAACGAAGAACTTTTGATTTATGTAAACCATTATCTTTCAGAGCTCTACAGTTAAGGACGAATACTTTATTTAAGGAACAAAATATTTGCACATTACATTCATAATAAATGACATATAAAATCTTATTTTTAGAACACATTCCTTTCAAATACATCTTTCCTAAATGATAAATTAAAAGATGTGAACATGCAATAAGCTTAGGGTTTTCAAGTTAAAGGAAATGAAAATATGGTTTGCAAATTAAAGAAGTCCATAAATGGATTGAAGCAAGCTTGTAGACAATGGTACTTTAAATTTAATTAAGTTATCATATCCTTTGGTTTCAAGGAAAACAATGTATACCTGAAGGATAGTTAGAGTGGATGAATTATACTTGTACTATATGTGGTTGATATTCTAATTGCAAGTACAAATCTTAGTTTGTTAAGGGTGACTAAGGATTTTCTGTCAAACAACTTTGATATGAAGGACATGGGTGAAGTTCATTATGTCATTGGTATAGAGATTCACTGTGATAGGTCTCTGGGCATGTTTAGGTTGTCTCAGAAGTCGTATTTATCAAATATGTTAAAAAAATTATTTGATGAAAAATTATTCTCCAAGGGGCGCACATATTCTTAAGATAACAAACTAAGAAAATTGCAAGGTCCTCAAAAAGACTCTGAGAGACTTGCAATGAAGGATAAACCATATGCTTCCATAGTTGGAAGTCTCAACTGCACACAAACTTGTACACGACCAGATATTACCTTCGCTATGGGATGTCTAGGAAGATATCAAGTTGATCTAGGATTACCACATTGGCAAGCGAAGAAAATTTTGCGATGTTTGCAAGGAGAAAAAGATCTCATGCTCACATATAGATGATCAGATCAATTGGAGGTCATTGGATACTATGACTCAGACTTCGTTCGGTGTTTATAGGAAATCCACGTCTGGATATATCTTCCTACTTACAAGTGGAGCAATCTCTTGGCCCAACACCAAACAAAAGGTTGCAGGTGCCTCTACAATGGAAGCTAAGTATGTGACTTGTTATATGACATCTTCACAAGCTATTTGATTGCGTAATTTCATTACACAACTAAGAGTTGTAGACACTAAAGAGAGACCCATAAAGATGTTTTGTGATAATGTTGCAGCAGTGAAATTCTCTGAAAACAACAAGAGCTCCAGTGCATGCAAACACATGGAAATCAAGTTCTTGATTGTTGAGGAGAGAATTAGAGATCATTTAGTGTCGATCGAGCATATTAGAACGACCGAAATGCTAGCTGACCCTCTTACTAAGGCATTTCCACCTAGGACCTACAGAGAGCATGTGCCTAAGATGGGATTAGTCGGTTCTCTTAATATTTTGCTTTGGCATGTGGTTGTGACATTATTTTGTGATATCACTTTGGTTTTAATGATCTCTATTAGTAGTTTATATTTAACTACTTATCGTTGGATGGAATTGATTTGAATAAATATTTGCCATGACATTTGTTGAATTTATTCATACAGTTTGATTACCACATACAATATTTATTTTGACTTCAGTCTTAGACATCTTAGTACAAAGAAGGGACATACATTTTAGATAGTATATTACCGCTATGACTAGTGTCTTGGAGGTTGTCATATTCAAGTGAAAGTTTCGTGTTCTTTTTGTAAATTGGCTCGTGGTCACTCCACGAAAGTTATTTAGCACAAGACAGACAAGTCAAGTGGGAGATTGTTGGATCCAAAGTTCTTGGGAACTACTAAACGTCGCCCCAAAACTACTTAAATCGCCCCTTGAAATTACCAAATCGCCCTTAACAATATATTTAATACCCATATCGTCCCGTGTCTTTAAACAAGGTTTTTGACTCAGTTTTACTAACATTCCTAGTACCAACACCACGAAAATGTCTGGCGAAGCACCTAGATCAGGCGAAGTAACAGAGGCGGATTTTTTTTCCGACTCGGGCGTCTGGCTAAGACGCCTGTACCATGGTACATGCGTCTTAGCCAGACGCCTCGACCATCGTACATGCGTCTTAGCCAGACGTCTGTACCATGGTCGAGGTGTCTGGCTAAGACGCCTCAACCATGGTGGAGGCGTCTTAGCCAGACATCCCGTTTTTTTTAATTTTTTTGTCAAATTAAAATTATACGGTGTGTTATCTCAAATTATTTGACGTTTCTTTGCAAGTTTTTGGTGGTAACCGGTCCGATTACAATGAGTTTTTTGCAAGTGATTAAGATACAAATAATTTCCAGATCCAACATTTTTTAAGATCCAAAATCCCCCGGCGGTAAAACATCCTGACTTACAAATACCACCTCGACAAGTCGTTCGGCGGGAATTTTTTTGGATTTTGAAATTGTTGGATCTGGAAATTTTTGAATTTTCGGTGTACCGAAGGGGTATCAGTCATCCGAATATAGTAATTATTAACTTATTAATTAATTAATTTAACAATTATCTAAATTTATAATCAATTATCTTTTTAAAAAATAATAATAAAAATTAAAAATTACGGGCGTCCGACAGAGCCGCCCCGCGTAGGAGAGAGGCATCTGTCTAAGACGCCTCCCCCATGGGGGAGGCGTCTTACACAGACGCCCCCTCCTACGTGGGGCAGCTCCGTCCGACGCCTGTAATTTATTATTATTTATTATTAAAAAGATAGATATTTTACAAGATTCGAGTACACTGAGGCGTCCGTTGGCTCATTACTGACCTCCAAAACATTATTTTTTATGATTATAAGAGAAAGATGAAGAGAGATGTGTGATAGGAGGGTAAAATGTCGCGTTATAGCAGTAGAAATGAGAGAATGACAATTTGGTAATTTCAAGGGGCGATTTAAGTAATTTTGGGGCGATGTTTAGCAATTTAGAAGTTCTTATGTCCAACTAAAGGTGACTTGCCAAACCTAATAGATTTAAGTAAGCTACTCTATTAAGAAACACGTCAAGGTAAAATGGTAGTGGAGTATATTATAACAAGTTATGTAGTGTGATATATAAAGAGCTTTAATGTTTCAACACCACTACATCAATCATTGTGTGATATCCATCATCTCTGTCAGAGAGAGACTCGACCCATAGGAGTTCGGAGGCGGTGTTTGTGGGGATTGCAAGAAGACTTCAACTAGGTACCGAGAAAACGAGATGATGTCGTCAAATAAGTCTCATAAGGTTGGATCGAAAAAACCTTACATAATAATCCTATTTTGCGGTAAAGAAAACTCAACACTTAGGATGTATATCTTAAGTTCTTAACAGACACAGGCAAGTGGATTTGTGTTTTTTTGGAATATTGAATACCCCCGTAACTTTATATATTATTATAAAATTAAGCCCCCGTGAAAACCAAAGCCCAACATACTATAAGCCCATTTCAGTCTTTGAAGTTGTTTTTTAGGTGTTATTCACTATGTTAGGCCCTACATGATAATTTTGTGGCTCCGTCAAACAAGATATATAAGTCCAAGGAAAATTAAAAATCTCAACCGAAAGCATCACAATTGAGTCCTTTATAAGGCAAATTAAACTGAATATTGAGACCACTGCTCAAGATCAACCAAATCAAAATCTTGAAACTATACTTCAAACATTATCAAATGTAAAACTCGGAAACACATATATGTAAAGACTATTCCAATGTTAAGTGAAGATGTACACCAAAACTAGATATTGGATTCCATCTCTCTTATCACGGCGAACTCGAAACTTATAAAATATGTGACCAACTGGATTATAATTGAGGATGCATGTTAAGATAGATCTTGGGTTTTATGTCATTTATAAGTAGAGGAATTTACGTATAAATAAAAAATATAGATAAATAACAAAAGAGACCTCTTGGGTAAGACGCTAAACTATCAACAACTTGACGCTGTCAAAACATGATAATGAGTCATCATCGAATTCAAATATATATATATATATATATCAAATAAAACATCCTTGGTACGAGGCCAAACTACCGTGTTGTGTGATGAACTTTTAAATATACAATCATAAATATTGTCGAAACAAAGGCATATACAAATCCAAATATGTCAAGACACTTCCTTATAAAGTGTAAAATACCATGACTCTTTGAAATGCAAAACATATTCTATTCAACACATATATAAGAGAATAATTATACAACCAAACCAATATAAAAGTCCTCCTGGTTACCGATAAATTGTAACGTCCCCAATTCCGCACATGTCAACATGGAAGGCAAAATCAAAGTTCCCGTGAATGTCACGCGAAAATGATAGGATAAAGGAACAGGGAAGCAATTGGAGTTCCAAATGATTCGAACAAAATAGATAAGATAATTAAAAGGATTTAATAATGAGTTTAAGAACAGTACGTGTAATTCAAATATAACGACATGACTCAACAACAATTAGTTCAAAACGCAAAAAGATGGAACGGTCAGTTCTTGCACAAAAAACCTAAGGACATCGGCCACAAGCACACCTAATTAGTACTACCGGCAAAACAACAACATAAACCGAATGAATTCTTATTAAGAAAACCTTGTATGCCTGTGGACAACAAAAACCATTTCCAATATAGTCGGTGGAACCGATGTCCATCACGCTCAACTACAATGATGGTAAAATTCAATCAATATTAATATCACAATTTCAATCTATCATTTAATTCAGTATGTACAATTAATACAATACGGGCAACCTCATGGATCACTTAGGTAGGCACATGCGATCTTTCGGTTGATGCATGACTCATTTTCACCCCAGTACATCAATTATTCTTATAATCATTATCAATTAAGTTTCAAATATTGTGAGAATTTCATACACCAAATTGTGTAGAACGGTAGAAATTAGTTATTATTTTGTGGACTTATTGTTGTCATAAGTCTCCAACGAGACCATCAGGCCAATATTGCTCATAAGAGTCAGTAGTGCTAAGACAATCAATTTATCATTTGAGAATGTTCCTTTTCAATTTAACTAAGAGGTACAAATCCCTTGTGTGAATTCATTTCTGAATATGCAATTACTTTCTTTATACACCAATAACCTTAACGTCTAGGGTGGAAAATGCAATTATGCCTTTTAGGTAAAGTTTATGCAGCCAAATAGCCAATGCACCATAATCTAAACTCCGCGTGGAACACCACGATGATGCCAATTAAGTAAGATTTCTCAATAACTGAAAAGATTAGGTGGAAATTCGCAATTGTAAAAACAATAAACCCAATACGCAAAAAACCCACACTAACCTAACTAGACTTGACAAAATCTTGTCTTGTCGTGTACTTTTGTGTCATGTTTTTATGTAGTAGTAAGGATATTACCCAAACGACCAAACATGAACACGACACAGATTGAGTTGACGTCTAGTTTTCGAAAACGAACATGACATGTAAAATTTCGTGACCAAATCCACTGAGACGACCTCAAGCGGCTACGATCTAGAGGACGTCCAACCGGTATGTCATGTGATTGGGCCTCCTACTCCATCGGCACCGTAGGTTGGGGGCGAGGCTGACGCCTTGACCCAAAGTTCTACCAACTATGGGAACATATTTGCGTTCAAAGACATACCTTCAACCACGACTCGATTCCAAGCTCTAGCGTCGTCCTCTAACCGCGCTCCACCGTAGCAGCCATCAGCTTCCGCCGAGTAGGGTTCTAGGGTGAGAAAAATTCTTCCTTTGGTTTTGTTTTCCCAACCTTAAACCAAACGGTTATATAGATGTGCTTGGGACCACAAAAGGAATCTCCCAATTCCCTCTAAAATTCGTGATTATTGCCAATCAATTTGAATTATTAATTGTTTTAATTAGTTTCCATATTAGATTAATCCAAATATATATGATATCTTACCTACATTGTCCGACGCCTCGACCAGTCGACCCCAAGTTCCACTGACTACATATTGGGGATATAAAATATCAATACCACCCCAAAATCATAATGATCATTGATATGACTTATGAGTCTAGAATATTTTTCTCCGGATATGAGGATAAACTCTTCATGCGGTTTCCAAACGAGATCCAAATACCAAAACACGTATTGGAAATAAAATACCAATGTTGCCACAAAACCAAAAGTCTCTATATGAGCTCGAAATATTTAATAAAATCCCCAAAATGGATTTCAAATCAACTGTCCATATGGTCTCTTGATATATGAGATCAAAATATGAAAATATTGAAAATGATACACCAATATTGTGCCAAAGCATAGCGCTCCTTAATATGAGCATGAATTCCCCGAGATGGGTTTTAACTTTTAAGTACCCAAAATATAGGCTGGATGTAACGCATAGGCCAGACCTAAATATATTAAATGGAATTCCGCATCGAGCTACATGTTTCCATTTTTTTCTGCAACAATGATAAGCGACACGATCAATTCAACTTAGACGACGCATTCTTCCTTTCGAAGTTGGAAGGTGTGGAATTGCAAAGTGAAAATTTGAGAGTCGGTGCAACACCGAATATCTAAATATATATTTGAAAAAAATAAATGAAAAATGAATGAAAAATCCCACATTAATTAAACACTAGTCTAACTACAATAATGCAAAATTAGGAGGTTTAAAATGCAACCTTTTTAGGTTATTATAGAGTATTTCTAAATATCGTAAATAAATAGTATATTGGCTTGGGTCAACAAAGCATGTTTAGTCTCTATTTTTGTTCGAGAATTATGTGGTTGAGAATTCTTATTTTGGAAAGTTTCATAAATTATTATTGAATTCATTATTTGTAAGAAGATAATTAATTTCGGAATTATTAAAATAGAGGAATTTGAGGAGTGGAATTGATGCATTACGTGGTGAGAATTTTTCTTGGTCTTAATCCGTTATCGGTTAGAGATGATGGGAATTATTATAAATATTAAACTTTTTATCAAAAGACATAAACGAAAGAGTTAGAATCCAGGTTACATGAAGGTGTGGAGGTTTGTTGTAAACGAGAGGAGTTATTGCTGTCGTTGTCTTGATTCGCGTTTGGAGTTGCCGTTGAGTTAATTATATCGGATTCGATTCTTGGTTAAGGTATGCAAGAATTAATGTTTCGTAAAAGGAAAACGTACCCACCTAGTCTATGGTTGGGTTTTCGGATTTTGCCGTTTTAGTTTGTTGGGAACGTATTAAATGCTTTGGAAATTGGTTAATGATTCTATTTCGATTATATTTTAGTTGTAGAGTATTGGATTCTGTACTGTAATGTGCTTATGCATATATGTTGCTTGAATTATAGAACCAAGACGTAAAGATATTATACGATGTTAATCCTGTGCTTTGAGATTTGTTTAGGATGTGAATTCAGGATTTTTAGATTGGTAAAATCGCTGTTCTCATCTAATGTGCAAAGCTATGAAATCAGTAGATATAAACCCATGTTTATATTTGTTAATTAGGTAGTCATGAATCTAGGTTCGGACATAGTTGACTTGTTAGGTAATTTAATAAGTAATGGTCTTAATTTAGGTTGTGTAGTATTTGTAAATTGGTCATTTTCAGATATGATATATTTATGTGGCCTTGCGAGTTCTCACCAACTTGTCTTTATTCAGTTATTATTAAATATCAATGATTCCATTTGGACTCAAAAATTAAAAAAAAACTTAAAAAAGATAAAGAAATAGTCTTTTTGAAAAATTCATTACTTATTTGGTTTTATACGGATTAAAGCCAAGAAAATGGTTTATACAGGTTAATATTAATATAAATACGTTAATGCATCCAAATTTTGTGTAGATCAATCAATGGCGATAAACGATTTTCCTCATGATGTTCTTAGAATCATTGTCTCTAAACTTTCAAACGAGGTGAAAGACTTGTTGAATTTTGGACGTGTCTGCAAAGAGTGGGAGTCCGTCACTGGTAGGATCCGCTCGCAGCCTGTCACATTTCCTTTGTTACTTCGCATACCACAAGAAAAAGATTTTAGCGCATGCCATATTTACAGCCCGTCGCTTCAAAAGACATTCTCGGTGCAAATCCCTGAATTGAAAGGAGCAATAAACGACGTCTATGCCACTGACAATCAAGGACCCATGCTAGTGTTCCGACATCCGAACACTTTCCACCTTTTTAGTCCTTTCACGCGTACAATGTCAATTAACATACCATTCGTCGAACAAGAGGATACTACTTTGGTAAATATGGGCTTTGCTACAAGTAGTAAAACTAGTTCGCTTTCTCTTGTCGTTGCATTAACTCGGATGTCTTATGCACGGGTATGTGGAGACCGGGCAGGAAATTTTGGAAGTTGTTGATGGATTACGACATAAGTCCCTTCTATCTGTCAAAATCCAGCCCCGTGCTTCTTGATGGTCTATTCTATTGCCTCGACGAGAATGGTAATTATAATTATAATTTTCTTTTTAATTACTCTAGTTTCTTGCTAAGTCTATTGTAACATCCCGAAACAGCAGAAATTTAAAAATTTATAATCAAGGCAATAGAACTCAATAATCAAAGACGAGACTGTTACTTCTCATAAACATAAAAGCGGTGCACCGGATTACATCAGAGTTTGTCAAAAACGATACATGATTACAACAGAACAACAAAAGAAGATAAACATAATCACGTCGACCTCAGTGGTCAGAAAAGAGGATCCTATCCCAAGATGCGCGCGCCCGCTGATCACCACCCAACTGGACCTACAACGGTCCTGAAAAAGATGCAACAACAATGCCTGAGTTTCCATAAGGAAACCCCGTATGCCAAACTCACCTAAATGCATGCAGTAGTACAAATGGACCTATCATACTAGTAGCATGTCATGTCATCAACAGTAAGGAAAACAGTTCCCCCGAAGGGTAACATGGGACATCAGTCCGACAATCATCATCGGGTCTCCCGAGGAGACCTACCGTAGGCACATACGGTCTAACGGAACAAGACGTGATACTCCCCACATGCGGCTACACTAATCATGGGGTTCGACAAGGAGCATCCGCCAAGTCCGCGCCATAAGAAATAGATCTGTAACTTCGTGGTCGAAACCACACCAACGGAGCCGTCACTCGGTCGGTCCATCAATCATCATCTCAGTAGGTGCCCATCTGAGGAACATAGCCGGAACATCATCATCGGCCCATCAATCATCATCGCCGGAACAACATCGGCGACATCACCGGCGCTGCAACGGTGGTCAATCAATACGTACGGCACATCATCGGACGGTCCAGACTGAAGTCTGCCAGGTCATCAGGCTCCACGAGCCGCAAACACCAACCACGCCGCTATAAAAGCAGGGCAGCGACCTCCGTAGCCCCATGAGCCGGTAGTCACCTCACCCAACGACAGTTGCGTGCCCGCACAATCATCATACATTGGGATCCGCGATCCCTCATACCTGCTACACTACAATGAGTTCAATCAATCCATCACATTAGTCACGCTCCATACATGGAGGTGACGCGTCCCGAACACCCAAACTCTTCCACACGGCGGTCCCTGGGCAGGCGCGCGGAACGCGCCCACCGTCACCTCCCGGCTCACGCACAAGGCGAGGACACGGGTTTACGTGGACAAAGTTGGCATTCAAAAAGGGCACCAGGAATTCTGTCCTGTGCAAAAACGGTCGACCGAAAGAGGCAACTCGGTCGACCGTTTCCTCAAGGGAATCAGTCGACCGAAAGTCTGTAACGGTCGAACTATTTGCGCAAAACTTAAGTCCCAACGGTCTACCGAAAGTCTAAAACCGGTCGACCAAAACGAGGTCAAAATCCGGAGTCTGGTCAACATCAATTTAAAACTATCGGTCGACCGACTCAGGGGTCTCGGTCGACCGAAAACTAACAGGGCATCTTAGTATTTCTACGTCATATAACGGTCGACCGCAAACATGCAATATAACCAGTACACTTAAGTTCCGATCGACCGAACCCAAGGAACCGGTCGACCGAAACACAACAGACAGACAAAATATACTACATTCAGTCGACCGCCTGAAGGACCCGGTCGACCGTTAGTCGTCTTCAACCTTGCGCCAGCCGAGGTTTTCCATCAAAACACATCGTCGGAGAGGTCTCCGACCTCCTTCGACCGACCAACACAACCCTCCCACGAGGGTTAACAACAAAATCACACTAGAGAGCGGCATACCTCAAGAGAACGACGAATCCGCTGGAGCCTCGCTCGCGCAACGCCGCCTCCGGAGATCTCGCACGCAACACCCCGCACCTCTCACACCGGGAATGATCTTCCACCTTCGTCACCATCCACACAAGCCTCTGCCTCCTCCACTGCCGCCGGAAGGGAAAGAGAATGGTGAGAGAGAGATCAAAACGAGAGAGAAAAGAGAGAGAGAGAGAGAGAGAGAGAGAGAGAAACTCAGTTATAAATCCAACAAAACCCTTTCCTCGCTACAGTGCATGCCTCCCACACCATCACCTACACTTCCTATACTACTCCATCCCCATGCATACTACTGTGCAACCCTTCTCCCCATGCAAAACCTTCTCTTAATCACCATTAAACCCTAATCAAGGTTAGGGACATAACAATCCACCCAACTTAAGAGGATTTCGTCCCGAAATGAAAACAATAACTCACCGAAAAGCTTTGGATACTGCCTTCTGACGTCCTCCTCGATCTCCCAAGTGGCCTCGCGCTCACTGTGATGCTGCCACCTGACCTTCACCATCGGAATTGTCCTCCTCTTGAGCTGGTGATCCATGCGATCAATGATCTCGACTAGTCTCTCCTCGAGCGACTAGTCCTGCTGGATCTCTGGCACTGTAATCTCGATCACGTGAGCTGGATCTGCAATGTACTTCCTCAGCATCGATACATGGAAGACGTTGTGAAGACCTGAAAACTGCGGTGGCAATGCAATCCGGTAGACAACCTCTCCAACTCGGTCGAGGATCTCGAACGACCCCAGATACCTCGGACTTAGCTTCCCCTTCTTCCCAAACCTCATCACACCTCGGGTTGGGGAAATCTTCAGAAACACATGGTTGCCCACCTCGAAACTCAACACCCGTCTGCGTCGATCAGCATAACTCTTCTGCCTGCTCTATGCTGTGACCAGTCTCCTCCGGATCACATCAACCTTCTCTGAATACATCTGCACAATCTTTGGCCCCACTAACTGCCTCTCGCCCACATCATTCCAGCATACCGGTGATCTGCACGGCCTCCCGTACAACGCCTCGTACGGTGCCATCCCAATACTCGAATGGTAGCTGTCGTTGTAGGCGAACTCTATCAGCGGCAAGTGCTCATCCCAGTGCCCTGCCCAATCCAGTGTGCATGACCTCAACATATCCTCTAAGGTCTGAATCGTCCTCTCTGACTGACCATCTGTCTGTGGATGGAACTCTGTACTAAACCTCAGACGCGTCCCCAAAGCCTGCTGCAGACTCCCTCAAAATCTGGAAGTGAAACGAGGATCTAGATCGCAGATGATGCTCACTGGCACTCCATGCAACCTGACTATCTCCTCCACGTACAACTTAGCCAGACCCTCCAAAGGCAACGTGGTCCTGATCGCTAAGAAGTGCGCCGACTTGGTCAGTCGATCGACTATCACCCAAATCGTGTCGTGGAATCTCCTCGTCTTCGGCAACCCTGTGACAAAATCCATCGTCACGTGCTCCCACTTCCACTCAGGAAGCTCAATACACTGCATCGGTCTCGCTGGCCGCTGATGCTCAATCTTCACCTGCTGACAGACTACGCATCGCTCCACAAACTCTTCAATGTCCCTCTTCATGCCCTTCCACCAGAAGTTCCGCTGCAGGTCTTTATACATCTTCGTGCTCCCCGGGTGAATGGTGTATCTCGCTCTGTGTGCCTCCTCCATGATGTCATCTCTCAGCCCGTCGACCTTCGACACCCAGATCCGACTCCTGAACCTCAAACCACCATCAACCCCTATACTGAAATCTGACTCAGCTCTGGAAGCCAACTGTAGCCGACCAGCTAACTCATCATCCCCATGCTGAGCCTGCACCACCCGTGAGACAGTCTGCGACTCCACACGAAGCCCAGCAATCATTGCTCCCTCTGAACCCTCTGTGAACAGTCTCCACTCTAACAATGCCTCGAGTAGCCTCCACTCCTGGATGCACAGACTCGCAACTGAAACCTCCACCTTCCTGCTCAGCGCATCTGCAACCGAATTCGCCTTCCCTGAATGATAGGAAATGTTGAAGTCGTAGTCCTTAATGGACTCAAGCCATCTGTGCTGCCTCATATTCAGCTCCTTCTGCGAGAACAAATACTTCAGACTCTGATGATCTGTGAAGACCTCGAACTGCTCGCCATAAAGATAGTGCCGCCATGTCTTCAATGCGTGAACTACAGCTGCCAACTCCAGATCATGAGTAGGGTAGTTATTCTCGTGCACCTTCAGCTGCTTCGAAGCGTACGCCACCACCTTCGCGTGCTGCATCAGAACACAACCCAAGCCAATCCCAGACGCATCGCTGTATATCACATAACCTCCACTGCCACTCGGTAGAGTCAGAATAGGCGCTGTCGTCAATCGCCTCTTCAGCTCCTGAAAGCTGTCCTCGCACTTCTGGGACCAAACAAACTTGACGCCCTTCTGCGTCAACGCTGTCAGCGGCGATGAAAGTCTGGAGAAATCCTGTATGAACCGTCTATAATACCCTGCCAACCATACGAAACTCCTGATCTCCGTCACGCTCGTCGGGGCTCTCCACTGAGTCACTGCCTCGACCTTCGCCGGATCCACCGAAATCCCATCAGCTGACACAATATGTCCTAGAAAAGCCACCTGATCCAACCAAAACTCACACTTCGTGTACTTGGCATAAAGCTGCTGATCCCTCAAGATGCCAAGCACAATCCTCAGGTGCTCTCGATGCTGCTCCCTGTCAGGCGAGTATACCAAGATGTCGTCCACGAATACAACGACAAATCGGTCGACGTACGGTTGAAAGGTCCTATTCATCAGATCCATGAATGCTGCAGGTGCATTCGTCAGTTCAAATGGCACCACCAAGAACTCGTAGTGGCCGTACCGCGTCCTGAAGGTTGTCTTCTGAACATCTTCCTCCCTGATCCGTAACTGGTGATAACCCGAACGCAGATCGATCTTCGAGAATACTCTCGTCGTCTGCAGCTGATCAAACAAGTCATCAATCCTGGGCAAAGGGTACCAGTTCCGAACGGTAGCCTTATTAAGCATCCTGTAGTCGATGCACATCCGCAATGACCCATCCTTCTTCTTCACGAACAACACAGGCACTCCCCACGGCGAGACACTCGGTCGGATAAACCCGGAGTCCATCAACTCCTGCAACAGCTTCTTCAGCTCTGTCAACTCAGCAGGTGCCATCCGATAAGGTGCCTTTGACTGAGGTGTCGTACCCGCTACCAACTCGATGCCAAACTCGATCTCTCGGTGCGGCGGTAATGATGGAATCTCTGCTGGAAACACATCTGGGAACTCCTGCACAACCTCTTTATCCTCCAGCATCCTCGTCTCAGGATCAGGAACAACCAGCATGACCACAAACGCTCTGCATCCCTGCTGTATCAGTCTCTGTGCCTTAACTGCAGATACAATCAGACGACCCCCTCTGCTCCTCGTACCTCTGATCAAAACATCTAGCAAGCCCTCCATTAGAATCATGATCTTCTTCTTGCAGCAAAAGACTTGCACGTCGTACTGTGACAGCCAGTCCATCCCCAGTATGACGTCGAAGTCCTCCATCGGTAACAAGACCAGATCTGCCGGAAAATCATGGTCTCCCGAAGCGACTGTGGTGCCGGGGAAATAGCTCCCCACAGTGCCCACCTCACCCATGAGCGTGCTGACCTCCAAAAAACCAGTCAACAGCACAGGGGTCCGACCCAACTCGCTAGCAAACTTCTCCAAAATGAAGGAGTGAGTGGCGCCGCAATCAAACAACACACGCGCTACTAAGCCAGAAACAGAAAGTGTACCTTCCAGGACAGTGTTGGAGTCCCTCGCCTCCTCAGCCTGAATGGTGAAGACTCACCCGGTCTTCCTGCCCTGTCCCGGTGAAACGACTGATCGGCTGCCTCCGCCTCTCCCTGCCATTGGTGGTCCAGACCTCCTGCTAGGCTCTCCCTGCCTAGTCGGGCACTCCCGCACAAAGTGACCCAACTGTCCGCACCCCATGCAAGCTCCAGTGCGCTTGAAGCACTCCTCACCTGGGTGAAACCTCCCACAGAACGTACACGCTCCAGACTGACGTGCTCCTCCTCCATTAAACCTGGGCCTCTTGCCCGGGTTCCCTGCTCCACGACCGAATGGTCGGCTACCGGTGCTCACTGGTGCCTTCCTCGCCTCCTGAAGACACTCCCTCTGGTCCTGCTCTATGATAGTAGCGTGGTTCACCGCATCTGCAAGGGTCCGCGGCATACTGTTGATCATACGTGATCGGAGCGGCTGCCGCAGTCCCTTCACGAACTTCATCGCCCGCTGCTCTGGAGTCACACAGATCTCTGGGTAGTAATGCTCCAAAGCGTTGAACCTGCAGATGTAACTCGCCAGAGTCATCTCCTTCAGCTCCAATGACATGAACTCCTCCCTCTTCCAATCCCTGACATGCTGGGGAAAGTACTGCTCATGAAACACCTCCAAAAACTCCTCCCAGCTGACGTCCTCACGGTCCTCAAATAAAACCGTGGACGAGGTCCTCCACCAGTTGGTCACCTCGCCATCAAACACATAGGTGGCCAGGTCCACCATCCTCTCAATCGCACGGAAAATCTTCTGCATCTTGAAGATCCAGTCCTCCGCTACCTCAGGGGCATTCCTGCCATCAAAACTCGGTGGGTGCTGACGCATAAACCGATCATACTCAGCGCCCACCTCTCTCTGCACATTCTGGGCTGCCTGACGCTCCAGAAACTCGCCCAACCTGTCCCAGTTGGCGTCTCCAGTGTCGTCGCTGGGATCGCGATCACACGGAGAACTCCGCACGCGTCTAGGAGCCATCCGACAGAAGAAACAATCACAAACTTCAGCCATGAATGCATGCTAAAATATAAAATGCATGCGTCCTATTACTACAAGGGTGATTTGATTGGGAACCACATAGGAATCGACCGCTCTGATACCAAATTGTAACATCCCGAAACAGCGGAAATTTAAAAATTTATAATCAAAGCAATAGAACTCAATAATCAAAGACGAGACTGTTACTTCTCATAAAACATAAAAGCGGTGCACCAGATTACATCAGAGTTTGTCAAAAATGATACATGATTACAACAGAACAACAAAAGAAGATAAACGTAATCATGTCGACCTCAGTGGTCAGAAAAGAGGATCCTATCCCAAGATGCGCGCGCCCGCTGATCACCACCCAACTGGACCTACTACTATCCTGAAAAAGATGCAACAACAATGCCTGAGTTTCCATAAGGAAACCCCGTATGCCAAGCTCACCTAAATGCATGCAGTAGTACAAATGGACCTATCATACTAGTAGCATGTCATGGCATCTAACGGAACAAGACGTGATACTCCCCACATGCGGCTACACTAATCATGGGGTTCGACAAGGAGCATCCACCAAGTCCGCGCCATAAGAAATAGATCTGTAACTTCGTGGTCGAAACCACACCAACGGAGCCGTCACTCGGTCGGTCCATCAATCATCATCTCAGTAGGTGCCCATCTGAGGAACATAGCCGGAACATCATCATCGGCCCATCAATCATCATCGCCGGAACAACATCGGCGACATCACCGGCGCTGCAACGGTGGTCAATCAATACGTACGACACATCATCGGACGGTCCAGACTGAAGTCTGCCAGGTCATCAGGCTCCACGAGCCGCAAACACCAACCACGTCGCTATAAAAGCAGGGCAGCGACCTCCGTAGCCCCATGGGCCGGTAGTCACCTCACCCAATGACAGTTGCGTGCCCGCACAATCATCATACATTGGGATCCGCGATCCCTCATACCTGCTACACTACAATGAGTCCAATCAATCCATCACATTAGTCACGCTCCATACATGGAGGTGACGCGTCCCGAACACCCAAACTCTTCCACACGGCGGTCCCTGGGCAGGCGCGCGGAACGCGCCCACCGTCACCTCCCGGCTCACGCACAAGGCGAGGACACGGGTTTACGTGGACAAAGTTGGCATTCAAAAAGGGCACCAGGAATTCTGTCCTGTGCAAAAACGGTCGACCGAAAGAGGCAACTCGGTCGACCGTTTCCTCAAGGGAATCAGTCGACCGAAAGTCTGTAACGGTCGAACTATTTGCGCAAAACTTAAGTCCCAACGGTCTACCGAAAGTCTAAAACCGGTCGACCAAAACGAGGTCAAAATCCGGAGTCTGGTCAACATCAATTTAAAACTATCGGTCGACCGACTCAGGGGTCTCGGTCGACCGAAAACTAACAGGGCACCTTAGTATTTCTACGTCATATAACGGTCGACCGCAAACATGCAATATAACCAGTACACTTAAGTTCCGATCGACCGAACCCAAGGAAACGGTCGACCGAAACACAACAGACAGACAAAATATACTACATTCAGTCGACCGCCTGAAGGACCTGGTCGACCGTTAGTCGTCTTCAACCTTGCGCCAGCCGAGGTTTTCCATCAAAACACATCGTCGGAGAGGTCTCCGACCTCCTTCGACCGACCAACACAACCCTCCCACGAGGGTTAACAACAAAATCACACTAGAGAGCGGCATACCTCAAGAGAACGACGAATCCGCTGGAGCCTCGCTCGCGCAACGCCGCCTCCGGAGATCTCGCACGCAACACCCCGCACCTCTCACACCGGGAATGATCTTCCACCTTCGTCACCATCCACACAAGCCTCTGCCTCCTCCACTGCCGCCGGAAGGGAAAGAGAATGGTGAGAGAGAGATCAAAACGAGAGAGAGAGAGAGAAACTCAGTTATAAACCCAACAAAACCCTCTCCTCGCTACAGTGCACGCCTCCCACACCATCACCTACACTTCCTATACTCCTCTATCCCCATGCATACTACTGTGCAACCCTTCTCCCCATGCAAAACCTTCTCTTAATCACCATTAAACCCTAATCAAGGTTAGGGACATAACATCTATGGTGATGGCAGTGTTTCTTTTGGGTTTGGGAATTATTCATGAGTTAGGATTAGGAAGGAATCTGTCGAGATTAAAAATTGTCGGTTTTGGTTCTTAAACATAAATAAGGATCTTGCTTTCTGCAACATCTTCATAAATTCATAAACCCACATCAAAGAAGTTGCAATTTTTTAGGTATAGTTTGAATAAATAAAGGTTTTGTAGCTTTGATTTTATAAATACATTTTTAGTTGGCAACAAATTCAAATCTTTTATAGTATATGAACTATAATGTTTTGATGAAAAGCACAACCTTTATTGTATTTTAGGTTGGAACCTAATTCAATTATTTATGTATCAAAACTCAGCATTGGTAAAATAAAAACAATATAACAAAATAATCAAATCCGGAAAAAATATTTAATTTAGAAAAACTATTTCAAGCTGAAACACATAATTACAATGTATTTTTTGGGATGATCCAACATTCTATGTAGATGTAGGTTTGAAAATTTTATCTTCTAGAAATATATTTGCTTCCAAATCATACTCTTTTGGGCTATCAAGCACAAACTAATTATTTCACCGGAATCTTAAAACTTCGGAGTTAATGTACAATGTTGCTCTAATTAGTTAGTACTTATTTAGACCCCTCTACTTAGGGCTGAGCATCGGTCCGGACCCGGACCGGACCAGACCGAACTCGGATGCTCCCCGGGGTCCGGACCGAACCTGGACCGATCGGTCCGGTCCAAAAACCCGGACCGGACCGGAGTTTTGAGGGAAAAATTAGATTTTGGACCGGACCGAAAACCGAATTTGTCCTGGGATCCGGACTGAAACCCGGACCGGTCAGATTCGATCCGGACCGAACCTGGACCGATCGGTCCGGTCCAAAAAACCAGACCGGACCAAAATCTGCACAACCCTACCTCTACTTAGTATTTTTATGACTAGAGATGCGATCCTTAGTATCCATAAATAATTTCAACTTAGTATAACAATAAGTAGTTTTTGTCAAAAATATTATTTTCACCCTAATCCGAATGTTACCTATGTTGCAGGTTATTTGGGGACTTTAAAGTTTCATGAGATTGCTCATAATGTTGTATTAAATATTCTACCAAATCTAGTTTTTGCTCCTTTTTGCCCTCAACTTCTTGCGCTAGAGCCAAAAAATCGTCGCAGCTACTTGGTGGAGTCCGATGGGGATCTTTATTCTGTCTTCACAAGCATGACCTTTAAGGATGATGGTTTGATTAATATTTTTAAGCTGAATTGGAAAGAGATGTCGTGGACAAAAGTTGATAACTTGGGAGATGATATTGCACTATTTTTGGGATCGACACAGGCTTTGGTGGCAAGGGTTGATCCGAAGTTAGTAGGACATGAGTTCGGGGCGAAGAATATTAAAGTGTTTGACTCTGTAATGCTTGACACATGATCTACCTCAATTCGAGCACATACTAGTTTGGTTAACGACCATGTCCTTTTCCATGAGCAAGAAACTTCTCCGAACCTAAATCTCGACAATACAAACACCAACAACATTTGGTTTCTTCCCGGGTCAACTTCATTTTCCTGTCAACATATCGATTTCTCGGACGATGATGTTGAGACTGATGGTGGTGATGAAACAGACTCTGAAGACGACGATGACACTGATGGTGATGATGAAACATACAGTGACGATGACGATGAGACCGATGGTGGTGATGAGACAAATTATATTGACGATGATGAGACTGATGGTGGTGATGAAACAGCCTGTGATGAAGATGATAAGACTGCTGCTGCTGATGAAACAGACTCAGATAACGACGATGAAATTGATGGTGGTGATGAAACTTACTATGATGAGAACTATGAAGATGATGCCGATGAAGGTGACAATGACCATGAAGACGAAGACGATTACGATGACAATGAGAAAGAAGTTAACAAAGATAAAGGAATAAACCATGATGAGAATAAAGATGACGAAGACGACTTAGATGATTGTGATGGAATAGAATAGGAAATCGACAATGGAAGTTATTGAATTTGCCCCCCATGGGTAGTTCAGTCGGTTAAGTCTCACCCGCTTTGGTGGGACGCAGGTTCGAATCCCCCCATGCCTTAGCACACCTTCTTTGGTAGTTGGGACCCTTACTCAGGCGAGATTAATAAAGGGGACGGGTCCCATATAACCCCAGGACTTATAGTCTGACCGTCGTCCAAAGGGTGGTGGTCCGGTGAGTTCTCTGGTTAGCAAAAAAAAGTTATTGAATTTGTGTTTGTTTATGATATTATTTCTTAATTTTGAATTTACAAATGAGGGGAATATATATGGCTGCATAATAGACGTTAGAGGAGATATGAGTTTCCTATTACAGAAGATTGTGATTTGCTATGCTGTGTATGAAATCATTGTTTTCTTTGATGAAGATATCCATTGATGTTGTTTCCTTTGGCGAAGATAGTCGTTGATCACTAGTGCAAAATAGGCTTTACTCGTCGCCCAATAGACGTCGACCGTTATAACCACCGACGTCTAGTGGGGAGAGGACAGAATGGACGTCGGTCCTTATAGAGGCCGACGTCTATTGGGTACTATAGACGTCGGGTGTAGGAACACTGAGTGTAGCCGACGTCTATAGGGTATAGACGTCGGCTATAGACGTCGGTTGTTTGTGTACCTTGTGAATCCGACGTCTATTGGGTATAGACGTCGACCTATAGACGTCGGTTGTCTATAACAGCCGACGTCTATAACCCATGCATATAGACATCGAGGTATAGACGTCGGCGTTATGTAACATCCGACATCTATAGGTCTTAAAGAAATCGAACAGACGTGTTTTCTTTCATTCATTTCAAACGAAACCCACCCAAACCCTAGCCGTCCCGCGACCGAACTCTCCTCCGCGACCGATCCACACCGTCTACGGCAACGCAGCGAGCTCCCAAGCTCTCCTCCACTTCTCCGGCCCTCTTCCCCTTCTTCCTCCGTCTTCCTCCGTCTTTCTCCACATGTAAGTTTTAAGTTCGTTTTTTGTTGTTTAAGTTCGTCTTCCTCCGTCCTCCGTTTTTCTCCACATATTATTTCTAAGCTAGCCTTCATCTCGTGTCGTTTGCAGCCGTCACCGCACCATCTCGTGTTGTTTACAGCCGTCACCGCACCATCTCGTGTCACCGAACCACAAAGAGCTACTCCGGCATCACATCATTCCCCTCCTCTGGTTCGTGCTTATCTTTGATTGAGCATTGAGGATTGAATGTTGGATTTATCTTTGTCCATAAGTTCAGTAATTGTAAAAAAACATGTCTGTTTAAATGTTTTTAAGTAAATTTAATGTTTGATTGAGGATCATGTAAGTTCATTTGAATGATCATCGACTAAGGATCACATGTGGACGTGTTGGTAGACAAAAAAATTTCCCATGCCAAGTGAAGTGAAAAATGTAATAGATTTCGAAAAGTTAGATATAATTATTATGTTCTATAAGTTATACCATTGGAATATTCTCGTGTTTTACAAAATAATACAAATCCAATAACGTATATTTCAAACTATACTATTGTTAGAGAATAGTCTAAATTAGGATATTCTCTTAGGTCATAAGTTGTAAGGTCTATCACTTTTGTCAATATCACACTTTGATAACTAAGATTTGTTAATTCCGTTAGTGATATCTTCAAAAATCTTTAGGTAAAAGCATGCACCCTTTCACGTAATTCACGTAATCATATTGTTTGATTAGGTTCTCGAGGAATAGGGAAATCATATTTTTTTAATACTTGCTTTTAATATTTTAAATGTTTATTGCCTTAATTTTTTGAATTTTTAATATTATGATAATAACTCATTGCCCCCCTTAAACAACTTGGACTTTAATAACCCAAAGCAAATGATTAGACAATATTTGCTAAGTCATTCATCATATAGGATTTGCATGCATTGTATTTTTCTATTATTTACGATTTCAGTCGTAGATTGCTGGCATAAGGTACGTACTATCTTTCACTATTCATTCATTACAAAGCACGCATTAGTTAGTAGGACTTGCATTGGAACAAGAGTGAGGTGTTTGTTTGGTGTGTTGTTTGTTAGATTAAGGTATGAAAAACACTTAGGGGCAGTCACCTATAGGAGATGAGGTGGGGGATTTCATCACCCTTTCCTTGGCCCAGAAACCACTTAATAAAAGAGCCTTAATAAAATCAATTAGACGTTGGCCCCTAGGATTTTCGGACGCATTAAGGACAGGAAACCGTTTAAGACCGTTATGGCCTGAATGTTGTTGCCCATCTAGTCTCCCTGAGATTTTAGGAACCTCCGGGTTCTTGATTTCCTATAGATTAGTGGTCCTCGATGTTTAAGACCGTTTCGGCCTGAACGTCGTAGCCCATCTAGTATCCCTGAGATATTAGGGACCTCCGGGTTCTTGATTTCCAACAGACTAGTGGTCCTCGGTGGGACCTCAAAGTTAGGCGTCGTCTATTACTAAGGACCTATAGTGGACTTTAGACTTGTTTTGGCCTTGATTGCTTAGTTAGATTTCTAACCTTCCTTATTCCACGCTAGATTAAGGACTTCATCTCTTCTCCTACGAGTCATTCTTTTCTCATCTTAATATCTCCGAATCTTCTCATCTACGAACACATTCTTTTAAATTAAAATTTTATTTATTTTCTGCAATAATAACTATCATTTTTGCCTCTGTTTAGATTGAAATGGATCGAGAGTGGATTGTTTCAAACAGATTGAGTGATGAGTATGAGAAAGGAGTGAATATGTTCTTAGAGGTTGCCAAAAAACATTCTAAGAAAATGAAAGACAATGACATGGCGTATTGTCCGTGCAATAAGTGTCATAATATGTCAGTGTTGACTTTTCGGAAAATGAAAGATCATTTGTTTGAGAAAGGTTTTGACCCAAATTAGAGATGGTGGATATGACACGGTCAAAATGAATCATTTAGTCGTTCCAAGAATGATGGAGAAGATGTTAGTGTGGAAGATTACTTAGAGGAAATGGTTCAGGATATGGCTGAAAAGTTTTCGTCCAACCCCGATTTACTTGGTAATTTGTTGAGTGACAATGAGAAGCCGTTGTATAAGAATTGTACCAAATTCACTAGATTGTCAGCGGTGTTGAAGTTGTACAATTTAAAAGCTGGAAATGGTTGGTCCGATGTGAGTTTCACATCAATGTTGAAGTTAGTGAAAGAGATGCTTCCAGATGATAATGAGTTGCCAGATAGAACTTATGATGCAAAGAAAGTGTTGTGCCCTATGGGAATGGAATATAGGAAGATACACACATGCCCGAACGATTGTATATTGTATAGGGGTGAGTTTGAAAACTTACATTCCTGTCCCAGGTGTAATGTTTCAAGATACAAAATGAAACGTAGTGGACCAAACCACAATGAAGAGGCTGATGAGATGAAATCAGCGTCGAAAAGGTGTATGAACGTGTAAGGAACATTGAATGTGAATTTGGAAAACCGTACAAACGAGCAAACGACAAAGGTAGTTGGAAAAAAAGATCCATTTTTTTGATCTCCCTTACTGGAAAACTTTAGAAGTTAGACATTGTATTGATGTGATGCACGTTGAGAAAAATGTTTGTGATAGTCTTGTTGGCACTCTGTTGAACATACCTGGTAAAACCAAAGATGGATATAATGCAAGACCTGATCTTGTTGATATTGGTATACGAGCAATGTTGGCACCAGAGAAGAAAGGAGATCGGAATTACTTACCTCCAGCTAGTCATACATTGTCTAGAAAGGAGAAAAGAATTCTCTGTCAGTGTTTGCACGATGTAAGGGTTCCACAAGATTATTCTTCAAATGTCTGTAGTCTTGTTGTTATGAAGGATTTGAAACTTGTGGGGATGAAGTCTCACGATTGTCACACTTTAATGCAGCAGTTGTTACCTGTAGCACTGAGATCCATATTACCGAAAGATGTTAGACATGCAATAATAAAGTTGTGTTCCTTTTTCAATAAGATTTGCAGTAAAGTAGTCGATCCTGTGCAGTTAGATAAGTTACAGAATGAAATTGTGGTCACATTATGTCAGTTGGAGATGTTTTCCCCCCTGCCTTTTTCGACATTATGATTCATCTTGTTATTCATTTGGTTAGAGAAGTTAAATTGTGCGGACCAGTTTTTTTAAGGTGGATGTATCCTTTCGAGCGTTATATGAAAGTGTTGAAATGTTATTGCAAAAATCTTCAAAGACCAGATGCTAGTATTGTTGAAGGATACATAGCTGAGGAGGTTATCGAGTTTTGCACTGGATACCTAGCAAACACCAAAACTGTTGGACTTCCGAAGAATCGTCATGATAAACGTGCCGATGGTAAAGGGACACATAGGATGAAAATGTTAAATCCAAATGACGATGACTTAATGACAGCATATTTTTATGTGTTGTGCAATTCGAATGAAGTTCAACCTTACCTAAATGAACACATGAAGTTTCTAAAGGAAATAAATCCTTTGTGGAGTGATCAACAAGTAGTTAATAGTCACAATAAGAATTTCATCTCTTGGTTAAAAAATCTAGCATACAAGCGTGATGTTTCTGAGACAATACAGTGGTTGGCTTACGGTCCGCATTCTGTTGTTATAAGTTACAGTGGTTATGATATCAATGGATATTCTTTCTACACAGTTTGTGAAGATACGAAAAGTGCTGTTCAGAACAGTGGCGTCACCTTAATAGCAGAGTCTTTGCATGTGTCTAGTTCTAAAGACAAGAATCCTGTATACGCCGACATGTCCTATTACGGTGTAATTGAAGATATATGGGAGCTAGACTTTGTTAAATTCAAAGTACCTATATTTAGATGCAAGTGGGCTGATAATAAAAATGGAGTTCGAGTGGATGACTATGGCTTCACTTTAATTGATTTTTCAAAAAAAGGGTATAAATGAGAACCTTTTATTCTAGCTTCCCAAGCGAAACAAGTCTTCTATGTGGCTGATCCATGTGATAAGAAATGGGCAGTAATTTTGGAAGGGAAGAAAAAAATTGTATCAGATGATAGCCTGATTGAGAATGAAGAGACACCACCTTTCTCTAAGCAAGCACCTGAGTTGAACTCAGTAGATGAAGAAATAAATGTTGAGACTTGTATGTTTAGAGATGACCACGGTGAAGGTATATGGATTGAAAATCCATTAAGGAAAAAAAAACAGTAAAGGTGCAAATTTTCTGTTGTAACACATTGTAATAGACTTTTAATGTCTTTACCTTATTTAATTACTTGAATTTATCTTTTATAGTATAATGGCTCCGAAAAAGAAACCCACTTCCTCCGAGTCTGAAGGCTCGAAAACATACAGTACACGAGGTCCTTGTCTCATGAAAGAATTCGTGGGCAGAAGAAATAAAGACGGTAGAGTTCCAATCCAGTTTGATGACCGTCTTGAGCCGTTAGGCATGCTATCTGATAATTGAAAAAGTTTTCTGGGTAGCTTAGCGAGGGCCAAAGTTGACATTTGTTTATCCAGTTAGGCTGATGTAGATGAGAAGTTGAAGGACACAATATGGGATAATGTGCAGGTAATGATTCCATTATAGATTTCTATAGTTTTAGTCGAACTTTTGATATATATAAAGTTAACGTGTTGTAGGAATCTTTTGAGTTCCAATCCACTGATAAGTTGAAGAAAAGGTGGATGACATACATGTCAGTTCGTTGGAGGGATTTCAAAACAAATTTAACGAACAAGTACATATTCGGAGACTACCAGGATAGAAATCCATGCGATGTCTATAACTTTATCACTCCGAATAAATGGGAGCTATTCAGAAAATCCAGAGATAGCCCGAAGTTTGAGGTAACTGAGTTTAATTTATAATATAGTAACTGAGTTTCAAAACAAATTTGTTAGTTATTGATTTTAGTGACAATCTAATAAACTTGATTTTAGGCCATCCGAGCAAAAAACCAAAAGATTAGATTTTCTAACAAGTATACCCATCGTATGTCTCGATCGGGGTACCAAAAGTTAGAAGCACAAATGATGGCTGAAAAAATTGCTCAGAAGAAACATGAGGCAATTGACTACGGTATGAGTGAGGAGCAAGCAAGTAACCTATCTCCTCCATCTCCCGTAGCTCATTGTGATTCTTGGAAGAGAGCGAGAGTAAACTCCAGAGGGGAGTACGCCACAGACGAGTCGCAAGCGATCAGCTCGAAGATAGTAAGTTGCATCACTTATATATATGTTATTAATTCAGAATTATTAATTTTATATTTTTCAAATGTTAGTAAATATTGTTTTAAACATAGGACTCTCTGAAGTTGAGAGAATCTCAAGGCGAATTTGCTTCCGATGGTCGGAATGATATTCTACGCGAGGCCTTGGGAAACGATGAACACCCCGGTCGTGTGCGAGGGGTAGGGAGTAGAGTTGGAGTTCGACAATATTATGGGAATACTCAACGGTCTACTTCGTCGACTGGTCATACCAAATGCCAGCAAGAGATCGCAGATTTGAAGAATATGTTGCAACTTGTTTTGGAGAGATTGGATCGTTTGCCTAGTTCTCCTACCCGTCGTAAGACCGTTTCTTCCGCGGAGACTACTCCAGTTCCGCCAGTGTTCCACCCTGATCGACAAGATGATTTCGTGTCTCATTCTCGAGAATTGTTCCTCGTCGATGGTCCCTCGTTTAGAAAGTTCGCGGATGGATCTAGATGTGCTTTATTTGTCGAAGACCCTGATCGAAGATTGGTGGGACACGGGAAAGTTTATAACATCTCCAGACACCACTTCACAGAGGTAGGAGAGGGAGAATTGAAGGTTGCAGTTGAGAGTTGCTTAGATCCTGGTTCTTTTGTGCCATATCCGGAAGAAGAGATTGTTACACTCGGCGATGCTATCGGTGGGTTCGTACGGTGGCCTAGTTATTTAGTAGAGCTAAACGACAAACATGAGGTATAGTTTAACTTTGAAAGACTTTAAACTTCAAATTTGTTAACAATTGTATTTTACCGGTTGTATACATATCTGTAAGGTGTCAAGTCCCTGGAGCAAAGGGTCAAACAACCAATCTCCGATTAACATTAATTCGCTTCCAAGTAGGTGCAAAATGTTGTATCAATGTATGGTAGGTAGGGAAGCACAATCCTTAAGTACCTGGGAGTTGGAGGGGGATAAATGGTTGCCTCCGGCTTTGTACATCACCAAAGAGGATATCATGCAGTTCTTGACGATGGATTCGTTGTGTATCATGATTATCGACGTGCAAGAGAAGTAAGTGTTTTTTTTGTATACAATGAAAGGTATTGAATAATTTTATCGAAACTGTAATGAGAGTACGTTCTCTCCATTTTTTGTTAATTAAGTTAGGAACATAAATTTAGCAAATTTTTATGTTTGTAGTACCGGAAGCAGGTTGGAAATACAGAATGTGGTTACTACGTGATGAAATACATGGAGGAAATCCTCGAATTGGCAACTCAAGACGTATGCCTATCCGAGGTAATGTAGATCGTTATTTAATTGTATAGTTGTAGTTTCAATATTTAGTTATTAACATTCAACACACTTGTATTTTTTTGATAGGTTTTCCCAAAAAGTAGTGATCCCTTCTCGCAACAGGAGCTCGATGAAACTCGCGACCGATGGACTCTCTATTTTATCAGAAACATGTTGATGAACTAAGAGGTTCTCCTGTCACTAACATTTTTTGTAATTTAGTTAACAAAAGTGCACTTGTATTACAAACCTACAATTTATGCCTTAATATAATCGCCTCAATTTTAGAATGAATGCCAATTGTTTATGAATTAATTGCAAGTGTGTTGAATATCAATTGTGTATGTTTGTATGTTTGTGTTTGTGCATGTATGGTTGTATGTTTGTGTTTGTGCATGTATGCTTGTGTGTTTGTGCTTATATGTACATGTGGATGAAAGTGTGAGCATATGTGAACAAATTTGGTGCAGGTTGTATGTACACGAATACGATGACTTTGTACGTCACCAAAGAGGATATCATGCAGTTCATGGCGATGGATTCGTTGTGTATCATGATTATCGACGTGCAAGTGAAGTAAGTGTTTTTTTGTATACAATGAAAAATATTGAATAATTTTATCAAAACTATAATAAATTATAATTTTTATACTTGTAGACATCTTTACGACGCCAGAAGGTCAATATTTCCCGAGGATCAAGTATTTGGATTTATCAGTCCATCTACATATATATACGGGAATGACGATAAATCGGGTCAACTTAGGACATTCTTTAAAGAAGAAGACAAAAGATATTATCTGCTCCCTTATCATGAGAGGTAAACTTTGTAATTCAAAGTGAAATTTTATTTTGTAATAAGCTTCTAATTATATATATAACATGGCTCATTGGATGCTTGTCGTTGTATGCCCCACGACTAATTCGGCATATTGGTTTGATCCGTTGGGGTCGAATAAACCAAGGGACTCAATAAAAAACTTCTAAATATGTAAGTTCGTTTAGTCGTGAATAAAGTAATTTGTGGATTTTTATTAGTATTATTGAATGATATTTTAACTTGTGCTACTCAGGGCAATTAAGGTTTACAGAGCTTTAGGTGGTAGGAGAACAACCACAAAAGCATGAATAACATGACATGGAATGAGAGTACGTTCTATCCCATTTTTGTTAATTAAGTTAGGAACAAATATTTAGCGAATTCCTATGTTTGTAGTACCGGAAGCAGGTTGGAAATACGGAATGCGGTTACTACGTGATGAGATACATGGAGGAAATCCTCGAATTGGCAACTCAAGACGTATGCCTATCCGAGGTAATGTAGATCGTTATTCAATTGTATAGTTGTGTAGTTTCAATATTTAGTTATTAATATTCAACACACTTGTATTTTTTTGATAGGTTTTCCCAAAAAGTAGTGATCCCTTCTCGCAACAGGAGCTCGATGAAACTCACGACCGATGGGCTCGCTATTTCATCAGAAACATGCTGACGAACTAAGAGGTTCTCCTGCCAATAGTATTTTTTGTAATTTAGTTAACAAGTGCACTTGTATTACAAACCTACACTTTATGCCTTAATATAATCGCCTTAATTTTAGAATGAATTAATTGCAAGTGTGTTGTATGTCAATTGTGTATGCTTTGTATGTTTGTGCATGTATGGTTGTATGTTTGTGTTTGTGTTTGTGTTTGTGCATGCATGCTTGTGTGTTTGTGCTTGTATGTATATGTGGATGAAATTGTGAGTATTTGTGAACAAATTTATAGGTGAACGAATTTGGTGCAGTTGTATGTACACGAATACGATGACTAAAACAATTTCGTCGGATGCTTTTTTTTGTCCAGGTTTAGGAATAGACGACATATGTTGTTATTAGCCGACGTCTATTCCTCTGAAGAAAGGAATAGACGTCGGCTTTATATGGAATCCGACGTATATTCATTAGGAATGGACGTCGCATGTTAGTTCACCGACGTCTATCCCTAAAGAATATACGTTGTCTGTCGTATAACCAACGTCTATCCCTAAAGAACAGACGTCGGGTGCTATATCACCGACGTCTATGTGTTAACGAATACACGTCGGCTTCTACGTATAGCCGACGTATATTCTTTGGGTATAGACGTCGGCTATACTATAGCCGACGTCTATGTATAGACTACACACACATAGACGTCGGATCGGGGAGTGCTTATATCCAACGTTTATAGCCCCGTACATCCGACGTATATTCCCTTTTCTGTAGTAGTGGATGTTGATGAGGATTTTCCTTTGATTGGCGGTGATGATCGTTTTGTGTCTGAGCCAACTTAATATTTTAACACGCCCTCTCAAGTTGGATCCGGATATGTTGAAGGATCCCAACTTGTGAAGAATACTATGGAATTGTTTCTAGTCCCAAGATTTGGTAAAGATATCTGCTAGTTGATCTTTGTTTTAAACATAGGGAAATTCGATTTCTTTAGTTTGAATTTTTTTTCTCTGATGAAATGACAATCCACCTCTATGTGCTTTGTTCGTTCATGGAATACAGAATTGGAGGCGATGTGGCGAGCAACATGATCATCACAGTACATTTGCATAGCTCCTTGCATGTAAGGAACCTTCATTTCTCTGAGGAGTTGTTTGAGTAAAATTAGTTCCCTAGTGGTAGATGTCACGGCCCTGTATTCAGCTTTAGCACTGGACCTTGCAACAACGTTTTGCTTCTCCATGTGACTAAGTTTCCAGCAACAAATGTAAATAACGCTGTGATAGATTTGCGATCGTGGCTACTAGCTCAATCTGCATCAGAGTAGCAAATTATTGAATTAGAGTTGTTTCTTTTCATCCATATCCCTTTGACTAAGTGTTTTCTTTAAATATCTAAGAATTATGTCTATGATGTCAAGGTGGTGTGTGTGGGGAGCAAGCATGAATGTGCTTATTGTGCTAGCAGCATAAGTTATGTCAGGTCTGGTAACAGTGAGATAAATAATTTCCTACTAATCTTTGGAATTTCCCTACATCGTTTAGAGGTTCCCCATCAGTGGGACCAGCCATTCGATTAGTCTCGATGAGGGTATTGGCAAGTTTGATCCTAATTTACCAGTTTCTTAAAGAATATCTATGACATATTTCCTTTGAGATAAAAACAAACATTTCTTAGAATATGCAATTTCAATGCCCAAAAAATACTTCATGAATCCTAGTTCTTTGATGTCAAATTTATTTTTAGATAAGATTTCACAAGGTTAATGTCGTTATCACTATTTCCTGTGATTATGATGTCATCTACATATACAAGAACAATTGTGGTGATGTTGTTAAAATGCTTGTTAAACATATATACATCAACAGAACATTTAGTAAAACCAATTTGAATGAGAGAGTGATTGAGTTTTGCATACCATGCTCTATGAGATTGTTTCAAACGATAGATTGATTTGTTGAGATTGCGAACTTGATAGTAAGGGGAGTTGTACCCTGGAGGAGGAGTCATGTAGACTTCTTCTTCTAGAGATCCTTGAAGGAAGGCATTTCAAACATTGATCTAATAGAAATTCCATCCATAATTGACGGTAACAGACAAGAGGACTCTAACAATGCACATTTTTGCAACAGAGGCAAAAGTTTCTAGATAATCAAGTACATAGGTCTGGGTATACCCCTTAGCAACCAGTCTAGCCTTGTATCAGTCAATAGAGTCATTACTATTGTACTTAATTTTATATATCCATTCACATTCTACAGGTTTAATCTCAGGATTCGAGGGCACCAAAGTTCATGTTTGATTTTTTTCTAATGCTTCTAGCTCTTCTTTCATGGCTTTTTTCTAATGTTTTATTTAAGCAGGTATAACCAAGTTGTGAGAAAAAAATTATCGATAAAAGTAATAAAGAATTTAAAACTGTTGTATGACTTAACCGAGGCTGGGCGCCAGGTGTTAGTGTGAATCATCTCCAAATGTTTCCCTGTTTTATTTGTAGAAGCATAAAAAGGTAGCCTGGTTTGTTTTGCGAGACGATAAATTTCACAACATAACTCATTATTATGATTCAAACTAGTAAATAATTGTTTTAAAACAGGAAAAGACGGGTATCCCATGCGTTTGTGCAAAAGATTGGGTGTCTTGTGAGACACATTATTAGAATGTAAAGAATTGTTCGAGCTGTCTAAAATACATAGGCCATTTATGAGGATGTCTCTACCAATCATTGATTAGTAGCATATCATACATCGTTATATATCCTTTATTTAACCTCAATTGTGTGCTACTCGAGTGTTTGTTTTTAGTATTTCAGGTATTAAGTAATAAAGAAGAGAAATAAAGAGAAATGACTAAAATGTAAGAAGAAAGGACTCAAATGAAGCAAAGTGGACATGTTTGTCATACACAATGACCCATCTGCAAATCAGGAAGGACCTAGATGTAATCTAGAGGGACCTAAACCTACAAAAAAATGTCGGGTGCAAAAATCCTTCAATACCATGATCTTAAGAAGTAGTTGGAAAATTAAAGACAAACGGACTCGGATCAGTAGACCAGAAGCGCACCCTATGTGCAAAATACAACATTAAAGTTGTTGGATAAAAATAGGGAGGATCATAAGCAAATGATCCGCTAGTAGCAAATTTTGATCCACCATTGGCAAATTAATTTGCTCTAATTCGGCCCCAATTTCTACCGTGGCTTTGTGTCGATTATTTGGGTGCACCAGACTACAGAGAAAGTGATTACAACCATCAGATTGCTTCCACATCCATCCAAACCCTTATTCTTCTATAATAGCAATATTTCTTCTACCTTTCTTCTTCTTCTTCTTCTTCTTCTTCTTCTTCTTCTTCTTCTTCTTCTCCACTTCCACCATTAGAGTAGGTTAGGTTTTATCCAATTTGGCTGCAAGTAGAGGAAGGTGGATGAAGGTTGTAATCTCGCATTTCCAAATTAATCTAAGGTTGGATTCATGTTCCTCTTGTCATTTACTTTCTTTCTATCCATTTAGTTTTTGATTTTGTTCGTTAGTTTTCTAGTTAGAGTTTTATGCTATGTTTAGTCTTAATCTCTTTCTTTCCATGCTTGTTCTTATGATTAGTGAGTAGATCCACCCCATTTGGGGTGGAGGCAATGTAGTTTATGGTGAAGTGTATGATGTGTTCTTCTTATCTTATCCCATTTCATGTGCTTAATGTATATCTATACTTGTAACTTGCTAAACCTTGTATGGAGAAGACCTGGAATTTGTCTAGTCAATGCCTAGAGGCATTCGAGGAGTTCAAACGTGCGATGGTGTCTTAATCAGTACTAGCACTTCCAAGGTCCAACATGGAGTTCGAGGTAACCACGGATGCTAGCGACACGGCTATTGGAGTTCTAGAGCAAGACAGACACCCGATTGCTTATGAGAGTCGTAAGCTAAATCCTACAGAGAGGAGGTACTCCATGCATGAGAGAGAGCTCACAACCGTTGTGTATTGCCTAAGGACTTGGAGAGTCTACTTGTTGGGAAGGCATTTCACGGTGTATACGGACAACGTGGCCACGAGTTGTTTTGAGAACACAAAGAAGTTGACGCCAAAACAAGCAAGATGGCAAGATTATTTGGCCGAATTTGATTTTGAGCTCAAGTACAAGCTTGGGAGGCTTAATCAGGTCGCCAACGCGCTTAGTAGTTGGGTTACCGAAGACACGGGGGATGAGGCAACCTTGGTGACTATCGTAGGGGTCCAAGGGGACATCCTTGACAAGATTAGAGAAGCTACACAAGCTGACACTGGGTCCAAGCGTATTAGTTTGCATATTGAGGAAGGTTTGACGAGATACTTCTAGAAAGATGATGGGATCATCTGGGCAAAAGGGAGA
The DNA here is from genome assembly GCA_963682175.1 of Triglochin maritima. Taxonomy (NCBI): domain Eukaryota; kingdom Viridiplantae; phylum Streptophyta; class Magnoliopsida; order Alismatales; family Juncaginaceae; genus Triglochin; species Triglochin maritima. The sequence goes on from OY821789.1 coordinate 31,825,272, forward strand.
CAACCCTACGTGCCCAAGTCAGGGGACTTGAGACGCATGCTTTTGCATGACACACACGATGCGCGATACGCTGGTCATCCGGGGTCGGAGAGGGCCACAACTTTGTTGGGGAGTAGCTAGTTTTTGGCCGAACATGGAGAAGGATGTGAAACTCTATGTGAGGGCATACCTTGTGTACCAACAAGACAAGGTGGAGAGACAAGGGGAGAATGGTCTCCTACAACCTTTGCTAATATTGGAGGGTCTATGGGTAAGTTGTTCTATGGACTTTGTTTCAGGTTTTCCTAAGGTGGACGGTTACACATCGATCATGGTAGTTATGCATAGATTCTCGAAGTATGGGGTGTTTATTGCCACACCAAGGGTATGTACGGTGGAACATGCATCAACATTGTTCATGAGGAACGTGGTGAAACATTGGGGGTCTGCTGAGAGACATCGTGGGCGATCGAGGTGCATGGTTCACGGGGAAGTTTTGGAAGCATTTGTTTGAGCTGCTAGGGACGCAACTCAAGTTCTCTACCAGAATTCACCATGTTTTCCATTGAGCTACCAGAGAGGCTCAAGTTACGCCATGTTTTCCATGTAAGCAATCTCAAGAAGTAACATGAAGATAACAAAGATCTGGAGCGGGCAAATCCGAGATGGGCACCGCCAACTATCCGAGTTACTTTTGACAAGGAAGCGGAGGCTATGTTTAGGAAGAAGAAGTGAGGGGGGAGTAGGCGTAACCGCCAGGTGTTCTACTTAGTTAAGTGGAAGGGGCTACCCGAAGAGGAAGCAGCGTGACTTTGTGGGAATATGAGGAGATGATCAGCAAATTCCTTGCCGACCAAGCCATGGGTTCGTCGAGGGTGACGAATGTGTTAGGTGTGGGAGATTTGTCACCACCTTGAGATTGAGGGAAATGCCTAGGGTGCACCAAACGGGTGTGTCTAGTAGCCGGGGCTACTCGAGAGACGAAATAAGTGCAAAATTGGTGGCTCGGAGCGTGGGGCACGTGGAAGAACACCAAGACTTGGGATCCAGGGATACCCAAGGGAGGTCGAGAAGCATTCAGGAAGTGTGGCGCGAGCATGGTACTTGGGAAGTGTTAGGTGCGCGCTAGGCAACGCTCGGGCAGCTTGAAATGCCTAGTTGGAGCGCGAAGGCAAGCGTTACCTAGGATTGGGGGCGCATGCGCTTGGGAAGCTGATGCATTGCATACATTGCATCATATGTCTTTCATTTAGATTAATTTTATATCAATAAATGCTACTAAGGTATGTGTTTAGTCTTATTTACAGAATACAGGGACATGAATGCAAATTACCCATATCCCGAGCATAAACGCGTGCAAGAGACTCATTTCTATCATAAAGACCAAGTCAAGATTATCGGGTTTCAAATGGAAGTCCATCCAAGCATAAAATCATTCAAAGACCTAATTACAAAAAGACCAAGGACTTAAGCACAAAAGTAGCCAGAGACTTAATTGCTAAAAGCCGAGGACCCGACTGCAAATTACAAGTACCAAAATATTAGTTTGGAGAAGTTCTAAAGAAAAATCAATTTGGATCTCCAAATATATATAAGAATTAATTCGGAGCTCAAAAGAAAGGAAAGAAATCATCTGGATGCGCAAAGGACATTGAAATCATACCATAAACACACAGGAAAAATTCGGATCCAATCAGAGCAAATATTGTGGCATTTCCGCCGCACAACACATATAAAATGCGGCGATTCCGCCGCCCCCTTTGGATCCGTGGCCCCGGATTTTGTCCAGTCGTTTCATGACGCGTGTACTTTCCTATTTCATACTTGGGTCCCTTGTATCGGCTATAAATAGCCCCGGAAACAATGTTGTAGGGAGCTTTTTGATTATTCCATATTTTAGTAATAAAATTCTGATCTTTTATTTTTGTGTTTTTAGTTTTCTTTTGTAGTTTCTCTAGGACCCCTTCTCCTTCCCTCCATCTATGAGTTTCTAACTCTCTCCAAAGGGTGGGGGTGACGGATTTAGGGTGATGAGAAGAGAATGATGTTATTATTTTAATTTCGTATTAGTATATTTTGATTACTTGAGTTTATGTTGAATCATTTATCATGTAATGCTTTATAACTAATATGATTTATTATAAGTTTCAGATTTCTCTAAACAAAACCCGACATCTAAACCTCCACCCGCTGGACTCTCATCCATCTTTGCTTTATTTTTAATTTGTTTTTGTTGTTCTTGCTTTAGATCATTAAAAAACCAAAAAAATCTCAAACCAAACATATTTCTCTCTATTTCCTTCTTAACTCGAAAATCACAAAAATAACAATATCTCTCCCTCCTTGTGTTCGACCCGTACTTGCCACGTCTTCATCGACGCCGTGCACTTGCGGTATAAATAAAAATCTCATCAAGTTTTTGGCGCCGTTGCCGGGGAGGCGACAAAGATTTTGTTTATTTTTTTGTGATTTCGATTCTATCTTGTTTATCGTGTGCGCGATCTAACTATTTGGGTTTGCGTTTCAGGAGACAACAGAGTGCGCGGTGAAATCCGGGCATAGTTGGAGCAAGAAGGGCGGCGGAATCACCGCACATCAAGAAGAACCTGCGGTGGATTCGCCGCATGTTTGAAGCATCTGGGCTTCAATTTTTTCTGGGGTCATCTCCATCTCTGGGTGGACGCGTAGAGCATCTGGGAATTTTGGAGAGCGGGCGGCGAACCCGTCTGAGCATTGCGGAGGTAACTTTTCTTGCCTTTCTCGTAAAATCTTAATTTTCGAAAAGTTCCTTTTCGTAGAACTGCACGAGTTAGGGCAAAATTCCATAATTGGCAATAATTCAACTCTGACCTAAAAATTGGCAAAATTAGAAGGACTTAGTGCATGCATCATATAGTGTTTTGTTTGCATTATTCTTGCTAAATTCTTGCAAATTAATTCTTGTTGAAGAGTGTTGGAGGCAAGGTACGTGCGCGGTTTTTTTTATCGATTGCATTTAAGCATATAATCTAGTTTGCAGATGATTGATCGTTTTATATTAACCGCAAGTGCACGGCCGCGTTTAAGCGGTGGCAAATACGGGTCGTCCACTGGGAGGTGTGTCGACAATTGGTTTGTTCGAAGGCGAGAGGTAAAAAGAAGGAGAGAAAGATGTATTACACTAACTAAACTAGAATGCAAATCGAAATGGAAGAAAATCAATAAAACTAAACCCCAAAGGGGGTAGAGAAATAATGTGAACATAAAGAAGTGTGTGTGTGTTCATTAAGCTCCTCACAACATGTAGTGCATGAAATCATAAAACTACATCCAACTTTGCCTCCACATGAATTAAGATAAGACTACATCATTAAAACATACAAGACAATAATTGGAATGAAGCTTCATGAACTCAAGTATAAAGACTAGACCCTACTATGCCTCCACATGAATTAAGATAAGACTACATCATTAAAACATACAAGACATTAGCTAAGGTAAAGGCAACAAGAGCACATACACTACAACTTGTGTTTCCAATATTAACTTCATCCATATCCTAACCTTATCATTTCCCATAAAATAGATCCACTAATCAAAGCATAAGCTAAGCTTCATTTAAGAGCATTAGCATATCAAAGATAAGAGTGAAAACCCATTAGATGGTTATGGAAATCATATAAAGCTCAAGGGATAAAAATAACACACACTTAATACACTACATGATTATATCACATATTTCTCCACCCCCCAAATGGGGATGGAACTACTCACACATATTTAAACTAACTACTCTAATAAAATGAAGCATTATACTGAAATGAAATTATACTAATCAAGCAAGAAATATTAAAGAAGCATAAAACTAAACAAACAAGCAAGTATGCATATGAAAGGAAATTAAACTAAGAGAGAAACAACACAATGAAAGGAAAACATCTATTGTTAACTCACTCAATTACAACTAGCTCTTCCTCCACTAGAGTTTTGCTTCAAGGCTTCACTCTTAGTAGGGAAGATGGCCACCAAAGAGAGAGATGGGTACAATGGAAGGTGAAGAGTTCTATTTATAAGCATGGAAAAAGCTAATCCGGGACAATCCCCCGATGTGGGACTAAACCAATACCAAAAATAGCCTAAACACACATTAATACAAGTCCAGGAGAAAACTTAGCTGATCTGGGATGATCCAGACCGCCAATTGGCGGTCTATAAGGCCCAGATCCGTCTGGGTTTTGTGCTGGGCTTTCCTGGGAGTATGGCTTGGTCTTTGATGCATCTTCTTGGTTTGTTGGAGCTCCGACCTGAATCGAATTGCCAAAACACTCCCCATGATGGTGTGGAGTTTCCTGTTTTGCTCTTAGGTCCTTCGGTCTTACGATCAGGTCCTTCTCCCTGCTTTTGGTTCCTTTCATGGCTCTTCTCTTCAAACCTCTTTATTTCTGAAAACTAAACATAAAACTCGTCACGTAGCATTGCTTAGGTGTAAGATAATGGATATAAGATACAAATATAAGCATGAAATGATGTCAATCAAATACCCCCACACCTAGGTTTTTGCTAGTCCCGAGCAAAACAAAGAAAGAGAAAAGCAAACGAAAAACAAGAAATCCTAACTCACTTTCGTAGGAATCACGGTTGCACTTAGCACGTGCAACAAACCGTTAAACCTCCTTGTTGCCAAGGAGGAGGAGTGTTGTCTCCTGAGGGTTTTCAGCGGATATACCCACAAAATCCGAACAAGATGCATTATTCAATCTAGACCTCGACTCGTTGGACATATGTTGTCGATCATTGGACGCGGTAATCCTACGGGCCGACTCTATATAGGTAATCAGTCCACACACCTAACCTAATGAACCATTCGTGCAAGTAAAATAAGGAATTAAGTGAAAGACAAGGACAACCTCGAGATCCTCAAGTGATACAAAGTGTAAGGTCCATTAAGGTTCTTATTTGCATTTTTTTTTTCTTTTTGTTTCTTTTCTCATCATTTTTTTTCTTCTTTTTCTTTTTATTAGTTGGAGCTTCATTCTCCCAGGGTCAGGTTTCGTGCATCATTGCCCATGAGGACTTACACTATCACGTACACCTTTCCCCAAATCTCCACATAGGGCAATCCCTACCACCCGTGTAACGGGAGTTCGGTCGGCGCATCCCAAGTCAGATGACTCGAAAGCACCAGGCACAAAGTCCCCTCAGACCTACTTTCCCGAGTGATTGGAGCCGTGCGAGAAGAGAGAACACATACTCACTTATTTATTATCTACACATGAACCAAAACCCCTACACTAATGTCTCACAACAAGATTAAGAGGGTCCTTAACTACAACAAACTTCCTAAATTAACAAACACGAATTATTGACTCACTAGGTTCAGAGTGTACTTCTTTGAATGTTTGAGCACTGAAACCCTATGATTACTCACCCCCAAAGGAAAACTGGGGTGCATCCTAACGACTCGATAAATCCTAAAGCCACAGTACTAGATATCCTAATGCATCAAGTTCAAGACAATTTTGGGAGCTTTCTTTTTACTTTGCCTCTCAACAGTTTTATACATGCTAAACACACGCAAAACCCACAAAACATTTTCTTTCGCAAACAGATGAAGATTTTGAAAGAAATGTGTAAATTTTAAAGCACTAGGCAAGCAAAAGAAGACAAGTCACCCAAGGATCATGGCAAACAGATATATCGATATTAAATGCAGCACACTAACATGACCCTAAAAATGCAAACAAAAGAAAACAAAAATAAAAAAGAAAAGACTCGACTATGTACACACGTAAAACACCCCCCAACACCTAGTTCATGCATTGTCCTCAATGAATGTGAGCATGAAACTACATGGATTTATGCATGAAAAAGGAAAGATCTCACAAACATGAAGTACACAGGGGAGTTCATGGCTATGTTGATGGACACAACCCAAATTCCCTTAAAACTTGTGAGATGCTAAGGAAGGGATACAAATACGTGAAAGAATTTGGGCCCAAATACTCAAGGGTTGGGGCCCACAACAATCGATGCTCACTGAACGAGTCCTTTTTTTTAAACTATGTACATCAATAGGCTTCCATCTTCATATGTCAAGGGACATCAAATGGGAACCCACCATCTCTCGAGCCAGAAATGCGCATGCATGGGCTCGCAACATACACAACAAAATTGCTCGACCACCTGACACCCTTATAAGCATTGTGGCCGATTGATGCCTATTTAGAGTTAGCAAAAGAGGAGGCATGAACGAGAGGTGAACCTCTATCAGGTATAAGGGTATCAGGTGGTTGAATCTTAACCCACATGGGGTCCTCAGCAGATACAGAATGAAAATCATGTGGCCCAGAGACCATAAAAATGGTATCTTGTGGCTCAAAAGCCACATGATCGAAAGGATGTGGCTCAAGGGCCACGTGACAAAAAGAAGTGGCTCAAGGGCCACAAGATCAGAAGAATGTGGCTTAAGGGCCACAAGATCAGAAGGAGGTGGCACTGAGGCCACGTGATCAGAACATAAGGCACCTTCTTGTGCCAGCCCAGGTGAAACATCTTCACCACCTTCAGGATCTTCATCGAACAATTCTCTGAAGTACTTGAAGGTGCCCTCAACTTCAATCACATCCAAGCCCGGGATAAGGTTGACCTCAACAGGGTCATTGAAGGCACCTGGCTTCTTGCCAATGGTGAAGATGTTGAAATCAGCGCATTGACTACCATAAGTCAAGCGCATCAGACCATTGCGACAATATATCAAGGCATTGGAAGTCGCAAGAAATGGTCGCCCCAGAATGACAGGAATTTGTCCAAGTGGGTTTGGCACAGGTTCAATATCCAAGACAAAGAAGTCGACTGGATAAATGAACTCTCCCACATTGATCAGCACATTTTCCACCACACCCCTCGGTTTCTTCATAGACCTATCATTTGCTAATGAAGTTTGAGCCATCATTTGCTAAATGGAGTTGTTCTATCATGGATCGTACGATAGGTTGGATGTTCGACATTTTTCTACAAAATAAATCATACAGGATTTTAATGCCAATTTTATGTTTTAAAACACATACATATATATCGAATATAAATGTAAATACTGCAAATAAAATTTTGCCCATAAATGCAGCAATCCTAGATCCCATTTATTGCAATATAGACTAGCTAGGGGCTATCAAATACAACACAAATCAAGGTAAGAAAAACTCTTTCTAATCACAACCTTTTTTGAATTTTAGCAACATTAGCATCTTCAAACTTTTGTGATTCTTGTCGTTTTAATTATGAGGGAATGCGACCTATCCTCGTAAGAAAAACTTTTTCCCAAAACCGAGCGAGGGCTCTAGGTAATGTTAAGAAAACTTATTTTCATTTGATACGAGATACATTTATCCATTGTATTCACAACTAAACATACTTGGGGTTCACTAGGGTGAAACACACCTCATATATTTAATCGTGGCACAACAATAGACAACCATTATATCTCCCACTATTCCCAAAGATGGAGGGAGCTATCTCCCGCTAAGGGCGAGCAGAGTATCACTCGATCAATGGCTGCTAGTGGATGAAATAAGAAGGAAAATTACTCTTAATTTTGTTGGACAATTTCATATATTAACATGTGATTCAGAATTTTAGGTTATCATGCATATTATCATTCATACACATCCTAACATTCAACACATTCATCATATGCATAGCAAGATAAAAACAGAAATTAAACCATTCACACAATCCACATCGTGTGAGTTTATATGTTCCCTTTGATCCTTGATCCTTGATCCTCGATCGATGCGCTTCAGCGGCGACTTCCCCTTGCACCGGAGATGTAGATTTTACAGAAAATAAACATGCTCCCCACATTCGATAAAAAACCGACTAGTGCAAGTCCTATGTAAAACCTCTCAAATGCAATGCAATTATCTAGAGATAGAAAGAGAGAATTTGACTTTTACATATGAATAAGCCCCTGTATAATAATAATTACAAACATTCGTAGTTGCTGATTTGGAACATATAAACTCACAATTCCTGCAAAGACAACTCGAGCATCCATGCACGCAATATTGCTATAAACTATACAACCTAGTTTATCAATCATCTAGAATCTCAAACAATTCTTTGAAAAACATTTTTAAATCCATTAAAAACGTTCTTCATCCATCCACAAGTTCAAAAACAATTTTGAACCGCTGTCCATCCAATTTCCTAAAAGGAAAGATGATATGCAGTTTTTCGGTTTTGTTGATTCTCTTACAAAACAATCGTTTATTCTTAAAACGAAATTATTGTAAGTTAGACTTATGTCTAAATCATAATTCTAATAATTCATGACATGTTTTAAACCATTTAAAACATTCAAAACGAATTATTACAAAGAATTATTCCAACAAAACATTTAAAGACCGAAAAAATGGAAAATCGAATTGTTCGAACCCAAGATGGTAAACTAAATTTGTTTATAGTTTCAAACCATTAGAAAATTGAACCCTAAGCTCTGATACCACTGTAGGATTTCAGGTTTAATTGCACATATTTATTTTCGAAATTTTTATGCACAATAAGGATCAATTACAATTTTTCTATGATTTGTTTCATGCATGCATCGGTTTGTTTCAATAACTAGTTTCAAAACTTTATTGAAACAAACATGGGCTCCAAAATTCATACCTAGAAGTTCTCCAAAACTTCTTGAAGATCCGAAGACGTTGAGGATGCTTGTCGCTGCTCCGGATGCCTCCGAGAATTCACCAAACTCTAAACAAGATTGGAGAGAGAAGAGCACTAGTGCAGAATTGGCTTTACTCGTCGCCCAATAGACGTCGGCCGTTACAACCACCGACGTCTAGTGTGGAGAGGACAAAATAGATGTCGGTTGTAATGGAAGACGACGTCTATGTGACACTATAGACGTCGGGTTTTGGAATAACACGTTTAGCCGACGTCTATACCCTATAGACGTTGACCTATACATGTCGGTTGTTTGTGTACCTTTTATTTCCGACGTCTATAGGGTATAGACGTCTCCATATAGACGTCGGACGTAATGGACAACCGACGTCTATACGTCATCCACATAGACGTTGAGGTATAGACGTCAGCGTTATATAACATCCGACGTCTATAGGTCTTAAAGAAATCAGACAGACGGTTTTCTTTCATTCATTTCAGACGAAACCCACCCAAACCCTAGCCGTCCCGCGACCGAACTCTCCTCCGCGACCAACCTCCGACCGATCTACACCGTCTCTGGCACCGCAGCGAGCTCCCAAACTCTCCTCCACATCTCCGGCCCTCTTCTTCTTCTTCTCCCGTCTTCCTCCGTCTCTCTCCACATGTAAGTTTTCTTCCATCAACCATTTGTATTTTCTTCCAAAAGAATATCGGGCTTTGTTTGGATCTCCCCTTCCACTTGCGAGTTATTAACTACTATCACAAACAAATGGTGGTATGTGTTTGTATGGAATCCATCAAAGCCCTCATTCAACCCTTTACGTTCATCTTCGATAAGTATGGAGTTTGTTTGACCCTTTGGTTTTGGCAATATTAGGTATTTGTTTTTTGACTCTGTAAGCTCTTCCGCACTGTGTGGTCAATTTTTTTTTTGCAATTTCATTCCAAGATCAAATGGTACTTCCAATGTTTATCAGAAGTTTGTTAATTAAATGCTACAACTCTTGCCATTAAGAAATTAAACTATTTATTCTCTGTTCTAAGGACAAACAATTAGTATATATGGCTTTAGGGAACACTTTTAAGGTTTATTTGGAACTGTTGGGGTCAAAAATAAATGTCAAAAATTAGAACGAGAATTTCGAGTTCTAACACTTAGGGACAAGTACTTGTGTAATGAATCTAGTGTAGAGATCATTTTCTTTCATCTATCATTACCAACTTCTTATCTTCAGATGAGGCTACAAAAGCATACCTAAACAAAAATGTTTAGAAATAATATCCCATTAGACGATAATTCCGGAAGATAATCCGAAATCCATCCATTAGATGAGTCAACAGATCATATAATAGATTGTTAAGTTTTCAATTTGTATATATGTGTAGTTTTCTATGGGTTTGCATAAAAAGTGTCCAAATTAGAATAAATCTTTAGTTTAGTGAGTTCATACATTTATTTGTGTTTATTTATGTTTTGTCTAGTTAAATGTTTATTTATGTTTATTTATGCTGAAAAATGATCTTTCATGTTTATTTATGTTTTTGTCTAGTTAAATGTTTATTTATGTTTTGTCTAGTTAAATGTTTATTTACTTTGTTTAGTTAAATGTTTAGTTTATAATAAATCATTGCCCCCCTTAAACAACTTGGCCTTTAATAACCCAAAGCAAAAGATTAGACAATATTTGCTAAGTCATTCATCATATAGGATTTGCATGCATTGTATTTTTCGATTATTTACGATTTCTATCGTAGATTGCTGGCGTAAGGTACGTACTATCTTTCACTCATCATTCATTAGAAAGCACGCATTAGTTAGTAGGACTTGCATTGGAACAAGAGTGAGGTGAGTGTTTGTTTGGTGTGTTGTTTGTTAGATTAAGGTATGAAAAACACTTAGGGGGCAGTCACCTATAGGAGATGAGGTGGGGGATTTCATCACCCTTTCCTTGGCCCAGAAACCACTTAATAAAAGAGCCTTAATAAAATCAATTAGACGTTGGCCCCTAGGAATTTCGGACGCATTAAGGAGAGGAAACCGTTTAAGACCGTTATGGCCTGAATGTCGTTGCCCATCTAGTCTCCCTGAGATTTTAGGAACCTCCGGGTTCTTGATTTCCTATAGATTAGTGGTCCTCGATGTTTAAGACCGTTTCGGCCTGAACGTCGTTGCCCATCTAGTCTCCCTGAGATATTAGGGACCTCCGGGTTCTTGATTTCCTACAGACTAGTGGTCCTCGGTGGGACCTCGAAGTTAGGCGTCGTCTATTACTAAGGACCTATAGTGGACTTTAGGTTTGTTTTGGCCTTGATTGTTTAGTTAGATTTCTAACCTTCCTTATTCCACGCTAGATTAAGGACTTCATCTCTTCTCCTCTGAGTCATTCTTTTCTCATCTTAATGTCTCCGAATCTTCTCATCTACGAACACATTCTTTTAAATTGAAATTTTATTTATTTTCTTCAATAATAATTATCATTTTTGCTTCTGTTTAGATTGAAATGGATCGAGAGTGGATATTTTCAAACAGATTGAGTGATGAGTATGAGAACGGAGTGAATATGTTCTTAGAGGTTGCCAAAAAACATTCTAAGAAAATGAAAGACAGCGACATGGCGTATTGTCCGTGCAATAAGTGTCATAATATGTCAGTGTTGACTTTTCGGAAAATGAAAGATCATTTGTTTGAGAAAGGTTCGACCCAAATTACAGATGGTGGATATGGCACGGTGAAAATGAATCATGTAGTCGTTCCAAGAATGATGGAGAAGATGTTAGTGTGGAAGATCACTTAGAGGAAATGGTTCAGGATATGGCTGAAAAGTTTTCGTCCAACCCCGATTTACTTGGTAATTTGTTGAGTGACAATGAGAAGCCGTTGTATAAGAATTGTACCAAATTCACTAGATTGTCAGCGGTGTTGAAGTTGTACAATTTAAAAGCTGGAAATGGTTGGTCCGATGTGAGTTTCACATCAATGTTGAAGTTAGTGAAAGAGATGCTTCCAGATGATAATGAGTTGCCAGATAGAACTTATGATGCAAAGAAAGTGTTGTGCCCTATGGGAATGGAATATAGGAAGATACACGCATGCCCGAATGATTGTATATTGTATAGGGGTGAGTTTGAAAACTTACATTCCTGTCCCAGGTGTAATGTTTCAAGATACAAAATGAAACGTAGTGGACCAAACCACAATGAAGAGGTTGATGATATGAAAATCAAAGGACCTCCTGCTAAGATTTTGTGGTATCTTCCGATAATACCAAGGCTTAAACGTTTGTTTGCGGGTAAAGAGGATTCCAAGAACATGACATGGCATGCTGATTGTGAGAAACCAAATGATCAGTTGCTACGTCACCCTGCAGATTCACCTCAGTGGAAAAAAAATGTCGACTTTCCTGTGTTTGGTGAAGAATCGAAGAATGTACGACTTGGGCTCTGTACTGACGGAATGAATCCTTTCGGTAGTTTGAGTAGCATTCACAGTTCTTGGCCCGTTCTGCTTGTAATTTACAATCTGCCCCCGTGGTTATGCATGAAACGCAAATATATCATGTTGTCCTTAATGATTTCTGGTCCGAAACAATCTGGAAACGACATCGATGTGTATTTAAGACCTTTAATTGATGACCTAAAGAAATTGTGGGATGACGGAGAGTCAGTTTTTGATTCTTATCGTCAGGAGTCGTTCGTAATGCGGGCAATGATATTTTGCACGATTAATGACTTTCCAGCTTATGGTAATCTGTCTGGATATTCAGTCAAAGGTCATAAAGCTTGTCCAATTTGCGAGGAAAATACATGTTCTTTGCAACTAGTTAATGGTTCTAAGACTGTCTATCTCGGTCATCGGAGATTTTTGCCAAACTCTCATCCTTATCGTAGGTTGAAGAAGGCATTTAATGGAAAACAGGAGTTTCAGAATCCGCCAGTTGAAATCAGCGTCGAAAAGGTGTATGAACGTGTAAGGAACATTGAATGTGAATTTGGAAAACCATACAAACGAGCAAACGACAAAAGTAGTTGGAAAAAAAGATCAATATTTTTTGATCTCCCTTACTGGAAAACTTTAGAAGTTAGACATTGTATTGATGTGATGCACGTAGAGAAAAATGTTTGTGATAGTCTTGTTGGCACTCTGTTGAACATACCTGGTAAAACCAAAGATGGATATAATGCAAGACTTGATCTTGTTGATATTGGTATACGAGCAATGTTGGCACCAGAGAAGAAAGGAGATCGGAATTACTTACCTCCAGCTAGTTATACATTGTCTAGAAAGGAGAAAAGAATTCTCTGTCAGTGTTTGCACGATGTAAGGGTTCCACAAGGTTATTCTTCAAATATCAGTAATCTTGTTGTTATGAAGGATTTGAAACTTGTGGGGATGAAGTCTCACGATTGTCACACTTTAATACAGCAGTTGTTACCTGTAGCACTGAGATCCATATTACCGAAAGATGTTAGACAAACAATAATAAAGTTGTGTTCCTTTTTCAATAAGATTTGCAGTAAAGTGGTCGATCTTGTGCAGTTAGACAAGTTACAGAATGAAATTGTGGTCACATTATGTCAGTTGGAGATGTTCTTCCCCCCGGCTTTTTTCGACATTATGATTCATCTTGTTATTCATTTGGTTAGAGAAGTTAAATTGTGCGGACCAGTTTTCTTAAGGTGGATGTATCCTTTCGAGCGTTATATGAAAGTGTTGAAAGGTTATTGCAAAAATCGTCAAAGACCAGATGCTAGTATTGTTGAAGGATACATAGCTGAGGAGGTTATCGAGTTTTGCACTGGATACCTAGCAAACACCAAAACTGTTGGACTTCCGAAGAATCATCATGATAAACGTGCCGATGGTAAAGGGACACGTGGGATGAAAATGTTAAATCCAAATGGCGATGACTTAATGACAGCATATTTTTATGTGTTGTGCAATTCGAATGAAGTTCAACCATACCTAAATGAACACATGAAGTTTCTAAAGGAAAGAAATCCTTTGTGGAGTGATCAACAAGTAATTAATAGTCACAATAAGAATTTCATCTCTTGGTTAAAAAATCTAGCATACAAGCGTGATGTTTCTGAGACAATACAGTGGTTGGCTTACGGTCCGCATTCTGTTGTTATAAGTTACAGTGGTTATGATATCAATGGATATTCTTTCTACACAGTTTGTGAAGATGCGAAAAGTGCTGTTCAGAACAGTGGCGTCACCTTAATAGCAGAGTCTTTGCATTTGTCTAGTTCTAAAGACAAGAATCCTGTATACGCCGACATGTCCTATTACGGTGTAATTGAAGATATATGGGAGCTAGACTTTGTTAAATTCAAAGTACCTATATTTAGATGCAAGTGGGCTGATAATAAAACAGGAGTTCGAGTGGATGACTTTGGCTTCACTTTAATTGATTTTTCAAAACAAGGGTATAAAGGAGAACCTTTTATTCTAGCTTCCCAAGCGAAACAAGTCTTCTATGTGGCTGGTTCGTGTGATAAGAAATGGGCAGTAATTTTGGAAGGGAAGAAAAATATTGTATCAGATGATAGTCTGATCGAGTATGAAGAGACACCACCTTTCTCTAAGCAAGCACCTCAGTTGAACTCAGTAGATGAAGAAATAAATGTTGAGACTTGTATGTTTAGAGATGACCACGGTGAAGGTATATGGATTGAAAATCCATTAAGGAAAAAAAAACAGTAAAGGTGCAAATTTTCTGTTGTAACACATTGTAATAGACATTTAATCCATGTCTTTACCTTATTTAATTACTTGAATTTATCTTTTATAGTATAATGGCTCCGAAAAAGAAACCCACTTCCTCCGAGTCTGAAGGTTTGAAGACATACAGTACACGAGGTCCTTGTCTCATGAAAGAATTCGTGGGCAGAAGAACTAGAGACGGTAGAGTTCCAATCCAGTTTGATGACCGTCTTGAGCCCTTAGGTATGCTGTCTGATAATTGGAAAAGTTTTCTGGGTAGCTTAGCGAGGGCCAAAGTTGACATTTGTTTATCCAGTTGGGCTGATGTAGATGAGAAGTTGAAGGACATAATATGGGATAATGTGCAGGTAATGGTTCCATTATAGATTTCTATAGTTTTAGTTGAACTTTTGATATATATAAAGTTAACGTGTTGTAGGAATCTTTTGAGTTCCAATCCACTGACAAGTTGAAGAAGAAGTGGATGACATACATGTCAGTTCGTTGGAGGGATTTCAAAACAAATTTAACGAACAACTACATATTCGGAGACTACCAGGATAGAAATCCATGCGATGTCTATAACTTTATCACTCCGAATCAATGGGAGCTATTCAGAAAATCCAGAGATAGCCCGGAGTTTGAGGTATACTAAGTTTAATTTATAATATAGTAACTGAGTTTCAAGACAAACTTGTTAGTTATTGATTTTAGTGACAATCTAATAAACTTGATTTTAGGCCATCCGAGCAAAAAACCAAAAGATTAGATCTTCTAACAAGTATACCCATCGTATGTCTCGAGCGGGGTACCAGAAGTTAGAAGCACAAATGATGGCTGAAAAAATTGCTCAGAAGAGACAGGAGGCAATTGACTCTAGTATGAGTGAGGAGCAAGCAAGTAACCTATCTCCTCCTTCTCCCGTAGCTCGTTGTGATTCTTGGAAGAGAGCGAGAGTAAACTCCAGAGGGGAGTACGTCACAGACGAGTCGCAAGCTATCGGCTCGAAGATAGTAAGTTGCATCACTTATATATATGTTATTAATTCAGAATCATTAATTTTATATTGCTCAAATGATAGTAAATATTGTTTTAAACTTAGGACTCTCTGAAGTTGAGAGAATCTCAAGACGAATTTACTTCCGATGGTCGGAATGATATTCTACGCGAGGCCTTGGGAAACGACGAACACCCCGGTCGTGTGCGAGGGGTAGGGAGTAGAGTTGGACTTCGACAATATTATGGGAAGACTCAACGGTCTACTTCGACGACTGGTCATACCAAATGCCAGCAAGAGATCGCAGATTTGAAGAAGTATTTGCAACTTCTTACGGAGAGATTGGATCGTGATTTGCCTACTTCTCCTACCCGTCGTAAGACCGGTTCTTCCGCGGAGACTACTCCAGTTCCGCCAGTGTTCCACCCTCATCGACATGATGATTTTGTGTCTCATTCTCGAGAATTGGCCCTCATCGACAGTCCCTCGTTTGGAAAGTTCGCAGATGGATCTAGATGTGCTTTATTTGTCGAAGACCCTGATCGAAGATTGGTGGGACACGGGAAAGTTTATAACATCTCCAGACACCACTTCACAGAGGTAGGAGAGGGAGAATTGAAGGTTGCAGTTGAGAGTTGCTTAGATCCTGGTGCTTTTGTGCCATTTCCGGAAGAAGAGATTGTTACTCTCCGCGATGCTATCGGTGGGTTCGTGCGTTGGCCTAGTTATTTAGTAGAGCTAAACGACAAACATGAGGTATAGTTTAACTTTGAAAGACTTTAAACTTCAAATTTGTTAACAATTGTATTTTAACGGTTCTATACATCTTTGTAAGGTGTCAAGCCCCCGGAGCAAAGGGTCAAACAACCAATCTCCGATCAACATTAATTCGCTTCCAAGTAGGTGCAAAATGTTGTATCAATGTATGGTAGGTAGGGAAGCACAATCCCTAAGTACCTTGGACTTGGAGGGGGATAAAGGGTTGCCTCCCGCTTTGTACGTCACCAAAGAGGATATCATGCAGTTCATGGCGATGGATTCGTTGTGTATCATGATTATCGACGTGCAAGTGAAGTAAGTGTTTTTTTGTATACAATGAAAAGTATTGAATAATTTTATCAAAACTATAATAAATTATAATTTTTATACTTGTAGACATCTTTACGACGCCAGAAGGTCAATATTTCCCGAGGATCAAGTATTTGGATTTATCAGTCCATTTACATATATATACGGGAATGCAGATAAATCGGGTCAACTTGGGACATTCTTTAAAGAAGAAAACAAAAGATATTATCTGCTCCCTTATCATGAGAGGTAAACTTTGTAATTCAAAGTGAAATTTTATTTTGTAATAAGCTTCTAATTATATATATAACAGGGCTCATTGGATGCTTGTCGTTGTATGCCCCACGACTAATTCGGCATATTGGTTTGATCCGTTGGGGTCGAATAAACCAAGGGACTCAATAAAGAAACTTCTAAATATGTAAGTTCGTTTAGTTGTGAAAAAAGTAATTCTTGGATTTTTATTAGTATTATTGAATGATATTTTCACTTGTGCTACTTAGGGCAATTAAGGTTTACAGAGCTTTAGGTGGTAGTAGAACAACCACAAAATCTGGAATAACATGGCATGGAATGAGAGTACGTTCTTTCCCATTTTTGTTAATTAAGTTAGGAACAAATATTTAGCGAATTCCTATGTTTGTAGTACCGGAAGCAGGTTGGAAATACGGAATGCGGTTACTACGTGATGAGATACATGGAGGAAATCCTCGATGTGGCAACTCAAGACGTATGTCTAACCGAGGTAATGTAGATTGTTATTCAATTGTATATTCAATTGTAGTTTCAATATTTAGTTATTAATATTCAACACACTTGTATTTTTTTGATAGGTTTTCCCAAAAAGTAGTGATCCATTCTCGCAACAGGAGCTCGATGAAACTCGCGACCGATGGGCTCGCTATTTCATCAGAAACATGCTGACGAACTAAGAGGTTCTCCTGCCAATTGTATTTTTTGTAATTTAGTTAACAAGTGCACTTGTATTATAAACCTACACTTTATGCCTTAATATAATCGCCTTAATTTTAGAATGAATTAATTGCAAGTGTGTTGAATGTCAATTGTGTGGTTGTATTTTTGTGTTTGTGTTTGTGCATGTATGCTTGTGGATGTATATGGATGTATGTGGATGTATATGGATGTATGTGGATGAAATTTATAGGTGAACGAATTTGGTGCAGTTGTATGTACACGACGACGATGACTAAAAACAATTTCGTCGGATCCTATTTATTTATTTTTGTCTAGGTTTGGGAATAGACGTCGGCTGTCTCTATCAGCCGACGTCTATTCCTCTGAAGAAAGGAATAGACGTCGGCTTTATATTGAAACCGACGTCTATACCTAAAGTATAGGCGCCGTATGTTAGTTAACCGACGTGTATCCCTAAAGTATAGGCGTCGTATGTTAGTTACCCGACGTCTATCCCTAAAGTATAGGCGTCGTATGTTAGTTAACCGACGTCTATACATTAAAGAATACACGTCGGAGTCTAATTAAAGCCGACGTCTATTCGTTAGGTATAGACGTCGACGATACTATGGCCGACGTCTATGTATAGACGACGCACACATATACGTCGGATAGGGGTGTGCTTATATCCGACGTGTATAACCCCTTACATCCGACGAATATTCCCTTTTCTGTAGTAGTGGAGCTAGCCTCTCAATCTCAATTAGGGTTTAAAATTTAATTACTAACCCCTCTTTAGTTCCCTTGAGAAGAAGATCTCTGAAAACTAAAACTAAACTCAAGAATTAAGGTGAAATTCGTGGAGAATTATGGAGAGAAAAGTTTGCATAAGAAGATAATGAATTAAATTAATGAGGTAATGAGATAAACTTGTATTTATAAGTTCTCTCCAAATTACCTATTCATGTGCAACCTCTTGCCCATGATTTCATGGAAACTTCCATCTAACCATCCATTATTTGCTAACAAATAATCTTAGCCACGAATTAAATCAGTTATGGACAAATTCCATGCATGATCTAATTAATTCTTAAATTTATTCTGCAGAAAACCGTCTGGACCGGTCGACCGTTTGGAGGTTCGGTCGACCGTTCGAACCAAGTTTGGTCGACCGTTCGACATTCGGTCGTCCGTTCGCAACAATAAAATATTTCATCGCAATGTTCGGTCGACCGTTCCGAACAGACGAAAATTCCCTGTTATCGGTCGAGACGTGTCCGGTCGACCGTGCACCGACCGACCGACCGTTTACTGTTGTTCGGTCGACCGTTGAGCACTGTTCTCTTGATTGGTCAAATTTCGGTTTTACCCCTACAAAATTTGATATTTCGGGATTAGTAGTAAATTCACAACTTGTGTAATATATTATCCTATGTAATGATAAATCATTACACCCCATAATATTTACATCACATATGAATTTAAGTTAGATTTTAATTATGTTATTAATCACAACATAATTTTGATTTCGCTTGTTCACCCCATGTGTCATATTTTCTACATGAAACCCGACAAACCTTATGAACTCAAAGTCCCCATTTCTTGTTTCCCAGTTTTGTGGTGTGACCTATGGGAGGATATAAACTAAGTAGTATTCATCTTTGTATTGTGTCATCTTTGTATTAGTATTTATTTCTTGATCTCTTTAAGCTAGTTACAAATATGTGACTTAACTCAAATCACATTGTGCACATTATAACTTTGCTTTATCAAGGGGCCCACTAATATCATCACTCAATTAAGAGGGGCATTGATAATCTTTTGACTAACTATCTTCTCCAACCAAAGTCATACTTAACCAACTAATGCCTTTACACTACACTCATCGATAGCTCAAGACACTAGTCTAATTAAGCAATTCTTAAGTGATCAGATATAAGTCTCATATTAAAAGGACCAAGGACACAGTAAAACATTAATGACACAGAAAACACAATTCTATAATGTTTTACTTATTAGGTCTATTCAGTATATAAAAGTAGTATTTTCCTCTTTTGTGTACCCGTGTTGTCACTCACTTGTAGAGCTACAATGATCTATGACCAACACGACAATCTTAACTCGGTAATTAATGTCCCATGTTAATTACCATGGTTGCGAATATCTTTTGTTTTATGTAAACCAATATCATTTAGAGCTCTACGGTTAAGGACCAAGAGTCTCTTCCTTAACACTTCTAAAAGACGAATAA
Organism: Triglochin maritima; assembly: GCA_963682175.1. Lineage (NCBI taxonomy): Eukaryota > Viridiplantae > Streptophyta > Magnoliopsida > Alismatales > Juncaginaceae > Triglochin > Triglochin maritima. The sequence goes on from OY821789.1 coordinate 31,844,838, forward strand.
CATAAACAATGAACAAAATGATTTCTCATTCAATTCATAATAATTGACATTTAAAAGTAAAACTTTAGAACACATTCCCTTCATAAAATGGGTGCACCTCCAACTTGTGGAAAGGGCGTCACCGTTGGGATCGGGTTTCTAATGGTTATTGGGTGTGTTTCCTTCCTTGTTCCACCCCTTAGGAATTGTAGCTCGGTTATTAAGAGTTAATAAAGGAGTGCAATTCTGCCAAAGTTGTTTGTGTGTGCGTTTTCGTGTGTATTTGTTTACTCTACGGGAAACTGGGGAGTTGTACGGTTGTGTTGATGTTTTCGTCTTCCTACTTGGGGATAGAGTTTTGACCGGGTCAAAACCCAAAAATGATAGGAATTTGAGAGTCCCTTGGAACTCCGAACATGACCGGTGAAAGTAGGGGCTTAAAATAGGTAGATTAAGCCACAGTCTCACTGGAGGATTGCTGTATATTAATAATTCGATTTGGACTCCAAAATAGAAAAAAATCGATACTTAAACCACCCTTAATTATAAGTAAATTGCAAGATCCAAACTTTTTGTAGATCAATCAATCAATGGCGAGAATCGATCTTCCTCGTGACGTTATACAAATCATCGTCTCAAAACGTTCAAATGAACCGAAAGACTTGTTGAATTTCGGACGTGTCTGCAAGGAGTGGGAGTCCGTCGCCAGTAGGATCAGGTCGCAACCCGTCACGCTTCCGTTGCTACTTCACATACCAAAAGAAGAAAATTTTAAGGTGGGCTATGTCTACAGCCCATCGGTTCAAAACACATGCTCGGTACAAATCCCTGAACTAAAAGGAGCATTAATAAACGACATCTATGCCACCGATTATCAAGGACGCATACTAATTTTTCAACATCCAAATAGTTTCGCACACCGTTAATAAACATACCGTTTGCACAAGACCACGAAGGTAATTTGGTAAATAATATGGACTTCGCCACTAGTAGTAAAACCAGGGGTTTGGTTTCTGTGGTCATTGCATTAATTTCCTACAGTCCTACAGTAATGTGGGGGGGGGGGGGGGGGGGGGGCTATGTGGAGACCAGGCCAAAAGTTTTGGAGACTATTGTTGGATTACGACGCACTTCCCTTTTACCCCTCCAAGTCCTGCCCCGTGCCTCTTGATGGTCTTTTCTATTGCCTAGACGAGATCGGTAATTATAATTATAATTTCATTTTTAGGTAGTGTTTTGTTCGGTAATGATTTTTGAGATAAGAAGCAATGCGTGAAGGATCTTACTTTTAGAAAATTTCCAACAAGTCCAATACATCAAAGAAGTTTAACTTCTCTAAATTTGAAGTTTTGAATCTTTGATTTTTGACATACATTTTCAAGTTGGTCAATAATTCAAATCTTTAATACATTGTTTCATGTATTATAATGTTGACAGAAAAGCACAATTTTGGACATACATGACCTTTTTTTGATTTTTTTTGCGAGTGACACATATTTATAATGTATTATTTCAAATTATCAAACACACCGCATATGATTAAAATTTGATTTTAATTTTAGTTTCATTTTTAGGGTAGTTTTTTAAGTCTACGCATGCTAATTTTTCGTTCGGTATTGATTTTTGAGATAGGAAGGAATCCGTCAAGGATCTTACTTTTAATAAAATTTCCAACAAGTCCAATACATCAAAGAAGTTGAACTATTCTAAATTTGAAGTTTTGAACCTTTGGTTTTTGAAATACATTTTCAAGTTGGTCAATAATTCAAATCTTTTATACATTGTTTCATGTATTATAATGTTGATAGAAAAGCACAAATTTGGGGAAATTAAAGATTTCCTAAGAAAATATGCGTCACATTTGAAAAGAAACATATTCGAGCTTTTTTTTTGATTTTTTTGCCGGTGACACATATTTATATTGTATTATTTCAAATTATCCAACACATCGCATATAATTAAAATTTGATTTTAAAATTGTAACTTAAATCATACTATTTGGAGCAATCCAAAATAGACTATTTATTATGTGGAAATCCAAGGATTTTGGAGTTAATTCACCATTTTCTCAAACTAGTTAGTTCTTTTACCTAAGAAATTAATCCCCTAATTAGTTTTACTTGACAACTCAGTTCTTAATATTCATATATAATTATTTTTCAATCTAACAATTAAGTAATTTTTAGTGGAATATATTATTATTTTTCCATACTACGTTACCTATATATATAATTACATCTTGGTCATAATCTTACATATGTTCCAGGTAGACTAGGGACGTTGAATGTCCATATACACTCCGGAGGCGCCGTCTGGGATGTTCTACCATATCCAGTTTGTGCTCCACTATGTCCTCAACTTCAGTCACTTGAGCCGAAAGATCGTCGGAGCTACTTGGTGGAGTTGGATGGGGATCTATATTCCGTCTTCACAAGCATGACGTTTAAGGATGATGGTTTGATTAACATTTTTAAGTTGAATCGGAGAGAGATGTCGTGGACACAAGTGGATAACTTGGGAGATGATATTGCTATATTTTTGGGATCGACACAGGCTACGGTGGCAAGGGTTGATCCGAAGTTAATAGGACATGAATTCGGGACGAAGAATATTAAAGTGTTTGACTCCTCAATGCCTAACGTGGGATCAACCTCAAGTGCAGCGCATGCTAGTTTGGTTAACAACCATGTCTTTTTCCATGAGCAAGAAGCTGCTTCTTCGAACTTAAATCTCTACAATACAAACACCAACAACATATGGTTTTTTCCTGGGTTAACAACTTCTGTAACTTGTCAACATATCGATTTCTCGGACGGCGAACCCTATGATGAAACAGACTACGAAGATGAGACAGATGGTGAAGATGACGATGAGACGTCTGATAGTGACAATGACGTTGAGACGTCTGATAGTGACGATGACGATGAAGATGAGACGTCTGATAGTAGTGATGATGACAACAACAAAGATGATGAGGGTTATGATGACAATGACAAAGAAGTTAACAACGATGAAGGAATAAACCACGACCACGAAGATGATGTTTGCGACTAATCATAATCCTCATGATAACAACGATCTTGACGATTGTCACAATATAATTATTACTCTAATTTTCTTCGATATTTTGACTACAGTACTATCGGCATGTTTGCGACTTGAAAGCTGCTGTAAAATGAACTTTGTTGTTTGTCTGACTCAAAAACAATGAAGAACCTAATTTAGTAGAATATAATTTCTTTTTGACAATAAACTTATTGTTTGTGCCATATATATATTTTCTAGAGAGTTAACTATATTATTTCCAGATGGAGATAAACATACTTGGATATTTTTTATCTTTAAGACCAGTTCATAAGAATGAACGTGACATGGATTGATAAGTATAATATAGTTTTTAAAAGTTAAAAAAATGAAGCAATACAACGAAGGTGATTATAACTTATAAGCTTCCAACCACATCATTTCCTATCTGAAATGATAATCATTATTAAGACATGTGCCATATATGTACTCACCTTTCTGTAAGTCTCGTATTAGAGAACTTGAAAAGTTGGAGAATGTTGATAAACATTCATTTCCCATGACCATATGTTGGTGGAAAAAAAGAGTAGAGAATTCTCCACGCACGCGCTCGTCTGTCCCGATCCGGGACGAGGCGGAGGATTTGGGGGAAAGCCATGTATGGTCAAAGTAAAAAAGAAAGAGAGAGAGGCCAAGTCAAGTGAAAAACAAAAAAGTCCCGTTCCTCGTGACACCATATCGCTGGAAGCACCACCACGTTGTATACATTTACTTTGGGTTTGTAGTGGAGTAGGATATATCAAAGAGGGGTTTGGTGTTTTGAGGAGGTCTTTGTTTTGCGTGCTATCATCTATGGCCACTAGAGGTCTTATAAGATAAATTTTATCAGTAAGAGTATGACCCGATCCTAGAACTATCTTCATCTAGTGATCGTTGAGGGTGGGACCTAAGGATTACCTAGTTAGGTGTGTCAATACATCAAGTATTCAGATTTTGTAGGTATATATGCTGAAAATCATCCGGAGACAAAACTCATCCTCCTCGGGTGATGAGTGAGGTTTAACTGTTTGTTGCACATCCTAAGACCAATCATAATTCCCACGAAAGTGAGTTACGATTTTATTTTGTTTTTCGTCTATTTTTTCCATTTGTTGTTTCTTTGTTTTACTCGAGGACAAACAAAAGTTCAAGTGGGGGGGGGGGGTGTGATAACATCATATTTAGTACATAATTAGTATCATAATATTAAGCATATTTATGGAAATAATCATGAATTAAGAAATATTTTAGATATTATCACTCTAAATATTATTCTTTTGTCTTTTTTGTAAATGATTGCAAATCCTTACAAAAAATAAAGGAAATATTTTGATTGAAAGAATAGAAAGGGAAAGTTACCAATTAGGATCCCATGATATCACAAGATCTCCCAAGATTATTTTGACATTCCATAATGAAAGAAAAAGGAAAAACTATCTCTCAAATTCATGACTTACAAAACCCAAAAAAAGCTCATCAGAGAGGAGAAAAAAATAACCATGGGCTTCCAACTTCTTCTCCAACTCAACGACCATCAAAAGGAGCAAGTTGGAGTGATATTTGGGCTGTCTGGGATGTTCAGAAGGGGAGAAATTGTTGTTGGGACTGCTGGAACGGGAAGGAGTTGCTATTAATGCTTCTCCATTATCTCTTTTCAATTTCTAAGCACTTTTTACTCATTTAAATCATAGTTTCTCATTTATGAATCAAATTTCAGTATTTTGTTGTTATTTGTTTTGTACAGTGAGTAGCTAAATCATTCTCTTGGGTGAAGATGAAGCATGTATGATGTATTGATGTAATTTGCCACCTCAAGATTATTTGCAATTAAAGTGTTTGACTCCTCAATGCCTAACGTGGGATCAACCTCAAGTGCAGCGCATGCTAGTTTCGTTAACAACCATGTCTTTTTCCATGAGCAAGAAGCTGCTTCTTCGAACTTAAATCTCTACAATACAAACACCAACAACATATGGTTTTTTCCTGGGTTAACAGCTTCTGTAACTTGTCAACATATCGATTTCTCGGACGGCGAACCCTATGATGAAACAGACTACGAACATGAGACAGATGGTGATGATGACGAAGTTACCACCCTTAATTATAAGTAAATTGCTACATCTAAACCTTTTGTAGATCAATCAATCAATGGCGAGAAACTATCTTCCTCATGACCTTCTACGAATCATCGTCTCTAAACTTTCAGACGAACCGAAAGACTTGTTGAATTTCGGATGTGTCTGCAAGGAGTGGGAGTCCGTCGCCGATAGGATCCGGTCGCAACCCGTCACGCTTCCGTTGCTACTTCACATACCACAAGAAGAAAATTTTAAGGTGGGCTATGTCTACAGCCCATCGATTCAAAACACATGCTCGGTACAAATCCCTGAACTAAAAGGAGCATTAAACGACATCTATGCCACTGATAATCAAGGACGCATACTAGTTTTTCGACATCCAAACAGTTTCCACATTTTAAATCCATTCACGCGCACACCGTTAATAAACATACCGTTTGCACATGACCCCGACGGTAATTTGGTAAATAATATGGGCTTCGCCACTAGTAGTAAAACCGGTTTGGTTTCTGTGGTCGTTGCATTAATCTCCTACAGTCCTACAATAATGTGGGGGACTATGTGGAGACCAGGTCAAAAGTTTTGGAGACTATTGTTGGATTGTGACACAATTCCCTTTTACCCCTCCAAGTCCAGCCCTGTGCCTCTTGATGGTCTTTTCTATTGCCTGGACGAGAACGGTAATTATAATTATAATTTTATTTTTAGGGTAGTTTTTTAAGTCTACGCATACTAGTTTTTTGTTCAGTATTGATTTTTTAGATAGGAAGGAATCCGTCAAGGATCTTACTCTTGGTAAAATTTCCATCAAGTCCAATACATCAAAGAATTAAGTTGAACTTTTCTAAATTTGAAGTTTTGAACCTTTGAATTTTGAAATACATTTTCAAGTTGATTCAAATCTTTTATACATTGTTTCATGTATTATAATGTTGATAGAAAAGCACAATCTTAGATTTTCTAAGAAAATATGCATAACATTTGAAAACAAACATATTCGAACTTTTTTTGATTTTTTGCCAGTGACATATATTTATAATGTATTATTTCAAATTATCCGACACACTGCATATTATTAAAGTTTGATTTTAAAATTCTAACTTAAATCATACTATTTGGAGCAATCCAAAATAGACTATTTATTACGTGGAAATCTAAGGATTTTGGAGTTAATTCACCATTTTCTCAAACTAGTTAGTTCTTTTACCTAAGAAATTAACCCCGTAATTAGTTTTACTTGACAACTCATTTATTAATATTCATATATAATTATTTTAATTTTAGTCGAATATATTATTATTTTTGTATCCTACGTTACCTATATATACATAATGACATCTTACATATATTTCCAGGTAGACTAGGGAAGTTGGATGTCCATATAGACCCCTTAGGTGCCTCCTGGGATGTTCTACCATATCCAGTTTGTGCTCCACTATGCCCTCAACTTCAGTTACTTGAGTCGAAAGATCGTCGGAGCTACTTGGTGGAGTTGCATGGGGATCTATATTCCGTCTTCACAAGCATGACGTTTAAGGATGATGGTTGGATTAACATTTTAAGTTGAATCAGAGAGATATGTCGTGGACACAAGTGGATAACTTGGGAGATGATATTGCTATATTTTTGGGATCGACACAGGCTACTGTGGCAAGGGTTGATCCAAAGTTAATAGGACATGAATTCGGGACGAAGAATATTAAAGTGTTTGACTCGGTTGAATCCGAAAGGGGATTTGAGATTGTTATATATTCATATAATTTGTGATGCATGTCTCTTGATTGTGCTTATTGACTGAATGTCATATTCTGTATTATTTTCCAATTGAGTATGATTTAAATTGATTGACGGTTGAAATTTGCTAGTTGTCGAACTCACAAATTATTGATTATATTTTTCAAATTAATTATGAAAATATCAGATGAATTGAATATCATAATGTGCAATGGTCAGGATCATGGATTGTATCTTAACGCACCGGGTTCGGACGGGTAAACACTTGTCTGGACCCCTCCACCCTCTTCCTCTTCTTCCTCTTGACTACATTCCTCATCCCCACTAGCTAGTCCAGCCCCGCAGCGGCCCTTCCTCTGCCCCCATCTAAAGTTACGGTGGCAGGAGTAGGGTGGGAAGATGAGGTATCAAAGGGGGGTTTGATCTTCATTTTTGTTGTCGCGGTGGCAACGACGGCGGAGCAACTTGGTGGAGGCATGGGGGGAGGTGGAGGGGCGTGGTTGGGAGGGAGGAAAGAGTTTGGTGGTTGGAACGGAGGGAGCGGGGGAGTGTGGTTGGAGCCTTGGAGGTGGTGGGATTTGATGGAGAACATAGTGGGTTCTTTGGGGTTCGTGAAAGGGTGAAGTTGTTTGTATTATTGTCTTGTCGTAATGTTCTTGAGTCGATTGTATGATTGAAATTTTAATTTTTTTTGCTGTTTCAGGACGTTACACTTGATCTAGTGATTGTCTTAGGCTTCTTAGATTTTTGAGAATTTGAAGAAGATGCTCCATCACCACATTGGCCGCCATCGCCATCGCCGCCGCCACCATTACCACTAGGCTTGTCGCGTGAAGGAATCAAACTTTCTTGTACAATGGGGCTTAACGTGACATGTTTTTCTAGGCCAGTCTTTTTCGATGTCTTCTTCACGTCTTCCTTACTTAAACTTGGCCTACCTCCCAACCGTGTTTCTCTCCTTAATATCGGTACCACCACCTTCTTCTTCTTCTTGTCTCCTCCCACCATCGGAAACTTTCCCAACTTTATCTCTCTCATTATTGCCTTCTTCTTCGCTTCTTCGTCTCCGGCTAACAATGGCATCTTTCCCGAATCTATCTTCATTCTATCCCTCCTCGTCTCTTTTTCATCTGCTTTCTTCATTCGCATCTTTCCCAACTCTATCTCTCTTCTTCTTTCCTCCTTTTCTTCGTCTTCTCCTTCTTTCGTTGGCTTCTTACCCTTCTCTTCCAAACTTCTTCTCTTGCAACTTTTGATATTTTTTCTACTTCTTTCGCTATATATGAGTATATACACTCTTTTTATTTCTGCATATACGAAGTAGAAATATTTAAAAAAAAATGCATATATCATTCTTTTTGGAAAAGTCAATACCTATTTATCATTCTTTTTGAAAAAGTCAATATTGCTTATAGGTTTAAAGTAACGAAACGGTTTCATTAAACATGTTCGTGCTAATTAACAACCACTTAACATGTACGTATATATCTTCTTATCTTAGAACGTATTGTGATTGGTTGAGAAATAGTTTAAAAATAGGTATGCCTGTGGAAGTGGATAGAAAAGAAGAAATATTAATTCTGTATTTAATCCTTCTCACGCCTAATTATATTATAAAAATAAGATAAATTATTTTCACAAAAGAAATACCCATTCCGGTTAACCTGTGTAAAGTTATAATGAAAAAAAGTCCGGTTCACAAGGGGCAAATGCCAACGGAATCTGGAATATTAAGTACGTGGTGTATGCAGAAATACAAGAATTATTCAGCTTAATTTTTTATTTTAAGTCCCTATCATATACACCACACATCTGAAACTGTAAGGTAGATTATAAGAAAAATAGTTATGTTAAATAAAGTGAGATTAACCGTAAATAAGAGAGATTGTAGGAGGTTTATACTAAAAAAGATGCATATATCAATCTTTTTGAAAAAGTCAATACTAATTATAGGTTTAAAGTAACGAAAAGATTTAATTATACAAGTTAATATTATAAATACGAAGATGTCGGATTAATCGGTTAGAGATGTTAAACCGATCGAGATGTTGGGTTTTTATTATAAATACATATGAGGCCCTTTCTTATCAATAGACATAAACGGACGAGTTAGAATCTTATACGTGAAGGTGTGGTGAGAGGTTTTGTTGGAAGCCAAAAAAGTTGTTGCCGTCGTTGTCTGGATTTGCGTTTGGTGTTGCCGTTAAGCTTTCATTCGACTTCGGTACGTGTTGGATTAATAGTATAGGAATGTACTCACTAATTAATTAGTCTTTAATTTTGTTATCGACTCTATTTAATTGGATTTTATTTAGTTGTAGAATTAATATTGGATTCTTTACTGTTATGTATTTTATGGATATGTGTTGCTTGAATTGAAGAATCAAGACGTATAGATATTATAATCTGTTAATCTTATGCTATGAGATTTATCTAGGATGTAAATTTTTTAGATTGGTAAGATGTAAATCTAAGATGTAAATTTATCTCATCTATATATTGTGCAAACTATGAAATCAGTAGATAGAAATCCATGTTTATGTTTGTTAATTATTGTTATTGTTACTCATGAATCTAGATTCGGACAGATGTAGTTAAAATTGTTAGATAATTTGATTAGAAGCCTTAATTTAGCTAGATTTTTTAGTATTTGTAAATTGACGACTTTCACCTATGCATATGACCTTACGAGTTTTCATTTTATAACTTGTATTTATTCGGTTATTATTAATATATTAATAATTCGATTTGTACTCCGAAATAGAAAAGGTCGATACTTAAACCACGAAATTGATTTATAGATTAAAGTTATAAATTGCTACATCCAAACCTTTTGTAGATCAATCAATCAATGGCGAGAAACGTAACTATCTTCCTCATGACGTTCTACGAATCATCGTCTCTAAACTTTCAGACGAACCAAAAGACTTGTTGAATTTCGGATGTGTCTGCAAGGAGTGGGAGTCCGTCGCCGGTAGGATCCGGTCACAACCTGTCACGCTTCCGTTGCTACTTCACATACCACAAGAAGAAAATTTTAAGGTGGGCTATGTCTACAGCCCATCGGTTCAAAACACATGCTCGGTACAAATCCCTGAACTAAAAGGAGCATTAAACGACATCTATGCCACTGATAATCAAGGACGCATACTAGTTTTTCGACATCCAAACAGTTTCCACATTTTAAATCCATTCACGCGCACACCGATAATAAACATACCGTTTGCACAAGACACCGACGGTAATTTGGTAAATAATATGGGCTTCGCCACTAGTAGTAAAACCGGTTTGGTTTCTGTGGTCGTTGCATTAATCTCCCATAGTCCTACAATAATGTGGGGGGCTATGTGGAGACCAGGCCAAAAGTTTTGGAGACTATTGTTGGATTACGACACACTTCCCTTTTACCCCTCCAAGTCCTGCCCCGTGCCTCTTGATGGTCTTTTCTATTGCCTCGACGAGATCGGTAATTATAATTATAATTTCATTTTTAGGTAGTGTTTTGTTCGGTAATGATTTTTGAGATAGGAAGCAATGCGTGAAGGATCTTACTTTTAGAAAATTTCCAACAAGTCCAATACATCAAAGAAGTTTAACTTCTCTAAATTTGAAGTTTTGAATCTTTGATTTTTGAAATACATTTTCAAGTTGGTCAATAATTCAAATCTTTAATACATTGTTTCATGTATTATAATGTTGACAGAAAAGCACAATTTTGGGAAATCAAAGATTTCATAAGACATACATGACCTTTTTTTTATTTTTTTTGCGAGTGACACATATTTATAATGTATTATTTCAAAATATTTGACACACTGGATATGATTAAAAATTGATTTTAAAATTGTAACTTAAATCATATTCTTTGGAGCAATCCAAAATAGAATATTTATTACGTGGAAATCTAAGGATTTTGGAGTTAATTCACCATTTTCTCAAACTAGTTAGTTCTTTTACCTAAGAAATTAATCCCCTAATTAGTTTTACTTGACAACTCAGTTCTTAATATTCATATATAATTATTTTTCAATCTAACAATTAAGTAATTTTTAGTGGAATATATTATTATTTTTCCATACTACGTTACCTATATATATATAATTACATCTTGGTCATAATCTTACATATGTTCCAGGTAGACTAGGGACGTTGAATGTCCATATACACTCCGGAGGCGCCGTCTGGGATGTTCTACCATATCCAGTTTGTGCTCCACTATGTCCTCAACTTCACTCACTTGAGCCGAAAGATCGTCGGAGCTACTTGGTGGAGTTGGATGGGGATCTATATTCCGTCTTCACAAGCATGACGTGTAAGGATGATGGTTTGATTAACATTTTTAAGTTGAATGGGAGAGAGATGTCGTGGACACAAGTGGATAACTTGGGAGATGATATTGCTATATTTTTGGGATCGACACAGGCTACGGTGGCAAGGGTTGATCCGAAGTTAGTAGGACATGAATTCGGGACGAAGAATATTAAAGTGTTTGACTCCTCAATGCCTAACGTGGGATCAACCTCAAGTGCAGCGCATGCTAGTTTGGTTAACAACCATGTCCTTTCCATGAGCAAGAAGCTGCTTCTTCGAACTTAAATCTCTACAATACAAACACCAACAACATATGGTTTTTTCCTGGGTTAACAACTTCTGTAACTTGTCAACATATCGATTTCTCGGACGGCGAACCCTATGATGAAACAGACTACGAAGATGAGACGTCTGATAGTGACGATGACGATGAGACGTCTGATAGTGACGTTGATGATGAGGATGAGACGTCTGATAGTAGTGATGATGAAATAAATGATGATGACAACAACAAAGATGATGAGGGTTACGATGACAATGGCAAAGAAGTTAACAACGATGAAGGAATAAACCACGACCACGAAGATGATGTTTGCGACTAATCATAATCCTCAAGATAACAACGATCTTGACGATTGTCACAATATAATTATTACTTTAATTTTCTTCGATATTTTCACTACACTACTATCGGCATGTTTGCGACTTGAAAGCTGCTGGAAAATGAACTTTGTTGTTTGTCTGACTCAAAAACAATGAAGAACCTAATTTAGTAGAATATAATTTCTTTTTGACAATAAACTTATTGTTTGTGCCTTATATATATTTTCTAGAGAGTTAACTATATTATTTCCAGATGGAGATAAACATACTTGGATATTTTTTATCTTTAAGATCAGTTCATAAGAATGAATGTGACATGGATTGATAAGTATAATATAGTTTTTAAATGTTAAAAAATGAAGCAATACAACGAAGGTGATTATAACTTATAAGCTTGCAACCACATCATTTCCTATCTGAAATGATAATCATTATTGAGACATGTGCCATGTACTCACCTTTCTGTTGGTCTCGTATTAAAGAACTTGAAAAGTTGGAGAATGTTGATAAACATTCATTTCCCATGACCATTTGTTGGTGGAAAAAAAGAGTAGAGAATTCTCCACGCACGCACTCGTCTGCCCCGATCCAGGACGAGGCGGAGGATTTAGGGGAAAGCCATGTATGGTCAAAGTAAAAAGAAAGAAAGAGAGGCCAAGTCAAGTGAAAAACACAAAGTCCCGTTCCTCGTGACACCATATCGCTGGAAGCACCACCACGTTGTATACATTTACTTTGGGTTTGTAGTGGAGTAGGATATATCAAAGAGGGGTTTGGTGTTTTGAGGAGGTCTTTGATTTGCGTGCTATCATCTATGGCCACTAGAGGTCTTATAAGATAAATTTTATCAGTAAGAGTATGACCCGATCCTAGAACTATCTTCATCTAGTGATCGTTGAGGGTGGGACCTAAGGATTACCTAGTTAGGTGTGTCAATACATCAAGTATTCAGATTTTGTAGGTATATATGTTGAAAATCATCGGGAGACAAAACTCATCCTCCTCGGGTGATGAGTGAGGTTTAACTGTTTGTTGCACATCCTAAGACCAATCATAATTCCCACGAAAGTTGTTGGTGATTTTAGTGTCATCGATTCATTTTAGTCGTAATGTGATTTACTTGAGACCGATGCGATCTATTGTTAGGCTCGGAAACGAGTTTGGGTAGTGCGGAGTGCACGCTTGTTGAGCTAACGGTTTATCGACCACGAATATGAAGCAGGGTCGAGGGGGCTGCGCCCCCTCGCGGGGTCGAGGGGCGGAGCCCCTGCGGGGTCCAAGGGGCAGAGTCCCTGGCTGGGACGAAATCCATATTAATTTTCATTTGATTTTATGTATTTCCGTTTGAGTGGATAATACCAACCCAAAAGGTGCTTGTATAACCGCCAACCACCATTCTGCTTTATAAGAGAAATTCGGTACTCAAAACACATATACGAAAATTCATACTCCTTCTCTACTTTTCTGATCGAAGTTCATATTGCCTGAACGAGATTGTTCCTTCTCAGGATTATCCCAACAAGGTATTCGTGCAACCCGGGCAGTGTAAAAGGGTCGAATAATCTTGTTCGGAAAGTGATTCGTACACGATCTGAGAAGAATCCAGGATTATCACAACCCCAAGTCTCCAACAAAAGTGAGTTACGATTTTATTTTGTTTTTCGTCTATTTTTTTCCATTTGTTGTTTCTTTGTTTTACTCGAGGACAAACAAAAGTTCATGTGGGGGGGGGGGGGTGTGTGATAACATCACATTTAGTACATAATTGGTATCATAATATTAAGCATATTTATGGAAATAATCATGAATTAAGAAATATTTTAGATATTATCACTCTAAATATTATTCTTTTGCCTTTTTTGTAAATGATTGCAAATCCTTACAAAAAATAAAGGAAATATTTTGATTGAAAGAATAGAAAGGGAAAGTTACCAATTAGGATCCCATGACATCACAAGATCTCCCAAGATTATTTTGACATTCCATAATGAAAGAAAAAGGAAAAATTATCTCTCAAATTCATGACTTACAAAACCCAAAAAAAGCTCATCAGAGAGGAGAAAAAAATAACCATGGGCTTCCAACTTCTTCTCCAACTCAACGACCATCAAAAGGAGCAAGTTGGAGTGATATTTGGGCTGTCTGGGATGTTCAGAAGGGGAGAAATTGTTGTTGGGACTGCTGGAACGGGAAGGAGTTGCTATTAATGCTTCTCCATTATCTCTTTTCAATTTCTAAGCACTTTTTACTCATTTAAATCATAGTTTCTCATTTATGAATCAAATTTCAGTATTTTGTTGTTATTTGTTTTGTACAGTGAGTAGCTAAATCATTCTCTTGGGTGAAGATGAAGCATGTATGATGTATTGATGTAATTTGCCACCTCAAGATTATTTGCAATTATTATAGTAACTTTTTCATCTATTTGAATTATTGCATGTTAAGATTTATGAACTTGACTTTGTGATTGTATGTTGACGGTTGCACGCTGCATATAAACGTAACAGATGAATTCTTTTAACAAGTCAAATTGTTGCTGTGAGATTTTTTTAGTGTAGGAATTTATAACTCGTGCATTGCTCGTTATTAATTTAATAGATGTGAATGCACGAATTAGCCATTTAGGTTATTTGTATCGTATAAGTTGTTTGCGCCCGTATGATCATTGAGAATAGTGTAAGTTGCTTGCGTCCTCACTATCTACTTTAAACACAAATTTACTAAGGTAATTGCATGGTCATTGGTAGTGAGTAAATCATCAACACAAATTACTTATGGATTCCGAAACCCTAAAACTTGTTTTATATAGAATTTCATATAGATAAATTTTGTTTTTGTTTTGTGTTAGTATGGTTAAACTCAAAAACTACGACAATTCTGTTTTTCTTTCGATATAGTTTCAGTGAATTAAGTTTTACTTCTTAATTTCTTCCTTGTGGATTCAATCTCCACTTATCCTTGCTAGTTTAGGATATAACTTGTGGTATTTTGAGAGTTTAACGATAGCTCGTCAATACTCTAAATCTATTGAGAAAAAAATTTAGAAGAAAAGAAAGGAACATTTTTATTATTATCTTACTTGATATTAACTCCACCATTAAACAGATATCTACTGACATTCATCTTCACCCACTCCTTAGCAGCGTAAAAAAAATCCCATCGCCTCAAGTTGAAGGTTGGGAATAGCCACAACAATCTCGATCCGGACCCCGCCAAGGCACTCATGACCGGCTCCTCGACATCAAAAATCTTGGCTTTGGTGAATTCATTATCCTTCAACATCTGAACCACAACTGTGGGTGGCAGCTTGTTTATTGCCATTGTTCCCCCAGTTCACCCCGAGCTCCTCGATCGCCTGAAAACATACCAAAAGAAGCAAAATACTCGATAAAAACACACGAATTTTCGCCCGTTGGGTGACATGCCAGAGGGCCAACAAAATCTTTGTCATGGACTGTTCAAGAAAGTTAATAAGTTATTGGTAGGCGAAGGAGAATTATTCAATTGGAATGGTGCTATCATGCAAGCCCAACAATGTTGACTTCAGAAAATAAAAATGTTGTGGATTTCTTTTTTATCTGTAAAATATGATTAATCAAAGAACCATTTTTTGGGGTCCAATCTTTGTTTTGTATTGTTGTGATTGGAAATGTTCAATGGCATGCCTTTTGTTTATTGTGATGATTACACTTAAATATTTTAGCAATTCAGGTTAATTGTAATAACTTGCAAAAAAAGAAAGAAGAAAATTAGACAGAGATTACACATAACCAAGGTACGCAAGATCGACATTAAGTTAATTTAAGTTACACACCCGATCATATTTTTTTAAAACTAAATAATCTTATGTTTAAGGAGTCTGCTTGGTGTAGTCATTTTAGATAAAAAAATCCCGAGAAATCACAGGATTGAGTTTAGAAGAACACAACGATGAGAATACCAGACTTCAGACTAAGATTCTTCTTTCAAATTAGAAATTCATGAACAACTGGAATAAAACCAGGAAAGTGTTGGTGCCCACAACATGGAAACCAATCAAACCACATATAAACTAAAAATATATTTAATACGTTCTAATTTGAACATAACATTTTAGTTTACGTGTTGAAGCATCAAAATGTGTTCAGACTAAGCATGACCAATTACGTTTTGACCTCTTTAATTGATGAATGAGGAACTGTTATAATTTGTCTTACAAAGATGGAGAATGGTTAATGTAATTTGGTTGGTTTTTGTTTCTTCTGATGGTCTTAGTGGCTGATCATTTATGAGTAGGAGCAAATTGACAAAAAAATAATTAAACCCAAACATGCTAAATTCGCACCAATTATAACAAATTAATTAATTGCAGCTCAAGTTAGAGTACAGATATCACTACATATGAGAAAGTCATATTTCCACATACCAATAGAAAAGTTCAAAGGTTCTAGAAAATTTACATTGAATTTTTTGTTGTTGCACAAAATAGAAAAAATTCTGCTAAAATGAGCAGAATTTCGCACAACCACAAGTCTGAACCACATAAATCAAATTCTATATACTAACCTGAATTTAGCACACCATCATCTACCTGCCACGATTCAGAAAGTACTTCTACGCCGCAATGTTTTTCCAACAACAAAACAAAAACCCGGAAGCCTCCTGAAAAAAAAAAACTGAACCTGATGTTAACAAGTTGATAATTTCCACCAACCAAAATTTAAGTTCTAGAACTTTTAGTGTAACAAAGAAGAGGATAATGTGTAAATTTTGAGCAGAATTTTGCTCAATCTGAACTATAGTCATGAAGTTCTACACCAGTAGTCAAATTACATTCTGAATCATATACACCATCAAATCTAACTCAACTGCTTCAGGCGTTCATGAAATTACTTCTACAATGTCAAAAATTTCCAAACACAAAAACCCGTAAGCCATCCGCATTAGTGAGGCAGAAGCTGTCGCTTTCGGTTGGCTAAGCAGGGATTGATTCGCGGGTTTCGTGGGTTTTCGGAAAACATGACATGGTATGCAGAGACACAAGCCTGAGGCAAAGCCATTGTAATCCCAACCTGCAAAACAAACAAAAATAAATCACCCCTTTCTATCAACAATAACTAAATTTCATTTTTTTTTGTATTTTAGACACGATGGTTTGAACTTCTGAATCGTTGAAAATTATGTCTGTTTCCTACCCAAATTCCAGAACCCTTTTAAGTTATCTGACGTTTTGTTTAGAAGAGTAATTGTGTATCACATAAGAACGCGCGTGAGCTAATGAATTTTCCAATTTTTCACAAATCACACGAAAATTAGTTAAACTAAAGCAATAATACGTCAGTAATGCGAGAACTTCACCAAGGTGGCGAAGCAAGAACGATCGTAACCCTAACTAGGGTTTACACATGCACAACCAGGAAAAACGCAAACAAGAGACGAAGACGAAAGCTAGGGTTTAGGAAACCCTTGCGGCGGTGAAGAAATTCGTTGTGATATTTTCGTTAGGGTTTTCTTTTACTGTTATAGTATTTATATGATCAGATGTATTCAGATTTTTGAATCCATTTAACCGATAATATACAGAATCAAAGTAAAGCATAATCGGGGCATCTAGTTTGGATCCGGTTGCCTCAGTGGACTGGACCCAGATTCATCATATCTGGTGCCTAATTTGGTCATGAGCTTAATCCCTGGTTTAGACTAGCACCTTGATTAGATACCATAGTCTAATTGGGTCTTAAATCAGCATGTATTCCAATTAGGTCCTGGATTGATTTAATGAGGGTCAAGTTTTCATCATAGGCTAGATGTCACTCCTTCTTGTACAAGTAGAGTTGGATCCTCATATATTCTGATACTACCCTTCAAACTTGGCTGGTGATTGAGGCCGAGTTTGGTGATAAAGACACAGAAGGCCTCCTTCGGTAAGGCCTTAGTGAAGGCATCAGCAAGTTGAAGTATGGAAGGCACATGCTTGGTAATAAGAAGTCCAAGTGCTACCCGTTCCCTCACAAAGTGGTAGTCAAGTTCAATATGCTTGGTCCTGGCATGAAAAACAAGATTTATAGACATGTGTAATGCACTTAAGTTATCACAGAAGAGAATAGGAGTATTAGGTAGAGGAATCTGAAGATCACGAAGGAGAAAAGTAAGCCAAGTGAGATCTGCTGTAGCTACAGCCATTGCTCGATATTCGGCTTCTGCACTTGATCGAGAAACTGTAGGTTATTTCTTGGTTTTCCAAGACAAGCAATTAGATCCCAGAAATATGCAATGGCCACTTGTGGACCTTCTAGTTTCTTCACAACCTGCCCAATCACTATCACTGAATGCATACAAATCAAGTGATGATTTTTTTATGAATGTGCATATCATAAGGAATTGACCCATTTACGTATCGAAGAATTCTTTTTAATAGTGAAAAATGATAATTGGATGGAGAGTGCATGAATTGACAAATGAAATTTACGCTATAGGTTAGATCAGGCCTGGTCAAGGTCAGATATTGAAGAGCACCTACTATTTGTCTAAAGTAAGTTGGATCATGAAACATGTGATTATCTCGATTTTTATCAAGTCTAGCAGGTAAAGGTGTGCTGATGTACTTAGAATTTTGCATATTTGCCCTGTGAATGATACTAGAGGCATAGTGTTGTTGTGTTAAGAAAAAACCATTTTTGTCTCTTTTTACTTCGATGCCAAGAAAATGGTGAAGTGCTCCTAGATGTTTCGTTGAGAATTCATGTGCAAGATCAGAAATTAGTGACTGAACATTATTCTTATTTGATCCAGTGATAATAATATCATCCACATATATGAGTAAAAATAGAGGTCCATTGTAATGAGAAATGAAAAGAGAGTTGTCAGATGTGCTACTATAGAAGCCCTTAGAAAGCAAGAAGGTAGTGAAACGATCATACCATGCTCGAGGTGACTGTTTGAGTCCATAGAGAGACTTATTCAGCTTACAAACATGGTTTGGAAAATTAGTAGCAACAAAACCAGGAACTTGTGACATATAAACTAGCTCATCAATAGATCCATGAAGAAAGGCATTTTTAACATCTAATTGATTTATGACCCAATCATTCATGGTAGCAAGACTGAGTATAAGTCTAATGGTCGTAAGCTTAACCACAGGAGAGAAGGTTTCAAGGTAGTCCACCCCTTCAATTTGCTTGTAACCTTTAGCTACAAGCCTAGCCTTTAATTTATCTTAGGATCCATCAGGATGAAGTTTTATCCTGAAAACCCATTTGCATCCAATGGTATGCATATTCTTTTGTTTTGGTACTAAGTTCCATGTGTTGTTTTGCTGGAGAGCATGCATTTCCTCTTCCATAGCCTTTTTCCATCCCGGGTGATTAAGAGCTTCCTTAACAGAACTAGGTTCATGAGGAAGGGGTTCTATGTGATGAAATAAGGCATATTTAGGGTTAGGTTTGACAATACCAGATTGAGATCTGGTAGTCATAGAATGTTTATTACTTTCATTTGTATGTAAAGTTGTGGTGACTGGATCAACTTCTTCATGGGAGTCATCACTAATTACAACATGTGAAGATGTGGCTTCCGTGTTTGCATCATATACAGAGAGTTGTGATTGTGGTCGGGTGTTATCGGATTTATCAGTATATGCAGTAAACTCTGAGTGTAGAGGTGAAGAGTCAACATGATTTGCTAAATGAGTATTTCCAGCATTATGCAAACTAGGTGATGTAGGAGGCATGCCAATAATAGGGTTAGTATGATCATTTGTTTGAAGTGGAAGGGTATCACCTGAGGTATGTGCTGGAAGTGAAGTAAGGGAAAAAAACTAGTGGAGCCTCATCTTGTGTAAGGGTATTGTGGTCTTGGCAAGTCTCCCCTATAGTACCTGCATTTTGTTTTTCAACAAGAGGCAATGTGGTTGATTCTATACCAACATTTTTATGAGAGAAAAAGGTTGAGAAATAGATTCATCATTGTTATGGGTGGAAGTTCCATCATTTTCACGAAACCATTCAGAAAATACAGAAACAGTGGATTCAAAATCATTCTTGTTCAAAATATTTGGATTTTTCTTGAAGGGAAAGTAATTTTCATTAAAGATAACATGCCTTGTCATGTAGATTTTCTTAGTTTGAGGATCAAAGCACATGTACCCTTTATGTCTTAGACTATATCCAAGAAAAACACATGCAGACGATCTATCAGATAGCTTATTTTGAGCATACTCTCTCAAACATGGAAAGCATAAGCACCCAAATACTTTTAGACAAGTATAATCAGGTTTTCTTGAAAATAAAGACTCATAGGGTATATGACCAGTTTTATTTGGAAGTCTATTTAAAAGAAACACAACTGTGTTAAAGGCCTCCACCCAGTACCTTTTAGGTACTCCACTATTAATGAGTAAAGTAAGTCCCATATCTACAATGAGTCTATGCCTTCTCTCCACTACTCCATTTTGCTCTGGAGTGTGAGGACATGACATTTGCAGATTAACACCACTGGTTTTGAGATGGTTTTGAAAAATATTTGAGGAAAATTCACCACCACCATCACATTGAATTTTTTTAATACCAACATTGAATTGCTTTTGAACAAATTTTTCAAAAAATACATAGCAATTGAAGAAATCAGACTTGAATTTTAATGGAAAAATCCAAGTGTATCTAGTAAAGTCATCCACAAAACAAGCATAATATCTGAAGTTGTTTCTTCCCACAGTAGGAGAAGGCCCCCACAAGTCACAGTGTATCTTATTAAAAGGTTCAGAAGAAAAAGAATTAGATTGTGCAAAAGGAAGTTTAGTGGCTTTGCCAAGTTGGCAGCTACTGCATAGAGAGATTTGGCTGGTAGTCATTTTTGTGATGCAAATATTGCCTTTTGTTTGGAGGTCTTCCAACACTTTATGATTAGGATGTCCAAGTCTACAATGCCATGTATGGAAATCTACATTTCTTTGCCTGTTAGAGAAAAATGCTCTATAAGGTTTATTGGGAAGGGAGTAAAGGTCATCTTTTAACTCCCCAGTAGTAATTATGGTTCCAGTAAGTCTATTTTTTTATAAAGAATTGAGTATTTGAGAATTCAATATTATAAGGAAAAGTTTTAGTGAACTTGCTCACATACAGTAGATTTTGTTTCATGTGAGGTGCAAATAACACATCATTTAAAACAAATGATCCCTTATTGTATTTGATTTTAGCAGATCCAATGTGAGTGATAGGTAGTAAGTGCCCATTTCCTACCATTATTCTATCAGATCCACTATAGGGTCTAAGGGAATGAAGCATACCTGCATTACCTGTTATGTGAGTTGTGGCTCCAGAATCTGGGTACCAATCTTCAGAGGAGTCCTCTACAGTCATGGCAGCTAGGGCTTGGGGTAACTCCCTTGGTTGAAAGGAGTGATTGAAGCGATGCCAGCATTTTATGGGTTCATGCGTATCTGACAGACGACATAGGGTCTCCTCTGAGTCTGATTGATGCCTTCAGTTCCTTTGCTGTTAGCTTCACCCACAGGACCCATATCTCGAGCATTGGGCAGTGGAGGTGGCTTTCCTTGAGCATTGGGTTGAAATCCTCTGCCTTTAAAAGAAAAGTCTCCATATTTCTGTCCTTTGCCTTGTTTCTTTCCCTTTCCTTCTTGTCTTTGACCAAAAAAGGCCATCTGTATCTCTTCTTCTGCCTCATGGTTCTTAATACGAAGCTCATAACTTTGAAGCATAGGAACCAGATCAAGATATGAAGGAAGAGGGGGCTTTAAATGGACTGTGGTAAAAGCATTATATTCCTTTCCAAGCCCATTTAACATCCAAAACACCTTTGTTTGATCTCTGACTGGCCTACCGATAGCGGCAAGCTTATCACAGAACAACTTGAATTTGCTAAGGTACTCTTGGAGATCCTCACAAGTTTTCTTGCGGAGCATCTTGAGTTGTTGAAGAAGTTGGAATTCACGTTCTTCAGAGTTTTAAGCAAAGGAGTGCTTCAACGCTTCCCAGACTTCTTTTTGTAGGATTTCATGTTTAATTATACATATATATTTTCGAAATTTTTATGTATAATAAGGATCAATTACAATTTTCTTTGATTTATTTCATGCATGCATCGGTTTGTTTTAACATCTAGTTTCAAAACTCTATTAAAACAAACAAGGGCTCCGAAATTCATACCTAGAAGTTCTCTAAAACTTCTTGAAGATTCGGAGATGTTGGGGATGCTCCTCGCTGCGCCGGATGCCTCCGAGTATTCACCAAACTCTAAACAAGATCGGAGAGAGGGAAGCTAGTCTCTCAATCTCCGATAGGGTTTAGAATCCAATTACTAACCCCTCTTTAATTCCCTTGAGAAGATGATCTCTTAAGAACTAAACTAAACTTAAGAATTTGTGGAATTTTCGTGGAGAATTAAGGAGAGAGATTTTGCATGAAAAGCAATATTAATTAAGATGTAGGAAGGCAATGAGATAACCTCTATTTATAGCTTCTCTCCAAATTACCTATTCATGTGCAACCTCTTGCCCATGATTTCATGCAAAATTACATCTAACCATCCATTATTTATTAATAAATAATATTAGCCACGAATTAAATCAATTATGGACCAATTCCATGCATGATCTAATTAATTCTTAAATTAATTCTGCATAAACCGTCTGGACCGGTCGATCGTTTTTGGAGGTTCGGTCGACCGCTCGAACCAGTTTCGGTCGACCGTTCAATAGCTCGGTCGACCGTTCGTAACAGGAACTATTCCATCGCAATGTTCGGTCGACCGACCGATCACTTTCGGTCGACCGTTCGAACAGATGAAAATTCCCTGTTATCGGTCGAGACATGTCCGGTCGACCGTGCCCTACCGGTCGACCGTTTACTGCTAACCGGTCGACCGTTTGAGCACTGTTTTGCAGACTTGTCAAATTTCGGTTTAACCCCTACAAAATTTGACATTTCGGGATTAGTAGTAAATCCACAACTTATGTAACATATTATCCTATGTAATGATCAATCATTACACCCCATAATATTTACATCACATATGAATTTATTTTAGATTCTAATTATGTTATTAATCACAACATAATTTTGATTTTGCTTGTTCACCCCATGTGTCATATTTTCTACATGAAACCCGACACATCTTATGAACTCAAAATCCCCATTTCTTGTTTCCCAGTTTTGTGGTGTGACCTATGGGAGGATCTAAACTAAGTTGACAGTGATATTAAAGGCTTAATATCACAAGCTATAAGCGGTATCTAGCTTACACATTATAGCTCCCAATTAGTTAGATGTCTTAATTCCACTCGAACCAAAACCCGATCCATTTAGTGATGGCGTGCACCACTTGTGTCCGTCCCTTGCCTCATGATATTAAGAATACACACAAAGTAGTGTTGTGTCATCTTTGTCTTAGCATTCATTTCTTGATCTCTTTAAGCTAGTTATAAATATGTGACTTAACTCAAATCACATTGTGCACATTATAACTTTGCTTTATCAAGGGGCCCACTAATATCATCACTCAATTAAGAGGGGCAATGATAATCTTTTGACTAACTATCTTCTCCAACGAAAGTTATACTTAACCAACCAATGTCTTTACACTACACTGATCGATAGTTCAAGACACTGATCTAATTAAGTATTCCTTAAGTGATTAGATATAAGTCTCATATCAAAGGACCAAAGACACAGTAAAATATTAATGACACAGAAACACATTTCTATAATATTTTACTTATTAGGTCTATTCAGTATACAAAAGTAATATTTTCCTCTTTTGCATACCCGTGTTGTCACTCACTTGTAGAGCTACAATGATCTATGACCAACACGACAATCTTAACTCGGTAATTAATGTTCCATGTTAATTACCATGATTGCGAATATCTTTTGTTTTATGTAAACCAATATCTTTTAGAGCTCCACGGTTAAGGACCAAGAGCCTCTTCCTTAACACTTCTAAAAGACGAATAACATAATCAAGGAACAAAATGATTTCTCATTCAATTCATAATAATTGACATTTAAAAGTAAAACTTTTAGAACACATTCCCTTCACTTTTGACGTCTCCAAACAGACTACAACGCTAAGAGCCTCCTCTCCAAGAGTACTGATTATCCACGCTTTAAGAAGGCGATCTGACCGTTTCCAAAGATTATACTCTGGATTTGGCGAAATTTTTGGTTCAGATCCTTCGCTGGACTCCTTAACAGTTTTTGCCGGCATAGGAAAATCTCCATCGATGAACCCGATCATTCCTTGCGACTCCATGAGCCCAAGAACTTGCATTTCCCACAGCAGATAGTTTGAAGGCGACAACTTCATGGAGACGAAGTTGGTGACACTTACAGAGGTGGGAAACGGGTAGGGGTTGGATGATCCAGAAAAAGATGGAACCCCTGTCGCCATCGGAAGATGTGGTAAGCTTTTTCTTCAAGATCAGAGCTCTGATACCATGCGAGAACTTCACCAAGGTGGCGAAGCAAGAACGATCGTAACCCTAACGAGGGTTTACGCATGCACAACCAGGAAAAACGCAAACAAGAGAAGAAGACGAAAGCTAGGGTTTAGGAAACCCTTGCGGCGGTGAAGAAATTGGTTGTGATATTTTCGTTAGGGTTTTCTTTTACTTTTACAGTATTTATATGATCAGATGTATTCGGATTTCTGAATCCATTTAACCGATAATATACAGAATCAAAGTAAAGCATAATCGGGGCATCTAGTTTGGATCCGGTTGCCTCAGTGGACTGGACCCGGATTCATCATATCTGGTGCCTAATTTGGTCATGAGCTTAATCCCTTGTTTAGACTAGCACCTTGATTAGATACCATAGTCTAATTGGGTCTTAAACCAGCATGTATTCCAATTAGGTCCTGGATTGATTTAATGAGGGTCAAGTTTTCATCATAGGCTAGATGTCACTCCTTCTTGTACAAGTAGAGCTGGGTCGTCATATATTCTGATAAGTAACAGTAAGATTAATAATCACCAGTGAACCTTTCATGTTACGTTGCGTCTCAAAGTTGGTTAGACAAGACTTCTGCAAACTACACATTTGTTGATGAATAAAGAAAAGAAACTAGAATTCACCAGTATTTCAAATGCTCATAATCAAATTGCAATTAAATCAAAAAATTCAACGTATTTTTTTTAACATATCATCAAAATTAAACCTTCCCATCAACCATCATGAACATCAATTAAAATTAAGTTAATATTAACAGTCTAGTCATAGTGGTTACAAACAACTTCTAGTATTTAAAGATAAGAAATTAAACCTCACCACTACGTTTACAATAACAATATTCAAGTCACAGCGGTCAGAAACAACTTCTACAAACTTCATGCTTACTAGTATTTAATGACAAATAATTAAACATCCCAACAGATTTTCAAGTTAACATTATTATTATAGTCATAGAGATTAGACATGACTGGTACAATGTAATATCCGAGTAGAAACAACTTCAACAAACTTCATGCTTACTAGTATTTAATGACAAATAATTAAACCTCCCAACAAATTTTCAAGTTAACATTAGTATTATAGTCATAGTGATTAGATACGAGTTATACCATGTGATATCCGAGCTCACACTGCAATGACTGCTCAAATAATTAAATCTCCGGTATGCGCTCCTTCTCAAACAGATATCCAATGACTGCTCCGGCTAAGGCGGCAAACACCCCTCCATCCACCCCAGCGAAGAGGCAAACCGAGCCGGTTATGCCGGAGTCCAGCAACGGCACCAACCTGGCATTCTTGAATGCTTTCCAAACGTCGTTAGAAGCCGTTATGAACCTCTTCTGGTGCACTCCGACGTGCACGAACGCCCACCGATTGCCGTAGACCATTAACTGGTCGGCTACCATCATGTAGCAATCTCCGCATGAGTAAAACGAATCGATGTTCCCTGACGAACCGAGACTTAAGAACCTCCCGAATCCCCACAAAACTCCGATCAACGGGACAATTATCGACCCATAGCAGACGCAATGCAACACCTTCTTGGCGGTAGGGCTGTAAACGGGTCGGGTCGGGGCGGGTTTTGAACCCACCGCTACCCGACCCGTCTAAGTCAGGCGGGTTGGCGGGTGGGGTCTGGTCGGGTGAATTTTTTTTAATCGCTACCCGACCCACCTAAGATCGGGTAAACGGGTTACGCAGGTTATGCGGGGCGGGTAAACGGGTTAGGCGGGGTGGGTAGATGGATATATAGATTTTTTATATGTTTTTTTCTTCTTCTGCATAACACCATAAATTAAAAACACGACACATTAGTTGTAACATCCCCGAACAGCGAAAAATTTTAACTTTTTAAATCAAGGGAAACACGTGGACAAAACCATCAAGAGTGGGGACATTACTGAAAGAAATACATAAATAAGTCTGGTACACCATATTACATAAGAGTTTGTCAAAAGAGTGATTACATCATAACACAAAACACACAGTACATGTAATCACGACAACCTAAAGTAGGTAGACGACAGGATCCAGTCCCAAAGTGCAATCTCCCTCGGTCACCACCCGCCGGAACCTAACGCGGTACTGAAAAAGATGCAACAACAATGCCTGAGTTTCCATAAGGAAACCCCGTATGACAAGCTCACCTAGATGCCCTAACATACTAGTATAGCATGGCATGGAATACAAAGCAGTAAAACAACATTGCCACCAAGGGCCAAACTGGACTTCCGTCCTGCAATCGTTCCCGCTGCCACACAGGCCCCGCGGTCTACAATCGCCACCGCTGCCACACAGGCCCCACGGTCCGCAACATCGCCGTCGCCACACAGGCCGCACGGGCCAACAACCACCGGTACCACACATGCCACATGGTCGAACATCACCGCCACCACACAGGCCGCACGGTCCAACAATGGGTCTCCGTAGAGACCTACCGTAGGCACATACGGTCTAACGGACAGTACGCAACACATCCCCACACGCGACTACACAAGCCAAGGGATCGGTGAGGAGGCATTCTCACTTCCGCGCAGGTAGAATCAGATCTGAAAACATCGTGGTCCACCACCACACCAACGGAGCCGTCGCTCAGGTCGGTCCATCACCGGCACCACACAGGCCGCACGGTACCTCGCTCGATAGGTGCTCAGTCGAGCTACCTGCCGGAACACATCATCGGCAGTCCATCGCCGCAACCACACAGGCTACGCGCGATCCTCCCTGCCGCCACAGAGACCGCACAAGGGCCCTACCGCCGCCACACAGGCCGCACGACATGTGCAATAACTGCCATCAAGGCCAGTCGAACATATCCACCACACAAAGGGCCAGACAATCGATAGATCCGAACCGAAGTCCGCAGGGTCAACGAGCTCCACGTGCAACACCAACTCCGGCTCCATCCGAGCAGGGTCGCGACCTCCGTCGCCGTCAATAGGCTGGTACCTCTCTGGACCTCCGTCGCCAATCCTGGTCGGTAGTCTCTGTGCCTCCGTAGCCATCGGGCGATAGTCACTACACCCGTCGGCAGTTGCGTGTTGCTGAAGCAATGGGATCCGCAATCCCTCAGGCTGCTACTCTAACGCGAGTCAAACGATCCACCAGATTTGTCACGATCCATACATGGAGGTGACACGTCCCGAACACCCACACTTTTCCACACGGCGGTCCCTGGGTGGGCACGCGGAGCGCACCCACCGTCACCTTCCGGGTCACGCATAAGGCGAGGACACGGGTTTCCGTGGACAAAGTTGGCATTCAAAAAGGGAACCAGGAATCTGTCCTGTGCAAAAACGGCCGACCGAAAAAGACCACTCGGTCGACCGTTTTCTTCAAGGGAATCGGTCGTCCAGAAGTGACATCCGGTCGACCGCTTCCACAAGGGAAATCGGTCGACCGAATGTGACAGCTCGGTCGACCGCTTCCACAAGGGAATCGGTCGTCCGAAGCGTCTGCAACGGTCGAACTATTTGCGCAATACAAAAATCCTAAACGGTCTACCGAAGGTCTAAAACCGGTCGACCGAAACGAGGTCAAAATTCGGAGTCTGGTGAACAACAAAATCCAATCTATCGGTCGACCGACTCAGGGGTCTCGGTCGACCGAAACCTTACAGGGTCAACCTAATATTTTCTACGTCATAAACGGTCGACCAAAAACACTAGCATCCTACCGGTACACTTAAGTCTCGGTCGACCGAACAAGGGAACCGGTCGACCGAAACACGACAGACAGGCAAATAACACTACGTTCGGTCGACCGTCCAAGGGATTCGGTCGACCGACAGACGTCTTCAACCTCGCGCCAGCCGAGGTTTCGACGCCGAAACTCGTCACCGGCGAGGTCTCCGACCTCCCGTGACCAACCAAAACATCACCCCAACGTGGGTGATCACAGTAGGCCTCTAATGCAAGAACTTGGCATACCTCTCTTTGAAGATCGACGAAGAACACCGGAGCTATCACGACGGCACCTCGAGACCACGACCTCACGCGCGTCTTCTGTCAGCCTCCTTGTGCCACTCCAAGCTGAACACGCTCGCTTAAACGTCTCGCCCACTTCGATCCCACCTCCGCACCATCCTTCCGCCTCACTCCTCCACCAAAACTCGCCTCCACATCACCTCCGGCAGCCCACAACCTTCAAGATCAGCAAAGGAGAGGGAGAGATGAGGGAAAGGAAGAGAGAAACGTGAGAGTGAGAGAGAGTGTTTCCCTCCTCTTCAAAAACCAACACCAACAGTAGCAGCACTCCCCTCACCTCAACCCTACGCCTCCTCCATCCTCCAACTTCATAGCCCATGTCTCCCAACACATCACCAACACCACCCCCCATCATGTCTCCTCCTTCCCCATGCAAACAACATCATCACTCCACCTAAACACCCACCAAATCACCATTAAACCTTAATCAAGGTTAGGGTTATAACATTAGCACCTTAAAAATATTACTCATGTGATGAATACCATAAAATTATAAATAACTATAACTTTATAACACTATTAGTAAATTAGGGATTAGAGAATAGTGATATGTATATGGTATATAAGTGTATATATATAATATTTATTATTTAATTTATTCTTATGCGGGTAATCAGGTAAACGGGGCGGGTAGAAAATACAACCGCTACCCGCCCCATTTATTAGTCGGGTTGGCGGGTATTCGAGTAGGCGGGTGACGGGTTGGATTTTTTACACCGCTACCCGACTTAGGCGGGTCGGGTTTTACCCGCCCCATTTACAACCCTACTTAGCGGCCAACTTGAACGACTCCGACGGGTTTACGTTCACTGTATTGTCCCATATGTGGTTGTATACTGCACGAGATAACGCCACGCGGACGACATTCCTGATTACCTGCACTTGAGGATGTCAATTTTAACCAGAATTCTAACTCTAGCTTGTAATATATACAAAACAAGTTATATATACGTTTGAAATAAAAGTCAACGTATCAGATTGAATTCGAATCGTTTACGCTCTCACCTGCATAGTCCAAAAGAGGCTCATAACCAGAAGGGAGATGTATGTGGTGACGAAATGAGTCCCAGAAGCCACAATCCTCCGACTGCTAGCAACCACACGACGGAGTAGGCTATCGCTGCAAGTACCATGTATTTCGTGGTACCGGACACCCAAACACGGAGCGCGATAATGGAGAAGATCAGAACGTCGGTCGCGTGGCGCAAGCGTTGCCCGCTCCAACAAGTGTAGACTCCCAAATTTAAGCTGATGAAGATAGTAAGAGCGGATAATGCGAAGGCGATATTCGTCCAACCGGCTATCAAGAGAAGGCCGAGGACGCAAGTGGAGATCGGGCCACATATGAAGGCGCTTCTTATGAAGAGTCATGGGAACTCGATGGCGATAAGAAGGAACATTAGGGTTGATAGAGCAGATACAGATACGGATAGAGGTCCGTAGAAGTTACTAAGGTTCATAGTATGGTGAGGCGCCAAAAAGCCTCGAAGCGTGAGGTAGACCGCTAAGGCGAGGATGTGGGATTTTGGAAAACTTGCAAATGTGGAAGATTAAAGAAATAAAAACAACAAAAAATTATGGATATATATATTGCTATGATTACAAGAATGAGAAGATTTGACGACAAAATACATGTGCGTGGAAGGGATTCCAGAAATATTAGGTACAATTAGACGTGAGAGATTTTAGAAATCATGCGAAAGCGAAAGATTAAAACAACCACAAAAAAAGAACATATTTTGATATATATAAAATTCAAATGGGAAAACCTCAACGTGCATGACAAAAAAACATACATAATGGATTAGAAAAAACAATTATTAAATGCGTGATTAGGAAATCTGTAAACGTGAAAGATCGACGATAAATAAATGTAAAGGAAACCAACAAATGGACTAAAAATTTCATATGTTTGTTTTAATATAAAGGATATAACAATATCAAAGATGTAACTACTTCATTTGTGATTTGGAAAAGCTTCAAATTAATTATTACAAAGGATAATCATTAGACGTGAGATTTTTAAATCATACAGATTAAATGTGGAAGACTAAAGCAGCCAAAACAATTGCTTTTTTATATATATATTTTTAGACTAAGAAGACTACAACGTCTAACAACACCGACAACAACCTTTTATCCCAAACTAGTTGTGGTAGGTTAGAAATAAAACTCTAAGGAGTCACGATTCAGGCACGTGAATCGTCTTGTTACACATGTTTCTATCCAATGCAAATTCCCGAGGCACATTCCAATCTTTTAAATCTCTTTTGACCGCTTCCTCCCAAGTCCATCGTGGTCTACCTCTTCCTCTTTTTGTGTCTTCGATCTGATTCAATACTCCTCTTATAGGAGCCTCCAAAGGTCTTCTTTGTACATGTCCAAACCATCTCAGTCTGTGTTGTATAATTTTCTCTTCCATTGGAGCAACTCCAACTCTCTCGAATGTCTTCATTTCTAATCCGATCCATTCGCGTAGGGCCACACATCCACCTCAACATTCTCATTTAGATACACTTATCTTTTGTATATGTTGTCTTTTAGTGACCCAACATTCCGCACCATATAGCAATGCATATCTTATTGTGGTTCTATAAAATTTTCCTTTTAACTTAAGTGGATTTTTCTTGTCACATAAGACACCTGAGGTTTGTCGTCATTTCATCCATCCTGCTCTAATCCTATGGTTAACATCTTCATCAATCTCCCCATATTTTTGAAGTATTGATCCAAGATATCTAAAAATATCTCTACTACGCACCACTTGCCCATCTAATATATTCTACTCTTCCTCGATATTAATGGTATTGAAACAACACTTCATATATTTTATTTTAGATCTACTTAGTTTAAAACTTTTTGTTTCTAAAGTATTTCTCCACAACTCTAGTTTTCTCTCCACACCTACCATACTCTCGTCAATTAATATTACATCATCCGCAAAAAGCATACACCATGGAATCTCACATTGTATGTCTATTGTTACATCGTCCATTACTAAAGCAAACATATACGGACTTAAAGCTGAACCCTGATGAAGTCCAATCTTAATCAGAAAAGCTTTAGTCACACCATCACAAATTCTAATGCTAGTTTCAACTCCTTCGTACATATCTTTAATTAAATTCATATATTTTGTTGATACTTTCTTCTTCCCTAGGGCCCACCACATATTTTTTTTTGAATTCTATCATATGCCTTTTCTAAATCAATGAAAACCATGTGTAGATCTTTCTTTTGTTCTCTATAGCTCTCCATAAGTTGTCTAATAAGAAATATGACCTCTATCGTTGACCTTCCAGGCATGAAACCAAATTGATTATCTCTAATACATGTCTCTTTCCTTAGACGATGCTTAATTACTCTTTCCCACAATTTCATAGTATGACACATGAGCTTGATACCTCTATAGTTAGTGCAACTTTGAATATCTCATTTATTCTTGTAAATTGGCACCAAAGTACTCATTCTCCACTCATTTGGTATTTTATTTTTCTCAAAGATACTACTAAACAATCTAGTTAACCACGTTACTGCTTTATCCTCAAGACATTTCCACACCTCAATCGGGATCTCGTCTGGTCCTAAAGTCTTACTAACTTTCATCCTTTTTAAGGCTTCCTTAACCTGAACTTCTCTTATCCTCCGTACAAATCGTCTATTAGATTCCTCAATTGTACATCCACTGCAAAAATGTCGCTGCCATCTTCTCCATTAAACCATTTATCAAAATACCCTACCCACCTTCCTTTGATATCCTCCGCCTTAACTAAAAGGTTACTATTATCATCTTTAATGCATTTAACTTGATTAAGGTCTCTAATTTTCTTCTCTCTTATTTTAGCGAACTTAAATATTCCAACATCTCCCTCCTTTGATCCCAACTTTTGGTATAAATTCTCATAAACAACCCCTCTAGTCTCTCTTACCGTTTTCTTAGCTTTTTTATTAGCTAACCTATACTCTTCTAGGTTAGTTTCTTTTTTATCTTTAAACCACATCTTATAACATTCTTTCTTAATTTTAATTGCATGTTGTATATCATCATTCCACCACCACATGTCCCTCGAATCTAGTCTACCTCCTCTACTCTCCCCACAAACTTCTTTAGCCACTCGTCGAATGAAAGATGACATACCCTCGCACATACTATGAGCGTCTCCTACAACATCCCAATGTCCCTCTGCCATAAGTCTATCCCTAAATCTAATACATTTTTCTCCTTTAAGATTCCATTACTTAATCTTCACATTTTTATTATACTTATTCCGTACCACACTAATAGGAAAGAGAAAGTTCACTACTACCAACTTATGTTGAGTCGCCACACATTCTCCAGGTATTACCTTACAATCTATACAAGATCCTCGATCCTCTTTCGAGTAAGCACAAAATCAATTTGACTCCGATGTTGACCACTACAAAATGTAACTAAATGAGATTCTCTTTTTCTAAAGAAAGGATTTGCTACATGAGGTCATATGCTACAGCGAAATTCAGAAAATCTTCTTCTTGGTTCCTAACACCAAACCCAAACCCTCCATGGATATGTTCAAACTCTTCGCTATCTTTACTAACATGGCCGTTAAAATCTCCTTCAATACAAAATTTCTCACTACTAGGAATCCCTCTCACCATAATGTCAAGGTCCTCCCAAAACTGTTTCTTCACCGTTTCGCTCAAACCTACTTGTGGGACATAGGCGCTAATGACATTCAAAATCAGTTTTCCGATAACTAACTTAATCAAAATTATTCGATCACCTTGCCTTTTAACCTCTACCACCTCATCTCTTAGGCTCTTATCTACTAAGATTCCTACTCCATTTTTGTTTCTAATTTTTCCACTATACCATAACTTAAACCCTGTATTTTCAACTTCTTTATCTTTTTCACCTACTACCCATTTGGTCTCCTGAACACAAAGAATATTGACTTTTCTCCTGTTGATCACATCCACTAACTCTCTCAACTTCCTTGTTAAAGATCCAACATTCCAACTACCTATGCGTATCCTACTATCCTCAACTAGCTTCCTTACCCCTCGCACCCGTTGAGTAAAGTACGAGGACCCTAACTCCTTGTGCACTACATCCGGGCGCTGATGCAGTGTGCCACTAAGGTGGTGGCGTCCCTCGACTAGCTTCCTTATCGCTCAGACCCGTCGAGAATGATGCGTAGACCTTTCCTCACTTTGAATCACTACATCCGGGGCCCGACGTAGCGCGTCGCTAAGAGGGTGACACCCCAAACACGATTCTCTTTTAAGTTTCATTTCCATGGGAGTAGCTAGGGTTATACGCTGCTGACTCGCAACACCTAGCGCAACCCTCCTCATTTATCCTGACTTGGGACAGACTATGTACACGTACATAGGCGGAGTTAAGAAGACTACAACGTGGATGACTAAAAATACAAATGGATTAAAAAAATTAAGAACAATTTGATGTGAGATTAGGATATCTGTAAACATGAAAGATGATAAATAAATGTAACGGAAACCACAAATACATAAAAAAATTGCATATATATTGGTTATAATATGGAGGATATAAAAAGATCAACGACGTGCGTTTTGGAAAGCTTGCAAGTATGAAAAATTATTGAACTTACGAAGACAACAAACACAATAGTGCTACAAACACAATGATCATGATTAGAAATTAGACGTGTATGATTTGAAAGCTTAAAAGTATGACAGATTATTGAAGAGAACAAACAACATAAGAACTACAAGTACAATGATCCTAATTAACTATTGAACATGTGACTTGATACGGATGATTATGGAGAAATTAACAAGAAATAACAAAGAACGTCAACAAGGATCGTACATGTATTGACTAAAAATAGTGATCATAACTATCAGACGTCAGATTTGAAGAACTAACAAAAATGGAAGATGATGTAAGTATCAAAAAAACAAACACGCAATAAGAATCACATATCTTCGATATTAGAAACGCAATCATAACCATTAGACGTGAGATTTGGAAACCTTGAGTATGAAAAACGATGGAAGTAACAAAACAACAAACAAGAAGATCAAATCAAGAAGATGATAACCTGAAAGATATATAATGGATTCAACAAATAATATCACAACTATTATACGTGTAATTTAGAAAGCTTGCATGCAAGTATGTTAAGAATCATAATTGTCATTAGAATAGCATTAGGGAGAGTAAATTAACGTACGTACCTCAACGATTACATCCGGAAGGGGGTCTCTTGATCTAGTGACTGTCTTAGGCTTCTTAGATTTTGGAGGGTTTGAAGAAGATGCTCCATCACCACCTTCGCCGTCATCGCCACCGCCACCATTACCAATAGGCTTGTCGCGTGGAGGAATCAAACGCTCTTGTACAACGGGGCTAAACGTGACATGTTTTCTAGGCCAGTCTTTTTCGATGTCTTCTTCACGTCTTCCTTACTTAAACTTGGCCTACCTCCCAACCGTGTTTCTCTCCTTAATGTTGGTACCACAACCTTCTTCTTCTTCTTGTCTCCTCCCACCATGGGAAACTTTCCCAACTTTATCTCTCTCATTCTCGCCTTGTTCTTCGCTTCTTCGTCTTTGTCTAACAATGGCGTCTTTCCCAAATCTATCTTCATTCTATCCTTCCTCGTCTCTTTTTCATCTTCTTTCTTCATTGACATCTTTCCCAACTCTATCTTCATATTATCCTTCCTCCTCTCTTCTTCATCTGCTTGGTTCATTGGCTTCTTGCCTAACTCTATCTCTCTCCTTCTTTTCTTCTTCATCTCCTTCCTTCATTGGCATATTTCCAAACTCTATCTCTCTCCTTCTCTCTTTCTTCTTCTCTTCGTCTTCTCTTTCCTTCATTGGCTTCTTTCCCAACTTTATCTCTTTCCTTCTATCCTTCTTTTTCTCTTCTTCATCCTCCTTCCTTGATTAATGGAATCTTGTCCAACTCTATCTCTCTCCTCTCATTCTCCTTCTCTTCGTATTCTCCTTCCTTCATCGACCTCTTTCGCTTTTCTTCCCCACTCTTGGTTGGCTTCATCTTCCCAACTTCTTCTTCTTCTTCTCTCTTCTTGCTATCTTCTACTCTTCTTTTCTTGCAACTTCTGATCTTTTTTCTACTTCTTTCATTATATATGTGTTCTCTCTCTCTCTGTGTATGTGTGTTATATTATATATATTGTTGTTGCTTCAATTTTTTTGTTCTTGATTTTAGTTAAGTTCTTTGTTGTGATGTTGTTTGTTAAGTAACGACTTTAAGTTTGTTACAAAAATTGAAACAACCAACGTCCGAATTGATGATAGAAGTTTGAAGTTGACACGAGTTACATGTTTTTGTCGCGCAGGAAAATTTCGATTTATATCTTATTCTAACTAAACTTGTAGTTGGCACGTGCTCGTAGCAAGATCAGTTTATTCTTGAATAATGTTTATCTTAAGCTAATTAATTAAGTCTTCTCCTCTATATATATCTCCTATGACAGTAAACAAAGTGATATCATCTTTTCTCGTTGGTGTTGGTGAAGGTACCCTCCTCTTTCTTAGGATTCCAACTTTAATTTGTGCTTTGATTTCTTCTTCTTCTTCTTCTTCTTCTTAGTATTTGTGCTCTTCTTCTTCTTCTTCTTCTTCTTCTTCTTAGTATTTGTGCTTTTCTTCTTCTTCTTCTTATGATATGAGTTTTAATTTTATATTGTTGTTGTTGTTTTTGTTCTTCTTACTGAAGTGGTGAATTCCACTGGTTACTGAAGTAGTACTGTTGGTGACTTCCATTGGTGATTGTCGACTTAAGGTACTCCTCCTCCTCCTCCTTAGGATTTTTGTTGGTTGTTCTTTCCGTATATATTTTAATTTATATCCTCCCATCTCTCTCTCAAATAGTTAGTTATTTTTTCGGGTGTGATGTTGTTCCTAAAGTAACCACTTTAATTAGCTAGTTTGTCACAAAATTTGAAACAAACCAATCACACGTGTAATATCGTTACATCTAACCTAATTGTCGTTTTGTACGTATTTTTTCCTTTTATGTTATATCGATCCTTTATATTCCACTTATGAAAGATTCCATTTCGCAAGTCTGATAATTAGATGGTTAGAATAAATAATTTGTATAGTTAAATATGACCAAGATGGATCTTTTTTTATATTTGTTATGCATGTCATGTTGTTTCCATAACATTTATCATCTTCCGAATGTGAAGAATTTCAAATACAAGTATGTTGATTATGTCCACCATTATTCTATGGTTCATTTTACAATGCATGTTGTAGTCATCTTTTTTGATGTTAAAAATGCTTATATTTCTCTTCTTCTTCTTGCTCTTCTATGTGATGTTGTTTGCTAATTAACCACTTTAACTTTGTTACAAACGTGAAACAAACCAATTACGTCCAAATAATTGAGGGAATTAAGGTCGAAGTTGATCAGATTTTGATTTACATCTTATTAAATTATGCTCGTAGCTACATAAGTTTGTTACCCATTCTCTTGTTCTTGTACTTCTTCTTTCCTTATATATTTTAATTTATATCCTCCCATCTCTCTCCAATAGTAAGTTAATTTTCGTGTGTGATGTTGTTCGTTAAGTAACCACTTTAATTAGTTTGTCACAAAATTTGAAACTAACCAATCAGACGTGTAATGTTGTTACACTAACCTAATTTACGTTTTGTACGTATTTTGCCTTTATGTTATATCGATCCTTCATCTTCCACGTATGAAAGATTCCATTCCACAAGTCTGATAATTAGATGGTTACAATAAATAATTTGTATAGTTAAACATGACCAAGCTGAATCTTTTTTAATATTTGTTATGTCATGTTGTTTCCTAACATTTATCATCTTCCGCATGTGAAGAATTTCAAATACAAGTCTGTTGATTATGTACACCATTTTTCTATGGTTCATTTTACAATGCACGTTGT
Organism: Triglochin maritima; assembly: GCA_963682175.1. Classification (NCBI taxonomy): domain Eukaryota; kingdom Viridiplantae; phylum Streptophyta; class Magnoliopsida; order Alismatales; family Juncaginaceae; genus Triglochin; species Triglochin maritima. Next base: position 31,881,950 of record OY821789.1, read on the forward strand.
AGTCAAATTTTTTTATCTTAAAAATACTTATGTCTTTCTTCTGCTTCTTCTTTCCATATATATATGTAATATGTGTATATCCTCCAATCTCTTCCCTATTGTTGTATATATATATACATATATTATTGTTGTTAATTGCTTAATGCAATTAATGCAGCTTCTTTCAACTCCTGCTCCAGCAATCATGGTAAACCAAAAGAACCTTAATAAGAAACAACAAACTCCATCCAATCGATCGGCAGGCTCCCGCTCCGACGTCTCTTCCAAAAACTCAAAAAATGTGTCGGCCAAGGAGGACAACATTGGCATATGCAAATACTGTAAAAAGGGAATCAAGGTCGGAGAAGGTGCTATAAACCACTTAGAACGGTGTCGGCCTAAATATAATTTTAAAGCCTAGACACTGCCATTGCTGATCTTGGGTATTGTGTTGTTTTTCTCTTTGTGTTCTTGTTCTTGATTTAGTTTCTCGGGTGTGTCGTTGTTGTCTCTTAGATATTTTACTCTTGATGTAGTTCATGTTCTTGGGTGTGATTGATTGATGTCATTTGTTAAGTAACTACTTCAAGTTTGTTACAAAACTTGGAGCGAGCAAACATCCGAATAAATGAGATAGAAGTTGGAAGTTGTCAATATATCTGTGTACTTGCATGTTTGTCGCGAAGTTTTTGATTTATAACGTGATTGGTTGGTTGGAAACAGTTACAAATGTAAAAAATGTTGACTTGTTGACTTCAGAAAAGTAAAAAATGTTGACTTCAAAAAAATAAAAAATGTTGTGGGTTTCTTTTTTATCTGTAAAATATGATTAATCAAAGAACCAATTTTTTTGGGGTCCAATCTTTGTTTTGTATTGTTGTGATTGGAAATGTTCAATGGCATGCCCTTTTGTTTATTGTGATGATTACACTTAAATATTTTAGCAATTCCGGTTAATTGTAATAACTTGCAAGAAAAGAAAGAAGAAAATTAGACAGAGATTACACATAAGCAAGGTACGCAAGATCGACATTAACTTAATTTAAGTTACACACCCGATCATATTTTTGAAAAAAACGAAATAATCGTAAGTTTAAGATGTCTGCTTCGTGTAGTCATTTTAGATATAAAAAATCCCGAGAAATCACAGGTTTGAGTTCACAAGAATGAGAAATACCAGACTTCAGAGTAAGATTCTTCTTTCAAACTAGAAATTCATGACCAACTGGAATAAAACCAGGAAATTGTTGGTGCCCTCAACATGGAAACCACATATACACTAAAAACATATTTAATACGTTCTAATTTGAACATAACATTTCAGTTTGCGTGTTGAAGCATCAAAACGTGTTCCGATTAAGCATGACCAATTAGTTTTTGACCTCTTTAATTGATGAATGACGAACTGTTATAATATTTTTTACAAAGATGGAGATTGGTTAATGTAATTTGGTTGGTTTTTGTTTCTTCTGATTGTCTTAGTGGCTGATCATTTATGAGTAGGAGCAAATTGACGTAAAAATAATTAACCCAAACATGCTAAATTTGTACAAATTATAACAAATTAATTAATTGCAGCTCAAGTTAGAGTACAGATATCACTACATCTGAGAAATCCATATTTCCACAAATCAATAGACAAGTTCAAAGGTTCTAGAAAATCTAGATTGAAAACAATTTCAAAGCACAAAATAGAAAAAAATCTGCCAAAATGAGCAGAATTTTGCCCAATCACAAGTCTGAACTATATAAATCAAATTTTATATTGTAACATCTTGGGACAACGGAAAATTTTAAAATTTTCAATTGAATGATTACAAGGAAAAGATCATCAAAACGGAAAAATTACTCATATAAATAATCAGTCGGTGCACTGAAATACATCATAGTTTGTTAAGATATATGATTACATCAAAGACAACATAAGACACGTATAAGTAATCACGATGACCTCGAATAGTCCGAAGAGATGATCCTTGTCCCAAAATGTGTGAGTCTGCTGTCACCACCCAATAGACCCTACTGCGGTCCTGAAACATGAACGCAACAACAATGCCTGAGTTTCCATGAGTAAGTCCTGTATGTCAAGCTCACCCATATGAATGCAACAATACAATAAAATGAACGTATCATATTAGTGACATGTCATGTCATCGACAGTAAGGAAAATAGTTCCCCTCCAATTGTCCATTATGGCCCAACCAAATAGTCCGATTACGAGTCTGACATGACAAATTTGGACATTAGTCCCACAATCATGATTTTGTGTTCCTCGGAGACCTACCATAGACACATACGGTCTTACGGACAGTACGTAACGCACCCCCACACGGAACTACACTAATCATGGGGTTCGGTGAGGGGTGTCCGCATTTCCGCGTCATAAGAATCAAATCTGAAACATCGTGGTCATTTATTGACATCATTTCATGCTTACATTTGTATCTAATATCCATTATCTTTCACCTAAACAATGCTACGTAACAAAATTTATGTTTGAATTTCAGAAATAAATAGGTTTGAAGAGAAGAGACATGAAAGGACCTAAAAGCAGGAAAAATAACTGAGTTGAGAGACTAGAGGACTAAGATGCAAGATCGAAGGACCTGAATGCAAGATAAAATGACCAATGAGCAATCAAGAATACTCCACACCATCATGGGGAGTATTTTGGCAATTCTATTCAGGTCGGAGCTCCAGCAAGCAAAGTAGATGCATTAAAGACCAACAAATACATCCACAAAAGCCCAGAAGAAATTCCAGAGCGATCCGAACATTGTAGACCGCTAATTGGCGGTCTCTTTTGGTCTGGATCTGCTAAAATTTATGTGGGGCGTGTATTAGAGTGTGTTTAGTCTATTTTTGGTATTTGTTTAGTCCCATACCGGGGGATTGTCCCGGATTACCTTTTTCTATGGCTATAAATAGAACTCTCCCTCCTCTCTTGTACCCCATCTATCTCTTAGTGGTCATCCTCTCTATTAGGAGTTCAAGCCTTGAAGCAAAAACCCTGGTGGAGAGAGGCTACTTGTAATTGAGTGAGTAATAATAGATGTTTTCCTTTGGTTATGTTCTTTCTTTCTTAGTTTAATTACATTTCTTGTCTTGCATGCTTCTTTAGTTTTATTTTCTTTTAGTTTAACTTGTTGTTTTAGTCTTCTCATAATTGGTTTAGCATGTTTTTCCCTTAGTATAAATGTTAGTTTAAATATGTGTGAGTAGTTCCATCCCCTTTGGGGGTGGAGTAGATGTGTATACATGTTATGTAGATGGTATGAATGCTAGACATTGTTGTTTGTGAGAAATGTTAGTATGCTTGCTTGAATTAATAAGAACTTTTACTTGATGGTTTCTGCCATAATGTTAGGTACATTCCATGCTTGTTTATGTTCTTAATATCAAACTTGTCATGCTCATATTAATCACCTAGGTTAGTGTTTTAATTGATAGGTCTTGCCATGCTTATATTTTCAATTTGGATCTCCAAATATATAAAGAATTAATTCGGAGCATAAAAGAAAGGAAAAAAATCAATCCAGACGCGCAAAGGACAGCTAAAACATACCATAAACACACAGAAAAAATTCGGATCGAATCTGAGCCAAAACGGTGGCGATTCCGCCGTACCCCATGTACAAAGTGTGGCGGATTAGCCGCACAAAAGTTGATCCGTGCGCTCAATTTTTTTACCAATGTTGTATTGACGCGTGTACTTTTCTTTTATGTATTGGGATCCCTTGTATCGGCTGTAAATAGCCCCGAAAGTATGTTGTAAAGACGTTCTTCTTTTTATTCCATTATTTAGCAATAAAATTCTGTTGGTTTATTTTGTGTTTTTTGTTTTCTTTTGTAGCTTCTCTAGGACCCCTTTTCCTTCCCTCCATCCATGAGTTTCTAACTCTCTCCAAAGGGTGGGGGTGACGGATTTAGGGTGATGAGAAGAAGAATAAAGTTATTATTTTAATTTCGTGTTAGTATATTTTGATTACTTGAGTTTATGTTAAGTCATTTATCATGTAATGCTTTATAACTAATATAATTTATTATAAGTTTCAGAATTCTCTAATCTAAACCCGATATCTAAACCTCCACCCAACGAAATTCACCATCTTTGTTCTTGTTTTAGTTTTATTTGTTCATGTTTCTTGCTTTAGATAATTAAAAAAATCCAAAAATCTCAAAACCAAACTTATTTCTCTCTCTTTCTTCCTTAATCGAGAATCACAAAAATAACAATATCTCTCCCTCCTTGTGTTCGACCCGTACTTGCCGCGTCTTCATTGACGCCGTGAACTTGCGGTATAAATTTACTTTCCATCAACACACACTCCACCCCTTAGGGGTTTTCCATTCCTGAGTTCTATCTTCTGTTATTAGTTGCTTAGCTTAGTTTTAGTTTGTTTTATACTTTCGTTTCCTTCTTTGTTGTTTACTAGTTTAGTGTAGTGTAGTTTAATCAATCATTTCCCCTTTCTTTTCCACCTGCCTTCGAACAAACCAGAGTCGACACACCTCCCTGTGGATCAACCCATATTTGCCACCGCTTAAACGTGGTCGTTCACTTGCGGTTAATTAAAATGAATCAATCAAGTTTTTGGCATCGTTACCGGGGAGGTGTTCTGTCCAGACTTTGGTTTGGACGATTCGAGTGGTTTTAATTTTTTGTTTTTAGTTTTTGTTTGTTTCAGGGATTCTGAGGATCAAGGGGAGGCTACTGGAGGAATTGGAGCACAAAATCTTCAACAGAGACCGCCAATCAGTGGTCTGGGACCGCCAATTGGCGGCCTGGTGAGCTTCATTTGCTCTCAGTTTTGTTCTGGTTGTTCTTTGCTTCAGTGTAGTTGTCTGGGAGCGCAATCTTGCATGCTGTGACTTGTAGTTTGCTCCCATATCATTAATCACTCCCCCAGTAATCAACTTGGCCATTAAAATCCAAAGCAAAAGATTAAACATTCTTACATGTTTAGGTCATGCATCATATACTTGACTTAGGCACGTAGTATTCTTTTATTTTAGCTTTATTTTCAGTTGTTGAGCGCTGACGTAAGGTATGCATTTCCTACACTCATTCATGCATTTTTGTATGACCATGCATTAGTTAGTAGGAATTACATCAGGACAAGAGTGAGTTGAGCGTTTGGTTGGATAGTTGATTGCTAGATTTAGGATCAAAACGCTACTAAGAAGAGGTTGTCCCATAAAAGATAAGGTGGGGGATTTCATCACCCTTTCCTTGGCTCCAAAAATCACTCTTAATAAAAGCCTTAATTCTAAAAGCAAGTAGACATTGGCCCTAAGGATTTCGGATGCACTAGGAGAGTAATCTAGTCGAGACCGTCATGACCCGATCGGCGTCGCCTGCCTTGTCGATAGTAGGAGGTACTGGATCTCCGGATCTAGTATCACTTGCTGGGCATTGTGCTCTTCGTTGTAGGGAGGTGAGGCGTGTCGAGGCTAGTGACCTCGAAGTTAGGCGTCGTCTAGCCTAAGGACCCATTGCCTTACATTGTTTGAGCCATGCTTGCTAGATTAGGCTTCTACCTTCACCCACTACCCACGTTAGCTCTAGGATTCTTCTCTCCTCATTTATTTTCTACGAGTAGTCTCCTCCTCTTAGTACACCTTCTGTTGTGTGTTATTTTAGAGTCAAGTTGAGCATTTTATGCGAGGTTGAGCTCGTTCTGGTGAGAGCGCTCGACTTGAGAGAGTGCATTTTTCTAAGATGGACGGTCTTGGTGATCGGCCATCTCCGCCTTGTGCTCCTTTGGAGCGTGAGACCGAGTTTTCTCGTGGTGATGGGGGAGACCGGGGTCCATACATGGATTACCTCGGTCCGCTCCCACCACCACGTAGACCTCCTTCTCCTCCTCTTCTAACTCGAGAGGAAGAGGGATTCGGTCAGGATCGAGTTCTTGGTGCACTACCACCTTTAGCTCGACAGGATAGACCAATGACTTTGTGGGAGCGGACCCATCATGTTCGGGTCGCGCAACCTTCTTGCATAGTTCTTCCCCCATCTCACGGGAACAACTATGAGATGAAACCTCAATATGTGAGCATGCTTCCTACCTTCACTGCCAATAAGGAGGATATGTATATTTTATACGTGAATTCGAGGAAGTATGCTGCATGTTCAAGCTTCAACAACATGATGAGGATTCAGTCTGGTTGAGGATGATTTCTTTCGCGTTGAAGGATAAGGCGAAGAAATGGATGTACAGCCTCCCAGCGAGTTCTATTCGGTCTTGGGATGACTTTGTGACCGTATTTCTGAAGATATTTTTCCCTCAAAGGAAAACTCAACAGATACGGTACCAGATACATCAAATGTATCAGATTGAGACCGAATCTTTTCATGCTTTCTTTGAGAGGTTCAAGGACCTTCTCCAGCAGTGCCCTCATCATGGACTTGAGCTATGGCAGTTGTGCCAGATTGTTTATGAGGGCCTCAACTACAACACTCGCACATTGTTGGAGTCGATGTGTCAGGGTGATTTTCAAATGAAATGCATCAATGTGGCATGGGACACTTTTGAGTTAATGGCTGAACGTACCTTTGAGTGGGACACCATGAGAGAGCCACCAGATCTTCTGGTCGGGCTGGATCATATCAAATTGAGTCAACTATCGCGTCTAGGCGAAATTGGTTGCTCTCATGCGTAGGATTGAGAGTTTAGAGTTGGATCGAGCTCCTGTAGCTCAGGTCGCTACTCTTGGGTGTAGTAGGTGTGGACTTACAGGCCATGATGACTTGGAATGCGCTTACACTCCAAGGGATACTGAGCATGCAAATGCGATGTATCAACAGAGGCCCCGTAACGACCCGTACAATCACTCCTACAACCCGGGATGACGTAACCATCCTAACTTCTCTTGGGGGGCTAATGGGGGTCACGGTCAGAGCTCGCACGCTCAACCTCCACCTCCACCTTATCAACCTCCACGCACATCAGCGACCTACCAACCCCCACATCAAGGTCTCAACACCATAATTACCAACCTGCTCAGGCCTCATCGTCGGGTTATTCTAACCAAACTCCACTACCCCAACAAGTTGACCCGAAGGACCCCACTCTTGAACAAACCCTTCAAGCGTTCGTGCAGAGCACACAAACCATGATTGCGGCCAGCAATAATTCAGTCAAAGCATTGGAAATGCAAGTTAGCCAGTTGGGTCATCAGCTCCATGAACGTTAGAAAGGTCAGTTTCCGAGTCAACCTGTGGTAAATCCCAGGGGTCAACCTGCCCATGCTAGGAAGAATGTACACAATGTTGAAAGTGACCCTTCCCAACATGCTAATGTTGTCCATACCTTAAGATCGGGAAGGGTTGTTGAGAACAATGTGGAAATGCCTGAAGCCAACCCTATTGGCGAGTCTTCCAAGGAGGGTCGTGAGTCTGTCCTAATTCTGAGACTCCTCCTCGTGATTGTTATGTTCCCAAGGCACCATTCCCTCATAGGTTGACTAAAATATGTGATGAGCATTGGGACAAAATCGTTGAGGTACTTAGGCAAGTAAAGGTGAACATCCTGTTGTTGGACGTTGTTCAACAAATGCCACCATATGTCAAGTTCCTTAAGGACCTTTGCACCATTAAGAGAAGAACAAATGTTCTCAAAAAGGCATTTTTGTCCGCCAATGTGAGGTCGATATTGACACAAGCCATGCAAGTCAAATACAATGACCCAAGTTGTCAAATTGTCTCTTGCATGATCGGTAATGTGACAATCCCTCAAACTTTATTAGATTTGGGAGCATCTGTGAACCTCCTGCCCTACTTTGTCTATGTCAACCTTGGAATAGGAAATCTTAAACCAACGAGAACAACCCTCCAGTTGGCTGACAGATCCGTCAAGATTCCACGAGGGAGTGTGGAAGATGTTCTTACTAAAGTGGGTGGGTTCGTATTTCCAGTTGATTTCATCATCTTGGATATTGAACCCGTGTCCAACCCACAAGGACAAATTCATGTGATCCGTGGGAGGCCTTTTCTTGCGACATCTAATGCTTTGATCAATTGTCGCAATGACTTGATGAGGTTGTCTTTTGGAAACCTCACAGCGGATTTCAACATCTTTACTCTTGGTAAGCAACCTGGGCTCTTCGACGATGCTGTCGGAGCCAATTTCATCAAGGACACGAATGAGCCCGAGTCATTAGGCATGTTTGACTCACATAGACATATTATTGAGGTGCCTAATGACCAGGTTGCGAGTGAAGAGCATCTTGAGGAATCCGCCAATGAATCTCTGGATGAGGAGACACATCTGGGTGGTTGCTCCTCTTACCCCGTGGCCCTTGAGCCACTTGAAAGTAACTCTGAATCCGACAAGGACCCACCTCTGGTCGAGCTTAAACCGCTCCCCGATAACCTTAAGTACATCTTTTTAGGGGATAATGAGACATTGTCACTCATTATTGCTTCTGATCTTGCAAAAGATCAAGAGGTTGCCCTAAAAAAAGTGCTCTTTGAAAACAAAGAGGTTATCGGGTGGTCCTTGAAGGATATCAAGGGAATTAGCCCTGGTATTGTTCAGCATCGGATCCACATGGAAGAGGATTCTAGGCCCCGCCGGGACCTACAACGAAGATTGAATCTTGTACTGAAAGAAGCCGTCCGAAAGGAGGTTCTTAAGTTCTTGGATCATGGCATAATCTATCCTATCTCTGATAGTTCGTGGGTGAGTCATGTCCATGTGGTTCCCATGAAGTCAGGCATGACGGTTGTTGAGAATGAGCTTAATGAGCTTATCCCGACACGCCTGCAAACTAGCTGGTGAGTTTGCATTGATTATTGCAAGCTCAATGCGGCAACACAAAAAGATCATTTCCCATTGCCATTCATTGATCAGATGTTGGAAAGGTTGGTCAGACATGACTATTATTGTTTTCTTGATGGATACTCCAGTTACAATCAAATTCCCATCGCCGCCGAGGATCAAGAGAAAACCACATTTACTTGTCCCTTTGGCACGTTTGCCTACCGTCGCATGCCCTTTGGCTTATGTAATGCGCCAGCAACGTTTCAAAGGTGTATGATCAGCATCTTCTCCGATATGGTAGAGCGTTTCCTTGAGATTTTCATGGACGACTTTTCCATATTTGGCTCTTCCTTTGATGAGTTCCTTCGTCACTTGAGCCTTGTCCTCGAGCGATGTCGAGAGAAGAACCTCACTCTCAATTGGGAGAAATGTCACTTCATGGTGAAACGAGGGATTGTACTTGAACATGTGGTCTTAAGTAGGGGAATTGAGGTCTATCGGCGGTTCACTCGGGATTTTAGAAAAATTGCCCGACCTCTCACCGCCTTGTTGGCTAAGGATGTAATTGTTGAGTTCACACCGGATTGCCACCATGCCTTTTTGACTTTGAAGAAAGAGTTGACTTCAGCTCCCATAATTAAGACACCGGTGTGGACTGAACCCTTTGAGTTAATGTGTGATGCATCTGACTTCGCTGTGGGAGCAGTGCTTGGGCAACGATTGGACAAATTGCCTCATGTGGTGTACTATGCCAGTAGAACACTCAATGATGCCCAATTGAACTACACTGTGACCGAGAAGGAATTCTTAGCGATCATATTTGCTTTGGGAGAAATTCTGGTCGTACTTGATTTGCTCCCACGTGATTATCTATTCTGATCACACATCCATCAAACACCTCATGGCGAAGAAAGATGCAAAATCCCGACTCTTGAGATGGATCTTGTTGTTACAAGAATTTGATCTCGAGTTTCAGGACAAAAAAGGTGTGAAAATGTTGTAGCAGACCACCTGTCTCGTCTAGAGACGACCAACCCACATGACCAAATTATTGATGACAAATTTCCTGACGAGCAGTTGTTCACGATCGAAGATAACCTTTGGTTTGCCGACATCGTGAACTACCTCGTGACCGAGCAACTTCCTGTGGGTTGGTCAAAATCTGGCCAAACCAAATTTAGATCTTATGTCAGATTCTTTCACTGGGACAACCCCTACCTATTCAAATACTGCTCTGACCAAATTTTCAGGCGGTGCATCCCAGATATCGAGTTCCAAAGTGTGCTCCATTTCTGCCACTCTAAGGCATGTGGAGGACACTTTGGAGCAGAGAAAACTGCCGCCAAGGTGCTCCAATCTGGATTCTACTGGCCTTCTCTTTTCAATGATGCTTACGACTTTTGTAAGCAATGTGATAGGTGTCAGCGCCTTGGCAGGATTAGTCGACGTGGCATGATGCCTTTGCAAAATGTCCTTGTTGTAGATATCTTCGATGTATGGGGCATCGACTTTATGGTTCCCTTCCTAAATTCGTTCGGGAATGTTTACATTCTGGTGGCCGTTGACTACGTGTCTAAGTGGGTTGAGGCTATCCCCACAAAGACCAATGACAACAAGGTGGTCACCAAATTCTTAAGGGACATTTTTACGCGATTTGTTACTCCTCGTACCATAATCAGGGATAGGGGTACCCACTTCTGTAATCGCTCATTTGAAGCGTTCATGAGGAAATATTCGATCACCCACAAGCTTGTGAGCCCATATGATCCGCAAACTAGTGGGCAGGTCGAAGTCTCTAACCATCAATTAAAGCAAATCCTTGAGAAGACGGTTAATTCCTCGAGGAAGGATTGGTCAACTAAGTTGAATGACGCGTTGTGGGCCTTCCGCACCGCGTATAAGACAATTTGGGTATGTCCCCATATCGGGTAGTGTACGACAAGGCTTGCCACCTACCCGTCGAGCTTGAGCATTGTGTTTTCTGGGCGATCAAGAACCTGAATATGGATCTTGATCAAGCAGGGGTGCAACGTAAACTCGACATTGTGGAGTTGGAAGAGCTACGCAATGATGCGTATGAAAATGCCAAAATTCATAAGTCCCTAGCCAAGTTGTTTCACGATCGCATGATTTTGCGAAAGGTGTTTACGTCCGGGCAGAAGGTGTTGCTCTACAATTCCCGGCTTCATCTGTTTGCGGGTAAGCTCCGCAGTCGCTGGTCTGACCCTTTTATTGTCCAAACCGTGTTTCCTCATGGAGCGGTTGACATCTTGAACCCAGGGAATGGGGACGTGTTCAAAGTTAATGGACAACGCCTCAAACCCTACTTGGAGGGGGCACCAGCCGAAGTCGAGGAGGTCATGTTCCTTCATGAACCTCTCTCCCACTCAACCATTCATGCTCCTGCATGAATGGTTGAGCTTTCATGTTTGTATAAAGTTAAATTTGAAAAAAAAAAGAAAAAGAAAAAGACTCCTTCAGTGAGCATCGATTGTTGTGGGCTCCAACCCTTGAGTATTTGGGCCCCATTTCTTTCACGTATTTGTATCCCTTCTTTAGCATCTCACATGTTTTGAGGGAATTCGGGTTTGTGTGCATCACTATAACCATGAACTTCTTGTTGCGCTTCATGTTGGTGAGATCTTTCCTTTTTCATGCCTAAATCCATGTAGTATTTTGCTCGCATTCATTGAGGACAATGCATCAAGTAGGTGTCGGGGGGTGTTTTACGTGTGTACATAGTCGACTCTTTTTCCTTTGATTTTGTTTTCTTTTGTGTGTATTTGATAGGTGATGAGAATTTTATTTATACCGCAAGTGGACGGCCTCAATGAAGACGTGGCAAGTACGGGTCGAACACAAGGAGGGAGAGATATTGTAATTTTTGTGATTTTAAATTAAGGGAAGAAAGAGAGAAAAATAAGGTTGGTTTGAGATTTTGGATTTTTAATTTCTAAAGCAAGAACAACAAAAAAACAAATTAAAAATAAAGCAAAGATTGATGAGAATCCAGCGGGTGGGGGATTAGATATCGGGTTTTGTTTAGAGAATTCTGAAACTTATAACAAATCACATTAGTTATAAAGCATTACATGATAAATGATTCAACATAAACTTAAGTAATCAAAATATACTAACACGAAATTAAAATAATAACATCATTCTTCTTCTCATCACCCTAAATCTGTCACCCCCACCCTTTAGAGAGAGTTAGAAACTCATGGATGGAGGGAAGGAGAAGGGGTCCTAGAGAAGCTACAAAAGAAAACTAAAAACACAAAATAAACCAACAGAATTTTATTGCTAAATAATGGAATAAAAAGAAGAACGTCTTTACAACATACTTTCGGGGCTATTTATAGCCGATACAAGGGATCCCAATACATAAAAGAAAAGTACACGCGTCAATACAACATTGGTAAAAAAATTGAGCGCACGGATCTTCTTTTGTGCGGCTAATCCGCCGCACTTTGTACATGGGGTACGGCGGAATCGCCACCTTTTTGGCTTAGATTCGATCCGGATTTTTTCTGTGTGTTTATGGTATGTTTTAGCTGTCCTTTGCGCGTCTGGATTGATTTATTTCCTTTCTTTTGAGCTCCGAATTAATTCTTTATATATTTGGAGATCCAAATTGATTTTTTCTTTAGAACTTCTCCAAAATAATATTTTGGTACTCGAAATTTGCAGTCGGGTCCTTGGCCTTTTGCAATTAAGTCCCTGGCCTTTTTGTAGTTAGGTCTTTGAATGCTTTTGTGCTTGGATGGACTTCAATTTGAACCCCGATAATCTTGAACTTGGTCTTTATGATAGACATGAGTCTCTTGCATGCGTTTATGCTCGGGATATGGGTAATTTGCATTCAGGTCCCTGTATTCTGTAAATCAGACTAAACACATACCTTAGTAGCATTTATTGATATAAAATTAATCTAAATGAAAGGCATATGATGCAATGTATGCAATGCATCAAATACCCCCACACCTAGATTTTTCTTGTCCTTAGCAAAACAAAATATAAGAAAAATGAAAACAGGGAAATCCTAACTCAGTTTCGTAGGAATCACGGTTTCACTTAGCATGTGCAACAAGCCTTTAAACCCCTAAGTTTCCTTAGAGGACGAGTTTTGTCTCGTGAGGGTTTTCAGTTGACACACCCACAAAGTCTTAATTCAACATTTCATTAATAGCTCTCAATATCTCCACCTCAACCTTATACATCTCACTTAGAATTCTTGCATGCTCATTATAGAAATCTAACTCATAAAAATCTGACTTGATCTTCATTCCTCCAATATTCACACCACTAACCCTTCTACACATGTTATCACGTAAATTATTTTGCACGCCTCCTCTGGTGGTGAAGTATCATTTGGATCAACCATGGCATGAATCATTCTTCTAACTTTGGGCCTTGAGTATCTTAAAGTATTTTTTTTCCCGTGATTCAACACATTTGCTTTTGACACTTTTACCCTTTTTGCATTCGTGTAGCGAGTTTGGTCGATAATCCCGAGCTGGCAGACTCAAGTTACCGGGTTTCAAGATACCCCTACGGACCAGTGACTCGAAGGCTTGGGCTTTTGTAATCATTTTGCAAGATGTGCTTTCCTCACTTTTATTCCCCTTTTATTTTCCCCAAGGCTTAATTGGTATCACAAGTCCACACTTCCCGGTATATTTTCCTCAACCTCTGCTTTTTATCAACCACTTCAAAGATTTGATTCATCCAATTTAAGTGCATACATGTCTTAAAGGGCAATGGATTATTTCTTTGGAACTTAGATTTATGTCATAGTTTCTACAAGCAGAACTATATAATAAGGAACAAAAAACTCAATGCAATTTGTGCTCGGGTTTTGGCAGTTCAATCTTAAGCTATGTCATGGAGCATTGAACAATTTTTTTATTTAAAAAAAACAGAATATGTAGATAGATAGATAGATAGATAGATAGATAGATAAACACTCCCCACACCTAAATCATGCATTGTCCTCAATGTATGCAAAGATAAATCAAATGCACTTATTACCTGAGTCAACTTGCGGTAGATGGATTGAATTTGCTCAGAGTCAACCATAGTCATAACTGGATTGAATGTCACCATGTTGGTGCATGTATCCAGTTGAATTGTTCCACATGTTGCCCTGAGGTAAAGATTCCATACCCCTTACATGTGTTGGTTCTCTTATTTGCTCGAGTGATGGTGGTTGGGTAGATGAATTACTCCCCTTTTTCTCACTTTCTTTTTGATTTTGTGATGATTTATTTGATTCAGAAATCTTATAGATACGCGATCTCATCACAACATCACTTTGATTACATACTATTTATGGTTCACTATCAACATGAAAGATATTAAATTCAGCTTTTAAGTTTCCAAAAGATAGTTGCATGAGCCTATTTCGACAATTTATCAAAGCTTCAATAGTGGCTAAAAAGAGTCTGCCTAGTATTACAGGGATTTGTCTCTTAGGATTGACAACAGGTTCAGTGTCTAGAACGACAAAATCCACTGGGTAAATGAAGTCATCAACCTTAATCAAAACATCCTCTACCATACCTCTTGGTTTCTTAATAGAGCAATCAGCAAATTGAAGGGTTGTCTTAGAGGGTTTTAGTGGACCAAGGTTTAGTTGCTCATAGACATAGAACGGGAGTGAGTTAACACTAGCACCAAGGTCTAGAAGGGCTTTGTTGATAAAAGTATCTCCTATCGCACATGAAATTGTGGGACACCCAGGGTCCTTATACTTTATAGGAGATGAGTTAGACAAAATAGAGCTTATGTTTGCAGTTAAGAATGTCTTCTTTGGTACGTTCGTTTTTCTCTTCTTAGTGCACATATCCTTTAAGAATTTAGCATAAGCAGGTATTTGTTGAATCATATCTAGGAGTGGAATATTCACCTTAACTTGCTTAAATACTTCCAAGATTTTCTCTATTTGTGCACTTGAGCTCTTCTTGAGTCTATTGGGGAATGTGGCTTTAGGAACATAGACTCGCTCAAGTTGAGTTATAGGGTCAGGTTGAGTAGGTGGGTTGGGCTTTTCAAATTGAACTTCAGGTTCAATGGTCAGGTCACATGTGGGTGCTTGATGGCTAGATTTATTAGGAACTCTAGGATTTACCACATTGTTATCAACTTGTTTTCCGGACCGTAATGAAACTACTGCATTTATTTGTTGGAACGGTCCCTCCTCATGAACCATTTGAACCGGTCTAGGGTTGTTACTTCCTAGAGGTGGTTGATAGGGTTGATATTGATTATTAGGTCTTGGATTCACCTCAGGTTGACTTGGGTGCTTGATGGCTAGATTGATTAGTGGGCCCCTTGATAAAGCAAAGTTATAATGTGCACAATGTGATTTGAGTTAAGTAACATATTTATAACTAGCTTAAAGAGATCAAGAAATGAATACTAATACAAAGATGACACAATACTACTTTGTGTGTATTCTTAATATCATGAGGCAAGGGACGGACACAAGTGGTGCACTCCATCACTAAATGGATCGGGTTTTGGTTCGAGTGGAATTAAGACATCTAACAAATTGGGAGCTATAATGTGTAGCTAGATACCACTTATAGCTTGTGATATTAAGCTCTTAATATAACTGCCAACTTAGTTTAGATCCTCCCATAGGTCACAGCAAAAAACTGGGAAACAAGAAATGGGGATTTTGAGTTCATAGGATGTGTCGAGTTTCATGTGGAAAATATGACACATGGGGTGAACAAGCAAAATCAAAATTATGTTGTGGTTAATAACATAATTAGAATCTAAATTAAATTCATATGTGATGTAAATATTATGGGGTGTAATGATTAATCATTACATAGGATAATATGTTACATAAGTTGTGAATTTACTACTAATCCCGAAATGTCAAATTTTGTAGGGGTTAAACCGAAATTTTGACAAGTCTGCATGCACTGTGCAAAAACGGTCAACTGAATGTTGCGCGGTCGACCGCAATGTTGCACGGTCGACCGAATGTGTATCGATCGTAACGAGAATTTCGTCTGTTCGTTTTCGGTCGACCGAGTATTCTCGGTCGGTCGACCGAACATTGCGATGAACTTTTTGTTACGAACGGTCGACCGAAACTCGGTCTAAACGGTCGACCGGACCTCGCAAACGGTCGACCGGTCAGACGGTTTTATGCAGAATTAATTTAAGAATTAATTAGATCATGCATGGAATTGGTCCATAATTGATTTAATTCGTGGCTAAGATTATTTATTAATAAATAATGGATGGTTAGATGGAATTTTGCATGAAATCATGGGCAAGGGGTTGCACATGAATAGGTAATTTGGAGAAAACTTATAAATACAAGTTTATCTCATTACCTCATTAATTCATTCATTATTTTCTTGTGCAAAATTCTCTCTCCATAATTCTCCACGAAAATTCCTTAATTCTTAAGTTTAGTTTTAGTTCTTAAGAGATCATCTTCTCAAGGGAATTAAAGAGGGGTTACTAATTAGATTCTAAACCCTATCGGAGATTGAGAGACTAGCTTCCCTCTCTCCGATCTTGTTTAGAGTTTGGTGAATACTCGGAGGCATCCGGCGCGGCGAGAAGCATCCCCAACGTCTCTGAATCTTCAAGAAGTTTTAGAGAACTTCTAGGTATAAATTTCGGAGCCCATATTTGTTTTAATAAAGTTTTGAAACTAGATATTGAAACAAATTGATGCATGCATGAAATAAATCATAGAAAATTATAAATTGATCCCTATTATGCATAAAAATTTCGAAAATATATATGTACAATTAAACTAGAAATCCTACATTAACAAACACTAGCTACACTTGAGCTTATTGTATGCATTCACCACACTTATTTCATGTGTACACACACACTCCACCCCTTAGGGGTTTTCCATTCCTGAGTTCTATCTTCTGTTATTAGTTGCTTAGCTTAGTTTTAGTTCGTTTTATTCTTTCGTTTCCTTCTTTGTTGTTTACTAGTTTAGTGTAGTGTAGTTTAATCAATCTTTTCCCCTTTATTTCTCACTCGCCTTCGAACAAACCAGAGTCGACACACCTCCTTGTGGATTGACCCGTATTTGTCACCGCTTCAACACGGTCGTACACTTACGGTTAATTAAAACGAATCAATCAGTCATCATCACACCGATGGAGCCGTCGCTCAGGTCGGTCTATCAAATAAATCAGTAGGTGTCCAACCGAGGTATCATGCCAGAACAACATCAGTCATATCATCGTTGGAACAACATCGACAACATACTCGTCGGAACAACATCGGTCGAGTCCATCAATACGTCCGGCACAACATTGTACGGTTTCAGACCAAAGTTCGCCTGGTCATTAAGCTTCGTAAGTAATACATCATCATACATTGGAATTTGTGATCACCCAGGTCTACTACTCTACGAGAGTCCACAAAAGCTTTCGTTAAACCACAATCTATAAGTAGAGGAGACACGATCCAAGTACCCACACTCTTCCACTAGGCGGTCCCAGGGTAGACACGATCAACACATCCACCGTCACCTCATGGCTTACGTTGTAGACGAAGACACAAGTTTCTGTGAACAGAGTTGACACAACACTAGGACTAGGGATTCAGTCCTGAGCAAAAATGGTTGACCAAAAGAGGCAACCCGTTTCCAATATGACCGATCGAACAAACGCCTACAACAGTCGAACTCCTTGCTCATAACCTATGCCCAAACGATCGAACAAACATATTATCCCGGTTGACTGAAACATGGTCAAAATTCAGACTAAGTCAAAATCATACTAGGCAAACAGTCGAACGACACAAGGCATCGTTCGACCGATGTTGGTTAAAATTAGGCATTGACACTACATTCGGTCGACCGTTGACCCGCAACTACCTAGCCAAACTAGGTCTAATTTGTTGCACGCTCAACGCCGGCGAGATCTCCGACCTCCGCTGACCAGCCAACACCTTGTAGGATTTTGTGCCCCTATGTATGTATATATTTTAAATTTTTTATACATGCATGCAGGATCGATATTCATATTTTCAGCGATTTCATGTACATTGTTTTGTATTTATTCTAATATCATATAAACTGCATATATATATCAAAACAAATACAAGAGAATCATACCCAAATGTTCTCTAAAACCTTTATGAAGATCCAGAGTTGCGCTGCTCATCGAATCATCTGTCGATCCGCCTCCAAGTGTTCACTAAACTTTGAACAAGATTAGAGAGATCGAAGCTAGTCAATCAATCCCTAATACGAGATTAGAATCTAGCTAATAACCTCTTTTATGCTCTAAAGAAATTAATCTCTAGCACACAATTAAAATTAAGAGAATTTTGGATGGAATGATGGAAAAATTGGAGAGAGAAGACTTTTGCATTAGTATTAACAAGAAAGGAATGATGAACCTATTTATAAGATTTCCTCTAACCCACATTATGTGCAAATCACTTACACGTGATCTCTTGTTTACATCTCCACTAAACCACATCATGTGCAAACAACTTTGCACATGATCTCTTGTTTATTTTGCCACATCATCATCTCATAACTACCTTTGACCAATGTGGATTAAATCCAGTCATTAATCAGTAAAAATTCTCTTATTAATATATGCAAAAACGTGGTCAAACGATTGGACTATTTTTCACTATTTTTGACTTTACCAAATTTTTGGATTAATATCCAACAAATTTTGGATTTTGGGGTTTTAGCAAATTCATATGTTATAATGTTGTAGATCACATTATATCATGTAATATATTATCATATATAGTGTCAAAACATTATACCCCATAATATATATACATCTCATACGAATTTATTTATTATTCTAATCATGTCGTTTTTACGACATATTAATTTTATTATTTTACCACATGTATATTATTTCATAACATATGAAACTTAATACATCATATAAAATATAAAATCATATTTCTTATTTTCCAGTTTTATGGCGTGACCTATAGGAGGATCTAAGTTATGTTGGCAATGATATAAAATATTTTATATTATAAGCTATAAGCGGTATCTAGTTACACATTATAGTTACCCAAATAACAAAGATGTTTTGCTCACTCGAACTAATCACGATCCACTTAGTGATATGTAAAATATCACTTGTGTCTATCCCTTGCCTCATCATATTAAGAATATTATACAAAGTAGAAATGTGTCATCTTTGTATTATATATTTATTTCTTGATCTCTTAAGCTAATTATAAATATGCAACTTAACACAAGTCACATTGTGCACATTATAATTTTACTTTATCAATGACCCATTAATATCATTACTCAATCAAGATGGGCAATGATAATCTTTTGACTAGTTACCTTTTCTAGCATAAGTCATGTTCAACCAAGTATTGTCTTTACCACTATACATATTGATAACTTTTGACAATAATCAAATTGAACACTTCATATTTGAAAAGACATAAGTCTCATATCTTATGATTCAAGACACAGTGAAAACATTAATGAGCAACGCCTTTAGGAGAGACATTACACATAACACAAATCTATAATATTTCACTTGTTAGGTTTATTCAATATATAAAAGTAACCATTTTCCTTTTTTTATATACTCGTGTGGTCAAATATTTGTAGAGCTACAATAATCGATAACCAACACGACAATTTTATCTCGGTAATTAATGTTCCATGTTAAATACCATGATTGTGAATAACTTTTTATGTAAACCATTATCTTTTAGAGCTCTACGGTTAAGAACGAAGAGCCTAATCCTTAACACTTTCAAAAAACAAATACAATAATCAATGAACAAAAGGTTTGCACATCCAATGATATATAAAAGTAAAACTTTTAGAACATATTCATTTCACACCTCACACCACCAGTGTGAGCAAAACAACATGCATTTATTGAACCGACATACCTTCATTGCGATACGGAGCTTGTCAGAGATTCGCTCGATGTTTTTCACCCGCAACCCCACGTACGACGTCTCCTAGTGTCGCTGCCTCTCACCACCAGCCGGAGCTCCAACCTCCTCACCGTCGTCCCGAGAAACCAAGAGAGAGAGAGAGAGTAGAGTGGTGAGAAGCAAAAGACGTGAGAAAGGGAAGAGAAGGATTTTACTCACTTAACCCACTCATCCAACCCATCCCTCACCCATCACCTCACCAACCCCTACACCCTCTAGTCCATGCCTCCGTCACGTCATTCTCTTCCCCATGCAAAACCCTAACCACTAATCTTCGTTATCACCCTAAGATGGGTTAGGACTTTACGTATATACTAACCTGAATTAAGCACACCATCAAATCTACCTGCCAAGATTCAGAAACCACTTCTATACGCTGCAATGTTTTTCCCACAACAAAACAAAAACCCGGAAGCCACCTGAAAACATAAAAAAAACAATTGAACCTGATGTTAATAAGTTGATAATTTCCACCAACCACAATTTATTTTAACAAGTTCTAGAACTTTTAGTGTAACAAACAAGAGGATAATGTGCAAAGTTTGAGCAGAATTTTGCTCAATCTGAACTATAGTCATGAAGTTCTACACCAGTAGTCAAAGTACATTCTGAATCATATATACGATCAAATCTAACTCGACTGCTTCAGGCGTTCATGAAATTACGTTTACAATGTGAAAATTTCCGAACACAAAAACCCATAAGCCACCTGAAAAGAATAAGAACAAAACATCTGAACTAGATTTTCCTATGAAACCATCCGCATCAGTGAGGCAGAAGCTGTCGCTTTGGGTTGGCTAAGCAAGGGTTGATTTGCGGGTTTCGAGGGTTTTCGGCAAACATGACATGGTATGCAGAGACACAAGCCTGAGGCAAAGCCATTGTAATCCTAACGTGCAACAACAAACAAAAATAAATCACCCCTTTCTATCAACGATAACTAAATTTCAAATTTTTTTTTGTTTTGTATTTTAGACACGATGGTTTGAACTTCTGAAACGTTTGAAAATTATGTCTGTTTCCTACCCAAATTCCAGAATCCTCTTAAGTTATCTGACTTTTGTTTAGAAGAGTAATTGTGTATCACATAAGAACTCGCGTGAGCTAATGAATTTTCCAATTTTTCACAAATCACACGAAAATTAGTTAAACTAAAGCAATAATACGTCAGTAACAGTAAGATTTATAATCACCAGTGAACCTTTCATGTTACGTTGTGTCTCAATGTTGGTTAGACAAGACTTCTGCAAACTACACATTTGTTGATGAATAAAGAAAAGAAACTAGAATTCACCAGTATTTCAAATGCTCATAATCAAATTCCAATTAATTAAAAAATTTAACGTATATTTTTTTAACATATCATCAAAATTAAACCTTCCCATAAACCATCATGAACATCAATTAAAATTAAGTTAATATTTGTTGAGAATTCCAAAGGTTTCTTGGATGATTCACCTTCCTTAACCCCCAATAGTTTATGTAGGTTTTACTCTTATTTATGTGGTGTAATTCCATTTATTTTGGTTGTAACCCCTACTACATCCTCACCCTATATATAGGGGATTATTGTACATGTTTGACCACAAGAGAAGAAATACATACCTCTCTCCCTCCCTCAACTTTTCATTGGTTTGCTTTGTTTTACAACACGTTATCAGCACGAAGGTTCTACCACTAACACTATAACATTTGGTGTCACTCAAGCCTCAAGGTAACAAATCCGTGTGTTTGATTTGCATGGTCATATACATAATATCTATCGTTTACTTGTCAAAAATTATTTGTTTTTATCATAGCAAAAAAAGGTTAGAAAGGTGATTCCATTTTGCATGATTAATAAATAAAAAATCATGTTCAATCAATTGAGGGATTCACATGTACATGAAATAATAATAATAAACATTTTGGTTATGTGACCACTTACTCATTCATATGAATTTGCTTGATTTATAAGATCTTTAATGATGTGATCTTGTATATATCTTTCTCAATGAAGGGGAACCATTATTTAGTTCTTGATTTAAATATAAAAAAAATTCACATTGGAAGCATAGATACGTTCCATATCTTATCTGTAATACAAAAAAATGCAAATTAATATATTCACAACATCTTTAATGCTTGAAAATCATTGTGCAAACTTTCGTTGAGCTCCTGGATACATATCATTGTAGTTTACTTTTCCTTTTCCCTTTCAATATTTAATCTAGCTTATTACTATTTTTATTATTATTTTCGGCGGTTCACATCTCGATACATCTCATTGTAGTTACTTACATGACAAACCTTACCAAGCTTGAATTTGCTGCCCTTGATATTTCGGGAAAAAATTATCTCCCTTTGACTCTCGATGCGGAGATCCATCTTACGGCAAATAATCTTGGAGAAACAATTAAAGATGAAAATAATGCCTCCCCGCAGGAGCGTGCCAAAGCAATGATTTTTCTCCGGCACCATCTCCATGAGGGATTAAAAGCCGAATATCTAACGGTGAAAGATCCGTTAAAGTTATGGAAAAACTTGAAAGAAAGGTATGACCACCAAAAACAAGTGATTCTCCCAAAAGCTCGCTACGACTGGATTCATTTGCGATTACAAGATTTTAAATCTGTAAGCGAGTATAATTCTGCTATGTTCCGAATCTCATCTGAACTTAAATTATGTGGAGAAATAATTACTGATAATGATATGTTAGAGAAAACATTCTCCACATTTCATGCCTCGAATATGCTCCTGCAGCAGCAATATCGAGAACGTGGTTTTAAGTAATATTCGGAACTAATATCATGTCTTCTTGTTGCTGAGCAAAATAATGAACTTTTGATGAAAAATCATCAAGCTCGACCCACTGGTTCCACTCCATTCCCTGAAGTGAATGAAGCTAATCACAAACGCAAATGCGACCCATTCCCTGAAGCGAATGCTGCATCTTACAATCGTAAACGTGGACGTGGTCGTGGTCGCGCATATGGACGCGGGCAACATCAAGGACGTGGTCATGGATGTGGTCGTACCAATCGTGGTGGTCATGATGTCAATGCAAATAATGATGGAAGAAATGCTAGAGGAAATCAAGTGCAAAATCCTCCAAAGAAATATGAGAATGCTTGCTACAAATGCGGCATGACAAATCATTGGTCGCGTATATGTCGTACGCCCAAGCACCTTGTTGATCTTTATCAAGCATCACTCAAGAAAAAAGAAGGTGCCGAAATGAACTTGGTTGAAAACAACCAAGATGGAATGATCATGGACACTCATTTAGATATTTCGGATTTTCTTTTAAATGATGACAATATCGAAGTTTTTGTCAATGATGGAAATGTCCATCAAAATGCTTAGTTTGGTTTTCCTACATCCTATTTTCGATGTTTTTCATTTCCTCAAAAAAACTGTAAGACTTGTGTCTTTATAATATAATATTTGCTTTTGTTTTTCCTTAAAATTTTATACTATAGTATTATGATACTATATATACAAAAAGATAATTTTTGCTATTTTTCCTTTTTTTTAGGACAAAGACATGGTTGATACTATCATGAGTGATGGAGATCAATGTCTAGTAGATAGTGGAACAACAAATACGATTTTGAAAAATACAGCCTTCTTTTCCGAATTACATTTCTCGAAGACAAGTGTTAACACAATTTCTGGTACTAGTAATTTGATTGAAGGCTCCGGAAGAGCTTGTATTTTGTTGCCCAATGGCACGAAATTACAAATAAGTGATGCTTTATATTCTAGTAGATCCAGAAGAAATCTACTAAGTTTCAAGGATATACGTCGTAATGACTATCATCTTGAAACTATAAATCAAAATAATGATGAATACCTTCACATTATCTCCATCGTGAATGGTAACAAAATCATTTTAGAAAGGATGAAAGCATTTTCATCGGGATTATATTGCACTTATATCACCCCTTTGGAATCAAATATGGTCACTAACCGGACGTTAGTTGATCAAGTGCATTATAAACTTTGACATGATAGATTGGTACACCCCGGTGATATAATGATGCAAAAAATTATTGAAAATTCAAATGGTCATTCCCAGAAGGATATGAAAATTATATCATCGAAAGAGCTTTCATGTGCAGCATGCTCTCTTGGAAAACTGATAATCCGACCATCCACAAGCAAAATTAAAGATGAATCTCCTTTATTTTTAGAGAGAATTCAAGGTGATATTTGTGGACCCATTGCCCCTCCATGTGGGCCATTTCGATATTTTATGGTGTTGATAGATGCATCCACCCGATGGTCACATGTTAGTCTCTTGTCAACTAGAAATGTTGCATTTGCTAGACTTCTAGCAGAATTGATAAAATTGAGGGCGCATTTTCCTGATTATCCAATTAAGAAAATCCGATTGGACAATGCAGGAGAATTTACGTCTCAAACATTTAATGACTACTGCATGTCAGTTGGTATTACAATTGAGCACCCGGTTGCTCATGTCCATACACAAAATGGTCTAGTTGAATCTCTAATTAAGAGATTGCAACTAATTGCAAGACCATTACTTATGAATTCAAAATTACCACAATCTCTTTGGGGTCATGCCATTTTACATGCTACGGCACTTATCAGAATAAGACCGACAGCTTATCATAAATATTCCCCTTTACAGCTGGTCTCTGGTAGAGAACCAAATTTATCCCATTTAAAAATATTTGGTTGTGCGGTTTATGTCCCAATAACCCCACCACAACGTACGAAGATGGGACCTCAAAGAAGATTGGGAATTTACATCGGTTTTGAGTCTCCATCGATTATTAAATATTTGGAGCCATTAATTGGTGATATTTTTACAGCACGCTTTGCTGATTGTAATTTTGATGAAAAAATATTCCCAATCTTAGGATGAGAAAAACAGAAGATGGAAAAATCTGAAATTACTTGGAATGCATCTTCATTGTCCCATCTTGATCCCCGTACAAACCAATGTGAACAAGAAGTTCAAAAGATTATTCATTTGCAAAGAATTGCAAGCGAATTACCAGATGCATTTACAGATGCAAAGAAAGTTACAAAATCACAATATACATGCTGAAAATGTACCAGCAAAAGTTGATATTTGTTGAACGTTTTATTTAAAACCGCAAGTGCACGACCGCGATGAAGCGGTGGCAAGTACGGGTCATCCTCAGGGAGGTGAGCAGCCTCTTATTTATCAGAAATCAAGTGGAAAAAATTGGGGGAGAAAAATTTATTATGCTAATCTACGCTACACTACACTAAGAAGTATGAAATGCGAAAGAAAGAAACAAACAATGAAATACCAACTAAGCTAAGAACGAAATGCTGGAATTCAGGAATGGGAAAACCCCTAAGGGGTGGAGTGAGTGCACACATGCAAAGAGGTTGGTGTTGAACACATTCATTAAGCACAAATGAAGGTGGTGTTATCATGCATAGGAAGTGTCTAAATGTTGTGGCAAAACCTATCAATCTATTCACCAACTTAGTTGATTAACATTTACATATGCAAGATGTTTATTTCAGAACCGAAACAAGCATGAGAGGTGTCTAATCATTTTGGCAAAACTCATCAAGTTACAAATTCTATCCTAAACAAGCAAGCATACATTCATGTTTTATCAACACATTGGAAATAAAGCATTCAATCCATTCTCATTTGCATGTATGTACATCTACTCCGCCCCCCAAAGGGGATGGAACTACTCACTAAACATTACACTAATTATTAAACTAAACAAAGAAAGCATATTAACTAAGCAAATAAAACTTAATGAAATGAGATTAAGCAAAGCAAAACAAGAAACATAAAACAAACAACATAATAAAGAAAACTTGTATTAAAATGACTCACATTAAAAGTAGCATCCTCCTACTTTAGTGTGTGCTTCAAGGCCTCACTTCTAGTAGGAAGAATAGCCACTTAAAATATGGAGTGATTACAATGGAAGGTGAAGAGTTCTATTTATAGCCATGGAAAAAGGCAAATAGGGACAATCCCCCGATGTGGGACTAAAAAGATACCAAAAATAGCCTAAACATCCTCTAATACATGTGCTGGAAAAATTTGAGCGGATTTGGGCCAAAATGGACCGCCAATTGGCGGTCTATATGGTTCAGATCGTGCTCATTTTTGTTGTGGGCTTTGCTTGGTATATGTTCTGGTCTTGGATGCATTTAATTGGTTTGTTGGAGCTCCGACCCGAATCGAATTGCTAAAATACTCCCCATGATGGTGTGGAGTATTCTGTTTTGCTCTTAGGTCCTTCTGTCTTACGTTCAGGTCCTTCTCCATTGCATCTCAGTCCCCAGATCTCACAATTCAGTCCTTTTCCCCAGCTTTTGGGTCCTTTTATGCTTCATCTCTTCAAACCTATTTATTCCTGAAAACTAAACATAAAACTCGTAACATAACATTGTTTAGGTGAAAGATAATGGATATAAGATACAAATATAAGCATGAAATGATGTCAATCAATATTCCTAAGTTGTCAAATGAGTTAAATATGTAGGATTTCATGTTTAATTATGCATGTATATTTTTCGAATTTTATGCATAATAAGGATCGATTAACAATTTTCTACGATTTATTTCATGCATGCATCGGTTTGTTTTAATATCTAGTTTCAAAACTCATCAAAACAAACACTAGGGACTCCGAAATTCATACCTAGAAGTTCTCTAAAACTTCTTGAAGATTCGGAGACGTTGAGGAAGACAATCGTCGCTTCCCGTTGCGCTGGATGCCTCCGAGTATTCACCGAAACCCTAAACAAGGTTGGAGAGAAAGGAGCTAGCCAATCAATCTCCAAACAAGCTTAGAATCTAGCTACAAACCCCTTCCTTAATCTCTGAGATTTCTCCTTCCAAAGACTTAGAAAACTAAGAGAATTTTCGTGGCTTTTTGTGGTGAAATTAGGAGAGAAAATAATTAGAAAACATCTAGATTAATTAAGGAGAACAAGGACCTATTTATAGGCTCCAATCTTACTCTCAATCATGGCTATTCTTAAGCCACGAATTCTTGACATTTTCTCTCACAAACTAATTCCATAATGCATTACATGCATCCACAAAACGTTTGACCAAGTTTGGAGCTAATCCAACCATCGATCAAATTAATCTCTTAATTATCAAAGGCAGAAAATCGATCGTGCTTCGGTTTACCGAGTCCCACTCGGTTAACCGAATATGTCACGATTGTTTAACCGAGTACATGACGGATGACCGAATTCTAAGGAGAAAAATTCTCCTTAATCGATCGGACCAATTCACGTCTAAGACCGAGTGCTATTCGGTTAACCGAAAATATCGGAACTTGACATTGTTCGGTCGACCGTTTCTGGTTCGGTACACCGTACCAAAGATCCAGGCACTTTGGTCAAGTTCGGTCAATCAACTACGATTATCCGTTCCACGTTCGGTTGACCGATCCATAGATCCTTCGGTTGACCGAACCATAATGGATTACCGAACTTCTACCCGATTTTGCCTTTTCAAATTTTGGATTTATTTCCAACAAAATTTGAACTTAAGGGGGTTTTACCAAATTCGCAACTTATGCAATATATTATCCTATGCAACAATAAATTATTGCACCCCATAATATATGCATCTCATATGAATTTATCATGATTCTAATTATGTTTATATACAACATAATTGATTTTACTTGTTCACCACATGTGTCATATTTTCTATAAGAAACCCGACACATCATATGAACCAAAAATCATGCTTCTTGTTTTCCGGTTTCTTGCGGTGTGACCTATGGGAGGATCTAGACTAAGTTGGCAGTGATATTAAGAGCTTAATATCACAAGCTATAAGCGGTATCTAGCTACACATTATAGCTCCCAATTAGTTAGATGTCTTAATTCCACTCGAACCAAAACCCGATCCATTTAGTGATGGAGTGCACCACTTGTGTCCGTCCCTTGTCTCATGATATTAAGAATACACACAAAGTAGTATTGTGTCATCTTTGTATTAGTATTCATTTCTTGATCTCTTTAAGCTAGTTATAAATATGTGACTTAACTCAAATCACATTGTGCACATTATAACTTTGCTTTATCAAGGGGCCCACTAATATCATCACTCAATTAAGAGGGGCAATGATAATCTTTTGACTAACTATCTTCTCCAACAAAAGTTGTACTTAACCAACCAATGCCTTTACACTACACTGATCGATAGTTCAAGACACTGATCTAATTAAGTATTCCTTAAGTGATTAGATATAAGTCTCATATCAAAGAACCAAAGACACAGTAAAATATTAATGACACAGAAACACATTTCTATAATATTTTACTTATTAGGTCTATTCAGTATACAAAAGTAATATTTTCCTCTTTTGCATACCCGTGTTGTCACTCACTTGTAGAGCTACAATGATCTATGACCAACACGACAATCTTAACTCGGTAATTAATGTCCCATGTTAATTACCATGATTGCGAATATCTTTTGTTTTATGTAAACCAATATCTTTTAGAGCTCTACGGTTAAGGACCAAGAGCCTCTTCCTTAATACTTCTAAAAGACGTATAACATAAACAAGGAACAAAATGATTTCTCATTCAATTCATAATAACTGACATTTAAAAGTAAAACTTTTAGAACACATTCCCTTCAATCTCCCACTTGTTATCAAAGTTTTTTTTCACATACATTCTCAATGTATAAAACATTAATAACTAGGGTAACCTTCTTAAATCACCTATCAAGTCAATCCACATGGATCCTCAGATCCATGGACTCGAATTATATTTCGTCTCTTAGCTTGGTATGAATGTTTGTTGAATGGATCAGTTGTGTCACTGTTGTGTCCACCCATTTATTTATTTTGTCTTTCGTTGGTGGTTGAGTTAGTCGTAGTGATATTACTCCTAACTACACTAGCTCATACCTCCACCTTCGATAATGATGAAGCATCATCATTCCAACCTCCTATTGTTAAGAATCCTTATGAGAATTGCATCAAAATAGCCCTCGGCTGTTTTCTCCTTTGTCCTCCATAAACAAGAACTTTATCTTTAGTCCGGTTAAGGTACTTCAGAATATTCTTGACCGCAATCCTATGCTTAGGACTTGCGTCGGATTGGTGACCACTTGTCATGCTTAGAGCATACGAGATATTGAGTCTTGTGCAAGTCATCGTGTACATGGTCCTTCCTTTTGCTGAAGCATAAGAGATACCTTCATGTACTCCAAATCTATGCGTGATTTAGCACGTTGAGACTTCTTGAGTTGCACACCTATACTCATACTTATTGGCACATTGTCCATATTGGAATTGTTCACCCTGAACATTTCCAAGACCTTGTCAATGCATACATGTTGACTTAGGCCAATGAGTCTACAGGATGTATCTCAATGTATCTTGATTTTCAAGATGTGTTGAGCCTTATCCATTTCTTTTCATTGAAAATGCTGATTTCAATGAAATTTCTCGTTTGCTAATGCAAAGGTATATGATCGCTCATGAGCAATATGTCATCGACATATAAGATCAGAAGTACTACATGGCTCTCACTAATCTCCTTGTATATACAAGGTTTTCCTTTACTTTGAATGAAGTGAATCTTCTTCACCTCTTCGTCAAAGCGTTTGTTCCAACTCCTTGATGCTTGCTTCAATCCACAAATGGATCCTTGAAACTTGCATTTCTTCTCGCTATTATTTGGATTATCAAAACCTTGAGGCTGTACCATGTACATATCCTCCTCCAAGTTCCCACTAAGGAACGCCATTTTGATATCCATATTCCATATCCCACAATTGTGAATGTGGTAATAGTGAGCATAATCCGAATAGATGGCAACCTCTCAAAAATTTCATCAAAGTCAATTTCTTGAATTTGAGTATAACTTTTGCTACAAGTCTTGCTTTGTAGGTTGTCAAGTTATTATCCATGTCCATCTTCCTCCTAAAAGCTCATTTATACTAAATGATATTTTCTCCTGAGGAAGGTAAATCAAGTTCCATACTTGATTGTCATACATGGATTCTATTTCGGATTCCATGACCTTAAGCCATAGTCTGGAGTCTTCCTTTTCCATTGCTTCTTGGAAGGTTGAGGGATCTTTTGGTATCTAGTACCACGATCTCATGAAGTCTCGCATACTTATTGGGTTTCTTCCTTTATCTCGTTAACCTTCTTAATTCTTTTGGTTCTTCTCGTGTCTCTCGAACCTTTACCACAATTTCTTGAGGAGTGGGTTCACGTTCAACTCTTGAACGTACACTATGTGGGGATGATTGATACTCTCTCACAATTTCTTGTAAAGGATCTCTCGCTCATGCTCCCACTAACCAAATGAATCTCGGCTGGGCCTTCATGATTTTGAATGCAACATTCACATCATGATCTTGTAGAGTATCTTGAGTTTCCTCAAGCTTAACTCTACTCCCACTACTTTTCTCTCCTTTCCAGAAATTCTAGAAAAACCATATCTCTCTCTACAATCTTTTGATTGGAGGTGATACACCAAAAGTAGTATCCTCTTGTCTCACGAGGACAACCTATATAAAGAAGCACTTATCCGCTTTTGGTTGAAGCTTGGTTGACATCAATTTCTTGATGTATACCTCACAACCCCAAATCTTGAGAAAGTCGAGCTTAGGTGTCTTTCAACTCCATAGCTCACAAGACATTTTTTTTGTCCACGGACTTGGATGGAACATTATTTAGTGAGTTTGTCATTATTTGTAGTGCTTAATTCCAAAAGTAAATAAGGCAATTTAGATTGACTCATTATTGATCGAACCATGTCGAGCAACATCATGTTCCTACTTTAGGAATGAGTCAAATTAGGTATCCTAAGGACTCACCCCTACGAACCTTTCATAGAGACTCGATATTCTTGTTGAGTCGGTTCATTACTTCATCCTCGAATTCCTTGAACTCGTCAAGGAATTCACTTTTGTTTCCATTAGACCAATATAGCCATAATGACTATAGTTGTCCGTGAACAAAATGAAGTACCTTAAACCGTCTCTTGCACTTGTACTTATCGGACCACATACATTAAAATGTATCATATCCAATTAGTCATTCGTTTTCGTTCCTTTCTTCTTGAAAAGGTCTCTTTGGTCATTTAATTGACCAATCCGATAGTGCTACAAGATTGAATCATTCACGTGAGTTATCTTAGTTTCTTTTGTTATTGTTTTGAGTTTGTTTATTATTCATTTTAAGCAAATAGAAACCATTCTACACGAATGTATTTGCATAGAAAATTCCATTCTTCGATATAGACAAGCAAGAATTAAAATATTTATTAAAATTTATCCATATCTTAAAACTTGATACAGAAATGTTCTTGCTAATCGAAGGCACATAACAAACACTTTTCAAAACATAAATTTAAATCACTAGATTATTGAAGTTCCATAGAATCTTGTACAATCGCAGCAATGCTTGTACTATTTCCGATCTTCAATATCATCTCGTTCTCCACGAGTTCCTTCCTATCCTTCAATATCTGCACATCAAAATTATGTGAGCACAAGATCCGGTAACCATTACCAAATCAAGGACAGAGGTGATTAAATTTATCTCAATAACAAACATACCTACGGCGTTTCTCGGGCGCCTACGTTCAATCATCCCATTTTCAAGGTCTTCCTTGTACTTGGGGCAATTAGGTCGGATGTGTCCCTTTTCACCGCAGTGAAAGCACTCCGTGTTGGGAGTTGGAGATTTCAAAGATTTCCCCCTTGAGGCACTCCTATGAGCACCTCCTACTACCTTGCTCTCGATTGACATATCTTTGGTAAATTTGCCTTTACCTTTGTTGATCATTTTGCTCCTCTCATGGACGGCTAGGACGAGATTGTTCCTACCCTTGCCCATGTCAACTTCAGCAGTTTTGAGAGCGTTGTGCAGCTCCTCAAGACTCACCCCTTTTTCACGCACGTGATAGTGCATCACAAAGTCCTTAAAGGACGGGGCTAGAGAGCCAAGAATCAGATCTTCGGCAATGTCCTCGGGCATTGGAGAAGAGAGCTTCGACAACTTCTCAAGGTATCCTTGCATCGTGAGAAAATGCATGGATACCGATGTTCCCTCCGCCATATGACACCTTGTGAGTGCGATGGTGGTCTTATAGCGCTCCTTTCGGGCACTATCCATGAACATCTTAGATAAAGCCTCCAAGGTCTTCTTGGGTTTTGAATCCAAGTATTTCACTTGGAGCGAGTCACCCATGGATGCTAGCATAAGACCGTGAACCTGGTTCTCTTGGTCTTCCCACTTGGCTATCGCCTCTTTCTCATTATCGGTTGCCTTCTCATTCAATTTTGGGATTTCACCATCCAAAATATGAGATAATTTTTCAAACCTCAACACGATATTAAGATTGAGTTGCCATTTCATGAAGTTTGAGCCATCATTTTGCAAAGGATTCTTTTCGATCATAGATCGCACAATTGGTTGGATATTAGACATTTCTACAAAATAAATTATACAAGATTTTAATGTCAATTTTATGTTTTAAAACACATGCATACATATATCGAAGATAAATGTAAATGTTGCAAATAAAAATTTTGCCCATAAATGCAACAATCCAAGATCCCATCAATTGTAATATAGACTAGCTAAGGGTCATCGAATACATTACAATATCAAGGTAAGAAAACATTTTCTAATCACAACCTTTTTGAATTTTAGCAACATTAGCATCTTCAAACTCTTGTGACTCTTGTCGTTTTAATTATGAGGGAATACGACCTATCCTCGTAAGAAAAACTTTTTCCCAAAACCGAGCGAGGGCTCTAGGTAATGTTAAGAAAACTTATTTTCATTTGATACGAGATACGTTTATCCATTGTATTCACAACTAAACATACTTGGGGCTCACTAGGGTGAAACACACCTCATATATTTAATTGTGGCACAACAATAGACAACCATTATATCTCCCACTATTCCCAAAGATGGAGGAAGCTATCTCCCGCTAAGGGCGAGCAGAGTATCCATCGATCAATGGCTGCTAGTGGATGAAATAAGAAGGAAAACTATTCTTAATTTTTGTTGGACAATTTAACATGTGATTTACAAATTTAGGTTATCATGCATATTACTAATTATACACATCCTAACATTCAACACATTCATCACATGCATATTATGATAAAAACAGAAATTAAACATTCACACAATCCACATCGTGTGAGTTTATATGTTCCCTTCGATCCTTGATCCTCGATCCCTGATCTTCGATCCTCGATCGATGCGCTACAGCGGCGACTTTCTCTTGCACCGGAGATGTAGATTTTACAGAAAATAAACATGCTCCTCACATTCGATAAAAAACCGACTAGTGCAAGTCCTATGTAAAAACCTCTCATATGCAAATGCAACTATCTAAAAGACGGAAAGAGAGAGAATTTTGGCTTTTACATACATAAGCCCCTGTATAATAATGATTACATACATTCATAATTGCTGATTTGGAACATATAAACCCACAAATTCCTGCAAAGACAACTCGAGCATCCATGCACGCAATATCGCTATAAACTTTATTATATAGTTTATCAATCATCTAGAATCTCAAACAATTCTTTGAAAAACATTTTGAAATCCATTAAAAACGTTTTTCATCCATCCATAGTTCAAAAAATAATTTTGAACAGTTGTCCATCCAATTTCCTAAAAAGAAAGATGAACCGCAGTTTTTCGGTTTTGTTGATTCTCTTACAAAATAATCGTTTATACTTAAAACGAAATTATTGCAAGTTAGACTTATGTCTAAATCATAATTCTAACAATTACATGACATGTTTTAAACCACTTAAAACATTTAAAACGAATTATTACAAAGAATTATTTCAACAAAACATTTAAGGACCGAAAAACCGGTAAAACGAATTGTTTAAATCCTAGATGGTAAACTAAATTTGTTTACAGCCTTAAATCATTAGAAAATTGAACCCTAAGCTCTGATACCACTGTAGGATTTCATGTTTAATTATGCAATGTATATTTTTCGTATTTTATGCATAATAAGGATCAATTAATAATTTTTTACGATTTATTTCATGCATGCATCGGTTTGTTTTAATATCTAGTTTCAAAACTCATCAAAACAAACACTAGAGACTCCAAAATTCATACCTAGAAGTTGTCTAAAACTTCTTGAAGATTCGGAGACGTTGAGGAAGACGATCATCGCTTCCCGTTGCGCCGGATGCCTCCGAGTGTTCACCGAAACCCTAAACAAGGTTGGAGAGAAAGGAGCTAGCCAATCAATCTCCAAACAAGCTTAGAATCTAGCTACAAACCCCTTCCTTAATCTCTGAGATTTCTCCTTCCAAAGACTTAGAAAACTAAGAGAATTTTCGTGGCTTTTTGTGGTGAAATTAGGAGAGAAAATAATTAGAAAACATCTAGATTAATTAAGGAGAACAATGACCTATTTATAGGCTCCAATCTTACTCTCAATCATGGCTATTCTTAAGCCACGAATTCTTGACATTTTCTCTCACAAACTAATTCCATAATGCATTACATGCATCCACAAAACGTTTGACCAAGTTTGGAGCTAATCCAACCATCGATCAAATTAATCTCTTAATTATCAAAGGCAGAAAATCGATCAAACACATTTCTATAATATTTTACTTATTAGGTCTATTCAGTATACAAAAGTAATATTTTCCTCTTTTGCATACCCGTGTTGTCACTCACTTGTAGAGCTACAATGATCTATGACCAACACGACAATCTTAACTCGGTAATTAATGTCTCATGTTAATTACCATGATTGCGAATATCTTTTGTTTTATGTAAACCAATATCTTTTAGAGCTCTACGGTTAAGGACCAAGAGCCTCTTCCTTAACACTTCTAAAAGACGAATAACATAAACAAGGAACAAAATGATTTCTCATTCAATTCATAATAACTGACATTTAAAAGTAAAACTTTTAGAACACATTTCCTTCAAAATATCCACCGAAAACGTGGACGACCAATTGGGTCAAAGGATATAAAACCAAGAAAAAGGAAAGAGAAAAGTGTAGCACCTGAAGATGTTACTGCTAATATTATCCATACCCCTGAAGAGGTAGTGAAAGAACAAAATGACAACATAGACCAACGAGAGACCGAAGTGCCTAAAAATTAAAATGCAGATGAGATCTCAATAAATTATGTGCACAATCAGAAAAGATGGAATCGAGACGAAACCATCGTTGATGAAAATTTTTCATATGCTATAGAAAATGAAGTAATGAATGTTGAATATTGTGAGCCAAAATCTATTGAAGAATGTCGACAAATAAATGATTGGCCGCAATGGAAAATTGCAATACAAGCAGAATTGCATTCGCTTGAAAAACATAATGTTTTTGGACCTGTGGTGCTTACACCCAATGACGTAAAACCTATGGGGTTCAAATGGTTGTTCTCGATAAAGAGAAATGAGAAAAATGAGATTGTAAGATATAAAGCCCGACTTGTGGCTCAAGGTTTCACCCAAATACCCGGTGTTGATTATGAAGAAACGTATTCACCTGTAGTGGATGCAACAACACTAAGATTTCTTATCAGTCTCACAGTCATAAATAGACTTCAAATGCAACTCATGGATGTGGTTACTGCTTATCTATATGGGTCATTAGATACAAACATCTATATGAAAGTCCCTGAAGGACTAAAACTACCAGAGACTTGTAATTTCAAACCGCGAGGGTTGTACTCCATACAACTAAAAAGATCCTTATATGGATTAAAACAATCTGGACGAATGTGGTACAATCGTCTAAGCAAAAGTCTTCTGAGCGAAGGATTCAAAAATGACTCCATATGTCCATGTGTTTTCATTAAAAATCTTCATCTGGTTTTACGATTATAGTTGTATATGTTGATGATTTAAATATTATTGGGACACCAAAGAATATTGAGATTACAGCTTAATACTTGAAAACTGAATTTGAGATGAAAGACCTTGGTGTAACTAAATTTTGCCTCGGCCTGCAGATCGAGCATTTTCCGAGTGTAATTTTTATTCACCAAGCAAATTATATAGAGAAGATGTTAAAACACTTTAATATGGATAATCCATTGAGTTCACCAATGGTCGTCCGATCACTTATAAGTGAAAAAGA
The DNA here is from genome assembly GCA_963682175.1 of Triglochin maritima. Lineage (NCBI taxonomy): Eukaryota > Viridiplantae > Streptophyta > Magnoliopsida > Alismatales > Juncaginaceae > Triglochin > Triglochin maritima. The sequence continues at coordinate 31,917,748 of OY821789.1, forward strand.
TCATTTTCGTCCCCGAGAAAAGGGTGTCAAAGTCCTCGGTCCTGGAGTACCGTATCTAAGCGCTATTGGAGCTTTAATGTATCTTGCTAATAATACACGACCTGATATAAGTTTTGTTGTGAACCTTCTAGCAAGATACAACTCTGAGCCAACATATAGGCATTGGAAAGGAATCAAACATGTATTCCGCTACCTTAGTGGGACACGTGATATGGGGTTATTTTATAGAAAGGACTCAAAGTCCGAACTTATTGGATATTCAGATGTTGGATATCTATCAGACCCCCACAAAGCAAAATCACAAACAGGACACTTGTTCACATATGGTGGCACCGCCATTTCATGGTGATCGACAAAACAGACCCTAACGGCAACATCTTCAAATCAAGCAGAATTGATTGCATTATATGAAGCTAGTCGAGAATGTGTATGGTTGAGATCAGTAATCCAACACATACAAAAGGAATGTGGTCTTGAAGGAATAAAGGACAAGCCAACATTGTTATATGAAGATAATAGCGCATGCATTGCCCAAATAAAGGAAGGTTATATCAAAGGAGACAAGACAAAGCACATTTCACCAAAGTTCTTCTCGACGCATGATTTACAAAAGAATGGAGAGATAGATGTCTGTCAAATCAGATCATGCGAGAATCTTGCAGATTTATTCACAAAAGCATTGCCTACTAAAGTTTTTGAGGGGCTTGTTCACAAGATTGGTGTTCGTCGTTTGAAGAATGTTTGTTAAAGTCAGGGGGAGCATCATACGCGCTGCACTCTTTTTCCCTTGACCAAGTTTTTATCCCACTGGGTTTTTCTTGGTAAGGTTTTTAACGAGGCAGCATCCCTAGCGTATAAATGTGACCATCCAAGGGGGAGTGTTGAGAATTCCAAAGGTTTCTTGGATGATTCACCTTCCTTAACCCCCAATAGTTTATGTAGGTTTTACTCTTATTTATGTGGTGTAATTCCATTTATTTTGGTTGTAACCCCTACTACATCCTCACCCTATATATAGGGGATTATTGTATATGTTTGGCCACAAGAGAAGAAATACATACCTCTCTCCCTCCCTCAACTTTTCATCTTTGGTTTGCTTTGTTTTACAACAATATTAACATTCTAGTCATAGTGGTTACAAACAACTTCTAGTATTTAAATATAAGAAACTAAACCTCACCACTAAGTTTACATTAACAATAATTAAGTCATAGCGGTCAGAAACAACTTCTACAAACTTCATGCTTACTAGTATTTAATGACATAATTAAACCTCCCAACAGATTTTCAAGTTAACATTAGTATTATAGTCATAGTGAATAGACATGACTGCTACAATGTAATATCCGAGTAGAAACAACTTCTACAAACTTCATGCTTACTAGTATTTAATGACAAATAATTAAACCTCTCAACAATTTTCAAGTTAACATTAGTATTATAGTCATAGTGGTTAGATACGATTTATACCATGTAATATCTGATTACAAACGCACACGCTGAGATCTCCAGTATGCGCTCCTTCTCAAACAGATATCCACCCCAGCGAAGAGGCAAACCGAGCCGGTTATGTCAGCGTCCAGCAACGGCACCAACTTGGCATTCTCGAACGCTTTCCAGACGTCGTTAGAAGCCGTTATGAACCTCTTCTGGTGCACTCCGACGTGCAAGAACGCCCACCAGTTGTCGTAGACCATCAACTGGTCGGCCACCATCATGTAGCAATCGCCGCATGAGTAAAAAGAGTTGATGTTCCCGGTCGAGCTGAGACTTAAGGACCTCCCGAATCCCCGCAAAACACCGAACCACGGGACAATTATCGACCCGTAGCAGACGCAATGCAACACCTTCATGGCGGCCAACTTGAACGACTCCGACGCGTTAAGGTTGACGCTAATGTCCCGTATGTGGTTGTATACCACACGCGATATTGCCACGTGGATGGCATTCCTGATTACCTGCACTGCACTTAAGGCTGTCAATTTTAGATCGAACTCTAACTCTAACTCTAGCTAGTAATATATGCAAAACAAGTTATATATGCATATGAAATAAAAGTCAACATTGAGTCAAAATACAACTTGATAATGTATCAGATTCAGTTCGAATCGTTTACGCTCTCACCTGCATAGTCCAAAAGAGGCACATAACCAGAATGGAGATGTATGTGGTGATGAAATGAGTCCCAGATGCCGCAACGCCTCCGACTGCTAGCACCCACACTATGGAGTAGGCTATCGCGGTAAGTACGGAGAGTACCATGTATTTCGTAGTACCAGACACCCCGACGAGGAGAGCGATAATGGAGAAGATCAAAATGTCGGTCGCGTGGCGCAAGCGTTGCCCACTCCAACAAGTGTACTCCCAAATTTAAGCTGATGAAGATAGCAAGAGCCGATAATGCGAAGGCGATATTCGTCCAACCGACTATCAAGAGAAGGCTAAGGACGCAAGTGGAGATCGGGCCACATATGAGGGCGCTTCTTACGAAGATTCGTGGAAATTCGATGGCGAAAAGGAGGAACATTAGGGTTGACAGAGCGGATACAGATAGAAATACGGATAGAGGCGCGTAGAAGTTACTAAGGTTCATAGTCTGGTGAGGCACGAAAAAGCCTTGAAGCATGAGGTAGTGTAACGTACCCGAAAATAGCGGAAAATTTAAACAATAATAAAGACCGTCAACGGTCAACACTGGGCACGTCACGGGAAACAAACCAACATATATAATATAAATATGATCCACGTGGAAGTCAAATATACAAACTGACTGTGATTACGACAAAAGCTATACAATATGTAATCACCTCAAAAGGAAAAGACTGACAACTACAGGATCTGATCTCGGGGGCACCGTCCTCGGTCACCACCTCAAACTCTAACCCTGCTCGCTACCTGAAATGCAAACAACAAACATGCCTGAGTTCCCTGCAGGAACCCCGTATACCAAACCTCCTAAAAATATAAAAAGGAATTAAAGACAATGCAATGCTATGCACATGATCATCCGCCTCGGGCCCACAATAATGCCCTCACCGCCTCCGCGGCACTGAACCACTCCTGCCACTAGGGTCAAGTCAGTCCACCGCTGCCTCACAAGGGTCAGTCGACACCACTGCTCCCCAAAAAGTGCAGGAAGGAACCCCTGGTACACGCCGCACCCAAAGAGCGAGTCAGCCCGCCGAATACACAACTCGGGTCAGACGACAGCCACTGCTCCCCCAAGAGTCGCCTAGCGCGCACCCTGCCGGAACATCCTCGGCCTACCGCTAAACCCTCGCAAACAGCCCAAGGTTTACGGTACACATCCCTCACACCCCGCTCGGTAAGAGAGGAAAAAGTACAACAATAATACGCCTTCGTCGAAGGTGAAATCCGTAGCTCTCAAAGCCGGTAATCAACCGTCGCCTCGGAGCCGGTAGTCGACCTGACATCGACGGATCGCGTGTGGATAAATCCACCAACCTGCGGCAGATCGGTCGACCGCTACAAGCACACCGGTCGACCGGTCCCCCACACAGTACACAGTACTGTACAAACAAATCTACCGGTCGAACCACGCCAACCGAATTACCGACCAATCGGTCGAACAAAAGTCATCTAGCGGTCGACCGTTTGGAAGGTCTACGCTATACAATTTTATATAATATATATATCCGACCGGTCGAACCAAGGGGTCGTTCGACCGATAACAGGGATTTCAATATTTTGCCCAAGTCTCGTTCGGTCGACCGGAACTGAAATACAGTTCGACCGAAACAACACAAGCACTCTACCGCTTAATTAAATGCTCAGTCGGTCGACCGAGAGTTAAAGAGCGGTCGACTGTTTTGATGGTCAAAGCTCCCAACCGACTAAGCATCAAATGGATCGGTCGAACAAGGTTAAGGACGTTCGACCGTTTAATAAGTCAAAATCCCCAACCGACCCATTCTCATTGTTATTCGGTCGACCGGCTAAGTGGTCCCGTTCGACCGATAACAGCATATCCCCTTTTTTCCCGCACAAATCTGGCATAACGGTTGACCGTCTAACGACATCGTTCGACCGTTCGCGGGTAAATATCAATATAATAATAGGATCGGTCGACTGTCCACAGGCACCGGTCGACCGATCGTCGTCTTCAACCTCTGAATTGGTTGAATTCCGACGGGGAATTCGACACCAACGTCGATCCCCAACACTCACAAGGCTTATGTGAGTTATATTGAAGATTTGGCATACCTTTTTGACGGTTGAAGAAGCCTCCCGAGCTCCCTTCAACACCCCTTCTCTTCTTCTTCCCTTCTTCTTCTTCTTCTTCTTCTTTACTTCTTCTTTCCTCCTTCTTTTGCTCCGAAAGTCTCTCTCTCTCACTCTCTGTTAGATGCAAATGATGAAGAAACGTTTTAACAAAATCCTATCTTAACTATATATATACATTCATCACCTCCATCTCCTCCAATCACCATTCACCTAAAACCCTTCCAATCACAGCCAACCAACTCTCTCTCTCTCTCCTTCCAACACCTCCTGCTCTTCATGCAAGATTAATTAGAGTTAATTAAGTTTAGGTTTAGTTAATTAAGATGTTTAGTTTAGGTTATTACAATCTACCCTCCTTAAAGAAATTTCGTCCGCGAAATTCGAAACAACTGACTTACCGAAACAACTCTGGATACTGCTTCCTGACATCCTCCTCGATCTCCCAGGTAGCCTCTCTGTCAGTGTGATGCTGCCACCTGACCTTCACCATCGGAATCGCTCTCCTCCTGAGCTGATGTACCATCTGATCCACAATCTCAACTGGTCTCTCATCTAACGACAAATCCTGCTGGATCTCCGGTACTGATATCTCTATCACATGAGCTGGATCGGCCACGTACTTCCTCAACATAGAAACATGGAAGACGTTGTGAAGTCCTGCAAACTGTGGCGGTAAAGCAATCCTATACGCCACCTCACCAACCCGATCCAATATCTCAAACGGTCCGACATATCTCGGACTCAACTTCCCCTTCTTCCCGAATCTCATCACCCCTCTGGAAGGCGAGATCTTCAGGAAGACATGATCTCCTACCTCAAAAGTCAGCTCACGCCTCCGCGTATCAGCATAACTCTTCTGCCTGCTCTGCGCCGTAGCTAGTCGTCTCCGAATCACGTCGACCTTCTCTGAATACAACTGGATAATGTCAGGTCCAACTAGCTGTCTCTCGCCCACATCACTCCAGCATACCGGCGATCTACACGGTCTCCCGTATAATGCCTCATAGGGTGCCATCCCAATACTCGAGTGGTAGCTGTTGTTGTAGGCGAACTCGATCAACGGCAAATGCTCATCCCAATGCCCTGCCCAGTCAAGTGTGCACGCTCTCAGCATGTCCTCCAATGTCTGTATCGTCCGCTCTGACTGGCCATCTGTCTGTGGGTGGAAAGCTGTGCTAAACTTCAGACGTGTCCCCAGTGCTCTGTGTAGACTCTCCCAAAATCTCGAAGTGAATCTGGGATCTCTATCTGAAATGATACTGACCGGCACGCCATGAAGTCTGACAATCTCCTCAATATATAACTTAGCTAGACCCTCCAGAGCAAGAGTGGTCTTAATAGCTAAGAAATGCGCCGACTTGGTCAGTCGATCGACTATAACCCAAATCGCATCGTGGAATCTCCGTGTCTTCGGTAGCCCCGTAACAAAATCCATCGTCACGTGCTCCCACTTCCACTCGGGCAACTCAATCCTCTGCATCTGCCCTGCTGGTCTCTGGTGCTCGATCTTCACCTGCTGACAGACCAAACACCTCGATACGAAGTCTGCAACGTCCTTCTTCATACCTCGCCACCAGAAGTTCCGCTGCAGATCTTTGTACATCTTGGTGCTCCCTGGATGAATGGAATATCTCGATCTGTGTGCCTCCTCCATGATATCATGTCTCAGGTCCTCTGTCTTCGGCACCCAGATACGGTCTCTGAATCTCAGACCTCCATCCACTCCAACTCTGAAGTCTGACCCATCTCTGGCAGCTAACTGTAACAAACTGCTCAACTCCTCATCTGTAGTCTGAGCATGAATCACTGCTGATACTGTCTGAGGCTCTACTCTCAATCCTGCAATCACTGCGCCCTCAGAGCTATCAGCAAATGGCCTCCACTCTGCCAAGGACTCTAGCAGTCTCCACTCCTGAATACATAGGCCTGCTACTGATACCTCCACCTTCCGGCTCAAAGCGTCTGCAACAGTGTTCGCCTTCCCCGGATGGTAAGAGATAGTGAAGTCATAGTCCTTAATGAACTCAAGCCATCTGCGCTGCCTCATATTCAGCTCCTTCTGCGAGAACAGGTACTTCAGACTCTGATGATCTGTAAACACCTCGAACTGCTCGCCATAAAGATAGTGTCTCCAGGTTTTCAGTGCGTGAACCACTGCTGCTAACTCCAAATCATGTGTCGGGTAATTCCTCTCATGGACCTTCAGCTGTCTGGATGCGTATGCGATCACCCTCCCGTGCTGCATAAGTACACATCCTAAGCCAACACCTGAAGCGTCGCTATAAATCACGAATCCACCCGTGCCACTCGGCAATGATAAAACTGGTGCTGTGGTCAACAGTCTCTTCAGCTCCTGAAAGCTGTCCTCGCACTTCTGCGACCAAACAAAAGTGACTCCCTTCTGCGTCAGAGCCGTCAGTGGTGCTGCCAATCTCGAGAAGTCTTTGATGAAGCGACGGTAATAACCCGCCAGTCCAACAAAGCTCCTAATCTCCGTCACGCTCGTAGGGGTCCTCCACTGTGTCACTGCCTCCACCTTCGCCGGATCCACTGATATCCCCTCTGCCGATACAATGTGTCCGAGGAATGCCACTCTGTCCAGCCAAAACTCGCACTTTGAGAACTTAGCATATAACTGCTGAGCCCTCAAGATGCTGAGTACAATCCTCAGATGCTCTCTGTGCTGCTCCACATCTGGTGAATAGATCAAGATGTCATCCACGAAGACAATCACAAATATATCAATGTACTGCCTGAATGTCCGGTGCATCAGATCCATGAACGCTGCCGGAGCATTCGTCAATCCAAATGGCATCACCAAGAACTCATAGTGTCCATATCTCGTCCTGAAGGCTGTCTTCTGGATGTCCTCATCTCGGATCCTCAACTGGTGATATCCTGAACGCAGGTCAATCTTCGAGAAAACCTTCGCTGACTGCAGCTGGTCAAAGAGGTCCTCGATCCTAGGTAAGGGATACCTATTCTTCACCGTCACCTGGTTCAGCATCCTGTAGTCTATGCACATCCTCAAGGATCCGTCCTTCTTCTTCACAAACAAAACTGGTGCACCCCAAGGCGAGACGCTCGGTCTGATAAATCCAGAGTCCATCAACTCCTGCAACTGCTTCTTCAACTCTGTCAACTCAGCAGGTGCCATCCGGTATGGAGCCTTCGACTGTGGTGTAGTGCCGGCTACCAACTCAATGCCGAACTCCAACTCCCGGTGTGGTGGTAAACCTGGAATCTCTGCTGGAAAAACATCCGCGAACTCCTGCACCACCTCAATGTCCTCTAGCCTCTGAGACTCTGCCTCCACAACTACAAGTGTCGCCAGAAAAGCTGCACATCCCTGCTGTAACAGTCTCTGAGCTCTCACAGCAGATACAATAATGCGACCCCCTCTGCTTCTGATCCCTCTAATCAGAATATCAGGCAAACCCTTCCTCGGGATCAAAATCTTCTTCTCACGGCACAAGACTCGAACATCATATTGGGACAGCCAATCCATCCCAAGTATGACATCAAAGTCCTCCATCGGTAGCAAGACCAGGTCTGCCGGAAACTCCTGATCTCCCGAAACAACCGTGGCGCCGGGGACAAATCTCCCCACAGTGCCCACCAGACCCAGGGGTGTGCTGACCTCCAACGTGGCAGTCAACATCGCAAGGGTACAGCCCAACACTCCCGCAAATCGCTCTGAGATGAACGAGTGTGTCGCGCCACAATCAAATAACACCCTAGCTACTGAACCTGCGACAAGAAGTGTACCTTCCACGACAGCACCTCCATCCCGAGCCTCCTCTGCCTGGATGGTGAAAACTCTGCCAGTGCGCTGCCCCTGCTGTGGTCGGAAAGGTGGTCTACCTCCGCCTCCTCCTCTGCCTGGTGCGGGTAAACCCGGTGGTCTGCTCGGCCCAGCTCCTCGGCTCGGACAGCTCCTGATAAAGTGACCCAGCTGGCCACACCCATGACATGCTCCGGGGGTGAAGCACGGCCCGGAGTGAAACCTCCCACAAGTACCACAAGGCTCTGGTCGTGGTACTGCAACTCCTGCTCCCTCGTATCGGGGCCTCTTGCCCGGATTCCCTCCAGTCTGACCTCCTAGCCTCCCAGAGAACCTACCTGATGGCCTCCTCTCATCCTGGTAGTTCTCCCTGTAGTCACGATCAAGAACAGAGGCACTCTTCACTGCATCGGCCAACGTGCTCGGCATGTGTGTCAGCACCTTCGTCCTCAACTGCTTCCGGAGCCCCCGGACGAACTTCCCAGCCCTCTGCTCCTGTGTGACATACATCTCGGGACAGTAACGCTCAAGGGCGTTGAACTTCCCGATGTAGCCTGCCAAGGTCATGTCTCCCTGCTGAAGACTCAGAAACTCCTCCCTCTTCGCATCCTGGACATGCTGCGGAAAATACTGCTCGTTGAACTCGCCAACGAACTCCTCCCAGGCTATATCATCTCTGTCCGCAAACACTACTGCAGATGTGGACCTCCACCAGTTGGACGCAGCACCGCCCAAAACATATGTAGCCAGGCCCACTCTCGCCTCTGGAGGACAACCAATAGCACTGAAGATCTTCTGCATCGTGAAGATCCACTCCTCCGCAGCCTCTGCGTCGTACTGCCCCAGAAAGGTAGGCGGATGCTGGCGCATAAACCGGTCATGCATAGCGCCAGTCCCCGTCTGCCCAGTCTGTGCTGTCTGCTGCTGTAGCATCTCCGTCAGACGTCCGACCGTATCGAACAACGTCCGACGCTCATCCTCCCAAGCCTCATCCCTCGCAGTCTCACTCTCACCGCGAGTATGGGCAACCGCCTTCCCCCGTCTAGGAGGCATCTGCCAAAGGAAACAAGACAATATCAATATAATCTGTGCATGCATGATCCTCTAGACCTAACTCCTAACTCAAAGGTGGTTTCTTTAGACAAGTACGCCGAGATCAACGCTCTGATACCAAATTGTAACGTACCCGAAAATAGCGGAAAATTTAAACAATAATAAAGACCGTCAACGGTCAACACTGCGCACGTCACGGGAAACAAACCAACATATATAATATAAATATGATCCACGTGGAAGTCAAATATACAAACTGACTGTGATTACGACAAAAGCTATACAATATGTAATCACCTCAAAAGGAAAAGACTGACAACTACAGGATCTGATCTCGGGGGCACCGTCCTCGGTCACCACCTCAAACTCTAACCCTGCTCGCTACCTGAAATGCAAACAACAAACATGCCTGAGTTCCCTGCAGGAACCCCGTATACCAAACCTCCTAAAAATATAAAAAGGAATTAAAGACAATGCAATGCTATGCACATGATCATCCGCCTCGGGCCCACAATAATGCCCTCACCGCCTCCGCGGCACTGAACCACTCCTGCCACTAGGGTCAAGTCAGTCCACCGCTGCCTCACAAGGGTCAGTCGACACCACTGCTCCCCAAAAAGTGCAGGAAGGAACCCCTGGTACACGCCGCACCCAAAGAGCGAGTCAGCCCGCCGAATACACAACTCGGGTCAGACGACAGCCACTGCTCCCCCAAGAGCCGCCTAGCGCGCACCCTGCCGGAACATCCTCGGCCTACCGCTAAACCCTCGCAAACAGCCCAAGGTTTACGGTACACATCCCTCACACCCCGCTCGGTAAGAGAGGAAAAAGTACAACAATAATACGCCTTCGTCGAAGGTGAAATCCGTAGCTCTCAAAGCCGGTAATCAACCGTCGCCTCGGAGCCGGTAGTCGACCTGACATCGACGGATCGCGTGTGGATAAATCCACCAACCTGCGGCAGATCGGTCGACCGCTACAAGCACACCGGTCGACCGGTCCCCCACACAGTACACAGTACTGTACAAACAAATCTACCGGTCGAACCACGCCAACCGAATTACCGACCAATCGGTCGAACAAAAGTCATCTAGCGGTCGACCGTTTGGAAGGTCTACGCTATACAATTTTATATAATATATATATCCGACCGGTCGAACCAAGGGGTCGTTCGACCGATAACAGGGATTTCAATATTTTGCCCAAGTCTCGTTCGGTCGACCGGAACTGAAATACAGTTCGACCGAAACAACACAAGCACTCTACCGCTTAATTAAATGCTCAGTCGGTCGACCGAGAGTTAAAGAGCGGTCGACCGTTTTGATGGTCAAAGCTCCCAACCGACTAAGCATCAAATGGATCGGTCGAACAAGGTTAAGGACGTTCGACCGTTTAATAAGTCAAAATCCCCAACCGACCCATTCTCATTGTTATTCGGTCGACCGGCTAAGTGGTCCCGTTCGACCGATAACAGCATATCCCCTTTTTCCCGCACAAATCTGGCATAACGGTCGACCGTCTAACGACATCGTTCGACCGTTCGCGGGTAAATATCAATATAATAATAGGATCGGTCGACTGTCCACAGGCACCGGTCGACCGATCGTCGTCTTCAACCTCTGAATTGGTTGAATTCCGACGGGGAATTCGACACCAACGTCGATCCCCAACACTCACAAGGCTTATGTGAGTTATATTGAAGATTTGGCATACCTTTTTGACGGTTGAAGAAGCCTCCCGAGCTCCCTTCAACACCCCTTCTCTTCTTCTTCCCTTCTTCTTCTTCTTCTTCTTTACTTCTTCTTTCCTCCTTCTTTTGCTCCGAAAGTCTCTCTCTCTCACTCTCTGTTAGATGCAAATGATGAAGAAACGTTTTAACAAAATCCTATCTTAACTATATATATACATTCATCACCTCCATCTCCTCCAATCACCATTCACCTAAAACCCTTCCAATCACAGCCAACCAACTCTCTCTCTCTCTCCTTCCAACACCTCCTGCTCTTCATGCAAGATTAATTAGAGTTAATTAAGTTTAGGTTTAGTTAATTAAGATGTTTAGTTTAGGTTATTACAGGTAGACCGCTAAGGCGAGGAAGGCGACAAGGTGGCAGTAAAACAAGTAATTCAAGAAAGGGCAGATGAATATCGTTTCTTCGACCACTGGCGTTGGTCGCAACAACTGAGGATATGAAAAATGTGTAATAATTACTAGTTTTATGTGTGTTACAAGATGTGAAGTTTGGTAGGTACACCGTCTCAACAAAACTTAAACAGTTAGGGTGAATGATGATGGATCAAATTCTATTATAGAGTGTTGCACACATTTTGTGTTTAACCATGTGGGACTACTTGCTCAACACAAGATGACTACGATGATAATAACATCAAAAGCTAGCATTGTAAATATATACAAACATGATTACAAGTATTACATAATTTGAAACGGACAGGGAGTTTAAACCACAGAACACGTACGCCGTTATAATGTTTGTTGGAAGGGATATAATGGATATAACAAACTGAAGAACAACATTGGACGTGGGATTTTGGAAAACTTGCAAATGTGGAAGATTAAAGTAATAAAAATAACAAAAAATTATGGAAGTAACAAAATAACAATCAAGAAGATGATAACCTGAAAGATATATAATGGATTCAGCAAATAATATCACAACTACTATACGTGTAATTTAGAAAGCTTGCATGCAAGTATGTTAAGAATCATAATTGTCATTAGAATAGCACTAGGGAGAGTGAATTAACGTTCGTACCTCAACAATTACATCCGGAAGGGGATCTCTTGATGTAATATCCTGAATTTTTGTTGAGGTAATAATCAAATGTATTAATGGACTAATTAAGATTATTGGATGATAGTGTGGTTTTAGGAGAAGGTGAAATTTTGAGAAGAAGATAGAGAAGAAAAAGATAGAGATTTTGAGCCAAGTACTGATTCGTTATTCTTCAGTTTCATGTCATGTATGTCTCTATTGATATTCGTAGTTGCATGCATGCTGATTATCGATATTGAATTCATTAATATGCATATGATTACATGGTGGTGTTTCGGTTGACATGTCATGTGGCTGTATGTATGTTTCAGGTTGAACTACTTAAGAAAGAGTTACCTAGCGGACAACGTGGAGCCACCCGAGAGAGGAAAGAGTTGTCTGTCGTTAGTGTGGAGTTACCAGGTGTGGGTCTAACTCATTGATAGATTTCAGAAGCACAGGATGTGGTTGAATCCGAATGGGGATTTCAGATTGTTATGTATGCATATAATTTGTGATGCATGTCTCTTGATGGTGCTTATTGACTGAATGTCATATTTTGTATTATTTTCCACATGATTATGATTCAGATTGATTGACGGTTGGAACTTGCGGGTTGTCGAGCTCACAAATTATTGATTATATTTTTCAGATTGATTATTGGCATATCAGATGAAATGAATATCATAATGCGCAGTGGTCAGGATCGTGGATCGTATCTTAACGCATCGGGTTCAGACGGGTAAGTACTTTTCTGGGCCCCTTCACCCTCTTCCTCTTGGCTACATTCCTCATCCCCACCAGCTAGTCCAGCCTCGCAGCGGTCCTTCCTCTGCCCCCATCTAAAGTTACGGTGGCAGGAGTAGGGTGGGAAGATGAGGTATCAAAGGGGGGTTTGATCTTCATTTTTGTTGTCACGGTGACAACGACGGCGGAGCAACTTGGTGGAGCCATGGGGGGGAGGTGGAGGGGCGTGGTTGGGAGGGAGGAAAGAGTTTGGTGGTTGGAACGGAGGGAGTGGGGGAGTGTGGTTGGAGTCTTGGAGGTGGTGGGATTTGATGGAGAACATAGTGGGTTCTTTGGGGTTCGTGGAAGGGTGAAGTTGTTTGTATTATTGTCTTGTCGTAATATTCTCGAGTCGATTGTATAATTGAAATTTTAATTTTTTTGCTGTTTAAGAATGTTACACTTGATCCAGTGATTGTCTTAGGCTTCTTAGATTTTGGAGAATTTGAAGAAGATGCTCCATCACCACATTCGCCGCCATTGCGGCCGCTACCATTACCACTAGGCTTGTCGCGTGAAGGAATCAAACTTTCTTGTACAATGGGGCTAAACGTGACATGTTTTTCTAGGCCAGTCTTTTTCGATGTCTTCTTCACGTCTTCCTTACTTAAACTTGGCCTACCTCCCAACCGTGTTTCTCTCCTTAATGTCTCTCTCCTCCCACCTTCGGAAATTTTCCCAACTTTATCTCTCTCATTCTTGCCTTCTTCTTCGTCTCCGGTTAACAATGGCATCTTTCCCGAATCTATCTTCATTCTATCCTTCCTCGTCTCTTTTTCATCTGCTTTCTTCATTCGCATCATTCTTTTTGGAAAAGTCAATACCTATTTATCATTCTTTTTGAAAAAGTCAATATTGCTTATAGGTTTAAAGTAACGACACGGTTTCATTAAACATGTTCGTGCTAATTAACAACCACTTAACATGTACGTATATATCTTCTTATCTTAGAACGTATTGTGATTGGTTGAGAAATAGTTTAAAAATAGGTATGCCTGTGGAAATGGATAGAAAAGAAGAAATATTAATTCTGTATTTAATCCTTTTCACGCCTAATTATATTATAAAAATAAGATAAATTATTTTCACAAAAGAAATACCCATTCCGGTTAACCTGTGTAAAGTTATAATGAAAAAAAAGTCCGGTTCACAAGGGGCAAATGCCAACGGAATCTGGAATATGAAGTACGCGGTGTATGCAGAAATACAAGAATTATTCAGCTTAATTTTTTATTTTAAGTCCCTATCATATATACCACACATAAGGTAGATTATAACAAAAATAGTTATGTTAAATAAAGTGAGATTTACCGTAAATAAGATCTAATTGTGAAATTGTAAGAGGTTTATACTAAAAAAGATGAGTCCTGAATTCACTAGAATTTGACCCGTAGAAATATATTTTTTATAAAAAGATGCATATATCATTCTTTTTGAACAAGTCAATACTAATTATAGGTTTAAAGTAACGAAAAGATTTAATTATACAAGTTAATATTATAAATACGAAGATGTCGGGTTAATCGGTTAGCGATGTTAAACCGATCGAGATGTTGGGTTTTTATTATAAATACATATGAGGCCCTTTCTTATCAATAGACATAAACGGACGGGTTAGAATCTTATACGTGAAGGTGTGGAGAGAGGTTTTGTTGGAAACCAAAAAGGTTGTTGCCGTCGTTGACTGGATTTGCGTTTGGTGTTGCCGTTAAGTTTGCATTCGACTTCGGTACGTGTTGGATCAATAGTATAGGAATGTACTCACTAATTAATTAGTCTTTAATTTTGTTATCGATTCTATTTAATTGGATTTTATTTAGTTGTAGAATTAATATTGGATTCTTTACTGTTATGTATTTTATGGATATGTGTTGCTTGAATTGAAGAATCAAGACGTATAGATATATATTATAATCTGTTAATCTTATGCTATGAGATTTATTTAGGATGTAAATTTTTTAGATTGGTAAAATCGGTGTTCTCATCTATATATTGTGCAAACTATGAAATCAGTAGATAGAAATTCATGTTTATGTTTGTTAATTATTGTTATTGTTACTCATGAATTAAGATTCGGACAGATGTAGTTGAAATGTTTGGTAATTTGATCAGTAGCAGTCTTAATTTAGCTAGGTTTTGTAGTATTTGTAAATTCATGATGACATTCACCTACGCATGTAACCTTACGTCTTTTCATTGTATAACTTGTATTTATTCGGTTATTATTAATATATTAATAATTCGATTTGGACTCCGAAATAGAAAAGGTCGATACTTAAACCACAAAATCGATTTATAAATTAAAGTTATAAATTGCTACATCCAAACCTTTTGTAGATCAATCAATCAATGGCGAGAAACTATCTTCCTCATGACGTTCTACGAATCATCGTCTCTAAACTTTCAGACGAACCGAAAGACTTGTTGAATTTCGGATGTGTCTGCAAGGAGTGGGAGTCTGTCGCCGGTAGGATCCGGTCGCAACCCGTCACGCTTCCGTTGCTACTTCACATACCACAAGAAGAAAATTTTAAGGTGGGCTATGTCTACAGCCCATCGGTTCAAAACACATGCTCGGTACAAATCCCTGAACTAAAAGGAGCATTAAACGACATCTATGCCACTGATAATCAAGGACGCATACTAGTTTTTCGACATCCAAACAGTTTCCACATTTTAAATCCATTCACGCGCACACCGATAATAAACATACCGTTTGCACATGACACCGAAGGTAATTTGGTAAATAATATGGGCTTCGCTACTAGTAGTAAAACCGGTTTGGTTTCTGTGGTCGTTGCATTAATCTCCCATAGTCCTACAATAATGTGGGGGGCTATGTGGAGACCGGGCCAAAAGTTTTGGAGACTAATGTTGGATTACGACACACTTCCCTTTTACCCCTCCAAGTCCTGCCCCGTGCCTCTTGATGGTCTTTTCTATTGCCTGGACGAGATCGGTAATTATAATTATAATTTCAATTTTAGGGTAGTTTTTTAAGTCTACGCATACTAGTTTTTTGTTCAGTATTGATTTTTTAGATAGGAAGGAATCCGACAAGGATCTTACTCTTGGTAAAATTTCCATCAAGTCCAATACATCAAAGAATTAAGTCATACTCTTGGTAAAATTTACACTGGATATGATTAAAAATTGATTTTAAAATTGTAACTTAAATCATATTCTTTGGAGCAATCCAAAATAGAATATTTATTACGTGGAAATCTAAGGATTTTGGAGTTAATTCACCATTTTCTCAAACTAGTTAGTTCTTTTACCTAAGAAATTAATCCCCTAATTAGTTTTACTTGACAACTCAGTTCTTAATATTCATATATAATTATTTTTCAATATAACAATTAAGTAAATTTTAGTGGAATATATTATTATTTTTCCATACTACGTTACCTATATATATAATGACATCTTGGTCATAATCTTACATATGTTCCAGGTAGACTAGGGACGTTGAATGTCCATATACACTCCGGAGGCGCCGTCTGGGATGTTCTACCATATCCAGTTTGTGCTCCACTATGTCCTCAACTTCAGTCACTTGAGCCGAAAGATCGTCGGAGCTACTTGGTGGAGTTGGATGGGGATCTATATTCCGTCTTCACAAGCATGACGTTTAAGGATGATGGTTTGATTAACATTTTTAAGTTGAATCGGAGAGAGATGTCGTGGACACAAGTGGATAACTTGGGAGATGATATTGCTATATTTTTGGGATCGACACAGGCTACGGTGGCAAGGGTTGATCCGAAGTTAATAGGACATGAATTCGGGACGAAGAATATTAAAGTGTTTGACTCCTCAATGCCTAACGTGGGATCAACCTCAAGTGCAGCGCATGCTAGTTTGGTTAACAACCATGTCCTTTTCCATGAGCAAGAAGCTGCTTCTTCGAACTTAAATCTCTACAATACAAACACCAACAACATATGGTTTTTTCCTGGGTTAACAACTTCTGTAACTTGTCAACATATCGATTTCTCGGACGGCGAACCCTATGATGAAACAGACTACGAAGATGAGACGTCTGATAGTGACAATGACGATGAGACGTCTGATAGTGACGATGACGATGAAGATGAGACGTCTGATAGTAGTGATGATGAAATAAATGATGATGACAACAACAAAGATGATGAGGGTTATGATGACAATGGCAAAGAAGTTAACAACGATGAAGGAATAAACCACGAAGATGATGTTTGCGACTAATCATAATCCTCATGATAACAACGATCTTGACGATTGTCACAATATAATTATTACTTTAATTTTCTTCCATATTTTGACTACAGTACTATCGGCATGTTTGCGACTTGAAAGCTGCTGGAAAATGAACTTTGTTGTTTGTCTGACTCAAAAACAATGAAGAACCTAATTTAGTAGAATATAATTTCTTTTTTACAATAAACATATTGTTTGTGCCTTATATATATTTTCTAGAGACAAACAAATAAAAAAACAAAGTTCCGGAAGGTGTTAACAAAGTTACAGAAGCTGTTAACCCGGAGGGCACCTGAAAAAATAAAAAAAACAACTGAACCTGATGTTAACAAGTTCATAATTTCCACCAACCAAAATTTAAGTTCTAGAACTTTTAGTGTAACAAAGAAGAGGATAATGTGCAAATTTTGAGCAGAATTTTGCTCAATATGAACTGTAGTCATGAAGTTCTACACCAGTAGTCAAATTACATTCTGAATCATATACACCATCAAATCTAACTCAACTGCTTCAGGCGTTCATGAAATTACTTCTACAATGTCAAAAATTTCCAAACACAAAAACCCATAAGCCATCCGCATTAGTGAGGCAGAAGCTGTCGCTTTCGGTTGGCTAAGCAGGGATTGATTCGTGGGTTTCGTGGGTTTTCGGCAAACATGACATGGTATGCAGAGACACAAGCCTGAGGCAAAGCCATTGTAATCCTAACCTGCAACAACAAACAAAAATAAATCACCCCTTTCTATCAACGATAACTAAATTTCAAATTTTTTTTTTGTTTTGTATTTTAGACACGATGGTTTGAACTTCTGAAACGTTTGAAAATTATGTCTGTTTCCTACCCAAATTCCAGAATCCTCTTAAGTTATCTGACTTTTGTTTAGAAGAGTAATTGTGTATCACATAAGAACGCGCGTGAGCTAATGAATTTTCCAATATTTCACAAATCACACGAAAATTAGTTAAACTAAAGCAATAATACGTCAGTAACAGTAAGATTAATAATCACCGGTGAACCTTTCGTGTTACGTTGTGTCTCAAAGTTGGTTAGACAAGACTTCTGCAAACTACACATTTGTTGATGAATAAAGAAAAGAAACTAGAATTCACCAATATTTCAAATTCTCATAATCAAATTCCAATTAAATTAAAAAAATTAACGCATATAAAGTTAACTACCTCAGCAAATGTCATTTCTGAAATAAGCGAGGACTTCTGAATTTTCAATTTAAACATTTCTTCTTTATATTTATTGTGACATGTATCTACCTCTTTTGATCATAAACAAATAATTTACTATTGTTAAAAAATATTTGTTGAATTCTTTATAGATGTCAAATCGTGGTCACATTATGTCAGTTGGAGATGTATTTTCTACTTATTTTTTTTGACATTATGATTCATCTAATTATTCATTTGGTTAGAAAAGTTAAATTGTGTTGACCTATTTTTTTAAGGTGTATGTATCCTTTCAAGTGCTATATGAAAGTGTTGAAAGATTATTATTGAATGACACATCGCTGAGGAGATTATGGAGTTTTGCACGGAATACCTAGCGAACACCAAA
This sequence comes from Triglochin maritima, assembly GCA_963682175.1. Lineage (NCBI taxonomy): Eukaryota > Viridiplantae > Streptophyta > Magnoliopsida > Alismatales > Juncaginaceae > Triglochin > Triglochin maritima. The sequence goes on from OY821789.1 coordinate 31,936,196, forward strand.
AGTATTGGACTTCCAAACAATCATCATGATAAACATTCTGATAGTAAAGGAACGCGTGGGATGAAAATGGTAAATCCAAATGGTGATGACCTAATGACAACATATATTAGACATAAGTCTAAATCTTAATTCTAACATTCATATGATGTGTTTTAAAATATTTAAAACTATCAAAAGAATCAATTAGAATCAAATCAAAAAAACTGTTGAAAAACTTGAAAAAAACATCAAACTTGAATTGTTTCGATTGGAGATGGTAAACTAAATTAATTATATAGTCTAATCATTGAAAATATGAGTTAAAAGCTCTGATACCATTGTAGGATTTCGTGCCCTATGTATGTATATATTTTAAAAAAATTATACATGTAATTAGGATCGTTTCCATATTTTCGACAATTTCATGTACACTATTTTATATTTATTATAATACAATATAATATTTATATATATTAAAATAAATTGATGGAGGATCATACTCAAAGGTTCTCTAAAATCTTTATGAAGATCCGAAGTTGCGTTGCACGTCGAATAACCCGCCGATTTGCCTCCAAGTGTTCATCAAACTCTAAACAAAATTATAGAGAAATGAGCTAGCCAATTCAATATCTAAATCAATGTTAGAATCTAGCTAATAACCCATTTATGCTCCCTGAGAATTTAATATCCAAAAACTTGAAATAATTAAGGTATTTCCGGATGGATTAATAGGGTGTTTAGGGAGAGAGGAATTTTTGCATTAATTAAAACAAGGAGGGAGAGGAGACCTATTTATAAGGTCTCCCATCACCCACATGACCTCTTATTTTTCTCTCCCTAAAAAATCACAATTTGACACATAATCATCAACATCCACATTTAACCATAATTGGAATAATTTCAATACATGATTAATACTAATTCCTTATTAATTCGGTCAAAACCCTATTAATCGATTTTTGCCTTTTACCAAATTTTGGATTTATATCCAACAAAATTTGATCTTTGGGGTTTTTAGCAAATTCATATAACACGTAATATATTATCATATGTAATGTCAATCATTACACCCCATAATACATACATCTCATATGAACTTATAAATGATTCTAACTATGTCATTTTCATGACACATTGATTTTATCGATTCACCACATGTATATTATTTCACACGAAATCTGATACATCATATGAATACAAAATCAACCTTCTTGTTTCCCTATTTTGTGGTGTGACCTGTAGGAGGTTCTAAGTCAATTGACAATAATATTAAACACTTAATATCATAAACTATAAGCGGTATCTAGCTACATATTATAGTTACCCAATTAACATAGATGTCTTTATTCACTCAAACTAAACACGATCCATTTAGTGATATAAAGACATCACTTGTGTCCATCCCTTACCTCCTGATATTAAGAATATTATATAGAGTAGAAACGTGTCACCTTTGTATTTTATATTCATTTCTTGATCTCTTAAACTAATTATAAATATGTAACTTAACATAAGTCACATTGTGCACATTATAATTTTACTTTATTAAAGGACTCAGTAATATCATCACTCAAGTAAAGAGGGACAATGATAACCTTTTGACGAACTATATTTTCCAGCATAAGTCATGTTTAACCAACTATTGCCTTTATCACTATACTGTAAGATAGCTTTTGACAATAAAATATTTCCAAGACATTGTCAATGTATGTACATTGACTTAGGTCAATGAGTCTACTGGGTGTATCTCTATATATCTTGATTCCGAAGATGTATTGAGTCTCACCAATGTCTTTCATTGAAAACACAGATTTCAATGAACTTCTCGTTTGCTCTAACAAAGGGATATGATTTCCCATGGGGAAGATTCTGCAAATGGTACTCTATATACTTGATGGCGTACATGTCACAATCTCTGCTGCAAAATTAATAGAATTAACATTAAACATGTGGGATAAAAGCATTAACCAACATATGTAATCAAGAAATTTACCTATTCTGGGTTTGGGGGACCTCCTCTTTTCCCAGTCGACGCCATTCGAACGCCGAAGCTTTGCGTATTTTTAAAGACTTGAGTTTCGGGTGATCTTTGAACAACGACGAAGCCTTCATAAGGGAGCGAAGGAGGCGACACCATGGCCTCATTATTTTCTCTAGCTCTACCAGAGAAACGACCATAACATCGTTGTCATAGACCGTATTCTTCCAATCGGGAATTGCCACCTCTATCGCAAACCAATGCTGGTTATTGTAGCGCTGGCACCAGTACGTAAACATGTTGCTTTCCTTTCCAAGAAAGCATGACATGTACATCCATCCTGGTGAGAAACTCCACACGCTGGGGATCCCAAGTACACTTTCCTATGTTGTTGTGGTACTGGTCGTCAAAGGTTGTAACCCATTGACAAAAGAAGTTCATAACCACAACATCTTTGCAGTATAAACCTAGGAAGCTACTGACACGCCTTCTCAACATGTGTTGAGTCGCATCGATATACTACAAAAACAACATGTTAAAAGTCATAAATACTATCGAGCCCATCGAATAAATGAAATTCCCAGTAATCAACCAAGAATTACACATTACCGAGGGGCAACGAGCCCCTATTGATGTCAATCGAGCAAACATAATTCCTTAGTAAATAACCAAAACCTCTAGAATATCGAGCTATTATCGAGCTCATATTGAGTTAATATGAAAATTATTGAGCACCTATCAAACTCACACCTATAAAATAATGAAAATTGAATTACTTGAAATACTTACCTTGTCTAGGAGCCAAAATCCGATTGTCTTCAGGGATAAAACCACGTTGGATCGTCCCGTCTTCACATAAACTTTCTTCTCATTGGGTATCTTCTGAAGTACCCACCGTTCCAATGACGTTAATTGTTTTTCATTGGGCATTTTCAAAGGGTCGACCATTAAAGGCTCGTCACCAGGGTTCGAAGACCACAGTTCTTGGTTGGGTCGGTGTAGATATCCTGAAGATGTTTTAGGGGACGCCTTTTCCTCGACGAGGTGGCCAGATCAACTTCGTAACCTTCGAGTAGCACGTCTTCGTCATGAAAGGGGTGGTCTCAAACGTACTTCTAACAAAGTCATGATCTTAGCCATCATGTCCGACGTGGACATCTAATTCTGATTAGACGGTTGACTCAAACGTGCTTCTAACAGAGACACGATCTTAGTCAGCTGGTCCGACGTGGCCATCTGATTCTCATCAGATGGTGTTCTCGAAGTTGCTTCTTCTAACAAAGCCATGATCTAGTGATCTGGTCCATCATGGAATGTTGATTCTCAATAATGGTATTCAGTTGACCTTCCATCGATAGTTGTTTCACTTCCGTGGACTATTGTGTCTCATCCATCAACAATTGCTTTGCGATCATCGAGTGTTGCGTTTCTTCCATCAACCTAGGATGAGGCTGCGACTGTTTCCTCCTCTAGGGCATCTTCTGCAAAAATGTTCCCATGCTTGGCAACCTTAGCCAATTTCTCAACGACCTCATAATCACCCTCATCAACATCCTCCTCGAGCAAGGGTGGTAGGTGGTCATCACCATCTGTAAGGTTGTTGATATATTGAGCCTCCAATGTACGAGGTGCCAAAAAAGAGTACCCGGTCAACTGCGACAAATACAAAATAAACAAAAATCCAAACTATCAAGGTCTCTCGAGGTCCTATTGAACCCATCGAGAAAACTAGGAACTTCAACAAAAAAACCAATCTGAACCGTCGAGGCCTTTCGAACTCATATCGTGCCTATCGAGCAAACGAATGTACTACAACCAATAAAAAGGGTTTACAATCGAGGTCATATCGAGTATTTATCGAGCCTATTGAGTACCTAAGGACTCCAGCAACTAAATACAAATGTTAACTATCGAGGTCTATCGAGTACCTATGGAGCATATCGAAAAAACTAAATAATCCGAATAAGAAAGCCAAATCTAACAATTTGAGGACTATTGAACGCCTATCGAGAAAATTAATGTACTACAGTAAATAAAACTAGAAATTGACAGCAATGAAGACGAACTTACACTTTTTTTTTGAATATGGAGATAGGAGAATTTTGCATTAGCTAAACAAAGGAAGCGATGAAGGACCTATTTATATGGTTTCCTCAAATCCACATTATGTGCAAACCACTTTGCATGATCTTTTGTTTATCTCTCCTCTCATCCAATCATAATTTGACACATCATCAGCCCCCAACCTCATTTGACCAAATTGGATCAATCCAACCCATGATCAGCAAAAAACTTTTACTAATGCAAGCAGTTTCGTGGGCAAACGGTCGACCGAAATAACCAATCAGTTGATTGATCGGTTACCTAATTGATGATTTTGGTAGGACGATAAGCCCAGACGGTCAACCATTTAGCTATTAGGAAAAATATTGTTATCAATATATATGTTCTGTCTCTATGTATTTCCTTCATGTTTGTTTCCTTCTCAATTTTTTGGTGTGATTTGATAATGCAATTTTCAACAAAAAATGGTTTCTTTATCCACAAATTTCACATTCAATATTCATTGATAGGTAAACAAAATGATTAATCATATGTTGAAAAAATATATCAGTTATCTTGTGTCTTACTAATCATCAACCAAATTTAAAGTTTGGAATCGGATTGTTAGATGTTCGGTTACCATTTGCATCCTTAAATCCACTTCATTTGTGTAACGTCCCGAACAGCGGAAGATTTAAAAATTTCAAAATAACCAACATAACAGACAACTCAAGCGGGAACGTCACTAGTATAAATATATAAATCCGGGTGCACCCAAAATACAAGGAGTTTTCCAAAAGAAATACAACTACAATACTGATACAATGGAAGAGAATACAAGTAGTCGTACGGTCTAGCAACTGCCGAAGAGGATCCGAATCCAAAGCGCTCCGTCCTCGGTCACCACCCACCCGGACCTACTGCGGTCCTGAAAAAGATGCAACAACAATGCCTGAGTTTCCAGAAGGAAACCCCGTATATAAACTCACCTATATGCATGCATCACATAATGAACCTATCATACTAGTAGCATGTCATGGCATCAACAGATATGGAAAACAGTTCCCCCGAAGGGTAAAACAGGACATCAGTCCGACAATCAATCATCGGGTCTCCCGAAGAGACCTACTGCAGGCACATGCAGTCTAGTAGCCCGCGACATCGCACCCCCCACACGCAGCTACACTACTCAAGGGTTCGGCAGGGAGCCTCTGTCACGTCTACGCGCCGATAGAAACAGATCTGTAAATCTCAGTGGTCGGGGCCACAGGGACCAACGGGGCCGTCGCCCGGAAGGTATAACAACAACATCTCGGTAGGTGCCCAGCCGAGGAAAACAACATAGCCGGCACAGCCTCGGCCCAACAATCATCATCGCCAGCACAACCTCGGCGGCATCACCGGCACAGCATCGGTGGTCCATCACAACGTCCGGCACAGCATCGGACGGTCCAGACCGAAGTCTGCCAGGTCATCAGGCTCCTCGAGCCGCGAACACCAACCGCGCCGCTATAAAAGCAGGGCAGCGACCTCCGTAGCCCGTGGGCCGGTAGTCACCTCACCCAACGCCAGTTGCGTGCCCGCACAACATCAACACTGGGATCCGCGATCCCTCAGGCCTGCTATACTACAAAGTGCCAACAATCAACTCAAAAGTCACGGTCCATACATGGAGGTGACGCGTCCCGAACACCCACACTCTTCCCAACGGCGGTCCCTGGGCAGGCACGCATCACACGCCCACCGTCACCTCCCGGCTCACGCACAAGGCGAGGACACGGGTTTCCGTGGACAAAGTTGGCGTTCAAAAAATAACCAGGAATTCTGTCCTGGGCCCAAACGGTCGACCGTAAGAGGTGATTCGGTCGACCGTTTCCAGAAAGGAATCGGTCGACCGTCCCTAACACGGTCTACCGCTGCGCACAGAACACAATCCCCCAACGGTCTACCGAAGGTCTAAAACCGGTCGACCGAACGAGGTCAAAAATCCGGAATCTGGTCAACATTACAATCCAGTCTATCGGTCGACCGACTCAGGTCTCGGTCGACCGAAAACTAACAGTACAACTTCTACAACATTTTATTCCATCGGTCGACCGACTCAGGGGTCTCGGTCGACCGACAACAGTTAGGGTCAACCTATATTTCTACGTCATATAACGGTCGACCGAACATACACCAAAGTCCGAACATCATGCAACATAAACCAATATATTTAAGTTCCGGTCGACCGAACACAAGACCTCGGTCGACCGAAACGCAACAGACAGTAAAGATATACATGCATTCGGTCGACCGTCCAAGGACCGGTCGACCGCCCGGTCGTCTTCAACCTCGCGCCAGCCGAGGTTTCTTCGCCCAAACGCGACGTCGGAGAGGCCTCCGACCTCCTCCGACCGACCAACACGACCCTCTCATGAGTGTCCACAACAAAACCACACTAGAGAGCGGCATACCTCACACGACGACGAAAACCCACCGGAGCCTCGCTCGCGCACGTCGTCACCTCCGGCCTCCTCGCGCGTCTACCTCCGCACGTCTCACGCCACCGGCGTCGTCTCCTCCTCAGCTGCTCGCCGCACAAGAGAAACGAGAGTGGATGAGTGAATGGAGAGAAAATGAGAGAGAGAGAGAAAACACGTTATAAACCCATCCAACCCATCTCTCCGCTACAGTCGCCTACACAGCTCAACCCATCACCTCTCTCCCACGCGCACAGTACTCGCCTCCTTCCCCTTGCCCATGCACCACGCCTCCCCATGCCAAGCCAACCCTAATCCTCCTCTAATCCAAGTTTAACCCTAATCTAGGGTTTGGGTTCTAACAATCCACCCAACTTAAAAGGATTTCGTCCCGAAATCAAGTAAACACTCACCGAAAAGCTCTGGATACTGCATTCTGACATCCTCCTCGATCTCCCAAGTGGCCTCGCGCTCGCTGTGATGCTGCCACCTGACCTTCACCATCGGAATGGTCCTCCTCCTGAGCTGATGATCCATGCGATCGACAATCTCAACTGGTCTCTCCTCGAGCGACAAGTCCTGCTGAATCTCTGGCACTGCTATCTCAATAACGTGCGACGGATCTGCCACATACTTCCTCAGCATCGACACATGGAAGACATTATGCAGATCCGAAAACTGCGGCGGCAATGCAATCCGGTAGGCAACCTCTCCAACTCGGTCGAGGATCTCAAACGGCCCAACATATCTCGGACTGAGCTTCCCCTTCTTCCCAAACCTCATCACACCTCTAGCTGGGGAAATCTTCAGAAACACATGGTTGCCCACCTCGAAACTCAGTACTCGTCTGCGTCGATCTGCATAACTCTTCTGCCTGCTCTGCGCTGTGGCCAGTCTCCTCCTGATCACATCAACCTTCTCTGAGTACATCTGCACAATCTCTGGCCCCACTAACTGCCTCTCGCCCACATCACTCCAGCATACCGGTGATCTGCAAGGCCTCCCGTACCATGCCTCGTACGGTGCCATCCCAATACTCGAGTGGTAGCTGTTGTTGTAGGCGAACTCTATCAGCGGCAGGTGCTCATCCCAGTGCCCTGCCCAATCCAGTGTGCATGCTCTCAGCATATCCTCCAGGGTCTGAATCGTCCTCTCTGACTGACCATCGGTCTGCGGATGAAACGCTGTACTGAATCTCAGACGCGTCCCCAAAGCCTGCTGCAGACTCCCCCAAAATCTGGAAGTGAAACGAGGATCTCGATCGGAGATGATGCTCACTGGCACTCCATGTAACCTGACTACCTCCTCCACGTACAACCTAGCCAGACCCTCCAAAGGCAACGTGGTCCTGATCGCTAAGAAATGCGCCGACTTGGTCAGTCGATCGACTATCACCCAAATCGCGTCGTGGAATCTCCTCGTCTTCGGCAAACCCGTGACAAAATCCATCGTCACGTGCTCCTACTTCCACTCAGGAAGCTCAATACACTGCATCGGTCCTGCTGGCCTCTGATGCTCAATCTTCACCTACTGGCAGACCAAGCATCGCTCCACAAACTCTGCAATATCCCTCTTCATGCCCTTCCACCAGAAGTTCCGCTGCAGGTCCTTATACATCTTCGTGCTCCCCGGATGAATGGTGTACCTAGCTCTGTGTGCCTCCTCCATGATGTCATCTCTCAGCCCATCAACCTTCGGCACCCAGATCCGACTCCTGAACCTCAGACCACCATCAACCCCCACACTGAAATCTGATCCATCTCTGGAAGCCAACTGTAGCAGACCAGCTAACTCATCGTCCCCCTGCTGAGCCTGAACCAACCGTGAGACAGTCTGCGGCTCCACCCGAAGCCCAGCAATCACTGCTCCCTCTGTACCCTCTGTGAACGGTCTCCACTCCGACACGGCCTCGAGTAGCCTCCACTCCTGGATGCACAGACTCGCAACAGAAACCTCCACCTTCCTGCTCAGCGCGTCTGCAACCGAATTCGCCTTCCCCGGATGATAGGAAATGGTGAAGTCGTAGTCCTTAATGAACTCGAGCCATCAGCGCTGCCTCATATTCAGCTCCTTCTGCGAGAACAAGTACTTCAGACTCTGATGATCGGTGAAGACCTCGAACTGCTCGCCATACAGATAGTGCCGCCAGGTCTTCAACGCGTGAACTACTGCTGCTAACTCCAGATCGTGAGTCGGGTAATTCTTCTCGTGCACCTTCAGCTGCCTCGAAGCGTACGCGACCACCTTCCCATGCTGCATCAGAACACAACCCAAGCCTATCCCTGATGCATCGCTGTAAATCACGTAGCCTCCACTGCCACTCGGTAGCGTCAGAATAGGTGCTGTCGTCAATCGCCTCTTCAGCTCCTGAAAGCTGTCCTCGCACTTCTGGGACCAAACGAACTTGACGCCCTTCTGCGTCAATGCTGTCAGCGGCGATGCAAGTCTGGAGAAATCCTGGATAAACCGCCTGTAATACCCTGCCAGACCTATGAAGCTCCTGATCTCCGTCACGCTCGTCGGGGCTCTCCACTGAGTCACTGCCTCGACCTTCGCCGGATCCACTGAAATCCCATCTGCTGACACAATATGCCCCAGAAAAGCCACCTGATCCAACCAAAACTCACACTTCGTGTACTTGGCATCAAGCTGCTGATCCCTCAAGATGCCAAGCACAATCCTCAGGTGCTCTCGATGCTGCTCCCTGTCAGGCGAGTATATCAAAATGTCGTCTACGAATACAATGACAAATCTGTCGAGGTACGGCTGGAAGGTCCTATTCATCAGATCCATGAATGCTGCAGGTGCATTCGTCAGTCCAAATGGCATCACCAAGAACTCGTAGTGGCCGTACCGCGTCCTGAAGGCTGTCTTCTGAACATCTGCCTCCCTGATCCGCAACTGGTGATAACCCGAACGCAGATCGATCTTCGAGAACACTCTCGCCGTCTGCAACTGATCAAACAAATCATCAATCCTGGGCAAAGGGTACCGGTTCCGAACGGTAACCTTATTCAGCATCCTGTAGTCAATGCACATCCGCAACGATCCATCCTTCTTCTTCACGAAAAGCACAGGCGCTCCCCATGGAGAAACACTCGGTCGAATGAACCCGGACTCCATCAACTCCTGCAACTGCTTCTTCAGCTCTGTCAACTCTGCAGGTGCCATCCGATAAGGTGCCTTCGACTGAGGTGTCGTACCCGCAACAAGCTCGATGCCGAACTCGATCTCCCGGTGCGGCGGTAACGCTGGAATCTCTGCTGGAAACACATCCGGAAACTCCTGCACAATCTCTATGTCCTCCAGCCTCCTCGTCTCAGGATCAGGAACTACCAGCGTGGCCACAAACGCTCTGCATCCCTGCTGCATCAGTCTCTGTGCCTTAACCGCAGACACAATCAGACGACCCCCTCTGCTCCTCGCACCTCTGATCAGAACATCTGGCAAACCCTCCATCGGAATCAGGATCTTCTTCTCACGGCAAAAGACCCGCACGTCGTACTGTGACAGCCAGTCCATCCCCAGTATGACGTCGAAGTCCACCATCGGTAACAAGACCAGATCTGCCGGAAAATCGTGGTCTCCCGAAGCAACTGTGGTGCCGGGGAAAAAGCTCCCCACAGTGCCCACCTCACCCATGGGCGTGCTGACCTCCAAAACATCAGTCAGCAGCACAGGGGTCCGACCCAACTCGCCAGCAAACTTCTCCGAGATGAAGGAGTGAGTGGTGCCGCAATCAAACAACACACGCGCTACAGAACCAGAAACTGAAAGCGTACCTTCCACGACGGTGTTGGAGTCCCTCGCCTCCTCAGCCTGGATAGTGAAGACTCGCCCGGTCCTCCTGCTCTGGCCCTGTGGAACAACTGACCGGCTGCCTCCGCCTCTGCCTACTGCTGGTGGTCCTGGCCTCCTGCTCGGCTCTCCCTGCCTCTGAGGACAATCACGGACAAAATGCCCCATCTGACCACAACCCATGCACGCTCCCGTCCGACGGGGACACTCCCGTCCTGGATGGAACCTCCCGCAGTAAGTGCACGCTCCTGACTGACGTGCTCCTCCTCCATCGAACCTGGGCCTCTTGCCCGGGTTCCCTGCTCCACGACCTGCTACTCTGCTGTCGGTGCTCACTGGCGCCTTCCGCGCCTCCTGAACACACTCCCTCTGGTCCTGCTCGATGATCGTAGCATGCTTCACTGCATCTGCAAGGGTCCACGGCATGCTGTTGATCACCCGAGAACGAAGCGGCTGCCTCAGTCCCTTCACGAACTTCCTCGCCCGCTGCTCTGGGGTCACACAAATCTCTGGGCAATAACGCTCCAAGGCGTTGAACCTGCTGATGTAGCTCGTCAGTGTCATGTCCTTCTGCTCCAGCGACATGAACTCCTCCCTCTTCTGATCTCTGACATGCTGGGGGAAGTACTGCTCATGAAACACCTCCAAGAACTCCTCCCAGCTGACATCTGCACGGTCATCAAACAACACCGTGGACGTAGATCTCCACCAGTTGGCGGCCTCGCCATCGAACACGTAGGTGGCCAGCTCCACCATCCTCTCAGGTGCTACACCAATAGCACAGAAGATCTTCTCCATCCTGAAGACCCAGTCCTCTGCAACCTCTGGGGCCCTCCTGCCATCAAAAGTCGGCGGGTGCTGACGCATGAACCGATCGTGCTCAGCTCCCACTCCGCCCTGGGCGTTCTGAGCTGCCGGACGCACCAGAAACTCGCCCAACCTGTCCCACTGAGCACCTGAAGTGTCGTCACTGGGATCACGATCACGGGGAGAACTCCTCACCCGCCTAGGTGCCATCTGTCACCACAACAATCAACAGATAAGCAACAATGCATGCAAGAGCTACAAAAATAATGCATGCCTCTAGCACTACTCCTAAGGGTGGTTCTTTAGACGAAGACACAGGAATCGACCGCTCTGATACCAAGTTGTAACGTCCCGAACAGCGGAAGATTTAAAAATTTCAAAATAACCAACATAACAGACAACTCAAGCGGGAACGTCACTAGTATAAATATATAAATCCGGGTGCACCCAAAATACAAGGAGTTTTCCAAAAGAAATACAACTACAATACTGATACAATGGAAGAGAATACAAGTAGTCGTACGGTCTAGCAACTGCCGAAGAGGATCCGAATCCAAAGCGCTCCGTCCTCGGTCACCACCCACCCGGACCTACTGCGGTCCTGAAAAAGATGCAACAACAATGCCTGAGTTTCCAGAAGGAAACCCCGTATACCAACTCACCTATATGCATGCATCACATAATGAACCTATCATACTAGTAGCATGTCATGGCATCAACAGATATGGAAAACAGTTCCCCCGAAGGGTAAAACAGGACATCAGTCCGACAATCAATCATCGGGTCTCCCGAAGAGACCTACTGCAGGCACATGCAGTCTAGTAGCCCGCGACATCGCACCCCCCACACGCAGCTACACTACTCAAGGGTTCGGCAGGGAGCCTCTGTCACGTCTACGCGCCGATAGAAACAGATCTGTAAATCTCAGTGGTCGGGGCCACAGGGACCAACGGGGCCGTCGCCCGGAAGGTATAACAACAACATCTCGGTAGGTGCCCAGCCGAGGAAAACAACATAGCCGGCACAGCCTCGGCCCAACAATCATCATCGCCAGCACAACCTCGGCGGCATCACCGGCACAGCATCGGTGGTCCATCACAACGTCTGGCACAGCATCGGACGGTCCAGACCGAAGTCTGCCAGGTCATCAGGCTCCTCGAGCCGCGAACACCAACCGCGCCGCTATAAAAGCAGGGCAGCGACCTCCGTAGCCCGTGGGCCGGTAGTCACCTCACCCAACGCCAGTTGCGTGCCCGCACAACATCAACACTGGGATCCGCGATCCCTCAGGCCTGCTATACTACAAAGTGCCAACAATCAACTCAAAAGTCACGGTCCATACATGGAGGTGACGCGTCCTGAACACCCACACTCTTCCCAACGGCGGTCCCTGGGCAGGCACGCATCACGCGCCCACCGTCACCTCCCGGCTCACGCACAAGGCGAGGACACGGGTTTCCGTGGACAAAGTTGGCGTTCAAAAAGGAACCAGGAATTCTGTCCTGGGCCCAAACGGTCGACCGTAAGAGGTGATTCGGTCGACCGTTTCCAGAAAGGAATCGGTCGACCGTCCCTAACACGGTCTACCGCTGCGCACAGAACACAATCCCCCAACGGTCTACCGAAGGTCTAAAACCGGTCGACCGAACGAGGTCAAAAATCCGGAATCTGGTCAACATTACAATCCAGTCTATCGGTCGACCGACTCAGGTCCCGGTCGACCGAAAACTAACAGTACAACTTCTACAACATTTTATTCCATCGGTCGACCGACTCAGGGGTCTCGGTCGACCGACAACAGTTAGGGTCAACCTATATTTCTACGTCATATAACGGTCGACCGAACATACACCAAAGTCCGAACATCATGCAACATAAACCAATATATTTAAGTTCCGGTCGACCGAACACAAGACCTCGGTCGACCGAAACGCAACAGACAGTAAAGATATACATGCATTCGGTCGACCGTCCAAGGACCGGTCGACCGCCCGGTCGTCTTCAACCTCGCGCCAGCCGAGGTTTCTTCGCCCAAACGCGACGTCGGAGAGGCCTCCGACCTCCTCCGACCGACCAACACGACCCTCTCATGAGTGTCCACAACAAAACCACACTAGAGAGCGGCATACCTCACACGACGACGAAAACCCACCGGAGCCTCGCTCGCGCACGTCGTCACCTCCGGCCTCCTCGCGCGTCTACCTCCGCACGTCTCACGCCACCGGCGTCGTCTCCTCCTCAGCTGCTCGCCGCACAAGAGAAACGAGAGTGGATGAGTGAATGGAGAGAAAATGAGAGAGAGAGAGAGAGAAAACACGTTATAAACCCATCCAACCCATCTCTCCGCTACAGTCGCCGACACAGCTCAACCCATCACCTCTCTCCCACGCGCACAGTACTCGCCTCCTTTCCCTTCCCCTTCCCCATGCACCACACCTCCCCATGCCAAGCCAACCCTAATCCTCCTCTAATCCAAGTTTAACCCTAATCTAGGGTTTGGGTTCTAACAATTTGCATCCTTATACTTTGATTTTGGAGGTTGTTCCAATTGAAGTATATTCATCAAATAAACAACATATATTCCTAATTCTGCACTAGTGACCCTAAATATACATACAAATGCTAGGATTTGATCCCTAGTGTTAACAATCTTTTAAACAAAAAGATGGAAAAGGAAGTTGTAGACAATTGTAAAATGATTATCATTTCAGATAGGAAATGATGTGGTGCAAGCTTAAAATTACAGTCATCTTCGTTGTATTGCTTCATTTTTTTACTTTTAAAAATTATATTATACTTGTCAATCCATGTCACATTCATTCTTATCAACTGATCTTAAAGATAAAAAATATCCATGTTTATCTCCATCGGGAAATAATATAGTTAACTCTCCAGAAAATATAAGGCGCAAACAATAATTTTATTGTCAGAAAGAAATTATATTCTACTAAATTAGGTTCTTCATTGTTTTCGAGTCAGACAAACAACAAAGTTCATTTTCTAGCAGCTTTGAAGTCACAAACATGCCGAGATAGTAATGTAGTCAAAATATAAATTAAAATTAAAGTAAAAATTATATTGTGATAATCATCACAATCGTTGTTCTCATGAGGATTATGATTAGTCTTCGATCCATTGTCAATTTCCCATTCTATTCCATCACGAGGATTATGATTAGTCGCAAACATCATCTTCGTGGTCATGGTTTATTCCTTCATCGTGGTTACAGAAGTTGTTAACCCAGGAAAAAACCATATGTTGTTGGTGTTTGTATTGTAGAGATTTAAGTTCGAAGAAGCAGCTTCTTGCTCATGGAAAGGACATGGTTGTTAACCAAACTAGCATGCGCTGCACTTGAGGTTGATCCCACGTTAGGCATTGAGGAGTCAAACACTTTAATATTCTTCGTCCCGAATTCATGTCCTATTAACTTCGGATCAACCCTTGCCACCGTAGCCTGTGTCGATCCCAAAAATATAGCAATATCATCTCCCAAGTTATCCACTTGTGTCCACGACATCTCTCTCCGATTCAACTTAAAAATGTTAATCAAACCATCATCCTTAAACGTCATGCTTGTGAAGACGGAATATAGATCCCCATCCAACTCCACCAAGTAGCTCCGACGATCTTTCGGCTCAAGTGACTGAAGTTGAGGGCATAGTGGAGCACAAACTGGATATGGTAGAACATCCCAGGAGGCACCTAAGGGGTCTATATGGACATCCAACGTCCCTAGTCTACCTGGAAACATATGTAAGATGTCATTATGTATATATAGGTAACGTAGGATACAAAAATAATAATATATTCGACTAAAAATTAAAATAATTATATATGAATATTAATAAATGAGTTGTCAAGTAAAAGTAATTAGGGGGTTAATTTCTTAGGTAAGAGAACTAACTAGTTTGAGAAAATGGTGAATTAACTCCAAAATCCTTAGATTTCAACGTAATAAATAGTCTATTTTGGATTGCTCCAAATAGTATGATTTAAGTTACAATTTTAAAATCAATTTTTAATAATAAGCAGAGTGTCGGATAATTTGAAATAATACATTATAAATATGTGTCACTGGCAAAAAATCAAGAAAAGTTTGAATATGTTTCTTTTCAAATGTGATGCATATTTTCTTAGGAAATCTAAGATTGTGCTTTTCTATCAACATTATAATACAAGAAACAATGTATAAAAGATTTGAATCAACTTGAAAATGTATTTCAAAATTCAAATGTTCAAAACTTCAAATTTAGAAAAGTTCAACTTAATTCTTTGATGTATTGGACTTGATGGAAATTTTACCAAGAGTAAGATCCTTGACGGATTCCTTCCTATCTAAAAAATCAATACTAAACAAAAACGTAGCATGCGTAGACTTAAAAAACTACCCTAAAAATAAAATTTAAATTATAATTACCGTTCTCGTCCAAGCAATAGAAAAGACCATCAAGAGGCACAGGGCTGGACTTGGAGGGGTAAAAGGGAAGTGCGTCATAATTCAACAATAGTCTCCAAAACTTTTGGTCTGGTCTCCACATAGCCCCCCACATTATTGTAGGACTGTAGGAGATTAATGCAACGACCACAGAAACCAAACCGGTTTTACTACTAGTGGCGAAGCCCATATTATTTACCAAATTACCTTCGGTGTCATGTGCAAATGGTATGTTTATTATCGGTGTGCGCGTGAATGGATTTAAAATGTGGAAACTGTTTGGATGTCGAAATACTAGTATGCGTCCTTGATTATCAGTGGCATAGATGTCGTTTAATGCTCCTTTTAGTTCAGGGATTTGTACCGAGCATGTGTTTTGAACCGATGGGCTGTAGGCATTGCCCACCTTAAAATTTTCTTCTTGTGGTATGTGAAGTAGCAACGGAAGCGTGACGGGTTCCGAAATTCAACAAGTCTTTCGGTTCGTCTGAAAGTTTAGAGACGATGATTCGTAGAACGTCATGAGGAAGATAGTTTCTCGCCATTGATTGATTGATCTACAAAAGGTTTGGATGTAGCAATTTATAACTTTAATTTATAGATCGATTTCGTGGTTTAAGTATCGACTTTTTCTATTTCGGAGTCCAAATCGAATTATTAATAATAACCGAATAAATACAAGTTATATAATGAAAAGTCGTAAGGTTACATGCGTAGGTGAAAGTCATCAATTTACAAATACTACAAAACCTAGCTAAATTAAGACTGCTACTGATCAAATTACCAAACATTTCAACTAGATCTGTCCGAATCTAGATTCATGAGTAACAATAACAATAATTAACAAACATAAACATGGATTTCTATCTACTGATTTCATAGTTTGCACAATATATAGATGAGAACACCGATTTTACCAATCTAAAAAATTTACATCCTAAATAAATCTCATAGCATAAGATTAACAGATTATAATATATATCTATACGTCTTGATTCTTCAATTCAAGCAACACATATCCATAAAATACATAACAGTAAAGAATCCAATATTCTACAATAAAATAAAATCGAAATAGAATCAATAACAAAATTAAAGACTAATTAGTGAGTACATTCCTATACACTTAATCCAACACGTACCGAAATCGAATGCAAACTTAACGGCGCAACACCAAACGCAAATCCAGACAACGACGGCAACAACTTTTTTGGCTTCCAACAAAACCTCTCACCACACCTTCACGTACGTAACCTAAGATTCTAACTCTTCCGTTTTTGTCTATTTATAAAAAAGGGCCTCATATGTATTTATAATAAAAACCCAACATGGCAACATCTCGATCGGTTAAACATCGCTAGCCGATTAACCCGACATCTTCGTATTTATAATATTAACTTGTATAATTAAATCGATTCGTTACTTTAAAACTATAATTAGTATTGACTTTTTCAAAAAGAATGATATATGCATCTTTTAAATATAAAAAAATATACATATACCACGTACTTCGTATTCCAGATTCCGTTGGCCTTTGCCCGTTATGAACCGGACTTTATTTTCGTTCTATAACTTTACGTAGGTTAACCTGAATGGGCATTTCTTTGTAAAAATAATTTATGTTATTTTTATACAGGAATTATCTGGTGAGCTCGAAACTTAATTTTTAATTTTAAACCCCCACCATATTTACCACATATCTGAAATTGTAAGGTAAATTATAAGAAAAATAGTTATGCTAATTAAATATGAGATTAACCGTAAATGAGATCCAATTGTGAGATTGTAGTGGAATTAAACTAAATAAGATTAGTCTTTGGCTCACTAGCAGGGATGACAATGGATATCCAAAATTGGTCAAATCGAACCGGATTTGATGGTACCGAACCGGAGCTGAACCGAGATAGAATGAATATGGGTCGGATCTGGATATTCAATTTCAGAACCGACCTGGTTCCGGTTCGGATGCGGTTCTAACCACTGGAACCGGTTTTCATCAAGCTAAATGTGCAAACGCTTCTACTCCAATCCATACTGGTGAGCAGAATTTTATTACAATCCATGTTCACAACTGCAAAACAAATGATCTCTTTTCAATTGTAGTGGTTTGTCATCTTTTTGTCTGACATGATGTCTGAATTTTTGTTGTGATTTTAGAGAGGATAAACTTGGAGTTAGAAGCCATTCAACCAGCAAATACAAATCATCTCATGCAATTAGCTTGAGATCTTTCAGCTTGGCTGACCTCAAGGCCGCGTCGAGGAACTTCCGGTCGGACACTCTTATGGGAGCAGGGGGATTTGGGTTTGTTTGATTTTTTGGGCGTTGATTTTATATAGGAACAAGTAACCTATCTTGGCATGAAATGGTGTTTATTTTAGTTGTCTTTTATGCAATGTTCATATTTAGTTGTCTTTTATGCAATGTTCAGAACAAATTGAAGTGGAGGTTCATGAAATGGTGTTTATTTTTGCATGCAAGATGTGTTCATATGTGTTCATGAAATGCTAAAGTTGTTAAAAAAATAAATTGTATTTTAAAATTAGATTAATGAAGTAGTTAAAGTTTCTCTACAAATGAAAAAGAGTACAGGTGAATTTAGGTAAATTTTAAATTTTTTTTTGCCATCAGTTCCCAACGGCTCCGGTTCTGGATACTTATGATCCCACCGGATCCGATTCTAGGTACCCAAGTTGGGAACCGATCCGGATCCGGTTCGGTTCTGGGTATCCAAGTAAAATATTGATCCGGTTCGGTTCTCTCGGTATCGAATATGATCCGTTGTTATCCCTACTCACTAGAACTTGACCCTATTTTTATAATATAATTAGGAGTGAAATGGATTAAATACGGGATTAATATTTCTTCTCTTCTGTCCACTTCCACAAGCATACCTATTTTAAACTATTTCTCAACCAATCACAATATGTTATAAGATAAGAAGATATATACGTATTTCTATCATTAGTTAGCTTTAGAAAGGTTGATAAGTGGTTGTTAATTAGCACTAACATGTTTAATTAAACCGTTTCGTTACTTTAAACCCATAATTAGTATTGACTTCTTCAAAAAGAATGATATATGCATCTTTTTAATAATAAAATAAATCTACGTATACCAGTTCGTATATGCAGAAATAAAAAGAGTGTATACACATATATAGCGAAAGAAGTAGGAAAACACATCAAAAGACCGCATGGAGAGTTTATCCGAATATCCGATAGGAAAATATTTTAGATCCGTATCAATGAGCATAATGATTTTGGGGGTGGTATTAATTAGTATTTTATATCCCAATACATATTCTGGGATTCAGATCTTGTATCGAGAGATCTTTTATTCTGATATATTTTGACCGGGTCAATAGAGAACATCCTATCTTTATATACGTGAACTTCAAACCTGTTTCGGGGACTTTATAAGATATTTTAGGCTCGTATCAATGATCACGCTAATATTTAGATTTTGTATCAAGAGACCATATAGACAATTTATCTTTGTATCGGTGAGGTCCTTAATATTATTGTATAGTTACTCTCTTATATATGTTTAAGAGTATGTTTTGTATTTCAAAGTGTCAAGGTATTGTACACTTTCTAAGAAAGTCTAGACATATTTGGGTTTGTATATGCTTTTGTTTCGACGATATATTATTAGATATTTAGAAGGTCATCACACAACATGTTAGATTAGCCACATACCAAGGATGTTTGATTTTGATATAATTTTTAGTTGGATGATGACCCATTATCATGTTTTGATAATGAGGGTCACTACAGCAAAACAATGATTCACCGACGGAAGCTTTCCGTCGAAGAAGATTGTCATCCGTCGGTTGTAGAGTTACACAGGCAGATAACCATCCGTTGCTGAATCATGTGTTGGTGTAGGGTTACACTGACAGATGCACCGACGGAAAAATACCGTCATATATAATTTTGGTGCCAAATTTCCTGAATTTTTTTTTGCTTGGTTTCCGTCAGATGGGCTAACACCGACCAATTGTTTCGAGGATTTCTGTTATATTCCTAACCCTTTTTAGGGTTAATTCGTGGTTAAGAGGAGAGAAGGAGGTATGGTGGGTTTGACTTTGTGGAGAGAGAGAGAGGTATGGGTGGAGGCATGGGTGAGGAGATGGGGTAGGCGTGTAGAGGGATGGAAGGAGTGTGGGGGTTGCTTTAAGAGCACCCAACCCTTCTTCCTCTTCTTTTCTTCTCCTTCCTTGTTTTTCTCTCACGCCATCCTCATCTTCTTCTCTCTTTGGCGTCGAGCAGCTCCGGGGGTCGGTGACGGAGGTGGACAAGCGGTCCAGGCAGGAGAGGTGCGGTGTTGAGCGCGAGGAGAGGTCACCGGAGACGGCGTGCGCGAGCGGTGCTCCGGCTTTGTTCGTCGTTCTCGTGAGGTATGCCGCTCTCTAGTGTGGTTTTGTTGTTGACACTCATGAGAGGGTCGTGTTGGTCGGTCGGAGGAGGTCGGAGGCCTCTCCGACGTCGCGTTTGGGCGAAGAAACCTCGGCTGGCGCGAGGTTGAAGACGACCAGACGGTCGACCGGCCCTTGGGCGGTCGACCGAATGCATGTGTATATTTACTGCCTGTTGCGTTTCGGTCGACCGAGGCCTTGTGTTCGGTCGACCGGAACTTAAATATATTGGATTTTATATGCATGTGGTTCGACCGTGGTATATGTTCGGTCGACCGTTATATGACATAGAAATGTAGGTTGACCCTAACTGTTATCGGTCGACCGAGACCCCTGAGTCGGTCGACCGATGGATTAAAAGATTGAAAATGATGTACTGTTAGTTTTCGGTCGACCGGGACCCCTGAGTCGGTCGACCGATAGAATGAATTAAATGTTGACCAAACTCTGGATTTTGACCTCGTTCGGTCGACCGGTTTTAGACCTTCGGTTGACCGTTGGGGGGATTGTGTTCTGTGCGCAGCGGTAGACCGTGTTAGGGACGGTCGACCGATTCCTTTCTGGAAATGGTCGACCGAATCACCTCTTACGGTCGACCGTTTGGGCCCAGGACAGAATTCCTGGTTCCCTTTTTGAACGCCAACTTTGTCCACGGTGCGTGATACGTGCCTGCCCAGGGACCGCCGTTGGGAAGAGTGTGGGTGTTCGGGACGCGTCACCTCCGAGTATGGACCGTGACTTGAGATGATTGTTGGGCACTTTGTAGTATAGCAGGCCTGAGGGATCGCGGATCCCAGTGTTGATGTTTGTGCGAGCACGCAACTGGCGTTGGGTGAGGTGACTACCGGCCACGGGCTACGGATGTCGCTGCCCTGCTTTTATAGCGGCGCGGTTGGTGTTTGCGGCTCGAGGAGCCCGATGACCTGGCAGACTTCGGTCTGGATCTGTCTGATGCTGTGCCGGACTGTTGTGATGGACCACCGATGCTGTGCCGGTGATGCCGCCGAGGTTGTGCCGGCGATGATGATTGTTGGGCCGAGGCTGTGCCGGCTATGTTGTTTTCCTCGGCTGGGCACCTACCGAGATGTTGTTGTTATACCTTCCGGGCGACGGCCCCGTTGGTCCCTGTGGCTCCGACCACTGAGATTTGCATATCTGTATTCTATCGGCGCGCAGGCGTGACAGAGGCTCCCTGCCGAACCCTTGAGTAGTGTAGCTGCGTGTGGGGGGTGCGATGTCGCGTGCTGTAAGGCTGCATGTGCCTGCAGTAGGTCTCCTCGGGAGACTCGTTGTTGATTGTCGGACTGATGTCCCGTTTTACCCTTCGGGGGAACTGTTTTCCTTTCTGTCGATGCCATGACATGATACTAGTATGATAGGTCCATTATGTAATGCATGCATGTAGGTGAGTTGGCATACGGGGTTTCCTTCTGGAAACTCAGGCATTGTTGTTTATATTTTCAGGACCGCAGTAGGTCCAGTTGGGTGGTGATCGGCGGGCACGCGCATTTTGGAGTCGGATCCTCTTCTCGGACCACTGAGGTCGGCATGATTACGTTTTATCGTTTGTTGTCATTTTGTTGTAATCATGTATTATTTTGACAAACTCTGATGTAATTTTGGTGCACCGCTATTTGTTTATGAGAAGTAACAGTCCCGCCTTTGATTATTGTGCTCTTTGTCTTAATTATGAATTTTTAAATTTTCCGCTGTATCGGGATGTTACAATTTCACCCTATGGAAGAGGTCTTACAGCGATGGATATGTACCATTGTTCTTGTATTCATCAGCATACATCGATATACGTCACCATTGATAGAGTATGAACACATGATAAAAGAATGTTTGAAACAGCAGAGTAGACTAAGCATAAGAGACTACGTCGTCAAACCTCTGATCCCCGCACCACTCGAAACTCTATTCTCATCATCTCGTCTCGATGGTGACGACATTGGTGTGCAAAGAGATGTGATGTTAATGTCTTGCACGCACCTGCCCACACATTTACTTCAGAAATCAATTAACATGAACTACTAAATGTTTCGACAACTCTATTTAAAAAGTTTACATTTACTACTTCGTTGTAACCTCCTTTCTCGAGCAGAAATCTCAACGTTGACTACATCGTCCCGACCTCTCCTCTAGTCTACTCGAGCTCACCTTCCGTTGCATTGAGCTTATTCTGAGTTCTTGCTAACTTACTGCTCACACGCTTCAGCTCTTGACTTGCCTGAACTTGGTGCTCCACTTCCGCTATGGCGTTGCGCTCAGCTTGTGTAATGCCCCAAAACAACAGAAAAATTGAAAACTTAAAAAGATAGATATCAAGCACCAGGGACGCTACAAAAAAACACACACATATATATATATAAATAACCGGTGGTGCACCGTATAATACAAGATATCAAAGGTATGATTAAATCAACAAAAGATATACAACATATACAGGAGTAATCATGACAACCTCAAAAGAAAGTAAAGTAGGATCCGGTCCAGTTGCTCCCGCCCTCAGTCACCATCTCCTAAAGATACTTACGACCTGAAATGCAACCATAAAACTATGCATGTGTTTCCCATAAGGAAACCCCGTATGTCAAACTCCTAAAAACATGAATAGGACAAAAACATGACATGATATGAAAAAA
Organism: Triglochin maritima; assembly: GCA_963682175.1. Taxonomy (NCBI): domain Eukaryota; kingdom Viridiplantae; phylum Streptophyta; class Magnoliopsida; order Alismatales; family Juncaginaceae; genus Triglochin; species Triglochin maritima. The sequence goes on from OY821789.1 coordinate 31,958,766, forward strand.
TACAATAAATCACAACTGCCACCGTCCAACTGGGTTTTCGGTGAAAGGAATGTGTTCTAAAAGTTTTACTTTTATATGTCAATTATTATGAATTGGATGTGTAAACATTTTGTTCCTTGATTATGGTATTCGTCTTTTGGAAGTGTTAAGGAAGAGACGTTTAGTCCTTAACCGTAGAGCTCTAAAAGATAATGGTTTACATAAATCAAAAGTTATTCACAATCATGGTAATTAACATGGAACATTAATCACCAAGATAAGATTGTCGTATTGGCCATCGATTGTTGTAGCTCTACAAATAATTGACGACACGAGTATATAAAAGAGGAAAAAATATTTTTATATATTGAATAGACCTAACAAGTAAAATTATAATGTGCGCAATGTAACTTGAGTTAAGTTACATAATTATAATTAGCGTAAAGAGATCAAGAAATGAATATAATACAAAGGTGACACATTTCTACTTTGTATACATTCTTAATATCATAAGGCAATGGACAGACACAAGTGGTGCACTTACATCACTAAATAGACCGTGTTTTAGTTCGAGTGCAACAAAGACATCTATGTTAATTGGGTAACTATAATGTGTAGCAAGATACCACTTATAGTTTGAGATATTAAGTGTTTAATATCGCTGCCAATTTAGCTTAGATCCTCCTATTGGTTATACCACAAAACTGGGAAACAAGATGCTTGATTTTGAGTTCATATGATGTGTCGGGTTTCATGTGAAAAGGGTACACATGTGGTGAATGAATAAAAACAATATGTCATGAGAATTGACAAAATTAGAATCATTAACAAATTCATAGGAGGTGTATATATTATGGGGTGTAATAATTTAGTATAACGTAGAATAATATATTACATAAGATATGAATTTGCTAAAAATCTCAAAAGATCAAATTTTGTGGGAAATAAATCCAAAATTTGACAAAGGCAAAATCGGGGTCAAACACGGTAAAATGTTTAGGGATCGGTCGACCGAGGTGTCTTCGGAACGGTCAACCGAACGGGGAATGGATAAACACAATTCGTTGACTACGGTTGTCTGGAGTGCCTAGACAATTAGGTTCAGTCAACCGAGCGTGAACGGTCAACCAAGAGAAAATATCCAGGAGCTATCTTGGGATATTTTTGGTAGACCGAAGATGACACGGTCGTCCAATGAGATTCGACCAGGAGAAATTTTGGTGAGTTAACGGTCGACCGGAGCAAGACGCGGATCGTCCGAATTTTTCCAGAGAATTTTTCTCAGGTATATTTGGTCGACCGTCTAGCGCACGGTCAACCGAACATGTGTTAAAACCGAATGGTTCAGTTAACCGAGAAGAATTCTCGGTCAACCAAACAACACGATTTTTGCTTGAATTATTAAGAGAATAATTAGATCATGAGTTGGATTAATTCCAAATTTGATCAAACGTTTTTTTTCGGATGCTTATGTTGCAATTTGGGATTACTTTTAAGAGAGAATAAGCAAGAGATCATGACTAGAGAATAGTTCTTGATAAGGATATTTTGGGAGCCTAAAAGGACCCATCATCCTTCTTGTTTTTGTTAATGCACAAATTCTCTGTCTCATTAATCTCTCCCTTAATTACCACGAAAATCTCTTAATAGTTTTATGTTTTGGAGATAGAAATCTCAAGAGCTTAAAAAGGGGTTATTAGCTAGATTCTAAGCTTAATTAGAGATTGATTGGCTAGCTCTTTTCTCTCTAATCTTGTTTAGAATTTCGTGAACACTTGGAGGCGAATCGGCGGACGATTCGACGAGCAACAGAACACCAGATCTTCTGAAAGGTTTTAGAAAACCTTTGGGTATGATCATCTATCCTTTGTTTATTTTAATATGTGTAGGAATGCATGATATTAGAATAAACAAATACATGTAAGTAAAATCAATGAAAATATGAAATCAATCTTGTATGTTTGTATTAAAATTTTAAAATATACACATACATAGGGACACAAAATCCTACAGTCGGGACCTCTCTCCCAACCACAGTCGACACAACGACACGGGTCTCAAGGGTCCTCACACCCCAACCCCACAACAACTGGTGCACAAAGGCACCTGCCGAAAATTCAGCGGCCACGGGTCTCAAGGGTACTCTCACCCCAACCCCACCACAGCTCGTGCACACAAGGCACCTGTCGGAAAATCATCGGCCAACAAACCACACGTGCACACAAGGCACCGCTTCTCATAGCCATAACCACAATCTCTCTCAGGCCGGAATGTCTGTACCATCGCCCCAAAGAGGCCGGGGACCCGTTTCCCTTGAGAAAGATCAAAACCACAAACATCACATGCAACATATACAAAACTGGGCAGAAACGGCCAACCTAAACCCCTCCACCAAAATCGGTTCCAACAGAAACAATAACCATCCGGTCGAACGACAAAAGGACATGGTTCGACCAAAAACATCCTGTAAAATCAACTTCTTGACCCAAAAAGCACAAACGGTCGAACAAACCAGAAACCACGGTCATCCGGGAAAAGGCAGTAAATTCAGATTTCGAATCAAATTATATCGGTCGACCAGAACAATAAACGGTCGAATAAACTTTAAGTTATCATAAGTCGTCGGTCAAACGTGGTCACAGGGCGGTCGACCATTTTGTGGTCTACACCCTCAATCGACATAAAACAGTGCTTTCGGTCGAACGACAAAGGGGACCTGTTCGACCGAAAACACTCAGAGTCCTCATCTTCTTCACAAAAACACCACGACCTGTCGACCGATACAAGAATCGGTCGACCGTTCCAGTGCAAAACTCTGCTGCACACCAACTCTGACGAGCCTTTCGGCCTACCGTCGACTACTCCAACACCCACACAACATATGAGTAAGGAGACAAATCTTGACATACCTTTAAGGCTTGAATAAGCCTTTGAAGAATCACGACAAATGCTTCCTAGCAAACTCTCTTCTTCTCCGACAAATTCCTCGAACTTGATCACCTCAACTCCGGCAAATGTTCGAGCTTCTCATTGCTTCGCTGATCACCGCGCCACCCGACTCCCAAGGGCTGGAAGAGAAAAGGATTGAGAGAGAAACGAGCGAGCGAGCGAGCAAGAGAGAGAGAAACGAGTGACAAAATAGAGAGAACTCAAACCTTATATACTCATCTCCCAACCAATCTCAGCTGTCCACCTCAAACCTCTCCATCTCATCACCATAAACCTGATCAAAACACTAATCAGGGATTAGGATCTCACAGCTTGGGATGACATCCCATGAGGTCCGTACATGTCAATGGGCATGACTAGGTTGGAATACATTAATTCTCATTCGTTCTTTTCTATCACCCAACAATGTACTGATAGATCATTTGAGCAACCAAGGAGATGGAGTTTTGCGAGCTCGTCTCACCCGGTCCTTGCATCCCCCAACTGCTCTGCATGTTTTAAAAATCCACAATTAATAATCCTTAAGCCTCAACAAAATGAAATGTAAAGTAGCTGGACTAATGAAATGACGTATAGGACATGTTCCGAAATTGAAGTTGAACAACCTTCTGATATAATTTGGACTATATCCATATTTCATTTCCATCCTCCATCTACACCTTCTGATATAATTATGCCGAAATGATGTGTTTTCCCGAAGCCAAACGAGCACGAGTCCTCAAAGGAGGTGGTCGCTTGGCAAATTGGACAGCCATCCATAGACCATTCCTTTTTAAATAGGATAGTGGCCGGATGATCGTGTTTTTTATTTTATTTTAAGATGAAACAATTGCCGACGCTAATATTGCACCTGCCCAACCCAGCAAACCTCCAAAACTCTTCTCTCCCTCACGTCATCCCCTTTCTTTTTCTCACGTATATTTTTGTGTATTGACGTGTCTGCTAAAAAGCCTCATTCTCCAAATAATTAATAGGGTATTTATAGAGATGTAATGATGAGGAGTGGATGGACATCACGGGTGAGTCGTGTGTGAGAACATGGGTGGTTAAGAAGAGGTGGGGTGGTTTGAGTTTGACGTGTGCATGGTGGTTGGATTAGAAGTGAGGTTGCGATGATGGGGTTGACGTGGTTAGGTTGTGACTAAAACACCATCACGTATATTTGCATATGTATGTTTCCTTGATTAATTTATTTTGTATTTTGTTTGTTGGTTAAATTTCAATATGCCCCTTCAAGTCATTCATTTCCAATTATGAGGCCATGACATATGTACAAAGAAATTTTGCATGTATATTTAAAAGTAGCATGATCATCACTTCTAATTATGAGTCCATCACTTCTAACCTTCTCAAATGAACAAGCTAGTCATCATTTGTCAATTCGATAAATCAAAATTTACAAAAAAATTAATAGTAATTTTTTTTGGTGTCAACAGAATTCCCCCTGAAGAAGTGATGATGAATAGTTTGAATCATCACTTCTTGAGAAAATTACCCAATATATCTGGAGGTATACATTTGTATTGTATACAAGGCCATTAATGTCGAAGCATGTAAAGTTTTAACAAGTATTTTAGCTTGTATACGAGAGTAATGAGTTTTCTCGTATGAGTCATATTGTACTACATATCAATATGCTAGTACGTAAAAGAGTATACTCAAACAAACGCACATTTGACGTTGGAGCACCAACAACTAGTGGTAGGTGTGACAATTAAGATTCTTTCATCTTGAATCTTACTGGATACTTGCATTTCATACGGTTGTTGACCAATAACATAGATGTCTTACAAATTTCATATATGTTTCGTTGATTTGTAGATTAGAAACGTTTCATTTTAACATTTCTTTACCTTAAGACCCATTTTATAGTAGAAAGCTGACCTGAAGGATATTCCATCGTAGTTAAAAAGAAGTTGAGTCATTCCTGTACAAACCTCATATATGCTTCAAAGATTTGTAGAGTGTGTTTGATGAAAAGTTAGCCTCTCGGGAGGATTTTGTATACTTGCATTTTTATTTTATTTTTATAAAGTTTTTATAAACTCTTCTAACAACACGGGAGAGGAAACCCAAGATCCTGTTTGGCGTGCATCCTCCCTTATTATTAGATTTGTTTGCATGTATTATATGGCTTATGAGATTTGAAGATTTGTTTACATGTATTGTATGACCTGTGAGATTTATATTAATTTTCGTATAACATTTTTTATACTGATATTCATAGTTCATATGAATTTTAGATATGCTTTATAAATTCCTAGAACAAACCTATCATACAGTTTTACCACATATTTAGGAGGACGAATTTTTTTACATCATGACAACCATCAGTTGTGGAGCCATAGTAAGGATTTCATCTTTGAAATTGTACCAGATGCTCGCTCTTCATATGGATGTCACCCAACATAATTGAAAAATTCTTACAAATCTCAGATATGATTCATGAATCTGTAAAACTTTGATAACCCCTTTCACCTCAAGAACCCTCATATGAGAGAGTGACCGACCGTCGTTCCCTCGTTGGCAAAAGATTTATTGTCATCATTTTTTCATACAAATCTCAGATATACTTCATAGATTCGTAGAATGCTTCTATCGAAAAGTTTTACCTCATATTCAGGAGGAGAGGATTTTTGTACATCATGAAAACCATCAGTTGTGGAGCCACAGTAAGGATTTCATCTTCGAAATCGTATCAGATGCTCGCTCTCCATATGGATGTCACCCAACATTGTTGGAAAGTTCTTACAAATCTCAGATATGCTTCGTAGATTTGTAGAACTTTGATAAACCTTTTCTCCTCAAGAACCCTCTTGTAAGAGAGTGACCGAATGTCATTATGTCGTCTGCGAATGTTTTATTTTTAACAAATCTCAGATGTACATTTCTTTGGAAAAGTTTACCTCTTATTCAGGAGATTGAAGTACATGAGAGTAAGTTTATGCTTATTACTCACGAGGTCGAACATATTTGAATATGTTTATCCTCATTATTTAGGAGGTTGAGATTTATGTGAGTAAGTTTATCCGAGCTACTCACGAGATTGAATACATTTGAATAAGTTTATCCTCGTTATTCAGGAGATTGTATGGGGTGAGTAGATTTATGGTTACTACTCACACGATTATGGCATACATGGATAAGTTTAGCCTCATTATCCACGAGGAGTGATTTGTTTTTTTTTGTTTTTATTATAAAACTCCTTGAGGTTGAATATATTCGGCAAGTAGACTTATGTTACTACTCGGACGATTAAGACACATGGATAAGTTTAGCCTCGATATCAGGGAGGGCTTTGTTAATTTGATTGTTTTTTTTGTTTATTTATTTTATTATTATATTATTTATTTACAAAATTCTTATAACAACAAGAAAGAGGACACCCAAGATCCAGCTTGGCATGCATCCTCTCTTACTATTAGAGTTGTTTGCATATCCTCTCTTTTTTTGCTATTATTTTTTAACCAACATTTTTTCTATACATATTTCATATGGTTTGTAAATTTGTAGAACAAATGTGGTGAACACCTTTACCTGATATTTAGATTAATGACGATATATGTGAGCAGATTTATCATTGCTACCCACGAGATTATGATATATATGTATATATGAATAGGTTTAGCCTCATTATTCGAGAGGATTTTGATATATGAGTAAGTTTATCCTCGTTACTCACGAGGTCAATTATAATCGGTAAGTAGACTTATGATTACTACTCGGATAATTTGGGTACATAGATAAGTTTGGCCTCGTTATCCGAGAGGAGCGATATTTTTTATTTATTATCAATTGCACCACCCTTTTGGGTTTTTACCACAATTAACCCCCACTTGCCTTTTCCTACGAGCCCTTTCGGGTTTTCTCATATCGGGGTACCCAAATTTTCCTATTGCCAACAACCAAGTCTTAACCTTTTTACCCTTAGAGTCCTTTACGGGTTTTCACTAATTCCGTAGGGTCTCTTTTTTTTACCCTTTAATTATTTATTTGTATTTTTTTAATAACATGGCTTCAGGAACTTTCCGTTCAGCTGGGGATATGGCCTCTTTCCTTCATTATCAGTCAGAAGATATGCCATATTATCATATGCTAGCTTAAAAATATATGGACCTTTCCATTTTGGGTATAGTTTCTTCCCATAACCTTGAGCCATGCAATCTTTGACATTACCGAAATTCACCTTTCTTGAATGCTTGAGGTTTAATTTTCTTATGAAAATCTCTTTGCATTCATGCTCGATACAGCTCAAGGTTTTGTTGTGCTTTAAGTTTTTTTCATTGGCGTCTAACAACTCTTCGAACCTTACTTTGATGTTTAGGTCATTAGTTAGGTTGGTCATCAATGCTACATGGAGGGATGGTATTTCAACTTCTAATGGTAGTATAGCTTCTACCCTATATACCATGAAATACGGTGTACAACCTGTTGGAGTTTTGTAGGTGGTACGGTAGGCCCAGAGCGCTTCATACATACGGTCATGCCAATCTTGCTTGTTCGACTCTACAATCTTGGCTATTGTAGATCAAAGATTTTTACTGAAAGCTTTGGCCAACCCATTTGCAGATGGATTATATATAGTGAAATAATTCCAATTAATACCATATTTATTAGCAAAGTGATATACTTTTTGACTTTTGAAATTTGTTCAATTATCAGATTGCTCTATTTGGGACTCCAAACCAATGAATAATATTGTTTGTGAAGAACTTGACAACTACATCAGCTATGACTTCTTGAAGAGGAACCAATTGTGCCCATCTAGAGAAGTAATATGTTGCAGCTAGTATGAATTTTTAACCCCGAGATGTAGGAGCGAATGGTCCAACGACATATATTCCCCACTTCGTGAATGGCTAAAATGTGATTGTTGGATGCAACTTAAAGGGTGGCATAGGAGACAGATTGCCATGTTCTTGGCATTTGAGGTATTTCTTTGCATGTTCTAAGCAATCTTGAGTCATTGTGGGCCAATAATAACCCATAAATTTAATTCGATGTCGCATTTTTTATCTGGTTTGACGTCTACCACATTCTCCTGAATGAACTTCCTGAAGGATCTTTTGTGCTTCGTCCTTTGAAAGACATCGAAGATACACAAAGTTGTGGTTTCCAGGTGCTAATCTATAAATTGTGTCATTTTCAAACACAAATGATGGAATTCACCTTTTCAGTTCTATTCGATCGGCTCTATCGAAAGGTTGTAGACCATGCTTAAAGAAGTCCATAAACACTTGCCTCCAATCATCTTCTTGTTCATCATTTACAACGAGGACTTCTTCTATTGCTTCATCCTCATGTAGCATCGATGTACTTGGAAGAAGACATCGATCTTTAATAATAACTTCCATTTCTCCTTGGAGTGGAAGGTTCAAACTAGTTTGCAAGAGCATCCGCATGAGAGTTATTGCTTCTTTGAATGTGTGATATTTCCAAGCTATCAAACCTTCGAATCAGACGAAACAACACATCATGATATTATATCAGCTCTTCTTTTCAAACTTCATATACATCGTTAACTTGTCGAACGACAAGTAGAGAATCACCGTATGCTTTAATAGTTTTGATGTTCATATCGAGTGTCATTCCTAATACAACTATTAGAGCTCCATATTCGGCTTCATTTTTGGACTTCTCGTCGGCAAGTGCTCACAAAAAGTGAATGATACCATGTTGTGGAGTGAAGAACACGGTCCCTGCCCTAGCGCGAATCACCAAATCATCAACAGTGAAGGGTCCATTTGCCAACACGTCCAGCCAAAGTGGGCCGCGTCATTATATATTTTATGGGGTCCACATTTGATATTAGCTGGACTTTGTAAGCCAACATATAATGACACATTTTCTTAGCTACAAACACTAAAGCTAAACATATTTTTTCGATTGCAGAATATCAAATTTCTACCCCAACTAACTTCCTACTCAAATAATATAAAGCTTGCTCCCAATCATCATCGGTTTTCTGAGGAAGCAATACTCCTAAGGAGCAATATTGGGTGGCGATATATAAAATGAGTGACTTGCCTACCCGAGGTGCCCCTAATATAGGAGGATTAAGGAGATATTTCTTTATATTTTCAAAATCTTTTTGGCATTCTTCATCCCATTCAAATGCTACACCTTTCTTCATGAGATGACAAAAATGCTGACACTTTCCCGACAAATTTACTATAAAGTGCCTTATTCGCGAAACATCCTTGCTGTGACCTGAGATGTTTCAATTTTTTTTGGAGGAGGAAGTTCTTGAATTGCCTTGACTTTCATTGCATCAACTTCTTTGCCCATTGCTGGTTTGGAGGAAAGGAAATTTTCCATATCCTGGGAAAATAATTCCAATATTGGAAATGGTTTTGGAGAGATGGGTATAGATGATGCACTCTCCCTTGCTTGTGCAAAAAAGTGCACCATAGGAACTTGTATGTAATTTTGTCCTTTTGTTGTTGTATCTTGGATTATCTTTCATTTTCTAACTCGAATCATTTCAAAATTCATGATATTTGACACAGAATTAGAAAAGACCACCATGAATCGTGATAAGAGAGGAGTGGAGAGGGAATTGCATGCTTCATCAAACTTAATTCCACCAGAGATGGGATCATATCAATGCCACTATAATATAGCGAGCGAGCAACTTCAACAAGTTGTGTCTGATCTGAATTTTGTAGGTATCACCTCCTTTCATTTTCTGGATGGATTAATACTTGTGTTTGTCATCATGTAAGTTCATATCATGTTCAGGTTATCCAGGGCGAAGAAGATTTTCCACCATTTGTTGCAGACAACATCACTTCACCACCACATGGAGATTACTTTTCTTTGAATTTGCCTTTTGTCACCTAATAGTTCGTGGGTCAAGAACACCATCTCCATCTTTGGTAACATGAGATCACCACTCCATCTTTTTTTCCAGTGATGATGTTTTGATATTTAGGTTATTAATGTATTTTTAGGACCATCTTGCCATAGTGGCTTACGATCCCAGAATGGTATCAACAAATGCATCAATGAGCATAGTCACTTTGCAAGCTTCAGATTGATCTCCGCTGGGGACAACAATATCATAAAGATGCCCCCATACCATTTTTTTTGAAATTAAAACAACAAGTTGATGTTGGTATTCCATTGAATCACATGCCATATCCGAGCATCGACCTTTGGGTGGGCCAGTGTCCAAGTGGAGGTCTAAAATGCAATCTTTACAATATGTATGGAAGCTACGAGATCAGTGTCGTATGGGCCTATGTCACGAGCAACTTGCTCAACTCAAGCATTCCATTACTGTTTTAGAAAATTCAATTTGCTCGAGATCTCAATGTATTGAAGAATTGGAAGTACAACAAAGGATCATCGACGAAGAGATTGCAGCCAATATACAAGTTGTATGTGAGCTCAAAACCAAGGATGACTACCTTACACTTCAGTTGGAAGAAATCCAAAGTGTGCTCGTTGTTGTTCGTGAGAAGTGCTCTTTTGTTTGAAGATGAATATAGCTCCAAAAGATGCATCAAATTCCTGCTTCTAAGAAACTACCAAGAGTTCAAACAAGCTTGTCCTCCTTATTAATTAGGAGATAGAAACACACGAGTAAGTTTATCCTCATTACTCACGAGATTGAATAGATATTTGAATAAATTTATCCTCTTTATTCAAGAGGTTGAAATATATGAGTAAGTTTATCCTCGTTACTCATGAGACTGGATGTATTTGAATAAGTTCATCCTCATTATTCAAGAGGTTGAAATATATGAGTAAATTTATCCTCGTTACTCAAGAGACTGAATGTATTTGAATAAGTTTATCCTCATATTCACCAAGTTGAAATATGTGAGTAACTTTATCCTCGTTACTGACGATATCAGAAATATTTAAATATGTTTATCCTCATTATTCTGGAGGAGAGGACCTTTGGAAGCTAAGTCTCTCTTTCAACATTCTACATATGATGAATGTTAGTTCTTGCTCTTCAATTTGGCTCCTCCTCGTCTTCATATATTAGAACATTGGGATTTTCCATCGTGTCAGAGCAACCTCCAGCGGTGGACACAATGCAAGTGGCAATTTGGATTTCATTGTGTTTTATAGAGTAAATTTCATGTATGATACGATGATGAGGCCCGACAAGACACATCTTCAATTGCTTCACATGATGCATCCACGTTCCCTAGGCACGGTATTAGTTCCAGTTTAACGATGTTTCTCGACTGGTCTTATCGAATGCAACTTTTCTCGACTTGGGAATCTGCCATCAACTCATCTGTCAAACAGGAAAGCTCCCTCCCTTTGAGAAACTCCAAAGCCATAAAATCCTCACGCTTATGCTTTTTTTGCCAACCGACTTAGGCAGTTCTTTCCCTTCGAAAACTGTTGTTGTTGCTATAGTATTCTAAATAGTGCTTGAAACTTGCATCTAAAGACTATGACTCTTTCACGACAAGCAATGTTATCATGTTGTAAACTTCAAGTAGAAGTTCTTTGCTGAAGTTTTTGTCCTTAAAATTCTACAAACAGAATTCTCTACTAGTTTCAACTCTTTGCGGGCTCTTTTGACGCCTCGTGTAGTGATCTTTTGTTTCTAATCTGGAAATCTTGCTTTTCCACATGTACCTTCCTAGCATCTTTTTGCTCACAAAATTTTCCTATAGCCTTCGCATTCCCCTTCTGTTTTATTTATGTTATGTGCATTCACGATAATCGAAGCCCTTAAGTTGTCCCTTTTTGGGGGATTCTGACCCGTAATTCTCTAATTTATTCTATCCATCCACCACTAGGCTCGAAACCAGAATCATCCTTTGAAACCCTGTGATACATTCTTTGTTCAAGTACAATTATCAAGTACAAAAGCTTTCAAACCACGCCCTCTCTTGCTACCACACTAACTTAACAAAAGTTATTTCGCACGCAATTTAGAGGCAGAATATATTTGAATAAGTTTATCCTTTTTATTCAGGAGATTGAAATATATGAGTAAGTTTATCCTCGTTACTCGTGAGGTTGAATATGTTTGAATAAGTTTATCCTCTTTATTCAAGAGGTTGAAATATATAAGTTTATCCTCGTTACTCGCGAGATTGAATATGTTTGAATAAGTTTATCCTCATTTTTCAGGAGGTTGAAATATACAAATTGGGACGAGATATTTCATTCCAAAATTCTTTTCCTGGTATAGTATCAAAAATATAACAACCAGCAACATGTAGCTAGAATAATTGATTCTTGTTACCAAAATTTTGCTATTGTGTCATGCTTTGATTGTTGCCTTTTTTTGCTAATAATCGGTAATCCATTTTGATGATTAATCAACATATCAATAAACACATGTATCAACTAAAGATCACTGCTTGCATATATTTGTATTATCTAACGTTTCAGGAACCAAGTTTGAGTTAAATCGAGAAATGAAGATTGAAACGTAGTTAGGTTTACATTTTATGTATTTAGGTTACAAATGTAACTTGGCACTTGAAATCGTTGATCCATTGCATTGCATGACACTTAGAAATCCTATAGAAGTGTCACATAACATTCCAACTCTCTTTAGACTTCAATAGTGAATCATTAGAAACCCAAAACAGGATTTCAGCACTCAACCGGTTGACCGGTAGAACCATTTGGTTTGACTGGATTTAAACAGACTGTCCCAGAAAGACTATTTTGTCCAAAACGGTCGACCGACATACATTTCCAGTTCGACCGTTACTTTAATCTAGTTTGCCTGTCTAAACACGGTCGACCGACATACCTATTCTGTTCGACCAATTCACCTTGTCAAGTGATAGGAATTGTTTATCCGATACAAATCCACCAGCCTATCAGTCGTCGACACATGTGTGGTGAGACTTTCGGTCCACCGAAACTTAGCTTTTGTTCGACCGATTGCATTTCTGTATTCGTATTAAATATGACTCTTATACTTGTCGTATATACCAACGATTGTATACACATTTCTCAACTAACCCCTCTTTTGGATTTGGTCTTCCGGTCGACCGAAAGTTCCTTAACGGTCGACCGATTCTCGAAAACTTCCCATACCGAATTTTACTGGGATTTTTCTATCGAACCCCCAATTCATTTTGTTCGACCGATCGTCCTTGGCCTTTTCTTGTCTGAAATCCAACACGTCAAACGGTCAACCAAAACTCTCTTCTCGGTCGACCGATACATGTATCTTTTCCTGATCCAGTCTTACTGGTTATTTTCGGTCGAACTCGTGATCCAGTCCGTTCGACCGATCACCTAAGTTCTAGCCTAGTTGGTCAGACCGTTTGCACCTTTGCTCGACCGAACCATTTACTTTTGCATTCTGGTCGACCGATTAACTCAATCCGGTCGACCGTTCGTGTCCTGAAATGTGTCCTGTCACTTCCTGACTTGTGTTTTCTTTCACAACTTTTTACCATTTCAATCCCAACGGCTAGAACTAGTTTAGAGCTTATAAATAGAGCTAAGAACACTCATCTAAGGTCTCCAATCTTTCTTCAAGCTCAAATCTCATTACTACTCTCATATTTTCTCTAAACACTTGTGCTTACATCTTCTCACTTGAAATCACCATCCTTGATTGCATCACCATTTCAAGTGCTCAAGATTAGTTGCTATTAGTTGCTGAAGTAAAGTCTTCAAGAGTTGTACTAAGCTTCCGGAGTGAAGCTCTTCTCGGATTGTGAGAAGGTGGTTCAAGCTAGGCGAGGGTGTTCGCAAAGCTTGTGGTGTAAAGGCATGATCTCGGCCCACAACGGAGATTGGATTAGTGGAGGACGCGAAGTTGCTCGAGTAAGAGCAATTCATAAGAGTGGACTATGATCCAGTGGTTGGATCCAAACCTCTATACATCCAGTGTTGTGGTTTGTTGTTCTATTCTTCATATTAATTGTCTTAGCTTTTAATTTGGCATAGTTTGTTAAACTATCTTAATTAGTCTATTCACCCCCCCCCCCCTTTAGACTAATATTAGATCCTATATTGATGTTATAAAACATCAAAAGAAAAATATGGATCCAAATTGTTGCCAAATTTCAAGCATAGTACTTTCAAGCATTGCCCCAGTTTCGAAATTGATAACCCTTCTCATCTTTAGTTATCATAAGCATTCCCATCTTTGAGTTCTTTGGATATATCCATCATTGAAGAATTTATCCTTCCAACAATGGAGTCAATTTACATGGCAATATATGAAGAATTATTATGCCCCTGAAGAATTATATACAAAATGCCATTTTCCTCAAACATCATTTATTCAGCAAGAGTTGCACATACATATGTGTAGATATCTAGTGGATGGGCAGAGGGTACTGGAGCATGTGTTGCACACATGATTGTAATATATATGATCAATACAATGATGTAACCAAGCTCATCTATTCACCGAAGAAGCATATTAGAACTCTTGAAAGAAAATGCTTTCTTTCGAAGATATCATTTGTATTAGCATCCAGTAACGCAACATTGGCACGACATATGTAGGTGACAAAAAGGATTTCAAAGTTACATTTGTTTATTTAAACAGAACCGATATAAAGTTCACATTGGCAGTTCATCCAAGTAAGTGCATCATTTACACTGTAACATCCTCAAACAGCAGAAGAATTTAAAATTTTATAACATACAATCAAACAAAGGATATTACTCAAATACAAGGAAACAGGTGCACCAACATATATATATATAATATATCCGAGTATCTCAAAAGTGTGATTACATCAAAAGGGCTATACAATAAATACAAGTAATCATTCTGACCTCAAAATGAGAGAAAGCTGGATCTGGTAGTGACACTTCTCTCCTCTGTCACCACCCCCCTAACGCCGATCACGACCTGAAAAGCAAACGGGCAACAATGCATGAGTTTTCAGAAGGAAATCCCGTATGCCAAACTCTACAATGCATGAAACTAAAAAACTCTAGCATGCAATTCTATCAACAAAGAAAAGCACAAACAACAAGGCTGGGCTCCAGGGCTTTTTCACCCAACCATAGCACACACCACCGTTACGGGGCTCCAGGGTTTTTTCACCCAACCACTGCAACACTCAATGTCGTCAAGCTGGGCTCCAGGGCTTTTTCACCCAACCGCAGCTACCACGACACGACCAAGGCTCCAGGGCTTTTTCACCCAACCCGAACGTCTAAGGGCTCTAGGGCTTTTTCACCCAACCCTTATCACGCGGTCCATGCTCAGGCTCCAGGGCTCTTTCAGCAAACATGAACGCACTACGGAGCTCCAGGGCCTTTTCATTCAACCCTACACAGACTAGTTGGGCTCCAGGGCTTTTTCAACCCAACCCTGCACAGACTAGCTAGGGTCCAGGGCTTTTTCACCCAACTGCAGCTCTCACAACAATTACGGGGCTCCAAGGCTCTTTCACCCAACCACCACAACACCCGTCCTCACTAGCACATTTGTCGGAAGAACATCGGCACCACAACTCGCCTCACACGGACGATCACAACAACCGCACCTCCAATGTGCAAAATTGGACACAAACGGTCGACCAAACCAAGAGTCCCGGTCGACTGAATCTCACTAAAACAGGGCAATTGGTTCGACCGGCACTCCATCGATCGAACAATTCCCACCAACAACACACGTTCGATTGAACCAAAGTCAGGGACAGGTCGACCGTTTAGAAGGTCGCCTCCCGGGTTCAACGAACATAACGACCAATCGGTCGAACGACAAAGGGGACATGTTCGATCGAAACCCACCAGTGAAATCCACCAACGCTCAACATCAACACTGGTTGAACCCCCGAGCACTCTCGGTTGACCGATTTCCACCAGTAAAATCCACCATGCGTCCAAACAACAACGGTCGACCGAACCACCATCGGTCAAACCCAACCACAATTTAACTTAAGTCGTCGGTCGGACGAGTCAAACAGGAGGTTGACCGTTTGGATGGTCAATACCCCAACTGACTTACAACAGTGCACACGGTCGAACGGCAAATGGGCCCCCTTCGACCGAAACCAACCAGGCTTGCCTCAAATGCACAACCGGTCGACCGCCCAAGGGCATCGTTTGACCGGTGTGAGGCAGAAACCTGAATTCTCATTAGAAACGATCGACCGTTTGCACCAACTGGTCGACCGATCCAGCAGTAAAATTTATTGCACGTTTACTTGCGGCGAGCCTTTCGGCCTACCGTCGACTTCCAAATAATCACACAACAAAAGTGTGCTACAATGACAAGTTCGACATACCGTGAAGGTTTGAAGAAACCTTTGAAGAACCTCGACGGCGCTTCCATGAGCACTTCTCCCCAAAATACGATCCACCAACACGCCTCTCGCTCGGTCAACGATCACACCTCTTTGTTGTTTCACAACCACAACCCCACCTCCGTCAATCTCTACTCTGACCACAACCACTGAAAAATAGGTAGGTTGAGAGAGAGAAAGAAGAAGAATAAAGGATGGGTTTAGGAACCAACAACTCACCTCCACAAGCAAAAGACGTCGACCACTTCAACCTCGCCGGAGATCACCTCCACTCGCCGGCACAACACTGAGGGAGAGAGAGTGACGTGAGAGAGTGTGTGTGTGTGTGTGAGAGAGAGGTTTACCTTTAAATACCTTCCATCCTCTCATCTTAACCATCCATCCAACACCACTCAATCTCAGCCGTCCACTCCAAACTCCTCCTAATCACCACCTAAACAACAATTAAAACCCAATTAGGATTAGGATCTCACATACACAATATGTTTGGAACTAGTCCAGAGTAGTTTTTTTTCTTTTCAAAGATATACCTGAGATTTATTGAGATTTATTGGAGAATTTATAAGACCATATGACTTGTTTGTTACACTTTGTACTTATTTTGATTTGAAAGTTAAAACCAGCTTCATATCTCCCTCATATTTAATTTGTATTTCGTGAGTTTGAGAATGAATACATTGGAGTTGTAATTAGCAGATAATGTTAGACTCCAAGTTATTTGACTTCAAAATAAGTCGTGGAGTTCAATCCATACACAAGTATTTTGTTTTGTCGTGAATGTGAGTGGAACCATACTTCATCGTGGTCAAGTAAGTATGATTTAGAACATTTCAGTTCAAATTAAATCGAACTGGTTCTGTCCATCAATAAGATTTCATTAAAGACGTCATGATAGGATGTAATCATGATCGAGTTAGTTGGTTTCTGGCATCAGAAAACTGAGGCCTTAGAATTTCTTTTCTTTTTACTTATGAACATGACCAATATCATGAGGTATAATGGTGGCTTATAAGCAAAATTGAAGGTCCGAAACGGTATTCTCCATTTGAGAGGTTTCAGAGTTATGATTTATGAGATCAATGGGTCAGTGATCACGAGTCGACATATTTGTTGTGATCTACGATTGTACATGCAATTCACTTGATACATTTTTAAACTTATGCATATCTTTTGTATGAATGTCTACCATCTTATTCCTTTTTGTGCATGATTATGATGCATCCGAACTTTAGTGCCAATGATTTTATTGCCCCTGATAATTATTGGTTCTATTTCGTCAATATTGACGACATTGTCTATGTTTTTATCTCAAGTATGACGTAGTCATAAGTTCAATTTTGATTTCTGATATAATTTTGGCAACCTTCTGGCATTTTTTATTTATTTATCACAAATCACATAAGAACGTGATTGTGTATCACATAACAACGTGAGCTAATGAAAATTGTGTATCACATAAGAACGTGATTGTGTATCACATAAGAAAAGTAATTGTGAATCACATAAGAACGTGAGCTAATGAAAATTTCAATTTATCACAAATCACATGAAAAGTAGTTAAACATAAAGCAATATGTCTTTAAGATTAATAATCACTAGTAAATCTGTCATGCTACATTCAGTACATTGTGTCTCACAGTGGTTAAATTGCAAATTTTAACGTATCTTTTTAACAGATCATCAAAATTAATCCTTCCTATCAACCATCATGAACATCAACTAATACTAAGTTAGTATTAACATTCTAGTCATAGTGATTACCAAAAACTTCTACATGAACTAGTATTTACACATAAGAAATTAAACCACATGCCACTAAGTTAACATTAACATTCAAGCCATAGTGGTTAGAAACAACTTCTATAAACTTTACGTTTACTGCTACTTGAAGACAAGAAATTAGACCTCCCCACTAATGGCCAAATTAACACTAATGTTATAGTCAAAGTGATTAGACACGACTTATCCGAATAACATGTTTAATGATACCAAGTGACAAGAAAACTACCAGCGAAGTATCCTATATGTTAGAAAAGCACACACTGCGATCTCCGGTACGCTCTCCTTCTCGAACAAATACCCAATCACTGCTCCGGCTAAGGCCGCAAACGTGCCTCCATCCACCCCAAAGAAGAAGCAAACTTAGCCGGTTATGTCGGCGTCCAACAATGGCACCATCCTGGCATTCTCAAACGCCTTCCAGACGTCGGTGGAAGCCTTAATGAACCTCTTCTCGTGCACCCCGATATGCACAAACACCCACAGGTTGCTGTAGACCATGCATCAACTGGTCAGCTACCAGCATGTCGGAATCGGCGCACAAGCAAAACGACTCGATGTTCCTGCTTGGGCAGGCTTATGAACCTCCCGAATCCCTGCAAAATTCCGATCAGCAGGACCATTATCGACCCGAAGCAGACGCTCTCCAACATGCATGACGAAAAATACATGTAGAAGGGATTCAAAAACTATTAAGAACAATGTTGAAATATATGGTGGATTAGACTTCAATGGTCATCATCTCCTAAGGAAACATCACAACGGCTACATTCAAGAAAAGGAAACAAGATCTTGATTACAACTATTCAGGGCATTTTATCAGAATAGGCAACAAACCAAATCTTCCCCTAAAACGTCCCTTTATAAACCATCTATATATTCTTGCATTGTAATCAAATTCGACTAAGAAAAATAATACAAAAACATATTGTTTTCATCATGGTATCAGAGCCTTCTTAATCGTCTCAGAAACGGGCGCGTCCATCACCGGCGATCCCAGCCTCAGAAACCACCACCCAAAACTTCATCATCGACTCCCATCCATAAACCCATACAAACCATCCAAAAATCCCTAGTGGGGGGTGACGCCAAGAAGACGACATCCATCCCTATAATGGCCACAGAAGCAACAACACCGCAAAGACTGACCACCCAATCCCTCAACGGCACAAACTATCTATCATGGGCGCGATCCGTCACCCTGTCCCTCAGTGGAAAGGGCAAACTAGGCCACATCACCGGAGATACAACCAAACCAACCGACAGCACCAAGGTAGCAGAATGGCAAACAACGGATCATTTGGTGATGACATGGATATTAAACTCCATGCATCCATCAATCGCCGACCTCTTCCTCTACTCAAACTCAGCAAAAGAATTGTGGGATGAAACCCACAATCTGTATGGAAAGCAACAAAATTTTGCCCACGTCTTCAAAATAAAACAAGAAGTCGCACAAACCAGACAAGGGCAAAAATCCATCACTGAATACCTCGGCGCGCTCAAATCTCGGTGGGACGAGCTCGGAATCTACAAGCCACCAACCACTGACCCCAAGGTCATCCAGGACAGAGTCGAGCAAGGTCGAATCTACCACTTCCTCGTGGGACTCGACCCTAGCTACAAGACTCTGAGGTCGCAGATTCTGTCCTCATCGGAGCTTCCGCCCCTCAGTCAGATCATAGCGATGACACAAAGAGAAGAAACTTGAAGGCAAGGCATGCAACAAAACACAGAAAAAGAAAACCACGCATTCGCCGCTACAAATCATCAAAACCAAAACACAAAAAACAGAGGACAGTTCGGAAGAAGGAGAGACGAGCACTGCGACAACTGCAAAAAGCAAGGCCACAACCGGGACAACTGCTGGTTCCTCCACCCACACCTCCGACCACCCAAGGATGGACGCGGCGGAAAAGGGGGCGATAGCAGAGGACCAAGCGGCGGCGGCAAACCAAACCAAAACCCTAACTTTGGAGGAGATTACCAAAAATGGGGGCAGATCGGGTCGAGTACAGGGAGTCGGGGTTTTATCTCCGATTCTTACGCGGATCTTCGAAACAGCAGCAGCGAACGCGAAGCAACTCCGGACCCGAATACACGTGCAACCGCAGAGGCACGTACTCCACCACCTCTTAATGTGCATGGGAGTGGACCACATGGGCCTGGATCGGTCCAACAAGAACTCAACCAGGTTTTAGCCCACCTCAACAGCCTTCTTCAATTATCTGGACAAAATCAGAATAATTCAGGTAATAGATCAGGTATTAACCCTCTTAAATTTGCAAACCTTGCTAATTTCATGAATTCATGGATTATCGACACCGGGGCTACTGACCACATGACTGGTAATAAAAACCTACTAAAGAATATTTATTATGATCCAAATATGAATAAATTTGTTACTATTGCAGATGGAAATCAAGTTAGAACTAATGGAATAGGAGAATCACGATTACTAAACCAAACCACTAAAAATGTTGTATATATCCCAAAATTTACTGCAAATCTCCTATCTCTATCACGGATCACTAAGAATCTAAAATGCAATGTGATTTTTACACCTTTTGATGTTCTTTTTCAGGACCGAAACATCAGGGAAGATGATTGGTAGAGGCTCGCTTGTTAATGGACTATATGTTTTAGACTCAAATATTTGTTTAGTTGCTAATAATGTGCTTTCTTCAATGCCAAATATTTGGCATAAACGCATGGGGCACCCATCATCTCCCATTTTGAAACAATTACTGCCTAATTTAAATTTTAATATTGATCTATGTTGTGAAACTTGTCATCTTGCTAAACATACCAGGTTGCCCTTCAATTTATCAACAACTCAGACAAAGAAACCTCTGGAACTGGTACATTCTGACATATGGGGACCTGCCCCAGTCGAATCTTATAATGGGTTTAAGTATTTTGTTACCTTTATCGATGATTTTTCCCGCACCACTTGGTTATATTTGCTAGAAGCTAAATCTGATTTTTTCTGTTTTTTGTGATTATGTTGTTTTCGTAGAAAATATGTATGATGCTAAGATTAAAATTCTTCGATCTGATAACAGATCTGAATACACCAGTAACACATTTCAATCCTTCTTAAAAAACAAAGGCATCTTGCATCAAACTACCTGCATTAACACACCCGAACAAAATGGTATTTCTGAAAGAAAAAAACCGTCATCTTTTGAATGTTACTCGAGCCTTGTTATTTCAAAATCAGGTCCCCAAGATTTATTGGACCGAAGCTATTTTAACTGCAGTTTATTTGATTAATCGTCTCCCTAGTCCTGTTATTCAAAATAAACAACCCCTAGAAATTCTTAATAATAGACGCATGAGCATTGACCATCTTAAAAAATTTAGTTGCACTTGCTACGTTCACAAAAAACGAAGTGACAAACTGGACTCTCTCTGTATCAAAACTGTCTTTTTTGGGTACTCTTTTTCCAAGAAAGGGTACAAATGTTATGACCCGGTAACGTGCAAACTTTATATTTCTCGCGACGTCTCCTTTTTCGAGAATGAATCCTACTTTAAATCCTATAACTCTAACCCCCCAGGCAAGACATCTCCTCTCCCTACAAATGACATGTTTGATTTTTCTCCTTCTCTTGAGGAAAATCTTCTTCCTCAAGACGGGGGAGACGAACAGGATACAGATACCGAATATGTGCAAAACAACAATCATGATATGGCTCCTACTAGAAGTCTTCACGACCCACTCGGGCTCCAGCTCACCTGGAGGATTTCATCACCTACAACGCCACCTATCCTATCCAGAATTACATCTCCTACAGTAACGTAACACCTTCTTATTGTTCCTTTTTGAATATAATAGATAAAAACAATGAACCTACCTCCTACCATGAAGCTCTTAGAGACCCAAATTGGGTAAAAGCAATGAAAATTGAACTAGAAGCATTAGAAAAAAATCAAACATGGACTATGGTCCCCTTGAAACCTGGAATCAAACCTGTAGGATGTAAATGGATATACAAAATTAAGTACGACAGTAATGGTTCCATTGACCGATATAAGGCTAGACTTGTTGCTAAAGGATATACTCAAACATATGGACTTGATTACTTAGAAACCTTTGCCCCCGTAGCAAAAATGAACACCGTAAGAGTCCTCCTCTCTATTGTTGTAAATTATGGTTGGGATTTGTACCAAATGGATGTACGAAATGCCTTCCTTCAAGGATCTCTCGAAGAGGAAGTCTACATGACCCCCCCCCCCCCCTCCAGGGATTAACTCCCTTCAAAATCAGGTATGCAAACTCCATAAATCAATTTACAGATTGAAACAGTCTCCCAGAGCATGGTACGCAAAACTTAGTATCTCTCTTCTCCATTTCAATTTTACCAAGTGTTCCGTTGATGCATCCATGTTTATCAAGCATTCTAACACATTTACCATCATTGATTTAATTTATGTAGATGACATCATAATCACTGGGAATAACAATGTTGAGATTAACAATGTAAAATCTTACCTAAAAACGAAGTTTGACATTAAAGATCTAGGAATCTTAAAATACTTTTTAGGCATTGAAATTGCTCACTCTAAAAAAGGCGTATTTCTATCCCAAAGAAAGTATGTTCTAGATCTCCTTAAAGAAACTGGTAAAATAGGGTCCAAACCTGTCCACACTCCCATTGAGACCAATCGAAAGGTTGGACCCACCGATGGGGAACCTCTTCATGACATAGGGCAATACCAACGATTAGTAGGAAAACTCATCTACCTCATTGTTACTAGACCGGACATAACTTATGTCGTTAGCATAATAAGTCAGTTCATGCATGCTCCCCACACTCATCACCTTGACATCATAGACAGGATCCTTAGATATTTAAAGAAAACACCAGGTCAAGGACTATGGATGAAAAATAACAATTCTAACTCAATAATTGGTTACTCCGATGCAGATTGGGCCGGCAGCTTCGATAGAAAGTCCACAACTGGGTTTTGTACCTTTGTGGGTGGAAACCTGGTCACATGGAGAAGCAAAAAACAAAACGTCGTTGCGAGATCAAGCGCTGAAGCTGAATATCGAGCCATGGCATCCACTACTAGTGAGCTAATCTGGCTCAAACAACTCCTCGGCGAAATGAAAGTTCCTTACACAGAGCCCATGCTTATGCACTGTGACAATCAAGCTGCTCGCCACATCGCCTCCAACCCTATTTTTCATGAACGTACCAAACATATAGAAGTAGACTGTCATTTCATTAGAGAAAAACTTCAAGCTAAAGAAATTGATGTTCCTTATGTCCAAAGCAAAGACCAACTCGCTGATATCTTCACCAAGTCACTCGACCAGAAACAGTTCCATAATATTCTTCACAAGTTGGGGTCCTTCAATCTCTTCCGGACTCAACTTGAGGGGGAGTGTTGAAATATATGGTGGATCAGACTTCAACGGTCATCAT
This sequence comes from Triglochin maritima, assembly GCA_963682175.1. Classification (NCBI taxonomy): domain Eukaryota; kingdom Viridiplantae; phylum Streptophyta; class Magnoliopsida; order Alismatales; family Juncaginaceae; genus Triglochin; species Triglochin maritima. The sequence continues at coordinate 31,982,131 of OY821789.1, forward strand.
CTCCTAAGGAAACATCACAACGGCTACATTCAAGAAAAGGAAACAAGATCTTGATTACAACTATTCAGGGCATTTTATCAGAATAGGCAACAAACCAAATCTTTCCCTAAAACGTCCCTTTGTAAACCCTTTATATATTCTTGCATTGTAATCAAATTCGACTAAGAAAAATAATACAAAAACATACTGTTTTCATCAAACAATTACTTCAGAAAGCTTGCATGCAATTACGTTAAGAACCATAATTCTCACTAGAATAGGATTAGGAAGAGTAAACGTAAATCAATGATCACTTGCGGAAGAGGGTCTCTTGATCTAACGACGGTCTTAGGCTTTTTATGGTTTGAGGGTTTGATGAAGATGCTTCGTCAGTTGACGCCATTGCCGGCCCACCAGGCTACTCGCGTGGAGGAATCAAGCGCTCTTTGTTTTCGTCGGCATCGCGACCTTCTTCCTCACATTTTCCTTTCTCCAACCTACCATTTGTGTTTGTCTCTTTAATATTGGAACCACCACCTTCTTCTTCTTATTCTTCTTCTTGTCTCCCCACACCATTGGATACTTTCCCAACCTTATCTCTCGCATTCTCGCCTTCTTGTTCGCTTCTTCGGCTCCCGACAACAATGGCATCTTTCCCAAATCCATCTTCATTCTGTCCTTCCTCCTCTCTTCGTCTGATGCCTTCATGGGTATCTTTCCCAACTTTATCTTCATTCTATCCTCCTTCTTCTCCTCTTCATCGGCTTGCTTCATTCGCATCTTGCCTAACGTTATCTCTCTCCACCTCTCCTTCTCTTCGTCTTCTACTTCCTTCATTGGCTTCTTGCCTAACTTCATTGGCTTCTCTATCTCCTTCTCTCTTTCTTCTTCTCTTTGTCTTCTCCTTCCTCCATTAGCATCTTTCCCTTCTCTTCCCCACTCTTGGTTGGCTTCATCTTCCGAACTTCTTCTCTTTCAACTAATTTTGATGTCTCTTTTACTTCTTGATTCCTTCTCTCTCTCTCTCTCTCGTGCTCATATTGTTTGATTGTTAAATGGGATTTTTGCTTGGGTTGCACCTTCAAAAGTTGTTTATTAGGTCTTTGCACTCGTGTATTTTTTTATTGCTTCAAAATGCCCACAAATCAAATTAATTGCTTAGGTGTACCTCCCTCAAACATCGTTAACGGATTTCGTGATACTGTTAGTTGACCCCGTTAAGTTCGAATCTAAACGGTCGACCAAAAGCCAAACGGTCGATCGAAAATCAAATAGACTCTCAATTCGAGGCGATCGAGTCTAAATATGCTACTTGACACCTAATTACATACCAATTAAGTTTGAATCCAAACGGTCGACCGAAAGCCAAACGGGCAACCGAAAACCAAATTGACTCACAATTCGAGCCGACCGAGTTTTCTAGATACTTTCGATGTTAATTATAGCTCGAAATAGTGTTTAATTAGGTGTCAAGTAACATATTTAGACTCGATCGACTCAAATTACGAGTCAATTTGATTTTCGGTCGACCGTTTGGATTCGAACTTAACTAGGACAACTAACAGTATTTGAGGGAGGTGTACCCAAGCAATTAATTTGATTTGTGGGTGTTCTGGAGTAATAAAAAATACACGAGTGCAAAGACCTAATAAACGACTTTTGAAGGTGCACCCAAGCAAAAAAAACATTGTTAAATAACCACTACAAGTTTGTTACAAAAGTTGTAACAAACCAATTGACATCCAAATTGAAGTTAGAAGTTACGAAGGTTGATAAAGTCCATTAAGTTCTCTCCCTCTCTTGTTGTTTGTTAAGTACGTAACAACTTTAAGTTTGTTGTTAGAATTGAAACAGTCAACGTCATAATTGATGATAAGGTTGAACTTGACAAGAGTGATGTTTTTATTTGGAACGTTTTGATTTATCGTAGTACTCTAACTAAACTTCTAGTTTGCACGTGCTCTAGCAAGTTAGTTTTTGTTAGTGAATAATGTTTATTTAAGACCACTAAAAACCTATCTTGATCTAATTAATCATCGAAGAAAAAGGTTGTTTTTGAAAAATCTTTATTCGCAAACCCCTATAACCCTGGGCACAAAAGAATTTGTTTACTTTTATCGCTCCAAAAAATCTTCAATATGAGTAATAACAAGTTAGAATTACACTGATACCTCCGGCATGCCCGAAGCTATGTCTACCATCATCTTGATCGATCCAGGAAAGTGCGACAAGACCACAAACAACGAGCAAACCGCCAAAAGAACACAATGATAACCGTATGAGTGTTGGAGTCTTTCGCCTCCTCGGCCTGGACGGTGAAGACTTGCCCCGCTCTACTGGTCTGGCCTTGCGGAACAACGGATCTGCTGCCTCCGCTCCTCCCTGAGACTGGTGGTCTTGATCGATGATAGTCGCGAACTTCACCGCATCCGCAAGGGTCTACGTCATGCTGGTAATCACATGCGACCTGAGCTGCTTCCTCAGCACCTTGATGAACTTCCGTGCTCTCTGCTCGGGTGTCACATATGTCTCAGAACAATAACACTCCAGGGCGTTAAACCTACTGATGTAGCTAGCCAAGGACATCTCTTTCTGCTCGAGGGCCAAAAACTTCTCCTTCTTCCTATCTCTGACATGCTGCGGAAAGAACTGCTGGTTGAACTCCTCAAAGAATTCCTCCCAGCTCACGTCATCTCGGTCAGCAAACACCACTGCAAATGTGGTCCTCCACCAGTTTGCTTCCTCACCATCCAGCACATAGGTGGTCAGGTCCACCATCCGCTCCGGTACACAGCCAATCGCCCCGAAAATCCTCTGGATCTTACAGACTCAGTCCTCTACAGCCTCAGGGTGAGTCCTGCCATCAAAACTCGGCGGGTGCTGCCTCATAAAGCGATCATGCTTCGCACATGTCCCTGTCTGCTCTGCCCTCACCGCCTGACGCTCGAGGAACTCACCCAGCCTACTCTAGGTAGCACCCTCAGTTGTATCACTAGCACTGTGCTCATTCATGGCGTTCATCACACGTCTCGGAGGCATATGGCAGAAGAAACAACTCAAGATTAGCCATGAATGCATGCTAAATGTAAAGTGCAACCTAACACTACTACACGGAGTGATTTCTTTGGGAGTCACACATAGGAACTGACTGCTCTGATACCAAGTTGTAACATCCCGAAACAGTGAAAATTTTGAAATTTTACACAATAAAGAGATCTTAAGATAACAACAACCAATCGGGAATGTTACTCATAAATATAACCAGTCGGTACACCAAATACAACAGAGTTTGTCAAAAGACATGATTACATCAATACAAACAAATGAATACAGGTAATCATGACGACCTCGAAGAATTCGAAGAGGATCTTGGCCTCAAAATATGTGTGTCCGCTGTCACCACCCGACAGAACCTACTACGGTCCTGAAACATGAATCAACAACAATGCCTGAGTTTCCCATTAGGAAACTCTGTATGTCAAGCTCGCCTATATGAATGCAGCAGTACGGTAAATGAACTTATCATACTAGTAGCATGTCATCTCAACATCTGCAATGCAACAAATCCCCTCTAAGGGTAAAACAGGACCTCAGTCCAGCAACAACAACAGGTCTCCCTCGGAAACCTACTGTAGGCTCATTCGGTCTTGCGGACAGTACGCGATGCACCCTCACACGCGACTACTCGAGCCAAAGGGATCGGTGAGGAGCGTCCGCACTTCTGCACAAGGTAACCATGTGGTCTACACCACCCCAACGGAGCCGTAGCCCAGTCGGTCCAAACATTCCCCGATAGGTGCCCAATCGAGAAATCATCGCCGGAACAACATCGGCAGCATCGGCGACACAACATCGGCGGTACAACATACGTCCGGCACAACATCGGACGGCACAACCACAAGCCGGAACATCGTCGGCAACATCATCACCGGCAAAAACCTCAGCGGCATCGCCGACACAACCTTGGCGGTACAACATACGTCTGGCGCAACAACAGACAGGTCCAGACCATAATCTGAAGGGTCATCAAGCTCCACGAGTCATGCATCAACATGCATTGGGATCGACGATCCCTCAGGTCTGCTACTCTACAGAGAGTCAAGCAACAACATGTCACACCACTGTCCATCAACTGAGGTGGCGCGACCCAAGTGTCCACACCCTTCCACACGGCGGTCCCTAGGCAGGCACGAGCAACGTACCCGCCGTCACCTCGCGGCTCATGCTCTAAGCGAGGATACGGGTTTCCGTGGACAGAAATGACACAACACAAGGACCATGAATTCAGTTCTGCGCACAAACGGTCGACCGAAAAAGTTTAACCGGTCAACTGTTCCCAATAGGTTCGGTCGACCGAAAGTCTGCAACGGTCAAACTCTTTGCGCATCACTTAAGTCCAAACAGTCGGACACATCTAAAACCGGTCGACCGAATATGAGCTCAAAATCCGGAGTCTGGTCAAAATCATGCGAGTTCAACGGTCAACCGACTCAGGGGTCCCGGTCGACCGAAATCTACCAGGGTCATCCTAATAGTCTAAGTCATAAACAGTCGAACAACATATATAATCGGTCGAACAACATGCATTATTATCAAGTTCACTTAAATTCTGGTCGAACCAAAAACTAGGAACGGTCGAGCGAAAATCAACAGGCAATCCTCCAACTCACCAGCATATGCACAACCGGTCGACCGGCACAAGGCATCGTTCGACCGGTGTTGGTTAAAATCAAGCAAAACACTAAATCGGTCGACCGTTGGTCAACAACAACCCTGCACCAGTCGAGGATTTTACGCCGTTTTTCATCGTCGGCGAGGTCTCCGACCTCCCGCGACCAACCACAACATCACCCCAACGTGGGTGAGCAAAGAAAACGACTAAAGAACCGGGCATACCTCAACTTAAATTTTGTGGCACTATAGGTGGGTGATGTGAGTCAAACCACTAACGGGTGACAGACCAACTCAGACTAGTTGTGGGTTGAGGATGCGACATTACAATGTAGGCTCCAAGTTCAATGTTGCTTTGAATATTCAAGTTTGATACCATTTAGGTTAGTTTAGTTGTGAGATGATTTAGAAAATGAGATTGTCAACGCTAGGGATTGTTTAATGAATATATGTCGGGTGGAACAACCTCCACAGTCGACGTATAAGGAATTAAGGATGCAAATAAGGAGGAATTAAGAATGCAAATTGTAACATAATATCCCATAATATTCCAAAATTGAAATTTGGTTGATAATTGGTAAGACATAATGGTAACTGATATTTGTTTTCAACATATGATTTATCATTTTGTTTACCTGTCAATGACTATTGAATGTGAAATTTCTGGACAAATAAACCATTTTTTGTAGAAAAATGGCAATATCAAATCACACCAAAAAATGAGAAAAGGAAAAAAGAACACGAGGGAAAATACATAGTGAGAGAGAGAACATATATAATAATAACAATAATTTTTGCAATATTCTCTTACATTAATTTCATTTTTCGTATGTATCACCTCCTTATCTATATATACAAATTTAGCCGGGAGGTGTACTACTTAATATTTTGAATGAGCAAATATAAATTGATTAAATGAGAATATGACATGTCAGTTTCGCTATATCTTGGCAACAATCATGCCTCCACTGAACTCCGGTAGATCTCGTCTGCGTGCGCATTTGGCACGTAAACGGCGTTTACCAACGAGCTGTGAGTTCGACCGTAGAATAAATAGACAAAGACCCCGACCAACAACCATAGCGAAACTTTAAACCATGTGCTCCCTCTGAAGTTCAGAAAATATATATCGATAAGATACGGATGAGGCGATAAAAGATGCAACAAAAATAAATAATCTTGACAAACCCAGCAAAAAACTGAGCAACGTACCATTACATAAATTTGGTAGAATCTCTAGAATGTGATAGAATAATTTTTATGAAACACAATGGATAGGAAAAATAATCTCGAGAACCGAATGAAAGCAAGTGCTTGTAACACATAAAATAGAAGCAAAAAATTACAAAACAAAAAAAAAATGTTATGTATATCTTTCAAGTGATAGGTTGATTTTTAATGTACTTCCAAAATCGATTAAGTATAAGCCTGCATATGTGCCCAGGACGTTCTCCCTTTTTCTGGTCTTCAGTAAAGGAAAAAAAAGTCGACACACACCATAAGGGCCCTTGGTCCAGTACACATGTATGTTTGCACGTATGTGAACATGTTTTTAAAGTAAAATATAAACATGACCACATCTTCTTTAAAGACATCAAGGAAAAATATTCTAGAGTTTGATATTTAGTAGTTAACATGTAATCAAGCCAAAAGACTTCTTGTACTAAAAAATGTAACGGCATTGTATAAGGAAACATACCCGAGATTTATAAGCAAGTATGTGTTTATAAGTATGCAACAGATAGGGAGGAGTGGCACAAAAGGGCAGGTGAAACCTGGAGAAGCAAAAGAATTTGTTTACTTTTATCACTCCGAAAAATCTTCAATACAAGTAATAACAAGTTAGAATTACACTGATACCTCCGGCATGCCCGAAGCTATGTCTACCATCATCTTGATCGATCCAGGAAAGTGCGACAAGGCCACAAACAATGAGCAAACCGCCAAAAGAACACAATGATAACCGTATGATGCTGAAAAAGACGAAGTACCCCAAACATATTAATTCAACTGTGATAAGGATGAGACATGGAAATGCGAGAAGGATGTGAGCATATTAAAATGACTTACTTAGACGACGCTGTAAATGAAGCGGCAGACGTGAGTATAAGAACTCCAATGCATGTGAATGTGATGCTCAAAGATGCGGTTTTCCGCCTTTTTTGTTCTCTTAATTTCTCTGCAGCAGTTGCAGCAATAGCTGATATATGTTTCAGATAACATAATGGATAAAGTTAATACAGATTTTGTAAACCAAGCATATCAATATTTACCACGAGTGTTTTGCTTCGCAATAAGAGGATCCTCAACTGCAACATATGTTTCGGTGTCATTTGCAGAGGAAATGCTTTCAACATCGTTCTCTTGAGAACTATAATGTTGTGCCACTTTATGGATTGATTCTTGAAAAGACGACGGTAGAGGAATTTCATCAGGTGGGACATACCGCAAAATCAAAATGGAAATTGCAACAATGGTGAAGGCTAGAAGCGTGCCAACACTGACCTATAAAAAGGTATAGCAACATTACTAAAGTTATTTCATTTCAAATTTTACTAATTACTTTTAAGTTCTATAAAATGGTACCATTCCGGCAAGCTCAGATACATCCATGAAAAAAGCAAGCAATGCGGCACAAACCCCAGTCAAAATTGTGCTTTTCACTGGGACTTGCGTATGTTTGTTGATATCCGAGAAAAATGGTGGCAACAATCCATCCCTTGCCATGGCCATCAATATTCTTGGCTGAGAACACGTATAAAATAAAACAAATTAAGCAAAAGCCATGTGTGTAGGAATGAAAATAAGAGAGGTGAGTACATTAAAGCAATCAACTTCTTCACTTAATACAAAATGGGTTGATTATGGCATGGCCATCTTATCATTTTATCATAAGAATATGATAAATTTAGCTCTAAAAAATTTCATATTTGAATAAGACATGCAAAATCATGGAAGAAAAGGGTACCTGAGGCAGAAGTGAGCCCATCAGCGTAGCACAGAGTGCAGTGACAGCTCCAGCTGTGATGATATACCTATCGTAAAAAGAATACGAAGGGTTAGCAAATTTTTACATTATAGTAGACAATGAGTAGGAATTTTGATAATGCGAAAACTAAATCCTTACATTGCCCAGTGCATTCCATGGGCAAAGAACGCAGATGAAATCGGAGTGTCCGGATCCATTTCAAAGTAGGGAACGAGACCAACAATAACAACAGAAACCATCATATACAATAAGCAACAAAGTGACAGTGACAATCCAATACCCCATGGTAAATCCTGCTTAGGATTGTGCACCTGAGAAACACCACCAATCAGAATTTTGTTTATTCCATTTCTTTCTTTGATAATATAAATTATTTCTATGGTAGGTTGATTCCAAGTAGGAATGTCAATAGTGTCGTGTCATGCCCACTTGGTGCAGCTTTGAGTACTTTGAGTACTTCTGTTATACTTGTGTACTTTGAGTACTTTCGTGCCAGAGAACCATACATAATAACAAATCATGTCAACTTTTTATGCATAACAGGTACACTATACTTAATACATAAAATTTCAAGTTGCGTTTGTGTCATGTTAGCGTGTTGTATGTCATATCAATTTTGACGGGTCAAGGACAATTATGCTCAAGATAAGATTCATTTGTGCTTCTTTCTAGAATTTCGAAGAACAAAAGACTACACTAAATTCTATATATGTTGCATAATCTCTATATCTATCTGGCCATGCATATCAAATATTCTAACCATCCTGATGAACTCATCTAAAAAGATATTGCCTCCCTAAGATCCATTGCCATCTAAAATGGGTGGAGAAAAGGCTTAAACTGATTGAAAACAAGCATCATAAGATTTTACAGAACCATTTCAAGCATAAGATAACAAATGCACTCATATCAGGATCAAAAAAGCATACCTCCTCTGCTGCACTAGCAACTGTGTCAAAACCAATATATGCAAAGAACACAGTTGCTGATCCAGCAAGCATTCCATTCACTCCAAAAGGTAGGTATCTGAAAGTCATAGAAAATTAAGGAGCATGATATTTATTTTCTATAAATTAGAAGACAACATGACCAAATAGCAAACGAAGGTTTGCTTACCCAGTAGGAACAGAATATCCAGCCCAACCCGTCTTAAAGCCGAGATATCCACCGGCTACAATGACAAAGACCATGACACAAACATTTGCACCCGTAACAAAAGCTTGCACGCGCGAGCTCTGAAAAATTACAAAATAAAGCACGATTTTTATTTTTTTGAAACATAATAATGAAAAAAATAGAAAAAATCCTTTCGTGACATGTCATTACCTCCTTTATCCCAATACAGAGAAGAGCGGTTACAATGAGAACAAGTATGGCAGCACATGGGTCGATAGTAATATCAAGCCCAGGAATTTGTGTACGAGCGAAGGGGAATGGCAAACTATCTTGGCCTCCAAAAAGTAAGGCCTGAAAACAAGGGATAAGACAATGAGATATCCAACAAAGGTATGTGGTTACTATTCTATAGTTCATCAGAAAACGCAAGTATACTCTTCATGGGAAATAACCAAACATGTGATGCGGCCCTTCATAATATGAGATGTTATAATATGACATATTGACAAGTTGTTGGTTGTACACAATTACCATATTAAGAAGAATATTTTTATGAAACTTGAAACACAACGGTTTCATGCATGTATAGCCCTCACTGTAGAGATAAACAAATGTAAAGGTAAAGATGGGTTTTTTCATAAAACTTGCAGAAATAGAACATCAAGATAATGGAACGTCTTTTTCATTGAACAAATTGTATAGAACAAAAAGAACTTGTCGGGATATAAAAAGGTTGCTAAGATATTTTAGCCCTTCTAGTAACTTTGTCAAGGAACAGTATTGCCAGAATGCCAGTACCCGACACAAGGACCACATCAACAACAAAGTATCAACCGAAACATGAAAGCCAGACAAAGCTTAATTGGGGCTTATAGAAAATAAATAGTTTCGACATTACCAGATTTGGAGATATGCCACGTGCAACAGCGGATCCACCGATGGTGTATTCTAATATAAGGGCCCAACCAATCAACCAAGCGACACTGGAAAATTAAAGGCATGTATAGTTACTACAGGATGAAAGGAAATATAACTATGACAATGCTACCAAGGATTGTTATGCACTCACAAGTCCCTTACTAACTAAGAGATTGTAGTTGATAAACTTCTACGAAAACCATGACATGTCGATGTTAAAAGAAATGTGTGACAGTTTATTAGTGTAAGTTAATACCCTTCTCCAACGCATATGTATGAATAGTGGTAGGCACTTCCTGCAGATGGACAGCGGCTAGCTAACTCCGCGTAGCAAAATGCTGAAAGGGCAGCCGCGATCCCAGCTATCAGAAATGAAATGGTGAGAGCCGGACCAGAGTGCTCTCGAGCAACGGTCCCAACAAGAACGTAGACACCGGCCCCAATGGTCGATCCAACTCCTTTAATAACATAAAGAGAACTAGAAGTTAACAAATCCGTTCAATTTAAATTTTCAAGAATTGCTGACATAAATTAAATAGATCAAAATTCAGAACAATTAATGGAACAAGACCAGTTCTTTAGAAGTTTAGATTCAAAACTAAAAGCAAACAAACTTAAATAATTAGTCATACACACCAATGGGAATTGCATAAAACAAAAGCATTTATTCAGTTCTTTCGATTGAAAACTGAACACAAACAAGCTTAAAAAATTACTCAATTGTAAGAAACAAAATAAAAAGTATAAAACAAAATCATTAACTTCGGCTCTTCAGATTCACAACTAAAACCAAACAAACTTCAAAGTTATTTACTGAAACCTAAGCAATGACAAATGTGTCAAACAACATCATTCAACCTCGGTTCTTTAGATCCATCATCAAAACTAAACAACATCAACATCAACATAACCCCAATGCCTCAGAAGAGGTTGCCGCCTAAGCGAGGTAAGGGGGGGTCGGATGTACGCAACCCTACCACTGTAAAACAGTGAGGTTGTTTCCAATTGACCCAAATGATACAAATGCAACTGATCATCTGCGATTCCACGATAAAAGAAATGCAGATCGTTTAAATAGCTCTTTGATATAGTCCATGATGTTCCAAATGTCAAAAAACAATTTAATCTTTGACACAGTGGAAGTTTATATAGAGCTACATCATTGAACTTCAGTTATTTAGACTCAAGCTTAGAAATGCACAAAAATAGATCAGCCTTAAGAATAATATCAAATCATGAATGAAAAAAAAAAGTCAGTTCTCAAACAAAACTAAAACTCAAAGAAGCAGAAAAAAAGGATGGGATCATACCAATTGCCATGAGTTGGACTACAGAAAGTTCCTTGGCAAGTTGGTGGCCCTTCTCATCTCTAGTTCTCTGAGAATCCACTTGCTTCCTCCTCACCAAGCTCCTTATTCCCCATGAAGATCCATCTTTCCCCATCATATTTTTTGGAGTTTTTCCCACCAAACACAACCCTACTCAACTTGGAAACACCTCAGGAAATAATTTCTACATATTTTACTTTTCTGAGCCAAGAAATGACCAATCAAAAAACCCACAAAAAATAAATCCACCAAACAAAGGTGCAAAGAATCAATATTTTCTCCCTTTCCTAGTTTCTGAACCAAAAAATGGCTAATCAGAGATTACCCCAAACACAAAAAAAAAGTCAAAAACTGTCCACCAATCAAACCTCTGGTTCATAAAGAGCTTCTAAGCTTCCAACAGCAGAGAAAGATCAGGCTCTCAAAGTCAAAGCCCACCAATAAAGAACAATCTTTTACATGTCAGACTCAACCAAGCGAAAACTTGTGATTGGCAAAAACCCAAATATAAAAATCCAAACTTTATCACACTACTGACTACTCTAATAACTGGAGGAGAAGTTGATTTCAGACGAAAACCCAACAAATAAAAAATATTTTTGGTTGACCTTTTCGACAACACCACCTAACAAAACTCAAATTCCAATAAGACCCAACAGAAAAAATCCAATTTTTTCCCACTTCTCCACCTCAAGCTACACAGAAACCTTTGTTTCTCTCTAAACCCAACAAAAAGAACCAATCTTTTTGGCCTTCTCGATTATTTGAAAAATGACCCAAAACGAAAAATTCAACCTTTAACCACTTCTCGACCTCCCCAAGTGGAGAAATATGAGTTTGGGACGAAACCCACGAAAAAAGACCGATTCTTTCGCCCTTTTGGTGTATTACACCTATCGAAACTCCAATTTCGAGAAGACCCAAAACGAAAGATTCGATCTTTCCGCACGACAAATAGAGGAATTTGGATTTGGGATCGAGAAAGGTCTTAGGTTGAGAGGAAGAGAAGAGAGTGGTGGCCTGGTGGGTGGGTTGATTCATGATTGATGATTGAGTGGAATCCCTTTAAATAGATTCAACTCAGGTTCAACTGTTTTGCAATTGCAAATTGAATATTTGATTTGGATTGTCTGTCGGTGAATAATCCCTGTTTTTCTCCAATGTTTGATTTCGTTTAAAGATGTAATTTTGATTCTGTAAAGAGTGATGTGATCTAAATAAACGATACGACTAAACATGTCGTAAAATGTTGCGTTGTTCTCTATTCTCGGAATTATTAAATTTTATGAAAATTTTATGTAAATATTTGGTCGTACAAATCGATTAGAAAAGTTAATTATGACATGACATTAAAAAAAAATGTATTGTTGATTAGTTTAGTTACAATGATTCACCAAGAATGAACATAAAAACAAAAGCAGCGTTTATTGTACTCCAAGTTTGGACACCAAAGTGGGCTCTTACATTGTAGATGAATAGTGGGTTTGGTTATAAAATCCCGGAATAAAGTTTTTGTAAGTAATTACGTGGGGCTTTTAAATTAAAGGAAACAATCTTGTTGTAAATCGATTGTGTTACGTTTAGTGTAAGGACCCTAATCTTGCTTAGGATCTAATTGGTGATTAGGTGGTGTAATGATGGGGTTTGCATGGGAAAGGAGGAGACGTGATGGGAGGGTGTAGGTGCTGTTGGGGGAGTGCTGCGTGAACAGTAAGCTGGGTGTAGGGTGCGGCTAGGTTGAGAGGATGGGAGGCTTGGTTGAGGTGATGGTTGGTTGGTTTTAAAGGAAAACCAATGTTTCCTTCTCCTCTTCCTTTTCTTCTTCTTCTTCAAACCTCTCCTCTCCACCCATTTCTTCCTCTTCTTTGGGGCTCGAGCAGTGGTGGTGCGTGCGGAGTCTGTTGAGGCGCGAGGAGACGGAGCAAGGAGAGTGGGCGTGAGGTGCAGTCCGGAGGCGTCGTTGGAGCTCCGGTGAAGTTCGTTGTTCTTCGTCGATCTTCAAAGAGATGTATGTCAAGTTCTTGCATTAGAGGCCTATAGTGATCACCCACGTTGAGGTGATGTTTTGGTAGGTCGCGGGAGGTCGGAGACAAGTTTCGGCGTCAAAACCTCGGCTGGCGTGAGGTTGAAGACGTCTGTCGGTCGACCGGGTCCCTTGGACGGTCGACCGAACGTAGTGTTATTTGCATGTCTGTTGTGTTTCGATCGACCGGTTCCCTTGTTCGGTCGACCGAAACTTAAGTGTACCGGTAGGATGCTAGTGTTTTCGGTCGACCGTTTATGACGTAGAAAATATTAGGTTGACCCTGTAAGGTTTCAGTCGACCGAGTCCCCTGAGTCGGTCGACCGATAGATTGGATTCTGATGTTGACCAGACTCCGGATTATGACCTCATTCGGTCGACCGGTTTTAGACCTTCGATAGACCGTTGGATTTATGTGTTGCGCAAATAGTTCGACCGTTGCAGACTCTTCGGTCAACTGATTCCCTTGTGGAAGCGGTCGACCGAGCTGTCACTTTCGGTCGACAGTTTTCCCTTGTGGAAGAGGTCGACCGGTTGTCACAGCGGTCGACCGATTCCGTTGAGGAAACGGTCGACCGAGTGTCTCTTTCGGTCGACCGTTTTTGCACAGGACAGAATTCCTGGTTCCGCTTAGGATGTCAATTCTGTCCACGGAAACCCGTGTCCTCGTCATGTGGAAGAGTGTGGGTGTCCGGAACGCGTCACCTCCATGTATGGATCGTGACAAATCTAGTGGATCGTTTGACTCGCGTTAGAGTAGCAGCCTGAGGGATTGCGGATCTCATTGCTTCAGCAACACACAACTGCTGACGGGTGCAGTGACTACCGGCCGATGGCTACGGAGGCACAGTGACTACCGGCCAGGATTGGCGACGGAGTTCCAGAGAGGTACCGGCCTATTGACGGTGACGGAGGTCGCGGCCCTTCTCGTATGGAGCCGGAGTTGGTGTTGCACGTGGAGCTCGTTGACCCTGCGGACTTCGGTTTGGATATGTCGATTGTCTGGCCCTCTGTGTGGCGGATATGTTCGACTGAACTTGATGGCAGTGATTGCACGTGTCGTGCGGCCTGTGTGGCGGCGGTAGGGCCCCTGTGCGGCCTGTGTGGCGGCAGGGAGGATCGCGCGTAGCCTGTGTGGTTGCGGCGATGGACTGCCGATGATGTGTTCCGGCAGGTCGCTCGACTGGGCACCTATCGAGTGAGATCCCGTGCGGTCTGTGTGGCACCGGTGATGGACCGACCTGAGCAACAGCTCCGTTGGTGTGGTGGTGGACCACGATGTTTTCAGATCTGATTCTACCTGCGCGGAAGTACGAACGTCTCCTCACCGATCCCTTGCTTATGTAGTCGCGTGTGAGGATGTGTTGCGTACTGTCCGTTAGACCGTATGTGCCTACGGTAGGTCTCTACGAGGACCCGTTGTTTGAACCGTGCGGCCTGTGTCGCGGCGGTGATGTTTGACTGTGTGGCATGTGTGGTACCGGTGGTGGTTGGACTGATAGCTGCTTAAAGGTTTGACGGAGTTGGGTAGGTTTCCCTTCAAAATGATAGCTGCTTATCAAAAGAAATAAAAATAAAAAGACAACTGAAGAATTTCAATTGGGCATAAGATTAATCGGAATCTTTTTTTTTACCTACAGTAATTTGTTCAAGTTTTTTTTAATAAGAAAACATTACTATATCAAGCCTTTTGATTTTTATTGTTGTTGTTGTTGTTAGAAATAAACAGACTCATTCTCTTCAAATAATGTTTGATAGATACGATAAACAATGTTTTTTCCAGACAAGAGTATAAAATAACTTGACATATATTATTTTCATAAGATGATGTTTTTTCATGAACCTAATTGGCGCACCCAATCACATTTTAGAGATAATTTCTCATATCTCAATCACATTTTAGAGAGAACTTTTCACATCCCGCTTGGGTTTGTGAATAGAAAAATTACGGAACTGATATACAATTTTTAGACATTCAAGGGTTCTCTCTAATTTAAGGTCATTATCGAGAAGATAAGCTGTAATTTATCCAAGACTAATTTGCACGTGTCAATGCATCTAGACTTGTTTTTGTCTACGTTCTTGCAGAGAATGAACGGCATGATTGCGAATTGCCATGATTTTAGGTGTTTTAAGAAAAGGACACAAATGGTGGGTTTATTCTCGAAAAAACTTATTTTTCTCTCTCCTGTATCTAAACACTGCACACAATTGTCAGAATTTTTCAAAAATCTCAGAAGTCCAAAAAAAAGATTTTTCAGTTTTTTTCGAAATGATGCATTTTTGTCTTTGTTGTACGATATTTTTCTACTTGGAAGAAGATGAGGAATATAAAACTGACTTTGCCATCGAGTTTAAAGCTCACTTCTCGCGGGAGAAACAAAAAGTGGATGTGGAATTGAGCTCTTATGTCCCCCTTATGTCATTCCTGTACAATCCTGAGATTCAATTTTACTACATCCGTACTGGGCATCATATTTAGTCTATTGTTGCCTTTAATCTTCTTTTTTTAAGGAATTTGCTGTTTTTAATTTTCATTTACCATTTCCATTAGGGATAGCTTCTTAAGATCGAACTTGTCAATGTGGTATATCATTGTCAACGGTAACTTCAACCAAAGAATGTTGATTGTGGACCTTTTATTTCCTTATGATTTCAAGAAAATTGTGTTCATGTGATCATGTCAGTGGTTTTTGTTATATCCTTAAACCCAATTAGGGTGCTAATTGGTGTCAGGAGGAGAGAAGTGGTGATGGGATGGAAGCATAGAGAGAATGTGCGTGAACAGTGGAGGCATGGGTGAGGGTTGTGGGGGGATGGGTGAGGGGAATGGTGGGGTGTGTGATGGTGTTGGGTTGGTTTAAAGCAAACTCACATCTCTCTCTCTCACTCTTCTCTATTTTCGTCTCTCTCTTCCTCTCCATCAGTTGATCGAGCTCCGGTGGTCGGTGACGAGGGCGGATGAGCAGTCCCCGCGTGAGGCGTGCGGAGGTTGGCGCGCGAGGAGGTTCCGGAGACGATGTTGTGTGAGCGAGGCTCCGGCGGTTTTGTCGTGCTCGAAAGGTATGTTGGCTTAATAGTGTGATTTTGTTGCTCACCCACGTTGGGGTGTTATGGTGGTCAGTCGCGGGAGGTCGGAGACCTCACTCGTGGCGAGAAACGGCGTAAAATCCTTAGCTGACGCAAGGTTGTTGTTGGTCGACCGATTCCTTCAGGTGGTTGACCGGTTTATTGTAATTGCCCGACCTTAACCAACATCGGTCGAACGATGCCTTGTGGCGGTCGATCGGTAGTGCATGTGTTGGTGGGTCAGGGGTTTGCCTGTTGGTTTTCGGTCGACCGTTTCCTTGATTGGTTCGACCGGAACTTAAGTTGCATTATGTTTAGTTTGACCGTTTTTATGCTCTGTTCGACCGTTGATGACTTAGAACTGCTAGGATGCCCTGATAGTTTTCGGTCGACTGGGACCCCTGAGTCGGTCGACCGTTGGTATTGATTGATTTTGACCAGACTCCGGATTTTGACCACGTATCGGTCGATCGGTTTTAGACTCGTGTTCGACCGTTGGGACTTAGGTTAGGCGCAAAGAGTTCGACCATTGCAGACTTTCAGTGTGAGGAAGAGTGTGGGTATTTGGGACGTGTCACCTCCGTGTATGGATCGTGACTTAATGAGATTGATTGATGGAGTCATTGTAGAGTAGCATACCTGAGGAATCGCGGATCCCAATGTATGATGTGCTGCTCATGGAGCCTGATGACCTGGTAGACTTCGGTCCGGACCCGTCCGATGTTGTGTCGGACGTATGTTTGACCAATGATGCTGTGTTGGTGATGTCGTCGATGCTATTTCGGTGATGATGAGCCGATGTTGTTCTGGCTATGATGTATGATGGGCCGATATTGTTCCGGCTATGTTTTCCTCAATTGGGCACCTACTGAGATAATGATTGATGGACCAACCGAGCGATGGCTCCGTTGAGGTGGTTTCGACCATGAAGTTACATATTTGTTTCTTATGGCGCGGACCTGGCGGATGCTCCTTGCCGAACCCATGTTTAGTATAGCCGCATGTGGGGAGCGTCACGTCTTGTTCCGTTAGACCGTATGTACCTACGTTAGGTCTCCGAGGGAGACCCGATGATGATTGTCGGACTGATGTCCTGTTTTACCTTTCGGGGGAACAATTTTCCTAACTATTGATGACATGTCATGCTACTAGTATGATAGGTTCATTTGTACTACTGCATGCATATATGTGAGCTTGGCATACGGGATTTCCTTATGGAAACTCATGCATTGTTGTTGCATGTTTTATTTCAGGACCGCAGTAGGTCCAGTTGGGTGGTGATGGCGGGCCGCGGGCGCACGCATTTTTGGAATTGGATCCTCTCGTTCGGACCACTGAGGTCAACGTGATTACTTGTACTTTCTTTTGTTATATTTGATGTAATCATGTAACTTTTTGACAAACTATGATGTAATATGATGCACCGCTTAGATGTTTTATTAGAAGTAACAGTCTCACCTTTTGATTATTGGTCTCTGGTATCTTGATGATAAATTTTCAGCTGTTTCTTGATGATATAGTTTTAATCCTTTATTCTCCATTTATAGGTTTCCAAAGGTGAAGAATCTGCAAGTGAAGGGGGAAAGCCGGGAGCTGAGTTTCCAGGAGAAACTCTTTAACTGAAAACTCCCAATGCCTGATTATGGATTTTGGTGTCTAATTTAACCAAGTTGTCATTGAACTTAGCTGACTTAAGCATGCATTGAAGAGTGCATTTTTTAAATATTTTGTCAAATTAGCGAGAATTTATCAAAGCTGTCATTAGGAGACAAAATTAGCGAGCTCTGTGTAGTGTATGTTTGCGAGGATTTATCAATGTTGTCGTTGAATTCAAATATCTACCGAATTGGTATTTAATTTTCGAATTACATTCAGTTTTATGCATTGAATTCTTGAACTGTTACCGAATGACATGAAATCTTGTAAGAAAAGGCCAATCCAGTTGATTGTTGTTCCATTGTTCGATTATAACCATTTTTTATGGGAAAATGAATAATAAAAGAGGAGGATCCATTACCTTTTAAATTTTATTGACAAAAAAATATCATTATTAATAATTTGATATTTAGGACTTCGAAATGAAATCCAAATCGTAAATCTTAATCTATTATAACTCATATAATTTATGTTTGTCAAAAATATAAAATAACAAAAAGTTATTTGATATTAAAATCAAGAAACTGGGTTTTTTTTTTTTTGCGATCTGTGAGAAGTCCATTTAAGGCTAGTGGAACCCCATTCGTAATAATATCCTAATATGAACAACAATATAAAATTAATAGTAAATAATAACCATGGTGGGTCCCCAATGGAAACAATATTAGACTATTAGTCATTAGATGTGCAAATCTTATCTTTTTGTATTTTAATGTTGATGGGAGTTTTTTTTAGCCAATGAGTCTCATCTGACTGGTCGGTTCATGGATCCTGCAGTCCAACAATGGTATTAATTATGATTTTTCTGTTTAAAAATAATGATAGTGAACACGCACATCACATTCTTATTAATGCCCGGATTGTTTTGTTGCGGCAATTATGAAACCATCATCCATTATTGGAGGTATTATTTGTCGATTGAATTGAAGCCATGCTTGGAGACACTGGGTTAGTTGGAGGAAAATGTGCATGCCTTATCTCTCCGTATTATTGGTGTATAGATAATTAATTAATTTTGGTCATATCTGTATTTAATTCGTGGGAATTCAAGAAATATTAATACATAAAAAAGGCACGCTGTATTTGACACGTAAAATTCCAAATCAACCTAACACTTTAATGTTATTTAATTTTGAGAGTCCAGATTAGTACGTATATGCCTAAAGTTGGATTAATCAAACTTAATTAAAGATCCAACAAAGTTTATATGTACAAAGTACAAACCATATAATAATGTGACCTCTAAATAACCAAATGAACTCACAAAATTGTTATTACAAATTTACAATAGTTTTTTTAGGGAAATATTATTCGACGTCCGATTTTTACTTAAATCACTCATCTCAATTACCATTTTGCCGTTTACAATTCATTAATACACATTTTGTCTTGTCTCTTAAACTAAGGCTTATGTCTCAGTTTTTCTCACTCTACCAGTACCAACACCACGAAAATGTCTGACGAATCATCTGGATCTGGTGAAGTAAGCCCAGAAGAATAAGAAATTTGCCTCGGGCGTCTGTCTGGGTCGTCGCCCCCATGGTGGGGGTATCCTATCCGGGCGCCGACCCCATGGGGGAGGCGTCCTACCCAGGCAAAAGTCAGCAACAACGTCGATGCTAACACCACCACCACTCCAAAAGGGGTTATCCCTCCCAAGACCAGCAACAGTCACCCCGAGTAGCTCGACTATATAACTCTTCACCTCAGTCGTCGATCCTTGAGCACCGATCATACGACCCTCAACAGGAATGCGAAGGATCTGGACCACGTCATACAACATGATCGTCATCTCTCTGAAAGGCAGGTGGAAAGAGTTAGTGTCATGATGTCACCGCTCCACAAACGCAGTTATCAACGGCAAGGCAGAGGAACATGTTGTAAGGCAAGTGA
The DNA here is from genome assembly GCA_963682175.1 of Triglochin maritima. Classification (NCBI taxonomy): domain Eukaryota; kingdom Viridiplantae; phylum Streptophyta; class Magnoliopsida; order Alismatales; family Juncaginaceae; genus Triglochin; species Triglochin maritima. Next base: position 32,001,773 of record OY821789.1, read on the forward strand.
CCCAATCAGCTATCTGTAATGGATCTCGTGATATCATCACTCAAAACTAAACGTCAACCCTGCAATGCAATACATGCTCTGTGTCGATTATGGTATTTCAAAACCTTCCGATCCTCGCCCTCCCAAATGCGTCTGGCGATGTGACCCCCGAAACTAGGAATGACGTTGTCATCTAAAGGACCACCAGACATCACACCAGTTACGATCCAAGAATCGTCCTCACCCCTCCTCTTCTTCTGAGCTCGGGCATCTGCAGTGCACGAACTCGAATAATCGGTCACAAACCTACCACATATACCCTTCCAAATTACCCACTCAGCATGAAAAAAAAACTATCATGTTGCCACCGTCCTCTACCGTACTGCTCCTCCAACACACATCCTCTACCGTACTCCCCCTGCCTCTCCTCCTGTCGTTCCAACTCTAACTCATACCGACCCTCATCGTCACTCTCCACCTCATCTGAAACCTCATCATCGTCGAATGAATCATCACGTGTCTGACGACGACGTAAATTATTCATCTCCCTCCTAACCGAAGCAGATATACCCCGTCTACGTGAATGACGATGTGTTGAATCCTCTTCGTAAGCATGTACAATGCGTAAGGGTATGGATTTTCCTCTTCCTCCACGGTAATCCGATGACTATTAATTAAATTTTAGAAATAAAAAATGTTGTTAAATAGATTTAAGCATCTAAATTAACAAAATTATTAATTATTTTTACTAATTACCAATTAATACTAATTACTTTTACTAATTATAACTTATAACTAATTTTATAAAAAACATTGGGGGTGCGGGACCCCCCCCCCCCCCCCCCCAACGGTCGGGCTCCTGCGAATTCTCTTCCAAAAAATATTTTTTTTAAACTTGAAATAAATCAGACATTTTACCAGATTCGAATGCATCGGCGTTCGATGACTCATTTCCTGGCTTCCGAGACATTGTTTTTGATGATTATGAGAGGAAGATGAAGAGAGAGTGGTGGTGGGAGAGTTAAATGAAGAGATATATAAGTAGAAATGAGAGGACAAAATGGTAATTTGCATTGACGATTTAAGTAATTTTCGGGCGACGTTTAACAGTTCAGTTTTTTTAAGACGTCTTTTGTTGCCCTTTTCTACAACACCACCTAAGAACCCCTCAAATTCTAATATGACCCAAAAGAAAAGAAAAAATCCTACCTTTTCCCACATCTCCAACTAAGCCACGTAAAAAAATTATTTCTCTTAGTGTGATTGGTTCAAAGGAAGTTAAAGAACTTTTAAAATTTTAATTTCATGACTTCCTTATACTTTGGAATGGAAGTTGAGGAAATCATCACAAGTACAAACACATAAGACCGTGGAATTCTTGAAACTGGACTTACAGAACTTCATTAAGTTTTTCTACTCGAGGTATCTTACTTCCACAGTTCCACTGCAATTATTAACTTTTTAGGGTCTGAAATTTGCAATTATAAAGTTATTACATGTAGTTTTTTCTTCTGATTTATCAGAAACATAACAGGTATTATTTTGTTTTGCGAAAATTGAAAGTAGCCATAGTTGAAGGTATTATTTTTTGGATTCAATTCAAAGCATGGTTGGAGACGTTGAATTAGTGGGGGGAAAGTAGGCCATGCCTTATCATTTTGTATTGTTAGAGTATATAAATAATTTAATTTTATTCATACGTGCATTTCATTCATGGGAATTTATTTAAGAAATATTGCACGTTACATTAGTAATGCGAACTGCATCTGCATACTCATTTTTGTATTGACACATTACCAAACATGTTACAATACAATAAAGCTAGTTGGGAACATTTCATTCTAACATCAAAATCTGAGCAACTGGAGTACAGCTGTTTAGGCCGAAATGTGTTGCCAAAAATCAGGTAATTACATGCTAATTGGTAACCTTCCTGATCATAACAAAAATAAACACGTAATTAGAAAACAAAACAATTAGTACTGCCAGGGGGCAAAATTGCCCACCAATTCACTTTCTTGTTTCAGTAGTTTACTTCAACAATATTAACTACAAAATCCTAAAATAAGTCTCACTAGCATCATAACTTAACCTCTTGAAAGAACTAACTCACTAAATCAAGGGATCATTTGAAAATCCTAATCTACAATTCAAGGCTCATTGTTGGTCGACAAAGGTAACGAACACTGGTGGCTGGACAAGGACGCCCCATATTCTGGTTTAAGTTGTCTTATATTGTGGCAGTCGCTGTTCATTTACGTCCATCTGAAGAGTCCCGGACCACTTTCTACAATTGCCCCCTCCAAGGATCCTGAACTGCTCCTGTCAGACATGCTATCATCCGAATTGCTGTCATTAGGCTCCAGACGGATGCGGTGTGCATTTTCGGTAATCCAGTCACAGACTTCTGGAGTGGATGCCCAATTCGACAACGCTTGCCTTGTTGATTTTCTAGTAAAATCGCTCCATTCTTTTTTCGAGTATTTTCTGACGGGGGTTCGGTGAAATGTTGAATAGAAGTCTTGTTGCCACAATGCCCTTTTTCTAGGCAAAGGAAAGCTCAAACCTGTGAAAAACAATCACCAAAAAATCATCAGTGGGATGTACAAATGAAATTATATTATTATGGTATACCTAATTCTCTATTCGAACATCTGCTGTGCATTATGATACCACCCAAAAATCAAGGTAGTATCATTCTTTGCTTTGTTTATGAAATGCATAATAAAAATGTAGCTATCCATTCCAAGCGAGAATAAAATCCCCAAAACATTGGCTATTGTTGTATCCATTTTCATATTATAAATAGGATGTCAAAAAGAAAACCTTTGAAACTTATAAGTCAGTCACTTTGCGAGGACAAGTGACTTTAACGTTTTTACTAAAAAATACTGCTGTTTCCCCACCAATAATAACATCCACGTATTTTTTGAGGGTTTCTTCCTCCGAAATTGAAGCATTTTTCATCATCAATTAATCATCTAACACAACAAACTTTCAGAACTTTCAAATCTCAAATGCAAACAGGTAAATTGACATTTTGCCCAAATCACAACATCAATATAATGTATTTGATGGCAAGGTAAGTTGCACACCTTGGGTTGCAGATTCAGGTAAAGTGGCTCCTCTTGAACTTGTATTACCAGATCGGCTCAAGAAAACGGCACGTCTGTGAGTAGCAGCTGCTTCTCTTGCCCTCCGTTGCCACAAGTTCTCCTTAGCTTGTTTTCTATGTGAAATAACAGAGCGAATGTAGGATATTTAACATCGGAAGTGGTAAAGTGGACAAGAAGAAAAAAAATATATTAATATCTCTACATAATACATATATCTTTAAATACACGAAGATCAAGCACTGGACTGCAGTTCTAATTCCACACATCTCCGTACAAGGAAATACCAATTTTCTCGATTATAATGTGCATTTTGTAAAAGGCCTTAAGCTATTAAATATTTAAATCTATAAGCTCTCCAAGACAATTACTTACTTAGTAGTGAACCATCTTCCTGTTCGCGATGTAAATATCGAGCAAATACCCCAGCACACAATTAAGGCTGAAAAAGCCAGAACGCTATCGAACGAGCTCTGAAAGAGTAAATGTATAAACAGGAAAAAATAAGAGAATGCATTTTTTTATGAAAACACTATAACACAGTGAACCAATAATTAAAACCCAGGCACCTTATATGCTGATCATCACCAACCTTCACATCAATCAAACTGGCAAAATTTATGTGTGGCGTAATATGTGACAGGGTGTGAGTGAAATTCAGTTTTGGAAATTGTCTCTAACTCCGACAAATTAGAAATGAAATGGAGGAGCCTAACAAGATGAATGCAAGTCATGGAGATGTCCAAAATATCGTCTAAAAAATTTGACTAGAACCAGTCATATCAGTCGAAGAAAGGGTGAGACCAATGTTGTGTCCGGTTTGGTGCAATTTTGCACAATAAGTTGAACCTAAACTGATAATGTGCCCAGTTTGGTGCAGCTTTGCACCATAAGTTGAACCTAAACTGATAATGTGCCCAGTTTGGTGCAGCTTTGCACCATAAGTTGGACCTGAGTATGTGAACTCGGGTCTAATCTTTCAGGGTCTGATTTTCAGTCTGTCAATGTGTTTCTTAACCCTATTCTAGAGCCTTTTAAAACTAGGATTAGACCTAACTAAGATTGGGTTCTATGAACTTGTATAAAAAGGATTTCACAACCCTTATGTCTTTTGCCTTTGGTCATCATGCTGGGATTTTGTGCCTTCACTACGGTTAAGGTTCTCCACCAATTGGTGAGGAAAGATTTTTTAGTGATTGAAGAAGAAAAATAGAAGATGGAGAGGATGATGTTGAGTGTGTTGTGGAGAACACATCGTCTCCATCTTGTACCCCTCGCCAAATTTCCTGTTTCGAGGCAGTATAGTGGAGTGAAGACCCGAATAAATCACTATCATAAAGCATGGTCTCTTGAGTTAACTGATAAATATGGTTAACCAAGAATATTTTAAGCATTGAGATGAAACACCTGCCAGATGAACAACGCAGCTGTCATGCGCATGGCCCACAGCACAAACTGTGATACACCAGAATCAACACTGCCATCATCTGATATAACAAATTTGCGAACTATCCAACACCCTAGAGCTGCTCCAGCAAGTACAATGCCTAGCAAAACAAAACCAGAAACCTGTCCTAAGAAGACAGCAGTTAGTCACTTCAATTGAAAAAAAAGACAATCTATCTTGCAACATGGAATTCCTTTTATGATGTCAGCAGGACTTCATTTTTTATGCTAGAGCTGGAAATTTGCATGTTTAGGGCTGAGAAGATACTACAGAAGTATTAAAATGTATGTAACAGGTACCCCCTTCATAAGAAATAGTATATATAGGATTAAATAAATTGAGCATCTGAAGATAAGAACCCAACTCCTCACTAAAATATTGAGCCCTAAATAATTGAATGGTGTACACACCTGAAGTTGATCTGTATTGATAATTTGATACTACACATTATGTCACTGAGATTTGAAACTAGAGAATCATCCTTTACATCAAACCATTGTTAAATACAATATCGGTAGAACTTTATGCTCACATATATACATTGAAAATTTGGACTAGTTAAACCAAAAGGTAAAGCAATTAAAGGTGCACAAAGAAATATTTTTTAAGGGAGGGAGGAATAGAGATATGTAGGGGAAATTTTAAGTAGTGAAGCACAAACAGAAACGTTATGAAGAAAAATGATTTCAGTCGCTGTAACATGAAAAAAAAAAGGATCATTAGACTTGTCGAGCTTTAAAAATAATAAAACAAGGTCAAACAGAAAGAGTCATACACAAACCAATCATTACTGAAAACTAAGTACTGAAGTTGCATAAGCATCCTTTAAAAGAATACAACGTTCGTGATTAAAAAAAATTAAGATAGTAAGTGGTTTATTATAAGTAAAAAGGAAAATGCGTGTGTTTCCATAGGAAAGTCATTGTGTGCTAACCTGGTTATGCAATTCCTCACCAAGGCCAAAATTTTGGAGAATGGAGTTGATGAACACAGAGAAATATTCCAGCAGATATGAACCAACACCCAGCTGAAAGGCCATCAAAGATTACGTCGCACGATATTACATGTATTGAAAACCAATATAACATTCATCTAACATAAAAAGACACAGAATAACACACCAGTGATCCATAAATTGTAAGATAGAAGAAGTTTTTTCTTCCCATAGGTAGCAATTTCATACCCTGCAACCCAAAGCAAAAGGACCCAGATTTAGATATTGTTTAAGGTTAGCATCCGTGTAACTTCCATTCATCTACGAACAGCCAGCTTCCTCCACCAATTAAGGGTGTAAAAACAACATTGCCCCCAACCAAATGAAGAACTAGATTTAAATATAACATCAGAGCTCACAGCTTCACAGGTGGTGTAGATCTTAGCATGCAGCCTCTACGAGAAAAACTTGATGCAAAACGACATGCATAATTTGATGCCATTGGTCAATGAAGAAACAATAAAATCACCATATGATTTTTAGTAACTGATGTTGATCTTAGTTAAACAAAGTGCAACTAAATACCAAATTGTACCTGGAACAACACAAGCAATACGACTAGAAGAACCCCAAGAACAACAGAACTGCTGTAATAAAACATAGCACATTTACTAACGGCGGGAGCAAGCAGCAGTAGAACAAACCCAATTCCAAGGCAAACAAGACGCCAGTGCTGAGGTTCTGCATTGTAAGGGGTGTTATTTTAACCATGTAAAAAGTAAACAGTCTAGACTAGAAGATATACTTAAACTATAAGCTTTACCTTCTTTAACGGAAATTATGATGGAACCAGGTAACCCATTAGCAAACTTGATGTCAAGATACTTGCTTTCATATGGTGACATAACAGCATCCCATTGCCCCTCTTGAAGACTTTCCCAATCCACATCACATTCGCATAATCCGACCGAAGCGTTCCTATAATCACATAAACATCTATTGATGTCAGTATCAAAGCACAAGTTTGAAAAACAATGCAGAAGTAAAGCAACTATAATGATATCTCCCTGCAAGGTTTTTTTTTGTTTTTACCTTTTAATAAGGCAATAGAGGAAAGTGGAGAGTTTTTGTTACCTATGAAAGCATAGCTCAATTTTCTGATGATGTTTCTTTGGCATTTCAGGAGAAGCTTTAACAATTATATCGAAGGCATTGGCAAAACTGTTCAATTTAACCCTTGATTGGCCACGAAGACAAACCCTTTCACATCTTGCGTCTTCAATGCTTGAGGAATATAAATTATCGGGATATAGAGAAACCTGAAGGATGGGGTTTCCTAAATCAACCTCTGCAATCAATTAGGAACATCAGACTGCACACCCATTTTAGAAGAAAATCTTTGACGAAAAATAGAATTTTAAATAATAGAAACCTCCATGATGAAAAAACAATGTCATGCTGAAATTCAAGACCCAAAGAACCTCCTGGCTAAATAGATTGACCTACATTGTTGTGCAAGCAAAAGGGAGGTCTCTTACTAATTGAATTACAAGGAGTATCGTGCATCAGTTAACTTGTTTCTGTGTGCGTCAAAATATAATACATTACACGACTCACTTAAGTCTAACACAGCCCTGGACTACTACAATGACCTACTTGAAACCATGAAACTTGCAACCTCAAAAGTTGCAACTGAACCTCAACCATCACACATTATTAGCTACAAAAAAAACCTTAAACACCAATACAACTGCTTCAAGCCAAATTCAAGAGCAATCACAATAAATAAATAAATAAATATTAAAATGTCCTTAAGCAAAAAAAACCTCTGAAGCCTAGAAAATTGTTTCTAAACTTAAGGTTTCAAAACATAATTTGCTACAGTTCACAACCCTAAATGGCCAAACTACTTTATGCTTGATTCCGATGCGTAATTACAATAATACAAAATATACTAACAACTTGCAAACACTAAAAATTGCTTCTAAACCTCAAGTTCCACACATCATTAGCCACAAAACACAACCCTACACACCCAAAGACTAAACAACGCTGAAATCAAACATATAGTCACTGTAACACATAACCCTAAAACAATACAGAAAAAGAAATCCAAAACTCACAAGTCCCTAAAAATTGCTTCTATTCCTCAAGTTTCACACACCATTAGCTACAAAACAGAACCCTAAACACCCAAACAACTACACAATGCAGAACACAAACTCATAATCACAATAACAAACAAAACCCTAGAAAAATACAGAAAAAGAAATCCAAAATCTGCAAACCCTAAAAAGATGCCTCCAAACCTCAGTTTCACATATCATCAGCTACAAACCAGAACTCTAAACACTAAAAACTGTAACCCAAAAAGTAATCTAGATAACACGCAAAACCCTAGAAAATGCAAACAAACAAACAAAAATGCCTCTAAACCTCAGCTTTCACATATCATCAGCTACAAAACACAACCCTAAACACTGAAAACTGAAACCCAAAAAGAAACATAGATAACACAGAAAACCCTAGAAAATGCACACAAAAACCCAACAAAAATGCCTCTAAACCTCAGGTTTCACGCATCATCAGCTACAAAACACAACCTTAAACACTAAAACAACTACTTTATGCTCGAATTCAACACCTAACAATAAGCTATTGAGAAGGCGGAAAACAACACCTAATAAAAACAACAATAACACGAAAAAACCCCCAAAAAATCACGATAAGTAGCGAAATGGACCTCGATATGGAGCTTGTTCTGCGGAGGAGAAAGCGGAGAACACGGCTACAAAGGAGAAGAAGCACAAAAGAGAGGAAACGGAACGAAATTTTGAAGAAGGAGACATGTCTCTTGTCTTGTCCCGTTTCGTTCCCTCCGTTTGGAAGGAAATATGAAAAATTATTTTTTTTTGGCTCTCATTTGAAAGATTAGATGAAAGACTTGTGTTGTTTCCGTAAAGAACGTGGGACCCACAATTTCAAAAGATTGCTACGAAGTTTTGCAATGATTTTTTGAAATATTATTCATCCTTGTAAAATTATTTAAATCGTCCCAACAATTATTATTTTTTCCATCACAATTATTTCGTCTCGTCTCTTAAAATAAGATTCTTGCCTACGTTTTTCTCACATTCTCAATTACAACACCACGAAAATGTCTGACGAAGTGTCTGGATTCAATGAATTAAGGGCAGCAAAAAAAATTTGGGTCGGACGTCTAGGTAAAACGCCCCCCATGGGGAGGCGTCTGACCCTCCCCCACAGGGGGCGTTTTACCCAGATGTTGCCCCCATGGGTTTTATATGGTGTGTTATCTCAAATTATCTGAGGTTTCGTTGCAAGATTTTGTAGGATTTTGTCCTTATGTATGTATATGTTTTAAAATTTTAATATAACATACAAGATCGATTTTCATATTTTCAGCAATGTTTTTGTACATCTATTTGTGTTTTATTCTAATAACATGCAACCTACATTTATTAAAATAATCCACAAAGATAGAATCATACCTAAAGGTTCTCTTAAACTTTTTTAATGATCTGGAGTCGCGTTGCCTGCTGAATCGTCCACGGAATTGCCTCTCAGTGTTCACCAAACTCTAAAAAAACTTAAAGAGAAATGAGCTAGTCAATCAATCTCTAACAAGGTTTAGAATCAAGCTAATTACCCATCTTTAAGCTCCTGAGAATCTTATCTCCAAAACTTAAATTTACTAAAAGATTTTCGTGGTGATTAGGAAGAGTTTAATGAGAGAAAGAATTTTGCATTAGTTTTAAAACAAGTAGGAATAGGTGCCCTTTTATAGGCTCCCAAAACATCCTTATCAAGAGCTATTATTTAGTCATAATCCCTTGTTTTTCTCTCCTAAAATTAATCTCTAAATTCCACATAATCACCCACAAAAAAAGTTTTAATTAAATCTGGAATTATTCCACCCATGATTTAATTAATCTCTTAATAATTCAGGCAGAATCGTTCTTGTTCGGTAGACCGAGTATTATTCAGTCAACCGAACCATTCGGTTATAACATGTGTTCGGTGCATTGTGAGCTAGACGGTCGACCGAATCTGTATGAGAAAAATTCCTTAGAAGAATTCGGACGAACCACGTCTTTTAATCGGTCTATCGTTAACCCACCAAAATCGCTCCTGGGACATAGTCATCGGATAACCAGGTCACCTTCGGTCTATCGAAAATACTACTTCTCGGTTGACCGTGCACGCTCGGTTAACCGAACCCGATTGTCCAGGCACTCCAGACAATTTCGGTCAACCAATTGCGCTTTACCCGTTCCCTATTCGGTTAACCGATCCGAAGATACCCCGGTCGACCGAACCATGAACGGTTCCCCGTTTTGACCCCGATTTTACCTTTGTCATATTTTGGATTTATTTCCAACAAAATTTGATCTTTTGGGATGTTTAGCAATTCACATCCTATATATATCATCACATGTAATATTAAATTATTACACCCTATAATATATACCTCATATAAATTTATTATGATTCTAATTATGTCAATTCTCATGACATATTGATTTTAATTAATTCACCACATGTGTCTTATTTTCACATGAAACCCGACACATCATATGAACTTAAAATCAACCTCTTGTTTCCCAGTTTTTTGGGTGTGACCTATAGGAGGATCTAAGCCAAATTGGCAGTGATATTAAACACTTAATATCTCAAACTATAAAGCGGTATCTAGCTACACATTATAGTTACCCAATTAGCATAAATGTCTTTGTTCCACCCGAACCAAAACACGATCCATTTAGTGATGTAAGTGCACCTCTTGTGTCCATCCCTTGCCTCATGATATTATGAATATATACAAAGTAGAAATGTGTCACATTTGTATTATATTCATTTCTTGATCTCTTTAAGCTAATTATAACTATGTGACTTAACTCAAGTCACATTGTGCACATTATAATTTTGCTTTATCAAGGGACCCACTAATATCATCACTCAATTAAGAGGGGCAATGATAATCGTTTGACTAGCTATCTTTTCCAGCACAAGTCATGTTCAACCAATTATTGTCGTTATCACTACACTCATTGGTAGTTTTTGACAATAATCAAATTAAACACTGCTTGAGTGAAAAGATATAAGTCTCATATCTTAGGATCCAAGACACAATAAAACATTAATGACACGAAACACAATTCCATAATGTTTTACTTGTTAGGTCTATTCAATATATAAAAGTAATATTTCCTCTTTTATATACTCGTGTCGTCAATTATTTGTAGAGCTACAACAATCGATGACCAACACGACAATCTTATCTCGGTAATTAATGTTTCATGTTAACTACCATGATTGTGAATAACTTTTGATTTATGTAAACCATTATCCTTTAGAGCTCTACGGTTAAGGACCAAGCGTCTCTTCCTTAACACTTCCAAAAGACGAATACTATAATCAAGGAACAAAATGTTTGTACATTCAATTCATAATAATTGACATATAAAAGTAAAACTTTTAAAACACATTCCTTTCAGATTTCGGTAGTAACGGGTTGGATTACAATGAGTTTTTTTGCAAGTGATGAATATTTAAAAAATTTCATATCCAACAATTTCAAGATCCAAAAATTTCCAGGGGACGCTGCCATTTGCCACCCTCGCCACCTCATCGACGAGGTGGAATGTCGCTCGCTTACCGGTGAGCGAGACCCCCGACTGACATGTCGAAGTGGTAATTGGTAAAACTTTCTGACTTACAAAAAGACCCACTGTAATCCATCGTATTAATACCAAAAAACTTGGAACGGAATCTGAAATAATTTGAGATAACACACTGTACATTTTTTAAATTTTTTATTAAAAAATAGGGGCGTCTAAGCCAGGCGCCTGCCCCATTGGGGGTTCCGATGGACGCCCCCTAATTTTTTTTATTAAATAGAAGTTGGACATTTTACCAGATTTGAGTACATCGGGGTGTCCGTTGTCTCCTTTCCTGACCTTAGAAACGTTATTTTTTTATGTTTATGAGAGGAAGATGAAAAGAGATGGGTGATAGGAGAGTGAAATGTCGAGATATATGAATATAAATGAGAATGGTAAAATGGTAATTCACACGGACGATTTAATTTGGTTTCCAACGACGAATAACAATTCAGTTATTTTTCGACTTTAAAATACATATTAGCATAAGAGAGAAGCTAACGAGAATTTTTTTTAATATTACAATTTTCGAGTAGCAAAAAATACTTTGGTCGTAAATGTGTAGACAAACTCGGGTAACGAGCAGGGGCGGACCTAGGCACGTGCCCACGCCAGAAATTTGAAGTTAATGTAAGATCTTAATCAAAATTAATGTGTGCCCACGCTTCCAATTAGGCCCATTATGCATTGTGAGTGTGTGATCAACTCACAATAGAGTGGAGAGCTACAAACTTATAAAGATCATCCAACAATTAATGATTTCCGATGTGGGACTATTCTAAAATTGTTGTACACTTAAACAAATTAAAATTAAATTACATGTATGATGTATCTTTAATCCCTAAAATTAAAATTTTCTCCAAGATCCCTCACAAACCCTTCCCCAAAATCCCTCCACCTTCCCAACCAAGACTCCACGTCTCCACCACCAAAATCCCTCTCCTTCTCAATCCAGTGATTCCTTCCCTCCCCTTCTCCACTCCTCTGCACTTCTCCACCTTCTCCGTATTTCTCCGTCTCCTCGGTTCCACGACTCCACGACACCGCCTCTCCACGCAGGCTACGCCCCCATCTCTCAACGCCCCTGTCCGCGCCTCCACCTCTCCACGCCTCCGCCTCTCCGAGTTCTTCGATCAGGTACTGTCGTACTGTCTCTCTTGTGCTTGTAGTCGTGGTTGGCAGTTGTAGAAATTGAAATTGTGAGACCATTAAATTGTTATTTGATATGACAATTAGATATATAGGAATTTCTTTACCTTTACTGCTGCAAATGAAGATGGGATTTTGGTGCTAGTTTTTGTCCTAATGACTGGCGGGTAGGGTTCGTTAGGGTTTGAAATGGGTAGGAGTTGGATTCAGGGATTGGTGGGAGAATTCCGGGAAAGATGGGATCTTTTGGGGTTTTGGTGGTGGTGGTGGTCTGGTGGAGGAGTGGGGATGACTTGGATTTTGGGGTTTTGTTGTGTTAATTTTAATCACCGAAAAGTGTAGTACAAGTGAAAAATAAAAAAGATACTACCTAATAATTGTTTTTGATTTGGCTTGAATTTTGTCAAGCACTGTCAAAATTCAAAAGGAACCGTAAGTTTCTCACCACCAAGTCACCAACCAATGCAATCCTGATGGTTCTGGACTCTTCAGTTCCTGATGGACAATTCAATGATTCATAGGGGTTACTAATAGAATCAACAACACCTATGCTGACTTTAATGACCTGGGTGAGACGGCTCTTGAAATTGCTCCATCCAGATGTAGGAATCTAGAAGTTGAGTTGGAAAAAGACACTTACAGGAGTACAGGACTTAAACAGACATGTTAAGAATGAAATATCTTAGGACTAACTAATGATCTCTCAGTGGCGCGTTGGGGTTCTCATTACGGTGCTTTGATAAATTTGAGTCTCATGTTTGGTTCTATTGTTGATGTACTTGAAATTATTGAAGAAACTTCAAATTTTGGGAAAAAAGGAGAAGCCATCATTCTACTGGACAACTTGCAAGACTTGGAATTTGTTTTTTGTTTACATTTGATGAGAAATATCTTAGGACTAACTAATGATCTCTCAGTGGCATTACAAAGAAAAGACCAAGACATTATTAATGCCTTGGATTTAGTGGCAGTGGCAAAACAAAGTCTACAAGAAATGAGAGAAGAAGGATGAGATTCTATATTAGAGCAAACTACCCAGTTCTGCACAAAACATGATATTATGGCTCCTATAATGTCTGAATTTTATCGTCCTCGAGGGCGTTCTCGTAGAAGAGTAGAGAAATTTTCTAATGTGCATCATTATCGTGTTGAAATATTTCACACAGTAATTGATATGCAACTTCAGGAGTTGAACAACCGTTTCACAGAGGGGAGCACAGAGTTATTGATGTGTGTATCGTGTTTAAGTCCTACAAATACTTTCTCTCAATTTGATAAGACAAGATTGCTTCAAATGACCAAATTTTATCCCAAAGAATTTTCTGATTTTGATCTCATTGTTCTTGAGAGTCAATTGGAGACTTATGTTCGTGATGTCAGATCCAATCCAGAATTTGGAGATTTGAAAAGTTTAATAGAACTCGCAGAGAAGATGGTTCAAAAGAAGAAAAATTTAACTTTTCCATTAGTTTTCTGTTTGATTACCTTGCCATTGGTCTTGTCAGTTGCAACTGCAACAGTTGAGAGAGTGTTTTCGGCCATGAATGTCGTGAAAAACAGATTGCAGAACCGGATGGGAGACGAATGGGTTAATGATGCTCTCGTTACGTACATCGAACGAGAGATTTTCGATACGATTAGTGATGAAGTTATAATGAAAAAATTTCAAAGCATGAAACCTCGTAGGATTACCTTGTAACAAACATGTTTGAATTTAATATAAAAACTTTTTTAATTATTATTATTTGGTTGATATATTTTTAAAGGGTGTCCAACCCTAAATATCGTCTTGGGTCCGCCCCTGGTAACGATAGTGTGATTCTTAGTCGCTGGTCGAAATTTACTTGTTCGAGAGTTTTCTTTATTCAACTTAGGCCTTACTTAGTTGGCCACAATTGAATTACACGAAATGCAATTCCACGTGATTAGATTACATTCCCATGAGTTATATTCCATATAATCAAAATACAGTTTTTGGTAACACTAAAAATCACCATATGATTTGCAATGTAATTCAAAAAAAAACTCGATAAATACCCCCCAAAAGTGGTTGAAACTTCGACATACTTCTGCCAATATCGAGATTAAACTATATGACAATATATAAGTAATTTGAAATAACTTAATTATATCACAATGAAATTAGATTACAACCCCAAATGAGATAATCTAATTACATTGAAAAAGATGCGATTGGATCACGAAGTTTCGTGATTATGATCTTCAATTTTCTCAACCAAACACGAGAATGTCATCAAGGTATAATCAGGCGAACTAAGCATGACCTTAATACAGAATGACGTGGGATAGTCCAAAAGGCAATAGAGGTCATCATCTACATGGCATCAAGACTCACGAGGTAGATAAGTGCTTGATCGTAGCGCAAAATGAACCTTTTTGTTTGTTTGGTGTAAGAATTTGTAATGCACGGAAGTCTCGTCGCCCCGACACGAAGCCGGCAAACAACAGCATGGAATGCCTACTTCCCTGGACCGACAGGCAACTCCAAAGCGAGACATCAAGCATTACCGAACTGGATGAAGTAAGAGTAAGCAAGTAAGAACCTGCCTTGTAGAAAGCATGAACCATCTAAGAAAGGAATTTAACTATAGCGATATCAAATAAAAAAGGATATCGAAGATAGTTTACATTTGTAGTGATATTTAAGCTTCCTCTCTGAGGGGACAAAAGGGATATACAAAGTTCCCCTGATCCTTTTGCTAATTATGCTACTTAAAACTCAAAATGTCGATACAAGGCCGACTCCGAGCTCCTCCGCGAGCTCATCCCAAAGAGGAAATAGCATCAGAATGACGAGAACGATGCCCACTGAGATGCCAACTTTCCTCCAGGTTCCAACCTCTGTTACGTCGTTCAGGCACGGTTTCTCCATTGTCCTCTGCATACAAGAGAAGAAAAACTATGGCTATTAGGGATTCCAGTGCCAAAACAGCAAACCATGTCTCAATAATCGAGAATCAGCGTACCTGACAGATTAGTACATACAATCCCCAAGGAAGAGACAATGGTCCAGCAATCTAGACCAAAAGAAATAATAATTTGTAAGATGATGCTTCTGATTAATAATAATTCTGAATCATATTATTAAGACAGATCACTGTAATAGCTTGATTTTTATCAACAAGGTAATTACCACTCCGAGCCCAAGCAGTAAGTACGTTCCTAAGCCGAATCCGACCAATACATTCTTTCCAAAAGCACCCTGCAGAAACATCAGATTGTAAAGTGGCTGTAGATTAGGATATAAATTTGGAGCGCTCATAGCCTAAAAGGTTGTACATCATAACAGGCTAAAAATCAGAATAAAGATGGTACTGCGCACAAGGCATGATAAAACGGGCTCGTGAATCGTGAGCATTGACCGGTGCCAAAATTCGATCAATTTGTTGTGCTCAAGTTACCCATGGGAACATCATCGAACATAATGAGTAAAACCCTTCACTTATGAACATCACTATACCAGTGTTTACAATGCCCAATTGTCAACTGAATAATCCAGAAAGTAAAATAAAAGAGGCACAACACAAAATAATATTGAACAAACATTATTCAATGCCAATTTCGTGCACCTTCATGTTTAGAGAATATAATATTTTTTGGTTGTGAATGTGATCCATGTTCAAATTTAGCCCCTCTGAAGTTGTTCTTGTTTCTAGTTATCTCTTGACTAATAGATGAGACCTGTATTAAAAGATTTACTTTTGTTCGACTCAACAGCACAAGTGGAACTTAATGTCCTACCTGCACTGCTCTTCCACCATCTAGACACCCAACAGGGAGCATGTTCAAAGCCGATGTCGTCAATCCACACCTGAAACAGATACTAACAATAAGCTAGAGCTCATGAAACAGTAAGCAAAAAGAGACGACAATAAATAGTTTACTTCACCAGCCGGCAATCATGAGAGGGTGGATTGAAACCGTTGCCGCATGCATAGCCCTGCAAATTGATATTAGTTGAGATTATGTACGGAATTTGTAACAAATATTATAATACTATAATAGTGACATGCCATATATACCAAAATAAAATCATTTCTCAAGTCTTAAAGCAAGTACTTATCATCATAGGTTTCCCATGCACACGCACAGACAAAAAAAGGAGCAAGACATCTGTGGTTGCCAATTACTTGAAAAAATAATTCTAAAACAGAATATTATTTTTCTTTTGAATGTTAACTCCAACTCACCCTGTGTGATTGTGTCCATTCCTAATGGAGTGAAAGATTTAAGTTATTTTTTGGCTTTTGGTTTACAATGGACTAAATCAACGTGGTTCATATAAGTTATCTACGATTCTTATTTATATTAAATTAGCAGAAAATTCTTTAGGCATCAGATCACGGGTTAATCGGAAACATCTCTATGACGTTGGTGTTAACTCCAAGTCACCCACAAGCATAAACCACCAAACAAGAACGGGCATCCATTCAAACAGTTACATGAGTTGACGAGTCAGAAATTCTCCAAGGCCATGCATGTATGGGTAAACTGTGAAAATAAATGAAGAGGAAACTTACGTGTAACCAAGAGTAGCTCTGCTAATCAGCCCAAGAAGCAAGGAACCTTGGAATAATAAGCTTGGGACCTGTACCAAGTCCCCAGTGACATCTGGGTTTGATGACAATGAAAGGCCAACTAGAAACATCGAAAATGAAAGTGCTGCACCAGCCAAAGGACCTGCAACAGAGACGTCAACCAATGTCTTCCGGTCGGGGAGAATAGATTTGAACTGCAATCAGCCACCAATATCGATTATTGAAATAATGTATTAAACCGGACATTGCCAATCAACTTGAAGCATAGTCTTTTGTCAAATATAAAATAAAAATGTTAAATATTTCCCAAGGATCAAGTTTCATGTTATCGATGTTACGATTTACAAAAAGGTTCATTGACACCTAAGAAGCACGGAGACGGACACGGACACGACACGGGGATACGACATTTTTCTAAAAAGTAGGACACGGACACGGCATTAAAATTATAATTAAAAATTATAATATATATAAATAAAAAATAATATACTTGTAAAAAAATAATTACTCATAAATGTTAAATGTTCATAATAAAATAATATACGTTGTTTCGGATTGCTTCCTCATTGTCCATGACAAAAGTAGTCATTAGGCGTATTCTTAAAGGGCAACAAACTGATTACTACCCAATAAAATAATATGTTTCAATGGTTGTATTGAAACCAATGTTTTAAAAACCGAACCGAAAACTGAACCGAAAACAGCTCGGTTTGGTTCAAAGTGGTCGAACCGATGGTTCAACCTGGTCCAACCGATGATGACGTCAACATGACATCAGCATTTTGTGAACCGAGAGTTGAACCGAACCGACTCCGTAGCGACGGTCCAACCGAAGGTCCGACCGATTGAACCGATTTTTCCTATTATTTTTTAACATAATAAGTAATAACCAAGTACCTAAACTATGAACAATTCAACAAAAATTATCCATTTGTAAAATAACTTAATTAAAATCAGTAAAAAAATGAACAAACATGTAACTAAGTAATATTAGTCTTTCTTCTAACAAATGAACAAACATTTACTTCAACATCTAAAGCAGTAGGGGTGGTAGATTGTCCTAGAGATCCGCCGGTCTGCCGACCTTGGTGGAGATCGCGAGCGGTGGCGGTGCGATGAGTGGTGGACCGGTGTAGATCGCGAGGGTGGAGGTGTGGTGAGGGGTTAGGGAAAGAGTAGTAAAAAGTAAAAATCTTAGAATTTGGGTCAAAATTGAACAAAAAATAAAACAATAAAAACCAAATTTTGTTTAAATTGAAAAAACCGGTTTTTTCGGTTCGACCAAACCAAAAAAACCGATCGGTTCGATCGGTTTTTTCGGTTTTCTTCGGTTCGCTTCGGTTCACGAGAGAAACTGGTTTTTTTTACCGAACCGACCGGTTTGCTACCGGTTCACGGTCCAACCCGGTCCGACCGCCGGTTCGGTCCGGTTTTTAAAACATAGATTGAAACTTCCTTGACCCAATGGTTTATCTTCTTCTTCTCCTCTATATAAACATTCTGGTACCGAAAAGGAGGAAGAAAAAAGTCAAAAGTCAAAATCGAGACCAAAGAGTGTCCAATGAGTGTCCTAGCCGTGTCCGAGTAGTGTCAATGAGTGTCCGAGGAGTGTCCACCACTGCGAAATGTCAAAACTACCCCGGACACGCCACCTGGCGTGTCCGAGGAGTGTCGGTGTCCGACACGGCCACGACTCGGACACGACAACCATTCAGAAGTGTCCGTGCTTCCTAGATTGACACTTGAAAGCTTAGATTACTGATATTTTTCATAGGAACCCACTTATAAGAGAAGACGTTCCAAAGTTCCTATTTCATTTTGGAATTGAATTATACACAAATAGCAGAAATCATAAAAATCCCACCTAAGAAACAATTTGTCTGCATCAATACTTTTTTTAGAGAGGCTTTCAAAAATAGGAAGCATATGATTGTCAACTAGGTGAATGCTTGTATCTGACCTGAGTTATTGCACCAAAACTGCCAAGAGTGATATTGGGTATGAGAAATGGAATACCCAGTTTCACTTTCTGGGGCAGTGCTGCCAGAAAATGCCCGGCCTCCTAAACACCAGATTCACGAAAGGAGGTCACGACAAAAATTTATTTAGTGAATAAAAAGTGCTACTAGTACGTAAAAAAATAATCCAACAGAAAATGAGAATAAATCTTGCCTAAGTATAACTTTGAACAATGATATAATGTGAGAGTTTTAGTGCTTTACATGAAACAGTTGAACTCCCAAGACTCCGTATGCCAATGGTAAAGCAGACTCCACATACGGGACTAGCAGCTCCATATCAGGGGGATCGGTGGCGTTTGGGTCAGTGAAATATTGAACAACATCTGGTGGGAGACTCTTCAACTGTAGCATTCAGTAATAACCAATGAGTAACACATATAATGAGGATAAGAGTCAATCAAAAGAACGCAAGCAAGTGCACACCTGAGAAGCAATTCCCAATTCCACACATGAGCCTATAGTTAGAACGAAAAGAAGAAGAGCTATCACATATTGCCAAAGTGTTGTAGGTCCAGGTTCAGAGACTTCTTTCCGCAGCAAACCAAAACTTACACGTGGTCCACCACGTGGGTCGGGTCCTTCTGAATCAGGTTCCTCAACCATAAACAAATTGTACTTGTTGCCCGTGACTTCAGTAAGTCGCTGCCGTAGTGTAGCATAAATGTCTTCTCTCTTTCCTCTCAAGTTCCCGATGAAAAGGATGCCCTCACCAAGGTCGCCAAATGGCTCCTCCTTAGTTACCCAAAATGTCGAATACCCAAAAAGCTTTTCTTTGATCAGCTTCACATCGGAAGGATCTACTTTCTCAGGTCCAAGCAGTTCCATTAGTTTAACGGAGTCAACCTGAAAGCTTTTGTAAAGCCGCTCCTCCGTGGAGATACCGGATGTCTAAAAGATGAGTAATATGATAAGAACAAACAAATAGTTTAAAATTGTGGCTCCATTTATAAGAAAAAAACAGGTTGTACAGATTGCAAATGCTTAAAAGCACAAGTTTGTCATCCTAGTCTGAGCTTCTTCTTGTAGGCATTCAAATGTTCAATATCACCCATATTCGGTTTCAGTTCATTATTAACAAAGTTGAACTACTTTAATAACCTCTTAGCAGAACTCAAGCTAGCTCATTCAGAGATGTTTCATTAACTTATTCAAAATAATTCACTTCCTGAGCTCTATTTGTGAAGTTTCCACTTCTTTAAGGTTTTATTGACATATTTTCTAATATAATGCTGAGAATTTCTTGTTATTTTTGTCTTTGGTTTTTGTATGTAGGCAGACAGTCTTGTACCTCAACTTTTACATATTAGTTGATTTTGGCCTTTATTAATTAAAAATTACAATATTCAAAGTTATGAGTAGCTATCTATTGTTCAAATATGTGAAATCCAATTATCAAATGAAAATATGAAATGGTGATATTAATTTAATATACACATCTATCGTTTCAGTGTGCTTAGCTACTGAGCTGGAAAATTATGTGTTTCAGTTAACTTAAACTTGAATGAACTTCAGACCAAGTTGAACTCGTGCTGAACTGTACCTGATTTATTCATTTCAATTTGAATTGACCACTCGGATTAAGTTGAAACTCAAGCCCACCTCAACCAGATTCGGTTCTTCAAATTCTAATCAAACTTGAATGTCCCTCATACGAGTCAAACTGAATTGAAAGTCTACTGAATTCAGTTTGTTTGAGTTCAAATTGAATTTTCACAAGTTGAAGTCAAGCTGAACTCCACCCAATTTAGTTCATTGAATTCTAATGAACTTCAACAAGCTGCGGACAAAGTCAACTCAACTGCACTCTATTCAGTTCATCTGATTATGAATTGTACCGTCGGACCATGTTGAACAGAAGCCGAACTTCACCAAATATGGTTCGTTTCAATCATAATCGAATTTAAACAGGCTTCGAACCAAGTCAAACTCAACCGCACCCTACCCAATTCAGTCAATTTGAATATGAATCAAATCCTCAGACCAAGTTGAACTCAAACCGAACTTCACCAAATTCTCCACTGGAACTCGAATGCACTTCAACCCAGGTCGAACTGGTGCCAAAAATCACTCAACTCAGTTGAATGAACAGCCTTAGACTGCATAATTAAGTTGAGGACTTATATTAATACATTCAGCTGGCTTAAATTCGAATAAACAACTAAACTCGAACCAATTCAATTAGAACATCAGCCTTATAGACTTCATAACTGAGTTCGAAACTTGCATCTATATTAAAATAACAACCAAAATGTTTATAAAAAAAACAGTCAGAACGAGAAACAACTTATTCTACCAAGTCAGACTGGACTTGAATCCTACCAAATTAAGCTCCTTCAGATTCGAATTGAATGAGCTTCATTCAACCCAAACTCAACCAAATCCCAACTGAATTTAATTCAAACAGCAACCTTGTACACTTCATAATTGATATGGAACTTATTGTATGCTTGAAAAGGAATATGGGAGCGAAAAGAAGAGAAATTGGGAGAAAAGAACAGAAACCTTATTTCTCTTCTTTTCTTTCTCTCATTTTCTCTTGCTTTGATAGACACGGGAGAAATTAAAAGGATGATCGTAAATTGTCTGAAGTATCCTTTTTTGTATCATTACATTATAGTTTTATTTAGAAAATAATAATATCAATTTAGTCATAAAACTACAATAATCACTCTCTCCATTTCTCTCCTATTAAGTTGTTATCTAAGTTAGAGAAACTCAACTTTCTTTTCTCTCCAAATACCAAAATACAAAAACAAACAAAAATTACCCTTTGCTGCGGAATCGAAGTGGGTAATTCCTCCACCTTCAAATCCTCCCTCTCGGCCTCCTCCGTCTTCTCCTCTCCATCCCCACCACTCCCCCCAAAACACCTCAACCCCACCCCTCTCCGACCCATCACAGCCCTCCGTCTCTCCGACCCATTCCACCCCACCAACCCAACCAAAACCCTCCTATTCGACAACCCAAACCCCAAAGGCGCCGCTTTTCCGCAAAATCGGGCCCCGGAAGGCCGAAAAAGCGGCGGAGAGCGCAGGTTGGGGAAGGAGGTGATTGGAAGAGATGCCATTTGGGGTCTGGGAGGGGTGGAGGACCATAAAGTTGGGATCTTTAGAGGAATTTGGGTGCGTTCATGCTTCGATTTGGAGGAATTTGGGTTTTGGGGAAGAAAGTGGGGGAAGAGATGAGGAGAGTTTGTTTGGATGAGGACTGAAAATTTTTTTTCTCTTTTGAAATATTATTATTATTTTTCGAAAAATTACAAAATTATTTAGAACTTTTCGTGGAATTGGAAATATGATTATTACTGTATAAAGCTTGTACAAATAAAATATACGCAAATTTGTTTCCCAAAGAACACAAAATCGTTTGAGATTTGCTTTTGGACCGAGTTTTTGGTGAGAAAGTTGACTTTTGCAAGCCCACCACATCGAGCATACTTATACAAGCTCTATATCATAACATTATGCAGCTTTCGGTGACTTCTTATCACTCACATGCGAACAGTGCTCCGAAATCACAGTTGAGGTCGTTTCTACTAGCTTTTTTGTTTCGACGTCCAACAACCCCTCCAATTTCGTTAAAATTACCACTCTACCACACAATTGCTCGCCGAATCTACCTTCTTCCTCCTTCCTCCCCTTTCAACCCCCAACCAACCTTATACAGAAACTCTCCCTCACCACCAAACCTTTCCCCCAAAACAAATCCATTCCCTCTAGTCTCAAGCGGTCGCACGCGGTGAGTGAAGTTTTCGTTGGTAAGTTTTTTTTCGTCAGAATTTTTAAATCGTTCTCCTCCAGTTTCCTTTCTTTATAAATATAAACCCTCACTCACCTCAGGTGGTTGGTGTGATTGTTGATCCTAGACTTCCTTTGTTCTCGTGAACCACCAGTCGAGGTTAGTTTCGCCATCGTCGACCCTGATCTGTACTCTTGCATGTCGTTGTGACTTTTGTAGCGGGCATTTGCCTTTTGTATTACGTTTTGTGTCCTTTTTATCTTCATCCATGTCTTGTTAATGATTTTTTGAGATTCCCTCGTTTACCACCTTCTTGAAGGTTCCAACCTCCTTTATCCATTTTCCCCCACCCACCCTCAATCTTTTAGTCCACTTCATTTTTCATTTTACGGGTTGAAGTAAATAGAAGTTGTCTTTTTTGCAACAGTTGTTTGAGATTTTTACAAACTTGGTGTATAGAAAAAAATGAGGTTAGTAATTCTTAAGGAAGAAGCTAGATTTGATCCACTACCTCCAAATCTAATTTTCTTGTTTACGTTTTGTTTTCCTTTTTTCCGCACAATTTTTAATTTATTACCATTCCTATCGTTGCCTGATTTTAATTTTAATTTCTAAATACTTATTTTAATTTTGTGTTTTGTAAATTGTGTAATCATAAAGGTCATGGATGTCGTAATCAACCTGTTAAACAACTCGTGGTACAATTTCAATCAGGACGAAATGGTTTTAATTTGTGTTTTCGCATTTCTTGTGTTCAACCGGGGTGTGGGGTTGAACAGTAGAACTTATTCTCGTTCTAGGAACCTTGCTCACACAGCTTCATTTACAGGTTTGGAAATAATTAACGACATAAGGACAGGACACTATTGAATTTGTTACCATTCATGTAGAATGATGCCCAACGTGTTTAGTAGGTTGTGCACTATCATGCGTGTTAAGTCGTTGTTGGTTGATTCGCGACATGTTAGTGTAGAAGAGCAAATTTACATTCTTCTAAAGACACTTGTGCATGGTGACAAAAATAACTCCTTACAAGTCCAACTACAACATTCAGGGGACAAAATTAGTAGATATTTCAACTTAGCATTGCATGTCAGTGCCCTGGGTTCCCATAGATGAACAATCGGTTTATCAATCGGGACGACATCCACAAAACCTAACCCAAAATGTTCTTGGTGTATGTGATTTCGACACGAGGTTCATCTTTTTCTCTGCTGGCTGTGAAGGTTCAGCCCATGACTGTAAGGTTCTTAACCACGCTCTGTCTAACCTGCTAAATAATTCCCACACCCCTTGTTGAGTAAACAAATAACAACCTACAATTCTAATTATCAATTTATTTTCTTTCATTACTGAATTTTTTAATATCAAACAGAGAAATACTATGTTGTTGACGTCGGGTACCCAAACAAAAAAGGTTTTCTTTCACCCTATCGGAATATGAAATATCATGTCTCCGAATTTAGAAGACATTGACCAAGAGGAAAAAGAGAAGCATTTAATCAACTTCATTCTTATTGCGCAATGTCGTCGAGAGAGCATTTGGTGTTCTAAAAAAAGATGAAATATATTGAATCTTATGTCGCCACATACTCTTGTAAATCAAGTGAAGATTGTGGTGGCGGTAATGGTATTATACAATTTCATAATTCATCAAAGAATGTCAGATCATATTTTAGAAGATGGCATGAATGACGGAACTGAAGAAATGGGATTGGGTGGAAACTCATACCCTCAAAGTAGTATCACTCAAACTGATGATAATGCAATGGCAGTCTTAAGGGATTTCACAGTCAGATTACATCTACTAGAGGGTTGTAGTTGTTTTCAGATTATTTCATTGTTACAGTATGAACCGGTCGTTCTTAATTAGTGGGATATGAATGCAGAATCTTTGTTTATTGTATGTTGCACTTATTTGTTATGTCACTGTTTAGGAAATGGATGATGAGACTTCCAACTTCCCTAAATTACCAGACCACTACACCCAAACACCGACAAGTGCCCCAACGATCAGCATAAATCCGAAAATTTGTCCTCAACTCTCACATCCCAGTTTTGGTAACCCTTTAGTCCGACCACCCCAAAATGACAACAATCTTACAACCCCTATATTTGGGATGCCTAACATCCACCCGTTTGGATTTACGAACCCTGGAAATAATTTTGAATACTTGGGTATACTATTGCCCAACTTTGTACCAACTCAACGTAGTGTAGGCTCCTCAGTTCCATCCACTTCATTTCCTCAATTTTCCCAATATAAGAACTTAGATAGCAGCCCAAGTTTTGATAATTCAAACTTATTCCAAATAATTTCATGCCACCACCCTAAATGCCTCCCACTTTGTTTGTTGGACCCCAATTTGATAGGAATGAGCACTCAAGCGATGAAATTTCCACAAGTAACAACCAAAGGGAAAAGGGAGAGAAAGACAATGACCGAAGGCATGTTGGAGAAACTAGATGCATGAAACTTTTCTGAAACTTGGTACAAGAAGGAAAATTGGAAGGCTGGGGAGCACAGACAACAATTTTTTGTTTCAAAATTTCACCAAGCTTTTCAATCAAACTTATAATGTGAATTACAACTGGAAACAAATGAAAAATCATTGGGACACCTTGAGACGTGAATACGAACGGGGACCGGTTGGGATGACGAGAAATGGATCTACACAATGACGGATGAGCGATGGCAAGATTACTTTAAGCTTCCACTATATTTATAATTGTTAATTATATTTAAATTTATTCTTATTTTAAACTGGTAAATTGAAGTACACCTTAATTGAATTGCATATGTGGAAAGATGCAAGTGTTTCAGAGATGGTACCCTGCTATTCGAGACAGAGTGTATTGAGTTATTTGCAAGGTCTGTCACAATTGGGAATCTGAATCATTGTCCGACAAATAGCAGTGTAGCCTCAGCATCGTGTATGTCCAACACCGTTTTGTAGCATGGCCAGGCAATCAGACTTTGATGTCACTGGACCAGCTACTACTACCCAAGGTGGGGACATGTTATATACACCTACTCCCAATAGGAACAAAACATAGAAGTTCCATTGGAGATCCATGTGTCGTGCAGGAAAATTTGGAGCGTAGTTTTGTATTTTAGATTGGTTTATTTATGTTCATCGATACTATTAAAGATTTGTGTAAAATGATAAACAATAACTATAAGTTCACTATATATTTTTTAAAGTAGGAATCATGCCTTTTAATCCAAAATGATGAATCCACTAATAGCTCGAAAATTCTTATCGAGTAAAGTCTAATCCGACATCTTAAAAAGAGTTATTGGCACAAATCAAAATTCCTCTGTGTATCTAGTTTGTCTCTCCCTCTTGTTCTCGCACAGTGTGACTCTCTTTGGCACTTAGGGCTTCTACCTCCTCGCCGGAGGACTCCCGCTGACACTTCTACCCTTACTAAACCAAGGGAGCCTTATTCTCTAAAGGTGGGTGGTGCTCAACTCTCATCTACTTTTCTCAGGCGAGGAGAGCATTGAGGTTTCACACTGCTAGCCTTATCACCAAAAATGGTGAAGTGATCACTAGAGAAGATTGAAGGAGAATCTAGTGTACTAACAAAAGTACTAGCTTTACTACCTCAACATTGTTCGGTGAAATTAATTAACTAGCCTCTATAACCAAACAAAGATCCTCAAAGAGCAGGAGTTCATATTCAGTGAGGGTCAACATAAATATCATCATTGTCATCTTAACACCAAGGACCGTCGTTGTCATCAGAGATAGTCTCAATATCGTCGACGATATTCGAGGAGTGTCACCAAAGAAAGTTATCGTCGGCGATAACCTCAATATTGAAGGAAAGTAAAACGAAAGGAGAGGGAAAACGAAAACAAAAGGAGGGGAAATCACGAAAACGGATGAGGAAAATTTCAACGTACATTTTGAATATTGATATAATTCAATTACCCATTTTGAATATTGATATAATTGAATTTTCAAAGAACATCTTTGTTAAAACCGTTGGTCAACAACCTTGTACCAAAAAGTTGGTCAAGGAAAGTATTGTGGGAAAGATGCTTGAAGAGGTTTCAACTTGATTGTTGTTGTAGTTGCCAACAAGCATCACCCTAAAGCTCCTAGCACGTGCCTATCACATCATCAATGGTAAAGTTTTGAATACAAAACTTTGCGTGGATTAATTACAAGAGAAAAGAACTCTTGGAATTGTACTTAAGAAAGATTTAAACCAATGACCATGTCAATCAATCTCATATTAGCTGGGAATTTGAGTGTTGTCACTGGTAAGCCTACGACAAGGTCTTGGAAGTTGTTGCTTGCACGACATCTCTAAATCAAACATTATATTTTTTTGACATTGGGGGATGGACAAAGGTAAGGAGATGTCCCACGAGAAACAAAAATGGCAGAAACAACAGTAAATCCAAGGGACAAAGATAGTATCAAAACATTGTATGTTTGTGCTCAACAGGGGTATGTTAGACGTGAGTGTACACAACGCAATAACGCACCACCAGACCACCACAAACAAAACAAACATAGCACTCCTCACCATTACCACACCATCATGCTGCAATACATGCCCACGATCAAGCCAAACTTAGTCTATTTCAATAATCGCCAGAAGTTCAAGACTTGTATCGTGGCGAAATGGAAGAGTGGTATCGTGATAGAAAGGGACATTGGGAGAGTCCTTAGGCTACATTGTCCAGGTCATGAAGGCTGAAACTTCCAAAGTCTATCGGCACAAGTGATCTTTTTCACTTGTCCTTCGGAAGCGGTTGCAAATGAGATGCAAGAGACAACATTAACCACTAAAAAGGGAACAACTTACCATCGTAAACGATGGACTCGGGGAAAGGGAGCGGCACGGAAGCCAACAAATGATAGCATTTAGGTTTTAGTCCGAGGATCGCCCTTGGATCTTTGGAGCCTGAATTTCTTTTATGACATTGCATCTGCGTTTGGAAAACTCGAGGAGATTGATGAACAACTCTCAACAAAATCGTGATTTCTGTGGCACGTATCAAAGTGAGGCCGCACAACAACAACAATGTACCTCGAATGATCCCACATCACGATAGGAGGTATGTTTATGAAATACACTTTGCACCGGAAGAAGGCCTGGTGAGCAAAAAAGATCGAATAATCCAAATGTTGGAAGGACTAGACCTGGGAATGCTAACTCGTCGGCAAATCGAAAAGGAGGCAAGAAGAATCAATGGAACCTCCACGACAAAGAAGCATGGAATGAGGAGCATTTTAGTGATGATGGTAGTCGGGCAACCTGGAAGATCAAGAGGGATAGTGTGGAAGGGACAAATATG
Organism: Triglochin maritima; assembly: GCA_963682175.1. Lineage (NCBI taxonomy): Eukaryota > Viridiplantae > Streptophyta > Magnoliopsida > Alismatales > Juncaginaceae > Triglochin > Triglochin maritima. Next base: position 32,029,717 of record OY821789.1, read on the forward strand.
ATGGCAGACTCCGACAAGAATGCTTACTCACCATCAGGATGTTCGAATGTTCTGCAAGTCATGCCTAAAGAAATGCGAAAAGTAGACCTACTGACCACTAACACCTCACTACAAATTATGTATGGTAACTCTATTGCGGTGAAACAAAATAAGATAATGGTCGAACGCTGATCACTACTTCCACCCGCTGAAAGTAACTCGCAAAGAGTGGGTAATCAAAATGATATCATCGAGCAGAAAGCGAACCAACTTTCTCTTGCCAAACTTAGCTCGATTCTCAGAGAGTTCATGGCCTCTCCAAAGCGAGGAGGTCAGGGGAACATTGCTAGCTTCCAAAATTTGCTGCAAATAGCAAAAGGAGAGAGTACTTACACTAAGCCAATGAGAGGGGAGACAAGTCAGCGCACACCAGATGTGAACTCAAAACCCTAGAAGCTAGCTATTGTGCACAAGGAAATGAGACTACCCCAAAGAGTGGGGAACCGATGCTAATGGACGTGATTGTTACTCAGGAATCTCACTTTACAAACGCTAGTAGAGGTGGAGCTAAGCATGCACGTAAGGACTCTCAATTAGCTCCAAATGAGATGGGCAATAGTAGCCATGCAAACAATGACATCTTGAGGAACAGTACCGGGCTAGAGTTCAATCCAAATCTAGGTACACCATCACATGCACCCAACTTAGTATTCCAGCAAATGTCTAGCAATGATTTTGATATGGCTCGATATGATAATTGTTGTAAAAAATATTGTTGATGCTCATAAACAAGTTAAAAATAATGGTTGTAAAAATCCTAGACAACTTACTGGGCCTAATTTTGACACTTCTTCAGGGGTGGAAGAAACAAATCCCTCAAACTATTGTGAGGGTAGTCTTGGTCAAAACGACCAATTGATTGACATCATATCATGCATATATTAGTGTCTTATATTCTCTATTTTGAATCTAAGCAATGCTATATAATCAGTTTTATGTTTAAGTTTCAAGAATAAACATGTTTGAGAAGAAGAGACACAAAAACGACCTAAACGCAAAAAAAACAGAATTGTAAGACTTATGGACTGATATGCAAGAGGAAACGACCCAGATGTAAACCAAAAATACCAATAAGCAAATCGAGAAACTTCACACCATCATGAGGAGTATTTTGGCAAATAGATCCGGGCCTAAACTCCAGCAACCAACTCAGGTGCACTACACATGAAGAAATCAATCCAGCAAAGTGTCATCCACGCCAGGGCTGGATCCAAGCAATTCAGACCACCAATTGGCGGTTGGATCTTCTCCATATCTGATAAGGTTTAGTGGGGTATTGTATTAGAGTGTTTTATATCCATTTATAGTATGTCATCAGTCCCACATCGGGGGATTGTTCCTGGTTGCCTTTTTCCATTACTATAAATAGAACTCTTCCTCCTCCCTTGTAATGTACTTCTTGTTTGGTGGTCATTCTCTCTACTTTGAGTAAAGTCTTGGAGCAAAACTCTAGTTGATAAATGCTACTTATAATGTGAGTGATGAAAAAAAGAATATTTTGTTAGTTTCATGTCTTCTCTTTTAATTCGTGCATGTTTAGCCTAATTTTGTTTTGTATTAGTAGAATTAATTAGAATGTTTCCTTTTCTTAATGTAGTTGATAGTTTAATGAGTAGTGAGTAGTTTCATCCCCCTTTGGGGGTGGAGTTGATGTTTATACATGTCATGAAGATTGGGATGAATGTTATCTTTTGCTTTATGGGATGAATGTGGGTGTATGTTTGTTTGAATAAAGAAAATATTTAACTTGATGGTTTCTACCATAATCATTACGTACATCTCATGTTTGTTTAAGTTCTCAATAACAAACTTGTTTATGCTCATATTAATCAACTAGGTTAGTGATTTGGATGATATGTGTTGTCACAACCATTTGGTACTTTCTATTCATAAAAACACAACCTACACTTATGCCCTATTGAATGCATTCATCACCACTTTATTTCTTGTGTACACGCACTCCACCCATTGAGGGCTTTTCTTTCTGATCCTCATCTTGCTTTGATATTGCTTAGTTTAGTTTGTTTCAATTCATCTCGCTTTCGCCTTCTTTGTTTGTTGCTTACTAGTTTAGTATAGCTTAGTTTAGTTTAATCCATTTCTTCCCCCCTTTATTCCCACTTAATTTCTGAAGAATAGAGCTGACACACCCCCGATAGATCGACTCGTACTTGCCACGTCTTCACCGACGGTCGTGCACTTGCGGTTAAACTTAATTTCAACCACCAATCCCTAGATATTATGCAGTGGAATAGTTTAGAAGCCTTTAAACATTTCTGTAAAGGATAAGGGATCGCCCTGAACGATCATGATCATTATAAAAATTTCCTAAATTTTCTAAGATCGAGACAAGGGTTGCCTCCAATCGATCTAAATTTGTTGGATATCATGGTGCAAAGAGCACAAATGATACAACTTGATTCACAAGATTCTTAAATCTTGGTTCTTAATTCTTTAATTTATGAAGATGATATCTTGGAATGTACGAGGATTGGGAATGAGTAACAAACGTAGAGAAGTTAGAAATATTATCAAAACTATAACGCCAGATGTTGTTATTCTACAAGAAACAAAATTGGCTACGACCAATGATAGGCCCCTCCAAAATCATGGGGGAACGATTATCACTAATTGGGTGGCTAAACCATCACTAGGAGCTTCAAGATGAATTTTAGTAGGTTGGAACGACCAAGACCATCATAAGCTAAATCATAGGAGCGAGAGTTACTTCATCTCAATTATGTTTGAGACAAAAGGTTTTGCTTGAAAGTTAATAGGGGTATATGGCCCCTGTCTTAGCTCCTTAAAGCAACATTTTATAAATGAACTTGAAAATCAAGTACCACCATCAGGGGTGGGTTGGATTATAATAGGTTATTTTTAATCTCACCAAAGATAGCTTAGAACGAACCAATGCCTGCTCAAATACATCGACAAATCTCTTTGAGGAGTTCATTGAGATACAATCCTTGATCGATGTAGGTTCATCTAATGTTGCTTACACATGGACAAATATGCAAAATAACCCGACATGGGCACGACTACATTGATTCCCAGTGTCTGCTGATTGGGAAGACAAATACCCATTTACAACTTGCGTAGGGGTATCTCGGGTAACCTCCGACCATATACCACTTGTATTAGACACTACCGACATCCAAGTTGGGGAAAGACCATTCAAATTTGATGATCAATTGCTAGAAAAATCTGAAATTCATCAAATTATAAAAAATGTGATAGAACGAAACAATGGACTTTGGCTACATAAAACATTACGGGAAGTTAAAAAGGCAGTCAAAGCACACTTAAAATATAATCACATAGACTTGCCTCATGTCAGAAAAGACAAAATAGAAAAAGAGATATTAACACTCAACCAAAAGGATCAAAATGATGGTCTTAGTGGGAGCGACCACACTTGGATTAAAACACTTCGAATCGAGCACGATAAATGCTTAGAAGAAGAGGAAATATATTGGCGGCAAAACACAATCGCATCATAAAATCAATGGACAAATGTGCAATTCAAAACCTCGCATGACTGAGGAAATTGTGCGACACTTTCAAAATATATTCAATAGTGGTCGAACATTCAAGATCCATATTTTCTGGGATCAGGTAGTAAACAAGAAAATAGAGGACTCGAACCACACAATTGCACCTTTTGAGGAAGCAGAAATTAAAAAGGCATTCTTCGACTTAGCACCTAGCAATGCCCCAGGACCAGATGAATTCAACATCAGATTCTTCCAATACTTATTGCAAAATATAAAAGGGCACATCTCACATTATTTCCAAAAAAATTATGAGATAGAAATATTGTTAAGAGAATTTAGGAGCTTTAATCAATGTTTTATCGCGCTCGTTCCAAAAAAGAACACGATGGAGAGTGTTAAGGACTTAAGACCTATCTCACTTATTAGTAACTCATACAAGATTTGGGTCAAGGCATTGGCAAATAGACTCGTGCCCACAATATCTAAGGTCATACTATCGACGCAATCAACATTCATGAAAGGAAGACAAATCATGGATATGATCGTATCAGCACATGAATGACCCACTTATATGCACAATGCAAGTAAACCAAGCATACTTCTAAAATTAGAATTTTTTAAAGGCCTTTGATAAAATATCTTGGGATTTCTTGTTGGCCAACCTTCAAACTTTGGGATTCCCACAGTTGTGGTGTCAATGGATCGAAACTTGCATTAAAACCGCAAAAACTTTAGTACTTACCAATGGCACACCGGAAGGTTACTTTTACAATCAAAATGGGCTACGACAGGGAGATCCTTTGTCCCTGTACTTGTTCATCATTGTTGCAAACTACTTAAGTCATATGCTTCGTTTAGGTTTACAAAATGGCCTAATACATGGTATTAAGATTGGAACTCAGAATCTAGAAATATTAAACCTTCAGTTCGCTGATGATACCATCTTTTTTTAAGTCCAGAGCAAGAAAATATCATCAACATCAAAAGAATTTTGGTGATCTTTGATGCACTTTCAGATCTTAAAATAAATTTTGAAAAATCAAGTATATGTGGAATCAACTTGCCTGAGAGACAGACACAATCTTTGCAACGGATTCTAAGTTGAGGAACCAAACGAATGCCTTTTAAATACTTGGGTATTCGACTTCAACCTGGAAAAGGACCCAATAAATTTTGGGACCCGATAATCCAAAAATGAAGAATAAAGTAGGCAATTGGACAACAAAAACATCTCCATAGCAGGGAGAATTACAATGATAAATGATGTATTAACACTGATAGCAACATATCATACGAGTTGTTTGCAACCACCGAAAGGAGTTATTGAAGAGATAGATGCAATTCGACGAAATTTTATTTGGAACAACTCTTTGGAGCAATCCAAGGTTAAAAACCTTGTTAATTGGAAGAGAGTGTGTAGACCAAAACACATGGGCAGAATGGGAATCATGAATCTTGAGATTCATAGCCTTAGCTTAAGAGCGAAAAAACTATGGGATCGAATTACAGAGAAATAGGATTATGTCAAGACATATTGAAGTACAAACCCCATGTGAAGCTAGGGCTTTTTCCGAAAGAAAAACGAAATTGCTCACCATTTCTAAAAGACCTAATCGACATCATACCATTGATATTCAAATTTAGCCAAGTGGAGATTGGGAACAGGAAAAATACTCTACTCTGGCATGATAAGTGGATGCATGATAAACTTCTTGCTGAAGATTGGGAGGATCTATTTGTATTGTCTAAAAACCCTTGGATTTCATTAGCCGAGCACAAACCCGCTCAACCAAAATTGGCTCAAGAAACATTTTGAGGGTGAGCTTAATACTTACTAGTTTGTCGCATATACTCTATTATCATTAAGTTCACACCAACAAATGAAAAGGATAGTAGAAGATGGATTCAAACAAAAACATGGACATTTACAACCAGTTTTTTTTATAAACTATTGGTGGATGGGGGGGAGAGAGAACCCCAACAATGCGATTAACATGGAAGACAAAATGTCCGCTAAAAATCCAGGCATGGCTATGGCTTCTCGGGGAAAATCGAATACTAACTAAAGTTGCACTTAAGAAAATCAATTTGGATCCAACATGTGTGTTTTGCGGCAATATGGAAGAGACGTTTGATCACCTATTTTATCAATGTGACTTCTTCATGCCTTTCTGGGAAAAAGGAGCAGGAATTCACTTAAACCTAATGTCAAGCAATAATATAGCCTTCAGGTCATCAGTCGAAAATCAACTTGATTTGAAGAAAGAAACCTGGACGAGCTTAATCAGTGCCTTCCATGGGGCATGTGGTGTGAAAAAAATGAACGATTTTTTAGAAAATCAAGTACCACATTTGATTGTATCATAAATAATTGTTTCGAGTGGTGTTTATCTTGGACAGATCTCTGAAACGTGGGGGAGACGAGTTTGAGCATGAGAAGATCAAACTTGCACGTGCGAGTTTCTTGTCTGACCACACTATTTCGGCAACCAACCTACTTCCTGCACTTATGGTAACAACCAACGCTACCAACCCAGCACCACACCAGGTAGTTGCTGCTATTGCGGACAACCAAGTGGTTATTGACCCATCGCCTAGCAAACTTTCAGAAATTTATCATATGACCAGGATTTATGATGAGACACAGGAGTTGGAGGTGATAGGGGCAACACACAGAGAGATAAACACTACCGAGAACTAGATCGTGTGCTAAGATTGTTCTTTTATCCATGTGTTTCTTTTCTGCAGTTCTATGTCTTTTACGGGCTAGGGTTCCATAAAGGAACAATTTTGTAAAAACTTTTTGTGATGTTATGGTTCACGACATCTCAATTCTCAACCTTCAAATAATTTAAGCACAAAATAAATAAAAAGACATCTAAAAAAAGAGAAGAAGATAAAGATGATATTCAAGTTTTGCAAGTAATAAAAAAAACCGTGAGTTGGTGATGCGCGAAGGTGCGAACTCGTCAAAGCCAAATCCCTTGGGAAGCGAGAACAAAGCAAAAATATTTTGCAATTCACGCCCCGTACAACTCCTGGTTCGCAACCGTCAATTTGAAGCGTACTTGCTACGAAAAAAGAAAATGGAATGCTAATAGTGATAAGAAGGTAGATATTGTACCTACCCTTAATTAACCAAGTTGATAATTAATGTCAATTTTCAAGATATGTTGATAATTAATGTTACTTTTTAAGATACGTCGGATATTCTATCTGCCCTTAATTAACGACGTCTGGGCACTTCTCGGGCGTTCTGTTTTCTCTTTCAGTCACGTCAGCTTCTCTTTCTGTCACGTTAGCACAAACAAACTCCTAATTTTTTCTTAACCACACCCAGAAATAATTTAAGTGTCCTACATTCTCTCATCTTCACGTCATTTGACGATCAATTCTGGGTAAAACACACAAAAAAATAAAAAAATATAAACAAATAAAAATATTTTTTCACAAAAAAAAAACATTTGAAAAATCGATTTAAAATATTTTTAACATATTTAAAAAAATATATATAAAAAACCAATCAGGGGGCATGCGCCCGGATGGAAAATTGGGCGGTTTCCGCCCAATTTCCGGGGCGGAAGATGTGGAGCTCAGAATGCTGATGTGTCAGGCGATTGTCTTCGGACGCCTGATATTTTTGGACCGGTAAGGATGCTCTAATGTCATTTTTCAAGATATGTTAGATACTGTATCTGCTATTGGTCCAGGATACGTACAGGGCCCCATTTTATTATGAGTATGGAAAATGATAGAAGTACGTGGGTTGTTTTCAGTACGAGAGTTTGCCTCCAAATGTGTGTGCAATCGATGATTTTAATTAGTTCTTGTAAAATGTAAATGTTTAAGTTATTCTAAATTTGGAAGCAACATGAGACTTTTGGAGGGTTGCTTGAAAGGAAGTTGAGCTTGTCGATCGAGAATGGTGTTTGAGTTTTTTTTTATCTTTTTGTTATTTGACATTAGAAATATTTATTATTTTATAAGATGTAATTTACAAAAAAATAATGTAAATAATAACGGAGTACATCTTACTAACGATAGAGGTGTATACAAGAATAAAACTTGAGATCCACAGTGCACACATGTAAATACCAAAAATATGGATGTATGTGACTAATTATGATCCGTTCAAGATGCACATAACCAATTCACCATTTTTTTGGTGCAAATAAAAAGTGATCGTTGAATCAACAACTTACAGCGAACGCAACTAGCACTAATGAATGTGTAAAATTGAAGAAATTGTTGACCATGAGGAGGTTGTTGTGAGTCAAATTCAGCTTTTTCCCACGCTTCGCTATATAGTGGTTGCGCCAATAATGTGATCCATCCACTAAAAAGTGAGAGACACGATTGTAAAAAGGGAATCCATACTAGGCCGGTACTTAAATTTTAATTGCTTTCAAAAAAAATTCATGGATAATAAACCGTTCAGGCCCTTCTATTCTATCACTGTAACTCTGGTGGGGAATAAAAAATTACGATCATTGAAAGAATTTGGTTCTGTCCCACGCCAAATATTCTTACTTTTGTATACTGTGAGAAATTCTAATGAGATATATTGTTCCTGTTAGAAGATCTTCTCAAATCTGTCTTATTATACATAAATATTCATCTTCTAAGAAAGTCTATTACAACTTGTAAATGCCCTTCTTTTAGGTTTTCTTAGTTATTCTATATTTGGCATGAAAAGTTTATGCCTTTGGATTACTCATCTTTGTTAAAAGGCAAAGCTAGATGAACTAGAGTGGCTTTTTGGATAAATATTTAAGGCTTAACTATTTATTTTTTATTTAGTATGCATGTATAATTGTGTATTTTGTTCCCTTCTTATATTTGTTGGGGTCTTAAATATGTTTAAATGTTCCCTTTTGTATTTATCTCCCTATGATCTGCCGAAAATGGTATCTCACATTTAATTCATCTAATTAACGTGTGATTTTTATTATTTCAAGTAGAATTCAAGTTCCAATCGCCACTCTATCAGCGGAGGAGTTCAAGTCCTCAGAAGTTCATACAAGCAGAAAGTATGATGACTTGGTTACTATGAGTTCAAATGTTGTTGATGCAACCAACATTTTGTTAGGTTTTGTTTTAGTTATTCGAATTTTCTACACCAAGAAGTTTTGGCCATCATTGATTGCTTCTACCATTATGTAAAATTTGCTTCAGATTTGATAGAGATTAAGATACTATTTATTGTTGTTCCTTGGCTCTGTTAAATCCTAATAGTTTGTTTCATTTCTTGTGTCTTATCTGCATATAAGGGTGAAGGTTGTGTATGCCTTGTTCCTTCTTCAAATGAATATTGTTGTCTTGAACATATTATTAAGAGTTTTAAGTGTTTGATTCCAACGTGGTTAAGAACATGAGACTTGTTTCTCAAATTCTTGAACATATGTAGTAGTGAATTATGTAATATTTGGTTGTTATTCTTGTGATAGTAGAAAAGTTTGCATGATTTATGAGGCATCAGGCTAAATTCATCTTCAAATTGAATTGAGGCAACATTTTTTCCAAACCAAAAGCAAATTTGATAAAATCGAATAATTTACCAACTTGACTTGTAGTTGTGCACAAGAGTTAATCAAATGGGGTTCGCTAGGTTAATAAATCTCTAATTTAAATAGCCAAAACTTTAACGATCTTCTAACGCCAATTACATTGATAAATGGGAAATTCTACAAGAAAATAAATCAAAAGTTTAGGTTTTTTTGTCTTAATCTATGTTTTGATGATTTAACTAACATAATCTTAATCACAACCAAATGTAGTGTAACACACAATATGCATAGAATATATATTGTATTGTGCTAACATCTACATGTAATCACGACTCAATAAAGAATGAAATGAAGTCAAAACATGTATTCAAGTTATTTGAATACATGTAATTTTGTCATTAATTGAGTCATAAGAGTCTATGTAAACTTGAGCATACAAGAATAGTAACCTTTCACAAACACACTACGTTCATTGTAGAAGTCACACACCAAATTTCATATCATTTGGACTTCAATAGATCACCCAAACTTAAATAAGAAAATCACTCAAACTAAACTTCAACCTGTTTTTGTCAAACGGTCGACCAAAATGAGTTTCCGTTTGACCGTTTATACCTGTTAACCGGTACACCAAATGTGGTTTTACCCAGTTCCACCAGTCAACCTATTTTGACATTCCGGACGACTGTTTACCTGTATTTTCAGGATGACTGTTATACTTGTATTCTCCAACGATCGTATTCGTATATATTCACCTAACCCCTATTATGTATTTGGTCACTGGTCGAACGTTGCCAAGCAAACAGTCGACCAGATGTAGACAAACTTGTGCGCCCAGAGTTCATGTTATTTTCAGTCGGACGAACTTCCTTTTGTGTTTGACTGTTAACACTTTTACCCTGGCCAAAACCCTCAGAACGGTGGACCCCTGCTAGTTTTAGTTCGACCGTTCACTTAAGTTGTAGTCTTTGTGTTTGACTGGTTTGTACTTCAGTTCTAACGTTTTCTTATTTATAAGGAAACAGTTGACCACCTTGCCCGTCCTGGTAGATCGTTGGTGTCCTGATTTGCTGAAGTTTAGTTTTCTATTTTGTGTATCTTACACAAATCTTTACAAAATCAATCCCAACGGTTATATCTCTATATGAGCTAATAAATAGAGGTTCACACTATGGGTGAGCTTCGGTTCGGGACCAGACCGAATTTTAGGGAAGGTCCAAAACCCGAATTTTACTCACAAAATCTTGGTTCGGTCCGGGACCGGACCGAAGACCAAATTTTTGGTATCCCCCGGACTGAAAAAAATTCGGTCTGATTCGGTCCGGTTCGAGCACCCGGATCGGACCGAAGTTTGCTCACCCCTAGTTCACACACATTATTTATACAACTCTCCTACTTTTATTTGCTTCCTACATCAGAGAGAATTCTCTCACTCCTAGAATCTCAAATCCTACATACTTCAAGTTTAAACTTCACCACTTGACAAAATTCATTATCCTACTCAAGTGTGCTCAAAGTTAGAGTGTTGATCCTCTTGTTCTTTTTACTGTCAAAGTGTAATATGTGATCTCGACCCGTAACGGTGATCATTCCTTTCGGGTTGTGAAAGGAAGAAACTATGCTCGACGAGGGTGTTCACGAGCTTGATTTGTAAAGCCTTTATCTCCCAGGCCAAAACGGGAATGTGGGTGTCGAACTTCTATAAAAATCATCTTGTCTTTTATGGTTTGCTTTCCCTTTTTCTACTTGTTCTAATTGTACCAATACCAAATCGAAGATCAAAAGTTGGGTAATATTCTCAATCCTCTTATTTAATAATTGGTTCTAATTTAGGAAATTTCATGTTTAAACAATAACATACATCATTGTTCTTAGGCATTAGTGAAAGGGGGAGCATATTGTTGTCTTTTTGGCTAATAATTGTTAATCCATTTTAATGATTAACTAACATATCAACAAACACATGTATTCCATTAAAATCATCACATGCATATATTGTATTTCTAACATTTCAGGAATCAAGTTGAATCAAGACAAGAAATCAAGAATGAAGATTAGATATGTTTATATTTCTTGTACTTAGGTTATAATGTAACTTGGCACTTGAAATATTTGATGGATTGCATTTCTTGGCCCCTAGGGAACCTATAGAAGTCTACAATTAAGTTCATATCAATTTGACTTCAATAGAAAATCAACGAAACATAGAAAATCCCTTAGAACAGGATTTCTGGGTGAATCGATCGACCAGTAGAACCATCTGGCTCGACTAGATTTCAATAGACAACCTTTTGTTTCCCAAAAGGTCGACCAGGAACCTCATTTAGTTCGACCGATTCAATATCTGGTTTGAAGTCTAAATCGATGGACCGAAATCCCTTTACCGTTCGATTGTTTCCTTTTGTCAACTGATGGAACTCGGTTCAACCGATACAAATCATCACACTTATCGTTTGTTGACACGTGTCTCGGTTAGTGTGACAACCGGTCGATCGAAACTTTATTTGGTTCGACCGATTGCATTTCCATATTTGTCATAAATACAATAGTATTTTACAACGGTCGTATACCTACACTCACCTAACCCCTCATTTAGATTTGATCTTTCGGTCGACCGAAACCCTTTTAACGGTCGACCGGTTCATGAAACTTCCCAACTCCAGGACTTACTGGAAGTTTCCAGTCGAACCCACGATCCATTATGTTCGATCATTATCATGTTGCACATATTTATCTAGACCAAATTTTCCAAACGGTCGACCGAACCTAGTTATCTGTTTGACCGTTCACTTAAATTCTAGCCCAGTTGGTTCAACCATCTGCACCTTTGCTCAACCGATTACTTTATTTTCACTTACCAGTCGACCAATTGACTTGATACGGTCGACCGTTGGTGTCCAGATTTGTGTCCTGTCCTTCATTATTATGTGTATTCTTACACAACTCAATATCATTTTAATCGCAACGGCTAAATTGAGTTTAGAGCTTATATATAGAGCTAAGAACACATTTCTAACGTCACCCAATCTTTCTCCAAACTTAAATTTCATTACTACTCCCAAACTTGCTCTAAACATCTTTGTGCTGAAATCCTTCCACTTGAAATCACTCTCTTTGATTGCATCATACATTTCAAGTGCCCAAGATTAGTTTGCTAAAGAAAATTCTTCAAGAGTTGTACTAGCTTTCAGAGTGAAGCTCTTCTCGGATTGTGAGAAGGTGGTCAAAGCTAAGCGAGGGTGTTCGTAAAGCTTGTTGTGTAAATGCTTGATCTCGGCCCGCAACGGATATCAGATTTAGTGGAGGACGCAAAGTTGCTCGAGGAAGAGCATTTCGTAAGAGATGACTAGGATCCGGTGGTGGATCCAAATCTCTATACATAAATCTTGTGGTTTGCATCCCTTTACTTCATCTTTATTGGTTTAACTTTTAATTTGACACAGTTGTTTTAAAAGATTGTAATTAGTCTATTCACCCCCCCCCCCCCTTTAGACTAATATTAGGGTCTAATGTTATATCATCTATTTAAGGGGAAGAATTATGTAATTCTAACATTTGCATCTTATGCTTTTAATGTTTGCATTTTGATTGTCAAAGAGAATGAGCATTGGGACAAAAACATCAAGACTCAAGACTTGTAATCAAAGCTTTGGACCAAAACTTATAATTTTCTATTTATTGAGTCCGTAGGAAAATTTGTAAACTTGAGCACTAGAATTGCCTTGCATTAGGATTCTGTCCCAGCCAAGTTGGGTCGACCGAATGGCCAACGGTGGACCGAACTGCCTTGGATTAGTTTTGGAATTTACTCTCTGGAATTGTCGAAACGGTTGACCGAATGGCAAACGGTCGACCGAACTGCCTTCGATTGGTTTTGGAGTTTAGTCTCTTGAATTGTTGATTAGGTTGACCGAATGGCAAACGGTCGACCGAACTGCCATGGATTGTTTTGGAGTTTACTCTCTGGAATTGTCAAAACGGTTGATCGAATGGAAAACGGTCGACCGAACTGTCTTGGATTGGTTTTGGAGTTTAGTCTCTGGAATTGTTGATTAGGTTGACCAAATGACAAACGGTTGACCGAACTGCCTTTAACCACTTTTGGATTTTACTTCAACGGTCACATTTGAATTTGCCTATTTCGTCATCCGACAGACAACGGTCGACCGAACTAGCTTAAGTTTGAAAACAACCTATCTTTCATGTCCACCATAGAACGGTGCACCGAACCACTTTTGGTAAACTGAAATCTCTATTAGTTAAAATTGAGTCATATTATGAAGCAATCAAACGGTCATCCGAATGGACTTCAGTCGACCGAACTAGCCTAGAATTTTTCCCGAGCTTCAAGCAAACTCTTGCTTCTCATTGGTTCATAACTCCAACTCCCCAACGACTCTATTAGCTTTGAAACCTATATAAGCCTCATTCTAGAGACAAACAGGAACTCTACACTCTCAATTCATCTATACTCTTTGTGCTCTCATTTCCCAAACCTTCAAAGCTCCAAATACACTCAAAGCTTCATATTCACCACTTGCATATTCATTTAATATCAATATCCAAGTGTGCTCAAGTATAGAGTGTTAGATTCTGATTCAACTTCCACATCAAAGATTCACCAAGTTGTAAAGCTTCGAGGAAGCTCTCTCTCGGGTTGTGAGAGGAGACACGAGCGAAGCGAGGTTGTTTGCGAGGCTCGGTGGTTGTAAACAGCGTTGATCTCGGCCCAAAACGGAGATCAGTTTGTGGAACCGTAAGCGAGGCTCGGAGGATCGAGCGAGGCTTGCGAGGAGGACTATGACCGAGTGCGGTGCCGAACCTCTCTGACTCTGGTGTCGTCGATTTTGTGGTTTGCACATTTTTATTTCTTAATCTTTTACTTAGTGTTTTAATTCCGCATTTAGTTCTTAATTAGAGGGTCATATATCCCAACAGAATGATGAAGAAAGCTTTGGGAAGTGAACAAGATGAAGGAGGTGGGGAACATAACACATGATTTCCATAGCCTACCAACCCTTATGTTCGAAGGACGAAGGGAGGGAACGACAGGAGAGGAATTCAGGATGGATTTTTGTGTTTGGATGGTAATGGTTAGTGGTGGTAGGGGTTGGGAGAGGAAGAATGTGATGAAGTTTTGTGTGACTTTAGAGTTAGGAATTTAGGATTGTTTATATATTTGGGTAATTCATGGAAAAAATACCTAACTTATATGTATATTTCATTAATTTAAAGAATAACTATATATAATTATATATGGTATATAAGATTACATATACGAATACGAATGTTGTACTATAAATATTTGATCTTGAATTGAATATTATATAGATCAGATATACCAATAATCATACCCGTCTCACGACTTCACTGATAAGACATGAACAAGGTGTTACAGGTATATTTTTCTGGAATGCTCACATTCAAATAAAGATTCTTACAAATTTTCAGACGGACGAGCATACCCAGTATTATCTCGAATCGAATGTCCATACTCCATATTCAATATTGAGTCCTTATACACGGACGCGGGCGTCACGGACGCGCCCTACTTGGCTTCAAAAAGTGGAGGAGTCAGCGTCTACTCGGATTGCCATGTCACGCTTTCCTTCCGAACGCGGCTTAAATTGTTTTCAAATTGTTTTGACGGTTTTCGAAGAAGGACGGTTCGTTTCCAGATTAGACAGCGGCAGACACCCTACGAACGACGGTTCGGATACCGAGGAAGATAACATATCCAGACCTAAAGGGAGACTCTCGCTTTCTTTCTTTCTTACCTGTGAACGTAGGAAGCGCACCTGTGAAGCTTTCCCGACTTTCTTTCCCTGTGAAGCGCACCTTCTAAACGATAATGGAATCTTCAACTCCGGCCGTCGATATCGAACACGTCCCAGAAACGGTGGGTCTCTAATTTTTTCTTTCCCTGGGTCGTTATTTTTTCTTTCCCTGGGTCGTTTATTAAATTTTTGGTTTTAGGGAACCACGTACTACTTCCGGGAATCACGATGCTCCTGGAAGGTCATCCGAAAGCAGTTTGACCGGATGAATAAGGTGGAGAAGGAGGCTTTCCGTAGCACCCCATTCGGTCACTTCCTAAACCTTCCTAACATTACGACGGACAACGAAATAGTCGGTTGGTTCGTCGAGCACTACGATACGGAGGAGGTGGGGCTGAGAATAGGATCAGGGGTAGTTCCCCTTACACCGGAAGACATCGCCCTAATTTTGGGGTTACGTACGCATGGGAAGGCCGTGGTGATGGAACCATTGCGCGTCCAGAAGCGAGACGGGGTGAACCTTGACAACACCCAACTTTTAGTTCATCTCATGGCAAACAGTACCATGGGCGAGACGGAGGAGTACGTTCGTCTCCTGATTTCTTTCATCTTCAACAATTTTTTGTTCTATGATGGAACGCTGCGACCGAAGGAATGGTTCATGCACCCTATGAGGAACATCAAACGCCTAAGCAGCTACGCATGGGCAAGTGCAGTTCACAAAACCCTGGTTGGAGGCCTCGAGAAAGCAAGTTTAGAACTGCAGGAGAGGAAAAAGGCAGGGAATTTCATAATGAGGCAGGGGAACGTCGAAGGTTGTGTTGCCATACTACACGTAAGTTTTTGTTCCTGCTTCACACTTCCTCTCTTCCTCTTTTTTTGTTTTTGTTCTTTTCGGAAGACGATGTGTGTCTGTTCGGAATACGTTGTGAGTCTGTTCGGATTAAGTGGTGGGTCTGTTCGGATTAAATGGTGGGTCTGTTCGGGTTAAGTGTTCGGTCTGTTCGGATTAAGTGGTGGGTCTGTTCGGATTAAGTGGTGAGTATGTTCGGAATAAGTGGTGCGTCTGTTCGGATTAAGTTGGGTGTCTGTTCGGATTAAGTGGTGGGTCTGTTCGGATTAAGTGGTGAGTCTGTTCGGAATAAGTGTTGCGTCTGTTCGGATTAAGTTGGGTGTCTGTTCGGATTAAGTGGTGCGTCTGTTCGGATTAAGTTGGGTGTCTGTTCGGATTAAGTGGTGCGTTTGTTCGGATCTTGAGAATCCTGAGGAAAGAGAGCCAACAACAACCACCGGGGAGCAACGATTGCGGCGCCTTCGTTTTATACTGGATAAGGTGCCTAATGTTCAATCTTGACCCTACGAAGGAGAAGGACCCCAATACCATCCACTCTATCAGGGGTGAATTGGCGGTCATGTTACTTAGGGATCGTCGGTTGTGTGTGCAGGTCTAAACAGACAAAGATATTTTAAGTTTTGTTTATTTTTTGGTTTACATGTACAAAATGTTTACATATTCAGTTCACAAACTATTTACATGTAAAAATACAAACATTACCAATGTCATTCTTAACCTAACTTTATTCCGAACAGACAGTCTTCTTATTCCGAACAGACCCACCACTTATTCCGAACAGACTCACAACTTAATCCGAACAGACGCAACACTTAATCCGAACAGACTCACAACTTAATCCGAACAAACGCAACATTTAATCCAAACAGGCTCACAACTTATTCCGAACAGACAGTCTTCTTATTCCGAACAGACCCAACACAGAATCCGAACAGACGCAACACTTAATCCGAACAGACTCACAACTTAATCCGAACAACCGCAACATTTAATCCGAACAGGCTCACAAATTATTCCGAACACAGTCTTCTTATTCCGAACAGACCCACCACTTATTCCGAACAGACCCAACACTTAATCCGAACAGACTCACAACTTAATCCGAACAAACGCAACATTTAATCCAAACAGGCTCAAAACTTATTCCGAACAGACAGTCTTCTTATTCCGAACAGACGCAACACTTAATCCGAACAGACTCACAACTTAATCCGAACAGACAGTCTTCTTATTCCGAACAGACGCAACACTTAATCCGAACAGACTCACAACTTAATCTGAACAAACGCAACATTTAATCCAAACAGGCTCACAACTTATTCCGAACAGACAGTCTTCTTATTCCGAACAGACGCAACACTTAATCCGAACAGACTCACAACTTAATCCGAACAGACAGTCTTCTTATTCCGAACAGACGCAACACTTAATCCGAACAGACTCACAACTTAATCCGAACAAACGCAACATTTAATCCAAACAGGCTCACAACTTATTCCGAACAGACAGTCTTCTTATTCCGAACAGACGCAACACTTAATCCGAACAGACTCACAACTTATTCCGAACAGACAGTCTTCTTATTCCGAACAGACGCAACACTTAATCCGAACAGACTCACAACTTAATCTGAACAACCGCAACATTTAATCCGAACAGGCTCACAACTTATTCCGAACACAGTGTTCTTATTCCGAACAGACCCACCACTTATTCCGAACAGACCCAACACTTAATCCGAACAGACGCAACACTTAATCCGAACAGACTCACAACTTAATCCGAACAAACGCAACATTTAATCCAAACAGGCTCACAACTTATTCCGAACACAGTCTTCTTATTCCGAACAGACCCACTACTTATTCCGAACAGACCCAACACTTAATCCGAACAGACGCAACACTTAATCCGAACAGACTCACAACTTAATCCGAACAAACGCAACATTTAATCCGAACAGAACCACCACTTATTCCGAACAGACCGAACACTTAATCAGAACAGACCCAACACTTAATCCGAACAGACTCACAACTTAATCGGAACAGAACCACCACTTATTCCGAACAGACCGAACACTTAATCCGAACAGACTCACAACTTAATCCGAACAGAACCACCACTTATTCCGAACAGACCGAACACTTAATCAGAACAGACCCAACACTTAATCCGAACAGACTTACAACTTAATCAGAACAGAACCACCACTTATTCCAAACAGACTCACAACTTATTCCGAACAGACACACCACTTAATCCGAACACACACAACTTATTCCCAACACACCCACAACATATTCCGAACAGGAAAAACTTATTTCGATCAGACACAAGTAAATCTGAACTGAACTTGTATAACAACCATTTACAGATCAAAACAGATCAACAATTACAAGTTTCTTGGTTTTACAAGAACGGGAAAAAACAAAAAAATGTAAATTAAGGAGGAAATTCCTCGTAATACAAACTCATGTCCCAATCGGAGAAATCAGGATATGCGGGTTTTGGTGCTACTTCGTGAAGCGGCGAAGTAACCTTCATCTTCCACTTTCCCTTCTCTTATTGGGCGTGTTTTTTATGGCTCTTTTTAATTATCTTCTCAGCTAAAGACACTCGACATCTAGTCGGCGGTCTTCCTATACGTCTGACCTTTTCCGGATTAAGGACCAATGTACCCGAAGACTCAGGTTCATCAGGTCGAACCAAGTTTTGTGTAGTGTGCATACGTGCCTTAAGCATTTCAATACACTTCACGGCCTCAATATACCTTTTGTGGGAGATGAAGGCTTCCTGTGCGATCCAAACGGCACGACCCATGATGTCGTCGTGACGACGTAGCGCATCCTTCGCCATTACACCATCGTCTGGGTACGTCTTATCTCGATAGCTCCTTCGAATATCCTTCCGCCATCGATTAAGGATGTAAGAGTCTGGAAGCAATGCATTAGGATTCAAGCGTGCAAGTACAACAAAAACGTGGCAGCATAGAAGCCCAACGTGCTGAAACATTCTGCAATCACATGTAAAATTCATGGATGTGTTTTGTACTAGGAAACGTTTCGACAGTAGCTGCTCACCAGCCAAAACACGTTCAGATACCTTGTACTGGAATGTTTCATTCGTATTGAACTCCTCTGTTATATCGCAGTATATCATCTTCCCAATTTGTAACTGCACTTTTTTGAAGACCCCTACGGTATACAACTCGCTCAACTGACTCTCGAATGGATAAATTGAAACCAACTGGGGTTTTTTATGAAGACAATCAAATTCTGATTGAGCTTCCTTCTCGTACTTGTGGCGGAGCGCAAGTTCGTATTGTTGAACAAACTGCTTAAGGGTGGTCTTCGAAGTAAGATACTTGTCGAAGAAGGCGTTCATACTCTCGCTCCTCTGAGTAGATGCCATTCCCGCGAAAAAAAAATCACCAATAAATGCAGGGATCCACGACTCTCGGATTGCATAAATGGATTTGAGCCAGCTGTGGTTCTGCAGGTCAAAATCAAGAAGGAAACCCTGCCAATTACGATCAAATTCTGCTGGGGTTTTGGAATCATATACAATCAATTTCAGATCAAATAATATGTGATCCCGATACTGCGTCGGCAACTTCACGGGAGCTTTGTTCATTATGTGTCATATACAGAATCTGTGTCTTGAATCTGGGAAGACATTCCTTACAGCAGTAGTAATGGCACCACATTGATCTGTTATTATAGCTGGGGGGTATATCTGCATAAGGGACCCAATTCGAAAGGAGTGAGACATTATTCCGAACAGACAGACTTCTTAATCCAAACAGACAGTCTTCTTATTCCGAACAGACACAACACTTAATCCGAACAGTCAGGCCACTTATTCCGAACAGACACAACACTTAATCCGAACAGTCAGACTTCTTATTCCGAACAGACAGACTACTTATTCCGAACAGTCAAACTTCTTATTCCGAACAGACACAACACTTAATCCGAACAGTCAGACCACTTATTCCGAACAGACACAACACTTAATCCGAACAGTCAGACTTCTTATTCCGAACAGACACAACACTTAATCCGAACAGTCTGACTTCTTATTCCGAACAGACACAACACTTAATCCGAACAGAACCACCACTTATTCCGAACAGACCGAACACTGAATCAGAACAGACCCAACACTTAATCCGAACAGACCCACCACTTATTCCGAACAGACTCACAACTTATTCCGAACAGACTCACAACTTATTCCGAACCGACACAACACTTAATCCGAACAGTCAAACTTCTTATTCCGAACAGACACAACACTTAATCCGAACAGTCAAAGTTCTTATTCCGAACAGACACAACACTTAATCCGAACAATCCGACTTCTTATTCCGAACAAACATAACACTTAATCCGAACAGAGAGACTTCTTAATACGAACAGACAGACTTCTTATTCCGAACATACACTCTTCTTATTCCGAACAGACAGACTTTTTATTACGAATAGACAAACAAAAAAGAGGAAGATATGAAGAGGGAAGAAGGAAAAAAACTTACCGTTCATGCACGACAACCAGGTTTGGAACAACCATATGTAATTTTCAGTAGTCTCATAGGACAGCAAAGCGCAACCGAGCAAAACTGATTCGAAATAGTGATTGACTCCTACAAATGGGGCGAATGGCATGTCGTATTTGTTGGTAATGTAGGTTGTGTCGAAACATATTGCGTCTCCAAAGTATGAATATGCAGCTCTAGAACGACTGTCAGCCCAAAAAACGTTGCGTAGTCTTCCTTCGTCATCCATATCTATTACATAAAAAAACATGGAATCAATCTTCTGCATCCTAATGAAATAGTCCTGAAGAGCTTGTGCATCACCAGGTCCCATCTTCAAATTTCTGACTTGGTTTACAACATTCCTGCAAACAGGAACCAGTAAGACCAGGCGCAAAATGTTCAACTTCAATTATGTTAGACGGAAAGAACACAAACCTTAAATCCCTTTCGTTGAAAGTCAATTTGTCATAACCTCCAGCCTCGACCACAAGAGATTGCATGGTCTTAGCAGCCGATATCCCAGCTTCATCATTAACCGATATCCGTGCTACGACGGCCTCAGGGACGGTTCGTTTTTGCCTGAGAAATCGCATTTGCTCCGGGTCAAGCATGGGATGGTTATGGTTAAGATCCACAAAGTTAACGTTGTAACCCCTTGCTGTGTTTCCGGATACCCTTATCCGAGCAGTGCATTGTACTCTGCTGGATAACCTAGGCTTCAATTTTCCTTGCCCTTGGTCCGTTGGTGCGGTGCCCTCCTTGGAGCAAGTCAGCGTGGCCCATATAACAACACCACGATCGTAATGAGATTGTCTTGTCTTAACGCCAAAACCACAAGAATCGGCATAGGCCACGTAAAATGCTTTGGCTTCTTCGAAAGAGGGGAAAAACATCCCCTCATGGGGAACGTTTGATGGCTGCTCCACTAGGGAAGGCACGGGAACGATTTCCATTTGGTACAGAGGAATGACCACAGAAGAGAAGGGAAGGAAAAGGAAGAGGCGTCTTGAGATTGATAACAAGTCTTCTGTGCCGTGTAGGAGCGCCGAGCGCCAAAATGATGAAGGAAGAGAGTGATTTGAGTCGCATTAATGAGGGATGGTGAGAAGGATGGTGGAAATGATGAAGGTACGAAAATAGAGGAATAAAAAAACAAAAAACTTTTCATATCCCATCGCGTCAACTAAGCGCGTCCGGAACGCACGCGTCCACTAAACATTTTCCTTCAATATTCGAATATCCACTTACGCCTGCAAGCAGTTATCTCTGGACCGATGACCAGGCCCCGTCCCGTCGCTATTTTTGTGTCGATGGGACATCTACTGACCTACTGGTGTTGCTTTAACATTTCTTATCATCCTCATTAAGCAAAGTATAGGGCCAGTATTGCAGTGTGTTGTAAAATCATGATAACAAAAAATCACTGACATTTTCCTGATATGTCTCTCTTCCGTCTTCTACTAACATACCACTAATGTCTTCAACTTTTTTTCTTGATACAAATACCACTTTGGTTCTCAGTTCTTACTGTTTCCATTTTATTTTAAAAATAAATTTTCTTAATGCAAATTCCATTTTTGTTCTTAGTTCTTACTATTTTGTTAGGATCGTTAACTTTGACTTGAGCTCGAAAATTTGACTTAAACTCACCTTAAGTTGGATATGTAACAAATTCATCTTATTTTTTGCTCGAAAATGGTCAATTGTCTGAAAAAAGGAAGAAATCTCTTAACTTCAATTTTCAATGAGCTGACTCGAGCTCCATAAATTTCTAGTTCTGCTAAAAGGCTCGACTCTAAGTTTGTTTAAATTTTTTCAAACATACATGTGTATATATAATATAATACACTGGTACTCAAGACTCGAAAATTTAACTTAACTCCCTTAGGTCCTTAGTTTCTGTTTTATTTTTAAAGAAAAAAATATATTTTGAGAAATAACGCACGAACGACTTTCTGTAGAGTAAGCCCACTTACTCTTAAGCTGGTATTATTATGCTTCTGATTTATTTTTCCTTTTTATGTTTTTTAACTTTGATTTCCACTTGGAATCTCATTTTTATTATGGTTCATTTGCAGCAGATAACAAAGTAAGCCCATTAAATGTTTTCGTAGTATCATATTGGTGATTTGATTTCTGCACTTTTTGAGGATTTGTATCAAAACATGCCACCTGTTTTTTCATTTTAATATTTTCCATTTAAAGCAAAGAATACAGTAACACCATAAACCCCATTTTGGTATCGCAACACTGTTTCCAGATTCTGTTTTTGATATAAATAATAAATCCCACTCTTGGGTCCCCTTTTTTTATTACTATAAACTTATTTTTGCAGGAACAACCAACTTTAGGGGTCAAAAATACGGCATGCCAGAACTGGATCATATATGCCTTAAATCAACTCTGTACCTTCTTTTGTCTTTATTCCCTTAGCTTTTTATATTCCTAGCAAAAATTGGTTTCTGAATCATTCAATACTGTACCAACAATCTAGTCATTTCTGCAGATGCTACACTTCAAAACAGACACATGTACAACAGTAACTAATTCTGTTGTCTTTTTTTAATTGTTTTTTTATAGTTTTTTGCAGCTATAAAATCCAGGCATGTTTGGAGCAAAACCCAGATGTGTTTAATTTTAATTCTTAACCAAACCACAATGGGGAGTGCGAGGAGAGTAATCACATTGGAAGTTAGTAGCTTTGATGATTTGATTAAGCATGTTTCAGGATATTCCAATGAGGTGGTTCGAGTCGATGTTGCTGTCGATACTCATATATCGGAGTACAAGAAAATCGCAGAATTTGCCGATAAATTCGGGTATGAGATAGTAAATGAGAAGGAGAAATTGAGGGTCATGATGCGGCGGCGTGACGACGAAATGAGGAAGATTGATAATGACATAGATGTGCTTCAGAAGATGGTTAAGAAGCTTGACAAGAAGATGTTTTAGAAACTTTGGTATCATTTTTCATTCAAATGTTGTTGGTTTTCATGTTTTTATTTCATATGTTTGGTTATAACCAGATGGGTTTTTTCCTATTTTGTGTGGTCTTCTCATGTTATTGGTTTATTATACGGAACATACAAGTTTGAATTTGAATGAGATGATGAGTTTTGTTTTATAATTCGTAACATCTTTCAGTGTTGGTTTTTTTTTCTCTTGAAGGGCAGGTTTTTTCCCATTTTCTGATCTCATCTTATTGGTCTATTACTATTTACTACTGTATATATTGATTCTTATATTCAAAATGTTGGTAAATGTTTGGTTATAACCAGATGGGTTTTTCCTATTTTGTGTGGTCTTCTCATGTTATTGGTTTATTATACGGAACATACAAGTTTGAATTTGAATGAGATGATGAGTTTTGTTTTATAATTCATAACATATTTCTGATGTTGGTATTTTCCTGTAAGGGCAGGTTTTTTCCCATTTTCTGATCCCATCTTATTGGTCTATTACTATTTACTACTGTATATATTGGTACTGATATTCGAAATGTTGGTAAATGTTTGTTCTCACTCCGTGATCTCATATATTGATTATTTGTTGTATGTACAGAACTTACAGGTTTGAATAAGATGTGATTTATTTTGAAAAAAATCGCTATTAAATTATATTGTTTCCCTATTCTTTCTATTATTATTCAAGTTCTGAAAAAATATTATTTCCAGGTTGATATGTGATTGGATTACTCTGGTAAAAGCTTCAAAGCAAAGTTTTCTGATGGAGAACAGAAGATTGTTGAACCTTAAAGGAAAAATATAGGGATGTATTTTGCTTGTTAATGTTGTAAATTTTCTTTTCTAGATTTTGTTTTCACTTATCAATGGGAAAGTAATTTGGATGGGCAAAAAATATTTATCTTTTTTACTTTTTCTATCTACTCACTGTTCGCTTGATAATTAAGACAAAAAACCAGAAAAGCACTTCACCATCGTTAACAACTAAAACCATATCAATGGAATAAAAATTACATATAATATCACATCTTTATTCGAATTTTTTTGTATAAAATTAATAAATCCAGAACATGTCTATAGTTACCATGACTTTATTTATGTATAGGGTAATTAAGCTTTAACTCTCAACTTAATCAACCTAATTAACAACTTTTGCTTATGGTTAAGATTTCATCGACAAACGCGGTCCCGCCGCTACTTTCCTCCTCCTCGCACTTAGGCTCGATCGGGGAGGTACGTTGGTGCTCCGACCCTTCAGAAGGTGGTGCTAAAACGCAATCGACGAAGTTTAGAGATTGATTATCGCCACAATTGTTGTTTAAGAGGTCATTAGAGACCACAGAGACACCAGAGAAGGTGGGATTAAGAACGTCATTATTGTTAATTGGATATGGAGGAGTTTGAAGTGCATTGGCAACGGCCAATCTTGTGTTCATTAGTTGGCTTTGTACCATATTTAGCTCAGCTTGGAATGCAGCCACCTTGAAAAGTATGACAATTGAAAACCATCATAATTACAACACAATTATAATTATAATAATGTTGTCTCTATTATATAAACATAAGATATATATTTTTGAGTCAATACCCACCAAAAAGGTCAGTTTTTACAATATACACTTCAATAATTCAATTTGTTGTTTTCCATAATTTGTTTGTCAAATAAATATTTATCATATATACTTTCCTCTCCTTATGTTACAGATAAAAGAGAAGAAAGGAGAAACAAGTTAAAATGAAAATTGGATCAAGGAGAATTGATAAAATCAAGTGTTTAGGGAAAAACTAACACAAGAAAGAAAGATTAAAAAAATATTTTTAAACAAAGTGGGTTTGTTATAACTTATAATATACAAGACTCTAGGAGGACATTGATGAGAAACACTTAACAATAATCAAATGATTTTGTTTGTATAAGAACTTAAGGTTTGTGAAATATAAGTCCGTATCATTGAATTCTCCCCACCTTTTCAGACGCTTTACATTTTTATCTTTTGAAACTGAGCATCTACCCTTTGACCTTTCCGATTTTGCAAGTTGCTCCCTCACTAAAACTGTTGTCAATCTATTGCAAATTATCTTGAAGCCTACTAAGTAAAAATTTCTTCTAACCGATTTACATTGAAGGGTTCGTATTAAAACTCTATAATTTGAACATAATATTTTCCTGTGGGGTTGAAGGATAATTTGCATTATGTTGCAATTTTATCATTTATCATTTACGGTTCAAGATTTATTTGGAATAAATTGGCAAAGATTTGAAGATGAGAGCAACTTGCCAAAAACAAAGCTAGGCGCAAATGCTCGATTTCAAAGAATAATGATGCGAAGTGTTACAATGCAAAAGTTGTAGACGCCAATAATAATTAAACCACGTCTTTCTATTTTAACTGTATCCAAGAAAATAATATTTCTTAATTGATTCTTTGAGCCATTGGCTACATGTCTTCCTTTATGAACCTTTTTTATTTTTAATAATCTCACATCCCCTAATATTTGATTAATTCCCGGGTAAAAAATAATTTGGTCAGCGCAAAGTATTGGTATAAAATTTTAATCAGAAGAGAAAAATTACGACTTTAATGTCACTCCATCGAGAGGAAAAAATATATAATGTCACACGAATGTCATTAGGAGTGAAACCAATTAAAAACAATTATTCGCCTTAAGGTCTTGTTTGGTTGGTCGGAATAAAAATTACAATATAATCTAATTTAACGTTACTTATAGAAACACAATCACATTCTTTTTACCTTTACTGGTGTGCTGACTATATTAACTCGCCTTAGTCCTTACCTTTGAGATATGGTATTTTTTCCATGAAAGCAACTTTATCAGAAGTCATGATGAAAATAAGCATTTAATTTGGGCTAAACAACAACAATGAGATATTAACATGGTAAAAAGTCCATTAAAGTTTCTATCCTATCATTATGACGCTCTTGCCCACCACTTTTCTATCTTATCATTGTGACGTTATTATCCTCATTTAAGTTCTTTGTTTGTCACTAACAAAAACTAATTTTACCTTTAACAATAAAAAATTTAAAATCAAGTCAATCAACTTATGGTTGACATCATATCATTTTCTACGCATGAATAATATGGATCATGTTTACCTGTTTTTGAAGGAATAATACAGTGGAAACACATCCGAGGATCGGATCAGCCATTCTAGCTTGAGCCTCGTAGCATATGGTGGTAACCGCGTCGTGTCGTTGCACTGGGGACATGTTCATCAACACCTTTGATACATTGCTAGCACCGAAAACCTTATGCACCGCCGCGAATTTCGTAGGTCCTTGATCGGAGCTGAAATGGGCCGCGAAGATACAACTTGGGGTGCATTTGCGCCTCAAAAACTTACACGCCCCGCATGGCCCATTTGTTGTTGTCGTCGTCGTCGTTTTGGCTGCCATCAACTGAAAGTGTGAAGTTTGAGTGTTATAATTGATGTAGGAAGGCTGTAGAAGTTGGTGTGTTTTGTGGAGAGAAAGAGGGTTTAGCCGTTAGGGTTTGGTGGGTAGTTAGCAGAGAAAGTTGGTTGGATCCCAATTGTCTGGGGTCACACCATGAGAGTGGATACGTGATATATATATATCTAATGCTAAAATTTGGAGTTTGGAAGAAGTTTTGGGTTTTAGCAAATGTACCAATTAAACCTGAGAATGTGAGAAGAGGCAAAGAATCAGTTATATGTCTAATTTGAGTTCAAAACGGTCATTTTCATCTCAAAATGATGATATAATTGTTAGCAAGAAACCATTTGTTCACGTATACATACATACAAGTTGGAGTTGAAATAGGTCGTGTTCATGTTACTTAAGGTAGAAACCAGCCAGGATTGGATCAAAACAATAATATACTGTTATTAGAAAGAAGAAGAAGAAAAACACATTCACTAGCATAAAGAACAGTTAATCACATAATTCTAGCTGAAATTGTCATGTTACGATCAAACCAATAAATAGAAATTTGTCAACATATTAATAAAGAACAGTTAATTATTCTATTATTATTCAGAAAGCTCAAAGATTGCAGATCAAACTACCAACATACAACAAATAGCAACAGTCATAATTTCCACCAACCTTATGACAGTTTTGTTTATTCTCTACTTCAGATACCAAAACTATATCAGCAAAAGATCAACAAATCTAAAGAACAAAACAACCACAGTTTGTCTGAAATCTGCATATTGTTGTCAACTCAAAATCATGCATGTCTGCTCTGGAAGTCCTTCATGAAGGCCACCAGCTTCTCGACTCCAGCAAGCGGCATTGCATTGTAGATGGAAGCACGCATTCCTCCCACCGAACGGTGGCCCTTCAGCTGGACCATCCCTTCCTTACCTGCTTCCTCTATGAACTTCTTCTCGAGATCCGGCTTCTGGAGTGTGAAGGGTACATTCATCAACGAACGGACCGATTTCTCGACTGGGCAGACATAGAACCCCCCACTTCCGTCAATGGCGTTGTATAGGATGCCAGCCTTATGCGCATTCATTTTTTTCATTTCAACCAACCCGCCTTGCTGTAAAAGGTCCGCAAACACGAGGCCACAAATATAGATTGCGAAGCAAGGTGGGGTGTTGTAGAGGGAAGCGCTATCCGCCTGAGTTTTGTAGTCCAGCATTACTGGCGTGATGGGTTGGGCAGAGCCCATCAGATCCTTTCGAGCAATAACTATCGTGACACCGGAAGGACCGACGTTCTTCTGCGCACCCGCATAAATTATTCCGAACTTCGAAACGTCAACAGGTTTGGAGCAGAAATTTGAAGACATGTCCGCTACCAAAATAGTATCTTTACTGGCTGGCGTCGGGTAATCCTTGAACTCTACTCCATGGATGGTCTCATTAGCGCAAATGTGGAGGTATTTTGCATCTGGGCTCTGTTTGACTGAATCGAAAGATGGGATCTTGGTGTATTTCTCGGACTTCCCTGACCAAACAAGGTTGGCGTTGCAGTACTTATGAGCTTCCTTGTAAGCCTTGTCGCCCCACGAACCAGTCACAATGAAATCAGCAGAATCCTCCGGCTTGCATAGGTTCAAGGGAACAGCGGCAAACTGGGTGGTGGCACCTCCCTAGAGAAATATAACACAAAACCAAAGACTAAGAGCTCAAAAGCTATAAATGTTGACTGTTCTACGTAAAACTAAAAATTCTAAAAGTGATGGTCAAACATATAAATCAACTAATCTTTAAATGTCAGAAATCCTTACTGCAAATCCTCAAGCAACATTACTAGTAAACAGAAAAAGAGTAGCAGTAATACAGCAAAAAATCACCAAAGAGCAATTTTTTTCCTTCCAAAAAGCAATTTCAATTTGGGAAACAAACTAATTAGTCAAATAAATACATAGTCCATAAACAAGTAGGCTTTTTTTGACAAGTCACAAGTAGGAAAACGACAACTTCACAATGTTAAATGGACTTACGTGTATCTTAACAAAGCCAATCACTGACAAGACAGCCAATTCCATACAACAATCTTATTCACCAAACACTCTAAAAACAAACCACAAAAAGTGCCTACCAATATCAATGACAAGTTGACGACACAAGATCCAAAATGTTCAAACTTCTACAAAAATAACAGAAGTCCAGTTTTTCGAACCACCTCTTCACCAAACCCAATATGCAAACACGCAGACAGGAAAAAAACAGTTCTAGCATACTGAAAACACAACCTGAAATTTCAAAGCTATAGTAATTTAGATCCAAAATCATGAAAAAAATCACAAAATAAACAAAACTCAATTCATAAAATATCCTCCTTCACCAAGCTAAAACAAAAAACTGAGGTGATTTGAAGACATTTACAGGGTTAGTAGTTAAACCATCAAGTGCGGAACTTTTTGTACCAAAAAGTACCCAATAGGTTACAATTTGTAAAACAAGCTAGTACAGCAAATTCCAGCCATTCAACTACACCAGAAGTGAAATAGCAGCTAAATTTAAAGACTGGATCATCAAACAATCATCTCATATTTCAAGAAGGCAAACCCCAACCACAAAAACAATCTCATTTATCATACCTACCAACACACATGAATGAAATAGATTCAATCTTCTGCGTAAAATCAGTCAACATCATAAATCATCAAATCCACATTTTCTAAACAAAACAACCCAATTGAATACCGATAAACCAAACAACCCAATTCAGAAAAGAACCTAATTAACCAAAATCAAACCAGACATCTCAAATATTAAGCAGGCTCAATCCATCAAAGACATTCTATACTTTAAGGAACATAACAGCCTGCAACACAAAGTTCAAAATCCTATATTCAGAACACAGAAACCCACAATTTCCATTTGATATTCGCTGAATGATCCAACTCATCACACAAACTCCTAAAAAATTTACAAACAAAATAACTCAAGCATAATAGCCTAAATATAAAAATCTAGAACTATAAGTCCTGAGTAAATTCGTAAAACAAAAAATAGCCAAAACAAGGTTAAAAGGGATTCAACACTCAAAGTTCAAAACTTTTCGATCCCAAACACCAAATCCACAACTATTTAACAAACACCCAACTCATAAAAAAACAACATTCACCATAGAAGGTAAAAACATCAATCCCAAACATAAAATTCAAAACTTCCCAAATATCAAACCCACAACTTTCTAGCAAACGCCCAATATGCAAAACAACAACATTCACCAAAAAAATATGAAAAACTAACTTAAATTTCAAAACTTTAGATCCCAAACATCAAACGAACACAACTTCTTAACAAACACCTAATTCATAAAACAACATTCACCAAAAAAAATTAACCCAAAGTTCAAAGCTTTAGATCCCAGACATCAAACCCATAACTTCTTAACAAACACCCAATACAAAAACAAATCACCAAAAATAACTCAAAAAAAGACAACACAAACCTCAATACTTTATATCCCAAACATCAAACCCACAACCTTCTAACAAACACCCAATTCATAAAACAACAGCACTCACCAAGAAAAATTAAAAACTAACACAAAGTTCAAAACTTTCGATCCCAAACACCAAACCCTCAACTTTTTTAAGAACGACCCAATTCATAAAACAACAAGACCAACCACAAAATGTAAAAAATGAAATCCATCCAAAACATAAATTTAAAAATTTCAGATCCCAAAACCAGGCCAGTCCTTTACCTGAAGGAACATAACGGCATAATCGTCCCCAATCCCGAGCAGATCCCTGAGATCCTTTTCCGCCCTCTTAACCACCCCATCAAACTCCTTCCCCCGATGACTCATCTCCATGATGCTCATCCCCGACCCCTTGTAGTCGAACAGGTCGGCCTGCGCCTCGAGGATGACGCTCTCCGGGAGCGTCGCCGGGCCGGCGGCGAAGTTGAAGACGCGGGTCTGGGGCGGTGAGGAGGTGGAGATGGAGGCGCGGGGGGGAAAGGAGAGGGTGCGGGGTTTGGGGGAGACGGATGTGGGTTTGGAGGTGAGGGTGGAGGGGCGGCGGAGGAGGAGCGATTGGGTGGCGGTGGAAGCGGCTGCGGCGGCGGCGGCGGTGGAGGCCATTGTGGTGGTGGGTTTGGAGGAGAGAGAGAGAGGTGTTTGTGTAATTGTGTGTGTGAGATGGTGTGTTTATAAACGGTGGGAGAGGAGAGGGAGGAGCCAGGAGGTGGTGAAGGGTCATTTATAGTTTCCCATAAATCTTAGAATGTTATATTTCTCCAAATTGTATTTTCTTTCAATCGTATTCATTTTTTTATAATTTTTTAGCAAATAAAACGAAAAAAATTGAAATAAAATATAAATATAATGAAAAATAATAGTTTTAGGAAGGTAGATGGTTAAAGTGTTATCAAACTCAAAATTTAAGAGGTGTGAACGTGATGTTCTAAAGTTCATTGGGGGTAAAAGTGCAACTCGGGCACTCAGTTGGTTAAGGTTTTACCACTTTGTGAGGTTACCAGTTTGAATCCCACCGGTGTCTGTGACCTCTTTTCTGGTGAGTGGACTCTTATTAGACCAAGGTTAATAAAATGGATGAGTACCACTTCACCCCAGATTTACAGTTTGACCGACATACTAATGGCGGTGGTTTAGTGATTTCCCATGCCATCAGAAAAAATACTACTCAGGCTGTTAGGTATAATTGGGATGACAAATTGTAACCGGTATTGATAAACATGTGTTTTCATTGAATAAAATAAGCGATTCGTGAAAACATAGTCCTAAAAAAACTCGTCTGGCCTAGGTTGTGCAACCATTACCATTAGGGTCGTGATACACGGACGCGGGCGTCCGAGACGCACCTGACGTGGTCAGTTGAGTCAGCAGAGAAAACCATCTACGTCTGTCCTTTTTAACATAAGAGTTTATCCTTTTTAAGTACCAGATTGTACTTTTTAAGTATGGTTTTGTCACTTTTAATGTAAGGGTTACTGTTTTTTCCTTTTTAAGTATTCTTTCATCCTTTTAAAGTTATGTTTGTTCTTTTTTAAGTTATGTTTGTTCATTTTTAAGTTGATGTTTCTTCCTTTTTAAGTTGTTATTTTTCTTTTAAAGTTATATTTGTTCCTTTTTAGTTACTGTTTCATTCTTTTTAAGTTATCGTTTTTTCCTTTTTAAGTATTGCTTCATCATTTTCAAGTTATGTTTGTAAATTTTTAAATTGTTTTTTTCATTTTTAAGTTATTGCTTTTCCTTTTTAAGTTGTTTTTCCTTTCTAAATTTGTCATTTTTAAGTTGCTGTCAAATTCGTGAAAATAAATCAGAAACCCCCAAAAATTAATATCAAAGACAAACCACCTTTAAACAAGAACACCACACAAAATCCAAAATAATATCAAAAAACCAAGATCGATCAATTACATAACACAACCAAAAACTTCAAATCAACCACAAAGAAACAAACTTTTCTGCGAAAACTCAACACACAAAAACTCAAATCAGCTGCAAAACACAGTGAGTAATTAAGTTTAGTTGCATCGAAGCTCAAAATCTTATAACTCTCATCTAGGGGTGTAAACGAGCCGAGTCAAGCGAATTTTTGAGCAATAAGTATTATCTTATCTTATTACCAAATACAAAAAATATATAAAAATGGAGCAATAAAAAATTCGAGCGAGCTATTGAGCCGAGCGTTAAAAAAAATTCAAGTTCAGGCGGCTTATTTACCGAATCAAGTTTGAAGATTTTTATTTTATTTTTTATCAAGATCCTTCATTTTCAAGTTAAACTTGAGTCGAACGTTTTTCGAGTTGAGTTCGAATCGAACTATCGAGTCGAGCCAAAGTTGACAATCCTAACCTCACATGAGAGTGAGTATGTCGATTGTGGTTGGGAAGGTGCGTTTGGTGCCACGTACGACATCTACACCTAAGAGTCTTTGGTTTTTTGTCTTGTAATTTTTGTTGTTTATCGACGTTGTCGGAAGATATATAATACGATTTTGCCTCTTCCAGTGAGTTTGTCTTAAGGATCCTCCCTGAGGATCCTCCCTACACGTCAATAAGATCAAAGCAACCATTTTTTACCCCGAATAACATGATTATTGTGTTCAACACAAAAAAAGAAACATTAATTATTAGCTCGTTCAACACCTTAGACCATAAATAACAGCGTCCGGGTTATCCCGGGCGTCATGTTCCATTTCTCCGTCAAGTCAGCTCACCTCATTCACCCAAAAAAATCTCTTAACCACGTCCGGGTTATCTCATCCGTCCTAGATTCTCTTACATCCACGTCATTATCCGGGGTAAAAAATATAAAAAATCTACAAAATCAAAACAAATAAAAAACATATTTTCAGATTATTTTTTTGAAAAAAAAAACAATTTAAAATTAATTTATAAACATTTTTAACCCTAAACAAAAATAAAAAAAATATAACAATCCAACGGGGGGAGACGTGCCCCCCACCCCAGGGTGTCCGGGTGACAGACCGGGACGCCCACCGCCCACAACCAGGGCGCCCGGGCGTTGGGTGCCCGTTATCGATGGTCTTATTGTCTAAATCGAGTTGATTATGCACGGGTGTGCAGCAGCATGAATGGGTATTATTTGTTTCGCATCAAGAAATTAAGAGATGCTCGATCAATTCATGATCAGAACTATTGTCACTCTTCACTTCTTAAGTATAGTTTTTGTTAGAATTTTTCCTTCGTGTGTAGGTCATGCTAATATTTTTTACTCATTAAAGGATTATAGAGAAGTTTACAGAGGCTCTATTTAGAGAATTTTACATTTTGTTGAGGGCCCAAATCTCCTATCGTTGTGTCAGGAAGTGAGAATCTCATGTTCTTACTTTTTTTTTATAGTAGTCCTAGTTTTTATGATTAACAAATTAATATAATTTATATATCAAATTGCACATCATAGATTACGTAGTTAAATTGCACATATTGTATATCTTAATTTTGTGTAAGATTCGTGACTCCCAAGAATTTAAGACTACAAGTTTTGTAATAAAACAGAGAATGAAGAATTGTAATTTTTATTTTTTTATTTTACGTTCAAATATACACTTAATGTGGAAAATGGAAAATCGTAAAAAACGGTTGATAAACCATATATTTTATGGTAAATAAGAACAATATCTTACCAAAATTAACATGAGATGTGAAACAGTAGCCGAAGGAGATATTGAGGTTCAGACCCTTTCTAACCTAATCATGTTATTACCATTTGTAGGATTGGAAATACTTTCGTTAAATTACATTGAAGATGAGACATCTTTTCGTGGTTAGGTGTCGTACAAACTTATATTTCAATTTTTTTAATAAAAATACCGAGAACAAATGTGTAGTAACAAAGAAAGACAAACATTGGGATCCTTATATATATGTGTGTATGTATATAAATGATCAAGATCTAGTGAGCGCAGTGCTCATCATATTTGTTTAAATCATCTACAATATTATTTTAGATTTAATTACAGTTAATTTACAGTTAATATTCAACATTAGATCATTTTATTAACATAACTGTCATAGACTTAATATATCTTGCAATTTAAAATGAATAGTAGATATGGTATGAACTTAAATAGTTAGATTAAACTTTGGACACACTGAAAAATTAGTGTGTGTGTATATATGTATATATATACATACATATTGAACTCAAGCCATATATACCGAAAATTTCTACATTCTTATCTAGAAATTCGTAGCAATTACAACATATTTCAACGGCGCTCGTCGAGGACTATTAGTCTTAAATGGTTACCAAATGCAATTCAAATTATTAATTTTTAAATCCAACAACGTTCTCATAAGACAAGTATTGTTACTGGAATATTCCATGAAGACCTTTACTCTTCCTCTTCAAATTCAATAAAAATAAATATATCATAGAACCCAATTGATGTATCTAAGTGGACCACATTTTCTGGCATTTTTCTAAGATTATGTGTGACCAAAATTTGAAAAGGACATGAAGTTGGTGGGAAAGAAAAATGTCATTATACTTCACCCAACTTCACATATCTCACGTGGGATTGATTTATTAAAATGACTAATCAACTTAGCCCCTAATAATTCCAGTCGTACAGTTATATTCTTACATTTGATCAATGCCATACTGTCATGGTTTGAACTTGCGAATATGGATAATACGTATGTTTCCAAAGATATATGCTCAAAAGTTAACATAATTACATATTATACACATGCACATCCTTATATTCTATTTGCATTACTACTTGAATGACATATCACAAATCACAATTTAGTCTTATTCCTTATTAAATAAGGTTATTACACCTACACATTAATTCCACTTACAATTTTAAGATGTTCAGCATAATCTTGAGGTATGTTCAGCAGATGCAAGCCTGATTTTTTTTACCACTATACGAGCATGGTTGCAAATTTATGTTGAAGATTTCGGGTTGTGATAATCCTGGACTCTTCTCAGATCGTGTACGGATCACTTTCCGAATAAGATTATTCGACCCTTTTACACTGCCCGGGTTGCACGAATACCTTGCTGGGATAATCCTGAGAAGGAACAATCTCGTTCAGGCAATATGAACTTCGATCAGAAAGGTAGAGAAGGAGTATGTATTTCGTATGTTTGTTTTTGAGTACCGAATCCCTCTTATAATGAGATAATCGAAAAAGCAGAATGGCGGTTGGGCGGTTACACAACTGCTTTGGGCGGTTACACAACCGCTTTTTCGGTTGTTACTATCCACTCAAACGGAAATACATAAAATCCAATAAAGAATTAATATGGATTTCCCGAAGAGCTTTCGGGGCGCTGCCCCGAACCAGCCAGGGGCTCTGCCCCTTGGACCCCGCAGGGGCTTCGCCCCTCGACCCCGCGACCCCTGCTTCATATTCGTGGTCGATAAACCGTTAGCTCAACAAGCGTGCACTCCGCACTACCCAAACTCGTTTCCGAGCCTAACGATAAATCGCATCGGTCTCAAGTAAATCACATTACGACTAAAATGAATCGATGACACTAAAATCACCAACAATTTAGTGGTTTTAGTTACATCACTCACCTAGCCTAATCACCTCTTAGTGGATTCTTTTAATTTTCTTTTCATATTTCAAGCCATATTGTTAATAATGGGCTTAAGCCCCACTAATTACATACATGATATAGGGTTGAATGGACAGCCCCATAAGATAAAGCCCGGGTCAAATGAAAGGTTTTTATAAGTTGTTTTTTAGAAGAATATACACACACAACACAAAATGCTTATATAATTTCCTAATATAATAGCTCAACATGAACGGGTCCTAAAAATTTCAGATAGACGAAGTCGACATGTTCTTTACGTGTGAAATAAAAAAAACACAGTCAATTTTGACCCATGAAACCTTTCTCAAAGCGATCAAATAATTCGATATGTTTAGTAAATATAGCAAATTAAGACTTTAGAGTGTCAAACAAACATACCTAGGATTGTTAAATGGTTATAAAGTGTACACATGACCATTTGTTAGTTAAATGATTCGTTGTTCGGTTAGAAATCCGTTTATTTTTACTTCTACCTATGACCATATCAATCTCATTTAAGTAAATAGTTTTGGACTGATAGATAGTTATATGGGTAAATCTTAGTGAATACTAAAAAAATAGATGAAATTGTTAAATGGGTAAAAACCTATCAAATGGATAAACGGATAAATAGTTAAAACATATACCTACAACATTAACATTAATCATCCACATATTTATATAATCAAAACATCTAGAAATCCGTAATCAAAACATCTATGGATTCATAATCAAACATTCACAAAATGTTCCACATAATGACAAACATATATAGAAACGTTATAAGTAGTATGCTATCTTAGAAAATTAGAATACAAATAAATTAATTTGTATATTATATATAATAATATATTTTTATATATTAATTATATTTCATGGTTAAATGGACGTGTGAACTCTCGTACCCTTATCACCTCATTTACTAAACAATTACAATTTTCATACCCTTACTTGATTCTAATATTAAACGATTAGAATTTTTCTACCCATAACAATACTTGCCGACGGTTAAATATTTTTTATCCTACCCATTTACATCATTAAGCATACCACAATCCCCAGCTTGTCAATTTTAAGTTATATCATGCCATCCCGATTCGACCCGAATCAAACTCAGTGGTGATAGGTTAAAATCAGCGGGTGGAATGAAGTTAGGACAACGAAAATGACTAATTAGGATTATAATAAAATGGCTTTTGCATTTGAGGAGGAGAAAATGGAGACAAATATCAATGAAAGCTTTGGATTGGATGGCATCCACTAAAGGAAGAATAAATGAAGACATTAAGGGACCACCACTTCATAATGCATAGTCACCTCCACATTATTGGAAGGAGGAATCCACAAACTTTTGTGGCCCAAAAATATTTAATTGCAGTAAATAAAAAGGGCATTTAAAGATGTCCTCTATTTTTCTTATAAAAGAATGTCCTCTATTTTTGGTAATTAATGCCAAGATAGAATATTTTTGTGTACTAATTTGCAAAAAACAATATGTTTTGTTTATCATATCATCTTACTTTTTTTGCTTTTGTTTTTTTATATATTATAAATGGGATTCAGGTACAAGCCTAGTAGTGATAGTCAATGCCATTAAATTACTCATTAGATTTGGGTGTAAACACAAGCAAACGACTCATTAAATATTGTTGTTGTTTAAAACCATTAAATGTCAACATCAGAGCGTAATATAAAAAAAAAGATGAGTCGGTACTTTCTCATCAACAATAGGGATAATAACACACAATTTCGATCTTAAATTATTGATATAAATGTTAATAACTTAACCAGCTCATTAATGTAACGTTGTTTTATTATTACAAATTATAAGATGAAGCGTTCCACTTTTATTTATTTATAATAAAAAGATGAAATGCTACTTTCTTTGTATTTTTACATCACATTATATCCGGAAGAAAACTTAAATTACCTAATATGATTTTCACCATATCATGTGCTAAGTTGCAGCTCATTAACAACTGAAATGCTTCAAATCAAGTTTCACCGATCAAAATCCCACACAAAACATTTAAATGACTGAAGTGACAAAATGACCACGGATCAAACCAAAATATAATAAACACACAATTTTTGTAAAAGACAAAAGAGGAAAAAAGAGAGGCGGTCAGAAGCTTCTTAAAATCAAAACATACATTTGTGCACATATCCCATTTTTTCTTAAAATAAAATTATAGATAAAACAAAACAAATTTGACCGAAACCAATTTTCACTTTAAAAAAAAGAACTACTAAACGTCGCCCCAAAACTACTTAAATCGCCCCTTGAAATTACCAAATTGCCCTTAACAATATATTTAATACCCATATCGTCCCGTGTCTTTAAACAAGGTTATTGACTCAGTTTTACTAACATTCCTAGTACCAACACCACGAAAATGTCTGGCGAAACACCTAGATCAGGCGAAGTAACGGAGGCGGATTTTTTTTTTCCGACACGGGCGTCTGGCTAAGACGCCTGTACCATCGTGGAGGCGTCTGGCTAAGACGCCTCCACCATCGTTGAGGCGTCTTAGCCAGACGCCTCCACGATGGTACAGGCGTCTTAGCCAGACGCCTATACCATTGTCTAGGCGTCTGGTTAAGACGCCTCGACCATGGTGGAGGCGTCTTAGCCAGACGCCTCCACGATGGTACAGGCGTCTTAGCCAGACGTCCCGTTTTTTTTAATGTTTTTTGTCAAATTAAAATTATACGGTGTGTTATCTCAAATTATTTGACGTTTCTTTGCAAATTTTCGGTGGTAACCGGTCGGATTACAATGAGTTTTTTTGCAAGTGATGAAGATTAAAAAAAATTC
Organism: Triglochin maritima; assembly: GCA_963682175.1. Classification (NCBI taxonomy): domain Eukaryota; kingdom Viridiplantae; phylum Streptophyta; class Magnoliopsida; order Alismatales; family Juncaginaceae; genus Triglochin; species Triglochin maritima. The sequence continues at coordinate 32,068,199 of OY821789.1, forward strand.
CAGATCCAACATTTTTAAAGTTCCAAATCCCCCGGTGGTAAAACATCATGACTTACAAATACCACCTCGACAGGTCGTTCGGGGGTCTCGCTCCCCGGTGAGCGAGCGGCATTCCACCTCGCCGGTGAGGTGGCGGGGGTGGCAAGGGGGCAGCGCCCCCTGGAAATTTTTTGGATTTTGAAATTGTTGGATCTGGAAATTTTTGAATTTTCGGTGTACCGAAGAGGTATCGGTCATCCGAATATAGTAATTATTAACTTATTAATTAATTTAACAATTATCTAAATTTATAATCAATTATTTTTTTTAAAAAATAATAAAAAATTACGGGTGTCTGACGGAGCCGCCCCCACGTAGGAGGGGGCGTCTGGCTAAGACGCCTCCCCCATGGAGGAGGCGTCTTACACAGACGCCTGTCCCAAGGGCGAAGCGTCTGGGTAAAACGCCTCCCCGATGGGTAAGGCGTCTGGGTAAAACGCCGCCCCCATGGGGAAGGCGTCTTAGCCAGACGCCCCCTCCTACGTGGGGGCGGCTCCGTTAGACGCCCGTAATTTTTTATTATTTATTATTATTTTTTTATTAAAAAGATGTTAGATGTTTTACCAGATTCGAGTACACTGGGGCGTCCGTTGGTTCATTACTGACCTCCAAAACATTATTTTTTATGATTATAAGAGGAATATGAAGAGAGATGTGTGATAGGAGGGTAAAATGTCGCGTTATAGCAGTAGAAATGAGAGAAGGGCAAAATGGTAATTTCAAGGGGCGATTTAAGTAATTTTGGGGCGATGTTTAGCAATTCAGTAAAAAAATGAAAAAAGTTAGTGAGAAGTTTTTAAGATCCCGTTTTACATGACGGGACAGCACAGTGTCTGTAACCCATCCAAATGCCCATTGAATCCTTCGGATCTCAGCTCCCAACGCGGAGTTACACCCAAACTAGACCTTAATCTTAAAAATTAAAATTAAAACATAAATGCATACACACATATCTTTTTTTTCTTCGTTTCTTTCAAGATAGTGAGATACTGATAAATACAACTAAATTAATTTAATTAATAAAAAAACCAATTTTTATTTACTAAAAAAGAGAGGAAAAAAGATGGTGAGAAGTTTCTTAAACCAACCTAAGTGATCACACCTCCTAACGCGTAGTTAACTTGACACCACCACTACATTCTCCAAAGAAAAATCCCCAAAAATCCCCAAACTCAAATCCTCGATCGAAACCGACCACGCCAAGATCGAATTTTGATCCCACCACCCCCTTCCGGACACCAATCCTTCCATTGGGTCGCCGTTCTTCTCCCAGATTTCGACGTTTTTAGTCGTCGTTTCTCCTCTCGTCTCTTCTTGAGGAAGAGGGCGAGGGGTGGGTTCGAGATGTCGACGCCAGCGAGGAAGAGGCTTATGAGGGACTTCAAGAGGCTGCAGCAGGACCCGCCGGCTGGGATCAGTGGGGCCCCTCAGGATAACAACATCATGCTTTGGAACGCCGTGATTTTTGGGTATTTTTGTTTTTTGGGTTTTTTTAATATTTTTTTGGGTGGAGTTTGATGGGTTTTTTGTTTTGGTGCAGGCCTGATGATACGCCTTGGGATGGAGGTGAGTTGGTGGTTTGATCTCTCTTTTTTTCTTCCTGTTTTCTTTTTTTCATGTTTTGGGTTTTGTTGCTGCGTTTTTACTAATCTTGTATGATTTGATGTTTCTATTATGTTCGAATGTCTTGCACTTTCAAATTGTAGCTTTTCTAATGTCATTCAAGAATTTCGGTTTCGTGTGTGGTGAAATCAGGAGTTTTGAATGCTAATTGTAGACTTGTAGTGTTTTGTTGTGTTTTTAGTTTTTACTAATTAATCTTGTGTGATTTTATGTTTCTGTTATTTTCGGATGTTTTGCACTTTCAAATTGTAGCTTTTCTAATGTCATTTAGGAGTTTTGGTTTCATGTGTGGTGAAATTAGGAGTTTTGAACACTAGTTACAGACTTGTAGTGTTTTGTTGCTTGGTTTTTACTAATCTTGTGTGATTTGATGTTTTTGTTATTTTCGGGTGTTTTGCAGTTTCAAATTGTAGCTTTCCTAATGTTATTTTACGACTTTTGGTTTCATGTGTGGTGAAATCATCAGTTTTGAGCACTAGTTGTAAACTTGTAATGTTTTGTTGCTGTGTTTTTACTGATCTTGTGTGATTTGATGTTTCTGTTATTTTCGGATGTTTTGCAGTTTCAAATTGTAGCTTTTCTAATGTCATTTAAGAATTTTGGTTTCATGTGGTGAAATCAGGAGTTTCGAACTCTAGTTGTAGACTTGTAGTGGTGTTATACGAATTGAATGTCAATGAACTATCTAAGAGACTCTACTCGGCAGATGCCTTAACCTTGTTTGATTTGTTGCCCGTAATGGGTTTTGTTTAGGGCTGTAAGCGGGGCGGGTATTTGCCCAACCTCTACTCGCCCCGCCTAAGTTAAGCGGGTTGGCGGGGCGGGGCAAAAAAATTAATACCGCTACCCGCCCCGCCTAAGACTAGACTGAGCAATGCGGGGCGGGTTATTCTTTAATTTTTTTGTTTCCTAATAAAACAAATGAATATCAAAATTTCATAAATATTAATGACTCACCACATTTGTTTTCCTAATAACATTCATTATAACAATGTTCCGATAACATAATAACAAACTTCGTCATTAAACATTCAAAACACAAACTAAATAACAATAATAAATCCGAACATACAACAAACTCCAACATATAACAATAACATCAACAATAATTATAACATAATAAATTCAACATCAATTTATGAAAGCATTGAAAACATTCAAGTTGTCGGGGCTTGTCCCAACCCATCATCACCCTCAACGTCTTCTACCTCGTCGTGCTCTTCTTCCACATAATGAGTTGTCATTGTTGCAAGTGCTCCATTACCATCATCACTTTCAACCACACCTACGAAGCACGATAAGTTAACATTATAATGTGCATGAATAATAATAATAATGATTAATCATACGTTATTTTGGAAGATTAATTACCTTCAAATTCAGCTCTTAATCAATCTTGTGCACACACAACGACCTCTAAAGTAGTGGAAGCCATCACGTGCAACGATGTTTCCCAAGAACTCGTCCTGTGCTAAAAACACTTTCAAATGCAACAGTAGACGTTGGAATAGAGAGAACATCACGTGCTATACGTGCAACAATAGGATACTCAGGTCCATTCATTTTCCACCAACTCAACACATCAAAATTCAGCACCCGCAGTTGCACATTATCCTTCAAGTATGTCTCCATACAATTTTGTTGAGGTTCAGAAGCATATTTGGTATCAAGAAATTTGTTAAGCTCTTCCTGAGGATCAGTGAACAATGGTAATTCTGATGATTCTACTGTAAAACAAACATCGCCTGCATCATCACTCATAACATTCGCTGCCCCTGAGTTGCTCTCTCCACCCCCAAATGGTCAAACTGTCACTGTCCCCATATCTAAGTCGATAATCAGCATACAACTCAGCAAATGAAGTTTTAATCTCTCCATGTTTCTCCTCCCATTTCTCCTCATAAATCTTCTTCATGTAATATTCTATAGTACTCATTTTGTAACATGGATCCAAAATGCAAGCAATGGACAGAACTAGACTTGACTTTTCCCAATATTTGGAAAACTTGATCATCATTAATTTAGCCATGCTAGATACAAAAGAAAGTGGACTTCTACACATTTCCTTTAGAGTCAAATTGATTGCGCAAACATTAGAGAAAAAATAATTTGCCGATGGATACAAGCTCTTGGAAAACTCCAAAGTCACCCGATGAAAATACCTCAAACATTCACAAATCACTTTTGGCATGTTCCCACTCTTCTTTACTAGGTGCAAACTTGTAAGACATCAACATCTGCCAAACGAATGAACGATTCTTTATGCTTTAGTGCAATTTGCAACATCAAAAAGGTGGAGTTCCATCTTGTAGGGACATCTAAGACAAGACACTTGGTTGGAGCATTCACTTGTTTTGCCACTTCATTGAAAGTTTGTTGTCTTAAGTGTGGAAGACTTAACGTATTTCACACTCTTTCTCACTTTAAAAATGACATCCTTGATGACATCAAGTCCTTCATGCACTATAAGATTAACAATGTGGGCCGAACACCTAACGTGAAACATTTTCCCATCAAGTAACAAATCTCCCTTCGAGGAAAATTTGTCAACCACCTCTCTCACCATAGCATCATTTGTGGTACAATTATCAAGCACAATACACATTAACTTCTTATCAATGTTCCACTTGAAAAATCTTTCTATTAAAGTCTTTGCTATTGCATTGGCTGTGTGAGGTGCTTCGAGGAAGGCAAAACTCAAAAGCTTTCTCTGAAGTCTCCATTCATCGTCTATGAAGTGGCATGTCAAAGAAACATAACCTTTATTTCTGTTGGATGTCCACATGTCACTAGTAAGGCTAATACGTCCATAAATTTGTTCTAACTGAGCATAAACCTTCTCTCTTTCAACATCAAATATCCTAATGCAATCCTTTTTAATGGTGTTGCGAGAAACCATTTTGAACTTTGGTCTTAGACCTTTCACAATTTTTTTGAATCCTTTGTTTTCAACTATAGAAAATGGGTACTCATGAAGTATGATCATTTCAGCCAAGTCTTTCCTACTAGCATCCTGATCAAATTTGTGATTTTTCACCTCTACAGTTCCATGGTTCTTTTTATCACCAAAAGACAACATCATTTGATTAGAATCTTCACTCAACATCCTCATATGTTTGCTTTTTAAGTGACTACTCAAGTGACTTGTCCCATCTTTTCTTTTGGCGGTGTAAATTTTTCCATAATGAAGACACTTAGCCACATGTTTACCATTCACTTTATCCCCTATTTTCTCAAAAAAATTCCAAACATCTGAAGTGAGAGACCTTTTCCGTTTACAAACTTGTGTCTCAACATTACTATGCCCTGTATTTATAAATACTTGAGTACTTAAACAAAATAATACTTCACTAATTTTAGAAACGTAGAAGTTGGCAAAAAAATGGGACTCAAAATAATACCATCTGTAGTGGTTTGGTCATTCAGGCAATCAAGCGTGCTAGTGGTTGTCATCTCTTCGTAGTCCTTGATCAAGTATCTTCAAGGGATAAAAAATTAGCTATTACGAAAACAAGTAATGAAGAATAAACAAATGTAATAAAAAATTTAAAGTAGCTCAAAATGTTTCTAACAGAACAAGTTATGAAGAAGCAACAAATGTAAGTTGTTGATATTGCTCTCCCAAAAGCTGGAACTTTCCAAAGATTGGATAAAGGCGTAATTAGAGTACCAAAGAACATATTCTATCAAACATATGGCTGTAGTTTTCCGTCAAAGGACAACTACAACATTCCCACAAAATGTGCTACAAATATGAACCGATCAATGGACAAAAAGAAGAAACGTGAATCATAGCAACAACTGGGCTCGAATATAGTAGACTAATGTTCATTATACAAAGAACATATTATTCATGTATACAAAAAAATTCATTATTGGGAAGCTGAAATACAAAAAATGTTCATTATTAAGCATCTCTGTTTTGTTCACATAATCTCTGCCTTTGTCAACAACACGACACCTAGTGTTCTTTGAATCCCACAGCAAAAACACATTCATAAATTTCATAATTAACGAAAATTCAACATCAAAACAACAAAACCCCATAAATTCCAACAAGTAAACATACAAAAGAACAACCAGAAATCTCAGGTCGGAGGCAGGATCAGCGTGGAGGAAGGGATCAGATATGGTCGGAGGGGGCAGGTTCAGCGTGGAGGCGAGGGGGATCTTGTCGGAGGGGGTCGGGATCAGCGTGGAGGAGAGGGGGATCTTGTCGGATGGGGCGAGATCAGCGTGGAGGAACTAGATTTCTGGTCGGAAGGGATGGAAACAGCGAAGCGTGGAGGAGAGGGGTCGGTGGGGAGTGGGGACTGGGGGCTGGATCAGCGTGGAGGATAGGGGGATTTGGTCGGAGGAGTTCAGATCGACGTGGGAGAGGGGGATGCGTGGAGGAAGGGATCAGATCGGCGTGGGAGAGGGGGATGCGTGGAGGAGGGATTGAGGGAATGCCGGAATGGGATTGGGAATCGGCGTTAGGTTAGGGTTTGTGAGTTGTCGGTTAAATGGTTAATCGGTAGGCATTAGGCAACATATTGATTAATCAATTTAATTGGGTAATCGGTTAATCGGTAGGCAGGTTATCGGGTTTTCAGTGCTTGGTGATGGATAAGTTAGTATATTCTTGAATATGTAGTTTTCTTGAGATCTTGTTTTGGGTCTCGTTTGGTTTCGTAAATGGTTCTAAAAAGGGTGGTAGGATGTTGCTTATTAATGAATAGTAGTCTGTGAAAATATTGTTCAGCGTCATTTGATCTTGTTAATGCTGGTACAGAAGGGTGTTACAGTGTTGTCAAGTTCTGGGTCTCCAGTGAAAATCTTTTCCTGGGTCTCCAATTATTTGTTAGTGGTGCTAAAGAAGTGTATTATAAAAGCTCCCATGTATTTCTGGAGTTCTGTTCCAGTTGTCATTTGATTTTGTTAATGACAGTAGAGAAATGTGCTGTTCCAGAAAGATGTAGTTTACTGAAAATTTTGTTGTCTATTTTATTTATTTTTGTTGATGTTGGTAGAAAGGTGTGTTAATGCCGTCCTGAATATCTAGTTTTGTGAAATTGTTTTCACTCTCATAAAATTTTGTTAGCTGTATATCTCATTTGTGGTCTTGAAATACACTATATGATCATCGCAAAGTTAAGCATGCTTAAACGCTATGATCATCAAAACTATATCATATTTGTGAATCTAAATGGTTATTAAACTAAGTTTTCAGAGTACATTGCATATTCATCTCAGAATCAGTTCCTTGTGTGATGGTCATTAATATAAAAATTATGGTTTCGGAGTGATTTCCTGAAGGTTTGACTTGATTTTATCTTCATTGGCACCATTTTCCTTATGTATCTCAATATTACTATACTGTACGATGATTAGTAATGTACTATTGACACTTCTATACTTCTGTATATTGTGACGTAGATGAGAAGCGACCTACAATAAACCTTCACAACTTGTCAATACGTATGGGAGATGATTCTACCAATCGACCCTATAATTTCATTTATAGAAATAGAATTTTCAGTATCAGGAAGTTGTTACATTATTTTTATGATCTGTAGTATAAGTATCTTTATCTTGACAATCTTGATGGTTATGTTTTTTTTTGACATGCCTTCTTTTTTATCATGCTCTCATACTGTGATTCCAATTTTCTTGCATTCCTTTTGTTTCCTTCTTCCTTTGATATTCGTTGAATCTTCATGTTAGAGAACCATTGCTATTTGTTGTGTCATCCAAGTTGTGTTTTCCTCTTAATGCTGCTTCATGTTAATTTGTTGGATACCGTCGTAACCATTTTCTTCAATATATTTGGACTCTTATGTACTGAAGTTCTTACTTCTGTTATATAGGTACGTTCAAACTGACATTGCAATTTTCAGAGGATTATCCAAACAAGCCTCCTACTGTTCGGTTTGTATCCAGAATGTTCCACCCAAACAGTAAGTTTTGTTCATTTGCAACTGTTCTTTTCAAGGAAAACATATTTCTATTTGAATTTTATGACTTATATACCTTTTATTCTACAATTTTTATGTTCCTCAGAGTATTAAATTACTGTTCCTTTACTGAATCCTGTACCAAATTAGTTATAGATCTTGAACTTGTATTGACGAGCAAATTTTCATATTGGTATTTATAAGTTCTGTTTTATGGGAACTCAACTGTTAGTTTTTCTCAATTTGGCAGTATACGCAGATGGAAGCATTTGCTTGGACATTTTGCAGAACCAGTGGAGTCCCATTTACGATGTTGCTGCCATACTGACTTCTATCCAGGTATGCAATATTTTGATTCTGTTTGAGCTTTGATTTCACATCAATCAAGAAAACTGTTACTGAGACTTTATTTGTGAGTTTTTGCCTACTTAACTACTCATTATGCCTATGTCAAATAAAGCTGAGGTGTGTTTCCAACTATCAACTTCCTTCAAAGAGATTGAATAATAGTAGGCTTACACCACAATTTACATGCTATGGTAAAATCACCACTCTCTTCCAGAGAGGTCCTTATGTCACACTTCAGAGGTGGAAAAAGAACTTCCATGTCTCCATTGGTTAGTACCATAGGTTCATAGATGTTTTACTTTTGCTGATATTGCATATTCCTTCAAAGAGCTTAACAATTCACTCTATGCATCTACTAATTACAGCACTCATAGGCTGTACCTATAAATTGTGTATGCCAATTTCGACGGTTTTGTTATTTTACAGTGACAATAGAAAAGGCTTTCAGATGAACTAGAGTTTGTGAGTGCAATGCTTTTCCTGCTAAGGTTTCAATCTATATATTAATCCATAAATCTGCATAAACTGTTGTGTTTTATGAAGCATACATTGGACAAAATCCTGTACATCATCGATTTTATATGTGAAACTTGCAATAATAATGCAGTAAGATCTGTCACATATGCTAAGAATGGTAGTATGTGCTTGTTTCACAATATGCGTCACACTTAATCATCATTTGGAAATTGCTTTATGTTTAAGTTAGAAGGCTGCTGTAATTGATCAACGTGGTCAATCCAATATATTCCGCAGTTTGTTTCTGAGGTTGTGATGAGTATGAGATGGTTAATGTTGCTCTCAGTCTCAGTTGAGAATCTTTTCTTTGTTGATCAGTCCCTCCTCTGCGACCCAAACCCCAATTCTCCGGCAAACTCTGAGGCGGCTCGGATGTTCAGCGAGAACAAGCGGGAGTACAACCGCAGAGTCCGCGAGATCGTGGAGCAGAGCTGGACCGCAGACTAATCAAAACTGGAAAATGATAAGAAGAATCTCCTTGCTCGATCATACGGTCGATGGCGTATATGTTATGTCCTTAATTGCCGTCAGTAGTGTTTGCAACAATATTGTATGCATTCTTCACGAAAAAAAAGAATCTGTAATGGAAGTTTGTGTTTGTTTTGATAGCTTAATGCTTATTTCCTAAGTCACCTAATGAATGTGTAAGCTGTGAACCCTTATCTTGGGCTACAAATAATTTGTTTGTCTTCTACTTTGCTTGTGTTTTGTTCAGTTTGCTGATAACAATGAGACTAATCAGTAACCATGTCTATAAATAAATCTATACTTATAGTATGTTTGGCAATGCCAATCAACTTATGCTGTTGCTACTGCATAATTAAGGATCAGGTGTGCATTAGAAGCTGCAATTTGTTGAAGGTGCATCAAGCATCGAACATTTACTTTCAGAATACACTTGAAAGGAAAAGTAACCAACCTCATTGTCGATATGTACAATGCGATATGGACGGGTACTCGTAATACTGGGAGCGTTCCTCCAAAGATCAAAGGGTGTTGGTAAGACATGAAACAACTTATCAATGGCAGCCGTTAAGCTATTTCTTTGTCGTCATGCTTTGAGACTTGGGTTTATTCTTGTTGTCGAGGCAATGGATGGAGAGAAATGACCGTATTTTTGGAAATTAGAGGAATTTTAGTTGCCATCTTGATCGCGAAAGATTGGGCCACCATACAACTCCCAAGTATTGCACCAACTAAGCAATATGAATATTACAACATTGCACACTTAATGACAAACAACTGGTCAAAACAACTAATTTTGCTTTGCATCTATAACCTACAGTTCCAAACATATAGAATATCTTATATCCCTAACAACATCTCTCGTGCTCACGTGACTATGATTTGTCTAACGTATGCACGAGATTAACAACAACAAAGTCTTTAATCCCAACAACGATCATTATTCTGACACTTGAATCGTCTTAGGATAACGAAGTATCACTCAAATGGGAAGACTACGAAGCACTACATTTTCAATAGTAATGCCTGGACCGAACCCTATCAGGACACCCAACTCGTTCCCTTCTCCATAGTTTTTCATCCTTCCCTCTGTTGACCAACGTCTTATCTCATCCAACACAAACCAAACGGTTGCACCCAACATGTTCCCGTACTCTCTCAAGACATGCCTTGAAGCCCTTAACTTCTCACAGCTCAAGCCCAAACCCACTTCCATCTTGTCAAGTATCGCGGGCCCACCGGGATGTACGGACCAGAAGATCGAGTTCCAATTTACAACACCCGTGCATTGTTGGAATGACTTACTGATGACTTCCTCAATGTGTTTGCTTAGGATGTCGGGAACTTCTCTATCTAGGCTTCCCACCATGCCGGCTTCCCGGTAGCTACCACAGATGCGTGTTTCGGTATTTGGTAGTGTGGATTGGATGACAGAGATTATCTCGAAGATAGGCTTCTCAATCCCAACCATTGGGTCAGAGCCAATGATCATGGCGGAAGCACCGTCACCGAATATGGCGGCCGAGACCAAATGGGAAAGGTTGCACTCGCTTGGTCCATGGAAAAACATACCACCTGCTCAGAAATCAACATGTCATAGGGTGTGCTACCGTGATTAGTTCAAGGCCTAGGTATGACTGATTTGCAGAAAAAAATAAAATTTGATTAGTTCACAATCTTAACAAAATCTAACCACTTAAGTGAAGGATAGTTGATATAACTTTATTATAAAGTATTGAACACAACTTGTGTTTAACAATGTTGGACTATTTGCTAAACACCCTCACACACGTGATCAAGATTATTTTCTTCGTGTCTACGCTTGGAAAATATAGTTGGAGTGGGCCCCCACAGGTCAATTGATTGGTATCATGTAAAATTTGATTGATCCACCGTCTCAACAAGACCTAATCACTTATGCGAATGGTAGTGAATCTAAATTTATTATAAAGTATTGCACACAACTTGTATTTAATAATGTAAGACTATCTGCTCAATAGAAAATTATAAGCAATAATTAGGCAAGTAAATTAAATTAAACTTACGAGTGAGGAATGACTTGATTATGTGTGTTTACTTACATTCATTTCATTAATAGCTAGAATTACGTATGAAGAAATAAAAACAAGTTGACTAGCATGCTATGCATGCATGGTAAGGAAAAACATGTTACGTACTTGAGCAGTCGACGCAGATAGCGAGCACGCGAGCACCCTTGTTGTTCTCAGCAATCTCTTTGGCCACACGGATGGTGGCGCCTCCTGCAAAGCAAACTTGTTGGCACAACATCGTACGAACCACCGAATCGCTTAGTCCGACCAACTTCGCCACCAAAAAGTCGATACCAGGAATTGATATGCTAGTGGAGGTGCACAAGACGAGATGGGTGATGGCGGACGACGGTTGTCCCCATTCATCTATAGCCTTGTGAGCCGCTTCCGCTCCAAGCTTGGGGAGCTCCTTCTCCATAAGCTCTTGCCTCACGTCCAAGGATGGAGCCATTGGTGTGCACATATTAGGGTTCTCCTTTAGGAACTCCTCCGACACGATCGTGTACCTTTTATGTACCTTCGACTTGTTACCTTTAAGATTAAGGACGTCAACTGTTTTGTAATTGTTGGAAAATATAGGGTCATGTCACTCTAATTAAAAACTAAAAGTAGCTTATAAATTTGAAGTGGTAGACCAATCAAATTTGAAATTACTTGTTTATGCGATTTAGCAAGTAAATTTTCATGTGAGCAAAATAGTAAGGTTGTTTCCCTTAGCAAATATATGATCAAATAGATGTATGTTACAATATTTGCATATTTTCTGTAGTATCAAAACCAAGCATATATGATATTTGCATGTACCTTTTTGCACCCTTTTCCCTTTCATGCAATATACAAATTGTTACGACAAAATGATGTAGTTGAATTGATCACCTTAGAGTATCCTTTCATGCAATATACAAATTGTTACGACAAAATGATGTAGTTGAATTGATCACCTTAGAGTATCCTTAATCAAAGATCGTATTACAAATATAAAATTGACTTCTTTATATACAATAGTAATGCTTTCGAAAGAAAAGAAATACTTAATTAAAGACAAATGTAGTTATGATCAGAAGAACTAAACTAAATGCAAACATTACATATGCGTTGGAACTTTGCTTTGAGATCCACCAAGTGATCACTTTTGGTGACACCAAAGTAGAAGTCTGGGTAGGAGTGTTGGTAGAAGATGTTGGAAGGAATTGCAGTGCCAATGGCCAATACATTAGCCAAACCCTCAGCTTTCTGAGGTTTAACCACATCATTAATGCTCAAGTTCGACATCTTTGAACACCAATTAATGATATCAAACTCTAAACTCCTTTACTTGATATTTGAAGGACTTGTCGAGGTCTATATATATAGAGAGAGAGAGTAATGTACTATTTCTCCATGCATGTAAGTCAAATTAATTTAGGTGAATTTGGACTTTTGGTTGATCAACCAATGAGCTAGATAATAACTGTAATAGTTCCAAATGTTTTTCTAAACAACATATTAGTTTATAGGTTTTTTATTTTGTTTAGAAATCGTCCGTGGGTCTCATTCTCTTGCACTTGAATGGATTTAACTCAGTGTACCAAACAATTGTTAATTAAGAACCATTTTTGTGAAAAAGAAACTAATCCCACGTTAACATAAGGAGAGTGGGTTAACTGAAAAAATAAAGTAAAATTAGTGACGTCCAAATCAATTTCTTCTCTAATCGGAATGTAGGGAAGGTGGTTTTGATAGGATGGAAACCTATCGTCGGTAATGGCAAATTTTTAACGTACGATATTGGATATAATCAGGTGTTACGCAACAATGTTGACCTAATTAATTGATATGTTTTGGGGTTTTGCTTGAGCCTTGATTGCAAGTTGTGATACGTGGAACCATTATAATAAGTTAACAACTATAGGTAGCTCAACTGGTAAATATTGACTCTTGGAAACCAAGCATAGTATCCCAACATGTGAGTTGCAAGTTGATATTTAATAAAAAAACTAGGTTTTTTTGCTTAAACATCTTTGTTGGGATTTTATCAGTAGAAACTAGCTAGGGTTGTAGATGAGTAGGGTCAAAATCGTTTAACCGTCCTAACCGAATGGACGAGTAGGGTCACGAGTTATAAAAATCGTAACCATTTAATAAATTGACGGATAATGGTTCTGAAATCATAACCGTTTAATAAATGAGTGAGTAAAGATACATGATTTCACCCATCTATTTAATCGTTTAACCGCGAAACATAATGAATATATATAATATTTTGTTATATATACTATATACATATAATTTTTTGTATTATATTTTTAAAGATACCCAAAAAATTCAAAATACAAAAAAAAACACCACACCCTAATTTCTTTTCCAAAAATATGAATTTGTGGATTTTTAGATTTTTGGAGGTTTTGATTATAAATATATGGATGTTTGATGTTAAATATTGTAAGTTATTAATTTTAGTTTGTTATTCATTTATCCTTTCGACATTATTTAATATTGTTATATCAATTTTATTATTCATTAAGTTTTATACATTTAACCGCCCAAAGCCGTTTAATTAAATTAAACGGGTAGGATCATGGGTAGAGGTAAAAATAAATGGATTTCTAACCGAACCGTGAGCCGTTTAATTAGGCGGATAGAATCATGAGTAAGCCATATAACCACCCACGAACAGCCCATTTACGACCCTTTTAGGAGCAATCATAAGGAGCGACAACAAATATAAAAAACACAAACCACAAGACAAAGATGGAAATTCTTATGGGAAAAATCACGACCACCGCACACACAATTCTTGTGCACACAATCACACAAGGTACTGTTTTTTCAATGAGTTACCTCAAAAGGAAATGACATAAAATGTATTTATAGGAAACCCTAATCCCGGTGTAATCTGCACCGCACATCAAAGTACAGATAAATGGATAAACAAGTCAAAATCCGGAATACACTCGCATTCTTGATTACACATACTCAACAATTCTACGTGTAGACATGGGTACTGGGTCGGGCCCACATACCCATATTTTTATGTATTTTAGTAGATTTTTGAAGGTATTTTAAAGATTTTTAAAGGTATTTAAAAACAAAATTATACGGACCGTGTCGAGCCAGCAGCGGGCCGGCCCAGCCCAACTCCCAGGACTACCTATGTGTGTCTCAGCATATTTGCTAAAATACCCTTATGTCTCAGCATATACCATTTGCTATCTTGATATTACTAACCAAAGAATATGTTATTTGACGATTAGTAGCTAAATAGAAATACCAAGTGAAGCATTTGTTAGTAGTTTGGGCGCATGATCTGTACGATTATAAAACTTAAGTGGTGGAAAAAGTAGAATACATATATTTAGTAGTATTGTATTGTACCAAGTATATTCGAACAAAATTATATTGAATAAATTATAATATATATAACTATAATCATTATAGTATATTTAAACAGAATGAGGAACTAAAATCTAATTAATACGTTTACAGTAAGATATAATTAAGATGACAAATTTGTCACTTGAACTGCTAGAAATGAAGGAAACCGAGCTTAATCTCAAAGAATAAGACATTCTACCAATTACATATTACAAACTATAGAAAATCATGAAAAGTTGATTTCTTAGGATTGGGATGTGAACGGAGAGCATTGGTTCCCTCTCACACGCAAACATGGTTCCATTAATGGAGTCTTTCATTGGATCTGCCAAAATCATTTGAAGATGTCATCACAATTGGCTAATGTATGCAATAATTTTTTCTTTGAGATAATATGTTTGCATTAGAGTATGATAGATCCACTACCTTTAAATTTTGTTGACACATGATTATGTTTGACGATAAAATCAATTTTAAAGTTTAAATTAAAAATTCAAACCATATATCTTGATTTACAACATATGTAGATTAATGATTTCAAAAATCATAAAATTTGAATTACGTTTTACATAATATTTAGAGATGTAAAAATGAATAAACTACATTCATTAAAAAAATCCAATTCCCAGGACCATGTTGCCACAATTCCATATAACAACAGTTTTTTGATTGAATCCTGGATTTTTTTTGTTTTGCCGGGTATAAAAATGTTTCAGCAAATTCTGGATCTTTATTTTTCCCATGTAATTAATTAGGATCTCTAAACTGAGGTACCTTGGTATATTTGTAATAGTTTAATATTTGTATCTTCACTTTTATGTGACTGGTATCATTATGCATTTGTTGCAGTTGAGATGGAAGAACTTGCGGCTTGAAATAGTTAAGTGGGCAATTATTCTAGGGAATTACTAAACATCACCTGTTTTTTACTTGAATCGTCCGTCTTAATTACCATCTTGCCCTTCACAATCAATTTAATAGTCATTTCGTCTCGTCTCTTAAATTAAGATTTCTGTCTCAGTATTTCTCACTCTACTAGTACCAAAACCACGAAAATGATTGACGAAACGACTGAATCCGGTGAAGCAAGTCAAACAAAAATAATAATTGAGAGGGGCATCTGGCTAGGACGCCTGAATCGTCCACAACCTCTTCTTCTTCTAAGTTCGGACATCTACAGTGCACGAAATCGAATCACCAGACATAAACCTATTATCTCTACCCTTTCGAATCACCCACTCAACAGTAAAAGAACTACCACGTCGCCCACGTCCTCTACCATACTCCCTCGACCTCTCCACCTGATCTGAAACATCCTCATCATCGAAGGAATCCTCACGTGTCTCGCGAAGACGTAAACTCTCTCTCTCTCTCCTAACCGAAGCAGATATACCCCGTCTATGTGGATGACGAGGAGTTGAATCATCATCTAACCTAAATACAACGCGTAAGGGAACTGATTTTCCTTTTCCTCCACGGTAACCCGACGACTATTAATTCAATTTTAGAAATAAAATTTCGTTAATAGATTTAAATTACTAAATTTACAAATTGATCAATAAATAAAACTAATTATAACAATTAATCAATTTAACTAATTATAATCAACTCAACTAACAATTATAACTAATTATAATCAATTAATTAATTGAACTAATCAATCAATCAATGTAACTAATTATAACAATTAAATAAAACGGGTAGGATCATGGGTAGATGTAAAAATAAATGGATTTCTAACCGAACCGTGAGCCGTTTAATTAGACGGATAGAATCATGAGTAAACCATATAACCAACACGAACCGCCCATTTACGACCCTTTTAGGAGCAATCATAAGGAGCGACAACAAATATAAAAAACACAAACGACAAGACAAAGATGGAAATTCTTATGGGAAAAATCACGACCACCGCACACACAATTCTTGTGCACACAATCACACAAGGTACTATTTTTTCAATGAGTTACCTCAAAAGGAAATGACATAAAATGTATTTATAGGAAACCCTATTCCCGGTGTAATCTGCACCGTACATCAAAGTACAGATAAATGGATAAACAAGTCAAAATCCGGAATACACTCCTCGCATTCTTGATTACACATACTCAACAATCCTACGTGTAGACATGGGTACTGGGTCGGGCCCACATACCCATATTTTTATGTATTTTAGTAGATTTTTGAAGGTATTTTAAAGATTTTTAGAGGTATTTAAAAACAAAATTATACGGACCGTGTCGAGCCAGCAGCGGGCCGGCCCAGCCCAACTCCCAGGACTACCACCTATGTGTGTCTCAGCATATTTGCTAAAATACCCTTGTGTCTCAGCATATTTGCTAAAATACCCTTATGTCTCAGCATATTTGCTTACATACCCTTATGTTTCTGGTCGTGCTAAAATATCCTTCGTAGAACTAGTTGGGCCAACGACTTAGTTAACACCACAACACATTATAAACTTGAATTCCTCTACAAGATTACTTCACTAGCATTTTGAAAGTGATCAACTAGATAGTGTTAGTCTATAGTATTAGAATCTAAAAAATCGATTTGCAAGTAAATTAACCAACTTATATCAAACTACAAAAAATATTGTTATGAAAAAAGTTACAATAACCCAAAAAGTATGGTCCTGAACAGCGAGCGCAGTATAGGGAATATTACATCTGACATATTTCTAATTTAGAACCAGAGATATTGAGATGATTAGAGAAGAGGCTTCTAACAAAAGAAGGAAAAAAAATCTCCACAACATAGCATTTTGATCTAATTGGATGTGTTTTTAACTTTGATTGGCCTTTTTATGCACTATAAATATTCTAGCTGAAGCCTTACAAGTCCTTAACACAGCAGCACCGAGTGAGACCAAGCCAAGCTCGAAGGAGTGAGGAATTATTCACCTAAACAAACAAAATAACACTTCATACATTTTGTTTGTAAATTTTAAATAATTTTTGAATGATGGGTTTCAAAGTTTGAAATTTTTCGTTTTGGATGAGATACAAGCCAAGTAAATAAATACAATAGATAAAGTAGTGATATAACAAGCAATAAGGGTTTATTTTCCAACAGCGCATTTGCCAAAAAAACAAAACTAACGATACTTGATTTGTTTTCTCTTGTATAGATTTTTTACAATTTGCACTACACTCAGTCTATGACATTGCAAAGCACACGCACACGCACGCGCACGCAAGAACTTACTCAGCCTTTGCCACCACTTAACAACTGAATATGGATGCGGATATGACTTTACTCATCCCATATCTGTCTCGTCTACACCCCTACAAACATGCTATTCGCAGATCTAGGAGAATTTTCGATAACGAGGTTCTATTTCCTAACATCTACGAATAATTTGGTTAGAATTTCCTTGGTTTTTCAGGATATATCATTACATTGTAACAACTATGACATTTAAATATTTTGGAAGATGGAATCATGACATACCTAAAATGACACATCTACAATGGCAAATCAAACTTAGGAGACATTGATCCATCACTGCTCTGGGAGTCTCCTCTCCATGCATCTTGCACTTGTGCAGCAAATTGCAAATTCCAAAGCACATCTTCAACTGACGGTCTACCGGAAGGATCACTCGACAGGCACCGAATGCAAACTCCGATAACTGTTCTTAGAGACTCGTTGGAACAGGCTCGGGACACTGCTGGATCGATCAAACCTTTCTTTCGAACGACACCATCCGCTGCAATGCTTGATTGTAGCTAAAAATGGACACACTAGTTAATTAGTTCAGTGAGATCATTTTTGTAGTTCAGTTGAGTTGAAATGCTTACTTGGTTTGCTGATTTTTCCACGTCTGTCTCGAACGAGACGGGTTTTCCCGTGATCATCTCTAGAAGTATGGTCCCAAAGTCATAGATGTCGATCTTATCCTCGTGTTTTTGTCTAAACAAAATTAAAATGAAACGTTTCAGTCGCATACTTCACAAGAAAATAATGTCGTTGTAATGACAGAAATTGATGTGAATTTATACCTTTTGCTTCGTTGCTTTGCATTGATCACCTGTCAAGGTGAGAAAATACATCGCTGAGTTAACCACAATTCGCATTTCTGCTAACATTACATAAATATATGCAAGACCAAAACAAGATGCTGACGTTTGACAAAGAAATTAATAAGAAAGAGGGTATCAAAGCCATAAAAAATTGAGTCAATCAAATCATAGAGGGCGAAAATTTATTATCAACAAGAACTAAAACAGAAAAGTATATATACGAAAACTGGCTGAAGTCATGAATGTCACCTCTGATACGATCGGAATGTTATAGCTGCTAATCTTAGCCACGAAGTTCGGGTCTAGTAGCACATTTGTGGACTTCAGATTGTTAGCGAATAAGCCCGGAATTATGCCAGAATGTAGAAACTCGATACCCTTCGAGACACCAATGGCAACCGATAATCTCTGCGTCCACGTTAGTTTTTGTCCATTAACTCCTTCTGCAAAACAATGCTTATTAAAAAGACACTAAAAGGAGTATGTCTTCGAATGAGTACTAAAAAGAAGTGATGTACCACAAATATGGCTTCTTAAAGTCCCATTTGGTATGTACTCGAACACAAGAAACAATCTGCTGACTGTGGAGTCTTCAAGATAGTACTCGAAGCAGTGCCCGAGAGCACTGACTAAATGTCGATGCCTAAGCTTTGCGATAAGTTCGATATGACGAGTAAAATTTTGGGCACTATGGCTTCTCTTCAATTTCAAGCATCTGATCGCCACGAATGACCCATCTTTCAGTTTGCCTTTGTACATCTGCGATAATGAAATAATATGACTACAAATCATCCGACTAATCCAAATCATGTAGAGAAGCAATTCTTAAAAATCTAACCTGCCCATGTGAACCTTCACCCATTAATGCCATCGCATGAAAATTATTTGTGGCAGCTTGAAGATTCTCAAGAGAGAGTGATTTGTACGCCGGAATGCCAAGAGCTCCCAATTTCATTGTTTGAGAAATATATCCTTGAGCAGGCAAAAACATATTCAGAATCCACTTAGAAATATTGATCACAAGCATACTCATAATTTACTTACTGGCATCCGATAGCATCTTAGAAGGGTAAGCTGTCGAGGCATGTTCCAACAATCTTCTCGGAGGCCTTTTCGTTGCCTTCTGCATTCTCATCTTCCTTAAACCGAAAACACCGAGAATCGCAATGAGGGCGAAACCTGCAACTAACCCACAGACCACAGAGCCTACCACAATTGGCTTATGAGCTAAAGCTTTCTTTCGCTCGCTTGGGAAAAAACCAACCGCTAAAGCTTCTCGTTGGCAGAATGGAAACGGGTGCTGGTCTTGGTCTTCATTAGCCAAACAGTTCATGGAGTACGTTACGTTTTTGTTCGACTTCGCTTTGAGGCAAACGGGCAAGTTCCCATTTAGAAGATTCGACGATATATCAACAAACTCGAGCTCATAATTGCAAGACATGTTCTCGAATAGCATGCCGGTAAAGCGGTTTCCAGCCACATTCAGATACCGGATCGAGGGAAGGTTCAACACTGACGTAGGTAATGGCCCAACAAATCTGTTCTGAGAAACATCGAGATGACGGAGTAGATAATACGAATTGACATCTGAAGGAAGAGCACCGGTAAACCGATTTTTCTTCAAAACTACAGTGACCACTTTCCTCTGCAAAACAGGGAACCGAGGGCCGAACCCGTTGTCCTCTAAGTCGAGAACTTGAAGGTTCGAAAGACGGGTGAGGTCCGGTAATTCGCCCGACAAGTTATTACCCGAGAGAGCGAGAACCCTGAGGTTTTCCAATGTGGCAACTGAATCCGGCAAACTTCCGTTGAGTAAATTGTTCCTTAAGCTAAGGACCGCAAGAAGCGGGAATTCACCCAACCAATTCGAAAGACCACCACTGAACGAGTTGTTATCGAGTATGAGTGTTTGGAGGTTCTTCAGAAGGGAAATTTCACGAGGGATCGGACCAGACAAGTAATTTGAACTGAGGTTGAGTATCTCGAGCTTCGACAGCCGCCATATCTTCGAAGGAAGAGGCCCCCACAACCCGAGAGACGACAATTTCAGGACTTTCAAATCCGGAAGTCGGGTTAAGGTGGTGAAAAATGAGTCTACATTAAAACTCTTGGGGAGCGGTGGCGATCGTGGTTCGCCGTTGATCTGAAGTTGGGTAATGCCTTCTTCGTAGCAAACAACGGTTGGCGATGGGGACGAGTCACTGTAACAGGGGTCGGAGTAATTGTTCCAGCCGTTTAGGACCGGCGGATTGTTAAGGAGGTGTTGGAGTCCTAGAAGAGACCAAGCTTGGGAGGATTTCAACTGGGTTGTGTGAGGAATTGAAACCAGAAGTATGAATATGGCGAGCAACCACGATAAACGACAATTATGGCTTTCCGACATTGGGAAAAATTCCAACTCTAGTGTCCGAAAACCAGGAACTTGGTATTGCAAGTAGCTGTTAAAGATTCAAAACAAGGTTACAATTACATTGAAAGGGAGATTAAACTAAAGTACACAGAAGGAGAACTTATTTTTGCAGGAAAGAAGAAGAAAAATCTCTAGATTTTGGATTCTGAAGAAATCCAAGCAAGAAAAAGATGTGGCATTCACAAGTGACAGTGAAACTACACATTGAAAGCAAAAAGAAATTTCAATTCCTTTCTATTTTGCAGAAGAATATTGCTAATAGAACACATGCAAGTTACCCAATGTTAAAAAAAATTGTTTTAATCTTTGCAGGAACCAGAAATTTCACCTCCAGAGTTTTGATTCTGAAACAAGAGCAAGATGTGGTGCTTTCAAGAAGCTGAAACACTTATCTTCAGAAAACACTGAAGATTAGAAACAAAAAAAGACACTACCCATGAAGCTAAGAATATCAAGTGACTAGAAATTAAAATGAAAGTCATCACATGTAATATCAGGAAATAGAGAATCAAACCTTTAGATTTTGGCTTCTCAAACAATAAGAGCACTTAGTGTTCACTTAAGTAACACTGAAGTTTTTCTTAAAAGCAAACACTACGTGTTAGATCCCTAACCTAGGGTTAGTGGGCTAATGATGTTTAAGGAGGGGGTTTGCATTGGGAAGGGGTGCGTGAACAGTAAGGTCGTGGGAGGTATGGTGTAGGATGTGGTGTAGGGTGATGGGTGGGGTGTTGGTGAGGTAGAGAGGGTGGGTTTTTAAGCTAACCTCTCTCCCTCTCTCTCTCATTTTCGGATCTCACTCACTCTTCCCCTTTTCCCTTGTGCGGCGAGCAGCAGAGGACGCGGAGGCTCCGGAGTGAGGAGGTCGGCGCTGGGAAGAGGTCGCGCGTGCGGAGGTGACGGAGGCGTGAGCGTTGCTCCGGCGTTTCTCCGGCTTCGTGAGAGGTATGTCAACTTGATAGTGTGTTTTGTTGTGTTGTTAACCCTTATGAAGGGTTGTGTTGGTCGGACGGGGAGGTCGGAGGCCTCCTCGGTGATGTTTTCCTTGGAAAACCTCGGCTGGCGCGAGGTTGAAGACGACCAACGGTCGACCGGTTCCTTCGGGCGGTCGACCGAATGTAGTGTTTTTGCCCGACTTTAACCTTCACCGGTCGAACGATGCCTTGTGGCGGTCGACCGGTAGTGCATATTGCTGGTGAGTTGGGACGTTCTGCCTGTTGTCGGTCGACCGGTCCTTGTTGTGTTCGACCGGAACTTAAGTGTACTGAGTAGAATTGCATGATTTGTTCGACCGATTCCTTATTGTGTTCGACCGGTTGTATGTTGTTTGACCGTTGGGAATTTGCGTTCGACCGATTATATGATTTAGAATGATAGGTTGACCCTGTCTGTTTTCGGTCGACCGAGACCCCTGAGTCGGTCGACCGATAGAGTGGAATTTAATGTTGACCAGACTCTGGATTTTGACCTCGTTCGGTCGACCGGTTTTAGACTTTTGTTCGACCGTTTGGGAATTAGTGTTGCGCAGTGAGTTCCACCGATTCAGACTTTCGGTCGACCGAATTCCTCGTGAAAACGGTCGACCGGTTAGACTATTTCGGTCGACCGAATCTGCTCAGAACTGAATTCCTGGGTCCCGTTGTGAATGCCAACTCTGTCCACGGAAACCCGTGTCCTCGCCTTGCGCGTGAGCCGTGAGGTGACGGTGGGTGCGCTTGCGTGCCTGCCCAGGGACCGCCGGGTGGAAGGGTGTGGGTGTTCGGGATGCGTCCCCTCCAGGTATGGAGTGGGACTTATGAGATATGATTGATTAGACTCATTGTAGCGTAGCAGGCCTGAGGGATCGCGGATCCCAATGTATGATGTTGTTGTGCGGGCACGCAACTGGCGTTGGGTGAGGTGACTACCGGCCTTCGGGCTACGGAGGTCGCTGCCCTGCTTTTATAGCGGCGCAGTTGGTGTTCGCGGCTCGTGGAGCCCGTGACCCTGGCAGACTTCGGTCTGGACCCGTCCGATGCTGTGCCGGACGTTGTGTTGGACCACCGATGCTGTGCCGGTGATGCCGCCGAGGTTGTGCCGGCGATGATGATTGTTGGGCCGAGGCTGTGCCGGCTATGTTGTTTTCCTCGGCTGGGCACCTACCGAGATGATGTTGTTATACCTTCCGGGCGACGGCCCCGTTGGTCCCTGTGGCCCCGACCACTGAGATTTACAGATCTGTTTCTATCGGCGCGTAGACGTGACAGAGGCTCCCTGCCGAACCCTTGAGTAGTGTAGCCGCGTGTGGGGGGTGCGATGTCGCGGGCTGCTAGACTGCATGTGCCTGCAGTAGGTCTCTTCGGGAGACCCGATGATTGATTGCCGGACTGATGTCCTGTTTTACCCTTCGGGGGAACTGTTTTCCATTTCTGTTGATGCCATGACATGCTACTAGTATGATAGGTTCATTATGTGATGCATGCATATAGGTGAGTTGGCATACGGGGTTTCATTCTGGAAACTCAGGCATTGTTGTCGCATCTTTTTCAGGACCGCAGTAGGTCCAGGTGGGTGGTGACCGAAGACGGAGCGCGTTGGAGTCGGATCCTCTTCGGCAGTTGCTAGACCGTACGACTACATGTATTCCATTTCATTGTATCAGTATCGTAGTTGTACTTCTTTTGGAAACTCCTTGTATTTTGGGTGCACCCGGATTTATATATTTATATACTAGTGACGTTCCCGCTTGAGTTGTCTGTTATGTTGGTTATATTGAAATTTTTAAATCTTCCGTTGTTTCGGGACGTTACACTACGCATGTAAACAAAACTGAATTGACACAGAAACGGAAACACATGTCACAACAAGAAGTTGGACTTTAATGATGAAGTGGAAGTCTCACCTCTTTAGCTTCTCAACATGTCATGAAAAATCCTATCCTTGCATCAACATTTCACCATCAAACCACACCAATCTTTCTTCAAAATGCAGCAAACATGAAAATCCAACAACCCTTTATCTAAAAACCAACAAGTGCTCCAAAAACACCAACTTTTTTCTCTCTCTCAAAAAGATCAAAAGAAGAAGGAAGAAAGCAGAGCCAAGTGACCAACAAGACAAAGATCAATCACAACCAAGTGACATCACTTTTGGAATTCAGAGTCCTTGGTTCTCTCACTCACGGGCAGATGGGGCACGAGAGAATCCAAACAACAGACACATTTCAACCTTGTGTGAGAACTAGAAGCCAAAGAACAAGACAGCATCTGCACGCTCTAACATGTTTCTGCCACAACTATTCACCACCACATGACCATAAAGCCCCTCGTTTATTGGATTTCTCCACTTGGGTCCTTCTCAGAATCCCTTTATCTTCTTCTCTGTTGGGAAGAGAATAGAAGTCTAGTTGAAAAACAAACAAATAGAAGATTGAAGTACTATGTCCTTTTAAATAACTCAAAATCAATTGATAATAAATATTGTTACGTAGAATTTTATAAGTCATAAAAAACAATCTAAATTATTCCAAGATGAGACTATTTTTCGACAGTTAGTATAATAATGACGGAACTACAGATACTTTAACTAACTAAGTGATTGTGGCATAAAAAACCCAAAAAATTCAAATAGATATATTCGGATGCTCAAGCTGCAATATGTGTAGTTGATTATAGATGGTAGGTTTTTGCCTAAGTTATTAGGAGAAATCTATTGACAGCTAGAATATGCTATAAATTGATTGGGATATTAGGGGTACACAAAACAATTATGTCTTGTAATAGTTTCTCAAATGGTGGATTCTTCTGATTTGGTGATTGCTTTTACTCCCGCGATGCATGAGATGTTCTTTTTACCGTTGATTTTTACTTTTCTGGCACTAGAGAGGTCATTAGCTCACCTACCATTATTATTACGCAAATGAAGTTATAAATTACAATGTTTTCTTATTGTTTGTGGCCATTACATCTCTTCTATGTTTCTAAATTATAAGTAGATGCACTTGGAAGGATTTGGTGTCCCCCAACACTACCAAAACCCCAAACTGAAGAGATTCCTCCACTTCTCATATTTTTTTTTCTTCTTCTTTCTTGTGCCCACCCAAAAAAAAACATTTTTCCTTCCCTTTTGCTCTTTACATTATTAGATTAGAAAATAATGGCTCTTCTTTTTGCGGTTAAAGAGTAAAAAAGGTGGAAATATCCGAATTTTTTGATTAGCGTGCACAATTAAGCAACTGCTTTATAAATTATAACAGTCTTGTGGGATTTGTCAGAGGGCAAAGAATTGAGTGTCGGTTGATAGTTATTCCTACGCGCCATTTTCATTTTTCTTGACTAAAATACCCCTGAGACCTTATTGTTTGTGATAATTGTAATTATAAATTTTGGTTTTGCTTCGTAAGTGGATTTCGCTAGTAAAACTTGTTTTAGATATTTAATCTTACTTTTCAAACATTGTTTTATGGGAAAGTCCAAAATAGTCCGATTGATGAAATTATTTATTCATTATGAATGGGACATATATTTATTGAACTGTATCAGCAATTAATTTCAGATGTAATATATGACCTAATATCCACTTTACTCTAATTATAGTATAGTGTGGGATCCGTTTTGTTGTGGTTTATGTTGATATTGGTTATTTCAAGTTTTTAAGATTAAAAATGCAATACATGTTGCAACACGAGCATGAATAATTAAAACCGCAAAGAAAAATATCAATAATTTTCATGATTTTGACATTTCGTGGGGGTGAAACGTGGTCTTCTTCTTTTTTTGAAAAAAAATATTTGCGTCTGTCTCGTTGGATAGAGACCATTTGCTATCTTGATGATACTAACCAAAGAATATGTTATTTGACGATTAGTAGCTAAATAGAAATACCAAGTGAAGCATTTGTTAGTAGTTTGGGCGCATGATCTGTACGATAATAAAACTTAAGTGGTGGAAAAGGTAGAATACATATATTTAGTAGTATTGTATTGTACCAAGTATATTCGAACAAAATTATTTGAATAAATTATGATATATATAACTATAATCATTAATCATTATCATGCAATTGATTACCGTTTGATCACCCTTTTAAACAGAATGAGGAGCTAAAATCTAATTAATACGTTCACAATAAGATATAATTAAGATGACAAATTTGTCACTTGAACTGCAAGAAATGAAGGAATCCGAGCTTAATCTCAAAGAATAAGACATTCTACCAATTACATATTACAAACTATATAAAATCATGAAAAGTTGATTTCTTAGGATTGGGAGAAACGATCGAGATTGGGATGTGAACGGAGAGCATTGGTTCCCTCTCACACGCAAACATGGTTCCATTAATGGAGTCTTTCATTGGATCTGCCAAAATCATTTGAAGATGTCATCACAATTAGCTAATATATGCAATAGTTTTTTCTTTGAGATAATATGTTTGCATTAGAGTATGATAGATCTACTATCCTTAAATTTTGTTGACACATGATTATGTTTGACGATAAAATCAATTTTAAAGTTTAAATTAAAAATTCAAACCATATATCTTGATTTACAACATATGTAGATTAATGATTTCAAAAATCATAAAATTTGAATTACGTTCTACATAATATTTAGAGATGTAAAAATGAATAAACTACATTCATTAAAAAAATCCAATTCCCAGGACCATGTTGCCACAATTCCATATAACAACAGTTTTTTGATTGAATCCTGGATTTTTTTTGTTTTGCCGGGTATAAAAATGTTTCAGCAAATTCTGGATCTTTATTTTTCCCATGTAATTAATTAGGATCTCTAAACTGAGGTACCTTGGTATATTTGTAATAGTTTAATATTTGTATCTTCACTTTTATGTGACTGGTATCATTATGCATTTGTTGCAGTTGAGATGGAAGAACTTGCGGCTTGAAATAGTTAAGTGGGCAATTATTCTAGGGAATTACTAAACATCACCTGTTTTTTACTTAAATCGTCCGTCTCAATTACCATCTTGCCATTCACGATCAATTTAATAGTCATTTCGTCTCGTCTCTTAAACTAAGATTTCTGTCTCAGTATTTCTCACTCTACTAGTACCAAAACCACGAAAATGATTGACGAAACGCCTGAATCCGGTGAAGTAAGTCAAACAAAAAAATAATTGAGAGGGGTGTCTGGCTAGGACGCCTGAATCGTCCACAATCCTCTTCTTCTTCTGAGTTCGGACATCTACAGTGCACAAAATCGAATCACCAGTCATAAACCTATCATCTCTACCCTTTCGAATCACACACTCAACAGTAAAAGAACTACCATGTCGCCCACGTCCTCTACCATACTCCCTCGACCTCTCCACCTGATCTGAAACATCCTCATCATCGAAGGAATCCTCACGTGTCTCGCAAAGACGTAAACTCTCTCTCTCCTAACCGAAGCAGATATACCCCGTCTATGTGGATGACGACGAGTTGAATCATCATCTAACCTAAATACAACGCGTAAGGGAACTGATTTTCCTTTTCCTCCACGGTAACCCGATGACTATTAATTCAATTTTAGAAATAAAAA
Source organism: Triglochin maritima (assembly GCA_963682175.1). NCBI lineage: Eukaryota > Viridiplantae > Streptophyta > Magnoliopsida > Alismatales > Juncaginaceae > Triglochin > Triglochin maritima. The sequence continues at coordinate 32,095,493 of OY821789.1, forward strand.
TTTGTTAATGGATTTAAATTACTAAATTTACAAATTGATCAATAAATAAAACTAATTATAAAAATTAATCAATTCAACTAATTATAATCAATTCAACTAACGATTATAACTAATTATAATCAATTAATTAATTGAACTAATCAATCAATCAATGTAACTAATTACAATAATTAATCAATTTAACTAACAATTATAACTAATTATTCCTAATTATAACAATTTAATTAACTAATTATTAACTTAATAATCAATTTAACTAACAATTATAACTAATTATTCAATTTAACTAATTATAACAATTAAATAATTTAATTAACTAATTAATCAATTTAACTAACAATTAAAATTCAATTTTATTTCATTAAAAAAAAGATGTATGCGGGAGCCCACACCTAGGTGTCAGGAGCCCACAATTTTAGATATAATTTTATTTTATATCTTAAGATATAAGATAAGAAATAATTAAATTTGCTTTCATTTGCTAAAGACATTGCACAAAATCGGAAATGATGGTTGCATGGGCTTCCTTAAACTTTTAACTATTATTGGATTTTTAACCTTCAATTTAAACTCATTTCTTGTTATTGTTTCTTCCACAAATTAATTTTTTACCACAGAGTAAGCAAATAGAGAAAAATAAAATGTGATAAGATAGATCGTAGATGAGACTATTTTTCTAGTAAGTATGTGACTTGAATATGGATTCATATATATAATTTGCTCAATATGCCCAAAGGCTTATAGAAGTCTCGTGACCTATACTATATGTAGCAGCCATTACTTAAACATGACCTAGCACATCTGAGGTGATTTTTTTAGGGTTAATTACAGTTTGATCTCCTGAATTATAACTTAATATCACTTTACATTTCTGAATTTTTAAAGTTGACAGTTAATCCTCTTGAACTTTCGTTCGGTAACACTTTGTACCAATTGAACTTTAAAATCAATTATTTAAACTTTCATCATTTTATTTTTTATTTTTTAAATAATGGATCGAAACGAATTTACGTGAAAGTTCAGATCGAAACGGATGTCAGATTTGTCCCCCTAATACATTCATGAACTTATATTTACGTGAAAGTTCGGATCGAAACGAATGTCAGATTTGGTTGAAATTCAGATCAGATACTGAATCCGGATCGGATGTCATTGTACTTGTTCACTTCCTTCCAAAGTTGATAACATTTTATCAATGGAAGCTATTTGTGATCAACCTCCGCAAAAAGACTTAGTAGGCATACTTGCAATGTAATAACCTAATCTAAACACCTAAATTAAACTAAACTAAACCTAATTAACCTAATTAAGCCTTGATTAGTGAAGCATGAGGTGGCTTGCCTTGGTTGGAAGCTTTGGAGGTGAAGTGAAGATAAGGATTGGGTTTTACTATAAATTAGAGGGTGAGGGTTATCTGAGCGTGAAGGAGGTGAATTCGGAGAAGTAGAAGAAGGTGAAGAAGAGAAGGAGAGAAGAAGTGAAGAAGGAGAAGAAGAAGAAGGGGAGTGAAGTGACTCAAGTTCGGGAGGCTTCTTCACTCGTCAAAAAGGTATGTCAAGTCTTCATAGTAACTCCCCAAGTGGTGTGGGAGTGTAGGGGGCGGCGTTGGTGCCGTTTCCCCGGCAGAAAACCCACTGAACCAAGGTTGAAGACGACTGGTTCAGTCGACCGTTGTGTGTTTCGGTCGACCGAACATCGTCTAAATGATGCCTGTACAGTGGCGATTATGTATTGTTCGGTCGACCGGTATATGGGTCGGTCGACCGATATTTATAAATATTAACTTACTGCCCGAAAACGGTCGAACGATGTCTGTGTGACGGTCGACCGTTTATGCCAAATTTCGCGGGAAAAAAAGGGTTACATTAGCCGGTCGACCGGTGTTGTTTCGGTCGACCGAACCCAGTAGATAGGTTAGACAGGCCTTCGGCCGACCGAGTGTGTGTCTCGGTTGACCGAACTGCGCAAAGTCGGTCAGAGCATTGACCATCCAAACGGTCGACCGCTCGTTGTGATCCGGTCGACCGACCGCGTGCAATTTTCCTGCAGTGAAGTGCATGTAGATCGGTCGACCGGAAGAGAGGTTCGGTCGACCAAATGCTGTAGGCAGGATTCAGGCAGTTTTCCTTATCGGTTGAACGGACCCTGGTTCGACCGATAGGATATATATATTTATATAAATTTGTATAGCGTAGACCATCCAAACGGTCGACCGCTAGATGACTTTTGTTCGACCGATTGGTCGGTAATTCGGTTGGCGTGGTTCGACCGATAGACTTGTTTGTACAGTACCGAGTACTGTGTGGAGGACCGGTCGACCGGTGTGCTTGTAGCGGTCGACCGATCTGCCGCAGGTTGGTGGATTTATCCACACGCGATCCGTTGAGTATAGGTTGACTACCGGCTCCGAGGCGACGGTTGATTATCGGCTTTGAGAGCGACGGATTTCACCTTCGACGAAGGCGTATTATTGTACTACTGTTGCCTCTCTTACCGAGCGGGGTGTGAGGGATGTGTGCCGTAAACCTTGGGCAGTTTGCGAGGGTTTAGCGGTAGGCCGAGGATGTTCCGGCAGGGTGTGCGTCTGGCGGCTCTTGGGGGAGCAGTGGCTGTCGTCTGACCCGAGTTGTGTATTCGGCGGGCTGACTCGCTCCTGGGGTGGCGGCGTGTACCGGGGGTTCCTTCCTGCACTTTTGGGGAGCAGTGGTGTCGACTGACCCTTGTGAGGCAGCGGTGGACTGACTTGACCCTAGTGGCAGGAGTGGTTCAGTGCCGCGGAGGCGGTGAGGGCATTATTGTGGGCCCGAGGTGGATGATCATGTGCATTGTATTGCATTGTCTTTAATTCTTTTTTGTATTTTTAGGAGGTTTGGTATACGGGGTTCCTGCAGGGAACTCAGGCATGTTTCAATTGTTTGCATTTCAGGTAGCGAGGATGTTTAGAGTTGAGGTGGTGACTGAGGACGGTGCCCCCGGGATCAGATCCTGTCATCTTTTATATCTTCTTTTGTTGAGGTAGTGATTGCATGTATATTCAGTTTTGTTGTAATCACAAGTTAACTCATTTGTATAGTTTGACTTCCACGTGGATCTATATCTTATATATTTTATATATATGTTGGTTTGTCTTCCCGTGACGTGCCCGGTGTTGACCGTTGACGGTCTTTATTATTGTTTAAATTTTCCGCTGTTTTCGGGACGTTACATGCAAACTCATCTTACAATTAAGATGTTTTTTGTGTGTGTGGTAATAACCACAAGAAACTTAAAGTCAGAGTTGAGATATGCAGCTAAAACTTTGTATCCTCCAATTAAGTTCAGTACATATCTTGGTAATTAAATAACATCCATGCTCAACCCTAATTACCAGATTTCGCGATGTCGAACCCAATAGAAAGTATCATTTGACTTGAAAAATTAGGGAATAGAGAAAGATTATATAAAACTCAACCAATCATCTTACCATCTTCAAAATTGAAGCATTTGATCAATGGAAAACAATTTTGATTAATCTTCGGTCTAAAATTATTTCTGGTTTTTGAAGTTTTTTTACCTTTCGGTTGTGTGACATTTTGATATGTTCTACACATAAAATTGTTTTGGTTGTCCTTGATTAGGTTTTTGTGTGCGTAGAGAGTTGTATTTGCAGACATCTGAGATTCTCAAGTACACGACATTGCAACAAAATGAAAATTCATGCCACAAGAATAATATACGAAAGCAAGACACATTTTCTCATCATATTTTGCTATTACATATTTCAGATTTACAAACGAATGACTTCTCAAGTACATGATATCACATCAAAATGAGAACACAACATTTAGGATGCTTACATTTACATCGCGTCTAAACTAATTTTGATATTGGCGTAATTTTAATTTCATTGAATTTAACTAGGACAACGAACCTCTCAATTTTTTATTTTTTAATTGTTTCAAATATCACTATATTGATAATAAACATATTTCAATCTTCCACTTGAGAGTTGAGATCAGCAGCTAATCCACGAACAAATTACAAATGTATTCTTGCTTATATTTTCGTCTACTTTGGAATACAAACTCAAAATGACCTCAAAACAAGTTCTTTATTCCATTATATGACTAGTAAGATAATTTAGCACATAAACACAACGACATCCATGTCAAAACTTTTCTAAAAATCATCAAAGCCTTAGAGGACTGAGATCACGTCTAACGAAATTAATTTGGGTAGAACTATTTCTTTCAGTTTTGTTATTTTCAATTTTTTTAATATCTCAATGCCATGATAATTAACCATTTTGAATCTTCCACTTGATATAACAGCAGCCAATTAGCAATGAACAAATTGATCAATTTTTACTTATATTTTGGTGCACATCTGAATACAAGTTATTTATTCATTATGACACTGCAATTTCGTAAATTCATTTAGACAGGTAATGTTGACGATGCACCAGTACCAATTGATCATATATATATATCCTTGAATTCTCATAAATACATTTATTTAATTATCACTGCCTTACCATTTACTTGCAGTTGTCACGCATTTATGGTTTTCTGTTTTACATAAATGTAACAAACTAACAAATACATGCAACCAAACATTTGTTTTAACTTCATTTATCGATTCGTTAAGATTAATCCCATTTACAAAACTGCTTACTATTTCCTTAGAACATCATTTTCCAATCATATGCATGCGGCATCCTAACAACAAATTCAGTAGCTACGTACCCTATGCATGAACGTAGCTAACTTGAAGGAATACTAGCATGATTCCAGCAGCAACATGCATGTACACATGTTATTAGCCAGCAAGTTCTTACACGTTAAAGAAATACAGGATCTCTATAAGTGAGCTTACTTACATGCACATGATGACCCCAACCCACTCATGAATCCGGAACAAAACCAGATCTCATGGGTTAGAGGTATGTGCACATGTGGTGTCCAAACAACACTAAAACTTGAAGAAAAATACATGATCCTGGCAACACACTTTGCATGGATATGATGCGACTAAACAACACAAGGAATCATAAATAATATCATATGTCCAGCATAAGAAACATTTCCATAATCAAGGCAACAAAAATCATGAATCCAGCAGCAACATGTGGAATTCGCGACACAAAAAACATGCTATGCACCCAAGAGCTTCCCACGTTGGTGCTGGATGAACCTTCACCCAACACCCTCCACTTATTATCCTCTTAAGAGCCAGCAGGAACATACCTGAAACTGGTGGAGAATGGGCCCGAAGTTTGCTGGAATCCAGTTGCAGCCGCCTCCCATGCTTGCTAGCTAGTCATCTCTTGCACTTGCACTTCTTGCTTGCTTGACTGACTCGACTTGTTGAAGATCTCAACACCAAAACGTGGGAGGAGGTGGGGAAACTGAGAAAGTCAGATAGGGTTGGGTGGTTTTGGTCTCCAAACACACAAGGCAATCCATAAGAAATGAATTTAACCAATCCAAATATGATCTATCACTGTCAGAATTGCAAATTCTAGAAGATAAGAATTTACCGACAAGATTTGGGCAAGATACCCCACTGGAGTGTCTTCGGATTCTGTTCACTTTAGGGACCGACATGCTCTGATACCAAGCTGTAACGCCCCCGATCTCGCGGGTACGCACACCGGGAAACCAACACAAGTGTCGCGATCAGAGACCTCCGCAACAACTGAAGGAGTTACAAGAACTGACTCGACTAGACAACTCGACAATACATAAAGAGATCATACATGGATAGACTAGAATAAAATATAACTGAAACGAAAGATCATCCATATATAGAAATGATTCAAATACAATACATCGAGTTTAAAAAGGGAAATACATCAATAATGCGGAAGTAAAAGATAACTCGAAGACTCTGGTCGACGTGTCCCTCGTGTACAGAATCCTCCGAAACTCGTCCAGTCCACCCCTGAAGGAAACCTAAGTACCTAAGGCAAAACATCAACAAATATGTGTGAGTTTTCACTAAAGAAAACCTTGTATGCCCCAGTCCAAAACAAGATTAGAAGCTATGCATGAGTCCTATCTAACACACATGCAACAGGAAGGTCACAACTCTACATAGTTGCGCCAATCGAGCTTCACCTGAAGTGATCCCTCTACATAGGAATCGAACCACCAGCCATACTGGTCTAAATCACAAGCATGTCACTCAACAATGATCCACCGTTTGGCACAAAGCGGTCTTCCAGATTGACATCCAAACTCGCGGCAAGTGACCTACATGGTGTCATCGCGACGTTGGGTATGCCCGTCCTGTAACAAATGGCAGCGCGCCTGCCCAGGTCTTATCTTACGCCTGACCTCTCTACATAGAGGTCTTTGCGAATAGGCCTCTCTACGTAGAGGTCCTACTTGTGGCCCATCATCTCAAAATCAAACGTGCCCAGAGTTCATTTATTATTAAATGCAATGCAAGCTATCTATAGATCTACTTATCTTTATAGCTACATCAATTAAAATGAGCCCAACGTGATGAGTATGCAAATACTCTCCTCACAGCTCCAGACCAATCAAGAATAATCTACTCAATTCCGCAACCAAAAGATGCTAGCAAAAGCAAACAACCATAACATGTGATTAAACAACATGACAAAACTTAGTCATCTACGGGTCATGAATAGAAGTTATGGAGTTGAATTCCTAAGTGACAACTCACATTCATGCAAGGATACTCATATCAGTAAGATATATGGCATTAAGCATGGAGAAATATGCACAACAATCATTAGAGATCATGATTCGGATGCTACAAGTGTCACATGACATACTCCTCTAGTTATTGCACCTAGACGCATTTATTTGCCCAAACTTAGAACATAATCAGATATTGCAAGAGTATGAATACATATATATATCAGTAACTCATCACGTTAAAATGTGCATGTGAAGATCAGAAACCCAAGTGTATCTATATATATTCCATACATGCATGAGTAACGAATATCATACAACAACATGGCATATGGTGAGTTGCATAATCTATAAATGCATTCAAATTCCATTCTCATATGATGTGCATATATATTTAGATATATATATCGGAATAATTTCAAGATATCAGATTATAACATGAACAATCACTGCTGGAACAAAATCAAAATCACTAACACATCAATAAATCGACAAGCATACAATAGCTAGAGATACAACCACAAATGAAGCCAAATCATGCATGCAACCCCTCTGGATACATCTCCTGACCTCACCCTTCCAAACTCCTCGAGACAAAGAAGACGAGCACACGGTGAGGCAAGTCGGATCAACCAACCCACACCTCAGGAAACACATCCATGATGCTAACCGAGTTCACCAGCACCAATCTGCACTCGCGTGCTGACCAGACCCTCCACCACCACAGTCGTGCCTCCATCCTTATCCTCTAGGTTTTCATGGTCGGAACAAGGCCAAAACACACCAAAGCTCCAGCAGCAACCACAACCACGCAGGAAGCTTCCTGCACCTATTGGCTGCTGACGTGATGGTGACAGTTGCACCACCATCCACCTCAGGCAATGACCAGCCCTGACCACCAACCTCACCTCTCATCTCATCCAAGGACTAGGAGCATACCTGAATTCACCAAAAGTTTACCTGATATCACCGGAGATCTGCCCACCAAGATCTTCTTCTAGCCGCTCCCAAAAGATGCACTCTAGCTTGCTCCACTTGACTCGCCGGAGCTCTAGCCACTAGCACGCCGGAGAGGGAGAGAGAAGGTAGGGATGGCTAGGGCTGAGTGCTGCTGAAGAAGAATTGCCACAACCCGTCTCCTACACGCCTCACAAGACTATTGTTGCCTCCGCTTGCAACCTTGCCAGAGTTGCAGCTTCGTCGGAGTTCTCTACTGACCAGGTCGTTGGACAAGAAAGAGAAGATGGAATTTCGTGGGGGAGAGGTTGAGGGATCAGAGAATGATGGCTAGGGTTGGTTGGGGTTTTGTTTCAAGCAACAATGAGAAAAGGAAAGACATGAATGCAAAATAATTCTCAATTAAAACATGCCTTACACATGATAATTTAAATATTTGCATCCAATTTCAGATCCTCTCTTGCTGACTAGGATGCCACGTCATCCTCAACTGCCTACTCAACCCAACACGTCCCAAAGTCAAGCACTTGTCGAATTTCACAAGCAACATGCACTCGATCGACCCGATAGAGTAAATCGTTTACAAACTTGTCTGATGAGTCACACCCGTTTACGAGTCACATTTGCTCGCCCAAAAAGAAAACTTTTCCCCGAAATGAAACTTCTCCTCAAAAAGGAAATTTTTCCTCAAAAAAGATACTTTCCTCGAAGACGAGTTTTTCCCCGAGACAAACTATTCCCGAAAAGGAAACTTTCTCCGAGAAAGGAAACTTTCCGAAATGAAAAATAAGCATACAAGCAAGCGTACAATAACAAGCAAGCAGACATAAGGATCAAAACAAGCATTGAGATGACAAAGGACTTATTATTATATAAGGAGAGCGGGTTTTACAACAAAATCATTTTAGAATTAAGGATCGAACTTGCAACCCATCCCCACTCGACTAGTCTAGTTATATCCCAAGGTTTCAGAGGCCAATTTAGAAACAAAACTTCAATTTTCCATCCAAACTATATAAACCCCAACCCCTCCCTATTACCACAGAATCACGATAAAAAACCGACGTCCCATCCCTACTCAACTATTTTTGTCTCTACGTTTCGTAGATAAATTTAGAAACAAAACTCACATTTTCCATCCAAACTATGGCTACGTTTGGATCGGGCTTCCAAAACCCAGATCCCAGAAAGAATCCCGCTCTCGGATTGCATGCTCCAAAAGTCGCTCCCCCCCACCGACGTCGTTTGGATGGCACCCGCAACTCTTCCTCGACGGACGTATTTTGAAGGCAAAATCCCCCAAATGCCCCCACAAAAAACGCTTGCCTTTCTCATTTGCCTTCCTTCCCAAGCCAGTCCTCTCTACCCCCACCATCCTCCCTCCGTGATCGTCCCCTTCTTTGAACTCGTGATGCTCCGAGTGTTGACCAACGACGAAGCAATGACTGATCATTCGACCTGACCTGCTGTCCCCTACTGCTTTTGTGGTGTACCAATGAAAGTGTGGATAAGCATGGAGGAAGGTGCCCCAACTAGGATTTTCTATGAATGCCATTGTGATTTTGTTAGTGGTTTACTTCGATTTCAAGCTTTTCCCCATCTCTTCTTCCCTTTGTTTACATCATCATTTTTAGATGGCTGACTACATTTTTTTCGATTTCATGTATTAACTTGATGATCGACATTGCCAATACATGTTGTCTGAGGAGTCCGTCGCCGTGACGGTGGCTGGGGTCGTAGGTCACCCACATGACCACCTTCAGAACATGGAGAAGATCCTATTGGCAACCGTGGAGGCCGCCGTTAAGTGTGTGGTCCAGAAGGTGGTGAAATCCGTCAAATAGGAGGCACCAGTTCCCCCAAAGCAAGTCCATGTGGTAAGAAAATACCCCCATATTTAATTTTTCTTTACAATCGTCATCAAGTAACAAGGAATGGTTCTGGATTTGGACCTACAAACCAAATAGTTGTTGGGCACCCCATTGAGGGTGCCCTACCAGAAATGTGTTCTAAACCACATTAAACTCAGTCAAATGTGTTCTGAAATGTGTTAAAACAAGGAAAATTGTGTTCTCATTGAGAATGGTCATGGAAATATTTTGAATTGGTGCAAATGTGTGCTGCTCATTTGTTTTATGGGTGTGTCTACTTAAGCTTGTTGAGTGAGTTAATCCTTTAATTAGTCATAGTAATTTTGTTGGAATGAAGTAAGGCTTTTATTTCGTTCCATTTGAGCTTAAACTCCGATCAAGTTTTAGCTCGAATTTTGAAAATACTGAACATATCAGTATGGTGGAATGATTAAATGAGTCAGCTCAGTTTCAACTTAACAATATCGAAAAGGTTCTTCACATATATCACATATATATCTACAATATGTGATTTGTTTATATAGTTTGCAACAAAGATGTTTGTATGAATTAAGGTTCACAATACGAAACTAATCTTTTTTAATTTTAGAGCATCCCATAGAGTTTAACATAGTCCAGACCTAGTATTATGGGTTATATCAGAATTGGCCAACAGTAAGTAAGAGTATGGTTATTACTTGTCAAGAATCATATTAGTTCAATAGTTCCTATCAACATCCTCATTACACTCTAGTAGACCTACGTATTCTATAACAAATACCATATAGTTGTCATTTTTGGTAGTTGGAAGAATTCTTCATTGTAAATAGTATGCAGAACACAATTACAAATTAAGGCCTACTTTAATAACAGTAAACAGAAAGTATTACAACATAAAATTTGCTGAAAGTTAGTACAAAATGAACATTAATTCGGTGCAACACTAAATTGGGGGCAACACTAATGCATGAGAAACTTTTTTGTGTCTTCGGTTGGTTATAAAGTTAGTCGATCTGTGCAACTATTGGATGACCGTAACAACTTGTGTATCACGGCTTGGGCATTCAATGCACCCCCAACGTTTGAGGAGATGATTCGAGACCATGAACTAAGTGTGCTTGAGAAAGAGGAAATAGAAAGGCAATGGTGCGAGGATATGACCACCCGTGAGGCAGAGGAACTTCGAAAGGAGATGGAAGAAGACATTTTCCGAGGACTATCCTATTGGTATGATGACTTCAATGATGACTAACTCCCTTTTTGGTTTAGTCTTAGCAGTTTTATAATGTTAACAACGTCTGTATCATATGTGTATTGTTTGAATATTTATCTATCATTGAAACTCTATGCTTGTAAGACAATGATGCATGACAATATATTATTTAAGTAGGCATCACTTTCGGGTGGTTGTCTAATGTAGTCGTCTTCATTTTTAAGATTTAATTTTCCCCCTTCTGTATTTACCTTGCTGCAGCAGGTCAGGCAACAAGGAAAAAGTGGGCCAGGAAATGGGATTCAATGAACACCTATGCATCAAGTGCATGAGCATTTGTATTGCTCAACAAGTGGAACAGTCGAAAAATAGACACTCTGTAAGCATGTATTGCCTAGAAATCATTGTTCTGATGAGATTGCCTAGAAATCATCTAAAACCCAAAGGGTAAATCCTAACAAAGAGTGTTGTATAAACTAATAACATCAGAAAGCAAACATTAACTTATGACACTTGAAACAACTTTTGACAATAATAGAGAAATAACAAGAACATCAACTCCATGAAGTCCCATTTTCTCTGTCTTGCACCGCTAGAGTCATAACATATAATTAAAAGCAAGAATTACATAAGTTCAAGGAAAACCAACAAACATGCAAACAGTTCATACGAGCAAGTGTTTGGATTAGACATTGGGTTTTTGGGTTAGCACTTTCTTGTCTTTTGATTGTATGTCAAATAATGAACATATATGTGGGAGATCTTATCCCATGTTGTATTTTGGTCAGCACTGAAATAGTAGACGAGAAGCAAACAATTAACAATATTTAGGGTATGACATGCATAATCAAAATACAAACAAATTCTGAAGGCATTAATTAGTAAGACGAAATTGGGTATCTTACAAATAGCAGGTCCTAACAACATCTCATTAATGTAGATGACGAAAGGGGCATCTTACAACAACGATGGTCGGACGACCAAATTGGGTAAGAGCGTTGAATAAAGGAATACCTCTTTCAATGGAGGAGAAGATTCGATGTGTCGCCTACGACGAAGTCCAACAGCACCGCTCGCAGGAGAGAGACCTCGACAACTCCGACAGGGAAGAAGAAGACCAAAATCGTGTCCAACTCCACATTATATATCCAGTGGCATGAATGATAATTATCATCGTGGTTGACATGGTAATAAACGACGGAATGAGACCTTCTTTCCAACGGCATTCGCAGGACATAAGGAGGAATAACCTCAAATGATCGGGGGCAGGACCGTCCTAAAATTATTAAAAAACCCACGTCCAAGGCAAGAGTTGGTGGAAGCTCCTCCATCGAGCTCTTGGGAGCTACGATTTTCGGACACCCACCAGGCGTTTGGATCACACCTCGGCACTGTAGCAGCTCCCAACGGTTGGAGGAGTTGGATGCTTGAACATCCAAACACTACATATATGAACCTTAATCTTATTCCAAAAGTAGATTGCGTAACTGCATCTCACAAACCGCAAAATCATTTCGAAATTGAGGATCGAACTTACAAGTCACGAGCCATCCTCACTAAGGCGAACTTAGAAATAAAATTTCAATTTTCCATCCAAACTATATAAACCACAACCCCTCCTCCATATTCCACTCTCCCTCCCTTCTCCCAAAACCCCTTTCTTCCCCAAACCCTAACCCTAACCCTAAAAATGTCGATGTCGAAAGGTTCGAAGATGCTCCAGTACATAAACTACCGGATGCGCGTGACGATCCAAGACGGCCGTCAACTGGTCGGAAAGTTCATGGCCTTCGACCGCCACATGAACCTCGTCCTCGGCGACTGCGAGGAGTTCCGCCCCAAACCTTCCACCTCCGATCGCCGTACTCTCGGACTCGTCCTCCTTAGAGGAGAGGAAGTCGTCTCCATCACCGTCGAGGGCCCACCTCCCCCCGACGACACCCGCGGGAAACCTAACCCTCTCTCCAACCTCAACCAGTCCCCTCTCCCCGGATCTGCTCGCGGCGCCGGACGCGGCATCCCTTCTGCCCCACCCGGACTCTCCGGTCCGGTACGGGGAGTTGGCGGACCGGCGCCGGGGATGATGCAACCGCAGGTTGCCAGACCGCAGCTTTCGGCGCCTCCGATGGCGTACGTGCAGCCGCCGGTGATTCGGCCCCCGATGATGCGGCCTCCGCCGCAAGGAGGGTTCAGACCGGGCGGGCCACCACCACCGCCGCCGGGTGGGATGATGTATGGGCAACGGCCGCCGATGGGGATGCCGCCGCAGATGGGGATGAGAGGCCCGCCTCCTGGGGTGAGACCTGGGATGGGCCCGCCGCCGCCACAGAGGCCCGGGATGCCGCCCCCGCCTGGTGGGGTTATGGGGTATGGGCCTCCCAGACCCGGGATGCCGCCCCCACCGCCTAACTCGCAGGGACAGCAGCACCAGCAGCACCAGCAGTAGGTTGTGGTGGGTAAGTGAGGTTTGAATTGTCTGGAATTTCAATATTTGATAGGAATGCCTAATACTATGTTGTGTTGTGGTTTGTTTGTATCTTTTGGATTAGATTTAGATGTTTGGATAGTGCTTCTAATCGAGGTTAGACCCTTAAAAATATTGTCTGAAAGGTAGTGTTGAGCTTCCCTACATCTTTGGATAGACTCACCCTAAGAAAGGTTGTTCGAAGGGTTGTATCGTGGTTTGCTAAATCTTGAAGTGACCATTGAAATAGCTAACCAAAAGGGTATCATTGAGGCAAGAAGCCCAAAGAATTCCGCATGGAAGGCAAGAGTCAAGGAAGCCTCTAAACCCAACAAAATGAATCTATTGTCAAGTTCAATGTTCAGGGTACGCCTAGGCGACTGGACAAATTAATTATTATTAATTTTGTTTAAATTAAAAAATTAGAAAAAAATCAGGAAAATTTAAAAAAATAAAGAAACAAATCTTAGATGTTTGGGCTTCATAAAATGGATGAAAAGGTGTATTTATAGGAATAAGCGGGAGGGGAGGATTACAAAAAAATTAAAAAAATAAACAAAAAATGTAAACAAAAAATTAATACCCCACGTTTTCCTTACTTCTCCTCCACGTTTTCCAGCACTTTCACCCCCAACCAACCCCCTCCCCTCACCGTCGAAGCGTCACATCCCAGATCTCCCCTTCCACAACGCCTTCTCCGAAAACCCCCTCCCCCTCGATCTACTCCTCCATCTCCGACCCCCAGAAGAACGGTGTTGCTTCCTCCTCCCCCGACCTCATCGATCTACTCCTCCATCTCCGACCCCCAGAAGAATGACGCTGCTTCCTCCTCCCCCGACCACCTCGATCTACTCCTCCATCTCCGTCTCCGACTCCCAAAAGAACGGTGTTGCTTCCTCCTCCCCCGAACGCCTCAATCTACTCCTCCATCTCCTTCTCCGACCCCCAGAAGGAACAGGCAAGGCGACCGCATAAACCGCACACCATTGTGTGCGGTGTGCAGGTGGTCGCCTAGGCGACCACCAGCAGGGGCGGTCACCTATTCGCCCAGTCGACCGCCTGTCTGAGCGTTGGTCAAGTTTAAAAAACATGGGTGAAGTGTGTGTTATTAGCTGATGGAAACTTTGAAGTTCATTACGTCCTTGCTCTAAACAACTTATGAGTATATTATCATTACGTGTGTGTGTGCGAGAGAGAGAGAGAGAGCAATGTGCTTGGATTAAATGGATTTTGTTTGAATTGTTAGTGTTTTATTGTAGTTTAGAAAATGCTCTCTACTTTTTAAAACTCTGATTTCCACTCTAGTAGAAATTTAAGGTCATTGAATTTGTTAGCATTGGGTCTTGCATCTCAGTTGAATATTGATATATAACTTTCGTAGGGATGTGCAGGTTTGTTATACAGGTGATGTTGGCATGAAAACGACCCCACTTAAACATGTGTTAGATTGTATCTTTTGTTATTGTCATTGCTTTTAAAAAAAATTGTAACTGTTTTCTAACTTGAGATTTCGGCTAGTGTTATGAGTTTGTTTACTTGAGTTGTTGGTATGCAACTGCATCATATAAAATGAAGACTGTTAGTTGATTAGTGTGGAGATTGACTTAAATGACCACCACATAGTAATTGACGAAGTTCGGCAATTATGCTGTGGAGTTATTTACCTCTGTAGTGTTAGTCATAGGTTAATTCTAGCATTCGTGTCTTGAAATCTTATGACTCTGTTAATATGAACTTCTATACCTTTGTTAGTTGGAGGGTGCTGTAGTAATATACTGTAGTTTTTTTCTTTACAAATACATTGGCATCATACTGATGGGTCTTGAATATTGAGATAAAAAAACTAAATATCGGGGCATAAGTTTGTGATACTGATAAGATTCACATTTCTCAAAGTTGGTAGCATCTTTGGTTATTCCTTGTTAGCATTTGGATGTGGTTATGTTGGTCTTTGAGAATTTGTATGTTAGAATTTCCACTTGTGCGAGATTTTTAAATAAGTTGCTTTCTTGATCTGCCCTTTAGCTTTCGAATTTAATTGCCGTGCCTCGGTTGGACATTATAGTAGTACAGATTCTGTTGTACAAATATAAAAGTGGTATTTGCAGTTGGGAATGGAAGGAAGTTGGAGAAAATGAAATCAAAAGTTGCATGGAGCACTGCTTCCTTTGCTTCTCGTTTCTTCCAATTCCATAAACCCCATACAGTAGTGTAGTTACCATTGCTAGATCTTGGGTGCTATTGTTCCATAGCAATGCCAGTGTAGCACCATTTGAGTTGATTTTCTTCGTAGTGTAAAATTCTTCTTTGGATATTAAGTAACGTGTGCTCCATCCAAACATAACTTGATTTGTTTTCCGTTAGTGCTAACTGCTCAGTCTTACTTTCATATATTTGCTCCGAATCTTTGATGACAAGCTTTTTTGAATTTTTTTTGCTAACCCCGTCTTCCTATATATTAGGCTTTTTAGCCTTGTTGCTAGCCATTTTCATATTAGTGTTAAAAGATATCAATTCCATATTGACATTGCTTTTTCTTTATAAATGATGAGTTGCTGTATGGATATTTTGATAATTGTCATAATTGATTTCGTCTTCTTGTCTTCATATATACATCTGGGCATGATTTTTGTTTTTGATTTTTGATGGATGAATAATCCAATTAACCCATAATTTTCTTTATGCACATTTGAAATCATTAATTGGTAAGCTGGTTGGCTGTCTCCTCCAACAATGTCTTTCACAAAATCCACATTTGAGGAAGTTGGTTTTCTATGGCCTCATTCATATTTGTTTTGCTTAGTAGAACACTGGTAGTTGTAATCCTGGTCTTAATTGGGATGACAAGACAAAACTTCTATGACCTAAGAATAGTTCTGACTTCTGAGTAATTCCAATGTCATGAAATATCGTGGAATCTCTTTTGCAGTTCCAGTGGCTATCAATTGCTTGGCCCCAAGTTTAGTGGGCTTTGCTCGATTTAATAATGGAATCAGTTAACACAGACAAGGTGATTGAGAATTGTTTAGTGTGGACATTTTTTCAGCAAATCCCCCAGCACATATTTGTCAGCAAAGCAATACATGCTTAGTGTGAACGTAGATGATGTGATTATAGTTAGCCCGACCTTTCATAAGAAATGCTTCATCATGAATAAATCTGCAAAACTGTCTTTTCTAATACATTAGATGCAAGTGATGATAAGTTAGTGATTGTGATATCTAGTTTTTTTTAGTACGCTAACTGTTGTTTTTTCTCTGCAGTTTGGTAAACATTCTGGTGGTGGTGGTCTGAGCCGCTATGTATGATTCCATATCGACCTCATCAACTAATTGTGCAATCATCCTTTGCAAGTGAGATTTCAAACGGCAATGATATTTGTCTGATTTTGTTGTGACCTGTGAGGATTTTTTCTTTGGTACATGTCCATCTCTATTAAATAGTAGACAGAGTAACTAAGATTAGTTTTTCTTAAACAATTCACTAAGCAACATTATTAGGCTGCACATTTTTAATTATATATGTTGTGTGCTCCTGTTCTGTTCTGTTTTACAAGCATTGAATTCTCCGTGTTTGAGATCATGCATGGCAGGTTTTAGGTAGTCTCCCAAATCTAATTTCAACAGGATTGTCATAACTATTCATTTAGAAATAACAAAAGGAGGAGAAATAGGTTGATCAAGCATCCAACAGTTTCTGAGAAACTGAAGCTTTCTTGGAACTTTTGTCATGCTGCCTTCCGTATATCATGAGGCTAGCTTGCATCCAGTTTCGGTATTTGAGATCGAACATATTCTTGTGATTATTGGGGAATTATTCTAGGAAATGTTATTTTGGGTTTGAAAAGCTTGATTCAAGGTACGGTGCTTTACTGGGTGAAGCTTTGATTGTGTACACATTCACTTCTAACTTGCTATATCAATGAAGATAAATTTTCTTCTGAGGACTAAATACTAGGAAGGATGCATTGGATATCAATTGTATCAGGGCCTAATGTCTTCCGTTATATCGATTGTTGGGAATCCTACTATGGAACCAGCGTGACTGTAAGCGGTACAAAAGCATTATTTCTATTTTATTGCTTGCCTCTACCAGCGTAACTGTAAGCGGTACAAAAGCATTATTTCTATTTTATTGCTTGCCTATAGAGTTTTAGTAGAAGAATTTCAGTGGTTGTTTTGTAGTAATTTTAGTTTCATCTTCTGCTCAATTTTTAATATTTTTCTGACTACCAAGCATGAAAACCGTGGATTCCTGAATAAGCTAGAGAAAGCTGTATTGAAACAAAATTTCTTCTTGCGCTGGACGTCTAATTATATGTGATGTGTTCCCTTTTCTTCTTTGCTTTCTAAAAGCATTGCAACTATCACTTTGTGATTGGGATCGTGCATGACAGATTTTGGTTGCCTTCCAAGATTTAAACTCAGCATCATCATCGTGAGAACTGAGAAGTAACAAAAGACGGGAGTACAGTTTATCAAATATCCAATTTATATATGAAACTTGTGAATTTCAAAGAAAAATTAGATTGTTCACGAACTACACTCCACCATGTCCCTATTTTCCAAAGAAAGAACTCATGGCAGTTTTCAGCGCTGCATGCGCTCAGTTCAAGCAAGTTCAAATATTCGAGAAAGAACTAACGTGGTCAAGAGAAGAGCATTCGTCTCCAACTGGTGAGGAAAATTAAGTATCCAAAATAGGCATAAATAAGAGTGGTTTGAATTGAATGCCATTTATATAAAAAAAGTATTTTGTATATTATCAATCAACAGTTAATTCATACAAATTAATGCTTGAAACCCAAATCCAGAACTCAAAAGTAAACAAACATAAATTTCTGTACAATGTACATTTGTACTAAACAAGGGTCTCAAAAATCAAAATGATGGGCTTTCTCATCTTTATATCCCAATATCTCCATGCTACACCTGTTAATTCCGCAATTGTTGTCTAGGTGGCTAGGGAAGTAAACTACAGGGATCCGACATACCAGATGTTTGCTGCATTACACTAGTGCGTGAGTCGCCAAAACATGACGACCACAACGATCACTAAGATCATACCGCCATAAGCGATCCACTTGTCTGTACGGTGGCGTCTCTCGATGAGTTTTAGCACCGTTCCTGATAGACCAAGTGTGTTGATGACGTCGAGCGCTTTCCTTTGTGCCCTCTGTAACAATTAGGATGTCCAGAGTTGGTTTTTGATAAAAAGCTTCGCATGGAAACATGCAAGAAATTTACCTTGAGCCTGTCCTTTTGTTCAGCATACTTGGAAAGAATTGCTACTGCAGTGTCGTAGGATTCATCAAGCAGTCTGGAAGAGTTGCGGGCAGACTCCATTGCTTGTGCTTCCTCGTCAAATATTCTCAACACATGAGAAGAGTCACTGCTCTGTAGAAACAAAACATGGGTCGTAAAATAAACAGCAGAAGACAACAAGAAACATAAGTCATTGTAGCCTTCCTTGAGTCCTTCAAAGAAAGGTCAATGATTGAGATGAGAAATAGACAGTTTACAATGAACTGCCAACCTCAAAATCACATTTTAACATAACAAAGTCAAATAGGATGTGTTATATTTCATGAGAATATAGGGAAGATGCAAATCCTGAGAAAGATATGATCTATATAAAATAGCACTGTCGCAAGACCCATGATTGGACTGAGCATAATAATAGAGAATCAACAACAGGCCCGGGGACACAAACAATGTTTATAAATAGAGATTAACAGTTCAACAACTAATTTCTGAAGATCGTTATTTAAAAATCACAAGTCGAGCAGGTAAACACCAGCGGATAATCCATCCCTTCCATAGACTGAGCTTAAAAATAATTGATGATGAGAAATTAATTGCAAGAGCGAAGTAGGTCACATACAGCTCTTTCTAACAACTCCGTCCTTTCTTTAGCTTCCCGAATCCTCTTTTGGCGTTGTAGCAACAACTTGTCCAAGCTTTTCTTCAACGAGTCAACCTCTTCCGCTACTTGTTCCACCTTCCTGAACCATAAAATGAAGGATAACTGTTAAACCACCAATGTGCTTCAGTGATCAGACCATTCCACAAAAATTGAGGTCATCAACTGTGAATTGTCGGTCTAGCTGAAATACATCAAACCAAAGGCTTCCTTCAAACTAAAGATGGCTAAAACAAAGGTAAGATAACTATTCTGGAGATGTTATCTAAACCATGCAATAGTTCAAATCAAGCCTTCTCAGACACATGCAACTATTGACATACCATCACCAGAAATTCAAAGGCAAATCCTGTAACATCATTCAACAGGCATTGCTAGTACTTTTTAAAGGGCAAACATGGAAATTTTGAGCACCTAAAAGCAGAAAGATTGGCATTCCATTCTTACTTATCAAGATTCAAGACCATGCAGTAAAACGAGGAAAAACCAAATAATTGCATAGTTATATATATTCTGCAACTACTCATTCTCCTCCATGTGAAAATAAATATTTCCAGCACCCTCATTGAACCTGAGAGAGGTGAGCACTGGAGGAAATTTACAACCTTTTCTATGTTTCAGGACTTCTAACATTAAAGAAACAATATAACCACCTATTTGCAAATTCCAAAGCAACATCTAGACCTTCCTTGTTTCATCTCTATAGTCTCCAAATTCAGACTGTTTACAGCGAATTCACTAACTTTGTCTCTGCTCCATTCTTTAAACTTCTATACAATAATCGCTATTGCCTCTCCATTCTACAAAACTCAAACACAAACCCAAACCCAAACCAGACAAGTGGTTCCATTCATCATTGTTTTATTGATACAAACACTTGGGACACAACTACAAGTTCAAAGTTTCCTTCTGTATTCCACACTATTGACAGTTAAATAAAAATTGCGCACAAGGAAGGCAGATTATCACCCATAACACCATTTTTCTAAAAGAATCCAAACACCATTCTCATTAACCAAAAGATCCCATTCTGTTCACAATTTTCAACCATTAACAGACCAGCAGAGGAACTGATAAGAACACACAGGAGGGAAACGAAACCCAATTCTTTTCACTTCAAAATCCAATGTCACACCTAAAACCCCAATCTTTCATAAACAAATCCACCAACAAGATCCAAACTTTCACCAAAAAACATAACTCCAAAATTTCCAACTTTTCACCCAAAAAACACTCAATCTTAAAACCCAAAATGACCACACAAAAAAACGTCTCCACAAAAAAAAAATCAACCTTTCATCCCAAAATCCAATCTTTACCAAACCCAAGATCAAAGATCCAATCTTTCACCCGAAAACTCCAACCTTTTACCAAAAAAATCGAATATTTACCTCTTCCAGAGCCCTCTTTGCCCCTGCGAGGGAATCCCCCGCCAGAGCCTCTCCATATCCCCGCAAAGCGCCTGGATCTGGGCGATATCCATGCTGATGGGCACCGACACCTCGACGGCTTCCCGATCAAAGCCGGAGAAGAAGAGCGACTCCACCCTCACCAGCCCGTCTTTCGTCCGGATCAGGAGCTTCTGCGCCGTCTTGTACGTCTCCGACACCGTCGCGCCCGATTCCATCCCGACCCAAAACCCCAATTCCAATTTCCAACCAACCCAAATCGAGATATCGCAGAGAGAGAGATTTGCTCTTTTTTGTTGGGATTTTTTGCAATTTATGTGCAGAAGGAGATGTATGAGATTTGCTCTTTTTTGTTGGGTTTTTTTGCAATTTATGTACAAAACAGGTAAGAATCACCAGATGT
Source organism: Triglochin maritima (assembly GCA_963682175.1). NCBI lineage: Eukaryota > Viridiplantae > Streptophyta > Magnoliopsida > Alismatales > Juncaginaceae > Triglochin > Triglochin maritima. The sequence continues at coordinate 32,116,358 of OY821789.1, forward strand.
GTTGGTTATTGGTAATAAGTAGGGTTTGGAATTTTTTCTGAACAACATATCATCGGAAAACTACTTAAATCATCGGTATATATTATCATTTTGTTCTTCTCTCATTTCTACTGTTATAACGTGACATTTTACCTTCCTATCACACATCTCTCTTCATCTTCCTCTTATAATCATAAAAAATAATATTTTGGAGGTCAGTAATAAGCCAACGGACGTCCCGATGTACTCGAATCTAGTAAAATATCCAACATCTTTTTAATAAATAATAATAATAAATTGCGAGCGTTCGCCAGATCCGCCCCTCCCATGGGGGGAGGGGGGGTTTACCAAGACGCCTCACCCATGGGACGGGCGGTTGTCTAAGACGCCTCCCCATGGGGGAGGCATCTTAGCCAGACGCCCCTCCCCTACACGGGGTGGTTCCGTCAGACGCCCGCAATTTTTTATATTTTATATATATTTTTATTAAAAAGATAATTGATTATAAATTTAGATAATTGCTAAATTAATTAATTAATAAGTTAATAATTACTATATTCGGATGACCGATACCCCTTCGGTACACCGAATAGAGATTTCCAGAGAAATGTCAAAACTACTGAGGATAAATATTCGGATGACCGGGTAGAGATCGGTAAACCGACCTAATGATTCCAGGAAGATCAAAAACTTACTGTCTTTACGATCATGGTGGACCGATGGAAACTCGGTCATCCGCATGGAACATGTTCGGTAGACCGAGAAGCAAACTGTCGACCGTCCGACATCTCACCTTACAACGAGTTTTGTAAGTGATAAAAATTCAAAAATTTCCAGATCCAACAATTTCAAAATCCAAAAAAATTTCAGGGTGCGCTGCCCACTTGCCACCCCCGCCACCTCACCGGCGAGGTGGAATGTCGCTCGCTCACCGGGGAGCGAGACCCCCAAACGACTTGTCGATGTGGTATTTGTAAGTCAGGAAGTTTTACCATCGGGGGAATTTAGATCTTGAAATTGTTGGATCTGGATTTTTTTGAATCTTCATCACTTGCAAAAAAAGTCATTGTAATCCGACATGTTACCACCGAAAACTTGTAAAGGAACCTCAAATAATTTGAGATAACACATCATATAATTTTAAGATTTTTTTATTTTTTTTAGGACGGGGCGTCTTATCCAGACCCCCCCCCCCCCCGGTGAGGCGTGTTAGACATACGCATCCTCCATGGGTGAGGCGTTCGGCTAAGACGCCTCCCCCATGGGGGCGTTTTACCTAGATGTCTGACTCGATTTTTTTGCTGGTCTTACTTCACCGAATCCAAGCGTTTCGCCATACATTTTCGTGGTGTTTGTACTGGGAAAATGAGGAAAACGTAGGTAGAAACCTTGTTTTAAGAGACGTGACGAAATGAGTATTAAATGAATTGTTAAGGGCAAAAAGGTAATTTTTGGGAGATTTAAGTAATTTTCCGACGACGAATAGTAGCCTCCAATTTTTTTCCAAAAGTTTTTAGTAGGCGTCCAAGTGTATTATCATACACGTGTATTACTATTTCGTCTTGTGAGTCCTATTGTATCTTAATATTGTGTATTTTTGTGTATGTTATATTGTCCAAGAAATATATCGTATTGAGATACGTAAGAAACAAATAACCATATCATGATAAGTCATAAATAATCATCGTCAAGTAATATATAATTAAGTCGACAAAAGATGTTTAATGTGTCAGTTTCATGTAAATTGTGTATTTCTTTCGTCTAATCGTGTTTTATGGCCTAATTGTGTAAATTTATTTCATATAATTTCTTTGGTATTACGTGATATCGTGTATCGTTTTACGTTTGTGTAAAAAATTGACAACTAGTTTGTAGTAGCATTGTCATAAATAAATTTATTGCCAAGAACACAACTACGAATGTAAATTGCAGTTGAATTGTCCCCTTTATGAGGTGTACAAAACTCAAGCATATCAACTCACAACCTTGAATACATAGTACAATATTAGCTAAAAGAGATTACAAATCCATATTACATGTAAGATAAAAATACACAAAGGGGACTGGTTGTGAAGAATCTTGTGTCTTGAACCGTTCTAGAGCATCTCCCCAACACTCTCTCGCAGTCTGTTCAACTACTTACGAACACCACAAATAGACCGAACACCACAATGTCTTTCTCGCTTATCTGCCCCCAACCTCATACCAGAGTTGAGCATTTTCATCACCAGACAAATAAAGACGCCACAACTACGTCACTCACCACAGTTTCTCCTTTAAGCATATAAAGTTTGTCGGACTCAAGCTTCTTCCCCTTCATCAGAATAAGTGATCCTTTGGTGATGGATATACAATCATCCTCACCCCTGAATTTGTAGTCATTTGCAGTCAGACTACCCACTGAAATCAGATTCTTGCTCGTCTTATGAACATGTCGAACATCCGACAAAAAAATGACCAAGCTGTCATGGGTCCTCAACCTGACAGAGACGAGACCAGCAACATCACATTTGTCACTATTACCCATCACAACCATTCCACATGATATCAGTTCATAATATGAGAACCAATGCTTGATCGGAGTTTAGTGGAATGTGCTGGCCGTGTCAATCACCCAACCATCGGAAACTTTAAGTGAATATGTAGCTGCCAACACAAAATCAGAATTAGACACGACAACATTGGAACCTGACTGATCACTACTACTAGAACCCCTCTGCTTCTCTTTGTTAGTTGTTTAAAACATTCTGATATCTTGTTATTCTTCTTCTTGCAATAACGACAAATAATATTTTTGTTCTTCGATTTCGCCTTAGAGGTGTTCCTTGAGGAACTCATCTCTTTCCCCATACCACAAGCAACCAGTGCTTCATTTTTGGTCAAATCAAAACCATCAGACCTCTTCTCCATATCAAATTTGGAGGGGAGTGCATTTTTGACATCCACAAGCGAGATGTTGGTTCTGTTGTACATCATAGTCCACACAAAGTGATCATAGGAGAGACTCAACAAGCAAAGTAAAAGGATCGCCTAATCCTCGTTAAAAAATTTGCATCCATCTTCTCCAGATCCATGATGATTGCATTAAAATCATCTAAGTGTTGCTGAAGGGAAATACCCGCCTTCATCTTGAACATAAACAACCTTTTTCTTCAAGATAATCTGGCTCGCAACTGATTCTTCATGTAGACTTCCTTTAGCTTCTTCCACATGCTTGCAACCGTCTTTTATTTCAACACTTCTCTTAAAACTTCATCTGACAGAAACAGTTTGATGGTTGACATCGCCTTTCGATGACGTTTCACCTTCTCTTCTTTGGATATTTCATTATGCCCTCGAGTACTTCTTCCACCTCTTGCTGCACCAGAATTGTGTGCATCTTGATTTGCCGAAATTGACATCTCGGCTCAACTTCTCAATCTTCCATTGATTCGTCATGTGTATATTTGCAAAACGATCGATAAAGCAATGGGAATTCAAACAAAGATGCTTTGATACAAGTTGTTAGGGTAAAGGATTGGTTCAAATATGCACAACGAAAACAAAATAACGAATGCAATTGAAGAATAAAAGGAACAAATGCAAGTCACAAGCACAAATTACGCAAAGACACGCAAGACACAATGAATTTAACGTGGAAACTCAATGTGTGAAAAATCATGGACGACACAACTCAATCTACTATTGTTAATCGAATTACAAAGAAAGACTTACAGAGCACACAAACCAAACCGGTGACCCAGATGAGAATTACTCCACCAAATCCACAATGATGCTCTCTCACACACAAAGATTAACAATATATCAGAAGTAGATATAATACTAACCCAATAGTAGATATATCACAAGGATTGCAGTATATATATATATATACAGGAATTCTCTAGTGAGCCCAGAGCTTAATTTTTCTAAATTAAGCCCCCACAATATCCACCATTCATTTCAAATTGTAAGGTAGACTAAGATAAAAACGGTTATGCTAATTAAATATGAGATTAACTGTAAATAATATCTAATTGTGCGATTGTAAGAGGCTTAAACTAAATTTGATGAGCTCTGGACTCACTAGAGTTTGACTCTATATATATATATATATAAATGTCAGTGTCAGCGCGGATATTTAAATTAATGCAGGAGGGAAGAAATATATCATGACAATCGGAACACTTACGGAGTGCGAGTCAGAATCAATGCTGCAGCAATGTTTAGTAGCAGACATACCGTGGCATTTGATTCAGTAATTATTTTTCAGTGATTTTGAATTTTCCCTTTATTTCCGTATAATTCGAACCAATTATATGTAGGTATATGTATATACATATATGTATATACATATATGTATATACATATATTCTCGTCGATAACTGAGAAATCACTCGTTCAACTTCTTGAAGTAAATTGTGTTTATCGATAGAGACGGGAAACATTTCCGACAAATATTGAATTGGTTAAGAGACGGAGTCATTTCTAGGCTGTCAAATTCAGACTATTAAGAATTACTACAAGAAGTTGAATACTACCAACCAATAGTAAGTGATATTTTTCTTATTCTTAATTTTGTTTCTCATTTTCTCTAATCTGAAAACGTTGACTGTTATTGAGGAATTTTATAAAATTCGTGGCACACATCTTTTCTATATTTTCATTATTTTATGTATTTTTTAGGGTTTAATTGAGCACATTAATTGGACACAGGGGAATATGAATATTGATACATTCGATTCGAATAATATATGATCCAAGATTGAATATTCGTATTATAAGATATGTATCCGTATATGTATATGTATATGTTCTGTTTAATATCATACATAAGACCATCATTAATAGCGCCTGGGTGGAAATTCCGAGCGTCATGTTTTTTCTCTCAGCCACATCAACTTTTCTCTCTGTCACGTCAGCACAAACTAAATTTTCCTTAACCGCACCCAGAAACAACTCAAACGCCATATATAAAAAACACAAAACATCAATTTTAGATAAAACACACAAAAAAATATTAATATTTTTTATAAAATATAAACAAATAAAAAACAAATTTTCATAAAAATAATAAATTAAAAAACAAGTGAAAATAATTTTTAAAATAATTTTAATATATTTTAATATATATATATAAAAATCAACAACCAATCCACAGGTCACATGCCCCCACCCACCTGGGTGGAAATTCGGGCCGCCTGGCCAACAGTAGGCCGTTAAGGAAGGCTAAAAAGATACCCCGCCCGCACGTGTGTGTTGTAGGATCGTGTGGGTTATGAGTCCACTAACCACTATTAAGCTAATCACCTACTTGTTTAACTAAGTCAAGATGCACAACGGAATTTTAAAGCAAACAAACAAGTAAAAGAAGAATAATGCAAACCACAAAGACGCGTCGGTTTTTATAGGGGTTCGGCACCCCACCCGGGTCCTAGTCCTCTCTTGTAAGCTCCGCTCGACTTTGCGAGCTCCGCTTACGTCTTCACTAACCACTCCCCGTTCCGGGCCGGGAGAGAACGCCTTTTACAAAACAAACTCCGCGAACAACCTCGCGAGCTTGACTTTCTTCTCTCACAATCCGAGAGGAACACTTCGGGCTTTCACCGAAGTCCTTGCTTCTTGAACAAAGGTTGAGTGGAACAACACTCTCTAAACTTGAGCACACTTGAGTAGGATTAAGGAATTGATCACTAAAGTGTGGAAATTGAGGTTTGGAGTGTTTGAGCTTCTCTCTAAAGCTTGGGACAAGTTTGTAGTAGGAGAGTTGTGTTAAAATGTGTTTTACAACTCCTTATATAGGCATTAGAGAGAATAGAGCCGTTGGGACAAGATTTGATTGGGTTTTGTGCAAAGCACACAAAGCAGAAAATCGGGCTGCAAATCTGTCAAAAAACGGTCGACCGAAAGGTGAAACGGTCGACCGAACGCTTAGGTTCGTTAAGGACACGGTCGACCGAAATATGGATAGGTTGACTGAACACTTAAGTCTATTAAATAAACGGTCGACCGAACAGGGTTACCGGTCGACCGAACGTGCGTTTCGGTAGAGGGAAATTTGGATCGGTTGAACGAAATCGTATCGACCGATAGCAGGGAATTCTTGACAAGGTTAAACGGTCGACCGGACTGGGCAAATGGTTCGACCGTTTGGTAAAGTATATGGAGGTATATATAGTTTTAATACGAATACGACCGTTGGGTATATACGACAAAAATAACGGTCGGAACAGTAAGTTCAAACGGTCGACCGAAAGAGATGGTGCAGTCGATCGAAACTGGACAGGGAAACACAAATTAGATTACTTGATCATCTGGTCGACCGAACGGCATGTTACGGTCGACCGAATGTGGGCAGACAGTTAGGGTTCAGGTTTAGTGTTTTCCGGTCTAAGTTTGGGTGATCTATTGAAGTCCAAATTATGTGAAATTTCGTGTGTGACTTCTATAAGGAACCTAGTGTGTGTTTAAGTTGATTTTAGCTCAAGTATGCTCAAAATACACAAGTTCCTAAAGACTCAAAGAAATACAAAATACATGTCTTCAAATGAGCTTGATTACATGTATTGACTTGTTTTCCTCTCTTCCTTGAGTCTTGATCACCTGTAGAGGTTAGCACAAAGCAATATATATGCAATGCAATATGTGTGCTACTGTACATGATCATAATTAAGATTAGGTTAATTAAATCATCAAAACATAGATTAAGGCCAAAAAGCCAACAATCTCCCCCTTTTGATGCCTATATCTTAACTCTATCTAAATACATGGAATTTGTATTTGTAAACTATGCATATTAATGCTCCCCTTATGGATGTGCATAGTTTTTGTTCAATTTTATGTCAAATTCCAAGTTACCCCCTTAATTATCTCTCCCCCTTTGACATCCATCAAAAACCAAATAATGTATGACTTTAAGCATAGAATTTGGATGTCTTGTAATGAAGTTGCTCCCCCTAAATTTTGCACTTCATTACTAATAAAAGATATAACATTTAAGCTCCCCCTATCAATAAGGCTAGATGAAAACTATGAATATGATTCAAGTTAATTTCATTTAAGTTTCTACTCAAGCCTTATTCTAACATCCATTCAAAATTTGACATTTATAATCAATGGATGTGATATATGATTTTGAATGAATAGGGTTAATGATTTGCAATGAATTAGACTTATAAAGATATGACAATTAAGCATAATAAAATTTCTAGACTAAAACCAATTTAATTGAAAATTTTAGAAGATAAGAAATTATACCAACTAGAAGCTTGAATTGGTTCCAATCTCAATTGGTGATGCAACCGGAATTGAATTTGACTCTTGAGCTCACCCGGTCACCACCAATTACTTCCTCAAGCACCTACAAGTGTAGATTTAGATACCCAAACAACTTTGGGTCCTTGAATATTAGCTTTGGGAACCCAAACCATTTTGGTTTTAGGAGCCCACACATTTGAGGAAGTATGCTTTACAACTAAGTGATTTCCATTTAAAGTTGTATAGGAAGCATGGTTTTTCAATTTTGCATTAAATCCTAAACCATGTTTTTGCAACGATTGTCTTTGACTTCCTAATAGCATGTTAAGCATCTTAGTTCCATTGGTGAACTTTTCTAAATCTTTTCTTAATTGCATATTGTAGGCATGAAGATCTAATTGTTCACAATCTATGGGTGTTGTTTTTAATTTATCAAAATTTGATGCATTCTTTTCAAATTTAGCAATCACCTCATTCTTCTCACTCATGCATGTTTCAATTTGGCTTTGGAGATCTTTGATTAACTTTCTAGCACTTTTGTTTTTATCACAAATGATCTCATATTGTTTAACTAAGTCATGAAATGCATTTTGAAGCTCATCATGTGTATAAGTTTCTTCATTAACACTAGAATGTGAGCTATCACTATAATATGGCTTAGTTGAGCATGAATTACTAGAGCAAGAGTTAGATTCTACCTCACTTCCTTCATCTTGAATGGCCATGTAGCACATGTGTGCATATTCTTTTGTTGATGAAGGTGTTTGATTTGGATGACGATGAAGACGATGATGTAGGATTTCATGTTTAATTATACATATATATTTTTCGAATTTTTATGTATAATAAGGATCAATTTTCAATTTTCTAGAATTTATTGCATGCATCGGTTTGTTTTAACAAACTAGTTTCAAAAACTCTATTAAAACAAACAAGAGCTCCGAAATTCATACCTAGAAGTTCTCAAAAACTTCTTGAAGATTCGGAGACGGTTGGGATGCTCCTCGCTGCGCCGGATGCCTCCGAGTATTCACCAAACTCTAAACAAGATCGGAGAGAGGGAAGCTAGTCTCTCAATCTCCGATTGGGTTTAGAATCTAATTACTAACCCCTCTTTAGTTCCCTTTAGAAGTTGACCTCTGAAGAACTAAAACTAAACTTAAGAATTAAGGAATTTTCGTGGAGAATTATGGAATCTGTGTTGGGCTCAACAAGGGGCATGTGCTCACAAAGAGGGAGTTGGCTCCACGCCTTTCTGCAAGGAAAGGGTAAGTTGAAAAGCAGTTACTGGAATTGTAATCACACTTTAGTGTTTGTATGTCAGTGGTCATCTGATTTAATTTTTCCTTAAAAATTTTCATTGGTTTCACGCCATAGCCCAATTGGGGCCGACAAGTTGTATAGTGGGCAAGGTTCCAAATAACATTTTTGTCAACTTTGGGTCTCTACCCGAACTCTTATGTAATACTATTTATTGGTAAAATGAAAATACATCGTGTAGTGTTGGTGGGGGGGGGGGGGGGGGGGGGGGGGGGGGTCGGTAAGACACATGTTGTCGATGAACCAATTCCCCCTCCGAAGTCTCTACTTGAACGTACGCTTATTAAAAAAAGTGGTCATCTGATCTGTTGAAATTGAAGCTTCAAACGTAAATTTTGTTACAGATATGTTTATTTGATTGGTAACGAACCTGGGATATGTGAAAAGAGAAATGAATAGGCAAACATGATTTTTAAATGTGTAGTCTAGTTTGAGCATATTTAATGAAGTTTTGGTTTGATCCATTGTCATGCATCGGATGTGTTCTATGATTTTCCCTGGTTAGGTAATATGGCATTGTCTTATTATTTGTATCATTGTTTTAATGTGTGACCGCATAAGAGATTATATGGTCGCACAATGCAAAATATGGGACGGGGTCACATATGCGACCCCCGCATAGTCGCACCAAACATGGTGCGACTTATGCGGCGCATATGCGGTATGTGCGGCCGTACAGACCACATATGCGGTTTATGCGACCCAACGGCTAGTTGCCCAACTAGTCGTTGGGTGAATAGTGTTGTACGACGCACAGTGCGGTCACATAATGCACTGTGCGACCGCACAATTCCAACGGCTATATAGCTGTTGGAGAACAGTAAACAAGGGGAAATTGCATTTCCCCCCTGTTTTACCCTATAAAACCCCCACAAACCCCATTACTCCTCACAACTCTGTCATTCTCCCCAACTTTCTTACATTCTCACACAATCTTCATATTTCAAGAATCCAAGTGCTCAAGTTTGGTTGAAAAGAAGACGGATTTGGTGATCGTGGTGCGGGTTTGGGAAGCAAAATCCCTCTGAATCGTCACTCCATTGCAACTTTCTTCCGTCTTCCACAAAACAAGTGCACTCTTTTCATCCCTCTTTTAGTTTAATACTTAGTGGTTAGTGTAAAATGACATATAACAGACCTAGTGGTGGTGAATATCCCATGAACCATGAAGAATTTGATCATCTTCGTCCCACAAAAGTAACTGACCCGGGATGGAGATCGCACATTACCTTAGCCTTGAATTTAAATCCAAACTTGTATGTGAATTATGTGGTTACGTTAGTAGTGGTGGAATAAATAGACATAAACAACATATTGCTCATCCGGATAGTTCAAATGCTAAACCATGTGCATATGCATCTGTCATTTATCGTGAAGAAATTGAATTGAACTTAAGATAAAAATCTAGAGCATATCACAATGAGAAAGAAATTTTAGATGAATACGTAGACTTAGACGATGTAGAGGGGTTTGGGGTTGGATACGGGTCTGGTTCTGGTTCCGGTCGAGGACGTGGTGACGGTAGCTCGTCTTCCGCTCAACGTCTCGTTCCTCAACCTCGTAAGAGGCAGAGGAATCGATCGAAGTATGGACCAATGGACCGTTTCACCACCATTTGTCGTGGACGTCCGACCGACGTCGTGGAAAGAAATGAAGGTCCCGTTCAAACCACAATACACAACCATTTTAAAAAAGAAGAGAGAAAAGAAGTAAACCAACTTTGGGCTAAATTTTTCTATAGAAACTGTTTGTCTTTTAATGCATGCAAATCTAGAGAATTTAAAGATGCAATTGATAGAACTGCTAGATTTGGGCCGGGTTTGAAACCTGTTACACCTCACGAGATTGTTGAACCATGTCTAAGACGGGAACTTGAATCAACCAAAAACCTTATTAGATTCTTATAGGGAAGATTGGAAAATATATGGTTGTACAATAATGACTGATGGGTGGACTGAGTGTTGTGGTCGTAGTATAATTAATTTTTTAGCTAACTGCCCCACCGGCACCATGTTTTTGAAGTCTATCGATGCCTCTTCCCACTCGCACACCGCAGACTACTTGTTTAAGTTGATCGACAAGGTGGTGGACGAAGTGGGGGAGAAATATGTTATCCAAATCGTCACCGACAATGCCGCTGCCTATGTACCCGCTGGTAGGATGTTGATGTCAAAAAGAAAGTCAATATTCTGGACTCCGTGCGCAGCTCACTGCATCGATCTAATCTTGGAGGACATAGGCAAGTTGTACATCAGGACTGTTACCACAAGTCGGAAGATTGTCACCTATTTCAAGGCACACAGTCAACTGAACAAGCGAATGACTCAAGCCATTCAAGGGAATCTAATTCGTCCAGCCGTCACCCATTTTGCAGCTGCATTCCTTACACTACAAAGACTTTGGGTGAAACGACAAGCTTTGAAGACATTCATCGTTTCAGAACAATTTGCCGATCCAAATGCTTTCTGGCAAAAAAATGTGAAGGTGAAGATAGAGACCGATCAGGTTTACGAAGCCATCATATCGACCATCTTCTGGAACAACGTGACCAATGCTTTGAAGGCAAGCCAACCGTTGGTGACTGTTCTCGGGTTGGTGGATGGCGATGAGAAGCCCGCAATGGGTTATCTATACGATGCAATGGAGAAGGCGAAGGCACAGACAAGGAGAACTACAACTTCAGATCGCAATTATACCAGCCTGTTATCGAGGTCATTGATCGAAGATGGGGAGACCAAATGTCTAGTCCATTGTACTCTGCCGGTTTCCTCTTGAATTCGGCCACTTTCTTTGGTGCTGAAAGCCGAGTAGAAGCCATCAACACACACTTGACAGGTTGGTTGGATGTGTTGGCTTTTTGGCAAATGATTGCTTATCCGTTTTGATGATTAATCAACATATAACTTAAACACATGTAATTCGTTCATATCACTCTTGCACAATACACATATATTGTTTTGTACTAACATTTCAGGTGACAAGTTTAACGAGAAATGAAGTTGAAGAGTAGATAGGTTTACATTATTGTCATTAGGATTTAAATGTAACTTGAGCACTTAAATCTTGATGCATTGCATATCACGACTCTTTAGGATTCCATAGAAGTAGAACTAAACGTTCAAATTCCATACAAAACTTCTCTAGAAATCAATCAAACCATATCCAGGAATTCTGCACTCAACCGGTCGACCGGTCGACCATCTGGTTCGACCGTTGAATCTAAAAAAAACTATTTTCTGAACCCTTTCGGTCGACCGAACTGTGTTCTGGTTCGACCGGTTCATTAGAATAACTTAAGGTTTTTTGGTCGACCGATCAACTGTTCATACGTGCTGGAAGACACGTGCCTTAGTGCAAACCGGTCGACCGAAAGTCCTTTTCTGTTCGACCGGTTGATTCCTATTTTTGTCTTCTTTTGTGACCGTTATACTTGTCGTATTATACAACGGTCGTATACACATACTTTCACCATACCCCGAAATACATAGCTTAACCGGTCGAACAAATCTTATTAACCGGTCGACCGTTTGACCATTGATCGTTCGTAGCATTCTTCCTGCTATCGGTCGATACCACCTTGGTTCGACCGGTCACACTTTGTCTCTACCGAACCTTCACATCGGTCGACTGTTTCCTTGTTTCGTCCGACCGGTACACTTAAGTTCCCTCCCAGTTAGTTCGACCGTTCCTCGTTTGTCTGACCGTTTGACTACTATTCACGTAACCGGTCGACCGTTTCATTCTTACCGGTCGACCGAACTTTGACAGAATTGCTTCCTGAATCTCTGGTTTGTGTATCTTGCACAAAACCCAATCAAATCTTTCTCAAACGGCTAGAAAACTTAAGAGGCTTATATATAGAGCTTAGATCATCTTTACAAGGTCACAAATCCATTCTCTAAGCTCTCATTGTGCTAAAAACTTCCAAGTGCTCTTACTCTCTTTATTGCTCTCAACCACTCTCTTGATCAATCATTCAATTGCATTCATCATCAATTCAAGTGCTCAAGAGTAGGTTACACAAAGTCTACTACAAAGGAGTTGTACAAGCTTCCGGAGTGAAGCTCTTCTCGGGTTGTGAGAAGGAGGTCCAAGCTTGGCGAGGGTGTTCGCAAGCTTGAATTGTAAAGGCTCGATCTTTGCCCGGAAAGAAGATCAATTTAGTGAAGATCGCGAAGTTGCTCAAGGAAGAGCATTTCGTAAGAGATGACTAGGATCCGGTGGTTGGATCCAAACCTCTATACATCCGGTGTTTGGTTTGCCTTTTTCATCTCACTATTTTCATTGGTTATCTTGTTATTGCACAAATAGTTGGTAGTGAGAAATTAGTCTATAAACCCCCCTTAAGACTAATATTTAGGGCATTTAGATCCTACATTTGGTATCAGAGCCTTGTTAATTGCATATAAACAAATTAACATTTGTAGCAATGGCCCAACAACGTGAGGGATTTCACACCGGTAGACCTCCACTTTTTAATGGAACCAATTATGCCTATTGGAAGAAACGCATGATAATCTTCATTCAATCATATGATGTTAAGCTATGGGTTTTCTTTCAAATTCCATATACTCAAAACAAAGAGTTTGAACTCATGAGTGATGATGAACTAGCAATGGTTCAAATGAATGCAAAATTAATGAACATTCTCATGTGTGGATTAACCGAAGAGGAATATGGTAGAATTAATGCTTGTGATTCTGCATTTGAGGCATGACATATGTTAGAAAGTCATTTTGAAGGACGATCATCCGTGAAAGAAACTAGGATAGATTCATATATGCAAAAATATGAAATGTTTGCCATGAAACCCAACGAATCCATTAGCGAGATGCATACTCGCTTTACTCATATCACTAACTCCTTGAAAAACCTTGGTAAGGTCTTGATTGAAAGTGACAGGGTACGGAAGTTTCTTAGATCGTTGACATTGGAGTGGGAGAAGAAGACAACGACAATCGAGGAGGCCAAAGATCTCTCAAAGCTAAAGATGGAGGATCTCATAGGAAGCCTCATGGCTTATGAGATTCAAATGGAGGAAAGAAGAGAGAAGGAGAAGGAGCGAGAGGGGTTAAGGAGAAAGGAGAAAACAATTGCTCTCAAAGCAACGTCAGATTTGGAAAGTATCGAAGACGATGACACCGATGATGATGTTGCATTTCTAACCCGCAACTTCAAGAAGTTTCTCGCCAAAGGAAGGTTCACAAGAGGGAAAGGAGAATCATCCCGGACTTTCACGTGCTACGAATGCAACAAGACGGGGCACATGAAGAAGGATTGTCCACTCCTTAAGTCAAGAGATCGTGAACAACGAGAACCAAGAAGATTCCCTCCTAGAAGAGAAAGAGATGAGAGACCGAGGAGAATTAGGGAAGATAGACCTCCTAGAAGAGATAAAGAAGAGAGACCTAGAAGACGAGAACGTGATGATCACAAAAGAAGGGATCACCATGACAAAGACGGAAAGAAGGCTTTTAAAGCCACTTGGGATGATTCAAGCTCATCTACATCCTCCGACACCGAATACTCTCAAGAGGAAGAAGCACACATGTGCTTTATGGCACAAAATGAGGATTCGGATTCAAGCACCGCTACATCCCCAAAGAGAAGCAATCAACCCCAAGTGGTGAAAATTGATGACGATGAGGTATCAATTCAAGAAACCCCTTCCTATGATGAGTTATTAGATGTTTTTCATGAACTTGCTGAAAGATATGAGATGATTTGTCATAAAAATAAATTAGGAAGAAAAGTGCATCTAGATTTATCTACTAAACATGAAAACTTACTTAAAGAGAATGAATTGCTTGCTAATGAGATAAACATGCTGAAATCTACTAGTAATTGTAACAACAACAAAGTTCTTATTGCCAAGAATGAACAACTTACAAAAGATCTAGAGAAATTCACGTTGGGTAGAAAAATGCTAGACATGCTTCTAGGAACCCAAACTCAATCTTTGACTAAGCATGGTTTGGGGTACATGGGTGAAAAACAAAAGAAAGCTACATCTTATTTTGTTAAACGTAACAATTCATATGTTAAGAAAGTAAGTTTGTCAAATGTATGGGTACCTAAGACCTCTCAAGTTTGGGTACCAAAAGCTAACCCTCAAGGACCCAAACAAATTTGGGTACCAAAGTCTTCACTTGTCTCTTTGCATGTAGATCAAAGCAAGGAGAAAGGGCAAGTGGATACTCGATAGTGGGTGCTCAAGGCACATGACGGGAGACTCTCAAGTTCTATCAAATCTAAAGCCAAAGAAGGGAGGAACCGTCACATTTGGAGACAACGCTAAAGGTCAAATTGTCGGCATTGGTAATGTTGGTAATTCCTCTACTCCTCATATTGAAAATGTTTTGTTAGTAGAAGGGCTAAAACACAATTTGCTAAGTGTTAGTCAACTAGCGGATAAAAATTATATGGTTATCTTTGACAATTCAAATTGCTATATTGTCTCAAAACATAACATGAAAACTATATTTAAAGGTTGTAGATCTCATAATATTTACATTGTGTTTGTTGATGTCATTAGCAATCTAGCCTTAGAGACTTGTTTAGTTGCCTCAAATGACGAAGCTTGGTTATGGCATAACCGATTGGGACATATTAGTATGTCACAATTACACAAATTATCCAAACTTGAATTAGTTAGAGGACTTCCTAAAATTGATTTCAAAAAGGATAAACTTTGTGATGCATGCCAATTTGGAAAACAATTTAAATCGTCTTTCAAATCTTTAAATGTTGTGTCCACTTCAAAACCTCTTGAGCTTTTACATCTAGATCTTTTTGGTCCTTCAAGAACCGTTAGTTTAGGTGGTAAAAGATATGCTTTTGTGATTGTCGATGATTTTTCACGATTTACATGGGTTTTGTTTTTGGCTAATAAATATGATGCATTTGAAAGATTTAAAAGCTTTTGCAAACGTGTTCAAAGAGAAAAAGATTTACATATCATTACTATCCGTAGCGATCATGGAGGAGAATTTGAAAATGAGCTATTTCAAAAGTTTTGTGAAAAACAAGGGATTAAACATAATTTTTCTTTTCCTCGCACTCCCCAACAAAATGGGGTAGTTGAAAGGAAAAATAGAACTCTTCAAGAGATGGCAAGAACCATGCTTATGGAAAAAGGGCTTCCAAAATATTTTTGGTGTGAAGCCGTAAATACTTCTTGTTATGTGTTAAACCGTGTTCTTATAAGACCTATTTTGAAGAAAACACCTTTTGAATTGTGGCACAAACGTATTCCAAAAATCTCTTACTTTAAAGCTTTTGGGTCAAAATGTTTTGTCCTTAACACTAAAGATAACTTGGAAAAATTTGATGCAAAATCCGATGAGGCCATCTTTTTAGGATATTCCGATAGGAGCAAAGCCTATAGAGTCTATAACAAACGAACCTTTTGTGTCGAGGAGTCTCTACACGTTAACTTTGATGAGTTGGCTTGTGTAGATAATTCCTCTCTTGATGATGACTATATGGATATAATTAGACATGTATCATCTCAAGATGTCTCCCATGAGCCACATCAAGATCCTCCAAGTTTTCCACAAGAAAACAAGGAGGAGCTTCCCAAGGATTGGACCTATAGAAAGGAACATCCAAAGGACCTTGTGATCGGAGATGTTTCTCAAGGTGTGACAACACGATCAAAGGCTCATGTAGTTTGTGATTCTTATGCTTTCATATCTAAATTAGAACCTAAGAAAGTAGACGAAGCTTGTAATGATGAATTTTGGTTAATGGCTATGCATGAAGAGTTAAACCAATTCGTTCGAAATGACGTTTGGGGACTTGTTGAAAACCCCATTAATCAAACCGTTATTGGAACTAAATGGATCTTCCGAAATAAACTTGATGAGGATGGGAATGTAGTTAGAAACAAAGCTAGACTCGTTGCTCAAGGCTACCGCCAAGAGGAGGGAATAGACTTTGATGAAACTTATGCTCCCGTGGCTCGTATGGAAGCTATTCGTATGCTTTTAGCTTATGCCTCTTTTATGGACATTAAACTTTTTCAAATGGATGTTAAAAGTGCTTTCCTAAATGGAATTATTTCTGAAGAAGTTTATGTTGCTCAACCCCCCGGTTTTATTAATGAATCTTATCCGAACCATGTATTTAAACTCAAGAAGGCTCTTTATGGTCTCAAACAAGCTCCTAGAGCTTGGTATGAGAGGTTGAAGAACTTCTTGATTAATAAAGGATTCAAAATGGGTAAAGTAGATACCACTTTATTTGTTAAAACTCTTAATCATGATTTATTAGTGGTACAAATATATGTTGATGACATTATCTTTGGTGCAAGTAACCCGCGTCTATGCGAAGAATTTTCTAAGTCTATGCAGGGAGAGTTCGAGATGAGCCTTATTGGTGAGCTAAATTTCTTTCTCGGACTCCAAATAAAGCAAACTCAAGAGGGAAATTTCATACATCAAGCAAAGTACACAAAGGAACTTCTCAAACGCTTTGAGCTTGAAACTAGCAAACCTCAAAAGACACCTATGAGTACAAGCGTAAAATTGGACAAAGACGAAAATGGCAAAGATGTGGACATCAAGAAGTATCGTGGTATGATCGGTTCTTTACTCTATCTTACTGCAAGTCGTCCCGATATTATGTTTGTTGTATGTTTATGTGCACATTTTCAAGCATGTCCAAAAGAAACTCATTTGAATGCATTAAAAAGAATTTTTCGTTATCTAAAAGGCACTTTTGATTTTGGACTTTTCTACCCTAAGACTAGGACTTTCGATCTTATTGCCTATAGCGACGCCGACTATGCCGGTTGTATTTTAGATCGTAAGAGTACTAGTGGCACTTGTCAATTTTTGGGTAAATCTCTTGTCTCATGGTTTAGTAAGAAACAAAATAGTGTTGCATTATCAACAACCGATGCTGAATATATCGCCGCCGGTTGTGCTTGTGCACAAGTCCTTTGGATGAGGCAAACCCTCAAGGACTTGCAACTTGAGTTTCAAATTACACCAATTTATTGTGATAATACAAGTGCTATCAACCTTTCCAAAAATCCTATCTTGCATTCAAGAACTAAGCATATAGAAGTTAGACATCATTTTCTTAGAGATCATGCAAATAAAGAAGAGATTAAACTTATATTTGTTCCCACAAATGATCAATTTGCGGATATATTCACCAAACCCTTAAATGTTGATCAATTCAATCTCATTAGACTCAATCTTGGCATGTGTACCCTAAATGACATTTGAGTACGTTTTACTTGAGCCCAATTGACTATATTTGGTTCTAGTGTCTCTTGTTTTTTGAAGCTTTGTTCTGGTTTTTACTGTTCCATCGGTCGACCGAACTGAGATTTAGTTCGACCGGTGCTGAGTTGTTTCTTGACCGAATTCTGTTTGTTCAACCGATTTCCTGAGTTTGGTCGACCGGTGGTAGTAGTTCGGTCGACCGGTCCGTTTTGTTCAACCGATAGCAGGGATCCTAAGTTTTTGACTTTGAGTATTTGTTCGACCGCAAGTGTTGTCCGTGCGACCGTTTTCAATAGATCGGTCGACCGGTCTGGTTTGTTCAACCGATAGCAGGGATCCTAAGTTTTCAACTTTGAGTTTTTGTTCGACCGCATGTGTTCGCCGTGCGACCGTTTTTTGTTGTTCGGTCGACCGGTTTGTTTTGTTCAACTGATAGCAGGGATCTTAAGTTTTTGACTTTGAGTTTTCGTTCGACCGCTCGTGTCTTCCGTGCGACCGATTTTATTTTGTTCGGTCGACCGGTATGTTTTGTTCGACTGATAGCAGGGGATTGTCTGCCTTGTTCTTCGATCCGGTCGACTGAAATATGCTTCTGTCCGACCGTTTGTTTTGTCGACTTAAGTTTTTACAGTTTTCTTTAACCTTTCGGTCGACCGAAAGCTGGATCGGTCGACCGGTGCTGTCGTTTTCTGCTGCATTTAGGGCTAAATCGAAACTTGGTCTTCACTTTTACCCATCTCTCTCTCTAACCCTAAGCCTTCCCCATCACCTTCCTCCCTCGACTTTGCGTTTTTCCTGCGGTAAAACTCAAATCTTTTTTGCATTTTATCGCTTCTCATCATCTCCTCTTCATTTTGCACCCATTTTTTTCCCAAACTCGAGTTATTCACCATGACCGGGAAGAAAATGGCTATCCGCAAGAAACGTTCAGATGTTTCCACCACTTCCACCGAAAAACGCACCAAGAAGGCCCACGATCGCTCCTCTACTACCCCAAATGTCCGGCATCCGCCCGCGCCTCCAACTCTTGCCTTCCATCCTATTGACGAGTTCGCCAAAAGCGATTGGGAGAAAAAGCTCTCGGCGGCTCCTTTTATTCCAAACCGCGTTGTTGAGGTAGCGGATTTTCATGATTACTCTCTTAAATCGTGCTTAGATTCAAATGGACTTACTCATTGTCTCACCCATTTAGCTTCAAAACCTTACTATCCGTTTTTGGTTCAACAATTCTATTGTAATCTTCGTTTTGAACCAAATCACCATATTGCTCGTACCATGATCAATGGTCTTAGATATGAAATTGTCCCCGGAACTCTTGCTGAAGCTTTTGGCTTAGAGTTCTCGGGTGTTCATTTATATGTTGATCATCCTCTTAGTGTACTAGAAAACATTTCTCATGATGATATGGTTGCTGAATTATATGCATTTCCACCTCCTTCCAAAAATGGTTATATTATTCACAACTCCTCCTTGATGCATCCTTTTGCTCGCATCTTGGCTTATATCGTATCATTCAATTTGCTACCTAAACATGGTCATCATAACGAAGTCTCTTATACGGAGCTTGTGTGTATTTATTGCATTTACAAGAAAATTCCGGTTAATTGGCCTCTATTCATTTTCCTTCATATGCGCTTTAAGAAAGGGAGGTATCTCCCTTATCCCATGTTGCTCACCGCTCTCTTTGACCTTCTGAAAATTCGTGTTACCGATTGTCCATCGGCCACATACAAATACCAAATCTGTAAGACCACTCTCTCTAAAATGAAAACCATTGCCTCATCTTCTATTCAAGCGTCCTCTGAGGGTGATTCTGAGCAAGAAGATGAAGATGATGTGTCGGCCGATCCTCGTTGGATGCCCCAGCCATCTTAGCAGGAGGGTCACTGTTCTTGGGGAGAAGGCGACGAATCTGCTTGGCAGGAGAGTCAGTGGAGATCCGCTTATACTGATTACACTCCAGATCATTCCTTTCATCAGTTTTCGGATCGTTTTGATGCGTTTGAAGCTTCCACTTCTCAACGACTTGATCGTTTTGAAGCTTCGACATCTCAGCACCTTGAGCGTCTTGACGCTAAGTTCGACTCGGTGCTTCATGGCATTGATTCTCTCACATCTATGTTTCGTGATCGTTTTGGACATTGAGTTGGTTGTCGTTTTGTTTTAATGGTTTAATGTGGGTTGGTCGTGTGTGTCTTGTATGATTTCTTTTTCGCTTTGGATGTGTGGTGTCTCGTTTGCGTGTGTTGTATTTTGAACCCTTCTTTTCTTAATGCATGTTTTACTACTTCTTCATTGTTGTTTTGGCAAATGGTTGTGCTTTAGTTGTTGGATATTCTCTTTCAGCTTTTTGATTATGCCAAAGGGGGAGAGTAATACTACTCATACATGTCTATTGGGTTTACGAATGCCATATAGCTAGGGGGAGCTATAAGATAGGGGGAGCATTGAGTAAAATTCATTGAAATAACATGTATTTAATTTAATAAGTTGTCATCATCAAAAAGGGGGAGATTGTTGGCTTTTTGGCAAATGATTGCTTATCCGTTTTGATGATTAATCAACATATAACTTAAACACATGTAATTCGTTCATATCACTCTTGCACAATACACATATATTGTTTTGTACTAACATTTCAGGTGACAAGTTTAACGAGAAATGAAGTTGAAGAGTAGATAGGTTTACATTATTGTCATTAGGATTTAAATGTAACTTGAGCACTTAAATCTTGATGCATTGCATATCACGACTCTTTAGGATTCCATAGAAGTAGAACTAAACGTTCAAATTCCATACAAAACTTCTCTAGAAATCAATCAAACCATATCCAGGAATTCTGCACTCAACCGGTCGACCGGTCGACCATCTGGTTCGACCGTTGAATCTAAAAAAAACTATTTTCTGAACCCTTTCGGTCGACCGAACTGTGTTCTGGTTCGACCGGTTCATTAGAATAACTTAAGGTTTTTTGGTCGATCGATCAACTGTTCATACGTGCTGGAAGACACGTTGCCTTAGTGCAAACCGGTCGACCGAAAGTCCTTTTCTGTTCGACCGGTTGATTCCTATTTTTGTCTTCTTTTGTGACCGTTATACTTGTCGTATTATACAACGGTCGTATACACATACTTTCACCATACCCCGAAATACATAGCTTAACCGGTCGAACAAATCTTATTAACCGGTCGACCGTTTGACCATTGATCGTTCGTAGCATTCTTCCTGCTATCGGTCGATACCACCTTGGTTCGACCGGTCACACTTTGTCTCTACCGAACCTTCACATCGGTCGACCGTTTCCTTGTTTCGTCCGAACGGTACACTTAAGTTCCCTCCCAGTTAGTTCGACCGTTCCTCGTTTGTCTGACCGTTTGACTACTATTCACGTAACTGGTCGACCGTTTCATTCTTACCGGTCGACCGAACTTTGACAGAATTGCTTCCTGAATCTCTGGTTTGTGTATCTTGCACAAAACCCAATCAAATCTTTCTCAAACGGCTAGAAAACTTAAGAGGCTTATATATAGAGCTTAGATCATCTTTACAAGGTCACGAATCCATTCTTTAAGCTCTCATTGTGCTAAAAACTTCCAAGTGCTCTTACTCTCTTTATTGCTCTCAACCACTCTCTTGATCAATCATTCAATTGCATTCATCATCAATTCAAGTGCTCAAGAGTAGGTTACACAAAGTCTACTACAAAGGAGTTGTACAAGCTTCCGGAGTGAAGCTCTTCTCGGGTTGTGAGAAGGAGGTCCAAGCTTGGCGAGGGTGTTCGCAAGCTTGAATTGTAAAGGCTCGATCTTTGCCCGGAAAGAAGATCAATTTAGTGAAGATCGCGAAGTTGCTCAAGGAAGAGCATTTCGTAAGAGAGGACTATGATCCGGTGGTTGGATCCAAACCTCTATACATCCGGTGTTTGGTTTGCCTTTTTCATCTCACTATTTTCATTGGTTATCTTGTTATTGCACAAATAGTTGGTAGTGAGAAATTAGTCTATAAACCCCCCCTTAAGACTAATATTTAGGGCATTTAGATCCTACAGGATGTTCTGGAGAAGATGGTCCCGAACCCGGAAGAGCAAAACCACATAACAAGGCAACTTGATCGTTACAAGAATAGTGAAGGATTGTTCGGTCGAGAAATTGTTAGGAGGCAAAGAAACACGAAGATCCCAACTGATTGGTGGTCTGATTATGGAAGTGAGGTTAGTAGTGGAAATCCCTCTGAAGGAGTTAGCACTTAGAATTTGGGGACTCACTTGTTCAGCATCCGGATGTGAGAGAAATTGGAGTGTGTTTGAGCAAATACACACAAAAATGAGGAATCGGTTACTGCCGCAGAAGTTGAATGACCTGGTGTACGTGAACTACAACCAGAGGTTGAGGCAACGATTCATAGAAAGGAGGGAAAATCAGGTTTCTACGATCCTATTAGCATAGATTATGATTTGATGGAAGATCATCCGTGGTTGGTGGAAACAGAGGATCCGGTCTTTGCAGGAGATGATCTGACTTGGGCGGATGTGGTGGAGGCTACCTTTGGTCCATCACGAGGACGATCACGTCGTGCTGTAGCTTCAGCCTCCAGGATATTACAAACTGCTGTGGAGGAAGATTTCAACTTCAGACATCACCACGAAGCATCAATTTCATCAGCGGTGCCACAACAAGACATAGATGAGCAATTTGTTGGTACAGATGATGAGGTAACCGAGGAAGAAGATACTTATCATGATGACCCCAACGACTCAGATGACTCAGACGACGTAGAGGAAGACATTCCTCTGTGGGTTCATGACCAAACATATCCGTTGTAGAATAGAAATGTGAACTATTAGTATTAGATGAGATCTATGTTTTATTTTGTAGTCGGTTTATCACTTTATGGTGTTTGTACTTGTAATACCTATGGTTAATTAATGAAAATAAACCTAGTAGTTTGGTGGGTAGACGAGGTTTCCAGTGAGGCAATGACGTCGATGAACTGGCTGTTTTGTCGAAACCAAACCAATTAGGTTTTTTATGTTACACTTTGATTATTTTTTACTGATTTGTAATGATTTTTCCTGATTTTTTACAATTTTTCTTGATTTTTTACTATTTTTTGAAAAATATTAATTAAAAAAACCAAAAAAAATAATTTTATGGCCGCTTATGCGACCGCACAATCGATTATGTGATCCTGGCGGTCCAACCACACAGGATCGCATAATCGATTTTAAAACCTTGATTTGTATGCAGCAAATTGGTTCATCTTAGACGAAGTGATATTGTCTACACAATTAGATTCATTTTGGTGTGGTTCGTTGGGATTTAGCTTTTGTAGTTTCAAGCAGCACCACACTTCATTGTTTTGGATTGATCAACTATGTGATAGCAGTATGTTCTGTGTACTTGGTGTGAGCCATGATCAGATCAGTGTATTAACTGGTGTGAATTAGCTGGGTCAATTTTTTAAATATCTTGTATTTAGGGTTTTTTGGTCTGTTATTTGTTAACAAAGAACTATGGTTAAATGGTCACTAAGTATGTATATAGTTCCTAATCATAACATGTCCCTAGTAATTTCTTAAGAAATTTGGAGGTTTGAAATTTTCATGGTCTGCAGTTGATAGGAATTTCGCCATGTTGTACCCACACTAGTTTGTGATTAGGGGTTTTATTGTTGTTGTTGAAGATAGTGTTGTAGATTGCATTATCTAACAAGGCGTGCCCTGCCCTTTATGTGCTTTATAGCTTGCATGTCTGTAATAGTGTAATACCATCTTTTGTTTCTGTTCCTAGAAAACCAGCAAAAGACTCCACATGATTAGGGGTCTCATCAGAGAAGTTGCTGGCTTTGCTCCGTATGAGAGGAGGATTACTGAGCTTCTCAAAGCAGGAAAGGATAAGCGTGCATTGAAGCTTGCAAAGAGGAAGTTGGGCACCCACAAGAGGGCCAAGAAGAAGAGAGAGGAGATGTCTAACGTTCTCCGCAAGATGAGGTTGGTTTCCTGTGTGACTCATTATTTATTTGGGTTTATATTTATGCTCGTATCTGAATCTCTTTTGATATTGCATGTGCAATATGTTTCTGAACTACTAATATATTTCTATACAAATGTGTTGGTTTCCTCCAAGTAGAATGATTTCACATCTCCAAGCAGAGATGTTATACGTTCTTAGTACACAATCCAAGTGCATGATAGAATTTGAGTGCAATGCCATTTCGGCGTGTGTTAACTCTTGTTTGTTTTTATATTTCTTCTTTCTAACTAGATTCTAATTTGCTTTTCAGGTCTGCTGGAGTTGGTGACAAGAAGAAGTAATGATGTCTTGTCTAAAAACAAAACATTATGGTTTTTCGTTTTTCTTGTGTTGGCTCTCTAATTAGATTTTTGTTGAAGACAAGGGATGATGATGATGACGACCGGAAGTTTTGTTGTTTATGGGTTGATGTTTGGATGTTTTTTATTACCTCTAGAGAATTTTTTGGAGCATATGAACAATTTTTAGTTAAGGTGATCATTGTTCTTTATTTTTGTATGAGCTGTGACTATGGAGCCTTGATTGGTATTAGATTTTTTCATAAAATCATATAGTGGGTGTACTTAAGGAAGGTATACTCAATAGCATATCAAATCAAAGAGGTCAGTGTTATCAATTAACTAGAATTGCTTTGATCGCATAAGGACAAACATGGGTTTTCGTTCCACACTTAACAAAAAATTAATCACATGGCTTTCGATGTCAAAACAATACCAAAAAACCCAACAAAACATGGCCACACATTGACATTTCAACGAACACGTGTTGGGTGAAACAAAATCTTAACAAGAAGACGACGCCACTTTGCCATTTCATCGAGCACATGGTATGCGAACCCTAGAAAAATGTTTTACCAGGTTGGGTTTGTAAAAGTGTTCATTTAATTTCGAGCTTGAGTCAATTTTTCAGGTCGGTCTCAACTCAAGTTGTAACCCATAATTTAATTTCCTCACCCTATCAACCATATATAACCCAACAAGATCGTCCTCTTGCTTTAGAGTTCTCTTGCTCACAAGTTTCAAGTTTGATCTCACCAAATTTACTGCCTTTTGAGTTTTTTTCCGTAAAGATTGATTCTATTTTTATGGTCGATTTAGGGTTTTCGATAGGATTTCAGTGCTCAAATTGCAGATTTTCGTTTTTTTCACATCCCTGTCAAGTTTGTTCCCGCTTATGGTCAATTTGTTTGTCCAAACAATACAGATTTCCGAGTTTTTTTCTCTCGAGTTTTTTAGTCCAAAAACACTTATTCTTTTTTTTGGAAAATTTTGGGCTTTGTGGTAGATTAATGGTTTTCATTTGGTTTCCATAACAAACTTGGTTAAATGGCATTGGTCGTAGCTTTTTTGGGATTAAAGTTTCTTGCTTTCTCAGTTTTTTAGACAAAGATTTGATCTTTGTTGTGGATTAAGATAGTATTGCTTCAGTTCACCATTAAGATTAGGCAAATTGTTGGAAAATTAAGTTCAAAATCGCAAGTACACGATTGTGTTGAATTGGTGACAAGTACGAGTCGTATTCGCGAGGAACAAGTCCTAGTCGTCGCCGATCATACTCGAGTGGGAGAAGAAAATGAAGAGTGAGTGAGTGTATCTACACTAAATTACATTAATTACAATTTGTAAAATAAATACGACTAATCTCATAGGAGGTGAAGAATACGTGCAACAATGTAGATGTGTAACGCGTATGTGTACAATTGTTCTCCCATGACATGAATTAATATGGATATCTATAATGATCATTATCCTAAGTGTGTTTCCACATGGATTAAGTTCATTCACCATCATTAAAACATAAAACATTATTTAAGATAAAGTTAAAGATAATCACATGCTCACATGTCAATCTTATCTCTTTATCCACTTTAATCTTATCACCTCATCATTCCCTATAAAGTCGACTCACTAACTAAGACATATGCTTCTACATCCATTAGGACCACTAACACATCAAATGTAAGAGTGAAAAACTCATCAAATGACTATGAAAATCATTTGAAACTCCAAAATGAAGATTAACACACACAAATCTAACAACATTCACATTTCACATCATTTTCCAACCACAATAGGGATTGATTACTTACTAATCATATCCATAACAACAACAAAAACAAAAAAACAACACATGAACAAAGTAAAAAAACTAAATCTAACCAAAATAATGGAATAAAAATTGCATCAACTGAAAGACAAGAATATAAAAAATATAAAACTAAAACTTGATTAAAAAATAAAGATTACAAAATGATTTTCTTTTCTCCTCCACTACACTACTAAGCAAGCGATAAAACCTACTCTAATGGGGGAGAAAAATGAAGGGAAGAGAATGATTACAAGTGAATTTATAGAAGATTAGAGAGTCTGGATTAATCTGTGCGTAATCGGACGACTGCAAATCAGATCTAGATATTATGAAGTGCTCTGACCCGATCGGATCCAACCGGTCCGGGTTCCGGTCCAGGTCTTTTTAAATTTTCGGTCTGGTCCAGTCCGGTAAGTTTTTTGTTTTTTTATATCAAAAAATCCGATTTTGGACCGGACCGAAGCGGATTGGTCCGGTCACCGGTCCAAAGCCATCCAATCCGGACCCCGAAAAAAAATCCGGTACGGTTCAGTCCGGATCGGATGCTCACCCCTAGTTTTTATCGTAATCATACTTTACCAAAAGGACTCTGATACACGGACAATGTGCGTACGGGACACACTCACGTCACCGTTTATGTCATCATTTGTGTTTTTTATTTTATTATTTTAAAATATTATTTCCGAAAAAGTAAGCGACAGTTAGTTTTCCGAGATACACTTTAAATACAAAGAAAATACAAAAAATTATCCTGAATGGAACCTACACTAATCTTGCGTGGGGACGAACCAATCCCACGAAGGAATGAACATTTATGCATTTTAGAATGTCAATGATCATGTATAGAAACCAATTGACATTTAGATTATAAAAACTAAAAGCGACTCTACACGTAACTTCGAAGGATTCATGTCACGTGTTAAAAGAGTTCAAAAATTTTGGAAAAATAATTTCAGTATGGTGGGTAAATTACTAAAAAATCCAATCCTCTCAACCATATAAAAACACACTTGCAAAAGGATTCTCAAGAGTTTTTTAGTTGGTGGACTTGAGCAACGTCAAAAACGAAGAACACAAGAGAGAAGAGTGTGATCGATCGATCCATGACGACTTCTTCCGATTTCTCTTCCCAAATCAATCTCAACATAGGTCGGTCAGATTCCTCTCTTCTTACCCATCTTCTCCCCCCCCCCCCCCCCCTTGCGATCTTCTGCTAATTTCTTGATCATATATCCCCAAAACCGTTATTTTGGTCGAAAGATTTCAACTTTATTGGGTTTTGAGGTTGTAAAAGGGGAATGGTTAGTGTTTTGGGTTTTGGGTCGTCCAGATTATTGGTAAAAATTGTTTCTTTGGTTCAAATTTTACAACCTTAGATTTTTTGTTTAGGTTTGAATGTAAAAGTGCGATATTTTGGAATCAGGTGTTAGTGTAATATGGTTAGAATTCGGGGGTTGTGTTTGTTCAATGGTTTGTTAGTGTAATATGGTTAGAATTTAGTGGTTTGTTCTGTTCATTGATTTGTGGTTTAGCTTCATGTGTAAAAGTGTGATCTTTTGGAATGAATGGGCAGCTAAATGGAAAGATTTTTTGGATTGCAATGACTTCGGTTCATATCTTTGTTGTTTAGGTTCATATGTGATGGTGTGATCTTTGGAATTCTACTATTGGTGTATTGTTAAGGACTTCTGTTGTTGTGATTTTTTGGTTCATTCTTTGTCTGTTTGTGTATTTTCAAATGCCTAGTCTATTTGTATACTTCCAAATGAATAATCTTTTCAATTGAAATGTTTTTGTTAAGGGTATGAATCGGTTTTAGTGGATTATGTAGGTGTAATGGTAGAATTTTGATTTCTAGTGCCATTTTTGTTCTGAGGTTTTGTTGTTAATCTCATTGGTAAAGTTGTGATATTTATCAACTTTATTTATTTATTGCTTCTTGTTGGTGCTCTACTGGTTTTAGTTTCAACCAGAATTACTTGTTGATCTTTTGATAGCAACTATTGCATTAGTTATGTGTGAATGTAGATAAAACACCATAACCACATTTGCACTCCCTTAGATATACAAGAACAGGAATTAGTTATTCAGAATTTTTAAGAAAAAAGTTTATATATGTGTGACTGAATTATCTGAAAAACCTGCCATGCAAGTGCACCACAACTGAAGGCAACTATCAATGTTAAACTGGAATTAAGACCATTGATTCCATTGATGAAATGAGTATCTAAATTTCAGTATTTGTGATATATTGATATATAAACCAATGTTAGCAGGACAGTTTAAGGAGAAAACATTAAAGATATAAGGTTTGAATCCATATAATCCCCATCTACTCTCCCAGCTGAATAGTCTACCATTCGGACAATGAAATAATACAACTGTTTGGGGGTTCTTTGATGCATTGGTAATCTTTGCAATCTTTTGGAACACTGTGTTACAATAACTTCTTTAGCTGCTTATTATTTTTCGTCGTTTTATCTTAACACCTATATTAAAAGTTAAAATAGAGCTTGTTCTCAGTTGACTTTATAGTTATGTATCATATGCAGGAGGAAAGAGATATACCACAACAATCGAGACACTTACGCAGCGTGAACCAGATTCGATGCTTGCAGCTATGTTTAGTGGCAGACATACTGTGCCATGTGATTCTGTAATCTATTGTTTATGAAAGACTTATTTGTTTTATAATTTTAGCATAAGATTATCTGCATTAAAAACCATATTTCTGTACCATTTCATCATTTTATAGCTAGTAATTTAGCCTCACGTTAACATATCACATTGTTATTACTTGTGCATGCAGGGGGTCGTGTTTGTTGATCGAGATGGGAAGCATTTCCGGCACATATTGAATTGGTTGAGAGACGGTGTCATTTCTCAACTACCAGAATCCGATTGTCAAGAGTTACTCCGAGAAGCTGAATACTATCAACTCATTGTAAGCAACAGTATCATGATGGTTCTTTCTGTTGTCTAGTTCTGTTCTTGTGCCGACACTCTTTCATATCTTCTGTGGCTTCTGATATCTTCAGGGACTAATTGAGCATATAAATGCTAACTGGAACAAGAAAAAAGATGATGATGTCTCAAAAGCTGAAATGACAAGATCTGAAATTATTAGATGCATACAAACTGAAAAGGTCAAACTACGGGGAGTGAATCTGTGTGGTCTAGACTTGTCAAAACTAGTAAGTTGCCAACTTGACAACTTCACATCTTATATATTAAATTTGCATGTGTTATTGTACTAATCAGAACCACTCTGTCACTTAGCAGGACTGACACTGACTTCTCTTTTCTAATAGAAGAATTACTTTGAAATTTGCAGAACCTTTCAAATGTTGATTTTAGTTTTGCATGTGTCCGAAATACCTTCTTCTCACGTGCAAATCTTCAGTGTTCGAAATTTCGGGTACCATTTTCTCATCAACGCATGCGACATCTTTTTTTTTGCATGGACCAATACAGCATCATGTTGTCAATGTGGTATGATTTAGCATGATTTTTAAATCATGCCTCTGTAGGCGATTCCCGTTGTGCATGATTGTTTTTCAATCATGGAATTTTTTTCAGCGCTTGATCCTCAAGCCTTTAGGCGAGACTGATCGTTGTACTTTTTTTTTGGCTAAGCAAATTACAATTGCCGTCATCATGTTGATACTTCTCTGCATGTTGTTCTGGTAGCTTCCCTCTGATAACTTATTTTAAGGTTGAAGGAGATCAATAATGATAACCGATGATGTTTGAGTATTTTTTTTAGATATATTCACATGCTTCCTTTTTTTGGCAGGACGCAGAGGGTGATGGTTCTATTTTCCACAATGCCATATTGCGCGAGTAAGAAACAACACTAAAGATGCATCATCATTTTGTGGTGTAACTTCATTGACTTTTTTATTGGACCGAGGCTTCTTTTTTTTTGCAAATAAATGAATCAGTTTTAGAACATTCTGAGTAGCTTCTTTGACAAATGGAATTATTTTTCATTAACTTAAACACGTATTAGTCCATTGTAAATTTATTCTTGAATAGCTAGTTAATTCACAGCTAGCTGTTGCTATTCTTTTGGGTCGACTTAGTCCACTTAATACCTTATGCTGTTTTTATTTCATCATTTTCATTCAATTTACGGGGTCTCTTTGGGGTTCTTCATGATGATCTCAATCTTGCCTAGGGAAGATGTGAGTTCAATGGTGCAAAGCTACGTGGAGCACTACTTGCAGGAGCTAATCTTCAAAGTGCAAACCTTCAAGGTATTACAATAGCATCTGTTATTGATTCTGTTTAGATGCATAAGAAAACAAGCTTAAGTGGCTTGTTGCTAGAATTATTACTCACCAGTACAAACCTCCATATTTACTTTGCAACTGCCACAGATTTTGCTCAAAATCTTTGCAATTCACGTCGATAAAATATACATCAGTGAAGAATGTCAACATATTCTTCATAGTGGTCAGCAAAGCTACATTGAATGTATAAAAAATTAAAAACTTTCGAATATATGAAAATAATACCTGACGTTGGCAATGAGTTGAATATAGAAACACTAAAATCCCATCTCTTTTGTGTTTCTACAGATGCATGCTTGATAGGATGCAGTTTCTGTGGAGCAGATCTTCGGTCTGCACATTTACAGGTTGGTAGAGTTCCCCACCCCACCCCACCCCACAACCACGATGAAAGTTAGTTGGATTGATTTAAACGATGTCACTGCACTGTTTTTTCTTTATCTTTACCCTTCAAATATTATTTAGTTAATTTTTTTCATCTGTACTACTTTTTGGGGTCAAATTACGACATTAAATCTGGTATGATTTTTAGTCCGCAGATCTTACCGATGCGAATCTAGAAGGAGCTAACCTTGAAGGAGCCAATCTAAAAGTAATACTGATTTATCTCTAGTGACACCACATATTTTGATCTCTGTGCGCTTAATATTTTTCAAATAACTGAATGTAATCTTCATCTGACTCTGTAAATTGCAGGGGGCAAAGCTAACTGGTACAAACCTGCAGGGTGCAAACCTCCATCGGGCTTATTTGAGGCAGGTCGATCTACGTGAAACTGTAAGTTTCTTAATCTCTATAAT
This sequence comes from Triglochin maritima, assembly GCA_963682175.1. Classification (NCBI taxonomy): domain Eukaryota; kingdom Viridiplantae; phylum Streptophyta; class Magnoliopsida; order Alismatales; family Juncaginaceae; genus Triglochin; species Triglochin maritima. The sequence goes on from OY821789.1 coordinate 32,147,344, forward strand.
CTTATAACATTCTTCCATTGCTTCTTAAGGTCCATTTATGGTTAATTATTCTTCCCATATACATAAAAATAAGCATGCAAGTTTGTTAAAGTTTGTGAATTTGTTTTTCGAAGAAAAATGTATTCTAAGTATTTGAGCTGTTAATTGATTCATTTGGGTGTTAATTTGTGGAACAGAAACTGGCTGGAGCCAACCTTGAAGGAGCAAATCTGCTTGGAGCCATCAGATAAATACTTAACAATCTATAAAAGGTAATTGATGATATACTAAGAAAGCATGGATAACCGATAATGGTTTGCCATATTTCACTACTTTCATGTTTACAAGGCCGCGTATTTGGTATTTTAATTCCGAAAACAGATCCTTCAGTGCGGTCACAAATTGTTTGTGGGTCTCCTTGTAGGTGTCGAGTTACGCGATTGGCTTACCAAGCTTGGACACGCATGCTCTTTGAAAAACTGTAATGCTGTAGATCTTTGGTAATAGCCCATGATTTCGAGGAACACACCAATTTAGATATGTCCATGTTTATTGTATATCTTGTTTGACAAGTTCATTTTATGAATCCCTTTTGTAATGGTAGAGAGATGTTTGTATTGATGAACTTGTTTTGTACTTAACGGTAGAGCAACCTTGGCAGCTTAATCAAATGTTTTGAACCCTGATTAATTCACACATTGTTTCAGGTACTTGAAGTTAGTTGAAAGTGGTGCTTAAGTGGATTTGTTAAGACAACACAATGTCAGTCTTACCAACATAGAAAACAACAGTACATTTTCACCTTGTGATGGAATAGTTACTAGAAGTGTGCTTCAGATGGCAAGGTTGCTTATCTTTCTTGAAACTTCGGTAGAAGTGCAAATCATTAGGATATATATGTGCATGATTTTGTGCTTCGAAAGGTAACACGACAAGCACATTAAGAATTATATTTTAGATTAAGATAAACTCAAAGGATATAAAATTTGGTACGCAGATGCAGAAGAAGAAAGGATTTGAATGTTTGTTTATTATTTTGTTATGTATTTCATGTGAGGTACAATTTGTATATGTATGAATGGTATGTAAGACAGTTGTTGGTTGGTGATTTGGGAGAGTATTATTGTGACGAGGTTGAGCCAATGGTCATGTCCAGTTAGATAACTTTCTTCACAAAAAAAAATCCAAAGGAATCTCAGATCTTATGGTTGCAAAGATCTGTAGTTGTTTTCAGATCCATAATTATTGGCTTAATGGGGACAAGAAAAGAAAGGAATCATGTTCAAGTTCTATTCCCAACAATCCTAGAATTATTCTAATCCACTTACCAAAAACTCCCACTACTCTCCACCGTCCAATTAACCACAATCATCCAATTAAGACGTGGCCCACATGTTTCATGTCGGCACCAGTCTAAAGTCAATTATTGGATAATGAACACTTTTTTATCGGAATAATATGCACATTTTTGCATGTCAATTATTTTTTTGAAATATCTTTAATGTGTCAATTATTGTACCCCACGATTTGAATTCGATATTGTAAATGAGGCACTGATTGTGGCTAACTAAGTTGAAAGATTTTTTTATGGTTCTTTCGGGATGTTTGAAATTTAAAATGAAATGCATAGTAAAGCCGATTCAATAATAAAAGGTAAGCGAGACCAACTATTCAAAATATGGTACGGTTTAATTTAAATGCAAAGGGAGTTGATACATTAATGACAGTTTTCAACAGTTTTGTCGCGCTAATGAAAGATATTTTCTACATCACAAGATTTGTTTGTTCATTAAAGAATTACTGAATATATCTCCACCACAAGAAGGTGACAATTTTGAGTTTTACTTCACGATGAAAGAAGGAATATATGATTCAACAGTTTTCAAACATCAGCTCTGCTTGTCAATTCCCAGTAAGATTTTTACTGAGTAAACCTTTTGATGTTCATTGGGGTGTATTTTCTTTGAAAAGATTATTGATCAAGTATAAGTAGATTTAATTTCTGATTACATGATATGAATAATAAAAATTCATTTTTCTTGATAGAATTTGATTGATAATACTACAACTTTCTGGAATGTTCTACACTTTTAGATGTTCATTAAACAATGTTGCGCCAACACTTTTAGATGTTGCACTTTTAGATGTTCATTTTTCTCTTGTTTGTAGGCCTATCAACATCAATTAGCTGCTCAGAGTCTCAGACAGATATAAGTCATTGAACTACATAACAAATTGGTGTGAAAGAAAAGGAAACGAATAAACTGGTTTGCAAGATGTGTCATCTAAACTGACCACACAATAAAAAAAACCAACTCATCTATTTTTGTCACATTTAAAAAAAGAAACACAATAATACTAAGTTAGTAATTACCCATTTCTCTTTATCTGCCCATAACCACTATAAATAGCTCAGAATGGAACACCAACAAGAAACACATCCATCCACATTGAAAGTTTGTTATTCAGGAAGGAAGGAAAAAAAATGTCTGGTATAGTGCACAAGATTGGTGAGGCCCTCCACATGGGAGGAGACCACAAGAAGGAGGAGGATGAGGAGAAGCACCACAAGGAGGAGGAGAAGAAGGAGCACAAGGAGGGGATAATGGAGAAGGTCAAGGAAAAGATTCATGGTGAAGAGGGTGAGCACAAGAAGAAGGACAAGAAGAAGAAGAAGAAGGAAAAGAAGGAAGGAGAGGGGCACAAGCATGATGATAAGAGCAGCAGCAGCAGCAGTGATAGCGATTAAGGTAGCTAACAACAATAAAATCAACGTGATCTTAAAAGTGTAACTATATATTTATTTATCGTGAAATAGCAGATCTTGGGTCATTTGGAAACAATCTCTCTTATGATGTGACATCAACGTATAATCTCTAACAACTAGACATGCTAAATAATGTCCTCAGCATGATCAAAACATTGTCTTGTGGAGTTCTAGTTCAAGAACATAATGCTTTTATATATTATCCAATGACAAGCTTCATAAGGATACTGATTTGACAGAGATCTATGATGGATATGATACAAGGAAAAGTTATTTTATAAAGACTAACGTTAAATAATGAGTGAAAATCTGATTGTTCTTGTTCCTTCCCATGTTTTGCTGGATCAGGATCAGGATCAGAAGGTGGTTGCAGAGATGGATGGATACGTTGCAGATCTTGCTTTATCTTTATCATCCAGACTACTTTGTACTGTTGTTGTGCCTGTTACAATGTTGCAACAATAAGTATATCATAATAAAGTTTCTATTTATCCGTTAGTGTATTTTCCATGTTCTCAAAGACTGGTTGTCCCTCTTTGGTGTTTGCTTGTAATGGATGTTGGAGCACAAAAGGACTACCCTAAAATGGTCACCCCAAAGCCAAGAAGGAGAATTCAGGACCCTATATTTCAGATAGTTTAGACTGTAATAATGCATCAGGGACACCAATTCACGTCAAGCCAAACAAATCAAACATGAAGATAATAACACTACCCTGAAACCACAACAGAGCTCCTACCTACATTAAGCAAGGGTAAGAGAGGGTCAAATGTAAGATGTTTTCGATTAACCCGTGATCGATGACTAGACATGTTTATGCTAACTCACAATAAATAAGAATATTATGCCTCTTATAACAATGGTTTAATCCATTGTAACCCCAAAAAGGCAAAAACCAAAAAAAAATCTGACTCCACCAGGAATGAACAAATAAACATGAACAAGATAAAAGAGAAAAAAAACTCTTATTGCTCAAAGATTAAGCAAGTTTCCTAGTGGTCGGATATCACGTCTCAAGAACTCATCAACCATATTGCAGGATGGTTTGACATATAACCAACTCCGCTGAGCACAACAAAAGGCAGAAACAAGAGAATTTCAATTTTCAAACCCACCTTAACATCAAAAGCTCAAGGATGCACAGCACCAATGAACAAGGCAATTTAATCATAATTATTTCATTTAAATAATAGATTACATAGGTATCAAGTTCGCTCCCATCCCGGTATACTTAATTTCCTCACATAATCGAAACAAAGCCACAAATTGCCCTGAAAATACATGTAATGTTTTATTCTTGCTATGCATGCCCTGGAGCTTACGTGCACATCTAAAACCATTCTTTCATGCACAAATAGTACAGATTTCGGAGGATGCCATATAAGGGCCTCTCTTCCCACCTTCGACCGCCCCTTCGAGCATGAGTGTTGCAACCATATAGTCAAACATTGCTATCGTATTTCAGGGCCTTCTAGAAGAACTTAAATATGCAATCTCAGCTTCCATTAAAGTATTCCTTCATGGGAAGGGCTCAAGCATCCAGCGATGGGCTAGGCAGATTTTCAAGAAAATTATATTTACAGTCTGATCACCAACTGTTGTCAGAATCTCGTTTGTTCTTTGGACGCCTGTGCTTTCCGAGGAGCTTCAACATGTTTTCAGTAATGTCAGGTGGAGAATCGTCGCCTGGATCTTGAGAATTATCAGAGGTGTGAGTCAGCCATCCCAACGCCTCCATGGCAGCATCCCTCTCTGCCAGCTGCTTGTTCTTCTTGGGCTTTCCCACAAACTGCATTCCTTTGAACTCGACGAGAGCCCGGAACTCATTAGTCTTTAGATGCTTTGTCTTGTACTTTGGAGGACTATGACCAGCCCTCATCAACAGGGTCTGGAGCAAACTCTTTGGATTTCTTCCATCCCTAATTAAGTGACTCTTGGTTCTGTCACTAATTTCTTCATTACTTTTAACTCTTGTTCTTTTAGTTTCCCTGCCAAAAACAAATCGACCCTCACATAGATCTGCAGAAACAATTTCTTGTATGGCCAGCAACAAATACTTGCCCTCCTTGTGGATATCTAGGCTAGGATTTTGAAGCTGCGTGGAAAAATCGTAAGATGCAAAAAATGTCAGTGAGTCAACTTCCATAGCCTGGAAGTAGTTTGTAGATGCAGATCGTATCACACAAAAAGAAATAATCTCTTGAAGTCTGCGAATATAAGAAAAAACCTTACCACCAAAATGATGTTAACAGCAATTAAGCAGAAAGCTAATCGAAGAAAAGTTGTTCTGGAAAAAAATCACAGACCTTACAAATTTTCAGAACCGCAACCATTACCTTCTTCTGAATGAGCTTATTAAGCTCCTCCTTCAGGCTGCAATAGAGTTCTGCTAGACTGGGATCCATGAAGAAATCAATGTAGCCATCCAACATCTTCAAATGACCAGCCTAAAATACAACAGGATCAGTGCCAATTGTATATCTTCCAGTTAGCAGACTAAAACATGGAAAAGAAAAAGGAGAAATAAGCTCACAAGTTCCCCTTGCACTATGTTGCCACCAAATAACATCAATATAGAATCGGATACTCCAGTTGAATCACGAATAAAAACTGTATTGACTTTGACTTTCTCCCCAAAGACAAGCCATGGGTACAAAATTGTCTGGTACCGTGCATTGACAGAGTTCTGCAGAAAATTCATTTATGAACTGAACATCAGATATTAGCAAGAAAAAATCTGCATCTAAAATTCTTGGATTAAGATGAATAACTACTAGCCATAAAGTAACCATATGTGGTGCGAGTTCAGCTGACAAAAAATGACATGGATATAGTAGAACGAGGTCATTGTCAATTGTGGTGAGTTCATAAGCAAGAAGCTTATAGAAAGTTGAACAAATGTGGTTTCTTACAGCATATAGTAGAACGAGGCCATCGTCAATTGTTTTGAAAGACATGGATTTTTCCCTATGCTGCACAAGGCCACAACTTCATTAGCAGTGGACTAAAAGCACATCAAATTTTAACTCTTCTGCAAAAAATACTTTACCACAACAGAGGCAATGCCGGGAAAAAGGCCAGAGCATATAATGGCACGAACTAGAGACTGATTGTGGCTTAAGCTATTGCTAGTGCTGGGATCAGCATCCAATAACCCAGCATCTTTCAGAATATAGTGAAATTGCTTTCTAAGAGAATGGATAGCCTGGAGAGTCTGTGCTGAAAGAAAATTTCTCCAGCAATATTCATATGCTGAGCCTTCTCTATCTGCAGACTTCCATCCTTCGTATGCACGGACAAGGGCCATATGATCACTGTAATCTTTTGCAGCAAATCTTGATTTAGCAGATCCTGCAAGCTGAAAAAATATATACATCAAATTCCCCCAGTGCCTTGTAACAACAATAACAAAGCCTTTAATCCCAAACTAGTAGGGGGTAGACCCCAGTGCCTCAAAAGCTGAAAAAATGTACAGCACAACAAAAATGTAAACAGTAATACAGTACCATGGTTAATTTTGAAAATTGATCATTATATTTAACAAGATGGCACTCAAAACTTTCAAAATACACTACAGTTAGATAAATGGTTAAAATTGAAATTGGTTTCGTAGTCTTGGGCATGGTTAGTCTTAGTCATGTAGATGGCGTGGATTATGCGTTCTTAGTGTCAGTATGTCTGGAGAAAGACAGAAACATGCACAAGACTTAAGACTAACTTTAATATTAAGTATTAACCATTTAAAGTTTTAAACATTGAAATGGTGGATTCAGATAGAGAATCTATGTGCTAGCAAGCATTAGGTGACAATAAAGACGAGCAAATATAAAAATACAGTTGATAATTTCAAGCTAGCATGCAAAATACAATTCCGACGGAGGGCAAAAAATGGTTTATGACTTCATGTGCAAGATGAACAAGAACAGAAAAAAAAAACTTACATCCTTCTTGTCTTGTGGCAACAAAAAGGGATCCTTCACGCTTAATCCAGACACTACAGTAAGGACTGGGTCAAGGCAGCAGAAAATGGCACCAAATATAAGCATTTTGCCTAACTTGGGATCAACAGGAAGCATGGAGAGATAGTGGCCTGAAAAATGAGCAGACAAGCAAATCTAGAGACCTGATAGCAGTACACATTAAGTCAAACGTAAAGAGCAACGACTTGATTAGAATACCAAGATTGGTGAGGTTTTCCTTGTCATCCAATGCCCCAATCATCTTCAGAAATAGAATAGCATTTTCAACCTGCGAATTGCAATAAATTCCAAATTCATTTTCTTGGTATAACCTCTTACCAGTTGGTCAAATTAAAATTTTGTCTAAAGCCATGACCGTGAGGAATTCCATGGAAATTGCAAGTTAACAAGAGCTATAGGGAATGAATTCCACAAGATGGTATAAGAAATTGGAACAAGTATGCTAGCTTTTCAAAGGATAAGATGGCGTGGAGATGGATAGAGAGCGCATCAAAAAAATTAAGCATCATTAAATAGATGAAAGCGGGTACAAATAAAAAGTGTCATCAGTTACTTACAGCCCGTGGTTCAGGTGGCTGCAGAGCAGCAGATAGAAACTCTGCAATGGTTCCAAGCTGCAAACTTTTTATTTGTAGGCAAAGGGAGTTTAACGGGGTTCTGAGAAGCTCCGGAAGCTGATATTCTGCAAAGGCATCGTAGACACATTGAGGGTAGAGATGATAGCATATTCCTGGCTGCACTCGACCAGCTCTACCTCTCCTCTGCATTAAGTGCACAAAATTAAGTTTCCATGATCATCCTTACGTTTGTGGTAGTAGCATTACCATCCAAAATAACCAAAGTACAAACGGAAAAAAAATACACAGAAGTACTTAATTTTAGAGATCAATGTTGGCCTTATTCCTTCATGGTCTATAGGCTTCAAAGCAACATATAGACATTTAAATTCGAAAGACTTGCATCATCTGGCGATTCAGGCTATTCTAACATTGTCATATCAACATGAAATCAGCTCATTTTCATTTGTGGATTTTTTATCGGTATTTTCGTTTGTGATATTTAATCAACTCCATCTACCAACATATTGATTCAGCCTCATAGACTTGTGAAATTCTCCTGATCACCGAAAGTTACATTTTGGTGCAAAGACACAAGCAGTCCTGAAGCATTCGAATATGCACATGAGAAAGCATTTCCATCAATCTCAACGAAGAGGAAAAATGAAGGAGTCTTACTTGCCGGGCCGAGGCTTGTGATATCCACGACGGAAGCAGACAAGGTGTGTTGTTCAAAGCATCATATGATGTTTCCTTTGCTTTTCCACAATCAACCACGAAAACAACATCATTGACCGTAATACTTGCCTCGGCCATATTAGTGGCTAGAACAATTTTGCGTATGTTAGGAGGTGGTTTTTCAAAAATCAGCTTCTGAAAGATTGACAGGGATAGAAATGTTAGTCAACAATATGATTTACGATTATAGCAGCAATTCTAATTGAGTAAACAGTAGCTTACGAGAAAAAATGTGGACAAAAATGTCTCACAAATAAAATCAATAGAAAGTACTGCAAAGTATGCCACAGATATGATTTGTGTGGCAGATAATGTGACACAGTTATAACAGTGATGAAAATCATCTGCTTGTCTAACTAGGTAGGAATGATATAATACCAACTTTCTCGGATATGAGACAGAAATAATAGGGAAGGCATGAATTAAGATCTAAGATATATTTACCGGATTATGCTTGTTTGGCTTCTACAGTACTTCATCTGGAGTTTTAAAAGGGCAAATGGAAAAATAGACCTCAAAATTGCAACTGAATGGAAACAGTAAAATCGACATGACCTGTTCAGAAGTAGCCATAGAGCCATGACAGGTCAGCAGCAAAACTCTATTAGGATCACCTAAGAGAGGATGTGCCCTGAGTTGATCTCTTAAACAACTAATGTCATCCCATCCAGTCATAAAAACTAGAACAGCACCAGGTCTTTCTTTACGACATATGTGGCACAAAACAGCTTCTATGAGATTGAATCCAATGGAATCAGGTGACCAACAAGCCAATGAATCACGAGTTCTGGAACTATATCTCTTGAAGTTCGAATTTTTCAAAGCTTCCTGTAACGTACAAAAATGTTCAGTTCAGGAAGTATAAGTTGAATGCATAAATTGGCATCTGATCATAATAAATACCTCAACAAGTGATGTGATCTTGTTTTTTCTCTTCCGTGGCAATAGCTGCCTTTGTGTTTTCCACAGTTTATCTTGACCATAATCATCAATTTGGTTGAATGAAGTCAACCTATACCCAGTTATTTCCAATACATCTTCAAGAAAGTGTGCCTCAACTGGGTGAGTGAAACCCTGAAAGTTGGCAAATTTCCTTAAAAATCACAAACAAGTAGAATATAAAAAGGTAATCGAGCTAAATTGGTTAATCATTGTGCGGAGCAATATGTGATCCCACTTAACCATCCTAGGAGGCCTTAACTCAAAATGATATGGTAAGCCATAAAGGATTCGAAATCTGAAAATCACTAATTCTCTTAGCCCTTCAATGTAGGTGCCAAAATGAATAAAACAAGGTTTAAACACAACCATTGTAGATATTGCAGCCTCGTATAGGTAACAAAATCATGATAAATTATGTTAAGGTAATGAAGACTTGTATGAAAACTTTCATCTTGCAAGATGTCCATTGCCTTGAAACAAGTGTACAACTACATGGAAGGCAGCAATAAAGATTGCCGTGAGAAGTTCCCTTTATTAAGAATGAATTAGGAGAAATGGTAGCAAATTCCGTGCAGATATATTTCGTGGTTGGTTCATCGAGAGAAAAAAAGAGTCAGGTGCAGTGTATTTGTAAGAGATTGAAGTTCATAATCAATTAATCATAAATTCTTATTCCAATCATCACCTAAAAATGTTGTTGCTTATTGTTGTCAATCAAGGAAAGCAACAAAAAAGGACTGAAGCCTCAGTGAAACTAGGATGAAGTGAGCAGGAAAAAACACTGAAAGAGTACCAATATCAGCTACAAAAAAATGTAGCTCCCTGACCCTTCGAGCCCCAAATAAACAAATGCTGATCTTTCTTGACAGTCGACATTAACATGTTTAGAATCATTTTCGATGTCCTGGACTAGGAAAATATTACCGGAATATGGATAGTAGGTGCATCTCCAAAAAAACTTGAAAAAAGCTCAGCATTCAATGTTGCACTCATTAAAATCAACCTCAGATCGCGACGGCGTCGAAGCAGATCCTTCAGTACGATTAGTAAAAAATCTGTGAAACAAATGGCAATAAGAACAATAGGTGGTATTCACAACTTAGACATTGAGATTTTGATCTTTCGGAAGCATTGCGATGTCAGCATCTAATAGTACCTTCATTCATGCCACGTTCATGAATTTCATCAACAAATACATGGGTTATCCCATCCAAATTACGATCCCCAAGCAATCTTCTCAACAAAATACCACTGGTGCAGAAGAGTAAATGTGTGTTTTTCCCTTTCATTCCTTCCAACCGAACCTTATAACCAACCTGTGAAGGTAAATAGAAGCAAGAATGAAGATCACAATACATTGTGAAAACCAATTGCAATGGGCAAATTTGAAGCATTGCAACACCTAACAGATACACAAGTGCAAGAAATAAGAAACACACGGTTTCTCCCAGATCTTCCCCTCGCTCTGTTGAAACTCTTTCTGAAACAGTCATGGCAGATATTCTTCTCGGTTGTGTGCAAATTATATTACAGAATGCTCCACGGCCAGATTCTATTTCAGCTTCTAGTACGTATTGAGGAAGCTGAGTAGTTTTACCACATCCAGTCTCCCCAGAGATGACAATTACCTGACAGTTCCAAGCTAAAGGAGTTACAAACTAATATTCAGCCTAAATCAGCAATACAAAGGAAGATGAAAGGGAGGTTAGTTTACACTTCACATCATTTAGAATTTGCAGTTATAGGGGACAAATGGAAGCAACTTATAGAATAACTAAAGTGTACTTCAGGCATGTACATCAGCAGAGATGGAAGAATTATCTCACATTTAGTTTAAAAAATGTTCAAATAAGTTTATGCGCGTAAAATCTTCAAAACATAATTAGGAACAATCCCCCCCCCTGAAAAAACATTAACCATCTTCCTTGAGATTATATCATGTAGACAACAAACCACCAGGGTTAGGGGTTTTCTTTTCCACCAACCATTATAGAATTAAGGCATTGTTATTTCATCAAAAGATTCAAAACTCTTTCAGACGTTGAGCATCATGATCTGGGAAGTATTGTATGAATTTGTATGGTACTTGCCTATTTTACTCTTTATAATATAATACGACATCGTTGAAAGTAATACAGTGAAGAAGCATGGGGTCTGCTTATTGTAACTCTTATGGGTGTGGTCATGGAAATGTAGAGCCTAACTCCTTGGCTTTAGATTTTATAAACCTGTGTCGTAAACCTGAAGAAACTAAATAACTCCAGGACTTCAGATTTTTCAACCTGTATTATATAGACCAAGTTCACACTCGCAGTACAGAAACAGTCCCTGGGCCTGAGCATGCTTAAGGGATTTTGAACTCTTTATAATATATGTGATTGTATCAAATATTATATGTTTGTTGAATCAAACTGAAGTTTGAACTTTGAGTCATTTAATAAGGTAGATGTTTGAGTATGGATGCAGACCACATGAACAACCCACATTATGATGAGATGGCTTCTTTTCCTTCCATTTAAAAGGAGAATACAAATTTCGAACATGCATAGCTGAAAATACCATGTATAGAAGAATCTCAGCTCCAAAGAAAAACCTGATTCCGTGCAATAGCAGAAAGTAATTGTTCTTTCATTTGATAGGCTGGAAGAGACCTTCTAAATTTTAGCAACTTGTTACCTTCAGGTGATTCCTGAAATATGTGAGAATAAGTTTGTTCAGAATTTGCTTTAATTGATGTAACATAACGCCAAGCTAGAAAAACTTTTTCTACAAAGAAGAAGAATAGTACCAGTCATAGTGTCATACCAAAACTTTTCTCATGAGTCATGATTGGTGGTTATGTTTGATATCATCATAAGAAAGATGTAGCTTGGAATAACAGTACTACTGTCTCAAACTATATACATATGATTATTTTTGCATGAGAACAATCGAGTTGGTAAATAGTAAAGTAATAAGATAACTAGAGGAAAAATAACAAGAATCACCCTGACCAATTTTCAGACATTTTATCAACTTCTAGCGGGTTATAGAGGTTGGGAAATCTTGAGGCACCAGTTACTCTCCCCTAACTTATTCTCCTAGCTAATGTGGCAAGAAAAGCAAAAATGAAAAATAAACCTAGCAAAATTTCAGCAGTGTATGTAAATATATAGAACCTGCCAAGCTCTCTGCAAGTTACGCATGCGTAAACTTTTTCTCTGGAGAATCTTTTCCATGATTGAACGGTCAACCAGTGAATCTTGATTTTTATCAAGAATAGTGTCTTCAAGTTGCTCAATGACAGTGTTATCTCCTGAAGAAATGTTTCCCTTGTTCAATGATAACCCCATTCTATCTAGATGTTCCTGTAAAAGCCCCTCAACTCTTCTTTGCAAACTAAGGGAATCACCACCTGATTTGAACAAAAAAATCAGAAAAAACGTAAACCACAAGCCTATCCACGTCTAAATACAGCACTGAAACATAGTTAAAAGAAAACAACTTAGACCTCTCTTTGTGGCCGCTTGTCATCAAGATCAGGCCTATAATTTGGCAGAGGAACTTTGCTCGCAACTACAATTCTTCCATATAGTTCACTGAGCAATAAATAATTTAGCATGTTTTCAGATATACCATTGATTTCACAATTTTGGAAAGAGAAAAATGGGAAGTTGATTATAATCTGTACCTGTAAAGGCCCATTTTCGTAGCAAGATTAGAGATTTGTTCATAATCACGTCGATCCCTTTTGTCCTTTGATATTATCTCTTGCTCCTCTGAATTTCTTAGTAGCAAACTGAGTTTCCATCTCCACTCATCTATGTTGGCAACCGAAGAAGAAGGCTAGGAAAAGCAACAGCATTGTAAAATTAGGAGTCTTATCTCTCATCCATTATGGTATTGTGAAATCAATTTCCACCAAAATCAAACTCTACTACACAACACGTTGGGCATGATGACCTAGCTTTCAAGGGTAGTGCCACCGTGTGTGGAGCGACTATCTCTCCCTTTTGTACAGTTTCCCTTTTTTATTAATAATTTAATATATATATAGTTAATTTACTTATTTACCGAACCAAACAGAACTATACTACATGGTCTAATAGAACTAAATTGCACAAAAATATGACTTCACATCGCAGCAAAGAAAAAACGCAACTTCAGGATACACCTTCTGATTCTAAAAAATGCAACATAAGAGAACTAAATCACACAAAAGCACGATCCACACAAAAAAACTTGAACAAGCTACAACGGAGTGTCAATCATATCTGTGCAATACCTTCTGATTTTCGAAAAGAAACTCGTCTAGACAACCTAATAAAACTAAAGCAAACAAAAGCATGGTTCTACAACCAAAAACTGCAGCTTGAACACACGACTGCTGAGTTGAAATCACTGTACTATCAATTGCACCTTCTGATTCTTGCAATGCAACTCTATTGCAAGACACAATAGCACTATATCACACAAAAACACTGTCAACCAAAATGATCACCAATTGAACAATGTACCGCAAAGCGCTGATCAGATTCTCGAAAAGAGACTATTCTAGACAATGTAATAGAACTAAATTGCACATAAACACGACTTTACAACCAAAAAAAGCAACTCAAACAGGCTACCACAAAATACCAATCGCGATATCATTAACCATACATTCTTAGTTAGTGGCGTGGAAAGTAACGGAAAGTGATTTTCGGAGTCAACTGGAAAGTAAAACAGAATGCAGTGGAAAATAATTTCCTTTTAACCGAATTTTGTTGTTTGTGCATGTGTCGGAAAGTGATTTGGGTAAGGAGAATTTATGTTGTTTGCTCATACTTTTTATGTCCGCTGCGAACGGGTCGGTCGGGAGCCTCGCTCTGAAATATGTTCCAACAATTTGGATAAGGAAAACGGACGACCGAACTAGTTTCGGTAGACCGAAATGAGACTTCTCAGAGTGAACGTAAACGGCGTCCAAACGGGTCATTCCAGTTACGAATTTGGTGGACCGAAATATGTTCGGTCGTCCGTTACAATCATTTCAGTGGACCGAATGTTTGACGGTTGACCGAAAAAAATCGGTTTCCGTGACTTTCCGACTTCAAAGTGACGGAAAACTCAAAGAAAATTTTATACATACCACAGAATCCGACGGAATTCATGTCTCCGTGCACAAACAACCCCCTTTCCGGAGTCAACTGGAATCCAAATTCCGTTTCCGTCGGATTCCCTCGGAATCCGACTGCACAAACCCCCCCTAATACACAAGCTAGCTACTACAAAGCTTCAATCACGTTATCCTCAATTCCAACCTTCCAGTTCTCGAAACCAAACTCTAACAGACAACCTAAACATATCAAAATCACGGCGCAAAAAGAGGAATTCGGCAAAGTGCCAATCACGAGACAAATCGATCATACCTTCTGGTTCTCGAAATCGCACTCGTACTCGTCGTCGGAGAACTGCTCCATGGCGTAACCGGAGAGTCTCCTCCTCTCCATCCCGTAGTGGAACCATCTCGACAGCGGCGTGAGCGGTGGCCGGCGGAGGTAGCTCACCGGAGCTCCTCGCCGGAGGTAGAGGAGAAACCCTAACCCCGACCGACAGCTCATATTCGGGGTTTCCAACGAAACCCTGAGGATCGAATCCGTTTAGGGTTTTAGCGGCTCCGTCACTTGACGTGATACTTTCCGGCAGGCATCTCAAATTTGACACAACACACAGAAACGAAACGATAGGATAATAGGATTTAGACACACAAAAAAAATAGTCGTCGATTAGTTTAGTTACGATCGTTTACGATGAAATAACATCAAATAAAATGACACGATTCGACACGAAAATACACGATTTTATACACGAAATGACACAAAATCGACACGTTTACGTTCTTCACAGTTTGATTAATTATTTTTTTACTTCAAAATTATTGTTTAAGATGTTTGTTAGAATGAATATATCATTATATCATGTTACTTGATCATTACCAATCTAAATATGACATTCATTTCAAATTTTGTTAAATATGTCAGACACAAAATGTACAGGACTTTTTGATACGAAAGTACATGACACGACACGATTGTCGGACCTACTTTTCGGTGTTGTATACTATTGTGTCAAAACAAAATCTGTACCAAAATAGAATGACATGTTGTTAATTTCAGTTATTGTAATGTAATGTTGTTTATATCTAATGGATGTGTGTTGATATGAAATTTGATTTTGTTGTCGATAGATGTTTTGTTGTTGTTGTAGTATTGTGTTCCTATAATTTGAGTTGATGTGTGGTTTGGAGAATTGTAAATGTGATTTGTGTTGCTTGTCTTGTTTCATGCTATGGAATAACATTTCATGTATCTTTACGATTGAAGTCTCGAAGGATCGAATTTACTAAAGTTTAAGTGAAAATAGTCTAAATTCAACTTTAGTTGTAGTGAAATACAAAATCACTCAACATACAAAACTCTCAAAAGAGTAAGTCTTATAACCTCGCTATTTCAACGAGATCAACTTACACTCGTGTCCCATTAAGTTATTAACCTCGAGCCAAACTCGAATAAGGTTCAATCGACCTCGAACTCATGTCTTGATTCACTCAAGCTCAAGCCAAAATCGACTTAAGTTCGTCTTCAACAACCTGAACTCATGTCCCAAATCACTTAAGCTCAAGCCAAATTGAACACAAATTCAATCAACGCGATCTCGACCCAACTCATAATTCAAAGTGTAAATCAACACTCTTCTTAAACTCTTAACAAAACCTTTTGTCGGGCAAACCCTTTTTCTCTTCCTTTTCCACTTACACTCACGTCTCAATTTACTTAATAAGCTCGCTCGAGCCAAACTCGAGCTATGTTCAATCGACCAACACTTATATGCTCAAGTCCAAGGTGTAGGGTCTAATAGGCCATAATATTAGTCTAAACGAGGGGTTAATAAACTAATTAAGAATGTTCAACAAACTATACCAAATTAAAAACTAAAGCGATTTAATGTGAAGAAGAGAAATGCAAACCACAACACCGGATGTATATAGGTTTGGATCCAACCACTGGATCTTAGTCATCTCTTACGAATTGCTCTTACTCGAGCAACTTCGCGTCCTCCACTAATCTGATCTCCGTTGCGGGCCGAGATCATGTCTTTACACCACAAGCTTCGCGAACACCCTCGCCTAACTTGGACCACATTCTCACAATCCGAGAAGAGCTTCACACAGGAAGCTTAGTACAACTCTTGAAGACTTTACTTCAGCATTAATCTTGAGCACTTGAAATGAATGATGCAATCAAAAATGATGATTTCAAGTGAGAAGATGTGAGCACAGGAAGTTTAGATCAAGTATGAGAGTAGTGGTGAGATTTGAGCTTGAAGAAATATTAGTAACCTTAGAAGTGTGTTCTAAACTCTATATGTAAGCTCTAAACTAATTCTAGCCGTTGAGATTAAATTGTGAAAGAGTTGTGTAATAATACACAAAACAGTGAAAGTCAGAACACAAAACTGCACACTAATAGTCGTCGGATCAGGTTAATCGGACGACCGGTATATTAAAATTAACAATTCGGTCGAGTAAATGTGAACAAACTGGGCTAGAACTTAAGTGATCGGTCGAACGGAATGGATCAAGTGTTTGACCGGAAACTTCCAGTAAGACTGGAGTTGGGAAGAATCAAGAACCGGTTGACCGTTAATAGAGTTTCGGTCGACCGTTTGGAGTGTTTGATTTTAAACAGGACTAAGCAAAGGACAATCGGTCGAATAGAATAAATCGAGGGTTAGACCGGAAACTTCCAATAAAACTTGGAGCTGGGAAGTTTCAAGCATCGGTCGACCGTTAAAGTGAATTCGGTCGTCCGGAAGACCAAATCTAAGAAGGGGTTATGTGAGTATGAGTATACGACCGTTGGTATATATGACAAGTTTAACGGTCATATTTAAGACGAATACGAAAATACACGCGGTCGAACAAAACAAAGTTTTGGTCGACCGGAAGTCACACTAACCATGACACGTGTCAACAACTGATAGGCTAGAAAATGTGTATCGGATGAACTGAGTTTTATTGTTGGACAAACGCGAAATGGTCGAACGGTAAAAGTATGTCAGTTGACCGATTGTAGATAGGGAAACCAGATATATAATCGATCGAACCAACAGAAGATTCTGGTCGACCGGTTAGGAAACAAAAGGTTGTCTGTTGAAATCCAGATGGTTCTACCGGTCGACCGGTTTTGCACAGAAACCATGTTCTAAGGGTTTTAATGTGTTTCAACGATTTACTATTGAAGTCTAAAATAAATGAATTTGACTGTGAGATTTCTATAAGTTTCCTAAGTGTCATGCAATGCAATGAATCATCGATTTCAAGTGGCAAGTTACATTGTAACCTATATACATGAAATGTAAATCTATCTACACTTCATTCTTCATTCCTTGTGTTAAGTCAAACTTGGTTCCTGAAACGTTAGAGAATACATATATATACATGCAATGATATTAAGAGAATACATGTGTTTATTGATATGTTAATCAATCATCAAAACAGATTAACAATTATTAGCAAAAAAACCAACAATCTTTTTTTTATGATGACAACCTATAAATTTAAATACATGTTCAATTTCAAAATATATCATCAATAAATGATTTCTAATGCTCCCCATATCTATAAGCATGCATTTATTTCTCCTCCTTTGGCATGATCAAAAAGATAATACTCATGAAAATTTTAATAGTCAATGAATGTTTAGCATGAGATAGGATTACGGAAGCGCAAATATACAAACAAAAAATAATAATAGGAAACATAACCATGCATTCAAAATAAGATCCATAACATATAACCAAATGACAAAGTTGAAATCAAATATAACAATGAGTTCAAATAAAAAAAAAGACAACATAAGGGTGTGTTGGGTAATAACTTATGGAGAGAAAATGGAAAAGAAAAAATAAATTTGGGTTTTCTCTCGTTTGGATAACAATTAATAACAGAATTTTTTTCCGAGAGAAATACCATATACAAAAAGATCTCTCAACTTTCTCTTCTAAAATGGAGAGAAAATTGATTTTTGTCTATTTTTTCCAAAATTATCCAAAATGAAATAACATGGTTAAAGAAACATAATTTTTTTGGTAATATGATTTTTTTCTCGTAATATTCGTACCAAAATAAAGAAAAAATAATATATTTTTTCCTCCTACGATTAGTTATTATCCGGACTAGGGATGACAACGGATCGGTTCCGGTTCGAGTACTAGTAGAACTAGAGCCGAATTATAAATTGGGACCCAGAACCGGATCCAGATCGGTTCCCAACATGGGTACCCAGAACCGGATCTCGTTGGTTAACGGGTACCCAGAACCGTATCCGTTGGAACTGGATTCAGTACACAATTTGTATTTTTCAATGTGTTCTTTGCGGATTTGGTCAAAAAAACTCATCCCAAAAGACTTGTTGAAACCAATGGTCAATGGTGAGGTTTTATAGTTTGGATTTGGAGTGAGAAATTGGTTTTTTCCGACATGGGACTATACTTTCCACACAAAATTCGTTTTTCCAAAACAATATCCATTTAGGATAACATTAATTACCAACTCCCATGAGTTGGTGTAGTGGTGAAACTCATTTGACTATGGCCTATGCACCTCAGGTTTGAATCTTGGTAGGTGACATTTTTTTGAAAATATTGTTCAGGTTGGATCCGGTTCCGATTCCGGGTCCATTGGCTAGAACCAAATCCGAACCGGAACTGAGTCGGTTCTGAAAGTGTATATCCAGATCCGACCCATATCCGTTTTGTCCCGGTTCGATTCCGGTTTGGTACCACTGATTCTGATTCGTTCCATCGGTTCTGGATACCCATTGTCACTAGGGGTGAGCTTCGGTCCAGGACCGGACCGGACCGAAACCCGAATTTTCGGGAAGTCCGGACCGAAGACCGGACCGAATAGGTTCGGTCCGGTCCGGTCCGGGTCGGTCCAAAACCCGGATTTTCCCCTTAAATTTTCGGTCCGGTCCGGACCGAAGACCGAATTTCCAAAATTTTGTG
The DNA here is from genome assembly GCA_963682175.1 of Triglochin maritima. NCBI lineage: Eukaryota > Viridiplantae > Streptophyta > Magnoliopsida > Alismatales > Juncaginaceae > Triglochin > Triglochin maritima. The sequence goes on from OY821789.1 coordinate 32,166,336, forward strand.
GACCGAAGACCGGACCGAAAAAATTCAGTCCGGTTCGGTCCGGACAGAAAAATTTGATTCGGTCCGGGTGTCCGGACCGGACCGAATTTTGCTCACCCCTAGTTGTCACCCCTAATCCGGACACACGAGAACATTCGAGCCAAGCTTGAGCCGAGTGATCGACCAGACCGACCGAACTCGCAAGCCCGAATCCAAATAGCCACACTCCTTAAACCCTAACAAAACCCCAAACCTCTCTTCTGTTATGTTCTGTTCTGTTCCATTTCCCTGTTTCACCTTCGCCGCCACTTCTCTCCTCTCCAATGGCGATTTCGGAGAAGAATAAGAATAACCCTAAGAAACCCTACACTCCCGAAGAAGAGCAAACCATCAAGTCCGAGGTTGCCTCCTTCGCCTCCTCCCTCGGCCTCGCTTCCTCCGTCCCCTCCTCCGGCTTCGACGACTCCGACTTCCGCAAAACCGGCCCCATCAAACCCGCAAAAGATCAAACCTTTGACCCCAAATCGAAGAAGAAACCCTCCAAAGTCGACCGGAACGGCGAATTACCCCCGAAAGGTGAGACCTTTGATTCGGGAAACCCTAAATTTAAGAAGAATTTGAAGAAGAAGAAGAAGAGATCTCCTCTTGAGAATGTGGACCCTTTCCCGGCGTTGGACCAGAAGGGGCCTGGGAGGCTACCGCTGGTGGGGCCCGACGCGTTGTCGGGGAATTGGTACGTTGACGCTGAGGAGTTGGAGGTGAAGGTGCTCGGGGAGAGGAGGGACGGGGTTGCGGCGAGGGGATTGGTCGAGTTACAACGGGTGGTTGCGGAGAAGAAGGAGTTGGCGGATAGGTTGATGCAGCAGTATGTTAAGGATTACCACTTTGGGAGGAAGAAGAATAGGGAGTTGCAGATGATGGAGAATGCCGTGAAGGCCGGGACGACAACGGATAAGGTCTCGGCTCTTACCTGCTTGGTGGAGGATAATCCCATTGCCAACATGAAATCACTCGATTCGTTGCTTAGTGAGTTCTCTACTTGTTTGTATCGGACGGTTATGTTTGTTTGTTAGTGGTTTACTTTGTGAATTTTATTATTTAAGTTGTAGCTAAATGTTACGCATGCCACCCACAACTAGATTTAATGTATATTTTTGCTGGAAATTGTCACTACTTGAACATTCCACAATATGAATGAACATTCCACCATATGTATAATTGGTAACTTGATATATGGTTTTGAAGTTGATTTCTAGTGGAAGAACTCATATAGTTTGTTAGTGTTGTTTGGCTGCAACTTGTTTATTTATCTTTGTAGTGTAAATGATGGAAATCATTTTAATTGCAGTTTTGATCCCATACATATCATCACGTCTGTGCTTTATTCAATCACTTCAAATCATTTTTTTTACCAACTTCCCATTTGTTGTTTCGCAAACCAGCAACAATAGTCCATAGCTCAAATTTTTACCCCTAGCTCAGACCAGTGAGTTACCCTCTTGAGCTTATCTCCTTGCAAGGAATAAATTACCATCTTCAATTGTCAAAATGATATTTCCAAGCAAACCCATTCTAGATTTTAGGCGCTTGACATCGTGACATCATCATCATCAACATAACCCCAATGCCTCAGAAGAGGCTCCCGCCTAAGCGAGGTAAGGGGGGGTCGGATGTACGCAACCCTACCACTGTAAAATAGTGAGGTTGTTTCCAATTGACCCAAACGATGCAAATGCAACTGACCATCTGCGATTCCACAATAAAAAAAATGCAGATCGTTTAAATAGCCCTTTGATATAATCCATGATGCTCCAAATGTCAAAAAAACAACTTAATCGTGACATGGCATGTAATAAATCTGTCACTTTGATGCTTCTTGTTACACTAAATAGTGTATCACTCCATCAATGGAACCTATAGCTGAATGATAAATTTTAAATCATAAGACTCTAGATGATAATCAAAGATCCAATTCAATAATATTCACATAAAATTCCTTGTGTTTGTTTTCAAGCTAATGCTACCTCAAACTCAAAATTTCATATCTGATGCTTGTTCCACCAAGAGAAGTAATTGTTGGTCTGCCAGTTATAGCAAACCTCCAATGTAAAGTTAAATATGTAAACACCAAATTCAGTCAGTTCACATATGAGCACTTTCGAGAATAATAGATCTTTGCACCTTATGAATGTGTAGGTCATAGGTAAACACTAAGTTCCCTCTGTTGACAGTAATGATTTTGTAGAAATTTCCAAATGCTGTTCTTTTCTAGGTATCAACCACTGCTTTGGTTTAATAAAAGAGGTGAATAATTTTGTTAAAAGGAAATAAGATCTGTGGATCTACTAACAAGAAGTTAAACCAAAATTGCAAAATTGCAATCCCATCATTCAAACAAGAAAAAAGGTGCCCAACTAGTGTATCTGTATATGCATTTCTTTCCAATTTTTCGAATTTCAGAAGCTCTGAATCGGTTTTGTTTTATTTAAGATATCTGGACATGTATCTGCAGGTATGGTGACAACAAAAGTGGGGAAACGATATGCAATTAGTTGTTTTGATGGACTGAAGGAATTGTTTTTGTTCAGGTACGCAGCTAAACATCGTCTTGGCTCAGTTTTTCTGTTTTATTTAGTATTATGTCCTTTCATATTTTACTACTTGCTCCCCATTAAGCTACTTTACCTTATCTTTCTCCTGAAAAGTTTAGGAAGTGATTGGTTTGTATAATGTGATGATTGTATAATCGGAATAAAAAAATCATTGTGTAAATTAGAAGGATTTTTGCTATTGTAGCGAAAAAGAGAGTTTTGGGAATTTAGATGCACATCAAAAATATGTCTTACTCTAACTTATGTGCAAAAGCAAGCTAATTCAAGTTTTAGTTCATTGCAGACTTTTGCCCGACCGTAAGTTGAAAAGCCTTTTGCAGCGTCCACTGGATAGGTTGCCTGAATCGAAGGATGGTTATTCTCTTCTGCTGTTTTGGTTTTGGGAAGAGAATCTAAAGAACAGGTATCCTCTGTGATTATTATCCCAGTCATTTGCTGGTCAAATTTGACACTTCAATTTGTTCCCTGTATTAATTAATTAACATTGTAGAGAGTAAACATTTGAGAATTTTTTTAATTTTATTTTGAAAGAACATGATCTGCCATTTGTGATTCATCTTGTTCATTATTTATTAATTAGTTTGATAGTATTTCATAGCCTTTAACTATTTCTTTGTAGAAGGAAACATTGATTACTTCCTTCTTTAATTCTATTCCAACTTCATTCAGGTATGAGCAGTTTGTTGCTGCACTGGAGGAAGCTTCAAGGGATATGCTACCAATTCTTAAAGACAAAGCTGTGAAGGTTAGCATCGGTTCTGTGTTGCATTTGTTTACTTGTAGAGAGTTAAATTGTTTTTTTTCTTTTTTTGTTATCATCTTAATAATAGTTATTTATGTTGATACATGTTCGTTAACTTCACGAGCCATATTATTCTATAGCTAACTTGTGAGACAAGTTTGCATTCATGATATCTATATATGACTCATCGGTCCTTTAGGGTGTGCAACGTCTTCTTTAAGATTTGTCAAAACTCAAAAGATGCACCCTGCTATTTTTCATCTGGAGTTGTGATTCGTTAAAACATCAACATTACACCAATGCCTCAAAAGAGGCTCCCGCCTAGGCGAGATAATCGGTCGGGTGTACGTAACCAATGTTTCCAATTGACCCAATGATGCGAAGTGCAATTGACCATCTACGATTTCAAAATAGATAAGAAATGCAGATCGTTTAGATAGCCATTTGATATAGTCTATGGTGCTCCAAATGCCAAAAAACAACATTATTTTTAATACAATGGAAATGGACATGAGTTGTGATTCTTTAAAAGTTTTTTTTTTCACTTTTCTTGTTTTCTTCATCATGAGGTTAACATCTAGGACACATCGACATCAAAGCCTTTAATCCCAAACTAGTTTGGTAGGACACGAAATAGTAAAATCATATTAAGAGATGTCCAAGCTTTGGTAGAATGATAGTATTGTTGGACATGTTAAATGAATTTTACTAATTTCCTTTAACTTTTCAATGGTGATTTATGAAATTCTTTGCCAATATTTTCTAAGCTTTCAGCTTTGGTGATGTAACATGTTCATTGCTGCAGTTAATTTATTCACTTCTGAGTGGGAAGCCAGAGCAAGAGCGTAGGTTACTTGCTTCTCTTGTTAATAAAGTAAGTCATATTTTTTCTATCCATTTATCTATTATCTTTTCTGTATGTCACACTAGAAGGTATTGAGATTCTCTAGACTAATTTTCCATGTGACTTATTCTCAATGCAATAAGGCTTTTTTCGCTTCATTGTACAAAATTCTTGATTGAGTAAGAGTGGTAGTGACATTGCTATATCACATTGATAGGACAGGTTCATCGTAATAGACTCAATAGGTTAGAAGCACATCGATTGGTTTATGTGCAATGCTGTCATCTATATCCCTCAAACGTGTTAGTAGTTTGCATCAGAAACCGTTGTCTTCCTGGTTCCCATAGCTTCGCGGTCAATGTATTCCGATTCCGTTACTTTTGGAATTTTTCTTGCCTTTTCTTTTTATTTAAATGTAAAATAATGTCCTCTATGTTTTCTTTCTTTATAATGTTGGTGACGTTATTTTGGATTTATGCAGTTGGGGGATCCTGTGCGTAAGTCAGCATCTGCTGCTGGGTATCATTTGTCATGTCTTCTGTCTGCTCATCCAAACATGAAGGTAAGATACCTTAATCCTATTTGACTTTCACGGTGTAGAGCTTCCTGTGGGACCTGAACTAACCTTATTTAACAATTTTTTCTCATGTTGTCTAATAAGTTTAAATTATTATTATTATTTTGTTGCTGATTTTTCTTTTTTATTGGGCTAAATGTGATTTTGAGTCATAGAGGGCACGTGCAGCCCTACTTATTGTTCCATGGTAAACATATCATTGTTTTGTCCAACAACTTGTCGTACTCTATTTATGAGATATTCGATTGTGCGCCTGATTTTTTACTCATTGCAAATTTTATGCTTGCATGGTTGCATATAACTATTTTTATTTCTCTTGGTCGATACAACACCTTGCAGGCAGTGGTTGTAGATGAAGTTGATTCATTCATATTTCGGCCTCATGTTGGTCAACGGGCAAAATATCATGCGGTATATCTCAATCTCTTGTTTTTAATATGAGTAGATAGCTAAAAAGGAGATACAATGGGAAAATAAAAAGACAGCAAAAACAGCTGGAGGGAATAAAATTGCCAGGCCCATAGAAGGAAGAAGAAAAAATGCTTAGTAACCAAAGGTGGGAGTCAACATGACAAAAGGTGGGAAACATACTTTAGGAAGTGCCATCTTGTTCCAAATCAGCGATTTAACGTCCATTTCAAATCCTCGATGTTAGGACCAAGAAGAGTGTTATAAAGTGATCTCTCAGAGAAGTTGTAAGAATTGAAAGACCATAACCAAGACTCAAGATTATCTCGGAGAGAGCAAAAATGAGAGCACTCACGATCCAAAAGTGTGTGAGAAGAGGAAAGGTTTCACATAGGTGACGAATCATTCCACACCAATAGGTTGCCAATCCACGCCTCTTTATTTTCCTCAATCCTGTAGAGAAAGGAAAGGACTCCAAGAGAGAGCAGTCCCCTACCCATTTTTCTTACCAGAATTTTCATTCCACTCCTCTACCACTCCACACCTCAAACCTAGCAACATAACCTTTTCCATGCCCAAGATCCCACTTCATATCCCACCAATATCACGAATGTGTTTAGGAAACTGATCAAAGGAGCCACGATAGTATCTATCCTGGATCACACTCTTACACAAGGGTGAAGTAGGGTCAGGTGGACCAGCTAATCTTGGAATCCACTCACCAAAGAGAGCTTCTTTGAAAGAGCTAATTCCCCTAACATGCAGGACACCCCTAGCTTTAGGTTGACAAACAAATAAACAATTATCTACTGAACTAACGGGTGACCAGGCTCTATTACCACCCTTCTACCGGAAATATCATTGCATCCTCTCCAATGTTTTTGCTACCACATTAGGGACTACAATGATTGACATAAAATAGATAGGTAAATGGTCATGATCGGTTGTATTAACGTAACACCCCACCCTTTCCTGATAGGAATAGAGATAGGTAAGTTGGTCGTCGGCAGTTGTATTCAACACATTGGTGATGACATATTCGGCGATCTGTTTTCTATTGTGCAGGTGAACTTTTTAAGTCAATTTTGTTTTACCAAAACGGGTGATAGACCGAAGTTGGCAAAACGGTTGATGGAAGTGTACTTTGCATTGTTCAAGGTATTGTGCCTGGAGATATGCTTAATATATATATAAATATTTTCCTTTGTGTAGTTCGTTAGTTTTGTACTTGGTGTGTTCTGGTTTTTTACGTAATTGTTAGCACCATCATTTATTTATTGATACCCATTTCTTTTCTGTTTTAAATTTATGCCATCCCTTCTTCCAAAGTTTTGTCATCTCATTTGGTCCAAACTGTCTTCTAGTGGCTTTTCACAATGTCTTGTTTGCCTTTTCTTATCTTGGACATGTTGTCTCTCATGCACAAATTCTTCAGGTGCTGCTGTCAGAACCTAAAGGTGGTAAAATTGAGTACAATAACAAGCATGGAAAGTTTTTTGACAAGAGAAATAAGAAAACGTCAAAGTTTGTCAAAGGGAAACCTCAGTTTCAGAAGAAAACCAGAGAAACCCCTTCAGATTCCACCATTGAAATGGATTCCAAGCTTCTCTCAGCATTGCTTACTGTAAGCATTCTATGTCTTATATCAAACATTTCATGCGAAAGCCCAAAATTTAGTTTGTATGCATTATCTGGCATCGGAATCATTCTACCTACTTACTATACAACAACAACAAAGTCTTTAATCCCAAACTAGTTGGGGTAGGCTCATTCTACCTACTTACTATTTGTGCAATTTTCAAAATTTGCTCGTTCATACTTGGTTCTTAGGTTGTGCTTGTGTTTTAACTGATTGCAGGGAGTTAACAGAGCATTTCCTTATGTTGCAAGTGATGAGATTGATGATCTTATAGACGTTCAAACTCCAATTCTTTTCAAGCTGGTATGCACAAATCTTCCAGTGTGCCTTTCACCTAAAAGATACTTGATATGCTGAATGATTGACATCTAACTATCTTTTGCAATTTTTAATTTTTTTGTATAGGCACACTCAAATAATTTTAATGTAGGGGTACAAGCACTATTGCTTCTGCACCAGATAACATCGAAAAATCAGATTGCCAGCGACCGCTTTTATCGTGCATTGTATGCTAAACTTTTAGCCCCGGCCGCTATGAATTCATCTAAGGTGACCATCTAACTAGAGGTAGCTTCTTAATGTGTTCTTACAAAAAAAAATTATATATTAATTTTAATCCTTTGATGCAATCCGTGGCATAGGTTCAAATAAAGTTCAGTAACATACCTCAAAACAATGTCAGTACTGGTTGGGCTTTTACCAGACCTAAATTAGAATTTAGAAATTCAATTGGCATCCTATTGGAAGTTCTCAGAGTACGTAAAGTTCAGAATACATTTACACCAGTGATAGACAAAACCGAAAGCCCACCGTTACACTGTTTACTTCAATTCAATGGGGGTGAACGTCATACTTGAGTTTGAGAATGCTGTCTCAGTTATGATAGGTGGAAATTAATCAAGATTTTATTTATTTATTTTAAGAAGCAGGGTGAACCAGATAGTTTAGTTTCTGCACATCTAAGATACGTAGGTCAAAGATAACACTCAACAGGAAGTTCCACTGGTTCTCTTGATTCTAAGTGTAAACCACATTCAATGTGATAAAAAATGTGACGATGTCCAACCAAGAAATATTCATATAATGATACAATTTTTCTATTCTTTACTTAATTGGAAGTTCCCATATGTATTTCAAATTGTTACTTCTTGGACAGTGACTTAATTGGAAAGTCTTAATTGTTACTAATTGTTACGCTTCCGCTGATTTTCAGCCAGAAATGTTTTTGGGTCTACTAGTTAAAGCAATGAAGAACGATATTAATATTAAAAGAATAGCTGCATTTGCGAAGCGCCTTCTGCAGGTTAGTTGAATTCCAGTGCGTATGACTGACTTGTTAGTTGTCATTTCCTGTATGCAAATTATCTGTTTGTTGGTATTATTGTTCTTGATTGTTTGCTTTTACATTGTGTATATTTGTTAGTCATCTTCTATTGTGTATAATTGGTTGAGTCATTCCCCGCATGGAATGTTTGTTCACTGGTGATGTAGTTCAAACATGTTTTTTCCATGAAAAAATCCTGGATTAGCCTCAATTCAACATTTTAACGTGCATTTTTTGTCAGAAGATCGTAAATTTCTAAGCTGACTTGTGTCATCTTAATAATCAAGGTTGTGGACAGATGCTTGGAAGAAGGCTATTCACATGCCCGAACCATATTTCTTGATGAGTTACCATTTTATTCTACCCCAACTAGTTTTTGGCATAAAGCCTTGTTTTTGTTGTTGCTGCCTAATAACCAATCTTTACAACTTTATAGTTCTGTTTTTTTTTCTTTGCCTCTTGTATCCTTTTTTCATCTATTAATGATAAAAAAACCCTGCTTTGTTTGGAATTTGCTAGACTCCGGCTCTTCTAGCCTTCTCTACCTTTGTATCTTAGGTGTTTTGATATAATGTTCATAACCACCGATCAGAAAATAAAAAATAAAAGTATAATGTTCCTAACCAGTAATGCCTAGTGTTTCATGTAAAGAAGTTGATTTTCTCATACAGTTTCACTAAGCCTAATTCACTCAAATCTTGTATTGTGCCCTAGTCTTGGAATGTACTTACAATATCCTAATCTAACAAAGGTTAATGTTGTATTATTTCTGGACAGGTCTCACTTCAGCAGCCACCTCAATTTGCTTGTGGATGCTTGTTTATGTTATCTGAAGTTCTTAAAGCAAGACCACCATTATGGTATGCAGTTTCACTTTTTTTTGTCAGATTAATCCTTAAATCATTTTTCTCTCATCTGACTTGTAGTACATACACTTTCCAGGAATATGATGGTCCAAAACGAGTCCATTGATGATGACATAGAACATTTTGAGGATATCATAGAAGTGCCTCAAGATATTCAAGATACTGCACTAAGTGTAGGTGGTGATTTGTCTGATTCCGAAAAAGAGAAAGAATTTAAAGATCTTTCTGCTAAGGAACACTCCAACTTGCTAACTGAAAATAATTTACCTAAGGCTCCAAGTCAAGCAAACACAATGGCTTTTGCACTCCCGGCAGGATATGATCCGCGGCACAGAGAGCCTTGCTACTGGTAACCGTTATCATCTTTATTTTACATCTTCTATATCAATTGTTGACCCTTACTCTGTTAGTCCTTGCGTTGTTCTATATTATATCATGTCTTTGATTCCTGCATCAATTATTGCTGGTCATTGTTGATCTGCTTAGTGCATTTGACTATGACTAAAAGTTATCAGTTACTGTTAAGTGAAAAATAATATATCATCAAATGCCCTTTAAATACCTAATTGCCGAAGTAGAGTGCCATATAAGTTTGACATGGAGCAATCTCTTCAAAGTAGAAAATTCTCTTACAAACAAGGTTCATGCAGAACAAAATTTCTTTTGACTAAATTTAAAATGGAACTTTAGTATTAGGGAGTTGCTTGATACGAAAAAAATCATCCAAGTTGTGTGCTGAATCCTTGCCTGAGAAAAATGAACTCTAAGATTGATAGGGAATCAGAATGTGCTAAGAAAGCTGCGATGACCCAATCTTATATACCTGATCCTTCAAAGGAAATACTGAAATAACAAGATTTTACTTGCAATATGTTTTTGTGCTGGGAAATGATCTGGTTTCTTTTCCTGCTTGGCTTGGAAAACAGATCAAACTAATCTGTTGATCTTATTTTACAGCAAGGCGGAGAACACGGGTTGGTGGGAATTATCTATATTGGCTGCACACACACATCCATCGGTATCAACCATGGCCCGGACATTACTATCTGGGGCCAGCATAGTGTATAATGGTGACCCTTTAAATGATTTATCACTAGTGTCTTTTCTCGACAAATTCATGGAGAAGAAACCCAAGTCAAACCAGAAGGCAGATGGTGCATGGCATGGTGGTTCTGAAATTGCTCCAGCCAGAAAGGTATTGCTAACTTGCCCACCATAAATGTTTAGCATTTAAGAAAAAATGAACTCTAATTTAAATGCAAATTGTCAATATCTGACTTTGGTTTTGGTATGTGCAGCTGGACATGAACCGTCACTTGATTGGAGAAGAGATATTAGAGTTAGCTGAAGAAGACGTTCCCCCAGAAGATGTGATTTTCCACAAGTTCTACATGAAGAAATCCACTTCAGGGAGCGGACATAAAAAGAAGAAAAAGAAGGCATCTGAAGATGATGATGATGCAGATGAGCTACCTGTTGACGATGGTGGTGACAACAGCGACGAAGAGATTGATAATATGTTGGGGTTGAAGTCTCTTCCTGCAGAAGCAGATGGTGATTACGACTATGATGATCTTGATGAAGTTGCCAGTGAAGACGAGGATGAATTACTTGAGAATGATAGCGACGACGAGGATGAATTACTTGAGAATGATAGCGATGACGAAATGGACTCTGCAGCTGAACAACCAGAAGACAACGACAACGAAGATAGTGATATTAGTGCCATGGGGATTGAAGGTGAAGAAGAGGATGACCATGATGATGAGTTTGAACAAGTAAACAAAGTTAATACAAAGAAAAGGAAGTCGAAAGCCTCTCCCTTTGCTAGTTTTGAAGACTATGAACATTTGTTCAAGGATGATGGAAAATCAAGTGAGGAGCCCAAATTGCCCAAGAATAAAAAGTCTAAATCCAAAAAGAATTCCGAGGACCCGAAATTATCCAAGAGTAAAAGGTCTAAATCAAAAAAGAATTCGTACTTACCAGCCCGTGTGGGATAGTTATTTTCCATAATCTTTCGGACACAGCAATTGTAATTTTATCTATCATTATTGTGAAGAATGTATTATTATTTGTCAACCAGTTTTAGAAGAACAAAAGTTAAACCAACGCTCATTGAGCCCTTAAGATCTCTCATCACTTCAAAAGTGATTGAACAAGCTTGAGATTTTGCAGATGTAGAACTAATCTTGAACAAATACTTTTATTTTTTATAGAATTAAACATATTTATTGGGGGGAAAACTTGTGATTTTACACAAGAATATATGATATACTCCAACATGGAAAATGCATGTTATTGGTTACATTCTTGGTGGAAACCTAACAAGGAATTTCAGTTCCACCACCACTGGAGATCAAAGTCTCCAGGTATTGCTCGACGTTGTCGAAGCCGCAGAATTCTTTGATGACCGACATGGTGGCAGGTACTGGTAACTGAATTGTCTCAGCAGAGCCTTCAGTCTTTTGGTCGGAAAATAATTGTTTCCTGGCTTCTCTGATGGCTTCTCTAATTGCACAATGAACTGATGCTGCCAGAACCAGTGGTGGCTCACCAGAAGCTGCAAAGAAAGTTACAGCAACAATGACAAAACAGAACCAGTAAAAGCTACACTGGCAATAGATATCTCAGCTATTGTGTGAGAAAATGTAGTTAAAACATTTCAGCATACAGATAATAATCCTCTAGTTAGGCAATTTTAGAAAGCAAATTGCACGGTAAGTTTCATATATTGGCTTTCTTGGCTATTTTTTATTTGTAATTGCTTGATGGTTTCGGGCGAGTTGATTAGTTTTTGCTTATCGTTGTGATTGAATTTGAACATCCAGCTCAAAACCAATTGATAAGATAAGAAGTCAGAAAGAATCATACCTTTGGAAGAAAGAACACGCTCTTTATGACGGCCGCTGTTTAGTATTTCGACGTTGAATTTTCGTGGAATTGTGTCCACAGTTGGGATTTTGTAAGTCCATGTTCCATCAGAGGTCACTAATCCATCTCCATTGGATGTGTGCTCTTCAAGCATAAAGAAACCTATCCCTTGAACAAAACACCCTTCTATCTGCATTTATACAGTCAAATTTTAGTAACATCTAGTGCACAGACAGGGGTCTGCTTGGAATTACATCTTGATAATCAGAAATCTGCCTAAATCTTCGATTAACATGCCATGGCATGTTGTTCTATTTACATTGCTATGGAAAGACTCAGAAATAAAAGCAAAAACGAATCCACAAACCTGTCCTAAGTCCACTGCCGGATTCAAACTCTGACCACAATCATAGATTAAGTCAGTCTGCAAAATCTCTGTAGCTCCTGTCAGAAGATCTATCTCAACCTGCAGTGTTGAAATACCATCAGAAGGTTCTCTATTAAATCCTCATCAATTAGAAAAATATTTAAAGAAGACATGTAGAATTCACCTCGCTAACGGCAGCACCGTAGTTCAGATAGCTCGAGGAACTCTTCTCAGGCACAAAATACGCACTTGCCGATAAATTTACTGACTCATTATAAGCCTGCAACAAACTTTGTGTTGTTTTCGAACGAAAAGAAAAGGAAATATCTGGTAAAATCACCAAACCACTATGACCCTACTTCATAAACTACATTTAGTTACCTGCAAAATCAAAGAATCCCAAGAGACATAACCGGTTTTTTCCTCAAGTTTTCGCTTGACAGGCATGAGCCTATCAACCAAAAATCCACACGCGAGTCGCGCTGCCTCACAACTCGCTTCAGATGAAGTACTCCCAGCAGTAGCTCCTCCCTGAATCAAACTCAAGCTATCTGCTTGAACAATTCTAACTCTCTCCAAAAGATTCTCATTACCATCTTCCCATAGCCGCCCAAGCGCGAACGCCACCATTTGCTTCACTTTAGTCCATAACCCCTGGCCCAACTCGATCCCGCCGACTTCCACAACAATCGAACCATCATTTAGAATACCCACTTTCCCTGGTTTCGATGTGAGAAAAACCGGGTGAACAACAGGCACACGCGAAATTCCTCTCTTTCTCCACCTATTAGAACTGTTAAATTTTTTTACTGTCCAAACTCTCTGCTCAAAGTTAGCCGTTAAGCCCACTTTTTCCATGACACAAGGCAAAGTGTACTCCGGTTTTTCTCCGGCAATGCCTTGGTGGAAAAGTTCAAGGCTCTCAAACGAATGGAGGTTCACATTTCTGATATAATCCGAATCCATTCCCAAACTTGAAGCTACATGTTCGATAACTGCCTCGGCAATAAACGATCCTTGTACTTCTCCAGGGGCCCGCATTATCGATTTGCTTGTGAGATTTGTCTTGCAAACTCTGTATTTGACAGAAAGCGCTCCCCAATCGTACTTCTTAAGCGACCCGTTCATCAGAGAAGGCAACAATGGGCTCACATCTTCAGAGATGCCTGCATTCATCAATATATCGACATCTAGAGCAGTTATTTTCCCGCCAAGTTTGAAACCAATTGAGTAAGTAACTTTCATGGGATGTCGCCCTCCAGTTATGATCATATCGGTCTTACGATCAAGATACATGCAGACGGGTCTTCCTAATTTATATGCTGCAAGAGCGCATGCAGTAGAAACCTATATATGTATCAACAAAAAAAAAATCAATGAAACTCTGCTATTTCACACTAAAAAAAGCAGTACACACTACACAGACAGCTCAATAAGTCATTTTTAACTGATATAAAATAAAAACTAGTAAACCTTTGACTCTTAGGAAATTAACATCAAATATTTGAACATAGAATGGTTTGAAAATGATTTTTTGAGTTGGTGACTTACTGGCATCGATCTATATGATTTCCCACCAAAACCACCACCAACCCTTCGAGTGATCACACGAACGTTGTGGATTGGAACACCAATGCATTTGGCAATGGCATATTGTGTCCCCATTGGATTCTGGCATGAACTATACACAACCATGCAATTGTCTTCATCTGGTATGGCTAATGCAGTTTGTGTTTCCATGTAGAAGTGATATTGTGATCCAAAATTCAGCTGAAATAAGATTGTCAGAAATACACTATCATATGCATTTTCCAATCACTGTAATTTGAAAATTACATGCTTATTGAAATGTGAGTGAAATTAAATGGTGTTACTATAAATCTTGGAAATTTGAACCTCATCACTTGAATATAATTTACAAGCAACACATCAAACATTATATGATGCAAAATTGTAGGAGTCATGCCTAATGTTACATTATTGAGTCACAAAACTTGGAAAATGAGAAGAAGAAAAAAGAGGGGTCTAAAAAGGACCTCCGCTGAGAGAATCTTCAGATCAGCTTTCTCCATTCCTTCCGAAAAATCACCAACTTGCTTTGGCATCACACGCGAAGGCACTTCGAAAAAACTGTTGTTCTGAACAGCTTCATCGATCGATAGAATTGGCGAGCCTACATTTTCAGTACAATAATCCACTTCTGCTTGCGCAGCCACCATGTTGGCAAGCCTTTGTGTGTCAGCAAGCTGATCGATATCCATATTCATATCCGCAACAAATTATGGCTTGAACCAAACAAATAACGAAACGGTAAAAAACAACAACAGGAATTACCACAAGACCAAGTGGTTCACCAGCATGTTGAGTTATTGACTCTGCAAAGAGTGTGGCTTCACCATAAATACTCCTTGAACCTAAATTTTTTCCTCCAATAGGAATATCTTTAGCAGTAATGAAGGATGTAAATTTTTTAGCGTCCACAAAGTTGATCCCTTTTACTTCTGCTAAAGCCTTTGTGCTGTAAACAAATGCACCATGAAGGCAATCTTTTGGAGATGGAATATCATCTACATACACGGCTTCACCTGTAATTCAAAAGATCAAATGCCATTTAAGTTGCATTCGGTATTGTTGAGAATAGTCACACATTGGACAATTCGGAATATTTTTATGACATAAGATCTTTGGTCACTCCACTCGTCACCAATTGGTTTGAGTTCGATACCCTCACTTCGATGCCTGATATTTGTCATTGCCTCATTGGTTGTCTGGTATTTATAGGAAATGCCCATATCAATGATCATAACTATAGCAATATTATGTGACAGAATACTTGCTGCATGTTAAATAACAAGCACACTTCCTGAACAATTTGCAAGGTCATGATTTGGCCATTGTAATTCAGAATAAAGAGAAATCTATATGGAGAGAAACGAGTTTATAGATATAACACTTTTTCATCTACCAAAAAATGAAGAAATATTAACATTTTTAAAAACTGTGTTTTTATTTTTATCAAAAAATGCAAAATCTAAATATCTCCGCTCACACAAATATGTTTAAATTTTCATCTTAAGATATTCATCAGTATCGTTAGACATCTCAAAAAATGAACAAATATTAAGAATTTTAAAAACAAAATATTTTTATCAAATTTCCTGAGCTATAACCTTTAGATTTTGTCGAATAAAGTGAAACTTAAATATCTTTCAATAGTCACAAGTGTTTAACTTTTTTGTATTGAAACATTGATAATCATTGGACCTCTCAGTTGATCACAATATCATGAATTTTAAAAACTCATTATTTGTATCAGATTTCGTAACTTATAGAAAGATGTAAAATTTAAATCTCTCTCTTCACACACGTATGTTTAACATTTTAATCTTAAAAAATTCACCAGTGTCATTAGACCTCTCAAAAAGGAATAAACATTAAGAATTTTTTAAAATTTTGTGAGATATTATAACCTTTGAATTCTCTAGAAATAATGTAAATCTAAATATCTTGCTACACACATATGTTTAACATTTTTATCTTGAAATATTCATTAGTATGGTTAGACCACTCAAAAAATGAAGAAATATGAAGAATTTAAATACCGAGTAATTTTATCAAAATTCATGTGCTATAATCCTTTGGATTTTATCGAAAAATGCACCAAATATCTCTCTTTACATAAATATGTTTAATATTCATCTTAAAATATTCACCAGTGTGATTATACCTCTAAAAATATAGAAATATTTAGAAATTTAAAAACCGAGTTTTTTATAAAATTTCGTGAGCTATAACATTTGGATTTTATTGAAAAAGTCAAATTTTAAATATCTTTCGATAGGCCCAAGTGTTCATGTTTTTTTCATCTTAAAACATTAATTAGTACCATTATACCTCTCAAATGATGATATAATATCTTGAATTTTTAAAAGTCATTGTTTTTATCTGATTACGTAAGTTATAGCCTTTGGATTTTTCTTGAAACATGCACAATCTAAGTCTCTTCACCCACTTATGTTTAACATTTTAATCATAAAATTTTAACCAATATCTTTAAACCTCCCAAGTAAGGAATTATATTAAGAATTTAAAAAACTAAGTGTTTTCAGCAAATTTCGCGAGCTATATAACCTTTTAATTTTCTCGAAAAATGTAAAATACAAATATCTCTCTTCACACACATATGTTTTAACATTTTCATCTTAAAATATTCATTAGTGTCATTATACCTCTCAAAAAATGAAGGGATTTTAAAAATGAGTAATTTTATCAAATTTCATTAGTTATAAACTTATAACATTTGGATTTTTCAGAAAAAAAAAAACAGAACATAAATATCTTTCGATAGGCACAAGTGTTCAACCTTTTCATCTTAAAACATTGATTACTATCATTAGACCTCTAAATTGATGACAATATCATGAATTTAAATAACTCATTATTTTTATTAGATTTTTTCAGATAACCGTTGGGTTTTATCGAAAAATGCAAAATTTAAATGTCTCTTTTCACCCACATATGGTTAACATTTTGATATTAAAATATTCATCAGTGTCATTAGAAATCTCAAAAAATGAAGAAAGTGTTAAGAATTTTAAAAACCGGTATTTTTTATCAAATTTCGTGACTAGCATTGGGGTTTTGTCGAAAAATGAAAATTCTAAATATCTCTCTTCACACACATATGTGATATGTCCAACATTTTATCTTAAAATATTCATTAGTATCATTAAAACCTCTCAAAAAATAAAGTAATATTATATTTTTTAAAACTGAGTGTTTTTATCAAATTTCATGGAGACCATACCTTCAGATTTTACTGAAAAAAGAAAAAAATCTAAATATCTTTCGATAGACACAAGTGTTCAACCTTTTCTTTTTAAAACATTAATTAGTATCATAGACCTCTCAAATGATGATATAATATCATGAATTTTAAAAAACTCGTTGCTTTTATGAGATTACGTGAATTGTAAACCTTTGAATTTACTCGAAAAATGCAAAATCTATGTATCTCTCTTTACACACCTATGTTTAACATTTTCATATCAAATATTTATCGGTATCATTAGACGTCTCATGAAATGAAGAAATATGAAGAATTCAAAATTTTGAGTGTTTTTGTCAAATTTCGCGAGCAAAACTTTTTGTCTTTCTATAGGCATACGTGTTGAACTTTTTATATCTTAAGACATTGATTAGTTTCATTAAACCTCTCAAATGATGGCACCATATAATTAATTTCAAAAATTCATTGTTTTGAAGTAGAATAAATGCAATGATGAACTAAGAAAAACTGGCATACCAGAAGCTTGGATCTCTACACCAACTTTCTTAGTAGGCTCCCCGACGGGAAGGTAATCTCTGCTGAATTTCACAACCTGTCTCCCAGAAATCAGTGTCGTCTTATCGCTGGTTCGATCAAGTGGTCTAGCGCAAGATTGAATCTCATTAACAATATGATTCTCAGCATCAAAGGTTATATTGGTCTTACCATGACCACATGAATCACTTATCAAATTTTCTGAAGGTGCCAAGAATTTTATGACAAACGGATGAAGGAAATCAAAAACAAAGGAAACTGCCAAACTCGTTCTATAGGCAGGTTTAGTGGTGCCTTCCTTTGGTACAACAACTTCTCTAACTAACTTTATTGTTTCAAGAACGACCGGAACAGTTACAGACTTGCCCACCAAATATTTTTCGACACTTCTTGCTCTGGTAGCATGATCACTTCCAAAAGCACCAAAAGCCAATATCACGTTTTTTATGGTCGCGCTTTCTGATTCCTTTGGGGTGGAAACTTCAGCTAAGAAGGCAGCATTGACGTAAGCCACAGCGTTACCAAGTGGACGAGGCGAAGCTCGATATGTTTCAAACATTAGCTTGGATTCCTCAGTTACTATTTTGTATCGAGGGATTTGTATACTCAAAAGTAGGAAACCAGAGTCAAGTTCAGATTTGGTAAGGAACTCCTCTAGTGTCAGAACTAGTCTTTCAGAATTCTTTTGGATCACCACAGAAGTGTTTGCAGCGAGAAGAATAGTAGCGATATCGGACGCAAATCCATACCTTTGGGCCATGATTAGATTACCTCCCAAACTCGCCATATTTCGAACGAAATGTGAAGCTACCTTGTCCAAATGATCAGCAATCTTACAGAAAACAATATTCTCCTTTTCTTCCTTTAATACTTCAGCTGCCTGCGAAATCGTTATGGTGGCTCCTAACTCGATACCCGAGCAGTCTTTCTTAATAACTGATAGCTCTGGAATGCCTTTGAGATCAATGTAATTGTCGTATTCAATGTTATCTTTATAAACACCTGAACAAGTATTACCAACAACCAACTTGACTCGCTTCTTTCCTTCACTATCGAGCAATTTCATCAAATCTTTGAGCTGGTCGAGGCTATTCGGATGATACCAACAACCGAAATATGAAAGAGTTCCTTTACTCCCATCGAAAGATTCTTCTATCTCAGCTTTTAAGAAGTCAGGAAATGTATTAACACCAGCACAATCGTAAACTGGTAATTTACCAATACTTGCTTCTTTCGCGTTCTCACCCCAGAACGAATTCAATCCCAAATCCTCCATATCAACATCTGATGCAAAGCTCTTGCAAGCGTCAACTATGGGTCGATAACCAGTGCAACGACATAAGTTTCCAGCAATAGCCTTTTCAGCTTCTGAAACTGTAAGTTTGGAAAATCCACTTGGGGGCTCGGGTCGGTTAGATTTTTCGGCTTCTGCGAGAGCTGAGTAGAAAGACATACACATTCCTGGAGTGCAGAAACCACACTGAGATGCATGAAAACCAGAGAACCTCTGGTGGATTGAATGGAATCCTTCTTTCGTGTTGCCGAGACCCTCGGTGGTTGTAACCGAACTCAGATGAATGCTGCAGAGGAGAGTGAGGCACGAGCTTATGGAAAATTCTTTGACTTGTTTCGAGATGGGATCAAATTTTGAGAGGAGAACAACACATGCTCCACAACCACCTGCAAGTGATCAAACCATCAAAAGACCACCAAAAAACAAAGACAACTGACCAAGAACACGTCTGGAATTAAGAATTGAATCAAATATTCAACTAAAATCATAGTTACACCTTTACATATAGCACTAAAATTAGAAACTTCAACATGGAAATGGTTAAAAAACTCCAAAGATTGTATAAGTACTAATTAGTATCTTAAATATATAACAGCGCATTTGAGTAATTATGAATTAGAATCCACTGAAACCATAATGTCAACACTTTTTCATTCTAATTCATTGGATAAATACAAGATAATCACTACAACAAACAACAATTCATCTGAAGGAATCGGTCAGCACCATAATCAAGGCTAAACATGAGGTTAACATCAGCCTCAGAAAAATATCTTCTTAAGCAATCAGACTTGAATCTGATGCTTAAAAATAACAAAACGGGACTAATGACCAAAAACCAACCCAAACCCAAACTAATCTTTGAAGTGATCAACAACCTGTTGGAACGGTTGAGCAATAGGCTCCACTTAATTAAGAAACTTGATGTTTATAACTAATCGGCCTGGAAACAGATGCATTAACATAGAATGGTAGGATTGAAGACAAAAACAATACAAGGGCAAACTAGTACCTAATTTCTTAATATAAAAAAAGGGAGACCTACTCTCTCAAATAAACAACAGCCCATCTGAGTAATTTAGCAACACAAACCACTCAAACCACAAAGCTCACACCTTTCCAAGTAATCACACAATAAAGGGTTGCTTAAACATAACAAAATGGGATTAAAGACAAAAGGCAACAAAGGGGCCAAACTAATCTCTTAACAATCAGCTACCTATCTGAATAGTTAAGCTGAACAATCCACTCAAATGATAAAATTCACATCTTTTTAAAGTAATTACACCAGAAAAGTTGCTTAGACTGAGAAAATGGATCAAATACAAAATCCAACATAGGGGCAAACTTATCTCTCAAACAAACAACTACCTATCTGAAAAATTAAGCGAAACAACCCATTTAAATGATAAACATCACACCTTTTCAAAAAATTGCACTACAAACAGTTGCTTAAAGAGAACAAAAATGGATTAAAGACAAGAAGCACAAAAGGGGCAAACTAATCCCTCAAACAAACAACTACCCATCTGAACAATTAAGCCACACAATCCACCCAAACCATAAAGTTCACACCTTTCCAAGTAAACACACCAAATGAAATGCTTCGTAGTAGTTCAAACATACCAAATATAGGAATTATCCAAAAAAGAAAAGGAAAAAAAATATAACCTTCCCGACACCCAAGCTTAGCTCCCTTGTACTTTGTGTTGGTCCTCAAGAACTCCAAAAGACTGAGAGAAGGGTCTACTTCAGGGAGCTCAAATCTCTCCCCATTCAAAGCAAACACCAAACTCTCCCCACTCTTCTTTTCCCCTTCCATTGCCAAAAGTTGGGTATTTTTTTCTACAAAACTTTAACTATTTATACTGCAAGCTTTTGCAGGAAATTTGGAATACTACCCATCAACCAAGAAGATGTGGATGTTGTGAGTTAGACATCCAACTAGAAAAAACATAAGTGGTTTGATTGGACAAAAAAGTATCTCTGTTTTCTTTACTGTTTTGGTTGGTATAGACTAGTAGTCTGGTAGAACGTAATCAACTTTGAATTCTTTTTGTTTGAATGTGGAATTTTGACACAAAATGAGAGACAAAAAGAAAATATTAGAAGCAGATAATGTTTGAATTACACGCCCAGCAGTTTATTTTAACTATTTGTAGTTCTCTGTTTTGTTAAATAAAAAGTAAAAACCTCTAAAACTGAAATGTTTTTCACGTGATTTTCAATTTTTGCATGAATATCATGATAACTAGTTCATCCAGATACAGTTATGTTGTGGTGTGAGTTTTTATTTATTTATAATATCTGGTGTGGTGTGAGTTGAAGCTTGCAAGAGGAAAGAAATTTGTGCATAAATGCCAAAACATGGTGTGTATATTATATGCACCCATGACCCATGTTTTGCTTCATATTTAGCTTTTTGCCACACAAAAAAAAAACCCATCAAAGTTTGAAGATTGGGGACGAGAATACATAAGGATATAATTAATTTGCGAGTTTAGTAGGTATTTATGTGTATAGCTCCGATTGGAAGGGTGCATGTGCAAATAATATTTTTGGTCGTCAATCTTGTCATTACATGCTAATTCATGTTTCTAGATTTATAATTCATTTAATAATTCATGTATAACACACATTTATAATCGTTTTCTAATTAAACCCGAGACAACTTGTTTAAGTTTCATCACCATTTCTCTACAAGTTTCTAATTACTACATCAAGTTCAAATTAAAGTTAATTCCAATTCCAATCATGTGTACCTTTCTCACATATTTATTATTTTCGAAATAACAAGTTTGGTAGGATTTTTTTTATAAAAGTGAAAGTAATCCCAATTTGTAATATCGTAATCCTCCTATCTAGAGAAGCTATATATGTGTATTTCGTATAGTTGTGTACGTTTATTCAAATCCAAATACGTAGTCAATTACCGTGTTAGTCACATCTAACCCTTACATTCAAATCTGACATGTTTATTTATTAATCATATTATATGTCAATTACCGTGTTAGTCACATCTAACTTTCTGTTGTGTTAGAAGTTACATGAAATTTAGAAAAACAGTCTAATGTTTTGGCAATTTTATATCTTGAGTTTTCCTTCTTTTATAGAAGTACATCGTGTCATTAGTTTGTTCATTAACATAACATAAGCAACTTGTTGGAAATTCGACCACCTAGAAGCAATCAAACGAAACAAACAGCAAACGAGCACGCAACCAGAAGACACAATTTTACATGAAAACTCTTTCGAGGGAAAACCACGACTACCCCAAGATAAATCTGAATGGTCTATCTTTAAAGAACCTATCAAAATTCGGATCAATCCGGTCAGAAATGACAAAAAAAATTAGGCCTTTACTCGCATCCCCCTCGAAAGGGAGCCGACACCCCTGCATCTCAATCATGCTTTAATTGGACCCACATACATAACGCAACTAAATATTGAAACTAGAAACCCCTTCGAGAAGTTTTGGAGGGACAGAAAGATAAGCTTATGTAAGTAAAAGTTTTTAAACTTTGAAAATTGAAATAGCAATCATAAATGTAAATGGTCAAAAAGCTAATAGTCCTCAAACACAAAATCGTTTGATAAAAAGTCCAGTCGTCAGTGGCTGCTAACTACTAAAATTGTTGGTCATTATTGGTTGGTGTTTCAAACTGACTCTCAGAATAACCAACATCAAGATCGAATTCAAGATTGGGATACACCGACATGAGTCGTGCAATAATATTTATGCAACTTCTTAATCTACAAATCAAATCTATAAATGAAATTTGACTGTCCCGACGACTGATAACACGAGTCCAATACAAGAAGATTAAGTAGTATAGGTTTTGCACATTATTGAAGTATGAGTATCCAATTCAAAATCAATTAGTTATAAGTTGAGATACTCGACATTTTATGATCCAAAAGAATGTCCTCAAATTCTATTATGTATGAGAATTATCTAACACGCATCGTGGAAGAAAGGACAACTATTCATGTGTTTTTAACATGGATTTATATATATATATATATATATATATATCATATAATTTGCTGGATGAAAGTGATTGGTATGTTCTTTTTTCAAAACATGAGCTAACACCAAATATGACTACGTCATTCTGATCTCGGATTAGCATAGACATGTGATTTGATCCAATCTTAACATCATGAGTTCATATTAGAATTTAGATTTTATCTACAAGTTAGATTTTACATGTGAATATATGTACATAGAAGAAGAAGAAGAATAAATCAACAAGAAGTTAAAAATATTACTGACTCTTTACCTGAAAAGATTATATGAGGGGTAATCATGTGCAATATTCATTTTTATCTTAGATATTATGAGGTCATTTTCCTTGAGATGTTTTTGGTAGGCATAATCTTTGAATAGTCTGAATTCCACACAAGTAATTGATAATCTTTGTATGTATACTCATTGTCATTGATAGTTAAGTTTTGGTCTTTTCTTCAAAAGAAAATCATGTCTTGTATGATGTAGGAATTTGAAATTTTGAAGTCACTCAAATAACTGTGATTATAGCTTCAAAGCTTCGGGTATATTGAAAATCCAAAAATATGGCTTCTAATTTATTTTGAGAAACATACTACAATTATGAGCATGATATTTTTTATTTTAATTTTTGATTTTAGCAACACTTATTTTTTACTTGGTCTTACCCATTTTTGCCTTATAAAATTGACGTGATTAAGTAATGCAAGTTGCTGAATTAATCTCTCATTGTTAAGAATTCCAAAAGTCTTGTGGATGATTCACCTTCTTAACCCCCAATAGTTTATGTAGGTTTTACTCTTACTTATGTGGTGTAATTTCATTTATTTTGGTTGTAACTCCTACTACATCCTCACCCTATATATAGGGGATTATTGTACATGTTTGGTCACAAGACAAGAGAAGAAATACATACATCTCTCCCTCCCTCAACTTTTCATCTTTGGTTTGCTTTGTTTTACAACACGTTATCAGCACGAATCGACTCTTGCATAATCATCTATTCTATTGTTCAAAAGCACGAGTCTATCCCGATTGATATTGTAAAAATCATCCAAAGGTAATGTTGCCCACCCCCGATGTTTGATTCAAGTCTGACATGGTATTGATCTGCATCTAGAATAATTCGGGATGTTTTCGTTTACTTTACCGACCATATTGTTTTACCTCATGCTGGATTGGTGGGTTAATATAGTTTATCTTCATAATATCTAGCATGTATATGTAGTCTTGTATTTGGTTCTTTCAACCGTTATAGACCCAGTTTGGTTTGTGAACATTTCTTTCGTAAGGCTATTGATCCATAAAACTATCAATATGTCATGTATATGCAATCTATCACGCACAACCATTCTGCCATCTATTAGGATTACTTCAATGAAATATCTAACAGAAGAATTATATTGATGCAATATTTTGTATTGTGGTTGTAGATTTTTCTACTTGCTATTGAAAAATACTCTCAAATGTTTGATTAATCATGCAAGAAATACGATCAAAATCAGGTCATATTTTGAGGTTCTAACTTGTTCTAAAATTAATATTAGTTTTATAGAATTATATGATTTTTAATAGCTTGTGTGTAGATTTGCACCGTAGAACTTGTATTGGAATCATATGTTGACTCAATCAGCAACATATACTATTACCACCAAGTTAATATCAAAACGACAACGAAAACTTTGTCTCCAACGGAATGAAACTTATTGCATTTTTTTGATATTTACTAGTACGACACCACGATTCACTCGTTTGGGTATCTGCTGCTTTTTCGTGCATTGAAAAATTGCAGACACTTTTATATTACTGGATTTCGTATAGCTTCTGCAGTAAAAATTGGATTTTTTTCCTATCATGATTCGCATATATTATATTTAGTAAGAAGGTCTCACTCTGACGTATACTCCCATTATCTATTGTTTCATCTTCATTGGACATTAATTTTTGACATGTAAAGAATGATTATTGAGAATTAAGTTTATGCAATAAGTTTGCTTAAATTTTGATAGACTTTAATGGTAAGTTGTTTCCCTTTCTCGGAGTCAATTGCACGGTTTAGGTGGTTTTAAGCATTTCCTTGCTATTCATTTGGCTCAAAACTAAGAAAATCAATTATATATTGTGATAGTTAATATCTTTTAGATCATGCAAACTTGGAAACGAAAATAAAAATACTTGAACGTTACTCCACATTGTTTTGTGACGAAATAAGAATTTTGATGAATCTTGTACATCAAATTATAACTCCTCTATTATAACTCCTCTATTAAATAAAGCCCGGAACGCTTGTAGTTCTTGATCTAAATAAAAAAAATCACATTGGAAGCATAGATACGTTCCATATCTTATCTGTAATACAAAAAAAATGCAAATTAATATATTCACAACATCTTTAATGCTTGAAAATCATTGTGCAAACTTTCGTTGAGCTCCTGGATACATATCATTGTAGTTTACTTTTCCTTTTCCCTTTCAATATTTAATCTAGCTTATTACTATTTTTATTATTATTTTCGGCGGTTCACATCTCGATACATCTCATTGTAGTTACTTACATGGCAAACCTTACCAAGCTTGAATTTGCTGCCCTTGATATTTCGGGAAAAAATTATCTCCCTTGGACTCTCGACGCGGAGATCCATCTTACGGCAAATAATCTTGGAGAAACAATTAAAGATGAAAATAATGCCTCCCCGCAGGAGCGTGCCAAAGCAATGATTTTTCTCCGGCATCATCTCCATGAGGGATTAAAAGCCGAATATCTAACGGTGAAAGATCCGTTAGAGTTATGGAAAAACTTGAAAGAAAGGTATGACCACCAAAAACAAGTGATTCTCCCAAAAGCTCGCTACGAGTGGATTCATTTGCGATTACAAGATTTTAAATCTGTAAGCGAGTATAATTCTGCTATGTTCCGAATCTCATCTGAACTTAAATTATGTGGAGAAATAATTATTGATAATGATATGTTAGAGAAAACATTCTCCACATTCCATGCCTCGAATATGCTCCTGCAGCAGCAATATCGAGAACGTGGTTTTAAGAAATATTTGGAACTAATATCATGTCTTCTTGTTGCCGAGCAAAATAATGAACTTTTGATGAAAAATCATCAAGCTCGACCCACTGGTTCCACTCCATTCCCTGAAGTGAATGAGGCTAATCACAAACGCAAACACGACACATTCCCTGAAGCGAATGTGGCATCTTACAATCGTAGACGTGGACGTGGTCGCGTATACAGACGCGGGCAACATCAAGGACGTGGTCATGGACGTGGCCGTAGCCATCGTGGTGGTCATGATGTCAATGCAAATAATGATGGAAGAAATGCTAGAGGAAATCAAGTGCAAAATCCTCCAAAGAAATATGAGAATGCTTGCTACAAATGCGGCATGACAAATCATTGGTCGCGTATATGTCGTACGCCCAAGCACCTTGTTGATCTTTATCAAGCATCACTCAAGAAAAAAGAAGGTGCCAAAATGAACTTGGTTGAAAACAACCAAGATGGAATGATCATGGACACTCATTTAGATATTTCGGATTTTCTTTTAAATGATGACAATATCGATGTTTCTGTCAATGATGGAAATGTCCATCAAAATGCTTAGTTTGGTTTTCCTACATCCTATTTTCGATGTTTTTTTCATTTCCAAAAAAATGTAAGACTTGTGTCTTTATAATATAATATTTGCTTTTGTTTTTCCTTAAAATTTTATACTATAGTATTATGATACTATATATACAAAAAGATAATTTTTGCTCTATTTCCTTCTTTTTTTAGGACAAAGACATGGTTGATACTATCATGAGTGATGGAGATCAATGTCTAGTAGATAGTGGAACAACAAATACGATTTTGAAAAATACAACCTTCTTTTCCGAATTACATTTCTCGAAGACAAGTGTTAACACAATTTCTGGCACTAGTAATTTGATTGAAGGCTTCGGAAGAGCTTGTATTTTGTTGCCCAATGGCACGAAATTACAAATAAGTGATGCTTTACATTCTAGTAGATCCAGAAGAAATCTACTAAGTTTCAAGGATATACGTCGTAATGACTATCATCTTGAAATTATAAATCAAAATAATGATGAATACCTTCACATTATCTCCATCGTGAATGATAACAAAATCGTTTTAGAAAGGATGAAAGCATTTTCATCGGGATTATATTGCACTTATATCACCCCTTTGGAATCAAATATGGTCACTAACCGGAAGTTAGTTGATCAAGTGCATTATAAACTTTGGCATGATAGATTGGGACACCCCGGTGATATAATGATGCGAAAAATTATTGAAAATTCAAATGGTCATTCCCTGAAGGATATGAAAATTATATCATCGAAAAAGCTTTCATGTGCAGCATGCTCCCTTGGAAAACTGATAATCCGACCGTCCACAAGCAAAATTAAAGATGAATCTCCTTTATTTTTAGAGAGAATTCAAGGTGATATTTGTGGACCCATTGCCCCTCCATGTGGACCATTTCGATATTTTATGGTGTTGATAGATGCATCCACCCGATGGTCACATGTTAGTCTCTTGTCAACTAGAAATGTTGCATTTGCTAGACTTCTAGCAGAATTGATAAAATTGAGGGCGCATTTTCCTGATTATCCAATTAAGAAAATCCGATTGGACAATGCAGGAGAATTTACGTCTCAAACATTTAATGACTACTGCATGTCAATTGGTATTACAATTGAGCATCCGGTTGCTCATGTCCATACACAAAATGGTCTAGCTGAATCTCTAATTAAGAGATTGCAACTAATTGCAAGACCATTACTTATGAATTCAAAATTACCACAATCTCTTTGGGGTCATGCCATTTTACATGTTGCGGCACTTATCAGAATAAGACCGACAGCTTATCATAAATATTCCCCTTTACAGCTGGTCTCTGGTAGAGAACCAAATTTATCCCATTTAAAAATATTTGGTTGTGCGGTTTATGTCCCAATAACCCCACCACAACGTACAAAGATGGGACCTCAAAAAAGATTGGGAATTTACATTGGTTTTGAGTCTCCATCAATTATTAAATATTTGGAGCCATTAACTGGTGATATTTTTACAGCACGCTTTGCTGATTGTAATTTTGATGAAAAAGTATTCCCAATCTTAGGGGGAGAAAAACAGAAGATGGAAAAATCTGAAATTACTTGGAATGCATCTTCATTGTCCCATCTTGATCCCCGTACAAACCAATGTGAACAAGAAGTTCAAAAGATTATTCATTTGCAAAGAATTGCAAGCGAATTACCAGATGCATTTACAGATGCAAAGAAAGTTACAAAATCACATATACATGCTGAAAATGCACCAGCAAAAGTTGATATCCCTAAGTTGTCAAATGAGTTAAATATCCACCGAAAACGTGGACGACCAATTGGGTCAAATGATATAAAACCAAGAAAAAGGAAAGAGAAAAGCGTAGCACCTGAAGATGTTACTGCTAATATTATCCATACCCCTGAAGAGGTAGTGAAAGAACAAAATGACAACATAGACCAACGAGAGACCGAAGTGTCTAAAAATGAAAATGTAGATGAGATCTCAATAAATTATGTGCACAATCAGAAAAGATGGAATCGAGACGAAACCATCGTTGATGAAATTTTTTCATATGCTATAGCAAATGAAGTAATGAATGTTGAATATTGTGAGCCAAAATCTATTGAAGAATGTCGACAAAGAAATGATTGGCCACAATGGAAAAATGCAATACAAGCAGAATTGCATTCGCTTGAAAAACATAATGTTTTTGGACCTGTGGTGCTTACACCCAATGACGTAAAACCTGTGGGGTTCAAATGGGTGTTCTCGATAAAGAGAAATGAGAAAAATGAGATTGTAAGATATAAAGCCCGACTTGTGGCTCAAGATTTCACCCAAATACCCGGTGTTGATTATGAAGAAACGTATTCACCTGTAGTGGATGCAACAACACTAAGATTTCTTATCAGTCTCACAGTCATAAATAGACTTCAAATGCAACTCATGGATGTGGTTACTGCTTATCTATATGGGTCATTAGATACAAACATCTATATGAAAGTCCCTGAAGGACTAAAACTACCAGAGACTTGTACTTCCAAACCGCGAGGGTTGTACTCCATACAACTAAAAAGATCCTTATATGGATTAAAACAATCTGGACGAATGTGGTACAATCGTCTAAGCAAAAGTCTTCTGAGCGAAGGATTAAAAAATGACTCCATATGTCCATGTGTTTTCATTAAAAAATCTTCATCTGGTTTTACGATTATAGCTGTATATGTTGATGATTTAAATATTATTGGGACACCGAAGGATATTGAGATTACAGCTCAATACTTGAAAACTGAATTTGAGATGAAAGACCTTTGTGTAACTAAATTTTGCTTCGGCCTGCAGATCGAGCACTTTCCGAGTGGAATTTTTATTCACCAAGCAAATTATATAGAGAAGATGTTAAAACGCTTTAATATGGATAAAGCTCATCCATTGAGTTCACCAATGGTCGTTCGATCACTTATAAGTGAAAAAGATCCTTTTCGTCCCCGAGAAAAGGGTGACAAAGTCCTCGGTCCTGAAGTACCGTATCTAAGTGCTATTGGAGCTTTAGCGTATCTTGCTAATAATACACGACCTGATATAAGTTTTGTTGTGAACCTTCTAGCAAGATACAACTCTGAGCCAACATATAGGCATTGGAAAGGAATCAAGCATGTATTCTGCTACCTTAGTGGGACACGTGATATGAGGTTATTTTATAGAAAGGACTCGAAGTCCGAACTTATTGGATAATCAGATGCTGGATAATTATCAGACCCCCACAAAGCAAAATCACAAACAGGATACGTGTTCACGTATGGTGGCACCGCCATTTCATGGCGATCGACAAAACAGACCCTGACGACAACATCTTCAAATCAAGCAGAACTGATTGCATTATATGAAGCTAGTCGAGAATGTGTATGGTTGAGATTAGTAATCCAACACATACAAAAGGAATGTGGTCTTGAAGGAATAAAGGACAAGCCAACATTGCTGTATGAAGATAATAACGCATGCATTGCCCAAATAAAGGAAGGTTATATCAAAGGAGACAAGACAAAGCACATTTCACCAAAGTTCTTCTCGACGCATGATTTACAAAAGAATGGAGAGATAGATGTCTGTCAAATCAGATCATGCGAGAATCTTGCAGATTTATTTACAAAGGCGTTGCCTACTAAATTTTTTGAGGGGCTTGTTCACAAGATTGGTGTTCGTCGTTTGAAGAATGTTTGCTAAAGTCGGGGGGAGCATTATACGCGCTGCAATCTTTTTCCCTTGACCAGGTTTTTATCCCACTGGGTTTTTCTTGGTAAGGTTTTTAACGAGGCAGCATCCCTAGCGTATAAAGGTGATCATCCAAGGGGGAGTGTTAAGAATTCCAAAAGTCTTGTGGATGATTCACCTTCTTAACCCCCAATAGTTTATGTAGGTTTTACTCTTACTTATGTGGTGTAATTCCATTTATTTTGGTTGTAACTCCTACTACATCCTCACCCTATATATAG
Source organism: Triglochin maritima (assembly GCA_963682175.1). Classification (NCBI taxonomy): domain Eukaryota; kingdom Viridiplantae; phylum Streptophyta; class Magnoliopsida; order Alismatales; family Juncaginaceae; genus Triglochin; species Triglochin maritima. Next base: position 32,196,754 of record OY821789.1, read on the forward strand.
GGGATTATTGTACATGTTTGGTCACAACTCACAAGACAAGAGAAGAAATACATACATCTCTCCCTCCCTCAACTTTTCATCTTTGGTTTGCTTTGTTTTACAACACTCATAATTATCTCATAGACAAAAATAACCCCTAATCGGTAACGTATTGATAAATAACACACACACACACACACATATATATATATATATATGAATTTCGAGAAAATATTACATCAAATGGTTAAAAAAAGATCATAAAAAGTAAAATTTTATTGGCATAAGAGGGGAGAAAAACTTCAATCATAATCCTTTGCTCTTTCTTTTTCTGGTCTCTGAAGAATGTAAAGTAAGGATTGAATTGATTCATCTCGTGGTACCACTGCAACTCGAATCGGATGGATTTTAGACGAAATTGTTTGCCATTCTTCAAAGAATGTCAGTGTGTGAAACTATATATCAATAAAACCAAGTAATAACAATAAACATTCAAATATATTGGGGAATTTCTTAACTTAAGATATCAAGCTCTAATACTAATAGCTGTAAATTTACATACTTAAGGCATATTCACATGGAACCATATGACAATCCTCAATATTCCTGATAAAAGTTTTATGTATATTTCTCATAAAATGCCCATATATATTAAAAACAATTACTCGATGACAATATCTTTGAAAACATAATATATATTTCGCAATACATATTTGCTGATTATAATGAACCTCCACCTTCAACCATGTCAGCTTTAAGCTAAAGTTTAAATAATACAACTTCTCATTTGAGTTATTTGTAGTTATAAAACACAAATGGAAGAGAAAGAGAGAGAATGGAGTTCCTTGTTGTTTGGGGTTTTCACCAACGATTATGGACAAAGAAAAAGTAAAAACTAAGACCACTTTTTCTTTCTCCATCATTTGCCTCTCACTTCCATCTAACTTTTATCGTTGTTTTGTTCTTTTTTCCCCACATCTTTTTGACCAATCATTCATTCATCCATCTCTCCATAATAACCATAGGATGTAGAAGAGCTTATAGGGATCAAACTTTAGTAGTTTTGATGAAATGGAAAAATAATTAATAACTTAATTAACTTCATTTTACATGTCACTTTAGAAATATATGATTATCATGAAAATGTTCATTTTTTTAATGGTTAGAAGTGTGTAGTTAATTTATTGTGAATGTAAGTGGTTCCCAGGGGTGTAATCGATCTCTAAACGAGCGATCCAAGTCTGCTCAAGATCGGCTCGTTAAGAGTTTCGAGCGGAAAATTCTGCTCGTGCTCGGTTCGACCTGCTCGCGAGCGGCTCACGAGCGGCTTGTTAACCTGAATCTTTTTTTTTTGATTTTGAATTGCTAATAATGTTGTCCTAACAAGTAAATTATAAAATTACTTAAGACAAATATAATAATAGTTACTAACACAATTTTAAATTTAACACCTAAAATACAATACAATCTTATAAATTATACGACAACATCAACATCTTATAAATAAGATTATACACTTGGATCAAACAAATTCAACACAATCATAAAATCAAACACAATCTCCTAAATTATAGAACAACTCACAACATCAACATCTTATAAAGAAGATCATACACCTGACCCAAACCTTAATTTATTTGAACTTTTGGTGTAAAAAAGAATGAGAAAAAGAAAAGAAATAATAATGATGAAAAACGAAGGACTAATAAGGTTTTGATTCTCATGGGGATTTTGCTTTGGTTTGTTAAATGAATTGTTGGGTTTGGTAAATTAGTTTATTAAATAAGTTTAACACTTTACCAATTGGGTAATTGGATAGAATATTCAGGTTAATCAAATAATTAAATATATTAATCATGTTTCGAGCGATAATTTACCGAGCACCGAGCGAGCATCGAGCGAGCGGGGTCTGCTCGTGCTCGGCTCGTTACTAACCGATCCGAGCAACTTCGAGCAAAATCGGAGCAAAATCGAGCGGACATTGAGCGATCTATCGATCCCGAGCAGAACTTGACAGCCCTAGTGGTTCCCACTTCATAATAAGTAAATAAGTTGCTAATAATGTTGCTATTCGTGTGACTTGGTACAAAAGGGCTGTCAATTTTGATTCGAGATTTGAGTATAACTAAGTTTTTCACATCATAATGAGCCAAGAACAAGCACAATAATTAGCACGGATGGTTGTCTCCTAAAATGTTGCCTAGAGCATTAATGGTTATGTTGTATTAATATAGCGATTCAACTACAAATACGTTAAACCATAGATCCATCTTTGTGTAGTGTTTACACGATTAAAATGGCGGAGCAAACGTATAACATCCTCAAATAGTGGAAGAATTTAAAATTTTAAATAACACACAATCAACAGAAGATATTACACAAATATGGAAACAGGTCCACCCACATATATAATATATATATGTACATCAGAGTATTTCAAAAGTTACGATTACATCAAAAAGCTATACAACGAATACAGTAATCACCCGACCTCAACTGAGAGAAAGTTGAATCCAGTAGCGGTGCTCCTCTCCTCAGTCACCACATCATATCGTCGATCACGACCTGAAAAGTAAACGTGCAACAATGCCTGAGTTTCCAGAAGGAACTCTCGTATGTCAAACTCTACAATGCATGAAATAAAAACACCCTAGCATGCAGTTCTACTAACAAGAAAAGCATCTCAAACAGGCTGGGCTCCAGGGCTCTTTCACCCAACCACAACACACACCACCGTCACGGGGCTCCAGGGCTTTTTCACCCAACCACCGCAACACACACTCGTCGCCAAGATGGGCTCCAGGCCTTTTTCAGCCAACCGCAGCTACCACGACACGACCAAGAGCTCCAGGTCTTTTTCAACCAACCCTTAACACGCGGTCATTGCTCAGGCTCCAGGCCTTTTTCAGCCAACCTGAACGCACTACGGAGCTCCAGGTCTTTTTCAACCAACCCCGCACAGACTACCTGGGCTCTAGGGCTCTTTCACCCAACCACAACTCTCACACAGTTACGGGGCTCCCGAGCTTTTTCACCCAACCACTGCAACACCACAATTTCAAAGCTGGGCTCTAGGCCTTTTTCAGCCAACCCAAGCTCTCACACAGTTACGGGGCTCCAGGGCTTTTCACCCAACCACCGCAACACTCGTGCACTCTAGCACACTCGCCGGAAGCACATCGGCACCACAACTCACCCCACATGGACGACCACAACAACCGCACCTCCATAGTGCAAAACTGGACACCAACGGTCGACCGAACCAAAAGTCTCGGTCAACCGAATCACGCAAACATAAGGCAATCACATCGACCGGCACTCCCTTGGTCGACTGATTCCCAAAACAACCCTCGTTCGGTCGAACCCAAATCAAGGGACGGTCGACTGATGCATTGCATACATTGCATCATATGTCTTTCATTTAGATCACTTATATATCAATAAATGCTACTAAGGTATGTGTTTAGTCTTATTTACAGAATACAGGGACCTGAATGCAAATTACCCACATCCCGAGCATAAACGCGTGCAAAAGACTCATTTCTATCATAAAGACCAAGCTCAAGATTATCGGGCTACGAATGGAAATGTATCCAAGCATAAAAGCATTCAAGTCCTAATTGCAAAAAGTCAAGGACCTAATTGCAATTCACGAGTTATTATGGAGAAAACCTAAAGAAAAATCAATGTAAATCTCCAAATACATAAAGGAATTAATCTGGAGCTCAAAAGAATGGAAATAATCAATCCATACGCGCAAAGAAGGATCAAATCATACCATAAACATTCAACCAAAATCCGGACAAAATCAGATCAGATTGTGCGGCGTTTCCGCCGCACCACACAACACAATGTGCGGCGTTTCCGCCGCCCAAGCGTCGATCCGCGTCTCCCAATTTCGTCCAGTCGTGTCCGGACACGTGTACTTTCCAATATTATACCTAGATCCCTTGTAGCAACTATAAATAGACCCGAGAACGATGTTAGAAGGGTCTTTAGTCTTTGGTTGTAGTTTTTATTCTTAATCTTAGTTTTGTATTCTTCTTTTCATTAATAAAATTCTGTATTTTATTTCTTACTTTTAGTTTTCTTTTGTAATGTCTCAATGACCCCTTCTTCCTCCCTCTATGAGTTTCTAACTCCTTCCAAAGGGTGGAGGTGACAGATTTAGGGTGAAGAGAAGATGAATGAATGTTATTATTTTAAGTTTGTGATTAGTATATTTTGATTACTTGACTTTATGTTAAATCATTTATCATGTAATGCTTCATAACTAACATGATTTATTATAAGCTTCTGAATTCTCTAATCTAAACCCTAAATCTAAACCTCCACCCAACGGAATTCACTTCTTTGTTCTTGTTTTAATTTTAATTGTTCTTGTTTCTTGCTTTAGATAATTAAAACCCAAAAATCTCAAAAACCCAATCTATTCTTCTCTCCTTCTTTTCCCCCAATCGAAATCACACTAATAACAAATCTCTCCCTCCTTGTGTTCGACCCGTATTTGTCACGTCTTCATTGACGTCGTGCACTTGCGGTATAAATTTAATTCTCATCAAGTTTTTGGCGCCGTTGCCGGGGAGGCGACGCAGATTTTGTTTTTTTTGTTGATTTCAATTTTATCCTGTTTATCTTGTGCGCGATCTAAGTATTTAGATTTGTGTTTCAGGAGACAACAGAGTGCGCGGAGAAATCCGGGCACATTTGGAGCTAAACGAGCGGCGAAATCGCCGCACCTATAGAGCAACCTGCAGCGGAATCGCCGCACAATTGAAGCATCTGGGCTTCAAATTTTGCTGGGGTTAGCACCATCTCTGGGTGGACGCGTAGAGCTACTGAAATTTCGAGAGCGGGCGGTGAACCCGACTGAGCATTGCGTAGGTAACCTTTATTGCCTTTTTACTCGTAATTTCTAGTTTCGGAAAATTTCCTTTTCATAGAACTGCATGTGTTAGGGCAAAAATTCCATAATTTGCAATAATTCAACTCTGACATAAATTGGCAAAATTAGAAAGGCCTTAGTGCATGCATCATCTAGTGTTTTGTTTGCGTTATTCTTGCTAAATTCCTGCAAATTAATTCTTGTTGAAGAGTGCTGGAGGCAAGGTACGTATCACGGTTTTTATCGAATGCATTTAAGCATATAATCTAATTTGCATACAACCTTGCAATTGCCCCCCTCTAAAGACCATTGTTTGACTATCTTTGCTAGATCTAAGTTAAACTATCTTAAGGGCAACTCCGTAGGCAAAGATACGGTGGGGATTTCATCACCCTTCCGTGGCCCACAAATCACAATCCTAAAGTGTCACCCAAGCCAATAAATTAAAATCAATTAGACATTGACTCCTAAGGACTCGGACTCATTTAAGGAGAAGAATTGGTTTGACTTGCTATGACCTGAAGCCGATTGAATTTAATTTGGTGTCTAGAAAGTGTTTTTGTGTTGACGTAAGTCTTCCAAGCGAAGTGGTTGTCTAATTGGCACCGACTCTGTCGGAAGCGCCCCCACTAGCTATACACGGCCTGACCAACTTGGTTTGATTAGTGAGGGAGGTGAATCAAGCAAATCAATTCGACTCAACCAGTTAGGAGTCGTCTAGATCTAAGCGACACTAGGTCTAGGATTGTTTGAATCGTGCTTTCTTAGGAATTTTCTGATCAACCCTCTTTCTATCTTTAGAGTTAGGTTTCCCTTCTCATCTGAGTCTTCTTTCTCTTCTCACCTAAATTCTTTAGATTAGGATTCCTTTCTCATCTTTCCACCTTCTATTGTTGTTTCCCTTTTGAAAAAAAAACGAAAAAAAAAATTGTAATTAATTCTTGAAATTAAATTTGGAATTTAAATTTCGAATTTGAATTCAAAAATTGATTCAACCCGGTGCACTCGGATTTGGATTCGGGACTTGAGTAATCGACTCTTACGAGTTCATCTAGATTCCAGTCTGGAACTTAGCCCCAATCCACCTGTTGCACCACCTCACCCAGATCCAATGGGTGAGAACGTAGTGGACCCGCCTGTTGCGCAACCTATAACTCTGAGGGATCGATGCTATCCAGCGATGGCTGCTCAGCCATCGTGCATCGTTATGCCCACCATACTGGGTCGTGACTTCGAACTTAAGGCACAATACATGAGTATGTTGCCTAAGTTCACCTCTAGGGAAGACCCATATCTCTTCCTTAGAGAATTTGAGGAAATCTGCTCTCTTATGCAATACCAGCATATCCCTGAGGAGGCAGTGCGTCTGAAATTCGTGCCTCTAGCACTAAAGGACGGCGCTAAGAAATGGCTATATAGTCTAGCCGAAAGATCTATTAGGAGTTGGGTTGAGTTTGTTCAAGTATTCCTGAAAAAATATTTTCCCAACCATAAGACTATGAGGATTAGGAATGAAATTGTTGCATTCGTTCAGTCTGAGAGCGAGCCGTTCTATTCCTACCTAGAAAGATTCAAAAGTGTTCTGACCCAATGCCCTCATCATGGAATTCCGAGATGGCAATTATTTATGAGGGATTGACACCCACATCTAGGGTTATGGTAGAATCCGTAAGCCAAGGGAACTTTATGTCGAAAAATGAAAATGATGTCTGGACTTTTCTTGAGGAATTAGCTGAAAACAGTATGCAATGGGACAATGCTAGAACACCGCTTAACCCAAGTATTGGATCTAGAATAGCAAGCCAACCCAAACCAGGTGTCTTAGCTGTAGATGCCAACATAGCGGCTGAAGCAAAACTAGCTACCCTTATGCGCATAATGGAAAGTTTAGAGCTACGAACCCAAAACCGAGTGAATCAAGTCTCGTCTATTCCTTGCTCTAGATGTGGTCAGACTGGTCATGTAATGGAGGATTGTGCGGAATGGGACCAAGTTAATGCCATGTATAACCATGCTAGAAATGACCCATACGCATCAACCTATAACTCGGGTTGGCGTAATAATTCCAATTTCTCATCAAGCCAACAAGGTCAACCTCCTAGACAACAACCAAACCCGTATAACCAAAATAATACATCATCTGGGTTTAGTAACAATAACGATCATGAGGTTAGGTTGACAAGCTTGGAAAATTTGATGAAAACCTTTATACAAACAACCAACCAGACCTTCCAAAGGCTTGAGACACAAGTCAGCCAACTAGCACAAATAGTAGGTGAAAGAGAAAAGGGCCGGCTTCCAAGTCAACCTGAGGTGAACCCTAGATCTAATAATTCATATCAATCCTATCAAGCACCTTCAGGAAATAACAACCCTAGACCGGTTCAAATGGTTAATGAGGAAGGACCGTTCCAACAAATAAATGCAGTAGTATCATTACGGTCCGGAAGACAAGTTGATAACAATGTGGTAAATCCTAGAGTGTCCAATCAATCTAGCCATCAAGCACCCACATATGACCTGACCATTGAACCTGACGTCCAATCTGAAACGTCCAACCCACCTACTCAACCTGAACCCATAGCTCAACCTGAACCTGAGCGAGCCTATGTTCCTAAAGCTCCATTCCCTAATAGACTCAAAAAGAACTCAAGTGCACAAATAGAGAAAATCTTGGAAGTATTTAAGCAAGTTAAGGTGAACATTCCACTCTTAGACATGATTCAACAAATACCTGCTTATGCTAAATTCTTAAAAGATTTGTGCACTAAAAAGAGAAAAACGAACGTACCAAAGAAGGCATTCTTAACTGCAAACATAAGTTCTATTTTGTCCAACACATCTCCTATAAAATATAAGAATCCTGGGTGTCCCACTATTTCATGTTCAATAGGAGATACTTTTATCAACAAAACCCTTCTAGACCTTGGTGCTAGTGTTAACCTACTCCCGTACTCTGTCTATGAGCAAATGAACCTTGGTCCACTAAAACCCTCTAGGACAACCCTTCAATTTGCTGATTGCTCTATTAAGAAACCAAGAGGTGTAGTAGAGGATGTTTTGATCAAGGTTGGTGACTTCATTTACCCAATGGATTTTGTCGTACTAGATACCGCACCTGTTGTAAATCCTAATCGACAAATCCCTGTAATTCTAGGCAGACCCTTTTTAGCCACTTTTGAAGCATTGATAAACTGTCGAAATAGGCTCATGTAATTATCTTTTGGGAACTTAAAAGCTGAATTTAATATCTTTCATATTGATAGTGAGCCAGAAATAATATGCAATCAGAGTGATGTTGTGATGAAATCGCGTATCTATAAGATTTCTGAATCATCACAAAATAAAAAAGGAAGTGAGAAAAGGAGGAGTAATTCTGCGACACACCCACCATCACTCGAGCAAATAAGAGAACCAATACATGTGAGGGGTGTGGAACCTGTGACTCAGGACTCTCATTGCAACATGGGGAACAATTCAACTGGATACATGCACCAATATGGTGTCATTCAATCCAGTTATGACTATGGTTGACTTTGAGCAAATTCCATCCTTCCACTGCAGTCCACCAAGGTAATAAGTGCATTTACTTTATATTTGCATACATTGAGGACAATGCATGATTTAGGTGTGAGGGGGTGTTTATGTATATATTTATCTATATAGCTGTCTTTTATTTAAAAAAAATTCATCAATGTTTCATGACAAAGCTTAAGATTAAACTGCCAAAACCCGTGTACAAATTGCATTGATTTTTTGTTCCTTATTATATAGTTCTGCTTGTAGAAATTATGACATAAATCGAAGTTCCAAAGAAATAACCCATTACCCTTTAAGACATGTATGCACTTAAATTGGATGAATCAAATATTTGAAGTGGTTGATAAAAAGCAGAGGTTGAGGAAAATATACCGGGAAGTGTGGACTTCTAATAGCAATTAAGCCTTGAGGAAAATAAAAATAAAAGAATAAAGTGAGGAAACACATTTTGCAAAATGACTACAAAAGCCCAAGCCTTTGAGTCACTGGTCCGTAGGGGTATCTTGAAACCCGGTAACTTGAGTCTACCAGCTCGGGATTATCGACCAAACTCGCTACACGAATGCAAAAAGGGTAAAAGTGTCAAAAGGCAAATGTGTTGAATCACGGAAGAAAAATAAATAAAAATAAATAAATAAATAATACTCAAGGCCCAAAGCTAAAAGAATGATCCATGTCATGGTTGATCCGAATGATACTTCACCACCAGAGGAACAAAGACCAAGTCATATTTTTAATGAGTTAGATTCATATAATGAGCATATAAGAATTCGAAGTAAGATGTATAAGGTTGAGGTGGAGATATTAAGAGCTATTAATAGAATGTTGATTTAAGACTTTGTGGGTGTGTCAACTGAAAACCCTCACGAGACAAAACTCGTCCTCTAAGGAAACTTGGAGGTTTAACGGCTTGTTGCACATGCTAAGTGCAACTGTGATTCCTACGAAAGTGAGTTAGGATTTCCCTGTTTTTATTTTTCGTATTTTCTGTTTTGCTAGGGACTAGCAAAATCTAGGTGTGGGGTATTTGATGCATTGCATACATTGCATCATATGTCTTTCATTTAGATCACTTTTATATCAATAAATGCTACTAAGGTATGTGTTTAGTTTTATTTACAGAATACAGGGACCTGAATGCAAATTACCCACATCCCGAGCATAAACGCGTGCAAAAGACTCATTTCTATCATAAAGACCAAGCTCAAGATTATCGGGTTACGAATGGAAATGTATCCAAGCATAAAAGCATTCAAGTCCTAATTGCAAAAAGTCAAGGACCTAATTGCAATTCACGAGTTATTATGGAGAAAACCTAAAGAAAAATCAATGTAAATCTCCAAATACATAAAGGAATTAATCCGGAGCTCAAAAGAATGGAAAGAATCAATCCAGACGCGCAAAGAAGGATCAAATCATACCATAAACATTCAACCAAAATCCGGACAAAATCAGATCAGATTGTGCGGCGTTTCCGCCGCACCACACACACAATGTGCGGCGTTTCCGCCGCCCAAGCATCGATCCGCGTCTCCCAATTTCGTCCAATCGTGTCTGGACACGTGTACTTTCCAATATTATACCTAGATCCCTTGTAGCAACTATAAATAGACCCGAGAACGATGTTAGAAGGGTTCTTAGTCTTTGGTTGTTTTTATTCTTAATTTTAGTTTTGTATTCTTCTTTTCATTAATAAAATTCTGTCTTTTATTTCTTACTTTTAGTTTTCTTTTGTAATGTCTCAAGGGCCCCTTCTTCCTCCCTCTATGAGTTTCTAACTCCTTCCAAAGGGTGGAGGTGACGGATTTAGGGTGAAGAGAAGATGAATGAATGTTATTATTTTAAGTTCGTGATTAGTATATTTTGATTACTTGAGTTTATGTTAAATCATTTATCATGTAATGCTTCATAACTAACATGATTTATTATAAGTTTCTGAATTCTCTAATCTAAACCCTAAATCTAAACCTCCACCCAACGGAATTCACTTCTTTGTTCTTGTTTTAATTTTAATTGTTCTTGTTTCTTGCTTTAGATAATTAAAACCCAAAAATCTCAAAACTCAATCTATTCTTCTCTCCTTCTTTTCCCCCAATCGAAATCACACTAATAACAAATCTCTCCCTCCTTGTGTTCGACCCGTATTTGCCATGTCTTCATTGACGCCGTGCACTTGCGGTATAAATTTAATTCTCATCATCGACCGTTTAGATGGTCAACTCCCAGGTTCAACGAACAAAACGACCAATCGGTCGAACGGCAAAGGGGCCTCGTTCGACCGAAAGTCCCCAGGGCAAAATCCCTCAATCTCCACAACGAATTTCGGTCGAACCCCCGAGCACTCTCGGTCGATCGAATCCCACCAGGGAATAATCCCTCACTCTCACCACGAATCCAGTCGAACGCCGAGCACTCTTGGTCGACCAAATTCCACCAGAGCGTTCCCCCACGCTCAACATCAAGTCCGGTCGACCGAAACCACCTTCGGTCGAACCGAACACTATTCCAACTTAAGTCACGGTCGAACGAAGTCAATGAGCGATCGACCGTTTGGATGGTCAACACCCTCAACCGACCTATGACAGTGCACACGGTCGAACGACAAAGGGGACCCGTTCGACCGAATCTTACCAGGCTTGCCTCCCACGCACAATCGGTCGACCGCCCCTGGGGCATCATTCGACCAATGTGAGGCAGAACCCGATTTCTCTTTATGAACGGTCGACCATTTGCACCAACCGGTCGACCGATCAGGCAGTAAAGTCTGCTACACGCTTACTTGCGACGAGCCGGAAGGCCTACCGTCGACTTCCAAATACTCACACCACCTAAGTGAGCGAGTTTGACATACCGGAAGGTTTGAAGAAACCTTAGAAGAACCACGACGGTGCCTCCAAGAGCATGCCTCTCAAAATCACGATCCGTCGACGAACCTCGCGTCCGAACCACGATCAACTCCTCCTCGACGATCCACAACCACAACTCCACCTCCGACACCCTCCACCAAGCAACCACGACCACAGAAACATGTTAGGTCGAGGGAGAACCAAACGTGCGGAAAGGGATGAATAAGAACAAAACCCTACTCACCTCCAACTGCCACCTTCGTCACTCCTCACTTCACCAGAGATCACACACTCGTCGGAGCTCGACCTCTGAGAGAGAGAGAGAGAAACGTGAGGGAGAGAATGAGAAAGTCGTGAGAGAGAGAGAGAGAGAGAGAGAGAGAGAGAGAGAGAGAGAGAGATCACCCCTAAATATCTTTCACTCCTTCTATCCTCACCATCCATTCCATCTCCAATCCATCTCAACCCCTCATCCACCAACACTCCATCCCAGCCGTCCATCTCATCTCCTCATAATCTCCACCTAAAACATCAACAAAACCCAATTAGGACTAGGATTAGGATCAGGATCTCACAAAACGAGTTGAGTAGACGCATGATTAAGACCAGATTGGGGTTCTACTACTAACCCAAGAAGTTACACAAAGGAGCTTGTTAGTTTTAGCTAATGAGCCCAGTTGAAGCCAACCAAGTTCACTCTAACAATAACAAAAATTGATGTAAGAAAATAGAACTAGTTTGATATATGTAGAATGATAAGTAGAAGTAAGCAATCATGAAATTTTATAGAAACTAATGTTCTAAATCTTATGTTTCCAATAATGGTTTCTAGTCATTTATAAGTTTACCCTTTTTCCCAACTATTTTAATACTGGTCCAATGAATCTTCCATCCATAATTTACATGTTACTTTCCCTCCAAGAGCCCCTGAAGATGTGATTGATTTGAAAGTAGTTCTCGTTCAAACTGGTCTAGAAAACCATCCTACAAATAAATAAAGTGATGAAGATCACCTCAAAATGCCATTCTCTGGATTTTTAATACAAAAAATAAATGATCAAAAGATATCTATTTTTGAGGCTTTAGTTTTCTACTTTTGTCTTCTATTCCTCAGTATATATTTTCCTAAAAATTGATCTTAATTTTGGTTGAGAATAAGGATTATGTAATGTGGGATGTATAACTTGAGAAAACTAGAATGTGGAATACCTAGTGTTCTTGATTCCTTTCCTAAAATTTATGATAACATCTAATGAAGTGGTGGAGAGCACTTGAACCCACACTCACCAACTCAAAAGTTGACCTATCATACTCACCATCTACTAAGAAACCAATAGAACCCCACCATTGTCATTAATCACAACACTAAAACTTCTAAATATGTATATATTAAGAGTTGAGGTTAGCTTACTTGTACACTTGGATTAAAAAAAACAAAAAAGGACCCAACTTGAATGCTTAAAGGCTTGTTGCAAAGGATATATGGATATATTTGGAACGCATTAGAACTTATGAAAGTTGTAAATTCTAAAAGGTTAGAACTAATTGTCTAAAGCTGGGACAAAAGGATAGGACTTATAAATGTTGAAAATGCATCCCACCTCATCCAATTGAAGTTTGTCTCACAATCTTATTTTTTATTGGAAGATATGCAAGTTTTGTTTGGATTTCCACTACCTTTAAATTTCCTACTCTTCCACTTGTAGACTAGAATAGAGGAAAGAAAACTCAACTCGCTTCCTTACCAACAAAGGCAAATTGATGTGCCCCTAGAGTGTATATATATGGAGCTAATCACTATATGTGATCCTAACTCAATCTTCATTCATAAAAATTATAAGCTCATGCCTTTCATTGCCTCCCATGGACAATACTTCTTCAATGGATGTTAGCCATGAGGAGGAATGTTGTCGCGAGATTTGCGAAAATTGGGATCAATTGAATCTCTTGGCTCTAGCGTTAGCTAGGCGTTCTCTCCCTCAAAGACGACGAATTAGGGAGGCTTACTTGGTCATGTACGGTGAAGAGCTTTCAGATCACCTCCTCAAAGCTCAAGTTGCCAACCAAAACAACATGGTTGAGCGACAAAGAACTCACTATATATATATATGTGTGTGTGTGTGTTCAACTCTGTAATTACTTGTATAATTTTCGACCCGTTTGTCGCAATTTTGTAGAAGGTATATGGAGCTTTGCACTTGTGGATGCTCGAAGCTAAGGATAGGGATGCAATCATTGCTAGAAATGTCATCAAAAACATCGATACGGAGTACATGGCTCTAGTTGAAATCTACACATGTAGGAAGTCTAGCCAAATTTTCCTCATCAACCAAACCTACCAAGAAAACTTTAAGCAAAGTTTGGGTCACGATTTAGTGACGGATCCTCCCCATGCCTTTCAAAAGGTAAATCGAGTTGCATCTTCTGAATATCTTATCTCTCACTACATTATGTAGTATGACGTTGTTACAATTAAGTTATAACAACCTATAATTAATTAGTAATACAATAAGAGATGGTGTGGTAGTGAGTTAGTGACAGTTAAAAATACCTATAGTGACGGATTTGTTATGTTAGATCCTAAAAAAGGTTTAAAAAGAAACATCTTTATTTAATATTTAAGTTATTTTTTCTTAAATGCATGATAAAATCAAGCAGATGCAAAAGATGATATTCAAAGTATTTAGGAACTCGTATTCAAATCTATAATTTTGTTAAACTGATAAATAATATGTAGATCCTTATGGCGCTTGCTACTTTGCACAAATCTCATCAAACGGACATCAGTGATCACATAGCAAAATGTGATGCGAAACGACTACACGAAGCACGACACAAAATGAATGGTGGAGGTCCAGACGAAGATGTTATACTCGAAATGTTGAGCAAACGGAGCATTTCTCAACTTAAACTCACCCTTTCGAGCTACAAATGCATTTACGGTCATAACTATAAAAAGGTAATAACATTTTAGATTATGACTTCATGTTACACGCAACCACGTTTTAAATATATATCTTACTTTTGTGAGTTAATTTATAGAACGTCTATTGAATTTTCACTTCAATTTGTAGTCTCTCAAGAAAGACAGTTCCAAGGAATTGGAGGTGTCGTTCAGAGCAGCAATAGAATGCATGTACAATCCCCCAAAATATTTTGCCAAGGTAAATATTTTATCATCCTTTCGTTTTTAGAGTCCTTTAAAAGAATATAATTATTGTCTAATAATAATTATTTTTTCAATAATTTACGTACCCCTACATCTTAATAAACCAAATGGTATACCTACAGAGATTCTACTAATTTGGCAGTCATTCCATATTTGTTGATGATATGCTAATGAAATAATAGCTTAATGTGAAAACCCAACTTTGTAATTAAAATGTGATGTTGGATTTATTTTTTATATTGTTTCTCATTATATTTGATTTTTTTGATTTAAATTCAATGGGCAGATGTTGTACATGAGTTTGAAGGATGAGCTAAGAGACAAGAGCACTTTAACTAGAGTGATGGTGAGTAGGGCAGAGGTGGACATGGAAGACATCAAGAGAGAATTCAAAAGAAAATATCAAATCAAACTACAAGATGCAATTTGTGAGGACATTCCTGTTGGAGACTACAGAGATTTCCTTGTTGCTCTCACTAACAACACCCCAAAGTGCTGATGCAATCCAGACTTTGTCTTGCAAGTGTTTGTGCAAAGGTTTATGGTGATGTAGTTAATGGTTATGGTGGAAGTCATGTTTGAGGATAGTTAAGGTGGAAATCGCGTTTAATGCTAATTATAATGTAAATAGATTGGAGGAAGTGAACTGCTAAACTGATCTTTCAATTTACTTTTTGATGATTGATGACAATGGATATTCATGTTGAAGTGAAAAGTAATCATCAATCTTTAATGTTATTAAGAGAGAACTTTTACTTGAATTTGACAGTGGAAGTGAGAATACGTACAAAAAAAGTTCTGAAATTTTAATTCTAGAATTTAAGGTGTATAATGGTATAAACAGACAGAAAAGTTATTCAAATTTAGCTTACAAGTCTCATTTGAAACCTGTGAATTGTACTCCAACGTACAACTATGCAGAGGTAATCGCAGAAGTCTAATAGTAATTATTCATTTCCTTAGAACAAATTCGACCAAGCTAATCTCCAGAAGATTTTAACATTTTTTTTTATATATTTTATCTCCAGAAGATTCTAAGTTCAAGCTTTTCTTACTGGAAGCTGAGGAATCAAACCTTTCTCGGTTGTGTTTTATCAAAAATTTATGGCTAAAAGAAAATAAGGGGCACTTCAAGACCAAATCATCTGAGTTAAATAGAATATAAGAAACATTAACAGCACTTTGAAGACTACATAACAGCATAGTAATTAATGAAATGTCATACAAATAACACACAAACACCGAGTTATGTATTTCACAGAGACATGTTTTACAATAACCAGACCCAAGAATATATTCTACACTTGCCCAAATTCAGGAGGAAAAAGAAAAGCACAAGATATTGAAAAGCAACAAAGAAACCTTGAAGAAGAGTGTGGTTCAAATAAAGATCACTTGAGAACTGCCAAAAGGAATAAACACAAAAGCTTTGTCTACGAGCCACATAAAGATCACTTGAGAACTGCCAAAAGGAATAAACATAAAAGCTCTGTCAAGCCACACCAAATGAAAACATAACCATCCAAGTAAAACATCAATATGGCCATAACATACCAAGCATATAAACATGGCCAATTCATGAATTTGAAGCATTGCCTCCCATCTTCAAACAACTAGCTCTTCATGGACTCAAGGGTCGGAACACGACGGTATGAGGATTTTGTACCAAGATCGGATTGGATGGAAGATGGAGCAAGCAATACACTACTTGTAGATATTACAGGTAAGTTGTATCACTCAATTCAAGATCATGTTATATTGTTATTGCAGCCTACAAGTACTAATTCATAAACCAGTGTGATAAATGAACAAATATGTTGTTTCAAATAATGCCGAAAATATACACATACTTGGATACTGCAAGGCGTAAGACTTCGACATCATCATATTCATCACTGGATGACTTTCTGGTTTTAGGATTCAAGAAGGAAAATCTTAAGGTTCAGATTGACAACCATGGCAACCTCAAAGTTAGCGGAGAACGCCCTCTCAGCCCTTACAAGGAGAACCGATGGATTCAGTTTCGTAAAAATTTCCAAGTTCCAACAGACTGCAATGCCAGCGAGATACGAGCTAAGTTTGACAATGGCATCCTATTAATTGTCATGCCAAAGCTAATTAAAGTGCAAGATGTGATGCCTGAAGAAGAGCCAACAAATAATAAAAACAAAGTAGATCAAGCAAAACTGGAGGATAACAATAACACATTTGCTGATGATTCAAAGGTGACAGCCGAAGCAGCTGGAAAAGAGAAGGGTAAGTCGAAGGCAACAACTGAAACAAAACAGAAAGAGAAGAATGACTCAAGCAAGAACGACAAGGACAATTATCAAGGAAGTGATGAAGACAAACCTGTGGTCTCAATGGACTCTCGCTCTTCAAACACTAGCAAAGAAAGATGTTTGGAAAAGATCAAACATGTATATGAAAGAATGTGGTTTACGCAGGAGATGTCGAAGGCAAAGGTCGTTGTGAATGTTGTGGTACGAATTATAGTCCTTGCCGGTGTTGGATTCTACATTACTCAAAAGCTCGGGGGATCATCAGAATTACTTGAGACCGACAGAAGCATCTAAAACCAAAATTTAGATATGTTGTGCACATATAATGGGATGTGCAAGGTGTTATTTATCACATAATTAATAAAATGCATGCCCAAGTACATGATATTGTAAGCTGAATTTTAAATGCCAGGTTTTAATCATTTCTTGCGTGATACATACATTGTTAAGATAATCAAGGATTCATGATGATTCAGCAGAACTAGCAAGTTATAGCCTATTCAAGGCCAAGATTTCACAGGCTTCACAATTATGAATTGAACGTAAATGGCCTGTGAATTGTGCACGGTTAAGATTATGAACAAATGGGAAACGTTGATGTGTGAGAGTAACATGACTGTTTTGTTTGTTTTGGGTACAGGATAATCTCATCAAGGTTGCTCCACTCCCCAAGTCTATGAACAAGAACATTATGAACTTCTTACTTACAAAGCTAAGCCCAGAACATAATATTCCTAGAAAAAGAAATGTGCATGACATGAAAAAAGCTACCACTTCGTACTTGTGGCACATAAGTTGTTAATCTAATGTCTTATGGAAGAGAGTTCCTACTGCTTGCTGGAAGGATTTATATCAGCAGCGACCCATTTATTGTCGCTGAAAGGCAGCAAGGTGGCTCCCCCGGGAAACACCATATCTGGTTTGCGAGGGTAAACCACTACTCGTTTCTGTGAAGGTAAACTGTTAATCTCTGGGGGAGGTAATTTAGCACTTTTATCTGCAACTTCATGATCAGAGGATAGATCAGATTGTGAGGAAGGCGAGGAGATTCCATCTTGTGAAGATGAACCTTCAAGAAGTATGGGATCCCTTAACTGTGAGTATATAATAGGTTCTGTGGATGTTTTGCTTCTCTTGGGATAATCAAGCTCCGTCTCTCTGGGAGTTGAAGCAGAAGAGGAATCAAAATTGAGCTTTCCCTTATCCAAATGTTCGCCAAACATGACATTATCTTGTCCCTCTGCATAATGACGTTTTGCTGAATTAGTGTCGCTGGGCAAATTCATCTTTATAATTTCATCTTGATTACTTTCTTTACCTTCATCAGGAAAAAACAAAAAAATAGCATTAGTTTTGTATTCATTGTAATTCCAACATGGAGATGTATTATTGCACATCTCATACCCCAAAAGAAATTTTCATAAAAATGTGGAACAAGCACATACATATCTTTCTTATGGCGACAGATTAACTAAATATTCAAAAAACTAGTAAGCATTGGAAGAGACGTTGTTGTAGGCAAACGAAGATTACCTCAAGCATATAACCGTTATAACGACATTATGAATGGATGAATAACAGTATCCGTTTGAATAGGAAACGAGACAAGGCTTACCGCTATTGTCGCACCTTTCTGGAACTAAATTAGTTTTTGGCATTGATTTTACAATGTGAGGGTCTTCTTGTACTTCCCAGATAAAATGGGGGGCATGCCCAACTTGGCTTGACTTGCCTGATTACATAAATAGGACATTTCAAAACATTAAAGTGCGGTCCTTTCAATAGCCAACTAACAAGGACTGAATTTTTATCAAGCTTGACAAATATTATTGTGAAAGCATAATGACTACTCATTTTTTGGAAATGTCAATTTAGTAGATAAAACCACAAACAAATTTTGCCTATAAACAATCTGCTGATAACTTTCAATAAACAACAAACTTACGTGCTTTTAGTGCATGCCATGCAACTTTAGCAGCATTTTGTTCAGCTTGCTTCTTTACTCCAGCACAATCTCCAACAAATTTCTCACTACCTACTTCTACCGTTGAGATAAAGTTAGGAATATGAGATGGACCATCTACAACTGTCTTATAGATGGGCAACTCAAGACATTCTTTTTGTGCAAATTCCTGCAATATATTCTTGAAAACGGCTGGCTCCTCCTGAGAAACACACATGTGTAAACAAAGCTTGGCAAGAGCCCAACAGGCAACAAAAAACACAATTTGAAACAGAAGCATGACTGAAAAACTTGCCAATGTATTTCCATCTTTCGACAAAGACATCAAAGCAACTTTTGCAGCGGCATTTTCGGCTTCTCTTAGGGAATTGAAAAACTGTGGACCTTCAAATGTTTGCCCGTCAACTGTCACCTTTGCCTTGTGGCGAACAGCATGATCAGGCCCTTCACGGACACTATCATATGATGGCAGGCTTATGCTTCTCCTTTGTGCATAGTGCTGCAATTGACTCTTGAACAGTGATTCCAACCCTATTTACGAAAATTTGCACGAATCACTAAAACGGGAACATCCACAATATGCAACAAAATCGCTGCTCGAGCATTTCCTAATTAATGAGATGATACTAGTAATAGCTTCGTGACAAAGTGACACCACGATGCTTACAGGAAGGAACAACAAGTACCAGATAAATCCTTTGGTGAGACACCAGAGGAAGATTCATCAGAAGACCGTGGAGCTCCATCTTTCTTAGGAGTGCTAGCTTTGGTGAGAGAACTTCGACTTGAAGAACCTAAACAGTTATTCAATAATGTAATCAATGCAAGTTGATTATGACAATGGGCAATAGTTTCACAACTTCATGAATGTAACATACTATTACTAACATACAATTAGTCATGAATAACACCCAAAACCCTTAACAAGAAATACCCCCAAATTAAAAAAAGGAAAGAAAAAAATCCCTAGAAACCCCACAATTTTTTCACATGAAACCTACAAAGCTCACACTTTTCTAACATTAACCCTTTGAGTTCGCCCTAGAAACCCATCAATTCCCATCTTTTCAACATAAACTCCAGAAATTACCCTTCAAACACCCACTCAACTTATTCACACAAAACCAATAATTTCCTCTTCAAAACCTACAAAGGTTACATATTTTCCCTTAAAAACCAAAACCTACAAAACCCTTAACATACTATTACTAACATACTAAATTAGTCATGAATAACACCCAATTCTCCGCACATACCCACTAATGTGACCTTCAAGACCCACAAAGATCACATCTATTTCATATAAACAACTACAAATTACACCCGAAATCCCCCCTTACAAAACTCAAAAAACTCCCACCTTTCCATCACAAATTGCACCTCAAAATCCCCTACAAAACCAAAAAGATCCGACCTTTCTTTATTCCTTTCCACTCACCACAAGCACCGTCGTGGGCCTTGAAGAAGTGGTGGAAGGCGACCCTCGCGGCCTCGTTCTGGGCCTCCTTGGAGGTCCTACAAGGCTGGGAGGAGGAGGAGGAGGAGGAGGAGGAGAAGGAGAAGTTCTCCCCGACAACCACCGTCGCGTAGAAACTAGGGTTGTGGTCGGGACCTTGTCTGGTCGTCGTGTACTTGGGGATAACGTACAGTTCCTTCTGGCACATCTCCTGCAACCTCGACTTGTACATTTTCTCCCCTTCGAAATCAAAATCAAAATCAGAAGAAGAAGAAGAAAGTGGTTTTGTTTTTTTATTAGAGAACAGAAATAAGAAGATTTAGGGGGCGTTTCGAGGTCATCCAAACGTTTTAGGCTCCGGAAAATCTAAGATATTCCCCGTTCGCATCCTAGCGACATTTTTTGTATTGACTCAGAGAAGCTCGGTTGGTAGGGGTGAGCATTGGTCCGGACCCGGATTGGACCCGGACCGGACCGAAGACCGGACCGGTCAGGTTCGGTCCGGATCGAACCCGGACCGATCGGTCCGGTCCGGTCCAAAAACCCGGACCGGACCGAACTTTTGTGGGGATTTTTGGGTTTCGGTCCGGAACTGGACCGGACCGAAACCCGAATCGTTCCGGTGGGCCGGACCGGTTGGGACCGAACCCGGACCGAACCGGTCCGGTCCAAAAACCCAGACCGGACCGGAAGTTGCTCTCCCCTGTCGGTTGGTATTGTAGTGGCACAATTCCACGTTCACATAATATTTTTTTTGTTGATTTTGGGTATTGTCCTTGCGTGTAATTAAGTAGATTTGGGTCAAGGGCGCCCTCGGGTGGGGGCACGTGTCCCCCCCCCCCCCCCCCCCCTCGTCCAAAAAATTAATTAATTTTTTATTTTAGTGGAAGATTTATGTATTTTTGATTAATATGGGTGATAATTTTGATTATTGTGGGATCACTGTCTAATCATGCGTGCATTGTGTAATCACACTTCTATTATTCAATCACGCGTGCATTATGTAGTAACGCTTGCACTATGCATTCACGCGTGTACTGTGCAACAGATAACTCTATCTACTCCCAACTATAAATACATCTACATATCTCATTAACTTCTCACATATTCTTAAATTCTTCACTCTTATTAGCTTCTTATCTCAATGTCGGATAATAGTTCAAACTTCGCTCAATTCGACGATGACAACTGCAGTGAGACATTCGATCTGATGGACCGTGCTATTGATTTGGCCGATTGGGTTGTGTACGAACAGAGTACACGTCCTAGGCATCGTCGAAGGAGAACGACGAACCCAGATAGAGATCGTGAACTTGGTTACAGACACCTTACAGACGATTATTTTTCTGACAACCCGGTGTATTCTGATTCTCTTTTCAGGAGAAGATTTCAGATGTGAAAACATGTCTTTCTGCGCATTCACAATGTCGTTGAAGCATCTGATGTCTTCTTCCAACGAACACTGAATGCAACTGGTAGAATGAGCATTTCCGGATTACAAAAAACAACGGCAGCAATGCGAATGCTAGCCTATGACGTGGCAGCTGATGGGATCGTTGGGCACTTACGAATGAGTGCAGCAACATCTAGAAATGTCATCCTCAAATTCTGCGAATGTGTTATTAACAACTTCGGCCATGATATTTACGCCGACCAACTGCAAATGACTTGGCACGACTACTTTACGTTGGTGAGCAACGTGGGTTCTCAAGTATGATGGGGAGTATCGATTGTATGCACTGGGTTTGGAAAAACTGTCTGGCTACTTGGAAAGGACAACATCAAGGGCGTTCTGGGAGAGCAACCCTGATCTTTGAGGCGGTGCCATCGTACGACTTATGGATCTGACATTCCTTCTTCAGAATACCGGGTTCGGCCAATGACTTGAACGTCCTGCAACAATCTCCGATTTTCGATGACATACTAAATGATGTTCAATATGATATGGGATACTATCTTATTGACGATATTTATCCACAGTGGGCCGTCTTCATCCAATCCATCCTTCACCCTCAAACCCCGAAGCACAAGTTGTTGCTGAAGTGCACGAGGGAAGGCATGAAGATGTAGAACGCGCTTTCGGAGTGTTGCAAGCGAGGTGGGCGATTATCAAAAACTCGGCTCTTGCCTGGAGTAAGGACGTACTATCTAAAATAATGAAAATTTGCATCATCATGCATAACATGATTGAGGAGGACGAACGCGACTCTTATGCCAATTTTGGAGATATTCGCGAATTTATGGAAAATCGACCAGGAACTTCAGTTGAGGAAATATCACATTCGACCGATCGTATAACGGATATTCACGAGTTTTTTGTCAATCAAGATCGGGTGTGTGAGATGAATCAACATTTGGCTCTGAAAGGCGATTTAATCGAGCATATATGGCAACGCTACGGACGAGGAGCGGTTTAAAAATGGGTTAACGTAATTTTTAATGTACTATTTCAAAGTCCAGTTTATGTAAGATGTATTGTCGTTTCATAACTTTGAATGTAATATTTCTGATTTCAGTTTATGTAATATGTAACGTGGTTTCGTAATATTTAATAATAATTTCGTGATTTAATAGTAAAAGTTAAATATTTTTTAGTTAAAGTAATTAGAAGTAGTAATTAGAATTATATAAAATGTAATTTGTCAAATGTTGTGTAAGAATTAAAATTATTTAATTAAGAAATGATGTGGAGGAAAGAGAGTGTAGGGTGTGTGGGGTAGCTTGGGCGTGTTAAGACCATCCTTAACCGCGCCGGAAACTTTCCAGGCGCCAGTTTGCTCTCCCCTGCACGTAATTTGGGGATCAATCTGGGTAAAAAAAATGAAAAATCTTTAAAAAATGAAAAAAAATGAACAAATAAAAAACATATTTTCAGAAAAAAAATTAAAATATTTTTTTAAAACATTTTATAACATTTTTTAGTTATTAAAAAATAAAAATAACCAACGTGCCCCCCCTAGATCCCGTGCGGGCGGAAAAATGGCATGATTGCTGATGTGTCGGGCGGTTGGCTCATCTGCCCGATCGAGAAGGATGGCTTAAGGGTTTGTTTTGGTGGGTGGAGTGAGCTAACGTGACGGAGAGAGAAGCTGAGGTGGTGGAGAAAGGAAGCAGGACGTTCGGGGTAGCCGGAGTGCTATTATTTATGGTCTAACGGTGGACTAAAAACTCGTCCTGCCCCGTTTACACTCGTGATCCAAGTTTGCTTTCCACGCAATGTAAATGGTTCCACTTCATAATCGTGAGATTAAAATGAAACTACAAAACATATCGAATGAATGAGATTAAAATGAATTGTAAAATTAAACAAGTATTTGGGGTTACGTGGGTGCTTTGCTAGTTGCCACGATCGTGAGATAATAATAATAATAAAATCTCCGGTGCACTGCACGATGGGTTTTTTAATATTTTGTTTTGTTTTTAATTTGTTCATTGCAATGGGATCTATTTATATTTGGTATTAATTTTAATTAAGAAATATGATTGTATTGTTTTAAAATGAAAATATCTCGTAAAAATAATAATTTAAAAAAAAATCATAATCTTTTTGTCACCCATAAATTTGTAAAAAATATAAATAAATATTTTTTGTCTTTTCATGTTCTATCGGATAAATACTCATATTACTATATAGATATTGTATTTTTAAAATACTAGATTTTAAGTGATTAACTCAAACGACACAATTACCAAAGTTGAAATTACTATATTTAAAAAAAAAATCAACTTCCATTTTTTAGGGTTTTTATTTTTATAACTTCTAACTTCCCATGTCATTTTATTCTCATATTTTTCTTTTCAAGAGATTTTATTCTCTATTTTTTTATTTTCGAGAGATTTTATTTGTAAAATGTAAGAAATAGGTTGGAAGAAATAGAATAATTGATTTGACAACATGATCTTTTTATACAAATCATAGTTGGGAAAATGAAAGAAAAAAAGATTGTGGATAAATGTCGTCAAGTGGAAAAAGTGACGTAACTGAGAGAAAAAACTAAGATGATTTTTTTTTCCAAATATCTGCTTTGAATACTCTTAATGAATGGTTTTTTTGAAATATTTGGTAGATTAAATAAGGTTATACCATACTTGTAAATCTTGTCGGATCCGTTTACTGTGGTGTCTAATAGAGGTCTAACATTAACAGGATACTAGGTACATTTTCCACAATCATAACAAGAAAAAAGTGTTGTTTTATTAGAAAGGGAAAGGAGAGTAGAAATGATGTTTAACAGTATTATTAGGTTAGTGAACGGTGAGATTGATACAAACTGTAATGGATTAGTTTGAAGTTTGACTGCATTTTTTTCAAGATGCGTGTAAAATGTTTTGGAGTTTTTTTCCTATTTTTCCCGAACCTATGGGAATTTTATTTTTGATAAGCAAGTTGATAAAATTAATTTTTTTGTTGCTAATACCACAACAAAGACCCAAAAAAATTACATGTCGGTCTAGTTTTACTCTAGTATGGGTTTGAATACTTCAATAGAAAACATAGTAGTCATCATCATCATTTTCCGGTGTGTGTACATGTTTTGGAAAAATAATTTTTTTTTCTTTTCTTCTTAATCTTTGATGTACGGGGATTTTATTTTCGATAAGGAAGCTGATAACATTAATTAAAAACTTTGTTAATACCACAACAAAGATCCAAAAACAATTTTTTTTAAACATCAAAGCACTCTGATTATATGATTGATTCCTGTGACAATTGGTTGGTCGAGTTTCACTCTAGTAGGGGATACAACCCAAAGAAAATGTGATAGAAGTCAAATGACAATTTTCATGCAAGAAGAGAATCATTGGACGTGATGGCCAATTTTTAGGTGGTCCATCGGGACCGTCCGGATCCCACGAGTGAATAGAAAGTTGAATCTATATTGGATCTCACGGTCTAATTCAATTTCAGGTCGACGAAAACCGAGTCCACCATGAATTGAACCTGGTCCGACCATTAGTCCGATCATTTTATACCAAACACAGAAGCTTGACTACTAGATTAGTGGGATTCTTAAAACTCAATGGTCAACCGGATTTGGTCTAATGATACACGTTCAGGTAGACCCTAGGTAATGTTATAATTTACTTGAATCTTTTACACCCTATTTGAATTGATAAAAGTGTAGCTTTTCAAGTTCTGACTTCAGTAATTTTATAACTTAATAGTGTGTTTTCGCCGGAAGATTTCGGTCGTGTCGATCGATATTTGCTCTCCGGCCAACCAACACGAGATATGCAAGACAACAAACTCGCATAAAGTAGCAGTAAGTTAGTCGATGCTAATTCCTCAGACATTGTATAGCACAATTCACAAACACAAAACAAAAATTCATGCTCACGTTCACAAAATGAGTTTACATGTGAAAGAACCTGAAAACTAAGAAAGACATATATAAGTAGTATACACCCAAAGATTCAAAAGTTGACTCGACTTCCAAACAGATGAAAGAAACAACGACATATCAAGTAATGCTCAAAACATTCACAACTTGGTTTCACTCACAAAAGCATGCATAAACAAACTCAAACTCATGTTATTCAAAATTAATGCTCTCTGTTTCCGGTTTGTCGAGAATTTGTTTGCTCTTTGCTTCTTCGATCAACTTGAGAATGTCAGCTTTCTTTGCTTGCAGTTTTTCAATCTTGGCATCGATCTTTTCTAGTTTCTTTTGGAGCTTTCCTACGTCGTCGGTTTCTTCTTTATCTTCCGCCTTTTTCTTTTTCTTCTTATTCTTCTTGTCCTTCTCATCGTCTTCTGACTTCTCCTTCTTTCCTTCTTCACCTTCATCGTAATTTGACTTCTCCTTTCCTTTCTTGGTTTTCTCATTTTCAGCATTTTCTTCAACTATAGGTTTGAGTACCTCAGGTGCACCAACTTCTTCTATATCGATTTCCCTCGTCTTGTTTTCATCTAGCAAATCCTCTTTGTGCTTCTCACTTTCACCCTTCACTTGGAATTTTTCTTCTTTATCCTTCTTCTTTGCTTTCATTACGTCTTTTTTACTCTTCTTCTCTTTTTTCTCGTCTTTTGCATATGTTTCTTTTAGCTTTGAGTCTTGGATTTTGTCGTCTTTTTTCTTCGCCTTATCATCGGCATCCTTCTTTTCCTTTTCTTTTTTCTCGTTATCTCTATGTTTCTCTCCATCATTCTCATCCTTTGCGCCTTCATTTTTCTCAGTCTTCTTCTTCTTGTTTCTATTCTTCCTTTTCTTCTCCTTGGTGCTTGCCTTCTCCTCGTGATCCTCGATTTTTTCATCCTTGTTCTTTTTCTCATCAATTCTGTCTCCTATATCGTCCCTTTTAACTTTGTCATCCTTTGGCTCATCGTCTTTAACCTTTTTCTTCTTGTTCTTTTTCTTCTCCTTGGGCTTTTTCTCATCATTTATGTCTCCTATATCGTCGCTTTTAACTTCGTCTTTAAACCTTTTAATTTCAACTTTGCTTTCACCCATCTTCCGTTCCTCGTGCTTCTTCTTTGTATCTTTTTTCTTCTCTTCTAAATCATCATTCTCGTCCTTTGTTTTCTCTTCCTCGAGCTTTATGTCTTTGTCTTTCTTCTTTTTCTTCTTATTTATCTTGCTTTTGCCTTCATTTTGTTTTTCTTTAGGATGTTCGTCGACATCGCTCTTTTTCTTCTCCTTTTCTTTCTCTTTATACTCCTTCTTCACACTCTCACTTTTGTTTTCATCTTCGTCAACATGCTCGTCTTTGCGCTTCTTCTTGGGCTTGTCTTTCTTTGCAACCGTCTTCTTCACCTTAATGTCTACTTCGGTCTTCTCCTCTTTGTTTGTATCGGGCTCGACTTCCTTGCTCTTTTCTTTCAAATGAACCTTTTCAAGAACTTGTTCTTCCTTTGCTGATGAATTGCCTTTTTCTTCCATTTCAAAGGATTTGATTTTCCTTCAATCAAGTTCATGAAGATATCAATGAATAACTTAAAACTCAATGCAGAATTGCAGATACATTAAAAACACTAATACCTCATATTTATGATGACAAACTCGAACAATTACATCTAATATTTTGACAAATCTAGAGGAATATTAAAAAGCAATATTGTTGTTCAAAACATGTTGCAATGACAACCTTACGTTTGTGCTTCGAATGAGTTTATCGTTCGATAATAATAGGATGTTTAATGGAAATACTACGACGGGATGCTATAAACAAATGCAAATTCCACAAGCAAATTGAGATGATAATTAAGGCAGATCGATAACAAACTCATCCAATCCAATGTTCATCGATTTAAA
Organism: Triglochin maritima; assembly: GCA_963682175.1. Lineage (NCBI taxonomy): Eukaryota > Viridiplantae > Streptophyta > Magnoliopsida > Alismatales > Juncaginaceae > Triglochin > Triglochin maritima. The sequence continues at coordinate 32,224,127 of OY821789.1, forward strand.
GTTTAAACAAGCATCACCACCCAACAAAATTAGACAGCCTGAACAATTTGACAGTGATTGGGTAAGAGCAGAAAGAATTTATGAGGTGAAGCAATCTTTTCTACATATACAAGCATACAACTTCTGAAACAGCTCGAAACTAGCAATCAATGCTGACATGTTCGACAAAATAAGCGAAGTTCTTATATAGAACTCAAAACCCAGTAAGTTATAATCAGTACAGACTGAAGTTGATTGAAAATGGATTGTGATATGGTGAAAGTTTAAAAAATAACACAACAGACTAATTCCCTATTCGGATATAAAAAGGTAAAAAGAAAATCCAGAAACTTGCTATCTACAGAGATCAAATCCTGAGACAGAACAAAAGATCCTAAACAAGACCCACTTGCTAATTAATCTCATGAGACATTAACTAAAATTCTAAAATTTTATGATATCGGAAGATCATCGCTCCCCATTTTACATAAAATATTTATGGCTCCTACACGAGACTCGAAACACAAACATATCTAGAAATATCACATCTTGATAGGGTTACTAGACCATGCACTTGCTGATTTTATGAGATGTTCATTTAGAAATCTTCCCCCTAGTCTCTATTTTGATTCTTCTCACATATAAAGATCAAATTTGAGAAGAAAAGAAGAAAAATTCTAAGCAAGACAAAATTGGTGACATGATCAAGTAATAGATATAAAACTGTTCCTTTTTACCATAACAAAACAGAAACTTGTTGACCATAAAGATCAAATTTAGATGGAAACCAAAGATCCAAGCAAGACCCAATTGCTAATCTTGTAAGAAATTGAAGACAAACCCATTGTTCTTTACTCAACCAATAGATGAGACCCATTTGATGATGTGATTAGAGATCCAACAAAATCAACTCAATTGGACAGCATACGACCAAAAAACACATTTTGTGACCCAAAAAGATCAAATTTTGAGAGGAAGAACAATATTACAAGGAAGACCCAATTGTTAATCTAATGAGAGATTGAGGAAAAACCTGAAATTCAGATGGAAAATGTCCTCTAAATCATTGCATGTTTGTTTTAACGGGAAAATACAAGTCTTTGGTTGGTTCATTCTAGAAGTGGGGTGTACGTGGGTCCCACCACCAAATCTAAATGATAATTAAGTTTACTTCATTGCATCTGTGCCCTCTAATTTTACTGAATTGCTAAACATCGCCCCAAAATTACTTAAATCGCCCCTTGAAATTACCATTTTGCCCTTCTCTCATTTCTACTGCTATAACGCGACATTTTACCCTCCTATCACACATCTCTCTTCATATTCCTCTTATAATCATAAAAAATAATGTTTTGGAGGTCAGTAATGAACCAACGGACGCCCCAGTGTACTCGAATCTGGTAAAACATCTAACATCTTTTTAATAAAAAAATAATAAAAAATAATAAAAAATTACGGGCGTCTGACGGAGCCGCCCCCACGTAGGAGGGGGCGTCTGGCTAAGACGCCTTCCCCATGGGGGCGGCGTTTTACCCAGACGCCTTACCCATCGGGGAGGCGTTTTACCCAGACGTTCCGCCCTTGGGACAGGCGTCTGTGTAAGACGCCTCCTCCATGGGGGAGGCGTCTTAGCCAGACGCCCCCTCCTACGTGGGGGCGGCTCCGTCAGACGCCCGTAATTTTTTATTAATTTTTAAAAAAATAATTGATTATAAATTTAGATAATTGTTAAATTAATTAATAAGTTAATAATTACTATATTCGGATGACCGATACCTCTTCGGTACACCGAAAATTCAAAAATTTCCAGATCCAACAATTTCAAAATCCAAAAAATTTCCAGGGGGCGCTGCCCCCTTGCCACCCCTGCCACCTCACCGGCGAGGTGGAATGCCGCTCGCTCACCGGGGAGCGAGACCCCCGAACGACCTGTCGAGGTGGTATTTGTAAGTCATGATGTTTTACCACCGGGGGATTTGGAACTTTAAAAATGTTGGATCTGGAATTTTTTTGAATCTTCATCACTTGCAAAAAAACTCATTGTAATCCGACCGGTTACCACCGAAAATTTGCAAAGAAACGTCAAATAATTTGAGATAACACACCGTATAATTTTAATTTGACAAAAAACATTAAAAAAAACGGGACGTCTGGCTAAGACGCCTGTACCATCGTGGAGGCGTCTGGCTAAGATTTATCTTGAATTTATAATAGTCTTTAGATTTATATGGTGCCTTTTGTACCCTTTCTAGTAGGGGTGTAATCGATTTCTAAACGAGCGATCCGAGTCTGCTCAAGATCGGCTCGTTAAGTGTTTCGAGCGGAAAATTCTGCTTGTGCTCGGTTCGATCTGCTCGCGAGCGGCTCGTTAACCTAAACCTTTTTTTTGGTATTGAATTCCTAATAATGTTGTCCTAATAAGTAAATTATAAAATTACTTAAGACAAATATAATAATAGTTACTAACACAATCTTAAAATTAACACCTAAAATAAAACACAATCTTATAAATTATACGACAACATTAACATCTTATAAATAAGATTATACACTTGGATCAAACAAAATCAACACAATATTAAAATCAAACACAATCTTCTAAATTGTAGGACAACTCACAACATCAACATCTTATAAATAAGATCATCTACCTGACCCAAACCTTAATTTATTTGAACTTTTGGTGTAGAAAAGAATGAGAAAAAAAATAATGAAAAAAATGAAAAGTTTAGTACTAATATGGTTTTGATTCTAATGAGTATTTTGGTTTGGTTTGTTAAATGGATTGTTGGGTTTGGTAAATTAGTTTATTTAATGAGTTTAACACTTTACCGATCGAGTAATTGGATAGAATATTCAGGTTAATCAAATAATTGGATATAGTAATCAGGTTTCGAGCGATAATTGAGCGATCATCGAGCGAGTATCGAGCGAGCGGGGTCTGCTCGTGCTCGGCTCGTCACTAACTGATCCGAGCAATTTCGAGCAAAATCAGAGCAAAATCGAGCGAACATCGAGCGATCTATCGATCCCGAGCAGAACTTTCTAGTCTGGTATAGTCTTAGTCTAGTATGTGTTTAATTCCAAAAATTGTGATATCTAATAGGCCCTTTCCTTAAGAAACTATTTTTTTAATAAGTGATAAGTCCACTATTTAAAATTGTAATGTTAAGTCTTAAGTTCTGTACGATAGAAATTGTTATTTAAATTTATGTTATTTGATTTAACTTAACTTGGTATGTTTGATTCTATATTGGAGTTTTACTTTATTTCTTTGAAGTTTGAAATATGCAAGGTATTTATACAGGTACAAGTTTTAGATTTTTTCCCCATATATTTTCATGAAACCAGAAATTGCGAAGACCCAAATTAACTCTAGAAATTTTGATTTACCTCGTAACCTTCCATTCTCTACTATTAATAAAAAATCATTCCTACTATTTTAATCCATCTATATCATCAATGAAAATAACATAATCAAATTTAACGAGTGATGACATGGTTGATTCATGTCTCCAAACCATTACAATCAATTCATTCTAACTTTGTTCTCATCAATATATACAAGAAGTTAATTTATGACATGTTTCATTCAGATTCCATCAAAATTGTTTGTGATTTTAAATAGCTAAATTGTATGTTTAATATAGGTATTATTTTAAAAAGAAAATTTAATTATTAACAAAAAAAGTTTATCTATCTGTTGGATGCATATTTGTCACATTTATACACAAAAATAATGTAAAATGTTAGATAATCGACTATACAATTATAATTAAATAAAATTTACGATATATATCTTAGTTAATTTTAAGATAATTCCACTTAGCTAAAAACCATATAAGTTTGTTTTGGTTTGATGTAAAATAAAATTATAGTAATAATGATATTAAACAAATTAAATTTTAATTAAATACATATGAAATATATTTAGCCAGTCAACTATAAAACTAGAATTTTTCACATAATTTTCATAAAATGCAGATATTTTCTATTAAAAAATTGAATTATTAATATATTTCATATATTTATTACATCAAATATATGTATTGTATTGTATAAAACAATATAAAAATGTTTATTGATTATATTAAAATACATGTATATTTTATATTAAATGATTAACACAATATGGTTTTTTGTGTGGTTCTCCTTCAAGCAACATTTTTGTGTGTTTCCGTGGCAAGTAGACAAAGAATCCTTCATAAATCGGCTTAAATGTGTCGTGAAGCTTAACTACATATGTGTCGACATTATATGTTGTTGCGTTGAAATTAGTTTTTCATTCGAGGAAATATGAAAATTGGAGTGTTCGAAACTAATTTAAAGATTCGCAGGTGTTCCCACGTAATTCCCAGGAATACGTGAGTAAAGTTACAAACATTTCAGAGTGTATCCAAGTTAAAAAAAGCAATTATACTTAATATGTTATAAAATAAATATACATGGAACAAAGAAGATAAAAGATTTGGGGGAGAATATTTGTAGTATTTCATCATCACCAAAAGTATTCTCATGGTCTTACAATGATCTCCTATTTATAGGTTATAGGAGGCAAATGAAAGGGTGTATGTTACAAGAGTAATGAGAATGTGAGAGGTTGATGAAGTTATGAGAGAAAAAGGTGAAACATCCATGATGTTTCACAACACTCCCCCTTGGATCTTCACATTTATACGCTAGAGATGTTGTCCCGTTAAAAACCTTATCAAGAAAAACCCGATGGGATAAAAACTTGCTGAAGAAAAAAAATGCAGCGCGTATGATGCTCCCCCTCACTTCAACATATATTCTTCAAACGACAAACATCAAATTTAAAGACAAGCTTCTTAAAGACTTTGGTGGCCAATGACTTTGGAAATAAATCCGCCAAATTCTCGCTTGATTGGATCTGATCAGTTGTCACTTGATTGTTCTGCCTCATTAAAAACTTTGCCATGTAAAATCCTGTGGGACAAAAACTTGGTGAATGAAAAAAGAGTGCACCGTATAATTCTCCCCTTCAATTCAACATACGTTTATAATACTCCCTTAGATAATATGTGTTATGTTTATGTCTCGTTAAAAACCTTGCTACAAAATCCTGTGGGAAAAAAGTAGCTAAGGAAAAGAGTGCATCACATACGCTAACAAAATTGCATAAGTTGCCTCATTAAAAACATTTAACCAATAAAATATTTTAGGACAAAAATTGGAAAAAGGGAAAAAGATTGCAACTACAAGCCTCCCGAGCTTTATCCTTCAGGGATATCCGTCCTTCAGGGACGATAAATACAAATCTGCTTCCCCTTATTCGTAGTTTACCAAACTTACGAATATATTTTACGAAGTCCTTAAACACAAAATTGCATGAGGATTCAATAAACAAATACATGATAGTTTAACGGATTTAATGAATATTTACTATATTTCACTTAGATAATAAGATTGTGAAATATGTTTGCGTAATTTTTCTCAAATAATATGCTTGGAGTAATACAAATTGTGGTAACTTTTGATATGAATATATTACCGCAAAAGATATTACTTATGGACAAATTAAAGATGTCTCATAATTATATTGATGTCCTAACGATACGAGAATGTAAGAATCAATAATTGATTCACCAACTTGCATAAAATTGTAATGACTCCACGCAATGACACCAAAATTTTGTGATAGTAATTGATGTAGATCAGACATATAAGAAACATTGCTAACGTAAATCTTTATCGTATGACTAGAAATTGGTAGATCCTTGAACGTCATCTAAATGTTTTCAGATGAACATTATGCTTAGATAAAACATTTACTGTGAACCTTATTAGGTTTCAAGTTATAAGAAAATGTTCATGACATTTTGATAATGAACTTCAGGTCCTATTACAATTGGATCTTTGTTGATATACAATAGATGTCCTTTCTTAGTGTCATTTCAATGTGAGTATTAAGTAGAATATATTTTTTTCTACAATATTCACTTTCTACAATTGAATCATTGTACAAATTCTCTTCCAGAGAATGTTCGAACTTCAGGTCGAAAAATAATTGAGTTTTCTCTGGTCATTTATTCCAAAAATTGTCCATTAAATATTTCATGAGTTTTCAAAAACTCTGATGGAGGTCCTATGACATCAAGCATGTTATAAATATAATAAATAACAGTAACTTTTGTTATTGGATGAAACATATGGACGACTAAGATCAACTTCGCATCAATCTTCATGATGACTTTGATTGAAGAGGTTATATGCACACTCTTACTTGTTTCTTCATATAGCGATCTTTTCAAAAATTGTATAGTGCATCTTTTGATTCTTGTCATCATATAATATATTTTGTCATATTAGTCCTTCAGGGACTCTCATATAAGTACCAATATTAAGTGACTTATAAAATTTTAAAGTCACAACATATCTTATATGCACATCATATTGATTATGTAACATAACTTATTATCAATATTACGAGAGAATGAGTAACATCACGATGGATGTTGGGTCCTGCGAATACCCTTATATTACTTCTCGCTTTATAATGTATCACATGTTTTTCTGATTTCTATTTTTATCCTTCAATGATATAATTTCAGAAATTAGGACTACAAGTCCAAATAGTATATTTATTCAGCGAGTTTATTATATATTGTTCGTCTTCTTTTGTTTATATCAAATACGAATGCTTCTGGCATTCTTATAATATCATAGGTTTTGGATCCATTTTTCTTTTTTTGAGATAGTATGCTGTTAAGAAGGCGAATGAATTGTCGACAATAATTTTAATAATTATTTAATATCTCTCGTGTCAGCATATATAGTTGATTGCAAGTTTTACATCAATAATAATCAAATCCTCATCGTTTCCCAAAACTTTAGGATTTGACCGTTCTGTATCCCCGTAATTTCTTTAATCTTTTGTTCAGCAGCTGCATTTATTTTTACAGGTTTATAGTCTTTAGGAATAACCTCTTCAGGAGGTGCAATGAGAGTGACTAACTTTTATTTCATTTCCACAAATAATGTATGTTATGGTCCACGCTTCTGCCGTTGGTTGAGCTCAAATATATTTTATCATATATGTGGAGATCTCCCCTTATATTATGTGGTTTATGTCTAGTAATATAAGGCGTGATCACTCTTTTGTGATCAATACAAATGTATGACAATTACTTGCTAGATATTGCAAGATAATGATTTTATGAACTTCATGTTCAATCATAATTGTACGTATATTCTCTTATGAACTTCAGGTTCAATATAATACATTTTCTTGACATTCTTTAAGCTTCTAGCTTCTCCCCGTAATGCCAGAAAATGTATATCATATATATATATGATTATTGGATTGGACAATAAAACTTAGCCCTTTAGGAGCTTTAAATCGCAGGAGGGAAACAATTTATTCATTATTGTACAAGTAAAGTAAGGGAAGATTCATAACATGATGTATATCAACCATAAAAATTAATGAATAATATTAGCAGGTATATATGCACATTAATGTATCATGTATAAATTTTAAGATCCCATAATGATCAATATTGAGAGATATTTTAAAAACAGAGGGACTCTCATTTTATTGTGCAAATCGGTTGACAAATTTAACCTCATTTGAACGTAATAGAAGTCAACAAAATTATTTAAAGCTTCACCAAAACAATACAAATGATGACACCCATAATTAATATAAGAGATGATTTTATTTAGGCACTTCTGGGCATGTTTCGTCTCGTTGATGTCATCTTTATTTCATATTTATTTGCACAAAATTTAGTCCACTGCTTATGTTATTGCTTTCACGATACTTTGTAGTGAGTGCTTCTGGCACACACAAAAAAGGTAAAAAAAGTATCATGATTCTCCAACTCTCATGACCTTCAATCATCGGTGATGCATAACCCAAAAGAGTATTGAGTCATTAATTTGTAAAGTGATCAATAATATATTTTTTTCTTTTACTACTAATCTCTATATATCTATGAACTTCTGGTCATAGGGTTTGATTTAGAGATCGACGTGCATTTTTACTCAATTAGCTAATTGCACGTCGTTTAGATGGTCATATGAATCCTTCACGGATTATCATAAAATTTCATAACCCTCTTTAAATGAATGATCTCTAAATCTTTGTATAGTAGCATTTTATGAATATTAAGATATTCACCTTCTGGGCAAATGCATATCATTTTTAATAACAATGATCACTTTGTAACATGGTGATTCAAATTCCACTATACTGTAGCACATTGTACTATATATATACATCTATCAAGATGGATATTATGTGCCCACGAGATGAATGCTCGTATTGGTGTTGAATGATCATGTGATGCATCAAAATTAATAAGTATTAATCACATGCTTGAACCACTTTATAAATACTCTTTTAATCAACATGATACTAAGAATTCATATAACTTATACTAAGCAAGTGAATCAATACAAAGTTGTATGAGATATATATCATTCAATTTTAGAAGCACTACTAAATATGTAACTATTTCTTTTCATGCTTCATTTGATCGAGAATTCATGAAATTTGGATCAATAACTCGATATTTTGTCCAACCAAAAAACAGACATGAGATTAAATCATAATACTTTTAAAATCATTTTAACAAATAGGATAGCAAAAGAAAATCACAACCTCCATTTTATCTTGATTTGATGCTTTTTTTTCTAGTCATTGATATTTAAAAGGCAATGAGTCAGGTTCAACGTCCATAATCCATGATAAGACGTCATTCTTATCCATGATGTCAAGTATAGAGTTAAAAGTCATAACTTACAAGCATCAAAGCATAATTGGTACATACATGCAACTTATTACCTTCTTCTTTTTTTCTTCTATCGGTGCATACTAAATTAAACATCTCAAAACGGAATATATTATAATGTACTTGAATTATATGATAAACAAAAGTGCATATTAACAATTCCAAAAGCAACATATATTGATTGTATATATGTAGTCTCATTTATTTTATATATATACAAAATTGTCATGATATATTCTATGCACCATGTAGGTAAATTAATTACCTTGTGATGAACAAATACACATTCAAGATGTAAGTAAAATATCCATATATGTCTTTTAGATAGAAATTATGCATATCAACATATTAGCATGTAAATTATTAATATCTAGAAGAATCTCATCGTAACTGAATAAAAATCACAAGTATGGAAATATATTGGACTAATGAAAGTACTAACCAATATAAAATATTTTCTCACCAAAAAAAATTAATATTATAACCAATGTTAAACCATGACATTAGATTTTATTTTATTTTGTCTTTTGAACATAATTTGTTGGGTAAAAAACAACAATTATTGACTGATGCATCATTGTATCATAGCACGTGGCAGAATAACTAATAAAAAAATCATGAGTTTAAAAATTATTTGTTGTGCAAGATTTAAATTAAGAACTAAATAATGGTTCCCCTCCAACATAAGCACATTAATATATTCACAAAAATAACAAAATAAATATTCAAAAAATCATATAATCATGTCACAAAAGATCTTATAAATCCTGATTTTTGTTGTTGTTGTAAAGCACTAAGATATACCATTGTCCAAGATTCACACGTCCAAAAATATTTTTTATCTATTTCATTTTTAGAGTATACATATACAACCCTCAATTGATTGAAAATGATTTCTTTATTAATCATGCAAGATGAAATCACTTTTCTAACCATTTTTTTATGATCAAAACAAACAATTTTTGACAGATAAACAGAAGAAATTATGTATGTCACATTGGGAATCAAAACATGAATTTGTTACCTTGAGACGTGAGTGACACCAAAGGTTTTAGCCGGTAGTAGAACTTTCGTGCTGATAACGTGTTATAAAATAAATATACATGGAACAAAAAAGATAAAAGATTTGGGGAAGAATATTTGTAGTATTTCATCATCATCAAAAGTATTCTCATGGTCTTACAATGATCTCCTATTTATAGGCTATATGAGGCAAATAAAATGGTGTATGTTACAAGAGTAATGAGAATGTGAGAGGTAGATGAAGTTATGAGAGGAGAATGTGAAACATCCATGATGTTCACAACATAATAACCTTACTTAAGAATTATCTTTTAAAAAATAACATAAGAATTTGGATGAGAATAACAGATAAGTTTAGTTTCAACTTCAAAGCGTGTGGACTCAAGTCATGCCCCACCTCCACATTTTAAACTTACCTCTTTTTGCATTCACAGCCTCTCATTTTGTTAAATTAGATAGCTTTCTTAACTTCATTAATACTTCCGGCCATGAAAAATATGGCATTCGTCTTACATCTTCAATAGATATATTCAATGTATTGTACCTACATAATCATATTATATTTTACTAAGAGACGTTGGAAATTTTTGTAATTGATACAAATACATTAGACATTTTGTTAAATTTATTTTTCGATCAAATTGATTTTATGCTTAGGGTGTGATTGGTTTGCAGGAAACTAGCATGGAAGTGGGGAAACTGAACTTCCAGAATAATTTTTTTGTGATTGGTTTGTAGGAAATTTTAATGAAATTCTAAATGTCTAGTTCGAAGAGTTTCACAGTTTTATAAATTTGTACTTTGAGATGACTCCCTCAACTTTCACTCCAAAGTAAAGAAAAATAATGTAATTAGAGTTCTAAAAGTTCTTTAACTTTCTCCAAACCAATCACACTCTTACAAAATTATAAGATTGTGGAAATCTTGGAACTTGATTTTCACAACTTTATTAATTTTTCCTACAAACCAATCTATAGAATTCGTTCTAGAAGTTCATTTTCCTTACTTTCATGTTATTTTCTTACAAACCAATTAGATCCCAAGAAAACAAGGAAAATAACATATTTTCTGAAATCATTAACACGTAACAACATAAGGAAACAACCTTGAAACCTATACGGAGTTCGAGTACAAAATTCATGGAAAAATTACAACGATTACCAAAACATCAAAAACGAAAGGGATGTTTCAGCAATTTCCCCCAAAAGGCCACCACCTTTTCGCTGTCGTTTTCTTTACTCTCTCTTTCTTTTCTCTCTCTGGAATTCAAACCCTAAATTCTCGATCCTTTAATCCAACGTTACAATCCCAAATCGAATCCGTTTCCATCAAATTCCCATTCGTAACTGGCCTTCGGAGCTTCGGGAAACTTTTTAGGGGGAAATTCAGTCAATTTCTCCGACATGAACAATCTTCTCACGGTGAGTGAGCTGTTTTTCCCCTAAAGATTCCATTTTTATGAAGTTTTGAGTTATTGGGTCGTGTTTTAGTATGGTTTTGGGTGGAATTAGTCGAGAAAGGTGTGATCTTTGATTTCCATTTGGTGGTTTCAAGAGGTAGGTTGGCATTTGGAGGTGAAAAGGTGTAGTAAAATTAGTTAATGGTAGTATGAAAGATTTTTTTTATGGATTTGGAGGTTTTGGGTCTTGTTTTAGGATGGTTTTGGGAGGAACTAGTTGAGAAAGGTGTGATGTTTGAGTGTCATTTGATGATTTGGAGAGTTAGATTGGCATTTGGAAGTGGAAAGGTGTAGTGAAATTAGTTAACGGTAGTATGAAAGATTACTTTTTTATGGATTTGGAGATTTTGGGTCTTGTTTTGGGATATTTATTGGTGGAATTAGTGGAGAAAGGTGTGATCTTGAGATGTCATTTGGTGGTTTGAGGTGCATTGGCATTTGGAGGTGGGAAGCTGTGGTGAAATTAGTTGATAAAAGATTCCATTTTCTTGGAGTTTAGAGTTGGGTCTTGTTTGAGAATGATTTTGGGTGGAATTAGTAGAGAAAGGTGTGATATTTGGGGTGTCATTTTGTGGTTTGGGGAGTTAGATAGGAATGTGAGAAGCTGACTTGAGTTATCCTTTAGTTACGTGTTCCTGAAAGATTCCATTTGCATAGATGTTTTAGTTCTTGGGTGTTATTTTAGATGGGTTTGGGTTCGGCTAGTTGAGAAGTGTGATCGTTTGATGGCTTGGTGGAGAAGATTAGGATTTGGGTTTGAGAAGCTATGGTGAATTTGGTTTATGTTTCCTTCAAAGATTCCTTTTTTTGTAGTTTTTAGTTGGAACTCGTTTAGTTTGGTTATAGGTTCAACTCTATGTCAATGGTGTGATTTATTGGTGGCTTATTGTGGAATATTTTAGGTTGTTGGGTCTTATTAGGTGGACTTTTGGTTTAATTAATCTGAAAAGGTTGTGATCTTTTGGTGGTCCAAGGAGAATTAACACGTGTATATGAGAAGCTGTAGTTTATTTGACGAGATTACTTGAGATCTGTTGTCAAAGTTCTTTTTGTTCCATCATCTAGTAATTCGTTTTGAATAATATTTGAAAATTTTCATTTTGTCGTGGTATGACATGCCACTTTTGTCTATGGTTCCTAGCTACACAACATTAATTAAACTCCTCCCATTTTACCCTAATATTTTCAGGATTCTTTTGAGCTCCCTCGAAATGGGGATACAAGGGATAATGACATCGAAATGGGAAGAGACCCTGCAAGGAATAATGCAGAAATTGCATTGGAAGGGTTCTTTAAGCAGGTGGGTATTGTCCCCAAAAAAAATGTGGTTTGTTAAGTTTTTGCTGCTTCTATACTTCTGTTTTCTGCTATAACTTGTTCACTAATTTGGTGGGCCGTCGTTCCCATACAGGTCAATGGCATTGAGAAACAAATTGATACGCTTTCTAAGCTGTTAAGGAAACTTCAGGTGGCCATTTTTCTCCTGCTACTTTATGGTATCCATATGCATTCCTTTGTCTTTTCTCACTTATCTTGGGTACACGTCCAGGGTGCTAATGAGGAGTATAAAGCACTTACTAAAGCATCTGCCATGAAAGGTAGCTCGTTTCAGCATCTTGCAAGTGGCCGAATTTGCTTTGCTAGTCTTGGATGCTTGCACTTTTGATCCATACATGTATTATTTGATTTCTCTGGTCACAGCAATCAGACAGCGGATGGCAAAAGATATTGATGAAGTTGGGAAAGTAGCAGTTACTGCTAAGACAAAAATTGAGGATCTAGACAAAGATGTAAATTTCTGCTTTCCCCCTTCCTTTTTTTTTCTTTTCTTACGCTCTCCATCTACATTATATAAGATGTCTGCTAGCAGTCATGGGACCTTATAAAAACATTTTAACCAAAAGATTATTCATACTTTTTGCACCTCAGCAATATTGACGTCATTTTTTTGTAATATCCAGAATGTTGTTAACAGACAGAAGCCAGGATGTGGAAAGGGATCCGGAGTAGATCGATCGAGAACTGCAACAACTGTGTAATCTCCTTTTTTATCATGTCACTTGACTTCACATCCGATCTTAAATTGTCAAGGGAAAATTTCACAAGTAATGAAAAAATAGAGAAGTTTCTCATTTGTCGCCCTTTATATACTTGCAGGGCATTGAAGAAGAAATACCAAGAGAAGATGTCTGAGTTTCAGGTACAATTTAGTTATCCTTAATGATGTAATACCAGTAAAGGAAGGAAAAGGAATGATATTGCTTTGTTCAGTTCTTGTGTATATCTACCTACATGGTCTTGGAACATGGAACACCCTGCAGCAAATTATTCAGCTCATATCATTTTTATCATTTTATGTTCTCATTGTCTATCTTGATTAGAATTCAGTTTCTTTCATTTATGTTTTTCTCACAACCCATTAGCCGAGAATGTGGTCTTGTCGCAACTCTATAATACGACAGGAAGCAGATATGGGTATGAAGTTGGCATCTCATTAAGGCCTATAGGGATCACTGTTATTAAGCAATCTGCACTACTTTAGTTCCACTCCCATCTTTTTAGGGATTGCTCGATGAAGTGTAGGTGTTATGATGAAAATAATATAAATGTTGAATGTTTGCTCGATAATTAAATAAAGGGAATTCTGTTCTCTCTCCTTTTTTGGAAGTGCCCCTGTGATTGCAAGCAACCACCTATTTTGGAATATTGACTTCTATTTCTTATTTATTGGATATGTAATAAATAATTTGCTTTTCAGATGTTAAGAGATACAATTCATGGAGATCATCGAGAACTTGTCGAGAGAAGGGTTTTTACAGGTCAATAGAATTATCATATTCTGGCTTATGCTGGCTTATGCCAATTTATTTTCTGAAAGACATTTATGACTGACATACTGACTGTTGTACTTATTCTGTTGTATCTTTTCATGTGAAGTAACGGGTAATCGTGCTGATGAAGAGGTAATCTCTCAATTAAAGCCATCACAATTTCAATCTATATCTGCTGTTTTTGTTTTGTTTCTGAGCTGTCTTTGGGTTTGCAGACCATTGATCGGCTGATAGAGACGGGGCAGAGTGAACAAATATTCCAGAAAGCAATCCAGGAGCAAGGACGAGGGCAGGTTCATTTTCTCGCTTTTTAAGCTCACAATATTCAATTACCTAATTATTGCTACTCAGTTCGGACAGTCCTTAGCCTTTAGTTTACAACTGCTCACGATTTTAATGCTTATCTTTGTGTTTCTTGTAGGTCCTAGACACCCTTGCAGAGATTCAAGAACGACATGACACTGTTAGAGAGATAGAGAGAAAGCTTCTCGAGTTACAGCAGGTAGTTGTCTTGACAAGACAATTTTTGAAGCTTTTTTAGGGTATCATTCAAAGGAGAGACTATCAAACCGACAATTGATCCAATATACAATGATGAATGATCACCTATTATCATTCTACGGTAACTTGGTGTTTCTTTCTTACCTATCCAGGTTTTTCTCGACATGTCTGTGTTGGTCGAGACCCAAGGAGATATGCTAGACAACATCGAAACCCAGGTTTGACCATATGACTATCGCGATCGCACTTCTCAAGTAAACAGTGAGCTCAATCATAAATGACTTTCCCCACAGGTATCCAACGCTGTTGATCACATCCAGTCTGGGACGTCCGCTTTGCAGAAGGCAAAGAAGCTGCAGAAAAGCTCTCGCAAGTGGATGTGCATGGCGATCATCGTCCTTCTGATGATTGTCGCTGTGATTGTTCTTGGCGTGCTCAAACCGTGGCAGAGCAGCAAAAGTAGTCCTTAACTCAAATTGCTTCAGATATGATTATATTTTATATATATATATATATATATATATATATGTAGTTTGTTTATTTCATTGGTCATCTGAACCACTAATACAAAGCAGGGGCATTGATGCTTTATTCTTTGGACGTGATTTCCACATTGATTGATCCATGTAAGACAGAATTAATATTTTAATATCAATATTCTTTCTTGGGTTTGTTATGTTGTTTAATTTATGAAGCAGTTGTGCAAGAAATTGGCATTCTATGTCCTTTCAATCTATAGTTTGATTATACTATTGTAATTTCCATACATAATAAAAACATGTTTTAGATCATCTTGCTTCAACAAAACTAAAATTATTGAGAGCTTCTCAGTCATGTATGATGTGAAACATCAACAACTAAGTTAACTTGAATGATTACAATCCTTAAAAACAGCCATGGGACATCCGAAAAAGATGGAAATTCAACCATATAATGCTTGCTCTGAATACAATGAAGCTATCCGTCATTGAAGGAATTTACATCATGACTTGCTAATATTGTTAACTTTGCAAAATGTAAAGAAGATTTGGTTCATCCATCAACATCCAAAGCTTTGAAGTACTTCCCATCAATGAGATAAGTGCCAATGGAAAGCCTAACTGCCCACACATCCTTGGGCTTCATTGCTACGATCCTGCACAAATACATCCGCTTAATGACTAACATTATAGACAAGGTTTTGTAGTTAGTTTTTAAAACAGAAGTCAGATGAAGCGATGAGCTAAGCTTTTGATAGACCAATATTCAAGACTAACCTTCCAACGTCACCTGGTTTTACGAGGCCTGAGTTGACCTTCAAGCATGAGATTGAGTTTGCTGTTTTGAGCATAGCCGGAGTGTCAACAACGATGATTGGAGAGCCAATTCTTAGTTTACGACCACCTTCAATGATAGGATCCTCCGACGACATTGATGAAGACACACACATGGTGATGACGCCCATTGCAGTTCTCGATGGCTGGACTATCGCCGACATCGAACCAGCGTATAGAGCCATTGTTGGAAGACAATCATCTCCAGAGGCAAGAGCATGTATATGTAAATACTTGTGTGGCTACGAAGAGGATAAGGGACTAATAGTTCTGTTGTGGTTATTGGGCCTTTGAACCTTCCTTCATGGGCCAAATTATGTTCGCTGACCCATAATAAAAAGAGCAAAAATTCATTGTAACTTAAAAATAATATACAAGTAAATGACAAGATAAGAAGAAGCTGAGCTGAAATTAAGGTTCCAAACAAGGATGGAAAATTCTCACCTGTAGCTTATGCAGAACATCAAAAGTTCCCATTAGTCCATTAACAGCATAATTACTGTAATCGTGAACACAAGTAAACAACTACTAGTTTCAACAAGAAAGTTTGAGGGTATTCCCATAAACAACAGTTTATGCCACGTCATTTTTGGAACCCTGCCTCAATTAATTATCAACAAAAAGAACCCCAACTGGATAAGAAAAAGGACAACATTTTGAAGTCAAGGTTACAATCAGCTGGGTCGCAGACCCTTGGAAAAATGGAAGATATAGAACATTTAATTACCATGGTCTGATATCCCATTTTCTTATGGGAAGTCCTAGGATGCAAGATGTAAGTTTCAGGAGTCGCAGCAAGCAGACAAGAATGTATCGTGTGATTCCTTCCAAGTGTTTGCACGATGCAAAATGCACAAAGCTTCCTGTGGGGGGAAGAGTGATTTTTGGCTTGTGATATTTACAGCATCACGACTTACGTAAGCAGCCTTTCAGATCATGTAAGAAAAATGACTCCCCGTTCCTAGCTCCACCATTGAGATTCTATACAAATTCATTTCCTTGTTATCGTTTGGCGTAAGATAAATATGGGTCTTGAGCTATTGTTAGAACATCAGGTCTTTCCGCTTGGTTATACGTCAAGCATCGGCGGATTATGTCCTGAAAAGAAAGCACTAGAATGAGATTGAAGGTTGGAATTCATGATGAATTGATGACTAATCATTATGTATAAACTTTGTTCACTAAATATGAGCCTAAAACAGCAATAAGACAGGAAAAAATGATCTTGCAATTTACATCAGAAAGAGAAGCATGGAAGCACCATATCCGATGAAATTTACAACTACCAAACACAACATTACCTATATATCATAAACTACACGTAGCTGTACGCTGAATGCTGATTAAAGAAAACAAAGGACCCTAACAACTATTTGAGAGAGGTGGTAAGTAATTTTTGCATGCATCAAATTCATAAAAGGAATAACAACTGAACATTCTCAGTATTAATGAGTGCACCTTTGCTTCGTTTGAAACAGAAGGTTTTGAGGGAAATTCGACCTTCCTTGCATTAATTATTGTATCTTCTCGAAGAATTCTTTCTTGTGTCTGGTCATGTCCAAAAGGTCGTCTGCCAAATAGCATCTGGTAGAACATAACTCCAGCTGACCAAACATCCACCTATTTTGGTGCCATGTTAGTTTAGTCAAAGAACAAAAGAGCTAGAGGTAATGAATCAGGAATTTCAAATGAGAAGTGGATATGTTGACACAGATGATCTGCTGCACATTTTCTTTATCATTTACCATTTTATACAGCTTTGAAAATTAATAAAACATAAAAGCGCACAGCCAGTTCATTTGAGGCGAGGTCGAACTCAAATGCCCATGGTAATTAATTAATGATCACAAAACTGAGTTTTTGGTTATGCTAATACTTCAAGACCAGCTTATCAACAATTCAATCCTATACATGTACAGCATTAATACCAGCACAAACATGGAAAGAATAAAATGTTATGGGTAGGTACAAGCATGCACATTTTTTCCAGTTCTCCACACTTCAATAAAAGCTGGCAAAGAAGGGTGTCAGATATGTCGAATTAATCAGGATTCTAACAAGTCTAAATGAAGATGACACACCCATAATTTAAGATAGGACAAGGAACAATGACAAACTCATGTCTGTCCCAGCCACTGCATTTAATGATCAACGTTTTTCTAATATATAGTGAGAATAGTGTAGTTTAGCATTAACTTTTTGGACCTGATAATCTGCAAAAGATCATATGGCCATCTCCCTCACACCATTCACTCATCTAGTCTTTAATTGTTTCCATATTGTGAATACTCAATAATCACTTCAGAAGATGATATAATGGTATGAGATGTATCCTAACATAAAATTGGTTAAAAGGGAAGACAAGGTAATATTGATGTGGCCACTAACCTTAGATGAGATAAATGGTGTTTTGCTGACATCAAAACATTCGGGAGGTAAATACCTGAATAAGAAAAAAAGAAATAGAATAAATAATTGGAGGTGATATTGAAGGCAAGCATAAACTGAAACAACAGTACAAAAAATAATATAACACATTCTGCCAGACACCATCAAAACAGACCAATTGCATTTTTTATTTTTTTGATCGATCAAAAAATACCAATTACATTATGTCAATAATGTGACTGAACTTGCCATTACAATTAGTGAGAAGATACACTCACCAGTATGTGCCAGCTCCTTGAGAAGTGAGTTCCATACCCTGTGATCCAACATCGTCTTCCACTATCTTACTAAGTCCAAAATCAGTTACTTTTGCAACACCAATCTCATCAAAAATTACATTCCCAGGCTTCAAATCATAATGAATAATTTTTTGTTGTCTTTTATTCAAATAAACAAGGCCTTGAAAAATCTGAACGATGATGATCCTAGCTTCTTTCTCAGGTAGCGTTGGTGTTGCCTTGAGAATGATGTCAAGATCCTTTCCTGGTCAAATTTCAACAATGCAAAAACATCAGATTATACTCTCCTACTTTTAATCATCATAATTTCATTAGAATCACTGAAAACCTTGGATGAAAATATTGACAGCTAAATAAAATGGGTTCTATGAAATCAAACTGGTTTCTGATAATAGATGAAGTGACCAACAAAAGAGGGAATGGGCATCCTTTAATAGGAAAATCAGGAAGTTGTCTTGTTTATCCAATGGCTTTAATCACCCAAAGACAAGTTAAAAATATGACTCGAGTCAGAATTCCAAAAAAAACTCTCAGACAAAAATATAACGATTTGCCACGTACCACTGCAGTACTCCAACACAGTGCAGAAAGTGTTGTGATCTATTTCAAAAATATCCCATAGTCGAACAATATGGGGATGCACCAGGGTCTTATGAATGTTGTACTCGCGAATTGCATGGCGTATGTAGCTCTGCTTCTTCTCTTCATTCCATTGAGCATTCAACCCGTGAAGCTTACATGCAACATACCTGTTCTCTTTCAAATCGTATGCCTGCTTAAAATTTCCCACTTCAAATCACTGCAAAAAAATGTATATTGACCAATGCCATAATAAAGGTAAACGAGAAGCTACTAGAGGTTCTACTCCCAGGTATCTTAACCATTTAATGGGCTGAAATTATTTATGCTTCAGTAAAAAAACCTACAATGGTCACTGAAGCTCCTTCTCCCCTATTTATGTGATAAGCGACAACCCAATCAAATAACAAAACTTGCCAAAAGCAAACAAAACCAAGTACCTTGTACACTTCACTGAAACCTCCCTTTCCTAGAAGATTCAAGAGAGCATATCTGCGATTGAGGATTTGAAAGTTGTTAAAGCGTGACCCATCTTCGTCTCTTACTCGTTTCATTTCACGTATTAATCTAGCCTTTTCCAGTTCATAGCGATCTCTTTCACGTAAGAAGCCTTCCTCTTCCTAAAAATCCATAAATTTGGAGCGACTTTTTTAAGATATGAAGAAATAATCAGGACAGGATTACAACTCAAAAATAAAGCATTGGACTCAAAATGACAACAAAGTTGGTATCACAAACTATCCTAAAAAGAATTAGCTTACACGTTTGATGCTAGCCAAACGGGTTTTGAAGATCTCATCCTGCATAAGAAAATCTTCCTCAGAAAATCCTCCTTCAACATCATTCACTTCACCTTTGTCTTTGCACGAAAGATCAGAAATAAATAAATGGGATTACATGTTAGTAGATTGACATGAAACAATTTTCATATTATTTTGGCAACATTGCTCTTCAATTTATAACTTAGGAGATAAAATCCACCTAAGTAATTGAAGAAACATGATTGCTGATCTGTGATAACTTAGGAACACTACAAGAAACATATAAAAGTAGACTTCAACAGTGAAATAGAGCAGAGAAATCACCAGATAATCTTTTTTTCAATGCTTTTCGCTGTCTCTCAATGGTTTCCTTTGTCTCCAACAAAGATTTCTACGCAAGAAAATAGATAATTGAAAACGTCACCAAGAGATTACAATGGGATAAATTACAATGTTTGAAAATGCATTTTGAAGTGCAATACTGACTCCCTGCTATTGTTTGTCATACAAATGAGAAAACCAGATTATTGATATTTGATTAAATATGTGGCATTGTGTTACATGTCCTAAGGTCAATCAACTAAAATGCCCAGTTTTCAAGCTATAGAGTAGAAGTAACATAGCTACATACAAGATGCATGGTTATATCTTTCAGTGCTTGACCATCCTCCCAGGTCTCTGATATTACAGTTCCAGCTCTGCAATTAACAAGCAAAGTGATGGGAGAAGACTACCATAGTACAGTAAATAAGAAACATTTGCATCGCTGCACCTCATCAAAACAACAGAATGATAAGTAAAAGGATGGTAAAGTGAAATTCGTATTGACTAAAGAAGTTCATAACTCAAATAGTCAAATTGGTATTGAAAAGAGCACCTCTTATACAACAACAAGGCCTTAATTCCCAAACAAGCTGGGATAGGCTAGAAATGAAAGTCATAGGTTACTTTAGGGCATGAATAAACTGCAAGACACTAGAGGCAAACAAAGATTATCTAGTGAGAAAGAAACAAAAGACATTGTGATCAGTTGAAATTGGGAAGATATGAAAGCAAAAGTATGAATATCAACGTCATCCCATCCAAAACAAATAGAAATTAAGATTGGTAAAGGATGCCACTAACTTCTGGGGGAAAAAGGCTATACAATGTAAAAATACATGCAGAGTTGTAGACTATATCCTGCTGGAATCTCTAGAAAAAATTAAAAGAAAAGCAAAAGATGGCTTCATTCCTTCACATAGTCATCTGTGAGTTTGTACAAAGCGAACCAAACCCACGAAATCAATGTCTGAAAGAAAAACAAAAAACATTACACCTCATTGCTACTAGACCTACATTTTAATCAATTGAAAGAATAAAGAACAATTAAAACTATAGCCCGAGAAAAGCACAAAACATTAGAAAATAACAAGGCCTCAAATTGGCTATTAAGCACACTTTAGGAGCTGGAAAAAGGACTACTCACAATAATTTTCTAGTATTCATTTGGAAAGGAGATATGTACCATAGAGAACAGCAGTGGTAGAGTTACCTGATTACACCGACATTGCCAAGCCTCAAAGAATCTTGCTTGATTTTCATCCTCGCTTCTAGTCTTTCTGCTTTGGAAACAGATATCAATAGGTCTGATAACACCTTCAGTATCTGCATGAGTGGCACAAAGCTAATTCAGCAAATATTGCCAAGTGGAAAACCAATAATTTATTGAAAATGATCATTTTATGGGTAGATTACAATTTCACCCTTTTTATTCTTTTGTAGTGCTTTGGGTGAATGCACCTAATGCTGATTTATAATAGAGTTGGATTCAAATTTACATCTAATTTGGTTCATATTTATATCATATTAGTATCAATTTTATTTCACATTTGAAACCATATCAGAACCGAAATTTCCACAAATTCGATCCTGACTTAATTATAAAGTTAAGGTTATGCATTTCTAAGAGAACACAAAGATCATGAAATAAGAGTGAATATATGGAAAACTAATACTTTATTGATGGAGAGGGGGCAAAGACTTACATATTCAAAGTTTAAAGGGTGTGATAATGACCTAAGTTCGGGGAGTTCAAACTGACATCAAGTCATAGTTCAGATGAGCAAATTGTACCTTACCCTTATGTCGATAGTTTAAGACCATGAAAACATAGGTGAAAGACTATATTAGAGTAATTAAATTCTGCAAGTCCAATTTGATTCATAGCAAGATGTAATTGAATGTAGAGTTATTTCCATACCCTTGGAAATTGGACTATCATATTAGACTAATTTACATATGCTTCTAGATACAATTGAGAAGCAAAGAAATTGTAAGATTGTCTACTTTTCTTATTTTATAATATAAACCATGAGAGCAAGAGGCAAAGGCTATAATTGCCGAATTTGACGAGTCTAATCGGCTTCATAGAGAGATGTAATTAATTGCAGAGTTACTTCCACTTCTTTAGTATTATACATATAAATATAGAAAAATTGACACTCAAATTCGACTTAAGTGTATGATAATACAATTGCATACAGACAAAACCCACAATAAAAGAGATTGTGATAATAGATGACCTTCGTCGTCATCTGCTGATTACTTTGTTTTGAATCCTCCAATTGCTGCATAAGGAAAGAGATAAACAAATTTTACTGCCAACGGATTCAATCAATAATAATAAAACTAATTTACAAGTAGAGACAGTATAAGGATTACCTTTTCTAACTGACAGCAAAGTTGCTGAGATTCAGCAGCTTCTCTCCGTGCTTTGCTGAGCTCCTCCTCCAGTGAAGCAACTTTTCTAGATAACCTTGCATTCTCTTCCTAAGACATAAGAAGGTTATATTGATCAAAGTGACTTGAACTTCTAACATCAACATTACACTAACACCTCAAAAGAGGCTCCCCCAAGAGTAAGGTAAGGGGGGTTGATTATACGCAACCACACCCCCATGTAATCAGAGAGGTTGTTTCTAATTGATTGATTAATTTGATACACAACCAATCGTCTACCATTTCACAGTAAATATGAAAAGCAGACGGTTTGGGGAGCCCTTTTGATTTAGTCAATTTTGATCCAAAATGACAAAGAAACGTTTTGATTTTTGACTCATCGGAAATGAACATTGGAAATGACGTAAAACCCTGAAAGCGTAAAGATGTTGAGATGAAAAAACTAAGTGCTTCCTCCATGCAAATATTAGAAATGTAGGCATTCGGCAAGCATCTCGGTACTACAGGTCTGCAGTCCCAAAGTCCTCTGGACCATCATTTTTCCTATACAATCAGATAGGGGAAAACATATTCAGTACCCGTAAAGCAGCCTTTTCAGCATCTTGAAACTGTTCAGCAAGTCGAAGTTCCTTCTATAAAAAGTGACAAGTGATCATCAATTGTAGCAGATGGAAGAAGTTAAGGCAACAAATCTGAGTCCATATAAGAATAAGACAAACTCATTTCAGTTCATGCTGGCAAGACGTAAACTGAACTGTCCACCCTAACAATCCAAGAAATTATTTGATATTTGTTTTTTCCCAGGCAAGGAAGGACATCCTCTAAATAGATTAACGAAAAAAATATGAGATGACGTGGCTACATGGATGGGTGTCACATCGTCATACCGTCCATTACACAAAGATGAACGATATACAATAAGTACATTTGACAACTTGCAAGTAACTCCCTTGCGAAAACAAGAAAAACAGATACTAACGCACCATGTATCTGATGGTATCAACTGAGAAACATATCCAAGAACGAAAATCACAACTTTTACTGTTCTACAATATCATGGAGAGTCGGAAAGACGGAAGTAAAATAGTGACAATAACTAAAATGCATAGGAAGATAGAGAAAAACATGATGGTTTCATTGCAGATAAACACCAGAAACAGCATGCACATTATGCTAAACGAGGATAATATGGGACTACTTTAGACAACCAGAACTATATGAAACGAGGAGAGGTGGCGACATGAAAAATTCATTGCTACTTAACATCAAATAAAATTGTAAATTAGTACAACATATAATTTTTAAGGATCGATCAACAACCTGCTCATTTGGAAGCAAAGCTGCTGGAGGTTGCAGTTGATCAGTAGCTCTGGAACTACGGTTTCTTGACAGTGCCTTGCGACCCCTACCACGACCTTGTCGTTTTCTATTTGAGTCATCTTGTCCAGCTTTCACATCTCTAATTTCAGTAGTGTTGATTCTATCATCTAGTTCCTGCTTACCACCCAACCGGGAGAAAATTTGGACTCAAAACGATCATTATAAGCACCATATTTGTTATCACCAGAGTGAACAAACACGTTACACGTTTAAGCAAATCTCCACGACATTGAGGATGAACATTAAGGGAAACATCATTTGGTAGCTGAAAATGTGGTTATGACCTAATTGTGTAATGTCACAAAAGATGTACTAAGAAGTTGCTGAAAATAAATAATAAACCTGGCACTAAAAATCCTTACAAAAAACAAGAAATTTTGGGTTATGAACAAAGAACATGGTAATATTGATAATATCCTTAAGAAAAAGTCAAGAGCAAAATGTTCTAACAATAAATTATTGAATATAAATTTCCAGTATAACACACTGCACACACAAGAAGTGATATGGTTGTTAAACACTATCAGTGACAATGTACAACTAGCAACTCACCTCAGACTGTTGATAGATCGTTTTATTTTCCTCTTTGGAAAGTCTCTGACGCTTCTGAGTGTTTGCTTGTATCAAAAACTCAGCGCCAATCTGGACAGCAACAGCAGGAAAATCAAAAAAGTATCATATGTCAAAACAAAAATGACTGAAGATTTCAATTTTTAAGTCTTCACTAGTTATCCAATTGAATGAAAAATCAACAGATATTCCAAAAGTACAAACAAATGGAATTTGATTTCAAAAGGAGGAGAGGAAAAGGGTACCTAGAACTTCACATTTCAGAAACAAAGAAAAATAATGCTGTAATTTTTCCTGTGAACACATTTACAAATAGCAACATGAACCAAAAAATGAACATCTATCTATACAACAAAACCAAACATAAACATCTACACAACAGGAATCAAAAGATACAGTGCTTTTTAATAACATGGGTTCCTTCCACCTCAAATGACCACACCAACATAGGAAATAACTCAAACACTAAAAACCCAAGAAACACCAGAAACATCAAATCTTCAAAGGGATCAACAAAAAATCCCTCATCCGATGTGTAAGATCCAGAGCATTTCCAACTAAAACCTTAAAAATAAAAATAAAACTCAAAAAACCCAAAACTCACATCTTCTTCCGAATTACTCAAATAGGAAGTCTGTCAGCTCCAACCAAACCAATACAAATGCCACAATCACTTCCAAAAGATACCTCTTAGCAAACTACAATCCACCGGCGACAATTTCCTAATAAAAAACTAAAAATCAAGGAAATCCACAAAAATCCCAAAAAACTCACATCCTCGTCGGAATTACTGGAATACGGGAGTCTGGCAGCTCCAACCAAACTATTCAGACACTAGATTATTAAAAACATAATCACTACAAATGCTAGAATCACGTCAAAATGAGTCATTTTAACAAACAACAATCCACCTGCAACAACTTCCAACTAAAAGCCTAAAAATGAAAAACAAATCCATGAAAATCTCAACAACAAAAATCACATCCTCATCGGAATCACTCGATCACAGAGTCCTGCAGCTTCAACCAAATCAATCAGACACTAGAGAATCAAAAACATAATCACTTCAAAAAGAGTCATTTCCAGCACAAAAACAATCCATCTGCAACAATTTCCATCTAAAAACCCTAAGAATAAAAATAAATCCACAAAAATCTCAAAAATCTATAAAAACAAACTCACATCTTCGTCAGAATCACTCAAATAGAAAGAGTCCGGCAGCTCCAACCAAACCAATCAGACAGTAGAAAATAAAGAAAATAATCACTACAAATGCCATAATCACATCAAAAAGATTCCCTTTTAACAGACACTACAAAATAAAAACACAATCACTAAACCCTAAAAATCAAAGAAATCCACAAAAATCCCAAAAAAAGCTCACATCCTCGTCGGAATCACTGGAATAGGAGGAGTCCGGCAGCTCCTCCGACGCCATGGCCACCACCGACGACTGCCTCGCGACCTGCGGCGGATCCGAGTGGCACCCCTTCCCGGCCATCCTCGCCTCCAGCTTCGCCAGCTTCGACGGCAGGGACGGATCCGTGGGGTTCGAATTCGACGAGAGGTGCATCAGCAGGTCGTCCGACATCGTGGACCACCGGAAACCCTAACCCTAGGTCGGATTCGGCGGGTTAACGTGGGCCGGTCGGCTAACTTGCGCGGGGTTTTGGTTTGGAGTTTGGAGGGGGTGAAGTGGGGGTAATTTTGGGGGGCTCGTGGGGGTATTCCGGGGATATTAATTTGGGGGGCTTTGGAGAAGGAATAGGCTTGTGAGCTGTGATAGGTGGTGAACATGGATCGGGTTTAACCCAAAATCGACTCAAACTGGACTGGTTGGGTCGGGTAGGGTTGGAATATCTGAAAATCGATGGTCTCGGATCTGTTTCAGATTGAAGGGTCGAGTTGACCCAACCCAACCTGAAGTTTCTTTTAATGTAAAGTTATGTTTTTTTTAAATGTAAAGTTGTGGTTTTTTAATGTAGAACTATGATTTTTTAATTCGGGTTGAAGTTCATGAGAATATTCTTTTAATATAAAAAAAATTCAGGTCCAATCTAACCTGAAAATTCAGGTTGGGTTGAACATGAATCGGTGTGGGTTCGATTTTTTCCAAACCCGAGTTTTTTAGATTGGGTCGGGTTTTGACCCATACCCGACCCATGTGCACCTCTAGTTGTGACATTGGGAGTCGGAGGTTTTTGAAAACAAACCAAATAATGGACTACTCAGAGTTCGGATGAGTTCAAAGTGAATCGACAATAGTTCAACCTGATTTCACGATGAAGGTGTCAATATGACATCGTCGTTTTGTGAACCGAGTTGGACCAAGTCACATTGATTCAACTTACCACAATGACAATTTAATTGTTGCTCCGACCTTAGGAGGGAGATTCTGGGGTATAAATTATAAGTGAGAGTACTTTCGGAGAATTGTAACGAGATCGTTTTTTTACGTCATAACAAAAAAAAAAGTGATGGAGGTGGTGGTGGGTAAAGGTGTTCTGTTGCATGGCAAGATCTCGTGCATATTGTAATAGATATTAGAACTTTAGATTAAATATTTGATTAGATATTGGTGTAGATTTTCATTAAGATTGTTATTTAAGTTTCCTAATTAGAGTTTCATGTTTTGATTGTTGTATCCTTAATATACATGAGATGAATAATGCAATAGAGACAATACGAATATTTTTCAATTCCAATCACTTCCTAATTTCTTTTGTCTTCTTCTAATTTCTACTCTCTCTTTCAACAGTCTAAAGTTCTAAACCTTCTCATCCTAACTTCTGTCTTCCTTTCTCCAAACTATTTCTGTACATTGGTGCTTTCATCGATGATCTCTCCTCCATGGCCAACGACATTTGTTTGAAGGATTTGCAACAACAAATCAATTATATTCAACAACTTAAGGCGCAAAACGAATATGCAGCTCGTCGAGTTCCACAAGGAGGTGCTCACCATGTTCAGAACAACTTCAAAAGCAAATGCTACATCACATCCTGTCCAACAACAATCACCTCCATCAACATTAGATCCACCAAACAACCACAATGGTCAGATATATCAATGCTACATTTGGCTCCCCCTTTTCAATTCTCCCTCGAGATATATCACAAGGGTAAGATATATCAAATGAATGTGATAAATTACAATTTTAGTGGAGATTCACATGATCACGATGGAGAAAACATAAAATATGGTCAGATATATCACATTAGACGTAATATATCACTGTTTCGATGGAGATATATCTGATGATATATCTTCTCTATATGGACGTGAGAGAATGAGAGAGAATGATTGAAGAAAGTTTATGCTAAAAGTTTGTACGAGAGGAAAGAGAATGGGTAGAGAATGTTTATGTCGGAATTTGGATGCGGTGGAGGAGATAGAATAAGTGGAGAGAGTGATGACTGGAGTTAGAGAGAGTGGATGTTAAATCCTAATCCTTAATTTTTGGCTTAATCTTGTTTTGGTGGCTAATAGGTTGATGTGATAGTTAGGGGTGAGGTGGAGGTTGGTGAGTGGTGGATGGATATGAGGTGGGTTTAAGAGGGAAATTGTAGGATTTGGTGTCTACGTGTATGTATATATTTTTAAAAAATTAATACAACATACAAGATCGATTTCATACTTTCAACAATTTTATGTACATTACTTTGTATTTATTCTAATATCATGCAATCTTACATATATTAAAATAAATCACAAAGAGAGAATCATACCCAAAGGTTCTCTAAAACCTTTCGAAGATCTGGGGTCGCGTTGCCCGTTGAATCGCCCGCTGATTCGGCTCCAAGTGTTCACCAAACTCTAAACAAGATTAGAGAGAAAGAAGTTAGTCAATCAATCTCTAATTAGGCTCAGAATTTAGCTAATAACTCATCTTTAAGCTCCTGAGATTTTCTATCTCCAAAACTTAAAATTACTAAGAGATTTTTGTGGTGATTAAGTGATAGATTAATAAGAGAAAGAATTTTTGCATTAACATAAACAAGTGAGATAAGAGGTCCTTTTATAGGCTCCTAAAACATCATCATCAAGAACTATTCTTTAGTCATGATCTCTTGTTTATTCTCTCCTAAAATTAATCTCAAATTGCAACATAAGCACCCATAAAAACGTTTGATTAAATCTGAAATTAATTCAACCCATGATCTAATTATTCTCTTAATAATTCAGGCAAAAATCGTATTGTTCGGTTGACCGAGAATTTTTCCCGTTCAACTGAACCATTCGGTTATAACACGTGTTCGGTGGACCGTGAGCTAGACGGTCGACCGAATTTGCATGAGAAAAAATTCTCGGGAAAAATTCAGACGATCCGTGTTTTGCTCGGTCGACCGTTGACACACCAAAATTTCTCCTAGCGAACATTCATCGGACGACCGTGTCACCTTCGATCTACTGAAAATATTCTTTCTCTGTTGACCGTTCACGCTCGGTTAACCGAACCCAATTGTCGAGGCACTCCAGACAATTTCGGTCAACCAATTGTGTTTACCCATTCCCCGTTCGGTTGACTGTTCCGAAGACACCCCGGTCGACCGAACCCTAAACGGTTTACCGTGTTTGACCCCGATTTTGACTTTGTCAAATTTTCGATTTATTTCCAACAAAATTTGATCTTTTGAAGGTTTTAGCAAATTCATATCTTTATGTAATATTAAATTATTACACTACATAATATACACACCTCATATGAATTTATTATGATTCTAATTATGTCAATTCTCATGACATTGATTTTATTCGTTCACCACATGTGTCCCTTTTTTACATGAAATCCGACACATCATATGAACTCAAAATCAAGATTCTTGTTTCCCAGTTTTGTGGTGTGACCTATAAGACGATCTAAGCCAAATTGACAGCGATATTAAACACTTAATATCTCAAACTATAAGCGGTATCTAGCTACACATTATAGTTACTCAATTAGCATAGATATCTTTGTTCCACTTGAACTAAAACATGATCCATTTAGTGATGTAAGTGCGTCACTTGTGTCCGTTCCTTGCCTCATGATATTAATAATATATACAAAGAAGAAATGTGTCACCTTTGTATATAATTCATTTCTTGATTTATTTAAGTTAATTATAACTATGTAACTTAACTCAAGTTACATTGTGCACATTATAATTTTGTTTTATCAAAGGGTCCACTAATATCATCACTCAATTAAGAGGGACAACGATAATCGTTTAACTAGCTATCTTTTCCAACACAAGTCATGTTCAACCAACTATTGTCTTTATCACTATACTCATTGATAGCTTTTGACAATAATCAAATTAAGCACTTCTTGAGTTAAAAGATATAAGTCTCATATCTTAGGATCCAAGACACAGTAAAACAATAATGACACGAAACACAATTCCATAATGTTTTACTTGTTAGGTCTATTCAATATATAAAAGTAATATTTTCCTCTTTTATATACTCGTGTCGTCAATTATTTGTAGAGCAATAACAATCGATGACCAACACGACAATCTTATCTCGGTGATTAATGTTCCATGTTAATTACCATGATTGTGAATAACTTTTGATTTATGTAAACCATTATCTTTTAGAGCTCTACGGTTAAGGACCAAGCGCATCTTCCTCAACACTTCCAAAAGACGAATACCATAATCAAGGAACAAAATGTTTGCACATCCAATTTATAATAATTGACATATAAAAGTAAAAAATTTAGAACACATTCATTTCAGAAACACTCTTTTCTTCTCATTTATTCTCTCTCTGATCCGGCGAGAAAGGGCGGAAGGCGAGTAAGGAAGATTGCGGCGAGCGTGACCGAAGGTGTTGTGATTGTGGTTCGCGTGAGGTGTTCGCCGGTGAAAGGCTTGAGGTGGTGATCACCGTGGTTCTTCGGAGGCTTCTTCAAGCCTTAAAGGTATGCCAAGTTCCTTATTGTTACTCACCTAAGGAGTGTGAGGTGTTTGGATCGGTCGTCGGAGGCCGGAGGTCCCAGCAAGGATCGTGGTACAGCAAGGTTGCTGCACTGGAACAGTCGACTGGTGGTGGCATTGGTCGACCGATCTTAAAGTAATTGGGAGTTTTTGTCTCGCACCAGTCGAACGATACATTTGGGCGGTCGACCGGTTGTGCATGATTTTGGTTAGAGACGAAGACTATGTTTTTTTCGGTCAATCTCATAACAATATCCGTTTTATCAATTTATTTGCAGTTTTACCAACCGAAAAAAAGTCAGTTAAAAGATCTCTAATATTAAAATAGCCAAAATTACAAATCAAATACTTCAAAATCCGCAATTTTCCCAAATCAGTAGGGTCATTTTGGTCTTTTCACAAATCTATATAAACCCTCCGTTTCTCCCGCGGGAAGACTTCGAGAAGACTCCGAGCTCCCTCCCCCCTTCCATCCAGACTCGAGAACATGAGATCCAACATCGTTTCCGAGGTAAAATTCCGCGCGATTCGAATCTCCAGAGCTCCTAATTTCGACTTCCATTCGATTCCCCTCGCTTTCCTCTCCATATCGGTACCGGTTTCGCCCAATTTGGTGGGCTAGGGTTCCGATCCGCCCAAAAGATCTGTTTTCACTGGTTTTCGGAGTTTATAGTGGAAATGGAGAAGTGATTCTGTTATTTTCTGTAAAAAAAGGATTTTTAGGGGTTTTAGGGGTTCGGATGTGTTAAAACTTGTGTGGAAGTTAGGGTTTTGGTTCGGATGTGTTGAATTTTGTTTGGAATTTCAAAATGTTGTAATTTAGCAGATTCATAATATTTTTGGTAGCATTTGTGGTTCGCAATGTGGCAAGATGTATTTTGGCTTCCAGGCAGGATTTCTGTTTCTCGTTTTGTACTTGTTTTCGAATTCAGAAGTGGAAATGAGAAGTGGTTTTATGTGTTTGCTGCAAAACTTTGGATTTTATAGGGGTTGGGATGTGTTAACCCAACTTTTAAGTGTGGTCCGTTTGCTGATTGTCGTTTCCGATTTTTGGGAAATTGGGGTTTTGGTGTGGTACTTGAATGAGTAGGTAATGTAAATGAGGAAGTGATTCTACTAATTTTCGGTAAAGAGTTGGGGTTTTTAGGGGTTTTAGGGGTTCAGATGTGTTAAAACTTGTGTGGAAGTTAGGGTTTTGGTTTGGATGTGTTTGAGTGACCCAATCTTGCTTGGATTTTCTAAATTTTGTACATTAGCAGATTCGAAATGTTTTTGGTAGCATTTGTTGTTCGCAATGTGGCAATATTTTACACACACACACACATATGGCTTCCAGGCAGGATTCTGGTTTTGGTTTTCCACTTGTTTTTGGAAGTGGAAATGGAGAAGTGGTCTTGTGAGTTTGCTGCAAAAGTTGGGAAATTTAGGTGTTTTTAGGGGTTGGGATGCGTTGAAGCTTGTTTTTACCCTTTAAGTGTGGTCACTTTGCTGTTTGTCATTTCCAATTTTCGGGAAAATGGGGTCTTGGTGTGGTTCTTCTGTGTGATATTGTGAAAGTTAGGGTTTTGGTTTGGATGTTTGTGAGTAGCCGGATTTTGTTTTGTTGTTCAAAATGTTGTTAATTAGGGAATTCACAATGTTTTTGGTATCATTTATAGTTCACAGTGTTACGGCTCGTGGGAAGGGATTACTAACAGGGATTTTTTTTTTATAATTTTGGTGTCCTAAAAGCTCGGCTTTTGATTTAGATTTTGCAAGTGACTAAGTGTAAACAATGTTGCAGTCATAGACCCTAACATATTGCTATGAATGTTTGTGGATTATGGTAGGATTGCATTCATGGGTATCGTATTCATGGTTTTAGAGTACCTTCATAATTAAGTGTTGCTAGTGTTGCTATAGATGTCATAAATAAGTGCTAACCTTCTTGTGAGCATTAGTGGCAGCATTTAGTTGACAATGTGCAATGGAAGCATGAAAATAACAGTTTTTATGCCTTATTTGGTATTAGTATCTTCAAATTCAGGGATTTGTTTTAGATATTATTACTGTCTGTTTGTTCTATTCCGGCATCTGTAGTAGCATTCTGGGAGCAACAGTCTTGCTCTGTTTGAGCTTAGGGTCATGGTTTACATATTGCAAGTAGCCAAGTGTTCTCAATGCTGTAATCACTTCCATCAGGCTTTTGTTCAGCATCTAGAAACAAGATCTAGAATGATGTCTTTGATGTCTTACAGGCTGGATTGCCTACACGAATCAACCAATGGTGGGCTGCGATCCCTTTTATTACTGGCGGTGTCATAATCATATGTTCAGCCATTTACTTGGTGTGCTTACTTGCTGGTTATGACTCGTTCTACGAGATATGTTTTCTGCCATCCGAGGTGGTTTCTCATTTCCAAGGTACGGATTGGATGCTATAATATGTTATAGTTCAGGTCATCAGGCTGTTAAATTGTTTACCAGGCAAAGAGCTATATTGAAGTGGATTGTGGTATGTGGCATGACTATCAGATCATCCCATAAGCTCACTTCATTTTTTAATGCAGTGTACAGGATATACACAGCGGTTCTCTTTCATGGGTCAATTCTGCATGTGTTTTTCAATATGATGACCCTTGTACCATTGGGTAGAGAATTAGAAAGGATAATGGGCTCGGTTAGACTTCTGCTCTTAATGTTCTTACTGGCCACAACCAATTCTATTTTCCATCTCATTATTGCGTTCTCGCTGGCACATAACCCTGTATACCCTTTTCCAAATCTCATGAATGAGTGTGCCATTGGCTTCTCTGGGATATTATTTTCTATGATTGTTATTGAAACCAGTCTAAGTGGAGTTCAGTCACGAAGGTGATAGTCTTTCCCAATCTTCCCTGTGTGTCCAACTCTTTAATTTATACGTTTTGTTTATACCTGTCTCATATGATGCAATTGTGTCTGGCAGCATCTTTGGACTCTTCAACGTGCCAGCCAAACTGTACTATTCTATGCTCATTGTTAACTTGATATCACTTTCAAAATTTCTATTTAGCATTTGTATATTAATCATGAATGTCTTGCAGGTATGCTTGGATATTATTGATACTTTTCCAGTTTTTGGCTTCTAATGTTTCACTACTTGGGCATTTATGT
This sequence comes from Triglochin maritima, assembly GCA_963682175.1. Lineage (NCBI taxonomy): Eukaryota > Viridiplantae > Streptophyta > Magnoliopsida > Alismatales > Juncaginaceae > Triglochin > Triglochin maritima. Next base: position 32,257,746 of record OY821789.1, read on the forward strand.
GGCATATTGTCTGGTTTTGCATGTGCGTCTCTGACTTGTAATAAATTTCATTTGGTAATATTAACGAAATATGAACATTGTTTTTACTAATAGTTTCATCTTCAGATACCTATGGTTTGTTTAATTACCTCTTGCCTGGACCATCGTTTTACACAAAAATTGAGAGCTCTTCACTGCTTGTGAGTATTCATCACAGACAGTGTGTTCAGCCATGGATCTTCCTTTTCCCTTCTTTAGTTAGTTTCCCATATGCTTACATACCCTTTCAGCTTCTACAGTATCTGCCATAATAGCAATTGTTGGTGTTGATTTCGCAGTCAGCTTGTTTGAGGCGTCCTGGATTTATTCTGTGTTCAGGGGGGACTACATATGGCTCTCTTCCCACATACTCAAACACAAATGCACCATCTAAGTATGTTTACTTATATTTTTATTCATGATATAAGTTCCTCTGGTTAAAATGCATTTACTTTCATCCATGATCAAGTGGCATGTTTTCATGGAGAAATTTGTCATCATGGATGCCACAAAGGGAAGCAGCTGCTGATCAGGTATATCGCTACATTATTAAGAGGAACTTGCAGTTTTTTTATACCCTTTGGGATGGCCTACATATCATCTTTAAAGCTGGGAAATACTAAATTTGGTCTCGTAGGTGCAAATAAATCACTTACCTGCGCAAAAACAACATTGCATTTTAAGTCATTTGATCAATTTACTATCATATGGTACCTCAGTTTGAATATTTAATTGAAGAAGGAAGATGAGGTGATCCTTTCAGAAACTTGCTGGAACCGTATCAATAAGTTTAGTATCAGTGCTGCTTGAAAATGGTTGCTCTCATGCCTTTTACATAGATTTTACTGGTTTACAGCACAAATGAGAATTAGATGAAACGATATTACTGTGTTCACACATTGCTAGTCTATAGGTTTTTTTTTCTTTTTGGTAAATGACTTGTCCTACTCAGTTAGATCTTGTTCTTTTTCTTTGAACATCTGCAGCCAGCACAAGATCCCAGGTTCCCTGGGAGGCCAAGAACACTTGACTCTGCCAGAAACCAATCTCCTTCTGATGCTGGACCAAATTCAACGCTTGAAGATAGACTTTTGGACAACAATGAATCCGAGCATTATGTAGAAACAGCAAGATCTGGACAAAGGTTGTCAGATACGAGGTGTGTTGTAGCTCTCGGTGGAGGGATTTATTTCCACATTTTCATAATATTTAGTTTTACTATTGTTAATGATAAAAAAAAGTATCACTATTTTTAACCAATGAGGGTCCATGAACGACGACTCCTATTTTTAAAAGCAAACAAGAGAACACATTAAGTGTTTGGTTACCTCGAAAACAATCCCATGGAATTTTACTGAACCATACATGGTGTTCGGTCAGTAAATGCAATGCCCTTTACAGAAGCACAAGGTGCAACCCCAAGTAATATCCAGTCCATCATTACTACACAATGAGGTGAAAGTATAATAGCAAGGTGTATGGCAATAATAAAATAAACATACAGTCCATTTTAGGCTCAAATATTTGTGTTTCAGTGTTTCAGACTTGCTATGGAAGTATGCATTATTTGTTTATAGTTCATATTTCAAATACAATCATGCTTCTGTTCCTCGACAGTTCTGGGGCAGCCGCTGTTCTTGGGGTACCTGCACTGAACCAGGTTTGTCATATTACTAGAGACAACCTCTTCCACTTCTGATCCCTGAATTACATTCTTGTCAAATTGTTTACCAGGAGCCCGATATGTTTGATGAAGAACTTAAGAAACTTGTGTCCATGGGTTTTGAAAAGGTTAGCCACCTATTTTGACTACATTTTAGTTTCATTAGTTCAATATATGGATTAGTGCCAAGATCGAGTCCTAGACATTAATATTTCTATGAACCCGGCACATATCAACGACTAGTTTTCTACCATCAATTTCATGTTTTTCTTCGTGAAATAACAATTGACTTGTCCAAAGTGGACTATGAATCCTCATATACTGGCATATCATGGATCACACATTCACACCTCTGTCATACTCGTAATGTCGGATAGCTTAAAATTGTTATCAGGCATTAACTTCTGACTATCTGTCTACTACCAGCTCAATAGAGCAAGATCGGCTAGAGTATGGCATTTTCCTTTGTTTGTAGTCGATTCACGAGTGACATGTGGTTATGCTTCTCAACAGACTCAAGCCGAAGTAGCTCTGGCTGCTGCTGATGGGAATCCATCTGTTGCCGTCGAAATCCTCATGAGCCAGCAGGCATGTCATGGCGTTTCATGGTTATTATAATGAGCTCTCCACCTAAATCTAGATTTCTGAATTCATCTTTCGCTTGATCTCTGCAGAGGTGAAGCTCATAAAATATGCAAAACACTCTCACTGTCGTCTGTAAATGTTTGACGTGGGTCGAAACCGGTTCATCCACCTTGAAGGCTAACTTCCAAGCTTTCCGGAGCACATGGTGTGCAAAGAGACCTTGTATCATGAGAAGTAACATGATGCCTAAACATGCAGCAACTTTGGAACATCTATTGATCATTCAGATTCCTGTTTGCCTATGTCGACTTATCTGAAGTTTCAAACAGTTTCATTTTCAAAATTTTAACAAGAGAGAATATAACCAAAGCCCCGAAGTCCGAACAGCTGCTGTTAATTTTGAGTTGTGTTTGATGGAATTGTTCTGAACTTTTTTTTCCATAAGAAAAATTCCCTAGTTTATTGTACCTACAGGTTAGGATTCAACCCCTATGATTTGGCTTCGGACTTTTATCTTTGACTATCACCGCACTCCTGGTTGATTTGCTTCGACTGTCAATTTTCCAACACATGATTACATGATTGATATGGTGGTGAGTTTCCTTAAAATCCAAACTCCTGCACTACACATCACTGGCTGTTGCCTGTCCATTAAAATTCCACATAATCAATATTTCAGTTATAAATGATACAGTTTTACCCCTTAATCCATGGGATAGGTAATGGCTTTCCCACCCGACTACCAAAAGCATCAGTGTACTACCTGTAACGTGATGTCTTTTCAGCTTCCAGATTTTATCTGCTTCGCAAGTATAAAAGACAACTAAACCAGAACATTATAGCATCTTTAAATTTTGAAGAGGCGCCTACAAGCGAAGACATTATAGCACCAAATTTTGTAGCGCGAACCTCTCGACTCATTTGATTACTTGACTCCTGCTTAACAACTTCGCTCATCTCAAACACATACAAAATCTTCAAATATTACTTGTTCAGCGAAGTACATCTGTAAAGCCAAATTAAGCAAAATTCCTTAAATATATAAATGGATTGGGAGTAACACAAACTAGGCGACATTCACCAAAATACATGGGCAACATGACGTCAAATTGGAACCTTCAGGACCTCATGCCCGCTCCCGACACTAATTTCATTGTCCACACAACTGTGAAACCAGAATGATTAAAGATATTCTGCTGTTCTTCAAGAACCAAACTATAAATTTATAGTTAACTCTGCCACACAAATAGATAATTTTAATGTGGTACAAAGTGCCCTTGGGCAAGTTACTACTTTCGACCATAAATTTGAACAATGCTCACTCAAGCTTTGATGTTGCCGCTGCCGCCTTGTGGGGCCGTGTTCCCCTGTCATAAGGAAAATCAGATTCAACAACACTCTTTAATCTTTATTAATGATTAGCCTCATTCTTCATTTAAACAATCATCTACCCATACAAAGGGGAAGAAAAGATAGAGATGAAAGGGAGAGAGAGAGAAAAAGAAGGCCGGAGCCAGGGAACTTAGGCCTTAGTAGAGAGAGATAAGGGCGGGGAAAGGAAACCTTGGCTTTGGGCTTCTTGACTTTCGTCTCCGGTGTTGTAGGCTTGTTTTTGAAGGGCAGAAAAGTGGTGCCTCCCATGTAAGGCTGGAGAACCGCAGGGATTTCAACACCATCTTCCTTCTGGTAGTTCTCAAGAATGCAGCAAATAGTTCTTTCAGTTGCCGTTAGCGTGGAGTTAAGCATGTGAACGTATTGCTTTGTTTGCTCGTCATTCTGTAAGCAGTGGAAAATGTAAAAGCAGTTAGAAACTCAAGTGTCCGCACTTTATCAAGCACAAAAAGTCGATGAGATGGGGGGCCATCGGCGGGAGCCCAATCGATTCATTATGGTACACTTAATATAATGAAGTAAGATTATATCCAAACAGAAGCAATTCTAGGCCCTGTTATGTTGGTGGTATAGCTTCTATATACTAATCGGGTGTCCGAACTGTGCCTTTATAACCCATAAAGTTGAAAACCAAGAAGGTCTTCCCTAGCTCCCCCAAAGCAAACTAAATCAACTTCTACCTAAGGTACATTAAAATGTCAGTACACTATCTAGGAGGTGGAATGGCTATAAGAACCTCCAGTTATGATCTCCTGGAAGCTCTGGTGTTTGCTTCTTTTGTACCAAGTGGGTTGTAAGTAATCACTGGTTTCACTACTGTGACTACCCAGAATATGTATCTTCCAGCTACACTAATAGAAGAATACTTCATTTCTATTCTATTGTGAGGGTGGATGGTTCCCATCTGTTACTTTGGTGAAAGAGAATATACTTAGTCGACAACAATGAAAATGTCCGTCCTAAGTAGTGGAATTGAGGAACATTTCAGACACGAAAAGCTGAAAAGACACGTGCCTTTTTCTGCCCATAACGGATTTCCAGCTTCCTGGATTGGTAGTCTGTGCAGTTTGAACAGGACACAAGTTCCCGATAAGTCTTGGATGCAGGAAACCAACCCTCCAAATCAAATTTCTTGGCAGCTGCGTCATTCAAAGCACCAGAAACAATAGATACAACTTGGTATGGAAGATTCAACTGCAAAACCAATATCCACATCAGTTTACATTACAAGACTGAGCAACAAATAGTTCCATTTTAGGAGACAACATTGAGATAATATCACGACGACAGGAGAGACGCATACCTCCTTGTAGAAATCTTCTGAATTTTTTATCATCTCTTCATGCATTTCCCACGAATCATTATCATTAGGATTGGTAATGCAGAACTGCTCAATCTTTTCAAATTGATGAACCCTAAATATGCCCAGCGTATCACGCCCATGCGATCCAGCTTCCTTCCGGAAACATGTCGAGTACCCAGCATATCTGCATTTCAGAAGAGAACCCCGTTAAAAGAACGGCAAGAAACACGTTAGCCTACAACCATTGTGCGTCAGAGCTAGGCCTTTGACTGGTTGGTGAGTGTAGGATGCAGATTTACATCACCCTCAGAAAAACAAAAACTGGTGATATTAGATGCGGATCCGAACCCACTCTTAATAATACAAAATTAACCCCTACCTCTTATCAAAAAAGAAACATGTTTGTCCGGGCTCAGATTAATGCAAACCTTAGAGGTACATCAGTGGGATAAATACGGTCACCAAGATGGTATGCACATAATGGCTGCTCCGCAGTGGCAATGAGATACTTATCGTCTCCCTCTCCTGTCACCTGTCAATTGTGCATAGTTGGATTATGTTTTCTTTTTCTTTTTTTAACAGTAGTGGGATTATGCTTTCAATAAATAATGTAGTCTATTAAGCTAAATATTGGAAAGGCATACCTTGTAGAGTTCTTCATCAAACTGAGATAATTGAGCACACTTTGCCATTATATCTTTCCTCATGAAAAAAGGAGTCTGCATTGGCTCATAATTCCTTTTTGTCAAAAAAGACAGACCAAAGCTTATCAAAGCCATGTTTAGGAGGGTCCCTGCACCCTTCAAGTAAAAACCTCTCCCACCAGCTACATTAGCACCTTTACAAACAAAAGGAAAAATGAACAAAATAAATTGCTGGAAGCATGCAAATTAGAAAAAATACTGACGTTTCCGCCTACACCAAGCGAGCTCCATAAAAATACACTCATACTGTCATAGACCATACCCTTGATCAAATCTGCAATTCCAAGCAGTTCCACAAGCTCAACGTGGTTTCTAAGTTTCTCTTCCGTCCTCTTTTCTCCCCATGTTCTAACAATCGCGTTGTTCTCCTGGTACAAAATAGCAATGTAAGACTATTGAAACAAATATTTACATACAAAAGTAGTAGTCAGATAACAGTTAATAAACAGATCAAAATTGACCTCATCGTTGCTGATGGGAACTGAATCATGAACAAGGTTTCCAATAGCTTCAAGTTTCTTGTCAAGTGCTGCCTTTGCCTGCTGGACCTCTGCATCTTTCTCTGCAGATTGCCTTTTATTTTCATCTGTGCTCTTTATCATCTCTGTCGCATCACCTCCAGACTTTTGGAACGAAAGAACAAACCAACTCATATTAATTAGGGAAACACCGTAGGAGCAATGCCATCATTGAAAGGTGAAAGTTTGAGAAGAGCGAAAAAGAAACTCTTTTAAACATACACTATAACACCAATAGAAAAGGCCAACGTTAACATAAATGATAGCATTATGCAACCAAAGCATCAAAACTGGAAAAGAAAGAGGATGTATTATGGATCCACTAAAAGGAAGCAACATTTTAACCAATGCAACTCGACTTTTGGAACCAAAACATCAATAACAAAAGAGATTTCTTCTACAGGATTGGACACTATATTGGGCATCTTAGTTAGATATGAAGTAAAGCAGCGAAAATATGAAAGCAACTAACAAGACAAGTGAAGGAATTGCAAGTATGTTTGATGTGGGGTTGGAGCCATATGCACACGGAGAGCGCATGGGCAGCCTTGGACATGAGAAGTCAGGCAATGGGCTTCTAGCCCATGCTAATTTGGGCTTGGAACATGATGAGAAGTCATTTGGAGGAGCCACATCCAAATGTCATGGAGCAACAAGGTTATGATAAAGAGATGTGTGAACAGAGCTCAACTGATGTCGAGTGCATAAGGAAGGAAAACGACAAGAAGAAAAAGAAAAAAGACCAACGAACAATTTTCATCTTCTTAACGATCCACCCGAAGGCAGAAGCTGTCTGCAAAATGGTCTACAATTTGGAAGTAAGCAAAGACATGGGTAGGGACGGACCGAGTTGTTGATATAGCTTATAGCCTATACAATATACACATATCTTATACACATAGATATCTATAGTGATAACGATTACACTTCATAGTGACGCATAGGGTTTCATAGTGATGCATAGGTTAGGACCTTCTTGTTAGATTACGCGGATCGATACTTGTTTTATTTCTGTGTTTTTTCACTTGCAGCTACATCGTGCTATCTTAGGCCAATGACTTTGTTCGTCAACTTCTTTTTTGCACTGTCATTTATTGATATATCAATAAAATATAGCAGTTAAGCCGTCCTCTTTGCTTTTCAAAAAAAAAGTATTATGATAATACAAATTTAAGTAAAAGAAAGGAGAACATTAGATTAAAATCTTTGGAGATATCGTACGATCTTGAGGCGAGCAACATCCTTGTTGATGCGGTTGAAGTCCTTCCTGAGGCCCTCTAGCTCGAATTGACCTACATTTCGCAATAAAAGCAAGTCCCATGAACAAAACATGCATTCTAATAAAAAACAGCAAAAATACCCAACTTTACAATGCCAAAACATCAAAAATAGATCTGTCTTTCATCCTGCAAAGTCTCAATGACAACACATAAATTTCCGATGTTTTGAGTTCTCAATTAACTTCCCAATCGCCAAACACTAGTTTGAACACAAAACAATTAAAATCCAAATCAATTTTGATTTCAAACACCTACAGGTAAATTCAAGATCTTCCACATTTCACACCAAAAAAGAGCTAAATCCACACCTTTCGACTTCTAAGTTCTAACTCAGCAAAACCATATAAGAAATCCCCAACCTTTGATCCCTCTGAAAATGGAATGATTGTATATCTTCAGGTATGAGATTATTTGAGACGAAGTTCAATGGACAATGCACCTGGTTTGTTGTGGAAACTTCACATTTGGTTGAATGAAGATTAGGTGGAAAAATAAAACATTATTCATCTCAATTAGGGCTTATGTTCGTCATTAATCTAAATCTTATGTTCTTTTGTATTGCGTATTCCTGCAAAGTTACGCTTTAATGTAACTTCTGAATGTTATATTGTGTTCACATAACATTTTTTATTAATAAACAAGTACATTATTCTGGAAGAAGAAAAAACGATCGAGAGTCATGATGCTGTCTGATGGGATCCACAAAATAATATGAAAAGAAACGACTTTATAAAAATAGGAACTTGCATTTCAAGGGTCCCCAACCTTTGATCCCCAAAACCCTAGAACGAACAAAGACCACTTAAAAATCCCACCTTTCAGAACCCAATACCAAATCAAACACAAAAAATCCCACCTTCCGACCCCTAAAACCCCAGAACGAACCCAAAACCCATAAAAATCCCACCTTTCAGGACTCAAAACCTAAACAAAGACCAAAAACCCCACATTTCGAACCCCAAAAACCCAAGAAAAAAGGAACAAAAAGGACTCCCAAAACCCTAGAACGAACGAACTAAGAGCACGTAAAATTCCACCTTTAGTTTCCCAAATCGAAGAAAAAAGCTTGAAAATGTCAGTCATATTTGGACCCCCTAAATTAAAATTTTACTAACGCTGTCGCCATTCCTTGTCGAGTCGGATGACCTCGTCGACGAGGGCGACGTCGGCGAAGCGGCGGCGCTGCGACTCGCGGACGATCTCGGGGTCGTTGCCCTTCTCCGATCGGAACAGGTTGATGTCTAGCATGGTGGTCGCCAACAAACCCTAATCCGACAAAAACCCTAAACTCTGACAGAGATGGTTTGACTTCTTATTACGCTTTATTTATGGAACAAACACAGATTTTATTTTATTTATTGTACAAAAAACAGGTAATCCACCCTGCCCTGAGAGTGGTGGGTTTTACTTTTTGTACAAACAAGTTTATTTTTTTGAGAAAATTTATGGGTGATTAGTTTTAGAGTTGGAGTTACGTGATTTCCAGGTAGGAGTGTGAATTGAAATTGGTTATCCAACTAAATTCATTTTCATATTCGAATGTTAAGTATTGATGTTAAAAAGCAAACCCAACTTATAAAGTACATAGAAATGAAATGAAGAAAAAAAGATTCAGCAAGGCAGAAGCTCTCAAGCTCCCCAACAAAAACTTTAACAGCTTGTCAATAAAATTTGGTGTTCTTGGCACCGACATATCCATAATATACAATAGACAAGTATCTTCACTACACCAGGACGAAGCACAACAAACATAACACAGACAAGGGGAAGAAGAAGAAGAAGAAGAAGTACATAATAATGTGAAATCAATGATAAGGTTGGGCAAAACCAACTACACCTCTCGTACTGTATACATTATCTAGTTCCAAAACTTGGTTCTAAATTACACTTAGACATATGAGGTTGAGGTGAGCAGCGAGTCACAGTTCTATAAGGATGGTAGGTCAAAGAGAGAATTTACCAACACCCGCAATTAAGCACCAACACTATTAACACCTCGAGAAAGGGGAAACTAATCGACAGCAAAAACAGGAGTCCGACCTCAAAGCTTCAAAATATCTTGATCGGCCAAGTCACATGCGCATCAGGGAAGCTGAACGCTTGGGTGTTGGATTTGAATAGAGGGACTTGTTTTTCCTTTTTATTTAGTTGTAGATTTTCACAGGCTTCTCAAATGTGTGTCGATTCTGAGAAAAAGGCATGAAAAGATACATCAAACATATCGATCAGAAAATATGTAACCAGCACCAAATTAAAGTCATACAACGCCAGTACCTGGTTAGCTGTGTATGCTCTCTTAGGAGATGTGTCAGAGTGTTCTAATCCCAGGTATTGCTCCCAAGCTCCATAAACATCTCTTCTCTGTGTAATTGTAACCCGTCAGAACCTTGCAAACCGAACTCTGAAAAGTGTTTAGAAATGGAAATGGGACAGGTGCAACTAACCTGAAAACGACTTGATACAATGTCCGAGTCTTGAAGATATTCAGGGCGACCCAGTGATAGAAAGGCAAACTTCCACTGGACAGACAATAAATAAGAAACTATAAGTACAACGTTGCAAATCCAATGTTTTTTTTCTTGGATCCAATGTACCTATAAACAAGGCTTTTCCCCCTTCAACTTGAATTGATCATATAATAACGAGAAATGTCACGAAAATTACACGCGACATTCATGTGGTCACTCATACCACACGGCAAAGCTACACACCCAGCCTTCAGCAAGAGTGCAAGTCCATCAACCAAAACAGAATATCAATAACAAACATCAGAAAAGAGCTGTGATATCCCCCTTTCTATATAATTTACCGTCATAGACTATCATGTATCTTTCTTAAGCTAGAAATAGTATTAAAAGTTTGAATTAGAGATGCGGGCTGTCAACATAGTGGATACGGAACGGGGATAAGCATTTCTATATTCAAACCATATTTGCATCAAAAATACTGATGATACTCGAATTTATACATCCATATTTGGGATAACCAAATGTGGAAATGTGGATGTTGTGATGGATGTGCAGCGTACAAGGATGGATCCATAGAAATTAAAATATTCAAGATAAAGTTGGAGTGAACTTGCGCAACATCACTTCAAAGGGTTTGGACTTTAGACATATCTAGAGAGACTTGCAGAGACATGGTGAGAAAGGAGTTTTGGGCACAAGGGAAGTGTCAAAAGAATTCGGTGTAACCATAAGGTACATGAAGTTTCGAAATATTTCCAAGGATTTCGCTTCGCATAGGGATAGGTGGGAGGCCTCACGTGCCGGAACGGTGATTCTTGATTAGTTTCAATTGTAATTTGTCCCAAGTCCCAACTAATCTACGATCAAAGGTTTTCTTCTTCTGGTACTTTGGATAAACAAATGCTGATGGCAATAAAATCTGAATATAAATGAGATAGTATCATGTCAGCACCTTGTTTTGCTAACTTAGGGAATAACTCAAAGTCCTACCCACAAGCAATTAATTACTTCAAATTGTTACCATCCAAATTTTTAGCTCCACTAATTCTATATTTTTGTAGTCATATTAGGACATTCTATATTTAACAATCATAACCAACATAACGAATATGAACCGAGAGGACAGATCGGCTTCGATTCAATTTGTTTTCAGCCCTCCTCAGCTTCCGCCTATGGAATTTTAGTCATACAAGACAATTATTGATGACTTTAAAGGTATTTCTATATTATGATGTTATAATAAGAAATTCCATGATTCAGAACTAAATGACATGGCAGCCTGTCAAAGAAAACGTTTCGGACTATGTTTTCAGCGCATAATCGATGATGTTTTTGTCATTTTTGTCATTAAACGTTTACTTTGTTTATTTAGAATTATATATATATATGTACACTTATTTTAGCCATTTTCAGTTATCAATCCTACCATATAAGGAATTCATGAAATACTCTCGCATTGATTAATCATTCATTCATTTGCTTCAACAAAATAAAACAACTCACGTGCCTAAACCGTGATTCCTATTGAGTTCCATTTCTAGCATACCCAAGTAGTTTGGAATTAAAGGCTTTGTTCTGGTTGTTTAACAAAATGATCAAAATTATCGCTTTGCACCGAAAAAACCACCTACTCCCAGCCTTCCACATTATCTTGTATGCATCAAAGAGATAAAAGAAAAGTAATAGGAAACTGTGAGATCTTCAAGCAGTAGGAAGGGAATGTGATCTTTGACCACATGACCTTTTGACACTACAAGATATAATCTAGTGTAGCCTCGTTGAGTTATTTTTTACAAAGATGGCAATTTCCTCCATCATCAAAATCAGATCGTAGTTCTTCGAAAGTGTCACCCTAGGAAGCACGAACACTTCTAACAGTTTTCATGTCCAAATGTGGCTATGTTAGACACTGACACTCCTCGAACACGCCTTGGACACATGTCGTACACGCCAGGTGGTGTGACCAGGGTAGTTTTGACATTTCACAGTGGTGGACGACTAGGACATAGGAGGGGCACTCCTTGGACACGGTATCCACATTTGGATATGGCAAAGTTTGTGAATTTTAAAAGTTTTGAGGTTCTTTTGAAAATTAAGGATTTTCTAAACTTCAAAACTTTTAGATTAATATTGCAAATTTTCAAGACTTAAAACCCAATTGTCACCTTTCTTCCACCGCTATTTGGGAGAAACCCGAACCCATCTCCCAACCCCATCTCTAACGACTCCAACCTCTCTGGTCACCCTCAACCTCTTCTGACGGTTCACCCTCAACCTCTATTCGGTCGTCTGCGCTTCTGTTCAGATGTCTCTGGCCACCGCTTTCTTCCCAACATCGTTTCTTGACCTTCTCAAACCATTTAATTTTATGGCTTCTTCTGATGCAACACCTTCATATGAGGTAGATAGTCATCCACTTTGGAAATATGTCACGAAATTGGGAAAATTGGTGGAGGTGGGAACGTCAGCGTCACGTGCAACTACTGCAATCTACCTTTCTTTGGGTACTTATAATCATGTGAAGGGACATCTACTTAAGATGTTTGGTTTAGGAATAAGAGCATGTGACAAGGTGTCTGATCATTTGATCCCTTTGAAGGAGCAAAAGAGCTTGAGATTGCTACACTTTCACTAAATGAACCTGACATGGAACTTGTTCCTTTTACTGATGATGTTTTTCCAGAACATGATGCAGTGGTGGTCAAGAAGTGATTGAAGAACTTGATAATCTAACTTATGTTGTATTAATTATTTCACGTGGATGTTGTCTTTGCTTTATAATGAACATTTAACATTTATGAGTAAATATTTTTTTACAAGTATATTATTTTTTATTTATATATATTATAATTTTAATGATGTGTCCACGTCCTACTTTTTAGAAAAATGTCGTATCCCCATGTCCATGTTGTGTTTCTGTCCCGTGTCCATCTCCATGCTTCTTAGGTGTCAACTGTAATATATCCATTGTTTAGTTACTTTAAATGAGAATGGTCTCGTAGCAGGGATGTTATAGACATTTAACTCATAAGATCATGGGTGTTTCACTCAACACCAAGGAAATCTGTGATGGAAGTCAACTTTCATAAATCCATCGGTGTATATAACAGAACAGAAACGACGGGTTTGCTTAAAACGATGTTATATGACATATGACACCATGGGCGTTCCACACCATGCAGTGATGTGGTATTCTAGAATTCCATGCATATCAAAGCTACTAATATAAGATGCACTTCGGACATATGAACAGTTTAGCAACCAAGCAATCAAAAAGAAAAGAAAGTGGGTTAAATGTCTACAATAATTTGCTTACCTTTGCGAACTCTTCATTTGGGACCTGCAATTTCTTTTGAATGCGTGCTTTTACCTCCAATAAGGTCTCACCCTCATGAATAATCAAGAAAAAGGGCTCTCCAAAGTTCTGTACAGTCTGTTCATATTTTTAAGGAAAAGGGCAAGATTCAATATACTAAAGCACAGTGAACACACAAGTGATGGATTGTCATGGTGCAAGTGTGCAACAATGTAGTACAAAAAGACAGAAGGCAAAATTGCTAGAGAAAGAAAGATATTTTTTCTGGAAATCCAGAGCTCACATTAAAACTTAAGTTTCAAATAATTACCGTCTGAGTTTGTGTGGGATCCCTCATGAAGTGGTAAACATGAATCAAACGATCATGAGGACCAAGGTTCTTCTCTTCCTCTGGGATCTGCATAAATCAGGAAGCTAAAATAAGCTATTAAAAGGATGGCCCTGTCTGTCTGCAGAAATGAGACATTTCTTCCGACGTTTTCTCAATGAAAGTTCCAACATAATGATAAAGGGAAAAAAGTCCAATAGTGACATAAATTGCTAGTTACAATCAATAAAAATATGCAATTTTACCTCCTCAGCACGCAGTGTCCAGTATTGATCATTAATATTCTCAATCTTTTCGCTCGCTGGGAATATCTGAAAAAAACTCCATAAAAGTTAGAACCTACAAACGCAAAATGACTCCACATGCGAAGGACTTCGAATAGGACTTTCTAACTTCTAAGTAAGCATTTCAGAGTAAAATTTGCCACTTGTCACCTAGTCTAACTAGTCACTCACCTATAAAAATTTGTGACACCTTCCATGTTTCAACCATTAAAAGGGATCGTGGTAAGAACTACCCTAAAAGTTACTAAGCCCCACTTTAAAAATAAAACTTCGAGACCGAGAAATGCGCCAAAATTAACTAAATGTGTAAAGAAGTACAAAATAAAAGAAGGAAATTAGATAATCAGAAGCGAATGAAAACGTACAAGGCATACTTTTGGTACAAAAAAACACAACCTCACAACATAATAAAAACTTACAAAAACCAAAAAACATAAAATTATACTATTTCCTGCTCTAGGAAGCAACCCCAACAAGAGATGCAGCCCCAAAGTTGGGAAGAAGATGTGGCTGAGATATGCCTGGTTTATGCTCACACAGATAGCTAATTATAAGAAATATTACTTTCTTTCCTATATAGATGACATTACATTCCATCAGTAATTGCTAGGAAGATTGAACTCACCTTGTAAATTTTATGGTAGAAAACCTCGAGCAATCGAAGCTCTGCGTTAGGATGAGAAAGCTCAACCTATATAAAAATATAAGATGTGTATAAAAATATAACGGGAGCCTCTTCTGAGGCATTTGGGGTTATGTTGATGATGATTGATGATGATGTATAAAAATATAAGTTCAGTAGCAAGAAGAATCTGAAAGGACATCAGGCACTAGAACATGTTCCATCTTGCTGAAGAGCTGAATAAATACCTTTGTTTTCAAATCATTGATGACATCTCCAACTGTACTATTCTTGGGTAACCTAATAGTGTGAATTACTACCTGGAATTAAGGGGACAAAGAGTTAACAGAAAAACAAACAAACAAGTGAAACACCACCCATAACAATGGACCAAACTCTGGAACATGTTGAAGCACTTACTTCATCCTTAGTAGCATGATGGAAAGCAACTTTCAAAGTTTTTAGTCCTTGCAATTCTGGCAGAGGTATGTCCAGTACTTCATAGTATAATATGTCTGAAGTCTGAACAGTTATAAGACAAATAAATGTTACATAATTAACATGGCGAAATGATTTGGTAAAAGTCGACCAAATAATAAGGTAACTAACCTGGTTATAGTGGACCAACATGTCAGCAAGATGCTCTACACCTCGGTATTTAATAGGTTGGGGTTTGGGTTGCTGAGAATAGCAGTTGTGGGAAGTAAGTCTAATTTTTGAAGGATCCTCCAATCCAAGTTGACGGGCAACACTCTGTACAACATCATCGTAACTGAAGAGCTTTGACCTGAGCCAATGAAAGATTAATAGTTTGAAGGCAACCTTAAATGGTATATATACATTATACTTGATGTGTAAAAACTATTCCACAAACAATTTGACAAATGCTTACATTTCTAGGCAAAAATCATCTTCCTTTGGTTTCTCCAGAGATCTAAAACGAACAATCTGATGCATCAAATCATGCAAAGAGAATTTGAATGATTTAAAAGGTACCCATAAACAATGGAAAAAATAGGATAAGCAGAACAGACTATGAGAGAAAAACACTTCTATATCATCTCAATAAGCGACACTCTACGGTTCTTCCAGGGTACAACTGGAACTCTCGAGTCTGGACAAGAACTTGAATAAACAGAAAGAAGATCAAACACATTCATGCTGTCTATTTCCACCCTAAGTAGTAATGTATACTAAAAGAAAGAATCATGACAAACAGTATGACGTCACACAACTTAAAAGATACCAACTGTTGTTAACCTGAATTAACCAGCAGATGCATGAGAAACATTGCCACAGTCAGAACATTCATCAAGGTAGTTCATAATAAAGCTAAATAGCAAGCAGTCATCCTGACACCAAAACTGGTTGATGAACCAACCACAAAGTGCTTGTGCTTTCCAAAGAGTAAAAATTCCAATCTGATTTAAGTTTAAATTTGAACTCTGTGTACACATTCTAAGAAGTGCAAAGAGACTTTATTAAAAGAAACAACAGACACACATAATACAACAGGCAAACCTAAAGGAGCAAGGTTATTTATCAAGAAGACAAGCCTTGAAGAAGCAAGAAAGGGAGGAGGAAGAATAAAAAAGACAAAAGATCCTCAAGAGCGCCCCTGAAAGAAAAGCTAAGACAAGGCCACCAGAATGAGAATCAGAAGCCTAAGATACAAAACAAGCCCCTGTTATTGTCACACGTCCTCCTTCAACTTTCCTTGT
This sequence comes from Triglochin maritima, assembly GCA_963682175.1. Taxonomy (NCBI): domain Eukaryota; kingdom Viridiplantae; phylum Streptophyta; class Magnoliopsida; order Alismatales; family Juncaginaceae; genus Triglochin; species Triglochin maritima. The sequence goes on from OY821789.1 coordinate 32,273,948, forward strand.
AGCAGCACAATACATTACTAACTTCATCTTGGAACTCTGGACCGCAGCCAGGGAAGCCTCCATGTCCTTGAAGACACTCCTAGTTCTTTCCAGATAAACAGGCCACCAAAATGGAGAACTATTGTTTAAGTATAATATTTAATTTCCCATGAAAAGCCTGCAAAACTACTGGTTTAAGTAGGGGATAAATCCCGAACAAAGCAACGACTTGCAAATTTAAGATCACTTGTTATGTAGTATGCAGAAACTGTCATGTTAGCAACAGAAACAAAATGTACCTGTCGATTATGCACGTACTCCAAGAAGGATGGAATATCAGGATAGCGGAATTGCTCCTCATTGTCTATTGGAAGAGACTTTTGATAACAAAGAATATCACCATCTTCAAGCTGCAAGGAGCAAATACAAAGATCATAATATGCAAAAACAAATTGACACCATCAAAAGATAGAATACCTGGCTAGATCGAAATGTGAGTTTCTTGTCGATGTGTTCACACATCACACTGGGCTCGAACTTTATTTCCTATATAAATCAAATTATAATAAATAACATTAATGGAACTGATTCTTTTATAATAACAAGAAGTCGATTTATTAAGTCAGAAAAACACATCCTGGACAAATTTGAAGACCAAGAACAACCTCAAAAAGTTCAATTTCTTCGTTAGGAAGGAAACCAGCCATTTCATTTAGCTTGGTCAAAATTTCCATAGGTTTTCCCAGTGCCTTCACAAAAAGCCTCCCGACAAACCTGACAGAGATAACAATAAATTTAACATCGTTTTAAAGGAATACGTTATGATTATACAAGTGCAAACTAGAGATATGAGATATCTATGCCTAAAAAATGGACAAATACCTGAATTCCTCTTTCTTAGGATCATAAAATTTGAAAAAGAGTAATATGTCTTCCTTTGTCTTGTCCGGAAGAGGAAGAGGACGTAAATCCTAATAAAGCCCAGAGGTACATGAGTTACAAAAGCAAAATAATGGACTCTAATAATCTCTACTTCAAAGAACATAACAAACCAAGATGACAAGTCCCAGTGGACAAAAAATTCTATGATGATTATCATTACCACTCCAAGCTCTACTTCCAAAAACAATTTCAGTTCTGCATTATGCGCTTTGTTTGAGACCTCTCGTAATTGCCCGACCTGAGAGGAAAATGTATTAACAACACCAACTTTGGTCACGTACCAATGTATATAATCAAGATGATAAGATAATTATTACAAAAACCATACCTAAATAGAAAAAAAACTAACAAAAATTGCCCATGGTGTCACTAATAATCAAAGCATCATAAATATGTCTTGGACTAAGCGTGTCAACATATACTACTTTCACCTAAGTAAGCAACCTATTCCATTTCCAAGAGAAAGATAATTACATCACAATTAGATGCAGAAGTTGGTATACTTAAAACTTAGGAGAGAAATGAGCAAATAATTACCGACTGGGCTTCCTCTTGGGGAGTCAAGGGCCTGTTGGGACGATACGTGTGATTTTGGCGTTTGGCCCACAACCAAAAGCGTTGGAACTGAACTGGGATACCAAATTCTTTTGCAACTTCTTCCTGCAAAATACATGGAGCATGTTGCAAGACAAATTCTCATAATGAGACAAAAAGCAGAATAAACATGAAGCGGAATGTAGGAAACAATTTTAAAGAAAATACCACACTGCAAAGAAAATATATATTTTTATCATTAATATATGGGAAAGAGATAAAAGAGGACAAAGGAAAAACGGGCATAGCCATAATAAAACTCAAATGGGAACAAAATCTGGCCTCCTCCCAACGGTTAGAAATTGGACAAAAGTCCTATGACTCAAAGGTATAGGCGTTAGGACACACAAATATCTTCCTAAGGCAAGACCCAGTGTGAAGAAGATATATTAGAAGGAAAGACCAACTCCCATTTATTATTGATATTTAGTCTTCTTAGTGCAGGTAAAAGTAAGCTTTACCTTGAAAATGTTGAAAGGCATTTGCTTCTGAATTCGGAAACTGCGGACCTTGTCATGGTCTACAAGATCAAAATATATATTCTTCCCTATTTGCTCACCAAGGTCGCTATCCCTGGCAACCTGTACGTCATTGAAATTGAAAAATATAACTTCCAACAACAGGGAAAGCAACTACTAGTGTGTTTACAAAGAATTAGAAACTAATTTACCTTTATAATTGTGTAAAGGTGGGCCTCAGCCTTTTCCTTCTTCTTATGTTCCTTCTCCTCTTGCTCTTTCTTTAGTCTTATCTGCACATTGAAAAAATAGATATCATGGTTGTCTAAAAAATAAGCCAAAAAAATCCTACAGAATACACTTACCCTAAGGTGCTCAGCAATGTCTTTTTCATCCACATTACAAATGATCTTCTCCTTATCACTTTCACGAATGTACACTAGCATATACGCATTTGAATACTTTGTGAACTTGAAAGGAGTGTTGTTGAACCCTGGATTTGTTTGCGGCAACTGTAATGAGGATGAAGTTTTTAGAAGGAAAGAAAATTAGCAACAGATGTCACTACAACATGAAGCGAAAGAGAACATCACCTCTTCTTCACCACCATATTGCTCCTCAAGTGCCCTCTTCATATCCTCTTTAGTTACTCGCTCATCATCAAACTTGAACCTTATGTACAAAAACTCACAATGACAAATAGCTTAAAACTTGACAAATAGGTAAGAGCATTAGAGCAATCTTAGCTTATACATATTATTATTTCTGGTTCAAGAGATATGCAAATTCCATCTAATATTATAATAGATGATTATTGTCTTGCTCATTAAGTTTATATATTGAATATTTCCATTTCTAAGGACATGGGCGAAACGGTTTATAACTTATGATGCCTCCCTCTACAACTTCATACGACTCCACAGTTACAAATCTTACATGTGTCCTGACTCACAAGCTATATGACTAATTGACTAACAGTTATGACCAATAAAAAAAAAGTGACTAACATTTAACTTATACTCTTAGATTAGGTATGATAAAGAGAAGTCTAAAATTTGCCTGGGCGTTTTAAGAGAAACATCAGTAAAATTTATCATTATGGTTGAGATGTGATACAACAAAATCAAAAAGAAAAGCTTAAAAGACATGATACAAGCCTTTGATTCTTAGAAACAAAAGACAAACAAGAAAATTACCAAGAAAGAGCTTTCAGCATGTTGATATTCTCAACCTCATATCACTGACACTAAACATCTCCTTGAAACATGGTTCCAACCAATCAACATTTGGAATCATGTTAGCCATCACTAGATAAGACATTCAAGTACAAATAACCAACATATTGAGATACACAACCACTTTGAACCAAAGGAGGCATTAAGAACAAATTCTTACTGAGCATTAGCTTAGCCACTCCTAGTTACCATACCTAATGGTTAGTGATCTACTTCTACATATTGTCAACATTTTAGTTTTTTAAATATGATGGATTTAGGGAATACTAAGGGCAGGCAATCACATATACTAATAATCATGGATCACCAATACACATCTAGAATCCTCTTGTCCTCTTGGGACGCAATTTATGTTGTCCCATGGCAAGACCATCCATCCAACTCAATCAGGTGCCCGAAATTGCTAAAAGATAGTCTTCCATTGGCAAGTGATAACATTATAACACTCCAAAAGATTCCTTATACTAGCTTATACTGAAAGAAATGGTTGTCATGGCAGTACAAGATCCACTACACAACGCCCAGTTGATGTTTGAAAAAGGAAAGAGCTCAACACATCAGTTGCCTAGAATGACACGCTTGAAATGAAAGGTGGATGCATAACCATGACAATCAAATTATCAGATTACAAATACATTTTTTGAGAAGCAACTAAAATTTTACCATTGATCAGAGAGAGTAGGTCTGATGAAAGCATAATAGTGACCACCATGTACACCACCACTGTGGACGAGAACGCTGCAGCAAGCATCGAAAAAGAACACATTAAACAACTCTGTCCACATAAAGCGACCACAACCACCACAGAAAAACAAAACCAATCATGCATTGCACTTAGATAGCCAACTTGACTCCTAAGCTAATAATAAGAACCAAAGATGTGGGGGTAAATATTAATACATTCAGACGAATGCTAAGTGGCGCAGCCAGAAACACAAGATTCCTACAAAACTCAGATGGAACAACTGCAAGGCTACCAAATGTTGCAGACTGTTTTGAAGTGGTAATAGATAAATAACCCATTCATGGGTAATATGCAAAAGGTGGATATGTCCCTTCCTAGTAAATCAATTAAGACAACAATTCATAATTGGCGGAGAGCACTGGATAAAGAAGCTCACCACACTTAGTTAGAACAATGAAATAATTAGAATTCAGGATTTAATCCTAGAAAGTATAGCTCCTAAGCCTTAGCAACTCCTAGAAAAGGATTATTTCTTTGATCGAAACATCCATAAGAGAAAACACATGTTCAAGAATGAAGAGCCTACATTAAAATAAAAGGTTATCCTATTCCATTTCCTTTATCCTACAACTTGTTTCCCTTAAAAAAATTCTTGGGCCAGCTTTGAATTAAACACTTATCAATCTAAAACAACATCTATCGAGGTTTATGTTTTTATATAAGCTCCAGCCCTTGGAATAAAAAAAACTGGCCATAATGATTTAAAGCAAGAAAAAACCAAAAGTATTAAACCTCCGAATCTACCTGTGAAGTGTGTACAAATTTCGTACGCTTCTATCTGCCTCCGGGGCAAGATACTTTCCATCATCTCTATCAAGATCTAGTTGCAAGGGAAATTCATAACGGTCATTTATCTGCAAAAATACATAAAAGAAATGATTAACTAAACCGAATTAAAAAAAATCTACCTATATGCCCTAGGGGACATGATCAACACAGAGATCAACAAGCATCACAGTTTAAAACATAGAATAGATAAACAAGAAACCATACCAAAATTGCGGTGTTGTTTTCCGTAAATACGCGGCTTATAAATGAACAAACTCACTCATAAAATAGTTCAAATTAATAATAAATCAAGGTGTTCAGAGTTATCAAAACCCATCTTAAGCGAAATGGGAAGTAGGCATGATAGTAAAAAATGTGATCAGCATCCTTACTCTTTAGTAACATTTTTTTATCGGCATCCTTACACTTTAGTAACATAAAAGACATTGAATGAAGGCTCCCTTACAAACACGATGGGTTCCATTTTACATTTCTTCTCTACAAAGCAAATGTCAACTTTTTCATTGGTAATCAATTAACTTTACCTGAGTACCTATATACTAGAACAAAAGAACTATTTATCAATTAAGAAACTCACACTAAACCCTATCCTGCACCTTTTGGCTGAATTCTTAAAACAAAGGACATCATGCATGTATAACAAAGTAAACTTTGAATATATTGTCCTGTAACTAGAAAAGTGCACTTATCGTGTAACAACGGAAATTCTCAATTTTCCATACCTTTAACAGAAACGATCTTTTTCTCTTTGATAAATCTAGGAGCTAGGAAAGTTAGAATAAAATTGAGAACGATTTTTTTTGTTGGACAGGCGTCCTACCTTTACCATCATATCCCTCATGAAATCATACTCAAAGCGTTTCAACTGAAGTTGTAGAACAGGAGGGAAATCTGTAAAAAGGATACCTTTCTTGGCATCCTGAAAAATCATAAACAATCAGAACCTCTGCAAAATAATAGAAAAAGAAGAAAAAAACTTCAACAGATAGATAGTGCAAAGGGTGATACAATTTGGCATTTGGAGCTTCTTAACTGCGCTATGAAGCATGAAGATCCAATATATTATTTCAGCACATGTAGCCATGTCTACTAGTGGTTTGTTCTATTATATGCATTAGCACGGAGCCAGAAATTGGCGGTAAATTAACAAGCTTCTCTTTACAAAGTTGCTTCAGCTATCCAGAAGTACGGAACTAGCAAAAATGTGTCAGGCTACGCTAAGAGCTCTTTTTTCAGATATTATTTGCTCAAGAAAATGCCAATTCGAGGATTCTTTAAGGTTTATTATATCAGGGGCAAACTGCACCCGCTCTACAACATAAATGCAATCACCAGTTCATGATGGGGAAAAAAACTATTGGACTTTTTGCACATTAAATTCACTTTACTGAGAGTGATGCTGATAAGCACAGTTTTTGGCTCCAAAAACTGTGAGCTGATAAATGATATAGATAAAATCATTTAACGGAGGAAGACCTGCAACCCATGCTGTTCTGCATGATATTTATTATCTCCTTCTAGTCTTTCCACCTCTACATATTTATCAAATGAAGCATACACATCCCGGCAGCCTTTCACATCAAGTTGAAGATCTAGTAGAAAACACAATATGGAGGATATCCATCAGAATGGCACAGACAAATAGATAATTGATAACATTAGTGATAGATTTTGAAATATTGAACGATAAATACCATAGAATGACTCTTTTCTTGTAGACTTGTAGTCTACATTTATGCACTCAATGTAATTCATATGGTGTCCTTCAAATAGTTGTTGTATTGTACCCTCGACAACAGTCCCCTGATCCAGTGAAATCATAGTTAGAAATTGATATTGCTCATGACCAAAAGACATTTCTCCTTTTTCATTATCAGCAAGAGATGACAGTTTCACAAATATCAAACCTTCATTTTATCTTCTAACTTCTCTGAAAGAACCCTATTGAGCTCCTGCACATCATGCTGCATGAAGGAATCATATGTGTCCCATCCAAAAGACTTTGTCAACTCTTTTGTAGCCACACTACTGTCACTGTACTGTAGTTTGTAGAACAGGCTTTGCAGGGCTAGGGGAATGCTTCCAGTAGGTATGTCGTTCTCTGTTGTAGGCATATGATATACGGACTGAAACGAGTTGGTAATATTCTTAGAGCAGCATTGAAGATAATGAATAACATTGAAAATGACAAGAAACAGCAAATACAAACCTTTCTGAAATATGGAATATGGTACAGAGTTTGAAGTAACGAGTTCATGTAACAGGTAGCTCCTTGGTTTTTAAGACCAACATAACCTGTTTCTTTTTTCGAGTCATAAGTCCAGTAGTCAACAACTCTGCGAACAGTGACTTCAGCCTCAACCACACATGTATCATCCACAAGGTAACCTCTAGTTGGATCGTAGAGTTCACTTAAAGGCATGAAGGATGTGAAACCCCAATCACTTTCCCTTGCATTGAATTGGTGATGCGTGTCTGCAGAATTGAGGGGGGTATTAGGGGGAGAATCAAGGAGAACAGCATCACACAGAACAATTTAAATTGCAGAAATTGGAAAACCAAACAATGATCCTATCATGGAGGAGCTATATAAGAAAATTTGAAAATTTTCAATCTCTTCACATGTCTAGTGCATGAAAAGTACTTCCACAGACCTCAACAGAGAAAAGAAATTGATTGATGAAAAATTGTCTTGACAAAACAAGCCTACCTTTTCTTATTGTGTACTTTCCATGTATCTGATTGACGACAGCAAGGCTGAACTGTGCATATCTACTCCAGCCATACGGCAAGGTTGCTGAATCCGCAACATCCAGATACATTGATAGGTGATCCACATTATTACCCTTAGGAAAGATGAGGATTCTCCTGCCAATAATAAAAGCAGAAATCAGATTTAACTCCTGAATGCACAAATTGAAAGAGAGATGAACACTAACTCCAAAAAGGACGGCAGCATACCACTTATAACTGCCGACTGTAAAAGTATCGGAGTAGTGCTTCTTGGTGTTCAGCCGGGAGAAATTCTCAATCGCCCAAGTGAACCTTGAAGACGGAGGATCCTCCACTTGCTGATTCTCTGCTGTGGCAACAGGAGCATCCTGCTGCTGTGGACCAACTATCAAACAAAAGTAATATGGTTACATAACACAATTTCATAAAAAAAAAAGAATCTTAGAGCAACTCCGTCCAACACAATCACATTACTGGTACACAACATTTTAAAATTACAAGAATTAAGATTCACAATATTTGGTCTACAAGTAGCAACAGGTTCATCATTTACCTTTCATTGGCTGTTTACCAACCTTACAGCAGACAATAAACAAAATGTGAGAAACACAACTCTATCATGTGACATGAACTCAGAAATCAGTTCAACTAATACGATAAGACAATAGGTCAAACTGATCGACAACTCCCGAAACGATCCTTGCAACTGCTAACCATCAAGATTTGAGGACAAGTGATCTGCTGTGACTTAACAATCCAGCTTACCTTCCATAGGTTGCGGACCATCAGAGAAGTCAGAATGCGGGACCAACATTTCCTCGTCCTCCTGCTGCTGCTATACAACCAAATCAAGTCCCCAGATCAAACAAATAAAATTGAAAACCACACAAGCTAATCTACTTGGACCAACTCAAAACATCAAAATCCACGACACAAATGCTCAAAAACCACACCTTAAGCATAAAACACCGCAAAAAAAAGACTGAAACCCCTGAGAAGATCACAAATTCAATCCAAATCCTACAACCCAATCTACTCGGACAAACCGAAACGATCCAAATCCACAACCTAAACCTTGAGAAATTGCACATTTATACTACGAAACAACCGACCAAAAATCCGAAGAGGATCAACCAAATCCAACCCAACCCCCAACTCCAATCTACTAGGACCAAATCAACCGACACAAATCCACCTCAAAAACAGCTTTAAAATCGCACCTTTCGAGCAAAACCCATCCAGAAACCACTCAACCCTAGCGAGATCGACCAAATCCAATCCAAAACTCTACGACCCAATCCCCAATTCGCCACCAAAAATCCTAAAAATCGCACCTTTCGAGCAAAACCCAAGCCAAAACGACCCAACCCTAGCGAGATCAACCGAATCCAATTCAAAACCCTACGACCCAACTCCCCGGAACAACCCCAACCATCTCTAATCCGCACCCAAACCCCATCGAAACCCCACCTTCACACCTCCAAACCCTAAATCACGAAACGGGCACCAAAACGGGACGCGGGAAGGGGAAATCGGGAATTGGGGAAGGGGAGCTTACGTCGGGGGGCGGAGTGGGCATTATGGTCATGGAACGCGGCGGAGGACAGCGATCTGTGGCGGAGAGGAGCGGCGAATCGGAGGAAGAGAAGGGAAGGGAAGTGGTTTTGTCGAGAACGAGACGAGAAAAGGGGACAGACCAAAAAGGGTATTTTCGGAATTCGGAAAAGTCATGCCTGAGGGAATTTGGTTTGGGCCGTGGGCCGGATTGGCCTTGGGCTTCAACGGGAGACGGGTCGGGTTGGGTTCGGATTTCGTCAGTTATATTTATCGTAACTTGAGGAAAAAAATGATTGTTAAATAACTTTATATTGTCGATCTAACTAACTTTATTAAACACTGCCTATATTTTTATATATAAATACTTCAGTACTCCACATTCTCTCTCTAATGACATACTTTTCCGCAAGTGAAACCCCTTGTGAAACATCTGTTTCTCCATTGACAAAACTCTTCTTCCGGTTTGTCTTCTCTCACTTTCTCCCTCTCTCTCTCTTATTTCTTGCCCATTGTGGTGGACATTTTGGTTCAAAATTTTAAAACTTTACATGTTTGTTGTCTCGTCATCTTCCCTAAATGTATTGCTTATAAGATATAATTTTTTGTCTTTACATGCGTCTTTTCACTTCTTTACTACACCTTTTTTTCTTGTTGTTTTTTGAAGTCATATCATGGATAGATGATCTTTATGCATCACCTTTTTTTCTTGTTGTTGTCTTTTTGTTCCATTACTTTCAAAATTCAATGCTTCTATTTGAAAAAAAAAACATTTGACTCCTTTTGATTTATATTTTATTTCAATTACTTATAAGATATAATCTTCACAAGAGATTGCATTTTCTATCTTTACATGTCTCTACGCACTTCTTTACTTTACCTTTCTTCTTGTTTTGTTTTTCTAAAGCCATATCACGGAGAGAGATTACAAAACATAAAACGGTCGTTGAAATGTTCTTCATGCTTATAGCTTAAGTTTAAAGGGGTTTTTTTAGTTTTATTGTTGCAAAATGTTTTTTCTAGTAAAAAATTTATTGTTGTTTTGTCTATGATGTATAGAAAAGTAACGAACGGGTTACCTCGTATAGACAAATCTATTAGTGAACTGCAACTCTACAAAAAATATTTACCAATGGACTTGTGGGTACGTGCTCTTAAGAAGTTTTATGCATCTACGTATGTCTTTTAGTTTTGTTACTCTATCAAATTTCAATGCTTATATTTGAAAAGGTCATTCAACTCCTTCTAGTTTATATTTTATTTCCATTGTAGTTTAATTCTTAAGCTAATTAATGTAAAACTGTATTTTGGATTCTAAAAGTAGTTCAGATGCGGTCACATATTCTGTTGGGCATGTGCAAATGTTTGGACAGCTCTGCACAGCACCGACGGCTTAATGCTCAATATGTCGGGAGGTTATGGAGTTCTTTTGTTTACTCAACTTCTGTCAATCCATGCAATATAAAAGTCCACATAATTGTTGTTTTTTCTTCTCAATTTTTAAGCAGGAGGATACGGGAATTTCGTGTGCATGTTTGCACTCAACATTTTTTTTTGAAAAGTAGGTACGAGTCGACGTGGACCTAAAAAAACATTTTCCTTTGACAGAAAAACAGAGAACTTGGTCTAAGTTGAGAAAAATGAAGAGAATGAGAATTGTTTTTGTATTAAAAGTGAGTTCCCACGAAAAAGAAGTTTGAAATTCAAAATGGGGTTAATTACAATTTACACCACTCAACTATGCTTTTATGCCACTTTACACCATTGAACTTTGAAAAATGCCAATTACCACCCTTAAATTTTGGTTTAGTAATACTTTACATTCCTGAACTTCAAAAATATGTTAGTTTTTTACATATTTATCATTATTTTTTCAAATTTTTGATAATTGTCAAAAACACTCACCATATTAGAGCTTGCGAGTAGCTCGGCTCGGCTCATTTGGTCGTTAACGAGATCATTCAACAAGTTGTTTGACTCGTTTAGCTCGTTAACGCTTAATTAACATGTTATAGGATTTAATATTTATACATTACATATAACTTAAAACATTAAAATAAGACATGTATTTATAAATTATACTATGTAATTTTAGCTCATTGTATTATAGTTAAGAGTGTGTATATAATATGAATATAAGTGTATAAATTAAACGAACTACAAAAGCTTTTATCGAGTTAACCAAGCCGAATAAGGGGTTGTCTTGAGAGGGTGGGTTGGTGGAGACAACGTCGATTTGGGAGAGGATTTGAAGGGAAGGAAAGAGGGGAGGGAGGTGGAGAAGGTGGGGTCGAGAGTGGAGGGGCGGCGGTAAGGAGAAGGCAGGGTTTGGTTTGGTGAGGAGGAGATGAGGGTTTGGGATTTGGGAGTGTTATAAGATTTAGGTTTGGTTTGTTAAATGGTTTTGGTAAATGAGTTTGATAAATGAGGTAATGGGTTTGGTAAATGGGGTTAGGTAATGAGTTTGGTAATGGGTAATTAGATAGAGTATTCGGGTTAATCAGATAATTGGATAGAGTAATCATGTCTCAAGCGAGCAAGTTCTGCTGTGCTCAGCTCGTATAGGTCATCGAGCGGATTTCTTTGCTCGTACTTGACTCGTTACTAACCGATCTGAGCCACGATCCGGACAAAATAAAGCGAACATCGAGCGATCTACCGATCTCGAGCAGAACTTGACGGGCCTAGTTGAAATGTTCGTCATGCTTAGAGCTAGCTTAAGTTCTAAAGGGTTTTTTTCTAGTATTACGGTTGCAAGATGTTTTTTCTAGCAAGTTTGTTATTGTTGTTTTATATGTGGTGTACAGAAAATTAAAAAACGGGTTACGTGATATATAAATCTATCAGTAAATTGCAACTGTACATACAAAATTCACCAATGGATCTGTGGGCACGTGATTTTAGGGAGCTTTTTGCATTTATTTATTTTTTGTTTTGTTACTTTTTCAAATTTATATGCTTATATTTGAAAAATGTCATTCAACTTATTATTATTTATATTTTATTCCATTGTAATTTAGTTATTAAGCTAATCAACGTAAAATAGTAATTTCGATTCTAAAAGTAGTCCAAATTAACATTTTGTACTGTTACGGTCTTTCGTACATTTTTTGGACGAAGTTATGATGATTCTCTTGTTTTTTAGAAAATAACCATCGTAAGATGGCAATGCATTATTGTCATGCACAAAACGACGCATTTTCAGACAAAATCGGCTTACGACGATGATGTCATTCAAAATGTTGTTTGCATGGCGTCATCCAAGTGAACAGATTTTGTTAGAAAACTCGTCATTTTTTGGGTTTCTTTCCTTTTTTGTCATGTATAGTTTTGTTTTGGGTTTAAAATTAAATTAAACAGAAAGTGTAGAGAAATAAACAAGTTTATGCATATAGTGCACAATGTGCTTTGTTTCTTGAATTCAAGATTGTCCAATAAAGAAATATACTCACATTTAGGATTTCAATGTGTACGAGTTTTTTTTTGTTTTTTTGTTGAAAATGATCATTTAATCTATGTTTAAATGCATGTTTAATTGAGCAAACTAAGTCTACTATTCGTAGTCAATTTCGCCTAATAATCTATTCATTTCATTATTTATTGGGGTTTTTGCTTGGGTGCACTTCCAAAACTGGTATATTTGACCTTTGCACATGCGTAAGTTTTTATTGCCCCATAACACTCACCAAACAAGAAATTTACTGTGGTGCACATCCCCTAAGTACCGTTTTCTATCATCAAACTTCCGTGACAGAAAACGTAACCCAACCATCCAGGCTTAGCCAAACTAATCCTAATTTCCTAATGAGTCCGAGTCTAACCAAAATCGAGTCCAATTAAACCCCAAATCAGAAACCACCTAACTGATTACCAGCCCAACACCGTAAATCCCTAAAACACCTTCTCCCCCAATCCGAAAACCCCTAAATCGATTTCCCCAAAATCCCCCCTAATTGGAGAGCTCCCGTCCCCTCCCTTCGTCATCCCTACTGGGTGAGGTCATCGTCGTGGTCTACCTCCCGTCTCTCTGTGTCATCAATGTCATCGTCGCAGTCTACCTTTCCACCACAATGCATACTCGTAGTGGGGTTGCAAGTCGTTGACTGAGGTAAGTTCGTATTTTCCTAAATTTATTGAGTGCCCATGTTTGTGACACAAATGTTGGGTTGAATAAGGTTTACAATGGGTTCAATAGGTGGTACATTGGGTTATGGTGGAGGAAGCGGGAAAATGAGGTTACGGTAGAGGTGGAAGAAAGTGTTGATGATGTCATTGCTAGTATTGTGCGTTAAATTGCAGTTAGGATTAATTGTGAAGGAATTCTATGTTTTTTATCACGTTTTTGGTATTTCTTTGGATCTAATGTTGAGTTATATGTTGAGGATTGATCACACACTTGTTACTATAGATGCTAAAAGAGAATATTCGATTGTTCAATCTGATGACTCTCATGTAAGATATTTTAGAGGGAAAAAAACTGATTTGCTTGCAAAAAACATTAACCAGAATTAACCCATTTGATTAAGGGTGTAGAACCGTAAAAACGGTGATTAAATTCATTCAATCTGAAATGAATTAAATCACTTTCAGTACGGTAGAAAAAGAGATCATCCATTTACTATGTTGAAAAGCAGTTCATGTTGCTGGGTGTTATAGTTTTTTTTTCTTGGAAATCAAATTCTGAAATTTTAGTTATATATGTATTTAATGTCTTTGAAATGGTAAAAATAGTAAATTTGTACGTGTCCCGTGTGAGATTTTGTTTGTTGTTTTAAACAGGGACGTTAACATTCAAAATATGAGTATTAAGTTGAATGTTGGTGGAAAATGGGTTGTGAAAAGGGGTCGAAGGCGTGTAGTTGGATTTGAAGTGATTGATGGTCCTATGATTGTGATTGAGGATCTTCAAGTTTCTAATATTAGAAAGTGGGTTAAACAGATCGTGACAGTTGGTGTGAATGAAGTTATGAAGCTTGATTACTTGATTCCTCACCCTCGGAGGAAAGAGTACAAATGCATTAGTTCAAACAAAGATCTGGAAGTAGCTCTGACCAACCCAAATCCAAAGATGGAGTTGTTATTATTTGCTTCTTTAGAGAGAGTTGAGTGTGAGGACAATGTTGAGCAAGTAGGATCAGTGGACCAACCAATGCATGTAGAAGTCAGGGAGGTGAATGAAACCACAGTTTCTGCTGAGATAGAAGGGGTTGAACAACCAGTGTTTGAGGGGCACCATGAAGACGAACAAGCAGTGTCTATTCCGGCAAAGGTGGGTGTAGTGCAACCTGAAGATGTAGTTCCTCCACCTGAAATGGTTAGACGAACACGTGAGAGGAGTAATAGAAGAAGGCCTCCCAGTGTGTAATGCTAGATCCTACAATACAAGACCAAGATGATGACGACATGAGGGCTGCATGGGATTCTGATGATGACAGTGCGGATTACTGCCTACGTAGGGAATCAGATGCAGAACAACAGGATGCAGAAGAAGTGGTGCTTCCTGAGTTTGATGCAACATTAGATGACGATGACGGGATGGACTTTGACTTACACTTTGATGATGGTCCTCAACCAATTGAGGTTAACATGAAGAATCCAGATATGTCTGTCGGTGCCAGATTCCATGATGTTTCGTTTTTTATAATGACTCTTATACAACATTGTATTCTTCGTAAGTGTGCTATTGATTTCATTAAGAGTCGACCAGATCAGGTCACCGCGAAATGTCATGATTCAAGTTGCAGTTGAATGATCCATGCTTCTAGGATGCAAGAATGTAAAGTATTCTAGATTAAAACTCTAAAGCACACACATAGTTGTTCTTCAGTTAATAGTTGTGGAACAAAGATGGCCACGAAACACTGGATTGCATTTCACGCGATGGAGTGGTTGAGCCAAGATGAACGGCTAACTGTTAAGAACATCAAAGACCAACTACAAAGAGAGTATCACTTGAAGCTACCTTATCGCAGAGTGTGGAGGGGCAGAGAACTCGCTTTGCAAAAGCTACATGGTGGAGATGGTGTTCAGTATCATCTACTCCCAACTTTGGTGGAAGAGCTGATTAGAAGGAATCCAGACAGTGTGGTCAGACTGAAATTGTACCTGAACAATCAGTTCAAATACTTATTCATGTGTTTTCAAGATGTAAAGATGTATTCTTAAGCGGTTGTCGGCCAGTCATAGGCTTGGATGGTTGTCATCTGAAACACAAATATAGGGGTGTGCTACTAGTGTAGACGGGAACAATGACATCTTTCCCTTGACATTTGGGATAGTTGAGACAGAGAGTGGTGCTTCTTGGGTGTGGTTTCTGACGCATTTGAGAGTAGGGGTGAGCTTCGGTCCGGGACCGGACCGAACCAGACCGAAGATCGAACTTTTCGGAAGATCGGACCGAATAAATTCGGTTCGGTCCAAAACCCGAATTTAACCCTAAAAATTTCGGTCTTTGACCGGACCGAAGACCGAATTCCCGTGGTCTCCCGGACCAATCCGGTTAGGTCCGAACCGAATTTTGCTCACCCCTAGTTGAGAGAAGCAGTTGGCTAGCAGATGGGTTGGTCGTCATCTTAGATAGGTGCAAAGGCCTAGAAGATGCCGTGTCTGACATATACCCGGGAATCGAGCACAAAAGTTGCATGTGACACCTATACAATAATTTTAAAAGGAATTTTCCTGGAGCATTGTTACAGTCACATTTGTGGAGTGCAGCGAGGGCATACAGAGTGGAAGAGTACAACAAATTCATGATTAAGATATAATTGATTAGCCAACAAGCATACGAGTGGATCCTAAAGGTCGAGTATAAGGATAAAGTGTGGTCCAGAAGCCAATTTCTTGTAAATGCAAAGTGCCCCTTCATTACGAACAACTGCAATGAGTCATACAACTCGTATTTCAATGAAGCAAGGCATCTACCTGTAGCGAGTATGGTAGATGCATTGAGGCAGGAGTACATGAATACCATCTTCACTAGACAAATGAAGTCAAGAGAGTGGAGAGGAAACTTTGTACCATTTGCTAACAAATGGATGGGAAGCATGAGCAGAGAGCTACGTGGTTACAATGTGGTCCGAGCGATTGACGATGTTGCTGAAGTTTCTTCCGTAACTGAGAGGTGTATAGTAGACTTGGCCGTAAAGTCATGTTCTTGGAGAGTATGGGACATAGTTGGACTTCCATGCAGACATGCTTGTGCATTGATTGGGTCTCTCAAAGGAGCAGCGTGTGAGGACTATGTGGCCGACTGGTACCACATCTCTAAGTACAAACAAGCTTATGCTTAAAACATCAGTATGATGCCTGATAAAGATTGTTGGATATTGTTGGGAGAAGGAATTAAAGTGGACCCTCCTAAAACAAAGAGAAAAGCCGATCGTCCAAAATTGAAAAGAACTATAGCGGTTGATGAACCAACCAACATACAGAAACGACACAATGAAAAAACTGCGGCATGTTGAGCCACCAAGCAAAAAGTGTAGGAAATCGATATCCAACCCGAGCACTCCATAGAAGAGGTCTTAATTTTTTCTTTGATCATGCTTAGTTATGTTATAAATTTAAATTCTTGTTATTTTCCATCAAGGTTACTTATGTTATAAATTTATTTTAAGTTTGTGTTGTCTTCAATATGCTAATATTATGTATATTTTTTGCTAACGGTAGCTCGCAAAGAACTACTAAGCGAGGAGGTGACAGAAGAACCACAGGACCGTCATCATCCACAACAATTGTTGTGGAGTCCACTGCAGCTGGCCCGATGCCGACCAACTCACACGTTAACTTCGCAATGTCGGGGCCGATGATGAACTTGTTAGGACATGTAAGCGGTGGCCATGTAGTTTGAAGCATTTGTCTACGTAAATGTATGTTTCTTTGTGGATGTATGAATTCAGTTTGGATGGGTTATCCATGTCAAATTGCTGCATTTTTTTTCTTCAAACATGTTACTGCTAACATCTGGATGGTGAATGAAGCTTGCCTTTTATTTCCATACTTTAAATTATATTTTGTTTGAAAAAATCGTAAGTAACTATGTCTATGGGGTTGTGTTTACAAAACTTATCTTTGGTAACATATTTGACTGGTTCATTGTACATTTCCAAGTGGAAGTGAAAGTCTATTTCCTTTTAACACATTTAGGATTAGCGGTGCAAGATAAATATTGGTTACTCAAAACTCTTTTCTCTGTTATTTTTCTACTCAAAGTCTCTGATGTTACTTATGTGCTGCAGTTCGAATATGTTGACACCATTGAAATAAGTTTCAAGTGTGGATGCTTAACAAAACAACTTTAAGATGTGTTGAGTTTGTTACAAGTTCAGTGCATGGTAATGTGATGTTACTTATGTGCTGCGGTTCAGAATTTTGCATGTTAGCTTGATTCTTGATTGTATTACAATTGCATGGGGCGACATGTAACTGAGAATAACTTGATTGGATCCTATAACTTGAAACATTAAGAATAAAAAAAGGCACTTATTGTTTGTGTTTCCCTCTCATTTCCAAATCAATGAAGATATTAAATGTCTACTAGAGAATAATAATAAGTACGGATGCAACAAAGAAAGAGGATAAATGCATCATCTATCGGTGCATGAATTAGCAAGAAGCCGACGATTCACGTGAAGTGTCTGTCATTAACAGATGATGAGGTGAAAGTAAAGGAAATCCGTAAACAAAACCAAGCTAATGGAGTTTCACATCATTAGATATGTTTTTGGTATAAATGTTTCAGATCAAAGCAAACATATTATTATTTAAACTAAAGGGTTACATCACTAAGCAAAGGTATTGACCCAAATTTAGTTTTAACACAACACAAACAAACAACTCATCGATTCATCTGTTGTAAAATCCTGACAAGAAAAAAAGAATCTATCCATATCAACGATTGAAACTAAATTAGCAACCTTTATTTTCCACCTTAAGAACTCATCACATGAAGTACCGCATCACATTAACAATGGGGAATAACATAACAAATCTGAACTCTCAAATATTTAATTATAGCAAACTACAAGTGAAACCAACAACAACCAAACTACATACACTAAAACCAACTACAACAACCACTTCAAGAAAACGGAGACAAACACCACATCTAATACAATCAACAAAATCTTTGCCTTCTCCATGATCGACTTCAAGACCTCGGCAACATTCTTAAGTTCTTTGATCATCTCCTGCATTTCGTCAACACGAACGACAACGTCTACAAGTTGATCCAAACAATACTCCGTCTTTCGTTCCAACCGGGCAGAGTTCTCAACCACGACCTTCCGAAGCTCGTCCAAATTAGTGGGAGTGTCAGTAACGGAGTAGTCACACTCCTCCTCAAACCATTGCAACAAGTTGCAATGCTCGGCAACCTACACAAAACATACCTCATACGTTTTCAGATATCTTTGTCAACACATAAATATCAGCTCACACCATAAACCAATAATCAAACTAACATCAATAATTCTTACCAACCAACAAACCAAACCAATTAAACATAAACCACAATCCCTCCCCGTGGACCAAATCCACAAGATGACATGCAATTCCATCACTCCAACTTAAAAATGTGGATCACGTGAAATTTCAACACAATAACAAAAGAAACCAAAAATTATTACATGATTTCTGTCACTTCTTCCTCGTGGTAGAACACTATCCACACCCTCCCAATCATCTTCATTTTTTGTTTCTTCTCATTTCATTCTTTTTTATATTTTCAATTAAAGGGAGATTTGAACCTCAAAATTTATCTTTACGACAATTAATCAAATAGATTAAGAGGTTTGAAATCAAGATTTTCATTTTCCCTACTCCTACAACGAAATACCAAAAAAAAATTAAAATTGTCAAACACCTTGCTCGCACCATCACAAAGTTAACAAAGGAAGATAAATTAACAAAAAAATACCTGATAATAGCGACGGCAAACCCAAAATCGACGACCAAATGACATAGAGTTATTCGAAGTGTGGATCTTTGCCGACAATTGACAGTTGCAAACTGGGATGTCGCCAATACCTGGCGAAGCCAAATCTTCACCCGTAAAACTCGTCATTGCGAAACAATGTTGATGAGGTCGGCCTACTGCCCGCGACGATGACCTCGCCCAGTAGGGATGACGAAGGGAGGGGACGAGACTCTCCAATTAGGGGGATTTTGGGGGAATCGATTTAGGGGGGACGAGAGTTCTTCCAAGGAGAACTCGACACTGGTGATGTCGAGTTCTCTATGCACTAAAAAACAAACCCGCCGCCGTCACGTGTCACGACATGGTGGGAATGAGTCTAGTTTGAAAAATACTTTTAATTGAGGTCTATTTTGACAAAAAAATTAAGAAAATTAAGAAAATTTATTTTGAATTTTTTTCCTTTTTTTAAATCCAAACACATTTTTTAATTGAAAATTTTATTTTACCAACATGCTTTTGAGATGGATGTCATTTGGAAAACATAGAAACGAAAATGTAGATTTCTAATGAAGTTTTAATCCAAACAGGGTCTAAACTCTAATGAAACAAAAATACAAAATACAATAACACATTTTACAACCCATTTGACAAAATTCAATAGCAAAACATAATTTCGCAACCATTTTCAATTTATTCTTCCCTAAGGATATCAAGTATTTTCAACTTCGCAACCATTTTCAGGCAAAAGAAAAATGCAACCTCATAATATTCCTTACAAGTAAAACTAGAAAAAAAGGCAAGACAAAATAAAAACAAAAAACAGAAAATACTCTCATTAGGTCCAAATATTCAAAATCACAGGCAAATCTAATCCAATTATCCATTTCTGTTAATAATGTTGATAACAATAAATCAACCTACAATTTTTAAAGTTTCTTCTATTAAAACACATCGATTAACGGTTATTCTCCTATAAATTCACAAATCTCGATTACATGGTAGAAATTTTTAAAACTAAAAAATAATATATATTATATAAATTTAAAAAAACTTTCCAACTCACACCTCACGTGCCAGTCCAGTGATGCCACTCAGAGAAAACCAGATTCCACTCACCTCCCACAAGCAGAGGTAACGATAGCCGACCTCTCACCTCCACCCATCCCTCACCCATATAAATACCTCTCGTCCCCCCAAATCCCCAAAACCCTAACGAATCCCAAACCCTAGAATCCATCCATCCATGGCGAGCACCGATCCGGACCGGCGCGACGACGAAGACGCCCCGCACGCCGACGACGAGGACACCGGCGCCCATGTCGCCCCCATCGTCCGCCTCGAGGAGGTCGCCGTCACCACCGGCGAGGAGAACGAGGACGCCCTCCTAGATCTGTAAGATTCGCCTCTTTTCTAGGCTTCTTTTGGGGTTTTGGGGGTGGATCTGATCGGGTTTTGGGGTTTGAGGGCAGAAAGGCGAAGCTTTATAGGTTCGATAAGGAGGGGAACCAGTGGAAGGAGAGGGGCGCCGGGACGGTGAAGCTTCTGAAGCATAAGGAGACGAAGAAGGTCAGGTTGGTGATGAGGCAGTCGAAGACGCTCAAGATCTGCGCTAATCACCTCGGTTAGTTCCGCTCTTTATTGGTTTATCTCATTTCTTTCTTAATGTTTGGTAATTCGTTCATCTGAAAATTGATTTTTTGTTGCTTTATTGGTTCATTCGATTTGATCTTAATGGTTTATTTTCTTAAAGTATGATTCTTTAGTGGTTTCTACCGAAGTTATGGTGCTTATTTGATGCTTCCTTTTTAAGTTAGGTTAGGTTTCTTAATGTTTGGTAATGTGTCTGTTACTTAATGTTTGGTATGTGTTCATGTGAAAGTTGGTTTTTTGATGCTTTATTGGTTCATTCTTTTCAACCTCAGTCGTTTGTTCTTTGAAAAGTTTGGTTCTTTAGTGGTTTCTATCAAAATCAGGGTGTTTATTGCCCTGTGATGGGGCTGTTTGGACCTCGAGGAACCGGCTTGTGTTCCGGTCCAAACCCGCATCGGAGTCCTCTATTTGGTCGACGGTTTTACAGTGGCTGATCGAGTGGTGGTAGAATGTAGCTGGGAAGGATGCCCCTGAAAATTCCCCGATTGAGATGTGCTTGGCTTGATAGTCTACACGGGTCTTGATACTTTGATGTTTGTTGTTTTTAGTTCTTTGGTACTGCAGTTTTGGTATGTTGGCCTTGGGTTTGTGGTGCGGCCTGTGGGACTACCACCCCTTTTTTCGTAAAGTGCCTTTTGCTTCTTTTAATATATAGTTACCTTACTGTAAGATCAAAAAAAAGTTAGGGTGTTTATTTGATTTTTTCTCTCCTATGAAGTTAGGTTACAAGGTATGCTTCTTATTTGATGCTTCCTTGTAAGTTAGGTTAGGTTTCTCAATGTTAGGTAATGAGTTGGTTTACTTGTAGTGTTTGATTCTCCTGGAATTTGGGTTTCTTCTTGTTAAGTAGTAAAGTTGGATTTTTTTTCTTTTTTTTCTAGGGTCTATTTGGAATCACATTTTCATAATTAGACCCAGATTTTCTAAAATCTATCTGGTTTATTAATCTTTAGTTATGGGTCAGTTTGCTTGTGGTGTTTCATTCTTCTCAAGTTAGAGAGCTTCTTCGTTATTTGCTTTGACCTTAAGTTTGGATGGGTTTTTGAATATATGGTTATGCACTTGGGTCACTCGTAGTGTTTGATTCTTATTAAAGTTGCATTTTTTTGTTGCTTAAGTAGAAAAATTCGAATATTTGGTCTGAGTGAATGTCTACTAGCCAAAGAGGTGTGGTGAAGCAAAAAGAAAAGAAAGAAACTCAATTTGGTCTCTTGACTGTATACATAGGAGAGAAAAATGAGTTTCTGTAGTTTGGATTAGAACATAGATAGAGAATAAACACAAGAAATGGATCACCTTGAAATGACAAAACTAATATTGGGGATAAAGCAAAGAATTTATCATGGGTTATTGAAATAACAAAAGAGTAATTTTGGAGTGTAAAAAAGTCCTCACAAACTTCTTTCTTCTCTTTGCTATTTTGGAGAAAATATTGAGGTTCCATTTTGCTTTGAAGAGTTTCTCTTGATTTCTTTCCCTTTTAATTTTTTTATCCAAACAAGAGGACCCTGCTTTTTCTCCATTTCTTAATTTTCTTGCCCATTTTGAAGACAAAGCTGAGGCCCCATTTTGTATAGGAGAGTTTCTCTCCCTTTCTCTCCTTAGGGATTCTATTCTCCTTTAAAATTCTATATTTCTTTCCGTTTTTTTCCATACCATTTCTCTCCATCCAAAAAAAGAGAAGCTCAAAAGTAAAGTTTGAGGGACGTTTACCTAAATTTTCCGTGAATCGTGATTCATTTTTTATTGGTTTTGTTCTTTTGTTGATTGGCCAAAGGTTTGTGTTGTACTTGCTTTCTCCTATGTTTTTGCTTTAGCATCTGATGATTCTGATCTCTGTGTTTTCCGCACTAAAGGTTAGTGCACACAATAGATTGGACCAAGTTGTAAGCTAGGTAGGTTTATTTTGTTTTTCTGAGATTAGAATTTAACACGCAGAATAGGTATAGGATTCTCCTGAAGCCAACATTGGATCTTTCTAAGTTGATTGTTTCTGTTAATTCCATATTGCTGGTGCTCATGCAAGTAGTTTAGGTTTTGTGATTCTGATTGTTATTGTGGTATTTTCGTGCAGTCGTCCCTTCCATTAAGATCCAGGAGCATGTTGGGAATGACAAGTCATGTGTGTGGCATGCAAATGATTTCTCAGATGGGGAACTGAAGGAAGAGATGTTCTGCATCCGTTTTCAATCTGTTGAAAGTGAGTATTTCAGTTATTTTACCTCATATGGTTAACAGCTTACTCTCCTGTTGTTTTTGTTACACCTTGAGTTTTTGTTCTCTTGCTTAAAACATGTTATCTTCAGTGAATTTGTTTGCAGGTTTGATAATTCCTTGATGTAGTACTATTGTACGATAATCATTACGTTAGTATCCAATTTTGGAGATAATTATCTTATTTAATGTGGCTCGTTTCTATTCAATGGCGTGAGTTCCCTTGGTAGTTTTTAGGATTGTCGTATTACTGTCTGTAAACTTTCATGGTTTCAGGGTGCGAATTGGTCACCATTCACATGTAATTTCATCAATGTTTGAATGATCGTTATAAAATGTGTGCAAGTCATCCATTACAATTTTCCCTTCCAACAATATTGCACCCAGAGTTTCCTGCAGTGTTGAAGTCATTACTTTTCATTCGACCTACAACACATTTGCAGAATTTAGATCATAACAAAATTATTAGTAATATTGAATTTTGGTATCTATGGTACAACTGTCTTTTTTGGAGCACATCATATTAGATCTTGACTTTTAGTGATGTTATTATTTCACATAAGGTTGATACTTTAATGGATAATCTTCTAATGATATCAAACTAATGATGGTGAAGCTTCTAGCTTTTGGTGTGCATAAGCTAACAAGGACCTTGCATTTTTTAGGTTTATTGTCAATATATCCAGATTTCAGAAACCTAGAGGTAGGAGCTGATTTTCTTGAAATGCACGACATTGTTATCTTGGTACACATTTTTAATAATATATAAGAATCCTGAAATATTATAAAAACATTATTTATTGAGATACACCATCATTGAAGTCATCCTCCACGCGTTGGGTGCTATAACCCAGTTTTAGGATGAAGTTATCCTATAAACTTAATTTGTTATATCCCTCTTTGTTATATTCCTCTTAGTTTCAAAATGAAGTCATCCTATCAATTGAAGGTCCACCCGTACGTTCTAAAATGGGATGAAGTCACTGTTTATGGTCTATCCTCTTAATTTTGGTGAAGTAATTTTAAAAATGTAACACGTCAAGTTTTTTTTCTTAATTGGATACACCACCATCTTTCATACTGTCTTGTGAAACAACAATATGTTGCAATGAGCCTTCATGTTCATTTAACATTTTGTTATATTCCTGTTAATTGGGTGAAGGCATCCTATCAACTTAAGGTCTACTCTCTTAGAAGGGGTTGAAGTCATCGTTTAAGGTCTATCCGTGGGTTTCAGAACCGGACCGGGTGTCGAACCAGCAAGGTCAAAGGTTCGACCGGGTCGGACCGGATCGAACTGGTTTATTTGAACCGGTGACATCAGCATATATTTTTTCTGAATTTTCTGTTAAAATAAACATAGGGGGATATAGCAAATGACACAACTTAATGTTTACGTATCATATTTAACCTATTCTACACCTCATCAATATTTAAAAAGTTTTAAACCCACAAAGGCAACAATACAGCCACACAAAAGAAAAGTGAAGGATAATTCTTTTTCTAAGAGCCATTGCCTTGGTGGCCGGGAAAGGGTCCGGCGGCCGGGTTAGGGTTTGGGTTTGGGATGGGGATAGTTTTTTTCCCCTTCACTTATTTGGATCCGTTTTCCTATCAATAATCGGGTAACCGAATACTTGAATACACCCAAACCAGTGGTTGAACCAGCGGTTCGACCTGGTTCTGTGGTTGAACAGCCGGTGCCCACCGGTTCAACTAAAAAATGGTTCTGGAGGGGTTATCAAACTGGACTGCTGGTCGGTTCACGGTTGAACTGGCTGGTCCGGTTTGGTTTTCAAAACAATTGGTCTATCCTTGTAAGTTTGGTGAAGTAATTCTAAAAATGTAAGGCATTAAGGTTAATTCTCTTAAGTGGATACACTATCATCTTTCATATTAATATGTGAAACAATATGTTGCTGTGAGCCGTTCATCCGTCATGTTCATTTAACTCTTTCTTTTCATTTAAGAGTCACTTTTTGTGTTTTTACTTTGATAATCAGTTGCCTCCTTTGTCAATTAAATGATTTTAGCCCTCCTTCAATATGGCTGTTAATTTTTTTGTGATGGCAGCGTTGTATATTAGTAGTGTTGAAGCAATTTAGTCACACATGCTACTTATTGGTCTTTGAATTTCATTTCAGACTGTAAGTTGTTCAAGGAGACTGTCGAAGAGGTTGCTGAATCTCAAGGAAAGCAAGAGGAGGCCAAGGGCGAAGAAGGCTCTGCTGCTGCTGAACTAGTAGAGAAGCTGAGTGTGAGCGAGGAGAAAAAGACGGAAGAATCACCTGCTGCTGTTGACGCCTCCAAGGTGAAGGAAGAAAAGCCAGAGGAAGAAGAAAAGAAGGAACCCTCTTCTGCAGCTTGATAAAATAAAATTCTTTGCTACAAGTCCTGGTTGTTGAAAGCTATCATTTGAAATGGGTTTGCTTCTGTGACGGTTTTTATTTAGAAGGTGAGTCTGAAGGTCGAGTTGGTTGTTTGGTCGATTGAATTTTGCATATTGTGGTCATCATCCTTGAAAGAATAGACACTGCAATACTGCATCCATCAGATTTTATGTAGATGGTGTGATAAACGGTCAGCCTTTTTGTAATGATTTGTTGATTATGGTTTGTTGTGCACATGTGGTAGTGGAAAAAAATCGCTGATTTCTACGTTGTTTGATGCATCGGTTCATAAATCGACTTCGAAACAACGGTGAATTAGGTGAACATATTTGTAGTTAATAGAGAATGACCTTATATATTTATATTTTCTTGTTTGAAAAGAAGACGATGAAAACAAAGTTCACTGCGACGCTTGATGCTATTTGGTGTGAACGGAATGATCCCTGTATACAGATCGAAAATGCATGAGATTTACGCATTAGCTTATTTTCGAAGGGTTGTCGTGACATTTTCATATATGTCAGTCTAATCAAATCAACGTACTTTCTTTTCGTCTAGCCTGACATTTTTATTTTATTTTGTTATTTTTGAAAATAAAAACAAAAAATTATATAAAATTAAAAGCACAAAATATCATATGGGTTTTACAACAAAAACATACACTATCTGAGCTGGCTGGCTGGCTGGCTGGCAGGCAAATGGCCCATTCATCTTCATCTTCTTCTCCGCATCCACTCCTCGTCATCTCCAAACCCAAACCTCCCTTTTTCTCCTCCAAAACCCACCGAACCTCTCTCCATCCCTAACCCACAAGCGCCTTCTCCCCTAACATAGCGTCGGTCGACACCCAGACCGTCATCGTCGCCACCAGCGTCGTCGCGGCGGTGTCTCTCTCGCTCTACCTCGGGCTCAAGGTGGTGGTTTGGTGGGTTCTTTTTTTTTTTTTTGTTTCTGGGTTTTTGAGGGTTTGGGTTTGTGCAGGGGGAGCCGATTCCGTGCCCCAGGTGCGCCGGGAATGGTAAGGGTTGGGAAGAAGTTGTGGGGATTTTGATTTTGGGTGGAACTGGTTGGAGTTTGAAGATGGGATTTTGATGGGGAGTGGTTTTTTGGTGGAAGATTTGGATTTTGGAAATGGGTTTTTCATGGGAGTTGTTTTTTGGTTGAAAATTAGGATTTTGGAAATGGGTTTTTGATAAGTAATTTTTTGGTGTTAAGTTTGGATTTTTGGAAATTGTATTTGATAGAAGCAGTTTTTTTTGGTGTAAAGTTTAATTTTTTGACGAGATGTAGTTTTTTGGTGTGAAGTTTGGAATTTGGAGTGGTGTTTTGATAGGAATTAGTTATTTGGTGTAAAGTTTGGATTTTGGAGTTGGGATTTTGATGGGGAGTAGTTTTTTGGTGTAGAGTTTGGAATTTGAAGATGCTTTTTTTATTTTTTCAATGGGAAGAAGTTTTTTGGTGTGAAGTTTGGATATTGGAGTTGAAGATTGTGGCCTTTGTTCATTTGGAATAGTAGGATGGAGACGTTGGAATTGAAATTTGGATGTTGTTTTTATGGGTTAATAAGTTGAATGTTTTGATTTTGGACATGAATGTTTGATGAGAAGTTTTTTTTTGGTGTGAAATTTTGATTCTGGAGATGGATTTTTTACGAAAAGCATCTTTTTGGTATAAAGTTCAAATTTTGGGTGGAAAAGTTTGGTAAATCATAGTTTTTTAAGACAATTTAAGAGTCATTCAGATACGAATGCTCATAAATCATTCATATTATCATACATATTCTTAGCGCCACTAATTTCCTATTTATTACCATATTAGGACGGATCTTTCCATCTTGGTAGAGTGATGTATTTGGGAATTATTCTTTCTTTTCCTTGTTGCTACATCACTTTGTTGAAATTTACAATTTTTGTAATGTGGAAGAATTACATGTTATGAATTCTATTTGGGTACTATTGCTTAGGTGCATTTGAAGGAATAAATGATATCCTTCGTTTTGAAAAACAAAATGACTCGGATAGTCGGGTTAGGCTTTGTTTTCAGTATGAAAAGTTCATTATTAGTGTTTTGATGAGAAGCAACCTTAACTTTTAAAGTAGGATTGACGAAAGCAGAATGATTGTGCAGTGCAGTGAGATGAATTTTGCTTTAGCTAAGTACACAGTTAATTTGTTTGTTGTGATGCTTTAGGTGGCACAAAATGCGTCTTTTGCAGCGATGGTAAGATGAAGCAAGAAACTGGCACGGTTGATTGCCGAGTTTGTAAAGGAGCAGGTAATATTTTACCTAGCTAATCTTGTTCTTGGTTATCTATTTATCCTTTTATTTCCAATATAATTGATATTTTCCTTCCTTGCACAACCATTTGACACATCAAATGATTGTTATGTTTTGTATCGAATTTTCGCTAAACGCTATTCCATTTGTTATTTTATGACCATATTTTGTTAACCAAGCGAGTTGACATTGTTCTTAGACTTCTTTTGCTACACGTCTTTATATAGAAACCCCTTAAGGAAGGAAAACACGGTTACTACAAACTCTTTATGCTTTGTTGACGAGTTAAGTGTCACTCTACTCCTCTTGCGTTCAAGTTCATCATCCGGTGTTCTAACTTAATCCGTCCACTTACAAATTAAGTAGCATTTCAATTTGGGCTAATATAGTTTATAGATCCTTGTACTTGGAATAATCAAGATCATTATATAGTTTAGGATCGGAAGTTATTTAGACTAGAGTACCAGGACTTTCAAATGCAAGAATTGAATCTCGACCTTTTCAATACGACACTAGAAAGTAGTTAAAGAGTGATTTTTTTCTTCCATTATACTCTTTCATAAGTTGTTAACATTGTTCGAGATCATAATTACATGTTCATTCAAATTTAGAAATCTAAGACACAATAAACCACCTTCTCGAACTCCTAATCGTATGTCTTGATTTGATGTTGCTATTGCCTACCATATTGGTTCTTTTCCTACAGGTTTGATACTTTGTAAAAAGTGTGGAGGCTCGGGATATTTGAGACGTTTATGATACATCGATGCATTGTATTCAATCGAAACTACGATATAAACAATGCGACAATGGCAATTTCCTGTACGTGCGTAAATTTTTGTATATTTCAATAACGTAGTTATGGAAGTTCTTAATCCAACGCATTTTTGTGTGTGCGTAATTTGGTTAAATTCCTATATAGTTTTCTCTTATAGTGATTAAGTTTTTGCGAAAAAAAGAAGCTTCAACAGTTTCTTTTGCCAATGTTGCTACTTTTTTCTTAATGTTAAAGACATTTTGTTTTTTTTCAGTAATTATCGGTTCTGGTGTCAAGAACTGTAGTTGTTGTGGGGGGTCTAAATATAAGTGATTCGAAGAGAGGTCGATATTAAAAAAATAATTTTTTTTCAAAGAGGTGAAATGGATTGCAATTTTATTATTAGGGAATAAAGTGGATGTTTGGATTGGGGAATTAACAAATTAAGATGGGGATAGTTTGTTCACTTTTCTTCCTGAGGTAAAAATGATGAAACTTTATGTCTTTTGTTTCCTTTTTTTATACTTCTAACACTTCTATTTGAAAAGAATATAATGTAGAACGACTAAAATAAATAAAAAACTAATTCAGTGTGTACTGATTTGGTCGGACTAAGTTGACTTTTTGATGAAATTTCCCTTCACATACCAAACCTATGCAAATTAATTATTACCCCTTGAAAACATCCAAACGCACTCTTAGAGAGAAAGAGAGAGAGATCCTTAACTTCACTTTATTTCCTAAAGTAATGTAATTTTAACACTAAATTAATCTTAAATAATTATTTTTAATTTTAAATTAACCAGTCAATACTTGGCAAAAACTCCTCATGAGATGTGAAGCAACGATATCATAAATGTAGCTTGTGGTAAGACACAGTAAGTAGATGTTTCCAAGAACTCATACAATATTATTTTTGAGAGAAATCATATCACGTTACATTGGATGGAAATCCATGTTCCTATAAAATGGTAGTTATATAAGTAAAAATATATAAATAACATTGGCATAAGTATCCCAAAGTTTTGACAAATACGATTATAGTATTAATCTAGTGCAAAATAATGAGACCTCTCTAAGACTCTTATACAACCTCTAAGACCTCATTTGTAACCTTCAAGGCATTATTTGCTGAGAACATAATCATTGTAATACCATAAACTTCTTAAACATTAGCGAATTAATAACAATACATAAAAACAAGTAGAGATAAAATCCTCAAGAGAACAACTAACTAATTAGCTAACTAACTAATTAACAAGGTTATGAGAAATTGAATTAACTCGGCTAGCCATCCAACAATTACCATCCAATAACATCGAATTCCAGCAATCATTTTCTAGCTCCGGCCTTCGGGGCTTATGTATTTTTACGTTCACTACGTTAATATGATGTTAATGCTTTCGAAAAAAAGATTATGGAATTGAAATATCAAATACGTAATAGCTAATGTATTTATGTTTTTTTTTTGGCATTAGGCCCAATACTTTCTGGCAAATTACCCGATAAGAAAGGGAAAAAACCATTCCTTTCAGGAGAGAGAAAATAATAAAAAATTGGCATAAACAAAAGAAAATCCAAAATTCTTGGGTTTGAAACCTCCGAATGCTTCGTCTTCCCTCCTCCATTCCTTTTTTTTTTTTTGCGAAATCTCCGAATCCCACATTCCCGCAGAGGTTGAGGTGGTGTAGTTCTCCACGACTCCACCTCATCTCCAAACCCACCTTCCCAAAAAACCAACAAAAAACATCCAAAAAACATCATTTTTTTTAAACCCCCCTCTTTTTCCCTACCCAAATCGGATTCCAGCCCCAAAATCCAACTTTGATCCCTGAAATCCCTTAAAGGTCCGATCTTGGACGGACCCATTAGCTGGATTCGTCGGATTCTCCGGTTCCAGTGATGGGTTCGGATTCCGACCCATCTTTCCAATGGTGGAGATCAGTTAAGAGGAAGATCGACGAGGCGGAGGAGAGGGACCTTGCCGGAGAATCCCCTAATTCGCCGGAGGTCCGGCAATTGGGGTTCCGGCGAAGGTGGAGTTTGAAAACGAGTGCTTTCTCCTAAGAGAAGCTCTTTGGAAGCAACAGAAAACAATAAAAGAGCTTTACATAGAGCTCTAGGAAGAGCGAAACGCCTCCTCGAGCGTGGCCAATGAGGCAATGTCTATGATGCTTAGGATTCAGAGAGAGAAGGCTGAGATTCCAATGGAGTTTCGGCAATTCAAGCGGTTCACGGAGGAGAAGATGAAGCATGACCAACAAGAGATACTCAACCTCGAGGAAGCCTTCTATAAGCACCGGGTTTTGAGTTTCGGTATCGACCCCGATGAGAGAGGGGAGGTGCCAAATGAATTTGATTCGAATGAGATTGATAGTGATAATGAGGCTGGTGTGCCGGTTTTCGACAACCCCTTTTATGATTACCCACCTTTGAGATGCAACATTGTGGATGTTGATATGGATGAGGAAATGTTTGATCTTGATAAGTACATTAGCACACCGAGTACCCCGATTACCCGCGAGCATTTGCACCATATCAAGCAACGGATATGCCGGATGGAGAGGAATTCGAGTTGTGAGCATCTTAATGTGTTGGAGAAGGGGGTTTTGGTTGGTAATTCACCGCTCCGGCCTAAACATTCGCGTATGTTTTCCACCGATAGCATGGGGTCGATTAATGGGCATGACTACCCAAGGTGCGAAGAGATTCCGTCAATGGTGGATCGGAATTTGGATGTTGGGGACGATGAAACCGACAGGGTCTACACGGTTGATACCGTCCATGGTGTGTATAAACCAATGGCTCCTATTGGGGGTTACGATGATTGTGTGAGCACACCGCCAGATTTGGGGATTCGAGGGAATATGAAATTGAACGAGCCTGATATACAGAAGCTTTACATGAGATTGCAAGCGCTTGAGGCAGATAGGGAGTCACTGAAGCACGAAATTATGTCGATGAGGACCGACAAGGCACAACTTGTATTGCTTAGGGAGATAGCCCAGAATTTGTGCAGGGATGCAGCAAATTTAGGACCCGTGCCGGAGAGGAGGATTGTGAAGAGTCAAGCTCTGTTTAGGGGACTCTCTATCATATCTCTTTTTAAGGTAAAAAATCCCCTCATAATTTCCAATCTCAACAATGCATTTAATTTATTGTGCTTTTGTTTACATATTTTTATGACTTGTAATTCAGAAATAGGAAGATTTTAGCTCTTTGAAGATTCAGAGCAGCATAGTTAGGTACATGCATGACATGTACATGCATGACATGTTCAGCAATCACCATACCAATGTCTGAATCAGATCTGCTACCACTATGTTGGATTGAGTAAATCGTCATAACAAATGGCAGTGAAAGTTTGTACTAAACATGTTCTACATTAGTTACATGTAAGATTATATATTATTGAATCATAACGGACACATATCATTTCTCATTTAGCCATTACATTATTCTTGTTATTTGAGTCTTCTTGCTAATCTACAAATACTAATATGTACTGAATAATATTTTTTATATTGATTTTATGCTTCGCATTCTGTTAGGCTGCGAGTTTATTTCTCTTTCTTGTGTTTCAGTGGATTGCATCGTTTGTTTTCTGGAGAAGAGAAGCAAGTCGCAGCAAGTAAGTTCTTCTAGTACGACGATGGATTTGTTTCGCTTTTTAACTGTTGTTGGTGTCTAACACCAACCAAACATCTCAGGTATACGTTCGGCTTATCGCACAACAATGCTGGTTTATTGATTGTTCTAGACAAGTACCCGTCCATGCGCCAGTGGAGATGTCTCACTAAACTGCACCCTAGACTCGAATCAACCGTTCCCTTTCGTCTCACCCTGTAAAATACTAGAAATTCAGTTGTCCCACCTGTAATTCTCTGTTGTTTTTAGAACCCCATTCACTTGAAACATGAAAGAAACATTGAACATTTTGTTTATTAATTCAGATAAGAAGTGTTCCGGCTTGGTACATCGAATCAGAAAATGTAAGGTACAAGTGCTTTGATTCCTTTGGGGAAGTTCTCGAATTTGGAAACGTACCATTTTCTTGTTACAATGCTTCTTCCAGAGAGGTATGCAATGGTGCCCAAAGTGAAGGCCAATGTGTAGAATGTTTGTGACATGCAAGTAAGGCCAACAAAGCCGATGATCTCGAAAAGGTAATGTGGGCAAATCACGAGCCCGAAAAGGCCTCCTTTCGGAATTTTGTACGCCTTATCGTCTTTGTTTTTCCGTAGGTTGGCTAGAAGATAGTGATGATATAAGTTGCCTGAAAGTCCGACCACAAAGAGTAGGAAACCTATGTATTTCAGGTCAATGACAGGGTCTGCCATGCCGGTCGCGAGACGCTGAGAGTAGATCATGCAGATACTGCTAACGAAATAGCTCGTGCTGACCGGAATGATTGTTTCGACACTCATGTCTCCTCCAAATTTGTGCAAGAACAAGACCTTTAAGATAACATCTACAGAAACATTAGTAGTTTGTTGCTAAGATGAGTTTATGAATCATTAAAGAAACAGCCAAAGCCTTGGCAGCATTTTTATTTTTTTTACTCCAATTTAAAGACAATGTTTGGTTCTTTCAATGTACAATGTCACGTTGGTTTGTCTTCCAAAAAAAAAAAAAACGCAATATTGTCATGTTGGTTAATTGAGACTATTGATGAGAAAGGAGTAACATTTTTCAGAAGTGATTAGATTAGGTGATTCCCGAATTGCATCTCATCAACTACGAGCGTTTAATACTTGGATTGGTTAAGATACACATTAGGTATGAAAAGAATAGTCGTTTTTGTTTTTACCTCTAGATCTCTTTTAAGGAAGTGGATAATGACCGCCCATTGAACCATAATTTGTCTTAATGACCCATCAAAGAAGCCAAAGTAGGCGGAAGCAGCGATGGCGGCGACGAGCGCAGGTGTGTAGAAAATCAACATTCCATTGCGCCCCGACACACATTTGGAGGCAACTGGGAGGACGCGGCCGAGTCGTGAAATTTCGAGTACTTCATATTTATTCCCTTGACCTCCATGACGCCCGCTTGGGCCAAAGCCACGAAGCCCATAACCGACGTAACCGTCAGTAATATCGACGGCGGCGGCGGGAAGAGGAACACACCGGAGCCCAACATGTGTTTTGGGCAACAAAGTTGTGTTGTGGTGTTTTTGGTGTTCTTGGCTTGGAATGGATAACTAATGATAGCAACCATGAGAGTTTGTTGGATGCATTTATTCCACGTAGTCTGGAATCTGAATGTGGTTCCTGACTTCATATTCTAGCATCTCATTTCGTCTTTGTTCGTGTTTTTTTCCCTTTTCACAGATTTTCATTTAAATGTTGTATGTTGTGATTTGATTACTCTAAAATAATTTATGCACAACATTCGTAAAAGTTACTACTTACAAAATCTAAGTCGTAAATATGTTCTGCAATAATTTATGCACAAAGATGATATATAATAACTAAATGCAACGATTACTTCTTATTATCATGTAACTTCCCCATATGGATAATATGGTCTACAGGCTAAAAACATGTTCTGATGGATGGATAATATTTTATGGATTGGAGATGGAGTTTGTCTTAATGTTCCTCTAGGATTTTCAAAACAATATGAGCTACATCTGACCAACATCATCACATCATAATCTTAATTGTTATAGCAGCAGTTATGTTATAGAAGTTGTGCATAAAGAATGTTTCTTTATTCAACGTAAGTTTTGCATTATTCAATATTAGACATTTATTTACTGTACTTACGAAATCTCTGAGTCTGTTCTTGTACACTGATCTATTACGAAAACAAAACATACAAGCTCATCACAATATCTATAGTTTTTCTGTTTTTTTTCCTGCTTTTAAAAAAAACAATATAGTTTTTCTGCTTTTCAAATAATAATAATATAGTTTTTCTTTCTTTATTGGCTCAAATCCGTCTCATTTGAATTTTGAAATGACAATGAACTCTTCATAAAACAATCTTCTGGAAAAAGATAACTGGTTTAGTAAATAAAATAAGACTAATTTGTTATAATTAATATTATTAAAAAAAGAGGTGGCGGTAGGAATAGGCGATCTTTCACAAAACTTCTTATCTAATCTACGCCGCCCTCTTTTCTGCTCACCGCCGGTGACCTTAGCTTCTGCTGCTTCATCGAATCCGCTCACCGTCGGTGACTATAGCCCCCATTCTTCCCCCGGATCTGATCACCTCCGGTGAGATTACGCCTATCGTGCTCCCCCTTCCTCCTCCGCCCGAATTAGGGTTTTCCGACCCCAAATCCTCCAGTCGACCCCGATTTCTCCTCCGGTGAGTCTAATCGACACCTCCTGGAGGTTTACATGGTCGTTTTGGGAGGTGTTTTGGTGTAAAAATTCGATCTTGGGAGATTTTAACCTGGAGTTGTGGTGGATTTGGGGTTGTTGGTGGTTTGGGGTTAGGAAATATGACCTGAAAATGTATTTTTGGAGTTGGACTGTTGTTACTTTGGGTTGTATGTGTTGATTGGTTTATGAGTTTAGTTGCTGATCAGTGGATTTGCTGTAAAAATGTGATTTTTAGAGTTGGATTCTTGTTATTTGGATTGTATGTGTTGATTGGTTTGTTGGATTTAGTTGCTGATCAGTGAATTTGCTTTAGAAATATGATTTTTAGACTTAGGTTGTTATTTAATTTTAGTAAGTATTGATTGATTCATGATTTTAGTTGTTGATTAGTAGATTACTATAAAAATGTGATTTTTAGAGTTGGGTTGTTATTTTGGTCTGGTAAGTGTTGATCGGTTCATGATTTTAGTTAGTGGTAAGTGAATTTGCTTTAACAATGTGACTTTTAGTGTTGGGTTGCTGTTATTTATTTGGGCAAGTGTTGATTTGTTTGTAAATTTAGGCGCTGATCAGTGATTTTTCTTTAGAAATGTGATTTTTAGACCTGATTGTTATTTTAGTTTGGTAAGTGTTGATTGGTTCATGATTTTAATTGCTGTTAGTGTTTTTTTTGTTTTGAAAATGTGAGTTCTAAACTTGGATTGTGTTTAATTTAGTTTGACAGATGTTGATTGGTCTGTGATTGCTGGGTAGTGGATTGCTCTAAAAATGTGACTTCCAGGCTCATGTCAAGGTTAGATAAGTCTAATGAGTGTTGATTAGTTCATGATTTTAGTTGTTAGTGGATTTGTTCGAAAAATATGATATTTAGGCTTGGGTTGAGGTTGTTTAGGTGCATAAATGTGGTTCATGAATTTAGTTACTACTTATAGCTCCAAAATTGTGATTTTTTAAAACTTGGGTTGTGGTTATTTTAGATCAATAAATGTTGATCTGTTCTTGGTCTTAGACTCGTAGTGGTAGTCATTCTTAGAATTAATTGGTGGTGTTTTAGATTCTTAATTGATGATTGGTTAACTGTTTATGATTTGTTAGTTAGCTCTAAAGTTTGACTTTTAAACTTGGGGTTTGGTTATTTTAGATTACCATGTGTTCAATGGTTAATGATTTTAGTTAGTGAGTGAACTCTAAATGCTTGGTTTTTAAACGTGGTTTTGGTTGTTTTAGTTTACCGATTCATGCTTTACAGTGCAATAGTGCTTAGTTAAGTGGCTCTAGGAATTTGATCTTGGGACTTAGATTGTGCTTATTTTTTGTCACAATTTATCTTTACCGAATCATGTTGATTTGCAAGTGAACTAATTTTAGTGCAAGCGGTTCTTTATGTCGGCGAAGACTTCAATTTTGTCTGTGATTTTAGTTGATTTAAGTACTTGTTGTGATTTTGTGTTCCAGGCTAATTGAATGTATGCGAATTCTAGTTTTCTGAAACTAATGGAGAGTTCCAGAGGTGAAAGTGTTGATTTAATAGAAGACTATGTAGAATGCCTCATGTCGATGGACAACAATACACATACTCAGCATAGTGAGGATGGCTCTGCCCACATGGTTGAAGGAGATGCAAGGATGGCACCTCAAGTACCCTTAAGAATTCCTGCTGAGATGGTTATGCAGAATGTTGGCAAGGACATTGGTTTAGTAGGTTGTGGGGAGGTGAAACTCGAACCAGTACTTGGAATGGAATTTGAGTCTGATGAGGCTGCAAAGAACTTCTACAATGAGTATGCTAGGCGACTGGGGTTTCCATTTCGTGTAGGACGGTCACGGCGCTCAAAGGGTGTTCAAGAAGTTCTTATAATGAAGAGGTTTGTGTGTTCGAAAGAGGGTATATATCGGAAGAAGGTATCCGGAGAAGGTGTAAGAAAGCGTGAAAGAATATCTATGAGAGAAGGCTGCAAAGCATTCATGGAAGTAATCCGAGATAAAGATCGTTGGGTGATATCAAAACTTGAGACTGCTCATACTCATGTTCTTGGGACTTGCAGCAGGGCCGGATACCTTCGCGCAAGAGGCTTTATTGATACCTCAGAGAAGGCAACAATTGTGGCATCTGATGCAACCACTCTGCTTCGTCAGAATGCTTTTGGCGAAGGGGGTGATGCCCAGGGTCTGTTAGATTATTTCAAGAAGATGCAGGCAGAGAATCCGGCATTTTTTTACGCTATACAAGTCGACAACAATAGTTGTGTGACAAATGCATTTTGGGCAGATGCTAAGGCCAGAGTTGCATACAATTACTTTGGAGAAGCTGTGACCTTTGATACGACGTATAAGAAGAATAAGTACATGATGCCATTTGTTACCTTCTCAGGAGTGAACCATCACCTTCAGCCTGTTATTTTCGGATGTGCATTGCTCATAGATGAAACCGAGTTTTCATTTGTGTGGTTGTTTGAAACATGGCTTGCGGCGATGGGAGGATGTCTGCCAGTCTCGTTGACAAGTGACCAGAATAGAGCCATGGCTGCTGCTATTGCAAAGGTATTTCCAACTACGCACCATCGTTTCTGCAAGTGGCTTATTTTAAGCAGAACTAAGCAGAAACTTGCCCATGCGTATACAGCTCATCCAACTCTCAGAGAAGAGCTAGAAAAATGTGTGATTGAGTCTGAAACTGTCAGGTCATTTGAGACAACGTGGGTTTCAATCGTAGATAAGTATGATTTGCGGAAAAATACATGGTTACAAGCATTGTTTAACATCCGCCAGAGATGGATTCCCTTGTATTTAAAGGATACATTTTTTGCAGAACTCTCCCCAACTCAAAAATTAGAAACCGTAAACGACCTTTACAAGAAATACTTCAACACAAAAACTTCTCTAAAGGTGTTCCTCACACAGTTTGAGCTAGCGATGGCTGGACGATATGAGAAAGAAGTGCAAGCCAACAACGAAACATGGTGCAGAAAACCAACTCTCAAAACTGCCTCTCCCATAGAAAGACAAGCTGCTGATATTTATACAAGTTCAACGTTTGAGAAGTTTCAAGAAGAGTTTGTTGAATCTTTAGGTTACAATGCATATAAAATCAAAGATGGCACGATTTGCAAGTACAATGTTGTGAAGGATGAGGATACTCTTGATGCGTATGCCGTCACTCTTAATGGATCTAAAAGGGCAGCTCACTGTAGCTGCGGCAAGTTTGAGTTTGCAGGCATTATTTGTAGACATGTTTTGGGAGTTTTTTTGATGGTCGATATCCGTATACTTCCAGAAGAATACTTCTTACGGCGGTGGACAAGGAATGCCAAGAGTGGTATCTTACTAGATGAGCGAACAGTTGACATGCAGAATACTTCCTTGGAATCAATCACTGCACGATATAATGATCTTTGTCGAGATGCCATTAAGTTGTCTGACAAAAGTTCATCCTCTCCTGATATTTACAAAATTGCAAAGGACGGTCTGCAGAAGATCTTTGCTGAAATTGTTGTGGCCGAAAAAAATGCTGTGACATGTGTACAACATGATGCCATCAATATTAACGAGGAAGTGGTGGTCGACGATGCAACACGTGAGCACTCACTACACATGCCTCAAAGGAAGGTTCAGGTACTTAAATTGCTATTATTTTCCAGCTTCTTACTTCCAAGCACATTTGGACTTCTCATTGTTTGTCTTTTAAGTGCACTCTATGATATCTTTTTTATTTTGGAAGTTCTTTGCCTTTTTAACGTCAAATGTTTTCAGTATACAATTTTCAGCATGAGCAACATTTCTTCATTACATCTAAAAGAAATCATCTGGTAAGTAGCTTTGGAAGATGGTGAGATGGTCAAACTAAATAAATGGAAGCTGTTGTATAAAAATGTCTTGTCGGCCGAATCGTTTACGTATCTATGAAGACGGAAAAAGGAAAAAAAGTTGATGTGGAAGCTAGCTTTAGTGACCTGGAGTTTCCTTTGGACCATTTAATTTGTTTTTTCCCGCAAAAGTTGGTTTCTTTTCTTTATAGTAAAGCCATGAGCCCATGAGCCTATCGATATCAAAATGTAGCTAAATGTCATATTGGCAATCATATAAGTTGTTCACTTTCTTGAGTTGGACATTTTGAGTTCTTATCGTGACCTAATCTTTATCGAACAGTTGATTCATTATCTTTGATGGAGTAATATTGAAATGACCACAAGAAATGGTTGTAGTAGCGGACCATAGCATAAATGCACCAAGTTTTGAAAGTGGATATTATCATGGAAATTGCTTTTTCTCCCAAAATAGAGAGTCAAAAGCACTATTCCTAGAATTATTATTAATTGGTAGCCTCTTTAGGTTGGGAAGGATTGATACGTCCGTCGGCACGTGTCTATTTTTTCCTTCTTATTAAGCATTTTATTGCAAAACATCAAGGCTTTATTCTTATGACACTGATCTTCTTACATTCTTTAGATGTCATTTGAGTAAACTTTCACCAACATACATATAATGAATTTAGTCAAAGTGACGTTTGTAGTAAACTAGACTTGCCGCCACCAAAGATGGTGGTTGGTTTAAAAGTAAAGTTTATCAAATAACTAAAATTTCTCTGCTCTTCAGAGCACTTAAATTCTACGAAGGAACAATAAAAATCCCATCTAAATCTTTGCCTTATTTGATTAAATGTGAACATATCTCAGTAAATGTCTTCAAATCTAATTTTCCTTTTGGTTGTCTACATTTCAGGTACCAAATCTGTTTGGTCAATTCCTCGGCTCAAATTGGCCACAAG
This sequence comes from Triglochin maritima, assembly GCA_963682175.1. Lineage (NCBI taxonomy): Eukaryota > Viridiplantae > Streptophyta > Magnoliopsida > Alismatales > Juncaginaceae > Triglochin > Triglochin maritima. Next base: position 32,313,281 of record OY821789.1, read on the forward strand.
TGTGAGGCAACAAATGTTACTAGGTGGGTCGTACGTCTACCATTCTCCACCTTCTGTATGATACGTTGTCGATTACTTAATTTAAATGTAAACTTGAAGAGCTAAAGTGCTTACAATAGTAAGCAGAGGTTATCTTTTAAGGAAATCTCAAGTTGAGCACAGGGCAGCACAATTTGTAACTCCCCGAAGCTTCATTTCACAAAGCGATACTACTACTAGCTGCGATTATCGGTTGCGACTGACAATCATTTGGCTTAAAGTCGTGCGATATTTATTTGGTACAAACAATCACCACAATTGTGTGCAGCATGTATTGGTTCATCCATAGTTGTAATGTGATTTCTGTAGTATTTAGCATTTTAGCTTCTAGGACTTGCATAGTTGTACAGGTTTAGTTATCTTGTAAGAAGAAACATTTGTAGGAAAGTTTCTTTTCAATTGTTAGTTTATTCTCAACAATGCTTGTGATTTCTTTACTTGTTTTTGGTTGGCTAACATTAATGTTGTGTTGTTTTTATATTTAGTATATTAATTTTGTTTTACCTTTTGCATTTTCGGTAAAGGTCTTGTTTGGGTAACTAAGGTTTCGAATCTTTGATTTTAAAAATACATTTTTCAGTATGACATCCAATTGAAATAGTGTAGTTTGAAAATACATAATCATACGTATTATTGTATATTTGGTTAAAGTGTATTTTTGTGAAATCAAAGGTTTAATAAGAAACAAACAAGAAAGAAGAGAAAATATTTCAGAAGAGTGCTTCTTTTTTCGAAATAAGCATTTTCAGAACAAAAAATAATATCTACTATGCATTATTCCTGGTGATTCAAACACTCTCATAGGATTGAAAAATATTTTTTTTCTGAATAATACAGTTTTCCTCAAAAATTAATGTACTATGAGCGATCCAAACAAGCCCTAAATATTTTTTGTGGCTAAGAATATGTTTTGAAGGATCAATTAAGTGGGAACACTTTCATTAGATTAATTTAGTAATTATGTTGATTAAGAATCTGACCTTATTTTTGTTGTATCACCATCATAGGTTGAAAGATTTGATAAACTATTAAGGAAATTCTCAAGAAGATGATTCTTTTTATAGTAAGTGTTGAAATATGTCTAATCGACTTTTGGTCGGTTAGAAGTTCAGCTTGCACTTACACATAGTTCGTACATTGTCAAGAACCTTATTAACTCAAAAACCTTAATAATTCAAGAACCAGAGTTTCATGAATCATGACTTTTAAACTCGTTGAGACTAGAGGGTTCCTCACTTCCATTCCAAAACTTAAGGAAGTTGAGCTCCACATATTTTCTCTACAAATGTTTTTATTTTATTATGACACGAAAAACTGATGATTTTCCTTAATTTCAACGTCAAATACATAATTACGTATCAATCATTAGAATTGGAGTTCTAAGAACTTAATTTGTAAGACTAGAATCCCGAAATTTTAGTTTTTCCTCTGTTCCCGGCAAATCCAATCACAACAACTATTGGTGGATTATATATCCATATTTCTCATTCTCATATTTCTCATTCTCTCCTGTCGCGGCTTAGTAATGATTTCCATCATTGTCAAATTTGTTATGAAAGTATTACTTAAAATATTTAAATAATAAAGACAAAGATTTCAAAGTTTAGGGACCATGAGATGATGTATGATTGTATTCCCAGAAAGACCTTTACTTCAACTTTATGTTAGATTCAAGGAAAAGGGAATGAGAGGACAAAGAAGCAAAACAACTTAATCAATCTTTTGAAGAGAAAAAGAACGTTAAAGACCTCGCAATGAGTCACTAAACACACCCAAGAAGAATATTTCACCTTTCTTGTTTCTTGATGGGCAAATGGAAAGATAAAGTTAAATATCATTTTCTTTTCTAATTCAATTTTCCCCCCAATATGGTTGCACGTAGAAGAGTAATTATATTCTCTTATTGTTTTGCATTATCGTAAAAGGCCTTGAGCACATCAAAAAAAGGTATATATACCTAAAGTACCTATAAAGGAAGAATATGTGGTGGACTTGCAAAAAGTAATAATGCATATATACCCTTGTAAATATTATAAAAATGAAACCCTTATATAATCACAAATTTCTGGTATTGTTTTTTGTTAGCCAATCAATGTGCCATTTAGTCTTCAACTCTCTAGTGGTACATTTTGTAGGCAGTCATGTAACATATTGTTACATGTCATTAGCATCTAAACTCAAGCACTTACAAAATTCTTCAAAACTGTTCTGAATGTGCAAGGATAAAGTAGTGGTATAAATGTGTCAATTTTGATTAAATGTAAACCTTTTGGTATCTAGAAAGATACATATGAATGAGTACCCAATGTTTACAAAGACACATGCAACAAGAGCAAAAAAGTACCATTGCAACAAAGTGAAATTGTGAAAAGAAAACCACTATTTACAAAAAAAAGTAAAAAAGAAAACCACTTTGACCTTAACATTTCTCGTTAGATCTTAACCCATACTTAGGACTAAAACCTTGTTTAGTGGATACTTTGCGTGAGAAATGAAAGGACGAATAGTGATGGTGATGGGTAGGAGCCAGTTACTGTTGCAGTTGCAGGGAGTGAGTTGTGTTGGGTTTTAAGGCAAAATCCATCTCTCTGTCTCTCTCTTTCACTTTGCTTTCTTCCTCTCATCACTCAACTCTTTTCTCTTCCGACGACCAGGGGGCGTGGAGGTTGCTCCGGTGTGAGGCGCGGAGGTCGGTGTGCGAGGAGCCGCGTGTGCGGCCGCGGACCGGAGGTGGTTTCGTGGGTTCTCCGGCGGACGTCGTCGATCCTTTGGAAGATGTATGCCAGTTCTTTAGTTGTTGTTACTCACCCACGTTGGGGTGATGTTGTGGTCGATCGCGGGAGGTCGGAGACCTCGCCGGCGACGTGAAATTGCGTAAATTCCTCGCCAGACACGGGTTTGCTGTCGACCAACGGTGGACCGGTGCCTTCGGGCGGTCGACCGGTTTTACTATTTCGCCCAACTTTAACCAACACCGGTCGAACGATGTCGTGTGGCGGTCGACCGATTGCATGTGTGCTGGTGGGTTGGAGACTTTCTGTCGGATTTCGGTCGACCGTCCCTAGCTTTTGGTTCGACCGGAACTTAAGTGTACTTGATTATTATGCATATTGTTCGACCGATTTTGTTATATTGTTCGACTGTTATATGACGTAGACTATTAGGATGACCCTGGTAGTTTTCGGTCGACCGGGATCCCTGAGTCGGTCGACCGAATAGACTTGTATAATTTTGACCAACTCCGGATTTTGACCTCGTATTCGGTCGACTGGTTTTAGATTATTGTCTGACCGTTTGGACTTAAGTGATGCGGAGAGAGTTCGACCGTTGCAGACTTTCAGTCGACCGGACCTATTGGGAACAATCAACCAGTTAGGTTTTCTCGGTCGATCGTTTTGCGCAGAACTGAATTCATTATCCTTGTGTTGTGTCAACTCTATCCACTGAAATCCGTGTCCTCGCTTTGAGCGTGAGCCGGGAGGTGACGACGAGTACATGCTCATGCTTGCCCAGGGACCGCCGTGTGGAAGAGTATGGACACATGGGTCGCGTCACCTCCGTTGATGGACAATGGTGTGACGTATTGTTGCTTGACTCTCTGTAGAGTAGCAGACCTGAGGGATCGTGGATCCCAATGCATGTTGATGCATGGCTCGTGGAGCATGATGACCCTGCAGACTACGGTCTGGACTCGTTCGATGTTGTGCCAGACGTATGTTGTACCGCCGAGGTTTTTGCCGGCGATGTTCTGGCTTGTGGTTGTGCCGTCCGATGTTGTTCCAGACGTATGTTGTGCCGCCGATGCCGCCGATGTTGTTCCGGCGAGGATCCCCGATTGGGCACCTATCTTGGGATGTTGACTGATGCATTGCATACATTGCATCATATGTCTTTGATTTAGATTAATTTTATATCAATAAATGCTACTAAGGTATGTGTTTAGTCTTATTTACAGAATACAGGGACCTGAATGCAAATTACCCATATCCCGAGCATAAACACGTGCAAAAGACTCATTTCTATCATAAAGACCGGTTCAAGATGATCGGGATTCAAATTGAAGTCCATCCAAGCATAAAAGCATTCAAAGACCTAATTACAAAAATGTCAGGGACTTAATTGCAAAAGCCAAGGACCCGACTGCAAATTACGAGTACCAAAAGATTATTTTGGAGAAGTTCTAAAGAAAAATCAATTTGGATCTCCAAATATATGAAGGAATTAACTCGGATCTCCAAAGATATGCAATAATTAATTCGGACACGTAAATGACAGTTAAAACATACCATAAACACACAGGTAAAATCCGGATCGATTCCGAGCCAAAAAGGTGGTGATTCCGCCGCACCTCATGTACAAAATGAGGCGATTCCGCCGCACAAAAGTTGATCCGTGCGTTCACAGTTTTACCAATGCTATATTGACGCGTGTACGTTCCTTTTATGTATTAGGATCCCCGGTTGAGGCTATAAATAAGGCTGAATCATGTATTGGAAGGGGCTCCTCTCCTCCTCTTCTTTTTAGCAATAAAATTCTGTTCTTTTATTTTGTGTTTTTAGTTTTCTTTTGTAGTTTCTCTAGGACCCCTTCTCCTTCCCTTCATCCATGAGTTTCTAACTCTCTCCAAAGGATGGGAGTGTCGGATTTAGGGTGATGAGAAGAAGAATTACGTTATTATTTTAATTTCGTGTTAGTATATTTTGATTACTTGAGTTTATGTTGAGTCATTTATCATGTAATGCTTTATAACTAATGTGATTTATTATAAGTTTCAGAATTATCTAATCAAAACCCGATATCTAAACCTCCACCCGCTGGAATCTCATCCATATTTGCTTTATTTTCTTTTTAGTTTTTGTTGTTCTTGCTTTAGAAATTAATTTAAAAAACCAAAAATCTCAAACCAAACATATTTCTCTCTCTTTCTTCCTTAATTCGAAAATCATAAAAATAACAAAATCTCTCCCTCCTTGTGTTCGACCCGTACTTGCCACGTCTTCATTGACGCCGTGCACTTGCGGTATAAATTTAATTCCCATTATTGACCGACCGGGCTACGACTCCGTTGGGGTGGTGTAGACCTTGCGCGGAAGTGCAGACGCTCATCACCGATCCCTTGGCTCGAGTAGTCGCGTGTGGGGGTGCGTCGCGTACTGTCCGTAAGACCGTATGTGCCTACAGTAGGTTTCTGAGGGAGACCCGTCATTGTTGCTGGACTGATGTCCTTGTTGACCATTTGAGGGTACTTGTGTTGTTGGACTGAGGTCTCATTTACCCTTGGAGGGATTTGTTGCATTGCAGATGTTGACATGACATGCTACTAGTATGATAAGTTCATTTACCGTATTAATGCATTCATATAGGCGAGCTTGACATACAGGGTTTCCTAATGGGAAACTCATGCATCGTTGTTTGATTCATGTTTCAGGACCGCAGTAGGTTCTTTCGGGTGGTGACAGCGGGCACACACATTTTGGGGTCAGGATCCTCTTCGGACTCTTCGAGATCGTCATGATTACTTGTACTTGTTTTTCGGTGTATTGTTGAAATCAATGTTCAGGTAGGCGGTCGCCTAGGCGGTAGGCGACCGCTCACCGGCGTGGTCGCCTAGGCGATAGCCGTTGGAGAGAAGCCGTTGGAGAGTTCTCTCCAACGGTTGGGTTTTTTATTTTTTTTTATAAAAATTACAAGATTGCCATTACCCCCAAATCCTATATAAACCCCTCCAAACCTCTTCATTTTTCACACCTCTCTCATTCTCTTCTTCTTCATCATTCTGTTCTAATCTTCAAGTTTCCTAATCATCAAGTTTTCGGGATTAAGTCTCCGGTCTAGTACTTAGTTTTGAAGTTGGAAAGTGAAGTCTCCGATCCGGTTCTTCATTCTCCAACCGCCAAAATCAAGTGCACTCTTTCTAACTTCTCTTTAGAATTAATATTTCATTTTCATATCAGTCTAAATTTTTGTATTAGTCTAGTTTTTAGATATGACCTACGTACCCGACACCAGTCTCCCCATGCATCACGAGAGTTACGATGACCTAAGACCTACCCGTACAAATGACCCTGGATGGAATACTCTGCCCATTACATTAGTGCTAATGATAAAAATTGCATTGTCTGTGAGTTATGTGGTAAGGAAACTAGAGGTGGTATAGCCCGTCACAAACAACATCTTGCACACAAACCCAGTAGCAGTGCTAGACCTTGTGATAAAATTCTTGACTCTGTTAAACAAGAAATAACTACATACATGATTAGAAATAGTATGACACTACAAAACGAAAATGTATGTCTTGATGATTATGTAGACATAGAAAACATAGAATTTGATCTGGAAACCGGGTCGGGTTCCGGTTCTGCTCGGACCCCAACTTCCCATACTCGCCCCGTTTATTCTCGAAAGAGACAAAAACAACGTTTGTGGGGACCATTTTGCGGACGTGGGAAAGACGTGGTTTCTGGCTCCTAACAAACAACCATCGAAAGAACATTTAAAAAAGAAGATAGGAAAACAATTAATCAAAAATGGTCTAGGCTTTTCTATAGATGTGGTATATCATTCAACACTGTAAGGACACCTGAGTGGAAGGACGCAATATCCGCTACTTGTACTTACGAACCCGGACTTAAACCCATGACGTATCATGAAGTTAGTGAGTCGTGCCTTAAACAAAAAATTGACTACACTAGAAGTATACTAGAGTCATACATACAAGATTGAGTTACATACGGGTGCACGTTGATGACGGATGCGTGGACTGATAGTCCGGTAGGAATATAATCAATTTTATAGTAAATTGTCCAACAGGTACCATGTTCATGAGGTCTGTAGATGCTTCCGGTCACTCTCACACCGCAGACTACCTGTACAAGCTGATGGACAAGGTAGTTGGTGAGATTGGCGAAGAACACGTTGTTCAGGTGATCACCAACAACGCTGCCGCGTACGTACTTGCCGGTAGGATGTTGAAGCAAAAAAGAAGGAGATTATTTTGGACTCCCTGTGCAGCGCATTGCATCGATCTCATCTTGGAGGATATTGACAAGCTGTTTTTGAAGACTATTACTTTAGCTTGTAAGATCGTCAAACATTTCAACAATCATTCTATGTTGTTGAAGATGATGTGAATTGCCATTGAAGGGAACCTGTTACGCTCTGCTGTCACGAGATTTGCCACCACCTTTCTGACTTTACAAATGTTGTTTCTGAAGAAAGACAGACTCCGAGCCTTTATTGTTTCCCCGGAGTACAACGATCCTAATGTAAGTTGGATAAAGAACAAGAAAAAGAAGGAGATCTCTACTGAAGTTGCCGAGACCATTCTACAAAGTGGCTTCTGGACCAACATCGTGAAGGCACTGAAGGTCTCACAAACTATGGTCCAGGTTCTTAGACTTGTTGACGGCGATGAGAAACCACCGATGGGATATCTACATAACGCAATGGAGAAAGTCAAAGAACAAATCATGAGGAACTTTGAAGGAAACCCGATGTTGTACAAGCAAGTCATTGACACTAGGTGGGGTCCACAGATGATGTCCTCACCGCTACACTCAGCTGATTTCTTACTCAACCATGGTACCTTCTTCATCCCACCTCAAGATCGAAATGTAGTTTTCAATGAGCATATGCCTGGATTCATGGATGTCGTAGAGCGTCTCGTCCCCACTCCTGAAGAACAAGACAAGATTTGCGGTTTACTTGATCGTTACAAGAACTCACTTGGAATGTTCTCTAGGGATATGGTCGTCAGACAAAGGACGGAAATAAGACCTATAGATTGGTGGCAATCTTATGGCACACATGGAAGAGACCGCATTACAGAGGTTGACCCTGAGGGTGTTGGGATTGACATGCTCGACATCAGGTTGTGAGCGGAATTAGAGTGTCTTCGAGCAGTTGCACACAACGAGAAGGAACATGTTGGCTGTGAAGAAGATGAATGATTTGGTGTATGTGAACTACAACCAAAAGTTAAGGCAAAAGTTTCAGCAAAGGATGGAGAAGCCCAGATTTCATGACCCCATCAGTGTGGACTACAATCTCTTCGACGAGCATCCATGGTTGATAGAAACTGAAGATCCGGTCTTCGCTGGAGAAGAGCTTACATGGGTCGTTGCCGAGGAAGCAACTTTAGGACATTCTTCTTCACGGAGACGCTTTCGTCGATCCACGTCCACTGCATCTGACGCGCCGTTATTAGGTGTTAGCATGGATGATGTCATCGTTCACATTAGTTCTGGAGATCAAGGTGCATCGAGTTCTCAACCACCGATGGACATCGACAGGCAATATGTCCAATCCGACGATGAAGAAACTGAAGAAGATGATGTCTACGTTGACAATCCGAACGAGAACCACTCCGACGACTCTAATGGTGGTGGAGGATTTGATATAGTTCCCAGTTGGACATTAAATCAATGTGTCTAATGGAATTAGTTAGTTAGCTTGTAATTCTAATTTTTCTCTTATCTGCTATTGTATGAACTCTGAGTTAGTTAACTACCTTTGTAATCGTACTACTAAGCAATAAATTGTACACCTAAGTGTTTAAGTGGGTAGAGGGGGTGCCTAGTGAGACATTGGTCGAGGAACTATGTGTCTTTTTGAAGCCTAAATACGTATGGTATTTTTAGATAATATTTGTGTTTTTTTTCATATTTTCCCGATTTTTAACTATTTTATCAAATTTAATTGATTTAAAAAATGACCGCCCAGAGCTGGGCGATCGCCCAGGCGACGGGACGCACCTGGTCGCCTAGGCTCGCCTAGGCGTTACATGAACATTGGTTGTAATCATGTCTTTTGACAAACTCTGTTGTATTTGGTGCACTGACTGTTGATTTAAATGAGTAACATTCCCGTTGATGAGTTTTATCTGGTGATGTCTTGATTGTTTAAGTTTTTAAATTTCTGCTGTTTCGAGATGTTACAGTTCTTCCATTTGCCACCTTGAAGAAGAAAACAAATCCCAAACATGTGTATAATGAAAAACATGTCCTCCACAACCATGAGTTCAAAAAAAGTCTGAAAATAAAAGTATGAACTTATTCTGTAAATAAATTCCTAAGGTAGGTCACATGACACCTCAGAAAGTAAAAAAGGAATGGTTACACCCTCCTAAAGTTCATGTATTAGAGGATATTATTCATGAAATTGAGTTCTTTATAATGGAAGAGCACATCAGGATTTGAGTCAGAAGAGTAGTAGAAGTTGCACTTCATTCATGTACACAACTTCTTCCTCAAACTCAATTCTTCTCTCGGGCTCTTAGAATTTGATATCTTCTTACTCTTTTATGTACATTTACATATTATTTTCTTTGTTGTTATTTTGTCGTTATATTCTGTTCATAAGATGGCATAATTCTTAGCAAGGTGGTGTTAGTGTTAGTTACTTAGTTGACATTGCCTAACTTGTAACTAGACTTGTTTTTTTTCTTTCCTTTTTATACGTTGGCAGGCCTAAGAATGTTCCAAGATTTAAACCAAGTGATGTAATCTATCGATTTTCATGCAGAATAGGCATAATTAGGCAAAGGAATTTAGAAGTGGAAGTTAAATGTTTGTCAAAGTTTTATTCCTCTAACCATCTTTCTTAAAAAAGCCAAAAGTGGGAATATCCCACAAGAATGAACACCTCAACAGCACTTCTGATATTGGAAACATTAATCTAATGATTGATTCCGTCAAGAAAAGATTAAGAAAACAAAAGGGTCTCTGTTAAAAAGAAAAAGAAAAACATATATACTTGATAGAGGATATGTTTTCTAAAATTGAACATATTCCTATTCCCTATAGATGGATACAAGAGCTCCTAACAAGGCTGATATGGGAATCAAGTTGCTGAATGGAGCATCACAACCACCAAAGAACAATAAGTTGAGATTGCCAAGACAGTTGAGTTTTGGAAAACAAGGAGCTTGCTCATCCACTGGACAGAAATGCCATCACTTTACAAGATCAAAAGGTGCACATATGAAGTTGGAAGTGGAGGATTTAAACACAGCAAGCCCTTGCAGAGCCTCAAGTTCAAGTTTGGGCTTCACATCCTTCACTGGTTTCATGGCAACACCTGAAAGGATTATTGATACTGATCAGAAAGAGTTTGGTGACAATGATACATGTAAGTGTGTCACCAACTCCCTCTTGATTTTAATTCCCCCCCCCCCCCCCCCCCCCCCCCCCCCCCCCCCCAGTCTATAATCCACAAACAACAAACATAAAATGGCCTTAAACATGCAGCATGATGTCCAGGTATAGTTCATCCTAAACTTTAGTACTTAGTGTTTCTAATGTACTTATTGGTGCCCTCAACTATGCTCGATCTTATTTTGGTATCGTAAACTTCGAGACGAGTGCTAGTGAATTTGTCAACACTGTCAAATTCCATCTTGTGTTGTATTTGAGGGCAATGTAATAGTGGAATATAGATGTAAATTGAAAGTTCATGGTAGTGAGTAATTGATTTTGAAGTCCTACTGCCCAACTTAGAATTTTTAAAGTCGTAACTGGAAGTACCAATAACAAGTCCATGCAACATAGAATGCATACTTTGGGTTTTATACTCTTAATCAGTGACAATCGAGAATGTAATAATTGTAATTCATGAGTCATGATAAGTGGTTGTCAAAAAAATTGAATGCAAGACGACAAACAGGAAGCCATTAACTATGTTTACATTTCAGTATTATTATATTTTTAGTTGTTAAATACCTTCCAATTATTGCAGTTTATTGATTTTGTTGGTTTAAGTTTTGCTTTAGCAGACATAGATCTTGAGGTCCCTAGACAGAGGAAGGTCATGGGGGAGCGAACGCCGCCAATTTATCTGAAGGTAAATCAGACACAAATGTGATTCTTTTTGGTGTTCTGAACTATAAAACTCATCACTAGCATCATATACTTCAAATGACTATCGAATACGAGAGTATTAACACGACACTTATTAAAAGTTCTACGAATTGCATTGGAAGATTCTATGTTGACATAGATTGTTGCACAAAAACATGCAGTTTGCAGATGTTAAACTGAAAGTGGTCACTAAAGGCATAGGAAACAACACTGAGAAGGAGATTGTTAACAAGATTAGTGGCTCTGCAAGTCCAGGGGAGTTTCTGGCTTTCATGGGGCCCTCCGGAAGCGGTAAGACCAGCATGCTGAATCTTCTTGGTGGAAGGATAACCAACAACAGAAACAACCACCTTGTTGATGGATATATCACATATAATGACAAACCATATTCCAAATCCTTGAAGCGCAGGTTGGAAAATATGTTTAGATTACAAACAGTATATTGCATTCTTAATTATGTTTTGGTTTCACTTACATGACTTCAACTATTATGAAAACTATAATGCATACTCTAAAATGCATTATTTCATCGCACTTGGATTTTACATTGAAATCCGGATTATTGAAATGTAAGCTGTAAAAATTGTCCCCTAGACGCATCTAGAGTTCGATTCTAGTCCGTTACATGTCGAAATACTTAATTGTGGCAAATTGTAGTCGTATATTATAGGAGTTGTTGTGGACCAGTAGACTCGATAAAACTTTCAAAAGCTAAGGGTCTAAACTGAAACCCAGAGGACTAGAACACACAATAAAATTAGAATAGCAACCCAATCTCTAGCATGTAGAATGACTTAGCAACCTGATATTTGTTAGCACATCTAAATATATATATGTGTGTTAATAAACATCAAGTTTGTCCCATATTTGGTCAATTTCAATAAAACCGCGTATCTACACGATTCACCATCCGTTTAATTTTTTGACGTGAAGGTATAATTTGCATAAAAGATGTAATTCAATGGTTGAGTCTGTTATAAAATATTCGGATCATGAGAAACACGAAGATTATAATTTTACTTATTTTTTGATGTTATGGTGAATGTTACTACAGGATAGGATTTGTGACTCAAGATGACATTCTATATGCGCACCTCACAGTCAAAGAAACATTGACATACACAGCTCTTCTTAGACTTCCGAAGACAACGACAAGAAGACACAAGGAGGAAAGAGTTATGAATGTGATTTATGAACTTGGGCTAGAAAGGTAACAACATTTATTTTTTCATATTATGTATTGCACTTCAAGAAGTTGCATAAGTTGTCTAAAATTACAAATTGTTTTTTCAGATGCCAAGACACAATGATTGGGGGGGCAGCAGTGAGAGGAGTCTCTGGTGGAGAGAGGAAAAGGGTGTGCATTGGCAATGAGATCATAATCAACCCTTCACTTCTATTTTTGGATGAGCCAACTTCTGGGTTGGATTCAACAACGGCCTTAAAAGTGGTTCAAATGTTGCACCAAATTGCTGAGGTTTGCATAACCATAACCTTCTATAGTCCAAATTAGTAAGTGTGTGTGGTGACACTTGTGAAGAGTGAAAATAAAAATATAAGCACACGATCATAATCTTGTTTAGAATCGACTAAATAATGATTAGGCAAAAGTTGATACATGATATTTTGTACTCAGGAAACTCAATAACAAAGTTAACTGAATCATAAGTTTGAATGAAATTTTCAAGATAATTATTTTTTCACATTGCAGGGTGGGAAGACAGTGGTGAGTACAATCCACCAACCATCAAGCAGAATGTTCCATAAATTCGACAAGTTGGTTGTTCTTGGGAAGGGGAGGCTGTTGTACTTTGGACAAGCTTCAGAGGTCACCACTTACTTCTCTTCACTTGGGTTTTCTCCACTCATTCCTATGAACCCTGCAGAGTTCCTGCTTGATCTTGCAAATGGAAACACTACTGATATATCTGTCCCACTGGAATTGGAAAATAAGGTCCAAGTGGAGAAGCTGACAAGTGAAGTGCAAAGTTGTTTTAATCCATCTCCTATACATGTCCATGAGGTAAGTAAGCATTAAATTTTTAGCTAGTAGTTTCATTTAAGTCTCATCAAATCTTATACATGGTTCTAAATTTCTAATCAAGCATATGAGTTCTTTTTCAGAAATTTCTTTGTTATGTATGTAGAAGAAAATGATTATTCCGAAACTTCAAATGAGTAGTTTAATTATGTTTAGCTCTCATTGTTGACCTCGCTCGATGAATGTCTGAATGAAGCTTGGTTTAAAACTAAACGAGCCGACCCACTAGTCCAAAAGTTCAATCTCTTTAAGATAGTCAAACTTCTTAGCTCCGTTCACCGACAACTCGATATTCAAGTTAGTATAGAAAGTCAAAAAATATTAGATTCCCGACTCCATGAACATATACAAGTTCAAATCAAATGAATTGAAAATTTTCTTACATCATAAGAAATACTCATAGTCATGATATGACATGAGAACATTTTTTATTGCAGTACCTAGTGGAGGCATATGAGACAGGAGTGGCACCCCAACTAAGGAAGCAACTTGTGATGCCAATTCCATTCCAACCTGACCTCAGGGGCCCAAGGAGAGAGTGGGAAGCAAGTTGGTGGCAACAGTTCAGTGTTTTGTTCATTAGAGGGTTGAAAGAAAGGAAACATGATTACTTGAGTTGGATGAGAATCTCACAAGTTCTTGCAACAGCAATTATTCTTGGATTGCTTTGGTGGCATTCAGATTCTACCACTCCAAAAGGCCTCCAAGATCAGGTATGACAATTACCATTCACACGAAAAATGCTAGTGGATGAATTTTAGCATAAATTTAAGGATAGTTTATGGTCTTCTCACTAAAGCCTTCAAAATATTTGCTATTACACTTTTAAAGGAGGAATCTGACTTGAGATCATAGTTGAGGGAGACAAAATTGTAACTTCTAAAATATTTCACGAAACACAGTTAACTTCAAAATGTCCCAACTATGCTTTCGAGTTAGCGTTAGCTTTAACTTTAATTAACAAACTAACTGTAACATCCCGATACAGCGGAAAATTTAAAAATTCATAATTAAGACAAAGAGCACAATAATCAAAGGCGAGACTGTTACTTCTCATAAACAAATAGCGGTGCACCAGAATACATCAGAGTTTGCCAAAATGAATACATGATTACAACAAAACGACAAAGGAAGATAAACGTAATCATGTTGACCTCAGTGGTCCGATTAGAGGATCCGACTCCAAATGCGCGCGCCCGCCGATCACCACCCCACTGGACCTACTGCGGTCCTGAAAAAGATGCAACAACAATGCCTGAGTTTCCAGAAGGAAACCCCGTATGCCAACTCACCTATATATGCATGCATTACACAATGAACCTATCATACTAGTAGTATGTCATGACATTGACAGAAATGGAAAACAGTTCCCCCGAAGGGTAAAACAGGACATCAGTCCGACAGTCAACAACGAGTCTCCCGAGGAGACCTACTGCAGGCACATGCAGCCTTACAGCACGCGACATCGCACCTCCCACACGCAGCTACACTACTCAAGGGTTCAGCAGGGAGCCTCTGTCACGCCTGCGCGCCGATAGAATACAGATCTGCAAATCTCAGTGGTCGGAGCCACATGGACCAACGGGGCCGTCGCCCGGAAGGTATAACAACATCATCTCGATAGGTGCCCAGTCGAGGAATCAACATAGCCGGCACAACCTCGGCCCAACAATCATCATCGCCGGCACAACCTCGACGGCATCACCGGCATAGCATCGGTGGTCCATTACAACGTCCAGCACAGCAACGGACGGGTCCAGACCGAAGTCTGCCAGGTCATCAGGCTCCTCGAGCCGCAAACACCAACCGCGCCACTATAAAAGCAGGGCAGCGACCTCCGTAGCCCGTGGGCCGGTAGTCACCTCACCCAACGCCAGTTGCGTGCCCACACAAACATCAACATTGGGATCCACGATCCCTCAGGCCTGCTATACTACAATAAGTCCAATCAATCCATCACATTAGTCACGCTCCATACACGGAGGTGACGCGTCCCGAACACCCACACTCTTCCCAACGGCGGTCCCTGGGCAGGCACGCATCACGCGCCCACCGTCACCTCCCGGCTCACGCACAAGGCGAGGACACGGGTTTCCATGGACAAAGTTGACATTCAAAAAGGGAACCAGGAATTCTGTCCTGGGCCCAAACGGTCGACCGGAAGAGGTGATTCGGTCGACCGTTTCCAGAAAGGAATCGGTCGACCGTACTCCCAAAACGGTCTACCGCTGCGCTCAAAACAGAACCCCCCACGGTCGAACAAAGGTCTAAAACCGGTCGACCGAACGAGGTCAAAATCCGGAGTCTGGTCAACATCAAAAATCGGATCTATCGGTCGACCGACTCAGGGGTCCCGGTCGACCGAAATCCTACAGGGTCAACCTAGCATTCTACGTCATAAAACGGTCGAACGCAACCAACAATCGGTCGAACAAGCATGCAATAAAATCCAGTACACTTAAGTTCCGGTCGAACGACCCAAGGAACCGGTCGACCAAAAACAGACAGAAAGTCCCAACTCACCAGCAAATACGTACTACCGGTCGACCGCCACAAGACATCGTTCGACCGGTGAAGGTTAAAGTTGGGTAAAACAGTACATTCGGTCGACCGCCCAAGGGGACTGGTCGACCGTTGGTCGTCTTCAACCTCGCGCCAGTCGAGGTTTTACGAAAAAACGCGCCGCCGGAGAGGTCTCCGACCCCTCCCCGACCGACCAACACCTCCCCCACACTTGGGGAGCAAGAAAACCACACTAATGAGACGGCATACCTCAACGAACGACAACGAAACGCCGGAGCTCGCTCACGCACGTCGCCTCCGGTAAACCTCGAGCACGCGCGGCGCCTCTCCCGCACGAACACCTTCCTCAGCCGACGCCTCCGCAGCTGCTCCACCAACACGCGCACCGGCAAGAAGGAATGAGTGAGGGAAATGAAGGAGAAGAAAAGAAGAAGGAAAGGAGAGTGCACCCAATAAAACCCCTCTCGCAGCTACAATACTCGTCTTCCTCACCATCACCCTACACTCCTCGGCCACTGTTCACTCGCTCCATCGCATGCAACTCCTGTTCACTTGCCTTCCCCATGCAAACGACACCCCTAAACCCGGATTAACCCTAATCCGGGGTTTGGGTTCTAACACTAACATTCTAACAATACCCTCTTCACCATTTGGTAACCTCTCCATAGAAAACACCAAAATTTGACCGACATGTGACGAATCCAAAGTAAAAGAGCAAACTGTCTAAGAAAGACGAACTATATATAACCCCTATGTGATGCAAAATGCTCTTAGATCATTGCAATCAAATTCCATGACATTAGGTTTCATGTAATCATATTTCATACCCATGAATTGAATCCCTTGAAGTCTAACTACATCGTTTGATAATATTGTGAAATTCACCACATCAACATCAATATAACTAAAAAAAACTTTAGAAATTCAATATCTTTGGTAAAGGTTTGATGAAATAAGTTGCCAGAGTTGTGGCACGGTGAAGGTCAATTTTCAACAATGACACAAGTCTGGATATGTTACATTGTAATGGAAGTTAATTACGATCTCCAATAAGTTGCTCTAGTTAGTTGCCTTGAAAGGGTGTGCTTAGATTACCTTGTTATTTTGATTACAGAGTGATAATAACCTTTAATTTTCTCAAAAGGATAATAAAGTGTAATCAAAGATGTAATTAGATTACATAATGCTCCTGATTACATTAAATCAAACACGACCTTAGGATAAATAAAAAACCCTGAACTTGTTGACAAGTAAGTGATATCTTTGTAATGCAGGTTGGATTGTTGTTCTTCATAGCCTTATTCTGGGGTTTCATTCCGGTTTCGACGGCAATATTTACATTTCCACAGGAAAGAGCTGTGATTAACAAAGAGAGAGCAGTTGACATGTACAGGCTTAGTGCATACTTCATGGCAAGAACAACAAGTGATCTTCCACTTGACCTACTTCTTCCACTTGTGTTTGTCACCATCTCATACTTCATGGCAGGGTTGAGACTTGGTGTTGCTCCTTTTTCTCTAACCATACTTACTGTCTTCCTCAACATCATCACTGCTCAGGTACATAAATATATAGAACTTTGATTTCTTCTCATGAGAAAAGTTTCTATTCGAAGAAATCAAGGATTACTGCAATGTATAAAGGATTATCGCATTCTTAGATAAAAAATTCCAAGTTTATCGCATTAATTCCTGCACTTACATCATTTCTAATGTCATTAATTCTAAATAATCAACTCAAAATTATACTATTCTGCAATACTATCATCTCCATACGAATGCAATTTACACTGACAAAATATTATTTTTTCTGCAATAATAATGTAAAACAACGTAAATTTCCCCCAAAATTACAGATATTGTTTTATCATCAATAGGTATGTGATAATAGCGAAAACTGGGGGTGAAAGACGATATAATGTGTCTCTCAATGTCTCGTATGATTTAAAATGACATACGTTGCAAAAAATCAGCCTATGTTATATATGATTACAAGGGCATATTTGCAACAACAAAAAATGATATATTGAAGTTTGAAAATTAAGAGGTGATTAAAGGAAAGATTGTGATAATAAAATTATGATGTTATTATGAAAACAAGGGGCTTGGATTGGCAATTGGAGCTGCTCTATCAGACATCAAGAAGGCCTCCACTTTGGCATCAGTCACAGTTATGACCTTCATGTTGGCAGGAGGATTCTTCTTGAAGGTAAAATATTATTTGAAGATGTACTTAAATTATGTCATGTTCTACTTAAATCATATTAATACATCGTGTCAGAAATTGACAGACCTGTCTTAACTAACTACATTTTGCAGAACGTGCCTCCATTCTTATCGTGGGTTCGTTACCTTTCATTCACCTATCATACCTATCGATTGCTTCTGAAATTACAGTATGATCGCGTGCCTACTTACATAGACGGAAGCGACGTCGGAAATGGTATTAAGGAGGTGGTATTAATGGTAACCATGATTTTTGTGTATCGTGTGCTCGCATACATCTTCTTAAGGATGAAGCTCCCCAACTTTTAATTGTGTGATTATATGTTACTGAGAGGCCAAAGTCGCTTGTAACACATAATTAATTTGGAAAGCGAGATGTAATCTTGTTTTTCCAAGTATTGCATTATAATAATTTTATCAGATGCCACCTTTTTATATATGAATGAAGCTAATCAAACCTTATTAGATGATCAATTCCCAAATCTCGTTGCAGTTTGTTAATGAAATCCAGCAACCTTAACTAACCAACTACTTACCACAAACTAATCATCCATTTCCCAACCACTCCCAAAACAATTTCCAAACTACGGCCAATTTTTTTGGGTTTGAGGAGACACGTTTTAATTTATAGCAGTAGGCACTAAGACTCATCAATGTTGTTCCAATATTCATAATATATGCTTCAACAACTTGTAGTTTTAGAATACTTGGCATGTCCACATCCATATGAAAATACTAGTATCATATGAATTTCTAAACCTTACTCTTGACCAAAAATATTCATCCATTGGATAGACAGTTGTAAAGTCGTCTTAGATTTGAGGAAATCAATCACATACCAAAAGATCCAAAAATAATAAACAATCGATTATCAAAAAGAAAACATACCAAACAATCAACTTCACACCCCCAAAGAGAACAACATAAGTCCAAGAAACAAGTCTAAATGTATGGGTCGACCCTCCGTTTACTGCACTGTCATGGAGGAGTCAATTTTGACCTCCTCTGACATTAACACGTATTCAAACCACGATTATGTTTTTTTTAATGATCTAGAATTTCCTGGCACCCGTTCCCACTTGGGTTAGACGAGTTGTGGTTCTAAACTGTAAATGATCCACACCGTTTTCACCGAAACGTTTGATACGTGGAGCAGAAATTCGAACTTGCGTCTTCGCGCACTCACCCCTAACCACTCTACTATGTCCCAGGAAACTCATACCACGACTATGTTGGCCCAATAATACGTGAGGCGAGTTTAATCAGCCAAGCTGATTTGTTTATCATTTGATATGTCATTCCGTAGATAATGTTTTTTCACCTTCAACTAATTACATTTTCACATTGTTGTTTCGAAGTAATTCAAATCTACGCCTCTAGCACAATGTTTATATTCCAGGTAAAAAATTCTAAATTCAACGACAATAAATATTTTTTACTTAATATCACCTTATTTACCAAAACTTGTAACACAACACCTAAGTTCAAAACAATAAACTCGAGTCGACTCATTTAACTAAACAAACTTAAAATTGTGTTTAACTCAACTCATTTTTCTAATCAAGCTGAACAAAAATTGAACTTTTTTTTATTTTTTATTTTATCTATTCTACCCATCTCAATTTTATCCATACGTCGAGGATTTTCAACTGAGCTTACTCTATTTGTTAGAGTTGTATTTGATTTTTTCAACATCGACAACACTATTAAGTTATTAATAAACAAATGTATTAGCATACGTATTAACAAATATAAAGATTCACAATATATTGATAGTATAAATTATTATTGAGTACACACTTGCACGTAGGGGTGAGCATCGGTCTGGACCCGGACCAGACCGAACTCGGATCGGACCGGATCGAACCCGGACCGGACCGGATTTTTAAGGGAAAAATAGATTTTGGACTGGGTTCGGACAGGACCGAAAACCGAATTTGTCCCGAGATCCGGATCGAAACCCGAACCGGTCAGATTCGGTCTGAACCGAACTCGGACCGTTCGGTCCGGTCCGGTCCAAAAAACCTGACCGGACCGAAAGTTGCACAGCACTACTTGCACGACAATTGACTTGTTTAATTGAACTTTGTTGGGTCAACATCGACGACAGCAAAATAAATAAATATATTATCATGATATATATATATATCTAAAATTATCGACAGCATGTACTAATAGGAAAAAATGTAGGGTGATTATAGCCAACTTGACTGTATCACTTACCATTAAGGTATTTTAAAGTCGATATTTTTAAATCAAATTGAATCACATGTACTATTATCTCTTGATTTATAACATGTTAGAATTTTATGTTAATTCAAGTTAATTTCATTATAGATTTTAAATGATCATATTTGAACGACCGAAATTTACTTAATTTCAAAGTGTTCGAATCAAGGTTTACAATGGATTATTTGACATGAATTTTTTAAGACATGTTTTTTATATATGGTATATTTCACTAGATTTTTTTTTGAAAATGTCTGAAAAAGAGATTTCAAAACCAAGACGACAACTCACGCTAATATTACGTTTACTTTCCAAGCATCCACTTTCTGTTTACTGTTTTGCTTTCTTCGCCTCTCTCTCTCTCTCTCTCTCTCTAGAAATTTAGCATTTTTTTGGGTTCTCGATGTGGAACGGGATGTCGATGGATCCGGAGCTGATGCGGATCGCGCAGGAGCAGATCGGAAGGATGTCACCTCAAGAGATGGCCTCTATCCAGCAACAGGTGGTTTAAATTTCCCATTTTTTTGCGGTTTTTTTCCAATTTTTATGTGGTTTTCGTGTTCGATTTGGGAAATTCTTGGTAATTTCGTGAAATTCCTTGGTGTTTTGTTAGGGTTTTAGGTTTTTGTGTGGAGATTTAGGGTTTTTTCGCCCCCATTTAGAGTTTTGGCCGTTACCGAGAGTGGAAGTTGTGATTGTCTTTTATGGAAAAAGTTTGGTGATTTGGTTTCAGATCGGTGATGGGTTGACGTGAAAATGTTCTTTTGGGTTAGAAATTTAGGTTTATGGGTAAAAGATGGTTATTTTAAGGTAATCCGTGTTTGGAGAAAGTCCATGGATTTGTCTCTGGGTATAGCAGTTGGAAAATGTAGAGAATGTCTGTATTTCAGTTGCATGGTTGTAGATTGTATTGTTGGAGACTTGCAAAAGGACACTTATGGTTCAATGATATGATTTTAGAATGGAAAAAAAATGGTTTTGTTGGGTTTTTTAGGTATGATTCGTTTTCTTTAGGAAGTAATGAACTAGACTTCTGAAATGACTTTTGGTGATTGGTTTGCAAGGAACCTTAAAATGTCACATGATTGGAGTTCTAAGTTCTCTCTATTGCCTTACACGCACATTTGGTTTGTTGTAAGCAGGGGTTTAGTGGTGTACATTGAATTGTTTGTTTTAGGAAATCGAAGATTATAATACAATGTAATTTATCAATGTTCAGGATGCGCCTAGGCGATCGCCCAATTTTGGGCTACCTTTTTTTTAAAATTAAATATTTTTAATTTTGTTTAAATTGAAAAAATTAGAAAAAAAATCAGAAAAATGTATAAAAACAAAAAAAACAAATCTTACATATTTAGGGTTCATAAAGTGAGTGGGAATGTGTATTTATAGGAATAAGTAGTGGGGGAAGGTTAAATTTTTTAAAAAAAATCAAAAAATATTAAAAAGGGTCGCCTAGGCGACTAGGTGAGGCGATCAGGCTGCTCGCCTGGTCGCCCAGGCGACCCCCACCTGGGGTGTAATCATCTTGTTTTAAATTTACAATTCTTTTTCAAATCGTTAAAATCTAACCTCGACCATGTCGGCTATCTGCCGGAGCTCCGGCAATCTCACTGGGCATGTACCGGGGCGATTAAATTACTAAAATATTCTTTTATTTGCATGGGAATTTAATCTAATTACATGAGACCAGGTTTTGTGTAATCCAATCACAACAAACCAAACATGGCCTAGGTGAAGTCAACTTTTCCTTTCATTTTACTACAAAAAATGAATATTTTCTCCACTTTGTTGCTGTTATAGTCTCTAGGAAGTGTGCTGGAGTGTTGGAAACTAAATGTCTCACTTGAATACCACTCTTGCAAACTAGTTGCACTCCTAGTAGAAACTCAGGAAATGTTTTATCATTTGGAGAAAGTCAGTGGTGGCAAAACCCAAAACTTCAGTTGGCAGAAGGAAAAATGATGTCATTAGTAAAAATGGCCTTGAAGGGGACACTTCCCATTTGTTTGCTCTAATGTGTGTCGAAATTGCAGATGATGTCCAACCCTGAACTTATGAAAATGGCATCAGAAAGTATGCAAAACCTGAGGCCTGAAGACATGAGGATGGCTGCAGAACAGATCAAGCATACTCGACCTGAGGACATGGCGGAGATCGGGGAGAGAATGGGCAAAGCCTCTCCTCAAGAGTTGGCTGCAATGCGTGCTCAGGCTGAGGCTTACACATCGTATGAGCTTAATGCAGCACAAATGTTGAAGCAGCAGGTTACTACTTAAGAGCCCAAGAGCATTAATTTTTTAGTAGAAAAGCTAGTTATATCAACTCTTGTTAGCAATAAGGTTAATGCCCATCCACAGAATATCATATGTTTTCACTTGTAATAGCATTCTCATGTTTTTTTTATATTTTCCATTAGGGAAATGAACTTCATTCCCGTGGAAAATTTCACGAAGCTGCTCAGAAATACTTGCATGTACGTATATCACATTTTCCTCTGTTTTCCTCTCATTTTCCCTCTTGAATTTTGACTAGTTACCATGATTGGTTTTGCAGGCAAAAAACAATTTAAAGGGTATCCCTATCTCAAAATGCATTACTCTACAGTTGCAATGTTCTCTTAATTTAATGTCGTGCTACTTGAAAACCCAGCAATTCGAGGAATGCATTAAGGAAGGTTCTGAGGTACATTTTCCTGCTGCTCTCTTGTTGAGTTTCATTTTCATTTATTAATACCTAGTGGTGTTTGAGATCTGTAATAACTTAAAGGGATTTCTCTATCTTACTAAAATTTGGTATGTAATAGCTAAACACACATTGTGGTTGTTTCGGAGATAAAGTATATAGTAGGTGGGTGATGACTCCCTGGGCATAGCTTATTGACGAAAAAGTGTTCAGGCGATTGGAGGACAGTCTAAAGTATTTCGGCTGCTCCTTCGCTGCAACATTTTGGATTTTTACATTGAAAGTAGTCTGACTTTCACCGCTGATGTTTGGTGCTGATTTTTACCATCCTTGCAGTTATAAATGGATTTATCTGCGCCTTCTTCTACATACCTTTATGCATCGATGTGCTTTTACATGTGGACTTACACAGGGATGAATTAGTTGTTTATTTTGTAGCTAATGTTATAAAATATCATTATTTAAACCTTTTTATTTCAGGCCTTAAAGTTTGACTCCAAGAATGTCAAAGCTCTTTATCGTAGAGGTCAAGCATATAAAGAGATGGGAAACTTTCGTGTGAGTTGTACCTTTTTGTTGAGCTACTCACTGGTTATTGTTTTGACTGTTGCAAGAAACTATGCATCAGTTTCAGGTTTTTTTTTTCTTTTTTAAATGTGAATATGTGTTGGAACAAAACAATTGAATCTTCTTTTGTGTGTGGTAGGCTGCAGTATCAGATCTGAGGGAAGCCCATGAAGCATCTCCCGAGGATGAAACGATAGCAGAGGTTCTAGGGTATGGACATGTTTGATAGATCTATGAATTGGATCTAAAATCCTAAAAACTTGTACCAAGTTTCTCACTTGCTCAAACTAAATTTGTATTCGTCACACTTATGCAGAGATGCCAATGAAAGTCTTAGCAAACAAGGGCCACGTGACACATCAAGAGGTATGTTTTTTCTTGACTGCCACATTTTCACATGGTACATATTGAAAATCTCTTGCCAAATGCAGGAGTGATAATTGAAGAAATAATGGACGAGGACGAAGCACCCACAATGTCAGAGGGCAACAGAAATGTATCCTCAGAGCCACATACTTCACAACCAGTAAAAAATGGTCCGTCATCTCGATCTGAAATCAGGTCTAGAACTGGAGGTGTGGGCTTTGAGGCTGATCCCTTGCAAAACTTAAAAGATGATCCAGAAGCTATCAGGTGTGTTTGTGTTGCTTCAAGTAGATGCTATTTGCTATTATCTGGAAGATGATTTTCTTAAAAAAATTATCATCTGAAATTCCCGGTTCCTACTGGATAGTATTCTCACTTACTCATATATACTCACAGATCTTTCCAAAATTATATCTCTCGGGCTAATCCAGAGTCTATGGCCGCGATGGGAGCTGGTGGGGTGTCACCAGAAATGCTTCGAACAGCAACAGACATGATTGGCAAGATGAAGCCAGACGAACTTCAGAAAATGCTTCAGCTTGCTTCTTCAATGAACATGAGTAATCTAAATGTTCCAGGTGCATCCACAGAACCTGCAACTAATGGACCTAAATTTAGTTCATTTCCAGAAATGACACCTGAAATGGTCAGTATGGCATCTGAGGGGATTAGCAAGATGTCCCCTGAAGAATTACAAAAGATGGTTGAAGCTGCATCTTCATTGAAGCGGAACAGTTCACCCTTCTCAACTATCCCTGAAACATCAGGACCTTCAACCTCATCAACAAAATCTTTCACAGCAAGCCCGTCTGCCGGAAAAAATACCGGTGATGTTCTCCTAAATTCAACAACCGGTGCATCTACATCGGGACGACCAAACTCAACAGCAGATCTGCAAGAGAGCATGAAAAGCTCAATGAGAGATCCTGCGACGCGTCAGGTTTGGTGTATAGAAGTCATATGTATCTCAGCTGGCTGTGCTTAGCAGTTTGAGTCTCATTTTTCTTTGGTGTGACCTTTACCATTTCTCATGCTTTCTGCATACATTTACAGATGTTTTCTGCTATGATGAAGAATATGAGCCCTGAAATGATGTCAAATATGAGCGAGCAATTTGGAGTCAAGCTCTCTAAAGAGGACGCAGCCAAAGCTCAGCAAGCAATGTCATCATTATCACCAGATGATTTGGAGAGAATGGTATGCTTAATGCCTTATTTTATTAATTTTTAATTGAAGGCTACTTTTTGTAGTGTTACTGTTTTATGATAGGAGTAAAGGTTCTGTTGGACTTTTATTCTTAGTATATGTCCTTACAAAATATTCCTCTTATTCCGAACTCCAGTCCAAATACCTTTCAAAAAATAATTGTAGTTTGTTACTAAGTTGTAACAGTGTTATATGTGGATTGCAACTTAGAAAGTTGCAAAACAATAAAACTGAAAATCTGAAATTAGAATGAGGAAGGTTAAGGAACTATAGGAATAATTTGAGGTGAATAGGTGGTGATATTTCTTTAGTGACCACCTCCACATATTTAAAAACTTTTAGTGATCTCTTTACATTTTTATATATTTTTCCTACTCCACACTAACTAGACCTTGGGACGTTATCGACTTCACTGGATGTTCCTTGGTCTTGATTATTATAAAGCTATGGATCCATTGAGGGAACTACTCCAAGTTGGGTCTTATCTCTCCATATGTTGGGCGATATTTTCCCTTAAATATCTGATGTTCCAAATTATATTTTCTTTGTGGAGTTATATCTTTACAAGGTGTATCCATGTTTCAGATGCGTTGGGCGGAGAGAGCACAGAAAGGAATTGAAACAGCAAAGAAGACCAAGAATTGGTTGCTAGGGAAACCTGGCATGATTCTTGCAATCTGCGTTCTCATCCTTGCTTTCATTCTCCACAAGGTTGGCTTCATTGGTAGTTAATGTAAACTTGACTAGTAGTCTCCGGAAATCTCCCACTTCTTGTCTGCAAAACATTGGATGCGGAGGTCGATAATCTCGCCGACATTGAGGTTGTAACTTTTCTCATTGACATGTCAGTTAGACACATTTATAGTTAGCGAGAGAACCTTATTGCTTGTAGATGTTCAAATTAATCATCTGGATCATTAGTGTGTTCATTTGAGACTAAGTGGTTCGTTAGAAATCGAACATCATATTACTGTCAAAAGCCAAAATGTGTTCATTTACAATTTTACATACAAAGCGAAGGACTCCTGTATCATTTTTACTGTTATTACTATCCTTATGCAAGTGAAATATCACATGGTTTGTACTTGGTAGCGTCATACGATCTTTTATCACGATTCACTGGGTTTGTTGCTTTCTTGTAGGACAATTTTTCTCATCACTACCATTTATCGAAATTTTAAGATATATGTACATTGTAGACTTATGCTAATTGCTTATATGATTGCACTCGGCTGTAACTACTTGAACCGAAATAATTGAAACGAAAACACCACTTCCGTGAGGGCACCAGCCATGGACACAAACTAAAAAGTCATACAAAAAATGCCGAGGGGGTGGTTTTTTGGTCGCATGGACAATGGAGTTTTGTGTAAATGTTGTCCCACGCCCAAAGAAAAGTTCGTGCTCTGACACGATCTTTCTTCGGCTGGGTGAGAGGAGTGGAGTGGACGTAGTTATTTTGTTTTTTCGTCATCACTGTTGCCGTTAATATTAGGGCCGTGATAGACGGACGCGCGCGTCCGTGACGTGCCTTACGTGGACGAGTTTCGATTTGATGAGTCAGCGTCCAGTCAACTATATCTTCTGCGCGGGCTTGATTTATTTGAAAAAAAGACGGCTGGTTGGGTGAGACGGTTTATTTCTTCAAATCACGATTAGACGGTTACACTTCACGTACACCAGTAGAGTCTGTAGAGCATTCGAGTATCTGTCTGTCCAGTTTCCTAATTGACCCTTTCCTCATTTCCTCTTCCCATCCAAAAACCGTCCCATTTCGAGTCGAAGAAAAAACCAGAGAAGGCGAAAATGGATTCTTTTGTCCCTGAAACCTCCATTGCTCCTGAAATTCTAGCAGCGCAGGTCTGTCGTCAACCCGGATGTGTTTTTTGATGATTTTAGGGTTCAACATCGACTTTTAATATTTTTTTGTTGTTTCAGGGAAGCACGTACTACTTCCGCGAAACTAAGTGCGGTTTGACGGTCATTCACCGGCAGTTCAGTCGGATGAAGGGGGAGGAGAAGAAGGTTTTCAAAGTGACGCCTTTCGGTCACTTCCTCACTTTTCCTCACATGACAACTGATAATGAGATCGTGGGTTGGTTCGTCGAACACTTCGATGCCAATGAGGTCGGGTTGAGAATAGCAACTGGGATCGTCCCATTTACGGTAGAAGACGTCGCCCTGATACTGGGGCTAAGAGTGCATGGGCTGAGAGTTGATATGGAACCCATGTACGTAGAGAAGCGAGACAGGGTTAACCTCGACAACACTCAGCTACTGGGTCATCTTACTGCCACGAGTGCGATGGGCGACGAGGAGGAGCACGTCCGTCTCCTTATTTGTATGATCTTCAATCATTTTTTGTTCTTCGATGGAACCCTGCGAACTAATTGTGGTACACGAGGCACCTGAAGAACCTCAAGCGCCTCAAGAGATATGCGTGGGCAAATGCAGTTCACGCTTGTTTGGTTAGGGGTCTGGAGGAAGCCAAAAGGGACCTGTCGAGGAGGAGATTGACTGGGAACTTCACTCAGAAGCAGGGCTGCGTGTCTGGATGCGTTTCCATATTACAAGTAAGCAACTTGGTCCGGTAGTAGTGTTGTGTTTGTCCGGAATAAGTATTGTGTCTGTCCGGAATAAAGGTTGTGTCTGTCCGGAAAACGTGTTGTGTCTGTCCGGAATAAGTGTTGTGTCTGTCTGGAATAAGTGTTCTGTGTGTCCGGAATAAGTGTTGTGTCTGTCCGGAATAAGTGTTGTGTCTATCCGGAATACGTGTTCTGTGTCCGGAATAAGTGTTGTGTCTGTCCGGAATAATTGTTGTGTCTGTCCGGAATAAGTCATGTGTCTGTCCGGAATACGTGTTATGTCTGTCCGGAATAAGTCATGTATCTGTCCGGGATTTATCATGAGTCTGTCCGGGATTTATTATTTCTGTCCGGTTTACGTTATGAGGCTGTCACTCCTAACTCATTCTTATTTATTTATTTATTTATTTATGTCTCTCCTAACTCATTGTTATTTGCAGGCGTGGCTTTGCGAGAAGTTCTAATTGGCAGATCCCAGTTCAGCATTTCCACGGTTCAAATGTTGGACAGAAATGTTTGGGAGACGTCTAATCCTGAGGAAATGGGAGGAACACGGCATCAACTTGCATGAGATTTATTAGGCCAAATTTGAGTTGAAGGGCACTCCGACACTCAGCGAAAGGGAGCATGAACTGATGATAGAGGATCAAATTCCTCCTCCAGAAGCAACTCCCGCACAAAAGGTCGCCTCGAAGGATACACCTTCAACATCTACTCTACCAAGGGTACAACTTAGTGAATGCAACATTCCATGTGACCCACTGCTACAAGAGTTGGAACTGAGTGAGGTTAAGACGAATTGGCTGCAAGCCGAAGCAGCCCTTAGGCAGGCGACCGAAAAAATTAACAGACTGGAGGAAGAACTGAGGATCTCTCAAAAGGAGTGTCGGAGGCTGAGACACGAAATATGTCTTAAAGGACTCCGTGGGAAGGAGGAAGAGAGGAATAGGAGGGAGGAGGAAGAGAGGAAGAAGAGGGAGGAGGAAGAGAGCAATAGGAGGGAGGAGGAAGAGAGGAAGAGGAGGGAGGAGGAAAAGAAGACGAGGAAGGAGGAGGAGAGGAAGAAGAGGGAGGAGGAAGAGAAGACGAGGGAGGAGGAGGAGGAGAGGAAGAAGAGGGAGGAGGAAGAGAGGAAGAAGAGGGAGGAGGAAGACAGGAAGAGGAGGGAGAAGGAAGAGAGGAAGAAGAGGGATGAGGAAGACAGGAAGATGAGGGAGAAGGAAGAGAGGAAGAAGAGGGAGGAGGAAGACAGGAAGAGGATGGAGAAGGAAGATAGGAAGAAGAGGGAGGAGGAAGAGAGGAAGAGGAATGAGGAAAAGAGGACGAGGACGGAGGAGGAGGAACGGAAGAGGAAGGAGGAAGAGGAAGTTAGGATGATGAAGAAGAGGGAGGAGGAAGAGAGGCAAAGGAATGAGGAAGGAGGAGGAACGGAAGATGGCGGAAGAGGAAGAGAGGATTAAGAAGAAGAAAGAGGAGGAAGAGAGGAAGGAGGAGGAGGAACAGAAGAGGAGG
Source organism: Triglochin maritima (assembly GCA_963682175.1). Taxonomy (NCBI): domain Eukaryota; kingdom Viridiplantae; phylum Streptophyta; class Magnoliopsida; order Alismatales; family Juncaginaceae; genus Triglochin; species Triglochin maritima. Next base: position 32,342,115 of record OY821789.1, read on the forward strand.
AGGAAGAGGAAAGAGGAAGAGGAAAAGAGGATTAACTTGAAGAGGGAGGAGGAAGAGAGGAAGAGGAATGAGGAAGAGAAGACGAGGAAGGAGGAGGAGGAACGACAGAGGAAGGATGAAGAGAGGAAGAGGAATAGGGAGAGGGAAATGCACCCAACAAAATTGCGGACCAAAAGACTACGCTTGCGCACAGAAGATAGAGCCGAAGCATACAGGAAATCTGGCCAAAAGAGGATAGAGAAGAAGGCCGCAGAAGCCAACAAAGAGATAGAGGAGGCCGAAGAAGCCGCCAAAGATGTTATGGCCGCCCATGTCTCCTCGACGAGACCTGATCTGGATGTGACCGCCTTGAGATCGTTGAAACCTGATGAGGTACAACGTTTATTGAATCTCACGGCTCCCGAACACGACGAAAAAGAGGTGATCTGGAGGGGGGACCTCTGCAATATAACCGGTGAACATCTCAAGGAAATAATAACGCCAAAATCGGAATTCAGCAACGAAACCATGGACACCCTAATCGAGGTCCTGGTCAGAAGAGGAGGGCCGCAAAAGGTTGTTTGCATATCAACCTTTGAATCGGGAAGAATTGTGGAGGGACAAGGAGGAGATATAATGGAAGACTGTCTACTCTCCAAAATTGTTGGACTAAATGCGGCGGAGACCATCATTGCACAGCCATGCTGGAAGTCTGGCCACTGGACTCTGTTCGTTGCCCACGGACCGAGATCACAGTTCATTCAGTACAACAGTATGTCCCGTTCGTTGGGAAAATGTGAAGATCATTCCCGGTGTCTCGGAATTCATGAATGCACAGCATTTCAGTTGATGGAATTTTGGCGAGAGTTGTTGAAGGTCGATTGACCGCTGATAGTTGAGAGGAAGGGTAGCCAACAACAGCTAGCCGGGAGTAACGACTGCGGGACATACGTTTTGTACTGGATGAAGTGTTTGATGGTGAATGCTGATCCGACGAAGCCGAAGCAGACCAAGGTTATCCACCGTGTGAGGGGAGAATTGGCTAACTGGTTACTTGAAGACTCTGGGGTGTGCGGTCAACAATAATCGGCCAAAAATACTTGTTTTACTTTACACAACTAATAGTTACATAGACCATTGTTTTTTATAGCTTATACATGTTCAAATTTTTATACTGTTGTTACGAACAATACATGGATGAATGATTAGTGTTGGGTTGAATGATTGGAACAATACATAGATGAATGATTAGTGTTGGGTTGAATGATTGAAACAATACATGGATGAATGATTAGTGTTGGGTTGAATGATTGGAACAATACATGGACAATTAGTGTTGGGTTGAATGATTTGAACAAATAACGTAATCCAGACAGACCTAAAACGTAATCCGGACAGAGATAAAAGTAAACCGGACAGACAAATAACATAATCCGGACAGACATAAAACGTAATCCGGACAGACAAATAACGTAAACAGGACAGACATATCAGGTAATCCGGACAGACAAAGAACGTAAACCGGACAGACATAAAACGTAAACCGGACAGACATTAAACGTTAACCGGCCAGACATAGAACGTAATCCGGACAGATAAATAACTTAAAACGGACAGACAAATCACGATAATCTGGACAGACCTAAAACGTAAACCGGACAGACAGAAAAGGTAAACCGGACAGGCATATAACGTAATCCGGAAAGACAAATAACTTAAACCGGACATACAAATAACATAAACCGGACAGACAAATCACGATAATCGGATAGACATAAAACGTAATCCGGACAGACAAATAACATAAACCGGACAAACATATAACGTAATCCGGACAGACAAATAACGTAATCCGGACAGACTAAAAACGTAATCCGGACAGACATTAAACGTAATCCGGGCAGACATATAACGTAATCCGGACAGACAAAAAACGTAATCCGAACAAACACAAAACGCAATCCGGACAGACATAAAACGTAAACCGGACAGACATAAAACGTAAACCGGACAGACATAAAACATAATCCGGACAGACAAATAACATAAACCGGACAGACAAATAACATAAATCAGACACACAAATCACGATAATCCGGACAGACATAAAACGTAATCCGGACAGACATAAAACGTTAACCGGACAGACATATAACGTAATCCGGACAGACATAAAACGTTAACCGGACAGACATATAACGTAATCCGGACAGACAAATAACATAATCCGGACAGACAAATAATGTAATCCGGACAAACTTAAAACGTAATCCGGACAGACAAATAACGTAATCCGGACAGACAAATAACATAATCCGGACAGACATATAACGTAATCCGGACAGACAAATAACGTAATCCGGACAGACTAAAAACGTAATCCGGACAGACATTAAACGTAATCCGGGCAGACATATAACGTAATCCGGACAGACAAAAAACGTAATCCGAACAAACACAAAACGCAATCCGGACAGACATAAAACGTAAACCGGACAGACATAAAACTTAAACCGGACAGACATAAAACATAATCCGGACAGACAAATAACATAAACCGGACAGACAAATAACATAAACCAGACACACAAATCACGATAATCCGGACAGACATAAAACGTAATCCGGACAGACATAAAACGTTAACCGGACAGACATATAACGTAATCCGGACAGACATAAAACGTTAACCGGACAGACATATAACGTAATCCGGACAGACAAATAACATAATCCGGACAGACAAATAATGTAATCCGGATAAACTTAAAACGTAATCCGGACAGACAAATAACGTAATCCGGACAGACAAATAACATAATCCGGACAGACAAATAACGTAATCCAGACAGACATAAAACGCAAACCGGACAAACAAATAACACAAACCGGACAGACATATAAGTTAATCCGGACATAATAATAAGTTTGAAGTTTTACATAGACTAATTGCAACAAATGACAAAATCAATAATCAAGGAGGAACTCCCTCGTAATACAAACTCATGTCCCAATCATTGAAGTCGTGATCCCCAGGTTTGGGTGCGACTGGGTGCAGCGACAGTGGAGCCTTCTTCCTGATGATTCTCCTATCGTTACTTTTAATTATTTTCTCAAACAAAGAAATCCGTCGTTTGCTCGGCGGTCTGCCTTTCCGTCTTGTCTTATCCGGATGGAGAATGGATGTACCCTCCAGCCCAGGATCAGCTCGTTGCATACGTTCCTTAAGCAAGTCAAGTGCCTCAACCGCATGAAGATATCTGTCGTGTGAGACGAAAGCGGCCTGGGCGATCCAAACTGCACGACCCATTATGTCGTCATGGCGACGAACCGCATCGTTCTCCGTCGTACCATTTTGAAGGGAAAAGTTGTCTCGATAGCTCCTTCGGATGTCCTTCCTCCATCTGTTGACGATGTAAGACTCGGGGAGCAACGCGTTGGGACGTAGTCGTGCAATAACAACATAAACGTGACAACAAAGGAGAGCGACGTGATCAAACATTCTGCAATTGCATGACCACTTCACATCTCTAATTTGCACTGCGAACCGTTTCGACAATGGGAGCATATGTGTCAATACATGTTCAGTCACATTGAAGTGGAGTGTGTCCTCCTCGTTGAACTCGTCCGTGATATCGCAGTACATCATCTTCCCAATTTCTAATTGCACCTTCTTGAAGACCCCCACCGTATACAACTCTCTCAATTGCCTCTCGAATGGATATTTCGAAATCAATTGCGGAGCCTTACGAAGACAATCGAAATCCGACTGAGCTTCCTTCTCATACTTGTGGCGGAGTGCGAGTTCGTATTGTTGAACGAACAGCTTAAGTGTCGTCCTAGATGTGAGGTACTTATCGAAGAAGGCGTTCATACTCTCACTTCTCTGGGTAGATGTCATTCCGGCGAAAAAACAATCTCGCGCAAATGCAGGTACCCAGTACTCTCGAATTGCATAAATGGATCGGAGCCAACTATTGTCGTGGAACTCGAAATCATCGAGAAAACCCTGCCAATTACGCTGAAATTCAGCTAGAGTCTTGGAATCGAATACACAGTTTTTGAGCTCAAACAACGTATGCTCCCGGTACTTCGTGGGCAGCTTCACAGGCGCTTTATTCATTATGTGCCATATACAAAATCTGTGCCGCGCTTCAGGGAACACAGTCCTCACCGCCGCAGTTATGGCGCCACATTGATCTGTTATGATCGCCGGGGGCTTATATCTGCACATAACGTAAACCAGATAAAAACATATGGTAATCCGGACATACATAAAACGTAAACCGGGCAGACATAAAACGTTGTCCGGACAGACATTAAACGTAAACCGGACAGTCAAATAACGTAAACCGGACAGACATACAACGTAAACCGGACAGACATAACACGTAATCCCGACAGACAACTAACGTAAACCGGACAAACGTGTTCGTAAACCGGACATACAAATAATGTAAACCAGACAGACATACAACGTACACCAGACAGACATCCAACGTAAAACGGGTAGCCATAAAACGTAAACCGGACAGACAAATAACGTAAACCGGACAGAAAAAGTACGTACCGTTCATGCACGTCAACCATGTTTGGAACAACCAAATGTAATTTTGTGTCGTCTCGGAAGAGAGGAGTGCGCAACCGAGAAGGACGGACTGGTAATGATGATTTACCCCCACAAATGGGACAAAAGGCATGTCGTACTTGTTGGTTATGTAGGTTGTGTCGAAACATATGACATCACCAAAGTAAGAGTACGCAGCTCGAGAACGACTGTCGGCCCAGAACACGTTTCGTAGTCTGCCTTCGTCGTCCATATCCATTACCTAAAAAAACTAGGAATCATTCTTCTGCATCCTGATGAAATAATTTTGGATAGCTTGGGCATCGCCTGGTCCCATCTTCAGGTTTCTAACCTCGTACACAACATTCCTGCAAAACACAATTTTTATGACAAAGCAAAATGGGTAACATCAACCTAGTTAAGTAGAAAACAAAACACCTTAGGTCCCGCTCGTTGAAAGACAATTTGTCATGACCTCCGGCTTCGACCACAAAAGATTGCATGGTCTTGGCGGACGATATCCCGGCAGCATCATTACACGAAATGCGTGCTATGGCGGAATCCGGGACGGATCGTTTTTGTCGGAGGAAGCGCATCTGGTCGTCCGACAGCATGACATGGTTATGTTGGAGATCTACGTAGTTAATTACGTAGCCTCTGGATGGATTTCCGGAGACCCTGATCCGAGCAGTGCACTCGACCCTACCGGATAACCTATGTTTTGGTCTACCTTCACCTTGGTTTCCCGGAGCATTACCATCCTTGGAGCAAGTAAGAGTGGCCCGTATAACAACACCACGATCGTAATGAGATTGTCTTATCTTCACACCAAAACCACAGGAATCGGCATAGGAAACGTAAAATGCTTTGGCTTCTTCGAAGGAAGGAAAATACATCTTCTCTTGCGGGACGTTTGAGGCATGCGCCGGCTGTGAGGACACATTAACGAGTGCCATTACACTACAGCAAAAAGGGAGGAAGAAGAAGGAAGGGTTCATAGGATCCGAATAAGGTAGCCAAAACATTTTGTATCTCCGTGAAACGCCAAAAAAGAAGAAATGGAGGACGTGCTGATTTGAGGAGCATTAAATGCGATTGTGGACGCATTGGGAAAAGAAAAGAAAAAGGCAACATTCCGGAGTAAGTAGTACGCTTGTCCGGAATAAGTGTTCCAACTATCATGCTTAAATAGTAACTGTGTCCGGAATGAGTCATGCGCTTGTCCGGAAAAAAGGAAAATGAGTAAAAAAATAGGTGACGTGACACGTTAAGGGATCTTTAGTGGATCTCCGTTGAGCGCCAAAAGAAATGGTGGTATCTCCGTAGATATGCATTTAATGCATCGGGAAGACAAATAAGAAAGACATCATTGCTCTGAGAAGCTTAGTGTATATGCTGACTGGATGCTGAATGGACAAAAGTTCTCCGCCACGTAAGTAGCGTCCGTGACGCGCGCGTCTACTAAACATTTTCCTTAATATTAATGTTTTGCATTTTATTCGTAGTATCAATCCAATCCTTCAGGCATACGCTCGTCTCGATTGACTTGTCGGACAAGCTTTGTCTCTTGTCAAACAAGACACATTTACCTGCTGCACTAAAAACAACCTCCGACGCCACAGTTGAAAATATTTGATTAACAAAAGATTTACACTTATCTACATGATTTTGAAAATTTTCATAATTTATATTTTCAAAAATTTGTTCTAAGAAAACTTGTTAACAAATAATCTTAAATATATGATCCATAATAAAACCTAAACAAAAACTAAATGGAAGAGGATTCCAATATTTATTAAACTTAGTCTCTATTACATATAAAATTTCAACAAAATCAGCATTGTGTCTATATTTCGCAAATACTTTAGTAATTGGAAGTAATTCATAAATAAATATGTTAGATGTTGAGTAATAATGTCTACTTAATATAGTAGTAAATGTGAAAAAAGGTTTTAAAAAATCATGCATAATCTTACAATTATCCAAATCTAAATCGGTTAACATTGGCATCATTTTGTTTTTCATTGTAAAATGTTGAAATTACAAATTGATAAGGAAGATAACATTTTAACATTTCATATGTAGAATTCCATTTATGAGGGACATCTAATTTAAACTTCTTAGGTTTAATTTCATTAGATGCACAAAATTAGGGCTAAAAATGAGGCGGATATTACCCGCCAACCCGACCCGGCCCGTTTAGTTCGGGTAGCGGATGAATTTTTCCACCCGATTATCCGTCTACCCGAATAGCCGCTTACCCGACTATTAAACGGGGCGGGTAGCAGTTATAGTTCCTACCCGCCTCGTTTATCCATTTACCCGTTATTAATAAATTAAATTATTAATAATTTAATATATTAAATATACATACCTAAATAAAAACCCTAAATTCCTAAAATCTAATCCCTAAATCCCTTTCCCTCCCGAACGCCGAACCTCCCCTCCCTCCCGATTCCCAAATGCCGAACCTCCCCTCCGCCGCACAGTGCCACAATCGTACCTTCCGGCACCGGCAACCTTCCCTCTTCTCCGGCTCCGGCAACCTTTCCTCTTCGCCGCACGGTCCCACACCTCCCCTCCGCCGCACGGTTCCCGAACGCCGAACCTCCCCTCCGCCGCACGGAAGTGTATATATAGCTCTTCATCTTGGTGGATCGTAGTTTATCATTATGAAAGTAACACACTTTTATTTCAATTTAGTTTTAGCGAGCAGTTGTTTAAGTCTAGCTCATGCAGTAGTTAAGACTGGTTCAAAAAGTTTTTTTTATCTTCATTGCTTTGTTCTGAGTTTAGTGGCCGAACGATCACCAACGATATGTGCATTTGATTATCTGAGTAATTTATCTGTAAGATAATATGATATGGTTAATCAATGCATTAGCTTTTTAAACATTTCACGGTGAACTATAACATTCGTTGTTTCATCATTCATGAAGTTCTTTGCATTGAATTAAATATGAATTGAGGACTTTGTATTTTATAGTTAAGTTTTTATACATTACAACGATAAATATAGATCACTAAAACTTTAATGCAAGATAGGGACTTTCATCTATAAATTACTGAGCAACAATGTTTTCAGTTATCCGTTTATCCAACCTTAAACGGATCGGGTAGCGGATGGATTTTTTTACCTGCCCCGCCCCGCCTCGATTATCTATTTATTTTAGGCGGGTCGGGTAGCAGTTGGGCAAAAACCTGACCCAACCCGTTTACAGGCCTACACAAAATCCTCTAAATTCTTGATATATAGATGTACTACTACTACTACCTACATAAACACTTGCATGCCTAACATTTTTTAAGTAAAGTTTAATTATGCCAAGTCCATCTTGTACCATCTGAAATTATAGTTCTACTAGATGTGTCTATAACTGATTGACGTGAACTCATTACCAATCCAGGATTATTCTTAACTTTACATGAAAGTTGATGTCTACCTAAATGCCCAGTTCCTCCACTTGGTTTAGCCGAATATACGTGACCACACCATTTACAAGTAGCAGTTGGATTATCTTGTCCTTCATCAAAATCAACCCATACTGGACTAGTTTTTTTTGTAGTACTCGTATTACTACATTTTCTCTTAGGTGGATTAACATGAGGGGGTGGTGGTGGGTTATCATTATCTTCAGAATCAGATGATAAACCCATGTAAATTACTAAATATGCGAATAAAAAGTGATTTTTTTCACAAATGAGTAAGTCATGATTATGGTTGATTAACAAAAATTAACTACTAAAGAAATTAGAAAAACCTAGGAAATGAAGAGTAGAGAAGTCGCAAATTCGGCTGTCAGCAGTCTATTTGTAGCTTCAGGCTTCACGCGTTAGCTCAAACTCGGCTCGTCGTCACAAAATTAAAGCAGTTAGAAAAGCTGAGAAAAATTATAGAAGATTTGAGAGATTTGTGTGAAGAGAATGAGAGAAGTTGAGTTTTGTGTGAAAAGAATGAGAGGGGATGGGGGTGTTATATAGTGTAGTGGGAGGTAGTTTAGGTATTTAAAAAAATCCAACGACTCTGAGTCGTTGGAACAATGTCGGGTTGGGCCGTCACAGCCTGATTTCCAGATCTAATTGGAAACAGTGTAGTATTGTATAGTTTGTGATTAAATAATATTAGTAATATATGTAGTAATTATAATTTCTATAGATGTATGCATAAAAAATTTAGATAAAAAGTCTAAATTATTTCTAACAAAAATATTAAACAAAAGAGAAGATAGTAGTACAAAGTATACTAGTAATAATATATTAATTTCCATGATAACGAAAGAAAATTTGGAAAAAAACAAGATTTTAAAATTGAAATTGATTGTTCTGGGATACGTTGCATATGTGATCCATCACATTTGTTGTCGCAAATGTAGTCGATATTAATATTTACTTAAACAATATATATCAAATTCGTGATAAGGAGACATATTCTTTAAATATATTTAATTGTGAATATTTAACAACGTTATGGGCAGAACGATAATTAAATTATTAATATTATTTACTTATTAGTTGTTGTAATGTTTAATTATATGTAATCGTTGATGTAATCTCGAGGAGTATGGTTTATTAAATTACTATTATCAATTTGCAGTTAATTAATTAATAATTTATGAACATTTGTCTAACATTGCTTTTGGAAAAAAATTAAGAAAGGAAATTATTAATAGTCAAGTTTATTAATAATTAAAATTTATATATAAAAGTTAAATGATAATATTATTTGTAAAGAGAAAGAAATGAGTTGGAGGTAAAAGAAAAGTTGATTTGAGACTAAAAAGTTTTTATTAAATGTTGTGATTGAGAAAAGAGAGAATAAAATTGTGGTTAAATACTGTTAAATGGAACAGACGATGTGTCGGAAAGAAAAAAACTGTGATAGTATTTTTGCAAATATTGTTACGGATGACCTCATGTTTTTCCTCTTACTTCAATCTGCTGGTTTTCTACTCGTTTGACCACTACACGCCTTCATTGCCAATGGGTATACGATACCTACGTTGGTTGATTAATAAGGGATATACATGTTGCAGTCCTAATCTATGGATGTGTATCAAGTATCCGTATTTGTTATGTTAATGATATCTTATTAGATATAAACAAAAATACGAATATCATTTCAAGTTTTTATGGCTACGAAATAAGGATACATGAATATTGAATTTCAAATTTAAACCAATACAAAGCAAGTGCATAAAAAATATGGATGTCCTAATTAAAACACATCAAACCTCACACCACTTCTCAAATTCTCAACCCAAAACACAAGCATGTATAATTGAGGTGAGGACAAAACAAAGCAAATAGCACACAAGACAACACATCATTCATGGTGCAATACCACTCTTTCATCTTTTCTTCTTTCATTCAACCACACACAAATCCACAACAAAACACTCCCAACTCCATAATTCGAAACACCAAACAACCAAAACGGTTGGATGGTGATATATAACTAACTAGAAGAGGAGAGAGAAGACATGATGATACGTATCATCTTGAAGCAAACAGCAGAGATTGAGATGAACATCACTCCATACACCACCTGAACTGCCACCATCCCACTGCCCACGTAACAACACATTTTAATATTAACCACCCTAAATAACACCACAAAAATTTCAGAAAGAAAGAAGAGAATATGTGGAGATCAGAAAATGATGGATATGAATTTATAATGCCCCATAATGCAGGGAGATAAGATTGGAGGAGACGTGGAGTTGTGGATAGCTATCATAATCATAATCATGTGTTGTATCATATCATGTTGGTAACATAAAATATGTTGTTTGCATGGCCGTGTCAGTTTGAGGATTGACAGAGCAGATTACCATGAATTGGTAATAATAATTTGACCAACCACCGAACCACGATTGATCACAATTTTTTTTGAAGCTCACGTGATTCTGATTAATGTACATTAATTGCATAATTGTTGGTTTGTGGTCACCTCTAGGACGCCCTTGGAATTTGAAGCTTAATTGCATAATTAAGAGCAAGTAAAATCCCTAATTAGAACTTAGAATGGCACGCATATGACACTATCATTTGGAAGTTCTGAACATCTTGGGAACACCACTAATATGATGGGTAGCAGAGTAGATATATTTTTTTAAAAAGAAGAAGTTAAAAAAAGGGCGCACAGAGGTGGGGAGGGATATCGATGGGACTTTTGTTTAGTTTGTTAAGATCTTTAGGAGTTTCGATTTCTTCAATTTTTATCCTTTCAAAATCCAACTTAGAATTTTTTTACGTGTAATTAAATCTGGTAAATTAGTTTTTATCCAACTAATCAAGTCAAAAAATTCGATAGAGTATCTGTTTACCCATTTATAGATAAACTAAAAATACATACAAAAGAAGACATAATAAAATTCAAAATTCTGACCTCGATCTTGACGTTAATTTTTAACGTATAGATAGCAAAGACAACCTATCATTCCCCCGACTAATAGGTTGATTTCATTACTTCTCCTTCGAACCATAATCCCTTCTTGTTCGTTTATTTAAGGTGAGTTTGAGTGCAACTCCTAAATGTCAACTTCTGATGGAAAGTCAGTTTCTAGGATTGTAGATGTAGGATAACTTCTTCTTCAGGATTAAAAGTTGTTTGGATATGCCATGAACATGCCTACGTTTGGCTAGGGTGGGCATGGGTGTTAGACCCTAACCTAGGGTTAATAGACTTTTGTTGGTTAGAGTGTGGTTTGCATGGGGAAATGGGGTTGCAGGTGGGTGCATGGGAAGGGGAAGAGGCGGGGTTACTGTAGCATCCGAGTTAAATAGGGCTTTTCTTCTTCTTTCTTCTCCTTTCTCATTTCTCCTTCCTCATTTCTTCCTTCCCTTCCTTGCTGGTGTGTGTGGTGGCAAGCAGCTGAGGAGGAGACCGGAGATCGCGCGTCGTGAGGCGTGCGGAGTCGAGCGCGCGGGGAGATCGCGGAGGCGGCGTGCGTGAGCGGAGCTCCGGCGTTTCGTCGTCGTGGTTGAGGTATGCCGCTCCTTAGTGTGGTTTGTTTATTACCCTCATGTGAGGGATGCGTTGGTCGAGTCGGGGGAGGTCGGAGACCTCTCCGGCGACGCGTTTCTTCTAAAATCCTCGGCTGGTGCGAGGTTGAAGACGACCAACGGTCGACCGGACCCTTCGGGCGGTCGACCGTTTTAGCACTGTTTGCCCGACTTTAACCTCCACCGGTCGAACGATGCCTTGGGGCGGTCGACCGGTAGTGCATTATTGCTGGTGAGTTGGGATTTTTCTTCCTGTTATCGGTCGACCGGTCCTCGTAGTGTTCGACCGGAACTTAAGTGTACCTGTTAGCTTGCATGTTTCGTTCGACCGATCGTTGGTTGTTCGACCGATTGTATGTTGCGTTCGACCGATTATATGACTTAGAATAATAGGTTGACCCTGTCTGTTTTCGGTCGACCGAGACCCCTGAGTCGGTCGACCGATAGAGTGGATTTCTATGTTGACCAGACTCCGGATTTTGACCTCGTTCGGTCGACCGGTTTTAGACCCTTGTTCGACCGTTGGGGGTTCTGTTTTGAGCGCAGCGGTAGACCGTTTTAGGAGTACGGTCGACCGATTCCTTCCTGGAACCGGTCGACCGAATCACCTCTTCCGGTCGACCGTTTGGGCCCAGGACAGAATTCCTGGTTCCCTTCTTGGACACCAACTTTGCCACGGAAAACCGTGTCCTCGCCTTGTGCGTGAGCCGGGAGGTGACGGTGGGCGCGTGATGCGTGCCTACCCAGGGACCGCCGTTGGGAAGAGTGTGGGTGTTCGGGACGCGTCACCTCCATGTATGGACCGTGACTTTTGAGTTCATTATTGGCACTTTGTAGTATAGCAGGCCTGAGGGATCACGGATCCCAGTGTTGATGTTGTGCGGGCACGCAACTGGCGTTGGGTGAGGTGACTACCGGCCCACGGGCTACGGAGGTCGCTGCCCTGCTTTTATAGCGGCGCGGTTGGTGTTTGCGGCTCGAGGAGCCTGATGACCTGGCAGACTTCGGTCTGGTTTTGTCCGATGCTGTGCCGGACTGTTGTACCACCGATGCTGTGCCGGTGATGCCGCCGAGGTTGTGCCGGCGATGGTGATTGTTGAGCCGAGGCTGTTCCGGCTATGTCGTTTTCCTCGGCTGGTCACCTACCGAGATGTTGTTGTTATACCTTCCGGGCGACGGCCCCGTTGGTCCCTGTGGCTCCGACCACTGAGATTTGCAGATCTGTATTCTATCGGCCCGCAGGCGTGACAGAGGCTCCCTGCCGAACCCTTGAGTAGTGTAGCTGCGTGTGGGGGGTGCGATGTCGCGTGCTGTAAGACTGCATGTGCCTGCAGTAGGTCTCCTCGGGAGACTCGTTGTTGATTGTCGGACTGATGTCCTGTTTTACCCTTCGGGGGAACTGTTTTACTTTCTGTTGATGCCATGACATGCCACTAGTATGATAGGTTCATTATGTGATGCATGCATATAGGTGAGTTGGCATACGGGGTTTCCTTCTGGAAACTCAGGTATCGTTGTTATATATTTTCAGGACCGCAGTAGGTCCAGTTGGGTGGTGATCGGCGGGGACGCGCATTTTGGAGTTGGATCCTCTTCTCGGGCCGCTGAGGTCGACATGATTACTTTTTATCTTCTGTTGTCGTTTTGCTGTAATCATGTATCTTTTGATAAACTCTGATGTATTTTGGTGCACCACTTTTATGATTTATGAGAAGTAACAGTCCCGCCTTTGATTATTGAGTTGATTGTCTCTATTATTATTTTTTTTAAAATTTCCGCTGTTTCGGGATGTTACAATGGGACCACCCACTAACTTTAAAAAAAAGCCTAACCCTACCTACCCAAACCAAATCTGGGCCTTTGTCCCAATCTCAACCCAATTACTGTTTGCTTGTCTATTTTTCTGTGATTATTTTTGTTACTTGACTTTTAACGTTTTATATTTATATTTGTTGATATTTTTATTTGTCTTGTCATATATATTGTGTATTTATTTGCTTAGCTAGCTTAACCACATTAATGTCTTGCACAATTAGTGACAATATGGAAATTAAACTTGTTACCTTAGTTGCATGATTTAACATGCAATTGATGATTGACAGAATCTATCTTTGTTTTAGCAAAAGGTCAAACGATATGTTTTTCCTAACACTTGAATTTTTGTTTTCCCCGAATTGGACAAACTATAAGAAATTCTTCAAGCTTAGTCCAAGATATGTATGAGGTACCATCTTCAACCTAGTCACCTCACTACGTGATTGGTTTGAAGGAAGTGTATGCTTATTTAGAAATCTAGTTCTTAGGACGTAATAATGAGTTGTTCTTATGTATGACATGTTTGGATCCCCGAAACTCTTTTTCAGCATTTGATACACATAGATTATGTGAATTTGTTAACTTTTATCTTGTAGAGTTTAATGAGAATGATCGTCTGATGCTTGAAATTCAAATTGCCACATAAGCATCCTAAAAAAACGTTTAATTAAATCTGGAATTAATCCAACTCATGATCTAATTATTCTCGTAATAATTCAGGCAAAAATCGTGATTTTCGGTTGACCGAGAATTCTTCTCGGTGAACTGAACCATTCGATTTTAACACATGTTCGGTAGACTGTTAGCTAGACGGTCGACCGAATATGCATGAGAAAAAATCTCTGGAAAAATTCGGACGATCCGCGTCTTGCTTCGGTCGACCGTTGACCCACCAAAATTGCTCCTGGCGAACATTCATCGTGTCTTAAGTACTGAATTACGAGACAAAGTGTTTATATTATTTAGCATCCTAAAAACATCGGTAAATTCTAAATTTGTAAAAGGACAAATATCAGTCAATGTACAACACATGAGATATTACTGAAAAGACAACACAATGTGCACAAATATATATAACATATATCCGAGTTTGTCAAAAATGTGATTACATCAAAATGATATAAATAAAGATACATGTAACCACTATAACCTCCAAAATGAGAGACTAGCAAGATCTGATCCCATGTGAACTCATCCTCAGTCACCACCTCCTAGTGCCGCTCGCGGTCTGAAAAGCAAACATGCAACTATGACTGAGTTCCCATAACAAATTATAAGGCGGTTGACCGTTTAGATGATCTATGCCCCCAACCGACCTACCAACAACGCAACCGATTGAACAACAAAGGTGACCCGTTCGACCGAAAAATAGCAGAGTCCACCTAAAATACTTAACTGATCGACCACTCAAAGACATCATTCGACCGATGCAAGGCAGAATCCCGCATTTACACTAGCATTGGTTGACCCATGCACATACCGATCGACCGAAAACAACAGCAACCTGCTGCAGAACAACTTCCAACGTGCCTAGCGATCACCGTCGACCAAACCAACCACTTACAGACCTCGGGTGAGTATTAAAGCAGAACTTGTCATACCTTTAAGGCTTGAAGACGCCTCTGAAGACTAACGACGATCACCTCCTCACCCTAACTATTTCTCCGACGAATATCTTACCGAGCGCGAACCCCAACTCTGTCGACTTTACCGACCTCTTCCTTCTTCTCCAATCACAACATGTCGTCGACACTCAAATGACTTGAGAGAGAGAGTGGAGGTTTAGAGAGTGAGGTTAGAGAGGATAATGAGAAGAAAAAAAAGAAGGGTTGCACCCTTAAATACCCTCACATTTCCCTCCACCAATCCCGTGCCTCCACCTCACCACAACCACCCCATACTGTCATCAAACACTAAACACAATTAACCCACTAATCAGAGATTAAGATATAACATATTAAGTATCATGAGATGAAATATCATCTTACTAAGATTAATTCTCGAATGGACTCACTGCGTCATTATGTTGATTTTTAATTAAGTTTTTTTAAAATGATTTTTATTTTAAAGTATTAAGTTCGAACTCAAAATCCAGGCATGAAAACACTGTAGATTTCCTGAGCATCGATCGTAGATGTCCCATTTAGTACTGTAGCTAATTATAATTAAAAACGTATTATCTATGACGTCAATCACACATATCATTGTCCCCCTAGTGTTTTCTTCTTTCTTTGGTATTCCTTCCAATGTTTGAAACTTGAAAGACCATCTTTGTTGTCGTTTAAAAGGCACTCAATCACTCATGGTGAGGTGAGGTCTTGCATTCTTTGAATTAAGTTTGAGGCTTGACTCTTATCGATGATTGAAAGTTTAAATAGAGAGCAAAAGGATAATATCATGCAAACTCAACGCATTATGGAGCGATAAATTCTCAATTATTTGTATTAATATAATAAGTCGTTCGGGATAAGAGCAAACTTGATAATTTCTACCACGACATGAAACACATATTGTTCATTGATTCATCTCCATGTACAACCCGGAACCGACACAATGTTCCTATAAAATATAATGTTAATTTAGTGAAGACGATTAATGTAGATGATACTTATACTACATGAGAATACAAGACTCGACAACTAATCCTATCAGACACGTAAACCTATGTTGTCATTCTAGCTTCTCCATGTGTTCACATCTTGGGATGGAAGGCTATTTCGATATTCCTCCAAATTTGTTTGATATTGCTTTAAAAATAATAATCCATAAAGTCATTCAGTCTGCTATGCGAGGAACATAAAAGTCCGATGATGGAACATGAACCTAAGATGTAGACATCATAACATAACATGAGTGATTCGACAAATTTAGATTCCTATATATCCACTCATACAGTGTTTCAATTCATATAGTTTGATACAGTTATACGACTATATAATATATTAAGTGCTTCCAGGATCACCCAATAGTTGATAGACACGTACTATTGCATTGTAGTTTGAGTTGTTGGGTTAGATGACTTTGGATAATGAATACTATAATTGACCAATTTTTATGACTCTTTTTTAGACCAAAATACCCTCTATTCTTAACCGTTCTTTGTGTCCTTCCTTGTAGGTTTTGGCTCATAATCAACGTTTCAAACTTGTATTGTTTTATGGACAGGAAAAAAGAGAAATGGGGATACACTCCAAAGTGAGAGTGTCAACTACTGTTGGATTATTAATTGTATCAACATCTACTACTTCTAACAAACTTAAGTTATATCTTCAACATCTCGAAGAGAAGTTGCTTACTTACTCTTCATTATAAAAAAAAATTAGATCTTCTAAGTAGTCTCAATCAACCATGTGCTACAATGGAAACTTATAAAAAACTGAGCTGGCAAATGATGATGGCCTCTCAAAAACCATCGTGCCATTGTTCTAATTTTAGACATAAAACTTTCCAAATCTTTTTTTTTTTTGTAATTTTGATCTTCATTACATGAAATCCAAAACATGTTGGGCATGACATGCATTACAGATCTTTCATTCAATTTCTAGAAACAGGGGACCAACCAAGGGCAAAATGGTCATTCAACACACTTTATACGTAAGCTTCCAGGTAAGCACGGGGATTCGTTGGGTCAAACGTCTTATATATTTATGGAGACTTTTCATGACCTTAATTTTATTTTTCTCTTCACGTCACTCCACAAATACAAGGTAATTTCTCCATTCGTCTCTATCTCTTCTCTCTTCTCTGGGCAAAAGAAGAGGAGAGGAGGGGAATGGAGTGCTACAATTACATGGGATTTATGGCTGTTGTGGCGGCGTCAGGAGGCGTAGTTCTGGTGGCTTTGCAAGCCCATAGACGTCTTGCCTCTGACTTCCAGAAGAAGTTCGAGGTCGAGATACGTCGTAAGTTGTACATTAGTTGTTATAAATACAAGTTTTTTTAATAATATTTTTGTACTGGAATTGCCAATCTAAAAGTCAATTGGGATTCCAGAAGGCGGAGGTGGGAGGAAGAAGAAGGTGAGGTTTGCCGACGATGTGCTGGAGCCATCCTCGAACAACGTGGAATACCGGAGAAGGAGATCGATGATGATGAAAGGCAACTGTAATAGGGCCATACATATGCATGGTGTTGTCAATTAATGATGAAGTCCTTCTATATTATTTGTATATAAAAACTAATTTGAATGGGGAAAAAGTTCTTGATTTCATCTTGCATGTTTTTTTTATCACTTTGGGTTGTTTACATTTGAATTGTAGTCTATCTTTTTTGTGTTTTTGTTTTGTTGTTGGTTTGCCATATGATCATCTTGTTCCAATAATCCTCCACACTTGTTTTTAGTGATAGATAACTAAAAGATACTTAATTAGTATTGGTTAGTCTAAACTTAGGGGGTTAGGATTAGAGAAAAGTAATGGGTCAACACTATTTTAGGGATTTGAATGACATCATTGTTCTGGACAAAATCTCAGAAAATTAATGTGTTGTTGGTTTGGATTTTTCTGTTTCTAAAACAAATATAAACACTTTTTTGTGTGGTTGTGGTTGTGGTGGTGGTGAGCCACCAATAATAGAGGAGATCATAATATCACACCTAAAGATATGTTGCTTTTGTTAGAAAGTAGAAAGATGGTGAGTTGTTTGGTTTGTGTTGTTTCTCTTTCAAGAATGAATCATGGGATGGAGGTGAGTGTTAATAGGACTTGTGATGGGTATGAAAAAGAGAAACCCACACAACTCTTTAATCTGTTGTGATTTGTTTGGTTGTTTGAAGGGAAGATTTATTTGTCATTGGTAGGTTGACCTAGACCTAAGATTCGGGTCGTGTGCCGAGCTGTGCCGGCACGACTCGTTAGCCTAACGTCTCACGGGCCACCGCACCTTGCCCCAAGCTGTGCATGACGCAGTGGTCCGGCCACCATGCCTGTCACATGACGCAGTGTCCCACCTCTAGGTACTGTCAAGGGTTGGATTTGCTTGACGTGGTTGATTTGGACATATCAAACGACTCCCTATTTTCAAGTTAAAAATAGACATAATGGTGATGGTGAGTTTTAAACAATTAGACATAATTAATTGTTTTAGAATGGCTTTAATCAATTGAAAATGTCACTAATCATGGCTACAAGAAAACCATTTGAATCTGAATACTCAAGTTTGGTATGCAAGAATTAATAATTGTTCTTGTTAATTAATGTGGATTCAATCCTCAAAATTTGAATACTTAAATAGAATTTGGGACGGATTAGTTTCGTTAGCAATCAATGATTCACTTGCATATCGTGATCAGGAAACATCTAGAAAATTAGGTTTTATATTGAGGTTAATGTCCAATATATATTATATTATCATGCGTGATTAAGGAAATAGAGAGGTAGATAGGTATGTTGGTGGTGCTATAGTAGTTGGTTTTGATTCACGTGATGATGGGTCCTTTGCACCAAAGTTGTCATGTGATGTATTATCATGTTCTGGCTAGCCACCACCTCACATGGACATGGCCCAATCTAATCTTGTTCCAATGTTTGTAACAAATCTTCTCTCTTTCAAATTTCTGGTCATTTAATTTCAAAACCTTCGTGAATGACAACAAGTTGGACTCTCACATCTTTCGTGTATAGTATCATACATTTAGGTTGTGAATAGTGTCATACATATCATCGGATGTCAATCCGTGGAGACTTGAGAACTCACCTAAAATCAAGAAAACAATTTACAACTTGAAGCTTAGAATGACAAGAAACGTGATATGGCTTGTTGGGTGGGATCCCAGATAATTCTTTGGTGGTAAGATTGTGAGAACCCATTCCTTTTTACATAAATTAGTCAAGCTAATTGGATGTTGGTGTGATTTCGGGTGAAGTTGTGGCGTGAATGCGAATTACCCATGCCCTTTACAAGTGTGTGGTGAGAGGAGTTGAGAGGCGGTGAAGGTTGGATGGCTTATAAAAGAGGAGTTTTGTGAGAAGTTGGGTTTTCTTGGCAAAAAGAGAAGAGTGAGAGAGTTGAGAAGAGTTGGAAGAAATCAGAAGGACATTCAAACTTCTTCGAGTGGGAGTTGTCGGAAGAGTAGCGAGAAGAAATTGGAGTTTGTCGGAAGTGTGAAGAGTGAGGAGGTGATCGTCATCGACGCTTGGAGCTTCGTCGATCGTCAATAAGGTATGCCAAGTTCAACTAAATATTCACACAAGGTGTATGAGTGGTCGAGGGCGTCGTCGGAGGTCGGTGACCTCATCAATGTTAAGGTGCAGCTGGGTTGCTGCACTGTAATGGTCGACCGATTGTGGTATTGGTTGACTGGTCTTAGTGTAATTGGGTGTTTTCTACCCTCACCGGTGAGACGATGTCTTGCGGCGGTTGACCGATTATGCTTAATTTCTTGGGAAGAAGAAGACTCTATTAGAATCGGTCGACCGAGATCCCTTTGTCGGTCGACCGATTGGATCTAAGTAAGTCAGTTGGGGGCCTAGACAATCTAAACGATCGATCACCCTAAGATTTGGTTCGACCGCTAAATTAAGAAAACTTAATGTTGATTTGACCAGTTCGTATTTTGGTTCGACCGGTGTTAGCTTGAGAAAACGTAGGATTTCTCTGTTATTTTCGGTCGACCGGAAGCCCATTGTCGTTCAATCGTTGTGACAAAATATTTAATATTATTGGTGGCATAGACCTTCCAAACGGTCGACCGTTGAGGCGTGTTTTGGTTCGACCGTTGAGGCGTGTTTTGGTTCGCCCGTTGGAGTGTAGTCTGTGTTGGCTTTTTGACCTTAATCTATGTTTTGATGATTTAATCAACCTAATCTAATTATAAAAAATGTAGTGTAGCATACATATTGCATAACATATACATTGTTTTGTGCTAACATATACAAGTGATCAAGACTCAAGAAAAAAAAGATTCAAGTCAAGGGATGTAATCAAAACTCATTTAAAGACATGTAATCTTAATTTATTTTGAGTCTTAGGAACTATGTGAACTTGAGCATACGAGAGTTAAAAACTACTTAAACACACACTAAGTTCCTTATGGAAGTCACACACAAAATCTCAAATCATTTGAACTTAAATAGGTCACCCAAACCTAGACCGGAATTCACTAAACCAACACCAGCATTTCCTGTGCCATTTCACTCGACCGAAATGCCTTCGGTTGATCGTTTGATACTTCATCAAATAATGAACTTAACCGCCCGACTATTTAGACCTTCTTAGTCGACCGTCTACACATGTCATTTGACTGTTGGACTTGTCATATTATACCAACGGTCGTATTCCTATAAACTTAATCAAATCCCAAAATACATTAGCCTCCGGTCGACCGTTTCTTTGTTCTCAGTCGACCATTCCAAGACTTTTTCTTGAAACCTAGTTTTCCTGTCTTTTCTCAGTCGATCGCTCATATCGCTTTGTTCCACCAAACACTTACCCCAAAAGTCCCTGCCATTTGTCGGTCGACCGTGTCACATTTCATTCGACCTGTTGGCTTTTTGGCCTTAATCTATATTAATTTTGATGATTAATCAAACTAATCTTAATCAATCAACCTAATCAATCAAAGTGAGCAAACACAATTACATGCATTGCATACAAATCTGTATACTTGCAATCATCTTAATAGGTTGATCAAGACAATCAAGGAAATGAGCATTGTGACAAAGACAATCAAGGAAATGAGCATTGGTATAAAGACATCAAGACTCAAGACTTGTAATCAAAGTTTTGGACCAAGACATGTAATTTTGTATTTATTGAGTCCATAAGTTTTAATGTAAACTTAAGGACTAGGATTCTGTCCCGTCAAGATTCGGTAAATCGAACCTCTCACGGTCAACCGAAACCTTTCTAGTTTGGTTCACCGAACACCTATCGGTTACCTGTATACTTCCCATCAGTAAACCTTAGGTGTTATCTGGAATTGCCCCGACGGAAGACCGAACCACCTTTGGTCGACCGAATAGCCCTGGACTGGTTTGGACTTTGCTCCAACGGTCGCATTTGAATCAAGTCCCTAGAGCCCAATTGACTTGTCTTAATTCGGACGACCTAATACCTATCCGTCAACCAAGTCCTATTGACTTTAGGCGCCCAACGACTATTTACACGTGGTACATGACCGTTGTACCTAACTTAACTATCAGTGCAAAACCCGCACTAACTTCGATCTACTGAAGTATACACGGTCAGCCAAACTTAAGTAGATCAGAGCCCAACCAATCTTACTGTCCACCTTGGAACGGTGAACCGAATGAAATTCGGTTAACCGAAGTTAATTAGGGCTAAATTGATAATAGTTACTGGAAGTTGGTGAACGGTGATCCGAACCCTATTCGGTCAACCGTATGCTTAATTCAGACCAATCCTTCAGACTATCGTTCTGTTAACGGTCAACCAAATCTGCATAGAAATCTGCCCGAGCTTAAGTCACATCTTGCTTCTCATAGGTCCATTTCCCCACCAACTCCCAAACGGCTAGTAGAACTTGAAGGCTTATAAATAGGATCCCATTTATTTGTTTTAAGTCTCTTGAGCACTCTCTATCTATCCAATACTCAAAGTCAAATTATCTTCATCTCCAAGCTCTCAATCCCCAACACTCAAGCCAAAACTTCACTACTTGCATATTCATTCCATATCAATATCCAAGTGTGCTCAAGTATAAAGTGTTAGTTAGATTGGGATTCAACTTCCATATTCAAGAATCACAAAATAGTTGTAAAGCTTTGAGGAAGCTCCCTCTCGGGTTGTGAGACGAGACACGAGTGAGACGAGGTTGTTCGCGAGGCTCGGTGGTTGTAAACGACGTTGATCTAGACCCAGAACGGAGATCGGTTAGTGGAACCGTAAGTGAGGCTCGGGGGATCGAGCGAGGCTTGCGAGGAGGATTAGGACCGGGGTGTGGTGCCAAACCTCTCTTACTCTGGTGTCGACAATTTCGTGGTTTGCAATTATCTCATCTCTTAATCCTTCAATTAGTATTTTAATTTTGCATTTATCTAGTGATTAGAGGGCTATAGATCCTAACACGACCGATAACTTAAGTAATCATTAGTTATAGCATGTTTTCATTCGACAGTTTGACATGTCCGGTCGACCGAACTTGCACTGAAAAGTGTGTTGTAGTTTTCTATTTTGTGTTTCTTACACAACTCTTCACCACACTTAACCCCAATGGCTATAACACATTTGGAGCTTATAAATAGATGTTCAAAACCTTGTTTAGAATAGCTCTCCCACTACTATTTGTCTTCTACATTAGAGAGAAAGCTCCAAACACTTATAAGCTCAAAACCTTCACACTTTAGTCTTAAGTCATATTCTACTCAAGTGTGCTAAAGTTTAGAGAGTGTTGTTCCACTCCAATTGTTTGGGAAAGTAGCAAGGGTCTTGGTGAAAGCCCAAGACAAGAGTATAGAGTTCGGTGAGAGCCCGAAGCGATCCTCTTAAATTATGAGAGAAGAAATCAAGCTAGCGAGGATTGTTCGCAGAGTTTGTGTTGTCAAAGGCTTAATCTCGGCCTGGAACGATGTTGATAGTGAAGACGCAGGTGAAGCTCAAGGGAGATCGAACGAAGCTTACAAGAGAGGAAATAGGCGGGAGGCCGAATCTTTATAAAATCTTCCGGGTCATCTTGTGGTTTGCATATTGTCTTCTTTACTTGCTCTTAGTTTTAAAATCCACTGCACAACTTTGATTAAGCAAGTAAAAATTGATTAACCTTAAAATTGATTAGAAAATCCAACCATACACGATCTTACAGTATGAACCGTCTAACGGTTTTAGCGGCCAACCGGTCGACCGCTTGTGCCCTTTTGGTGGACCGTTGGTGCACTGAATTGTTGTTTATGTTTATGAGCGCGTTGACGCGTGAGTTTCTTTTATGACTATTATGCTTTCATGACATATGCATTGAGACCTTATGTAGTAGACCTGAGGGACCATATTTCCCCTTTTCAAGATCTATATGTGGCTCTACGAAGCAAGTTGTGTCGTTAGTCTATGTGGCAACGGAGATGACCGACCGATGTTGTTCCGACGGGTATGCTCGACCGATGCTATTTCGGAGAGTATGATCGTCCAGCTGTGGCACGATTGGTGAGTATGGCCAACTAGAGTGACGACATGGCGGGTTGTGACATTGCAACAATGGGATCAGATATGATGATGACTCGGAAGTGTGTGCGACCCTCACAGATCCCTCATGCTCGTGTAGCCACGAGTGAGGGTGTGTCACATACTCTCTGTATTACCGCATGTGCCTGCAGTGGGTATCTTCGGATGCTCATTTATGTTTTGATTATGACCCCTATGTGGGATGACTGTTATGTTTTGTCTTGGCATGATATTAGTATGATAGGTCATGTGCATGTAGGTGAGCTTGATATACGAGACTTTCTCATGGAAACTCAGGCATTGTCATTGATTTTTTCTTTCAGGACTTGTTAGGCATTGAGCGGGTGATGACCGAGGACAAGTACATTTAGGTGTCGGATCCTCGAGTCTATTTTAAGGTTGTTATGACTGCTTGTTTCCTTGTCTATTGTAATTTGTTGTAGTCATACTTTTGACAACTCTTGTATATGGTGTACCTTATGATATATATATATATATATATATATATATATTTGAGTAGCGTCCTCTTGTGATTCGACGTCTCTTGATTATCCTTAAAATGTTTAAAATTTCCGTTGTTTTCGGGGACGTTCCAAAGATAGCTTGAGCGCGTATGTAGCTGTCTGGTAGGCATAAAGGAAAATAAGAATGCATCATCATCAAGTCACAACTTATGGTACAGTGATTGAACACCTCATACTTAGGTCATCCACAACAACAACTATCAAAATGTTATCCCAGTTTTATCTCTCTGTCACTTCTTTTGTTCTGCTTCACAACATTTAACCACACTTTTATTCTATATCTTCTTCCCAATTACAACATTTAATAAAAATGTATTGAAATCAACTTTTTTCTTACCTTCAACTCATCTCTCACTCTTTACAAATAAACATATATATATTATCATTTAACTTTTATATATTGATTTTAACTATTTATAAACTTGACTATTAACGTTTTTCCTTTCTTATTTTATTCAAAATCATTGTTGGATAAACATTCATAAATAACTAATTTATTAAGTGTAAGTTGATGATAATAATAAATTAATAGATGAAACTTATCGAGATTACATTAGCAATTATATATAATTAAACATTACAAGAACTAAGGCGTTAATGATAAAAACATTTTTAATTATCACTCGACTCATAGTGTTTCCAAATATTCTTAATCAAATATGTTTCAAGAGCCAAATGTGTCTCCCTATCATGATGCGTCTCCCTACGAACTTGATCTATTTTTCATGTAAATAATAATATCGACAATATGGTCAGAAAATAATTTGAAAGCTCAACATCATATGTTGTTGTTATGCTACTTGTATGTTGAGGTCGATCTAGAATAAAGTTACTTGTATCATTGTAGTAAGCGTACGATTCCTGATCATCCTCTACTATCACATTGTGCATTATGTAGGATTTCGTGTCCTAATGTATGTGTATATTTTAAAAAAATTAATACAAACATACAAGATCGATTTCATATTTTCATTGATTTTATGTACATGTATATGTTTATTCTAATATCATGAATTCCTACACATACTAAAATAAACAAAAGAGAGAGGATCATACCTAAAGGTTCTGTAAAACCTTTCAGAAGATCCGGTGTTCCGTTGCTCGTCAATCACCCGCCGATTTGCCTCCACGTGTTCACCAAACTCTAAACAAGATTAGAGAGAAATGAGTTAGTCAATCAATCTCTAATTAAGCTTAGAATCTAGCTAATAACTCATCTTTAAGCTCCTGAGATTTCTATCTCCAAAACTTAAAACTATTAAAAGATTTTCGTGGTGATTAAGGAAGAAATTAGAGAAAGAAAATTATATTGCATGTAATAAAACAAGTAGGATGAAGAGTCATTTTATGGGCTCCCAAAACATCAATATCAAGAATTATTCTCTAGTCATGATTTCTTATTTTCTCTCTCCTAAAATTAATCACAAATTGCCATATAAGCATCCTAAAAAAGTTTGATCAAATCCGGAATTAATTCAACCCACGATCTGATTATTCTCTTAATAATTCAGGCAAAAATCACGTTGTTCAGTTAACCGAGAATTCTTCTCGGTCAACCGACCCATTCGATTTTAACACATGTTCGGATGACCGTGAGCTAGACGGTCGACCATTGATCCATCAAAATTTCTCCTGGCGTATTTCTTCGGATGATTGTGTCACGTTTGGTCTACCGAAAATATCCCAAGATATCTCTCGAATATTTTTTTCTCGGTTGACTGTTCAATCCCGGTTGACCGATCCCAATTGTACAGATACTCCAGACAATTTCGGTCAACGAAATGCGTTATCCGTTCCCTGTTTTATTGACCGTTCCGAAGACACCTCGATCTACCGAACCCTAAACGGTTTACCGTGCTGACCCCGATTTTGCCTTTGTCAAATTTCAGATTTATATCCCACAAAATTTGACCTTTTGGGGTTTTTAGCCAATTCATATTTTATGTAATATATTATCTTATGTAATATTAAATTGTTACACCCCATAATATATACACTTTATATGAATTTATCCATGATTCTAATTATGTCAATTCTCAGGACATATTGATTTTATCTATTCACCACATGTGTCCATTTTTCACATGAAACCCAACATATCATATGAACTAAAAATTAAGGTTCTTGATTCCCAGTTTGCGGTGTGACCTATAGGAGCATCTAAAACAATTTGGTAGCGATGTTAAACACTTAATATCTCAAACTATAAGTGGTATCTAGCTACACATTATAGTTACCCAATTAGCATAGATGTCTTTGTTCCACTCGAACTAAACGCGGTCTGTTTAGTGATGTAAGTGCATCACTTGTGTCCATCCCTTGCCTCGTGATATTAAAAATATATACAAAGTAGAAATGTGTCACCTTTAAGCTAATTATAACTATGTAACTTAACTCAAACTACATTGTGCACATTATAATTTTACTTTATCAAGGGGGTCACTAATATCATCACTCAATTAAGAGATGCAATGATAAATGTTTGACTAGTTATCTTTTCCAGTACAAGTCTTATTCAACCAACTATTGCCTTTATCACTATACTCATTGATGACTTTTGACAATAATCAAATCAAAAATTTCTTGAGTGAAAAGATATAAGTCTCATATCTTAGGATCCAAGACACAGTAAAACATTAATGACACGAAACACAATTCCACAATATTTTACTTGTTAGGTCTATTCAATATATAAAAATAATCTTTCCTCTTTTATATACAATAATCAATGACTAACACGACAATCTTATCGTGGTAATTAATGTTCCATGTTAATTATCATAATTGTGAATAACTTTTGATTTATGTAAATCATTATCTTTTAGAGCTCTACGGTTAAAGACCAATAACCTCTTCCTTAATACTTCCAAAAGACGAATACAATAATCAAGGAACAAAATGCTTGCACATTCAATTCGTAACAATTGACATATAAAAGTAAAACTTTTAGAACACATTTTTTTCACATAGGAGGTATCAAACAGTTGGATAATACACAATTATCTTGTATCATCACTTATCAACATATATATCACCCCACCTTTTCCAAATCAGTATGAGATTTGCAAAGATATATGTTGTCTATATTTATTCGTCTGGATATAGATTAACAAGTTTACGAAACTAATTATTGGCGACAGATCGATGTCTGTCGTTTATATTTTCATATGCTTATGTTTGCTGGACATGTCAGCAAATGTTTGAACAAGATATATCGTAATCAAATATTTGGCTATACAATTGTTCAGATATAGGTTGATAATATGTCTACACCTGTAAAACTTGTATCATTATTATTCCAAACATATAAGTTATCAGTTAACTTGTATTACCATTTTCATTTGCACACAATATTGTCCATTTCTATCCAGATATATTGCCTTACGTTTGTGCTTGTGCATGCAGGACATGTCAAACACGTCTGGACTATCTTTGTCTGGACAAAGAAGTAAGGTATTAAACAAGTGGACAATATACAATTATCTTGTATCATCACTTATCCAGACATATATCAAATGTGTTATTGTTTTGCTACTTTGTTAACTTGTCAACTCCTAAAAGTATTAGATGTATATACTATATTTGATTAAATATATTCACATAAATATCCATATATATAAATTTATTACAAAACACCCAAACATCTATGAGTAATTTGACTTGAGCCATCACACATCTATGGTTTATATTTTGGATTTAAAAAAAGTTTTTGTGTGCTCAAAGGTGATTTGACATGAGCCATCAACATCCTGTTGGCTTTTTGGCCTTAATCTATGTTTTGATGATTTAATCAACCTAATCTTAATTATGGTCATGTAGAGTAGCACACATGTTGCATTGCATATATATTGCCTTGTGCTAACCTCTACAGGTGATCAAGACTCAAGGAAGAAAGGAAATCAAGTCAAGACATGTAATCAAGCTCATTTGAAGACATGTATTTTGTATTTCTTTGAGTCTTTAGGAACATTGTGTAATTGAGCATACTTGAGCTAAAAACTACTCAACCACACACTAGGTTCCCTATAGAAGTCACACACAAAATTTCACGTAATTTGGACTTCAATAGACCATCCAAACTAGAACCGGAAAACACCTAAACAAAACTGTCCAAAACGGTCGACCGTTTTAACCTTTCCGTTCGACCGTTTACACATATTTTCAGACCGTTTGTTTTGTCGTATTATACCCAACGGTCATATTCGTATTATTCCCAAATACTCCAAATTTCCAAACATCCGGTCGACCGAAACTTTCCTAACGGTCGACCGAACCAACACAATTTGGTCTCCCAGAAGTGCCTGGACTAATTCGGTCGACCGATCCCCTGAGCCCGTTCGACCGTTAACTTAAGTGAACTTAAGTCAAAGCTGGATTTTGACCAAATGGTCGAACGGAATACCAAATTCGGTCGACCGTTTTTAGGCAGAATTGGGTTCTGCAGGTTTCTGTTTTGTGTATCCTACACCAACTCTTACCCAATCAATCCCAACGGCTATAACTCTTTTGGAGCTTATAAATAGAGATGTAAAACACATTTTGACACATCTCTCCAACACCTATTTGTCCCCAACATTAGAGAGAAAGCTAAACACACTCAAAAGCTCAAACCTTCCACACTTAGTGATCAATTCCATATTCTACTCAAGTGTGCTCAAGTTTAGAGAGTGTTGTTCCACTCAACCATTGTGAAAGAAGCAAGGGTCTTGGTGGAAGCCCAAGACACGAGTATAGACTTCGGTGAGAGCCCGAAGTGATCCTCTCGGATTGTGAGAGGAGGAGTCAAGCTCGGCGAGGGTTGTTCGCGAGCTTGAAGACTTGTAAAGGCGTTCTCTCCCGGCCCGGAACGGGGAGTGGTTAGTGAAGTCGTGAGCGGAGCTCGGTGATCCGAGCGGAGCTTACAAGAGAGGACTAGGACCCGGGTGGGGTGCCGATCCTCTATAAAATCCCCCGTGTGATTGTGGTTTGCATTTTCTATTCCCTACTTGCTTGTATTTGTTTTAAATTCCGCTGCATCATCTTTTGACTTGCAAGTAGAGTTTGTTTAGGATTAAATTTATTAATTAGCCTTAATTGTGGACCCATAAACCCACACGATCCTACACATCCCAGCAGAAGAGTTACCTCTTGGGTAATTCCGCCACGGTCCTCTTCATATCTGGATATTATTTGGGTGGGTATTTTGAAAGGAATGTTTTCTAAAAGTTTTACTTTTATATCTCTTTATTATGGATTGAATGTATTGAACATTTTGTTCACTGATTAATGAATTAGTCTTTTGGGAGAGTTAAGAAAGATGCTCTTAATCCTGTAGAGTTCTAAAAGATAATGATTTACATGAATCAAAAGTAATTCACAATCATGGTCATGGTGATTAACATAGAACATTAATCACCGAAATAAAATTGTCATGTTGGTTAAAAGAGACATTGTAACTCTACAAATATTTAACTACATGAGTATATGAAATAGAAAATGTTTCTTTCAAATCTTGAATTGACCTAACAAATGAAACATTATGGAATTGTGTTTCTGTCATTAATATTTCATTGTGTCTTTAAATCCTAAGATATGAGACCTATATCGTTTCACATAAAGAGTGTATGATTTGATTATTATCAAAAATTATCATTGCGTATGTGATAAATGTATTAGTTGGTTATACATGACTTATACTAGAAAAGATGATATGTCAAAAGATTATCATTGTCTCTCTTGATTTAGTGATGATATTGTTGGGTCCCTTGATAAAATAAAGTTATAATGTGCACAATGTAACTTATGTATAGTTATATATTTATAATTTGTTTAAGAGATTAAGAAATGAATATATAATACAAATATGACATATTTCTAATTTGTATAATTTTCTTAATATCATGAGACAATGTATAGACACAAGTGATATTTTACATATCACTAAGTGGATCGTATTTGTTTCGAGTGAGCATAACATCTTTATTATTTGGGTAACTATAATGTGTAGCTAAATACCGCTTATAGTTTATGATATAATGTGGTTTATATCATTGCCAACATAACTTAGATCATCATATAAGTTACACCACAAAACTGAAAAACAAGAAATATGATTTTATATTTTATATGATGTATTAAGTTTCATGTGTTTTGAAATAATATACATGTGGTAAAATAATAAAATCAATATGTCGTAATAACGACATAATTAGAATATCAAATAATTTTGTATGAGATATGTATATATTATGTGGTATAATGTTTGACATTATATATGATAGTATATTATGTGATATAATGTGATCCACAACATTATATTATATGAATTTGCTAAAACCTCAAAGTCCAAATTTTGTTGGATATTAATTCAAAATTTGGTAAAGTCAAAAATAGTGAAAAACAGTCTCATCGTTTGCCCACGTTTTTGCATATATCAATAAGAAATGTTTTATTGATTAAAGACTATATTTAATCCACCTTGGTCAAAAGTAGTTATTAGATGATGATGTGGAAAAATAAATAAGAGATCATGTGCAAAGTTGTTTTCACATGATATGGTTTAGTGGAGAGATAAATAAGAGATCATATGCAAAGTGATTTGCACATGATATGATTTGGTGGAGAAATTAACAATGGATCATGTGTAAGTGATTTGCACATGATGTGGGTTAGAAGAAATCTTACAAATATGTCTCTCCTCCCTTCCTTATTTACAGTAATGCAAAATTCTTCTCTCTTTAATTTCTAGTGGGTGGTTGGAGAGGTGGTTGGAGCGGTGGAGTTGACGACAAGTTGTGTGTGTGTTTTGTGTTTGCCTAGGGTTTTAGGTTTGGGTAGAGCAAAAAGAGAGTAACGGGTAAAGTGGGTTAACAGGTTGGATTAAACTTCCACCACAACCCGCCCCATTTAGTTTGACGGGTTAACGGGTCGTGGGTAGAGAAAAATATCACCGCAACCCACCCAGAGAGGGTTGGTGGGTCAAACCCGCCCCCACGAACATCCATAATTTCTAGTGTTATTCCCACGATTTTGCATTTTCATGATCATTTAGTGACATCATGAATGTTGTTGGACGTATTGTATGTAAGAATAAGAAAAGGAAATTGTCGACTATACGATGATGGCAGAATATCTTCCTACGTCATGTCTTTGCTTGCTTATGTGTCAGAAATGGAAGAAAAAAATTTGTTGAGGTCATCTCGTTAATGAAAATCTTATAGGGGAGAATATAAAAAAAACTGTGACACGAACGTTTGCCAACTTTATCATCGTTCTCTCTCACGTACGGGAAGAAGAAAGTAAATGTCTTTCTCACACGTGGAAGAGAGAATTCTTTGGATTTGGTTTTTGTTTGCAGTGGGACCTACTAACGAATAAAAGGAAAAAGAAGTTTATAGTCTATTTATCTTGTGAAATAAATCTTATAAATTCTTTAAAAAATCACCAAAATTTTTATCTTTTCAATATTTACAAATACACACCCATATTGTTATATAACATTTTGTAATTATAAATCCAGACTAGTCCCTAACAGTTTGAGCCAGTCTCGAGCTAATCTCAAACCCAGTCCTGTGTAAATCCCCAGTCTAGTCCCGTGCAATCCCTAGCCCAGTTCCGAGTCATCCCCAGTAGTCCCGAGCAATCAACTTTATTAATAATTAAAAATAATATATAAAGGTTAAATGAATATATATAAAGAATGAGAAATGAGTTTGAGGTAAGAGAAAATTTGATTTGACAAGAAGATATTTTTATTAAATGTGATCGAGAAGAATGGAGAAAATAAAATTATGACTAAATGTTATGAAGTGGAACGGAAAATTGGAATAATATTTTGATAAATGTTGTCATGCTTAGCTGTCCATGCCAAAGCAAAACAAGTATTTGACGTTCTTATTCTTAATTATATCGAAGTGTAAAAGCTTAAGATGTACTTTTGTTGAGTACCCAGATCGGAAAGCATTTCCTCATCAATTGAACGAAGAAGAAGTATTATTTTAACATTTAAAGTCGACGTCTAAGCAACCCTATTATCACCACCCACTTATCATTACAAATGAAAATTTTGATTTCTCTCCTCCATTCAATTTTAAGAAAAATATTTAAGTACCATTTCTCGGCCATCGATTTAGAAATCAATTGTATGGGGCTTTTCTTATACCACTCTTGAATCTTGATCAATGTAATCTTGAAAACGTACCTCCAGGATTGAATGTAAATATATTAGACTGAAGACTTTATTATTCAAGTCTTTAGCTAGATACATAATACATATGCCTAGTTATTTTTGGTATCTAGTTATAAAGAATTTGATCATTTTACGTTACATATTAATTATTTGTATATGTTCTAACTATAAACAAGCATGAATTCTAGAATCTTCATTTTTTTTACATAAACCAATGAAAATTTCATCTATAAATAAGCTCAAACTGTATTTACCCAAAGCAGACAAAATTAGGTATGTTTATTTTGTTTAGTTGATAAATCGATAATATTTAACTTCTTCTGCAGAGTTTGCTACATCTAGAATTTTCTTCTTTTATTTACTTTTCTTTATCTTCAGCAAACAAACATTAGAGGGGATTTTCTCTTTTTTATGTTTATTTTTCTTGAACTCCTTGTATTTTGTTGATCTTTCAGATAAAATTCCGAAACGATGACTGATTTTTAGTCATAATGAATATGCTAAACCACCAACCTTGTTTAGAAGTAAGAGCAATTTAATTGTAATAGTAAGGCTCTACAGGATGGTGATATGATATGTCCCATTTGAGAATTAATATCCAATGCATTATTGGATATGTCTTCTGCAAATTTTCTTGTCAGAGTGGATATGCCAAGATGGACAACTTCAAATTTAATCTTGCAAACTTCTTATCCTACAAATAAAATAAACCAAATTAAATTAAAAAAACAAGTTATTTGCACAAAACTCCTTAGCATACACGATACTTATAAGTATACCAATGATTCTAAGCTATGTCAAGATCATCCTCAAAATTTTACAAACTTCTCCCTCGTCGATTATGGGTTTTGCCTAAACTATTAATCTTTTGGGAAATGATGCCTTCATAAAAATGCTATTACTGTTCCTATTTGTAGCAATTTTATTTTCTTCCTTTGTATGGTTATAGATTTTTGTAACTTAATATAAGCAATATATTATTGTGAAGAGAAAAAATAGGCAAACTTTACAGGTAAGTATTATAATTACTAACAAAAATCATACCTAAAAATAGCTCTTTATTTGCATTACGTTACTCGATAAGTATAAAATCATTTTTGGGTGGTCATAACTCTATTTGTATGCAATGCGACATTTACGTGTTACATGTACAATTCCAATGGATGAACATTTGTGTTGCAATCATTCTTGAATTGCAAATAGTCTAAACTCGAAAAGCTTGTTGTTATAAGTATCAGATATTGTCAACTTGTGCAATCATTCTTGATTAATAAACATATTGAAGAGTCAATAACCTTGGATATTCACGACGTATCGACTAATAACAAGAAAGAAAAAAAGTTGATATATTTAATTTTACTAGCTGATCGTTCCACTTATTTAAGACCAAAACCAACGGACTTATCCATAATAACAAACTTCTCAAAAGCATCCATTGAAATTAAAACCTCGAACTCTTACCTAATCCCCAACAAACCCAAGAACTTATTTGCAAATAACCCACCTAAATCCAAGAACTGAATGAAGTACGATCCCACGCGGCAAACCCGCAACACTTCCAAACTAAACTCTTCTTTCTCTCTCTCTCTCACACATCAATCTCTCTCTCTCTCTCTCATCAAAATCTCTCTCTCTCTATTTAGATTTTAGAGCACATAATCCCAAAATCACAAATAGAATCATCAAGAGTTAACATTAACGTCCACCATTCAAATCACCAACCGTTAATTACAAGCCTCTCATTTCCCAACCTTTAATAACCCAACTTCTTTTTCTTCTTCCACCTCCGATCCTTCCAGAGCCCAAACCCTAAAATGGGTCGGACCTCGTCCGAGCTCCGACCCATCACAATCCTCCAAACCCCTTCCCCTCCACCTCTCCTCCGCCACCAATCCTTCGAGAAGGCCCCCGACTGCTCCGAAGTGGCCGGAGGCCTTGCGGCCGGTTGCGCCGCCGTATGTTGTTGTTGCCCATGCGGAATTTTAAGTTTTCTCGTCCTCGCAATTGTCAAATTGCCCGCCGGTCTTTGTCGGAAGGCCTTGAAAAGGAGGAGGATGAGAAAGAAGAAGAATAAGAAGAAAGGAGAAGTGTCAGTGTCAAAGAGCGAGGAGATGGAGGAATGGATGATGGTTTGGCCCGATAAGACGTCGCCTTCCGAGGAGGTGCTAATTATGGAGAAGGAGATGTGGGAGGTCTTCCGTGGCACTGGGTTCTGGCGGAGTCCGTCCGTCAGAGATCTTTAAGAAAATGATGTCTAATCACTAACGCATGTGCATGCGAGCAATAACGACGGTTACATCACTACGGCTTTTCGCATTTCTTGATCTTATATATTAATGTTGATTGGATGATTCCTAGGGTTTGGTTGCTTTTGGTGGAATATAACAAAGTTTTTCCATTAATTTTTTAATTAAGATCTTATAATTGTTTTGCTTTGCTTTGCTTATACGTGTGTAACGATCTTAATTAATCAATCATCAAGTGTAAACAAAGGAGGTAATGGTTTGGGTTCGATGGCGTGGGCTTATATTTGTTAATGTTTGCACCAAAGTTTGATGCTTTCCTTTGGAGTGTGTGTTTGGGCATTAAGATGATGGCAGTGATATAGTAAAATAATAATAGTGTGAACATATATACAAATGAAGGTGAAGTGTATTGATTGAT
This sequence comes from Triglochin maritima, assembly GCA_963682175.1. Lineage (NCBI taxonomy): Eukaryota > Viridiplantae > Streptophyta > Magnoliopsida > Alismatales > Juncaginaceae > Triglochin > Triglochin maritima. The sequence goes on from OY821789.1 coordinate 32,376,949, forward strand.
TTTGTTTTGATACGATCACTACAAACAAAAAGATGATCTTAAATTCCTCTTCTTTGTTGGTATATACGATCTTGTTCGACGCATGTGTTTGTGAATTTGATTCTTACGTCATTAGAAGTCTTGGATACGAGTCATTATATGCCTTCTTTATTCTTTCAGGCTGGTCTTAGAATTTTTATTCTCAGATGCTTTGTATAAGTGGTATATACTGTTCTTGCATGATGCAAGCATTACTGGTTTGGTTAATCTTCTTAGTTGTTGTTAGAGATTATGCGCGTAGGTGGATATTAATCGTATTATGTTTGTATTAATTGTGTATTAGTCATTCTAATTAAGTATGCAACTAATGTGGTTGGAAGTTGAAACATGAAATAGTGGTGAAGCCCAACCGTTTTCATACTGTTGAAAGTCATTATGGAAACGTTGATATTAAGACATCCAAATCTGATGTACAAGAAAAATGTATTAATGCGGAATTATGAATTGTAAATAGTTCATTTTTGAAAAAAAAACGTCCAAAGTTTATCTTTTACGGGGGAATAATTAAGAAAAGGATAACACAAATTACCACTGGAAGTTAAATAAAAATAAATAGTATGGAAATTTTGTAAGAGAAAGGGACATAGAATTATAGCTTGGGGTGGCATATACAAATTTATGCTCAAGATTATTAAGGATTACCAAAGTACGACCAGGATCACAGTCAGTGGAAATAGGTGGCTTTGTTGGATTTAATTACCAAGACAGATAAATTTAAACCGCAACATGTTTTTTTTCAAGAACTAATTAAAAATAAATATCTCTTTCTTTCATGCACCTACTTCCATTTATTGTAAACGTTGAAACTTGAAAGGACACCATAACTTGGAGGCCCAAATTACAAGGAATCAAAGTAATCAAGCAAAACAATAAATTGAAAATTCAAATTAGAAGTTTGAGCTGTAATTAAATACTATATCTACTTTTCCCCTCAAATTCTATTTCTCCTGCACTGAAATCCGGATCCAATTGCATGGGATGGAAGCGGAGGGAAGTGTATGACTTCATAGTGATTTCCATTCATTTTAAAGTCGAAAATTAATTTCACTTACAAGAATTTAAGTGGTCAAAGAATTGGTTGGTACTGCAATTCAAGTGCCAATGTTGTAGGTTTTAGCGGTATACCAATCGTTTAGAAGTCATCTAGAAAATAAAGTTTCTTACCTCTTTAAAATTATACTTACCGGCTACTAGTCGCATATTCTTAGTATGATTGGTAGATAAGAAAACCGTAAGAAATTGATGAATTGGATTTCTAAAATGATTGTTAAACTGTAATGTCCCTGATCTGTACTCGGAACACAGCAATAATCATAACACTAAAAAGAAACGAAAAAGAAACATTAACTGAAATAACCAACTCGAGGTCTCAATTAAAATTTATAATAAATTCAAAATCAACGTACAATGCGGAAGGAAAATACAAGAACTCTGAATCCTATTACACAACTACTGAGAGGAGTAGGAAAAATACATGACACTGAGCTCAACAGATCCAGTCCACGCGTCCCAAGCCCAAGTCGCCTCCACTCACTTACCGCGTCTCACCTGCACACGAATAGGCACGCTTGAGTCTCAAATCAAGACCCAGTACATCACCCCAACATGACACCGAACAAGGTCTAGCCGTCCCTGACGGCTCACACTGGTCTCGTGTTCCAAGACGGTCATGCGCCCAGTGAGGGCGAGCGTGCACCTCAACCCCCACCGCCCATCCAACCCACAAGGCAACACTCGACCCGCTCTCACGGCAGAACTGTCACACGTCCCAAGGCGAGCACGCGCCAGCTAGGTCGAACGTGCACCCTCGACAAGACCGCGCATCCGGCCCACAAGGCAATGCCCTACTCCAACCACGCGCCCGAGCCCCTGAGCAACGCTCCCAAACGGCCACCCGTCACAACGCTGGTGAGCTGACCAGTTCCGCATCCGACTTTGGAAGTCGACCACACGCCCGAGCCCGTGAGCAACGCTCCCTAACGGTCACTCACCACAACGTGGGTGGACCTTTCTGAACCGCAACAACACATGGAGAAAACCGACTCCGGGAATCCAAACAAAACGCCTGAGCCCGCGAGCCTAACTCCAACGGTCACTCGTAACAACGCTGGTAAACCATCCTGGACCGCCCCAACAAAGGAACATCCTAACATCTAGTCATACGTGCCTCACGCGTCATCCCCACTACACGACCACACGCCCGAGTCCGTGAGCAATGCTCCAACGACCACTCATAATAACGTGGTGAACCATCGGTTCCACGAACCACTCGCACATTACCTAAAACAAGGGTAAACGCAATTTACCCCAAAATTATGGGTCACACGACCCCAATATAACATAACATAAATCCCGTTAAAGCATCCACATTTTATAGAGCAATAAACATAAACCCAGGGAAAACTCGTAATTTACCCTACTAATGAAGTTACCACAAATATCTAAAGGTACAGGGCAAAGAGTAATTCTCCCTAAATTAATTCATTTCATACAATTCAACAAAGTCCAAGATTAATCCAGTAAATATTCTAATTATTAGATAATTAACCAATTACAATTTATTCTAGGGTTTTCAAGGTAATTAATCCAGTTATTCGAGTTTAATCAAATACTATTATATCACGGGATTTATTAAGCAATTAGCCCAAATTAACTTATTCAACCAAATACCCAACAACTCCAAGGTTTCTCATGCACAAATATCCAATTAACTTATTGATTAATCAAATAGCTTAAACTCTAGGTATAGTATGAAATTATCCAACCATTAAACATAAACCAAATACAACTAAAATCCAAGGGTACAATGCAAAATACCCAATTACTTTATATCTTATGTTCTTCTTTAAGACTTTAATAGTGTTCAATTACTTTATATTCCTTATAACAAACATTAACGACTAATTCAAGTGATCCCAATTTCTAGTGCTATTGGATCAAGTCTTGTCTTAATTAACGTGTGTTGACAATCTTAATCGTGTAGTGTCATAATCGCCAGCTAACTCTAAGATGGAGTCATATTACACTCTTAAACCATTTCAGTGCAAAATAAAAAACAAGGATAACATGAGTTTTCTGAATTCAAAACTACTTTAACAGGAAAATGGGAAATGGATTATGAACCACAACTTTTGGTTAACAATTAGCATGGAAATCTCAAAGAAGACAAAAAATAATTAAGGAAGGAATCCAATAATGGAAAAAGCCCTAATGGGCCCTACAAGGGAGACGACTATTGGGCCTTTTAAAGAATAATCCGTCATTCAAAATGGGGCATCACTTTTTCTTTTCCCCCTTTTCTTTACTCCACTCAAATAAAGAATCTCTTTTGCATCCATAACCTTCAATTTATTTGTATAGGTCAAGCCCAACAAACTTCACTTTTTGTACCTTCCAATTATTTGGAAGAGATCATTTGATTTTAACAAGAATATCTTTTTTAATAATGTAATTAAAGTTATTTCTCAACAAAAGATTTTGTGTTATTTCTTTCAAAAGAGCTATAGATTAAGTCATGTCTAGTTGTTTCTACTTGTTCTTCTAAAATGTTAGAGTCATGACACATTTTGAAGTAAAAATGAGAATTTCACAATCCCTTAAGTGATTAAATTTCATACGTAGAGGAGTATTTTATTTTTCTAAATATAACACAAGACATTTGTGCTCTACTAAGGAGTATCAAAGAAGGTTCAAAATCTCATTCATGTCCAAAGTGATGACCCATCCCATTACTTTGAAATAACCATCATATCACCGTTTCCAATCTCACTAAATGATTTTTAAAAAAAATTATTTATGAGACTATGATTTTTTTCTCATCTACATCATCAGTCAACATGATAATATTAACACAATGGACAATTCCCTCCGTCTGTATTAATTATAGGATCACATATACATTCCAAATCGGGAAGTCAATCCATTTTAGAGGAGTTACCATAAATAACCAAAAAGCGAAGGGTGTACATGAAGAAACCCCACAGAACAATAATCCAAATCCCAAAACAGAGAGAGGAAGAAAAAGAAGCAAAAAAACGCGATTTTCCTTTTTCCTCCTCTCTTCTCCACCCCATCCTAGGGTTTCCTCCTCCCATTCCCTCCTTCTCCTGTCTCCGATCGCGCTCGGTCTCTTCGCTGTCGTTCGTGGCTACGAATTCGACGTCGGTACGTTGTTTTTGGGTCCTTTTTGGGCTTTTTTTGGGAATGGATTGGTTTGGTGGTGGAATCGGGTGGATCGGTCATTTTGGGGCGATTTGGGTCGGGTTTTCGTTGAAAGGTGGGATCTTTCTGAGTTTGGCGTTGTGGGTCGTGGAGGGTTTGGTGGGATTTGGTCGAAAGGTATCGCCTTTGTTTGGCTTTTGGTGGGATTTGGTCGAAAGGTGTGGTTTTGATTGGTTTTTTATGGTTTTTTGTTGGAATTCGTCGTTTTTATGGTGTCTTGTTGTCTGTGTTTTGGTGTTTTTATTGTGATTTTTTGGTTTGTTGGGAGAGTTTCAGCTAGGGTTATTATTTGATTTTGTTGGGTATTTGCTATTTATGTGGAGATAGGTGTTGGTTGGAGTTTTTGTGTTGAGGTCTATCTGGAAAACCTGAGATTGTTTTTTTATTTTTATTATTTTCATAGATAAGGTTGTGGTTGGTGTTTGATTTGTTTTTGTGGTTGTGAAATTTAATGGAAGCCTAAGATTTTAATGTTGCTTGTTTGATTTGTTTGTTGTGTTTGGGAGAATTTACTTTTGAAGACTGACTTCACAGTAGAATCTTATTTGTTGTTTCCCTTCAGAATAATGAATTTTCATCAGTTACTGGTATTTTGGTTTGGATTTCTAAATCTAATTTATGTGCGTTTTTATGAATAGGATTTGAAAAATGGCTGAGAACGTTAAGACGGAGGGGCACCTCTCATCAGCGGCTGCATTTGTGGAAGGAGGGATACAAGATGCCTGCGATGACTCGTGCAGCATCTGCCTTGAAAATTTTAGCTCCAGCGACCCTTCCACTGTATGCATCGTGCTGATTTTTTCCGTTTGTTTTTTAATTTCTTTAGGCATTGGATTTGGGAGAATGGTTAGTGGTTCTAAAAATTGTTTCTTGTTTGCAGTTGACGGTCTGTAAGCATGAGTTTCATCTTCAGTGTATACTTGAATGGTACGCCACTACATCCTGGTCATTTGTAATGCGTGATGTTCTTATTCTTAGGTTTTCACGATAAGTGACGTAATCATCCTAGGGGAGAGCATTAAACATCTCGTTTACATGAGTATTGGTGGTAAGTGATTCGATACACCAAAATATGGGGAATGGATCATTAAGATACCTTGGCCAAGTCAATTTACACTATAGTCAACAAGGATCATTAAATAGCACAACAAAGTAGGTATATATCGTATGGAAACCTATTTTATAATATGTAAGCATAATTCAAGATGATAGAGGATATTAATGCAATATTAGTTGGTCTGAAGTAATACATTTATTAGCCAGTAAAATGTCAGGAACATAGGCAACAGCTGTAAGTCTGTAACGATGAAATAACACGTTTTGTTGAACATATCACAACCTTAGATTCCACCTTCAGGACTATTGGTGGAAATATATCATCTAACAGGGTTCTGTGCCTTTGGTCAATCCTAAATTGAATCTTCCCATTATTTGGTTAATGCACCTGGTTCCCAAAGTTGGTGATTAATTTTATGTTATGTCTGTTGTCCTTGAAGCTGTTTGAAGTGACCAAACAAAAAACCGACTATATCTTCCATTTAAGCTAATTTGCATATTTCACTCCAAGCACATTGGGATGGAACTTGGAAGAATACATAGAAATCTATTTGGTTTTCACATTTTTATTTTCTTTCTGTAAGTTCATCTGTTAAGTTCAGAAATTGTTATCTTTTTTAAGACTTTCTCAAGCTTATGTTTTTTTTTTGAATTGGCCTTTAGGTGCCAAAGAAGTTCCCAGTGCCCCATGTGTTGGCAGGCAATTAGCTTGAAGGATCCTATCAGGTTTGTTGAGCTTTCCCAAATCTGCAAACTTATATATCTGATAGTGTAACTGTACATGAATATTTGAAGTGCACCTCCTTTTTCAGCCAAGAACTACTTGAAGCCGTTGAAAAGGAGAGAACTATAAGGCTTCGTCCAGCACGAAACACTGCCATATTTCATCATCCGACTCTTGGAGATTTCGAACTACAACATGTAAGCATTTTTTAGGGTGGTCACATAGGAAACAAAATATATAACATTCTTATTTAGAAAAGAAATTAATGCATGGCATTTTTGCAGTTGCCTGTTGATGCAAGTGAGGCTGAGCTGGAAGAGAGAATTCTCCAGCACTTGGCGGCTGCTGCTGCCATGGGAAGAGCACATGTGGCTAGACGAGATGGCCACCACAGGAGGTCAAGAGGCCATGGTCGTCCACAATATGTGTTGTTTCCAGCGAACACCCCACATGTTGGTTCTGTTCCCACATCTTCTGTTCAGACAGGAGGAGATACCGATCCAGCCCCTGCTATAATCGCAGCTAATCCCTCTAGTTCCCTCACTTCTGCACAAGAGACCCAAAGTCTGTACACAACCTCTCGTGTTCTTAATTTGCCAACTGAAGCAAATAGTTTAACAGATAGAAACGGGCTCTCGGATGATAGGTACTCACGTGAAGTTTATGCTTATGGTTGCGTATCTTTCTCTCGTTTGAATTCGTTACCTGGTGTATTTGACGTTTACTGTCTCTTCCCAATGTTTTGTTTGTTGTAGGTATCTTTCTGGTCAATCGAGTCCAGTTTGCCAAGACAAAGCAGGGCCGTCAGATCTCCAGTCATTATCGGACTCCTTCAAAACTCGTTTTAATTCTGTTTCAATGAGGTCTACTATTTGTATACCTTTGTTATCCATCTCTTTTTGTACTGAAAAAATGCATTACTAAGTAATTTTGGCATGTTATTACTAAATTTCAGATACAAGGAGTCTATTGCTAAGAGTACTAGAGGGTGGAGGGAAAGACTGTTTTCGCGTAATCAGTCTGTGGTTGATATCGGTTCGGAGGTTAGGAGAGAGATGAATGCTGGAATTGCAACTGTTTCACGCATAATGGAACGCCTTGACACAAGAGAAAGCAACAGTGGTGGTTCGGCCTCTGGTTCACATTGTCCTGTTCATCCGGTTACAATTCCAAGAGCTGAAGAAACTTCAAATGCTTGCCAAGGTTCGTCAGTATCAAATGCTGCAGCTTCAGGATCAAACTGAAGAGCTCTACTTGAGCCTGAATGTTGCAGGACATCCTTAAAGGTATTCTATGGTTTTGTTCCTAACTGGCTGTATGTTTTATTATTGTGAAATTGCAAACTTTAATTTTCAAATTAAGTGTCAACCAGGGACAGCCTCCCTGTCATCGTAGGGTTAAGGCTGTGTGCATCGGACCCTCTTTCCCTGCCTACTGCATGAGCCTATTTTAGAGTAACACTTACATTAATGTATTAGTATTTTGTTTCTTTTGACTTTATCCACCATGAATACTTTCTCCTTTAGATGTTCTGAAATTTCATAGGTGGTTCTATGGTTGGTTAATCCATCAAGTTGTCCTAAATTTATGAAACATCGTAGGGGGTTTGTAGTTTTTCTATTTTGAAGTTGTTTGTTATAATTTTGTTAGCGTGATGTATTCCTGATTTTGAATTATGAAATCATATCATTATCGCTATAAAGAACTTTTCCAATTGTTGAAGAAATATTTGCTGTTAAAGGTCTTCACTCACCATGAACATGTTTGGTATCTTCTGTTTACGACATGGTATATATATCACAAAGTGACCATTGCATTATGAGGCCCATTAATGTCCTCCTAGGGATTTATTAGTTGATTGTTTTGAGCTATTTTTTACACAAGTCATGGAAGCACAGGGTGCTCAATTCTTGGGCTTTTGCAGACATTTGTACTTTTTCTCATCTGCATTCCTTTTTCTAGCATGAACAGCTCATGTGAGAACTTATGATTGAGCCTCAAGGCACTCTTTGCTTCTCTTCTTGAGGCATGGGATTCTTTGTCATCACTACAAGTCTTTGCTTTTACCTTTAACCTATTGCATGCGAGCGAGAAATTGGGCCCATGCTATAACCGTTGGGACATCTTGCTTTCTTAAAGACAAGTTTCAATCTTTTTCTCGCAACTGCTTTGCAATTTCAACTTGCCAAACCTTTCAGTTTGACATAAACCATTCATAGTGTCGGAAGCATTTATGTTTGTCTATGTTAGTGTTCAATTCGATGGTCACAAGGTTCAAATTTTTTAACTGAGTCATTGCAAATGCAATTTGATTGTTGCGTAGATCTTTTACTATCGTGTGTTTCACGTTGGATTGCTACTTTACTAATTGACATTCAAATGTGTAGGTTCGCAATGTCGATGGATAAGTGAAGGCCCGACTGTGTTTTTCTTCCGCACCGGCTACGGACTTTTACGTACTATTAGACAAACAGCTCACCGGAGAAAAGAGAACAAAAAATCGAGGAAAAAGAAGAGTTAAAAACTTTAGGAAACCTGGAAACTCTCATTCCATTATGAGAAACCTTATGATATACCAGTTGTAAATTTGTTGATAAAATTCAATTTACATCGAATAATTCTTCCATATGATCTTTGTGTTCTTGAATACCAGATTTGTTTGGCTTTTAAAGTGTTTGTAGGGAGTGGACCATATCTCTGCTGATCTGGTCGTGTAATCTTTGACACAAAGTCCGCAGATCTGATTGGACACCGACACCATTAAAACTTGAATTTAATCTCTAATGTCTATGACTACTTGTGCATATTTGATGCTATGAGTGGATTTAGAAAAGTTGGCTATAGTAGTTTTCTATTTTCGGAGCATTTTATTTTTTTAACTAAATTTCAATGTGCAATTTAAGCTGGTTCTTGTTTGTATAGGTTTTTTAGGGAGATAAATCCTCTTGTACAAATTGTAGCATCATGGAGAGTTGATTTCTCTCGTAATTTATCAATTCTTCCAAAAAATTCTTAAAATGTAATAAAGCGGTTTACAGTTTACAAAATTATATTTACTTTGGTAATAGGGGGCTATAACTTTTATTGCGCTTCTCTTTTTACTTGTAAGGGAAGAGACAAGATTTTTCTCTCTTTGCTCCATTTTTTCTATCCACACCACACTTAAAAGGATTAACCAACTGAGTTAGTTGGTGAAATAATGTTTTCGAAACTTGGTAGGTGGAAGGGAACTTTATTTTGTCTTATACACTAAAAAAACATATGGCCTACAGTAAGCTTAAATATGTTTGTTGCTGTGAGATTTAATGGAAAGAGTTGGAAAGTAAATGGGGATTGTGTTGCTTTGGGATGGGATTCATAACCAAACTTCTTGGAAAGGGTATGTATTGGTTGAATATTCTATAAATAGTTATTGTAGTTGTAGATAACTCTGTATTTTTTTAATTGATATAATACATTGCAATTAAACATATATTTATTCTCTCACTAAGATTTGAACCGGTAAGCTCAAAATATATTTCACTTAGAGACCACCACTTGAGCTACGTTACTTGTGCATTGTAGGTAGGTTTGTTAATACAACAAAACATATTGTGCATTAATGGTGAAGTTATTTCTTGTTCATGTCTCTTTTTGTGTCAAAAAAGTTGTATTCGGTTGTGGTAAGGTTATCTATGTTTACAGTGTGAAAGTTATATTTTTTGTTGAGGTGTTTAAGCGCATAAAAATCTTATTTACTTTCTCTAGAAATAGATGGATGAGGTTTAAAAGGTGAAATTTCAAGGTTCAAATTTCAAATCATGTATTTCTTGGCATATACTCCCAGATAATGCAACTATGTAATGTAAGCATATTAAGATGTAACGCACCAACCGAAACGAGAGGAGAAATCATTTTCAAAGATAATGGATGAGATTGTTTTTGGGTGTTTTGCTTCAAAGTGAAGTGGTGTGGTAATAAAAGGGAATCTGGCGTGAAGTCAACTTTTCCACCTTCAACCAATATCACTACTTCACCTGTAAAAACAGATTAGTAATTAACAACGTTTTTAAAATAGTTAATAACTTTGAAAATCGTATTTAAACTTACTTAATGTTTCTCATTCGAATAGGTTTTGGGTTTTACTTAAAGTTTGTATGATTTTGAGATGGATTGGTCGACCTAAGGTCACTAATCTATATCATACAAACATCCAAGTAAAAAAAGAAAAGTCGATTATACTATAAATTTAATGTTTTGTTTGAATAACAACTTAAGAAGAAAACAAATGTAAAAAAAATAGAGGATTGAATTTTCCCCTTATTTGCATAACAACTTAACAAATACTGCAACATGAAAACACCACAGTTAACCGATTGCAATGTGCTACTAAAAATCATAGTGTTGTAAAACATCACTTTCTCATTGAACCAACACTTTAAGTGCTGAATGAAAATGAACCAAGAAGGAATTAAGTGCTACTAAAAATCATAGTGTTGTAAAACATCAATGTGCAATCAAATTAAGTAATGTTTGCTGGAATGTAGCTGTCAAATATACACGTACAAATTAAAATATTCATCTCAATGACACCATCATAACACCAACCCTAAAATCATAACACAATCATTCACTACTCAATCCTTCCACACCAAGAATATATAAACATAATATTATTCTACTCTTTAACAAACTATGAATGTGGAAAATAAGAAAAACAATTAAAACACTACACCGACACTAAGGAACAAAACAAAGAAACCAATACAAGGAAGCAAAGGAGATGTCAGCTTACACCAACAACCAAATCTATTCTTTATTATTTTTTTCTTCTTGATGATACATAATAAACATTAATATGCCTCCTTTATTTGCTTCCAACACACTGGTTTGGTTTTCAATCCATGGATGCTAACAAACTAACCATTGCATATATTTCCAAGGTTGGAGAGAAGTCATCTTCTTGGAAACAATCCAACTAATCTCTTATCTCATCATCATTATTGTTCATGTATTTATTTGGCATAATGCAACATGTGTTCTCTTGAAGTCTTATACTATAGCATGAATATTTTGGTGGGAACTAAATTAATTTAGTCAACAATGGGTGGGAAATAAATTAATATATATGTATAGAGAATGACATACTTGACTCCCAACTATTACTGTTAAATTCTTTCAGAATTTTGTATAATAAATAAAGTAAAGTAAAACAAAAGAAAGTGGACATGAAACACAAAAGTCAAGGATCCAACGCAAGCATGTATACTGCCACATTGGCAGGACAGGATAGGAGATGACCATTTCACCCCTCGCCATTTTCCACTGCCATCCAGCTCATTCCAGGGTCAAATTCGTCATTGTCTGATATGTAAGTGTAACCCCAAAGATTAAAAAAAAAGCACACTTTTGCAAATATGCCATTGATTACGATATATATAATTATGAAATTGTTATAGGATTTCGTGTCCATACTTACTTGTATATTTTAAAATTTTAATATAAACATACATGATCGATTTCATATTTTCATTGATTTTATGTACATGTATATGTTTATTCTAATATCATGCATTCCTAAACATATTAAAATAAACAAAAAAGAGAGAATCATACCCAAAGGTTCTCTAAAACCTTTCAGAAGATCCGGTGTTCCGTTGCTCGTCAAATTGTCCGTCGATTCGTCTCCAAGTGTTCATCAAACTCTAAACAAGATTAGAGAGAAATGAGTTAGTCAATCAATATCTAATTAAGCTTAGAATCTAGCTAATTACCCATCTAAAAGCTCCTGAGATTTCAATCTCCAAAACTTAAAAATATTAAGAGAATTTTTGTGGTGATTAAGTGAGAGAGAATTTTGCATTAATTCTTATGAAACAAGTAGGGTGAGAGGACTTATTTATAGCCTCCCAGATCACTCACATCAAGAATTATTCTCTAGTCATTATCTATTGTTTTTTCTCTCCTAAAATTAATCATAATTTGCCACATAAGCCTCCTAAAAAACGTTTGATCAAATCTGGAATTAATCCAACCAATGATCTAATTATTCTCTTAATAATTCAGGCAAAAATCGTGTTGTTCGGTTCACCGAGATTTTCACTCGGTCGACCGAACCATTCGGTTTTACGCAAGTTCGAATGACCTTGAGCTAGACGGTCGACCGAATATTCATGAGAAAAATTCTCTGGAAAAGTTTGGACGATCAACGTCTTGTTCCGGTCGACCGTTAACTCACCAAAATTTCTCCTGGTAAATCTCATCGGACGACCGTGTCACTTTCGGTCTACCAAAATATCCCAAAGAAATCTCCTGGATATTTTCGTTCGGTTGACCGTTTACGCCCGGTTGATCGAACTCAATTGTCCAAGCACTCAAGACAATTTCGGTCAACCAATAGTGTTATCCGATCTTCGTTCGGTTGACCGTTCCTAAGAAACCTCGGTCGACCAAACCCAAAATGGTGGACTGTTTTAACCCCGATTTTGTCTTTATCAAATTTTGGATTATATACAACAAAATTTAAGCTCTTGGGTTTTTTTAGTAAATTCATATCTTATGTAATATATTATCTTATGTAATGTCTAATTATTACATCCCATAATATATACATCTTATACGAATTTATCCATGATTTTAATTATGTCAATTCTCATGACATATTTATTTTATTGTTTCACCACATGTGTCATTTTTCACATGAAATCCGACACATCATATGAACACAAAATCAAGCTTCATGTTTCCTAGTTTTGTGGTATGACCTATAAGAGGATCTAAGCTAAATTGGTAGCGATATTAAACACTTAATATCTCAAACTATAAACGGTATTTATCTACATATTATAGTTACCCAATTAGCATAGATGTCATGTTCCACTCGAACTAAACACGATCCATTTAGTGATGTGAGGGCACCACTTGTGTCCGTCCCTTGCCTCATGATATTAAGAATATTTATACAACGTAAAAATGTGTCACCTTTGTATTATATTCATTTCTTGATCTATTTAAGCTAATTATAACTATGTAACTTAACTCAAGTTACATTATGCACATTATAATTTTGCTTTATCAAGGGCCACTAATATCATCACTCAATTAAGATGGGCAATGACAATCTTTTGACTAACTATCTTTTCTAGCACAAGTCATGTTCAACCAACTATTGTCTTTATCACTATACTCATTGATAGCTTTTGACAATAATCAAATCAAGTACTTCTTGAGTGAAAAGATATGTCTCATATCTTAGGATCCAAGACACAGTAAAACATTAATGACACGAAACAAAATTCCATAATGTTTTACTTGTTAGGTTTCTTAAATATATAAAATTAACTATTTTTCTCTTTTATATACTCGTGTCGTCAATTATTTGTTGATGTACAACAATTGAATGACCAACACGACAATCTTATCTCGGTAATTAATGTTCCATGTTAATTACTATGATTGTGAATAACTTTTGATTTATGTAAACCAACTTCTTTTAGAACTCTACTGTTAATGAACAAACGTTTCTTCCTCAACACTTCCAAAAGACGAATATAATAATGAAGGAACAAAATGTTTGCACATTTAAGTCATAATAATTGACATATAAAAGTAAAAAATTTAGAACACATTTCTTTCAATTGTTTTATATATACCTTCCCAACTTCTAAAGACACTACTCTCTCTCTCTTTAAATCACAAGCTTTTATTTTGATCATAACAAGCATTTTACCTTTTGATATTCAAATATATTAGTCCTAGTTTCGTTACAAAGTTGAATAATCATGTGTTATATAAAATAATTGTAGAAACTTCTATTCACTGTTGGAAACAATCCAACTGATCTCATCATCATTATTGTTCATGTATGTATTCGGCATAAGATCATCTGTAACCATGACCTTCACAACATGATCATCAACTTTCTTTCTCTTACATATCAACTTTTTTCTCTCATCCACATCAGTTTTTTCTCTCTCCAACTCATTTCTTTCTCTTTCCTACACTATTTACCTTTTAATCACAACTCATCTCTCATCCACATCATTTCGAATCGATCTTGGAAAAAGTTCTAAACATTTTTAAAATTCAAAAAAAATAGAAAATGTATTTTAAAAAAATCTACTTTTAAAAAAAACTTTAAAAAACATGTTGAGCATGGGCGACGGAATCATCGGGGTCGTCCCAAGCGGGACGACCCCGTTATTGGTGGTCTAATGCAACATGTTTCTCTTGAAGTCTTATACTATATCATGAATATTTTTGGTGGGAAATAAATTAATTTAGTCAACAATGGGTGGGAGAATATCTAGATGAACATGTTCCAAAATGATTTGTAGCAGTAGATGATGGCTTTATTTATTATTAAAGCACATGTATTTATGGGTTTTTTGGTAGATTTTGTGATTTGAACTTTGAAGCAAGTAATTAGTCGTCGGTGGAGAACCTGGACCACCTCTACATTATTTGTGTTTAATTGCAACTAGATATATATATATAGAGAGAGAATGACATACTTGACTCCCAACTATTACTGTTAAATTCTCTCAGATATTCGAATCTATGTATATATAGTTTTCTTTTCATGGCTGTTTGCACTCAGTTACAAATGCTCTTGTGCGAAAACAACATTTTATTTCTTGCTTATATATTAGCTGGCTATAACCTTTTAACAAGAATTCATTACTCTGATTGACTCTTCTCATTTTCAGATAATACATTTTTAAATGAAATTGCTAAACAATCTTTTTCACCCTTGGTTTTAAATTATATTTTCTCATAAAGGACAGTTGTTGGTAAGAGAAACAAGTAAAATGAGATTTTCTGACTACACTTACACTTGGATTAACTTAAATGTACCTTAATTTAATTAATTAATTAATTAATTATATAATAAATAAAGTAAAGTAAAGTAAAACAAAAGAAAGTGGACATGAAACACAAAAGTCAAGGATCCAACGCATGCATGTATACTGCCACATTGGCAGGACAGGATAGGAGATGACCATTTCACCCCTCGCCATTTTCCACTGCCATCCAGCTCATTCCAGGGTCAAATTCGTCATTGTCTGATATGTAAAGTGTAACCCCAAAGATTAAAAAAAAGAGCACACTTTTGCAAATTTGACCTTGATTATAATATATATAGTTATGAAATTGTTTCATATATACCTTCCCAACTCTTAAAGACACTACTCTCTCTCTTTAAATCACAAACTTTTAATTTGATCATAACAAATATTTTACCTTTTCATATTCAAATATATTAATCATAGTTTCGTTACAAAGTTGAATAATCATGTGTTATATAAAAAATCATTGTAGAAACTTCTATTCATTATCGCATGGCCATGAAACTCCAAAAGCTTTTTGACAGAGCATAACGTAAAGTACACGAAGAATGCACCAAAACATTTTGATAGTTATTACAAATTAAATATCAATTATATTGTTATAATAATCACAAATTCCATCCCTCATAGGTCATTAGAACCCCCAAGGGTGTGTTTATAATTAGTTTATCAGACAAGGTTCCATATGCAAGTTTTGCCCAAACTTAAAAAGATTCAAAAGGTACGACCCAAGCCAATCGTGTACTCTTCCAACTCCCCAGTAAAAAAATAAAAAAGAATATATATAAAAAAAGCTTCAAAAGCAACAACACAACACAACTGCCCACTAGATTATAGACAGATTCCACTAGTTTACATTCCCCATAGTATAATATTCTCTCTTTTTTTATGAAAAAAGGAGAAGTATATAATCTCATTTTTCACCACCCTGTGTAATCAATTCATATAGTTAGTCATGGTGTTTATTGATCCATAATATTTACCCGGTAAATTGTCATGATTATGCTGAAATTACTATTAAAGGTAGGAACAATTTTTCGTAGCACTTTCTGAATTTTCTAGTTAGACAACGTTATGTGTAGGTATAGGAGTCAAGATTTGTTCCATTAACACACTTTAAGTAAGAAGTCGCTAAAAAGTTTATTTTTGACGGCAAAGTGTTTCAAAAAAATCAAGAAGTCAAATTTTCAAGTTGCTAAGAATGCATATGGTAAAAACATACTATGGTGTTTTAAAATCCAAAATGCATAGTCAACCCACCCTAAACTCGCTTTCCTAACCAACCCCCAACTATTTTTTAAGACCCGGAATTTTCCAGCATTGGCTCACATCTTGGGAAAATTGGGTTGTGAATCTAAATTAAGGTTGACCCCCATCATCGAATTCATTGGAACTCCAACCGACCCAAGTATTGATACAACACTAATGTGCATCACAACTGGTCCACCAAGTAATTAACAAAGTGAGCATGTGATGCATGTTTATCCCATCCTTGTGACAAGCTTCGTTTATGCGAGTTATAATTATGTTATCCACCAAGTAATTAAAATTAAGCCACCACTTATCCAAAAAATGAAGTATTACCAGTTTCTGTCACTAGTCAAACACGGGTTGAAAACATTAAAATCCCCCACTTCCAATTTTCTTATCCATAGACCATAGGTGATCTGAACCCATATATGCCAATCAAATACAAATATAGATACAATTATTTTTCCATATGCAACTGAGATTCTCCAATTTACCTTCGAGTTGAAACATCTGGTGAGGTGAGGGAGAGTTTTCGGAGTCTACAACACTAAATTATGCTACTCATATCTCTTAACCTCATTTTTACATTATATACACAAAATGCCACCGACTAAAAAAAACAAGTATGCCCCGTCGTTACAACTATTTCCCACTCATGTCCTCGATTTGACACGAACACAAACTACAAGATTCCAACATCCAAACACACAGTTCACTAAAAACCAAACACCTCTTCGACCATCACTGACCATGACCGACCCGGTCATCAGTTCTCTCTCTTCAAAATCAACTATCTCTCTCTTCCACATCAGCTTTCTCTCTCCTCAACCCACTTTCTTCTTTTTCCTATACTATTCACATCTTAATCACAACCCAACACAACCCACAACAACATATCTCTCTCCTCCACATCATTTCGGGGTCCATCTTGGTAAACTTTCAAAAAAAATTAAATTTTTTTTCTAAAAAATCAAAACAATTATAAAACGTATTTTCATCAAAAAAAATTAAAAAAAAGTTAACAAACAATTAAAAAAATCAAAACAAAAAAAAAACAAAATTTATTATTTTTTTATTCGACGACCCG
The DNA here is from genome assembly GCA_963682175.1 of Triglochin maritima. Lineage (NCBI taxonomy): Eukaryota > Viridiplantae > Streptophyta > Magnoliopsida > Alismatales > Juncaginaceae > Triglochin > Triglochin maritima. The sequence goes on from OY821789.1 coordinate 32,394,155, forward strand.
AAATTCCGGGTCGTCGACCCGGGCGTTGAAACACCCGGGTTACTGACCTGGTCGAAGATGACCAGGTCATCTCCCCCGTTAAGGGAGAGATGACCCGGTCATCTTTGACCTGACCGGGTCACGACCATGAAAAAACCCTGTTAAGGGATGCCCTTATGCAACATATGAGTCGTGGTTTTTGAGTAAATCTCGGATTCTCAAGATTTTTTTTGTTGAATGAAGCGTAGTTAATATTATTGATTAAGATGATTAAGGGTTACAAAGGGTATGGACACTCATCAAGAAAATATGTATAGTCAAATGAACTTACCATATCACTAAGCCTAATCTAATCGGTCATACGAAGGATACTAGAACATCATGAATATCCTAATATTGGTCGTCGGAATATCGATAATGGGTATGTAGTGGATTCTCAAGAATCAAGGTTCTTGTAAGACCATCACTAACCATGACGTGGACGACCTGGTCATCAGTCATCTCTCTCTTCAAAATCAGTTTTCTCTCTCTTCCACATCAGCTTTCTCTTTCCTCAACTCACTTTCTTCTCTTTCCTACCACAACCCAACACAACCCACAACAACATACATCTCTCATCCACATCATTTCGGGGTCCATCTTGATAAAAAATTAAAAAAAATCTAAAAAATCTAAACAATTATAAAAACGTATTTTCGAAAAGAAAAAAATTTAAAAAAATCAAAAAAATAAAAACAAAAACAAAAAAATTCAAAAAATAATAAAATATTTGACAACCGGGTCGACGACCCGGTCATCCACGACCGAAGATTTCCACTGTTAATTTTTTTTTTCATGACCCGGTCACGACCTGGGTTTTTATCCCGTTAAGGGATGCCCTAAGAGCATCCACAACCCCAACCCAAAATCTCTCTTCCAACCCAGTTTCTCTCTCCACCACGTCAGCGAAAAACACTACGCAACCCACCACCCAACCCAACCCATTATTCACTCATTAACCTCAACCCCACTTTCAACATTCTCTCTCATCCACATCATTTTTTACCTCATTTTCTATTTCATCACAAAAATACACAAACTGCTAAATAAATTATTTCTACAGTGACATAATCTAATTAAATTACATTAATTGCCAAATAATATCGAAAAATTAGATTTAATTAAAATTCGACAATTACGCACTTTGTTGTTAATCGGTTGAACTTATTTTAGAATGATGTATTTGGTTTAAGTATATTTCCTTCATATTTCCAGTTATGGAATTATATTTCCTTTTTTTTACTAATTAGTTGTAATTATAATGCACATCCCCAACGGGTCGGTCGGGGTCTCGCTCACCGGTTTGAGATTTTTATTAGTAATTCTCTGCCGATTTTTTGGATTACTAATGCGTTTTTGGGTGAATCTGGGTAAATTCATGTGTTCTATTTTTCTAGGTAATTTTATTTAATTATATACATTTACAATTATCTTACTAATTTTCTTTAATTACTTATATTTATTTTTACTAAATATTCACATTTATCTTATTAATTTTCATTAATTATTTTATTTATTTTAATTATATCGAATAAATTCTAATTATATAAATTACCATACATATATCTATTTATATATTAAATAACAAATATAAAAAAACAAAAAAAAATTAACAATTTTTTTTCCAGCCAACCCGGGTCGCTTCTCAGGTCGGGTCGCAGACCCAGGTCTGGACCCGACCTGGGTCCGCCCCTTATTAAGGGGGCTTGGGTCGGATGCCCCTCAAACCCAACCCCAAAGAGCACCCGTTAAGGGTGCTCCAATGCAACACCCAAACACCCCTAGGTGTAAGTGCAACTGATCGAGGGAGTGAAATCACACTCTCAAACATTGAGATCGAACTATAAGTCGGCACACACACAAAATACATATCCGGTGACTTATGTTATACCACTGTCAATTTAAAACCACAACTCACATAAAAAACGGGGTGAGTGCTGTACACATCCTGACCGTCAAGAGAGGAGGAAAAAAAATCGTTAGTACTCAAAAGTGGGGTTCAAAAAAAACAGTGGGGTTGAAAATGGTAAAATCCCACACCTTCCCTCCTTCCTCTCTCTCTCATCTTCTCTCCTCTCTCTCTCTCCTCTCATTAATAATAATAATAATAATAATAGTAATAATTATAAATAAGGCTCACCTAAGCTCATCACCTTCCTTCACCTTTGTGTCGGCAGTCGTGACCACCTCAAAACCCAACACAATCCCAGAAGAAGTATCACAGAATCAAGAAGAACATCACCTTAGAAGAACCCAAAACCCAACTCGCCGATGGCTCAACATCGGCTTCTTCTCTTTGTCATTCTCTCTATCCTCCTCACATCCACGTCGGCGTCGGACTCATCAAGTCCGGGCATGATTATAAACTCAAACTCCGTCTTAGTAGGCCTCCTGGAGTCTCCCTACACCTCCTTCTCCGAACTTCTCGAAAAAGCTCTCCTCCTTCCAAAGCTCGAGACCATCCTCTCCACCCACCACAACGTCACCATCCTTGCCCCGACCAACACCGCCCTCGAAATGGACCCCACCTTCAAATCCTTCCTCCTCCTCCCTTCCCACCTCCCCTCCCTCCAGTCCCTCCTCCTCCACCACGTCCTCCCTTCCCTCCTCCTCCATTCCCGCGACGTCCGACGGTTCAGAGACGTGGACGTCGTCGAGGAGAGGGCGATCGTGAGGGTCGACGGGGTTGTGCATGGGATAGGGAAGGTTGTGGTCCCCAGGGATGTGGAGGTGGAGTTTAATAGGAGGGGGAGGAGTCTGACGGAGATTCAGGCGGTGTTGCCGGTGGGAGCGCCGGAGGTCGATCCGAGGACGCACCGGTTGAGGAATCCGGTGGTTGCAGATGGACCGGCCGGAAGTGAACCGGTTTTGCCTATTTATCAGGCTATGGCTCCTGGACCGGATATTGCTCCGGCGCCGGCGCCTGGACCGGATGGGCCCCACGGACATTTCGATGGGATCTCGCAGGTAAAGTAATTATGGGAATTGGATCTGTTGGAATGTGGATTGTTTGTTTGATTGGGGGTTTTTGTTTGGATTTTAAGTGAGATGAATTTATTATGAGTATGTGGTTAGTTTGTGTTTGTGTTTTTTTTGGATTTTTTTAAAATGTTTTTTGGATGTTATGTTGGATTAAAATTAGGTGATGTGATGAATGTGGTTGATTTGTTGGGTTTCTGACACGACTCGATAACACGATTGGGTTGTTGGTGGAAATGAGATGGTTTGGATGGGTGAGGTTGATTTTTTGTTGGTGATTTGTGATGGAATGGTGTTTGTCAGTTTAGGTGTTCTTAATTTGCTCCAGTTTCTTTGTAATACCATATTTGTGGGTTGATTAGTGTTTGGTGTATCGATTTGGTTGTGTTTCGTTCTATGCAAGATGATAACACGACTTTTCAGAGTTTTTTTGTGATTTTTTGTTTGATGGTACTTGAAATCAGATGCTGGGCTGAAGTTTGGATGGATAGTTTGTGATGAATTGGTGTCAATTAGGTGCCAAATTTGATTTCAATGTGGTTGAGAATGTTTCAGTTTATGGAATTTTGATGGAAAATGTTGATCTTGTTAGAGATTCGTGGAGAATTTATGTTTGATGATTGATTTAGCAATCAATAATAGTGTTTGGTTTCCACGATAAGGTTTTGATTGGGAACAATTTGGTTTGATCAGGTGAAAGATTTCATCCACACATTGCTGCATTACGGTGGGTACAACGAATTCTCCGATATTCTCGTCAATCTGACGTCTTTGGCGACGGAAATGGGCCGATTGGTGTCGGCCGGTTATGTCCTCACAGTCCTTGCTCCCAATGACGAGGCAATGGCCAAACTAACCACTGATCGGCTCAGCGAGCCGGGGGCACCGGAGCAGATAATCTACTACCATCTGATACCGGAGTACCAAACAGAAGAAAGCATGTACAATGCCGTTCGTCGGTTTGGCAAAGTGAGGTACGACACTCTCCGTTTGCCCCACAAGGTCGTCGCCAGAGAGGCCGATGGGTCGGTGAAATTCGGTCAGGGAGAGGGCTCTGCATATCTATTCGATCCTGACATCTACACCGACGGTAGGATCTCGGTTCAGGGTATCGACGCCGTTCTATTCCCTCCCGAAGAAATTCCGTCCACCACCGTGAAAAAGACGACCTCGACTGCTGCCTCCACGACCACGACTTCAACGACCAGAAGAGGTCAGTTAATCTTGATTCCCACATGTTTAACTAATTGTTAATCTTGACTTGAGTTTCTTTTCATATCTCGAATTGCAATTTACTAGTCTTTCTAATTGGCACGTTTTAGTCATAACTCCAATTTTTATCAGTCAACTTATAACACCTCTGATATAGTAGTCCGAAATTTAACTGTTAGAACACAAGTCTACCGTCATAGTAACTTCCTATCCTTTGTACTTCGGTGGTCTATTTTTAGTGTGTCAAATCCAGACTTTTTTATTATGCCTAAACTTTTTTATTTATTTTATTTTATTACTATACTCCCCCCACCCCATTTTAAATCCTAACCTCCCAAACGTTAAAACGAGACTTCTGGTATCCCTGAGACGAACAAAATCCCAACTGAGCTAACATACCTAGTTGGTGATGCTTAAGTTAACATGTATGGTGTCGGTGGTGTGTTTAGGTGACTGGTGAAGTGTCATAATCACTTGTTTGCTTTATGCTAAACTCTAAGCATTGTTGTTAAGTGAAGAAAAGAAAGAAAACGCGTGGTTGTGAAAAAGATCGGATGTGATGGTCATAAATAATATTCGTTTGTTGCTTAACAGATGGGCGGTGATGGGGGTAGTAGCAGTAGCAGTTGGCATCCATTAAAGAAAAAATAATAATAGTTAGACTATGGCATTCATCATTCTTAGCTCATATTTTCCAATATATTTTTTGTTTCAACTGCCTACTTGCTGGAGGTTGTTGGGAATTTTAATTAACAATTATAATTGGTATGTTTTTTAGCAGGGAAATTGATGGAAGTTGCATGTGGTATGATGGGAGCATTTGGTCAGAGGTCAAGATTCCTCCATTGCAACTGAATAAAACAGTTTCTACTCATGGCTAAAGGTGTGTGATTTTATTTTTCCTAAAAATAGAAACGGATTTTACTATTTTCATTCATCTTTAATGTGTGCATGTATATATATATAAGTGTGTGTATATATATATATATGTTTTAGTTTGGTTTTTATGGTAATTTTCTCATGCTTAATAAAATAATTTTTGTGTTTGACTTGTCTAGCATGTAGGTTAGAACAGTGTCTGAAAAAAAAATAAGTTTAATTTTTGTGGTTTTTTAATTATATATATGTTTGCTGGAAATGCAGGTAGTGGAGCATATGATGTTGAAGAATTTGGTTTGGTGGGGCAAAAAGAGAGCCATGCATGTGTGTAAAAAAAGGGAAATAGTTGGATTGGAAGGGAGAAAGAAAGAAGTGTTCTTTCTTGCTACCCTCCCTCTTCTTTGTGTATTCCTGTTTTGTGAGAATATTTCTTCATTTTTTGTGTTTTGTTCCTTCAGATTCAGACACCAGCTTAAGGATAAATATTTAGGGAAGAAAAGTTGGGGAAGAGATGGATTTGTTGTTGATGTGAAGAGTCTACCTGATTATGTGTTTTGGCCTCCCTTTTCCCCTTGTATTGTTGGGGGGAAAAAAAGGAAAGAAACCCATGAAAAATTTAATGTAGATTACTATTATTATTATACAGTAATAATGAATAAAAACAAGAATAAGAATCACATGCAATGTGTCCCGTCTGGTGTTTGGTTGTGTTTTCGTGGGGTAGTAGGCTGTAGACATGTGGACGTGTTAATTCGAGGTCAGAGATGAACACCCACAGTTCCCAAAATCTATATAATAAATAAAGATCTGACCTCTTTTTTATTGTTTGTGAATTATGATGATATAAATAAAATAATAGAGTTGTGGTGGTAGTATTTCTTGTGTCATTAATCATTATGAGTGCACTTAGAAGGATCTTTCTGATTTGTTCTTCTAGTTGAAATCCTTGTTTTGTTGTTGAGTTTGGGTTAGAATAGTCCCACGGAAATGTGGGCTATCTCCTGGGTTATAAGTTGGGTTGTCTCTCCACTTATTATCAATTGGTTTTGAGTTGGACACGTCCACTTTAACATGGTATCAGAGCCTGGATAACCCTCACGGGCAGGCGTAACCTCTCCCATTTGTGTCACGGGTAGACACGGTAGACCCGGTCACACGTGCGGGGGAGTGTTAGAATAGTCCCACATCGTAGAAATGTAGGCTATCTCCTGGGTTATAAGTTTGATTGTCTCTCTACTCATTGCCAATTGGTTTTGAGTTGGACGCGCCCACTTTAACAGTTTGAAACTTTAACGGTGAATTTAGTAGGCGGTGGATCACCTTCAGTTTAAACTTCAAAATGACCACTTATCTTAATGTGTCCTAATGGTGGTGTTTAAGTTTAAAAAAAAGTGATTATGAAGCATGTGGGTTTGGTTTGGTGTATGTCAAAATGTGAGGCTGTTTTAAGTGAGATAGAAAGGTGGACGATTGAAAGTCTCTTTCTCGCAGCTGATCACAGCCCAGCTACAACTGGAGAAAAAGAGTTATTTTGTTGTCTTTTTGTTCACACATTTGATGGTGATATCAGGACTTTGTGATTCAGGAAAGACAAGAAGACCCACCCACGTCTAATGGTTTGTTTCCTTTTCCTGTTCATAAAGAGTTAAGAAACCTGATTAGTTTTATAAACCGGTTCAACCATAACCATATTTACGACTTACCAAATAAAAATATTTCTTGAATTTGTGTTCTTAATCTTTTGTTTTTGAGTAATTTAATCGAATTTGGATTTTTGGGTTAAGGAAGTGGTAAGTCGTAAATATGTTGTAGGTAGAATTGTTAATCACCACAAACATAGACGAGCTAAAGAGAAATGATACACGCTAGTTTATACAATTGGTCAAGATAATGCCACGAACTGAGGGTCGAAATTTGTAAAGAATATCAAAAAACATTTGCGAATTCACTAATTAGTTTGAACTGGAGTATAATTAGGTATTTTAAGGATAAGTGGATAAATAGATACTTCTATACTAGTTTATTTGCACAAATTTTCATTCAAGTATCTTATTATAAAATACTTTAGGTAAATAATAAAGAGTTCAACCACCTTTTTTTTGTTCTCAAACCTTTCCAAAACAACCTAACAATCAATGGAAAGCTAAACACCAATATATATATATATATATATATATATATATATATATATATATATATATATATATATATATATATATATATTCTTCGACAACAATTCAACCTAACAATCAATGGAAAGCTAAACACCAATATATATAGGATATTCTTCGACAACAATTTCAAAAGTAAGGTTATTAACTTTTGACACTACGTGGCTCTAAAAATAGTAAAAGATATTAAGACATACCTTTGCAAATATAACATTACAAATACTAGTATGTATTGTGAAATTAAATTTACATCCTGAAGTAGCTTCCTCTGTTGCATGCAACAAAAGTAATGTTTTTTTAATATAAAAAAAGCTTCTCAACTGCCTCTATTTTTGTCATGGACACCCATGTATTTCACTTTTTGTTGAAATCATGTCTGAAATACAATACCAACAGGGTTCCACCATTCATTATTATTATTATTATTATTATTATTATTATTATTATTATTATTATTATTTACTTTTTTTCAGAAATTTGTTTGAGAGCTTTTTCCCAAAAAGAGTTTTGAAAGTGTATATAAACAACACTAGTACCCTAAACATGATGCCATTCACAAACTATCAAACATGATGGATAGAAGTAAAGTAGGATTAGTTGTTTTTGTTGTTTGCATTATTCAAACATTGGTTTGCAAAGTGAGCACAACATCAATAACCCCAGCAATGTTTGTGTTTGGTGATTCCACAGTTGATGTTGGTAACAACAACTACTTGGAATCAAAATCACTCATGGCTAATTTTTCTCCAAATGGTGTTGACTTCCCAAATCATGTTCCCACTGGAAGGTTCTGCAATGGATATGTTCTTGCGGACTTCTTAGGTACCTAATTATTTTCTTTATCAGGTTTCAAGTCATAAATTTAACTTAACTTACATTCTAATAGTAAGTAAATGCAAATATTAAAAGACACTTAGTTTATAGTACGTATATATAATTGTATCAGGAAAGAAGATCGGCTTGGAAAGAAGTCCACCTGCATCTATGTCACTGTTAGGGTATCATAATGCAACTCAATTTCTCAAAGGCGCCAATTTTGCTTCCGGTGGTGCAAAAATTCTTGAATATTCTAAGGTCAAATCAAATTAATTAATGATTCTATCTTCGTATTGGAATCCACATCTTCTTTCTCATGCGTGTAATTTTATCTTGTTTTTTGTTTTGAAAAAAGACATACGATGTTCCGATATCAATGAATAGACAAGTCGAGCAATTCAAAATGGCAATGATGACACTTGAGAAATCTATGGGATCACAGTCTTTTAGAGACTTCCTCTCGACATCTCTCGTTGTTCTCAGCATTGGAAACAATGACTTGTATCAATGGTTTTTCGGTGTGGGTCGACGATCAAAAGAGACCCAAAAGATCGCATTTACCTCAAGTCTCGTTTGTGAATTTCGTCGTCAATTGAAGGTATTCAAACTCCTATCACTTCTTCCCATATTTAAGTTTAAGCTAGTTTTGACAAATCGGTATAACGGAATACGTATGACATTTGAAGGTTTTATACGATATCGGAGCTAGGAAGTTTGCGATCATGGGGGTCGGTAACATCGGATGCGTGCCGATGGCAAGAGCTAATAGTAGCTCCGGTGGGTGCAATAAAGATTTGAATGGCTTGATTGAAGTATACAATGGACGTACAGAGGAAATGGTTGAAGGGTGTCATCTGTTGTGGAAAGGGATGGAATACTCTTTTGTTCGTTCATATGTCATTGGCTCTCTTGCGCTACACAAACCACACAATTTTGGTACGTATCATATTACACATTCTTGTTATTTACTGAAAAAACAACGATTTAATGAAGTGTAAGCAATGATGATTTTGTGATTCAATTTGAAATTCTAATTAGTAGTCGTAACTAACGATGGTATCAAATACAGCTGTATTTTGTTTATTTAGATCCGGTCAATGATACCCAATGCCTCGAGATAAGTGTGTTAGGGGAGTGTTGTACCCCAATATCACCAAAGACGATGTTTCCAATTGACCTGCATTCTGAAATGCAACCATGGTCCACAACTTCACAATTCATAAGTGGATTGTTTAGGAGTCATTTTAATACGAAAATGAAAGTTAAAAACTAAAGTACATTGCTAAAACATGTTTATGTTATGGTTGGGAGTTACGTATGTATTAATGTTGTAGGTTTTGTGGAGACCAAAAGTGGTTGTTGTGGAGGTGGAAAGTACAAAGGAGAGCAAGGCTGCGAACCAAACACAAGCATATGTTCTGACAGAAAACACTACATCTACTGGGATCACCACACAACACAAGCTTTCAACAAGTTACTGGCAAACTACGTGTGGGATGGACCCAATTCCATCACCACACCTGTGAATCTCAAACAGCTTCTTCATCACCCAATTTGATTGCAGACTTGACTTGTTAAAAGCTCAGCTAGTGGATCCTCATGTGGCTTATATTATAATAAATGCATTACTTCAGACCAAATAATATTGCAAGTTACAACAATCAGAGATTCAGTGTTGTATGTCTGATTTGGTTCAGATCTGATGGTTTTTAAACCTAAGTCATACAAAAGAAGATATGAGCATATCAATTATCAAGTGGTTATTGCTGCATTTGCAAGGCATGAAACAAAATTTCTATAGCAACTTCATTATGAAGGGAAATGTTGTCTATGCTGTTTGGGAACTCTGCAAGGATCTTACCACCTTCTTGATTGACTATATTTGAGTCTTCAGAGTACTTTGGGATTATATTCCGCACCGAGGATTTGTGCTTGTGGGCTAGGGTGAAGAGGGTGTAGTTAATAATGTTATGTACACATGAATATAAAGCCATGAAATGCATGTTAATCAAATGGGTGCTAAGTCAGCTAAGAGGAGTATAATATAACTGTAAGGAGAAATATTCCAAACAGCACTATTTGTGTAGTTCAACATCACAGGAATGATGCCAGCGTTGAAGGAAAATGACATCTGAACAACTAGATGTGTCTGAAAAAGAATCCTATGGTCATCCAACAAGGAAATTTAACTTGTTTTTGGGACTCCCGGAAAAGAACAAATTTGTTTAATCATGCAACAAAGGAGAATATCTCACATACAACATTGACAAACTTATAGATGAACTACCCTTCCTATTCACAATTCTGCACAAAAATACGAATATACAAGAAAAACACTCACCAGTTTCAACCTCTAGCAGAAACTACTTCTGGGGGGATCTCAGCAGGGTTGGGCACTTCAACAGCTGTTTGAACATTGTTGTCAATGGTGTTAATCGCAGAAGTATAATCCGTTTCAGGCTCATTTTTAGCAGAAAGTTCCTCCGTGTGTTTATGATCAGCTTCTTTCAATTCCACTTTGGCTGTCACGTCTTTCTCGTCCAAATCAGTAACTTTTGCCTTCGGTGCTGGAGGACCAGGTTCTGCCTTCGAGGTGGTTGATTTTTGTGAAGGCAGCTTTGAGAGCGATTTCCTGGCTGGTTTTTTGAGATCCACGGAGATCTTCATGTTTGCCACACCTCCACTCAATATACTTGGATCAAGGGTTGCACGGGAGCTTTTGTCTTCTGTTGCAGAGGCTATAGGCTTGCGACGTCCAAGTTTTGGAGAGACAGGGCGAGTTGTAGGTATCTTCTGAACCAAAGATAGATTGATTGTAGATGAGAAGTGGGAAATTATTAGGGAGTAATGAAATGTGAATATTTCAAAAGAAAGGGTAACCTTAATTCCCTTTTAATCATCCTTCAAGATTATGTATCACTTTAGAACATATGCACAAAGAATTTACTGTTGAAACATTAGGAAGATAAATTTCCCGTGTTGAAGTATTATACAATATTGCCAAAGTAATAGACAACACCAATAAATCAACTGGAGTCATTAGCATCAAAGGTGAACGAGAAGGCACTCAAATATAACATCATCATGGCACTATATGAAGTGTATGGAAAAAGATATGGTGCTAGTTTACTTAAGAGGGTAACAACAGAAGCCTTTAATTCAACATAAAAAATATAAGGTTAATTATAGTTTGTCACTTTGCTCCCCTGAACTATACATTGATATCACTTTGTCCTCCTGAAAAACTTTCAAAGTTAACAGTTACCTCCCCTGAATTAATTTTGTAACACTTCGCCCCCTTGAACTTAAAAAACTCATTATTTAACACACATTCGACGTTGTTTCCCTAATTATTATTTTTTGTATCCTTAATACACTCTTAAACCTATATTTACGTGAAAGTTTGGATCGAAACGGAGATCGGATATGGTTGGAATTTGGGTCGGTTTGACACTCAAGTTCAGGGAGGGCAAAGTGATACCAAATTCATATTGTATTTATCTACTGCACTGTTGCACAGAATATGAATCATTGACAAACTTATTAAAACTATGTAATTATTTTATGGATGAGCACATATAGTTGAGCTGATGGCGTACGATAGCATTGATATGCCGGGTCCATTTATACTAATGAAACATAGAAAACTGAACTCCATTAACAGGCTGAAATTATAGCTCTAGGTCAACTTCCTAGGGTTGTAAACCAAAGAGGATGGAACACATTGGGCTGTACAAGTGGATTCATTTTTCTTCCCATTTTTTCTACCATAGTATCTTTTTATCCATATGCTACGGTTTTCAAGCCCACATAGCTTACAGGCTTGGATGCCCAATTCACTAATTTGAAACTGGCAAATGTCATAATAATTCCACTTGAATTCAAATTATTTCCTAAAAAAAATCTAAATGACAGGAATGACAAACTAACCCTCCAGGCCTCCACAGAAGATCAGGCCAAGTGAGGCCAATGATACCCTACCTATATCCCCACAGTAAAAGAGAAGTTAATGGCACCCTACTTACATCCCCAATTTTTGTAAAAGAAAGTGGGACGGTATCAGACAGAAGTATCTTGCAATGCAACATAATGTTGCAAACATGTGAACATATGAATGTTTCTTCCAGTGCAGTAATAGCTGTAGATAAGGGAGAACAAGTTACCTTCTTTATTTCTGTTTTTTGTGGCCCAGGCTCTTTGTAAAAGCTAGGCATGGGTGTCGCTTTGAATGTAAGACTTTGCCTTAATTTCTTGATCTCAGCTGCTTGGTTTTCCTATTTAGACATAAACCAGTGAAGAACCACTAACAGTTTAAAAAGTCTGAAATACTTGAAAATTGTAACAAGATGTAACTACCTTGGATTTTGCTTGAAGATCAGTTTTCTCCATTTCTTGTGCTTGAATTTTCTCTTCAAGCTTCATGAAGAACTAGCACAGAACAAACAAACCACATGGCTGACGGTTCTATGCATGAGGGTAAAGAAAAACCGTAAAGCCTAAGACATTCAGAGACTGAACTACCTCCTTTCTTTTCTCTGCACGTTCATCAAGTCTTGAGGCAAAAGCAGGTGCACTGTTCTTTTCTTGCATCACAACCTGAGGAGTTGTGCTTCTGAAGATAACAAACAATCAAAATTCTTTTTTGAAAAAAAGCAAGAACCAACAAACTGAAGTCTCAAAAAAGAAGCATGGGCGAAAGAAGAGATATTACGAAGTAGTAGACTGAGCGTCCTCATCACCCTTTGTTGGGCTAGGAAGTTGTTTGGTTTCCCTGTAACGGTGTGGCAATAGTTGCACAAATCAGTTAATATATCAAGTTCCACGTGGACCATACAAGTAGGTTATCCAGCTTTCCTTTTCACCCTTTTATTTTTATATATATTTTATCCCAGCCATCCACATGTAAAAAAAGTATAATCATGATAACATGCTCCTTAACAAGTTGTAACTACTTTTAAGTGTTCAACTGTAGAGATAAGGAACTAACATTATGAATGAGAAAAGGTGGATCGGGTATCTGCTGGTTGCCTCTACAGCACATCCAGGACTAATGCAGATTATATTATAAACATAGATGAAATTCAGATACATCATCTCTTTTTTGAAACTTATGAAACAAAGTACAAAACACACGTTAATATAGCTACCTTGAATCTAAAGATGAATGTCCATTATCAGCCGCATCTGATGGACTGGATTTCACCACCTAAGTGCATGATAGACACATCAAGTCAAGACAATGTTTACTTGGTAGAGTGAATTTGTTAGCCATTTCCATAAAATGCAGGTAGTGGATGACAATAAACTTACAGGTGGTTGACGAATTTTTGATCCAGCTGCCAACTTAGTTTGTTTTGCAGGAACTGCTGCTGCACAGACACACACACAATTAGCATCCATGAGGTTTCCCTTTTACAAAAACAGCAAGGGATAAATGAGCAAACCATCTGGAACTGAAGGTTTGACAGTAGAGCCACCATTTGGGCGTGAAAGTTTAGCAGCAACCTTTGCATTCTTAACATCACCAGCAATCTTTGCATTCTTAACATCACCAGCACTCTTCTTCGAACCAGCAGTCATATTTCCCTCATCTGATGCAACATGACTGGGAGGTACCCGAGGATTCTTGTTCTGAGGAGCCCCACCCAATCCGTTCCGTCGTACATCACCTTTCTGCACCTTATTCTTCTTAGGGACAGTACCAGCAACTTCCACGGGTTTCTGGAAAAAAGGAAAATTCAAATTTCTTTAACGAATCACAAACACTAACACTTTCACACAAATCACCAGCTCCACTTTCATGTTACCTTCTCACCCTCCGGAACAGAAACTACACACATTGCATTCTCCAATTCAGATGAAACCAGTCCTCCAGCTGCTTCCGGATATTTTTCTTCTGTCACACCATTTTCTTGAGAAGCTGTAACGGTGGCAATTTTATCAACCTCCTCATTCACCAATTCAAGAGCTTTCGGTGCTTCGACCACGCCACTACCAGTTTGCTCAACCTCAACTCCGTTTCCACTCTCCATTGCAATCTTCGATCCTCTATTTACAGAAACAACTCTGCGCTAAAAGCACACAAAAAACAAATATCTTTCACATACCACTTACAAAAAAAAAAAAAAAATGTCACAAATTCCACGGAAAACCATTATCCAATCAAAAAAACAAATTTAGAAAAGGAAAAAGAAGCTTTTTCCACATCGAAGTTATCCAAATTAGTCTTAAAATTATATAAAATCGAAGTTCTCTCTCGCTACCACAATCTCACTTAAAGCCTTCTCCATACAATAGCATCCAACAAGTTGAATCAAATTACATATCTAACAACCAAAAACCAAACAACTAAAACCCACCAATCCAGAATAAACCGAACTCTAAATAGAATAAACACTTACAAAAATTAAGTTGACACTCTCCATCACAAACAGAAGCTGAAATTCACAAAGAGACAAACTTTATCCTCACAAATTCCAAACCAAAAATGAAACTTTTTCCATCCACATTACAGTGATCTAACCAAACTTAAAACTTAAAATTCCAAAAAAAATTCCCTCTCAACTAAATCTCACTTATCCTTTTCCCACACATTATCATCCAAAACCTCGAATCAAATTCCACATCTAACAGCCGAAAAGATCACAAATCCGGAAGGGAAAAAACGAAATATAAATCAAACAAACTTCGCATCCAAATCACCAGAAAAACTCCCAAAAAGCCTGCAAACCCCGAGATCTACAAGGAACCCGTCCAAAAACCACCAAAACCCCGAAAATCACTGTTCCAAACCGCGAGATCTGAAGGAACCAGATCGAAACGCACCGAAACACAAACCCTAGATAAAACCCCCAAATTCCGACGAAATTCAAAAAAAAATAAAAATAAAATACCACCAGCAGCAGCACGACGAGAACTGGAATGGGAAGCGGAAGAGAGGTTAAGATCGGAAAATCACCTTCTCCGATCGGAGGTGTGGGAGTGGAGTGGTGGAGTGGTGTGTTCACGTCTCCATCTTCCAGAAGGGAAGAGGGAAGGCGGAGGGGGAATGACGGAATTAGCCCTGGATATGAGGGCTATTTACGGGATGGATAGGGTGGGGAAGGTGGACGGTGTGGGTAGTTTGGGCATTTCGGTGGATGGGGTTTGGATTGGTTTTTAGGAATAATTAATTGGATGGGGTGTTTGAGTCTGCTCACCGGACGGTAACGTCACCGTCTTCGTTTTGTTTTTTTCCTTTTTTTCTAACCGAAAAACTAATCCGACTCAAGTCGACCTCTACCGGTTTAAAAGAATGTCTCGAACTAAGAGCATTAACCGCCACGTTACCTCAAACTAATCCCTAAATTTTTCTTAATCACACCCAAAAACACATCAAGCGTCTTACATTCTCTCCCATACACGTCATTTCGGGATCAATTCTAGGCAAAATACGAAAAATTGTCAAAAAATTCTAGAAAATATAAACAAATAAAAAACTTATTTTCATTTTTTTTTGAAAAAACGATTTTAAATTATTTTTAAAACATTTTTTAAAACAAAAACACAAAAAAAGAAAAAAAATATCGCACCAATGGGAGGGGGGCACGTGGCCCACTGCCCGGGAGACCAGGGTGCCCTGCCTTGGGCGTGCCCTCCCATTAAGGGAGGGTTGCCCAGGCACCCTTCGCGGGCGCCCAGGCAAGAGCACCCGTTAAGGGTGCTCTAAAGAGATGCATGAAAGTTTGTCGAGTTGAAATGTGTTTGTGAAATCAAAGTTATTCGAATTTTAAAAGATATTTGTAAATTGTTAAGCATAGGAAGGAGTGAGATATAGTATTTGAGACCATCGTTAACAGCGCACGAGTACTTACTGAGTGTTTGGTTTTCTCTCGCTGTCACGTCTGCACAATCCAACTCCTCTAATACAAAATCATTAATTATTATCTAATCCACTCAAAAATCATTATCCCCAAAAACAAAACAAAAAGAAAAACAATCAATCTGAGGGGGCCACGTGCCCCTCGGATTGGGCGTCGGGCGGGAAACCGCCCATTTTCCCACCTAGGCGCTCCCATGCGGGATCCGCTCACCCGTTATGGGTGGGCGGATCGGGCGCCCGCTCAGGACAGTAACTTCATCATCTGTTTTTTTTCTGTTTTTCTTTCTCCTTTTTAGATGAAAAAAGTTTTCTCGATTTGACTCAACTTATACTAGTTAAAAGAACGTCGGAAACAAAATAGACGCATAAAAGTTTATCGAATTGAAATGTGTTGATGAAATTAAAGTTCAATCGAACTTTGGATCTAGGTCCGGGTCCTTGGGCAGTAACTTGATTATCTTGGTTTTCTTTTGTTAGTTTTGTTTTCATTTTTTTGATCGAAAAAATTTGCTCGACTCGACTCAGACCTAACCCATTTAAAATTATGTCCATAAAAGCTTGTCCAATCAAAAGGTTTTGGTGAAATTGAAGCATGTTCAAACTCTCGGAAGGTTTCTGTAAACTATACCTAGAAAGGGAAATTATGATGCAAGCCTTAAGAAGATGTCCGCTCCCGTTCAAGCAAAACTAGACATGAACATGTGTAGGATGGTGACCACTTCCAACAAATCTTTGCCTCAAGACATGAACATGTGGGCTAGTTAGTTTTAGCGGGTTGTATATTAGATAAAACGGACCGGTTTAGTTAGTTAGTTAGTTAGTTACTTCTTTAAAGGTGTCGAGGAAAGAAAATAACTCAATAGTAGAGCTTGGCTTGGTAAGTTTTAACAAACTTACAGAAAAAATAAGTAGCTTTCAACAAGCTAAGCGTTTGAACTCAACTCAAATCATATCAAACGACGCACCTAAAGGTAGGGTTGTGCAACTTTCGGTCCGGTCCGGGTTTCGGTTCGGATCCCGGGACAAATTCGATTTTCGGTCTGGTCTGAACTCAGTCCAAAATCTATTTTTTCCTTAAAAATCCGGTCCAGGTTCGGTCCGGACCGAACCTGACCAGTCCGGTCTTCGGTCCGGACCTCGAAGAGCATCCGGGTCCGGACCGATGCTCACCCTACCCAAAGGTAAACGTTCTATGGTGGACAAGTTCATACTCAGCAAAAATATTCGAACAATTGTCCTTTAATACGTGTTAAAAACTTCATTTCTAATTCCTCGCTTGGCATTCTCATTTCCAATCGTATCCAGTGTGAATACTGGAATTATGTAGGAAGTTAGGGTGGTGTGTGGAGAAAAGTGGTCTTATTTTATGTCCATGAGTTGTAGTTGTGTTTGATGTGGAATTATGGTTTGTTGGTAGTATGTTTGGTGGGGGGAAAGAAAGAGCAGAACATCACATGGGACAGATGATATTGTCGAGGCATTGACAGCTTTCATTCACATTCAGACAGATAATAAGATCAAGATTATGCCATTTCTTGATTTCCTTCCCATGCATGCATGTTTTGTCTACAAATTACAAATATTAACAACTCACCATAACAACATCTAACACTCCAGTATTATATAGGACCGAGAAGTTGTGATTCAACCAACTTCTGAGTTTCTACAGTAAAAACTCTTCTTTTTTCTTTTCTTTTTTGCAAAGTTGAACCAAAAGTAAGTATGATTTATCACATCCTTCAGAAAAGAGGAAGATACACATGTCTAAATGGGTAAGACTATAAGAGGAAAAGGTGTTCTTTTAAGTTATCATAATAACCACAACCATGCCTTTATGTGATTGTCACACATCCAAGATTCAAACCTTGATCTTTAATGAACACCAAACACTTTGTGATTCATCTGCCTACCAATTGTGCTACAATTTCTCTTGATTTGAGAACAAAGAGGAAGAAAATACTACATTGATCTAACAAATTAGTGAGACATAATGTTTAAGTGGTAATTTGAGGATAAATAAAAGAGGATTTTGCTTAGGTACACCTCGTAGGTGTCCTAATTGACGATATGCACCTATGTTTTTTGTATTGCAAGAAATACACTTGTAATCTGAACATATTTACTCATATGCATATCTGTCATAAGTGGGTCACACTCTGTCACCGTTTGCATATTAAACATTGTAAAATACAAATGTCCTTAGTAGTAAAAATAAAAAAAAAGCTAAAAACAAAAAACTTCTTCTTCCAAAACCTCTCTCTCTCTCCTCTTCCTCCTCCTCCTGATGTGTCCTTCCGCCACCACCATTGTTCCTCAACCTACTCAGCCCAGCACCGCCCTCCCCTCGCCACAAGGAACGGTGCAACAAGAGAGCATTCTGTAGTACCATTTTTTTGTTGAATATTGGTCTATATTTGTTAGGGAAACAAAACCAGGAAGAAACGATTGACCTTATGGGATCCAGTCTACCGATCCAAAACTCTAGGTACTTTTGGCGAGGCAGGATTCGGACGACCAAATTGGATTCAGACAACCGAACCAAGGATTCCAGGCACTTCGGGTGCAGTTGGGATCGGACGACCGAATGAGATTCGGTCTACCGTCAGAAGACAACAGACACTTTGGTACAACGGGTTCGGTAAACCGTCGGTGGGATTTTTGGTGTTCCGAGAATCACGAGAGAGTTTGTCGAAAATGGAACGGTCCACCGAGGGGTTCTCGGTCGACCGTGGGGTTGTTGGAGAGTTAGTTAGTTAGTTCGTGGGAGAAGTGTTCTCGCGGTTAACTGAACCGCATGAAGAAGCGTTCCAACAGTCAACTGGTAAGGATTCGGTTAACCGAATCGCACACAGGAAGTGTTCATGTTACTCAAGGAACGGTTGACCGAAGGAGCATCGGTCGACCGTTGCCCACGATTCTTCAGCACGGTTTTGCTTAATTTTAGCTCAGTTTTTGAGTCTATAAAATGATTTGTTTGCTCTTGGTTTCAATACAACGTACAAGTGTAATATTTCATTCATTGTGAGTTGAGAGATTATGCTAGATAAAAATCTAGAGTGCTTTGGAGGACATATTGTCTCCATATACTTGTAATCTCGGTTGCTTCTCTTGTTGGAGAAGTGGTAGAAGGAAAAGAAACCCGCAGGAGACCCCCAAGGACGTAGGCAAGTTTTCCAACCTTGTAAATCACGTGTGTCGTGGTTGTTTCAGGTATGCGTGTGTGTTTGCTTGTTTATTTCCATCTTATTTGTGTTTCTTGTTGCATTGAGTTTGGAAGAGGGTCCGAAGTTAATTCCGCAAGTCAATGTTCGGTATTACGTTGTGCGTTTAATCCGTATCGTGTTAGTACATTTTTAGATCCTCCCATTTTGCATCTTGCGAGGATATTTCTTTGTTTGTTCCTGGTTTTGTTGATTTCGCTTCTTTTCACAATCAATTTTTGTTTGTTTGATTGAGGTATTCAATTCAGTCCTATCTTGAATTGGATTGGATTTCTCTACGGTAAGCGTATTTTTTGTGGAGATTACCAAGATCAACTACTAAAATGACAATAACAATTAGAATTAGAAAATTAAGGAGGTTGACGGGCAATTGAGGTGAAGGTGAAGGATTGGAAGAGGGTTGATGACGTCGGGCTTTGAGTTTGGTGTGGAGGAGTTGAAGGCGTTTTTGGGCGTCGCTGAGTTGATTTTAATAGTATTTCGTCTTCCTGCGGAGGTGATCCACCTCTTTAGATCGATTTGATGGGTTGATTACACTTGGAAGAGTTGTAGTTGGTGGAGGAGTTGAGAGTACATGTTGGGGGGTTTTGGCGTGGCGGGGAGAATGGTTGGTTTGGGGAGGAAGATGTGGAAGGGAGGAGAGAGGGTCATGAGATAGATGAGAGAGAGTAGAGAGAGAATGTGGTGTTGGAGGAAGAGAGAGTTTGGGGAACAACGAGACGGTTTGTGGTTTTTTGTTTTTTTATATTTTCAACTTTTATTTTTTGTTTTTATTATTAAAAATATTTGTATTTTACAATGTTTAATTTGCAAATCGTCTAACGATGTTGGACGGAAACAGTAACGGAGTATGACCCACTAACGACAAAGGTACATATGAGCAAACATATTCAAGTTACCGGTGCATCTCCGACAACACCAAAAACTCGAATGCATATCGTTAATTAGGACACTTGTGAAATGCATCTAAGCAAAAAACCATAAATAAAAATCAACTGAATATGAGATTTTCTCTTCATCCCAGTCTTATTCTCTCAAGTTTATATTCATGAGATATATTATTTCTCTTTTTCCTTGTTAATTGTCATCCCAAAAGTATCATACGCATGCAGGATTTAGCAATGGTATGCAAACAAAGAATCAAACCTGCAAAGAAACAAACACATTGAGCCAAACTCGATAGAGAGAAAGACAAATAACCATCACCCTTGGCAGCCTAGACAATCTTTGATATTAAGTGTGTTTCACATATCATTTGAACTCCTCAAGACCTCTAGTTCCTTCAATGAAGGAAATCAAACCACCCTCGCAAGTCACACACCACCTTCCCAATGCAAACTTCAATGTCATCACACAACCCAATTGACACAATTATAGGTTTCGAATTTGCATTGGAAAATGGCATTGATATTTATAGCACTCTTACGTCAAGCTTGTATTTAACCAGAGGAACGAAGAGTTCAAATGATATGCATAGCACTCTATAGCCTAGCGCAAACGGTATTCAACGATGTTGTAGTCTGAATTTTATCTCTCTCTCTCTCTCCTAGTTTGATTTGGCATCTCTTCTGCATTAACTGTGAGTGGTTGGTGCAGCAGAATTTCTCATTAACACAAATAAGAATTTATTACAAGATAAATTAAGTCACTAATGAAGCCTGAGTGCATCTCTAAAACCAAGGCTGAAATTGTTTTGCAATTCCTTCTTGCCCATCACAACATTTCCCTTTTGCATCATGGCTACAAATTCATTGTAGTCAATGCGTCCATCCTGATGAATGTACATAAAACAAAAAAATTAAGATGAAATATATATTTTGTGATGTAGTTAGGAAGATTTGAGTGAGTAATAAGGGAGTTGGGCAACTTACGTTATCTTGGTCAGCTTCTTGGATCATCTCTTCTAGCTGGGTAGCTTCCATACCGAGCTCTTGGCATGCTTGTTGCAGCTCATCCTGAGTTATGTAACCACTCCCATCTTTGTCGAAGTACGAGAAGGCCGCGAACAAATGGTCCTGCCTTTCGACTTTATTTAAATGCAAAGTTGCTGCTATGAACTCGGGATAATCTATTGTGCCACTGTTGTCGACATCGGCCTGCAAAATTTAATTTAAGTAAACAAATCTAAAAGTGCACAGGGCATTTCAGGAGGAGCTTAGGAAGTATGAGTCCCATTGCATATACAAAAACAACTGAGGCCCCATTTGGATAACTAAAGGTTGCAAATCTTTGATTTCAAAAATACATTTTCAAGTTGGCATCCAATTCAAATAATGTGTTTTGAAAATACATTATCACACACCATAATATGTTTGGCTAAAAAACGTATTTTTCGCAAAATCAAAAGTTTCATGAGAAAAAAAGAAGAAAGAAGAGACGACATATTCGAAAAACACGTTTTCAGCAAAAACGCAGATTTATAATGCATTATTCATGGTGATCCAAACAACCTCATAGGATTGAAAACTATATTTTTCTAAATAATGCAGTTTTCCTCAAAAATCATGGTATTTTGGGCTATCCAAACAAGCCCTGATCAGTTACTGACAAATTTCAGAATGTAGAAACATGAGCTTATATTTTTAATTTTTCCTGAACTGTGAATAACTTAATATATGATCAAATAAAAAATGAAACAAGTAACAGGTAGATTCTAAGTATAAGTGAATAACCGAACTTTTTTTTTAGGAGTGACAAGTTGATATTCATATGTACGGTATACCCATAATCACATTTTCAAGTTTAAAGGACAACTGTCATTCGGAAAGCTGCAGAGGTTTTCCTAACAAGGTCAGGCATTACATATTTGATATTTCCCACATTTCTTACAAAAGAGGGTTACAGTCTAGTAGTGTTTCTAACGATATATTTTGTCATCATACAAGTAGTCAAATTAAATTTAAACCAAGACAATTTAGTTAGGGTGACCTCTAGTAAAGTAATTCGAAAAGGCAATAAGTAAAATGAGCTGAAACTCACCGCCTGCATAAGTGCATATACTTCGGATTCCTTGAGTTTAGCACCCACTTTTTCCAATCCAACTTTGAGCTCTTCATATGTAATCTGACCACTGTTGTCGGTATCTATCATCTGGAACATCTCTTTTAAGCCTGCAATTTCTTCTTCAGAGAGACTTTCAGCTATAACCTGACAACAACAAAACCCATGTTACTATACAGATCATTGCACTATGTTTCGGCAAGGTCCGGTCCTTACTACTGAATTAAAGGTGATGTGTCATTTCCTGAAATAGGACTCAGTTTATAAGTTAAATACTCAATTTAAAGATGAGAGATATGGAAAAGGACTATAGTCCTTCAATGACTTCCCAAAGGTCATATATCCTAATTTATCTTCCAAATGTTTTTTACCTTTTTCGTAGTTCTGCACGTGCATAGACACTTCAATAGTGTTATATTTCAAATTACTGCAAAGTATAGTAGCGAGAAATTCTTTTTCATGAAAGGCTATTTATTCAGGAATGAAGCAAATTAGGAAAATTTATGAATCAAGTAGTGCATATAGTCAAACAACATCATATTTTCTTGTGAAAAATCTTGTTCTTGATTTTGAAGCAAAATTTAAACTCTCGTTCAGAATGTAAACAGAAATTGAGAGTTTACTCTTAGAGCCATTTTCTTGAGCTTGTTCATGGCAGAGAAATGTTTCATTCGAGTGAGAACTGCAGAATCAAGGGGCTTATCAGGAGCAGCACCATCATCACGAACCCACGGGTGACCTTTTGGAAAAAAACATTTGAAAGCTAATCAGACGTCATTTACATCTAAAACTGCACGTGAAATTGACTCGGATATTCAAGTTAATGCAAAACTTGAAAGTTGAGAAAATAAAGCAAACAGACATGGAACAACTGAAACATTTAATCCTAATCAACCAAGATCTTTTAGTGGAACTAAAAAAACTCACATAGAACTTCATGAGCAGTGATGCGCTTTCTAGGATCTCTTACAAGCATCCTATTCACTAGATCTTTTGCACTCTCGGAGATACTAGGCCACGGATCAGATTGGAAATCTAAAGAACCATGTAAGACTTGTTCGAATATTCCCTCCTCCGTTTCTGGAACACCAATACCGTATAAAAAGTTAGGAATGTGGTAAAGAAGTCCAAAAAACAACTTTTTAAGATAATGGAATAGGTAAAGTGTGAAAAATGAAGAGATTCACCTGCCCAAAATGGAGGAACCCCAGATAACAGAATGTAGATTATGACTCCAGCACTCCAAACATCAGCTTCTCGACCATAGCACTTGTTGAGGACTTCGGGGGCCACGTAATACGGACTTCCAACCACATCTTCAAATATTTCGCCTGATAGATAGAATTCCAAAACATCGGTCTTGTATATTAATGGTCGCATTCTCACAAATACATGATAATGATAATAAGATATGACGAAACAGGAATGCAGCCCTTTCTTGTATCAGCTAGCATTTAGAAAAATGAATACTTTAAAACCTCGGAATTGAACCTATGAAACCTTATTTCATTCTTTTATAATGAGGGTCACTCTGCCGAGTTAAGGGTAAGAAGACCTAACATTGCTAATCAAGGGGTGCTTTGAGACTTTGAGTGGTTTGACTTGACAGTGCTAATAAAGGGGTGATCCTAATTTCAGCAATTTGAAAGGATGAATGTTTTTCCTTCAAAATATATTTTCTGGGAAAAAACTGCTTTAAGATTTAAAAGTTATGTTTGTATTTTGTAATTAATAATAATAATAAATAGACCAGGTCAATTGTAAAAGCTGATTTGTCATGCATACCATATGCCTATATAAATCAAATAAGGTGAACACCCTTGAAGAAGATTTTAATAGAAGAATGTCAGATATACCTGGCTGGAAGAACATTGACAAGCCAAAGTCTATCATCTTGAGTGGAGCCGACTCCTGCTGGTTGACAAAAAGAAAATTCTCTGGTTTGAGGTCACGATGCATGACACTCATCGAATGGCAAGCTTCAACCACGCCAACAATGACCCTCGAAAGCTCTGCTGCCTTTCTCTCGGTGTAGTGCCCCCTCTGCACAATTCTATCAAAAAGTTCACCTCCCGCGCACAATTCCATGACGACGTGAACAGCAACCGCATCTTCGTAAGCTCCAATGATCGAAATGATGTTAGGATGTCCCGACAAGTGATGCATTATCTGAATTTCCCTCCTCACGTCCTCGACATCTTCATCGGTAGTTAGCTTCCGTTTGGCAATGGACTTGCAAGCGAGTTCCTTTCCAGTAGCCTTCTCGATGCATAGGTAAGTGGTTCCGAATTGACCCTGTCCAAGCTTCTTTCCTATACTGTAAATATCCTTTAGATGCTCCGTCTTACGCTTTAGGACGGAGTCCGTTAGGAGACCAGCAGTAGACATCTTCTTGGCATGGTGGGGCTTATCCGGAGGCTTCGAAGGAGCCTCTTCTGCCTTCTGTGGTACTGGATCCGGCTTAGCCGTTTGTGGTGGAGTTCCATTTTCCGATGACGAAATCTTAATTGTTTCCGGAGCAACAGTCATGGACGCCGACTCTTGCGCCTTACAATCGGCATCCCTACTCGCGCTGACCGGGCCCACATCGGATTCCGGAGATCGGGAACCCCAAATACTCGCGGAAACCGAATCCAAAAATCCGTTCCTCGAGATGCTCGGACCAACACAAGTGTTCCCCATCCAAAACTCCCACTTTGACACTTCCAACTAAATCCTCAGATCTGAAAACCTAAAAATTCTATTTTGACCACTCCAGAAACAGCCCATTTCACTCGACCCACAAAACGACCAATCTGAAATTCCAAAAGATCGCAACTTTATTTTCAAAAGGGGCAAAAAAAAATTACCCAAAACGAGTTTCAGCTAAATCGAACCCAAAGTTGGGAGCTTTAACGATTTCAACCCAAAAAATGGAGAGAAAAATCACCTTTGGGGCTGAAACTTCGGAAGAAAGCAAATTTCGAGCACCCCAGCCGGAGGAGGGTTGGATTTGGTAAGAATCGGGTCGGAATCCGTGGATTTGGGGATTAGGGTTTGAAGGGGGGAGATTTGGTGGGAGTGGCGGGAGAGAAGAGGTGGAGAGGATTGGGGTTTTGACAATTGGAAGGGGAGAAGGGTAGTTTGGTCATTTGGGAGTGGAGTGTAGGCCCAAGTCAAACCAAACAACGCGTTGGGTGTTTGGATTTTGTCCCTTTGGACTTTGGAGGTTATTTGTGTGGATACCCTTGGCAAATGGAGATACTAGATTTTTTATGATATTCTGGGAAATGATTTTTCATGTGAACCCTTGTATTTTCCATTTTCATTATCGATAAGCTCTCTGATAGCATTTATTGAAAAAATATTATGCACTACAGAAAAAAACCCAAAAAAACTAGTTGGTCGAGTTTCACCCTTGTATGAATTTGAATACATCAATAGATGACACAATCATCTTGTAAGAGAATAGTCAAACGACAATTTTCTTGCAAGAGAATAATCCTCTTGTAGCCTGATGGTAGAGTAATTTGCTTCTCTTATTCAACTTTTTTAAATAAAACATGTATTTTTGGATGTTTTACCAGCTTTAAGAGTTAAGTGTGTCGAATGTGATAAATGTGAGGAAATAAAATATAGATTTACTCGTACAGAAAGTTAAGTGACAGACTGATAGTGTGAAACAATATTTTTCCATTGTCAAATTAACATTTTTGGAACAAACTAAGAAGTACAAAGTTTCATAGATGTACATTTGTAATAACTTAAATAAATTCTACGAGTGCTTAGGAAACACTTTGTTTTCCCGACGTCAATCTCCTTAGGTCTCAAATTCAAGAGTTTGACTTTATGAGCTAAATAACAAAGATTTACATGACTGTGAAAGCAATTGAATGGAGAGAATTGAATTGTGAAGATGGAGGATGGATGGGTCGTGATGGTGGAAATCGTCGTGGGTGATTCGGCTAATGTGTTAATAAAAAGTTTCTCGGATATGGAACTGCAATTAAGATAAGGTTTGGGCATTTGACAGAAAAGGTCATTGGAGTTGAGCTGCATTAAGATAAGTTTTGTGGAAAATAATGAAATATTATATCCCTTCAAAAAATAATAGAACAGAAAGAAATAGGGAAATAATAGTGGAACAATCAAATACCCGCAATTATCGCCGATCTTTATGTTTGTTCTGATTACGTTTACAAAAATCAATTGAAAATCATTCATACACATGGATCACAACTTTTACAGAGGTGGCAGCAAAAACTGGTTAAGGCAACAGCAACAAAAAAAAAACAATTGAAAATTATATTATTTTTCTCAAAAAAAATATTTTTTTGTATTCCAATTTTGCCTTCATGTTCTTATGGCTGCTGCAATTTTCCTACCTGTCTGTCATTGTCATGTTCTAAATCCAAAATTGAGTTTGGTGATGGCAGCAAGAAATGGTCTCAAGACTTGGTCAAGTTTGGTATACATTTTTGCAACTGAAGGAACAAGTGGGTCTTAAATATGGTGGCTAATGACTTCATTTAGACTTCTTCAAAAGAACAAAATCTTAATTCTGGAGGAGACTTACGACCTCATCTCACTCTATCATGCAATATGGTTATCCAATCAAATTAATATCTATAAAAGAAAATGTGTGGATCTTTCTTTTGAATCATAATGAATAAATTAAATAATTACTAAATGTTTTTAGTTCTAATTCATTTTTCTGAAAAAGTGGGTTAATATATTAGATTAGAATTTAAGCACGTCCATGAATATATGATGATTGTCCTGTGAAACATGAATGTGATGTTGGGATTATTAACTATGTAAGAAATTGAAATAGTCAACCTAATTGGGTTGTTATTGTCATCGTCAACAATAGTCGAAGACTGAAAACAAGAGTGAATTCAAGCCCATAAGCACTAAAAACTAGTGCATATCTTAGACATGTCAATGTGCAACATGATATACTGCAAGGTGATATCAAGCGGACCAATGTTCCAATCATGTCATGATATAATTTTGGGTAGAATGCGGATTGCAACCAACTTTTATTAAATACTTACAATTTCTCAACAAAAAAAGAGAGCATGATCCACTACTAAACAAGTAAATATACTTTTTCGTAACAAAAGGTGATTGATTTGTAAGAAAACCTTAAGGAAGTGGTAGGAAGGGACTTAAAACATCACATTCAACTTTAGACATCTCAATGTGCAACAACACTATTATGAATTTGTAGCTTTCCGTTTCATTAGCACTATAGTTCTACTTATATTAACCTGCAACCATAATTATATTATCAAGATATTTTTTTTCGTTATGTTAGGCTTTTATATTTTCAACGTGATCAACGACCAATGGTAGGGGTGTGCAGAACCAGGGTCGGTCTGGTAACCGGTCCAGGTCCGGTCCGGACATTTCTCAAAATTTGGTTTCGGACCGGTCCGATCCGTTTTTTGTTTTTTTTTATATTTTTAAGGTTAAAAACCGGTCCTGGACCGGACCGAATCCAACCAGTCTGGTCCGGTCCGATTTCCAATCTAGCCGGTCCGGTCTCCAGTCCAGTCCAGTCCAGACCGGATGCACAACCATAACCAATGGCATTAAATGTGAACCGAAGTTTTAACCGATTTGAACCAAAATAGTTTGATTTGGGCTTGGTTTGAGATTTTTTATTGGTTTGGATTCGATATATATATAATATATATATCACCAAAACTAGACTTCTAAGAAAATATTTGGGAACTAGAAATCTAGAATTGGAATCTTATATTTTTCTCCATTTTCGGGAACCAATCACACCCAAGCAATGGAACCTCTCAAGTCAAAGTACAACCTGTATGAACAAGTCCTCAAGTGTTTTATTTCTGCATAAACATACTACTATGACTCTGAAAATTGCCACCTCTCAACTTTTACATGTAAAAACTAAAAACACCAGCACAAAATTTTGTGTGTGGAGTTGTGAAGAAACATAGTTTGGCATCATCAGAGCTTCTTCACTATCTCTTGAATGGCTTTCTCATAGTATATCATCCGCCTGATCGAGGCTACGGCGTCGTCAAAATTTCGATTCTTGAATGCGTTGGCAAAGGTATCGGACCAGTTCTCCAGTTTTTGTTGTATCTACATGGTCGTAGAACAAAAGGATTAGATAGAATGGTACAACTCATAACTCGTCGGCTATTATCTTAGAATACCTGAGATTTGATTTGGTATAATGTCTTTTTCTCGTTGGTTTCCTCAACAGCTTCTCTAATCTCCATTACCTGTATAATTCAAAACATTGAATTAAGGGTGACCATAACAGTCAAACGGAAGGTACCGTATTTTATACGGGGTAAACAAAATTAAGTTAACAAAATTCTATTTGACTCCTACGGTGTATTCAGAAATAAGAGAAGTCACAAGATGATAACTCTGAAACAAAGGCTTTTAGACCCAGAACGGAAATCGGCCTTGCCAAGACAGTAAGGCACCGAGTGGTCCGGTCAACTGGTTCAACCATTATTGATCCAGTTTGTCAGTGACATCATCATGAGTTCATGGCATCATATATCAACGAACAAATATAATCTAATCTAAATACATAAATTAAAACACTTCACCAACATCTAAATTTAACATAAATATCATTTCTTGACATATCTAGTTACCTACATTATCTAAAATATCAAAAAGATAAGTTCTAACAATTCAGTTTCAAACAAAAAAATAATTAAACAAATGGTTGAATGGAGTTTAAATCAATTGAATCGGGCGGGTTAACTGCCCAAAAACAAAACTGGTTTCAAGGGTCCAGTGGGACTACTCAAGTGACCAAGTCTTGGTTCAACTAGTTGGTGCAAACCAAGACTCAAAACAGTGCTCTGATTAACAAACGGCTTTCACCCAAAAGTGGAGAAATGTATCACCTCAGTTAGCAATTCTGGATCCAGAAATGTTTTCTCTTCATCCACCTCCATGCCCTCGAGTTGCAACTGCCAAAAACACAACCACGATTTGATAAACTGACCATCGAGACCAAAAAAATACAACAATAAACAAATCCAAAGTTATTCGCAAAAAAGCACGAATAAAGCTATCTGCCCTCCCCATTGTCATGATGACTAATCTCTTTTTATAAAGCAAGACCACACATAAGATGTTTACCTCTTTATTTAGGGAAATCAACAAACAATAAGATTTCTGTGACATATGTGTAGTTTGTAACTTCGGGCCACAAGTGGCAGTAGCAAGTTAGCACTTCAAACTAAAGCAGATAAGCATGGATTCTTAGACCAAGCAGATACTAAGGATTACCACATATAGTGCCCTGGAAATGGGTTGTCTAAGAGTTCGATAAGCCTCAATTACACGTGCAGACTGTTCGGCAGCATAGCTTCTCTCCCTCTGTGAAAATATGGATACCCCAAAAACCATTCATCAGAAATGTTTTCTCTTCATCCACGGGTCCGCCCAATTATGAGGTGGTTTTTACAGTTGGTGCTATCAACTCCCCCCTCTTAAGCTCAACCTTGTCCTCAAGGCTTATGGTGGGATGTTTGATTTGGGCTTGGTTTGAGATTTTTTATTGGTTTGGATTCGATATATATATAATATATATATCACCAAAACTAGACTTCTAAGAAAATATTTGGGAACTAGAAATCTAGAATTGGAATCTTATATTTTTCTCCATTTTCGGGAACCAATCACACCCAAGCAATGGAACCTCTCAAGTCAAAGTACAACCTGTATGAACAAGTCCTCAAGTGTTTTATTTCTGCATAAACATACTACTATGACTCTGAAAATTGCCACCTCTCAACTTTTACAGGTAAAAACTAAAAACAGCAGCACAAAATTTTGTGTGTGGAGTTGTGGAGAAACATAGTTTGGCATCATCAGAGCTTCTTCACTATCTCTTGAATGGCTTTCTCATAGTATATCATCCGCCTGATCGAGGCTACGGCGTCGTCAAAATTTCGATTCTTGAATGCGTTGGCAAAGGTATCGGACCAGTTCTCCAGTTTTTGTTGTATCTACATGGTCGTAGAACAAAAGGATTAGATAGAATGGTACAACTCATAACTCGTCGGCTATTATCTTAGATTCTTAGAATACCTGAGATTTGATTTGGTATAATGTCTTTTTCTCGTTGGTTTCCTCAACAGCTTCTCTAATCTCCATTACCTGTATAATTCAAAACATTGAATTAAGGGTGACCATAACAGTCAAACGGAAGGTACCGTATTTTATACGGGGTAAACAAAATTAAGTTAACAAAATTCTATTTGACTCCTACGGTGTATTCAGAAATAAGAGAAGTCACAAGATGATAACTCTGAAACAAAGGCTTTTAGACCCAGAACGGAAATCGGCCTTGCCAAGGCAGTAAGGCACCGAGTGGTCCGGTCAACTGGTTCAACCATTATTGATCCAGTTTGTCAGTGACATCATCATGAGTTCATGGCATCATATATCAACGAACAAATATAATCTAATCTAAATACATAAATTAAAACACTTCACCAACATCTAAATTTAACATACATATCATTTCTTGACATATCTAGTTACCTACATTATCTAAAATATCAACAAGATAAGTTCTAACAATTCAGTTTCAAACAAAAAAATAATTAAACAAATGGTTGAATGGAGTTTAAATCAATTGAATCGGGCGGGTTAACTGCCCAAAAACAAAACTGGTTTCAAGGGTCCAGTGGGACTACTCAAGTGACCAAGTCTTGGTTCAACTAGTTGGTGCAAACCAAGACTCAAAACAGTGCTCTGATTAACAAACGGCTTTCACCCAAAAGTGGAGAAATGTATCACCTCAGTTAGCAATTCTGGATCCAGAAATGTTTTCTCTTCATCCACCTCCATGCCCTCGAGTTGCAACTGCCAAAAACACAACCACGATTTGATAAACTGACCATCGAGACCAAAAAAATACAACAATAAACAAATCCAAAGTTATTCGCAAAAAAGCACGAATAAAGCTATCTGCCCTCCCCATTGTCATGATGACTAATCTCTTTTTATAAAGCAAGACCACACATAAGATGTTTACCTCTTTATTTAGGGAAATCAACAAACAATAAGATTTCTGTGACATATGTGTAGTTTGTAACTTCGGGCCACAAGTGGCAGTAGCAAGTTAGCACTTCAAACTAAAGCAGATAAGCATGGATTCTTAGACCAAGCAGATACTAAGGATTACCACATATAGTGCCCTGGAAATGGGTTGTCTAAGAGTTCGATAAGCCTCAATTACACGTGCAGACTGTTCGGCAGCATAGCTTCTCTCCCTCTGTGAAAATATGGATACCCCAAAAACCATTCATCAAAAAATATAAGCGGTTGATGAGTTACAACTGGAAATGGAAAAAGAGCTTTGTTGATTCTGATCTCACAATGGCAAACCTCAGATTTTGTGTGCACTAGATCCGGGTGCAGCTTCTTCTGCCAGTCTTTGTATTTGCCTTCGAGATTGTTTTCCTTTATCTTGTAACCCTTCTCTCTGCAAGAAAAAAACAATGTACAACCCATTATGAAAGAAAAGAAAAGATTATTTCAGAAAACATCAAGGATGCTCATGATTTTAATGCTCCACTCCACGTTACAAATAAAAACCACATGTTTAACGCCATTGCTCATACAAATTGCAACCATGTATTTAACTCTATTGCTCATTCAAATTGTACGTGAACAAATGACAATCCATTATGGCTACACTAAGAGCAACAAAAAAATATTTGACCCTAATTGTCCAAATTACACTAACTCGTGGTCACAATTCATTACATCTTTGACCCCAAATCTCGAAATTACTCAAAAATCCATGTTCCAAATCCAAAAGAACTACCTTTAGAGTAATAGAAATCACATTTTCTGCCCTGATTGCTTCTCTATGTTACTCAAAAAATCACGAACAGAATAATTCGGGGTAAAATCTAAAGCAAATAAAAACCATACTTTTAGCCCCCAAAACCCCAAAATAAAGAATGATGATAGCTTTGGAGACTAAAAGAGGTTTCTAAGAACCACATCTCTACTCCAAATTCTCCAACTTCCTCGGAAACCCACATCAGAATGCACCAAACGGACAATCAAGAGCAATAAAATCCGCACCTTCAATCTCTGACAACCAATAAAACACAAAAAAGGGAACTTTGGAGGTTCCAAAAATCACATCTTTAACCCAAAATCCTCCATCACTCTAAACTCCAACCTCAAAATCCCCCAAACCCACAATCCAGAGCAACAAAAATCACATATTTCACCCCAAAACACACACAAAAAATCAACAAAAAAAAACATTTGGAGGTTCCAAGATTCACATCTTTAACCTAAATTATCCAACTTCCTCGAAAACCCACGATCCGAATGCACCAAATCGACAATCAAGAGCAATAAAAACGAAACCTTCAATGATACCCCCAGTATCCCCGTCGGCCACCAAGTGGTTCGCCCGAGCTCTTCTTCACGTATTATACACGGTTTCCAGGAAGACTCGGTCCGGAATCAAAGCAGGAAAGAGAAGGGAAGAGGAATCGAGTTTCGAGCACTCGAAGGCTTTGATTTGAACAAACCCTAGATTTTGAACACAAAAGCAATCACGACCCAATTGAGGTTGTTCATTCTTATTTATACTAATAGGTATCTCAGGAAAGGTCGTTACAACCGAATCTTCGAGTTTGTTACAAAAATTGAGCTAAATTGAAACATAATTGAATTCCCCCAATTTACAGTTGTCGTCGAGGAAGATGGATGAATAGTGATTAACGGCCACAACCAACCAACAGTGGATCTGTTGCCTTGAATTTGGTATGTTCAATCTGACACTTGATTAAGTTGCACCCCTCCGATCTTCTTAAGGCATTCATCTGGGACCATTGGATCGGCAGAAAATTTGGATCCACGGGTCCGCCCAATTATGAGGTGGTTTTTACAGTTGGTGCTATCAACTCCCCCCTCTTAAGCTCAACCTTGTCCTCAAGGCTTATGGTGGGATGTTGGGCTTGAATCTCTTCCCAGTCCTCCCAAGTCGCTTCGTCCTGACTTTCCCCTGCTCATTGTACTAGCACTTGAACTCCAGCACGCTCTCCCTTCCTGAAGACCCTCCTTCCTAAAATAAATTCAGGAATAGGTACTTGTTGTATACTTATGTCTCCATATTTCTTCTTCAATAGTGACACATGGAACACATTGTGTATCTTGGACCCCGGAGGAAGCTGGAGTTTGTAAGCAGTAGCCCCAATCCTTTCTAGGATTTGATATGGCCCATAGTACTTTAACCCCAACTTAAGTGAAGACCTTCTCTGAGTGGTTTGTTGTCTGTAAGGATGCAACTTTAAGAACACTCATTCCCCCACCTGGTACTCCTTCTCCCTCCTTTTCTTATCTGCCTGGATCTTCATCCCGTTCTGAGCCTTTGTAAGATTCTCCTTGAGTGTGTTCAACACTTCCATCTCTATTTCTCAAAGCTTGATCAACCTCATCAACCTTAGTGGTACCAGGAGTGTAGGAGAGGAGAGTGGGAGGTGGTTTACCATATAATGCTTCATAAGGAGTCATCTGAATTGTTGAGTGTTTTGAGGAGTTGTACCAATATTCTGCCCAGGGTATCCACTCCCTCCATTTCCTCTGCTGGTGGTGACAAAAACATCTCAAATAAGTCTCCAAACTTCTATTAACTACCTCAGTCTGCCCATCTGATTGGGGATGGTATGTTGAACTCAGTTTGAGTTTGGTTCCTTGCAGCTTGAAGAGCTCTTGCCAAAAGGAGCTGGTGAAAATGGGATCCCTATCACTCACTATACTCCTGGGAATTTCATGCAATCTAGTCACTTCCTCCACAAATTTTTGGGCCACCTTAACAGCAGTATAAGGGTGTTTCAGGGGTACGAAGTGAGAATACTTACTTAACTTGTCCACCACAACTAGAATGCAAGAGAACCTTTGAGAGTTGGGAAGACCCTCAATAAAATTCATAGATATATCAGTCCATACTTCAGTAGGAATGGGAAGAGGTTGGAGTAACCCAGCTGGAGAGTGTTTCATATTTGCTTTGTTGGCAAACATCACACTGTCTGATGAAGTCCTTGACCTCTGAGGCCATCCCCTTCCAGGAGAAGTTTTGTCTCACCCTGTGCAGCGTCTTATCAAATTCATCATGACCAGCTGTGGAAGTGGAGTGCAGTTCTTGCAATACCTTCCTGCTAAGGTTGGTGTCTCTTAACAACTTATTTTTTCCTTGATGGAATAACACTTCATCCTTCCATTCATCTTTGTCCCTACTCAGACCCCTGTGTCCCATTTTTCTTTAAGTTTCAAATAGTCGGGGTTCTCTCTATAGGTGGTTCTAACTTCATCCATCCAAGAAGTCACCAAGAGGGAGACAGCAGTGAGTGAGGAGGCATTAAGCTCTTCTGTAGAGTTCTCCATTGCTTTGGATAATGCATCAGCAGCTTGGTTGTGGTGTCCAGCCTTGTATTCGATTTTAAAATCATACCCCATCAACTTGGTCAGTCATCTATGTTGGGTTGTGGTGTGTATTTTTTGCTTCATGAAGTGCTGGAGACTTTGGTGATCTGTTCTGAGGGTGAAAGGCTGGTACATTAAGTATGACTTCCATTTTTGAATGGCAAATAGGGCAGCCTCCATTTCCTTCTCATAAATGCTCATTTCTAATTGCCTCCCCTTGAAGGCCTTGCTGACAAAGGAAACAGACCTTCCTTGCTGCATGAGAACATCTCTCATTCCAGCCCCACTAGCATCACATTCCACAATGAGAAGTTGGGGAGTGCCAACACAGAAGCTGACACCATAGCCTCCTTCAATGCTCTGAATGCTCCTTCAACTGCTTCACTCCACTGGAAGGAGTTCTTTTTCAGTAGCTGGGTGAGGGGTCTTGCAATGGTGCCATAATTTTTGACAAACTTCTTGTAGTACCCAGTTAACCCTAAGAACCCCCTCAAAGCCTTGGTGGTCTTGGGCACAGGCCAATTCAGCATACCCTCTATCTTCCTTCCATCCATAGCTACTTGCCCTTCCTGTATAATATGCCCTAAGTATTCCACTTGGTGGACAACAAACTCACACTTGGGAAATTTCAGGAAGAGCTGGTTCTCTTGAAGTATTCTGAAAACTTGACTTAAGTGGGTAAGATGTTGCTGCATGCTGGAGCTATAAATCAGAATGTCATCAAATAAAACCAATATAATCTGCCTTAAATAAGGTTTGAAGATATCATTCATGAGGTTTTGGAAGGTGGAGGGAGCATTAGTCAAGCCAAAAGTCATTACAACAAACTCATAGTGCCCTTCATGTGTTTTAAAAGTTGTTTTATGGATATCTTCTTTCCTCATTCTAATTTGATGGTACCCAGCCCTTAAATCCAGCTTTGAGAACAACCTAGACCCATGCAATTCATCCAACAAATCATCCACCACAGGAATGGGGTATTTGTCCTTAACAGTGGCTTGGTTAAGTACCCTATAATCCACACACATTTTCCAGGATCCATCATGCTTCTTGACTAAGAGAATGGGGGATGAGTAGGAGTTGTGGCTGGGTCTAATGAATCCACTCCTTAAGGTCTCCCTAATTATTTCTTCTATGAAAGTTTTTTGATAGGAAGGGTATTTATAAGGTGTGAGTGAGATAGGAGTGGTACCTTCCTTGAGGGGGATGGAGTGATCACAATCTCTGGTAGGTGGAAGTTGTTTGGGAGTAGCAAATAGGCTCCAGTTCTGATGAAGCAAATTCTTAAGTTCAGGAGAAGGTATGACTTCCAAGGCCTTGAGCATATCCTGTTCTTCAGTGGACAATTTCTTGGTGGGCTGAGTCTGCAATAAAAAAACTTGCTTGGCCTGCCTTAAGTGTCTCCCCATCTCTTCAAGATTCAGTAAGGACACTGGTGGAATATCACTTCCCACCAACTTCCACCACTGATTTTGGTGTCTGAATTCCATGGTGAGGTTGTTGAAGTTCCAGCTAATAGTCCCCAATTGCTTCAGCAAATCCACACCAATGACAGCATCACAAGCCCTCAAAGGCATCACATGGAAGTCCCACGTGAGGTTGAGCTTCTGCGGGACTAGGGGAACAACACAATAACCCTCACATCCCACCTTGTCCCCACTTGCTATTATTACAGTTCTCTTCTTGGAGGTGTCATACATGAGGTTAGTGGTTTTGACCACCTTAGGATCCAAGAAGCAATGTGTGTTGCATGAGTCCATGAGGAAGCAGACCCTCCTAGCCTTGATTTGTCCTACCACCATCATGGTAGAGTCCCTCTTTATCCCACTAATGGTCTGGAGTGAGATTTCTGGTTCTTGGGGCTCTCCTTTTTCAACTTGATCTGGATTTTCTTCTATCTCCTCATTTTCCTCACTTATGTCTAGGCTGATGAGAAATGTCTTATTGGGGTCACACACATGATTTCTCGACTACTTCTCATCACACTTGTAGCATAGCCCTTTGGCTCTTCTTCTCATCCTTTCTTGCTCCAGTTCATTAGGAGTGAAGTTGAGTACCTTTGGGGGTCGAGGCAGTTGGGGTGGTGGATTTTCCCCTCTTCTGGTCACCAACTGTGCCTCCCTTTCAAACAGTCTGGCCAACCTCAAGGTCTCTCTAATGGTCTTTGGCTCCTCCACCCTCACCTTCCTTTCCAAATCCGACCTCAACCCCCCCCCCCCCCCCCCCCCCCCCCCACACACACACACACACACACAAAGTGGCTCAACAGGTGCTTCTCCGGAAGGTCTTCGATTCTGTTACAAAGGTCCTCGAATCTACTTTGGTACTCCTCCAATGATCTGGTCTGTAGGAGGTGTTTCAGAAGAGTCAGGGGGTCATCTCTTTGAAGCCTAAACCTTCCGTCCAGTGCTTCCACGAATTGTCCTCATTCCACAGTCTTGGAGTTTCGCCGCATCCATCTGAACCACTTCAAAGCCCTTCCTTCCAGATAAAATCCGGCGAATCGCACCTTCTGAGACTCCGGCGTCCGATGTACATCAAAATATTATTCCGCTTTGGACACCCAATCTTGGGGTTCAGTAATTCCAGCATAGGTCGGGAATTAGAGATGGACAGGCTTCACCTGGAAAGACAGGGGGTCGGGTAGTTGAGGACGACCGGTCCAACGACCACCATCCTCCGGAGATCTGGATCTCCGGCCCGCCTCCACATGGTCAATCTGATGGTGTACTTTCACAATCTCCTCCTTCAACAAGCTCCGGTTCAACAAGCTCCGGAATAGGTCATACTGGTCCTCCTCGCCATCCTCCGGTGCCGACGGTGCTCTGATACCAAATTGATACCCCCACTATCCCCGTCGGCCACCAAGTGGTTCGCCCAAGCTCTTCTTCACGTATTATACGCCATTTCTAGGAAGACTCGGTCCGGAATCAAAGCAGGAAAGAGAAGGGAAGAGGAATCGAGTTTCGAGCACTCGAATGCTCCGATTTGAACAAACCCTAGATTTTGAACACAAAAGCAATCACGACCCAATTGAGGTCGTTCATTCTTATTTATACTAATAGGTATCTCAGGAAAGGTCGTTACAACCGAATCTTCGAGTTTGTTACAAAAATTGAGCTAAATTGAAACATAATCAAATTCCCCCAATTTACAGATGTCGTCGAGGAAGATGGATGAATAGTGATTAACGACCACAACCAACCAACAGTGGATTTGTTGCCTTGAATTTGGTTCATTCGATCTGACACTTGATTAAGTCGCACCCCTCCGATCTTCTTAAGTCATTCATTTGGGACCATTGGATCGGCAGATATTCGGATCCACGGGTCCGCTCGATTATGAGGTGGTTTTTACGGTTGGTGTTATCATTCAATCTCTAAAAAACCAAAAAAAAGATTGTATCTTTAACGGTCCCAAGAACTCACACCCCAAAAATCACATCATTAACCTAAATTCTCCAAATCATTCAAACCCATTCAAAAAAAAAACACACACACATTTTCAAATAAAATTCTATCATAGAAATCTTCAAGCGCGATAAAAACCACATTTTTAACCCAAAAGGATTGTATCTGTAAAGCTCCCAAAAACTCACACCCCAAAAATCACATCATTAACCCAAATTCTCCAAATCATTCAAAACCCATTTAAAAAAACACACGTTCTCAAACAAAATCCTATTATAGAAATCTGTAAGGACTCCAAAAATCAGATTTATAACCCAAAAAGATTGAATCTTTAACAAAAACTCACATCCCGAAAATCCGAAAGAAGTCCACGTCGGAATCAACAGGTTGGACAGCATCGCAGGAAGGGCACGCCAGGAAGGGTTTCCCCGACGACGAGTCGGAGCACGAGAAGTAGCAGTTCCAGCACCGCGGCGGGGCAGTGGAGCAGTAGAGCCGGCAGCGAAGAACCCAAGAAGGATTAGGGATTAGAGGGGTTCGGTTGGGGTTCGACCGGAAGAGGGGTTGGGATTGGGAGGTGTTGTGGCGGTGGAGAGAGAAGGATGACCAAAGCTTTCTTGCTCTGTTGGCTAACATCGGGAAGAAGAAGAAGAAGAAGAAGACAGAGATGTGTTTTTTTTTGGGTTTGTGTTTTGTCCTGTTTTGTGGGAGAGGTGATAATAAGTAGTACGTGTCGTGTAATTGTGTTAAAAGATAGAATCCAAATGTCTCGTGATTATTGACCTGATAATTTTTTATTTTGTTGCGTAATTCTGTTTATTTAGCCGTAACTTCTATTACTTTCTCATCATGTATATAGAAGATTATTGTGTATATTTGTGGAGACAAGAAAAAAATATATATTTCTCTCATTCTCAATCGATTCATCTTTGTATTGTTTGTTTTACAACACGTTATCAGCATGAGAGTTCTACTGCTTCCTGTTAAAACTTTTGGTGTCACTCAAATATTGAGTAACAAATCTATGTTTTGATTCCCAAGTGACTTACACAATGTGTCTTTGTTTTATTCGTCAATACATAGATGTCATGTACATTGTAGTAACGTATAATTGCACTGTGTTATATTATAATTCGATATCATGTTTATACGACTATTCGTTTAGATATTAAGTCTTTATAGTTGCATCGGAACGAGTACCCACGTAATCTAAAATATAAATTTTTGTTTCACCTAGAACGTGTATCACATCCTCTGATCTATTGTGTCTTAACGTGACTATTGACCTTGGCAATTCTTCAAATTTTCAACAACCATGTGTAATATTAATTCGGTTAGGCATAAGAAAGATTTGGATTTAGAGTTTTGTTCCTATTATATTGTGTAAGTCTAATATATCTCGCATGCATCAGTACAAGTATACAATCCATGATAGAAGCTTGTGTATTATAATTCAAATACACTCATTGTGATTTCTGTTTTTAATCTTAGCTTTAATTCAACGTATACATTTATACATGAGAAATCCTATTTGATTATTGATGACTAGAGTAAGTATTTCTTCCTTTCATGTATGGTGTCATGGTTTAGTATTGGTTATAATATTCAATTTTCCATGAGAAAATATTTTATCTAGTTTATCATTCAATTTTATTATTGTCTTTATATGAATTAAAACAATCTGGACGAATGTGGTACAATCGTCTTAGTGAAAGTCTTCTCAAAGAAGAGTTTAAAAATAATCATATAAGTTAATGTGTTTTTATTAGAAAATCAACATCTAGCTTTGTAATTATTGTTGTATATGTTAATGACTTGGATATCATTATAATTATTGTTGTATATGTAACGTGACTATTGACCTTGGCAATACTTCAAGTTTTCAACAACCATGTGTAATTATTGTTGTATATGTTAATGAACCCAGAAGAGATTGAAAAAACTGCTAAATATTTGAAGAATGAATTTGAAATTAAAGACATTGACGTAACTAAATTTTGTCTCGACCTGCAGATCGAGCACTTACCAAATGGAATTTTCATTCATCAATCAAATTATATAGAAATGACATTAAAACGTTTCTATATGGATAAAGCTCATCCATTAAGTTCTCCAATGATTGTTCGTTCTCTTACTGCTGAAAATGACTATTTTCGTCCTCGAGAGAATGATGAAGACATTCTTGGTTCAGAAGTACCATATTTAAGTGATATCGAGGCTTTAATGTACCTGACTAATAATACAAGGCATGATATTGCATTTTCAGTGAATGTATTGGCTAGATATAGTTCTGAACCAACACGTAGACATTGGAACTAAATTAAGCATGTATTCCGTTACCTTTGTGAAACATGTGATGTGGGGTTATTTTATCAAAAAAGTTTAGAATCCAAATTAATTGGATATGCCGATGTTGGATATTTGTCAGATCCACGTAAAGCTAAATCACAAACAGGATATGTGTTCACATATGGTGGCACGACAATTTCACGGCGATCAACGAAACAAACATTAACATCTTCCAATCATGCAGAGTTGATAGCATTATATGAAGCTAGTCGAGAATCGGTATGATTGAGATCAATGATCCCAAGCATACAAGAAGAATGTGGACTCGACAAAATTAAAAATCATCCAACAATTTTATACGAAGACAATACTGCATGCATTGATCAAATAAAGGAAGGATACATTAAAGGCGACAAGACTAAACATATTTCATCAAAGTTATTCTCGACACATGATTTACAAAATGATTGTGAGATAAATGTCTGTCAGATCCAATCAAACGAGAATTTGACAGATTTATTTACAAAGTCGTTGCTCACCAAAGTCTTTGAGAAGCTTGTCTTTAAAATTAGTGTTCGTCGTTTGAAGAATGTATGTTGAAGTGAGGTGGAGCATTAGGTACGCGCTGCACTCTTTTTTTCTTCACCAAGTTTTTATCTCATCGGATTTTTCTTGGTAAAGTTTTTAACAATGTAGCGTCCCTAGCGTATAAAAGTGGTCATCCAATAGAGAGTGTTATGAAATCCAAATGTCTCATAAATGCTTCACCTTTCTTAACCCCCACCATTCAAGTAAATTTTTACTCTTATTAATATGGTGGAATTCTATTTATTTGGTTGTAACCCCTACTACATCCTCATCTTGTATATAGGAAACCATTGTACACATTTGTGGAGACAAGAAAAAAACATATCTCTCCCCTCCTCAATCTCTTCTTATTTGTATTGTTTGTTTTACAACCCTGAAACCCGAACCGGTCGGATCCGGTCCGAACCGATTTCTGCTCTCCCCTAGCTTGGAGAACTTGCAGGGAATAGGAAATTCAACTTCCAAAGTGACTTGATGTATACTGAACAATACGTTGCTTCTTGCGGTATACTTAACGCAACAAAAGTTAGACGTCCAACCACCAAAAGGAGGTATACCCATTTGTTTTGGGGTGGTTTCATATTGATGGTGGGTTAATCACAATCACATTTCACATTGTATTAAGAACAAACAAAGAAAGATAACTCTTTCTTTGAAAACTTGATGCTTGCATTAATAAACTGTATTGACCATATATCTACAGTCATATTGAAAAAAATCAAATCCATATCTTTGTTTTAGTGGCCATTATAACTCTCAATATTATAATAAAATTTGCATCAACACCCTAAAATTAACACCAAGATCGTCAGCTAACAGAGAGATTGATCGCTGGAGCGAGCCCCTCGGATGAAGAAATATAAAACACAAGAAAAATAAACTTCCATATTGTTACAACCTCTCATCAAATCATTATATCAATGATGAATTTCAGGCGAGCACACCAATGGATGCCAACCACCTTAAACTCTTTTATCTTTCAACCTAATAATGACACAATCATATCTTTCTTTTTTGGATAAAATGATACAATCATATCCCACGATATCAACGATG
The DNA here is from genome assembly GCA_963682175.1 of Triglochin maritima. Classification (NCBI taxonomy): domain Eukaryota; kingdom Viridiplantae; phylum Streptophyta; class Magnoliopsida; order Alismatales; family Juncaginaceae; genus Triglochin; species Triglochin maritima. The sequence continues at coordinate 32,436,102 of OY821789.1, forward strand.
TACTAAAAAGATTACATCCATGACCATAAGAGCACCTCAACCAACCAAAGTAAATGCAAGTTGTGGCATAACCGTTTTGTTTGTTGAACATTTTCAGAAGCTGAAGAAGATGGTTTGAGCACTTTCAGTTCTCTCTCGTAATTATTTTCAGCTTGTCTGCAAATTCAAAGCTCTTTTCAGGGCCATCAGAAGCCTCAAGTCGACGTAGAATTGCGATGGCATCATCTACAAGGTTCAGAGCACGTTTAACCTCTGGACTGATCATGGAAGTACCGTCTTCGCTCGCGTTACAAGAGTCCAAAGTTTTGTTGGTCGAACCATTTGTGTGTTCCAAGATTTCTCTGCAATCTGCTGAATTTTCAGTTGCAACTTCTTTGCTAAAGTTGGCGGTTAACATTTCGAAATCCCCATCAGTTTCCTCAAAAATTTCAGGCTCCGTATCAGAAGAATAGAGATGTTCACGTATCCGAGCATACATTGGTCCTTTCAAAGCCTTTTCGTACTCCTCGGCACCTCCGACCACAGAAACAACAGCCTGTAAATTCCACTACTATCGATCATTACCATTTTTTTGTCCGAGGAAATGAGAACACTAACATCAAATATTAAATTTGAGAAACAAAAAAATGACCTTATTGTAAAGCTTGTGCCCATTTCCAATTATCTGTCTAGTAATGAAGTTGATTAGGGATGGAGGTAGAAACTCTAGCTTGAGGTCCAAATTCCCAATCAGTCTGCACAACTATAACGACATGTCCAAACATAATCGAAAACTACAAACACAGCTGGATCAATGAATGCATCAGTAAGGGTACTAACCGGAAATAGCTTCTAGTTGGACTCACTTTCTGCAAAGCAAGTCCACCTACCAAATCTATTCTTACGAGTTACGACGTCTTTTGCTTCAGGAGTAACATCCTTGATCAAAGCTGTAGAGCTCATCGTCGATATCTCCGAGCTCGGAATCTTAAGAAAAATGTGAACAAGAATCACTAAGGTTGTCTGAAAAAGTAATTGATGTACTGACAAAGAATAAGATTATAAGAAGGATTTTTTTTCAAAATAATCAAAAAAAATAAAAAATTGGAAAAATATACACTTCAGAAACTTAATTGGTAAAGTATGCACATTAAAAAACGGCACCACAGGTGCCGTTTTCATTAAGTAAAAACGACACTGTAGATGCCGTTTTTACCCTTAATGAAAACGGCATCAGTGATGCCGTTTTTACTTGGACAAATTTTTTCTTGGTTTCGAGATGTCGTTTTTATTTAATACATGTTGAACTAGAAACGGGTCGGTCGGGGGTCTCGCTCACCGGTGAGCGAGCGGCGTTCCACCTCGCCGGTGAGGTGGCGGGGGTTGCAAGGGGACAGCGTCTCCTGGAAATTTTTTGGATCTTCAAATTGTTTGATCTGGAAATTTTTGAATCTTCGTCACTTGCCAAAAACTCATTGTAATTCAACCCGTTACCACGATAATACAAATTTATCACACCACATTACTTATCAAAAAATTACCAGTTGGATCTTCGAACCAATTTTTGATAATGGATAATATGTCACAACTCCAAAGTGATCTGACCAATGTGTTGGAGTTACAACCCCCCCCCCCACACACACAATAATTACAATGAGTTTTTTGACAAGTGACGAAGATTCAAAAATTTCCAGATCAAACAATTTGAAGATCCAAAAAATTTCCAGGAGACGCTGCCCCCCTTGCAACCCCCGCCACCTCACCGGCGAGGTGGAACGCCGCTCGCTCACCGGTGAGCGAGACCCCCGACCGACCCGTTTCTAGTTCAACATGTAATAAATAAAAACGACATCTCGAAACCAAGAAAAAATTTGCCCAAGTAAAAACGGCATCACTGATGCCGTTTTCATTAAGGGTAAAAACGGCATCTACAGTGCCGTTTTTACTTAATGAAAACGGCACCTGTGGTGCCGTTTTTTAATGTGCATATTTTGTCAATTAAGTTTCTGAAGTGCATATTTTTTCAATTTTTTTTTTTTTTGATTATTTTGAAAAAATTTCCTTATAAGAATTTGTTTGTGAATGCTACCGTGTTCAGAACTACAAGGATTAGATTTTCTTCAAAGAATTCAAACTCGAAGTTGTGAAGAATCACCTCCCTATCAGCTATTGGCCATGGAACCTTCATTCTTTCTTCCACAAAGAACAAGTTAATATAATTGTACAACTATTAATAGCAATCAGAAATCACATACATAATGTCAAAACAAGAGTTACGAACCTAACTGAGGAGATCTACTCTCCGGTACCAGTTTTCAGCAAACTTGATGACGAGACAATCTCAAATTTGGGGAAGCTGAAGTGTGGAAACCTGTCCAGCGAACAAAGAAAAATTCACAAAATACTTTCAACCACTGATCGATCTACTAAAACACCTGAAAAATCAGATATGAACACCCCATCACAGGATACCATCGTAAACTTTTACAGGACTATGACACATTATCTTGCGAAAATAATGTGTAAATGTGTAGAAGCGCATACCAACTTTTATATAAAGGCGACTCCCATTCCACACATAAGCCTACATTTAAAATAAAGCTCATTCATGAAAACACCACTTTACTACAAAATACCAGAATGGCATGTTGGTTAAGGAATACTGTGGTAGGTTTATGCTCACAGGCATCAATTGGTCCATCAGCAAAACCTTCGGCTAGTAGTGTATGGAATGGGGTACCCGGTGGGCCTTCGCGGTACATAACACGGAGTTGATCAGAATCCTGCTTCAACTGAAGGACTGAAGTCTCAGAATCCATTCTTGGAAAGAATTTTCATCAAAAATATAAATGTAAAGCATGTGCACATATCAATGGAGGAAGTACAAGGAAAGAAAGTGACAAAACTGCAAATGCAGGTAAACTAGGACCTCGTCACATGAGTTATCAAAATATGATACTTCTAACATTAGTCTAGAAAGTTTTTTCTTTCTACTTGACTAAATCGAATGAACCAACCAAGCCTTTCATTGGGAGACATCATTAAGAAAATCATGATATCAATGCTTTAACTACACTACTAACCATCAATTTTGTCATTGCAACAATTATCATCGGTGGGGTACAACAGTGCTATACCAGAAGATTAGCAACCAAAAAGGTATACCTTCCGATCACTGTTCTTGGAACCATGAAACTTCAATGAAGCGCTATGGTCTCTTGGAGTACTTCTGTAAACTTCAATGAAGCGCTATGGTCTCTTGAAGCGCTAACGGAAAATTTGAAAATTTAAACAAACGAGATCCCAAGACAAAAATCATCAAACGGGAATGTTACTCATATAAATATAATCAGTCGGTGCACCACAATACAACAGAGTTTGTCAAAATACATAATTACGTCAATACAACGAAAGACATATACAAGTAATCATGAAAACCTCGAAGAGTCCGAAGAAGATTCTGACCTTCAAAATGTGTGTGTCCGCTGTTACCACTCGACAGAACCTACTGCGGTCCTGAAACATGAATCAACAGCAATGCCTGAGTCTCATTAGAAAAATTCGTATGTCAAACTCACCTATATGAATGTAACAGTACGGTAATGAATCTATCATACTAGTAGCATGTCATATCATCGTTAGCAATGCAACAAAATCCCCTCCAAAGGTAAAACATGATCTCGGCCCCTCGACAACCACAAATACTCCCAAAGGGTCAACAAGGACATCAGTCCAGCAACAACAACGGGTCTCCCTCGGAAACTTACCGTAGACACATACGGTCTTGCGGACAGTAGCAACTAGACCTGTCAATCGGGTCGTGTACGTGTCTTATCGTGTCGTGTATGGTCGGATGCTAACAGGTATTAGGTATACACGAACCCGACACGATAAGAAATCGTGTACACGAACCCAGACATGGACACGACGCGGTAATTTTCGTGTATACACGGACACGACACGATTTGTACACGAATTCTTATCGGGTCGTGTAACACGATACACGATAATACCCGAATGGACACGAGTAGTACCTGTATACACGATAAGTACCTACAAACACGATAACAACCTACATATACGATAACAACCTACATACACGATAATATATGCATACACGAATAACCATGATGATACCTGTATACAATAATAGACACGATAAAGACATGATTACACGATAAACACGAAACTATAGAATTTTTGGAAAATACCAAATAAACCAAACAAATACAAGAACATTATAGTATAATACTAGTTTACTCTATTTCAAAGCTTTAAATAAATAGTTTCACAACAAATAATGGTCTAATAATATACGCAAAAAAACATAATAGTTCAAGACTTCAAGTTCATTTTCCTTCCAACTCCTCATACTTCCAACTTTGTTTCTTCGTGTCTTCCATACCGTAAGTAGTTTCATAGGTTATTCTCTAACCTCTACATATTCCCAACATTACTTGATGAATGATCTAAAAATAGAAACAAGACATAAGCATCAATGTTAGTATATTTTCATATTTCAAAATAATAATTGAAAATGGTTAAAGTACCTTCGGTAAGGCATAATCAACTACTATTAATATAGTAAAATACTATAATTATATGTTAAACATTACAAACTAAGAAATGTTGGCACAAACTAGGAAATATTGCACAAACTAGGAAATATTAACACAAAATAAAGAAAGAGTGCGTACCATAGCATCAACTTCAGCTTAGTTGTCTATGTCCATCTCGATTCTCGACTCTTCAAGTTAATATTGGCACAAACAAAATTTGTTATTGTAGAATACACTTTTGATATTATAATTATTGTAGAATTAACATAACAAACAAAATTGGCTAGCTGATATGGAAGCAATAAAGACAGTATGAGAACTTGAATATGAAATGTGTTGTTTAATAGTTTTGAAATAAGCTCATGGACCATGTAATGAAAGCCATATATCAGCTCAGAAATGAAAGCCATATGTACTAGTTAGCTTAAGTCTAGCCATCACATCCCAAAAGGCATGACTATGGTTCTTCTTAAATCGGACAATAGATGTTAGCATCTATCAGATTGTTGGCACATGCATTCCTGGATAAAAGGAATTCTGGTCTCATGTTAATTTGTTATAAAGCCGCATAATTTGGCATCACCATATCAAGATCTCTCTAAAGTAAATAAGATATATATAGTGTCCTCAATTTTTTTGTCATTGTTTATTGTGTACTGTGCGGTCTTCTTCAGGCTTCTATTGACGGGTTTTCTTCATTTTTCCCTGATTGTCAAGAAAGGATTGCTAGGCACGAAGCAACTCATTTTTTAGGTTAATTGAGGTAATTTTTTCATATAATGTCTGCATTAACATTCAGTAATGTTACATGCTCTGATCTGTGATCCAAAGGATGAAAGGAACATCATCTATTTATTTCAACACATTTCCTAGTAATCTAGATGATTTATCATGTTTATTCTCTTCATCTTGTGTAAAATCATTTGGCGAAATATTAGAATCAAATTGCAGAAATGAGACATTATATGATTACCATAAGAAGGATTGACTACATGAACAAACACACAGAAAATGAACCCAAAGCAAATAAATGAATCCAAGATTGAAGTACTCACGCAAATAATCTGGGTTCAACAAATGGGAAGAAGGCAAGAAGAAGGCAAGAAGCTTTCTTCTAGTTGAGGACTTTGTCCTACTTCAACAAATCTGGCAAGAGGAGGGGATGTGTGGGTTGTGGCGGTGAGAGGAGGGGATGTGGTGGTGAGAGGAGGGTTTGGGGTGCGGAGCATAGGGGCTGGGTGGGGAGTGGTGGTGAAAGGAAGGGTTGGGGTGGGGAGCGGAGGGGTTGCGTGTGGAGTGGCGGCGAGAGGAGGGGATGGGTGGGGAGTGGCAGCAAGAAGAGGGGTTGGGTGAGTGGGTGGGGATTCAGGAATGGGGAGTGGAAAAGTTAGGGTTTGGACTTTGGATTTAGGATTTAGGATTTACGGGTGAGGAGGACTTTTGTGTTTTTTTGTCTCCTAATTTCCTAACGTGTTTAGGTCTCGATGTCGTGAACCTTGAGGTCGGCGAAGGCGACGAAGATGAAGGTGTTGATGGCCAAGGCCTCGGAGAAGAAGATGTAAAGAGTGTAAACGAGGGGGACGGAGAGGAGGAGGAGGAGGAGAAAGCCACGTAGGAAACTCCCGGCCTCCACCGCCACAAGCATGAAGTAGGGGAATGTGCTCCGGCAAAAGAAGAAGGGTCTCGTCCAGGTCTGCCGCCACCGTCTGGTTTGACCTGTCGGCGTCGACGGACTTGCACTCCGGGTTGGGGGGGGGGGGGGTTTCGGAACTTTGGAGTTTGGATGGGTTAATTTGGGCTCACATTAGTCGGTTTGGTTTAGGTTAATCGGATCGGGTTCTAACGTGTATATCGTGTCTATCGTGTATCGTGTATACCTAATATACACGATACCCTTATCGTGTATGTTATCGTGTATTTCGTGTATAGACCCTCATACCCGGACCCGACCCTATAAGGATTCGTGTATCGTGTCGTGTATGCTTATCGTGTATTCGTGTCCAGGTTCCTATACCCATACACTAAATTATCGTGTCGTGTCCGTGTCGTGTTATCGTGTCGTGTCTGATTTTGACAGGTCTAGTAGCAACACACCCCACACGCGACTACTCGAGCCAAAGGGATCGGTGAGGAGCGTCCGCATTTCCACGCAAAGCGAACCACGTGGTCTACTCCACCCCAACGGAGTCGTAGCCCGGTCGGTCAAACCATCCCCCGATAGGTGCCCAATCGAGGAATCATCGCCGGAAGAACATCGTCGGCATCGTCGGCACAACATCGGCGGTACAATATACGTCTGACATAACATCAGACGACACAACCAGCCGGAACATCGTCGGCAACATCATCGCCGGCAGAAACCTCGACAGTACAACATATGTCCGACACAACATCGAATGGATCCAGAACGTAGTCTGCAAGATCATCATGCTCCACGAGTCAAGCATCAACATGCTTTGGGATCTGCGATCACTCAGGTATGCTACTCTACAAAGAGTCAAGCAACAACACGTTACACCACAATCCATCAACGGAGGTGGCACGACCCAAGTATCCACACTCTTCCACACGGCAGTCCCTGGGCAAACACGAGCAATGTACCCGCTATCACCTCTTGTCTCACACTCTAAACGAGGACACAGGTTTCCGTAGACAGAGTTGACACAACACTAGTACCGGTAATTCGGTGTTGCGCGCAAACGGTCGACCGAAATAGGTTATCCGGTCGACCGTTCCCAATAGGTTCGGTCGGCCGAAAGTCTACAACGGTCAAACTCTCTGCACATCACTTAAGTCTCAACGGTCGAACAACAATTTAAAACCGGTCGACCGAATACGGGGTCAAAATCCGGAGTCTGGTCATACAAGTCTAATCGGTCGACTGACTCAGGAGACCCGGTCAACCAAAAATTACAAGGGGCATCCTAATAGTCTAGGTCATAAATCGGTCACACAAGATAAATAATCGGTCGAACAACATGCAATAATATCAAATTCACTTAAGTTCCGGTCGAACCCAAAAATAGGAACGGTCAACCGAAAACTAACAGGCAATCCTCCGACCCACCAGCACACATGCAACCGGTCGACCGCCGCAAGGCGTCGTTCGACCAATGTTGGTTAAAGTCGGGCAAAAACTTTAAACCGGTCGACCGCCCAAAGGCAACGGTCGACCGTTGTCGACAGCAACCCCGCGCCAGCCGAGGATTTTACGTCGTTTCTCGTCGCCAGTGAGGTCTCCGACGTCCTGCGACCGACCACAAGTCTCCACAATCGTGGTGAGCAACAAAACCAAGCTAATAAACCGGCATACCTCAACTGCAAGATGGAGCACGCCAGAGTTCTCTCAGCGTCGTCACCCGACAGCAACCCCCGCTCCAACGCGCCTCACGGTCACGCCTCCGCAACTCCGAGCTCAACTTCACATAGTCGGAGCCTCCACAACAACCTCCACTACTGGCCGCCGGAAAATGAAGGGAAAAGAGAGTAAGAGAGATGAGTTGGGTGCGAGAATGAAAGAGGAAATCCTTCTCAACCAACACAACACTCCCACCATCACCTTACTCATCTTATCCTCCTCATTCCCCACGCACAACATTGTGCACCACCACTTCCCCATGCAAACCTCCTCTCTAAACATCATTAGCACCCTAAACAAGAATTAGAGAGATAACAACATCTCAGCGTGTCGAGAAAATTAGATACCTCAGAAGTGCGTTTACGGACGACATCTTCAAGCTCTCCTAAAAACATTTAAATAAAAGAGTTCAGTTGGCAAGATTTCATGACTAGAATAAATGGAGAATCATGAATTCATAAAAACAACCAAACTTGAGAGCCTGCAGATGTTGAGCGAAGAATTTGACTCTTAACGAGAGAACTAATCGACTCCTCACCAAGCAGACCAGGAGAGGCCAAGGCCTTGTCAAATCTCCTCCTTGATTCCGAAATTTCCCGCCTCTTCTCCATCTGAATGATCATACAACAACACCCTTTGATAAAACCAAGGAACCATTCACTACAAGATATGGATGTGTTCACTAAGACTCTAAACTTTGTGAAGATTCATTCTTAAACAGCACAGACCTTAGAAATGAACCTCTTGCTGCGTAAAAGATCATAAAAAATGAACACATAATTCCAAACATCAATCATATGGATCACCACCACCTACCAGTCACCAACAAGTTAATATCAAATTGATTTACTGAAAAGCCAAAAGGTAGAGATTTTTTGTTTATGCAGCAGAGCAGATTTATTGCACCACATCTTGTGGGTCCATGACCAACCAAGTGATAATTCTTTTCGAAATTTCTAGTCAAGTTGTTATACAATCACGGTCTAGTGGTCAACAAGTTACGATTATTTAGCAAGTCATTTCTGCTTTTTATGTACAAATTTTCTTATCACATATGTGACTTCCTCTGAGAAATCAACTATGGTTTACGCAGTCCTTCCACCAACACAAGATTGTAACTACATAACCAACAATGACATGCGCATGGCATCATCATTTCGATAGCTGTTTTTATCACATGACAGAATATATAAGATTTTCATCCAGCCTAGGGCTTGTTTACTGCAGTTGCCATCTGCATGCAAAACGTGCATCTCTTGTTCTGTTATCATTCGACTTCATCTCATAAAGATAACAATAAGTGCAATATCTTGATGTCCCTTTTTTAGATCCTTTCAGCAACTCTGGGTTAGATTAATGATCCATTCTGTTCTAGTTTTACAAGGTTGCAGGTTTTACAAATTAGTTGTAACAGATTGCCTTTCCGATAGTAGGGACAATATTTATTGCTTCCAACACAACCAGAATGCTTCTAAATTTTGGCACAAAAAGCCAGTAGACTCGTGAAAAAAATAAATAACGATCTCAATGAAGAACGAAGGTTAAACCAACAAATCGTAGAAGAAAAAACACCACAAATAGCTTTTATAGTTGCTACTCACTGTTGATTCTATATGTAAACAGAACAATATGGAGCAAAGATTAGAGTTTGTAGACAGCAATAAACGACATGAGTACGGAGCCCAACCATAGTTGCCCATCCCTTTCCTCCACCTCGCTGACGACCCTAACCACTTTTCCTTGCCGGTCCTCTAAAACTTGCAATACTTTCCCATCTGCGCTGACCTTCATGATCATGCCATAAAACCCACCACCAATGCTAATGAAGTAGTGTATCTTTGCGGGAATAGGGAGCTTCATGATAGCCTTCCTCAATCCAGTGTATTGGGCAAGGACGTGGACGTAAATGTTCGTGCGAGCATGGATCGCAACCCAGAACTCACCCTTCTCGTTTGTTCTTACGTTATCCGGGAATCCCGGCAACATTGCAAGCAATTCGGAAGTTCCTTCCTTCTCGCCTTTCAACCAGAATTTTGTCAACCTACACTGGTATGTTAATTTCATTAATTTGCCAAGTAATGCTGGTTAAGTAACTCAACCTTACATATTCAGAAAACTAACCTTCCAAGAGACCCTTCGCAATAAACCAGAAAAGTACCATCCTTGCTCAGGGAAACACCGTTTGGAAACTGCATATCTCGAATGAGGACAACTGCCTTTTTCGTTAGAGGGTCGTATTTCAAGAGTCTACCAGATGGTTCGGATGTGAAAGTCAGCTGCAAGAAGTTTCTGGAAGAAAGAATGACAAATTCGAGCTTTAGAAGATCAATAACTTCACCATTTTCTACCAAGAAATGTGAATTCTACCTCCTTTGGTAGTTACTGCTGCTGTCAGTAAAATAAACATTTCCATCATCATCGATGTCCAAATCATTAGTGAATTTGAAGGGCACTCCTTCAGCCTCCGTGGCAAGTGATGTGGCCAATCCGCCTTCAGGGCCCACTTTCATTAGACCAAAATATGCATCTGCAATGTATAATTCTCCGGTTTTCTTGGAGAAACGGAGTCCCAAAGGTCGACCACAAATATGTTCGTTCTTTAGATAATCCATGAGCGAGGGCTTGGGATCACATATTTCTGATCTACAAAAATAAAGAGCAAAAAAGAAGGATATGAAAATTAGAAGAAGAAATATGTTGGTCAAGGAAACATTTCCAACAAAATTTGTAGGAAATCCACCCCCTGTTATTTATAATATTCATCATTTGCTGAGACACAAGAATCACATGTGACTAATTTTTGAAATCCTACTGCTGTCAATATAAATTATTTAAAGCATCTATTATTGAAAGTATTTTTTTATGAAGGATTGACAATGAAATTCCATCATTCATTAAAAAAAGCTCTCCATTCAACTACCATTTCCAGATAACAGGAAAAAGGCCAAATAAATTGCATTGAAATCGACATGTCCAGCCCACAATTTATACCAAACAGATTAAAAAAAGAATAGAAACTGACTTTCCCGGGAAAAATAAAATAAATCGTCAAAATCAAAAAACAAAGGACCCTTCACGTAAGAAATTGAGAACAGACCTTGGCCAGTTGGCCTCCTACATTTGCAAAGAAACAGAAAACAGAAAAACAGAAGACATCATCTTCAACATGGGAACCCAATCCAAAACCTTTGCCTCTCCTCCAAAACAAACACTACCCGATCCAAAAACGGGAACACATAACAATTGATCCTCCACCGAATATGAAGTTCAAAAGAAAATTCCATCTTTAAAATAAATATTACATCTTGCTTGAAAAACAAACAAAACCCAATCCAAAAATCCCACATTTAACATAGACCTCACCCTTCTTCTGAGACCAACAAAACAAATACCAACTTCAACCCAAAAAATCAACATTTCCCTCAAACTAAACTCCTCAAAGCAAATCCTACCTTCAAACTAAAAACCCAAACTTTACCCAATCCAACCAAAAAAAAGACCACCTTTAACCTAAAACTCCAACTTTCCATCAAACAATTCAAAACCCACTAAAATAATCATTTTACCCAACCAACCGAAACCCACAAAAATATTCCACCTTTAAACCCATAAGATAATCCCACCTTCCACCCAGAAACCCCACCTTCAACTCCCAAACCAACCAATACCCACACACAAAAAATCCACTTTAACACCTAATTCAATCACAAAACACCAAGAAAAATTCCACCTTTTACTCTCATTTCAACCAAAACTCATACAATAATCCCCACCTTCAACCCCAAACAACACGCCTTTAATTCCCAAACCAAACATAACCCACCATAAAAATCCGAATCCAACCAAAACCCACAAAAACAATCCCATTTTTAAACCCACAAATCCTTTCTTTCCCACCTTCCAACCCCAAAGAAAACCCACAACACAGACCCCACCTTTAACCAAAAAACAACCCACCTTTCTTCCCCTCTTACACCTTCAACTCCCATTCCAAATAAAACCCAATAAAAATCTCTTCTTTAACCCAAAAACTCAATTTGTTTTCCCAAACCCACTAAAAATCCCATCTTTAACCCAAAACTCCAATTATTTTCCAGAACCCACTAAAAATATCTCATCTTTAAGCCAAAACTCATTTTTTCCCAAACCCACACAAAAAATCCCACATTTTCATCTTCAATACCCATTCCAACAAAACCCCACTAAAAAAATCCCACCTTTAACTCAAAACTCAAATTATTTTCCCAAACCCACAAATAAAAAACCTTTTCCTCTCCAACACTCATTCCAACCAAAACCCACAAACAAAAATTCCATCTTTAACCAAACCCCACAAATAAAATCCCATCTTTAACCCAAAACTACAATTCCTTACCCAAACCCACAAAACAAAAAATAAAAAAAAATCTCACCTATTAGGCGAAGTATGAGCAAAGTAAACCCACTCCTTCCCATCCCAGACCAAAACCCTCCCATCCCCAACCCCGGTGTACGGCCCCTTCCCCTTCCGATCCCACGCGACGCTCTCCGGCCCCTGGACGACCCCCTCCCACCTCCTCTCCGCCTTCTCCAGCGAATCCTCTCCATCCCTCTCCATAACGAGCTCCGACCACGGCGGGATGTCCACCGGATGGACGCTGAACCCCGGGAAGTCGACCATCGGGCCGTGCCGGAGAGGGTCGAGCGCGCAGTAGAGGGCGAGGAGGACGGCCAGACATGTCGGGAACAGGAGTGGGGATGGTCGGGGTTTGGTCGGAGATGCCATTGGTGGAGTGGAGAGGGAAAGGGGTTTGGAGAGGATTTATGGGAAGGAATGGGAGGTGATTAAGTGGGTTGTGGGTAATAAGTTGTTAGTGGGTTTTATGTTATTAATTAACTTAATTAATTAATTAAGGGAGTGTCATGTGTTTTTGGGTTTTTGGTTAAGGGTAGGTTATGTGAAGATGGAATAGTCAATTGGTGTGACTTCTTCGCCGGTCGATTAATGTTAAATGGATGTGATTGTCGCGTTCTAAAGTTCAAAGATTAAAATATTACTTGTTCGTAATTAAGAAAGATAAATTATAATTTACCCAAATAAATACTGAACTCCTAAACATCGTCCCAAAATTACTTAAATCGTCCCTTGAAATTACCAAATTGCCCTTCATCCTATTTTTGCTTATATATCTCACAATTTCACTCTTTTTTTCAAAACTTTCTCTTCCTATACCTACTACAGAAGATTAGGAATGTCTCGGAGGCCAGGCAAGCAGCCAGCAGTTCCCTCGGTGTACCCGTATACGGTAACCTTACTTTATTTATTTGTTTTTAAAAAAAATTAAAAAAAGTGGTCGGCGTCCGAGGGAGACGCCCCCCGCATGGGGCGGGCGTCCGAGGAAGTCGCTCCCCCCATAGGAGGGGCGTCTAAGTTACACGCCCTTTCCAAGGGTGAGGCGTCTGCGTAGGACGCCTCTCCCATTGCGTAGGCGTCTGTGTTAGACGCCTCGGCCAAGGGGAGGACGTCCTACGCAGACGCCCTCACCTTGGGGGAGGCGTCTAATGCAGACGCCCGGCCTAAAATTTGCCCCGCGTCAGACTTACCTCACCGGATGCATCACTCTCGCCAGACATTTTCGTGGTGTTTTTACTGATAAATTATGAATATACAAGACCGTAGGCCTAATTTATAGACACGGGACGATATGGGTATTAAATATATTGTTAAGGGCAATTTGGTAATTTCAAGGGACGATTTAAGTAGTTTTGGGGCGACGTTTAGTAGTTCCCAATAAATATGAATATTCTTACATCACCTGCTCTTAGATTTGCCCAAAAGTTTTATAAAATGACGTGTATTTAAGTTCGTTCATATAATTTTTACAAATGACATTACAAACTATTTTTTTCTCCTTTTTCAACGTTATGGTTTTCTAGCTGGAAGCAAGTAAGGATACATAAATAAATATGTTTTATAACGATACTATAATCATAAGACCACACAATTACAAACAATTCTTTTTCTGAACTGTTATTTATCGTCGGAAAATTACTTAAATCGTCCCAACGAATTATCATTTTGTTTTTCTCTCATTTCTACACATATATCGCTACATTTCACCCTCATATCACTCATCTCTCTTCATCTTCCTCTCATAAACATAAAAAATTAATGTTTTGGAGGTTAGTAATAAGTCAACGAAGGTCACAGTTTACTCGAATTTGGTAAAATGTCTAACTTCTTTTTAATAAATAAAAATAAAAAATAGCGGGCGTCCGCCGGAGCCCCTGTGGGGGAGGTGGCTCCGGTAGACGCACACTATTTTTTTATTTATTAAAAAGATAATTGATTTTAAATTTAGATAATTGCTAAATTAATTAATTATTAAGTTAGTAATTACTATATTCGGATGACCGATACCCCTTCAGTACACCGAATAGAGATTTCCAGAGAAATGTCGCAGCTACTGAGAATAAATATTCGGATAACCGGAATAAATTATTTGCACATTCAATTCATAATAATTGACATATAAAAATAAACTTTTAGAACACATTCCCTTCAGCATTTCCATTACACTTCACGTGAACCCTTGTTTGTTGTTTAGAAGTCGTGGGCATGGTTGATGTGCTAGGTTGTGGATTGCATGATTTGTGTTTCTTTTCTTGAGATGTGTCATTTTTATATGAAGTGGTAATACTTATTTCATGTTCACTTTTTAAGGAAGTAGATAGGTCGTACATGTCTATATTGTTTTCCTTCTCACTGTTGTAATTGTTTGTACCTTAATGCCTACTAATAGTTTGTACATATCAAAGTTGCTTAGTGTTAATTTTCTGATTTTGCACTAAAAGCAACTTACAAGTTCAAACTCCTCCATGTCGACATTAATTCAGTGAACAACAGTCCTCGAATCTGTTAACATTTACATTCACATCAGGTTACAAATGTTATACTGAAAAAATAATTAGTCATGACAGTTACCCACACAAATTGTTCTTCCAGGAGTGCTAACTGTTGAGCAAGAGGGAGAGGGAACTTGTCGCATACTTGCATAAGTCATTGTGTCATGATTCATTACATTTGACATTGTCATGTTGAAGTTTTTCTTAGTTGTTATGGTGCAACAGTTATTCCCACTGGCATGTACTTCACCATTACATTTAGAGTCCTTATACACGGACGTGGGCGTCACGGACGCGCCTTACGTGGACGTGTTGAGTCAGCGTCCAGTCAGCAAAATTTCTCTTCACGTGCTTTGGTCTTCTTAAAAACGTCGGTTCTTTAGATTGAACGATTCTTTTCCCAATACACAGATAGTGCAGACCCTAGGACAGCGTGCAGACCCTAGGACAGCGTGCAGACCCTTTATTCGTGCAGAGTCCAGACTTATCATAATAAAATATTGTTTTTAACTTTTAGGTTGGATCAACTTAATCCAAACAGACACACAACATATTCCGAACAGACAATCTTCTTATTCCGAACAGACGCACAACTTAATCCGAACAGACAGACTTCTTATTCCGAACAGACAAAAAAACTTAATCCGAACAGACACACAACATATTCCGAACAGACACATAACTTAATCCGAACAGACACACAACTTAATCCGAACAGACACATAACTTAATCCGAACAGACACACAACATATTCCGAACAGACAGACTACTTATTCCGAACAGACAGACTTCTTATTCCGAACAGAAAGACTTCTTATTCCGAACAGACATACTTCTTATTCCGAACAGACACACAACATATTCCGAACAGACAAACAACATATTCCGAACAGACAGACTTCTTATTCCGAACAGACGCACAACTTAATCCGAACAGACACACAACATATTCCGAACAGACAGACTTCTTATTCCGAACAGACGCACAACTTAATCCAAACAGACAGACTTCTTATTCCGAACAGAAAGACTTCTTATTCCGAACAGACAGACTTCTTATTCCGAACAGACACACAACATATTCCGAACAGACAGACTTCTTATTCCGAACAGACGCACAACTTAATCCGAACAGACACACAACATATTCCGAACAGATAGACTTCTTATTCCGAACTGACATACAACTGTTATACATGAAGAAAATGAAGAAGAATGTGATCATTCCTACATTTTAAGGATGACTTTGGTCTTGTTTGTTGTATATGTGGAATTACACGCAAAAGCATAGAAAGTGTGTCCAGAAACGGAATAGAAAGTTTGTATTATTTATGTAGAAAGATTGTCTTGTTTATGTAGAAAACTTGTCTTGTTTATGTAAAAAGTTTGTCCAGTTTATGTAAAATGTTTGTCCAGATTATGTTGAAAATTTGTGCAGAAATGGAACAGAAAGTATTCCGAACATACACACCACTTAATCCGAACAGACAGACTTCTTATTCCGAACAGACATACAACATATTCCGAACAGACTGACTTCTTATTCCGAACAGACATACAACTGCTGTACATGAAGAAAATGAAGAAGAATGTGATCATTCCTACATTCTTAAGGATGACTTTGGTCTTGTTTGTTGTATATGTGGAATTATACGCAAAAGCATAGAACTTTCTGATTGAACTTTTAACAGTAGAACATCACGCCAAAATCCTCGGAAGCTTTGACACCATTGCATCTCGTTCCAGCACATTAACACCTGACCCAGAGGTAGCAAACAAACGGGTGTGATGCCTTTTCTTAACACAAAAACCACAAGAATCGGCATAAGCAACGTAAAATGTTTGGGCTTCTTCGAAAAAGGGGAAAAACATCCCCTCCTTAGGAACGTTTGTCGGCTGCTCCACTTGGAAAGACACATGAACGATTTCCATCAAAGCACAGAGGTAGGACCACAGAAGAGAAAGGAAGAAAAAGGAAGACGCATGTTGAGATTTATAACAAGTTTCCTGTGCTGTGTAGGAGAGCCAAAATGTTCATGGAAAATGAGTGATTTGAGACGCATTAATGAGGGATGGAGGGATGTAGACATTTGTACGAAACGAGGAATAAAATAAAAAATAAACTTTTTCTGTGGAGACTGCCAACTCAAACGCGTCTGCTGACTGGGCTGACCACATAAGCGCGCGTCCCGAACGCTAGCGTCCACTAATCGTTTTCCTTACATTTATACCATGTTAAAGAAATTTCACCTAGCCTTTTTATCCCTGCAAAATCTAAATTGAACCATAGTTCCTCGTTGACTTAAGTTACCGTTAGGGGTGGTAAGCCAAAGAAGACCTTTGCTGAACCCATTGGCACTTGCGTATTAGTTTAGGTTGGTGACTTTAGCTAAGAAATAGTTATTTTGAAATGACAAAAGCTTAAACGTACTAGAATCGTTTCTTTAATTAGAAGATGTTAAATTTGTTTATGTGCTTTTGAAGTAAGTCGATTTGTGCAACTCCTGGGTGATGTTAGCAACTTGCATATAACGGCTTGGGCATCTAACTCCCCCCCCCCCCCCCCCCCCCCAACATCTGAGGAGATGTGTCGAGAACATTAACGTGATTTGCTTCTGGAATAGGAAATTGAAAGGGAATGGGGTCGGGAAATGGCGGGGCACGAGGTTAAGGAACGACGAAAGGAAATGGAAGAAGACATTTTTTGAGAAGCTTCTGATTCAGAGGACGAATAGTGTGATGATTAAATGTAGGAGTTCTTAGTTTATGAATTGTTTTATGTAAGTGATGAGTGTATTACATGTTAACAAATATATTTCTACCTTAACATGTTTGTCTATGTGGAAGGTAGTGTATGACCATCTTACATTAATAACTATGAATTGACAATGGTACTCAAATGTCTTTTATTTGTGGCCAAACTACTATTATGTATGCTCTGAATTTACATTTACTGCAGCTGGTAGGCCCTCAACCAAGAAGTAGAAGAGCAAAATGGCCTTCAAGGAGCACCTATGCATTAAGTCTAGGAGCATTTACGTTGCTCAACAAGTGGAAAGGTCCAGGAACAACCACTTTGTTTGCATGCCTGGGACAATCCTCAATGTGAGGCCTCTTCGAGTTGTCCTCCTGTTCAATACCCAAGTCTCGGACCAAGGAAGCAGCGTGTAGTTGAAATGAGCTAATGGGTTGTTGTTTTTGAAGGGAATGTGTTCTAAAAGTTTTACTTTTAAATGTCAATTATTATGAATTGGATGAGAAATCATTTTGTTCCTTGTTTATGTTATTCGTCTTTTAGAAGTGTTAAGGAAGAGACTCTTGGTCCTTAACCGTAGAGCTCTAAAAGATATTGGTTTACATAAAACAAAAGATATTCGCAATCATGGTAATTAACATGGAACATTAATTACCGAGTTAAGATTGTCGTGTTGGTCATAGATCATTGTAGCTCTACAAGTGAGTGACAACACGGGTACACAAAAGAGGAAAATATTACTTTTGTATACTGAATAGACCTAATAAGTAAAATATTATAGAAATGTGTTTCTGTGTCATTAATATTTTACTGTGTCTTTTGGTCCTTTGATATGAGACTTATATCTAATCACTTAAGTAATACTTAATTAGATTAGTGTCTTGAACTATCGATCAGTGTAGTGTAAAGGCATTGGTTGGTTAAGTGCAACTTTTGTTGGAGAAGATAGTTAGTCAAAAGACTATCATTGCCCCTCTTAATTGAGTGATGATATTAGTGGGCCCCTTGATAAAGCAAAGTTATAATGTGCACAATGTGATTTGAGTTAAGTCACATATTTATAACTAGCTTAAAGAGATCAAGAAATGAATACTAAATACAAAGATGACACAATACTACTTTGTGTGTATTCTTAATATCATGAGGCAAGGGACGGACACAAGTGGTGCACTCCATCACTAAGTGGATCGGGTTTTGGTTCGAGTGGAATTAAGACATCTAACTAATTGGGAGCTATAATGTGTAGCTAGATACCGCTTATAGCTTGTGATATTAAGTTCTTAATATCACTGCCAACTTAGTTTAGATCCCCCCATAGGTCACACCACAAAACTGGGAAACAAGAAATGGGGATTTTGAATTCATAGGATGTGTTGGGTTTCATGTGAAAATATGACACATGGGGTGAACAAGAAAAATCAAAATTATGTTGTGATTAATAACATAATTAGAATCTAAATTAAATTCATATGTGATGTAAATATTATGGGGTGTAATGTATTATCATTACATAGGATAATATGTTACATAAGTTGTGAATTTATTACTAATCCCGAAATGTCAACCGTCTGAAATTTGATAACCGAAATAAGTTGTGTAATGACCGTTTACTGTTAAACCGAAATTTGTGTAATAAGTTGACAAGTTGTTACACCGAAATTTGTGTGCTGCAGACTTGTCAAACCAAAATTTGACAAGTCTGCAGCACAGTGCACAAACGGTCGACCGCTAAACAGTAAACGGTCGACCGGATGTGGGACGGTCGACCGCAATATTGCACGGTCGACCGGATGTGTGCACATCGTAACAGGGGTTTCGTCTGTTCGTTTTCGGTCGACCGAATTTATCGGTCGGTCGACCGAACATTGTGATGAAATATTTTAATGTTACGAACGGTCGACCGAGTGTCTAAATGGTCGACCGAAACCAGGTCTAAACGGTCGACCGGACCTCGCAAACGGTCGACCGGTCAGACGGTTTTATGCAGAATTAATTTAAGAATTAATTAGATCATGCATGGAATTGGTCCATAATTGATTTAATTCGTGGCTAAGATTATTTATTAATAAATAATGGATGGTTAGATGGAATTTTGCATGGAATCATGGGCAAGAGGTTGCACATGAATAGGTAATTTGGAGAGAACCTATAAATACAAGGTTATCTCATTACCTCCTTAATTAATTCATTATTTTTCTTATGCAAAATCTCTCTCCATAATTCTCCACGAAATTACAGTAATTCTTAAGTTTAGTTTTAGTTCTTCATAGGTCATCTTCTAAAGGGAACTAAAGAGGGGTTAGTAATTGGATTCTAAACCCTATTGGAGATCGAGAGGCTAGCTCGTCTCTCTCCAATCTTGTTTAGAGTTTGGTGAAATCTCGGAGGCATCCGGCGCAGCAACAAGCATCCTCAACGTCTCTGAATCTTCAAGAAGTTTTAGAGAACTTCTAGGTATGAATTTCGGAGCCCCATGTTTGTTTTAATAAAAGTTTTAAAACTAGTTATTGAAACAAATCGATGCATGCATGAAATAAATTATGGAAAATTGAAAATTGATCCTTATTATACATAAAAAATTCGAAAATATATATGTATGATTAAACATGAAATCCTACAGTTTTTGGGTGCTCGTAGAGGGGTCTACTAAAATCAACCACATTATAGCGAGATTATCGAACGAAATGTTAAGCCTCTCCCGTATTTTTGTGTCACAGAAGTAGGTGGACATTTTAGTGTTACTTAACAAATATTGTACATTTAATTTGGTCGATGACGGTTGAGGAGTTTTGGTGTTGATGGTTAGCAACTGTTTGGTGGTTTTGTTCGTCCTGTTGTTGCTCCCTCAACCGTCAACATATGTAATTAGAAACTCCAAACAATGCATTGTCTTAAGAAGATGTTGGTTATACATTACTCTTTCATATGACTATTTTGTTTTTGACAACAACGTTCATGTTAGGGCCGTGCACAAACCGGTCCAGTTCGGGTTTTGGTATGGAGTCTGGACCCTGGCGACGGACCAAGTTCCGGTCTGGTCCATTTCCCAAATTTTAATAGAAAAAACCCAGATCCGACTGGTCCGGTCTTCGGTCCGGACCCTGGAGATGGTTCAGGTCCAGTCCGGGTTTGGACCGGTACACATACCTAGTGTATGTAATTGATATGAAAAGTGTTTGTGTTGTGAGAATGATTTTGTTCATATTTAGGAGTCAAATTGTTGATAATGTGATGTGTAAGCACTGCATACCCAACTGGTGTCTCTGTGATGTATGAGTCAATTGTCTGCAATAGGAATAAGCACATATAATAACATTAAAACAACTGGTGTCCGGGTTTGGACCAAAAACTTATTGAACGTTTTAATTAAACCGCAAGTGCACGGCCGCGATGAAGCGATGACAAGTAAGGGTCGTCCTCACGGAGGTGAGCAGCCTCTTGTTTATCAGAAATCAAGTGACAAAAATTGGGGGAGAAAGATTGATTATGCTACTCTACACTAAACTACGCTAAGAAGTATGAAATGCGAACGAAAAAACAAACAATGAAATGACAACTAAACTGAGAACAAAAGAAGAATGCTTGAATACAGATATGGGAAAACCCCTAAGGGGTGGAGTGAGTGCACACAAACAAAGATGTAGGTGTTGAACACATTCTTTAAGCACAAATAAAGGTGGTGTTATCATGCATAGGAAGTGTCTAAATGTTGTGGCAAAACCTATCAATCTATTCACCAACTTAGTTGATTAACATTTACATATGCAAGATGTTTATTTCAGAACCTAAACAAGCATGAGAGGTGTCTAATCATTTTGGCAAAACTCATCAAGTTATAAATTCTATCCTAAACAAGCAAACATACATTCATGTCAAGCAACACATTGGAATTAAAACATTCAATCCATTCTCATTTGCATGTATGTACATCTACTCCACCCCCCAAAGGGGATGGAACTACTCACTAAACATTACACTAATTATTAAACTAAACAAAGAAAGCATATTAACTAAGCTAATAAAACTAATGAAATGAGATTAAGCAAAACAAAACAAGAAACATAAAACAAACAACATAATAAAGAAAACTTGTATTAAAAATGACTCACATTAAAAGTAGCATCCTTCTACTTTAGTGTGTGCTTCAATGCCTCACTTCTAGTAGGAAGAATATCCACTTAAAATATGGAGTGATATAATGGAAGGTGAAGAGTTCTATGTATAGCCATGGAAAAAAGCAAACCGGGACAATCCCCCGATGTGGGACTAAACAGATACAAAAATAGCCTAAACATCCTCTAATACATGTGCTGGAGAAATTTTAACGGATTTGGGCCAAAATGGACCGCCAATTGGCGGTCTATATGGTTCAGATCCTGCTCATTTTTGTTGTGGGCTTTTCTTGGTATATTTTCTGGTCTTGGATGCATTCACTTGGTTTGTTGGAGCTCCGACCCGAATCGAATTGCTAAAATACTCACCATGATGGTGTGGAGTATTCTGTTTTGCTATTAGGTCCTTCTGTCTTACATTCAGGTCATTCTCCCTTGCATCTTAGTCCACAGATCTCACAATTCAGTCTTTTTTCCCAGCTTTTGGGTTCTTTTATGCTTCATCTCTTCAAACCTATTTATTCCTGAAAACTAAACATAAAACTCGTAACATAGCATTGTTTAGGTGAAAGATAATAGATATAAGATACAAATATAAGCATGAAATGATGTCAATCAAATACCCCCACACCTAACTTTTGCTAGTCCCTAGCAAAACAAAGAAAGGAAAAGGCATACGAAAAACAAGAAATCCTAACTCACTTTCGTAGGAATCACGGTTGCACTTAGCACGTGCAACAAACCGTTAAACATCATTGTCGCCAAGGAGGAGGAGTGTTGTCTCCTGAGGGTTTTCAGCGGATATACCCACAAAATCCGAACAAGATGCATTAATCAATCTAGCTACACGACTCGTTGTTCTTATTTTGTCGATCATGGGACGCGGTAATACTACGGGTCAACTCTATATATGTAATTGGTCCACACACCTAGCCTAATGAGTTATTCGTGAGAGTTAGTTAAGGACTTAAGTGAAAGATATGGGCAACCTTAACTTCTGAATGTGATACAATGTGTAAAGTCCATTTTGGTTCTTATTTGACTTTTTTTTCTTTTTTTTTCTTTTTCTTTTTCTTTAGAGCATTTTATTGGTTGGTGTTTGATTCTCCCAGTGTCAGGCTTCGTGCATCATTGCCTATGAGGACTTACACTATCACGTACACCTTCCCCCAAATCTCCACATAGGGCGATCCCTACCACCCGTGTAACGGGAGTTCGGTCGGTGCATCCCAAGACATATGACTCGAAAGCACCAGGCACAAAGGCCCCTCAGACCTACTTTCCCGAGTGATAGGAGTCATGCGAGAAGAGAGAACACCACTTATTCATTTATCTACATGGGAACCAAAACCCCTACACTTAAGTTTCACAAAAAGAGATTAAGGGCCATTGACTACGACAACTTCCTTATACTAACAGACACGAATTATTTGACTCAATAGGTTCACGGTGAACTTATTTAAATGTTTGAGTGCTGAAACCCTATGATTACACGCCCCCCGAGGGAAACCGGGGTGCATCCTAATGACTCGATAAGACCTAAAGCCAGTAAACTAGAAATCCTAATGCATCAAGTTCAAGACAATTTTGGGAGCTTTCTTTTTACTTTGTCTCTCAACGGTTTTGCACATGCTAAACACACGCAAAACCTACAAAAACATTTTCTTTCGCAAACACATGAAGATTTTCAAAGAAATGTAAAAAATTTAAAGCACTAGGCAAACAAAAGAAGACAAGTCACCCAAGGATCATGGCAAGCAGAAATATCGATATTAAATACAGCACACTAACATGACCCTATCAAAACACACAAAAGAAAACAAAATCAAAGGAAAACGACTCGACTATGTACACACGTAAAGCACCCCCCACACCTACTTCATGCATTGTCCTCAATGAATGTGAGCATGATACCACATGGATTTATGCATGAAAAATGGAAGATCTCACCAACATGAAGCGCGAAAGGAAGTTCGTGGTTATGTTGATGGACACAAACCCGAATTCCCTCAAAACCTATGAGATACTGAAAACGGGAGACAAATACGTGAAGAAATGAGGCCCAAGTACACAAGGGTTGGGGCCCACAACAATCAATGCTCGCTCATGGAGTCTTTTATTACACACTCTTTTTTTCTCTTTTTTTCTTCTTTTTTCGATTTTTTTACATGATATGTACAATAACAACGATATTCTCATAATCATTTGGTCAAGGAACATCAAATGAGAACATCAAGTCATGAGGACCAGAGACTTGCCGAGATGGGCAAACTCCACTGGTACTCTGAGGTGTCATGAGGAGTGAAAGGTCAAAGCTGAAAGGCTTGAACCCCTCATGATATTGGTTGGGTGTGGGCAACAAAGAATGAAGTTGTGTTGCCTGACTAGGGTTTAATTGCTCATCGAAGAAAACCCTCCAACCAATAGGCGGGTGCATCGGAATGAGTTCCTCAGACTCATTCGATGGATGCAGCAGACTTGCATCACTAAGAATGGGGTTTCTCCCCAAGGCATCCAACAAGGACCTCCCACCATTATTTAGATCATCAAGCATAAGCTCGGTCATAGGTGAGTCCTTGTTGGAGTCAATATGAAGCTCAAATGGCTCAATGGCCATGGGACATGAGGTAGAGACACCTTCTGGTATAGGCATATGATGAGGTGTCTCACTCTCACTAAGAATGGGACTTACATTTGTACTCTCAACTGAATCATGCAACGAACACTCCCTTTGGACATTCATGTTTGAGGCCAGCTCACTCTGTTGCATTGCGAAGACAGGCAATGAGTTTTCGCTGGGCCCACGAACATTCTCAACGGGTTGCATTAGGGTTAGGGGTGTTCGTTGATTTTGTGGTGCTTTCTCCAATTGGCGGATGAGATTTAGATTTAAAGGTTCATCCATGGGTTCCTGTTGCCTACCAGAGTTGAACACATGAAACTCGGCACTCATGTTACCGAATGAGAGCTTCATGAGACCATTTCTACAATTAATCAAGGCATTAGAGGTGACCAGAAATGGTCTACCCAAAATCAAAGGTATTCGAGAGTGGGTGTTCGCAACAGGATTGGTATCGAGGACAACAAAATCGACTGGAAATATAAAATCTCCAACTTTGATAAGCACGTCCTCAATACTCCCCATGGGAATACGAATGGATCTATCCGCCAATTGGAGGGTGATCTTAGTTGGTTTCAATTCTCCCAAGTTCAACTGTTGATACACAGAGAATGGGAGGAGGTTGACCGCTGATCCTAAATCAAGCAAAACATTGCTCATTCTAGTGTCCCCTATCGTACACTGAATAGAAGGACACCCAGGGTCCTTGTATTTTGTGTAGGTGGGATTGGACAAAAGTGAGCTGATATTTGCAGCCAAGAATGCTTTCTTAGGAACATTGGTCTTCCTCTTGGTTGTGCAGAGATCCTTCAACACTTTGGCATATTGAGGTATTTGTTGGATGACATCCAACAAGGGGATGTTAACCTTTACTTGCTTAAACACCTCTAATATATTGTCCACATTGTCGCTCTGCTTTTTGGTTAACCTACTTGGATAGGGAGCTTTTGGCAGGTAGGTTTTCTGCGGTGCCTGAGAAGAAAGCTTTGGTGTATTACCCTCACCCTCAGCTTCTTCTTCACCACCATTCCCACTAAGGGGCTGCATAGATGGTGGTTGTTGTGACAAGGAAATGTGATTGTCAACCTGTTTTCCATTCCTTAAGGTCACAATGGAATTGACATGGTGAACATGTTCCTCCACATGGTTCACTTGCCTCCCCCGAGGTACCACATTCTCATTTTGCATGTGTTGTTGTTGGTACAGACGGGGGTTAGCCTCAGGCTGGCTAGGAAAAGACCATCTCTCTCTTTCATGTACAGACTGAGACAATTGGCCCATCTGAAGCTCTGATGGTCTGCTGATTTGAAGTGAGAACTTGACTCGTAGTTGACATAAAAAATTTCATTGAGTTTTCAAGTCCACGAGTTAAGGTCTCAAGCGAATTGAATCGGGTTTCCATATTATTGGAATTTGGGAAACTCGATTGATTGGTGGTTTGCGCTTGGGGTGGCTGATAGGAATGTGCATGCATGGGAGGTTGGTGTGATTGGTAATGTGGTCTAGAGGAGTTTGAAGGACCACCCGGGGCATTAGTTTGGTTCCATGAAAAATTGGGGTGGTTCCTCCATCCAGGATTATAAGATGATGAGTATGGGTCATTCCTGGCTCTATCATAGATGGCGTTGACACGCTCCATCTCAGGAGGAATGAACTCACACTCGATTTCTACATGACCTATCCTACCACATGAATGACAAGGAACTGGACCAGATGTGGACATGTGAGGTGCACCTTGTTGGTTTTGGAGCTCAATCAAATCCATACGGCGCATTAAGGCCGCCATGCGCGCCTTGGTGGCCGTAGTGGTATCGACAACAAACGCGGCACCCAATCTAGTCGAGTTTGCATTCGCGATCCTCGCTCCGATGCTAGATGATGCAGGTGGTTCCCTCACACTCTCCCATTGCATGGTTTTCTCAGCGATGTCTTCTAGGAAAGTCCATGCCTCCCTTTCATCCTTTCCCAAGAACTCTCCTTGACACATGGACTCAAGGAGCGTTCTTGACGGGATGTGAAGACCTTCGTAAACAATCTGACAAAGGTGCCACAACTCGATGCCATGGTGAGGGCATGAGGATAGTAGCTCCTTGAACCTCTCTAAGTATGCATGGAATGGTTCGGTCTCATGTTGATAGAACGAATTGATTTCGTTCCTCAATTTTTGAGTCCGATGATTTGGTAAGTACTTCTTGAGGAATGCAGATTGAAACTCATCCCAAGTCCTAAAGGCATTCGCCTAGTTGCTGTACAACCACTTCTTGGCGTCATCCTTCAGCGCAAAGGGGATAAACCTAAGATGGATGGAGTCTGTGCTAAGTTGTTGCAACTTGAACATAGCACATACCTCCTCAAATTCCCTGAGAAAGATATAGGGGTCACATTTCCCAGTGAAGTGAGGGAGCATGGAAATAAACTGAGGCTTAACCTCAAAATGGTTCCCATTAGCCTCTGGTAATACGATGCATGAGGGTAGAGCTGTACGGCTCGGGTAGCATCGATCGCGTAGAGGTATGAGACCGACAACTGGAAGCACTGGTGGAGCAGGTGGGTCCAGCAACTGCTCCTCCTCACGGAAATTAGCAGCCATTGAACCCTGACTGCGTGCAACACGAGAGGAGGAAGGTGTCGAGAAATCGATGACCGAAGCCGGATTGACCACGCTCCTCGTCAAACGACCCCTCTCGTCTCGTGTCCACGAAAGCATACACCAAGGTGCACGCACACAAACCAAAACTTTTTTTCTTCAAAGAATGTACGTAGAGGAGAAGACGGGGGAACACATGAGAGAAAGAATGACTCAGGAGAGAAGGGAAGAAGTCCTTATGCTACGGCGGATGGGTACAGGTAGAAGCATACAAGCAAACAAGGCTCAAGCAATCCTAAGGTCTCTATAGGTCCTTACAGCTAGACGACGCCTAACTGCGAGGTCACACGGCCTCAACACGCCTCACCTCCCTACGACGAGGACCACAAAGCCCAGCAAGTGAGCCAAGATTCGGGGATCTCGTCTCTCCTACTATCGACAAAGTGGGCAACGCCGATCAGGTCATAACGGTCGGGACAGGATCACTCTCCTAATGCGTCTGAATTCCTTAAGGTCAATGTCTACTTGATTTTAAAATTAGGCTCTTGATTAGTGTGGTTTGTGGGGCGAAGGAAAGGGTGATGAAATCCCCCACCTTATCTTTTATGGGACAGCCCATCCTTAGTAGCGTTTTGGAGTCCTAATCTAGCAATCAACTCTCCAAACAAACGCTCAACTCACACTTGGTTCAATGCACTTCCTACTAACTAATGCATGTTCATACAAAATGCATGAATGAGAGTAGAAGGTGCGTACCTCACGCCAGCTCTCAGCAACAGAAAATAAAACTAAGATAAAAGACAATCTAAATGCCTAAGTCACATACATGATGCATGACCTAAACAACAAGAATGTCTAATCTTTTGTGATGCATTGCATACATTGCATCATATGTCTTTCATTTAGATTACTTTTACATCAATAAATGCTACTAAGGTATGTGTTTAGTCTTATTTACAGAATACAGGGACCTGAATGCAATTTACCCACATCCCGAGCATAAACGCGTGCAAAAGACTCATTTCTATCATAAAGACCAAGTTCAAGATTATCGGGTTACGAATGGAAATGTATCCAAGCATAAAAGCATTCAAGTCCTAATTGCAAAAAGAACAAGGACTTAAGCACAAAAGTAGCCGGGGATTTAACTGCAAAAAGTCAAGGACCTAAGTGCAAATCACGAGTAGCTTTTATTCTCTTGGAGAAAATATATAGAAAAATCAATTATAAATCTCCAACAATGGAAGGAATTAATCCGGAGCTCAAGAGATTGGAAAGAAATCATCCAGACGCGCAAAGGAGGATCAAATCATACATAAACATTCAACCAAAATCCGGATTAAATCTGAGGAGATCATGCGGCGAAATCGCCGCACATTACATGCATCATGCAGCGGAAACGCCGCCCCCTAGTCGATCCGTGTGCTCCAATTTTGACCAGTCGTGTCTGGACACGTGTACTCTCCAAATCTATACTTAGGTCTCTTGTAACAACTATAAATAGACCCGAGAACGATGTTAGAAGGGTCCTTGGTCCTTAGTCTTTGGTTGTAATTTTTATTCTTAATCTTAGTTTTGTATTCTTCTTTTCATTAATAAAATTCTGTCTTTTATTTCTTACTTTTAGTTTTTCTTTTGTAATGTCTCAAGGACCCCTTCTTCCTCCCTCTATGAGTTTCTAACTCCTTCCAAAGGGTGGAGGTGACGGATTAGGGTGAAGAGAAGATGAATGAATGTTATTATTTTAATTTCGTGTTAGTATATTTTGATTACTTGAGTTTATGTTAAATCATTTATCATGTAATGCTTTATAACTAATATGATTTATTATAAGTTTCTAAATTCTCTAATCTAAACCTTAAATCTAATCCTCCACCCAACGGAATTCACTTCTTTGTTCTTGCTTTAGTTTTAATTGTTTTTGTTTCTTGCTTTAAATAACTAAAACCCAAAAATCTCAAAACCAAACTTATTTCTTCTCTCCTTCTTTCCCCCAATCGAAATCACACTAATAACGAAATCTCTCCCTCCTTGTGTTCGACCCGTACTTGCCACGTCTTCATAGACGCCGTGCACTTGCGGTATAAATTTAATTCTCATCATTTTGCTTTGAGTTTTAGGGTTCAAGTTGCTTAAAGGAGGTTTGATTATTGATCTGGGAATAAACTATAAGTCAAAACATGCCAAATCAAGTCCCAGATCACTACATCAATTATGTAAACACGCCACAGAAATAAGAGAGTAAAATGAGCTCACCAGACCGCCAATTGACGGTCTCAGGCCGCTGATTGGCGGTCGAAAGTGCCCAGAATGCCTCCAAATTTCTCCAGGTGTTCCTCCTGGCGACTCCAAGTCTCCTGAAACAAAGAAAAACTACAAAACACAAATTAAATCCACTCGAATGTCCAAACAAGTGTCTGGACTGACACCTCCCCGGCAACGACGCCAAAAATTTGTTGAACGTTTTAATTAAACTGCAAGTGCACGGCCGCGATGAAGCAGTGACAAGTACGGGTCGTCCTCACGGAGGTGAGCAGCCTCTTGTTTATCAGAAATCAAGTGGCAAAAATTGGGGGAGAAAGATTGATTATGCTACTCTACACTAAACTACGCTAAGAAGTATGAAATGCGAACGAAAAAACAAACAATGAAATGACAACTAAACTAAGAACAAAAGAAGAATGCTGGAATACAGATATGGGAAAACCCCTAAGGGGTGGAGTGAGTGCACACAAGCAAAGAGGTGGGTGTGAACACATTCTTTAAGCACAAATAAAGGTGGTGTTATCATGCATAGGAAGTGTCTAAATGTTGTGGCAAAACATATCAATCTATTCACCAACTTAGTTGATTAACATTTACATATGCAAGATGTTTATTTCAGAACCTAAACAAGCATGAGAGGTGTCTAATCATTTTGGCAAAACTCATCAAGTTATAAATTCTATCCTAAACAAGCAAACATACATTCATGTCAAGCAACACATTGGAATTAAAACATTCAATCCATTCTCATTTGCATGTATGTACATCTACTCCACCCCCCAAAGGGGATGGAACTACTCACTAAACATTACACTAATTATTAAACTAAACAAAGAAAGCATATTAACTAAGCTAATAAAACTAATGAAATGAGATTAAGCAAAGCAAAACAAGAAACATAAAACAAACAACATAATAAAGAAAACTTGTATTAAAAATGACTCACATTAAAAGTAGCATCCTTTTACTTTAGTGTGTGCTTCAAGGCCTCACTTCTAGTAGGAAGAATAGCCATTTAAAATATGGAGTGATTACTGATGCATTGCATACATTGCATCATATGTCTTTCATTTAGATTAATTTTATATCAATAAATGCTACTAAGGTATGTGTTTAGTCTTATTTACAGAATACAGGGACCTGATTGCAAATTACCCATATCCCGAGCATAAACACGTGCAAAAGACTCATTTCTATCATAAAGACCAAGTCAAGATTATCGGGATTGAAATGGAAGTCCATCCAAGCATAAAAGCATGCAAAGACCTAATTACAAAAAGGCGAAGGACTTAAGCACAAAAGTAGTCAGGGACTTAATTGCAAAAGCCGAGGACCCGACTGCAAATTACGAGTACCAAAAGATTATTTTGGAGAAGTTCTAAAGAAAAATCAATTTGGATCTCCAAATATATGAAGAAATTAACTCGGATCTCCAAAGATATGCAATAATTAATTCGGACGCGCAAATGACAGCTAAAACATACCATAAACACACAGGAAAAATCCGAATCGATTCCGAGCAAAAAAGGTGGCGTTTCCGCCGCACCTCATGTACAAAATGCGGCGATTCCGCCGCACAAAAGTTGATCTGTGCGCTCAAATTTTTACCAATGCTGTATTGATGCGTGTACGTTCCTTTTATGTATTAGGATCCCCGGTTGAGGCTATAAATAATGCCAAATCATGTATTGAAAGGGGCTCCTCTCCTCCTCTTCTTTTTAGCAATAAAATTTTGTTCTTTTATTTTGTGTTTTTAGTTTTCTTTTGTAGTTTCTCTAGGACCCATTCTCCTTCCCTCCATCCATGAGTTTCTCCAAAAGGTGGGGGTGACGGATTTAGGGTGATGAAAAGAAGAATGATGTTATTATTTTCATTTCGTGTTAGTATATTTTGATTACTTGAGTTTATGTTGAATCATTTATCATGTAATGCTTTATAACTAATGTGATTTATTATAAGTTTCAGATTTCTCTAAACAAAACCCGATATCTAATCCCCCACCCGCTGGACTCTCATCCATATTTCTTTTCTTTTTAGTTTTTCTTTTGTTGTTCTTGCTTTAGAAAATTAAAAACCAAAAATCTCAAACCAAACATATTTCTCTCTCTTTCTTCCTTAATTCGAAAATCACAAAAATAACAATATCTCTCCCACCTTGTGTTCGACCCGTACTTGCCACGTCTTCATTGACGCCGTGCACTTGCGGTATAAATTTAATTCTCACCAATTACAATGGAATGTGAAGAGTTCTATGTATAGCCATGGAAAAAGGCAAACCGGGACAATCCCCCGATGTGGGACTAAACAGATACAAAAAATAGCCTAAACATCCTCTAATACATGTGCTGGAGAAATTTTAACGGATTTGGGCCAAAATGGACCGCCAATTGGCGGTCTATATGGTTCAGATCCTGCTCATTTTTGTTGTGGGCTTTTCTTGGTATATTTTCTGGTCTTGGATGCATTCACTTGGTTTGTTGGAGCTCCGATCCGAATCGAATTGCTAAAATACTCACCATGATGGTGTGGAGTATTCTGTTTTGCTATTAGGTCCTTCTGTCTTACATTCAGGTCATTCTCCCTTGCATCTTAGTCCACAGATCTCACAATTCAGTCTTTTTTCCCAGCTTTTGGGTTCTTTTATGTTTCATCTCTTCAAACCTATTTATTCCTGAAAACTAAACATAAAACTCGTAACATAGCATTGTTTAGGTGAAAGATAATGGATATAAGATACAAATATAAGCATGAAATGACGTCAATCAACGTTCATGTTAGGGTCGTGCACAAACCGGCCCAGTTCGGGTTTTGGTATGGAGTCTGGACCCTGGCGACGGACCAAGTTCCGGTCTGGTCCATTTCCCAAATTTTAATAGAAAAAACCCAGATCCGACTGGTCCGGTCTTCGGTCCGGACCCTGGAGATGGTTCAGGTCCAGTCCGGGTTTGGACCGGTGCACATACCTAGTGTATGTAATTGATATGAAAAGTGTTTGTGTTGTGAAAATGATTTTGTTCATATTTAGGAGTCAAATTGTTGATAATGTGTTGTGTAAGCACTGCATACCCAACTGGTGTCTCTGTGATGTATGAGTCAATTGGCTGCAATAGGAATAAGCACATATAATAACATAAAAACATCATGAGCAATTATAAACCTCAGAAAGGTTAATAGTCCAGCATCTCAAGGTCCCTCCTTCCAACAGAATTGGAAAATGTACAACAGCAAGTTCAATTATGAACTAAAGAATAGTTAAAAATACATTTGACAATACGATGCTTAAACTCAGAACTACATTTTAAGAAAGCCGATAGTATATGCACTTAAGAGGATCTATTCATTCACATTTACTTAAAAGGACCCACTCATTCAGCCAACTATCACGCAAGACATCATTCAACCAACTATCATTCAGACATTATTTTAATTGGCAACCAAGTGCAAAACATTATTAAGGTAAAACCATCTTAATGACCAATTACAATGTTGGCACTTAATAAGATCCAACTTCAACGTTATCAAGTAGTGGGACGACAATTTAACGAAAAAATTAAAAAAAGTACACAACATCCCCTTCCTTATTTTGGAGAAGAGTGACACCAATTCTTCTTCAGTCTTGAACAAATATGAAATACCTAGCGTAAGACATCATTTAGCCAATTTTCATTACTCCATATTTGATCAAGGCATAACGATGTGATGATTTACAGAGCTTGCATGTCTAGGGTATACCACCTACAACTTTTGCTTAATGAAAAACCAAAGAAATGACCACAACTATAATCGCAACCATAAGGTCCAATGATCAAATTGATAAGGGGTAATACATAAATCAACAGTTCGGACAATTAACTTTGTTATTGTTTGACGAAAACGAAAATCCACAAATTGATTCATAAACTCATTCAAAAAGGTACATATATGGTCTCTTCCGACCATAATCCACGAACGTCTACAATCCAAGAGGTTAAGGACGCATACCTTGTGCCACTTAGTCGAAGCTTCTTCGATTTCAGACTCTCGTTCACCACCACCGAACGCTGCAACTCCCCGACGAGTAGACCGGCTTCCATATCCACACGACCGACTGTAGTAAGGAAGAAATGGGAAAGACGATACTTCAGCTAAAATTATATCGGGTGGCAGGAATGGTAATTCCAACCATGGTTTTTATGGTAATAGAGGTCCGAAGTGTGCCCTCTTTCGAACTCGAGTTGGGTATAGAATGTGGTGTTTCTTCAATTGTCCGGGGGCAAGACGGGCCGAAATCCACAAATTGAAATGCCGAGTTGGAGAGGAGATCAAGAAGCTCAGTTCGTGAGCTTCTGTGGTGAAGGCAAATGGTCTCTTGGGGCGTGGGTTGGGAGCTAGGATTTTTGGGAATTCGTCAACATTTGGATGACGGTGAACCACTGTAGTTGATCTTGTCGCTTGGATGAGCTAGGGAGCCGAACATCCAAACAGACCCTTAGGCACCTTAAATTTGAAATTCACTTGGATAAGTAGTCAACAAGAGGAACATTTTGGACGGTTGAATGTTTTTTGGTACCTCAGGAATGGGGAAATATATTTTCATTATTACATTGTATTACTCTCCCAAACGTAACCTTTGAGCATGTTACCAAAGATAAGATTGCTAGCCGAGCCTATTAACTAGACGATTCGCGACCTACAAAATTTTAAAAAACAAATTTCAATATAAGAAAATATAAATGAATAATGGAAGTATACTCCATAACTCTATGGACGTGTACAAATCATTTTTTTTAAACGAGAGTCATACATCCATGATAGTCCTACATCTCCCACTCTCACAGTTCATTTGGGAAGTGCAATTTGATGTTGCGGTAGTTTTATTCAAACTACCTAAAATGGCGTTATGCGTTTTGACCCAACATGCATTTTGGTTTGTATTAAAAAATGCAATTTGCAGGTTTGCAGAACTTGACTTGGACCCTGCGTTTTCCAAAATAGCACCCAGTCCAACTTGTTTGCGCTAACTGATGAAGGCGGCTGGAGTGGAGTTCATGGTCCACTGACTAGTTATCAGCATTTCATGATATCCTAGCTTTGAAGAGAGAGATTCATGTGTGGGCTTGCACAAAGATTTGCGATCTAGTAAAAACTAATGTCTTGCTTTGTCTCCATCTTTAAGATTTTTGTCCAAATTTGGTTTGATTTAGGGGAGGAGTACCCATGACTCACAATTTCAAAACTCTACTTCACAAACAAACGCTTGCTTTTCACGCACCTCTATTTCAAACCTCACACTCAAAACATCATAACTCAAAATCAACTAGAAGTCTTCTTAGAAGTATTATTCATTCACGTATCAAAGTTTTACGAATGGAAAATTTTTCAAAATAATTTTTTTTTAAAAAAATTATCAAAAAGTAATTTTCAAACTAGACCCGCTGCCACCACGTGGTGACACGTGGCGGAGGCGGGTTTTGTTTTTTTTGTGCATAGAGAACTCGGCATCACCAGTGCCGAGTTCTCAAAAGATGAACTTTGGTGATGCCGAGTTCAACTTTGGTTTTTTATTGGTCAACACTTGAAATTTTCACTTAGGAGGTACACTTGATAGAACTCGGCACTGGTGATGCCGAGTTCAACTTTGGTAGAACTCGGCATGGGTGATGTCGAGTTCAACTTGGTTTTTTATTGGCCAACACTTCAATTTTTACTGATGTGATTCAAATAGAACTCGGCACTGAGAGTGCCGAGTTCTATATAAGAAACTGTTCTCCTGACGCTCAAATCGTGCATGAGACGATTGACGCGCCAGGAGAACAATTACTTAAATAGAACTCGGCACTGAGAGTGCCGAGTTCTATAGGAAGAAGTCGGTGTTACTAACGCCGAGTTCACTTAAAAAAAAGTGAACTCGGCGTTACCAACGCCGAGTTCCGTCGGGCTATAAAAGCAGCCTGACGCCCCCCTCTCCCCCATCCGCCGAGTTCCGAGTTTTTAAGGTTAGGGTTTCGAATTTTTTTCATTTTCCACCGTTTTCTTGCCTTTTATCTATTAGGATGATATACATTGTTGTTTTATGTATGATTGTAGTTTTTTTTTGATTTAGGAACCCGTTTTGGTGGAAACTCGAATTCGATTATGGGTTTTTAGGCAAAACGTTTTATTTCTTGTTTGATAGTTGATTATTGAATTTAGTTTTGTTGATTATAGGTTTACGGTAGTCATCTTAAAAATAGTTGAATTTAAGTACTATTATTGTGATTAAAAATAGATTTTATGTTGTTATTTAGGTTTGAATGTATGTTAATTTGAATGAATATAACTTAAAAGTGATTTATTTGAGTTTAAATGTATGTGAGTTTGAATGGATGTTAGAATTGAATTTTGTAGTATTGTTAGTTTGTTCTACCGTGCAGGTTTAAATTTACCAATTTAAGAAATATAGGAGAGGTTCTGTCAAATTTTTTTTTAAAATTCTGACATGATTCGTAATGTTGTTTATTGTAGTTGGTTTTATTGGAGAGATTGTTCGATGTTTACAGTCGTTTGCTACTACACTCGATTGAGGTAATTTCTAAAACATTAGAGTATTCTCAACTTTTTAAGTAGTTAGTAATGAAGAACAATCATCTCACTTGTTAACGTGTTATGTACAGATGGAGTTTGGTGGTTCTAGTACTGGTTCAGTTGGAGGTAGTTACGCTTCACAGGGTCCGGTAGACAGATCGGTGTTGGTTTTGCAGGCCAACCACAAGTCTGACTTGTTCAAAGATTTTGTAAGTATTTTACATTTTCAAATTAAATATTTGCACGTGAATTTCAATATTCTGACATTTCTCTAAATTTATGCAGAAGGATGTTGATGGTGTAAAATGCGTTGGGCATGGATCGAAGCTCAACGAATGGCAGATCGCTGATGAGAGAATGTTGTTTCTGCTAGATATGACAGGGTTTGACACAGTCACTCGGTTGGGCCGAGTTCAGTTGGATCATACCTTACTGGGGGCAATGGTCGAGCGTTGGAGACCGGAGACTCATTCATTTCACCTGCGACATGGTGAGATCACGTGCACCTTGCGTGACATCTCGATGATTACCGGCTTGCGGGTAGATGGTTTGCCGGTGTGTGAGTCTCAGGAGTACGTTTGGTCAGAGGTCTGCATGGATTTATTGGGTCAGGTCCCCGATGACTTGGGTCGTAAGGGTTCTGTAACTCTGGGTTGGTTGCAAGCTTAGTTTCATCACTTGCCTTTTGATGCTGACGAGGAGACAGTTACACGACACACCAGAGCCTTCATTCTCTTCCAGTTGGGATGTAGTATTTTGGCAGATAAGAGTGGTACGATGGTTCACTTGAAGTACCTGTATTTGCTCGGAGATTTGGCAGTCGCATCGGAGTACAGTTGGGGTAGTGCGGCTCTGGCCCACTTATATCACATGTTAGATGAAGCCTCACTGATTCCGACGAAACATTTGTGTGGTTTTCTTACGTTCCTGCAGTTGTGGTGCTGGGAATATCTACATATTGAGAGACCTTTGAAGAGAAGACCATTAGTATACCCGGAGGACGAGAGAGCACCATTAGGGTCCCGTTGGAGACGACCAAGAACATTCAAGGGTAGTGCGAAGACGACGACACTTGATTTTTATCGAAATGAGCTGGATGTGCAGGAATTCGATCAAGTGATCTGGGACCCTTATGCAAATTTGGATCTTAGTCAGTTACCACCACTATGTACGGAAGGTTCAGAGATCTGGAAGAGCCGTACTTGGCTTATAAATTTTGGTGAGGTGGTTATGCATTGTCCAGACCGAGTGATGAGACAGTTCGGTCTACATCAGCACATTCCAGAGCCGATGGAGAGACATGTAGTGAAATCGGCTCAGGGGAGGTCGGATGTTAATTGGTTGGCGGAAAATCACCAATTCATTCAGCATTGGTCACACAGAAGAGATTATCTACAGTTTGAGCGACCACTCCTAGGTGCCACTCCTGAAGAGAGCACACGACTGTATATGGAATGGTACTGGAGCATCACCGTACGTTGGATAGTTCATCACTGCTTGGCTCCGACTAATACCTTATACAGACCTCGAGCGGGTAGAGAGCGAGAGATGGTAAGATTTAAATATTTATTGAAACAATGATCACGTTTTAAAATTATGTTTAGTGTTTCATTAACTTTTAATTATCTGTAGGTGCACAGAGTTTATGAGTTTCACGAAGAACTCCATAAAATTCACGAGGTGATCAAAGATCACAAGACAGGTTATTCGATGGTTGGAAAATTAAAGGAAAAAATGAAGGCTTGGTTGATGTGTTTTGGTGCTGAAGAACCCACATTACATTTGAGTCAGGATCGCGTGGTTGAAGAAGAAGATTCACAGTCTCAAGAAGACGCTGGCGGTCTGACTCAGGATACTGAGAATGCAACACGAGGAGGGGGACGCGGCAGGGGGAGAGGACGTGCTCAAGCACGTCTTAAAAGGAAGAAGAGATTGAGAGGTCACTTAGGATAGATATTTAGTTGTGAACTTATTTGGTTGTTTTTATATGGTACTTTTGGATGTATGTTAAAATGTTGAACTTCATATTCCGCTCGTAGTTGTATTGTGTTTTATCGTAATTGTTTGTGTGTCGTGGTCGAATTGTATTTTCGTTGATTGTGTCGTGGTTGAATTGTTTCGTTGATTGTGAAACAGGAAATGAAAAAAAAACTCGAGTTCATAAATCAATGAACTCTACAAGAGAACTCGACACTGAGGATGCCGAGTTCTCTTGTTGTGAACGCGGCATCACCCCTGCCGAGTTCCCACCAATAGAAATCGGCATCTTCAATGCTGAGTTCTATGTAAGTTTGGGTTTTTTATTGCCCCACTTGATATTCCACTCGACTTGAGTTGCCAGGAGAATAGTGAATCAAATAGAACTCGGCACTCTCAGTGTCGAGTTCTATTTGATTCACTATTCTCCTGGGGCTCATATCGTGCATGAGACGATTGACACGCCAGGAGAACAATTACTTAAATAGAACTCGGCGTCCTAGATGCCGCGTTCTAAAGTAATAGTTCGGCGTTGGTAACACCGAGTTCACTTAAAAAAAGATAACTCGGCGTTACCAACACCGAGTTCTGGAGGTCTATAAAAGCAGTCAGACGCCCCCCCTCTCCCTCACGACGGGTTCTCGCAATTTTCAGGTTAAGGTTTCGTTTTTTTCTTCGTTTTCCACTGTTTTCTTGCCTTTTTTATGTATTAGGATGATATACATTGGTGTTTTATGTATGATTGTAGTGTTTTTGTTAGTTTAGGAACCCGTTTTGGTGGAAACTCGAATTCGATTTTGGATTTTTAGGCAAAACGTTTTATTTCTTGTTTGATAATTGATTATTGAATTTAGTTTTGTTGATTATAGGTCTACGGTATCGTAACGTTGTTTATTGGAGAGATTGCTCAACGTTTACAATCGTTTGCTACTACACTCGATTGAGGTAACTTCTAAAACATTTAAGTATTTTCAAATTTTTAAGTATTTAGTAAGAAATTCGATCATCTCACTCATTCGCCGGAGTATGGTACAGTAAGGTCGACCGGTTGGGACTGTGGAATAGATTTAAATATAAGTCTAAATCCTACAACCGATGTTCCAGCATACCAGCAAATGCCATTTTTTCAATCGCATAACTTCCAAACATGCACCGAATGGCCAGAAAATGCGTGTGACATTCCTTCTAGCAGTGCAAATCCTTATCCTGGTTTGTCGCAATTTGAACTCACGCATTACAGTCATGATGAGTTTGCTGGAAGAGCTGGACCATCTACCTCATATCCCTACCTTGGGATTGGTTTGTCAGCTGTTGACCCAATTAATTTTAGTCGACCAGAAGGCCTGGAAGAGCTGCATAGCGTTCAAGACGATGACACCGAGGAATTAGGGGATTACAGCACATCATTCGTTGTAGAAGATGAACCTGAAGGTGTTTCTGCTAATGAAGTCGTTCCGGAGACGCAAGATGTCATATATGCGATGGGACAATCCATAAACCGTGAAGACGACGACGTTGTTGATGATGCAGTTGCTAACAACGACATGGTTCCAACTCTTAATGAACTTCCCGATATCTTCGAGGACGACAACTGGATAGAGAATTCGGTAATTGAACATTCATTCTTCGATGCTGCGAACAATTTGGAACGGAGTGATTGACATACGGAAGATGATCGTTCTTTCTGGGATAAACGAATTTTCCCAACGAAAGATGATTTGGTTCATGCTCTGCAATCGTGGCACATTAAAAAGTTTGTTCAGTATTCAGTTGTGGTTTCTTCAACGAAACGGTATACTGTTCATTGTATTCGTCGTGATGAAGATAACTGCAAATGGCGTCTACATTGTTGGCTTTTGGCTAATGATTGCTTATCCGTTTTGATGATTAATCAACATTTAACTTAAACACATGTAATTCGTTCATATCATTCTTGCACATTACACATATATCGCTTTATACTAACATTTCAGGTGTCAAGTTAAACAAGAAATGAGTTGAAGAGTAGATAGGTTTACATTATTGTCATTAGGATTTAAATGTAACTTGAGCACTTAAATCTTGATGCAGTGCATATCTTGACTCTTTAGGATTCCATAGAAGTAGATCTAAACCTTCAAATTCTATACAAAACTTCTTTAGAAATCAATCAAACCTTATCCAGGATTTCTGCACTCAACCGGTCGACCGGTCGACCATTTGGTTCGACCGATATACCCAAAAACTGTTTTCTGAACCTTTTCGGTCGACCGAACATTGTACTGGTTCGACCGGTTCATTAGAGAAACTTAAGGTTTTTTGGTCGACCGATCAACTGTTCATGCGTGCTGGAAGACACGTGCCTTAGTGCAACCGGTCGACCGAATGTCCATTTCTGTTCGACCGATTGATTTCTATTTTTGTCTTCTTTTGTGACCGTTATACTTGTCGTATTATACAACGGTCGTATACACATACTTTCACCATACCCCGAAATACATAGCTTAACCGGTCGAACAAATCTTATTAACCGGTCGACCGTTTGACCATTTATCGTTCGTAGCATTCTTCCTGCTATCGGTCGATACCACCTTGGTTCGACCGGTCACTCTTTGTCTCTACCGAACCTTCACATCGGTCGACCGTTTCCTTGTTTCGTCCGACCGGTACACTTAAGTTCCCTCCCAGTTAGTTCGACCGGTCCTAGTTTGTCTAACCGTTTGACCACTATTCACGTAACCGGTCGACCGTTTCATTCTTACCGGTCGACCGAACTTTGACAGAATTGCTTCCTGAATCTCTGGTTTGTGTATCTTGCACAAAACCCAATCAAATCTTTTCTCAAACGGCTAGAAAACTTAAGAGGCTTATATATAGAGCTTAGATCATCTTTACATGGTTACCAATCCATTCTCTAAGCTCCCATTGTGCTAAAACTTTCAAAGTGCTCTTACTCTACTTATTGCTCTCAACCACTCTCTTGATCAATCATTCAATTGCATTCATCATCAACTTCAAGTGCTCAAGAGTAGGTTACACAAAGTCTACTACAAAGGAGTTGTACAAGCTTCCGGAGTGAAGCTCTTCTCGGGTTGTGAGAAGGAGGTCCAAGCTTGGCGAGGGTGTTCGCAAGCTTGAATTGTAAAGGCTCGATCTTTGCCCGGAAAGAAGATCAAATTAGTGAAGATCGCGAAGTTGCTCAAGGAAGAGCAATTCGTAAGAGAGGACTAGGATCCGGTGTTGGATCCAAACCTCTATACATCCGGTGTTTGGTTTGCCTTTCTATCTCACTATTTTCATTGGTTATCTTGTTATTGCATAAATAGTTAGTAGTTAGTAATTAGTCTATAAACCCCCCCTTAAGACTAATATTTAGGGCAATTAGATCCTACATTTGGTATCAGAGCCTTGTTAATTGCATATAAACAAATTAACATTTGTAGCAATGGCCCAACAACGTGAGGGATTCCACACCGGTAGACCTCCACTTTTTAATGGAACCAATTATGCCTATTGGAAGAAACGCATGATAATCTTCATTCAATCATATGATGTTAAGCTATGGGTTTTCTTTCAAATTCCATATACTCAAAACAAAGAGTTTGAACTCATGAGTGATGATGAACTAGCAATGGTTCAAATGAATGCAAAATTAATGAACATTCTCATGTGTGGATTAACCGAAGAGGAATATGGTAGAATTAATGCTTGTGATTCTGCATTTGAGGCATGGCATATGTTAGAAAGTCATTTTGAAGGACGATCATCCGTGAAAGAAACTAGGATAGATTCATATATGCAAAAATATGAAATGTTTGCCATGAAACCCAACGAATCCATTAGCGAGATGCATACTCGCTTTACTCATATCACTAACTCCTTGAAAAACCTTGGTAAGGTCTTGATTGAAAGTGACAGGGTACGGAAGTTTCTTAGATCGTTGACATTGGAGTGGGAGAAGAAGACAACGGCAATCGAGGAGGCCAAAGATCTCTCAAAGCTAAAGATGGAGGATCTCATAGGAAGCCTCATGGCTTATGAGATTCAAATGGAGGAAAGAAGAGAGAAGGAGAAGGAGCGAGAGGGGTTAAGGAGAAAGGAGAAAACAATTGCTCTCAAAGCAACGTCGGATTTGGAAAGTATCGAAGACGATGACACCGATGATGATGTTGCATTTCTAACCCGCAACTTCAAGAAGTTTCTCACCAAAGGAAGGTTCACTAGAGGGAAAGGAGAATCATCCCGGACTTTCGCGTGCTACGAATGCAACAAGACGGGGCACATGAAGAAGGATTGTCCACTCCTTAAGTCAAGAGATCGTGAACAACGAGAACCAAGAAGATTCCCTCCTAGAAGAGAAAGAGATGAGAGACCGAGGAGAATTAGGGAAGATAGGCCTCCTAGAAGAGATAAAGAAGAGAGACCTAGAAGACGAGAACGTGATGATCACAAAAGAAGGGATCACCATGACAAAGACGGAAAGAAGGCTTTTAAAGCCACTTGGGATGATTCAAGCTCATCTACATCCTCCGACACCGAATACTCTCAAGAGGAAGAAGCACACATGTGCTTTATGGCACACAATGAGGATTCGGATTCAAGCACCGCTACATCCCCAAGGAGAAGCAATCAACCCCAAGTGGTGGAAATTGATGACGATGAGGTATCAATTCAAGAAACCCCTTCCTATGATGAGTTATTAGATGCTTTTCATGAACTTGCTGAAAGATATGAGATGATTTGTCATAAAAACAAATTAGGAAGAAAAGTGCATCTAGATTTATCTACTAAACATGAAAACTTACTTAAAGAGAATGAATTGCTTGCTAATGAGATAAACATGCTGAAATCTACTAGTAACTGTAACAACAACAAAGATCTTATTGCCAAGAATGAACAACTTACAAAAGATCTAGAGAAATTCACGTTGGGTAGAAAAATGCTAGACATGCTTCTAGGAACCCAAACTCAATCTTTGACTAAGCATGGTTTGGGGTACATGGGTGGAAAACAAAAGAAAGCTACATCTTATTTTGTTAAACATAACAATTCATATGTTAAGAAAGTAAGTTTGTCAAATGTATGGGTACCTAAGACCTCTCAAGTTTGGGTACCAAAAGCTAACCCTCAAGGACCCAATCAAATTTGGGTACCAAAGTCTTCACTTGTCTCTTTGCATGTAGATCAAAGCAAGGAGAAAGGGCAAGTGGATACTCGATAGTGGGTGCTCAAGGCACATGACGGGAGACTCTCAAGTTCTATCAAATCTAAAGCCTAAGAAGGGAGGAACCGTCACATTTGGAGACAACGCTAAAGGTCAAATTGTCGGCATTGGTAATGTTGGCAATTCCTCTACTCCTCATATTGAAAATGTTTTGTTAGTAGAAGGGCTAAAACACAATTTGCTAAGTGTTAGTCAACTAGCGGATAAAAATTATATGGTTATCTTTGACAATTCAAATTGCTATATTGTCTCAAAACATAACATGAAAATTATATTTAAAGGTTGTAGATCTCATAATATTTACATTGTGTTTGTTGATGTCATTAGCAATCTAGCCTTAGAGACTTGTTTAGTTGCCTCAAATGACGAAGCTTGGTTATGGCATAACCGATTGGGACATATTAGTATGTCACAATTACACAAATTATCCAAACTTGAATTAGTTAGAGGACTTCCTAAAATTGATTTCAAAAAGGATAAACTTTGTGATGCATGTCAATTTGGAAAA
Source organism: Triglochin maritima (assembly GCA_963682175.1). Taxonomy (NCBI): domain Eukaryota; kingdom Viridiplantae; phylum Streptophyta; class Magnoliopsida; order Alismatales; family Juncaginaceae; genus Triglochin; species Triglochin maritima. The sequence continues at coordinate 32,479,454 of OY821789.1, forward strand.
CAATTTAAATCGTCTTTCAAATCTTTAAATGTTGTGTCAACTTCAAAACCTCTTGAGCTTTTACATCTAGATCTTTTTGGTCCTTCAAGAACCGTTAGTTTAGGTGGTAAAAGATATGCTTTTGTGATTGTCGATGATTTTTCACGATTTACATGGGTTTTGTTTTTGGCTAATAAATATGATGCATTTGAAAGATTTAAAAGCTTTTGCAAACGTGTTCAAAGAGAAAAAGATTTACATATCATTACTATCCGTAGCGATCATGGAGGAGAATTTGAAAATGAGCTATTTCAAAAGTTTTGTGAAAAACAAGGGATTAAACATAATTTTTCTTTTCCTCGCACTCCCCAACAAAATGGGGTAGTTGAAAGGAAAAATAGAACTCTTCAAGAGATGGCAAGAACCATGCTTATGGAAAAAGGGCTTCCAAAATATTTTTGGTGTGAAGCCGTAAATACTTCTTGTTATGTGTTAAACCGTGTTCTTATAAGACCTATTTTGAAGAAAACACCTTTTGAATTGTGGCACAAACGTATTCCAAAAATTTCTTACTTTTAAAGCTTTTGGGTCAAAATGTTTTGTCCTCAACACTAAAGATAACTTGGAAAAATTTGATGCAAAATCCGATGAGGCCATCTTTTTAGGATATTCCGATAGGAGCAAAGCCTATAGAGTCTATAACAAACGAACCTTTTGTGTCGAGGAGTCTCTACACGTTAACTTTGATGAGTTGGCTTGTGTAGATAATTCCTCTCTTGATGATGACTATATGGATATAATTAGACATGTCTCATCTCAAGATGTCTCCCATGAGCCACATCAAGACCCTCCAAGTTTTCCACAAGAAAACAAAGAGGAGCTTCCCAAGGATTGGACCTATAGAAAGGAACATCCAAAGGACCTTGTGATTGGAGATGTTTCTCAAGGTGTGACAACACGATCAAAGGCTCATGTAGTTTGTGATTCTTATGCTTTCATATCTAAATTAGAACCTAAGAAAGTAGACGAAGCTTGTAATGATGAATTTTGGTTAATGGCTATGCATGAAGAGTTAAACCAATTCGTTCGAAATGACGTTTGGGAACTTGTTGAAAAACCCATTAATCAAACCGTTATTGGAACTAAATGGATCTTCCGAAATAAACTTGATGAGGATGGGAATGTAGTTAGAAACAAAGCTAGACTCGTTGCTCAAGGCTACCGCCAAGAGGAGGGAATAGACTTTGATGAAACTTATGCTCCCGTGGCTCGTATGGAAGCTATTCGTATGCTTTTAGCTTATGCCTCTTTTATGGACATTAAACTTTTTCAAATGGATGTTAAAAGTGCTTTCCTAAATGGAATTATTTCTGAAGAAGTTTATGTTGCTCAACCCCCCGGTTTTATTAATGAATCTTATCCGAACCATGTATTTAAACTCAAGAAGGCTCTTTATGGTCTCAAACAAGCTCCTAGAGCTTGGTATGAGAGATTGAAGAATTTCTTGATTAATAAAGGATTCAAAATGGGTAAAGTAGATACAACTTTATTTGTTAAAACTCTGAATCATGATTTATTAGTGGTACAAATATATGTTGATGACATTATCTTTGGTGCAAGTAACCCGCGTCTATGCGAAGAATTTTCTAAGTCTATGCAGGGAGAGTTCGAGATGAGCCTTATTGGTGAGCTAAATTTCTTTCTCGGACTCCAAATAAAGCAAACTCAAGAGGGGAATTTCATACATCAAGCAAAGTACACAAAGGAACTTCTCAAACGCTTTGAGCTTGAAACTAGCAAACCTCAAAAGACACCCATGAGTACAAGCGTAAAATTGGACAAAGACGAAAATGGCAAAGATGTGGACATCAAGAAGTATCGTGGTATGATCGGTTCTTTACTCTATCTTACTGCAAGTCGTCCCGATATTATGTTTGCTGTATGTTTATGTGCACGTTTTCAAGCATGTCCAAAAGAAACTCATTTGAATGCATTAAAAAGAATTTTTCGTTATCTAAAAGGCACTTTTGATTTTGGACTTTTCTACCCTAAGACTAGGACTTTCGATCTTGTTGCCTATAGCGACGCCGACTATGCCGGTTGTATTTTAGATCGTAAGAGTACTAGTGGCACTTGTCAATTTTTGGGTAAATCTCTTGTTTCATGGTTCAGTAAGAAACAAAATAGTGTTGCATTATCAACAACCGAGGCTGAATATATCGCCGCCGGCTGTGCTTGTGCACAAGTCCTTTGGATGAGGCAAACCCTCAAGGACTTGCAACTTGAGTTTCAAACTACACCAATTTATTGTGATAATACAAGTGCTATCAACCTTTCCAAAAATCCTATCTTGCATTCTAGAACTAAGCATATAGAAGTTAGACATCATTTTCTTAGAGATCATGCAAATAAAGAAGACATTAAACTTATATTTGTTCCCACAAATGATCAATTAGCGGATATATTCACCAAACCCTTAAATGTTGATCAATTCAATCTCATTAGACTTAATCTTGGTATGTGTACCCTAAATGACATTTGAGTACGTTTTACTTGAGCCCATTTGACTATATTTGGTTCTAGTGTCTCTTGGTTTTTGAAGCTTTGTTCTGGTTTTTACTGTTCCACCGGTCGACCGAACGGAGATTTCGTTCGACCGGTGCTGAGTTGTTTCTTGACCGAATTCTGTTTGTTCAACCGATTTCCTGAGTTTGGTCGACCGGTGCTAGTTGTTCGGTCGACCGGTCCGTTTTGTTCAACCGATAGCAGGGATCCTAAGTTTTCGACTTTGTGTATTTGTTCGACCGCAAGTGTTATCCGTGCGACCGCTTTCAATTTATCGGTCGACCGGTCGGATTTGTTCAACCGATAGCAGGGATCCTAAGTTTTTGATTTTGAGTTTTCGTTCGACCGCTCGTGTCTTTCGTGCGACCGATTTTATTTGGTTCGGTCGACCGGTAGATTTTGTTCGACTGATAGCAGGGGATTGTCTGCCTTGTTCTTTTATCCGGTCGACCGAAATATGCTTCTGTCCGACCGTTCGTTTTTCGACTTAAGTTTTTACAGTTTTCTTTAACCTTTCGGTCGACCGAAAGATGGATCGGTCGACCGGTGCTGTCGTTTTCTGCTGCATTTAGGGCTAGATCGGAACTTGGTCTTCACTTTTACCCATCTCTCTCTCTAACCCTAAGCCTTCCCCATCACCTTCCTCCCTCGATTTTGCGTTTTTCCTGCGGTAAAACTCAAATCTTTTTGCATTTTATCGCTTCTCATCATCTCCTCTTCATTTTGCACCCATTTGTTTTCCCCAAACTCGAGTTATTCACCATGACCGGGAAGAAAATGGCTATCCGCAAGAAACGTTCGGATGCCTCCACCACTTCCACCGAAAAACGCACCAAGAAGGCCCACGATCGCTCCTCTACTACCCCAAATGTCCGGCATCCGCCCGCGCCTCCTACTCTTGCCTTCCATCCTATTGACGAGTTCGCCAAAAGTGATTGGGAGAAAAAGCTCTCGGCGGCTCCTTTTATTCCAAACCGCGCCGTTGAGGTAGCGGACTTTCGTGATTTCTCTCTTAAATCTCTTTTTGATGCTAATCGCCTCACACATTGTCTCACCAAACTTGCATCAAAACCATATTATCCATTTTTGGTTCAACAATTTTATTGTAATCTTCGTTTTGAACCAAATCACCATATTGCTCGTACTATGATCAATGGTATTAGATATGAAATTGTCCCCGGAACTCTTGCTGAAGATTTTGGCTTAGAGTTCGAGGGTGTTAATTTATATGTTGATCATCCTCTTAGTGTTATTGATAACATCACTCATGATGATATGGTTGCTCAATTATATGCCTTTCCACCTCCATCCAAAAATGGCTTTATTATTCACAACTCATCCTTAATGCATCCTATCGCTCGAGTATTGGCCTATATCGTTTCCTTCAACTTGCTCCCTAAACATGGCCATCATAACGAAATATCTTATACGGAGCTTGTGTGCATCTATTGCATTTACAAGAAAATTCCGGTCAATTGGCCTTTATTCATTTTTCTCCACATGCGCTTTAAGAAAGGGAGGTATCTCCCTTATCCCATGTTGCTCACCGCTCTCTTTGACCTTCTTAAAATTCGTGTTACCGATTGTCCATCGGCCACCTACAAATATCCTATCTGTAAGACCACTCTTTCTAAAATGAAAACCATTGCATCATCTTCTATTCAAGCGTCATCTGAGGGAGATTCTGAGCAAGAAGATGAAGATGATGTGCCGGCCGATCCTCGTTGGATGCCCCAACCATTTCAGCAGGAGGGTCAATGTTCTTGGGGAGAAGGCGACGAATCTGCTTGGCAGGAGAGTCAGTGGAGATCCACTTATACTGAATACACTCCGGATCATTCCTTTCAGCAGTTGTCGGATCGGTTCGATGCGTTTGAAGCTTCCACCTCTCAACGTCTTGATCGTTTTGAAGCTTCGACATCTCAGCACCTTGGGCGTCTTGACGCTAAGGTCGACTCGGTGCTTAATGGCATTGACTCTCTCACTTCTATGTTTCGTGATCGTTTTGGTCATTGAGTTGGTTGGACATTGAGTCTTGTATCTTTGATTTTCGCTTTAGTTGTGTGGTGTTTCGTTTGCTATTGATGTATTTTGAACCTTGCTTGACTTAATGCATGTTTTGTTTCTCCTTTATTGGTTGTTTTGGCAAATGAATGTGGTTTCGTTGTTGGACATTTTTTTCAGCTTTTTGATTATGCCAAAGGGGGAGAGTAATACTACTCATACATGTCTATTAGGTTTACAAATGCCATATAGCTAGGGGGAGCTATAAGATAGGGGGAGCATTGAGTAAAATTCATTGAAATAACATGTATTTAATTTGATAAGTTGTCATCATCAAAAAGGGGGAGATTGTTGGCTTTTGGCTAATGATTGCTTATCCGTTTTGATGATTAATCAACATTTAACTTAAACACATGTAATTCGTTCATATCATTCTTGCACATTACACATATATCGCTTTATACTAACATTTCAGGTGTCAAGTTAAACAAGAAATGAGTTGAAGAGTAGATAGGTTTACATTATTGTCATTAGGATTTAAATGTAACTTGAGCACTTAAATCTTGATGCAGTGCATATCTTGACTCTTTAGGATTCCATAGAAGTAGATCTAAACCTTCAAATTCTATACAAAACTTCTTTAGAAATCAATCAAACCTTATCCAGGATTTCTGCACTCAACCGGTCGACCGGTCGACCATTTGGTTCGACCGATATACCCAAAAACTGTTTTCTGAACCTTTTCGGTCGACCGAACATTGTACTGGTTCGACCGGTTCATTAGAGAAACTTAAGGTTTTTTGGTCGACCGATCAACTGTTCATGCGTGCTGGAAGACACGTGCCTTAGTGCAACCGGTCGACCGAATGTCCATTTCTGTTCGACCGATTGATTTCTATTTTTGTCTTCTTTTGTGACCGTTATACTTGTCGTATTATACAACGGTCGTATACACATACTTTCACCATACCCCGAAATACATAGCTTAACCGGTCGAACAAATCTTATTAACCGGTCGACCGTTTGACCATTTATCGTTCGTAGCATTCTTCCTGCTATCGGTCGATACCACCTTGGTTCGACCGGTCACTCTTTGTCTCTACCGAACCTTCACATCGGTCGACCGTTTCCTTGTTTCGTCCGACCGGTACACTTAAGTTCCCTCCCAGTTAGTTCGACCGGTCCTAGTTTGTCTAACCGTTTGACCACTATTCACGTAACCGGTCGACCGTTTCATTCTTACCGGTCGACCGAACTTTGACAGAATTGCTTCCTGAATCTCTGATTTGTGTATCTTGCACAAAACCCAATCAAATCTTTTCTCAAACGGCTAGAAAACTTAAGAGGCTTATATATAGAGCTTAGATCATCTTTACATGGTTACCAATCCATTCTCTAAGCTCCCATTGTGCTAAAACTTTCCAAGTGCTCTTACTCTACTTATTGCTCTCAACCACTCTCTTGATCAATCATTCAATTGCATTCATCATCAACTTCAAGTGCTCAAGAGTAGGTTACACAAAGTCTACTACAAAGGAGTTGTACAAGCTTCCGGAGTGAAGCTCTTCTCGGGTTGTGAGAAGGAGGTCCAAGCTTGGCGAGGGTGTTCGCAAGCTTGAATTGTAAAGGCTCGATCTTTGCCCGGAAAGAAGATCAAATTAGTGAAGATCGCGAAGTTGCTCAAGGAAGAGCAATTCGTAAGAGAGGACTAGGATCCGGTGTTGGATCCAAACCTCTATACATCCGGTGTTTGGTTTGCCTTTCTATCTCACTATTTTCATTGGTTATCTTGTTATTGCATAAATAGTTAGTAGTTAGTAATTAGTCTATAAACCCCCCCTTAAGACTAATATTTAGGGCAATTAGATCCTACATACATGCGTCTGTTCCAAAATGCTGCAGATATTTTCAAGTTAAAACATACGACGCCGAGCACACTTGTTCCAATCCGATATTGCTAAACGGCAACAAACAATGCAGTGCTAATTTTGTATGCGACTTGATAATGCCATCTGTTAGAACTAAGTTCACAATTACTCCTGCTGAAATAATGGAAAGGGTGAAGACCAAATACTCACTTGAAATTGGTTACGCTAAAGCATGACATGCTAGGCAAAAAACGTTGAACCGAATATATGGTGCCGAAGAAGACAGTTTTAAAGATTTGCGAAGGTTCGTCACAGTTCTCTGTCAGAACAATGAAGGATCTGTTGTCGAAATAGAGTCTGTTCAGGTAAATTCAGACGAGGAGATGTTTAAGCGTGTGTTTTGGGCGTTCGGGTCTTCAATTAGTGGGTTTCATTATTGTAGACCCGTTGTCAGTGTGGATGGAACGCACCTCTATAGCAAATATAGAGGTTTATTGCTAATTGTTGCGGGCACGGATGCAAACAACGGAATTTTTCCTTTGGCATTTGTTGTTGTAGAGAGCGAGAATACAGAGTCGTGGACGTGGTTCCTTCATTTGCTGGCAAGTAGAGTTACAAGGCGACCCGATTTTTGTATTATCACCGACAGATTTTCGGGAATAAATGCTTGTGTGCGAGCCGCATTTCCACCTTCGGAGGGTCATGTACATCGATTCTGTCTTCGACACATGAAAGCAAATATTGCTAAACATCGAAATTGTAAGGAAAAATTGGGACAAATCAAGTTTTACGAAGCGGGTAAAACTCATTCATTTATGAAATTTGAAGAGTTAATGAAGGCTATTGCAGAGGAACATAAACCGATATATGAGTGGATTCAACATCAAGGTCCTTTGGAAAGATGGACTTGTTGTCACGACGGGGGTCAGCGTTTCGGATGTATGACAACAAACATGTCAGAAAGATTCAACAATGTCTTACGAAGGGCACGCGGTATGCCAATTACAACCATGATTTTAATGACCTTTCTCCGCTTGAACAAATTCTTTGTTAAAAGAAGGGACGTCGCCGAGTCGTGGAATGAAACATATGTACCGACAGTCCACACCGTGGTGATGACAAACAGTAATCTGGCCAGAACACATACAGTAACTCGGTACCACCAGCTAATGTATCAGGTTGAAGCCAATGACCAGAAAAATACCTCGTGAAATTTGAAGGAGTTATTACTTGCACTTGTGGATACATATTTGCAATGCACGTCTCATGTTCACATGTACTAGCAGTTTGCAGTGGCAGACATGCAAATGTCAACACTTCACATTTGGTGTCCCCGTATTATGAGGTTCAAATGTACAGGGAGGCGTACAAACCGATATTTGTCCCAATTCCTGATGTGAGGTATTGGCCAGATCGAGGCAACATCACAATGAAGCCTCCCCAAACCAAAAGACCTCCCGGTCGGCCTAAATCAACGCGAATCTGAAACGAGATGGACGAACACTCTGGAAGAAAGGTAAGGTGTCGGAGATGCGGCGGTATAGGGCATAACCGAAAACGATGTAAAGAACCTATATAGCAAAATATTTTGTATGTGAGACGAATGAATGTAAGAGTTGATTAATTGTAAGACTTGTAATGTATTTTGTTATGACTTGAATGAATGTACGAAGACTTAAATCCTTTTTAAGAGTTGATTAATTGTAAGACGAATGAATGTAATGTATTTTTTAGGACCGCAAATTTGCCTACTTTAGCCTATTAAACTCACTTTTTCTGAGGTGAAATCGGCGTACTCGGCGTTAGTAACGCCAAGTTCTTCCTATAGAACTCGACACTTAGAGTGCCGAGTTCTATTTAAGTAACTGTTCTCCTGGCCATCAATCTCATACACGATCTGATCGCCAGGAGAACAGTTTCTTAAATAGAACTCGACACTCTAAGTGCCGAGTTCTATTTGAATCACCTCAGAAAAAATGTCAAGTGTTGGCCAATAAAAAACCAAGTAGAAGTCGGCATCACACATGCCGAGTTCTACCAAAGTTGAACTCGGCATCACCAGTGCAGAGTTATACCAAAGTTGAACTCGGCATCACCCATGCCGAGTTAGACCAAAGTTGAACTCGACATCACCAGTGCCGAGTTCTCAAAAGTTGAAATCGACACTGGTGATGCCGAGTTCTCTATGCACAAAAAAACAAAACCCGCCGCCGCCACGTGTTACAACGTGGTGACAGCGGGTCTAATTTGGAAATTACTTTTAGTGGAGGTTTTTTTGGTAATTTTTTTTATTTTTATTTTTTGAAAATTTTTCCTTTACAAATCGCTTCACACTTCAAAACCCACACTCCAACCTCATGGGCCTTGTTTCGGCCCACTAAGGCCCAAGACCCGAACCCACCTACGGCCCACGAAGGCCCAAGACGGACTCCCACCGTCCCTCCCCAAACCAACGGTCAAGATTCCACCGTCCACCGCACAAACAAACCCCACTCCTCTCCCCATTCCAAACCGAGGGTTCGCTTCGTTCCGACCTTTTCCCCCAAAAATGGCCGCCGAAACTTCCCCCGCCGGCGCCGGAGGCCCCTTCCGTCGCCGCCCTTTCCGCCGCGCCGCCACCCCCTATGACCGCCCCTCCGTCGCCGCCAGGCCGCCGGGAGGGTGGATTTCCAGGGTCGTCGATCCGGCCTCGAGGTTGATCGCTGCCGGAGCGTCCAGGTTCCTCGCCCCGCTTTTCAGGAAGCGGCTCGCTGCGCCGCCGGTTGAGACGCCGCAAGCGCAAGGTTCGGTTTTTAGGGTTTGGTTTGATTCTTGCATTATTCTGAGCGTAGAGACGCCGTGAGGTTTGGGTTTAAGGGTTTTGGAGGTGGATTAATGAGTAAATATTGCATTTTTATGTGAAATGGATCGGTTTTGGACCGACTTGGTTTGGTTATGTTCCGGATTTAGGGTTTTGGAAAGATTAGATTTTATGTGGGATTTGGTTCGATTTCTTGCATTCTTTGAGCGTTGAGACGCCGTGAGGTTGGAGTTTTAGGGTTTTGGGCCGGAGGTTGGGGTTTTGTGAGCAATTTGTGGGGGTTTCGGTTGTTTTTCGAGGTGGTAGGTTGGGGTTTTGGGGTTTTGGAGGTGGATTACGGGTTAAAGATTGAATTTTTATGTGAGTTTCTGGTTTGGTTTGGGAATGGGCGTATGGTTCGGTTTTAGGGTTTGGATTTTTATGTGGGATTTGGGGTTTTGGTTTGTTATTTCTTGCATTCTTCTGAGCGTGGAGATGCCGCAAGGTTTGAGCTTTAGGGTTTTGAGGGGTTTCTGTGGAAATTGTGGGTTCTTGGCCGTTCTGGTTTGGTTGTGTTGCATTCTCATGTGAGATGGAGAGGCCCTGGGATTGTGCTTTATGGGTTCTGGAGAAGGATTAGGGGCTACAGATTGGGTTTTATGTGGAGTTTATGGGTTTTGGTATTGTTTCTTACGCTTTCGTGTGCGTCGGAGATACAATGGGTTTGAAGGAGCTTCAAGGTTCCACTTTTGGGGTTTGAAGATTGATTAGGGGCAAATGATAAAAAGTAAGTTTGAGTAAGGGCTGAAGATTGGATTTTATTTGGCTTTTTGTTTATTTACTTGACCACATAGCTCTTTTACCATTCTGTTCATGTGTTTAAGCGTGCTCATTCATCTTTATGCATTTTTTAAATAATATTTTACAATTTCGTTTCTACTTTGCTAAATGCTACCAATTACATGTGTCATTTTGCATCCATCAAAGATTAAAGCCTAATTTCACCACACACAGACTAACAGTCTTAGCAGTTCACACTTTCCAAGAATTATGGTGCAGTTGTCGCATGTACCAAAGTCATTTCTGAATTCTGAATTACCAAGTAATTTTTGCTCATCAAATTGTAATAATCTGGCTCTATATAAATTGGCAGGTAACGAGCGCATCGAGAGTGCAACAACTAACATCGAGTGTGCAACGACTGACGTCCAGTTCAAGGAACCTGCACCTGATATTGTTCCCATGGTGAGCAGCTCAGATTTGGATGAAGTGTTCTTTGTAGGACTCTTGCCTTCATTCTTCTTGTAATTGGCGTCCAATTTTAGATTTCCTATATATAAAGTATGTTCCATTGATGATGTTGCTGTAAGTTTGTTGGCAGGTATACACATTTTTGTTTTTGTGCCTTTTGTTGGCCTCTCCTATTATTTCATCCGCTCATATTTTACTGGAAGTGTAAATTATTTCATATTTTTCCGAGCCTAGCTTTCTGCTCTTCCGTCCATAGTTTGGCTTATGTTCTTGTCCACACCCAATTTTTGTTCTAAACAACTTCACCGTTGATGGAATTTTCATGCAAAGTTAGACCAATAAGTAGATGACAATATGACATTGGGTTTGGGTAAAATATAAGGATTCTTTACTTCAATCAGAGTCAACCTTTGGTTTAGTGCCTCTTTTATCAATTTCATGCCTTGTTTGCCCCCTAGGAACTGTGTATGACATATCCATGAGTTTGAGGTTGCTTTGGATGTCCTTTATCCTTCTAACCAGTGGGTCATGACATCCTCATTCATGCATGGAGTGGTTTGGTTTTGCAGTCATTTTTATGCAGAATGCCGTTTGATATAGAGTATATAGTAAAGAGTTTGACGGTTGCTTTGGATGACCATTCTCCTTCTAACCAGTGGGTCATCCTCATTCTTGCATGATGTAGTGGTTTGGTTATGCAGTCATTCTTATGCAGAATGCCGTTTGATATAGAGTATATGGTAATGTGGAACGATCACTCGTCATGTAGTAATTTTATTTTTGGTTTACTACTGTACTCAAACTTCCTCTTTTAATCGGGGTAAAATGATCCATTTTGTTGTGAGATGTAGGCAAATGATAAGTAGACAATACAAGCCAAATACTATCAGTTTGTCACAGTGTCAAGTAATTGTTCTCTCTGCAAAAATCCAAATATAAACATTTACAGAATTACTTTGCAATTCTTTAGTAGTATCTATGATCATGTTGATAAAACCGTAAAAAATGTATCAAAGTTATGTGGCTCCATGCCTTTCCTTCCATTTCTAGTAGGGTGTTTTAACAAGCTGTAAACCATGCGTGGAGATCCTTACAACTTTATGTGGTTATACTAAGAACTTTTCATTGTTGGAGTTTTTCTGATGTGGTCCTCATTCTCCACTTGTAGAATCGTATATGCGAAGCAAAAAATGACGCTGAATCCTCAAAAGTTAATTCCGACAGTGGTCCTGTTTTTGAGTTGGAACAATTGCTGAAACAGAAGACTTTCACAAGGAAAGTGTAGTTTGTTGATTGGTCTTCTTTAATCTCTCCTAACCTTTTAGAAGAACTAATATGATGTTCCTCTACAGGGTTGAATATGATCGCTTGTCTGACTTGCTCAGATCAAGAACTGTTGATTTGTCACCTGAAAAAGATACCAAAAGAGTTGAACATGTGACTTCAGGACCAATTCTTCAATTGGATAAAATGCAAAAAGGCACTCCACTGCTAGAAAATTGTACAGGTGGTCCAAAGTTATTTCAAGAGATCTCAAGGCCTAGTGCTGATGTACATGTAAGAAATGTCTTTTGAGTCTTTCTTATCGATATAAGCATAGTGGTATCCAAGCTTGGTAGGAAACGCCATGAGGTAGCATGTAGTGTTGATGCTATGTTCTTTTTAATATTCGAGTTGTGTGCAGTGAACCGTCGTAATGATCATCTTCTGGTTTTACCTGTTTTGGGCTTGTAATTTCTTTGTTGTTATTTCATCTACTTCATTTGAAGTCATTTCATTTTTTTGTGTTTAACACTCGACATATGTAAACTTGATAGTCTTGCTTTCCATTGGATGTGTTCCTGAATTTCACGAATATATATTGAAATCCAGGTTTCTGAAGAGGATATTGCTTCACCAACTGAACTTGCAAAAGCATATATGGGTTCTAGATCTTCAAAACTACCAGCACCTATTTCAAGTTTGCGATATCCAGCACCTAGGGATGCCCCAATGGTACCAACTACTAGACAATTAATGCCACCACCTTCTGCTGATATTCTTTCTGTTTCAAGATCTTCTGCTCGTGCTTCTGGACTTGGTGGAAATGCTTATAGGACCCCCAGATCTCAGGGCAGATCTGCCATTTCTAGAATGTCCCAATCTCCATATTTTAAGCCCCAACAGATGGTTTCTGCTCAGGTATTTCTTATCGTCTTTGCTGTAGTATAGTACTTTGAAATATATAAAGAACGCTAAAGTTGTTACTACTACTTAGGGGCGCGAGCTATCTGGTGAAGCGTATGCTGCACCTTCAACTTCTCAATTGACTCCATCTTCTGGTAGCAAGCAGGTAAATACTTAGGTTGAATGACTAGCGGATTAATCATTGTTTTGATGATTCACTGTGAAAATTCCATGTCAGGTTACTTGGTTTATCTTTTAAGTTGGTTCTGAGGATGGATTTTGTATCTTAAGTCTTAAAGTATTACTGTTTTATAAATGCTGCAAAATTCCGTGAAATAACCAAACATGCTTTTCAAAAAAAGATACCTGATTGTTTTTAATAAGCTACCCTAACCCAAGTGACCAATTCTAACTTCCAGCGTTTCAAATGCAATAACATGCTTTGCATATGCCTCTGTAGACTCAAGTCACTCAACACATATACAGAAACGATCTTTGACCAGATATGACCTCAAGTTGCATGTACAACCTCATACACCTGATAAAAAATTGCTGCAAACAAAATAAGGCACAAACCTTGACCTCTGTATTCTTCTTTCTCCTTTCTTGTGTCAAAACCCTAATACATGCCACCTTCTCCAACACCAACAGCCCATCTTTCGTACTCTAAAAGCTCTCCACTGCTTTCGGATTTTTTTGTTGATTTTCCCTTCTCCAAGTTATAATGTTTTTAATGACTGTGAATATGTAATTATTTACTATCTAGATGCTCAAATTGGTTGCTTATTATCGATGAGAAAAAGATTGTCTTTTTCTTTCTTCTTCTGATCTCTATAGTTTATTTAGCTTGTACTTGTATTTATTAGTTTTAAATTTGTGTTTACTAGCTTGAAAGTTTTGACTTTTATTTTACATTGAGGTTTATTCATATCATTCAAAATTTATTTCTAAATAAAGTTTTAAATCAAACATAATCCGGTATATGGTATATGCTCTGAGTCTCTGCATCATACCGCTGATCGCATTTTATCTTCATCTTAAATGCAACCATTGAAGATCTTTGCATGATGGCTTTTGCTTTAGTGCTTTACATCACCAATCTCTACCACTATTGAATTTTTACGTATTTTTATCATCATGCTGCTGGTAAATGTAACATTGCTCGTTCCATCATGACTCTTACTTGATCATTTTAAAGCTATAAGGAATTGATCCATATACAGGATACAAGTACAATATGATACAAAGTACATGGATACATCATTTTTTGTAAAGTTAGATACAATATGGTAAGTAAACATTGATATCAAATTTGATTTGTTTTTATGAAATATTATGATATTTTACCCTAGAAAAAATTATAAATATCATATATCTAAATAATTGATGCATATACGGGATACAAATACGATATGATACAAAATACATGGATACGTAATTTTATGATATATTGATATCAAATTTATTTGGTTTTTATGAAATATTATGACATTTTACCCTAGAAAAAAGTATAAATATTAAATGTTTATAGAAATTTACAATTTCAATTGACATGAAAGAATAACTGATGGTATAATAGATGTTCACTACACAACTCAATCTATAAACCTCTATGGATGTGTGTCGAATCTGAGAATGGATGTAGTTAGTGAGGGCTTGGAACTAGCTCCATTTGACAGCAGGATTGATGCCATCCTAAGGTATCTGAAAGTATGAAACAAGTATCCAAATTAAAAATATAATCATTTAACTAGGATGCTCCAAAATAAGTATCAGATACATATTTGTATCAGGACTGTATTGGTGTACAAAACAGGTACAATATGGTTTATTAATAGTCAAAAAGCTACTAGCAAATGTTTTCAAGCTTCCCAGAACTTGAGCAACTGAGCCTGTTGAATATGATACACATTTCTTGATATTTGCTAGTTTAATATTTTTATAAAATGCTAGTAAATTCTTGTTTCTGGAAACTAATATTGACATTTCTGTATACACAAATATTTCATTATTTGTGCACTAATTTTTGATGATACTATTTAGGTTTTGAAACGGAGAAGCCCTTTCCTTGATAATGATCCTGGTTCTTTTGGTCCTATACGTAGAATACGGCAGAAATCTAATTTAGGTTCCCATTCAAAAGAAAATAGCCATACTGCAAGCGGTTACCAAAGTTTCTCGACACCAACACAGAGGCTTTTTTCGCCCAGTGGACACAACAGAGATTTTCCTAACCTTGAATATGCAAAGAATGTGGAAAATGGAAATTCCTATTCTGAATTTTCGTCTTCAACTCCACAATCCAGTGTGATGGCACGAAAAATATTGCAGCATATTGATCAGATGGCCCCATCACCAAAGGAGAAGCACGAAGATAAAATGATAACCAAGGATGAATTTCCTTCAGAATTGACAGTTAATATGCTAAATGGGCAGGCCCTTAAGAGTGTAAAAGAAATTGACTCTTCAAAATTATCTGATGGTAAAATCCATGAGAAACTTGGTAGTGATAATGATGTTGTCGAAAGAAGTAACCAAGCTTCTTTTCCTTCAATGGAAGAAAGTGTTCAGAATGATAAACATTCCAAATCTCCTAAAGGTTCAAAGGCTTTCTCTGGGATAGGTGGTGTAGATGGTCTAGATGCCCCTCAAGCTAACAATAAAGGCAGTGCTGCAGCTGCTAGTTCTGCATCTGCAGGTTTTTCTGCAACTCTTCATAATAAAAGACCATCATTTCAAATGCAGGCTCCCGAGGTATGGATCACTAAGTGTTTCCTGATCCTTTTGAAATATATTTTTTTCCAAATGCCTCTTATGCCACCTATGTTCCAAACCATGCAATTCAATTCATAATGGCCTGATGAGTGATGGCTTCATTCTCCCCGCACCTTGTTTGCACCGGCCATGCTTAAAAGCTATATTTTTCAATTTCTATTCTCATACCATGTATTTTAATTTTTTTTTTTGGCTTGAAGGACTCCTGGGAGCTCGATGCTGACATGTATGGCACAGCGGGTTCCACTCTTCCGATTGAAAAAAGAGAGAATGAAAAGTCATCCTTGGCAAAAACCTCTTATGTGACTATCAAAACTGTGTCAAACACTAAATTGTTTGAGTCTTCCACCCAGAAAAAGCTTAACCCGAATTCCGTGTCAGGCAAGGGAACTGAGAGTGGACGTCAAAATGGACTTGCTGCTCTTGGAAAGGATAATGGCTTCAAATTTGCCGTTTCTTCTTTTAACACAGACTCAGCCCTCCCTCCTACTCCATCTTTCTCGACCATAACTCCACCTAAGGAGAAAATTCCTGCTCGCTTTTCTCCTATGAAGGACCAAAGTGTTGCTCCTGTGTTTGATTTTGGGTCCAAGAAGACCACAGCTTTAGCATTTACATCAGCCACTCCTAATGCTCGTGGTTCTGCAGGCATGAAGCTTGGTGAAATGTCAAATTCAAAGGTAGAAATACCGGGAAGGTAGGTTTTGTCTATTTCATAATCTTTTTTTGTTGCATTATATTTTCAAAAGCATGTCTGTTAAGATTTGAAACATGATATTTTTTTTAAATGGTTTGAAACATGATATTGCTTAGTGATTCTGTTCTATATATGTTTAGTATTACGTAGTTTTGAGTATGTTCTTTTTGTTCCGATTCCCCAACAGGTATTGTGGGTGCTGAAATTGCAAACCATCTTTAATATGACAATGATAGGAATATGTTCCTCTTTTCTACTGGCTATTCACCTTCATATATTGCTATTGTTTAAATGATCGAAGTTCGTTGATTTGCCCTACCTGTAATTTTTTTTCTTTAGTTCCAAATTGTAATTCCTATTGAATTCCTAACACCTTTTGAGCCTTTGAGGTAGATGCATAAAAATCATTCTTACCGTGCTTTACCTTTTACTATATGGAAGTCCTTAAAGTTTTTTTGGTCTGTTATGGTATAATTATGATTACATTTCACCCATTTGATAGATTATAATTGTATTTTCTTAGAAATGCCATATGGGTAGCTTTGCGATCTAGTTGATGGATGAAGAACTTGTAGGATTGTTCATTGGATGTTGTTAACGTTTTGGTTTATTAATCTGTGGTATCAACTTATATATCTTCATCTGCCCCCGCAGCATCACTTCTACTGTAACAATGAGTAAGACAGAAACTCCTGAGTCTGACAAAGGCAAGGAAGGTGAAAAAGTTAGTGAACCTTTGAAACCTTTTGGAAGCTTCAGTTCAGCATTTGCGACCACCGGAGCTGCCTCTGTTTCTTCTGTTTTTGGTTTCTCTGCATCTTCGGCTCCTAGCAATGGCACATTAACATTCACACCCTCTACAACATCAGTATCTGCTTCTGCAGCTTTGCCAGCTTCTGATACTATGGCCATCCCAACTGTTTCGACTCCAAACAACCAACAGATCTTTAATTCAACATCAAAGCCTTTGTCTCCTCCAGTGACATCATTTGAAAGTGGATTTGCTCCCAAACCAAGCCCTACAGATTTAGTTCCTGCAACCATGTCAAGATTTGAGTCCAAAGATTTGGAACCAAAAGCTTCCAAAGAATCGGGCTTTGGTGTAACTAGCTTCTCAGCTCCAGTTTCTTCCATTTTTTCAAGCTCTACTAGTGGAATTTTTGGTTTCAATGTTTCAGCTCCATCAAATGCTAGCTCTGCTTCCGGACAATCTTTGAGTACTCAGCCACCTCCTTTAAGCACTGGAGCTTCCATTTTTGGTCAGAGCTCATCAAGCGAGCTTGCCTCATCCATTTCATTCTCAACTCCTGCATTGAGTAGTTCTTCCTCATTTGGGCTTAGTAGTACTGTTTTTGGATCATCAGCTGCTGGTTCTAAACCATTCGCGTTTGGTGCAAGTTCTGGTTCTGGGCTGAATTCCTTAACAACTTCCAGTGCAAGTGTTGCTGCTCCTAGTTTCTCTACAAGTTCACCCTTCGGCTCGTCTATGCCCTCCCCAGGTTTGTTTAGCACATCTCAGCCAGCAGCAACATCCATGTTTGGTTCTGGTTCCTCATCCTCAGGATTTTCTTTTGGGCAATTACCTGCTTCGTCTGCTAATGCACCAACATTTGGCTCAGCATCATCTCCTGCATTCTCGTTCACATCTGCGGCTAGTGCTGCACCTGCAGCTCGTGTTTCTCCACAACAATCTGGTTTTGGCACGTCAACACCGGTAACCTTTGGTTCTAGCATTTCAGGGGGTGATCAGATGAGTGTAGAGGATAGCATGACCGATGACACAGTTCAGTCGTCAATGCCAGTTATTCCAGCATTTGGTCAAGCGACACCCTCGCCTACTCAATCCGTAGCATTTGGTTCTTCTCTTCAGCCAAGCGGTGGAGTGGACTTTCAGTTTGGTGGCCAACCAGCCCCATCATTCCCACAAAGTCAATCTCCTTTTCAAACGTCAGGTAGTTTGGACTTTCAGCAAGGTGGAAGTTTCTCATTGGGCAGTGGTGGTGGTGACAAGTCAAACCGGAGAATGGTCAAGGTTAAGAGAGATAAACACAGGAAAAAGTAGGAGAATAAATTGTTCCCAGCAAAGGATTATCCACTTGCTTGTGTGGAGCAGGTAAATGACGTCTCCATATTTATTTTTTCGTGATTAACGTAAGAACGTTGTCAATGGCTGTCATGTTCAATCTGCTGGATTCTCCACTATCAGGTCAAATCTGTGTGCTACATTCTTGAGGTAATATATTTTTCCTGCTAGTTTAGTTTCTCATGTTCCTTAAAACATCTTCTTTGTCTGTCGGTCTTGTCCTATATTTGTTAAAATTTTGGTTTAGTCTAGGGAGTCTCTAGGAACATGAACTCTCCACTAGCTAGGGTATGCCAGTGTCACTGTGCATGGCTACTTCTGTAATTTGTAACATAGAAGATCTTGTACTTCCGAGACATCATTATATGCATCAATTCACCTTGCCAACGTTTTCTTGTGTGGTGGTAATTGAAAGGTTCACCTTGTTATGGCATTTGCTTCTCCATTGTGTGAAAGAACTCGATGGTGCTTATAGATGAGAGCAAGCTATGTCAACCAGGTGGGGGCTGAGTGTAGCCAATGATTTCAATAGTATCAAAATAGTATGTGTTCTTGTGTTTTTGGTAATTAGGCTGAAATAGGCTTTGTTGTTTTTCTCGGATTTTTGGCTTAAGATAATTTTTTGTGTTTATGTTTTACAATTAAGATGGATGTCATCATTCAATGCAAAATGGTCGTAAGAGTATAGGCAGTGCTATGTTATGAGTAATAGTGGAGCAATACTGAGCTTCATTCTGCCAACCCTAATGGATTGTGTAGTTGAAAGAAGTGATGTGTGGTCTGTCTATTGTTCACTGTGAATACACGAAGGAATGGAAGCACGAAGTCATGTTTCTGATTATTTAGGTTTCCCTGCTATTTCATTCCATCTTTTGGTAAGTTAGGTAAGTGGGATAACAAAAGAACTGCAGTGGATATGAATTATATGTACAGTGAAGGGTCAGGGTTGGACATGCACATTATTTGTAGTATTCTAGTGCTCTTGTTGTTGCTTAATGGTTGCGATATGTATATCACTTTTTACATGTTAGTAGATGAAGCTTTTGGACTTGCCCGGGCGGTATGCAATTGTGGTGTTTCGCAATTTTCACAGGCTAATTAACCACTAGTGGATAATAAAGAGAAGTATTTCTGTTAGAACCCACAGGATATGTTTACATGCAGTTGATTTGCATCTGAATTTAAGCGAATGTGAAACTTATTTTTTCTTCTGTATGAGTGCATAGATTGGAGTACAAATGAGATTGTAGCTTGGTGGTTAATGTGGTCTGATGTTTCGACTTTGGCATTGAGTATAGTTTTGTTGCTTATCTCTTTTTACTTTGTTCGCAATCAGAATGCCCCTTGGAAGGTTAATATACTAACGCTTGCGAATTGCGGCTCAAGTGCAGATTGTCAAGGGAGACGTTTGGATTCCACTCTTGATGGCATACAGCGATATTAGTCAGAATTGAATTGAGCCGACCACGGAGAAAACACATGCGCGAACACACCTAAAACAATACGTGGAATTCTATTGCAAAACAACCAAAATCAATACATGGAATACTATAGCTAAACATTCAACAAGCAATATGCCGAACATGATTTGAAGTCTATTTTGTTATCAAGTTCGACATGTAGGAGCAAACAAATGGAGAAGTAAAGCATGCAAACCACAAGACAACCATTTTACGTGGAAACATTTTCGGTAGTAAATCATGGTCGTTTCAAATCTTAATCTACTATTTTGCAAACAGTTACAGGTTGAGAGAGAGAGAGAGAGAGAGAGAGAGAGAGAGAGAGAGGTGCTTATATGGACAAACCCTAAAAGCTAAATAAATTTGAACATTTTGTCTTTTAAGTATCTATTGAAATCCGCTCTGTCACCCCCCTTGCATATCAATCATACATTAATCAGACCTGCACACAACATATTTACCATTATATTGTTTTATTCCGTGCTTTTAAAACGATATTGTAACTTCCCAAAATTGGTGCCAACTCGTCTATTTTCACAAAGGTGTGAACTATTATGCTTGGTGTTTTTGTTTTGTTGAGAATTACTTATGCCTAACAGTAAAAACAACCATATTTAAAAAACCTCTAACCTTGTTGCTAGAAGGGGCTGTCTAGGAGTCCAGAATTTTTGACAAAGACAGAAGAATGGTAGCATGAAGCGATGTTTAAGATTCTTTACGCTTCCCCTCCCCATTTCATTCCATCTTTTTGATAAGGTAGGTCAAAAGTGATTGCAAAATAATTGCATGGGTATGATAACTATTGGTACAGTAAAGAAACAAACATTTACTGTATGTGGGCACCAAAACATATATACGTGGTCAAGGGGGAGACCTAGATGTTCTTTCCAGTTGTTTTGTTGTTTGACTTGATAGTTGAAATTGCATGTCTACATTTTACCTGTTTAGATCACGTTGTTGGACTAACAAAGAAATTAAGATGTTGTGCTGGATACATGGACATATGTGTGTGGATGTATTGGATCAAAAATAAGGATATTTCAGAGAAGATTGGAGAATCCCATAAGTGAGACAAAACTTATACAACACCATTTGAGATGATTTGGACATATACAATGGAGACAAATGAAGGTCTCAGTGAAGAAAGATACATTGGGTCGTGAGGAAGGTGCGAAGAGAGTCAAGGGAATCAAAGACCGCGATTAAATTCCAAAGAGGTAATCGAAAGATATTCAAAAGAGTGAAACATCTGAAAGGATACATTTCAGAATTATTTAGACATTTACTGGTTAACCTCAAGTGGTTGATATTGAGGGCACTGGTTAAGTGACCATGTTAAAATCAAGCCTTGGCTTAATTGTTAGGGTTAATTACAGTTTGACCCCCTGATCTATGCATTGGTATCACTTTGCCCCCCTTAACTTTCAAAATTAGCAATTACCTCCCATGAACTTTAATTCTGTAACATTTTGCCCCCTTGAACTTCAAAAACTCATTATTTAACACACATTCGACGTTTTTTTCCTAATTTTTTTGTTGTATCCCTAATACATTCTTAAACCTATATTTACGTGAAATTTTGGATCGAAACAGATGTCAGATATGGTTGGAATTTGGGTCGGTTTGACACTCAATTCGACTCAAATTCCAACCATATTCGACCTCCGTTTTGATCCAAACTTTCACGTAAATATAGGTTTAGGAATGTATTAGGGATACAACAAAAAAAATTAGAAAAAAAAACGTCGAATGTGTGTTAAATAATGAGTTTTTGAAGTTCAAGGGGGCAAAGTGTTACAGAATTAAAGTTCAGGGGAGGTAACTGTTAATTTTGAAAGTTCAGAGGACAAAGTGAAACCAAGACATAGTTCAGGAGGTCAAACTGTAATTAACCTTAATTGTTATAAAAAAAAACTTGCTCAGATTTCATAAAATAAAATAATATAAAGTAGTGTGGAAGTCAGGTGTTGGTGAATGGTGAGGCAATGACATGACTCTTCAGATTTATTTTGCAGAGACAACCAACCAACCATCTTTCTCCAGTCACTATTCTATTTCAGTATTATATAATATTCATCATTCAAACACAAACTCTAGGAAACGTCAATCACTTGTGTCCGGATCTTTTGTTTTGGTCTTCCACTTCATGCATGCTAGACTATAGCTACCGCTCACATACATCATTATTATATATATCATTATATTGGCCACCCAGCTGTATATAATGCAACTCGAAGAGCCGATTTTTTTAATATAATAAACTTTAAATCAAAAATTAAAAAATTATCCGAAAAAAATTGAAAACTAATCGGATCGGGGTTTACACCTGCGATCCGTGGGCACGAAAATTTTCACCTCTTATCTCATCACCTCACCTCTCCTCTCCTAGTTCTATCTCCCATCAGCCATCAGATTTTTTTCCCGACATAATTACTCTTCGTTCTGACGTTGATCGATATTCTGAAAACATAACCCACAAAATTCATCGGAGTTCATATTTTGAGATCCACGTTAATTATTCGCATTATTTTTTTTTGTTTTATATAAGAATGATTAGAATTAACATTTATTTTATTTGTTAAATATAAATATTTGGAATAATTTTTTTAAAATTTATATTAAATTTAATTAAATATTTTAGTTGAATTTATGTTTCCATTCATATGTATACTTAAAATAATTTTTGATACATTTCATTAATTGTATAACATGCATTTTGTCATGAAACCTGCTCTTTTTATTTTGTTAAAATTAATTTTGTTTTTATTAACGTGAATATTTTTTTGTCAAAATGAGTCATTTTAGTAGAAGTCGCTCTGTACAAAACGCACGTGAGTATAATGATGCAGGGACATAGAGTATTTCCCCACTTCTCGGAATACCAAATTGCACACAGTCAATGACATTTCCGCAAATGTAAGTACTAACAAAAATCATATTTTATTAATTTGTGTAAATACTTAAATTACATATTTTTTTGTTGGTGTATTTTTCACGAAATATTTTAATATATTATAGTCGGATGTTATTTTGGAATGTCGTGCATATCGTCGAGTCATTCCTTTCAACAACAGTTTTAGTGTGACCCTCAAAAATTTGGGACTATATCAACTTGCCCATATAAAACATACAAGGACAGACCACATATTGATTACTGCACTTGTAGAGCGTTGACATCCTGAGACTCAAACTTTCCACTTGCCGGGTGGGGAGGTTGGACTTACATTGCAGGATGTGAGCTGCTTGTGGGGTCTACCTATCACAGATCTTCCAATAATCGAGCACAGTGATCGAGATAGTCGGGAGTTAATCAAAAATACTTTTGGGATTGATATCATCAATGCCGAGATGATGAGAAAAGGTAAGCGAACGGTGATTGCAGATGAGCCTCAAATTTTCAAAGAGTTGGGTTTTAACATTAGTTTACAATGGTTGCGGGTAAATTACGGGAACCTCCCGGATAATCCCACGCTAGAGCAAGTGACTATATACACAAGGGCTTTCATTTTAGATTTGTTCGGATCCATGATTTTCCTTGATAGCTCTGGGACAGGCGTTCCAGTTATCACTACTGCAAAATAGGCTTTACTCGTCGCCCAATAGACGTCGGCCTTTATGACCACCGACGTCTAGTGGGGAGGGGACAGAATAGACGTCGGCCTTTAGGGAGACCGACGTCTATATTGTACTATAGACGTCAGGTGTAAGAATACCAAGTTTGGCCGACGTCTATGGTGTATAGACGTCGGGTGTGATAGTACGTTGTGTATCCGACGTCTATAGGGTATAGACGTCGGATGTTATAGTAGACCAACGTCTATACACCATGCATATAGACGTCGAGGTATAGACGTCGGCGTTATATAATATCTGACGTCTATAGGTCTTAAGAAATCTAACAGGCGCGTTTTCTCTCATTCTTTTCAGACGAAACCCACCCAAACCCTAGCCGTCCCGCGACCCAACGCTCCTCCGCGACCGATCTCCGACCCATCTGCACCGTCTCCGGCACCGCAGCGAGCTCCCAAGCTCTCCTCCACTTCTCCGGCCCTCTTCTCCTTCTTCCTCCGTCTTCCTCCGGCTTTCTCCACATGTAAGTTTTAAGTTCGTTTTTGTTGTTTAAGTTCGTCTTCCTCCGTCCATTTTTCTCCACATATTCTATCTAAGTTAGCCTTCATCTCGTGTCGTTTGCAGTCGTCACCGCACCATCTCGTGTCTCCGAACCACAAAGAGCTCCTCCGGCATCACATCTTGTTTAAGTCTGTCTTCCTCCGTCCTCCTCTGGTTCGTCACCGCATCATCTCTGTAGAAATATTAATAAGTGAAAAATATAGGTGGAACGAGTCAAATGTAGTTTGAAATCATATCAAAACAGATCTTAACATGCATATTTGGTATTGATTCCGACTGAAAGTGTATTATCGAGGTTGCATTGAAGTCTAATTAAGATTTATCATTGTTCATCGGCATATTCGAACCAATGCAATATTTAAATTTCGAGGTTTTACGATAGGTCCTCTAAATGAGAACTTAAATGTTGCAAACTGAACTTAGATTGGTTTGGTTTTCTAGCTTAGATTTGTAATGTGAATGTGAATGTGATGTAATGACTTGGATTGGATTGGATTGGTTTGATTTCAGGATTTGAAGAATTTTACATATCAAATTTTAAGTGGAGGTTCTGCCAAAATTTCAATAAAATTTTATTCTCAATTATTATTAATAACATGATAGTTTGTGTTTAAAATGTTTTTCTGTCAATTCAAGTAATTATTTTTAATACTTGCTTTTAATATCATGTATGTTTATTGCCTTAATTTTTTGAATTTTTAATATTATGATAATAACTCATTGCCCTCTTAAACAACTTGGCCTTTAATAACCCAAAGCAAAAGATTAGACAATATTTGCTAAGTCATTCATCATATAGGATTTGCATGCATTGTATTTTTCTATTATTTACGATTTCTGTCGTAGATTGCTGGCGTAAGGTATGTACTATCTTTCACTCATCATTCATTACAAAGCACGCATTAGTTAGTAGGACTTGCATTGAAAAAAGAGTGATGTGAGTGTTTGTTTGGTGTGTTGTTTGTTAGATTAATGTATGAAAAACACTTAGGGGGCAGTCACCTATAGGAGATGAGGTGGGGTATTTCATCACCCTTTCCTTGGCCCAAAAACCACTTAATAAAAGAGCCTTAATAAAATCAATTAGACGTTGGCCCCTAGGATTTTCGGACGCATTAAGGAGAGGAAACAGTTTAAGACCGTTATGGCCTGAATGTCGTTGCCCATCTAGTCTCCCTGAGATTTTAGGAACCTCCGGGTTCTTGATTTCCTATAGATTAGTGGTCCTCGATGTTTAAGACCGTTTCGGCCTGAACGTCGTTGCCCATCTAGTCTCCCTGAGATATTAGGGACCTCCGGGTTCTTGATTTCCTACAGACTAGTGGTCCTCGGTGGGACCTCGAAGTTAGGCGTCGTCTATTACTAAGGACCTATAGTGGACTTAGGCTTGTTTTGGCCTTGATTGCTTAGTTAGATTTCTAACCTTCCTTATTCCACGCTAGATTAAGGACTTCATCTCTTCTCCTCTGAGTCATTCTTTTCTCATCTTAATGTCTCCGAATCTTCTCATCTACGAACACATTCTTTTAAATTGAAATTTTATTTCTTTTCTGCAATAATAACTATCATTTTTTCCTATGTTTTGATTGAAATAGATCGAGAGTGGATTGTTTCAAACAGATTGAGTGATGAGTATGAGAACGGAGTGAATATGTTCTTAGAGGTTGCCAAAAAACATTCTAAGAAAATGAAAGACATCGACATGGCGTATTGTCCGTGCAATAAGTGTCATAATATGTCAGTGTTGACTTTTCGGAAAATGAAAGATCATTTGTTTGAGAAAGGTTTCGACCCAAATTACATACGGTGGATATGGCACGGTGAAAATGAATCATTTAGTCGTTCGAAGAATGATGGAGAAGACGATAGTGTAGAAGATCACTTAGAGGAAATGATTCAGGATATGGCTGAATTTTTTTCATCCAACCCCGATTTACTTGGTAATTTGTTGAGTGACAATGAGAAACCGTTGTATAAGAATTGTACCAAATTCACTAGATTTTCAGCGGTGTTGAAGTTGTACAATTTAAAAGCTGGAAATTGTTAGTCTGATGTGAGTTTCACATCAATGTTGAAGTTACTGAAAGAGATGCTTCCAGATGATAATGAGTTGCCAGATAGAACTTATGATGCAAAGAAAGTGTTGTGCCCTATGGGAATGGAATATAGGAAGATACACACATGCCCGAACGATTGTATATTGTATAGGGGTGAGTTTGAAAACTTACATTCTTGTCCCAGGTGTAATGTTTCAAGATACAAAATGAAACGTAGTGGACCAAACCACAATGAAGAGGCTGATGAGATGAAATCAAAGGACCTCCTGCTAAGATTTTGTGGTATCTTCCGATAATACCAAGGCTTAAACATTTGTTTGCGGGTAAAGAGGATTCCAAGAACATGGCATGGCATGCTGATCGTGAGAAACCAAATGATCAGTTGCTACGTCACCCTGCAGATTCACCTCAGTGGAAAAAAATAGATTTCAACTTTCCTGTGTTTGGTGAAGAATCCAGGAATGTACGACTTGGACTCTGTACTGACGGAATGAATCCTTTCGGTAGTTTGAGTATCATTCACAGTTCTTGGCCCGTTCTGCTTGTAATTTACAATCTACCCCCGTGGTTATGCATGAAACGCAAATATATCATGTTGTCCTTAATGATTTCTGGTCCGAAACAACCTGGAAACGACATTGATGTGTATTTAAGACCTTTAATTGATGACCTAAAGAGATTGTGGGATGACGGAGAGTCAGTTTTTGATTCTTATTGTAAGGAGTCGTTCCTAATGCGGGCAATGATATTTTGCACGATTGATGACTTTCCAGCTTATGGTAATCTGTCTGGATATTCAGTCAAAGGTCATAAAGCTTGCCCAATTTGCGAGGAAAATACATGTTCTTTGCAACTAGTTAATGGTTCTAAGACTGTCTATCTCGGTCATTGGAGATTTTTGCCGGACTCCCATCCTTATCGTAGGTTGAAGAAGACATTTAACGGAAAACAGGTGTTTCAGAATCCGCCATTTGAAATCAACGTCGAAAAGGTGTATGAACGTGTAAGGAACATTGAATGTGAATTTGGAAAACGTTACAAACGAGCAAACGACAAAAGTAGTTGGAAAAAAATCACTATTTTTTGATCTTCCTTACTGGAAAACTTTAGAAGTTAGACATTGTATTGATGTGATGCACGTAGAGAAAAATGTTTGTGATAGTCTTGTTGGCACTCTGTTGAACATACCTGGTAAAACCAAAGATGGATATAATGCAAGACTTGATCTTGTTGATATTGGTATACGAGCAATGTTGACACCAGAGAAGAAAGGAGATCAGAATTACTTACTTCCAGCTAGTTATACATTGTCTAGAAAGGAGAAAAGAATTCTCTATCAGTGTTTGCACGATGTAAGGGTTCCACAAGGTTATTCTTCGAATATCAGTAGTCTTGTTGTTATGAAGGATTTGAAACTTGTGGGGATGAAGTCTCACAATTGTCATACTTTAATGCAGCAGTTGTTACCTGTAGCACTGAGATCCATACTACCGAAAGATGTTAGACATGCAATAATAAACTTGTGTTCCTTTTTCAATAAGATTTGCAGTAAAGTGGTCGATCATGTGCAGTTAGATAAGTTACAGAATGAAATTGTGGTCACATTATGTCAGTTGGAGATGTTTTTCCCCCTTGCTTTTTTCAACATTATGATTCATCTTGTTATTCATTTGATTAGAGAAGTTAAAATATTGCGGACCAGTTTTTTTAAGGTGGATGTATCCTTTCGAGCGTTATAAGAAAGTGTTGAAAGGTTATTGCAAAAATCGTCAAAGACCAGATGCTAGTATTGTTGAAGGATACATAGCTGAGGAGGTTATCGAGTTTTGCACTGGATACCTAGCAAACACCAAAACTGTTGGACTTCCGAAGAATCGTCATGATAAACGTGTCGATGGTAAAGGGACACGTGGGATGGAAATGTTAAATCCAAATGGCAATGACTTAATGACAGCATATTTTTATGTGTTGTGCAATTCGAATGAAGTTTAACCTTACCTAAATGAACACATGAAGTTTCTAAAGGAAAGAAATCCTTTGTGGAGTGATCAACAAGTAATTAATAGTCACAATAAGAATTTCATCTCTTGGTTCAAAAATCTAGCATACAAGTGTGATGTTTCTGAGACAATACAGTTGTTGGCTTATGGTCCGCATTCTGTTGTGATAAGTTACAGTGGTTATGATATCAATGGATATTCTTTCTACACAGTGTGTGAAGATGCGAAAAGTGCTGTTCAGAACAGTGGCGTCACCTTAATAGCAGAGTCTTTGCATGTGTCTAGTTCTAAAGACAAGAATCCTGTATACGCCGACATGTCCTATTACGGTGTAATT
Organism: Triglochin maritima; assembly: GCA_963682175.1. Lineage (NCBI taxonomy): Eukaryota > Viridiplantae > Streptophyta > Magnoliopsida > Alismatales > Juncaginaceae > Triglochin > Triglochin maritima. The sequence continues at coordinate 32,507,606 of OY821789.1, forward strand.
GAAGACATATGGGAGCTAGACTTTGTTAAATTCAAAGTACCTATATTTAGATGCAAGTGGGTTGATAATAAAACTGGAGTTCGAGTGGATGATTATGGCTTCACTTTAATTGATTTTTCAAAAAAAAGGTATGAAGGAGAACCTTTTATTCTAGCTTCCCAAGCGAAACAAGTCTTCTATGTGGCTGATCCATGTGATAAGAAATGGGCAGTAATTTTGGAAGGGAAGAAAAAAATTGTATCAGATGATAGTCTGATCGAGTATGAAGAGACACCACCTTTCTCTAAGCAAGCACCTGAGTTGAACTCAGTAGATGAAGAAATAAATGTTGAGACTTGTATGTTTAGAGATGACCACGGTGAAGGTATATGGATTGACAATCCTTTAAGGAAAAAAACAGTAAATGTGCAAATTTTCTGTTGTACGTTGTGATTCTTGGAAGAGAGCGAGAGTAATCTCCAGAGGGGAGTACGTCACATACGAGTCGCAAGCGATCGGCTCGAAGATAGTAAGTTGCATCACTTATATATATGTTATTAATTCAGAATCATTAATTGTATATCTTTCAAATGTTAGTAAATATTGTTTTAAACTTAGGACTCTCTGAAGTTGAGAGAATCTCAAGGCGAATTTGCTTCCGACGGTCGGAATGATATTCTACGTGAGGCCTTGGGAAACGACGAACACCCCGGTCGTGTGCGAGGGGTAAGGAGTAGAGTTGGATTTCGACAATATTATGGAAAGACTCAACGGTCCACTGCGCCGACTAGTCATACCAAATGCCAGGAAGAGATCGCAGATTTGAAGAAGTCTTTGCAACTTCTTACAGAGAGATTGGATCGTGATTTGCCTACTTCTCCTACCCGTCGTAAGACCGGTTCTTCCGCGGAGACTACTCCTCCAGTTCCTCCAGTGTTCCACCATGATCGACAAGATGATTTCGTGTCTCATTCTCGAGAATTGGCCCTCGTCAACGGTCCCTCATTTGGAAAGTTCGCGGATGGATCTAGATCTCTTTATTTGTCGAAGACCCTGATCGAAGATTGGTGGGACACGGGAAAGTTTATAACATCTCCAGACACCACTTCACAGAGGTAGGAGAGGGAGAATTGAAGGTTGCAGTTGAGAGTTGCTTAGATCCTGGTGCTTTTGTGCCATTTCCGGAAGAAGAGATTGTTACTCTCGGCGATGCTATCGGTGGATTTGTGCGGTGACCTAGTTATTTAGTAGAGCTAAATGACAAACATGAGGTACAGTTTAACTTTGAAAGACTTTAAACTTCAAATTTGATAACAATTGTATTTTAACGGTTGTATATATATTTGTAAGGTCTCAAGCCCCCGGAGCAAAGGGTCAAACAACCAATCTCCGATCAACATTAATTCGCTTCCAAGTAGGTGCAAAATGTTGTATCAATGTATGGTAGGTAGGGAAGCACAATCCCTAAGTACCTGAGACTTGGAGGGGGATAAAGGGTTGCCTCTCGCTTTGTACGTCACCAAAGAGGATATCATGCAGTTCATGGCGATGGATTCGTTGTGTATCATGATTATCGACGTGCAAGTGAAGTAAGTGTTTTTTTTGTATACAATGAAAAGTATTGAATAATTTTATCAAAACTGTAATAAATTATAATTTTTATACTTGTAGACATCTTTACGACGCCAGAAGGTCAATATTTCCCGAGGATCAAGTATTTGGATTTATCAGTCCATCTACATATATATACGGGAATGATGATAAATCGGGTCAACTTGGGACATTCTTTAAAGAAGAAGACAAAAGATATTATCTGCTCCCTTATCATGAGAGGTAAACTTTGTAATTCAAAGTGAACTTTTATTTTGTAATAAGCTTCTAATTATATATATAACATGGCTCATTGGATGCTTGTCGTTGTATGTCCCACGACTAATTCGGCATATTGGTTTGATCCGTTGTGGTCGAATAAACCAAGGGACTCAATAAAGAAACTTCTAAATATGTAAGTTCGTTTAGTCGTGAAAAAATATTTCTTCGATTTTTATTAGTATTATTGAATGATATTTTAACTTGTGCTACTCAGGGCAATTAAGGTTTACAGAGCTTTAGGTGGTAGGAGAACAACCACAAAAGCAGGAATAACATGACATGGAATGAGAGTACGTTCTATCCCATTGTTGTTAATTAAGTTATGAACAAATATTTAGCGAATTTCTATGTTTGTAGTACCGGAAGCAGGTTGGAAATACGGAATGCGGTTACTACGTGATGAGATACATGGAGGAAATCCTCAATGTGGTAACTCAAGACGTATGTCTAACCGAGGTAATGTAGATTGTTATTCAATTGTATATTCAATTGTAGTTTCAATATTTAGTTATTAATATTCAACACACTTGTATTTTTTTGATAGGTTTTCCCAAAAACTAGTGATCCCTTCTCGCAACAGGAGCTCAATGAAACTCGCGACCGATGGGCTCAATATTTCATCAGAAACATGTTGACGAACTAAGACGTTCTCCTGCCAATAATATTTTTTGTAATTTAGTTAACAAGTGCACTTATATTACAAACCTACACTTTATGCCTTAATATAATCGCCTTAATTTTAGAATGAATTAATTGCAAGTGTGTTGAATGTCAATTGTGTATGCTTTGTATGTTTGTGCATGTATGGTTGTATGTTTGTGCATGTATGCTTGTGTGTTTGTGCTTGTATGTATATGTGGACGAAATTTTGAGTATTTGTGAACAAATTTATAGGTGAACAAATTTGGTGCAGTTGTATGTACACGAATACGACGAATAAAAACAATTTCGTCGGATGCTATTTATTTATTTTTTTGTCCAGGTTTAGGAATACACGACGGTTGTTTATATTACCCGACGTGTATTCCTATAAAGAAAGGAATAGACGTCGGCCTTATGTTGAATCTGACGTATATACGTTAAGGATAGACGTCGTATGTTATTCCACCGACGTCTATCCCTAAAGAATAAACGTCGCATGTTATTGCACCGACGTCTATACCTAAAGCATAGACGTCGGGTGTTGTATAGGCCGACGTCTATACGTTAACGAATATACGTCGGCTTCTAATTACAGCCGACGTCTATTCGTCAGGTATAGACGTCGGCTATACCATGGCCGACGTCTATGTATAGACGACGCACACATAGACGTCGGATTGGGGAGTGCTTATATCCGACGTATATAGCCCCGTACATCCGACGTATATTCCATTTTCTGTAGTAGTGTATGTATTTGAGGCTTTTGTAGAATTTGGATAAGTCGTTAGTGTACAATTGGGGTACGACTGTCTTTCATGTTTATATACACAACTTTCATGTTACCTGGTAAGATGAACATTGACGGTGCATTATTACTCCTTTAGCACTGGTATTTGACTCGGTTTCTGTAGCCAAACCGAGACATGTGGGTCTTGCTGAGTGTCTAGGTGGAGAAGACCCAGAATCACGACCTACATTTGCTATTAAGTGGCAATACTCACAGACTTATGAGGTTAGTACCGAAGTAATTGTCTCACACATTATAGAAATGAGTTTGAATGTATGTTGGATGAGCATGTAAACTGGCAATCGTATACTTCATATTTGTCATTGCTTCTTGACCGGGTACTTAGTGATAGTGCATATTGGCTCGCGAGCGTGCCCTTGATTCATTTCTGGATGATATCATGACATTATCCAGAAAGACCTATTGAGACAGTTCAGACTTTTTTAGACAACGTCACCGCCAGAGCCTCATCCGTGGACAGAGCTGAAAAGACTTGATAAGATAGTTCATGCGGCCCGACAGAAAAATGATTGATCAACGAAGCATCAAATTTACATACAGGAGTGGGATAAATCGTAGATTTTTGAGGAAATCCGACCCTATAATCACAGAGAGAATCGACAGTATCGTCAGTGGTTTCAGCATAACGGTATGTACACAATCTACATACGAGGCCAAATAGAGTTCGGTTTGAACAGGTCGTTGCCAACCCCACGTGATTCCATCGAGGACCTCGGTTACGTTCCTGGTGGACCACGTATTCAACCAATGGTATGTTTTTAACGAATTTGACGACTATTTTTTGTTGTGTTAATGTTTAATATCAAACTATAATTTCAGGGTTTATGTGGCATCCAACGAGCTGCATTTGTTATTAAGCGGCTGTATAAAAGTGGAACTAAGGGACTCTGTAAAATGTTGTTGAAAAGTCACCAACTCGATGTCGTCCATTGCAATCAGGTTCACGAATTTGAAAGAGTATTAAGTAATGTTGGATTACCTGCAGATGTAGAGTCAATTCCTGGAGATTATGATGGTAATGATTACTATCGTGATGACTGTGTGGTACCTACACATGAGGACCAAACAACATATAGTTTGACTCATCCAATACATACGGTGACATTGGTGCATGTCCATCGTAGTTTTGGACCTTCTCATACATACAGTGTCATTGGTGCACGTAAACTAATCGGATCGCGGGTTACTCCCGCGATCCGATTAGTTTTCGAGAGAAAAAAAAAACTTAGTTTTTTAATTTTTTATTTAAAGTTTATTTTATTAAAAAAATCGGCTTGAAGTGGGTGTGGAGATCGAATACTCGTTGCAAAAAACCATCCAATATACTTTGTTAGGTCACTTCTATTTAGAATTGTAGTGCTTTTTACACTAGGAGCAAGTGCCATGGACTTAGTAAAAAAATACCATTATATTATTATCATAGCCTGTGCACTAAAACTCTGCATGCCTATTTACCACTTTAATTACCTATTGTTTGCTAGCTTATGCATGCATGCCAAATTGCCAACTTTCAAAATCCCTGCCAGCAACCAGTGCATGCTTACTCAATTTGAACACCAAAAGACCAGGAGAAATTCAATAGGTTTGCAAGTGACATCTGACTTGCATGGAAACATCCAAATGAGCATTGATTTCATGTTCCCATGACCCAAGACGGGCGGTAAGTAGGGATTATAGTATATATGGGGTGTAATTAAGTAAGTGCTACTTGACTGGTGGTTCAGGATCAAATATATATGTGTCTGGATCATGTATTTCAGGTGCATGCAGTGTAGTGGAACCTACTTACATGTTTGTTAGTTGGATATTTATTGGTTTGAGGATTTAAGAGTGCATTTTCTAACATAAATTAATGATTCTCATGAGTGGCTAACTAGCATTGAGCTTAAATGCCTATTCAATTAGCAAGGCTTACATATATCTTAACTTATTATCTTGTTTTTTCCTTCTTCCGCGCGAACAACTACAAAATCTTATTACATAGTGCTGGAGCAAGGGGGAATGACTTATTAATTATTATGTCATCGATCATAAACTAGCTCATTATGTTTTATTCTCAGGAGATTTGGAGATGGAGTATGGGTATATGTGTGCCCTCCTAAGCAGTGGTATTTTGTTTGCTCCAGTTTTTATTTCGGGGTAATGCTTATGGAACTTTGATATGAGTATGTATATTTTTTGTTTTTTTAATTTATATCAATGAAGTAGTAGTACCGGTAATTTATATCAATGAAGTAGTAGTACCGGTAATTTATATCAATTATTTTTTGCAAATGAGAAGAAAAATATATGATTTGTAATTTTAGTTTCCTAAGAAGATCTTGGGTAAGCTGGCACTCAAATTCTTCAGGTTCTAATAGTCGAACTTGTGACATTTGATACATGAGGTGGCATATGCTTATGCATTAGTGAGCTACTCAAATATTTTTCACTTATTCTTATTTATTTATTTCTAAGAGTAGTTCACTTCGATGATACTTTTGGCATTTTAGTCGAGGGATAGTGAATTGATGAGTTTTAAGTTTGATGGTGCCAACCTCGTCGATTTCAGTCATAACTAAAAATACCAATATTACCACAAAATAAAAATATGCAACTAAACTTTTCCAAATCAAAATATTGAATTCAAACTCAGAATTCACCTTCTATCTCAAACTCAGTGCAATCAAGATTCGCAAACCCATTTCCAAACAGTTGTAAATTATTCAAAGTTGTGCAATTAGGGATTCGGTCAAGCTGTTTAAAGTGACCAAAAGAGCAAAACTTTCACTTTTCCTTGGTCTCAATACTTACCAAGAAAAGTAAAAGACATATCTCCACTAAGAACATGATTGAGAGATATCACCGTATGGATAGAAATGACAGTGAAATTTGGTTGGTTCACCATCTCAACAAAACACAAAACTTAAGCACTTAGGTAAAGAGTAGTGGATTCAACTCTATTATATAGTGTTGCACACATTTTGTGTTTTTAACAATGTGAGATTAATTGCTCAACACTCCCCCGCACGCGTGACCGAGATTATTTTCTCTGTGTCTACGCGTTGACAATATGGGTTGGAGTGGGGCTTCACAGGTTGATCGACCCGTTCTGATACCATGTGAAATTTGATTGGTCCACCACCTCAACAAAACCTAAGCACTTAGGTGAAATGTAGTGAATCCAACTCTATTATAGAGTGTTGCACACATTTTGTGTTTTTAGCAATGTAAGACTAATTGCTCAAGGCACATATAATTCAACATTTGAGTTTTGATTTGAATGTTTTCTAGATTTATGATGTTGTCAATATGGTATTTCCCGTGGTTTGGAATAGTCAAGCCACGAGTTGTACGGACTCCACACTTTAATCGGTAGTGCAAAAATAAGAGTATATATATTTTATCAAAACAATTTCATGGAGTCTATATATGTGATAATTGAGAAGGTTCCTTTGCGTTAGCTAGCTTGATCAAATCATTGATACTCATTTAAAATTGCCAATATTTTCAATTAAATTAAACGTATAATTATGAATCCAACCATAATATTGTCTTGTTATAACAGCTAAACATGCGAAAATCATGTAAGTTTAAGCCCGTTGCCATGACATTAAATTAAACAAACAATATTTACTAGATATGCTATGCGAGAGCAATTTATCTTGTACCAAAAAAGTTACAAATTTCAGTGCCCACCCTTAAATATGCAATGGGAACAAGATCAACGGTCTGAATTTGTTGTTTCATGTTTAAATTCCAAAATAACCAAGAGTGTCAATTGAGTGTATTCCATTTTTAATGGTTGTGATACCTCTTCACATAACATAAAATTATTCTATAATATATATATGTACAATTAACAGTGTTTATTGGTTGAGGTGAATTTACTGGGTTGACTGCATGGTCATGCATGACACCCATGCATGCGTCTGAATTCCGAAATCTGAATCTCATCCATTCCACCTCTCTCAACTTCTCATCTTCAAACTTTTTGCACACTAAATACTGCTCTGACCTCTGACTCTACTGAACGAATTGTTGTTTGCCCTTACATACATAATAATTATATTACATGATAGTGGGTTTGGTGGATTTTTTTTTTGTCAAGCTATGGTTGAGGTGATTTTTGAATTGTAATGCACAAGAAATCAAAGGGAGATGACACACGAGTTAGGTTTAATGGTATCCTCGACCAATAACGTTGAACCCTAACGATAGGATACACTATTTATAAAAATTCTAATAATTATTAGAATTTTTATCTCCTTCGCTATCACTTTTTAAGAAAGATAAAGAAACCATAGAATGACAAGTAAGATATATAAAAACAAACGCACGACACAATTTTGTCCGTGAAAATTTTCGGAAAATGAAAATCAATATCAATCATCTCTTGCTATGTTTCTACTGCAAAACAATTAGGATAGATGGATATATGTTGATCGAAAATATATACCTTATCTTTTTTATGCATCCAAAATGAGATATGGGCATGAAATTGTAACCGTGATTTTCCAAATCTCAACCATCGTGACCGACTCAACATCACATTATTGACTAAGACGTTATTTTCCTAAATTGTGATATATAGTTAGGATACCCTTACTTCATCGGCTGACCGATAAAGTTCTAGTGGATAATTTGATATTCTACTGGGTTTTTGGTCCTTATTAACATCTCTTTAGATCGATATATCGCCCACTAAAGTATCCGACTCGTGTAATACTCCAGGACTTCTTGTTAGATCCTAACTCTTCTTATTGCCTAATTGTGTTTAGGGGAGGTTTAGAGAAGATTGAGATGGACGGCTGAGATGGATTGAGGAGATTTGTATATAAGGTTCGGATTTCTCTCTCTCACTTCTCTCTCTCGCGCGCGCATTTCTCTCTCTCTCTCTCTCTCTCTCTCTCATTTCCTTCCACGTTCCAGCCGGAGAAGTTGTGAGGCGTGATCGACGACACCCGGAGAGACTCAGAAGGTTGCCGGAGTTGAGGAGATCGTGTTCGTGAAGTTCACCGAAGAAGGAGTGTGTGGAGAAGCTCGTCGTGGTTCTTCAAAAGCTTCATCAAGCCTTCAAGGTATGTCAAGCTTGCTTTTGCGCTTACCTATTATTAGTGTGGGAGTGAGAGCAGTAGACGGTAGGCCGAATAGCTCGTCGGACATGCACAATAGTTTTTCTGCACTATAACGGTCGACCAGTGTTTTGGGTTCGGTCGACCGGTTATAATGTATTTTGGGCAATATCTCTCGCACCGGTCGGACGACACCTTTGGGTGGTCGACCGGTTGTGCATTTTGAGCGAGAGATGGAGACTCTGGGTAGTTTAGGTCGGACGAGACCTCTTTGTCGGTTGACCGAAAGTACTGTCGTAGGTCGGTTGGGGCGTTGACCATCCAAACGGTCGACCGCCTGTTTGACTCGTCCGACCGATGACTTAAGTTAACTTAATGGTCGGTCGACCGTGTAGTGTGGATTGGTGGTGAGTTTTACTGGTGGATTTCGGTCGACCGGAAGTGTTGAGTTGTTCGACCGTGTGATCTTTGTTTGCGAAAACTTTGCTTACTAGTGCTTTTCGGTCGAACGGGTCCCCTTTGTCGTTCGACCGATTGACGGGTTTTTCGGTTGGACCAGTCCTCTGGGCGAGGATTCGGTCGACCGGTGAGCTGCTTTTCGTTCGATCGTTTTTACACAGTTTGGTGTTTTTTGTGTTGTTGTTGATCGGCTAGTAGGCAACGGGTTCACCGGCCCTTTTGGGGCAACAGACCGACATGCCGGCCCTATAGCGATCAGTGGTGGATCTTTGAGCGGGTTGTGGTTGTTATTGCCGTGACTCCGGCGAATGATGCAAAATCGTGGCTCCGGTAACATTGATGCAAGTCGTGGCTCCGGCGAATGAGGCAAAGTCGTGGCTCCGGCGAATGAGGCAAAATCGTTGCTCCGGTAACACTGAGGCAAGTCGTGGCTCCGACGAATGATGCAAAATCGTGGCTCTGGTAACATTGAGGCAAAATTGTGGCTCCGGTGAATGAGACAATTGTTGGTGGTTTACAGTGTTTGGGCTTGTGTCATTTTACGGTTTTTCGTATTCATTGTTTTATTCATGTGTTAGGGTTTGGAATACGGGGTTTCGTTATAGAAACTCAGGCATAATTCATGTTGCTTTTCAAGCCGAGAGCGGCGTTAGGAGGGTGGTGACTGCGGATGAGGTGCTCGGGATCAGATCCTGCTTTCCTTTCTTTTGAGGTGGTTGTGATTACATGTATATTTCCCGTTTATGAGCTTTTGATGTAATCACATTCTTTTGTAAACTGGGTCACATATATATATTATATGTTGGTGCACATGTGTGCGTATGTCTTTTCCGTAATGTCCTCAATTTGATTGTATGTTTCAATTTTAATTTTTCCGCTGTTCTGAGGACGTTACACTTCTACTCCCCTAGTTTGGTTAGAATCTCAGGATAGTCTGATTGGGTCTTTAACATAGGTAATTATCTTTTCTAAATGATAAAAGAACTTCAATACAAATTATAACTCACTTCTACGATTGAATCAAGAAGATGCACACTATGAAGTATATATCAATCATGATTAGGCACCCTTGTCATGCAAGTGTGCAACTTTTAGTCAAATTACCATCTAATATCGTAGTTCAAGCATCAACTAGCAAAACAATATAACTTTAGAGAAATATACACAATCCAACTCTCATCTCGTTGCTGTATATTAGACATAATTCAATCAACCAATGGAATATGACTTACAGGTTAAATTGTTACTCGAATATGTTGTACATGCAATGCAAACATCTATCTTTAGTTTTCTCTCTCTCTCTCTCTCTCTTGGCTATCTTATAGGTTCGAAAATGTTGGTTGTGTTGGTGGTGAGCAAACAAAAGATGAAAAGTATCTTAATTTGTCAACCCACTCTCTTCCAAAAGACACAAATGCCCCACTTCATGCCAGCTTCTCCACCACCTCTCGCTCCCTCACATCTATGCATGTCTCTTCCTATGCAAGAGTAGTAGGATTTGAATTAATTGCAACCTTGAGATTTATTTGGCCTCTGATGAGTAAGTACACCTATCTATGTCAAAAAATGGCAGTACCATTCCCAAAAGAGATTTAATAATAGTTGCATGAAAGCTGTTTGTTGACCACATATTTCTGAAAGTCCAAGAGTCTAGCTAGGTTTCACAAATTTGTGCTCACTTGTCCTAACACTATATTGCACCATTTTATTTGTGACCCAAAAAATTTCGACACTCACATTTACTTTAAGACAAAAGGTTTCGGTTCTAAACTAGAAACGACTCATCAAAAGTATAATTATAGTATATTTTTGTGCACAATTAGGGTTTATATATGCCTTCTTGTGGGAATTATCTGCTCAGTCCTACCAATTCCGCTAAGTATTGGTAGTCACTGTTGCATTTGGATGCTACTTCTTACCAATAGGTGATGTATACTATCCATCTCAACTTGTATCATAAGATGCTTGAGGGAAGACTTCCTTTTGGATTTTCCTCCTTGATTCCTTCCCCTATTGCCTCTAATTAATGGCCGACCAAGTCACTTGGGTTGATGCTGATCTCCATCTAATTAATGTCTGTCACATATTATGCATTGATCGATGATTAATTTTCACAATATCAACGACCCTTTTTCTTTTAAGTGTACAGCTAATTACTCTCTGAAATTAAATTTACTTTCGATACTGTGGAAGTGCAATGTTATCTAAGATCATACATGTTTACTATAATAAAAGGCTTTTAGGGTTTGAAAACTATAAAGGCATTTTAGTTGTTATATATGTGTTAGAGCAGTATTAAAGTTGTCCACCTATCTAAGTTATATATATGCTAGTGCATTGAGATTTGAGAAGTTAGAACTTGTTCCCCATAAATATTCTAAATTTGTATAATATTTATTTTTTGACTGGGTCAGCTATATATTGAGCCACCTTTTATTCATGGCTGAAAGAAAGTACAATTAACTACTTATTTATTTTACTAAATTTCAAGGACACACCTAGATGTTGTGAAAGATAATTAATTTTGTTTCAAGAGGTGGCATGTCTGTTTCCTCCATGTGAGGTCTTCACCAACAAACCAAAAAAAAAATCTACACTAATTGCTTGACAATCAAAGTAACTTATATGTAGAAAAAGTTAGCTAATCTTTGGCTGCTTGTCAATTATGGTAAGTAGTCCAGATTATACTAAAAATAACTATAATGACCTGTAAAATGTAGGCTCGACCATCTAATATATGCTTCTTATCATATGTATATAGAAATATAATTTTTCACTTTCTCGACTTTAAAATTAAGTTTGTGCAAGTATAAGCACTTACTCATACTTGCCTTAGCAGTGTAAATCCCCCATGTTAAATCATGATTCCCATTTAACTATTTTCTACTTATTGGTCATTAGCATTACAAGTTATAGCAAATAGTGCTTATCTTTATAACCAAGAGAAAAAAAGACAGAATATGAAGATAACTCATGCACGGCGTGATCTGAAAACAGAAATTAAACATTTGAAGCCTGACAATCTTTCATTAGTACATGTGACAACTAAGGAATTCGAAGGTAATGATAAGTGTTTTGTTTACCTCTTTGAAGGGTACATTTGCATATATTCTTGTCATGATCATACGGTTATTCATACCCTCCATAAATTTATGTTGGAGATTTCGGGTTGTGATAATCCTGGACTCTTTGTTGGAGATTTCGGGTTGTGATAATCCTGGACTCTTCTCAGATCGTGTACGAATCACTTTCCGAACAAGATTATTCGACCCTTTTACACTGCCCGGGTTGCACGAATACCTTGTTGGGATAATCCTGAGAAGGAACAATCTCGTTCAGGCAATATGAACTTCGATCAGAAAGGTAGAGAATGAGTATGTATTTTCGTATGTTTATTTTGAGTACCGAATCCCTCTTATAATGAGATAATCGAAAAGGCAGAATGACGGTTGGGCGGTTACACAACTGCTTTGGGCGGTTACACAACCGCTTTTTCGGTTGTTACTATCCACTCAAACGGAAAATACATAAAATCCAATAAAGAATTAATATGAATTTCCCGAAGAGCTTTCGGGGCGCTGCCCCGAACCCCGCCAGGGGCTCTGCCCATTGGAACCCCGCCCGCTGACCTGGCAGCGGGATCCCAGCCAGGGGCTCTGCCCCTTGGACCCCGCAGGGGGTCCGCCCCTCGACCCCTGCTTCATATTCGTGGTCGATAAACCGTTAGCTCAACAAGCGTGCACTCCGCACTACCCAAACTCGTTTCCGAGCCTAACGATAAATCGCATCGGTCTCAAGTAAATCACATTACGACTAAAATGAATCGATGACACTAAAATCACCAACAATTTATAACTCTAAACAATAGGTAGATCATAACCACATAAGTTTTGTACTCACATACTTAAGTGGAATATGTGTAGAAATAAAGCATTAATAAAGAAAAAGCAAGCTCGCAAATACGAATCTCTAACTTGAAACATATTGCTCGCTAGACACAACTTAGCTAGGGACGTCACCTTTATTTGAAACACAACAACTGAAAGAAATTAAAGAGAATAATTGTGTCGTGGAAATTGATGCATGGATGAACCAATGAAGCAATTAAGTAGCTAATTGCATGACTTAGTTAGTAAACCTTGAGTCTTTTGGGCGCCTTCTGCTGCACCAATCACTTCGTTCATTTGCTTGTTAGCATCCAAAGTTAGACCAAAATGGATGCGAGGGAAATGTGCCCACTGCATATCACATATACATATTTATTATATATAATATATTAATTAAGCATTCAACACACAAATATTCCATATGTACAATTACACTTGTATTAATTTAGATAATTACATGTTTAACTCGGGGCAACAATCATGAGGTACTACTTATAGGTAGATAGATATAGAGCTTCCATGTACATACATACATACATTCATATGAAAAAAATGTGCTTGTACGACTGTACGAGTGATTAAGGCATTTTAAAGTCAATATTTTTAAATCAACTAAACCACATGTATATTTATCTTTTAATTTATAATATGATAAAACTTTAGGTCAATCCAAGTTAATTTCACCGTTGATTTAAAATGCATATATTTGAATGATTGAAATTTATTGAATTTTGAAGTGTTCGGATCATGGACTACAATAGTCCATTTGATCTGAAAATTCTACCACATTATATATATATATATATATATATATATATATATATATATATATATATATATATATATATATATATATATATATATATATCAGCCACAAATTTTCTTAGAAACAAACTAATCGGAAGTTGCTAAAAATAATGTGTCACACGCAAAATGGCTATAACGGCTAATACATACCCATTAGCCACACACATATGTATATATATTCTTTCTGTGTGTGAACTTTTTCTATGAAAGTAAATTTAAATGCAATTATACATACTAAACAATCTATCTTGAACACAAAAACCAATGAACGATTTTTATATATGTTTTTTTGCATTGCTGGTCATGGTAATAAGGTAAATTTTCAAAAGATTAAATGTCTTAACATTTTGGTATTGTAATTCAAAAACCAATAGTGTTGGTTTCAACAATAGTTTCTTTTGTCCAGCAAACATCACTAAAAATGAATCTAGCTAGCTAAGAATTTTTCTGAAAATAAAATAATTAAAGAGAAATGTATCCACTTCATGGGTGTGAATAGTTAGACAATTTTCTATTGCATCTAATTTGAAATAATGCACATGAGATGGTTAATTATCACACACACCTGATATGTGCTTTAATAAAATTCTAGACATGACACTCACATTTTTGGCTGCAGCACTGAAGGCTTCTCTGTGGCTGATATCAGGATTGTTTGCCTTAATCCTTTGAATCTCCTCCCTGCATTCCCATGCAATAAAATGTTATTAATTAATTAACTAAACCAAATGAGGCTTCAAAGAACCATTTCCAGTTCAGCATCTAATAAAGTTTCTTGATCCTTACATTTCTTAAAATAAAATAAAAACATGTTTAAGTAAAAGAAAGAAGAAACACGTGTACTTACTTGATAAACCTATTGTAAGCAGAAGGAACACGCTGCCTTTTCTCTGGTGCTGCTCAATTGATTAGAAAATTAATCATGTTAATTTTTGACGTGCTTAGTGCTACATAGCTATATATATGTGCAATTTATGAATTTTCCTTAATTAACAATGACATGAAACATTCGACGATCGATGATAATTTGACATGTTCTTACGGCGTATAGGGTGAATCGGGTGATGGTCGATTTCAGGTGCTGAACTCAACATTGCCATCATGTTTGCCTTTGAAGAGGATGAAGATGAAGATCCACATCCTAGTCCATATTCTTGAGGCCTAATGTTGTTATTCTGCATTTGTTTATTATATATCATTCAATTGCAAAATAAAAAAGGTTCTCTTAATTATCACCAACAAAGTCTTTAATGCTGAAATCTACAATGTAATTAAGTGCTTATTAGTACCAATTAGGATTATCTCAAATGATAGATTGTTAATTTTGGAATAAGTAAGATTAGATTACCGTCCAAAAAGACAAGCAAGTGATATTGCCTTAAATGGCAACATTGAGATCCATGCTAAATTAATGACAAATTTGTGATTGTTGTTATATGCCTAGATGCAACTATTATTACAACATTGATATTTGTTAACAACGTTAATGTTAATTACTACAAATAAATTGTTACATTTTAATGGCCAAATGCACAATTTCCACAACAACAAGGTCAACTGTAAATTACTAACAAACAACTCGTAAAATGCATACCTTTCCTAGCATTAAGATTACTTGTTCTAGTGTGGCCTTTCTAACTCTAGGCTTGGTTCAATTTCAAAAAGAAAAACAACAACTAGACATGGCTTCTTCTTTTTTGATAAAGATGACCTTTTTTTTGCGAATCTATTTCATTTTTTTTAGCAAAAATCACATTAATGTAGACTCAATAAATTAATACATATTCTTGCAGGCTTAGTGAGGTAGCTACTAGGTAGCTCTAGTGTATCACGCATGTACAAAGTACTAGTGCTTTAGACACATTTTCTGACAAACAAATAGCTTTAGCCATCCATTGGAAGATTTCGGTTGCCTTTGTGACTTTTGTGATAAAAAAATGAGATCGTAGGGTGATGTGATAGTTTGTAGTCCAATCAATCAATCCCATCAATCAAATCAAAGCATGATAACTCATGTCATGCCCAGATGATTCCAAATTTGGCACCTCACTTTCTTCTATCAAACCCAAAAGAAAAGAGAAAAAAGGAAAAATCAATCTATTAGAATCATGTGCTTAAATTTGCTGGACTTGTATTGAAATGGTGCAACATTTTCTGATACCTCCTTGTTTGTTACCATCATTTTCATGCAAACCCAAAAATGGAAACTCTAATTTCCACACAATAGATCAAGTAAATGGAAATGTTGATCACAAACCTGAATGTGTTGGGGAGTTTGCAGTGGGAGGGTTTGATGTAAGGAACCTCCCATGTTGACAGAGAGCAGATTGGCACAATGCCCACATCTTACTGTAACTATGTTCAACAAGTTGCTGCATGGCACACTCACCTGACATTAAACATCCAAACATATACCTATGTTAACAGAAATGAGAAATAATATTCACATTACATGTGATATTTTTACATTTGGTTCTTTACTTCATTTTCCATTATGAACTTGAAATTGGTGGCTAAATCCAAAGTACTACACTTGCAACACTAATACGCATGGAAGTTGGTTAACCAACCAAATTAAATGCTCTTCAGTGTTCCCAAACCCTAATTACAGAAACAAACAAAAAATCATGAAGCCGGAGTTAGTGGGAGAAGTACCAAACATATATGTCCCATTGCCATAAGAACTCCATTTTCTCAAACCAATCAAAAAATTAAAACGAGGGGGAAATAGAAACCTCTTGGCTGAACCATTTAAAGTATTGAAGGGAAATAATATCATATGTATTTTTAATATATGTAGATCTCTTTTGTTTTTATTGGTAGCTGAAATACAACCCTCATGGTTGAAACTGTTCAATTATTGAAGAAAAATAACATCATATGTACTTTTAATATATGTAGAGTTTTTTTGTGTGTCATTGAACAACAAATCAACCATCACCATCATGTATTAAAAACATAAAAAGCAAGAAACATATGGTTGGGGTCTTTCCATGACCATGATCTATGATCTATATATCAAGACCATGCATGGCAAGCTAATTCTAAAAACAGAAACAATAAAGCACTATTCTTGGAATATGAACACAATATGTGCAAGATCCAAACACCATGAAGGAAAACAAACTATTCTAGTGTAGCTACCTAGTAGTGAAGCCAAAACAAGGAATATTTGCTGATCCCAAGAATCAATGTTTTAAAAAAAACTTTGTTGGAGATTGGAACCTGGAGACATTACCTCTGACGAAAAAAGTGACGGGAGAGAAGAAAATGTAGTCCAAAAAGTGAATGAGAAAGTGAGAAAGATTCAAAGTTATAATCAAAAGCAAAGAAGAAGAAAAAAACATAAAAGTAAGATGTCTTATATGTCTTCTTCTCTACTTCTTTTCTTCTTCTTCTTCTTGTTACTCTTCTCTTGTAGCTATAGAAATGAGAGCAAGAGCACATGAAAGCTAAAAGATAAACTCCATTAAGAGTAGGCAGAAGTGTCAGCTGCACAGAAGAAAACGACTCCACACTACCACCATTATTACAATTCAAATCAATATGTATGAAACCACTATATACTCATAATTATATATTTTTACATTGTATGTATTTATGTACAAACATACACATCATGATTCATGAATGATGAGAGAGAAATTAATTATAAACAAAAAAAATCATAAACTATAAGTATATATGCATGATATGATATATATATATATGTAACAGTTTTTGCCTCTTTTGTGTCTGGAAGAAAGCACATATACGTTGTGAGTTTGTGACCAAACCAAACAGAACATAAGTGTCATATCATATCTTATCAAATCATGAAAAAAAACAGGTGTTTGTCTTGTTTTTGTGTGGCACGGTAGCAGAAAACTTTGGTCTCCAAAATGTTGCAGTGTTAAAGCTTACTAGGGTAGTGTTGTGATACATGAGGTTGTGTTATATATATTTAACGTCATATATAGCTTGTCATTATATATACTTTGTTCTATTCCATATCTTTTATCATGAAAAAGAACATCTCAGTAGATAAAACGTATTATTAAATACAATGTGATGGGGGGAAAATATCTTTTGAAATTTTGTAGTGGAAAAAATTGTTATAATCACCAATACGATCATGTATGACTGTATGTAGATGTGACATTTTCATATAGGTTATTAGCTAGTGTGTGAATATATTTATATATAATTAGCTAGAACTTCTTGGCTTGTATCATTAACAACAAACATAAAATGATAATATATAGGATGTCAAACGCTCTTATTTTGAAAATTTCAAACGAATACCCAGATCGAAGATCTACATTGCAACATTGTATGGTTAGCAATCTTGTGAGATCCACCATATGCACTGCAATATAATTAAGATATCCAAAAAAAACAAGATAACAGGTCTATTTCATAATAAAAGCATGCACAAGTACATGAAAAGACAAATCACAAGCAACCAAAATACAAATTAATCCATCAATGTTTTCCTTGTTTTTATCTCAAAAGGAAGACAGACACGTCACTGCTAGAACTTAACTGAAATATATTATAGTATGTGGCGTGAAATATTAGAAAGTTTATGTGCTTGTGCTGTTTATTCGAAGAACAAACATGATCTTGCTAGGGCACAAAAAATCTCAAAAATTGAAAAGAAAAATCCGTTTTTTGAGTAACATATTATAGCTTCTAAAATTTCAAAAGATGAATCAAGCAACCAGTACAAGTCTAGACCACATGAAATATTTCAAGACATTTTAAATAAAAAAGTAAGGAAAACAAGAAGAAAAAAACTTGGTCAGCACCTAATTAATTTATAGTCTTCGGCCGCCTTTAAACCCGAAACAAAAGAAAATAATCAAGAGGAGAAGAGTTATAAGCAAGCTAAACAAAGTTGTATTTAGGGAGATCTTACCAATTTCAAGGCTTCTTGAAATTATTACTTAATCCCCTTACACATGGAGGTTGATATCCCAATTTATAGAACACAAAAGACATAATTTTGTTTTTGAAAACACATGAAAAGATTAATTGGTGCAATCATCTTGTCTAGATCTTATGTTGATATACATCACAGACTTCACATCTTCAAACAAAAATCTCTTCGAATTAACCCGAAGAAAAACAAGAATTGCCTTGTATACATGTTCTCCTACCCATCAAGATTTTTCACACATAAAATCTCAACTCTTAGACCAATAATCACCATAAATACAATGATAACTTTTCAAGACACGCGATCTCAACAAATAATTTCGAAATCATACTAAAAAATGAGAATCAAATTCAAACATAGAGGTTGTATAGAGAATTCAACTTGAAACTATGGTGGCATCCAAAAAAAATGAACAAAAAGGAAAAAAAGAAAGCAAGATGGTTGAAGAGATGAATTGGAGAGTAGATGAAAAGAGATTTTAGAGAACAAACATATATTTCTATGTATATACCGCCAAAACGGTGTTGCAGAAGTTGCAGTGGACATAGCAAACGTGCTCGGTTGCGACCTCAAACGACATTTTCAATCCGAATTGCACGGTCACAAAGACCGGAAGACGATTATCGCAAGCCTACAACAAAGTGGAATTGGGAAGATGGTATAGAGAAGAAGAGGAAGAGGTGATCTATGTAAGGGAAAAGGAAGGGTGTGTGTTTTGGGTGGTGTGGTGGGGAGGACAAGAACCATGGTGGGGCTGCTAAGGTGTGAGTGTGAGTACGGATCCAAATCAAAGATTTTAATAACTTACAATACCCAATTTCACGTTTCAAAACCTCCTACTTGTACGTACTCCAATACATCATATAAATTTGTGGTCATATGTGGTGTCCAAATTTTATGAGCTTGATAGCTTTAGGTTGGAGGGGAATTTATTCAGTTTTATGATAGGGTGAATAAGTGGGTGGGAGTCCTATACTACCTATATATCCAATTTTGATTTTCGCTCCGCGATCATAAAACCTAGAAATTGATTTAACTCGGTAGTTGTTACAGACAATCTGTCAATTTCGTCTGAGTCAAAAATCAAACTATTTTTTCAGCATTTTGGATTGAAATGGAATAAATCAGAATGACTTGCTTAACCGTCTCTATTTCTTATTTATTGTGAAATGGCAATATCGATTGACTATGCTTCCCATCAATTGATTCTCTCTCATAATCTGGATTATGGATGCATACATTCAACCCTTCTCACATTGCTCATGCGGGAGTCTCTTTTGAGGCATTAATATCGATTTTGAGTAGCTTTTATGTACAATTATTCGTATTTAGCAAATTAAATTTTAATTGACTCATGAGTTTGTAAAGGAGAAAAGAAAACACGATCAAGTTGTAATAGTTAAGGAGGTCCCACCGGGTGTGTCATGTTAGAGATAGAGATAGTCTCACATCGGAAGAGGTGTGGGCTATCTCCTGAGACATAAGTTGGGAAGTCTCTCCACTTATAACCAATTAGTTTTGAGTTAGATGCTTCCACTTTCACACATGTTGTCTTATAATTTAGCCGAATTCTAGAAGCAAACGTCAATTGTAAATAATTACTTGAGGTAGGGTACGGTGAAAAATTGTAGTAAGATTAATTTATCAATAATTGTTATAGAATATTAGGATCACATATGGTAGGAGACCAGAAGTAAACAATGTTGCTTGCCCTTGAAATCAACTCTCCTATTTCACTACAGCAACAAATAAATATCGATTAGGTGTATTCCATTCCGACAATAGAATGGTATTTGTCTCATTTGGAATTAACAAGCTAGAAAACAAGTTAATGCATGTCTTTATCATAACACATACAATATGTTAATAACTAATGTATATGTTTACATACTTTATGTTAACCGATATATACTTGGGCTTGCAATTATTACAAATTTAGGTACATGATACTAACTATTGATTGTGATAGATCACAACAACAGTGGATTTGGACTGGAGGGAAGAGTTAGGTTGGACACACAGTACATAAATTGGAATTTGGAAAAGAGAGAAGATTTTGATGAACAGTAGTGATTGAATATGAACAAATTTCATAGCCTTTTGAATTCTGACCAAACCATTCACAATAATACACATATTACAACCTTTCCTTCATAGTACCTATACATATATTTATTAGTCATAACACATATATGACATATGAGCTTTTTTTCTTTTTATGGAATTTCAACCTCTA
This sequence comes from Triglochin maritima, assembly GCA_963682175.1. Classification (NCBI taxonomy): domain Eukaryota; kingdom Viridiplantae; phylum Streptophyta; class Magnoliopsida; order Alismatales; family Juncaginaceae; genus Triglochin; species Triglochin maritima. The sequence continues at coordinate 32,528,271 of OY821789.1, forward strand.
ACTAATACTGGTATAGTTTTACATATTTGGTTTGCGTGAAACCTAATTTGCTGCAAGATGACAGCAAAGGTGGGGTCATGTGTTGGATTCCTCCTATAAAAGAAAATGGAATGATGGGGGGTGAAGCCATGGATGCCATTAATTAAGTGTTAGGGTTTTCATGCACAGAAGTACATATTCTTGATCCAGCCATTGCTTCCACTTTTTTTACTGCTCATCATCTTTATTGTTGATAATTTATGTCTCCCCTTTCATAGTATGCCTATGGCTAGCTTTAGTTATGGCTCATTGCTATTGTTGAGTTTATCAAATTGGTTGATATAAATTAATGAGTTGAAACTTGAAAGTTATCACAATGTGTGGATAGCTAGGCTTGAGGAACAGGAGATGATCTTGCAAGAAAATATAAGCTCACGTCAATGATCATATAATTCATATTGTCGACTAGGAGTCAGTTGATGTTTAATTGTCGAGTTGGTGGACGATCTAGGTTTAGATTGTCGATTAGATGCGCAAAGTCGATCCGTGGCGCGTTTCAATGATTATGAAAGGGAAGTGATTGCATTTAAGCATATAGGATGTGATACTAGTTATAGGAGTCAATTGAGGAACAACCAAACCATTAGAAATCTTAGCGAACCACTCAATTGAATTCTTAGCTAACCCTTGAGGAGTTGGCATTTATTTTGGAGAGTTGTTAGGAAGATGGGAGTATGCTTTGTATTGATCAGCATCATCTGTAGTTAAGTATATCCTCATATATATGGGTTTTTTACATGCATATAAGTGTTACCGGAGTTTAGTTTGGTTTATTTCAATAATTAATGATGGAAGATTTGGATTCAAATGCAAGGATGAAGGGTTGAAAATGATAGGTGTCAATTGTGGCTCCGGCTAGAGACCCAAATAGAGCTAGGCTCGAAAATAGCAAGAGTCAAACTAAGCTAAAAAAAATGAATGAGTTGAACATGAACAATTAACCTTCCCATCTCAAAACAAATTTGCTAAATGATCAAGCTTGAGCTCGGTTTGAATTCTTGGCTTGAGATTTATATATGTAGTCATATACATATATACATATATTTGTGTGTATTTGATAAAATAATCAAAAGGTACTCAATACTAGAAAATTTAACTCAACTCAGCTCATTTACACCACTTCCTTAAATTCAAGAGATTGGACATATTCCTAAACAATAAGGGACCTAATTGTAATATATTAAGTTTTAACTTGGTCTCTTGATAATCTTGAACCAAATAAGCTCGAGTAATGGAGAATTACATCCAAACTAACAAAAAATTTAGAATCGTTATCATGTGTTGTACTAAATCCACCTCTCAGTGGTGGAGAATGATGGTGTTAATCTTATAGTTCTACTGGATTAGTGCAGAGTTTTTTTTTGTTTTTTGATAACGAGGATTAGTGCAGAGAGTTGTTAGGTGTTTGACAATATGTAGATTGCATATATTATGCTTACATATGACCTTTAGGACTGATATGCATGGATTGCGAGTTGCATGTTAAATTTAAGATTTAAATCTCGACTTAATTCGGTGTTGCTTGCGTATATTGACATCTTTAATGCTTTTTAACACTAACTATTCACACAATGCTATCACACAAACTTACTAATTAAGTAGTGTAATAACATCCTATAGCTTTCTCCATTTGATTATAGACGAGTTTATGGTTTGACCACACCTCTTTGTAGGTACAACATCGTCAAGTTTTTGTATTCATCACGTTTTCAACGACGTCGTGCATTTTGATAGAGACGGACATGTCCTGAGTATATATTTTTTGTGTTGTCTCAACAAAATGAATTATGTAAAAGAAATTGCAGAACCAGGGTGAAATCATTATACTGATCCAAAGCATGCATTAAAAGTAAATGTAACAACTCAGGTCACATTAATTTCCTAACGTTATAAACTCAGAGGGTTTGGTACTTTGGTTGGTTGCTAGGTGGAGATCTCTGCATTGATGGATATTGCAAGTTAGTAGCTGACAGGATGTATTTTTCATAATGATTATATTATGTGAGGAAAGAGATGGTTCAATAAACATAAACGTGTCCGACAAAACCACAAAGACATGACATGTCCTTTCAATTGGATCCGTGAGAACATGTCAATGATTGCAAAAGGATCGAATGGATCGGTGCTTGAGGTGGGCAGACCAGACAGGCCACACCTGACCATCTAATCTATATGTTAGCAGAAAAGAAGTATAATTAAAGAGGGATAGGAAACTCCTAATTGTGAAGATATTGTTAGAATTCGGAACTGCAATATTTAGTTGAAGTTACTCGAGCTAGCTGATCAGCTTAGCTACCTTATTAGATTGTACCGATAGAATGAGCATTAATTGGTTAACTAAAATCGTCCACTAATTTTTAATTAGAAAAAGAAATACCTATGAAGAATGGAGAAATACAATAGGAGAAAAAACCAATTAAAGGCGGTCGATCAATCGCATGCATAAGGGAAGCAACCAAGTCGCTCTGGAACAAATGGTTCGTCGATTGGATCCACGATAATATGAATTTCCACTAATCATAAGAAGTAGTTTTAGGTTGGTCTTTGTTGGCTCGATAGGCAAATTGTAGAAACCCTAACACTAGGTTACGTCCTCGATTGTATATGACTACACTCTTACAAGTTCAACATAAAACATTTCACACGAGACAAATCGTGTGACATGAACTACCTAAATGTATTTATAGATGGTTCGTTCGCTAGTGTTGATTCGATCATTTATCTTGACTATTTCAAAACAAACATGAGAATAAGACCGTTAGAATTCGGTCATTTATCTTGACTATTTCAAAACAAGAAATCTCTCAACCAAGCTAACCCTAATTGGATGTCAGAGGTGTTTTGGTTTCATTTGGATTTTGGGGTTTGTGGTGCAAACATACATGCAATAAATAAACCTCCCTAAATGTTTTCATGGTACGTACTACTAGTACGTCTGCTAGAGTGGGCCGAGCCCATGATATAGGCCCATGATGGTTCAATTAATGAGAGGGCCCACATGGGCTTAGTGGGCCATTAGTTTTCCGGCCCCACTTAAGTGACACCTCAAGCCATGTGCAAGTGCACATGCAGTATGCAGACTTTTGGCCCACTTTAAAGGCGCATAAACTGCTTTCTTTTTGGGGTATATGTGTAATTAATTCGAAATTTTGTCAGAGATGTTCTTTATAGTTTGCGGGGATGTACTTACAGATAATTGGTTGGAATTATCTATTGGTAGATCTTTGATTTTGGAATGAGTCGATAACCTAGAGTAAAAAATTAAAACTGAGTAGATATCACTATCGTCGTGTGAAAAAGTACAAAGAAAAAGACAATAAATATTTTTTTAAAATGTTACTCATATTTTTATAAGGTTAAAATATCAATACTAAGCCTAGTGATTTCTACTAAACAATACAATACGACATGGCATGAGATAGCAACATGACTCAAACAAGACTTGACATGTTACAAACACATAATTTGATCTAAAGAAACACAATACTAAATGATACGCACACAATTAACTTCCATCTTTTAGAGGCTAAGATAAATGTAGTTTTTTCCTTCTAATACTTATCGGCGAAGTTCATTACTATGAACACATAGATACGTATGTATGGATGTTATTTGCTATTGTCAATCTAAACATGACAAATGATCTAAAACAGAAACAACACAATACGACAAATTACTAGACATTGTCTAACATGTATTCCAATATAATATATTACTAGTGGTTGAGAGATTTCTAGATCCATATCCAGCAGGTAGCCTAGTGGGGAAGTGGGTATTGGGGGACATCACACGAATTTAAAAGAATCATTGGTCCGACAATCATTATATCATATCCACTTACTAGTAACTAATGTGCCTGCGCATTGAAGGAGGTGCTTTTGCAGGGTGCCTTTCACATAAATCTCATTCACCTTTTAAGTTATCCCAAGCAATAGTGATAAGCATGTCCAATATGTATGCCCATGAGTAGTTTCTATCATACTTAAGTTATGACAACATGCTCTCTTATTATGAGAATTATTATGATCTTAATTGGGATAATCTCTGTGAACTAGTTCAATGACCTACAGACCCAGGGGGAAGAAGAAACTAATGCAAAGATAAGTGTGTAATATGTATCAATGAGTTGTTGTGAGTCCTAGAGATCATTCATCTGACAGACCATTCTAGTGGACGGTTGACCATTTCAGCGTTACAAGCTACATACTAGAGAAATTTTCTTGAGGATTCATGAGTCTTCTGCAAGAGCAATTGGAAACCTAGCCTTTCTTGTGAAACTTGTAGATGTATGCAAGTCCAATCTTGAGAGATCAAAGCAAAGTGCGACGTAGAAGAATGTGTTCCTGTTATTACTTCTCTGTTAGTGATTTTCTCGCTATTTATTTCCATTATTGTTTATGATTTTAATATCATTAACTTTTGGATTGTAAAAAATCAGCTTAAAATGGTTCAGATAAAAGGTTACTCAGAAGAAACAATCTTTCTTCACCTAATCACAATTCACAACAGTTAGACATTCCACCCTTTACTCTTCCCAAATCCCAAGCTAGGAACTTCTTTAGAACCTTTGGGGTGATACAGACACTAACACTAATGAAGTCCTTTCAAAGGTTGTGCATCGCGATTTAAATAAACAAGTTTATTGAGGTCATTAGATACCTCACCTCTTTTGTTATTGTACTTAGCTGCTTCTTATACGCTCGTCATGCACCTTTTTGTTGCATGTCATTGCAGATGCGGTTTTGATTTATCTCACAAAGTTTCCAACAGTTTATAGTTTATCATTCAAAGTAATTGATGGAGAAAAACGTATTTGCCTTTTGTACCTAAAACGTGAATCAGACTTGATGAGTTCCAAGTGAATGGTTTAGAGTGTCTGAACCCGCTGAGATGCTATACAAAGTGACTAAAGTTCAAGTCTTTAAGATAGTGGACATTACCTTTTCAACCTGATCTTTCCTGCTCTTCATTGAACTGGCAAAAGCGTTAATGAATCTCAAAACAGGAAGAGAAGGTACCCCTATTCATAACATTGCAATGTAAACAGTTCACTTATCACAAAATTGCAATGCGCTTACCTTTAATAGCAGCTGCTCAGACCGATCGCAGAAAGTCATGATATTAAATTTGATGGGATTCATTGACATTCCCCATGGGAAACGTTATTACATACTTAGTGGCTCATAAATAATAAATAATCACAACATAATATAGCAGAATTTCGACATCTATAATGATAATGGACTTATCAAACTCGTCAGTATACCTCCCCACACCCTCCCTTTTGCCTGTAGAGCAACCCAATCGGTCTGATCGAGGAGATCAAAAAAGAATGCCTTTGCTATGTTACCAAATATGTTAGCAGTTGAAAAATAAATTTTGTACCCAACAAAATCGGGCAATCACATGCCTACCTATGGTTAGTGATACTGCTCATGCATGGACTACATATCTGCTCAGACTGCATCCATCTCCTTAGACCGAACTCTCTTGTAGAAGAGAACATAAGCCGCTGATGTCTTAATACTGTCTTCACTAACACAAGAAACACGGCTATCATCGAAGTCGTACCATTGGCCATCACCAGTATGCTGCAGGAGGAAATTGCATTTAACAAACACATGATGCAAATAGCAAAGATTACACCAAACCATACTTGAAATCATGAAAAACAATGACGAATATAAGAAAGGAACATAAAGTCCACATTACATAAGGAACATAACTTATGCAGTATGACAACCTCAAATAAGAACAATAATGAGTTAACAGATATAACTTAATCTGCAAGAGAATAGGTGTAATACTTACATGAACACAAGCTGTATAGTGTCCGCCGCCAGTGCACCCATAGTGATTGCTAATGGCAAACAACTCATAAAAATTTGATCGTTGCCCAGTACTTCGCGAAATATAGGATGATAGGTCAAAATCATGAACGGGAAAATCCACAAAAGTCTCTAGCTTGTTGTCCGTTAGCCGATTATATGAAAATCTTTTTAGGTGAATGACAAGAACTTCTGGGAGCCTCCAAAGATCTAATTTCTTGCTTGCTTGCCGATGTATCTTGCAGGTGGGGCAATACCTGAAGGAAACCATTACTGCCTTAATTAGCAACATTGGAAAGCAGACGTCATGTTATTTTTACAAAAAATATCCATATATCCAGACCCCCACACGAAAACAAACAAAATATATATTATTATTTACTGAATGATAAGAGGAAATATAGTCTCTATAAGAGGCAGTATTGATCTCAACATATATTGCATAAGCCTGCAAAATGGACAAAGCTACAAAACTAACAAACATGTCATACTTATTAGATACTAATGAATTCCAAAGCTTCACATGTAAATATAGGTTGTGTTATGTTCAGTTCAAATAAATTTGTGTCAATGTCATATCTTGCAAAGTTTTATTAAATAGCATTATCATCATAGATAGGGTGTTTCATGTCAATAGACGTATATTTAATTTTACCATCTCAGATCCTTAAAGAGAGACATTATTTAAGCAAATATGAATTATCTAAAAATCTTATTTACATTAGGCAAGTCATTATCATGTCAAATCAGGTAAACTGTGCTGTGCTTGCACAGACAATTACTTTTATTTCTGAGAACCGCAGAAAACACATGGGCACTGCAAAAAATTAAAGTTCATTTTCAATAGAAAAGATCAGATAGGCTGATTTTACTAACCACATATCTTCTGGTCCTAATGGCTCCTCCCTCAGGAAAGATTGAAGACATGCATAGAGTGATGCAGAAGCTTGAGGACGCCTTGTGAAAAACAACCCAACCTTGCGAACCTCTGGAAGTGAATTTAATAGGCATGTGTCATATTTCTCAATTACAGATGGCCGCCAAGTAACAAGGACGTGCAATGGTTTATGATCAGCAATAGAAATTTCCTCATTCATATCTATCTCACCCATCTTTAGACCCTTTTCATCTGTCACATAAAATCTAAATTCTGTTTCATTAGAAGCATCACCATCTGCTACAGTGGTGCCTGCAGATTCTGGCAAAGGATGAACTACATCCATATCAGTAACATCGTCAACGAAACTAGTTCCAACGTCGTCTTGATGATCTTCAGAGGCACTGGGGGGGCTAGTAAATGGACTCAGCAACTTTAGGAACAAACTTGAGATGGCAGAACCATTACAGGTGCCAGAGAGTGTAGCTACAAGTGGAACAAATGCCTTTGAATATGATGTTCCTTTATCATATGTGTCTTGCCTGGCAACACAATATGTTCGTCAAACAAAAATCAGACAAAGAGGAATTGTGGTAAAATTGTAACTTAATAAAAATACACCTACGACAGCCAACCAACCCAATAGACAAAGGATTGGTGATAAATCACTTATAAATTTTGCATTGAATGATTTACAAATTTCACAGATAGAGTCAATCTGATAAGCATTTTCAGAGAGGTGGATCAATTTGCTGGATCAATGAAGGGCTTGAGAATCAAACAATATTTCCTCCCAACAGAATGCTGTCAAAATGTTATGTTGTCAATTGTCATTATATGTGTTTCAGCAGGAATAGGAAGACATATCAGAGGAAAATTCTGAAAAATGGTAGAGATGTGCATTACTGAATATGTGGCGTACTGATATGATTAATATTTGCATGTTTAGATGGATTAAGGCAAGGTAGAGTGGGTAGTGCAGAAACTTTTTAAAACTTCCAGCAATATGCATGGCACGGATATCCTCAAAAGATCCTTATATTTTTTATATTGGAAAATCCTTGAATAAATTTGACTACAAAAAATTATATTTAATCAAGATGCATTAATTATTCGTGTAATGCATGAAAAAATAATAATCTCAAAGTTAAAGTTGCTAAGAAATAGGATATTAACAACATGAAAAAACAAGGATAGATATAAAACCAGACAATAGTGAAGGGAATGAACCCTATATGCTCCAAACGAAAAGGAATCTTAAATACAAACGTGAAATAACATGAACATTATTATTACAACATAGCTCAACTTAGAACAAAATAACACTCACCCTGCAACTTTCTGATGCATGTAGATCACCAAAGGATAACTCTTATAAGATTTGCACAATCGGTATGCTACAAGCTGGTCACCATCTCTGATTAACGATAAATCATCAGATGGCTCATCTAAGTAACGAATAATTTGATTGGAGTATACCTGTACAAAATCAATAGCCTTCTAAGTTGAACCACACAAATTAGACTAGAAAGGTACAAGTACCACTACAGGAACATACTTAACAACAAAAAACGAGTGAATGAAGCACAAGAGGCACACCTCAGCCACTAATAGACTCTCATCGTCCCTTAACAAACAAGCAGTGCTTAAGGATTGGATCAAGTCTTTGCAATTTCCATGATTGGGAACGCTGATGGTATATGGAGATGGTCTAGCACTACCATCAGTACTGAAAACAGTCAATGTCATTGTCCGCATGGTCGTTGAAGGCAAAGGCAGAGATAAGTACATAAACGGATCAAATGTAATTGAAATCTTATCGCAATTGGGACATACTAGTGTTGACTTGTACTGGCCCTGTGACAAAAAAAGTGGAACGTGTATAGCTGGAGAAAATTTTCATAATAGCTCTACTCAGAAGAAACAAAAATCCAAATCACTAATGGATTAATGGATATAGGAATGAACATAAATAGAATGCTGCAAGTCTGCATTTCTTACATTGACATAAATAATTTTAAGTTGTCTGAACCAAAATAGGATTCCAAAATCAACTAATAGGTAATATGATGTAGATTTAAAGTTATTTAGTATGATAATCAGATGACATGATGTCTGCTAGATGTCTGTGGGGAATCCAGTGTCACAGTAAAATAGATAAACATCATTATCTCATGGCTGATTGTGCTTACTTGACACATATCAACGATAACAGAATCATTTCGTGCGAGATGATTTGCCCAGTATTCATCAGCTACTTCTTCATCAGGACGACCAGGAATGTCCCTAACCTCAACATAAGGTTTGCTTTTTACCCGGTTCAAATCTTCATGAAGACCATCCAACAAAAAAGCTAAAAGTTCCTAAATTGGCATGAGAGAGCAATCAGGAACTACAAATAGAAACCACTTGAGAAGTGAAGATGGATTATTTAGATAAAGAAACAAAGCAGACATTATATAATATTGATTCAATACAGTATTTTTTGCAGTTCTTTTGTTGGGCATGCTGAAAATGTACTTTAATGATAATGACAATTCACTCACCTGCGAATCATGCTGGTTGAACCCATTGAACTGCGGGGCAAAATGTGCAAGCTTTAATTTGAAGTGTCTTGGAATAACAGTTCTTTCGTGAGTCCACAGTTTCCTTAGTAGGTCACCGAATGCCAAAGCGAGCTCCCCCTGATAGAAAAAAAAGATATTTATCATGAGAAAATATCATCATTTGACCAAAATAATATAAATAAAACAATAATTTGCAATTCAGTAAATAAATAAAATTACTGCAAACATATACTAAGAAGAATAACCAGAGGACGATAAGCTGAAGAAAAGAGTGTATACATACATTTAGTCCTAAAGGATTGTCATAGTTGACTTCCTTGCGATAGTCCCCCAGGAAATAGTTAACTAGCTGTGGGGTATGCGCCAAGCACTGGATGGCACTATTCATGAAACAAGTATTACCAAGGTTCTCTAATCCAGTAAGTCCCAAAGAAGTAACTGTACGTGAGCCACCGTTCATGGCAGCTCTGTTAGATGCTTCAAGGTCATCCTTCTTCCCTTCAGTTTGGCAGGCAAAAGATTCAGACAAATCATAGACATGCAGCTCCAAAATTATCTGCGAAATTGGTAGGTATTTTGAAAAAGATAAAAGTAAAACTGAGTTGGTAAATTGAATTGAGATTCCAATATAAGGTGAACACAAGCCACCAAAGAGACTACCACCTTAGAAAATGGCCTGCTAAAAAAGACAATGAATTCGATCAGCTTACTATTTGCTAGTGTTTACACTTGGCACTGTTTGTGTTTGAATAAGCATGACACATGCGTATATCATAATTAGATATTTTCTTTTTCTTGCAAACATGTAGGGTCTGTCGTGGTGGAGTTTATTGGGCCCAAAATGATCATGTAGCAATGATTGTGCATGCTAATCTTTAAGTCGCTACACTAGTAGATGGTTGGGTCTATCAACTCAATGTTGTGATGTAAGCTAAGAAGCACGGAGACGGACACGGGACACGGACACGACACGGACACGGGGATACGGCATTTTTCTAAAAAGTAGGACACGGACACGGCATTAAAATTATAATTAAAAATAATAATATATATAAATAAAAAATAATATACTTGTAAAAAAATAATTACTCATAAATGTTAAATGTTCATAATAAAATAATATACGTTGTTTCAGGTTGCCTCCTCATTGTCCATGACAAAAGTAGTCATTATGTCTATTCTTAAAGGACAACAAACTGATTACTACCTAATAAAATAATATACTTCAAGAGTTGTATTGAAACTTCCTTGACCCAATGGTTTATCTTCTTATTCTCCTCTATATAAACATTCTGGTACCGAAAAGGAGGAAGGAAAAAAAAGTCAAAATCAAGACCAAAGGAGTGTCCGAGGAGTGTCCACCACTGCGAAATGTCAAAACTACTGTAGGGCACGCCACCTGGCGTGTCCGACACGTGTCCAAGGCGTGTCCGAGGAGTGTCGGTGTCCGACACGGCCACGACTCGGACACGACGACCATTCAGAAGTGTCCGTGCTGCCTAGGATGTAAGTATCATAATAGATATAAAATGATTGTAAGTTGTTGGCATCAAAACATAGAGATTCTATTCTAGAAGAATTAATCTTAGCACTCGTATTCAATGGAAAATTAATTATGGTGTTAACGAAATATTATAAGTAATTAACTAGTTGACTTTCAAAACTCTCAATCTCTAGCATAAAGGTTGATAGAAACAGTTCAAAGAAACAACAATGGCCAAATTTAGCATTTACAGCCTGTAGATAATGTGAAAAGCAATACCTCCTCATTTTCCTGTCGTTGGTCATCCCTGTGCAACTTGTTTATCTCGTTCATAAAGATGAGCGTAGTTTGTCCAGAAAAGTCCCAAATGTGAACCTAATCATCAAAAAGATATGTAACTAAAAATGCCAACGGTCTATTGTACATCCCAAAACCAGTACATAAAGGCAAGGAAATCAGAAGAAGTACCGCCTCTGAGTCTATGCTGAATATCTTCGAAACCCTTTTGAAATTTTCAACAGTGTTATCCTGGAAAAATGATAGACAACATTTGGGAATCACGCTATTGAGCATTCAGTAAAAGATCATCCTAGAACTACCTGAAAGACAAATATGAATGGAAATAACAGGGCAAGTAAAGACATGGTGGGTTTTTTCCAGGAAGCCCTTAAAGTCTTAAACGGCATACTTCAGTCATTTAAACTTCTTCTAGTTGATCACAGAAGTGATGGAACTTAGAAGCTTTATAAAATTATGGTTAGGACTCCAAAGTAATGAATTTGAAGTGTTGAGTGCAAAAGTGAGAGTCAATGGTATTCTTAACCACCAGTAACTCAGTGAGAAATATAACAAATTGTAGTCTGTAGAACCAACGCCAAACATGACATAATTGACATTATAGGTCTCATGTAACCTTAAATCGCAGACTGCTAGCGGAAAAGCAAGGAACATATAAAATGCCTGACCAATCAAGAAGCAGGACGACAAATGGACCAACAGTGAATCATCAAAATTGCACATACCCACACTAGAATTTCTCAGAAAAAGTAATATCAAAGAGTGGGCTGCAAAGTGCGAATTGCGAAACAATCCAGAGTAACCTAAATGTCACCAAAGAATAGACCCTTCACACATATCCACATGAAAACGCCAAAATCACGAAATTCAAACTAAAAGGCCTTTGATTAGGAACACAACAAGTCAATAAAGAACGACCCTTCACACGCATTTACATGAAAACACCAGAAGAGATGAAATTCGAACTGAAAACCCTTAAATTAGAGACACAGATGGTCACCAAAGAACGCCAATCAACGAAATCGAAACCAAAAAAACCTTAATTGGAGACACAAAAGGCCAGCAAAACAATACCTTTTAGCTAACAATCTCTCTCCACGAACTTCCCAAAACAAACACATTTCGAACTCAAAGAACCCAAAAAAAACTTTTTGCTGATCTTAACTGACATCTAGTTCCTCTAATGCACACGAACTTCCCAAAACAAAAACATTTCAAATCCAAAAAACAACAACTTGTTGCTGATCTTAACCGCCATCTTGTTCGTCTTGTGCACACGGACTTCCCAAACCAAACACAATTCAACTCAAAACATCAAAAAACAACTTTTTTGCTGATCTTAACTGCCATCGTGTTCGTCTCATGCACACAAATTTAACACCAAAAAAACTTTTTGGCGATCTTAATCGCCATCTAGTTAATCTCATGCACGTGAACTTCCCAAAACAAATACATTTCAAACTCAAAACACCAAAAAAAGTAACCGTTTTGCTGATCTTAACCACCATCTCGTTTGTCTCATGCACGACCACTTAATTACAAACACAAAAGGCCACCAAAACACAACCTTTTAGCTATCCCTCTCAGTGAACTTCCCAAAACAAACACATTCCAAACTCAAAACACCAACAACAACAAAAAATGTTTTTGTTGATCTTAACCATCATCATCCTGTTCGTCTCATGCATATGAACTTCCCAAAACAAACACATTTCTGACTCAAAGCACCAAAAACACAACCTTTATGTTGATCTTAATCGTCATCTAGTTAATCTCATGCACATGAACACAAAACACCCAAAAAACAACCTTTTTGCTGATCTTAACCACCATCTTGTTCGTCTCGTGCACGACCTCGATCCTCAGCATGACCGCATACACATCCAACTCCCCTCGATCATGCCTACACCACAAAACCTCATCTCTCAAAACCCAACCAACAAAACCAAAGCGAAATTCCGTACCATCCCCGGGCGTGCTCCCACAGATCGTGCCGGACAAGCGCGTACGCCCTCCCGGAGAGCGCGCGGGGCTGATCCTGCCGGAGCAGCGAGAAGACGAGGTCGGAAGTGAAGAGATTGTTGATAAGCTTGATCGGGCCGGCGTACGACGCCGCCGGAGACGTCGCGAAGAACACCGCCCCGGCGGCGTCGGGGGAGGCTTCGGAGTCCTGCTGCGACTCCCGTAACCAACTGGAGAAAATCGACGGCTCAGATCGCGTGGGGATGGAGGGGGAGGGCGACCGGGCGTACCTGTAGGGGACGAGGTAGACTCTGTCGTCGTCGGAGGGGGGGACGCAAGGGTCGCTGGCGGCGGAGGCGACGGCGGGCGGCATTGGGATGGGGAGTGGGGGAGCGAGGAGAGGTCTGGATTTGGATGCGGAGGTTTGGGATAATAATTAGGGTTAATTACAGTTTGACCCCTGAACTATGCCTTAGTATCACTTTGCCCCCTGAACTTTCAAAGTTAACAGTTACCTCCTCTGAACTTTAATTTTGTAACACTTTGCCCCCCTGAACTTCAAAAACTCATTATTTAACACACATTCGACGTTTGTTTTCCTAATTTTTTTGTTGTATCTCTAATACACTCCTAAACCTATATTTACGTGAAAGTTTGGATCGAAACGGAGGTCGGATATGGTTGGAATTTGGGTCGAATTGAGTGTCAAACCGACCCAAATTCCAACCATATCCGACCTCCGTTTCGATCCAACCTTTCACGTAAATATAGGTTTAGGAGTGTATTAGGGATACAACAAAAAAAATTAGGAAAAAAACGTCGAATGTGTGTTAAATAATAAGTTTTTGAAGTTCAGGGGGCAAAGTGTTTCAAAATTAAAGTTCAGGTGAGGTAACTGTTAACTTTGAAAGTTCAAGGGGGCAAAGTGATACCAAGACATAGTTCAGGGGGTCAAACTGTAATTAACCCTAATAATTATTAACATTTTCAATGAATTCTTCTACTTATATGATATCTCTTCTGTGTGGTCATGGTTATGTTCTTAATTAATCTTTTGGTTAGTTGTGAATGAATGTGTCTTGCGAGGAATAAGTAAGTTTGATCATTAACTCTTTTTTTATGAATTCTTTTCACTGTTTTTTATTTACTAAATTTTGGATTAATATCCAACAAAATTTAGGTTTTGGGATTTTAGCAAAATTTGTATGTTATAATGTTGCGGATCACATTATATTATGTAATATATTATCATATATAATGTCAAAATATTATACCTCGTAATATATACATCTCATACGAATTTATTTGTTATTCTAACAATATCGTTATTACGACATATTGATTTTATTATTTTACCACATGTATATTATTTCATAACACGTGAAACTTAAAACATCATATAAAATATAAAATCACATCTCTTGTTTTCTAGCTTTGTGGTGTGACCTATATGAGGATCTAAGTTATGTTGTCAATGATATTAAACATTTACCATCCGTCGATGTAGTGAATCACCAACGGATAAGGCTCTGTCAATGTTACATACGTCGGTGTATGTTTACGCCGACGGATGTTCCAAAGGATAAAGCCTGTTAGTGTTACTTTTGGCGCGAAATTTTTTTCACATGTTTTCATCGTATCAGAGAACACTGATGTCGTAACACCCCGACGAAAGCTTCGTCGGTGCTAGACACTGACGGAACTATCTGTCGGTGTAGATTACACTGACAAATATGTTCCCTGGTTGTTGTAGAACCTACACTGACAGATATGTTCTGTCGGAGGTAAATATCGGTTACATACACTTACGGATATGTATTGTCTGCGTACGTCTACAAACGTCAGTACTTTCTCTAACACTTATAGTCTGTCGGTGAATGTCTTTTCCAGAACCCAAAAGAGTTTGTTTGCTCTTCCAGGTTTTCCCGTTCATTCATAAAACATTCATACACATCCAATTGAATCATCATTCAATAAGCACTCATGCACATCAAACTCATTCCACAATAATTCATAAGTATCTAAACACTGACGACCTACGCCATCCATCGGTTCATGTGCACACTGACAATCTATGCCATCCGTCGGTGTAGGTAACTATATGTTGGGTTTCTTCCCATACTTATGTGTATATTTTTTAAAAATCTATACATACAAGCAAGATTGTTTCCATATTTTTCTAACAATTTTATGTACTAAACTTCGTAATTGTATTTCACTATATGAAATATACTATTTAATATGGAAATACATATATTGGATCATACCTAGGGGATTACCAAATCCCTCTTACCAATCGGAAGTCAGGTTGTACGTCGGGTTGCCTTAGAATCACCTCCAAGTGTTCACCAAACTTTAAACAAGATTTGAGAGATAGAAGTTAGTCAATCAATCTCTAATACGAGGTTAGAATCTAGCTAATAACATCTTCTATGCTACAAAAAAATCTCTAACACACAATTAAAACTAAGAGAATTTCGGATGGAATGATGGAGAAAATATGAAGGAGAATTTTTTTACATACATGTAAACAATGAATGGAGGATAGACATATTTATAGGGTTTCCTCTAACCCACATCATATCCAAACCACTTACACATAATACTTTGTTAATCTCTTCACTAAACCACATCATGTGCAAACCACTTTGCACATGATCTCTTGTTTATTTCTCCTCTCATCATCCCATAACTAACTACCTTTGACTAAGTCGGAAAAATCAACCCAGAAAAATTCTCTTATTAATTTAGGCAAAATCGTGGGCAAACGATCAGACCATTTTCATTGTTTTTGATTTACCAAAATTTGGATTAATACCCAACAAATTTTGGGTTTTAGCAAATTTGTATGTTATAATGTTGCGAATCACATTATATTTTATGTAATATATTATCATATATAATGTCAAAATATTATACCTCATAATATATACATCTCATACGAATTTATTTGTTATTCTAACAATACCGTTATTACGACATATTGATTTTATTATTTTACCACATGTATATTATTTCATAACACGTGAAACTTAAAACATCATGTAAAATATAAAATCACATCTCTTGTTTTCTAGCTTTGTGGTGTGACCTATAAGAGGATCTAAGTTATGTTGCCAATGATATTAAACAATTAATATCATAAACTATGAGCGGTATCTAGCTACACATTATAGTTATCCACACATGAAAACCTAAGAGCTTGCAGTGGACGATACATTGTTTGCGATGAATCCACAAAAACAAATAAAGACATGCACAAGGGTGAAGACACTACGATCCCCGTCGATGATGACCATTGTTGCATCGGAGGATGAGGAGAGGAGGAGATGGTGGGGATGTAATCCGAACAATCGATACAAAATGAAAGAGAAGAGGAAAGTGTTGGAAAGGAGGGAAGGGAAAGTGGACGATTTTTATGGGTATGGGTTGAAGGTAGGCAATGATTGTAATTACGTTTTGAAATGACATATTTTGTTTTTGAAAAAACACAACATCCGGAAAACTATTACAACTAAATTCAGGTTACAAAAACAAGTTTATGGAGAAACATGTTTTTCCATATTTTAGAGAAAACAAAAGTGACAATTCATACCCCCAAACACACCCCACCTAATTTTTCGTTGGATTAGCGAAACGTAAAAAATAGAAACAACCAGCTTCTTTCACAACGCAAGTTTTAGTATATTCTGAACATGTTGTAACTCAAAAAATCATAGTCACATTTTGTTGTTTAGGTGCACATCTTGCGTTGGGGATGTGTTTGCAAACACGCATAACACTTTTGACGCCTAACGCCATGAGAACTCAAACATACACATATGCACGTCATCTTTGAATTATGAGTTTTTACGTGCATGTCATTTTAAAACATTATATTTTATATCTGTCACCGTTCTACAACTACTTATAACCATGCCACTCTAAAAACATTGTGTGTTCATAGATATCATTACTTTTTCAGTTTTGTCATTCTATCAACCTTTTCCCATCAGCAACGTTATTTTTCAGTTGACGATGTTAAGAAAAATATATTTAATTGTAAGATTTACAAAATCTTTCATAAATAATCTAATAAATGACATTCAATTCTACGTACATTGTAATTTTTATGAAATCTACCCAAAAGAGTGACAAGAAAGTAACAAAAGAGAGAGTAGAACAGAGAAATTTTAAAATTATTTTGGGTAGAAAGGAAAATATAATGTTTTAAACTAATATACAATAAAAAAAATCCCTTCTATTATAACTCATTATCAACACAAATTTCAAAACCCTTTTTCCCGCAAACTGATCACACCCTAAACCGCTTCACCGCCGCTACTCCTCCGGCGCCGGAATGTGGAACCAAACCCTCCCGTCCCTCCTCCGGAGAACTCTAACCACCACTTCCATCTCTGCCGCCGTCAACTCCGTCCTCCTCCGCTCCCTCAAGCAGCACTACCTCGACGCGTCCTCCCTCACCCCACCTCCGGTAACCCCCAAACCCTAACCCTTCTCCACCCCCAAACCCTAACCCTAACTCTTTTTACAGAAAGTCAACCCGCCGTCCCCCTTCTACATCGTCAAGGGCGCTCTCGACCGCGCCGGCCTCGCCCCCGTCCTCCGGCGAACCTACGGCTCCGACGAGACCGTCGAGGTTTCCGTTGCTAGACTCTCTAACTTCGTTTCCGACGAGGAGGAGGGGGCAGCGGAGGAGGCGATCAACCAGGTTTTCCTGCACGTTGGGGTTGCGAAGAGGGGGGCGGAGGAGGAGTTGCAGTTCCTTTGCGCGCTTTACCCCGATGCGGTCGGGATCCACGCGGTTAGGCTCGGGAAGAGGAGGGATGGAGTTGGGAGAGGAGACGCGCAAGGCAATCGGAGCTTCGGGTGAGTTGATGGATGGGATTTTTACTTGCCTTAGTGCTTTCATTTTTCAGGTTTTCAAAAACTATCATGTTTTCGCAAAAGAATCTTTTTATGGGTTTTGTATGCGTGTTTAGCATGTGTAACACTGATAGGTACTTGAATTCTAATGTTTTTACTGCCAGTGCACAACCACGTTGAAGCGACCATGTGACTTGTTTGGATCGAACAACAAGGATTTCAGGGTCCGTCAGAAATACTTCGCACACAAAACCCTAAATCTTAACAAGGAGAACTAAGATAAACACACTAGTCTCAATGTACATCTACAAACATAATCAAACAACCAACTCACAACAAGCTAATCCCTAAACCTTAAATCCCAAGGGTTTAAGGATGGAAATCACCAATCAAAGCTTCGGGTGAGTTGAAGGATGGGAAATTTAGTTTGTTATTTTGTAGCTTCTTGTGGGTTGGTTGGTTGCTCGATTATACTTGTAGATGTACTTGGGACCAGTGCGTTTATTGTAATTCTCTTTATCACAGTGTGGTTGGTACCTTGAAAAAAAATCAAGGAAGTGGGGTGATTGGTAGTCTGAAAAACTTTGAAGATTCTGAAATGTAAGTCAAGAAGAACTTCCGAGACTTAAAAAAGATGTACATAGAGTGACGACCCTAACTTCCACTAAAAAATGAAGGGAACTGAAGCTTCGAAGGAGTGGAAGGATGAAATTTTTAGTTGTTAGAACCAATTACCAGCATGTAAACCCATTTTTTAACTATAACTCCTTGAATTAGGATTAGCTAGGTAGTAGAATACCACAATTTCTACCTTGTTCTTGCCTTTTAGCTTTGTTATTTCTTCGGCAGTCAAGAAAACTCTTTCAATGATATCGTTTTACTAATGTGGCTGGTGTGATGGAAATCCGCGAGTTCTAGGAAGAAAGTCTAGTTCAAAGATGTGGATTGGTGTATTGTGATTGGTCTCGAAGTTGGCCATAAGTTAGAATTTGAAAAACACCTCTACCCCTATACTTGTTTGGAGTTTTCCATGACTTCTAGTGGTTTTAGTTGGAAGTGCGAGGAAATCGTTGGATGACTAAATTTTAATTTATGAACCTTCCAGCAATTTCAACAAGCCAATCATATAAAAGTTCGTATTGGAAGTCTAATTCAAGTTTTAGTAAAGCTTTTCATTTGCTCCGAAACTTAACTCTATATGCATAAACTGAAAGTTGTGTCCATGGAACATGAATCCAAAATAAATCATGTTCTTAGTAAACAATAAATTAGTAGTGAGTCGTGTGCTAACTTTGTAAGCAGAAAGAGCCTCAATTTGAGTTTGAGGCTCTGCTAGTTTGCTTTCAAACTGAATTTTAACCCAACTTTTATAGGTGTGAGGTCAAATCAAACTTTTGTTGAGTTAAATTGATCAATATCTTTTACTGACAAAAAAGGACTGACCCTGTACAGTAATTGATTCCTTTGGCCATGTTCGTTTCGTATTGTTAAAACTTATTTACGTAGCTAGACATTGTGCATTAAAGCTTATCGTTCTGTGATTAGTAGTTGTAAGATGGTAACATGTACGCCTTTTGGTTTTCCTTCTTTGGGAACTGAAATTGGAAGGTCCCTTATTTTTTTTTTGGATTTTGAAGCAGGATAGGTTTTTGTGTTTGTTTGCTTTAGAATAGAAATAGCAGAACCTATCTTCTTAGCTTGTTTCATTATCAACCTGTACCCAAGTTTTTTTTAAAGATTATCATTATCTGGCCACTGAAGGATGTACTTGTCTCAGTTGTTATCTCTACCTCATATAGTTCCCACATGCTGGAGCAAGTGTCATTTTGTAAATGCATACTAATAATTATTCATTCTATAATATATGTATATGTATAATCGATCAACAAGGAATGAAGGATCATGGCTAAAGTTTGTAAGCAATTTGATGCCTATCTCGAGCAGTCAGTCTATAGAATTAACTGCTTGAAACCCCCTCATTTTCCCCTTTGCCGTGTGTACACATACAGTACACACACAACACTTGATTTATGTAGTCTTGTTGCACTATTTGTTGATTCTAAGATCTATTTGTGTTTTCTGTCACTAAAATCAGAGAGCTTGACCAAAGGTTGAGGGATGCGTTTCATATGTACATAGAGGAGCGTGGAATAAATGAGAGTCTTTTCCCCTTCCTCCAAGCTTGGCTCTATGTGAAAGACCACCGAGATCAAATGCATTGGTTCAAGAGTGTGGGATCCTTTGTCGGCCAGAGCAAGCAATCTTAAATTATAAGTGGGTTATCTTCTTTCATCTTTTACAGGAGGACCTGTCATGGTCTTGTTCAGTTCGAGAGAAAAGTTTGAATTTACTTTTCCGTTTGTAACTCTCACTTCAGAGATTTCGGTAGGATGTGAACTGATTTGTGTTGTAATATCATGTCCTTTTTAACCCATTCTCGTCAACATCCTGATGGCAAACATTTGCTTTTAGTATATTTTTAAAGGAAAAATCTAACATAATTAAAGTCCTTTTAACGTTGATGGTGGATTTTTTGTCATTATTTCGATGGGTACTCCGCATATGATTAACCATGTTTTCTAAAATGAATTTTTGTCCAATAAATTTGAAATCTTCATTGTGTTTTTTATGGTTGATGCTACTCTGTTGATTATCTTTTCCCACTTCCCATGCATTGTTGTTGAAATCTGTCAAATCTGGTTAAGTTTTTTCCTGAAACTATGGTATCAGTTCAACTGTTCAAATACAACCAAACTACTGTAGTTTGGTTGCTCATCAATCATCGTTTTCTTCATCAGAACACAGTTAGGTTTTGGAGCTTATGAAATCTGATTTTGGTTTAGTTACGCCTCTGTGTTGCTGTGATAGAAGGTATCATTAGGTTTTTGAATTCTTTTTTCATGCTAACTACCAACTGTAAATATGTTAAAATATAAACATCCCCAGAAATCCTGCTTTGTCCCGAGAAAATACCTTTACATGGCGTGCATGCACTTGATAATTTACCCTCCATTTGACTCGTTTTATTTTTCACTAATCTTTCTTACTGCAGCGTTTCTGATATACCCTGACTTGATGGGGGGCAACATCTTATTTTAGTGAATCAATTGATCTGTTGGTGTACTTTTACAAATTTGCCAGGTGTGCTAGCATTTTACATATTTCAATAATGAAATCGGACTGCATATTTACGGAATTATTTCAAGTAAAGAGCTTTATAATTCTTTTGAGTTTTTTAAATCAAGTGGCCAATTATAAACGTATAGGTTATGTCAGGTCCCCTTTTGATTTAATTTTTTATTAATTTTTAAGAATCTTGATTAAAGTATGAGATTCCTTTCTATGAGGCAGACAAGTGTGGTTTTATAAATAAAAAGCTCCAGGTCGTGTCCAACAGGAAGCCTACATATTATAACTGTTTTGAGCCTTTTCATATAAATAAGAATTGAATATGAAAGTGAAATATGAAAACCAGTTGAGAATGTTAACCATGTTTGTTATATGAATTATTTCTCTTTATTATTTGTTGTTAATTTGTCTTGTCAAATAGACAAATACCTTTGCTTACTTTTGCTTGAACATGGGATGATGAGATGATTGAGTTCTTAAATTTCAAGAGAAGGTGCATCATATGAAACTACTATTTGTTGGGGGAACAAAAAGGTACAAAACCACATCTCTACATATATTGTTGAAATGTGAACTTGTAGATGTTGCTGGTGGTGATTGCCAATAGATGTGAGATGTAAGATTTTGAAAGAAGAAATCAATGGTTTGTGTAAGTTGGATGCCTGTCTCTCTCACTTTCCCTCATTCATGTTATGTAGTTACTGGTGCCCTTAAATTTTGTGGTGGCTGGTAATAATCTGTAACGGCTAATGGCTTTAGTGTCCTTTTAGTTTATTCCAGCTGAAGTCCTGTGTGCTGAACTTGCTGTGCCATGATAGGTGCCTGCTTCTCTTTTTGTACGTGTAAACCAATTTGTCGTTCCACCTGCTTGCAATAACCTTTAATGTTTCTGTTTGTCTAAGTCCAGAGTTTGTATGAAGTGAAGTGAGAAAAGAGTTATCAAACAAGAAATATTGTAGAGAGCTCAAGGAAAGGCAAGAAAGATTTGCTGTTTTTTGGACTTTCCGACTATGATCAGTTATCGCATCCTTCCTTGATGTCTGCCTACTATCTTTGGTATTTTGTATTCAGTTTTTCGGAAGTTGTGGGTTAGTGCATCATACATATATTTTGTATTTTTAAAATTTTGGACATCATTCTTCAGGTAATATTTGCTTTTGTGTACTTCAGGTAGCAATAGTTTTTTACGATAAAAAATTATTAGTGAACTAGAGATCTCATTTCACTATCTATCTTATTTACTGATGTCCAGGTTGTCAGAAAATGATGTTGAAGAAATTCAGCATATTTTACACCCTAAACGCAGCGTATCATGTTACTGCTATGGAGGTAGTGATAAGAGGGTTGCATATCCTAAATGGAGGCAATGATGTTCACACCTATCGACCTTTGTCGACACCTATTGTTTGTGGATTATTTGCAATTTTGTTTTGTTACATGTGTAGCGGTTTGTGTGGTTGGTTTAACTCTGGCAACATAGAACCGACGCAAGCTTTGAGAAGTATCTTTGCACCATGTGATTGTGTTTTTACTTAAGATCGAGAGACATTCTTAGTCCATCATGGAATCATTTGTAATGCATTTCTGAAAGAAAATGTACCAATTTATTGTCATTTTAAGTGTTTTGCCATCAATTTGGGTTTTTTAGTAACAAATTCTAAGTACTTTAACGGAAAAGTTTTTTTCTTACAAGTAACCATTTATTCAATTGAACAAATTATAACAATATTTTCCTAACCTCAAGTTGAATTATTTGAGTGATTTCTAATCTTCTAACTGGTTGGTCTAGGTAAAACCAAACTATCCCTAGGGATTGTATTTAGTTATCCGTAAGTGCAATCATTAATGTAAAGGGTTAATTGTAGTTTCCAACTTTGCTCTCACTCGTTGAATTCTTCACTCTTAACCATTAATATGTAGTAATTACCTCATTCATTATTCACTCATTGGCATTATTCCCTCTTAACCATTTCAGGTCTCGTCCATTTTCTATTGTTAAGCTCAAATTCCATATATTGAGGGATCCTAACCTTTTGTATGAGTGACTATAATACGTATTGGAATTCTATCCGTTGGTTCAAAAGACGCGAGTTGAAATTAGACAATGCTTTCCAGCCAAGTCGGGTAGTAAAAAATTTAGGGTGTGAAGTGGGTCATCGAATTCCTCAAACGAGATACTTATCCTTCACTGCCAATTGAGAACGCCCTCAGACGTTTCTCCAACGTTAGATGGTGAAATAAATCGCAAAGTTAAGTATCTTCTTGCTAACAGAGAAGTCTCTTTTTAGTGACAAATAGCAGATGCAAGATGGTTAAGGATGGGTGTTCGTAAATTTCGTTTTTCCACATTGTCGTGCTTAAACTTTTACCCAGACTTAAGAGATCAAGACTTAGCGGTGGTAATGCAAGACGAAAGTCAAAATCTTATAAAGAGAATTAAGTACCCATAAGTTGTGTAATATCCTGAATTTTTAGTTGAGGTAATAATCAAATATCTTAATGGACTAATTAAGATTATTGAATGATTGTGTGGTTTTAGGAGAAGATGGAATTTTGAGAAGAATATAGAGAAGAAAAAGATGGAGATTTCGAGGCAAGTACTGATTCGTTATTCTTCAGTTTCATATCATGTCTGTCTCTCTTGATATTCGTAGTTGCATGCATGCTGAGTATTGATATTGATTTTATGGATATGCATATGATTGCATGGTGATGTTTCAGTTGACATGTCTTGTTGCTGCATGTATGTTTCTGGTTGAGCCACTTAGGAAAGAGCTGCCTAGCGGACAACGTGGAGCCACCCAAGAGAGGAAAGGGCTGCTTGTCGTTAGTGTGGAGCTACCAGATGTGCGTCTGACTGATTGATAGATTTCAGAAGCACAGGATGTGGTCGAATCCGAATGGGGGTTCCAGATTGTTATGCATGCATTTTATTTGTGATGCATGTCTCTTGATCGTGCTTATTGACTGAATGTCATATTCCGTATTATTTTCCACATGATTATGATTATGATTGATTGACAGTTGGAACTTGCGGGTTGTCGAGCTCACAAAATGTTGATTATATTTTTCAGATTGTTATGAGCCCATCAGATGGATTTAAATATCAGAGTGCGCAGCGGTCAGGATCGTGAATCATATCTTAACGCACCGGGTTCGGGCGGGTGAGCAGTTGTCCAGGCTCGGGGCGTTATAAGTTGAGTACGTCAGAGAACGCTCGAAGGCGTTGTTTGCCTAAGAAGATATTGATCTTCCTAACCATAGCTTATATATATATATATATGGAAGGCATCCCCGCCTAACACTCTTAAAATCAAATTTGGTATGGTAGAGCTCCAAGACACCCACCAACAATGGAATTGTCAAAGTTAAGGCGATTTAGAGAAGTAATCAAGATGAGTTTATAAAAGAATTGGAACTTCATTGTTGAATTCGACTCAACAATAGTAGTAGTCTTGGATCGAGGTGAAGCCCAACCTGGGTAGTGGATGAGATTAGAGTTATAAGCCTATTACGTGATGCAACATGTGTCACTTGGTACATAGATTTAGAGCCACAGACAAGTTGAATGATTATCTATCCAAATAAGCTTCCTGAACCTATATCTACACCTCTAACTCAACTATTATGTTGTATGATTTGGATCCACTAGTAAATGGGTTTGACACACTTAGACATTATGTAACGTACCCGAAAACAGCGGAAAATTTAAACAATAATAAAGACCGTCAACGGTCAACACAGGGCACGTCACGGGAAAACAAACCAACATATATATAAAATATATAAGATACAGACCCACGTGGAAGTCAAACTATATAAATGAGTCAACTGTGATTACAACAAAAGTGAATATACATGTAATCACTACCTCAAACAAAAGATGATATAAAAGAGAACATGATCTGATCCCGGGGGCACTCTCCTCGGTCACCACCTGACTCTAATGCTACTCGCTACCTGAAATGAAAACAAACAAACATGCCTGAGTTCCCTGAAGGAACCACGTATACCAAACCTCCTAAAATATAAAAAGGAATTAAAGACAATGCAATGCTATGCACATGATCATCCACATCGGGCCCACAATAATGCCCTCACCGCCTCCGCGGCACTGAACCACTCCTGCCACTAGGGTCAAGTCAGTCCACCGCTGCCTCACAAGGGTCAGTCGACACCACTGCTCCCCAAAAGTGCAGGAAGGAACCCCCGGTACACGCCGCCACCCCAGGAGCGAGTCAGCCCGCCGAATACACAACTCGGGTCAGATGACAGCCGCTGCTCCCCCAAGAGCCGCCAGACGCGCACCCTGCCGGAACATCCTCGGCCTACCGCTAAACCCTCGCAAACAGCCCAAGGTTTACGGCACACATCCCTCACACCCCGCTCGGTAAGAGAGGCAACAGTAGTACAATAATACGCCTTCGTCGAAGGTGAAATCCGTCGCTCTCAAAGTCGGTAATCAACCGTCGCCTCGGAGCCGGTAGTCGACCTATACTCAACGGATCGCGTGTGGATAAATCCACCAACCTGCGGCAGATCGGTCGACCGCTAAAAGCACACCAGTCGACCGGTCCCCCACACAGTACACAATACTGTACAAACAAGTCTACCGGTCGAACCACGCCAACCGAATTACCGACCAATCGGTCGAACAAAAGTCATCTAGCGGTCGACCGTTTGGATGGTCTACGCTATACAATTTTATATAATATATATATCCGATCAGTCGAACCAAGGGGTCGTTCAACCGATAACAGGAAAACTCAGTATCTTGCCCAAGTGACATTCGGTCGACCGGAACTGCTATACAGTTCGACCGAAACATCACAGACACTCTACTGCTTAATTAAAATGCTCAGTCGGTCGACCGAAAGTTAAAGAGCGGTCGACCGTTTTGATGGTCAAAGCTCCCAACCGACTTAGCATCGAATAGATCGGTCGAACAAGGTTAAGGGTGTTCGGCCGTTTAATAAGTCAAAACCCCCAACCGACCCATTCTCATTGTTATTCGGTCGACCGGCTAAGTGGTCCCGTTCGACCGATAACAGCATCACCCCTTTTCCCGCACAAATCTGGCATAACGGTCGACCGTCCTAAGACATCGTTCGACCGTTCGCGGGTAAACATCAATATAATAATAGGATCGGTCGACTGCCCACAGGCACCGGTCGACCGATCGTCGTCTTCAACCTCTGAATTGGTTGAAATCCGACGGGGAATTCGACACCAACGTCGATCCTTAACACTCACAAGGCTTATGTGAGTTATAATGAAGATTTGGCATACCTTTTGGTCGAGTGAAGAAGCCTCCCGAACTTGAGCCACTTCACTCCTCTTCTTCTTCTCTTTCTTCACTTCTTCTCTCCTTCTTCTTCTTCTTCACAATCATCTCTCTCACTCTCAGTTCACTCTATTCACGTATCCTTCACACTCCAGCAAAACATTTCTCAGCTTAACCTTATCTTTACTATATATATCTCTTTTAATTAACCACCTCCAACTCTTCCAACCATAACAAGCCACCTCATCTCCCCCATGTCTATCACCTCCATATCATCCAATCATACACATTTGGCTTAAGTCTTATCTCTTCATAGATCAAACCAAACCAAAGCATAATTAATTCTTAAGTAGGTTTATTTAGGTTTAGTTTAATTAGGGTGTTTAGATTAGGTTATTACAATCTACCTTCCTTAAAGGAATTTCGTCCGCGAAATTCGAAACAACTGACTTACCGAAACAACTCTGGATACTGCTTCCTGACATCCTCCTCGATCTCCCAGGTAGCCTCTCTGACTGTGTGATGCTGCCACCTGACCTTCACCATCGGAATCGCTCTCCTCCTGAGCTGATGTACCATCTGATCCACAATCTCAATTGGTCTCTCATCTAATGACAAATCCTGCCGGATCTCTGGTACTGCTATCTCTATCACATGAGCTGGATCGGCCACGTACTTCCTCAGCATAGAAACATGGAAGACATTGTGAAGTCCTGCGAACTGTGGTGGTAGTGCAATCCTATATGCCACCTCACCGACCCGATCCAATATCTCAAAAGGTCCGACATACCTCGGACTCAGCTTCCCCTTCTTCCCGAATCTCATCACCCCTCTGGAAGGCGAGATCTTCAGGAAGACATGATCTCCTACCTCAAAAGTCAGCTCTCGTCTCCGCGTACCAGCATAACTCTTCTGCCTGCTCTGTGCTGTAGCTAGTCGTCTCCGAATCACGTCGACCTTCTCTGAATATAGCTGTATAATGTCAGGTCCAACTAGCTGTCTCTCGCCCACATCACTCCAGCATACCGGCGATCTACACGGTCTCCCGTATAATGCCTCATATGGTGCCATCCCAATACTCGAGTGGTAGCTGTTGTTGTAGGCGAACTCTATCAGCGGCAAATGCTCATCCCAATGCCCGGCCCAGTCAAGTGTGCACGCTCTCAGCATGTCCTCCAATGTCTGTATCGTCCGCTCTGACTGGCCATCTGTCTGTGGGTGGAAAGCTGTGCTAAACTTCAGACGTGTCCCCAGTGCTCTGTGTAGACTCTCCCAAAATCTCGAAGTGAATCTGGGATCTCTGTCTGAAATGATACTGACTGGTACGCCATGAAGTCTGACAATCTCATCAATATATAACTTAGCTAGACCCTCCAGAGCAAGAGTGGTCTTAATAGCTAAGAAATGCGCCGACTTGGTCAGTCGATCGACTATAACCCAAATCGCATCGTGGAATCTCCGTGTCTTCGGTAGCCCCGTAACAAAATCCATCGTCACGTGCTCCCACTTCCACTCGGGTAACTCAATCCTCTGCATCTGCCCTGCTGGTCTCTGGTGCTCGATCTTCACCTGCTGACAGACCAAACACCTCGATACGAAGTCTGCAACGTCCTTCTTCATACCTCGCCACCAGAAGTTCCGCTGCAGATCTTTGTACATCTTGGTGCTCCCTGGATGAATGGAATATCTCGATCTGTGTGCCTCCTCCATGATGTCATGTCTCAGGTCCTCTGCCCTCGGCACCCATATACGGTCTCTGAATCTCAGACCTCCGTCAACTCCAACTCTGAAGTCTGACCCATCTCTAGCTGCTAACTGTAGCAAACTGCTCAACTCCTCATCTGTAGTCTGAGCATGAATCACTGCTGATACTGTCTGAGGCTCTACTCTCAATCCGGCAATCACTGCGCCCTCAGAGCTATCAGCAAATGGCCTCCACTCTGCCAAAGACTCTAGCAGTCGCCACTCCTGAATGCATAGGCCTACTACTGATACCTCCACCTTCCGGCTCAAAGCGTCTGCAACTGTGTTCGCCTTCCCCGGATGGTAAGAGATAGTGAAGTCATAGTCCTTAATGAACTCAAGCCATCTGCGCTGCCTCATGTTCAGCTCCTTCTGCGAGAACAGGTATTTCAGACTCTGATGATCTGTAAACACCTCGAACTGCTCGCCATAAAGGTAGTGTCTCCAGGTCTTCAGTGCGTGAACCACTGCTGCTAACTCCAAATCATGTGTCGGGTAATTCCTCTCATGGACCTTCAGCTGTCTGGATGCGTATGCGATCACCCTCCCGTGCTGCATAAGTACACATCCTAAGCCAACACCTGAAGCATCGCTATAAATCACGAATCCACCCGTGCCACTCGGCAATGACAAAACTGGTGTTGTGGTCAACAATCTCTTCAGCTCCTGAAAGCTGTCCTCGCACTTCTGTGACCATACAAAGGTGACTCCCTTCTGCGTCAGAGTCGTCAGTGGTGCTGCCAATCTCGAGAAGTCTTTGATGAAGCGACGGTAATAACCCGCCAGTCCAACAAAGCTCCTAATCTCCGTCACGCTCGTAGGGGTCCTCCACTGTGTCACTGCCTCTACCTTCGCCGGATCCACCGATATCCCCTCTGCCGATACAATGTGTCCGAGGAATGCCACTCTGTCCAACCAAAACTCGCACTTTGAGAACTTAGCATATAACTGCTGAGCCCTCAATATGCTGAGTACAATCCTCAGATGCTCTCTGTGCTGCTCCACATCTGGCGAATAGATCAAAATGTCATCCACGAAGACAATCACAAACATATCAATATACTGCTTGAATGTCTGGTGCATCAGATCCATGAACGCTGCCGGAGCATTCGTCAATCCAAATGGCATCACCAAGAACTCATAGTGTCCATATCTCGTCCTGAAAGCTGTCTTCTGGATGTCCTCATCTCAAATCCTCAACTGGTGATATCCTGAACGCAGGTCAATCTTCGAGAAAACCTTCGCTGACTGCAGCTGGTCAAAGAGGTCCTCGATCCTAGGTAAGGGATACCTATTCTTCACCGTCACCTGGTTCAGCATCCTGTAGTCTATGCACATCCTCAAGGATCCGTCCTTCTTCTTCACAAACAAAACTGGCGCACCCCAAGGCGAGACACTCGGCCTGATAAATCCAGAGTCCATCAATTCCTGCAACTGCTTCTTCAACTCTGTCAACTCAGCAGGTGCCATCCGGTATGGAGCTTTCGACTGTGGTGTAGTGCCAGCTACCAATTCTATGTCGAACTCCAACTCCCGGTGTGGTGGTAAACCTGGAATATCCGCTGGAAAAACATCCGCGAACTCCTGCACCACCTCTATGTCCTCTAGCCTCTGAGACTCTGCCTCCGGAACCACAAGTGTCGCCAGAAATGCTGCACAACCCTGCTGTAACAGTCTTTGTGCTCTCACAACAGATACAATAATGCGACCCCCTCTGCTTCTGATCCCTCTAATCAGAATATCAGGCAAACCCTTCCTCGGGATCAAAATCTTCTTCTCACGGCACAAGACTCGAACATCATATTGGGACAGCCAATCCATTCCAAGTATGACATCAAAGTCCTCCATCGGTAGCAAGACCAGGTCTGCCGGAAACTCCTGATCTCCCGAAACAACCGTGGCGCCGGGGACAAATCTCCCCACAGTGCCCACCAGACCCAGGGGTGTGCTGACCTCCAAAGTGGCAGTCAACATCGCAAGGGTACAACCCAACACTCCCGCAAATCGCTCTGAGATGAACGAGTGTGTCGCGCCACAATCAAAGAGCACCCTAGCTACTGAACCAGCGACAAGAAGTGTACCTTCCACAACAGCGCCTCCATCACGAGCCTCCTCTGCCTGGATGGTGTAAACTCTGCCGGTGCGCTGTCCCTGCTGTGGTCTGAAAGGTGGTCTACCTCCGCCTCCACCTCTGCCGGGTGCTGGTAACCCCGGTGGTCTGCTCGGTCCAGCTCCTCGGCTCGGACAGCTCCTAATAAAGTGGCCCAGCTGACCACAACCATGACATGCTCCGGGGGTGAAGCACGGCCCGGAGTGAAACCTCCCACAAGTACCACAAGGCTCAGGTCGTGGTACTGCAGCTCCTGCTCCCTCGAATCGGGGCCTCTTGCCCGGATTCCTTCCAGTCTGACCTCCCGGCCGCCCAGAGAACCTACCCGATGGCCTCCTCTCATCCTGGTAGTTCTCTCTGTAGTCACGATCGAGAACAGTAGCACTCTTCACTGCATCGGCTAATGTGCGTGGCATATGTGTCAGCACCTTCGTCCTCAACTGCTTCCGGAGCCCTCGGACGAACTTCCCCGCTCTCTGCTCCTGTGTGATGTACATCTCGGGACAGTAACGCTCAAGGGCGTTGAACTTCCCGATGTAGCTTGCCAAAGTCATGTCTCCCTGCTGAAGACTCAGAAACTCCTCCCTCTTCGCGTCCTGAACATGCTGCGGAAAGTACTGCTCGTTGAACTCGCCAACGAACTCCTCCCAGGCTATATCATCTCGATCCGCAAACACCACTGCAGATGTGGACCTCCACCAGTTGGACGCAGCACCGCCCAAAACATATGTAGCCAGGCCCACTCTCGCCTCTGGAGGACAACCAATAGCACTGAAGATCTTCTGCATCGTGAAGATCCACTCCTCCGCAGCCTCTGCGTCATACTGCCCCAGAAAGGTAGGCGGATGCTGGCGCATAAACCGGTCATGCATAGCGCCAGTCCCCGTCTGCCCAGTCTGTGCTGTCTGCTGCTGTAGCATCTCAGTCAGACGTCCGACCGTATCGAACAATGTCCGACGCTCATCCTCCCACGCCTCATCCCTCGCAGTCTCACTCTCGCCGCGAGTATGGGCAACAACCTTCCCCCGTCTAGGAGGCATCTGCCAAAGGAAACAAGACAATATCAATATAATTTGTGCATGCATGATCCTCTAGCCCTGACTCCTAACTCAAAGGTGGTTTCTTTGGACAAGTACGCCGAGATCAACGCTCTGATACCAAATTGTAACGTACCCGAAAACAGTGGAAAATTTAAACAATAATAAAGACCGTCAACGGTCAACACAGGGCACGTCACGGGAAAACAAACCAACATATATATAAAATATATAAGATACAGACCCACGTGGAAGTCAAACTATATAAATGAGTCAACTGTGATTACAACAAAAGTGAATATACATGTAATCACTACCTCAAACAAAAGATGATATAAAAGAGAACATGATCTGATCCCGGGGGCACTCTCCTCGGTCACCACCTGACTCTAATGCTACTCGCTACCTGAAATGAAAACAAACAAACATGCCTGAGTTCCCTGAAGGAACCACGTATACCAAACCTCTTAAAATATAAAAAGGAATTAAAGACAATGCAATGCTATGCACATGATCATCCACCTCGGGCCCACAATAATGCCCTCACCGCCTCCGCGGCACTGAACCACTCCTGCCACTAGGGTCAAGTCAGTCCACCGCTGCCTCACAAGGGTCAGTCGACACCACTGCTCCCCAAAAGTGCAGGAAGGAACCCCCGGTACACGCCGCCACCCCAGGAGCGAGTCAGCCCGCCGAATACACAACTCGGGTCAGATGACAGCCGCTGCTCCCCCAAGAGCCGCCAGACGCGCACCCTGCCGGAACATCCTCGGCCTACCGCTAAACCCTCGCAAACAGCCCAAGGTCTACGGCACACATCCCTCACACCCCGCTCGGTAAGAGAGGCAACAGTAGTACAATAATACGCCTTCGTCGAAGGTGAAATCCGTCGCTCTCAAAGTCGGTAATCAACCGTCGCCTCGGAGCCGGTAGTCGACCTATACTCAACGGATCGCGTGTGGATAAATCCACCAACCTGCGGCAGATCGGTCGACCGCTAAAAGCACACCAGTCGATACTCATTCATTTTTCACTCATTGGCATTATTCCCTCTTAACCATTTCAGGTCTCGTCCATTTTCTATTGTTAAGCTCAAATTCCATATATTGAGGGATCCTAACCTTTTGTATGAGTGACTATAATACGTATTGGAATTCTATCCGTTGGTTCAAAAGACGCGAGTTGAAATTAGACAATGCTTTCCAGCCAAGTCGGGTAGTAAAAAATTTAGGGTGTGAAGTGGGTCATCGAATTCCTCAAACGAGATACTTATCCTTCACTGCCAATTGAGAACGCCCTCAGACGTTTCTCCAACGTTAGATGGTGAAATAAATCGCAAAGTTAAGTATCTTCTTGCTAACAGAGAAGTCTCTTTTTAGTGACAAATAGCAGATGCAAGATGGTTAAGGATGGGTGTTCGTAAATTTCGTTTTTCCACATTGTCGTGCTTAAACTTTTACCCAGACTTAAGAGATCAAGACTTAGCGGTGGTAATGCAAGACGAAAGTCAAAATCTTATAAAGAGAATTAAGTACCCATAAGTTGTGTAATATCCTGAATTTTTAGTTGAGGTAATAATCAAATATCTTAATGGACTAATTAAGATTATTGAATGATTGTGTGGTTTTAGGAGAAGATGGAATTTTGAGAAGAATATAGAGAAGAAAAAGATGGAGATTTCGAGGCAAGTACTGATTCGTTATTCTTCAGTTTCATATCATGTCTGTCTCTCTTGATATTCGTAGTTGCATGCATGCTGAGTATTGATATTGATTTTATGGATATGCATATGATTGCATGGTGATGTTTCAGTTGACATGTCTTGTTGCTGCATGTATGTTTCTGGTTGAGCCACTTAGGAAAGAGCTGCCTAGCGGACAACGTGGAGCCACCCAAGAGAGGAAAGGGCTGCTTGTCGTTAGTGTGGAGCTACCAGATGTGCGTCTGACTGATTGATAGATTTCAGAAGCACAGGATGTGGTCGAATCCGAATGGGGGTTCCAGATTGTTATGCATGCATTTTATTTGTGATGCATGTCTCTTGATCGTGCTTATTGACTGAATGTCATATTCCGTATTATTTTCCACATGATTATGATTGATTGACAGTTGGAACTTGCGGGTTGTCGAGCTCACAAAATGTTGATTATATTTTTCAGATTGTTATGAGCCCATCAGATGGATTTAAATATCAGAGTGCGCAGCGGTCAGGATCGTGAATCATATCTTAACGCACCGGGTTCGGGCGGGTGAGCAGTTGTCCAGGCTCGGGGCGTTATAAGTTGAGTACGTCAGAGAACGCTCGAAGGCGTTGTTTGCCTAAGAAGATATTGATCTTCCTAACCATAGCTTATATATATATATATGGAAGGCATCCCCGCCTAACACTCTTAAAATCAAATTTGGTATGGTAGAGCTCCAAGACACCCACCAACAATGGAATTGTCAAAGTTAAGGCGATTTAGAGAAGTAATCAAGATGAGTTTATAAAAGAATTGGAACTTCATTGTTGAATTCGACTCAACAATAGTAGTAGTCTTGGATCGAGGTGAAGCCCAACCTGGGTAGTGGATGAGATTAGAGTTATAAGCCTATTACGTGATGCAACATGTGTCACTTGGTACATAGATTTAGAGCCACAGACAAGTTGAATGATTATCTATCCAAATAAGTTTCCTGAACCTATATCTACACCTCTAACTCAACTATTATGTTGTATGATTTGGATCCACTAGTAAATGGGTTTGACACACTTAGACATTATGTAACGTACCCGAAAACAGCGGAAAATTTAAACAATAATAAAGACCGTCAACGGTCAACACAGGGCACGTCACGGGAAAACAAACCAACATATATATAAAATATATAAGATACAGACCCACGTGGAAGTCAAACTATATAAATGAGTCAACTATGATTACAACAAAAGTGAATATACATGTAATCACTACCTCAAACAAAAGATGATATAAAAGAGAACATGATCTGATCCCGGGGGCACTCTCCTCGGTCACCACCTGACTCTAATGCTACTCGCTACCTGAAATGAAAACAAACAAACATGCCTGAGTTCCCTGAAAGAACCACGTATACCAAACCTCCTAAAATATAAAAAGGAATTAAAGACAATGCAATGCTATGCACATGATCATCCACATCGGGCCCACAATAATGCCCTCACCGCCTCCGCGGCACTGAACCACTCCTGCCACTAGGGTCAAGTCAGTCCACCGCTGCCTCACAAGGGTCAGTCGACACCACTGCTCCCCAAAAGTGCAGGAAGGAACCCCCGGTACACGCCGCCACCCCAGGAGCGAGTCAGCCCGCCGAATACACAACTCGGGTCAGATGACAGCCGCTGCTCCCCCAAGAGCCGCCAGACGCGCACCCTGCCGGAACATCCTCGGCCTACCGCTAAACCCTCGCAAACAGCCCAAGGTCTACGACACACATCCCTCACACCCCGCTCGGTAAGAGAGGCAACAGTAGTACAATAATACGCCTTCGTCGAAGGTGAAATCCGTCGCTCTCAAAGCCGGTAATCAACCGTCGCCTCGGAGCCGGTAGTCGACCTATACTCAACGGATCGCGTGTGGATAAATCCACCAACCTGCGGCAGATCGGTCGACCGCTAAAAGCACACCGGTCGACCGGTCCCCCACACAGTACACAATACTGTACAAACAAGTCTACCGGTCGAACCACGCCAACCGAATTACCGACCAATCGGTCGAACAAAAGTCATCTAGCGGTCGACCGTTTGGATGGTCTACGCTATACAATTTTATATAATATATATATCCGATCAGTCGAACCAAGGGGTCGTTCAACCGATAACAGGAAAACTCAGTATCTTGCCCAAGTGACATTCGGTCGACCGGAACTGCTATACAGTTCGACCGAAACATCACAGGCACTCTACTGCTTAATTAAAATGCTCAGTCGGTCGACCGAAAGTTAAAGAGCGGTCGACCGTTTTGATGGTCAAAGCTCCCAACCGACTTAGCATCGAATAGATCGGTCGAACAAGGTTAAGGGTGTTCGACCGTTTAATAAGTCAAAACCCCCAACCGACCCATTCTCATTGTTATTCGGTCGACCGGCTAAGTGGTCCCGTTCGACCGATAACAGCATCACCCCTTTTCCCGCACAAATCTGGCATAACGGTCGACCATCCTAAGACATCGTTCGACCGTTCGCGGGTAAACATCAATATAATAATAGGATCGGTCGACTGCCCACAGGCACCAGTCGACCGATCGTCGTCTTCAACCTCTGAATTGGTTGAAATCCGACGGGGAATTCGACACCAACGTCGATCCTTAACACTCACAAGGCTTATGTGAGTTATAATGAAGATTTGGCATACCTTTTGGTCGAATGAAGAAGCCTCCCGAACTTGAGCCACTTCACTCATCTTCTTCTTCTCTTTCTTCACTTCTTCTCTCCTTCTTCTTCTTCTTCACAATCATCTCTCTCACTCTCAGTTCACTCTATTCACGTATCCTTCACACTCCAGCAAAACATTTCTCAGCTTAACCTTATCTTTACTATATATATCTCTTTTAATTAACCACCTCCAACTCTTCCAACCATAACAAGCCACCTCATCTCCCCCATGTCTATCACCTCCATATCATCCAATCATACACATTTGGCTTAAGTCTTATCTCTTCATAGATCAAACCAAACCAAAGCATAATTAATTCTTAAGTAGGTTTATTTAGGTTTAGTTTAATTAGGGTGTTTAAATTAGGTTATTACACATTAATTTGCCACAACACAAAAAAAGTTTACCCCCATCGCACATCTAGGACAAAAACAATAAAAAAAACACCATAACAATAGATGTGAGTAGGGGTGAGCAA
Organism: Triglochin maritima; assembly: GCA_963682175.1. Taxonomy (NCBI): domain Eukaryota; kingdom Viridiplantae; phylum Streptophyta; class Magnoliopsida; order Alismatales; family Juncaginaceae; genus Triglochin; species Triglochin maritima. The sequence goes on from OY821789.1 coordinate 32,564,364, forward strand.
AATTCGGTTCGGTCCGGGTGTCTGGACCGAACCGAATTTTTCGGTCAAGACCGAACCAGACCGAACTTTTTCGGTCCGGTCTTCTATCCGGAGGACCATGGGAATTCGGTCTTCGGTCCGGTCCGGTTCGGTCCGGTCAAAGACCGAAATTTTAAGGGTTAAATTCGGGTTTTGGACCGGACCGAACCGAATTTTTCGATCCGGTCTTCCGAAAAGTTCGGTCTTCGGTCCGATTTGGTCCCGGATCGAAGCTCACTTCTAATGCTGATGACCTTAAGTTTTTCAATTCAAGCAGAAAAATCAAAACTCAAACGCAATAGTCTTTTACTTAGGACTCTCAAATTTTGCTCGAGCTCAATAACTCGCTCGAAACTCGATTCGACGACGACGCTCAGGGTTATGGTTAAGTGACTATCTTGTTTGTTGGTATTAACCATAATCTCTTTTCCAAAAAAACGAATAAAAAAAAAGAGAAGAAAAATCCTACGATCGACTCCCCCAAAGTTCGCTCCCTTCGATCGATCGATCCTTCCTTCAATCCTCCCCCGAATGCCCTCCAAACCCTAAGATCCGACAACAACCTCCATGGACCTCGACTCCACCACCACCACCACCTCCATGGACCACCAACCCCACCCCGACCCCTCCTCCCCTTCTCCTTCCCCCACCCCAATCCCCCGCCCTGCCCCCACCTACGCCGTCGTCGAAAACCCCGACGACGGCCCCGGACCCCGCTGCGGCCACACCCTCACCTCCGTCGCCGCCGTCGGGGAGGAGGGGACCCCCGGGTACGTCGGTCCCAGACTCATCCTCTTCGGTGGTGCCACTGCTCTAGAAGGGAACTCCGTGTCGGCTTCTCCGCCCTCGCCCTCGTCCGCTGGAATTCGTAAGGATTGATATTGAGAAATTGGAAAAAGTGGTTTTGGTTGTGATTGAATTGTTGGTCGTGTGGTTGGGGTGGATTGTTTTGTTGTGTGACTTGATTTCGTGAATTTTGGTTGATGGACCGGGTTGTTGGTGGAGCTAGAGCTAGAGCTAGAGCTAGAGCCAGAGCCCTTGAAGGGGACTTCGTGTCGGCTTGCCCACTCTCGCCCTCGTCCGCCGGAATACGTAAGGATTGAAATTGGAAAATTGAAAAATGGTTTTGGTTGTGATTGGTTTGTTTAGGATGTCTGAATTGTTTTGTTGTGTGATTGGATGAGTGTAAGGATTGAAATTGGAAAATTGAAAAATGGTTCTGATGGTGACTGAATTGTTGTTCGTGTGCTGTTGTGATTGGTGAGTTTGGGATGTTTAGATTGTTTTGTTGTGTGAGCGGATGAGTCTGCCGAAATGTGTAAGCGTGGGAATTAGAAAACCCCTGTTTTGGTTACCAGATTCCATGAATTTTGGTTTATGTTACGAGCCGGGTTGTTGGGAGGATGTGATGGATTAGTGTGGTCGGACTCATCCTCTAGGTATGTTGGTACCAGACTCATCCTCTTCAGTGGAGCCACTTCGCTCGAAGGGAACTCCGTCTCCGCCCCCTTGCCGTCGTTTGCCGGAATTCATAAGATTTGAAAAATGGAAAAATGGTTTTGGTTGTGATTGGTGAGTTTTGGATGTTTGGATTGTTTTGTTCTGTGATTGGATGAGTCTGATGGAATGTGTAAGAGTCCCCCCCTCTCTTGATTACCAAATTGCGTGAATTTTGGTTAATGTTACGGACCGGGTTGTGGGGTCGATGTGATGGATTAGTGTGGTCTGAAAATAACTATCAATTAATTCATTGTGTTGAGATTCATGTGTTTAGTGTTATTACTATGTAGACGCTCATTTGCAATGTCATCACTTCAAATGTCAATTGCAGGCCTAGCTGGTGCAACTGCCGATGTTCATTGCTACGATGTTACCACAAACAAGTGGTCAAGGTAATAAACTCTGCCATGGGACTCAGGGCAGTATTTTTGTGAATGGGACTTGGGAGTGTCTCCGTACTAGCTAATGGTCAATCATAAATGAATAACATCTGCTATGAAAATTAATCTGATGCAGGCTAACACCACTTGGAGAGCCACCCTCCCCAAGGGCTGCACATGTTGCAACAGCGGTGGGTACCATGGTAGTTATCCAGGTAGGTAATCATGTAATTTCATTCTTAGGAACGATACTAGGAGTATATGTACAATGCTTTCCTGCACTTTTACTTACCAAAATCCATTTAGTAGGCCAATTTTCGTAAAAGGTGTTGCTTTCTGTGCTAGGGTGGAATTGGTCCTGCGGGGTTGTCTCCTGAAGATTTGCATGTTCTTGATCTCACGCAACAACGGCCACGATGGCACAGGTTTTTCTACGTTCATCTAAATATTTAGTTGGTCTTCAATTAAAGATAATAATTCTTGCCCATTCCAAATCAAGCCCCTTCAACATGAACCAAGCTTTCCCAAAAAAAAAACACATGGACTAATTTGAGATTTTGGTTTTGATGTAGGGTAGTTGTACAAGGACCTGGGCCTGGTCCACGTTATGGCCATGTGATGGCTCTGGTTGGGCAAAGGTTTTTGTTGGAAATAGGAGGAAACGATGGTGATTTTCATCTCTCACTAACAATCACTTTGGCTTCATCAAATTTAGCTATTTTAGCAAATATATATTGTGATTTCAGGTAAGAGACCTCTTGCCGATGTTTGGGCTCTAGATACTGCTGCTAAACCTTATGAATGGAGGAAGTTGGAGCCTGAAGGGGAAGGACCACCACCTTGCATGTATGTCATTTCTAAATCATTTGTCTTTTAGATTGGAGAGTGCACACTTTCACTGAATGGTAATTTATAACAATAATATGTACTGCTTCGTAGCTTTAATGCTAGGAAGAACAATGATTCCAGCATGTAAATCGTGTCCCTCCCAAACAGTAGCAAGTGATCTATAATTTTTTCATTTATCATTAATCAATTTTGTGAGTTTTTAGTGACCAATTTTAAAAATACGTCAAAAATCAGGGGTTATTGTGTAGTGAGATAAGCATGTTATATGCTACAGTGTACAGCCACACCCAGAAATTTCCTTTCAAAAAATAGATTACTTATTAGGTGTAATTTTTTAAGTGCTTGATAAGAGGTGCAATATCACGGAATAGGCCAACAATTTATATTGCTGCTATTGATTTATTATGCTCGACCAAATTTTATGTACGTACAGTGAGACAATTGGAAAAAGGAAAATCTATCCAAAAGATTGTGGAATGATATTTACTACAGATGATATATTAGCGCTGCCTTAGGCATTTTCTTTAACTAGATATCTGTAGAACTCTAACATGCGAGGCAAGACAAGTTTATTCTTTACTCTAAGGTAGTATGGTTAAAACCTATTTTGACAACCATTGATCCCGAAACAGTTAATTTGAAATGTTTACATGCAAATGCAGTGAGATAGTGCTTCATGTGGTTTAAAGTTGCTAATGTAGACTTCATTTCTTGATTACCTAGTGTGAATTAGGGGTTGAAGTTATCTTCCAAACCTTGTCATTGTGCTATCATTTATCAGAATTAATCTATTTAGGAAACCTACATTCAGCATTTAATTTATTTCATATCTATTTTTAGTGTTTGTAATACTTTTGTTGTACTACCAAATAGTAACTGTTGTCCCTGAACCAGAGAAAAGGAAACGGCAGTTCTGGGTATAACTTACCAGAACAACAAATACTTTCTATTATTTCGAGAGTCACTTTGCAATTCTATCTGAAACATTTTTTCCAGGACAATGTATTACACCCGATACTAAATTTTCCTTTTCATGTCTTGAGCAGGTACGCGACTGCAAGTGCACGTTCGGATGGTCTTCTGCTGCTATGTGGTGGTAGGGATGCTAATAGTGTGGTGAGTTTATGTAAAGTAAGATACTTAGAGTATCTTGGGATGCACTGCCTGCACATTGTAAAGAAATTTGAAATGACAGGATCTTCAATTCCAAACTTAAAAAATTATGGATGTTGTCATTTGGTTTAACTTATTTTGAATAAGTCTTTCCTGACCGAGATGTTATATCCTTCTGTTCCTGTGTCTTGCTTCTTCTTGTTTCTGTTTTATTTTGCTTGTTCACGTGGTTAGATCTTCCATTTTGTGTACCAATCTATGAACAATTTCTTCTTCTTCTTCTTCTTCTTCTTCTATGTTGATATATTTAAACCAATCTAAAGTAAGCCTTTCTACAATTTTGCAGTTGATATGTTTAAGCCCATTATAAATGAGTGCTTTCTACAAATTTGCGATTAGACATGTATCGCTCAACACCATCTTTTATTTTGCAGCCCTTGGCAAATGCATATGGCCTGGCCAAACATAGGGATGGTCGTTGGGAATGGGCTATTGCTCCTGGTGTTTCACCGTCCCCCAGATATCAACATGCTGCAGTTTGTCTCAATTTTCCTTCATCTGTTGTCTTACTTTATTTCTTCTAGCAGAAATTCAAAGTTTTTTATAATAATTTTAGGTTTTTGTCAATGCACGTCTTCATGTCTCTGGAGGTGCACTTGGTGGTGGCCGCATGGTAGAGGATTCATCAAGCGTTGCCGGTACTCCCTTAAAAAATCATGTTAACTATGTGACAAATGAAAAACATTTATTTAAATTTTTGGAGTTTGTGCTTATACTGCAATGATGACAGTTGACAACATCTACTGACAGCAGTGACAGTATAGACAACATACTAATAGATTATTATGGTAAAATCAATAAAAGATCATGAGCAATTGTTTCCATTTGGAATTAGGCAACACCATTCTGGGCCTTTAGTGTGTCTAAACTCTAAACTCTAAAATGAAGGTTAGGTGTATATTTGCCTATTTGGCTCTTCAGTAGATAAAATGATCTTGAGAGAGGCTTGTTTATGCCTGCCTATGGAGAACATCTTTCTTGATTTAAAGAATTTTCTGAGTTGGAAATACATTGCAGTTTTAGTTATTTGTATTGGCATATTATGGAATCATTTCCACTTTTTCTACCAATCTTCATTTTGTAGTGTTGGTTCGGGTACTTTGTTTCGTTTGCATTTTTTACCAGCATTTCTTATTCAAACCTGTCATTACGAATGCTAAGTAACATATTTTCTCTAGCAGACTTAGAAATACTTTGCAATGTATTTATATTTTTCAGCTTTGAAATCAAATCCTAGTATTTTCGTGTAAGCATTTTTCTTTCTTTCTGGAAAACTATATTTTTCTCGTCTCTTCATTATTATGGAGTTCTTTATTAACACCTCAAACCACGTGAGTAGCATTTTGTCCTTCACATTTAAGCAGTTAATTTTACTACTGAATTTTCTGATGACCAAAAATAGTTTCTTAACAAAATGAGATTCGTTATGAAGTCCCCTATCATCTGTTGCTGTTATAATACAAATAATCTCCACATAATCTCACGTGTATCTTTGTTCTTGTGTTTAGTATTAGACACTGCTGCTGGAGTCTGGTGTGATACTAAATCCGTCGTTACTAGCCCCAGGACCGGAAGATACAGTGCTGATGCTGCAGGAGGAGATGCTTCAGTCGAATTAACACGGCGATGTCGACATGCTGCTGCTGCAGTTGGTGACTTGATCTTTATTTATGGTGGATTGCGTGGTGGTAAGACGTGAAACCCACTGCACTTGGAATATAGTTATCTATCTCAATAATCAATGCTCAACACCGCTCAATTAGAAACACCAATAACATATTAGAATTGGTGTCTATGCACACTAGCTTATGACAACTGCACTGAGTATTCCCCCTCCCCCCAGTAACAGCTGTTATAGTTAACTGATGTGAAATCTTCATTTGCGCCTATTGTCATGTCTATGAATTATTGTTCATGTGATATTTGGTATGCACTTGTTTTTCATGGGTTTCGAAACACATTTTGTGTGTATATATAGGCAATTTGTATCGTGTTCGGATCATTATTGTAAACATATATTGATGTGCATAAGCCTCTTTGAGTCTGCACTTCTACTTCCCACGCCTTGGTACATCTATGCATGCTTGGACATGATTTTTTCATTCTTACGTTTGGTGTGTTTGGTTTATAGTTTAAAGAAGTGAGTTTACGTTTTGTTGGTTAACTATATGACTATTTTTGGGAACTTATCTTTTTAATTTTTAAAAATGTTTTCATAAGTTTTAACAGGTTAGAGAAAGGGGAGTATATAAATCATTAAGTCAGGAACTCAAGTTTCACAGGTTCCTTCGTCAAAACTAATCATCAGAAACTAATGCTCTTGATTCCCCACTACTATATGCACCTCTGTTTGATGTTGAAAATACATGCAATGCGGAAGGAGATGACCGACAAAATGTTTGTGCTGCAGGTGTATTGCTTGATGACCTTCTTGCTGCCGAGGATTTAGCCGCAGCTGAAACGACCAGTGCTGCTTCTCATGCAGCAGCGGCTGCTGTTGCTAATGTACAAGCAGGGAAATCTATCGGTAGATACTCATTGCCGGATGAGAGAACAAAAACTATTCCAGAATCTGTTGCCGATGGTGCAGTTGTACTGGGGAATCCTGTTGCCCCTCCTGCGAATGGGGACATGTACACTGATATAAGCACTGAAAATGCTATGGTGCAGGGACAAAGGTGATTCCTTGTTATCTGACATATATCAGTTTACACACACCGAAATATCTTAAGGCTTATATAATTGTTAATTTTAACACACTTTTATTGTTACTGGTATTTAAATAGCCTTCATTTTCCCTGAAGGTATTTCCCTTCATGATCATTTAAATCATATCTCTCCTTGTCAAGATAAAATTGACTACAGGGACTCATAAATCCGTCAAAAACAACATTAGTGATAATAAATATATAATTCAAAGTGCACAGAGCTGAAGTATTTTCTTTGGTAGTTACAGTAAGAACTAGAGTAAGGTAAGACATTGGAAGTGAAGAGTAAGCTGTTACGACTTCATAGCTTATGTGACTTCATTTTGTTCTTTTATTTTGGAATCCATATTAGATATTATTGCATTCCTTCTTCAAATGTATTGTCTTTTTTAGTATTATTTGCAAGAATTTCATGATGGCTTAACCAAAACCATTCCTTGGTGTAGGAGGTCAAGTAAGGGTGTTGAATATCTAGTTGAAGCATCAGCTGCGGAAGCAGAAGCAATTAGCGCGACCCTAGCTGCAGCAAAAGCCAGGCAGCTAAATGGTGATACGGAGTTTTCGCCTGAAAGAGATCGCGGTGCAGAGGCTACACCAAGCGGGGAAGAAATGTCAACTCCGATAAAAATGCCAGATTCATCTTTATCTAGTAGTATTCCACCATCTGGAGTCAGGCTACATCATAGAGCGGTTAGTGATTTGTATCATCTTTTTCCTAGTCGAGTTACTGGATTGTAAATTCACTGACAACTGAGTTTGACCAAGTTGCGTGCCTGCATTGATAACTTAGGTGGTCATTGCTGCGGAGTCTGGTGGGGCTTTGGGTGGTATGGTTAGACAGCTCTCCATTGATCAGTTCGAGAATGAAGGTAGGCGAGTAAGTTATGGTACTCTGGAGAATGCTACTGCTGCCAGAAAGCTATTAGATCGCCAAACATCCATTAATAATGTTCCTAAAAAGGTAAGTGGAGCTTTTCTGGTTTAATCTAATCTTATAATTTTCTCACATGGATGCATGTTTTATGTATGCAACTCGGATAGATCTGCTAGTTGCATGGCTTGATCCTACACCTACGTTTACATGATCAGATAGTTGCATGGTTTGGTCCTATATTGACATATACATAATAGAGGTGTGATTGTGATTTATTTACCAGGAAAGCTTATTAATTGATAATTTGATGTATGAGTGCATTTCCACCTTAGCACTGATATAGTATCCTTATTTTCTAAATACATTTTAGTGAGTAGAGGCTTTTATTTGGGTAGTGGGTAAGGGCTTTTAACTGTTTTCTTTGAAGTGTTATTGACTTAGAATACCTTTTCAGGTCAAGACCTGGTGGAATAATGAACACATTTAATTTATTACTTCGAAACCTTTTTATCAGAATAGCAGTAAAAATAGCAAGAGTAATCACTACGTTGGAATATGGTTCCCCCATCATGATACCACTCTGGTTATTCAGGTCATAGCTCATCTTCTGAAGCCCCGTGGGTGGAAACCTCCCGTGAACAGGCAGTTTTTCTTAGATTGCAATGAAATTGCAGATCTTTGTGATAGTGCCGAGCGAATTTTCTCAAGTGAGCCAACCGTTTTAAAAATTAGAGCACCTGTCAAGATTTTTGGGGATCTTCATGGTCAGTTTGGAGATCTAATGCGTTTGTTTGATGAGTATGGTTCTCCTTCAGTAGCAGGGGACATATCGTAAGTTGAAATAATGGTCCAACTGTTCTTTTTGATACATTATACTTCCTGCAAACTGGTGCTCCATTGCTTACTATACTATTTAGCTTCAAATATTTTCTTCCTTTTTCCTGCTTGGGTTTCCATATCTTCAATTTTTTCTGTAATATATTTGTTTGGCAGCACTGTTGGTTTCTTTATTATTCAGTCTCACTATTTCTTAATACATTATTCATCTTCCTTTAGCGTAGGTACCTTTCTTGTTAGTATCGTTATATCATATAATGTTAAGTTGTTAACACAAGGGATGCCGTCATCAACTCTTAGATTGTTGCAGAGTTTACATGTTCTCTTTTAGTTACCGTTTTTGTAATTTCAGAGGAATTTTTAAGGTTCTTTTGTGTTGTGGTTAGCTCACTTCAGTTCCCATTGTGATTCATATGTTCCTCCTCTGAATGAGTTGGATTTAGCTGGCGTACCCTTATAGTTTCAACCATATAACCTGATCTCTGTTTTCTACTTCCTAGTTTTTGATGGTTGTATCTGTATTTGTGTGTTACTTGAGTGTAGTGCAAGTTAGATTCTATAAGATATACAAAAATTTTACGTCTTGACATAAAATTTGCTGTTCAGCTGAAGCTTTTTTTTGGGTGATATATTCGTCTGGCACATTATTTTTATTATAACTGCTTGTTTTTCTAGAGCATTTAAGTTGCTAATTCTTCCAGATTCATGGATAGTCAGATTATCAGTTCCGTATTCTTTAGATGTAAGCCAACATATTTCTTGCATGTTCTTATGCTGATTTTATATCTATGATCATCAGCTATATCGATTATCTCTTCTTAGGAGATTACGTTGATCGTGGACAACACAGTTTGGAAACAATTACCCTTCTTCTTGCACTAAAGGTACTAGTTTCCCCTATAAAATCTATATATGTGCACATATATATATATTTCTTCATATTTGCATAATAGTAGCTAAATGGTTTCAATTTTTCCCCGTGCTACAGGTTGAACATCCCCACAATGTTCATTTAATTCGGGGAAATCATGAGGCTGCAGATATTAATGCTCTATTTGGGTTTCGAATCGAGTGTATTGAGCGCATGGTATTTTTATAAGTTTTTTGTGATTGCATAGTCCAAGAATAACTTGCCATGTTTCTAACTTTATGCTTAAACAAACAGGGAGAACGTGACGGAATCTGGACATGGCACCGGATAAACCGTTTATTCAATTGGCTCCCTCTAGCGGCCTTAATTGAAAAGAAAATAATCTGCATGCATGGGGGCATAGGTCGATCCATAAATCATGTAGAACAAATAGAGAATCTACAGCGTCCAGTCTCTATGGAAGCAGGCTCGGTTGTTCTGATGGACTTGTTATGGTTAGTAGTCGGGCTTTGTGCTATTTCTTTCTGTCAAGTCCATTTGACCTAGTTTTTTATATTAATTTTTATAGGTCGGATCCAACTGAAAATGATAGCGTTGAAGGATTACGACCAAATGCTAGAGGACCGGGTCTTGTAACATTCGGGGTCAGTCCATTTTTTATAAGAATTATCTACTATGTTCTACCCAAATCCAGGATGTGATTTGATACTTGGTCTAGACAATTCCAAGACTAAGATTGGTCCAATTTTTTCCCATCCATGCTTTGTCAGGCACTCTTGTTTTCGATCAATATTTCACTATTTTGCGTTTTGAAATAAACATGAAATTAAAAACTGAAAAAAATTGTACTTTTTTTTTCTGACAATGTTGGTATTTCTTTATCGGTGCCAATGTTTGTTATCATTATACAAACCATTTAACTCATTTGGTTTCATCTAGTTTTCATAATATTCTGATGTTATAACCTTGCAATTTATCTGAATAGTGGATCTAGTCACTATAGATTCAATGTACAGATGTTATGCAACCATGTTTTTCCCATTGTTCATACTAGTTAACTGCTGGTAAATTAAATTGGAGTTGCTTAAAAGATGCTTTATCATGTGGTCCATTACGAGTACGAATTTTTGAACTGTGGTTTTTTACTGGTCGTTTCGTATTAGTGACAGGTTTTATATTATATTTGTTGTCTAGTCACTTGTGTTAAGTACTCGTGCTTCAGATTCTCACCCGTTAATCTCATGATGCCAATGTACTTTGGTTCTTCGCTTTTGTGTTTTTTCCTGAGGTTATATGCCTTTATACGGGGAGATGACATGTTGTGCAACTGGTGTTGGAGTCTGTTTTGCCCTTTTTCATTTTGGCCTTGTGCTTTTGTTTGCTTCCCTGGTATCTCATTTCCTTCTCTATTAAGAATAAAAAAGGATATACCCTTTAAACCTAGCACATAACTTGCATTATTAAAAAAGTCCTTTTGGTTTGATTTTACTGGTTGACAAGCTATATATATATTTTTTTCCTTTTATGTTGGTTGAGTATAATTTTGTACCTTGTGTGATTGCTCCTGCCCCTGTTTGTAAATATTATGCCTGTGTGGTCTTGCTTAATGAGTAGGTTTTCCTGATGAAATGCAACTTGACCTGCGTCATTTGTGATTTGCTGTCAGCCTGCTATAGCGTATTCATCATCTGACTGCAGTTGCTATATTTATTTTCTTGAAAAAAGCAAAATGTATCACTCATATGAGCGATTTGGGCAGGAAAGGCACAAACCCTCGCATCATTGCATGGTGTCGATTTCCCTTGATATTGATATAGGCTACATTGTGCCTGACCTTTACATCTTTGCATATTTGTAAAAAAATGCTCATAAGTCGTAAAAATGTCCTCTGATTCGTAGGACCTGCTTAGGTTCTAACTTCTAATAAACTAGCAACCTTGTATACCTTCCTTGATTAGGACTTCATTATCAAGAATATTAGCTACTGAGTTTCCTTCATGTTGTAGCTTTAGGAGAAAGAGTATGCTCTTATAAGTTAAAAGCACATTGACATTGACTTGGCAGATTGGGGAAAGCAATTTTACATTTGAAATCTGAATATGGAGAGATGACATATCCCTTAAAGTCACATGTACTGCACTCTGGTAGCTACTGTGCGTTATATGTTTTGGTTTGTTAGCATATGCCTGTATGGAAAAGCTTCAAATATGCTATCGTCATCATCTATTGGATTATATTTCCTAACCATCTATACTATTTGTGATCGAGTTTTTCTAACACTTGTTTCTTGCAGCCCGACCGTGTTATGGAGTTCTGCAACAACAATGATCTTCAGTTGATTGTGCGTGCACATGAGTGTGTCATGGATGGATTTGAGCGGTTTGCTCAAGGACATTTGATCACTCTCTTTTCTGCAACTAATTATTGTGGTAATGCCCCCCCCCCCCCCCCCCCCCCCCCCCCCACACACACACACACACACACACACACACACACACACACACACACACACACAATCGAGTAAAAGATACAATCCTATATTTGCTCCTTCGTGTCTTTGAGTGTTACTATGTTGTCTTTATAAGATCCATTGTGTAACTCTTGCTTGCAGGAACTGCAAATAATGCTGGGGCGATCCTAGTTTTAGGGAGAGATCTCGTGGTGGTCCCCAAACTCATCCATCCTTTACCCCCTAGCATCAATTCTACCGAGACATCTCCGGATGGTCACGTTGATGATACTTGGATGCAGGTTCTTGTGATCTTACTTTTTTCTTCCCCTCTTGTGTCAAAAGTTTCATTGTTATTATTTCGAACAAAATCTTTGGAATAATATATTTCTTGTCTGACAATAGGAGCTTAATGCGAATAGACCAGCAACCCCAACCAGAGGTCGGCCTCAAGTTGGAAATGATCGAGGGTCCCTTGCTTGGATGTAGCGTTGATATTTTTCTTTGAGATCCACTCTTGCATGAAGCTCTAGAAAATAAAGTTATTTTCTGAGCATGGGGCTTCCACTTTGTTGAGGAAGATCACAGCATGGATTCAAAGGGTCTGTCCCCAGGAGGCATGGCTGGCCAGATGGAATGGCTTGTTATTGTAACCTGCCTATTATTGCCGAGCTGATTGGCTACTCCACGCAAGGAAGTAACCTGTCAAGATCATCCATGTGAAGTTCATATGTATATTCTCACAGGCGAGGGTAATACCAGTTCCTTTTTCAATCCATTGGAGTTGCATTTACCCCTTGTTTTGATGGGGGTTTCGGTTCTAATTTTTTTTGATATTAGATGCTCTTATTCGACTGCATTAGGTTTGGCAGGCAAGCCAAATCATTTAACATGTATTAGATTCGCCTCTCGTATAGGTTTGCCGTGTGCAGCAGACTGTATCTAACTCCTGTTGCTATTTGTAAAATGTAAGTTTTGGATGAGGAGAGAGTTCTCGACAGTTAGAATGAGTAGGTCGCTTTGCCACTTGTGGAGAAACAATTATAACTAAGGATTCAGCTGTTATATATCTCTTGTAGCTGTTTGTTACGTTCCATGTCTGAACTCTGAAAAATATTATTTTTTGTACAATAAAAGGGTTAGGCCTTAGCAGTCCTACTTGTTTTGTTTGAGTGATTGGTTTGTAAGTTTTGCCTGAGTTATTTGTGAGACCGACATGGTTGTAAAGAAATTATGTTTGTCATTCCGGTAAAGAAGGGGCTTATCATGTAAATGGCAAGATTGAGTTTGTAAATTGCGACGAGGCTTCGCTATATTTTGTGCACTTGTTTCTTGCTGAAGATTAATTCTTGTTTGAACAATATTTGGGCAAATAGCATCTATATGATTCCTTTAGGAGAACGAAACCAAGGTACATTAGCAAATCGAGGGTGTTGGAATGAATGGGCCATCAAAATGGGTTTTGCAGTCTCTGAAACGTTTATAATGGTTGAGCCTCAGATGTTGTGTTTATAGCTTAGGCTGTGATTTCTAACGTGATCTGGATTAGTTTTTCAAGAAATTCAGTGGTTTAGACGAAGGGAAGTTGTCATATTTGGGTTGATTTCCGAAGTGTCAACTGAAATAGCATGGAATATGGATTCTTCAATTGAAGATGGGGTTAGGGAGACAGACGGCAATAGGATGAGAAGGAGTCGATGGTGGAGGTGGCTGGAGTTTAAGTAGGGCCAAGAGGCGGGAGGTCACGACGGAGGGGCGTGTGATAGGCCAAGACAGAAAAAAAGGATTATGACGGTGGCCTGCGTGAAGGCGAAGAAGTCTAGAGGATTAGGGATGGGAAAACCTCCCCATGAGTGGCCACATTCTATTCGCATCTCCGGCTGCATAATTCCAAATTCCTAGACCTTATTTTTATTGTTATTATTGAAATTAGAGGGTTTGTTCCAACATGTGGAAGTTGTCGATTTTTTTATAAAAAAATTGTTAGATTATGATTCATAAACAAGGTAATATTAAGTTTAATATATATTATGAAAATTTCTAGTATATATAATGTTTTCATGATTTTATGTATAGTATATCAATATTTAAAAATAATCATGTAATTTGTGTTTTTTGCATTATCAATTGTAGTCTCATTGTTTGTGTCATGAAACGTTCTACATAACATGCATGCCATTTGAAAACAACACAGTCAAAAGTTGCTGTTTGCAAAAGGTTATTATTTCCTAAAGAAAATATTGGGCTAATACGCAGCATGAAAGATGAAACCTCAACATCTAACGCTAAAAAGTTGTTTGGGATGGCTTATTTTGCTTTTGAGCTTGTTCAAAAAATAAATAAACGGGCCGGCCCAGTAATTTATTTTTAAAGTATTTTCGTAATTTTTGGTAGTATTTTAGTTATTTTTAAGTTTTTTGAGGTATTTTAAAAATAAAAAATATATAAGGGCCCGGCCCGGCCGGTTTGGCTGAGGTGAGGCCCGGTCCGGCATCCAGGTCTTAACATTTTCATTACAACATACAATATCCATCCACATAACCCTTGTTTTGTGTAGTCTTGTTGCACTACAACATCTTTCTTGTTGATTCTAAGATGTATTTGTGATTATGGCAGACATTAATTTGCTTTTAATATATATTTCAAAGGAAAATTTATGGCCAATTGAAACTTTAATTTCACTAATGTTGTTATTTGATACTTGTAGACCACATTGTTGGTTTTTCCACTTTTAGATCAATTTTGAAATTTTATACCCAAACTATCCTTACACTTCTATAGTTAATCTTTGATTTCGATGTATGTTTTTTTTGGCAGTATCTTGATGTGTACTCCTCATATTATCAACCTTTTCGCCTAGTTTGTTCGTTAGGAGGGCTAATTTGTTCATTTTGAGAGGAATGTTTGAATTTAGTTTTCCATATGTAACTTCCACTTCAGAGATTTCACTAGGATGTGAACTGATTTGTGTTATAATATCTTGTCCTTAACCCATTTTCATTTTTCAATGGAAAAAAATCTTACATAGTCCAAGTCCTTTAATGTCAATGTTAAGTTTTTTGTAGTTATTTTAATGTGTATTCCTCATGTGATTAACCTTGTTTGCCCATCAACCATCATTTTTTTCTTCAGAACACAGTTAGGGTGGTTTTGGAGATTATGACATCTAATTTTGGTTTATAAACACGATTGTGATTAGGTTTCTGAAAGCTTTTTCATTTTAACTACCAACCGTAAAAAAGTTAAAATAAGGTTCTATAATTCTTTTTCCACCTTATTTATATATTTGGATTATGAAAAGCAGACTGCATATTCCCGGAATTATTCCAAGTAAAGAAGTTTTATAACTCTTTTGATATTTTAAATCGAGTGGCCAATTATAAACATATAGGTTAATTATGTCAGGTTGTCTTTTGATCTAGATTTCTTTGATTATTGTTCTGTATTTAAGAATCTCGCTTTAAGTATCATTTTCCTTTCTATGAGGCAGACAGTTATGGTTTTATAACCACAAAAAATCTACATATTATAACTGGTTTAAGCCTTTTCATACCAGATGTTGATTCTATATATTTGCCATAAATAAAGCAGATTTGAATATGAAAAGTGAAAATCGAGAACCACTTGAGAATGTTAGCCATGTTGTTTGGTTTTATCATCTCTCTTTCTTACTGCTGTTTATTTGTCCTCTCAAATAGACAAATACAATTGCTTCTTTTGACTGAATAGAAGGAGATAATGTTAGAGAATTCGACTGAAATCCTAATCCACTATTTTGCAAACGGTTACAAATAAGAGAGAGAGAGAGAGATAAGTGTTCTTAAATTACATAACAGATTAGATGATTGAGTTCTTAAATTACAAGATGAGGTGCATATGAGAGTGCTATTGTCGAGGGCAACCAAAAAGGTACAAAACCAAATCTCTCAACATATTTTGTTGAAATAGTGAATTAGAGGATGTCTCTGTTGTTGGTGATTGTCAATATATGTGGGATGTAAGATTATTAAAGGAGAAATAAATGGTTTGTATAGATGCCTGTCTCTTTCATTTCCCCCCCTCCATGTTGTGTGGTTATTGTCACCCTTAAATATTGTTGTGGCTGATAATAACCTGTAATTGGCTAATGACTTTAGTGGCATTTTAGTTTATTCCAGCTGAAGTAGTACTGTGTGTTGACCTTGCCGTGCATGATGAAGGCCTGCTTCTCTTTTTCTACGTGTTAATTAATTTGTCATTCAACTTGCCTGTCTTTTTCAATGGCTATATTCACGATGACTTTGATTTGTTTGGTTTTAATCATTTTTATATAATTTTTTTTGCATGCTACCATGTTTGAATAGTAATACTGGCATCCACAGTAATGTTTTTAGTAAATGAAATCCGTCAACTTCATATAGTTCCCGTTTCAGTTTCCGTTTCTGAAATAGTATATCAGTTTGTTTTATAACTTTATATCCCACTTGATTAGAAATAATCTTGAGATTATGACTTGTGATTATGATGGTTTCTGTGACCTTTCTTTTCTCTTTCCTTTTCTTGCACGAGAATATAATATTCTCTTAGAGTTTAGAGGTTGTTTTGATGCAACCTTATAGAACTTAATGTTGTTATCATTAGCTAGAACTCAAAATTCGATTCTAACTCGACTCGATAAAGGTTTAACTCCGATTTAGCTTGAAAATAGTGGAGTTAGGTGAAAAATTAAAAATCATCTACCTCGGATCGGTAAACAAGCCGACTCGAACTTGAAATAACTCGAGATCGACTCAATGACTTGACTCGAGATCTATATTGTTCAATTTATATTTAATTTTTGGTATTTAACAATAATACACAATAATATGTAAGACTCTAAATTTTGGCTCGACTCGACTCGTTTACACTCTTACTTGACAATGTCAGGTCGTTCTTCTCAGAAACGCAATGGAAGTATTCTTATGATCTCTACAAATACTACATTCGGACTCCTATAAATTAAGTCTCTCTCTCAAAGAGATGATGAAGATCGTCCAAAAATTATTACAATGTTGTATTGAAACCCTAAAACTACTTATATTGCACACATCATCAATGTGTTATAATTGATAGACCCTAGTACAACTTTAACTTAACGTGTTCCTAAATATACTAGTTAATTACTCAAATAGATTAAGTGTAACATCCTCAAACAGCAGAAAATTTAAAATTTTAAATAACACACAATCAATAGAGGATATTACTCCAATAAGGGAAACATGTGCACCAACATATATCATATATATATGTACATCAGAGTATTTTAAAAGTTGTGATTACATCAAAAGACTATACAACGAATACAGTAATCACCCGACCTCAACTGAGAGAAAGCTGGATCCGGTAGCGGTGCTCCTCTCCTCGGTCACCACCCCCTATCGCCGATCACGACCTGAAAGTAAACATGCAACAATGCCTGAGTTTCCAGAAGGAAACCCCGTATGCCAAACTCTACAATGCATGAAATGAAAGACACCATAACATGCAATTCTACGAAACAAGAAAAGCATCTCAACAGGCTGGGCTCCAAGGTTTTTTCACCCAACCACAGCACACACACTCATCGCCAAGCTGGGCTCCAGGTCTTTTTCAACCAACCGCAACTACCACGACACGACAAAGGGCTACATGTCTTTTTCAACCAACCCTTAACACGTGGTCCCTGCTCAGGCTCCAGGCCTTTCTTAGCCAACCTGAACGCACTACGGAGCTCCAGGTCTTTTTCAACCAATCCCGCACAGACTAGCTGGGCTCCAGGTCTCTTTCAACCAACCGCAACTCTCACACAGTTACGGGGCTCCAGGTCTTTTTCAACCAACCACCGCAACACCACATTCTAAGCTGGACTCCAGGCCTTTTTCAGCCAACCCAAGCTCTCACACAGTTACGGGGCTCCATGTCTTTTTCAACCAACCACTGCAACACTCGTGCACCCTAGCACACTCGCCGGAAGAACATCGGCACCACAACTCGCCCCACACGGACGACCACAACAACCGCACCTCCATAGTGCAAAACTGTACACAAACGGTCGACCGAACCAAAAGTCCCAGTTGACCGAATCACGAAAATACTGGGCAATCGCCTCGACCGGCACTCCCTCGGTCGACCGATTTCCACCAACAGTACTCGTTCGGTCGAACCAAAGTCAATGGGCGGTCGACCGTTTAGATGGTCAACTCCTAGGTTCAACGAACAAAACGACAAATCGGTCGAACGGCAAAGGGGCCCCGTTCGACCGAAAGTCACCAGGGACAAATCCCACAATCTCCACAACGAATTCGGTCGAACCCCCGAGCACTCTCGGTCGACCGAATCCCACCAGGGAATAATCCCTCACTCGCACCACGAATCCGGTCGAACGCCCGAGCACTCTCGGTCAACCGAATTCCACCAGAGCATTCCCCCACGCTCAGCAACAAGTCCGGTCGACCGAAACCACATTCGGTCGAACCGACCACTAAGTCCACTTAAGTCACGGTCGGACGAAGTCATACTGGTGGTCGACCGTTTAGATGGTCAACGCCCTATCCGACCCATGACGGTGCACACGGTCGAACGGCAAGGGGGACCCGTTCGACCGAAACTCCCCAGGCTTGCCTCCCACGCACAATCGGTCGACCGCCCATGGGACATCGTTCGACCGATTCGAAGCAGAACCCGAATTCTCTTCACGAACGGTCGACCGTTTGCACCAACCGGTCGACCGATCAGGCAGTGAAATCTGCTGCACGGTTACTTGCGACGAGCTGGAAGGCCTACCATCGACTTCCAAATACTCACACTACTTAAGTGAGCGAGCTTGAGATACCAGAAGGTTTGAAGAAACCTTTGAAGAACCACGACGACGCCTCCACGAGCACGTCTCCCAAAATCACGATCCGTCGACGATCCTCGCGACCAAACCACGATCAACACCTCCTCGACGATCCACACTCGTGATTCCACCTCCGTTAACCTTCACCACCCAACCGGAGCAACCAAGACCACCGAAACGAGTTAGGTCGAGGGAGAGGATCCAAGCAAAAGGGACGGAATAGCACACAACCCAACTCACCTCCACCCACCAACCGGAGCCGACCACCTCTCGCCGGAGATCAACTCTTCTTCCTTGCCAGAGCTCAACCTACAGGAGAGGGAATGTGTGAGAGAGAGAGAGAGACGAGGGAGGGGTAAGAGTGAGAGAGAGGGAAAATCTCACCTAAATATCTCCTCCTCCAATCTCAACCATCCATCTCAAAACCAAATCATCCTATCCCTTCATCCATCTCCACTCCATCTCCACCCTCCATCCATCAACTTCCAATCCCAGCCGTTCATCTCCATCTCCCCGTAATCACAACCTAAACAACATTAAGGCACAATTAGGATTAGGATCTCACATTAAGTTAGTCATGTAATGTTGCACATTAAAACTTTAGTCTAACATGTTTGATATGTCTTTGTTCCTGTGCAATGGATTGCTTGTGGTGGATTAGTTAAGGAGTGAAGGAAAAATAGAATTGTTGGCAGACTATACAATGAAAATGAGACGTGGAAACCAGGAAAAGAGGGAAGGTAAGGTAGGAAGAAGCAGCACTCTACTTACCCAACAAAAATACCCATTATGACATCAAATGTTTGAATGCCTCAAAGCATGCATGTATGCACAAGCTAATAATGATTCTATATATTATTTTGTTTTTCAGTATTTGTGTAATGGATATTGATTTTATCTTGTGGCAAACAGGCAAAGCATGGGGGGAAGTTCAGGAAAAAGTTGGCACACTTGCATTTCTTCTTGTCTGGAGATCATGACTTTGAGATATTTACTGTTTTTTTATTTTTACTGACAGAAGTAATCTTCCAAGAAAAAGATGATGATGAGCTATGGACTGCTGTCTTTTGTGTTTTTGTAATGTGTAAATTTTAAGGCTCTAGCCATTGCAGTTTAGAATGCCGAATCTCATATATTCTATTGGAATATGTCATTGTTCGTTTATTTATATTAAATTACATAAGAGATTATATGCAAATTCCAAACAAGGGTTACTTAGGAATGCGACCAGATTGGAATATACTTTAGTTGTAATTTGAAGTAAAAACGTATTGCCTAGAAAATATTGAGCAATTTTGTTAAGAAAAATATAAAATCTAACTCTTAAGTCTTAATTTTTATTTGAAAATAAAACTGAAATGTCTCGATACGTATCCTCATTTGAAAGAAAAAAAACAAAACAAAAAGACAGTGTTTTCCATGAAAGTTTGAAATTCAATGTTCGTATACTTATCCTCAAATGCTTAAAATCAATATTAACATCCATATCCGTACACATTTAGACTTGAAAATGGGCACAAATATGTGCTACTCGTATAGCTAGGTAGACTTGTATCACCTTCTTGTATTATATAATATGATATGATATGATTCAACAATAATGTAATGGTTATTGTATATGATATAATACGACAATAATGTGATGATTATTTTATAATAATTGGAGTAGGCAGGGTTGAAGGAGGTAGGAAGAAGATTTTGAAAGGTACGTACAAATTGACTTATAAGTTGTAATGAACTATAATTTGTATAAACAAAGAAAAACTACAAATTGAACCTAGTTTGATTGAAGTATTAATTACCATTCAATAGCTATGTCGGGTTTAGTCTTATCCTAGGTTCTAATATTAGGTGGCCAATGGAATCAAAATAACGTATCTTGAACATTAAATATGCTAGAGAATAGTTGGTTTTGAGTCGCTCATGAATGCCAGTGTTACAGAATATTATTATATCGGATAATTTTGATATATTCTTTTGAATTGTAATATATCGGTTTTAAGTCGGACGTCCACGTTTCAATAATATATTGCAAATCAAAATCCTAATAATTTGTAACAGGTTAAGGATTCCTTCAAGAAAATAAATAAAGTAGTTTAATTTTAAGAAAAAACCACCGGCCAGTATACTTTATTTGATCGATGACATTTAACGAAGTGGAATCGTGTGGTTATTATCAAGTTGAGTTATTATTATTTTTCCTGAATCCTATAATGGTCGGAAATAAAAGTACATACATATATGCAAAGTTGTCAACATGAACAGTAGGGTGTAATCGATCTCTAAAGGAGCGATCCGAGTCTGCTCAAGATTGACTCGTTAAGGGTTTCGAGCGGAAAATTCTGCTCGTGCTCGGTTCGACTTACTCGTGAGCGGCTCATGAGCGGCTTGTTAACCTGAATCTTTTTTTTGGTATTGAATTGTTAATAATGTTGTCCTAACAATTAAATTATAAGATTACTTAAGACAAATATAATAATAGTTACCAACATAATTTTAAAATTAACACATAAAATAAACACAACCTTATAAATTATACGACAACATCAACATCTTATAAATAAAATTATACACTTAGATCAAACAAAATCAAACACAATCTCTTAAATTATAGGACAACTCACAACATCAACATCTTATAAATAAGATCATTAACCTGACTCAAACCTTAATTTATTTGAACTTTTGGTGTAGAAAAGAATGAGAAAAAAAAGAAATAATAATAATAATGGAAAACGAAAAGTTTAGGAGTAATAATGTTTTGATTCTTATGAGTATTTTAGTTTGATTTGTTAAATGGATTGTTGTGTTTGGTAAATTAGTTTATTAAATGAGTTTAAATTGGGTAATTGGATAGAATATTCATGTTAATCAAATAATTGGATATAATAATCAAGTTTCGAGCGATAATTGAGCGAGCACCGAGCGAGCATCGAGCGAGCGGGGTCTGCTCGTGCTCGGCTCGTTACTTACCGATCCAAGCAACTTCGAGCAAAATCGGAACAAAATCGAACGAATATCGAACGATCTATCGATCCCGAGCAGAACTTGACAACCTTAATGAACATGTCATATCCACACCTTCTCTGGTGGCTTAATTTCAACTTTCCAAAAAATATAAAAAACATGTGGTCGGATTTGGATAATTAACTCAAATCTTATCTTTGTTACCTTTGCCTACGTAATGCCATCCTGTTTTGTCCCAACACAACTCCTCAAGTTGAGTTGTGCATGCCAAGAAATTTATTTCCCTTGTTTTGGAAGTGATGTAGTCCGCCTGTGCTTGTGGAATCGTGAATAATTTACTTTTTATCGAAATATTTTTCTATAACAATGTCACTATACTTTAAAAAAAAGATAAGACATGTCTTGTCGATGTCTGATTTTTTTTGTTTTGTTTTATAAGAATATGAATTTACCGACTAGATTACTCGTATTTGAATTGTTCAAGATTTTAATAGTGCGATAAATTGTACATAAAGCAAACCATTTTGTCTTCAAATTTGCTTTCTTATTCTTATTCTTTGGGATACAACATGATTTTAATGGATTAGGATGCTAATGCAGTATGATGACGCTAGAAAATTAAGTTAAATTATTTTAATAATTTGTTGCAACTTCACCACGCAATTTGACTAGAATTTCGTGTTTTATTTCGCATGTCAATAGTTTTATTTTCCTATGCTTATTTTCGTTGTTTTGTTTTCCTACGCTGATTTTTGTTATTTGGTTGAAAGTGATTTGCATATAATAATAAAAAAGGTAAAACAAATTAAACTTGGGGACCTGAATGTGGAATTTGTTTTAGGGTCCCCACTACAAAAGCCTAAAATAAAATAAAATAAAATAAAATGGACGTGTGACCGTTGACCGAAAGTTTTTTTTTTTTTTTTTGATGACCCAGAATTCCCCGGCACCCGCCCCCACTTGGGACAGGCGGGTTGCGGCTCCAAACTGGGGGTGGTCCAACACCATTTTCACCGGAACGCATTAGCATTAAATAAAGTGCCTTGCTGGAATTCGATCTTGTGACCTAAGGTTCGTGAACCCACGTACCTAACCAACTCGACTGCGTCCCGGGGTTGGAATTAGCATTAAATAAAATGGACGTGTGACCGTTGACCGAAAGTTGTGCTCTTAGAATTAATTTTGGCTTGTTTCTATTAATTTATAAAAAAATGTCTCCCTTTCACATTGGTTGACTACTGATACAGTGATACTAGTTTTATCTATAATACATGTCATTAATCAAAAGATATCTTCATGAAAGCAAAGAAACGCGTATATGCTCCTAAACGACATTTGTTAATTATTTGATAAGTATGTACACATTATATTATTCTTAAAGGCTAGAGTTGTTCATGATTTAATTATTTAGTATGGGGAATACCATCAATCTACCAGGCGAATAATACTTAGTTATAACAATTAAGATATTTGAATATAAATTTCTTGTACTAAATTCATCATCGAAAATGCAGCAATATTGAAAATGATACTGGAATTCACTGAGATACTGCATTCTGTACCATCAATCTATAAGGTGAATAGTACTTAAATATAAAAAAAATTGAAATATAACAAGCCTTTACTATTTATCTGATACAACTTGTCTTGTATTGCATTTATTGTCGAAAACAATAAGATATTGCAAATGTTATTAGTGGAATACAATGCATTATTTGATATTAAACCCCTGACCCAGACAAGATAGTAATCAATCATATTTTAAGTTTGACATTGAGGAACAATTTAACTCATGTTTAGTGTTGAGAAAAATAGAGCAAATCATTGGCACGTCGATTCAAATAATTTACAAACAATCTTGAAAAGTTTCTAATGCATTGTGTTGAACGAAAATCCCAAACAAATTCTCTAACAGTTTCTAGAACATATTGTATCCAATGAAAATTCCAGGTAAGGGTGTATTAACTTCACCAATCAAATCATATCCGTTGTAGCTTTTTTAAGATAAGGTACTTCATTGGATTAGTATAAAAATATTTAAGATGTTACGAAGCAACACCATCATACAAAATTTGTACCATCTACAGGACTATACGAAAGTAATGATACAAATGCTGAAATAGAAACAACCACTAGCCACCTGACCCTTCGACCTAAGTCTTGCTGGCCTCTGAGGTCACGGCGAAATGGCGTACATGAGCCTCCCTCTCCCTAATCCTTGCCTCCTCCTCTTCGAGACGTTCTCGGGCCTCGTCTTCGATGCGTGCGAGCCTTTGAATCTCGTGAATCTCACTCTCTAAAGGTTGACTGTAGGAGTATTCGAGTTCACCATTACAAGCCTTGCTTGGGTCACTGAAGAAGGCAAATGATCCAATGCATCTAACTCGTTTGGTTGAGCGGAGGTAGCATGGTTGTCGCCGGTCGATGCAAAAAGGAGTCTTGCCTTCTTGATTGTTGATTGTTGTAGTGGCTCCCCTCCCCTCTCTGATGAACTTGTCTAAAGTGAAAATAGATCGAAACTGTAACGTCCTCGAAACAACGGAAAATTTAAAACTTTTTAAAGAATAAAACCAACAGACCAAAATCCATCACCGATGACATTACCAAAGATAAACACCAGGTGCATCAACATATATATAAAATATATAGATCTGAGTTTACTACAAATGGTGATTACATCAAAAACTATAAGATACAATATACATATGTAATCACAACAACCTCAAACAAGGGGAAGCAGGATCTGGTCCCAGAAGCTCTCCTCCGCAGGCACCATCCTCTAACGCCGCTCACAGCCTGAAAAACAAACATGAACTATGCCTGAGTTTCCAGATGGAAACCCCGAATGTCAAACCCTAACACATATATGAACAAGACATCAAGAAATGAAACAGGACATGAACAATAACCACCACAACAGATATCGTCAGCTAAGTTCCCGAGACCTCTCTCCCGGCCATAGCTGATTCAACAACCTGGATCTCAAGGGTCCTCTCACCCCAACCCCACCAACACACGTGCACACATTGCACCGTCGGTCCGAATCACGGTCACAACCTGGGTCTCAACCCTCCTCTCACCCCAACCCCACCAACATACGTATAACAAGGAAACTCAACCACAAGATATCAGGCCGACAGTCAGTGTCGTTGCCCAAGGGGGGCGGAGAGACGAGCCGCCTTCAATCAAACACACACCACTATCGGGCGACAGTCTGTGTCGTTGCCCAAGGGGCCGGAGAGACGAGTCACCTTCAAGCGTACCCATAAAACCACGAAACACAGAAACAAGCAGAAACGGTCGACCGCAAAAGGCACGACGGTCGACCAGATTTCTCCAGTACACACCAATAGTTCTACCGTCCAATTAGACCGTTCAAACCAACAACGAACATAACGACCCAACGGTCGAACAAAGGTCAATTGGCGGTCGACCGTTTGGATGGTCGATGCCAGAACACACAACAAACAAACTGCACAACCAGTTGAACGACAAAGGGGACCCGTTCGACCGAATTCCACCAGTGAAAACTCCTCAACAAACCACACCACACGGTCGACCAAAGCAACACTTCCGGTCGACCGCCCACTAAGTTAACTTAAGTCGTCGGTCGGACGAGTGAAACAGGCGGTCGACCGTTTGGATGGTCAACGCCCAAACCGACCTACGACAGTACTTTCGGTCGACCAGCAAAGGGGTCTCGTTCGATCGAAAATACCCAGAGAATTCATCTCTCGCTCCAATTGCACCACCGGTCGACCACCCAGAGGTATCGTTCGACCGGTGCGAGGGATGTTGCCCAAAATACACTAGAACCGGTCGACCGAACCAAAACACCGGTCGACCGCTCGAGTGTAGAAATCTGTTGTGCAGGTCCGACGAGCCATTCAGCCTACCGTCGACTGCTCCTACCCCACACTAATAATAGGTGAGCGTAAAAGCAAGTTTGACATACCTCAAGGCTCGAAGAAGCCTTTGAAGAACCAACGGCGGATGCTTCCTCGCAAAACCTCTTCTACTCCGACGAACTCCTCGAACTCGTCCACCCCGACTCCGGCAACGCCTGAGCTCCTCCAAGCGTCGTCAAACTCCCTCCACGACTTCCCCGAGCTGCAAGAGAAAAGGATTGAGGGAAAGAGTCGCGAGAGAGAGAGAGAGAGAGAGAGAAGTGAGAGAGAGAGAGAGAAATGAATCCCACCTTTATATCCTCCTCCGAACTCATCTCAGCCATCCATCTCAATCCCTCTCAAAACCATCACCTAACCACAATTAAACCATTAAGCAAGGATTATGATATAACAGAAATATTTATCCATAATACAATCGAAAGAATTAGCCTTGTTATTATGTTCCAACCATAAGCATCATATAAAAGCATTAACGAAACAGTTTCGATCAAAAACTCTGGGTCATTAAAAAATAATAAAAATTAAGTGTTAATGGCTATATAATTGAGCCCCCCCTATGATTAAAAGATCCCAACAAACCAGCTCACAAGTTGGGATCCGAAGCTGTTCTGTTTTCTTTCCTTGGGTTTGACTTTCTTTCTTTCTTCCTCCCTTCCTTCCTCATGTTCTTATGAACCTAAGAACACACCAAAATTCAAAGGAAAAAAAAAACCTAAAATGAAACTTCCTCTTCCTCTTCCTCTCCCATGGGCGTCTACAATCTCGAAGAAGTTCCACCTCAAGCTCGTCATCCTCCGCCTCTCCGACCTCCCCAAAGACTCCCCTGTTCTGGCCTTGGAGGTCTCTTGGAAGGGCCCCAAAGCCCCGTTGACGTCCCTCCGCCGGACGACGAGGAGGAACGTGACCCGAAAGGCGTCTCCGGTCGGGAAGGCGGCGGGTGGGGTGGAGGTGGAATGGAACGAGGAGTTTGAGTTTCGGTTGACGTTGACGGCGAGGGAGGAAGGTGTTTTCCAGCCATGGGAGGTCGCGTTCTCCGTCAGAAATGTTGGTGACCCAATTCTTGGTTTGGGGTTTGGAGTCGGAAAAATGTTGCTTTTTGGGGTTTTGGTCGGGGATCTGTGATGGGTCGGTGGGATTTGGGGGGTTTTGATCAGATTTTTGTATGTTGTTGTAAGGACTTGAATTGGTTTGTGGATGTTTGAATGTTGATCTTTGATGGGTTGGTGGAATTAAGAATTTTTGGGGTTTCTCTGAGGAAAAAAAGTTTTTTTTGGGGTTTTGATTGGTGGATATTGATTTGAATATTGATCTTTGATGGGTCTGTGGGATTTTGGGGTTTCTCTGAGAAAAGAGGGTTTTTATATATATATTTTTGGGTTTTTGATTGGGTGGATATGGATTTGAAATGATTTTTGGATGTTTGGTTGTTGATCTTTGATGGGTCGGTGGAATTTTGGCTTTTCGTTTCTTAATTTTAGTTTTTTGGGGTTGGTTTTGGTTGGTTGAATTTCGGGTTTTATCTGAGAGAATTTTTATATATATTTGAATTGGTTTTTGAATGTTTAAATTATGATCTTTGAAGGTTCTCCGGAATTTTGGTTTTTTCCTTTCTTAATTTTAGTTTTTTTAGTTTGGTTTTGGACGGGATTTTTTTTGTTTCGTCTCTTTTTGGGTTTTGATTTGGTGCAAAGGATTTGGCATGTTTTTTGTGTGTTCTGTGGATGTGTAGATTGTGTTGCCATCATGTTTCTTGAAATTAGATTGCATGCCACTCTTTTAGGGACGTGTGAGTTTTGTTGGGGATTTGAGAATTTAGAAGATTTAAAATAAAATAAAATTAGAAGAAGGATTTTGGGATTAAAAAAAAGAATATTTTCTTTTCTTTTGATGTGGAGTTGTAGACACAGCCAAAAGTTTTTGTTCTTTGGCTTTCTTGTTGTTTAGGCTTTTGGTGTCACTTTGTACAAGCCTTTGACTTGGACCTGGGGCGAGCTGTGGGAGTCTTGTTTTGTCAACCTAGTATAATTTCATGCTACTTCTTCCTCGATTGCTTTCAGCACATTTTTGAACGGGCTGTTCCTTTCGTTCACGACTTTGCTTTGTTCTTGCATAGAATGTTTCTCTAAGGGCATCTTTCTGTATAAGTTACGGGGTTTGTTATTTCCGGATCAACGATGTCTTCTGCTTCCAGAATATGTTTGACCATAGCAATCCTCTACATTTCTTGTTGTGATATTTCTCCTGCTGAATGATTGTATTTTCCTTGTTGCTCTACAGATATTGAAAGTCAAACATGTTTTTTTTTGTGTTGGTCAGGGTCAAAACAATGGACAAAAGAACGATCCCCTTATTGGAACAGCATTGCTGAATCTCTCTGAGTTTGCCGTTGGAAACGAAACTGTAATACAAATCCCTGTGACATTGGAGGACACTATTGCTTCTGCTGGAAAACAGCCCCCATTTCTCCATGTATGTTCTCTTGCACCCTTGGTTATCATACTAAACAATCGTTGCAGAACTACTTAAAAGTCAGCAAACTTGTTATTGACTCAATTTATGGAGCTAGTTTTGTGTAGAATGTTTCATATTGACCGGTTTGAAACTTTTAATTGTATAAGATATAAGTAGGCTTGGTTATGGTTCAAATGTTTCACAATTTGTCTAATCTTCATGCTTCCACTCCCAATAGTTGTTTGCCCATTGTTTATTATACACTGTGATTGGAGTTGTGATTTGCTATTTTGGTGCAGTTGGCTTTGGGTTTCATGGAGCTGACGACTCAGGAATCAGGTGACATGATGCAGAAGAAAATCGTGCCTGCCCTGTCACCCCCTAACCCAAGGAGCAACACCTCCATTGAGAAGGACGATGTTTCAGCATTCAGGACAAGACTGAAAGTACTGAAAAGCTTAGTGTCAGTTGGGAGATCGAAAAAGACACGTCATGAAGATGAAGGCAGTGACGGAAAGGTCTCTTCAAGAAGTGACAATGCAGATTACACCTACCCTTTCGACACGGATTCTATGTATGATGATCCTGAGAACGAAGAGTCGGAAGATGGGAAGTCATTCTCATTCAGCTACGGCACACTGGCAACGGCAAATCATATTGGAGATTCATTTTACTCTGACATCAAAAAGAGCACTGAATTTGATGACTGGATTTATTACAGTAATCGCCAAAAAGATGTGGATAATACGAGCCGTGAAGATACGGCCGCATCTCCCAGTAATCCGTCGCAAAATGCAAAAAGAAGCATCCTTCCATGGAAGAGGAAGAGATTAAGTTTCAAATCTCCAAAACCTAAAGGAGAGCCTCTTCTGAAGCCCTATGGAGAAGATGGTGGCGATGATATTGATTTCGATCGGCGGCAGTTGAGTTCATCTGATGAATCCTTGGGGGTAATTATTTACCTTTATGTGCTTTGTTGATTACTTTGTTTCCCTTGTTATGATTTCATTTCAGCAATCGTTTCTCTTCATGTGCATTTGCGGCATAAGCATTAAAACTTACTTGAATAGATCATTTAGATGTCAAACTCCAAACTGGATGATTTCAATTGCATGACATTACTGCCAAATGAGTAGTAGGGACGAGCAAATGCAGAAGCCATAACCCTAATACGTTGTCCATCATTCTGCAGATGCACAAGACAGATGATGACCTGGTGGCAAATGGATCTTCTCTATCTGACTTTGGGGATGACAGTTTTGTAATTGGCAGCTGGGAGGCAAAAGAAGTTGTAAGCCGTGATGGGCACATGAAGCTTTCCTCCCAAGTCTTCTTTGCATCCATTGATCAGAGGAGCGAACGTGCTGCTGGCGAGAGCGCATGTGCTGTCCTTGTGGCTGTCATTGCCGATTGGTTCCAAAATAATCAAGCTCTAATGCCCATCCGGTCACAATTCGATAGTCTTATTCATGATGGTTCTTCAGAGTGGAGACGGTTGTGCAAGAATGAAACATATTTAGTGCATTTCCCCGACAAGCATTTTGACCTTGAAACTGTCGTACAAGCAAAGATCCGCCCACTGTCTGTGACCCAAAGCAAATCCTTCATCGGATTCTTCCATCCAGAAGGAGTCACCGACGACAATGACAGCTTCGAGTTCTTGCGTGGGGCAATGTCATTTGACAGCATATGGGAACATATCAGCAAGGTAGCATCAAATTGCCCAGCAGATGGAACCCCACAACTCTACATCGTGAGTTGGAACGACCACTTCTTCATCCTTAAGGTTGAGCCTGATGCTTATTACATCATTGACACCCTCGGGGAAAGGCTTTACGAGGGTTGCGACCAGGCTTACATCCTAAAATTTGACAAGAACACGTCGATTCATACAATGCCACCCGAGGAAAAACCAACAGGTGCTGAATCTAGTAAACCCCAGAAGAACAAGGATTCATCCTCTGGAGAATTATCAGACAGTAGCCAAAAATCCAAGAAGAACGTAGATTCCGGTGGAGAAATGGAAGGATGCAAAGACGATGACGAAAACGACAAAAAAGGAGGGGAGTTGGTGTGCCAGGGGAAGGAGTCATGCAAGGAGTACATCAAAAACTTCCTGGCTTCCATTCCCATAAGAGAGCTGCAGGACGACATGAAGAAGGGTCTAATGTGTTCCTCCGTACCGATACATCACCGCCTCCAGGTCGAGTTTAACTACACTCAGTTATCAGAGGAAACTGAGGTGGTGACTGAGTTAGCAAGCAGGAATGCTGGTGGCATTGTTGCCCAACAGGCAATTGAGATGGTGGCTGCGGTGGAGGAAATTGCTGCTGCATAATATCGGTTGGCGTTATACTAACTAAATGTACAGGAAACAGGGAGTACTTACTTGATCATAAGAAATATATATACATGGATATATATATTTTTGGCTCAAATGAAGCAAAGGTATGTGAGAAGAGTGAGTGAGTTTGTCTTGTTTGTTGTCAACTAATGGCAGTGGTGTGATGAAATGAGGAAATAAGTGAATGGTCGTTCATGTGTATATGTGCATCCTAGAGAAGCTTGTGTTTGTTTTGTTTGTTTTTTCCTTTCAAAATTTCCTTTTCTTTGTTGATAGCTTATGTAATGTCTGATATGTCTCAAAGCATGGTTGCAGTGTTTGTGTTTTGCTTTCATGTTGTTCTAAGTATGTCATTTGTGTAGCAATGAGGATTTTGACAGTTTTCGTGCAAAAAAGCGAAGGCAATGATACGAATGTAGGTAAAGAAAAGAGCGTTCTCGCATAAACGTCCCAACACGTAATGTCAGCGTAATCTCCACCCAACACTAACCTTCCCATACACACCTCTTCTCAACACCACAAAACTTGCCCCTTTAAAAACCGAAGACAAGGCCCTCCTCATCACCAACACATTCCTTCTCGACCGACCGACGCACCACATACTCCGGTAACCGTCGAGAATGACACCCCATCACGGTATATTTTACATGCACGTCCTCTTAATCGTAAGTCGTTACTGTCACCGGTCGTGTTAGGAGTCCTTTAGAGACTCTCAAATTTCAACTTTTTCGAGCTTTGACCCAGCCAAACGCTCTATCCTCGCAAGGAATAGCCGAAAACACCAACACAACCGCACAACTCTTCGGTTACCCTCAGAGTAGAGAACTAACGGAATAGCCCCCAAAACAAGCACACGCGTAAACTAAGGTTGCACAACCCTCACAAATTGCCAAACCCCCAAAAGTACCAAATTCCCCACACAAGAACACTGAAAGATGATAGCGGAACAATCTCTTTTATTAGATATAGAAAAAACGTCCCAAATGGATTACAATAGATTTCTCGCTCACAAGTCTCTCTCACAGAAACTCTCTCACGCCCAAATCTAAACTCAAACTATAGAGGGAATCCTATCTGATCTTGGATGATGATCCTTGATTCAATTCAGATTCAATGCTGATTCGATGGATTTGCACTTATGGGAGGCGTCCCCTTTTTATAATGCTTCAAAGTCCTACTTTGTAGCACGGTTGGATGCCACCCAACCCACATTCCTTCGGTTGCAAGAGAATAGCTCTCTATTCTCCCCCATAATAGTTGTGGATGAATTAGTCCTTAGGAGTCGTTCCCAACTCTTCCTCTATCACGGATTAATTCCCACAAGTAGGCGCCACTTTGTCATAACCGAACCCTTCGGTTTAGGCTGGCTAGAAACGTGGGAGTCATGTTGTATTTGCTGGAATATATGTCTTCAAAACCGTCCCTCAAAATAGGAAGTTGCGCAAGTGGGTTTGACCCGTTCAAATCCTTCGCACTCCTCCCGTTCGGTTATGGACCCGTTCCTTAACCGAATCCTACTTTTAAGGAAGTGCATCTTCGATTCCTATTTTCAAGGAATGCATGCACCACGACTTTTACTAATTCCAAACCGAATACCTACATGTAAGGAAGACATGTGCGTATTGGGGCTGACCCATTCAGCCCACGCTTCCCTCTTCCTTCGGTTGGTGGACCAAGTCCATAACCGTCTCCACGAATGTAGCCTCCTCCTTTGACTTGGTCTCCACGCCTTTGTTGGGCTGCCCACGCCTTGCCTGGTCACCAATCTCGGTCCTTGCTTCGCCCATGTGTAGTCCTCGTCGGCCTGCACCATCCCCCACCAGTTGACCGGTGATGACTCGTGTTGACTACGATCCTCACTTGGTCTCCTTGTGCTGACTTGGTGTTGACTCCTGGTCTTTAGCCTCACAAGCTCCTGCGCCTCCTTCCTAAGCATTGCCCGCTCATGCCCGCCTCCATGGCGCGCCTAAGTGCTGCCCGGGCACGCTCTCGCACTTCCCAAGTGCTATGCATGTGCCTCACTTGTTGATGCCTTCTGACCCTTGCTTGGGTGTCCCCGGACTCCAAGCCTTGGTGCTTTTCCACGCGCCTCGCGCTCCAAGATACCAATCGTGCTATAGGCTTTAGAACATTCGCGCCTTTGCCTCGCTTGCTCATGCTCGCGCCCCGTGCGTGTGCATGTTGCCTCAGCATAGCCTCCTCGCGCTCGTGCTACGCGCACGTCCTCAGACTAGGCTTTTCGCTCCATGTTTGTAGCCTCGACTACTTGCCTTCTTGCACGCGCTTTGCCGCTGCCTGCCACTCGATTCCTCCTTCACGCTTCGCCTTGCGTGTGCGCATGCCCGCGCATCTCGAACCTCCTTGGAGCTTACCTTGCAAAACCCAGGGGGGGTACTTGGGCTACCCCCGTTGCTCACCTCACGCCTCGCGTTTGGTTTGCCTTGTGTGCTTCGTAGTTCCTTGTGATGCTCCAAGCTCACGAACCCAGCCCGGTATGGCGCACCCTCGGGCATCCTCGATCTCAAGGTGGTGACAAATCTCCCCCACCCAACCCATTCGTCGTCCTCGACGAAGAATAGATTGTGGAGATTAACCTCTCGAATCGATTGGCGACAGACCTTATCCTACAAAGGTCTTGTTGCGTCTCCCCGCAACTATGTAGGGCTTGAGGACCTCCCCTCTTGAACTCCTCCAAGAATTCCTTCCTGATTTGGATGATGTCCTCCCTCGTTGCCCCTTGGTGTCTTCGGTGCCTTGTGGGGATACACACCTCGGCTACCGTTTCCAGGTTACACCTTACCCTTATACGCCTCTTCCTCCGATTCAGCACCTTGGCGTATGTTCCCTTGAACGAGTGCTGAGGGCGCGCCTGCCTCACTGGGTTCCTCCTTAACCCCGCGCTGCCCAGGTTCTCCTCCTCGGAACCTTCGGGTCGCAACAATTTCGTTGCCTCGTGGACGACCCCTTCGTCCTCCTCGTGGTCTGGTAGCATATCTCCCCATCCGCTAGCTGGATGTCCCAAGAGATCCTCGACTATCTCTGTGTCCACCTCCCTGAACACAATAGGGCTCCACACGCCCTCTTCTTCCTCATGTTCCTCCAGGCTCCACAAACCTACGGGTTCCCTAATATCTTTGTTGAGCTCGAGGGGCCCCGCCTCCTCGTGGCCTAGCTCCATCCCTAGGATCCCCCGCGTCTCCTGGCTTAAGGCTGCAAGGTGGCAGACTTGCGCCTCTTGTGGTACAACCCCATCTCCCATGCACTTCACAAAGCATGGTATTGGACCTTCGGCGATAAAGATCCCCCTTAGATGAGCTGCTATCGATACCTTGGCTTGAACGAGGAAATCCATACCTAGGATTACCTTGAAATCGTCGAGAGGCACCACCATAAACGTGCTTGTGCCGCTCCAATCTCCCACATCTACTCGTGTGCGTGCAACTCCTGCCACGCTACGAGCCGCTGAGTTGACGGCCTTAATCTTAGACCCATCCTTGGTCAGCTCCAATCCAATAACTTTGGCCTCTGCTTCAGCTATGAAGTTGTGTGTGGCCCCGGAATCCACCATGGCGCGTAGCTTACGCCCATTGATCACAACCTCCACATAGAGAAGGCTCCCCGAACCTTTCTTAGATCGGATGGCGTTTAGGAGTCTGAGAGAGCCCGTTCATGCCTCTTCTCCAGATCCTTCGCCTTCCTCGGCAACTAGAGCCCCCAATCTCTCCCTCTTGGGGCACTCTCGGGCCATGTGCGGTCCTTTGCAGATGAAGCATCCACCCGGCGGCTTCTTGTCTTTGTCACCCCTGGCTTGACCCGTCGGTTCACTGCTAGTCCCCCTCCTACCATGTCCCTTCTTTCGGTTGCCTCCCTTGCTTGGTTCTCCCACACCCTCCTTGGTGCGGTAGTCAACCAAAGCATCCGCAGCAATCAGTGCTGCCTGCAGGTCTCTCACCTTCAAGCACCTGAGCTCCACCTGAGCCCACCCTTGGAGTCCTGCCGTGAAGTTGAATAGCTTGTCCTCCTCGGACATGCCCTTCACGTCTAGCATCATAGATTGGAAGTTCTTAACGTACTCCCGAATCGTCCCTGTATGCTTCAGTTTTCTCAAGGCCTCGCGTGCCATCCACGCGGTGTTGGTAGGGAGGAATTGCCCGCGCAACTCCTTGGCCATATCTTCCCAAGCTGTTAGCTCCTCTAACGCTTCATCGGTAGCCCGACTCCTCCACCATAACTTGGCATCGCCAGCTAAGAACATTGCCCCCAAGGCAACTCGATCTTCCGGTGCTGTAGCCGTGGCCTTGAAGAATTCCTCCATGTCCCAGAGGAAGTTCTCCACCTCCTTCGCATCTCGGGTGCCTGTGAAGGCCTTTGGCTCGGGCACGCGCAGCCTTCGCGCTCCAAGCTTCCCTTCACCCGACTCCTCGCATAGTTTGGCTATTTCTCCCTTGAGGTCCTCCACGCGTTCTAGGAGATAATCCTTCGTCTCCTGAACCTCCTTGCGCAGTTCCTCTTCGACCTCTCCAGACGTGACCTCTCCGTCCTCACCACTGCCTGAGATCCACATCTCCACATCTCTCATACGAGCCTCCAGCCCGTTGATTCTTTCAGAATTGGACATTGCTTGTCTTGTGGATGTGCGTACGTCCCTCGAACGTAGCTCTGATACCATCTTGTCACCGGTCGTGTTAGGAGTCCTTTAGAGACTCTCAAATTTCAACTTTTCGAGCTTTGGCCCAGCCAAACGCTCTATCCTCGCAAGGAATAGCCGAAAACACCAACACAACCGCACAACTCTTCGGTTACCCTCAGAGTAGGGAACTAGCGGAATAGCCCCCAAAACAAGCACACGCGGAAACTAAGGTTGCACAACCCTCACAAATTGCCAAGCCCCCAAACGTCCCAAATTCCCCACACAAGAACACTGAAAGATGATAGCGGAACAATCTCTTTTATTAGATATAGAAAAAACGTCCCAAAGGGATTACAATAGATTTCTCGCTCACAAGTCTCTCTCACAGAAACTCTCTCACGCCCAAATCTAAACTCAAACTATAGAGGGAATCCTATCTGATCTTGGATGATGATCCTTGATTCAATTCAGATTCAATGCTGATTCGATGGATTTGCACTTATGGGAGGCGTCCCCTTTTTATAATGCTTCAAAGTCCTACTTTGTAGCACGGTTGGATGCCACCCAACCCACATTCCTTCGGTTGCAAGAGAATAGCTCTCTATTCTCCCCCATAATAGTTGTGGATGAATTAGTCCTTAGGAGTCGTTCCCAACTCTTCCTCTATCACGGATTAATTCCCACAAGTAGGCGCCACTTTGTCATAACCAAACCCTTCGGTTTAGGCTGGCTAGAAACGTGGGAGTCATGTTGTATTTGCTGGAATATATGTCTTCAAAACCGTCCCTCAAAATAGGAAGTTGCGCAAGTGGGTTTGACCCGTTCAAATCCTTCGCACTCCTCCCGTTCGGTTATGGACCCGTTCCTTAACCGAATCCTACTTTTAAGGAAGTGCATCTTCGATTCCTATTTTCAAGGAATGCATGCACCACGACTTTTACTCATTCCAAACCGAATACCTACATGTAAGGAAGACATGTGCGTATTGGGGCTGACTCATTCAGCCCACGCTTCCCTCTTCCTTCGGTTGGTGGACCAAGTCCATAACCGTCTCCACGAATGTAGCCTCCTCCTTTGACTTGGTCTCCACGCCTTTGTTGGGCTGCCCACGCCTTGCCTGGTCACCAATCTCGGTCCTTGCTTCGCCCATGTGTAGTCCTCGTCGGCCTGCACCATCCCCCACCAGTTGACCGGTGATGACTCGTGTTGACTACGATCCTCACTTGGTCTCCTTGTGCTGACTTGGTGTTGACTCCTGGTCTTTAGCCTCACAAGCTCCTGCGCCTCCTTCCTAAGCATTGCCCGCTCATGCCCGCCTCCATGGCGCGCCTAAGTGCTGCCCGGGCACGCTCTCGCACTTCCCAAGTGCTATGCATGTGCCTCACTTGTTGATGCCTTCTGACCCTTGCTTGGGTGTCCCCGGACTCCAAGCCTTGGTGCTTTTCCACGCGCCTCGCGCTCCAAGATACCAATCGTGCTATAGGCTTTAGAACATCCGCGCCTTTGCCTCGCTTGCTCATGCTCGCGCCCCGTGCGTGTGCATGTTGCCTCAGCATAGCCTCCTCGCACTCGTGCTACGCGCACGTCCTCAGACTAGGCTTTTCGCTCCATGTTTGTAGCCTCGACTACTTGCCTTCTTGCACGCGCTTTGCCACTGCCTGCCACTCGATTCCTCCTTCACGCTTCGCCTTGCGTGTGCGCATGCCCGCGCATCTCGAACCTCCTTGGAGCTTACCTTGCAAAACCCAGGGGGGGTACTTGGGCTACCCCCGTTGCTCACCTCACGCCTCGCGTTTGGTTTGCCTTGTGTGCTTCGTAGTTCCTTGTGATGCTCCAAGCTCACGAACCCAGCCCGGTATGGCGCACCCTCGGGCATCCTCGATCTCAAGGTGGTGACAAATCTCCCCCACCCAACCCATTCGTCGTCCTCGACGAAGAATAGATTGTGGAGATTA
This sequence comes from Triglochin maritima, assembly GCA_963682175.1. Classification (NCBI taxonomy): domain Eukaryota; kingdom Viridiplantae; phylum Streptophyta; class Magnoliopsida; order Alismatales; family Juncaginaceae; genus Triglochin; species Triglochin maritima. The sequence goes on from OY821789.1 coordinate 32,601,113, forward strand.
ACCTCTCGAATCGATTGGCGACAGACCTTATCCTACAAAGGTCTTGTTGCGTCTCCCCGCAACTATGTAGGGCTTGAGGACCTCCCCTCTTGAACTCCTCCAAGAATTCCTTCCTGATTTGGATGATGTCCTCCCTCGTTGCCCCTTGGTGTCTTCGGTGCCTTGTGGGGATACACACCTCGGCTACCGTTTCCAGGTTACACCTTACCCTTATACGCCTCTTCCTCCGATTCAGCACCTTGGCGTATGTTCCCTTGAACGAGTGCTGAGGGCGCGCCTGCCTCACTGGGTTCCTCCTTAACCCCGCGCTGCCCAGGTTCTCCTCCTCGGAACCTTCGGGTCGCAACAATTTCGTTGCCTCGTGGACGACCCCTTCGTCCTCCTCGTGGTCTGGTAGCATATCTCCCCATCCGCTAGCTGGATGTCCCAAGAGATCCTCGACTATCTCTGTGTCCACCTCCCTGAACACAATAGGGCTCCACACGCCCTCTTCTTCCTCATGTTCCTCCAGGCTCCACAAACCTACGGGTTCCCTAATATCTTTGTTGAGCTCGAGGGGCCCCGCCTCCTCGTGGCCTAGCTCCATCCCTAGGATCCCCCGCGTCTCCTGGCTTAAGGCTGCAAGGTGGCAGACTTGCGCCTCTTGTGGTACAACCCCATCTCCCATGCACTTCACAAAGCATGGTATTGGACCTTCGGCGATAAAGATCCCCCTTAGATGAGCTGCTATCGATACCTTGGCTTGAACGAGGAAATCCATACCTAGGATTACCTTGAAATCGTCGAGAGGCACCACCATAAACGTGCTTGTGCCGCTCCAATCTCCCACATCTACTCGTGTGCGTGCAACTCCTGCCACGCTACGAGCCGCTGAGTTGACGGCCTTAATCTTAGACCCATCCTTGGTCAGCTCCAATCCAATAACTTTGGCCTCTGCTTCAGCTATGAAGTTGTGTGTGGCCCCGGAATCCACCATGGCGCGTAGCTTACGCCCATTGATCACAACCTCCACATAGAGAAGGCTCCCCGAACCTTTCTTAGATCGGATGGCGTTTAGGAGTCTGAGAGAGCCCGTTCATGCCTCTTCTCCAGATCCTTCGCCTTCCTCGGCAACTAGAGCCCCCAATCTCTCCCTCTTGGGGCACTCTCGGGCCATGTGCGGTCCTTTGCAGATGAAGCATCCACCCGGCGGCTTCTTGTCTTTGTCACCCCTGGCTTGACCCGTCGGTTCACTGCTAGTCCCCCTCCTACCATGTCCCTTCTTTCGGTTGCCTCCCTTGCTTGGTTCTCCCACACCCTCCTTGGTGCGGTAGTCAACCAAAGCATCCGCAGCAATCAGTGCTGCCTGCAGGTCTCTCACCTTCAAGCACCTGAGCTCCACCTGAGCCCACCCTTGGAGTCCTGCCGTGAAGTTGAATAGCTTGTCCTCCTCGGACATGCCCTTCACGTCTAGCATCATAGATTGGAAGTTCTTAACGTACTCCCGAATCGTCCCTGTATGCTTCAGTTTTCTCAAGGCCTCGCGTGCCATCCACGCGGTGTTGGTAGGGAGGAATTGCCCGCGCAACTCCTTGGCCATATCTTCCCAAGCTGTTAGCTCCTCTAACGCTTCATCGGTAGCCCGACTCCTCCACCATAACTTGGCATCGCCAGCTAAGAACATTGCCCCCAAGGCAACTCGATCTTCCGGTGCTGTAGCCGTGGCCTTGAAGAATTCCTCCATGTCCCAGAGGAAGTTCTCCACCTCCTTCGCATCTCGGGTGCCTGTGAAGGCCTTTGGCTCGGGCACGCGCAGCCTTCGCGCTCCAAGCTTCCCTTCACCCGACTCCTCGCATAGTTTGGCTATTTCTCCCTTGAGGTCCTCCACGCGTTCTAGGAGATAATCCTTCGTCTCCTGAACCTCCTTGCGCAGTTCCTCTTCGACCTCTCCAGACGTGACCTCTCCGTCCTCACCACTGCCTGAGATCCACATCTCCACATCTCTCATACGAGCCTCCAGCCCGTTGATTCTTTCAGAATTGGACATTGCTTGTCTTGTGGATGTGCGTACGTCCCTCGAACGTAGCTCTGATACCATCTTGTCACCGGTCGTGTTAGGAGTCCTTTAGAGACTCTCAAATTTCAACTTTTCGAGCTTTGGCCCAGCCAAACGCTCTATCCTCGCAAGGAATAGCCGAAAACACCAACACAACCGCACAACTCTTCGGTTACCCTCAGAGTAGGGAACTAGCGGAATAGCCCCCAAAACAAGCACACGCGGAAACTAAGGTTGCACAACCCTCACAAATTGCCAAGCCCCCAAACGTCCCAAATTCCCCACACAAGAACACTGAAAGATGATAGCGGAACAATCTCTTTTATTAGATATAGAAAAAACGTCCCAAAGGGATTACAATAGATTTCTCGCTCACAAGTCTCTCTCACAGAAACTCTCTCACGCCCAAATCTAAACTCAGACTATAGAGGGAATCCTATCTGATCTTGGATGATGATCCTTGATTCAATTCAGATTCAATGCTGATTCGATGGATTTGCACTTATGGGAGGCGTCCCCTTTTTATAATGCTTCAAAGTCCTACTTTGTAGCACGGTTGGATGCCACCCAACCCACATTCCTTCGGTTGCAAGAGAATAGCTCTCTATTCTCCCCCATAATAGTTGTGGATGAATTAGTCCTTAGGAGTCGTTCCCAACTCTTCCTCTATCACGGATTAATTCCCACAAGTAGGCGCCACTTTGTCATAACCAAACCCTTCGGTTTAGGCTGGCTAGAAACGTGGGAGTCATGTTGTATTTGCTGGAATATATGTCTTCAAAACCGTCCCTCAAAATAGGAAGTTGCGCAAGTGGGTTTGACCCGTTCAAATCCTTCGCACTCCTCCCGTTCGGTTATGGACCCGTTCCTTAACCGAATCCTACTTTTAAGGAAGTGCATCTTCGATTCCTATTTTCAAGGAATGCATGCACCACGACTTTTACTCATTCCAAACCGAATACCTACATGTAAGGAAGACATGTGCGTATTGGGGCTGACTCATTCAGCCCACGCTTCCCTCTTCCTTCGGTTGGTGGACCAAGTCCATAACCGTCTCCACGAATGTAGCCTCCTCCTTTGACTTGGTCTCCACGCCTTTGTTGGGCTGCCCACGCCTTGCCTGGTCACCAATCTCGGTCCTTGCTTCGCCCATGTGTAGTCCTCGTCGGCCTGCACCATCCCCCACCAGTTGACCGGTGATGACTCGTGTTGACTACGATCCTCACTTGGTCTCCTTGTGCTGACTTGGTGTTGACTCCTGGTCTTTAGCCTCACAAGCTCCTGCGCCTCCTTCCTAAGCATTGCCCGCTCATGCCCGCCTCCATGGCGCGCCTAAGTGCTGCCCGGGCACGCTCTCGCACTTCCCAAGTGCTATGCATGCGCCTCACTTGTTGATGCCTTCTGACCCTTGCTTGGGTGTCCCCGGACTCCAAGCCTTGGTGCTTTTCCACGCGCCTCGCGCTCCAAGATACCAATCGTGCTATAGGCTTTAGAACATCCGCGCCTTTGCCTCGCTTGGTCATGCTCGCGCCCCGTGCGTGTGCATGTTGCCTCAGCATAGCCTCCTCGCGCTCGTGCTACGCGCACGTCCTCAGACTAGGCTTTTCGCTCCATGTTTGTAGCCTCGACTACTTGCCTTCTTGCACGCGCTTTGCCGCTGCCTGCCACTCGATTCCTCCTTCACGCTTCGCCTTGCGTGTGCGCATGCCCGCGCATCTCGAACCTCCTTGGCGCTTGCCTTGCAAAACCCAGGGGGGTACTTGGGCTACCCCCGTTGCTCACCTCACGCCTCGCGTTTGGTTTGCCTTGTGTGCTTCGTAGTTCCTTGTGATGCTCCAAGCTCACGAACCCAGCCCGGTATGGCGCACCCTCGGGCATCCTCGATCTCAAGGTTGTGACAGTTACCATCATCCTCACATTCTCTTGACAACTTCAGACCTCCACTCTCACTTTGGCAAACCAATTAACAGTTCGCCACACAATCAATTATCACAAATATCTCTACAAATCTCTCATCGCCATCACATATGATGGAAACGTTGGATAGCTCAAGCATGTCTAAGGAGACTGATCCAATTCAAGTTCCAGTTGACGGTCACAAGAGCCCGAAAAGAGCATTTCAAAGAGACACTTAATGGGCTAATTTAAGCAACTTGAGTTCAAACCAATTCGTGAAGACTCGTAGAAGGACTTCATTGTAAGTCGTTACCATCATCCTCACATTTCTTGACAACTTCGGACCTCCACTCTCACTTTGGCAAACCAATTAACAGTTCGCCACACAATCAATTCACAAATATCTCTACAAATCTCTCGTCACCATCACGTTTGATGTAAACGTGAATAGCTCAAGCACATGTAAGGATACTAATCCAATTCAAGTTCCAGTTGACACAGTTACAAGAGCTCGGGGAGAGCATTTCAATGAGACACTTAATGGGCTAATTTAAGCAACTTGAGTTCAAACCAATTCGTGGAGACTCATAAAAGGACTTCACCGTAAATCTTACAAGTGGATTACCATAACCCAATTGGATGAATAAATTTAAGGGATTTTCTCAAGAGATCCTTAGTTTTCCATTTTGTGTTTTCAACATTTATTTAGGCTAATTTTCTTTTTGGAACTTTCTTTTTCGAAAGTTTTCTTTTTAGTAGTTTTTTTTCTTTTTTAAGTTCCATTTTCAGATGTTTCTTTTTTTTAGGTTTCTTTTTTGAAAAAAAATCTTTTTAGAACTTTCTTTTTTAGTAGTTTCATTTTTATTAGTTTGCTTTATATTACTTACCACGAAGGAATCTGTCATTTTGCCACTTGCACCATCATGACTTGGTCTACCCAAAGAATCCAGTCCATTCGCACCATCATGAAGTGATCTACCCAAAGAATTCAACTCACGTGCACTTGTACCACATGTCTCTTGGTGGTTATCTTTTTTTGTAATATGCATGTTTACTCTTAGGTAGTTTTACCTTTTGTGGTGACTACCTAAGAGTAAACATATTCAGCCCATGATGGTGCACATGGGCTGAACTCAAGTGGTACAAGTGCACGTGAACTGGATTTTTTGGGTAGACCAAGTCATGATAGTATAAGTGGAAAAAAGATTGGCTCGTTCATGTTGAGTATAATAAAAGCAAACTAATAAAAAGGTAACTAACAAAAATAAAACTACCAAACATGAAACTTCCAAAAAGAAAATTTTCAAAAAAGAAACTACCGAAAAGGAAACTATCAAAAAGTTAACTTCTAAAAATAAAAATAGCCTAAATAGATGTTTAAAAAAGAAAAAAGAAATTAAGAATCTTTTGAGGAAATTTATTGAATTTATTCCTTCAAACGAGTTATGGAAATCCACAGTAAAATCCTTTTATGACCTCCACGAATTGGTTTGAACCCAAATTTGTTGAATTAGCCCAATTAGAACTTGAATTGAATCAACACACGCACACACACACTCTCTCTCTGAGACTCAGAAATCAGAAATGATCAAAATGGCAATCGGCTCCCAACAGCTCCCGTCGTGCTCTCCATCCATCCTCTCCATCTCCATCTCCATCTTCATCTCCATCTCCGTCTTCCTAATCGCCCCTAAAATCCTTCCTCCTAAGACCCTCCCTTCCATCCCCCTCTCCGACGACCTCGACGACCTCGCCCTCTTCCGTCGCGCCACTCTCTCTTCTTCTTCTTCTTCCTATTCACACTCCGGTAAAGACGATAACACGAAGATCGCTTTTCTGTTCCTAACTAACTCCGACCTTCACTTCCTCCCCCTCTGGGAGAAGTTCTTCAGGAATGCGACGACGGCCACGGAGACGGAGACGGATCTTTTTAACGTCTACGTCCACGCCGATCCGGTGACGGTAGGGATCGATCTGGTGCCGGAGGATTCTGTTTTCCATGGGAGGTTCATTCCCAATGCCAAGTCGACTAGGAGAGCTTCTCCGACGCTGATCTCGGCCGCCAGACGCCTTCTCGCCACCGCGCTTCTGCACGACCCGAGGAACGCCTTCTTCGCGTTGGTCTCCCAGCGCTGCGTGCCGCTGCATTCGCTTGATTTCGTCCGCCGGACGCTTTTTGATCAGACCCCAAGGAGGAGTTTCGTCGAAATTTTGACTCAGTCTAGGAGTTTGTTTAAACGGTATGTTGCCAGAGGGGATGAGGTTATGCTCCCCGAAGTTCCGTTTCCGAGTTTCCGGGTAGGGTCGCAGTTTTTCGTGCTTGCCAGGAAGCATGCTTTGATGGTGGTTCAGGATAGGGTTTTGTGGAGGAAGTTTAGGTTGCCGTGTTTGAAGTCGAGGGAGGACTCGTGTTATCCGGAGGAGCATTACTTCCCGACTTTGCTTGACATGAGGGAGAAGGATAGGAGGTTGTGCTCCAGATTCACGCTTACGAATGTCAATTGGACCGGGAGTGTTGACGGACATCCGTATATGTACGGTCCGGAGGAGGTGTCCGAAGAGTTGATTAGGAAGCTTAGGGTAGGTGGTGGTGAGAGTAATGGGACCTCGTACTTGTTCGCTAGGAAGTTCTCGCCTGATTGTCTTGGGCCGTTGATGGATATTGCCGACTCTGTTATCTTCAACGATGGGTGATTGTCCACTGAAAATGGTGCCCCTTTCACCTGCTTCTACTTCGTCTGAGGAATTCAGGTATTGGAAAAGCATCGATTTTTATCTAATTTGCATGTTACTTATCGACGTGTTTGAGTTGTTGATTTGCATGTTAAATGACATTAACAATAGATTGTGTTTACTTTGGAATTGTGTTGATGATGATGGGGGGAAATTGACTTCAACACACTACATTTCCCTTTCTCATGAACATACCATTTTCTAGAGAACCACATGAAGTTAGTAATTAGATGACATTGAGACTTATTCATCGAAAGGGGAATGGGAAGTTTGTTTTGGGACTTTTAGGAGCAAATTAACAAGACAAATTATTCTGCTGCCTCTTGCAAGAACAATGTATTCTGTTGGCATCACATGTTTGGAATTTTTTAACATGAACCCCCCCCCCCCCCCCCCCCCCCCCAAAGCAATTTTTTGAAATGGGATTCCAAAATCCAAACACACGAAAACACGACATTGTGCAATGTGTGGCATAGTGAAAGTCATTGTGCAGAATAAATATATTTTTTCCAAAAATTATGCCAAACTTTGCGAACTATGAAACAAATGTGGCATAAGTCATTCTTGACGTATGCGTTTGTCACATAGATAAGAAGATTTTATAAACAACTCAAATGCAATCAGAAAGGAAATGGAGCCTTGTTTTTGGGGACACACATGCAACTACTGCCTCTTCCAGCAATGCCATTTCATATCTTTTTTTCAGCATTGAGATGCTTATAATTTTAATATAGTTACCACAATGCTTCTAAAATTCCGTCAATTGGTTCTTTGTTTCGTGGGTTGGGGGTTGCTTCCATTGGAGCTGCACGTCTGCTTTTGTCTCTTGCTTTAAACTCAAATCACATTGTGTAGTCTTGGTAGGTGTAAGCTGTTGTCTGTTGTTGGAATTTTATTTGACTACCATGGTGTAAGTGTGTTGCATTTCTATTTGGTTTCTTGTTAGCTGGGAATTGTTGGATGCTAACAACGTTTGTACCACTCTGGTGGTGGAAAGTGGAAAAACAAGCAAATGCTTTAGCAATAACATCACTGTCAACTGTAATTGTAGGATGGACAGACATTTTTTGCCCTTGGGAAAGTTAGGCATCATATTTTAAAGACATTATTTACCTTTCCGGATTACCTCCATCTAATTATTCATATAAAATGTCTACCGTACCTTCAATGAACAATTTGTTTATCCCCTTGTAGAGGAGAAAGAGTTCAGATATAATATGTGGATTGTGGAGATTTCAACACCAAGTATATTATACTCCCTTTTCAATTCCCTTTTGCTTTCCTTTTAAAAAAAATAAAATGTACTGTAGCCCCTCCCTTCAAAGACCAAACCTACTGATGTTGATATGGTTTCTCAACTAATATAGTACATGTTTGTTGTTAACTATTGCACCTACAAAAGATAAAACATAAGCATTGCATCTAGATTTTTATCAAGAATTACCTCTTCCCAACAGGTAACTATTGTATACAATAAACTAATAATAGAGTTGAGGTAAATTAACCTCTGCAGACATTACTTTCTAGTGTTCTTGGTGTTAAATGCTTTTAGTTCTGCTGTCAATCTTGCTTGAGATTTTAGCCAAAAGTCTGAATTTGGTGGACCATCTTTTGTCAATATTTTTTTTCTGTCTAGTCAATTATATGTGTTTCTTTAGATATTACTCGCATGCATGTTTTAGTTTGGACTTTGGACCCTGTCAAGATTCTTAACAGGTAGAACATTTATTTTATCATAATAAGAAGAATATTTGTAAATATACTCTATTTTTTTGTTGTGCAGTACCTTTTTTATAATAAAGTACCAACATAGATATTTTTATTTTCCAATACCAAAAAAAGATTTTTATTGTTTTCTCTTGTTGACTCGAGATCTCACAGGTACAAAATGTCAACAAAGTAGAGCGGATGTGATTAAACAAGCAGGTTGGAGCTTTGGAGGTTTTGGTGTTTTTTAAGGTCCCAAAATGTAAAATGTAAAGTCAAGATACAATTAAATATCTTGTAGTCTTTTTTCCTTGCATGTTTGCATGTCCTTTTGTTATATTTATAACCTATGCTTTGGTGATACACTTATTTTTCTCGGGAAAATTCTCAATACATGGACGTTGTGTGCCCATGACGATCCCGGTCATCATTTGTGTTTTTTTATTTATTATTAAAAATACGATTTTTGATGCATGGTAAATTCTATTTCACACGGGACACATCATTCTCACTAGGGACACACAACTGTCCCTCGAAGGATACATTTCTGTCCCGCGAGAGACATACATCTGTCTTGTGTGGAACATAATCTGTCATGCATTGGAAACACAAAATAACTTAACGTTGTCAACACCTCTAAAATAATCATGTCATTTCACCTTCAGAGCGTCTTAAAGGGTGTGGTAAAAGAATTTCATAAATCATTTTTCATTCTCAAATGGTTTGGCTGCAGTAAGTGGTATGTTTGGGAAGGTCATCTTATGAAATCCAAAATGATGTTGACCATGTAAATTATGTAACTTTAGCTTCTGAATTCTAATGGTTTGATTGTGACCCTTTATAGAATTTTGTGGTTTGATTATGACCCTTTTCAATACAATGTCATACCTTGGATGTCAACAAAGAGTCATTAAGGTTTTGATTCTTGTCATGAAGACCATTTTCTTGTGTTGAAATGACTACTACAGAATGAATTACGTAATTGACAAAGAAAATAAATGATGTACAATAGAAAGAAAATTGGAGCTATACTCAAGCAGTCAACCATATGAATATACAATGACTAATTATATAGACACCATGTAGACTGAGATTTTGCTCTTAAAGAACAATTTTACCCGAACATCATCGCCCAGAATTGATTTTAAAATCCAAAATTTGATTCTCATTTATAAAATGTGCTTTCACGGTTCCATTTCCTCCAGAATATAATAAAAAAAGTTGATTTCAAAATATTTTCATGGATTTTGGGAATAAATGTCTATATTACCCCCATCACCGTAGAATGTTTACCAAACATACCACCAATTATTTTGACTTTTGTCACTTTTAAATATTATAGTATAAGTTTTTTTGTTAATTACTTTAATTGGCAACATGTTTGGTTCATGACATGTGCATGTGGATTTTTGGTTTATTTTTCACTTCAAGTTGGTAATTGTGATTTCGGAACTATTGTCTGGAATATGTTAATTAGTAGCAAACAAGTCTAAATATTCAATCAAAATTGTTATTATGTTATTACATACGATTCTCATATGGTATACACGATGGATTGATGGGGTTGGAATGTAATTTGACTTCAATTGAAATCATTTTGATCTAAACACTTTCATACCTGAAATCAATTCTAAGTGAGAATCAAATTCTCTAAAATCAATCAAGAACTAGATTAAGGGAAGAATCGATATCCAAATTGACCCTTAAATACTCTAATCATGTATGTGCAAGCTTAACTAAGAACAAATGTGGACTGGGCTGGGCTAATGGCCGCTATCAATCATTTTCAGCTTTCAATTAATATCCTTATGATAATCACATCGTCATAAAGCACAATTTTCACATAAACAACATTGTCTCTAGCTTCTTAAGCCAGATGCACTCCTACATCACATAAAGCACAAACTGCATTCTTGGTTTGTGGAGGCTTAGTACTGGCTTATTGTTTGTACATTTTTCGATAAATTACTTAATAATCCCGTTCAATTATGGGTCCAATTTACTTAACCTTTGAAACATTATTCTTAGTCTCATTCAACTTCCAATTTTCTAACACTTAACCCAATTCTCCATCAATAATGTGTTATTTTTCAACATATTTACCATTATTTTTTGCATTGTTTTTAAAGATTACCATTGACACTAACTCTAAGACAAGTTTAGATTTAAATTTGACACAAATTTAAATCCAAATTTGTCATAAAGTTAGTGTCAGGGGCAATCTAGGTAAACAACACTTTGGGGGGGGAGGGGGTTGAAGTGTTAGAAAATATATTAACTACCAAAAGTGTCTTTTTTGTTACTATGATAAAATAGAACATGACATATGAATTTTCAAACTTAAAAAAGGATGACTATCACTTCATTTAACCCTTTTGCGCTAAACGAGTTTTCCTTCTTAAGATGATTTTTATTCTAAACAAGTTTACTCATCTCTTAGGATTTTAGGGTAACAGAATCTCTTTTAAGATTAGCCAATTATACGAGTGAAGAAAGTGAAGTTTTTAATTGCAGCTCGCTTTAGTTTGTTTGATGGTGCCGAATATCTTGGTCTAATTGCATTTTTACTCTTCATATTACATTAAATATGTAACATATCCTTTACTCTTCCATAATGTCGAAAATACCCTCCATTTTGCTTGAAACCTTTCGATTTTTTATCCTTATATCATTATTGCTTTTCACAATGACCAACCAAGAATGCAATTACAGAAATAATGAAGGCAATTGTTAGTTGTTCGGACTGATGTCGGTGCAAATAATTCTAAACTTAAAGGTATGATTAAAAACTTTGGATACGATCGACTAAGGTATTTTAAAATATCATCTACCTATCTATTATTGAGTCAAATCCAAAATGGCAATCGAAATACAAAAATGTCGTTACTAACCAGGGGAAGGATAATGCGAAACATATACTGATTTAGGAAGCAAGAAAAACATCGTCCTATGTGGAGACACGGATGCTAACTTAGCTTTGTTCAAAATTTGGTATTGAAGACCCTACCTCGTCAATTTGTAGTTAAATGATATGACATTGTGGATATTTTTTTTTTTAAAGAGAAAGGATCCGCTACGTCTAGAATGAGTTGACATCAATTTACTGTTGGTTAGTAACTTGAAATTTAAACTCCGAATTGAAAATGTAAAATGTGAATCTTGAACTATGATTCATTTTATCTATATACATTGAAAATCATAAAATTCTAGAATCATTGGCGTAAGATCAAGAGCCCTGGTTTGTTGACAAATGCTAATACGTTGATTTTTACATCTTTTGTATTTTTATCAAATGATTCACAATTTTTTTAATTGTTGTCATAACTAGATAATATTATTCATAGATCAAGATCTATGATTTAGATTTTTCAATTTGAATTTTAGATTTCAAGTTATTAACAAAACAAAATTTATGTCAACTTATTATTTTAAGGTAGCGAATCCCTCTTCTTTTTAAAATGGTCTTTAAAAACACCCCTAAATTCCTAATACACAATATTTCCGACAACAAAATATTTTAGTAGAGAATGGTTACTAGCCTTACCCACTATTTCGTACTGCCTCCGGATAGAATTGAGGGGTATTTTATGTATTATAATGAAGTTAGTTTATTTGAGATATTTAGAGTGAGAAGGAGGTTGTAAATATAATAAACCCTTAAGATATCCACGTAACAAAATATTTTAACAGCATAATTATAGTGCATTCTATGGATGAAGACATGAAGCACTACAACTCGGCTTAATTTTTCTTTGGAACTAATCAATCTTCATTTGTTTTGATTCATCAATTTGATATAGGATACATGCTATGTTCAAGCCATGATTGCACACTTAATTGATCAAAATGATGTAGTACACTATCATAGCATCAAAACTAAAAATTAATTAATCATAGCAGATATAGGTAATTTTCAATAAATGGAACGTGCATAACAAATGATAAAATAAACTGTGGTGCAATAATGATGTTTGATTGTATCACTTTATTTCTTTTTTGTGGTCCATAATCGAATCTACTTCTTTAGATTAAAAAAAATCTAATTTTTAAATTTATGGGTTAATTACAGTTTGTCCCTTTGAACACTACCTTAATTTCAATTTGCATTCATAGACTTTAAAATGTGATAGTTACCTTCAATGAATTTTCGTTTTGTAACATTTTGACTTACTGAACTTTAAAAATCTATTATTTAAATATTTATTTATTTATTTATTTGGATTTGTTTGCGTCGTATCCCTAATACAGTATTAATATTAACTTTACGTTAAAATTTGGATCGAATCAGATGTCAGATCTTGTTGTTGGAATTTGGGTCGAATTCAGTACTAATCCGACCAAAATTCGAACAAGATCTGACATCCAATTCAATCTCAACTTGACGTAAAGTTAGGTTTATGAGTGTATTGAAGATACAATACAAAAAATATTACAAAAAATATAACTTTGTATTTAAATAATATATTTTTAAGTTCAATGGGCAAAAAATTGTAAAACGAAAGTTAAGGGGTAACCGTCACCTTTTATATTTTAGTGGTGCTAAGTGAAACCAATGCATAATTCAAGAAGATAAATTGTAATTAACCCTTAATTCATTGACATGCACAGAGTGAGGATCTTCAACTCTTCGTCGGTGATCTGTTTTAATTAATATGGATCTTCAACTCTTCGTTAGTGATCTGTTCAACGTGCCGTATGAAATAATAAAGTGTCTGGAATTTGGATTTTGAGCCATTAGAGTGAAAATTAATATACTCTTTGATGAAGTAACTATGAAAGTGGTTTGGATAATAATATCAACTTCGACTGATATATTCAAATTTACTTAATAGGAGTAGGATATAATCGTTCCGTAAAAATTCCTTTAATAATGATAGAGCTGAGAGTATATATGACAATATTTCATTAGTTATAGTATCTGATCTCTAAATAATAATAATAACCATAAATTTACATGGTCAAAAGTCAAAAGATAATATATTTTTATACAGTTGTATTAAATTGTTATCTACGTCTGTTTAACTTAAAATATGGTAATGTAATGAAAAATAATTGTTTTACGCTTTAGCATTTTTTATGCAAATATAGAAAAATAATATCCACTATGTATAACTCCATTTTCAGATCTAATACAAGAGCACCACTAACGGTGCAAAAATGCACCTCACGACCGATCGTCCCACCTCATGACCGGGACATCTCCCAGTCATCCGAGGTTAAGAATGCCCGGGTCGTCAACCCGCTCGTTGAATATTTTATTGTTTTCTGATTATTTTTTTGGTTTTGTTTTTGTTTTGAATTTTTTAATTTTTTATTTGAGTTTTTTTTTATTTTATTTTTTAAAAAAATTAATTTTTTTTTCTAAGATGGACCCCAAAATGATGTGGATGAGAGATAAGTTGTTGTGGGTTGTGGTGGTTTGTGGTTAAGACGTGAATAGTGTAGGAAAGAGAAGAAAGTGGGTTGAGAAGAGAGAAAACTGATGTGGAAGAGAGAGAATACTCATGACCAAGTCGTCCGGGGTCATGGTTAGTGATGACTTAAGGGGTCTTAGTTAAGGACCAAATCTTGCTTGACAATGAAATTGTGTTCGACGTGGTTGTTTTGTATCCATCCCCAGAGTAACCAAAAACTCTCTCAACCTTCTTCTACAATAGTTTGTCGTAATGTAAGACGGACAAAAGTACAAACTCAAGATGACTAACGAAAACATATAACAACTAGTCATCTTCTAAACAGAAATTCGAACCTCAGTTAAGGGAAGACTTTTGCCTGTTATTAAATTTTACAATTACTTTTTTGTTATTTGTTTTTGTTCTTTTCAACAACAAAAAAGGTTATTTTGTCTATTAGATAATAAGTTAATGCAGATCGAAAAAGAAGGTATGGACTGAAGTGGGCAATAAATAACAAAACATTGGGGGCGTTAGTGTTGGTGGTTATTTGTTAGGCCATAAATATTAGTTGCATATGAGTCAGTTGGTGGAGGTAGTTAAGTTAGGTTTGTTTGTTAAAGACTGCAACCTTAATAGATAATAACAATCCAATGCTTGCTTGTCTTCCACTAAAATGTTCACAAGATAGTGGATAAAATCATAGGACTATAATCCACTTTCTTCATTCAGACTCACCTTAGTTAGGAACGTGTTTCACAACAACACTTGTATTACTATTTCGTCTACAACACCATAATTAGAGCTTAATCCCTTCTGTTACCGTTCAATGGCTCGCAGAAGCCTTATAACAAACCACTCCACTCCAACCCTTAAAATGATTAAACTCGAAGTGTTGTAGTAAACACGAACGTTCATACAACAAAAACAACAAAACCTTTAATCCCAAACTAGTTGGGGTAGACTGCAAATGAACTCAAAAGAATCACAGTCCGGGCACATAAGAAACATGAACGTTCATAAGTCTAGAAAATATTTCAGGCAATTTTTCCTCCATTTGCCACAAAGCAAATAGTTCTGAAGATCTTAATCCACATTTTTGTGGTAGAATTTTCATCTCTCCAACAAGTACTACTTTTCTACCGGTAATTTGTTCGAAAATGAGTTCCTTTTGAAGCTAGAATGCCAAAAGTTTCTAATAAATATGGTGGTTGTCTATTTGATGTGCTATAAAACCGAAATTGTGATATCTATGAAAATTATCTCGACGCCGGATGGATATTAAAAGCTTAACACCTCGAATTTTACTTAGACAATTAAATTATGGAACATTTCTTCCCATATTAACAATGTAAATCTGGATGTTGCAATTTGGATACTGGTGGAAAGAACACACAAAGAAAAGAAGAATCAGTACTTTTTCCTTCTAATGGTGGTCTATTTCCAACTCCTCTGCTAATTATAATAAGTATAGTAATTAACAATAAGTGCATGTTTGGTGCATCCAATTGGGCAATTGTGTATCTTTGCCTGCAGGAATTGGCCTATTCTGCTCCACTGGTCTGCCTAACTTTTATCTGTTGGTGGGAAGTGGAGTCCACCCTCAATAATTCACTCTCTTTTTTGTCTCATTCATTTGTATATGTTTTGATAGTTGATAAACATTGATTTGATTAAGGGTCACTAATTGCTAAAGGCGGAAAGTGAACTTACGCCTCGTGTTCTAGCTATTCTCGACCAGCTGCGGTGATATTTTTTTGATATTTGACAGACATTGATTTAATGAAGGATCATTAGTTGTTATAGGCGAAAAACGAACTTGCATATCGTTTTCCAACTAGTTCTCAACCAGTTGCGTTAATATTTTTGCATAGTTGATAAACATTAATTTGATTAAGGGTCACTAGTTTTTAGAGGCGAAAAGTGAACATTTTCTTGACCAGCTACGTCTAGTTCTCAACCAGCTGAAGAAGACAAAAAAGAAAAAAAAACATGTTTGTACACCAAACCCGTACCTCATATTATTTGATGGAAACAAATGAGAAGTGGACAGACAGTAGAATTACACTAAACAGTTACATCTATAGATACTCCCACATCCACTTTTGCACGCTCCTTTCTCTCCTCTTCTGCTCCCCTTCCAAATTCTAATTTTTCTTCTCACTCTAATCATGGACTCATGTATGTAACAACCAACAACTCCCACCTTATTCTTTCTTTTCTTTCATTATATACTAATTACAGTTATAGTTGTAATTGTGGTAGTTTTTTGTTAAAGATGAGACCAAGATTGGTTTTGTCTCAGACGTGTTTATGTTCTGTCTGTCTATTTTTGCAGATGAGAAGGCAGTTGCTGCTGCTGATCCGCTCGCATGGTGGATCGGAGGAGGACCCAAGTCGCAGTTTTCGCTGGATTTCTCGTCTTCGGAACACCACAACACTTCAAAGCATCTGCCTTATCAGATTCATCTCCCTCTGGATGATGGTAATCAATCATACTATGGACTGCCTTCTGAACTAAGGTTCATTTGCTACTAATTAAGTATCTATTTCATGTAGTAGTAGTATTCCTTTTTGTTCATCAATCACCATAAGTCTTTGGGATTGTTAGTGTTAACAAAGTTTAAATAGATAAATAGGTTGATCTTTGGCAGCATCACATAGATGGAGGTTGGTTACTATTGGTCTTGTTTAATACATAGAAAGAGTTGGTGATCATATTGTTTGATGGAGAGTTTTCATTGAGTTGATGGGTCTCGATATTAAGTTATATATGATTATCTTAACAATTAAATGAAAAGTCTTTGATCCCAACAAATCGGGCTAATCTGGAAATAATATTTATCAGAAATCACAGTTCCGATACGTAAATCGTGTTCTTTGATGCGCTTTTGTTTAAGGCCAAATCTTTGGATATATTCCAATAGTTCGAGTCCTCTTCTTGACTTCTTCTTCCTTACTTAATTTTGGTCTCCGTCTACGTTCACGTCAGATATGTTCAATTGAAACTATTCCTATCTTCTCCCGAGAATTATTATCTCAGATTCAATCATACACATCCAAAAATAATTTGTGTTTCTATGACATTCATCTTGTATACATGTTGTGTTTAGAATTGTAGTTTCAAAACTAAAAAGGGTCAATTGATAATTTGTGGTTCAGACAACACCAAACACAAGACCTCAGCCAAGGGGCAGATGGTGCAGCATTACTCTGCAATTCCATCTTCTGGGTCACTATCATCTCAAAGCCCAGATCACTTTGGTCAATCTCTGGTTAGTTTCACTAATGTAGCTCTTTCATGTATGTTATTCTCATTAAACTCTAGATATGGATTCAGTTTATGATTTTACCGATCGAATTGTAGATATGGATGAACTACCCTTACATGGACCGGTACTTCGGCTCACCTGCAAATTATGGATCTCAATCTGCGGTTAGTTACGCATCTTGATTGTTAAACTTGAATCCTATATTTCATGTCGAATATTGGCTTAGTATAGATTCCATGGTTATTCAACGCATCGAAGAACTTTTCGCCATTTCTAGTGCTTCACATTACGCAACAATCTTTATATAACGACCAATCGTAACTAGACTTCTAACGCTGAAATGCTTATATTTTAGATGAAGAACGTGAGGTTATTGCTCCCGGCGAATGCATCCCAAGCATCGGTCTTTGTGAACGCAAAACAATACCATGCCATCCTTCGTCGTCGTCGGTATAGAGCAAAACTGGAGATGCAAAACAAGGTCATCAAACGTAGGAAGGTACATATATTATATATTTCATTTCACTCTCTCTACATCTATCTATTCATGACCAGTTGGAGTTATCCCAACTGGGGATAACCAAAGGGTCGAGCTCCAACGAAGCAGATCGCATCCTGAGGTTTACTTGAAGTTTGATGGGCTAAATTTCGCTTTGTCTATATTTTGTACTACATACATATAGTTTTTGTGTATACTGAAAACACATAAACTTCCTTGCAGCCATATCTTCATGAATCTCGCCATCTTCATGCGAAGCGAAGAGCAAGAGGAAGTGGTGGGCGATTCCTGAACACAAAGAAGCTTGCAACCAAATTGGTGGATGAGGCCAATGAGGATGTGTTAGCCGATGCTATCGCACCGTTTGGTCACCTTCAACTTTTTCAGTGTGGTGATGGTGAGAAGGCCTTTGACAAAGTTGATAGATCTGTGTCGCTAACATACGAGGGGACGACGACAATGTACACTCGTGCAGATGTAGAGCTTATGTTCTTTGAGCAACTCCGTCCCTCGGCCTTTCACCCACTCGATGAGACTAGTTACATTGGCACCACCAAATGGGGTACCGCAGCAGACGGCTGCTGTGACCTCCTCAAAGTTTGAATGGGGAGGTCACTTCACTACGACCAAATGCTTCAGATGGTTGAGGGTCTGTCCCTCCCGGGAACGTTTGCTCGTCAGAGGCAATTCATCCTTGGCTTTTCACGTCCCTCAACGGACTTCCGACTTCGCTCGACACCTTGATATCGGCTAATCTTGGTAGGTGGCACTCGAAGGTTTTCAATGTGACGTGATGTTAACAAAAATATCGATGATGGAACTTTGTTATCGTTTGTTCTGCTTGCTACAATGCATGCCGTGGTTTCAGAATAAAAACACTTGTGCGAGGTCGCGACCGACGAAGGACCTGCACAAGCCAGTGTGCTTACTCTACGTAAGAGTATATAGCTTATGGGATGTGGGTTTTGAGTGCTACATAACCTACATAACTCAGAAGCTTTGTGAATGTTTATGCAAGTTAATACAAACTTCGTAAAACTCATGCTTGTATGTGTTGTAACACCCTTATTATCTTGATGTTGCATACTTGTCTTGCTTGTTGTTGCATAAGCTGTTTTTGTACGCATGCCTATTCGCAGCTTTCCAACTGTTTTTTTTTCCTTCCTCCGTTGCCCTTAGAACCATAAAAGAACGGGGGAAAGTCTCTCTTTTTTGATTGCCCAATATATGATACAGATAAGTAAAATGCAATGTCATTCACCAAATGTATCTGAATTGTGTAAACTTTATGAATTGATTATAAAATTATAGTTACAAAAGATGCAACTATAGTCATAGGCCTATACATCGATACCTCCATTCTGTTTACCGAAAAAGAGGTTGCAACCAAAGTTTCTCGAAAACGGTAACCTTGTAAATTACTTGTTGACACACAACATTCCTTTGGGATACTTGAACGGTAAGCCGAAAGAAGATAGGGAAGGAATAAACTAGTTAGTCCGGGATGTGCTACTTGAAATGCCGAAGTACATGGTCCTCCGCCCCAGGTGGTTCCTTGCAAAATCTAACTGAAGTTGCCCGAGCTGAGAATTGAAGCGCAGGCCATATCCAAAACCAAGGCCACACCCTGGTTTTCCATGTCTTATAGCTGGATTACCTGCAGTTGCAATGCAAATCAATTCTCAACGATGTATGATTGAATGAATCAATACACGAAGAATTTAAATTCATTTCAAAAGTGATGGCTTGCTTAAGAAGCTCATGCTTAAGAGAAAGATAGGGTGTCGTTAAGGTTAGTTCACTACAATTAACAATGTTTCTTTCTTATTCAGCCTGCAGTTTCTCAACATCGTTCTAATGGTGAACATAAATAATTAGTTTTTAGCGAAACTTCCAACCTACTGAAATCTCAATGGACATTGGGAAAAAATTAGGAGATAAATACAGAATATTACAATAACAAGTCAACCAAAGTGATTACAAACCCTTGGGGGAGCCAACCTCTATAACTTTAGAGGACATGGTCACAAGGTGTGCATGGAGAGGGTTGCACAAGAAAAAACCTGCTGCTAGCAACTGCTCAAATGATGTAAAGGTTCTTTGAAATACTTTAATTCATGGAATAATTGGGGTCTAGTTGGGAATGAATCTTAAGAAGTGGGTCATAATTAGAAACAACAATTTTTGACATGAGAAATTGTTGTGTTTGAGTTTTTTTTTTGTAATTCCTAATTTTGAAGTCGCCAAAAAAAAATCCAAAATTGTAGTTGGGCCATTTTTGCATACAATTTATTTACATAAATTACGTGATAGAGAGACATAATAAAAGTTCATGCCCTCAGGTGCAATGGTACACAAGTATATGAGAAGTGCACGACTAAAATAAAGTAAATAATTAGTCATATATATTTATATTCGGGGTTTTTGCTTGTGTGCATCTCCAAAAGTCGTTTATTAGATTTTTGCACTCATGTATTTTTTTATTGCTCCAGAACGCTCACAAATTCAACTAATTGTTTGGGTGCACCTCCCTCAAACAACGTTGACGGATTTCGTGACACTGTTAGTTACTCACGTTAATTTCGAATACAAACAGTCGACCGAAAACTAAATTGACTCCCAATTCGAGCAAACCGAGTCTAAATATGTTACTTGACACCTAATTAGATAACAATTAAATTCGAATCCAAACGGTCGACCGAAAACCAAATGGACTCACAATTCGAGCCGATCGAGTTTTCTAGATACTTTTGGATGTTAACTAGAACTCGAATTGATGTCTAATTAGGTGTCAAGTAACATATTTAGACTCGGTCGACTCGAATTGGGAGTCAATTTGGTTTTCGGTCGACCGCTTGGATTCAAACTTAACAGGAGCAGCTA
The DNA here is from genome assembly GCA_963682175.1 of Triglochin maritima. Taxonomy (NCBI): domain Eukaryota; kingdom Viridiplantae; phylum Streptophyta; class Magnoliopsida; order Alismatales; family Juncaginaceae; genus Triglochin; species Triglochin maritima. Next base: position 32,621,531 of record OY821789.1, read on the forward strand.
ACAGTGTCACGAAATCCGTTAACAGTGTTTGAGAGAGGTGCACCCAAGCAATTAGTTAGATTTGTGGGCGTTCTGGAGCAATAAAAAAATATACGAGTGCAAAGGTCTAATAAACGACTTTTGGAGGTGCGCCCAAGCAAAAATTTCAATATTCTATTATTACTAACTGGATGTGCCTAAAACTTGTACATAACACGAATGACATTATTCTATGTCTAGCCGTAGTTTAGACATGGTAGTTCGTGTTGGAGCACATCACAAAATATTATACATAAAGAGATCATACAGAAAGAAGACACACTACCAAAGTATATAATAAACAAGGAATTTCAGAGAAGAAATTAGAATACAATCTCCAATATAACATGTTCTACTTGAAATGTAGAAAATACCAGGTACAAGATGTGCAGAGCCCAAATCAGAACCATAATCCATGAAAACAGCACCTTCCAGTTCTCTCATCTTCGGAAAATTTGAAAGTTTTTCAGTTAGGATACTTCGGAAGAGAAAGTATTCACTTCATATGTTAGAGGTATCACATACAAATGCACAATATGCTTTGTAACCACATTAATTTCGTAGATCATATGCTTGGGGAAATTTCTAAAAGAAAACATAACTTTTTTTGACAAGTTTGTTATTCAGTATGGTTAATCAAAGTGCTGAAACAAAATGAATAGTTAAAGTAATATCAATAGATATCATTTTTTTATCGGAATATCAATAGATATCATCATTACAATATAGAAAAATGGCATGCATAGTTGGTGAATAACAAACAAAGCTTTCAGTTGGTTATGTTCCTGTTAAATCTATAACTCGTCAAGGCTCCAGTTCGGTACATACCACATGCAATTTATTGCAATCATTGTATTTTGTAAGCAACAAAAGAAAGTAGTAACCTCATAATCAAGTCAAGCATGATCTTCTCTCAATTCCTTACCTATGTCAAAGTGGTGCCACAAGTAACATGTTCATGGTCTCTAAACTACATTGGCACTGCAAACAATAGATGTAGACGAGACCAAAACAAACTGCAAAAGTTCATATAAGCATGACGCTGCAAAGATAGACATATAAGACATCATTTTGTAATTCCTTAAACTCAATAGGATATAAAGTTTGGAACTAAAAAATAAAATTGGATAAATGTTTCACACAACATCAACAAAATGAAAGTATGCAATGTAGGAATAATAGTCATATTTCTTGGGATGCTCAGCTTGACATCCTAATTTTACCTTTCTCATAAAAAAACAAACAGAACCAGGAAGAACAAAAAAAGCAGGCTAGGAAACATTTACCAGAGGGAAAGTCAATTCACTGTTTGCTACAAGGCAAGATCTTCCAGAACCTATGGCACCAACTCCATACCCTCTAACACTGCCAGGTCCACCTATAGCAAATGCCTGGTATGGTGCCATGTCTCCTACAATGGAACCTCCTGTCAGACTGTAAAAGCAGGCATTAACACCCTTTTTACATGCGTGTGGTAGATGAGGCTGGATAAAACAACAATGGCATTATACCTTGTAAGTAAAAATGCAGGCCCTAATTTAAATCCCCTTGCAATTTTGAATTTGAATTTGTTGAATACCAGCCATTTTGATAAAATTGTGGCTCCTTGCTCTATTTGAAAATTCACCTGAAAATCATGAGTTAGTTTATCAGAATGATAATGTTTATATTGATGCCTACATTACTTACCCTCGAGAAACTATGGTCATCGGCCGTGGCATACCTAGAGTTCTGTCTCAGAACTATCATGCTGTCATGGGCATTTCCACTGCAACATCACGATAGAAAACAAACAGTAATTACAATAGTAGATTTGAGAACAGGATACTGCTAATAAATAAAGCGCATCAACCTGCAAGTGACAGGAAAACCTCCATGATCCCTAGTTATAGGTTGCCCTTCATCGTCGAGAGGGACTACATGCTGAAAGAATCAAAGAAACAGAAGAAACAATGTAGTATATGAAGTATTGTTTAAGTATTGTTTAACAAAGTATTGTTTAACAAAGGACAACATAAGCTTCGTTTACAGAAAAATGTGGCATTTGTTCTTTTGTTTCATGTTGCAACAAGCACCCACCTCAATATTGAAGCCAAGTGAGCTTCTCCAGTTGGAATTGACAGGTTCCTTGACTTCAACACCAGCGGCTACACGACAAAGATTGACACCTCCACTCCTAGTGGTGGTGAGATTTTCACTTGGTATACCATGGACTCCTAACTCCGGGCTAACAGAATACTGCAAATTTCAATCATTCAAAGGCATGAGGAACCACATCTTAACCCAACTATATGTGCTTAAGATATTAATAAAAGGGTCATTAAATAAGGATCCTTAATTTCATCAAATCCCCGTCAACCTTTATACTACTACAACTACAAATAACCAAGGATTTAGAGTCAGTCTCGAACACTAGTTGGTCCTAGGGTCCTCCTAGACAACTAGCTGGCCGAGTAGTCGGACTAACTTCAAATCACTGCAAATAATTCTTTTCTTAAATAATCAAATTAGAAAAGCTCGACTTTGCCAGAGACCAACAACATGAGAGAGAAAAGGAATATTGTTGCTGAAGTAAAAGGCAAAGCTCAAATGAATTTTAACAATCACATCATTATCCAAATCTTATGTGTTAAGGGTATTAACAAAGGGTAATCAAATATCCATGTCCATACGTGATCGTGATGTCGAGCATGTATGTCCTCTTCCGGAATTGGTAATGGACCCACTAAGTTTAAGATGTTATTTTGCTATTCCAATACAACCTAGAGACACAAATGTATTCTCCCTTTACTTTTAGGGGAAAAAGGTCATCAAATAATGACCCCCCTAGTCCATTAAATTCACAATTTCCACTCTCCAACCAACACAAGTAAAATTTATTCCCGTAAGGAAAGAGCAAAAAAGGATCATCAAACGTGCCTGAATGAATGATGACTTGTGGGGTAGTGATTGCGGCCTTGAAAGCGTCACGAAGACGTTGGATTCAAAAAGACCCTTATCCCAAACCGCATCCAACTTCTCGCCTCCCCCGAACAAATTTGGATGCTGCACACAAATCCTTCATTCAAACCAACACAATTCCAATCAGCAACACAAAACCCAAGAAACCAAATCCACTCAAACCCACAAAAACCAATCTCAAATTGTACCGGGTGATAATCTGCGAAAAGGGTCCATCCGAAATTCTGCAAATACCAACAAACATGACAAATTGTTAGGACAAGTTTTCCTTCAAGCGGAGTAGTTCCAGAACGTGACAAGATGAAACCCCGACTTTGGTAAACTTGATTTATTTTTGCTTGCTGAAATAAAAGTATTATACTGTTTATATAAGAACATATTTCTATAACATGGAAACAACTAGTAACAAAAATGACAAAATAAGAAGACTATCATATAAGGACATTTCTCTTTATGGATGCCAACATATTAATCTAAATTAATAAAGCAATTAGAAAATAAACCAACTATCCGATGTAAGGCTATCAACTCTGCCTCAAGCTCAAAACTCGACTCGAGGTTGGCTCGAAAAAAGCTAGACTCTGGTTTAACTTGAAAATAAATGTTCTTGATGAAAAATAAAAATATATTCCGACTTGCCGTAACCAGAAAAGCTGATGCTCAACTCGAGTTTTTTATTGCTCAATTTATATTATTTTTCTGTATTTGGTAATAATATAGAATTATAGATTAATACTAGAGTCTCAACATTTTAGTTCGACTCGACTCATTTACACCCCTAATCCGATGATGCGTAGAGAATAATATTTGGCTTGATCGGATATTTTGCACGATCCGTTGGTTGAAAAGGAAAGAATTGTATCAAAAACAATACCCATCACCGATTTTCGACCGATAGATATGGGAATTGGAAAATACCTGAGGTGGGAAGGGTAGAGGAGGGCGGAACAGAGCTTCTGGCTGAAATCCACGTTAAGGTCGATTTTCGCTGCGCAATGCGGTGCGAAACCCTAAACACAAATACTACTAAGAAATAGTTGGTGGGGGAAAGTGAGAAAGATCGAACCTTTTCCGGCGTGGACGCTGGTTTGAGCTCCCATCTTCTTCTCCGACTGTCTGGTTATGGATTTTAGGGATTTTTTTTTTTAGGGTTTTGGCGGAGAGAGAGAGAGATGCGTTGCTTGGAGTTGGCGAAAGAAGAACACTTGTTTGGTTTTATGCCTTCCTTCGCCTTCCACAAAAAAGAATTTCCTTAACCGTATATATGGTTTTGTTTTTGTTTCTTCCGTGAGATCAGACCGGATTGGATTTAATTACTGAATTGCTGAATAACATCGGAAAACTATTTAAATCGTCTATGCAAAATATTATTTTGCTCTCTTGTCCTTTCTACTTATATAATTCTTCATTTCACTCTCCTAACATCACTTTCTCTTCATATCACTCTCATATTCATCCAAAAGCATGTCTCGGAGGCCAGGAAAAGAGACAGCGGACGCCCCGGACTCCTCGAATCTGGTAAAATGCAACGTTTATTTTTATTTTTAAAAATAATTTTTTTGGTTCGGGTGTCCACGGGAGCTGCATGACCCAATTCGTTGACGAGTGTACCACATTGTCGTAATAGACGTTCTCATAAATAAGATGTGCATCTATCTCATTAGAAATTGCACGACGGACGTACAACCAATTGTCTTAACCACCGTGAAAGACATCGGCAACACATCAAAATCCATCGTTGTCCTTAGCACGTACGTCATTCCACATCTCTAGAAATGGTAAAATGATTCCTGACAGTCTATCAACATATGTGAAGTTATCCACGTCAATCCGTCAGGACACTATAAGATGGAAAAATAGCAATTCAGTATATATATTAATAACAAAAAACAACTAAGTAATAACAAACATATCGTCGTACCAGATCCTGCCCCCGTGGTTACGGACGATCGAGACGAATTGGAAGACTGACCACGACCCCTGCTCCCACTACTGAAAGACCGACCACCGCTCAGCATACTCAAAGGCACTCGAGTCCCGACATGTCGACTTCCCCCTTGGTCGACCTCATACCTTAGTATTTTCAGCGGGCTCTTGATAGTTCGATTGATCCGGGTGTAACTGTGTGTATAACATACGAGAGGCACTACGAATTACTGCAGGGTCGCTCCCCGAAATCTCATCAACGAGCTTCCAACAATGCTCGACGTCTTGTGCTGACTGATCCACAAACTCTGACATCTGGACTCCTTCTTCAATGACAAGTGTTTTCCAGAATGGATGAATCTGCTCTAAATAAATTTCATCACTTGACTCAATACAGTCATGCATGGTACAAGCACAAGGAATCTCATGTGATGTCAGAAAAGCACACCCTGCAACGATATTCAACTTGATTGCTTAAGTCTTGCATTCTCTTCAACTCCTGAATCAATAATGACAATCAGTGATGCGAAACTCGACCATTTATATGCTGATACAAAACACATATATAGTGTGTCAAATTTAGACGTCTCGACTCTTCAAGAAAGTTCTGAATATTCGTCAGGTGCATTTCAATAGCCGCGTTCACGCGGTCGAAAGAGAGTATCCAGAGTTGCAGTCGATGTAGTGATCCACTCTTTCAGAGCCGAATGAGAGTTTTCCACTCTACAATTCGTAGTGTTGCCGAAATGAATGATTTTATTCGTCCAATTCAACACAAATTTTTCTTTGTGCACTAACCACGTGTCTTCCAGATACTCCGTGAGAACTGACCAATCCTGAAAAGTATCTTTCAGATTACAGACTGCTTTATCGTACTCGAATCCTGAAAACATGACTCTCCTCCAGTTTCCACGTCTCAAATTCTCTACAAACTGTTTGTTTTTTGCCGAATACGTGGTATGCGTGGTTGTACACGTCTTTGTTGATATGTCATGTGCAAAGTAAATGAGCAGACTCGGGAAAAATCTCTGTCACTGGTCACATCAGACCTAACTCCCGGTCCGTTATTATTGCAGTCGGGCTGACAGTATCCAATAACAGATCTCGCAACTTCTCCAACACCAACCGGTAACTAGACTCGGTCTCATCCTTCATAATGACATAGCCGACGAGGAAGTTCATGCTTGTTGGAGTCACTTCAACCATCTCAAACAAAGACATCTTGTACTTGTTCGTCTTGTACGTCGAATCTATGCAGATTACGAAATGGTATGTGCGCAACAACTGAACTGATGTCGGATGTGCCAAAAATGCGTAAGTGAGGACATTAGTTTCTTCATCTGCCATAATCCAGTGTAACTACTTATACTGCACTGCCTGATCCAGAAACTGCTGAGCGGGATTCCTATCTTCAGATTTTGTCATCCTCATGTACTATCTGAAGTTATAAATGTGTCTCTGATTGGGATTATCCTCTTGGAATTTCTCATTTACTACAAACAAGATGTCAGTGGTTTCGCTTGTGCCTCAATAATATCACGGACAATTTTCTTGGCCCCAGAACTAAGACCGATGATCTGTCGGTGACCCTCTGGATAAACTGCAAGTCTGTGTTTGTGCTACCCATGAGTACTATTAGAAACAACGACTCATCCATCACGATCCCGTCACTCGACTACCTTTACCAAAAAACGACAACCACAACCTTTTCTTTTCGTGTTCTTCCGTTGTGCAATATCCATATCACGAGAACTCATTTCATTTCTGTGATGCATCTCAGATAACAATCTGTCTGATTATCTGCTTTTGATTTGTAGGATGATATTACCAAAAAAAATATGGCTTCAATGACAATTTGTTTCGTCCATTGCACGCTTTCTTGATTGTTGTAAATATTTATTTACTATCAAAAAGTTCACTATAATCTTCTCCATCACCACCGAAATCTTACAACGGAACATGAAATAATTTAAAATAACACAAAAAATAAATTAAAAATTAAAAAAACGTCTGGCTGGGACACCCCCTACTAGGAGAGGGGTGTCTGGTTGGGACGCCCCATCCTTGGGCACGACGGCTTATAGAGGTGCATCGTCCAAGGATGGGGCGTCTGGCTAAGCCGCCCCACCAAGGAGGAGGCGTCCCAGCCAAACGCCCCGCCCTTGGGGGAGGCAATCTAGCCAGACGTCCGAGACAAAATAAAATTTCCCCGACACTTATCTCACCAGATCCAGGCGTTTCGTCAAACATTTTCTTGGTGTTGATACTGAGAATGTGCGGAAAACTCAAGCAAATACATTGTTTTAAGACATTAGACGAAATGAGTATTAAATGAATTCTGAAGGGGCAAAATGGTAATTGTTGGGGCGATTTAAGTAGTTTTCCGACCACAAATAGTAGTTCTCTTTAATTATGTGAGCTTTTTTTTGGAATAACAGGCGATTGTATAATTAAAAGATGGACATCTTTGGGTGTGTTTAGATAGTTTAAAGGAAAAAATTTCAAAAAAAATATTTAAATAAAAAATGTCAAAATAAACCTCATTTGAAAATATTTTTCACACTAGACATGCTGCCACCATGTGGTGACACATGACGACGGTGAGTTTGTTTTTTAGTGTATACAGAACTCGGCATCTCAGATGTCGAATTTTGTAGTGTGGAACTCGACGTTGGAACGATCGAGTTCTGCATAGGGAACACTTGCACTTTCTTGAATACCGCTGCCACGTTTTCTTTATAACTTCGCACTGGTATTGCCGAGTTCTCTTGCATTGAATTCGACAACACTAGTGTTGAGTTCTATTGGATTGAACTCCGCAACACTAGTGTCGAGTTCTCTTGGGATTGAACGCGACAACACTAGTGTCGAGTTCTCTTGGGATTGAACGCGGCAACACTATTGTCGAGTTCAATTTTGTTTTTATTCATGCTAAAATCAGAGAGATCGTGCATGGGGCGATTGTGAGAGCCATGTTTTTTAAAGTGAACACGACATCTAGGATGCCGAGTTCTAAAGGCAGAACTCGACGTTACGAACGTCGTGTTTTGTCAAGCTATAAAAATAGCCTGACACCCCCTCCCCTCTCCTTCACGTCGAGTTCTCGCGATTTTGTGGTTAGGATTTCGATTTTTCTTCGTTTTCCATTGTGTTTTCCCTATTTTATGTATTAGGATAATATATATTGTTGTTTTAGGTATGATTGTAGTGTTTTTGGTTGTTTAGAAACTCGTTTAGATGCAAACCCGATTTTGATTTTGATTTTTTAGGCCAAACTTTTTTTTCTTGTTTCTTAGTAGATTATTGATTTCATTTATGTTGATTGTAAGTTTATAGTGGTAAACTGGTAATCTTAAAATTAGTGGGATTTAAGTTTGATTATTGTGATTGGAATTAAATTTATTGTTATTTGAGTTTGAATGTACGTGAGAATTTAAGTTTGATTTACATGTGTGTCTGAAACTATATCATTTAAAGTTTTGAAATACGTCGGTATTTAGATGTTCGGAATTTGAGAATGTTATTTGTAGTATTGTTAGTTCATTTTACGGTGCATGTTTAAAAAATTCGAATTTAAAAATATATGGGAGGTTATATCAATTTTTTTTTAAAAAATCTGACATTATTCATAATGTTGTATCTTGAAGTTGATTCTGTTGGAGTGATTGCTCGGCGTTTACAGTTATTATAGGGAAAACGTTTTTTTTCAGACGCCCCAGTCGAAAAAAAAGATAATTTATCCTGCCGGATTTAGACGTTTTGTCAGACATTTTATTGACGTTGGCTCTGATAAAGTGAGGGAAATGTGTATTAAATGGAACGTGAACGACAAAATGCGTCGGGAGCGATTTCCGTTTAAGTGTTCTGCGGACGACGAATAGTAATTTCCGACAAAAAACGAAAGTGAAAACCGCAAATTTTCCATCTCCATTCGACCATCCTCGAACCCAACCTTCTTCTTCTTCTTCCTTCTCCTCCTTCTCCACCTCCAATTAGGGTTCATTCCTCCCCCAAATGCCCTCAAAACCCTAAGATCCGGCCAACCCCCACCCATGGACCTCGACTCCACTGCCATCACCAACTCCATGGACCACCAACCCCGCCCTGACCCCTCCTCCCCTTCTCCTTCTCTTTCCCCCACCCCAATCCCCCGCCCTGCCCCCACCTACGCCGCCGTCGACGCCGTCGTCGAAAACCCCGACGACGGCCCCGGCCCCCGCTGCGGCCACACCCTCACCGCCGTCGCCGCCGTCGGGGAGGAGGGGACCCCCGGGTACGTCGGTCCCAGACTCATCCTCTTCGGTGGTGCCACTGCTCTCGAAGGAAACTCTGTCTCCGCTGCCCCGCCTTCGTCTGCTGGAATACGTAAGGATTGAAATTAGAAGAAAAAAAACTGAAAACTCCTCCTTTTGGTTGGTGAATTGTGTGTGAAGAGAGATTGATCGTGTGTGGTCGTGGTCGGTGGGTTTGGGTTGTTTGTGAAGAAAGGTTAAAGTCAGCTGTTATGATTCGGTGAATTGATGAATGAATCCCGTGAATTGTGCATGAAGTGCTGTGCGAGTGAGAAGAGAGATTGATCGTGTGTGGTCATGACTGGTGAGTTTGGGATGTTTGGATTGCTTTTGTGAAGAAAAGGTAGCTGTTTTGATTCGGTGAATTGCATGTGAAGTGTCGTACGAGTAAGGAAAGATGTTGTATGGTGGTGGCAGGTGGTGTTTAAGGTGTTTGGATTAGATTATTTTTGTGTGCGGAAAAGGTAGCCGTTTTGATTCGTTGAGTTGATGAAAAATTCTGGTGAATTGAGCATGAGCTGATGAATGGATTCTGTGAATTGTGCATGAGGTTTGTGTGGTTAGTGTAGTTTCAATCGGTGTGACTGAAGGGACATGTTTGTTGGGCCGAAGTAGTGAGAACTTCGAAGTACCGTAACCGTAAGTTGAGGGGTTAATCATGTGTGGTGATCGGTAAATTTGCTTGTTTGGATTGCTTGTGTGCAGAAAAGGTAGCCATTTTGATTTGCTAAGCTGATGTATGGATTTTGCGAATTGCGCACGAGGTTTGTGTGGTTAGTGTTGTTTCATTCTATGTGTTTGAACGAACCCACTTATAGGCTGATGTGCTGAATTGCTATGAACTGCCATACAATTAAAAAAAGATATTTATGTGTGGTGGTTCAGTGAGTTTAGCAAGTTTGGGATGTTTTCTCGTGTGAAAATGCTAGTTGTTTGCAATTTTGAATTGTTGATACTACGAGCAGCCCTCCTCATTCCAAGTGATGAATGACTGATGAATTCCGTGAATTGGGCAAGAGGTTTGTGTGGTTAGTGCCATTTTTTGGGAGTGATCAAACATGCCCTTTTATTTATTATTAAAAATGAATACAATGGATGAAAATGAGATAATCAAAACAAAAATGCAGACTTGAGTCACAAAAGGCACTTACTAGTTTTGATATTCTGTATTCAGAAGTCTGTTTTGTTTAGTGAATTCCGTGAATTATGCATGAGGTTTATCTGATAGCATCACTATATTCGCAGTGACCAAACATACCCATTTTTCCGGCTTAACTACTGAATTACTATTAGTTACATTCAGAACCATGCAAGACAAATTTATGCGTGGTGGTCTCCAGTGAACTTTGGGCGTCGGGGTATATTTCGATAGTGAGCCAACCCCTTTTTTTCCAGCCAATGAACTATTGATGAATTCATGTGAATAGAATTATCCATTTGCAAAGTAATTCATATATGTTTACTGCCATCCTGCTGTTATCTGATAGGCCAAAGTACTGAATTACCATGAACTACTACTATACAAGCAACAATTTTAAGATTGAACCGGGCAGGGCACCAACAAAATAATTTTGTATGCAGATGACCATAACTACAGGGAATTTGAGTGGTTGGCATTGAATGTCATGTTTAGGGTTATTGTCATTATTGAAATAAGGGTAGCCGTTTGCACCGTCATCAATATGATCAAACCCCTCTCTTGGAACATTTATGATCTAATAGAAGAAGTTACAAAAAACTTTCTTCTTACTGGGATGGTAATGACCAATGACTACAGCCAAATCATATGTGTTGTCCCTGAGATTCTTCTCTTTAGGGTTATTACAGTGTAGGCATTTGCATTATCATCATTCTGATTGTTGATTGCAGGCTTAGCTGGTGCTACTGCTGATGTTCATTGCTACGATGTTACAACAAAGAAGTGGTCAAGGTAATAAACTTTGTCATGTTGTAGCAGCATTGACGTTGTCAGGGTAGTCTTTTTGTGATCTGAGTATCTCTTTGCTACCTATATGTCAAATGTTACTTTGTTAGTGAATAACATTTTTTGGATTGGTTGTTAGTGAATAACATTTGTTATATGAATTAATCTGATGCAGACTAACACCACTTGGAGAGCCACCCTCTCCGAGGGCTGCACATGTTGCAACAGCAGTGGGTACCATGGTTGTTATCCAGGTAACTGATCACATAATTTCACTCTTAGGCACGACAGTTGGATATACGACACTTTCCTGCACATTACTCACCAAAGATCCATTCAGTGGCCAATTTTCATGGAAAGGTGTTGCTTTCTGTTCTAGGGTGGAATTGGTCCTGCTGGGTTGTCTCCCGAAGATTTGCATGTTCTCGATCTCACGCAACAACGGCCACGATGGCACAGGTTATTTATGTTCTTCTGAATAGTCTGTTGGTCTTTGTTAGATAATTAATCTTGCCCGTTCCAAATCAATATCCATCAACATGAGTTAATTTGAGATTTTGGTTTGATGTAGGGTAGTTGTCCAAGGACCAGGACCTGGACCGCGTTATGGTCATGTGATGGCTCTGGTTGGGCAAAGATTTTTGTTGGAAATAGGAGGAAATGATGGTGAACTTCATCTCCCACATGACAATAATTTTGGCTTCATCTAGTTTAGCCATATAGTTGCCATATTCTCTTTTGATGCTTAGCTTGTTTTAGCAAATATATTATTGTGATTTCAGGTAAGAGACCTCTCGCTGACGTTTGGGCTCTAGATACGGCCGCTAAACCTTATGAATGGAGGAAGTTGGAACCTGAAGGGGAAGGACCACCACCTTGCATGTATGTCCTTTTTCTAAATCATTTGTCCTTTCCATTGGAGAGTATAACAATAACAATATCTATTGCTTCGTAGGTTTAATGCTAGGATAGGGTACGGTCATTTGGTGATCCATATTTTTCCCACAACTAAAAAAATCTGTAGTTTAATCATAAACTAGTTGGTGTAGGATATAAATGAAACTCATTAAGAATCATGATTCCGGCATGTGCATCGTGACCCTCCATGCTCAAACATTAGCTGTTTATCCATAATTTCTCCATTTACCAATACATTCATAGTGGTGAGATTTTCTGGTGATCAATTAAAAAATACGTTCAAAACTAGTGGTTACTGTGAAGTGGAATAAGCATATTTTATGATGCAGCCACACATAGAAGACATTTCCTTGCAGAAAACAGAACACTTATTTAGTATAATTTTTGAATGCCAGATAAGAGATACAATATCGTAGAATAGGCCAAAATGGGTATTGCACCAACAGGTGACCCACCCACCCACCCACCCACCCAGTGCCTCAACCAGGTCGATGTCTGGGTCGGATTTGAAAACCATGGTATTGCTGCTATTGATTTATACGCTTGGGCAAATTTACGTACCTACAGCGAGACAATTGGAAAAAGAAAGATTTTGCAAGGAGTTTGTAATGATATTTAATAAAGATGATATATTAATGCGGCCTTAGGCATTTTCTTTTACTACATTGCTGTAGAACTTTTACATGCAATTCAAGACAAGTTGATCCTTTACTCTATGGGTTTTTCTTATCGGTTCTTTACTCTGTCCATGGGTAGTATGGCTAAAACCCATTTTGACAACCAAATATCCTGAAACAGTTAAATTTGAAGCGTCAAATAGTTACATGCAAATGCAATGAGACAGTGCTTCGTATGATTCACTTAAATCTTTTCTGCATGCAGTAGATCATGCAATTATGTGTTTTGAAGTCACTAATGCAGACTCATATATGTTGATTACCTACTGTGAATTAGGGATTGAAGTTATCTTCCAAATGTGTCATGTTATCATTATCAGGATTTATCTATTTAGGAAACCTGATTTCAGTATTTAATTAGTTTTGCCTCTATTAGTGTCTGTTGTGCTTTTGTCGTACTACCAAAGAATTTCTGTTTCCCCCAATTCAGACAAGGAAACGACAAATACTTTTCTATCTTTTCAGAGTCACTTTGCAATTCTCTCTGAATCATTTTTTTCTAGGACAATGCATGTTACCCGATAATAAATTTACTTTTTCATGACTTGAGCAGGTATGCAACTGCAAGTGCACGTTCTGATGGTCTTCTGCTGCTATGTGGTGGTAGGGATGCTAATAGTGTGGTAGGTTAATGTAATCTAAGATACTTATAGTGTCTTTGGATGCCCTGCTTGCAGATTGCAAAGAACTTTGAAATGACACAATCTACATTACGGATTTCCAAGATTTATGGATGATGTCATTTGATTTCACTTATTTGCAATAAGCCATTCCTGACCAATATGTTAAATCCTTTTGTTCGTGGCTTGCTTCTTGTTCCTGTGTTGTTTTGCTTGTTCTCGTGATTAGATTTTGCCATTTTATATACCAATTTTTGGATGAATTTTTTTCTATGTTGAAATATTTAAACCAATCTAAAATTAATCCTTTCTGCAATTTTGTGATCAGACATATATCACTCCATTTCATCTTTTGTTTTGCAGCCATTGGCAAATGCATATGGCCTGGCCAAGCATAGGGATGGTCGTTGGGAGTGGGCTATTGCTCCTGGTGTTTCACCATCCCCCAGATATCAGCATGCTGCAGTTTGTCTCAAATTTCCTTCTGTTATCTTACTCATTTCCTCTAGCAGAAATTCACAGTTTTTATTATCATTTTAGGTTTTCGTCAATGCACGTCTTCATGTCTCTGGAGGGGCACTTGGTGGCGGCCGCATGGTAGAAGATTCATCAAGTGTTGCTGGTACTTTCTTACAAAATCATGTTGTATGTGACGAATAAAAACATTTTTAAAATCTTAATGTGTGCTTATACTGCAATAATGACAGCTGACAACATCCTGCTTGTTGACTACTGACTGCAGAGACAGTATAGACAACATATTTATAAATATTTATGTCAAAAGCAAGAAAAGGTCTTAAGTAATTGTTTCCATTTCGAATTAGGTTACACCGTTGCAGGCCTTTAATGTGTCTAAACTTCACAGGTCGATATTTGGCTTTTCAGTAGTTATTGTGATGTTGAGAGAGGCTTGTTTATGCCTATCGATAACATTTTACTTGATTTAAAGAATTTTCTGAGTTGGAAATACATTGCAGTGTAGTTATTTGTATTTACATATTATGTAATCATTTCCACTTTTTTTTACCAATTTTCATTTTGTAGTCTTTGTTCGGGGCCTTTGTTTCTTTTGCACTTTTTACCAGCATTTCCGACTCAACTTGTCATTTAGAATTCTAAGTAACTTATTTTCTCTAGCAGAATCAAAATATACTTGGCAAAAATATATATTTTTGAGCTTTGAAATCAAATCCTAGTATTTTTCATGCAAAACACGTTTTTTCTTGAAAACTATTTTTCTTGTCTCATCATCATTATACAGTTCTTTATTCACACCTCAAACCAGGTGAGTAGCATTTTATTCTTCAGATTGAAGCAATTAATTTTTTAACTTCTGATTTTTTAATGAACAGAAATAATTTCTTAACGAAATGAGTCCTTTCTGAACTGCCCATCATCTGTTGCTGTTACAATACGAATGATCTCCACCAAATCTCACATGTATCTTCATTTTTTGTATATAGTATTAGACACTGCCGCTGGAGTCTGGTGTGATACTAAATCCGTCGTTACTAGCCCCAGGACTGGAAGATACAGCGCTGATGCTGCGGGAGGAGATGCATCAGTTGAATTAACACGACGATGTCGACATGCTGCTGCTGCAGTTGGTGATTTGATCTTTATTTATGGTGGATTACGTGGTGGTAAGATATGAAATACATTGCATTTGGAATATAGTTATCTGTCCCAATAATCAATCTTCACCACCACTCAGTTAGAAACAACATGTTAGAATTGATGTCTGTGAACACTAGCTTATGATAACTGCATTGGTATTTTTGTCCCAGTAACAACTGTTTAATTAACTGATGCAAAAGCTTCAGTGCACCTATTTTTATTTCGCTGAATTATTTGTTGATGTAATGTTTGATATGCAATTGTTTTTCATGGGTTTCGAAACACATTTTTTTGTATCTATAGGCGCACTTTGTATCTTGTCCGGATCAATGCTGCACATACTATATATTGATGTGCATAAGCCTCTTTCAGCTTGCACTCCTACATCCCACTCCCTGGTACTAATATATGCATCCTTGTACTTTATATGAAGTTTTGAGTTCTTGAAACTCTAGATTGAAGAAGTGAGTTTGCATTTTGGTGGTTAACTATATAACTAACTTCATGTTAGAATTGGGAAAAGTATCCATTTTTGTAAAAGCTTTTCAGAACTTTTAATGGGTTTAGTGGAGAGGGGACTATACAAATCAGTAAGTCAGGAACTCAAGTTCCACAACTTCCTCGTCCAAAGTAATCACTCAGAAATTAATGCTCTTGATATCCCACTTCTATATGTACCTTTGCTTGATGTTGAAAATACATGGAATGCTGAAGGAGATGATCAGATGACTGACAAAATGTTTGTGCTGCAGGTGTATTGCTTGATGACCTTCTTGCCGCAGAGGATTTAGCTGCTGCTGAAACAACCACTGCTGCTTCTCATGCCGCAGCGGCCGCTGTTGCTAATGTACAAGCAGAAAAATCTACCGGAACATCCACATTTATGGATGAGAGAACAAAAGCTATTCCAGAATCTGTTGCTGATGGTGCAGTCGTACTGGGGAATCCTGTTGCCCCTCCTGCCAATGGGGACATGTACACTGATGTAAGCACCGAAAATGCTTTGGTGCAGGGACAAAGGTGATTCCTTGTTATCGGGCATATATTATTTTC
This sequence comes from Triglochin maritima, assembly GCA_963682175.1. NCBI lineage: Eukaryota > Viridiplantae > Streptophyta > Magnoliopsida > Alismatales > Juncaginaceae > Triglochin > Triglochin maritima. Next base: position 32,637,537 of record OY821789.1, read on the forward strand.
CACACTCCAAAGTATCTTAAAGACTTTTGTATTTGTCAATATAAGCACACTTTTACTGTTATTACTAAAGTTTTTATAGTTTCATTTGTCCTAAAGTTATTTTTCCCTTCATGATCATCTCAAAATATCTCACTGTCAAGATAAAATTGACTACAAGGATTCCGAAACCCGCCAAAAACAGCATAAGCAAGAAAATGAAGTGCCACAGCCATCTTGGCTATAATGTTCCCCATAGCCACATTAAACTCTCTCACACACACACACATAAATCAAAGGGCGTATAGGGCTGAAATATTTGGTTTGGCGGTACCACTCAGAACTACAGTAAGATAACATATTGAAAATAAAGCGGGCTATTATGGCTTAATAGCTTATTTGATTTCATATTGTTATTTTATTTTAAAAGCCATTTAAGATACTATTGGATGCCTTATTCAAATTTATTGTATTTTTTAGTATTGTGTATAAATTATAAGAATTTCATGGTAGTTTACTGAAAATCATTCCCTGGTATAGGAGGTCAAGTAAGGGTGTTGAATATCTAGTTGAAGCATCAGCTGCTGAAGCTGAAGCTATTAGTGCAACTCTAGCTGCAGCAAAAGCTAGGCAGCTAAATGGTGAAACTGAATCATCGCCTGAAAGAGATCGTGGTGCAGAGGCTACCCCAAGTGGGAAACACATATCAACTCTGACAAAAATGCCAGATTCATCTTTATCTAGTAGCATCCCACCATCTGGAGTCAGGCTACATCATAGAGCGGTTAGTGATTTGCATCATTTTTTTCCTGGTTGAGTTGCGTATAAATTCACTGACAACTTAGTTTGACCAAGTTTCATGCTTGCATTGATAACTTAGGTGGTTGTTGCTGCGGAGTCTGGTGGGGCTCTAGGTGGTATGGTTAGACAACTCTCCATTGATCAATTTGAGAATGAAGGTAGGCGAGTAAGTTATGGTACTCTGGAGAATGCTACTGCTGCCAGAAAGCTATTAGATCGCCAAACATCCATCAATAATGTTCCTAAAAAGGTTAGTGGACCTTTTCTGGTTTAAATATAATCTTTATAATTTTTTCAAATGGATGCATGTTTTATTTATGCAATTACGGATAGATCTGGTAGTTGCATGGTTTGGTCCTATATTGAGATGATCCAGTAGTTGCTTGGTTGGGTCCTATATTGACATATACTTAATACAGGTCAAGTGATTTATTTACCTGGAAAGTTTATTAATTGATATATAAGTGTGTTTTCACCCTCAACCCATATTTAGTATACTTTCTAAATACATTTCAGCTAGTAGAAGCTTTTAACTGTACCTTTTGAACTGGTTATGTACTACTAATATTTTTCCAGGTCTAGACATGATGGGATAATGAATTACACAGTTTAATCTTTCACATTGAAACCTTGTTAATCAGAATATCAGTAAAAATAGCAAGAGTAAGCATTTCCTTATTTCCATATTTCTGTATGATAAACTTCGGGGTACTTGTTTTTGATAAATAGTTGTTGTTTTCATTTTTCGTAAAATTTGTTTGGTCAACAATGCTACAATGGTAATCATTTAAGTTGGAATATGATTTCCTCATCACGTTACCACTCTGGATATTTCAGGTGATAGCTCATATTCTGAAGCCCCGTGGGTGGAAATCTCCTGTGAACAGGCAGTTTTTCTTGGATTGCAACGAAATTGCAGATCTTTGTGATAGCGCTGAGCGAATTTTCTCCAGTGAACCAACTGTTTTGCAAATTAGAGCACCTGTCAAGATTTTTGGGGATCTTCATGGTCAGTTTGGAGATCTGATGCGTCTGTTTGATGAGTATGGTTCTCCTTCAGTAGCAGGGGACATATCGTAAGTTGAAATAACCTTTCCACTATTTGCAACTCCTATTTAACACAATGATCCAACTATTTATCTTCTTTTTCATATGTTACACTTCCTCCAAATTGGTGCTCCATCACCCTCTTGTTTTGACAAATAGAGTTTTAAATAGATTGAGAGTAATAGCTCCTAAAATTTCTAAATTTGGTTTTCCGTGTGTTTATGTTTTGATGCTGTAATACTATATAATTTACCTTCAAATATTGTCTTCCTTAATCCTGGTTGGGTTTCCTTATCTTCAATTTTCTTCTGTAATTGTTTTTGGCAGCATTGTCAGTTTCTATATTATTTACCTCATTATTTCTTACTACATTACTCACCTTCGTTTAGCATAGTTTTTTTTGGTCGTTGGCATCGGTATGCCATATAATGATAACACTCTGGGTACTATCATCAACTGTAATATTGTTGCAGAGTTATACATGTTTTCTTTTAGTTACCTTTTCGTAACTAAAGGGAAATTGTTTTTCTCGTGTTGTGGTTAACTCACTTCAGTTCCTATCATGATTCATATGTTCCTCTCTCAATGAGTTGGATGTAGTTGGTGTTACCTTGAGTTTCAACCATATAACATCAGGCATCTTTGTTCCTTGTTTTTGATGGTAATGTTGGTATTTATGTGTTATTTGAGCGTAGTGGAAGTTAAATTCTGTAACAGATACAAAATTATTAGGTTTTGACATAAATTTGTCTGTTCAGCTGAAAATTTTCTTTTGCAAAATATTCGTCGGGCACAATTTTTTTATAGTGGCCGTATATTTTTTTTACGAGCATTCGAGTTGCTAACTCTGCCACCTTTATGGACAGTAGGATTGTTAGTCCTGTGTTGTTTATATGTAAACCAACATATTTCTTGCATGTACTCATGCTGATTTTACATCTATGTTCATCAGCTATATCGATTATCTCTTCTTAGGAGATTATGTTGATCGTGGACAACACAGTTTGGAAACCATTACCCTCCTTCTTGCACTAAAGGTACTAGTTTCTCCTATAAAATCTATATATGTGCATATATATTTTTCTTCATATTTGCATAATTAGTAGCTAAATGGTTTCAATTATTTTTTCATGCTACAGGTTGAACATCCACACAATGTTCATTTGATTCGGGGAAATCATGAGGCTGCAGATATTAATGCTCTATTTGGGTTTCGAATCGAGTGTATTGAGCGCATGGTATTTTATAAGTTTTTGTGGTTGCATACTCTAAGAATAACTTCCATGTTTATAACTTTATGCTGAAAACAAATAGGGAGAACGTGATGGAATCTGGGCATGGCACCGGATAAACCGTTTATTCAATTGGCTCCCACTGGCGGCCTTAATTGAAAAGAAAATAATCTGCATGCATGGGGGCATAGGTCGATCCATAAATCATGTAGAACAGATAGAGAATCTACAGCGTCCAGTCTCCATGGAAGCAGGCTCGGTTGTTCTGATGGATTTGTTATGGTTAGTAGGCCTTTGTGCTATTTCTCTGTCAAATCCATGGCCTAATTTTTATATTAAATTTTATAGGTCGGATCCAACTGAAAACGACAGCGTTGAAGGATTACGACCAAATGCTAGAGGCCCAGGCCTTGTAACATTCGGGGTCAGTCCATTTTATATATGAATTATCTACTCTATTCTACCTGGTCTAGACAATTCCAAGACCAGGGCTGTCCATTTCTTTGACCCATGCTTTAGTCAAGCACTCATCTTTTTGGTTTCATCTCATTATCATAATATTCTGATGTTGTAACCTTATAATTTGTCTGAATTTGTGGATCTACTTGCTGTATATTCAATGTACAGATGTTATACAAACATGTTTTTCTCATTGTAGATAACCACTGGTATATTAAATTCGAGTTGTTTAAAGATGCTTTCTCATGCGGTCCATTATGAGTACCATTTTTGAACTCTGGTTTACTGTGGTTGGTCGTTACATATTAGTGACAGGTTCATATCATATTTGTTGTTTAGTCACTTGTTAAATTTTGGCATATGACCTGTTGTGTGAGAGGTGTTGGAAGTTGGGACGACTGTTTTGCCCCTTTTTTCGCTTTGGCCTTTCGTTTTCATTTGCATACCTTGTATCCCATTCCCCTTGTGTTTGGAAATGCTTCAATTATCCTTTTATCATCATCATCTATTTGGTTGTATTTCCTAACCAACCACGTCTACTATTTGTGATTGAGTTTTTCTAACGTTTCTTGCAGCCCGACCGTGTCATGGAGTTCTGCAACAACAATGATCTGCAGTTGATTGTGCGTGCACATGAGTGTGTTATGGATGGATTTGAGCGGTTTGCTCAAGGGCATTTGATCACTCTTTTTTCTGCAACTAATTACTGTGGTAAAGTATTTTCTCTCTCTTATTTTAGGCTTGCTCGATTAAGGGAGACAGTTCTAAATTTGTTCATGTTTATTGAGTGTTACTATATTGTCTTGTAAGATTCCTTTTTGTAACTCTTGCTTGCAGGAACTGCAAATAATGCTGGGGCAATCCTAGTTTTAGGGAGAGATCTCGTGGTGGTCCCCAAACTCATCCATCCTTTACCCCCTAGCATCAATTCTACCGAGACATCTCCGGATGGTCACATTGATGATACTTGGATGCAGGTTCTTGTGATAACTTTTTGCTTCCCCTCTCGTGTCAGAACTTTGTTATTATTTTGAACAGTAATTGGAGTAATATGTTTCTTGTCCGACAATAGGAGCTTAATGCGAATAGACCAGGAACCCCAACCAGGGGTCGGCCTCAAGTTGGGAACGATCGAGGATCCCTTGCTTGGATGTGATGTTGAAGATTTTCTTTGAGATCCACTACTGCCTGAAGCTCTAAGAAATAAAGTTATTTTCTGAGCATGGGGCTTCCACTTTTGAGGAACATCATGGCATTGATTCAAAGGAAGTCTGTCCTCTGGAGGCATGGCTGATCAGATGGGACGGCTTCTTGGCTTCCCATCGTACCCTGCCTATTACTGCCAAAGTTGATCGATTGTTCCATTACAAGTTACAAGGAAGCAAGCCAGATCATTTGACAAATATTAGATTCAGCTCCCGTATAGGTTTGTCATGTGCATCAGACTATCTAATTCCTATTGCTATTTGTAAAATGTAAGTTTTGGCTGAGGAGAGAGTTCTCGATGGTAAAATGAGTATGTCACTTTGCCATTTGTGGTGATACATTTGTTGCTTAGGCTTCATCTGTTATGTATCTCAGGCAGCTGTTGATTGTTTAAGTTCTGTGTCTAAAGAAGTACTATTTTTTATACTATAAGAGTCGAGAGTCTCTATTTGTTTCGTGAGTGATTGGTTTGTAAGTATTTATTGACCGAGTTCGTTGTGACACTGACATGATTGTAAAGAACCTATCTTTTTCGTTCCGGTAAAGTGGCGGTTTATCATGTAAATGGCAAAATTGAGTTTGTAAATCGCAATGAACCTTTGCTACATTTCCCAGGCTTATTCCTTGCTGGCATTTGCGTAAATAGCTTCCTTATTATTGCTGTGGGAAAGCATAACCAAGGTACATTAGCAAATCGAGTACCCCAAAAAAAATGATTTTGCAATCTACGCATCTTGTGATGGATGGTCAAGACCTCTTATTTTCAAAAGCTTTCTCGAGACCGATTTGTCCTGTAACAATCATGCCGTGTACTGTGTACATCTAATGTTCTTTAAAACTTTCAAGTTTCAACTATCTCCAGTCTATGTTCTTCAATTTCCATCGTTATTACAAAATTCCGTTGTGTTGAATGTCGCAATGAAGATGATTACTTTAGCTAAAGAAGTTACCAATAAAGTATGAACTTGCATGGGCAGTTACTTTTTAAATCTGATGTGTGCGAATATTTCAAGAGAGAATCGCAAAGATCTCGATAACCTCCTCGGCATCGGGACGGAAATCGCAATAGAATGTATCTTGCAAACTAAATGGAAATATATTTAAAACGCAAGTCCGCAAGAACCATATACATTGATCCTTCTCTGCCACTTTGTTGTCCAACATCAAAGTTTTGCATTACTTGATTTTAAAAGTGTGAAATTTGATTGATTCATCTCTATTACTTTAGGTAAATGATAGTAGATTCAACTCTATTATACAATGTTGCACACATTTTGTGTTTAACAATGTGAGGTTAATTACTCAACACTCTCTCGCAGGTGTGATCGAGATTATTTTCTTCGTGTCTACGCGTGGACAATATGAGTTGAAATGTGCCCTCGTCAATATCTCAGGCAACTGTTGATTGTTTAAGTTCTGTGTCTAAAAAAAGTACTATTTTTATAGGGTTTTTTTTCAAAATAATCAAAAATAAATAAAATATTGGAAAAATATGCACATCAAAACTTATTTGACAAAATATGTACATTTAAAAATGACACCTCCAATACACCAATGTCCCATTTTCTCCAATCTTTCCAATTTTTTTTTTTTTTCATTTTTCCTCTCCATCTTTCCGGCGATTTCGGGTATTTTTAGATCATTTTTTGTTAAGGTTTTACTTTATTAGTTTGTATTTATGTGCATTTGATTGGTTTGGTTAGGATTTGTGTGAATTTGTTTGATTTGGATTGGATTGTATTGGATTGATTGATATTTTGCTGATGAGTTTACCTTTTGTTTAATTAATCTTGTGTCGATGATGTTATATTCATATGATTAATTGATCTTGTGCGGATTTGATTGTTTGATTAATTGATCAATTAATCTCCGAAGTCCCAATTTAATGAGTTTACATTGTCTGGATGAGTTTCACATTGTGTGGATTTGTGTTAAACCAATTAAAGTTAATGATGTTGTAGTTGTTGAAATTAGGTTGACTGTGAATAATGTATGAAATTTGTTTTGATTGTATTATTTAAACCGGATAATACATAATTCTATTTTTTTTTTGTTAATTATGTTTCACAGTTTCTAAAATGTCGACTTCACACGATTGCCACGGTCTTATTGACCCTTCAGTGTTAGTACTACAGAAAGATCATAGATCATCTTCGATTCTCGAAAATGTAAGTTTTGATTTTTAATTTCAAAATTTTGTGTATCGGTATTGGTTTATATTAGACGTAAAATAATTAATTTTCTTTTTCAGGAGCCTTTGACGGATATTAAATGCGTCGAGCACGTCATTCAGTTCAACACGTGAAATGTGCAAAATGAAAGAATGTGAGATTTGTTAGTGATTGCGGGATTTGACATTGTGTCTCGATTGCAACGACTACAACTGGATTGGAATCTGATCCGTACTGTTATGGAGAGGTGGAGGCCTGAGACACACCTTTCATTTTTGACACAGGGAGATGACAATCACGCTACAAGACGTAGCTATGCTTAGTGGTCTTCGTGTTGACGGTTTGGCAGTGTGTGCAACCTTAGATTATGATTGGACTCAGGTTTGCATGAATCTATTGGATGCTGAAAAAGAAGAAACGACAACTGCAGTGAAAGGTGGATACATGTCATTGCAATGGTTGCAGCAAAATTATCAGGTTGTCGAGCCAGATGCAACAAATGAGCAGGTTATGCAGCACACGAGAGCGTACATTTTGTTTCAGTTAGGATTCGGGATAGTAGACGATATGAGTGGAAACAAAGTCCACCTTAGATATTTACTGTTGTTGGAGAACATATTTGAATGTGGACACTACAGTTGGGGAGTTGCATCCTTAGTTGTTCTATGCTAATATTTGGATCAGACATGTGTGAAAAAAGGAAAACAATTAACTGACTTCTTTACATTGTTACAGATATGATGTTGGGAATATCTTCATGTCGGACGACCATCTAGAATTCTCGGTGTGCAACTTCCATTGTGTCATTTAGGTTCACGTTGGTGGACTCCTAGATGTAAAACGACTCATAAATTATTTTGACTTATCTTATTTTGTGAGTTTTTTAACTTTTGACTCATAAATTATAATCTTTGAGCCAACTTATGAAAAGTGAATATTGACCCATACATCACAATATATCTCGAAAGATCCTGCCCTGGTTACCTAGGCCTAGTATCTTATTTTTGAAATTCCCAAAGCATTGTGTCCACTAAAAGAAACCGTTTATTTTGCCCAATCACCTTTGCTTACGGATTGTATTGTTTCTTTACTCAATAAAACAACAAAACTCCATATTTTCCCCCTTTTGGGTTAAAATGTTTCACAAATCGCAACAAAAATAGGAGATAGAAACTGAGCTTGAGAGTTAAATGTAATAGGAGATTCCCAAGTTTGCCCATCTTGTATTTTTCCTTCCATATAAGAAGTTGATGATTAGGATTTTTTTTTAGTTTTCTACTCTAGGATCAGGTCCAATTTTCTAATATACTTTAAAATAAGTAAAATTAAAAAAAATGGTAAAAACAATTCACAGATGCAAGATTTTCTAATTTGGTGAAGCCTACTGAAGTCCGATGAAGTAAAAAACATACGATAGAGGGGATACATTTGTCCTGTGGTAGTGTGTGCTGGTTGAGATTCTCTGATACAGAAGGTGCTGTACAGCAATGTATCATTTTAAGTTGTCTTTTTTGTGTATGATAGTTCCAAATTGTTTTTATTGGTAACAGTTCCAAAAATCATTGTAGGAAATTCAAGAGTTGCTCGTTAGTTGGAAGTCCTATTTTACTTCATCCACTTGCATTTTGGTTCATGCTTCCTCAAAGAATCAACTGTTTTTTGATGGAGAAGATATGTTTTTGGCTCACTGCAGATCCATTGTCCGCAATATCCCATTAACCGCCCGATGACCCACTTTGAAGGAAGCCAAGCGTGTTTATAATCTCCTGACACATATCTCATATGGAGTAGCTGAGGAGGCATCCTTACTCAGCACTGAGCCACCAGTACCTGTCGACAAAAGAAGTGATAGTGAAACACCAGGAGGAGCTGTTAGATTTTTGACCTATTATTCATTACTTAATTAAATTAAATAAGCCTACAATTGCACTATCTCAAAAGTAATGGGATTAGTGGGCAGTTATTTTGATGGGAAATAACCGTATCATGTTATTATAAATGGGTTTGGTCCCCAATGATTGTCTCAACTCAATCTCTCATATTCCATCTCCCTTCGCTTACGAAAACACCCTAAGGAGAGAGTCCATCATTAAGGTTGAGGAAAATCATTGAAGACCGACACCCGGAGTTTAGGTGATGCTTCCGTGTTCAAGATTCGAGATGTCGGTGCTAACGAATCGTAAGTCTTCTGATTTTGTTATTTTATGTCGAATTTATGGATCATGGGTTTGAATATTGTGTTTCTAGAAACACATTTACTTCTAACAGCAGCAACATCAAGCGTGAGTGCAGAAGCAATAAAACACTCTTCTGGAGTGTGTCCTCACTTGGACCCTAATGAAGCAGTTGTAGCTCAGATGGCAGAGATTACTGTCTCTTCTATCGATACACCTAAAGAGACCACCCTCGACGAATTGCAGCAAAATGTGGTGATGTTCACCAAACTCTTGAGCTTTTAGAACAGGGTCTGATCCATGCATCAAAGATTATCACGTATGGACTCCTTATATGGTGGCAAAGGATAAGGAAGTTAGGAACACTTTCAGACGGTTCATGGCTTTAAACCTTGACATGGAGGAGTCCCAAGCAGCGAAGCAGGTTGTTGCTTAATCTTGCCTCGTACTTTCTCCCTTCAGATTTATTTTGTTAAACAGAATTTCCTTTATCTCTGACTTAATTTTTCTGTTCTAGTTTTTTAGAAAAAACTATTAAAATGGAGAAATGCAAAATCCACGTGATTGATATGAAGTGAAAAATAAAAAATAGGATGATGTTGAATGTGGTAATCAAGTTTATCATAAAAAATCATAAAGCACATTCTTATGTGATTTTTTTCTGCTGCTCTAGGTGAAACTTGGAATTGTTTCATAGCATTAGAATTATAATTCAGGGTGTCTTCTTAACAGACATTTGTATGTCACCTATATCCTTGTTTTCAATATTTTTTGTTTATGCCTATGCTGTTCGGAGACGTTTTTGTTAAGTTTCGTGTGAATATGTAGGCGGAAAAGGATGCTAAGAGAAAAGAGAAAATGAAGGAGTCGAAAAGGCTACGGAAGGCAAAAAAAAGGCACAGCCGTTTCCTATTCCTTGATATGAGTTATTTATGATGCATCCAAAGAATTCTCTGAAGCTAATGAGTCTTTTTCTTCAAATGGCATACCTTTTTGCAGTAGCGTAATAGTTACATTCACCTTCATGTTATTGCTCGTGTATTCTCTGAATTTACCATCAATCCAAGTTTGTATTATTTTAAAGAATCTGCTGAAAGTATCATTTTCCCAAGTATCCCCAACACATTTGGAATTAAATCATCACCCATTACTAGTTTATTTTGGATTGAAAAAATTGTATCCCAAATTCTTGCAAGGCCGATTAGGCTAAACAGAAGAAGCAACGTTTTTTTTAAAATCTTTATAATAGGAATAATCTGTTATATTCTACTTTATTAGAAAAATTCTTACCTAATTATCAATCCTTAAAATTTTGAAATACTATCTCTCTACTGAGGTTGGGTAAAACCAAATACTAAATGAATTGGTGTATCTTCAAATTACAGAATCTTACAAGATAATACTTCTAGAGTTATTGAAATTTACAAGTGATATATTCTGACACTCTTAATGAAACAGTTCCGTGATCTTAACATTGTGCTTGTCTTAATGCAGGCAGAAGCAGCTATTGCGCAGAGTGCTGCGTCCACTTCCAAAGTTTCAGCTTTGACAAGAGTTACAGCTGCCAAGGGGCGGTCAGGCTTCTACTTAACATCAGAAGTTTCTTTGAAGTTCTTGCCCAACTAGCTGCAATTCGTCACTGGCTGGAAAATTGCCTTTCCACAGGTACCATTACAAATACTGCAGCACTACGTGCATGCATGTGCACAGAGAAATGCTAGAGGGTGAGTAGCTAACCGTCGATAAAAGCCTGTTCATCACACATTTAGTTACATCATTCACCATTTTTTCCACCTTGGTTACATACCGAATGTGTGTATGTGTGTTAAGGCTGCAGTAGAGCTTTGATTGTACCGTGGTGCAATGGGGAGGTGAGAGTTTGATATGCACTTAATATAGTTTCTTTCTGTACATTGGGCAACCTCTTTTAAATAGTTTTGGATTAGATAAATGTATAATTTAAAAATCAAAGTTAAGCATTTGAAGTGGTGGTGAGACGTTAAAGAAAGAAGAAACCTTACTATTATCAATGTGCATAGCTCAACGCATGGCAAACCAGTGGATTTTCTGTGCAGCAAAGCATAGTCTCTTCAGGAGGAGTTTTCGCTTTAGGTTTCTTCAATCCAACCGGCAAGTCAACTAACAATCGGTATGTTGGAATATGGTACCATTCTATGCCTGAGGCTGAGAGAAAAGTGGTGGTTTGGGTCGCAAACAGAGAAAATCCTATAAACAGAAGCTCCAAAGGGAGGTTGAAGATAGTCAATGATGGAAACTTGGTGATTATGAACGGAGATGATGTGATTCTTTGGTCGTCTAATATTGTCTCAGGTGCGCGAGCGAATACCACCGCCACACTTTCAGACAAAGGAAACTTCATTCTTAGGACCGTAGAAGGTAGTGAGATTTGGCAAAGCTTTCATCATCCCACTGATACAATTTTACCGGAAATGAAGCTACGATTTGATTTTAAGTCTAATGTTTCTCGACGTCTAGTTGCATGGAAAAGCCCGACCAATCCAATGCTTGGAGACATTTCGTGTGGTTTCGATCCAAATTCTCGTCTCCAGATAATCCTTTGGAGGGGAACCAGAACTCTTTGGAGATATTGGATATGGAATGGTCAACAAACCAACACATTCTCAGAAAACAATAATGAGGAGGTTTATTACTTGTAGAAACCATTGTGGTGAATAATGAGGAGGTTTATTACAAGTTGGACGCGACCGAGCGTTTTTCTATAGTCAGGAGGTTCATAGATCCAGTTGGGAGTCTCAACTCTCAACACTTCTACGTGGGATAGTAATTTTTTGGGAAAATGGAGGCCAATTCACGAGCCAGTGCCGAGTCCACCATGCGATGTGTACGACATATGTAGCAAATTCGGCACTTGTGATCACTTAGATGACACCCGGATTTGCAGATGTTTGGAAGGATTTAGGCCGAAAAATCAGCCTCAATGGAACATTGGCAATCCAACTGATGGTTGTACAAGAAAAGTTCAACTGAAGTGTGATGGAAGTGATCAGTTTGTGAAGATCATTGGTGTTTCTTTTCCTGATCATTTTTCATTTGTAAGCAATTTGAGAGAAGATCAGTGTAAGGATAAATGTTCAAATAATTGTAATTGCACTGCTTATGCTCACACTAATTCAAGCACAAGCACAGATTTGAGGGACTTTAGGTGCTTTACATGGTATAATGAGCTAAGAGATATAAGATACCAACCCAAAGATGGTGGAGAGATACATTTTCGTATTGCTTCCAGTACTATATCTGGTACGTTAATAAGTTTCCACATCATTTTGCTTTTATGGATTTTTTTGTTTAACCAAATAAAGTGAAGAATGAATTCATTTGAAAGTGTACTCTTTTATACAAAAAAACTTTTGTAGTTTGTAGAAATTCATGAAAGAAGGAAAGAGTAGACGAAGGATGAAGAATATGTGTTTATTTTTTATTATTGTGTTACAGAGTTCTGTTCTTGATTTATTTATACAACATGTATGTAGCCGTTTGGCTTGCATTTGTTGAGTGTTTTGATAAACTCAATCGACATAATCATAAAGTGTGGTGCTTTGGATAATCAACCGTTAGATAATGGTATGATTCTTTAACACGCCCCCTCAAGTTGGGTCTGGAAAGGATTGATGGATCCCATCTTGAGAAGGATGTTGAAGAAGGTCTTGCGATCGAGAGCTTTGATGAAGATGTCTGCAAGTTGCTCTTTACTTGGAACATAGGGCACCTCTATTTGCTTCGATTGTATTTTTTCTCTGATAAAGTGACAATCGACTTCTATGTGCTTGGTTCTCTCATGGAATACTGGATTGGTAGCAATGTGTCGGGCTGCATTATTGTCGCAGAACATTTTCATAGGATTTTGCGTTGTGATGTTCATATCTTTAAGTAACTGTTTTATCCAAATTAATTCGCTGGTGGTGGATGCCATTCCGCGGTATTCTGCTTCTGCACTGGATCGTGCGACGACGTTCTGCTTCTTGCTTCGCCAGGTTACCAAGTTACCCCCCACAAAAGTGCAGAACCCTGAAGTTGATCGTCGATCATGACTTCCAGCCCAATCTGCATCAGAGTATCCAATTATTGAATTAGAGTTGTTGGGTTTCATCCACAACCCTTGTCCAGGTGTTCCTTTAAGATAACACAAGATTTTGTTTACTAAGTCTAGATGATGTGTATGAGGGGCATGCATGAACTGACTTATCAGGCTAACAGCATATGTGATATCAGGTCGAGTGACAGTGAGGTAGATAAGTTTTCCGACTAATCTTTGAAATTGCCCGATGTTGGATAGGGGAGTCCCATCGTTTGGTCCTATCTTTTTATTGGTTTCTATAGGCGTAGTAGAGGGCTTAGAACCTAATTTTCCAGTTTCTTTGAGAAGGTCTAGGGTGTATTTTCGTTGGGAAAGAAATAACCCCTTTTTTGAGTATGCAATTTCTATTCCTAAAAAATATTTCAAGTAGCCTAGATCTTTTATGTCAAATTTTGATTTTAAATATTCTTTAACTAATGTTATTTCGTGGTTATTGTTCCCAGTTATGATAATATCATCAACGTAAATAAGTATGATGATGCTGGTGTTATGACTGTATTTTGTAAACATGGAAGCATCAGCAGAACTCTTACAAAAACCATAATTAATGAGAGAGAGACTGAGTTTCGCGTACCAGATACGAGGTGATTGTTTTAGGCCATATATGGACTTATGAAGCTTGCATACCTGATTGGGACGAGAGGTATAGCCTGGAGGTGGAGTCATGTAGACTTCTTCTTCTAAGGTCCCTTGTAAGAAGGCATTCTTTACATCCATTTGAAATAAACTCCACCCTTGATTTACTGCAATAGAGAGCAGAATACGAACAATGTTCATTTTAGCAACCGGGGCAAATGTTTCTAGGTAGTCGAGACCGTATGTTTGTGTATACCCTTTGGCTACAAGTCTAGCTTTATATCTTTCTATCTGGCCATCACTATGATATTTGATTTTGTAGATCCATCTACAACCTACAGGTTTAACACCTGGTTGGAGTGGAACAAGGGTCCAAGTATGATTATTTTCAAGGGCTTTTATCTCTTCTTTATTTTCAAGGGCTTTTATCTCTTCTTTCATGGCTTTGACCCAATTTTGGTCATTTATGGCCTCATGGTAGCTGGTTGGTTCTTTATTTATATCTAGGGTTCCTAGAAAGGTTTGATGTTTGTTAGAGATATGATGGTAAGAGAGAAAGTTTTGAATAGGATACGTGGTGTTGTAAGAGAGATAGTAGTCGTTAAGCCTTGAAGGTGGGCGAGTTGGACGAGTAGATCTTCTTGGTCCTTCTATTTCTCCTTGGGCTTCTTCATTCTGTGGTCCTCCTCCATTTTCAGTTCCTCCTCTATTTCCTTCTTCTCCTCCTCCATTTTCAGCTCCTCCTCTATTTTCTTCTTCTTCTCCTCCATTTTCAGCTCCTCCTCTATTTTCTTCTTCTTCTCCTCCATTTTCAGCTCCTCCTCTATTTTCTTCTTCTCCTTCTTCTCCATTTTCTTCATGGGGTGAAGGAAATAGGTCGTCATATGTAACGTCCCGAAACAGCGGAAGATTTAAAATTTCGAAATAACGAATAAAACTGACAACTCAAGGCGGGAACGTCACTAATATATAAATATATAATCCGGGTGCACCCAAAATACATGGAGTTTTCAAAAGGTGTACAACTACAATCCAGATGAAAGAAATGAAAATACAAGTAGTCGTACGATCTCGCAAATGCCGAAGAGGATCCGACTCCAAAGCGCTCCGTCCTCGGTCACCACCCACCGGACCTACTGCGATCCTGAAAAAGATGCAACAACAATGCCTGAGTTTCCAGAAGGAAACCCCGTATACCAACTCACCTATATGCATGCATCACATAATGAACCTATCATACTAGTAGCATGTCATGGCATCAACAGATAAGGAAAACAGTTCCCCCGAAGGGTAAAACAGGACATCAGTCCGACAATCAATCATCGGGTCTCCCGAAGAGACCTACTGCAGGCACATGCAGTCTAGTAGCCCGCGACATCGCACCCCCCACACGCAGCTACACTACACAAGGGTTCGGCAGGGAGCCTCTGTCACGTCTACGCGCCGATAGAAACAGATCTGTAAATCTCAGTGGTCGGGGCCACAGGGACCAACGGGGCCGTCGCCCGGAAGGTATAACAACATCATCTCGGTAGGTGCCCAGCCGAGGAAAACAACAAGCCGGCACAGCCTCGGCCCAACAATCATCATCGCCGGCACAACCTCGGCGGCATCACCGGCACAGCATCGGTGGTCCATCACAACGTCCGGCACAGCATCGGACGGTCCAGACCGAAGTCTGCCAGGTCATCGGGCTCCTCGAGCCGCGAACACCAACCGCGCCGCTATAAAAGCAGGGCAGCGACCTCCGTAGCCCCAAGGGCCGGTAGTCACCTCACCCAACGCCAGTTGCGTGCCCGCACAACATCAACACTGGGATCCGCGATCCCTCAGGCCTGCTATACTACAAAGTGCCAACAATCATCTCAAAAGTCACGGTCCATACATGGAGGTGACGCGTCCCGAACACCCACACTCTTCCCAACGGCGGTCCCTGGGCAGGCACGCATCACGCGCCCACCGTCACCTCCCGGCTCACGCACAAGGCGAGGACACGGGTTTCCGTGGACAAAGTTGGCATTCACAACGGGACCCAGGAATTCAGTTCTGAGCAGATTCGGTCGACCGAAATAGTCTAACCGGTCGACCGTTTTCACGAGGAATTCGGTCGACCGAAAGTCTGAATCGGTAGAACTCACTGCTCAACACTAATTCCCCAACGGTCGAACAAAAGTCTAAAACCGGTCGACCGAACGAGGTCAAAATCCGGAGTCTGGTCAACATTAAATTCCACTCTATCGGTCGACCGACTCAGGGGTCTCGGTCGACCGAAAACAGACAGGGTCAACCTAGTATTCTACGTCATCAAACGGTCGAACGTAAACATACTACCGGTCGAACAAACATGCAATCGGTCGAACGCAATATAAATCGGTCGAACAATTCAAACAATAATAACAGGTACACTTAAGTTCCGGTCGAACACAACAAGGACCGGTCGACCGATAACAGGTAGAAAATCCCAACTCACCAGCAATAATGCACTACCGGTCGACCGCCCCAAGGCATCGTTCGACCGGTGAAGGTTAAAGTCGGGCAAACAGTGCTAAAACGGTCGACCGCCCGAAGGACCCGGTCGACCGTTGGTCGTCTTCAACCTCGCGCCAGCCGAGGATTTACGAAGAACGCGTCGCCGGAGAGGTCCTCGACCTCCCCCGACCGACCAACAACACCCTTCCACAAGGGTGAGCAACAAAATCACACTAATGAGCGGCATACCTCAACCAACGACGGAGAAACGCCGGAGCAACGCTCGCGCCTCCGCACCTCCGCACGCGCAACCTCCTCCTCGCCGCGACCTCCTCACGCCGGAGCCTCCGCGCCTTCTTCCTCCGCTGGTCGCCGGACAGAAAAATGGAGAGAGAGTGAGAGAGAGCAAGTAAGGGAGAGAGAGAGAAAACCCAACTTAAATACTCTACCCCCATCACCTCACCCTCACCCTACACCATACTCCTACACTCCAACCCATACCTCCACAACAACTCCACCATACCTCCTCTCTCCTCCAAGTCAAACCTCACTTAACCCTAATCCAATCCTAATCCGGGTTAGGGACATAACAATCCACCCAACTTAAAAGGATTTCGTCCCGAAATCAAGCAACTACTCACCGAAAAGCTCTGGATACTGCCTTCTGACATCCTCCTCAATCTCCCAAGTGGCCTCGCGCTCGCTGTGATGCTGCCACCTGACCTTCACCATCGGAATGGTCCTCCTCCTGAGCTGGTGATCCATGCGATCAACAATCTCGACCGGCCTCTCCTCGAGCGACAAGTCCTGCTGAATCTCTGGCACTGCTATCTCAATAACGTGCGACGGATCTGCCACATACTTCCTCAGCATCGACACATGGAAGACATTATGCAGACCTGAAAACTGCGGCGGCAATGCAATCCTGTAGGCAACCTCTCCAACCCGGTCGAGGATCTCAAACGGTCCGACATATCTCGGACTGAGCTTCCCCTTCTTCCCAAACCTCATCACACCTCTGGCTGGGGAAATCTTCAGAAACACATGGTCGCCCACCTCGAAACTCAGCGCTCGTCTGCGTCGATCTGCATAACTCTTCTGCCTGCTCTGCGCTGTGGCCAGTCTCCTCCTGATCACATCCACCTTCTCTGCATACATCTGCACGATCTCTGGCCCAACTAACTGCCTCTCGCCCACATCACTCCAGCATACCGGTGATCTGCAAGGCCTCCCGTACAATGCCTCGTACGGCGCCATCCCAATACTCGAGTGGTAGCTGTTGTTGTAGGCGAACTCTATCAGTGGCAGGTGCTCATCCCAGTGCCCTGCCCAATCCAGTGTGCATGCTCTCAGCATATCCTCCAGGGTCTGAATCGTCCTCTCTGACTGACCATCGGTCTGCGGATGGAACGCTGTACTGAATCTCAGACGCGTCCCCAAAGCCTGCTGCAGACTCCCCCAAAATCTGGAAGTGAATCGAGGATCTCGATCGGAGATGATGCTCACTGGCACTCCATGTAACCTGACTATCTCCTCCACGTACAACTTAGCCAGACCCTCCAAAGGCAACGTGGTCCTGATCGCTAAGAAATGCGCCGACTTGGTCAGTCGATCGACTATCACCCAAATCGCGTCGTGGAATCTCCTCGTCTTCGGCAATCCCGTGACAAAATCCATCGTCACGTGCTCCCACTTCCACTCAGGAAGCTCAATACACTGCATCGGTCCTGCTGGCCTCTGATGCTCAATCTTCACCTGCTGGCAGACCAAGCATCGCTCCACAAACTCTGCAATATCCTTCTTCATGCCCTTCCACCAGAAGTTCCGCTGCAGGTCCTTATACATCTTCGTGCTCCCCGGGTGAATGGTGTATCTGGCTCGGTGTGCCTCCTCCATGATGTCATCTCTCAGCCCATCAACCTTCGGCACCCAAATCCGACTCCTGAACCTCAGACCACCATCAACCCCCACACTGAAATCTGATCCATCTCTGGAAGCCAACTGTAGCAGACCAGCTAACTCCTCATCCCCCTGCTGAGCCTGAACCAACCGTGAGACAGTCTGCGGCTCCACCCGAAGCCCAGCAATCACTGCTCCCTCTGAGCCCTCTGTGAACGGTCTCCACTCTGACAAAGCCTCGAGTAACCTCCACTCCTGGATGCACAGACTCGCAACTGAAACCTCCACCTTCCTGCTCAGCGCATCTGCAACCGAATTCGCCTTCCCCGGATGATAGGAAATGGTGAAGTCGTAGTCCTTAATGAACTCGAGCCATCTGCGCTGCCTCATATTCAGCTCCTTCTGCGAGAACAAGTACTTCAGACTCTGATGGTCGGTGAAGACCTCGAACTGCTCGCCGTACAGATAGTGCCGCCAGGTCTTCAACGCATGAACTACTGCTGCTAACTCCAGATCGTGAGTCGGGTAGTTCTTCTCGTGCACCTTCAGCTGCCTCGAAGCGTACGCGACCACCTTCCCATGCTGCATCAGGACACAACCCAAGCCTATCCCGGATGCATCGTTGTAAATCACGTAGCCTCCACTGCCACTCGGTAGCGTCAGAATAGGTGCTGTCGTCAATCGCCTCTTCAGCTCCTGAAAGCTGTCCTCGCACTTCTGGGACCAAACGAACTTGACGCCTTTCTGCGTCAATGCTGTCAGCGGCGATGCAAGTCTGGAGAAATCCTGGATAAACCGTCTGTAATACCCTGCCAGACCTACGAAACTCCTGATCTCCGTCACGCTCGTCGGGGCTCTCCACTGAGTCACTGCCTCGACCTTCGCCGGATCCACTGAAATCCCATCCGCTGACACAATATGCCCCAAAAAAGCCACCTGATCCAACCAAAACTCGCACTTCGTGTACTTGGCATATAGCTGCTGATCCCTCAAGATGCCAAGCACAATCCTCAGGTGCTCTCGATGCTGCTCCCGGTCAGGCGAGTATATCAAAATGTCGTCTACGAATACAACGACAAATCTGTCGAGGTACGGCTGGAAGGTCCTATTCATCAGATCCATGAATGCTGCAGGCGCATTCGTCAGTCCAAATGGCATCACCAAGAACTCGTAGTGGCCGTACCGCGTCCTGAAGGCTGTCTTCTGAACATCTGCCTCCCTGATCCGCAACTGATGATAACCCGAACGCAGATCGATCTTCGAGAACACTCTCGCCGTCTGCAACTGATCAAACAAATCATCAATCCTGGGCAAAGGATACCGATTCCGAACGGTAACCTTATTCAGCATCCTGTAGTCGATGCACATCCGCAACGACCCATCCTTCTTCTTCACGAAGAGCACAGGCGCTCCCCATGGAGAAACACTCGGTCGAATGAACCCGGACTCCATCAACTCCTGCAATTGCTTCTTCAGCTCTGTCAACTCTGCAGGTGCCATACGATACGGTGCCTTCGACTGAGGTGTCGTACCCGCTACCAGCTCGATGCCGAACTCGATCTCTCGGTGCGGCGGTAAAGCTGGAATCTCCGCTGGAAACACATCCGGAAACTCCTGCACAATCTCTATGTCCTCCAGCCTCCTCGTCTCAGGATCAGGAACTACCAGCGTGGCCACAAACGCTCTGCCTCCCTGCTGTATCAGTCTCTGTGCCTTAACCGCAGACACAATCAGACGACCCCCTCTGCTCCTCGCACCTCTGATCAGAACATCTGGCAAACCCTCCATCGGAATCAGGATCTTCTTCTCACGGCAAAAGACCGGCACGTCGTACCGGGACAGCCAGTCCATCCCCAGTATGACGTCGAAGTCCACCATCGGTAACAAGACCAGATCTGCCGGAAAATCGTGGTCTCCCGAAGCAACTGTGGTGCCGGGGAAAAAGCTCCCCACAGTGCCCACCTCACCCATGGGCGTGCTGACCTCCAAAACATCAGTCAGCAGCACAGGGGTCCGACCCAACTCGCCAGCAAACTTCTCCGAAATGAAGGAGTGAGTGGCGCCGCAATCAAACAACACACGCGCTACTGAACCAGAAACTGAAAGCGTACCTTCCACGACGGTGTTGGAGTCCCTCGCCTCCTCAGCCTGGATAGTGAAGACTCGCCCAGTCCTCCTGCTCTGCCCCGGTGCAACAACTGATCGGCTACCTCCGCCTCTGCCTACTGCTGGTGGTCCCGGCCTCCTGCTCGGCTCACCCTGCCTCTGAGGACAATCACGGACAAAATGCCCCATCTGACCACAACCCATGCACGCTCCAGTCCGACGGGGACACTCCTGCCCCGGATGGAACCTCCCGCAGTAAGTGCACGCTCCAGACTGACGTGCTCCTCCACCATCGAACCTGGGCCTCTTGCCCGAGTTCCCTGCACCACGACCAGCTACTCTGCTGCCGGTGCTCACTGGCGCCTTCCGCGCCTCCTGAATACACTCCCCCTGGTCCTGCTCGATGATCGTAGCATGCTTCACCGCATCTGCAAGGGTCCGCGGCATGCTGTTGATCACCCGAGAACGAAGCGGCTGCCTCAGTCCCTTCACGAACTTCCTCGCCCGCTGCTCTGGGGTCACACAAATCTCAGGGCAGTAACGCTCCAAAGCGTTGAACCTGCTGATGTAGCTCGTCAGTGTCATGTCCTTCTGCTCCAGCGACATGAACTCCTCCCTCTTCTGATCCCTGACATGCTGGGGGAAGTACTGCTCATGAAACACCTCCAAGAACTCCTCCCAGCTCACATCCACACGATCATCAAACAACACCGTGGACGTAGATCTCCACCAGTTGGCAGCCTCGCCATCGAACACGTAGGTGGCCAGCTCCACCATCCTCTCAGGTGCTACACCAATAGCGCGGAAGATCTTCTCCATCCGGAAGACCCAGTCCTCTGCAACCTCTGGGGCCCTCCTGCCATCAAAAGTCGGCGGGTGCTGACGCATGAACCGATCGTGCTCAGCTCCCACCCCGCTCTGAGCGCTCTGAGCAGCCTGACGCTCCAGAAACTCGCCCAGCCTGTCCCACTGAGCACCCGAAGTGTCGTCACTGGGATCACGATCGCGTGGAGAACTCCTCACGCGCCTAGGTGCCATCTGTCACCACAACAATCAACAGATAAGCAACAATGCATGCATGAGCTACGAAATTAATGCATGCCTCTAGCACTACTCCTAAGGGTGGTTCTTTAGACGAAGACACAGGAATCGACCGCTCTGATACCAAGTTGTAACGTCCCGAAACAGCGGAAGATTTAAAATTTCGAAATAACGAATAAAACTGACAACTCAAGGCGGGAACGTCACTAATATATAAATATATAATCCGGGTGCACCCAAAATACATGGAGTTTTCAAAAGGTGTACAACTACAATCCAGATGAAAGAAATGAAAATACAAGTAGTCGTACGATCTCGCAAATGCCGAAGAGGATCCGACTCCAAAGCGCTCCGTCCTCGGTCACCACCCACCGGACCTACTGCGATCCTGAAAAAGATGCAACAACAATGCCTGAGTTTCCAGAAGGAAACCCCGTATACCAACTCACCTATATGCATGCATCACATAATGAACCTATCATACTAGTAGCATGTCATGGCATCAACAGATAAGGAAAACAGTTCCCCCGAAGGGTAAAACAGGACATCAGTCCGACAATCAATCATCGGGTCTCCCGAAGAGACCTACTGCAGGCACATGCAGTCTAGTAGCCCGCGACATCGCACCCCCCACACGCAGCTACACTACACAAGGGTTCGGCAGGGAGCCTCTGTCACGTCTACGCGCCGATAGAAACAGATCTGTAAATCTCAGTGGTCGGGGCCACAGGGACCAACGGGGCCGTCGCCCGGAAGGTATAACAACATCATCTCGGTAGGTGCCCAGCCGAGGAAAACAACAAGCCGGCACAGCCTCGGCCCAACAATCATCATCGCCGGCACAACCTCGGCGGCATCACCGGCACAGCATCGGTGGTCCATCACAACGTCCGGCACAGCATCGGACGGTCCAGACCGAAGTCTGCCAGGTCATCGGGCTCCTCGAGCCGCGAACACCAACCGCGCCGCTATAAAAGCAGGGCAGCGACCTCCGTAGCCCCAAGGGCCGGTAGTCACCTCACCCAACGCCAGTTGCGTGCCCGCACAACATCAACACTGGGATCCGCGATCCCTCAGGCCTGCTATACTACAAAGTGCCAACAATCATCTCAAAAGTCACGGTCCATACATGGAGGTGACGCGTCCCGAACACCCACACTCTTCCCAACGGCGGTCCCTGGGCAGGCACGCATCACGCGCCCACCGTCACCTCCCGGCTCACGCACAAGGCGAGGACACGGGTTTCCGTGGACAAAGTTGGCATTCACAACGGGACCCAGGAATTCAGTTCTGAGCAGATTCGGTCGACCGAAATAGTCTAACCGGTCGACCGTTTTCACGAGGAATTCGGTCGACCGAAAGTCTGAATCGGTAGAACTCACTGCTCAACACTAATTCCCCAACGGTCGAACAAAAGTCTAAAACCGGTCGACCGAACGAGGTCAAAATCCGGAGTCTGGTCAACATTAAATTCCACTCTATCGGTCGACCGACTCAGGGGTCTCGGTCGACCGAAAACAGACAGGGTCAACCTAGTATTCTACGTCATCAAACGGTCGAACGTAAACATACTACCGGTCGAACAAACATGCAATCGGTCGAACGCAATATAAATCGGTCGAACAATTCAAACAATAATAACAGGTACACTTAAGTTCCGGTCGAACACAACAAGGACCGGTCGACCGATAACAGGTAGAAAATCCCAACTCACCAGCAATAATGCACTACCGGTCGACCGCCCCAAGGCATCGTTCGACCGGTGAAGGTTAAAGTCGGGCAAACAGTGCTAAAACGGTCGACCGCCCGAAGGACCCGGTCGACCGTTGGTCGTCTTCAACCTCGCGCCAGCCGAGGATTTACGAAGAACGCGTCGCCGGAGAGGTCCTCGACCTCCCCCGACCGACCAACAACACCCTTCCACAAGGGTGAGCAACAAAATCACACTAATGAGCGGCATACCTCAACCAACGACGGAGAAACGCCGGAGCAACGCTCGCGCCTCCGCACCTCCGCACGCGCAACCTCCTCCTCGCCGCGACCTCCTCACGCCGGAGCCTCCGCGCCTTCTTCCTCCGCTGGTCGCCGGACAGAAAAATGGAGAGAGAGTGAGAGAGAGCAAGTAAGGGAGAGAGAGAGAAAACCCAACTTAAATACTCTACCCCCATCACCTCACCCTCACCCTACACCATACTCCTACACTCCAACCCATACCTCCACAACAACTCCACCATACCTCCTCTCTCCTCCAAGTCAAACCTCACTTAACCCTAATCCAATCCTAATCCGGGTTAGGGACATAACAATCCACCCAACTTAAAAGGATTTCGTCCCGAAATCAAGCAACTACTCACCGAAAAGCTCTGGATACTGCCTTCTGACATCCTCCTCAATCTCCCAAGTGGCCTCGCGCTCGCTGTGATGCTGCCACCTGACCTTCACCATCGGAATGGTCCTCCTCCTGAGCTGGTGATCCATGCGATCAACAATCTCGACCGGCCTCTCCTCGAGCGACAAGTCCTGCTGAATCTCTGGCACTGCTATCTCAATAACGTGCGACGGATCTGCCACATACTTCCTCAGCATCGACACATGGAAGACATTATGCAGACCTGAAAACTGCGGCGGCAATGCAATCCTGTAGGCAACCTCTCCAACCCGGTCGAGGATCTCAAACGGTCCGACATATCTCGGACTGAGCTTCCCCTTCTTCCCAAACCTCATCACACCTCTGGCTGGGGAAATCTTCAGAAACACATGGTCGCCCACCTCGAAACTCAGCGCTCGTCTGCGTCGATCTGCATAACTCTTCTGCCTGCTCTGCGCTGTGGCCAGTCTCCTCCTGATCACATCCACCTTCTCTGCATACATCTGCACGATCTCTGGCCCAACTAACTGCCTCTCGCCCACATCACTCCAGCATACCGGTGATCTGCAAGGCCTCCCGTACAATGCCTCGTACGGCGCCATCCCAATACTCGAGTGGTAGCTGTTGTTGTAGGCGAACTCTATCAGTGGCAGGTGCTCATCCCAGTGCCCTGCCCAATCCAGTGTGCATGCTCTCAGCATATCCTCCAGGGTCTGAATCGTCCTCTCTGACTGACCATCGGTCTGCGGATGGAACGCTGTACTGAATCTCAGACGCGTCCCCAAAGCCTGCTGCAGACTCCCCCAAAATCTGGAAGTGAATCGAGGATCTCGATCGGAGATGATGCTCACTGGCACTCCATGTAACCTGACTATCTCCTCCACGTACAACTTAGCCAGACCCTCCAAAGGCAACGTGGTCCTGATCGCTAAGAAATGCGCCGACTTGGTCAGTCGATCGACTATCACCCAAATCGCGTCGTGGAATCTCCTCGTCTTCGGCAATCCCGTGACAAAATCCATCGTCACGTGCTCCCACTTCCACTCAGGAAGCTCAATACACTGCATCGGTCCTGCTGGCCTCTGATGCTCAATCTTCACCTGCTGGCAGACCAAGCATCGCTCCACAAACTCTGCAATATCCTTCTTCATGCCCTTCCACCAGAAGTTCCGCTGCAGGTCCTTATACATCTTCGTGCTCCCCGGGTGAATGGTGTATCTGGCTCGGTGTGCCTCCTCCATGATGTCATCTCTCAGCCCATCAACCTTCGGCACCCAAATCCGACTCCTGAACCTCAGACCACCATCAACCCCCACACTGAAATCTGATCCATCTCTGGAAGCCAACTGTAGCAGACCAGCTAACTCCTCATCCCCCTGCTGAGCCTGAACCAACCGTGAGACAGTCTGCGGCTCCACCCGAAGCCCAGCAATCACTGCTCCCTCTGAGCCCTCTGTGAACGGTCTCCACTCTGACAAAGCCTCGAGTAACCTCCACTCCTGGATGCACAGACTCGCAACTGAAACCTCCACCTTCCTGCTCAGCGCATCTGCAACCGAATTCGCCTTCCCCGGATGATAGGAAATGGTGAAGTCGTAGTCCTTAATGAACTCGAGCCATCTGCGCTGCCTCATATTCAGCTCCTTCTGCGAGAACAAGTACTTCAGACTCTGATGGTCGGTGAAGACCTCGAACTGCTCGCCGTACAGATAGTGCCGCCAGGTCTTCAACGCATGAACTACTGCTGCTAACTCCAGATCGTGAGTCGGGTAGTTCTTCTCGTGCACCTTCAGCTGCCTCGAAGCGTACGCGACCACCTTCCCATGCTGCATCAGGACACAACCCAAGCCTATCCCGGATGCATCGTTGTAAATCACGTAGCCTCCACTGCCACTCGGTAGCGTCAGAATAGGTGCTGTCGTCAATCGCCTCTTCAGCTCCTGAAAGCTGTCCTCGCACTTCTGGGACCAAACGAACTTGACGCCTTTCTGCGTCAATGCTGTCAGCGGCGATGCAAGTCTGGAGAAATCCTGGATAAACCGTCTGTAATACCCTGCCAGACCTACGAAACTCCTGATCTCCGTCACGCTCGTCGGGGCTCTCCACTGAGTCACTGCCTCGACCTTCGCCGGATCCACTGAAATCCCATCCGCTGACACAATATGCCCCAAAAAAGCCACCTGATCCAACCAAAACTCGCACTTCGTGTACTTGGCATATAGCTGCTGATCCCTCAAGATGCCAAGCACAATCCTCAGGTGCTCTCGATGCTGCTCCCGGTCAGGCGAGTATATCAAAATGTCGTCTACGAATACAACGACAAATCTGTCGAGGTACGGCTGGAAGGTCCTATTCATCAGATCCATGAATGCTGCAGGCGCATTCGTCAGTCCAAATGGCATCACCAAGAACTCGTAGTGGCCGTACCGCGTCCTGAAGGCTGTCTTCTGAACATCTGCCTCCCTGATCCGCAACTGATGATAACCCGAACGCAGATCGATCTTCGAGAACACTCTCGCCGTCTGCAACTGATCAAACAAATCATCAATCCTGGGCAAAGGATACCGATTCCGAACGGTAACCTTATTCAGCATCCTGTAGTCGATGCACATCCGCAACGACCCATCCTTCTTCTTCACGAAGAGCACAGGCGCTCCCCATGGAGAAACACTCGGTCGAATGAACCCGGACTCCATCAACTCCTGCAATTGCTTCTTCAGCTCTGTCAACTCTGCAGGTGCCATACGATACGGTGCCTTCGACTGAGGTGTCGTACCCGCTACCAGCTCGATGCCGAACTCGATCTCTCGGTGCGGCGGTAAAGCTGGAATCTCCGCTGGAAACACATCCGGAAACTCCTGCACAATCTCTATGTCCTCCAGCCTCCTCGTCTCAGGATCAGGAACTACCAGCGTGGCCACAAACGCTCTGCCTCCCTGCTGTATCAGTCTCTGTGCCTTAACCGCAGACACAATCAGACGACCCCCTCTGCTCCTCGCACCTCTGATCAGAACATCTGGCAAACCCTCCATCGGAATCAGGATCTTCTTCTCACGGCAAAAGACCGGCACGTCGTACCGGGACAGCCAGTCCATCCCCAGTATGACGTCGAAGTCCACCATCGGTAACAAGACCAGATCTGCCGGAAAATCGTGGTCTCCCGAAGCAACTGTGGTGCCGGGGAAAAAGCTCCCCACAGTGCCCACCTCACCCATGGGCGTGCTGACCTCCAAAACATCAGTCAGCAGCACAGGGGTCCGACCCAACTCGCCAGCAAACTTCTCCGAAATGAAGGAGTGAGTGGCGCCGCAATCAAACAACACACGCGCTACTGAACCAGAAACTGAAAGCGTACCTTCCACGACGGTGTTGGAGTCCCTCGCCTCCTCAGCCTGGATAGTGAAGACTCGCCCAGTCCTCCTGCTCTGCCCCGGTGCAACAACTGATCGGCTACCTCCGCCTCTGCCTACTGCTGGTGGTCCCGGCCTCCTGCTCGGCTCACCCTGCCTCTGAGGACAATCACGGACAAAATGCCCCATCTGACCACAACCCATGCACGCTCCAGTCCGACGGGGACACTCCTGCCCCGGATGGAACCTCCCGCAGTAAGTGCACGCTCCAGACTGACGTGCTCCTCCACCATCGAACCTGGGCCTCTTGCCCGAGTTCCCTGCACCACGACCAGCTACTCTGCTGCCGGTGCTCACTGGCGCCTTCCGCGCCTCCTGAATACACTCCCCCTGGTCCTGCTCGATGATCGTAGCATGCTTCACCGCATCTGCAAGGGTCCGCGGCATGCTGTTGATCACCCGAGAACGAAGCGGCTGCCTCAGTCCCTTCACGAACTTCCTCGCCCGCTGCTCTGGGGTCACACAAATCTCAGGGCAGTAACGCTCCAAAGCGTTGAACCTGCTGATGTAGCTCGTCAGTGTCATGTCCTTCTGCTCCAGCGACATGAACTCCTCCCTCTTCTGATCCCTGACATGCTGGGGGAAGTACTGCTCATGAAACACCTCCAAGAACTCCTCCCAGCTCACATCCACACGATCATCAAACAACACCGTGGACGTAGATCTCCACCAGTTGGCAGCCTCGCCATCGAACACGTAGGTGGCCAGCTCCACCATCCTCTCAGGTGCTACACCAATAGCGCGGAAGATCTTCTCCATCCGGAAGACCCAGTCCTCTGCAACCTCTGGGGCCCTCCTGCCATCAAAAGTCGGCGGGTGCTGATGCATGAACCGATCGTGCTCAGCTCCCACCCCGCTCTGAGCGCTCTGAGCAGCCTGACGCTCCAGAAACTCGCCCAGCCTGTCCCACTGAGCACCCGAAGTGTCGTCACTGGGATCACGATCGCGTGGAGAACTCCTCACGCGCCTAGGTGCCATCTGTCACCACAACAATCAACAGATAAGCAACAATGCATGCATGAGCTACGAAATTAATGCATGCCTCTAGCACTACTCCTAAGGGTGGTTCTTTAGACGAAGACACAGGAATCGACCGCTCTGATACCAAGTTGTAACGTCCCGAAACAGCGGAAGATTTAAAATTTCGAAATAACGAATAAAACTGACAACTCAAGGCGGGAACGTCACTAATATATAAATATATAATCCGGGTGCACCCAAAATACATGGAGTTTTCAAAAGGTGTACAACTACAATCCAGATGAAAGAAATGAAAATACAAGTAGTCGTACGATCTCGCAAATGCCGAAGAGGATCCGACTCCAAAGCGCTCCGTCCTCGGTCACCACCCACCGGACCTACTGCGATCCTGAAAAAGATGCAACAACAATGCCTGAGTTTCCAGAAGGAAACCCCGTATACCAACTCACCTATATGCATGCATCACATAATGAACCTATCATACTAGTAGCATGTCATGGCATCAACAGATAAGGAAAACAGTTCCCCCGAAGGGTAAAACAGGACATCAGTCCGACAATCAATCATCGGGTCTCCCGAAGAGACCTACTGCAGGCACATGCAGTCTAGTAGCCCGCGACATCGCACCCCCCACACGCAGCTACACTACACAAGGGTTCGGCAGGGAGCCTCTGTCACGTCTACGCGCCGATAGAAACAGATCTGTAAATCTCAGTGGTCGGGGCCACAGGGACCAACGGGGCCGTCGCCCGGAAGGTATAACAACATCATCTCGGTAGGTGCCCAGCCGAGGAAAACAACAAGCCGGCACAGCCTCGGCCCAACAATCATCATCGCCGGCACAACCTCGGCGGCATCACCGGCACAGCATCGGTGGTCCATCACAACGTCCGGCACAGCATCGGACGGTCCAGACCGAAGTCTGCCAGGTCATCGGGCTCCTCGAGCCGCGAACACCAACCGCGCCGCTATAAAAGCAGGGCAGCGACCTCCGTAGCCCCAAGGGCCGGTAGTCACCTCACCCAACGCCAGTTGCGTGCCCGCACAACATCAACACTGGGATCCGCGATCCCTCAGGCCTGCTATACTACAAAGTGCCAACAATCATCTCAAAAGTCACGGTCCATACATGGAGGTGACGCGTCCCGAACACCCACACTCTTCCCAACGGCGGTCCCTGGGCAGGCACGCATCACGCGCCCACCGTCACCTCCCGGCTCACGCACAAGGCGAGGACACGGGTTTCCGTGGACAAAGTTGGCATTCACAACGGGACCCAGGAATTCAGTTCTGAGCAGATTCGGTCGACCGAAATAGTCTAACCGGTCGACCGTTTTCACGAGGAATTCGGTCGACCGAAAGTCTGAATCGGTAGAACTCACTGCTCAACACTAATTCCCCAACGGTCGAACAAAAGTCTAAAACCGGTCGACCGAACGAGGTCAAAATCCGGAGTCTGGTCAACATTAAATTCCACTCTATCGGTCGACCGACTCAGGGGTCTCGGTCGACCGAAAACAGACAGGGTCAACCTAGTATTCTACGTCATCAAACGGTCGAACGTAAACATACTACCGGTCGAACAAACATGCAATCGGTCGAACGCAATATAAATCGGTCGAACAATTCAAACAATAATAACAGGTACACTTAAGTTCCGGTCGAACACAACAAGGACCGGTCGACCGATAACAGGTAGAAAATCCCAACTCACCAGCAATAATGCACTACCGGTCGACCGCCCCAAGGCATCGTTCGACCGGTGAAGGTTAAAGTCGGGCAAACAGTGCTAAAACGGTCGACCGCCCGAAGGACCCGGTCGACCGTTGGTCGTCTTCAACCTCGCGCCAGCCGAGGATTTACGAAGAACGCGTCGCCGGAGAGGTCCTCGACCTCCCCCGACCGACCAACAACACCCTTCCACAAGGGTGAGCAACAAAATCACACTAATGAGCGGCATACCTCAACCAACGACGGAGAAACGCCGGAGCAACGCTCGCGCCTCCGCACCTCCGCACGCGCAACCTCCTCCTCGCCGCGACCTCCTCACGCCGGAGCCTCCGCGCCTTCTTCCTCCGCTGGTCGCCGGACAGAAAAATGGAGAGAGAGTGAGAGAGAGCAAGTAAGGGAGAGAGAGAGAAAACCCAACTTAAATACTCTACCCCCATCACCTCACCCTCACCCTACACCATACTCCTACACTCCAACCCATACCTCCACAACAACTCCACCATACCTCCTCTCTCCTCCAAGTCAAACCTCACTTAACCCTAATCCAATCCTAATCCGGGTTAGGGACATAACATCATAGGTGTTATTTGGTACCGGGGTAGCGGAAGCGTTGTCAGACCTAGAGATTTTGAAGAAGAGTTCGGTTTCGAAGAAGGATACATCACGAGAAACATATGTTTTCCTATTTTCTGGGTCATAGCATTTGTACCCTTTTTTCCTAAACGAATATCCTAAAAAATGCATTTGATAGAGTTGTGATCAAATTTATTTTCCCGTTTTTTGTGAACAAAACACGTACAGCCAAAAATTCTAAAATGGTCAATGCTAATTTCTTTGTTATACAAGATTTCAAGAGGTTTTTTATTTCCAATTGTGGGACTCGGAAGACGGTTGATAATGTAGGTAGCAGTGAGAATGGCATCAGACCAAAAAACCTTTGGGACATTGTTTTGAAATAGAAGAGACCGAGTGACGTTCAAAAGGTGTCGGTTTTTTCGTTCGGAAATCCCATTTTGTTGTGGTGTATTAACACACGAGGTTTGATGAAAAATACCTTTTTGTCGTAATAGATTTTGAAACAAATGGCTCATATATTCTGATCCATTATCAGATCTAAAAAAACGGATTTTTGCGTCGAACATATTTTCAATGTAACAGAGAAATTCGCAAAAAACTGAGTAGGTGTCAGATTTGTTTTTTAAAAGATAAGTCCATGTGGCTCGAGAAAAATCATCAATAAAACTAATAATGTACCGAAACCCGTTGTAAGATTCGATGGGGGCAGGTCCCCAAATGTCAGAGTGTACTAACTCAAAAGGTGTGAAGGTTTTGGTACTAGACTTTTGAAAAGGTAATCGAGTTTGTTTAGCAAAACAGCATACATCACATAATAATTCATTTTTAAAAGCAGGAAAAAAATATTTCAATATGTTTGATGATGGATGTCCCATCCTTTTATGCCAGAGATTGTGATCATTGAGAATTTTTGTATGATGTGCTTTTTCACTTGTTTCTAGAACATACAAACCATTAGTGAGAATGCCCTTACCAATCATCCTCCCTGACGTACGATCCTGAAAAATAACATCATTAGGAGTAAACACTACATTACAATTGAAATTTCTTGTATTTTTTGCTACCGATACAAGATTAGCATCAAGATTAGGAACATATAAAATCTCATTATAAGTGTTGTTTACTAAGTTTGTTTTTCCTATTCCTTTAATTTGTATTTTGTTTCCATTTGCAACTGTCACAAATTTGTTTAACAAACTTAAGTTTTGTTTAATATTACTAAGTAATGTTGAATCTCCAGTCATGTGATCAGTGGCACCAGTATCAATTATCCAGGCCTTGTTGTTAAAAATCGTGTTTTTTCCAGAAAGTTTAGAAATAACAGATGTATTTGTGTTACCTGACAAATTACCTGATGTAGGAGGGTTCTTGTGCAAAAGTTCATTCAGGTGGCCCACCAGGCTTTTAAGTTGGAGTGGGTTAATGGTAGGATCCGACTCGCCAGTGCCAAACCCGACTCCATTTGACCCGTTGAACCCGTTATCATAACGGATCTGGTTTCTCGGGTTGGAAGATCCGGCTGTGTGACATGAATAAAGAGCGGAAGAATCCGCATAACCGGTAGGGTTTGCAACTCTTTCGCTTGGTCTGCCGCCGCTCCGGAGAAAGCTGGTGCAGTCGCCGCCTCCGAGAAAGCTGGTGTTGTCGCCGCCTCCGAGAGAGCTGGTGCCACCGCTGCCTCCGTGAAGAATGGTGCTGCCGCCAGAGACTCCTTCCACAAGATTTGCTCTCATATGTTTTTCATTTTTTTGTGGTATGAGGTGCGGGAACAAAAACCAGCACGCGTTTTTGCTATGTCCTTGTTTCTTGCAGTTTTCATAGTGTTCGTTGCTTTTGTTCCCGAACCTTTTTTTTGTTCCCTGAGCTTGGTTCCGACCGGCAATGAGGGCTTGGTTTTCGGAGTTCTGGTTTTTGGTGTGATTGTTCATCGTGTTTCTCCTTGTTTCCTCGCGCTGAACGAGGCTTGTGATGTTTGCGAGTCTGGGAAGCTCCGGCACCATGAGTATTTGAGACCGAATGGTCTCGTAGCTTGAGTCTAAACCTACCAGAAATTGGTAGATCTGATTTTGTTCTTGTCGGTTTTGTATGACTTGTGGGTCTACAGTGGGTGGTTCGTAAATTTTCAGTTCATCTCACCTTCATCTGAGAGTACCAAGGTACTCTGTGACGGTCGCCCCATGTTGTTGTGTTTGCGCGATTTCTTGTTTTATTTTGAAGATATGCGCGAAGTTCTCTGCTTTTCCATAATGGTCACGAACAGAGTCCCATAGTTCTTTCGCGCTATCTTTGAAGATGAATATTTCGGCGATATCTGATTGCATCGAGACAATAAGCCACGACATAACCTGATGATCCACCGTTTGCCATTCCTCATGAAGCTTTTCGGTTGCGTTTTCTTCTGGTTTTGATGTCTTCCCGGTGATGTGGCCCAGCCTTCCTCTGCCACTGAGAGACAGCGTGACCGCGCGCGACCAGGACAGATAGTTCGTCCCGTTTAGAGTTGTCGGGACAAGGCGATGAGCATTCAACCCTTCAGGTAGATATTTGTTGCCATCCGACATGTTTTTGGGGTTTTTTCCTCCTCTCTTGGGATTGGATGTGGGTTTTGAGGACCTTCAACCCCCTTGTATGAGGTGAGGCCGGTGATGATTTGGAAAATTTTGAGGCTCAATGGATCAGTGCTCTGATACCATTTAGAAATTCATGGAAGAAGGAAAGAGTAGACGGAGGATGAAGAATATGTGTTTATTTTTTATTATTGAGTTACAGAGTTCTGTTCTTGATTTATTTATACAACATGTATGTAGCCGTTTGACTTGCATTTATTGAGTGTTTTGATAAACTCAATCGACATAATCATAAAGTGTGGTGCTTTGGATAATCAACCGTTAGATAACGGTATGATTCTTTAACATAGTTTGATATTGAACGATGATTAAGATTCAGATTCAGATTATTATTATTATTTTGCAACGTCCATGTAGACACCTCCATGAAGAAATCTGGGAATTCTGGTATTCTTGTCAAAGCATTGTCAAGCGTTATATCTACAGTAATTGTTTTGGTAATCATTTACTTTTCATGGAGAAGACTCAAAGCAAAAGGTACTTTCTCATTCACATTTTGTGCCAATTTAATTTTACTAACAACTTATAGTTACTTTCATTTTTTTCCCTTCCCATAGGTTGGTTATACTTCATAATCAGAAGACCAATTGTAAACGAAACGGTCTTGAAAGATGTATCTTCACTAAGTTATGATTCTATTGTAAAGGCTACCGATAGTTTCTCCGAAGCCAATAAACTCGGAGAGGGAGGATTCGGTCCTGTTTACAAGGTACAAACAACACCATTAACATTATTAATGGCAAGCAAGTGTATTTAGAGAAAATTTATGTAGTTATGTTTCTTCATATACGCATGCAGGGAAAGTTATTGGATGGTCAAGAAATAGCTGTAAAAAGGCTATCAAAGAGTTCAGGACAACATGCAAATCTTATTCGACTTCTAGGGTGGTGCGTCAACAAGGAGGAAAAGATAATAGTTTATGAGTACTTGCTAAATCTAAGTTTGGATAAATACATTTTTGGTAAGTAGTACAACAAATCATGTTCATCTTTTCTTGTAGGAGAATATATACCTACTTTGTTCACTATAATATATATATATATATATATATATATATGTGGTCAAGCTCTAGTGAGCCCAGGGCTCATCAAATTTAGTTTAAGTCCCATACAATTTCACCATTAGATCTTATTTACAGTTAATCTCAGCATTCATTAGCATAACCGTTTTTTTCTTAATCTACCTTACATTTTGAAATGAGTGGTGGATATTGTGGGGGCTTAATTTAGTTTGATTAAGCCCTGGACTCACTTGAAAATTCCTGTATATATATATATATATGTGTTAAACTAACACCAATCTTCTTTTGTGATATACAGATTCAACATTATCTCAAGTACTTACATGGAGCAAACGGTACTGGATCATCGAAGGAATCGCCCAAGGACTACTTTATCTTGACAAATATTCAAGGCCACGCGTGATTCATAGGGATCTTAAGAGTAGTAATATTTTACTTGACGAGGACCTGAATCCAAAAATATCGGATTTTGGGTTGGCAAGAATAGTTGGTGGAAATCAAACTGAGGGAAAAACTAACACTATCGTTGGCACATAGTAAGAAAATCTTTTATGTTCTCTATCTATTAAAAACTTTGTCAAAAATAACATTCGAATATATATGCACCTCTTATCTGATTTTTTAAATATGTGATAATTGATTGTTAATTACAGTGGTTACATGTCGCCGGAATATGCCTTAGATGGTTGTTTCTCAGAAAAAATCTGATGTGTTTAGCTTTGGGGTCATAGTCCTGGAAATTATTACAGGCAAAAGAAGCACTCGTTTGTATCCCTACAAAGAATCGGTTAATCTTATTGGCTATGTAAGTTATTTATTATTCTTTTCAACCTTAGTTCAATGATACTCATCGTAATTTTTTCTAATACTTCCCAATTTTCTTGTGTTAGATATCACAAATGTGGGAAGAAGGAAGGGCATTAGAGATCATTGATAAATCCAAAGAGGCTAAGGAAGAAACCACGACTACAATTTTGAAGTGCATCCAAGTAGGCTTGTTATGCGTTCAAGATGATGTTGTTGATCGACCCACGATGTCTTCTGTTATAGAGATGTTGTGCAATGAGAATATGACTTTGCCACGCCCAACTCGTCCTGCATTTGCATTTAGAAGGCATTTAGATCATCTCTCTCAAAGCAGCTCATCTTCCCATCAAGGCGTAGTTTCCGCAAACCAACTAACCAACACTCTTGAGCCCGGGCGTTGATATATATATATATATATATATATATGTTGTTTAATACCCACAAACTGCAATTGGAAAATGCTAAAACTAAGTTCTCAGTGTTTGCTCTTGATTATACTGTCACTTCAAATCATTTCATGTTTTTGTTGTCTGCAAGTCTACGTCTGGTCCATAAATAATATAAGGTTGTCGTCGTTTATCATGTAATATCCAACTAGCTTGGATTAAAAACTTTGTTGTTGTTGTCGTGGTCTACTATTATTATATAATCCGCAGGTTGTCCTCGGAGTTATCTACAATTCCAAGTCTTTGATTATGGCAGCTGAAACAAAGATTAAAGAAAGAATATGGCATCTGCCATGTTCCGGATTAAAATCCCACTGCACGAGAAAACAAGAGAAGCTTTCCGTGTGAAGTCCCAAAATGTTCGCATTATAGGGAAATGCTTGGTTCAATAAGCTTCTTGAAGTTGAACTTTCAAGACAAATGACTGAAAATCTCAGTAGATAAAATACAAACAAGGATATATTTGAATGTGGAAACTACAGTTGGGGGAGTTGCATCCTTAGTTGTATAGTACCAATATTTTGATCAAGCATGTCTGAAAAAAGGAAACAATTAACTGATTTCCTTACATTGTTACAGATATGGTGTTGGGAACATCTTCATGTCAAACGACCATCTAGAATTCCCGGTGTGCAACTTCCATTGTGTCCTTTAGGTTTACGTTCGCGGACTCCTAGGTCGTTGGCGAACAATGTGAAGACGGCTCAGATTGAATTTTATAGAAATGAGTTGGACGTTCAAGACGAAAGTCAAGTTTGTTGGAACCCATACAAAGAAGTAGATATGATGGTGTTACCTGATGATTACCGTCAAGGACATGAAGTTTGGATGAGCAGAACATAGATTGTTTGTTTCGGAGTTGCCTCCATGCACGTTCCAAATAGGGTGATGCGGCAGTTTGGATTGCGGCAACATATTCAAGAATAGTGGAAATTTGCAAGATGAAGAAGGCTCAGGGGAAGCCCAGAGTAAATTGGTTGCAAGAGCAACAATTATACATTTAAACATGGTCATGTCGGTGGGAGTTTTTGCAGATCGAGGCACCTTCACTGTCAGAAGATTTTGCTGCTTGTAGACATATTTACATAGAGTGGTATTGGCAGATTACGATTCGATGATTGACGAGAAGAGTTAACGATGCTGAATTACCGAATTATAGGCCTCCAAGTGCTAGAGATCGATACTTGGTAAGAAATGAAAATCTTATAATTTTGATTAACCTTTTAATTTGCATTTTCTAATCATAAATGTGTTTTTATTGCAGCTTCATGGCTTACACAACTTACATGAAGATATTCACCATCTTGAAGGGATGCATTCTTCACACAGGCCCACTCAGTCATTAACGGCGAAATTGAAGAAAAAGATCAAGGAAATGATGGCGTGCTTCAATAGTGTAAATCCGTCATTGAAACTGTCACAAGATGTTTGCTCCCAATTTCAACACAGGTCTACAGTACTGAAAACCTTCAATTGAGATCGCGAATGACCAGAAAAATCTTTGAAACTGCTCAACGTTGTGACTTATCCTCTGTGTCTGAATCTCGACCACAGTGCCAGGATTGATGGTGCAAATATTAGACATAAAGTGTCTTAAGTTACGATAAGATGTCACATCAACTCCGTATAATTGTTCCAATGCTTTCTTGCGGGCGTATCAAGTTTTGTCATACTTGATATCTATGAAGTATAAGTCTTCACTAAAGTTTGAATTTCTGCAGGAGTAATGATTATGTTTGTTCGAATGGTGGCAAGAATCATATTAGAAATTAAACCGGCATCACATTGCACGTGGTCATGCAAAAGTCCCTCGTTACTATAGGTGTGTTTAGACTTGTACTTCTTAACTTGAAAACATTCTTTGCTCTGACTGTAAGAGGCATATATCCTTCATTCACACTCATTTTTCAAACAACCAGCTATAAATCTTTTTGGCCCAGACGTTAACACTTTGAATTGGACACTTTTTCGCAAATGTCGTTCATTTGTTGAGAAAGTTCTATGAAACCAATAACTTTGTCTATCTTATAAGTTATCGTATTCAGTGTACGCAGCAATACGCTCATCGACATTTCCAATGACTGAATCTTCAATCCAGTTCTCATCAGGCTCTATGTCTGGCAAGTGGCTCAAAACTGGTAGTACTGGCAATTGTGGCAATTCATTACTAACGATGGCTTCATGTACGTTGTTATCAGGTTCTCGATTCACTGTGTCTGCCATATGATGAAACATGTTCTGCAGCTCCGGAAGTGAGGTTGAATCTACATCAACAATGTCTATCTCATCACCATTCATTTGACCATCTGCCTCATCATCATCTGTCTCATCACTCTCTGCATCTTCAACCTGTCTTCCTTGAGAATGTGATTGAACTACGTCTGCTTCATAATTACTAATATTCATTGGTGTGTGCTCATACAGTTCAAAAAACGACTAAGGAACTGTCGACGACTGACCTACTTCATATTGGCTATATGTTTGTGTCATTTGTTGATAATCCTCTTCAACTGACTTTGGTGGACAATAGTATAGTGTTTGGGTTGTTTCTAAACAAACAATACAATTGTATTCATGAAGTTAAATAAAGATAGCATTGTAGTCGTGCTCTGATCATCAAAAACTTCAGCATATGTATACTTTTCATACGGTGACCATTTGCAGGTTAACTTTAGATCAAACTCTCCTTCTCGGAAACCACAAACTCGACAAATTGTTTCACAGAGATCATTATATCGCATTTCAGTATAAAATTAAGCATCCGTCTGTAACCACCTTCATATTCTGGTACCCCATCTACGAATGTAGCAATTCCATCGAAAAAACCCATAACCAATCTGATACTGGAGCTCATTACTTCGAGTGTAGAAAATCTACATTTCATACATAATAATAACAACAAATACATTAACTATACATGCATTGTATTTCATGTGAAAATCAAAAAAACCAAAACCAAAATAAAAGCCAAACCTCAACAATGTTGGTCGCCGGAGAGAGGGAGTAATGGGGAGTGAGGGGAAATTTGGGAGTGGGAGAATGAAGATGGTGGTTGTCCAACCCCATTTAAATCCTCGGATGTCGTTTTTAACTTAGAGGTGAAATTTGATTGATCGTCACTTCAACAAAACCTAAACAATTTTAGAAATATAATTGTCCATAATTGCTCGTGCACAAACCCAATAGATGGAATTAATACTCATAATTGCTCGTGCTCACAACTCAATAGACAGAATTAATAATCACTTCATAATCATCATTATTGTAAATCATTATTATAATTTATTCCACCCAAACGGTTATTTCCTTCTTGTAGCCTATATATTAATTTGTAATAACATTCAATAT
Source organism: Triglochin maritima (assembly GCA_963682175.1). Classification (NCBI taxonomy): domain Eukaryota; kingdom Viridiplantae; phylum Streptophyta; class Magnoliopsida; order Alismatales; family Juncaginaceae; genus Triglochin; species Triglochin maritima. Next base: position 32,676,126 of record OY821789.1, read on the forward strand.
CAATATACTTATATCATATTCTTTCCTTGTTCTTCCTTAGAAATTCTACATGGTATCAAAGTTTTTTTCCTGAGCCTCAGATCTCCCATTCCGACGGTTGCGTTAAAAATGCATCCAAGCCGTTCACAATGACAGAGGACACGAGTGAGGGGAACCCTGCACTGCGCCTCACCACCATTTTACTCAACAAGAATAATTTCCTGTCATGGGCTCACTCCGCAACTCTCTCCCTAAGTGGAAAATGGAGATTAGGGCACATCACTGGAAGAACAGAAAAACTGATGCTGAAAAAGAAATTTGGCAAGTGAATGATCACTTGGTGATGACATGGATTCTCAATTCCATGCAACCACATATTGGAGAATTGTTTATCTACTCCAACATTGTCAATTCCATGAAATGTTTGGACACCAACAAAATTTCGCTCACATCTTCAAATTAAAGCAAGACATCTCTCAAACCATAAAAGCGTGAAAATCAGTAATAGAGTACTTGGGGTCTCTCAAAACCAAGTGGGACGAATTGGCGATCTATGAACCACCAAGCAGTGACTTGATAATCATCAAAAATCGAAGTGAACATGACAAAATATACCAATTTTCTTGTTGGTCTCGATCCAAGTTTTGAAGCGCTCAAATCTCAGATCCTCCTCTCCAACAAACTCCCATCCTTCACGACCATAGTCACAATGATCCAACGTGAAGAAACAATGAGATAAACCATGAACATATTCCAACCCGAAGCCACAGAAAATCAAGCATTCTCAGCATACAAGGAGGGAAATCGAAACTCGCAGGATAAAGGAAAAAATCATGGCAAATCTGTGTTGCGATCACTGCAAGAAAACCGACCACTCGAAGGAACGATGTTGGTTCCTATTTCCCCACCTCCGACCAACCAAAGACAAAAAGGGAGAGAAAGAGGAAACCGCGGGGAGGAAACAAGAACGGGAGAAAAGGGGGAGTCGACGGCATGGAAAAACTCTAACTCTCTCCATCGAGTTGGGTATGGACCCTTCTTCCCTTCCTCAGCTAGTTTTGCGGTACAAACTTCAGATCCGGATTCGGATCAGCCAAACCAACCCAATGGGCACCAACGAACATAATTCCAACCATTTGGACTCCAGCCATACCTCACTTACTTCTGGGCTCGAACCAGCCAACTTGGGCCAGGTAACCAGCCTAATATCTCAACTCAACTCACTGATCCACAACCAATCTAATCAAGGTAAATTCACTAGTATGACATCTCATTTTAATCTCAATAATCATGTTGATTTCAGGCTAATAATAAAAGTTTAACCAGTTTATTAAGCAATTATTAATCAGTTATATCTTCTTCTGATACAAATTAAACAGATTTCAGTTTGCTAGTGTCCTTGGGGTGTGTTTGGATGACACCCAAATGTAAGATTTTTGTGAGAAGTCAACTTTTGGATGGGGGGGGGCTAGAAGCTGCTTCTTCGTAGCAGAAGTTGTTGTTTGGATTGTGAGAAGCTGAGTGTATTCTCAGATGTCTTGTCATATGAAATTTCCAAAGTACCATTCAATCAGATATAAACTGAACATAAAATAATGATGATTTTTTTCAATCCAACAAGGACAAAATGCTTCAACCTTGTGAGACCATTGTAGGAGTTGGAGAAGCTCACCAACTGAGTTTCTCCCAACATAGAAAAAATGTCCTCGAGATGCGTGTGGGGAGCTCAAATTCTGGGAACCGTTCGGCATTTGGATGACTGTCACTGTAGCAGCTCCCACGAGGTGAAAGAGAGGAAGGTGCGTGCATTCCAAAATCACCCTTCGTACATAAACTCAAAATCTACGATTGTAATATTATATGCGAACTAAATTTTCTACTAGAGAATGAGTTGGTGCACTTGCAAATAAACCAAGTCTATATTATATAAAAAATGGGTGGAGTAAAATTGAGCATACTTCCGACATGTGTAATAGAAGAGAGGATCAATATTTCTATCAGTTTAATGCGATATTATATTTAATTATTAACACTATATACATGTGTATGTGTAACGATAAAAGTAATATTTTTATTAGTTTAATGCAATATTATTATAAAAATATTATATATCATTAATTACTTACAAGTCTAATACGAATGTTGGTTTGCAAATAGTAAATGGTTAACTACAATTTGCCCCCTTAAACTATTCCCTACTTTCACTTTGTTTTTCTGAATTTTAAAACGCAACGATAATCCCGTTATAATTTCGGTTTGTAACACTTCGTATCGTTAAAATTCAAGAAACAAGAATATAATATTTTTCCACGTATTCGTCATTCTTTCTTGAATTTTTTGCGTTGTATACCTATTACACTCAAATTTCTTGATCTTAACTTAATGTTAAAATTTAGAACAAATAAGATGCAATATCTAATTCAGATTTGAGTTTGATTTACTACCAATCCAATCCAAATTTTAACCAAATCAGACATCTGTTTTATTCCTAATTTTAACATAGAGTTATGATCATGAGTAGGGTTGTGCAAGATTTGGGTCGGTCCGGACCTCAGGGCAAGTTCGGTTTTCGGTCTAGTCCGGTCCGAAGTCAGTCCAAAATCCTAATTTCCCCTCAAAAATCCGGTCCGGTCCGGATTTAGTCCGGGTCCAGACCGATGCACAACCCTAATCATGAGTGTTTTAGGCAAACAAAGGAAAAAAGGAAGATATCGACGAATATGTGCTAAAATAACAATTCTTAAAATTCAAGCAAAGGAGGGAGGCAAGTGTTACAAAATAAAAGTATAATAGAAGAAAGTTCAGAGAGACAAAGTAAAATCAAGGTATAATTCATAGGACAAACAGTGATAAACACAATAATAAATAAACATACACAATTTCACATAATAATCGAGTAAAATAATGCTATTTAAATATTTGTTATACTCAGAGGGTAAAGATAGATGAGCAAAATATAGAATGACGATGCAGATAAGGTAGGGCAAAATTAAAGGAATTTCGGAAAAAACAAAAGGAGAAAACGGTCCAAAAAGTTTAGAACGAAAATGTCTGATTCTCATTTTTTATTTATTTAAGGGATTGATAAACCACGTATACTGTGTGAAAACCATCATACTATTATTAATCTACTTATGCATGTTAACGGTTAAACCATCGAAAATGAAAAATCTATTCAACAACACATTTTCGTAAACTAAGAGCTGCAGACAACTGAAAACCAAGCGGCATCGGAAAATTAGAGTGTAGAAGTAAAATCTTACATCCACCAATTCAAGAAAATTTTCAGCTGTACGTGCCTATTCACAGAATGTAATAAAAAATCAAAATGATTTAGGATGACACATCTCCAACTCAAGCTGCAAGGCATTTCAAGCAGAACCGTTTCTACATTGATGTTTCCAATGTAATTAGAACAAGTCTCCTCATAAGATTGGCAATAAAAAAAAATGATGACTTACTAAAACCATAGTAAATACAAAATAACATCCTTAAAATTCAACCCAAAATTTCATATTCCTTTTTTTTACCTCTCCGGTTTGATTATTTAGGAGTTGGAGCTTTCTGGAATACTCTGACAACCGGCATTCCATCACCGCCATCATTTTCCACACGCCATGATCTATCTTTCTTCCTCTGAGGCTTCTTATGATGCTTCATTGCTGCAGGTGAGCTTTTCTTCTTTTTCATGGCAGCAGCATTTGAGGATAGGCCAGTGACCATGTCAAATGAGTCTAGATCATCTAGAAGATTTTCCAGGTTGTTTTTTTTAGCATTACTATCTTTGTTGGGAGAAGAATCATCACTATCCGAACCACAAGAATCGGACATGTGACCGCTCAATGTACTGGAGCTGGGAGATCCATTCGCTATGCTTACCTCCATCTCCACATCAGACACCAGTGGAGGCATTTCAAAATGAGGAAGCTTGCCATCAATATAATCCTTCAAAATCTGGCGGGCAGCCCTCGTCTCATCTGGCAAGCCACTCGATGCAACGTATCCACGAGAAGCACAATAAGCTCTCAGCAATTCTGAAGCCAATGGAGGTCTTGTCTTTGGTTCATAGGTTTTTGGCTTTGGCAAGCTAATATTGTAGGTCTCCTCAAGGACGTTGCGTGGAACATGATTCGCAACAATTTGAACGGCCTCCCTGTTTTCGGTCATCCTATCAATAGGCAAGACACCACATGCGATCATATCATACCTGGAGCTTGAAAATGAAGGGAAAACTAAACCAGGGCAATCACATAGAATCAGCTCATCGGATATAATCAGAGTCTGGAAATGCTTAGTCTTCCCAGGGGTCGATGTTACACCTGTACGTTTCACCCCAGCAAGTGCATTTATTGTAGAGCTTTTACCGACATTAGGGTAACCAACAAAACCCACAACCACATGCTTAGATGCACCCCTGCCCGAGTCCGCAGAATGGTTATTTGTGCTTTCTTCCTTTTCATTTGAAGAAGCTTTTATGGTCTCAGCCTCGGCCTGTAGACGAGCCAAAAGTGCATCTCTGCTATAAATCTTTATATCTTCTGCATCTGTTGGATGAAAGGATTCTTGGTTGATTGTCTTTTTACAATCCAGGGTATCCGAAGCAGCTTTAGCAGACCAGAACACAAAGAGGATGCCACGACGCTTGAAGTACTCTGCCCACATCTTTCTGCAGAATTCGCACATTAATAAATAAAAATGATGGAAAGAAATAATATTTCCAATGAAAAGATTGCAGAGAAGCTCTGTACAACTGACCTGACAGAAACCGGCAAAAGATCAGCTTTGTTGATGAGAAGCATTGTCTTCTTGTGCTCATCTTTTTCCTTAGCATATGCCTGTTACAAGGAACCCAAAGCACCACAAAGAATTAGAAATTTGATGGAAGCATCAGGTAAGCCTTGTGAACTTTAAACTGACACCATAAATGACCACAAGATCACAAATAAATAACATTTGTTTCTAACAGTTTTATATGAACAAGCACGTCGTTATTTCGTTGGAAGTATGGCAGACAAAACAACAATGTTAGGTTGACAGGCAAGTTCAGAAACATAAAACATACCTCAAGGTCAGGGCAGCGGTAGAACAACGGATCACGACCATCAACAACCATCACAAGCTAGCATAAAAATACCACAAAAGCAATAATTATAAATCCCATCTACAGAGAACTTAGAGAACAAAAAAATGCAATTTCAGTAAATGCTACTCATGCTCATAAATGGCTCACATCAGTATATCACAAAATTAAATAATTCCAAACCAATAGCTGAAATGACTCACCAAATGGCTTCGCTCAAGAACTCGCCAAAGCTGCCTCCAGATATCCAAATTCTTCTCAAATGGAGTAAGAACCAACTTGTCATTCTCTTCAAGCCTTCAAAAAAAACTCAAAGGGTCAGTTGGAATAGCCCAAAATAACATGGTCTCTAAGAAAATCTGTATTTTTAAAACAAGGGATTCAAATCCAAAAATGGTGTTAGGATCATCCCAAGTAATTCGATATAAATTTGTATTGTCATTGGAAATAAGTTTTGGAAAAAATAGGCAAGTACTCTTTAACACATAGACCACCAATTTACATATTAGACTTAAATCAACTTCGGGAGCGGCCTCCACCAGGATCAGAAACCTTAAACCATCTAAAAACTCCTAATAATCTTATAATTATAAACACCTAATACCATGAAACCTATAACAATTTGCATATAACACGAATATCAACCTCACGAGCAAGCTTCACTGATACACTAGTCTGTCCAATGCTCCAAACCACCGAGTTGGCGATTAGCAAAGCTAATCCGGCCAACTAGGCGGGCTAGCCAGGTTAAATCCAAGTACCTACTAGTCAACCAACTATTTGACATAAAAAGTGTATCCTAACCAGTTTAAGGACTAGTTGGGTGGGGATGGATGTGGGTTCGATCCCCACCTTTTTAACAACCTATGGTTGATGATATGGGATTAGGCAACTCACCTTAATAATTACAGTTAATCTTATTCAATCATAAAAAAGACGCCAAGAACCAACTAGTCTGCCAACTTCCAAAAAAAATCATATCTTCACAATACAACACAACACAATCCCATAATAATTCGTTTACGAACTAGTTTAGTGGGGTTGGGATGTAGGTTCGATCCTCATCCGTAACAACCTGTGGTTGATAGGATGTGATTACGTAACATACCTTGATACTTAAAATCAACCCTATCAATTGTCAAAACAAAACAAAAATTGAGAACCAACTAATCGAACGACTTCTGAATCAATTTCATATTTTTCACAATACAATACAACATAACACGAAAATCAATCTCACAAGCGACCTCCACCAATACACTAGTTGGTCCAATGCTCCGAAACGCCAAGTCGTGATTAACATGGTTAAATTCCGCTTTAAAATAAATTCATGGGGAAGTGGTATCTCTTTAGGCTCCACTCCAGCATCAAGAAATTGGTTAATCGGTAAAGATACATGCCTATTTCAGATTCACTTAGAGTGGCTTTTTCGAGTATTCATCAAGTAGAAAAAAATAGGATGTCATTGGTTTGAATTTATCCAATTAGAATACGTGGGAACAATATTAACTGAAGCAGTTCAAACAGGCATAGGTCAATTAGATGGTATTACCATAGCATTTAGATAGTCGGCTGAGTTCCAAATCAATTTCTTATTTTCACAACACAACACAACAAAACAAATGATGATCAAGTAAGGTAAACCTGGCGAGCGACCGGCGCCACTTCAGGAACGCATCCCTCTCGTTGGAATCCAACTCCTCGGGCGACATCCTCGAGTCCCAGGGGGGTCTCCGGGGGACGCGGAGACTCGAAGCGTGCAACGCCTCCTCCCTCTCGTCCCTGGTGGACCTCGGGTTGGTGAGCCTCACGGTCGGGGTCGGGTCGGCGACGCGCGCGGCCTCGTCGGCGTTCTCGAGGACGGCTTCGAGGTCGGAGGTCTCGGTGTAGGACTCGAGGACGCGGCGGTTCTGGGAGCGGAGGGCGACGCCCTTCTGCTTCTGTTGGGCGATCATCTGGTTGCGTTGCCGGAGGAGGGCGCGGCCTAATCCATCCTTCTTCCGATCCCCCATTGATGGATCTTCGAAGAGGATTAGGGTTTAAGGTTAGGGTTTGGAGGAGGAAGAAAGAGGAGAGGAGTGTTTCGGGTTAAAAGTCGATCAAGCACACACTTCTTTGGATGCGCGGCGGAGACGAGTCCAACTAAAAATTTCGTGCATTAATTTTTAATTTAATGGATGGGGTTTATCCGATCCGTATTCGAATACAAATTTTTAAAATTTCATCTGTTTTATATGGATTAATGGATATGGATAAGAGTTTTTTGTATCACTTTTGTATCCATATATGATTATTACATGTATCTAGAATCGGATTACAAAATAAAAAATGAATATAACTATATATATGATCCGTACGTGTATCCATATACTTTAGACCATTGTGTTGGATTATTATGTTTGAGTTAGGCACATGAACAATTTAATTGTGAAAATCAAATGTTGAGTTGAAGATGAGATGTATTGAACCATGTGTCATGTGTTCACTTCACTTTTAGTATCACATTAGGAAACTTGGAAAGTTGGAGAATGTTGATAAACACTCTTCTTCCATGACACTTTGTTGGTAGAAAGAGAGAAGTAGAGAATTCTCCACACAAGTGTGTGCGCACCCGTACCGTCCGGGGTGTATTGTGGCACGGTGAGGCGAGGTTTTAGCCTCAAGGTGATAGTTATATCTTCTTGGTCCACGATTTAATTGTTTATTGCAATTAAGTCCTTGACGGTTACAGATATATATGTATATACATATATATACATGTTGCTTCGGCGGTTAGATTTTGCGAAGTTATGTGTTGCTTTCGAGATTCGTTGACTCCGGAGTGCGCCCGCTCGATGAAGGATCGTTCTATCCTTGGAGAAAAATATCAGACTCATCGCACTGGTATGTGAGGGTGATATTTTCTCTGAGACAAGTCGGAATTCGACGGCTCGGTTTGTAAGGTGTTTTCTTATTATTATTTTTCGTTGTTTGTTGTTCGAACATGAATTTGTAGGTTGGCTTAATATGGATTCTACTGAAATATTTATTCGACATATGTAACCTACTGTATTACATGATTATATTTATAATTGTAACAACACCTTGTTCGTTTCAAGAACGAAATAATTAAAACTATATTTTATAGTGTTATATACTAAACTACATACATTAAAGTTGTACTTTCTAACGGGAGAAAATGTGACACCTTAAGTAGAAACAACAGCGCTCGGGCTACCCCGGACCCTGTTTTCTCTCTCTGTCACCTCAGCTCACCCCACCCACCGAAAAAACCCTTAATCATGCCCAGAAACACCTCAAACACTCAACATTCTCTCCCCTACACGTCATTTAGATATCAATCATGGTAAAATAAAATAAAATTCAAAAACATTTCTACAAAATCAAAATAAATAAAAAACATATTTTTTGAAGAAAAAAATGTTGAAATAATTTAAAACGAATTTAAAATGATTTTTTAGAATTTAAAGAAATAAAAAAATTATCGACGATGGGAGACACGTGCCCCCACCCAATCCACCCAAACATTCTGCGTCGGATCGTGTCACCCACCGCACGATCCGACGCTCGGGTGGGGGGACGTGGCCAGTGATAAACTTTTTTTTCCGACGTGGAGGGCGGCCTCGTTCATCCGCCGGAAGTTTTTTTGCTGTTAGCTGTGCTCTTGTAGGTCGTAGCCAACTTGGCTTTGACACTTGAAATTAAGCAACTTTAAAGTTTTTTTTTCAATCGAATCAAAGCACATGCATGTTATCCCTTAACCTAGAGCATATTAACAATTTATCCGATCTAAGTTAATTTTACCTTTCATATAAAATGTTCGAATTTGAATCATTGGATTTACTGAACTTCAAAACGTTTACATCAAAGTATATAATGATCCATTTTATTTAAAAAATTTACCACATGTTCCTTACATAATATATATCTTACTCAAAAAAATTCATAAGAAAAGCTTAGTGAAAGTTGCCGGAAATGATGTATCACAACCATGTTGCCATGATGTCCCCACAACCACATTAAGCGTTCTTCTAATACTATATACTAAATTACATGTATTAATATGCATTTAATAACTATATATTAACACAAACATCACATAATTGTATAAATATAATAATTTATGTAAACGTTTAAGATTACAAGCCTATCAGTATGTACACGTTAGCCTTAAACCCGAAGCATATTTCTTATCCTTTTGTTTATTTAAGATACCTTTTGTAATTTCTTAATTATTTTGTAACAAATTATGTTTATGTTTCTTTAACATATGGTTTTTAATGTATTATTATATATCGTTAACAATATTAATATCCGTTTTTTTATTCGATCTGTATCTGAGTCCATCAATATCCATATGGTTTATATCTAATATGTATCCATATCTGTTTTGGGCGGATATGAATACAAATTTGTGGTATCCACATGTGATTTGTATCCGTATCTGAATTTTTAAATATATGAATATACTTGTATCCACACCGTTTTCACTCAAGAAAGAGGAGACACATAATGAAATATTTTTTGTTGTTTTGGGTTTAGTCTTCGGGGTTTAATCAAATGTCATTTTGTGGCTCAAATTGGGTCCGATTTCGAAACATTTATTTGGTCTTACATATCGTCGTTTTTTTCGTATTTATTTTCACGCCCTATGAAATCCTAATGTTTGTCATTGTATTCATGGTCATCATTTTTTCTGATCACCAAATTATAATTTTCATGGAAAACGTTAATGAAGATCTTAAGCTCATGTTAATCATGAGTTCATTTCTAGACCCACATGCAAAAACCAAGATAACAAACTAGATATCTAGACTGTTTCTCTGAAGATCTGTTTGGCAAATTTCTATATGTATTCGTGTAGGAATCACGATTTCAAGTGATTTTTTTAAGGAAAAATACGTAATATATCATTAATGAGAAAGAAAACCAACATCAAAGTTTCAAAACTGCATTAAAAACCCAGACATGCAACTTTAAGCCCCCTATATCTCAAGCTAGATTAAAACCTGCTCGTAACAAACAAGATTATCAAACCATAGTAATACAAACTAGCAACCAACTCTAAACACCAAATCCTTGCCATCCCCATTTCACCAACAAAAATAACCACAAATTCATAACAAGCCTTAGTAACCGAAGACCAATATCATTATTATTCTACGCCAAAATATGAAGGTTGTCATTATTAAAGATGGAGCACCATCCATGTAAGCAAAGCTAATCCTGAAAAAAAGATGGTGACCATCCTCCATATCCATATCATTGAAGTAACATTCAATACCAACAATAGTCTACCATAAGAGTATAACTACATGTGCAAGTAGATGAAAACAAGACATTAACACCTATAGGATGAAAACACAACACCAATACAACTCATCAAAGATATTATAGACAAGAAGAAAAAGAACTACATCTCTCACTTCTAGAGACATTAGGCGTGTATAATTTTCCTGAGAACAACAAAATCTCCTAGATATCAATACCAGCTTTAAGTTTTTAACCTACTCATAATAAATCAAGCAAATGAAAACTAAAATAACCAATAAAAACTGGGGAACCATCAGCAGTGCAGTGTGTACCAGCTAAGATAATGTCTACCACAAGAGCTACTGATAGGATCAGAGCATACATCAATCTATTTTTATTCCAGATATAGCAGTAAACATAGGTTACAAAATGTACTGAAGAATAGGAAAGTGTGTTGTTTAAGTTGCGCAGAAAAGAAATAATCTCTATAGGGCTCCCAAGAATAAATTGGCATGCAAAAGAGATTCAAAAGACACCATCAAAATGGTCAAGGGTGGTAGAGAAGCACATGTATGCACCCCTCGAAATCATTATATTACTAATGATGGTATTGGAAACTGTACTCACAGAATCACCCAAATAGCAGAGGGGCTATAACTGGAAATGATTTGTTATTACCTTTCCTAGGTTGTAGCCTTGATCAACTCCAAAACTCTGCCTCGGGAAAACACCTAGATCAAATTCCTATAAAGGATACCGGTAGAAGTTGTTCAATAAGCATACCACCACTCCATATTCACCAAAAGATAGACATGGATAGAATGGGCATAAAAACAAAAAATTGAATTCAAAAGCCAAAGATGGGTTTCCATACCTGACTCAATAAAGAAAATATGCTCAGTCCAAGATAGATATGAATAGGGTAAACAGGGAACCAAATATCCCCAAGTCCCACCTCTTTGAGCTCAGTCTTTGAGCTCTCTCCTGAACCCCCAAGTCCCACCTCTGATGATCTGACCTCTCTCCCAACTCTAAATAAAACACCTTTCGACTAATAAAAACAAAAGTGTTTATTGCAACTACGCTGCTAACAGAAGTCATCGTAGAAGTCGACCGTCTAAAAGAGGTAGACAGAAGAAGCTATGACACTAATTACACAAGTCATCAGAATTTTCTTTTAATGTTCTTCCAAAAGCTCAAAATTTTGAAAGAACATCCTGCATCTTGCTAATGACATTTGATGTTTTGTCAAGCATGTTTGATTTCTCGTAGATTGACGCAACTACAAGATGCAACCCTTTCTTGTCAATGTTGGGGTCAGAGTTGAGCTTATCAAGCAATGTCTCCATGCTTTTGAAATCACGTCTTTCTCCCAGCAGACTAAGCATCTGAAAGTGTACCTCGTCCAAGAAGACACAACCTTCTTCCTGCATTTCTAGATAAAGAGCCTTTGCCTTTCCAAGCTCTTGAAGTTTCCCATATGAGTTCAGGACCAACCCAATCATCTCAGTATTTGGGAAATACCCAACAAGTCTCATCTTCTCAAAGACTTCGACCACATTACGGTGCTTCTGATTCTTAGCAAACAACTCTATCATCACTCGGAAGCACCTATTTCCTTTACTTCATTTGCCTCAATTGCTCTCCGAAAAAGCTGTGTGGCCTCCTCAACCGACCTGCACTTGCAAGAATGTATATGGATATATCCTTTGAAACTCTGAATTCTTCATCCTCATTTGGATGTTTCAGGTCTTGAAGCAAGAGTTTGGCGTGCGCAACAAGGCCAACCCTCTCGAAAGCCAAAATCATTGTTTGGTAGAGCACAGGATCAATTGGGCCCCCGGAGCTTCTAATTTTCTGGAAGAGGGTAGCAGCACAGTCAAGCTTGCCCCACTTTTGCCCAAATGGAGATGATGGTAGAATAGGAAACGACGTTTGGTTGGATTCCTACTGCTTGCATCTCCTGGACCAAATTAGCAGTCTTTTGGTGCTCAAGGGATTTTCCATAGATATTGATCATGGTGTTGTATGTCACGACATTTTGTTGCACCCCCTTCTTTTGCATGAGTCGGAAAAGGTGGATGGCCTCGCCAAATAACTGACTCTCACCGTATACCTTAAGGAGAGTATTATAAGTGATGACACTCAGATGAATGCCCATTTTCCCCATGGTCCAGAAAAGGCGGTCTGCCTCCTTAGCCATGCCTAATTAACCGTAGACGTAGATGATTATGTTGCAGGTGGTGAGGTCCAGTGCCACTTGACGCTCCTTCATGGCGGCAAAGAGGGATAAAGCCTCCACGTACCTTTTGTTGTCCACTAGAGTCGTTAAAAGGGTGGAGTAGCTAACGATATCAGCGTCGTCACCCAACTCGTCCAACAGCTGGCATGCTTCACGGAGGAGCCCAGCTTTCCCGAATACATTGATCATGGAATTGCAAGCAACAAGGTCCGGGGTAATGCCGGATCGACGTAGGCGGGAGAAGAGCGGAATTGCCTTGGAATGGTCCCCAAGCTTGCGGGCTAGCTCAATAAGACTGTTGTAAAGGACAAGGTCAGCGGACACACTATGGCTCTCCATCCGGTGAAGCCATTGGAGGGCCGAGTCAAGGTGGCCAGCCCTTCCGAATGCAGAGATCAGAGTGGCATAGGTGCACCAGTCGGGGGAGATAGCATAACGGTCAAACATTTCGTGCACCAAGCATGTTGCCACCTCGCATTGTTGATCCCGAAGAGCGTTACGAAGGACAACATTGTAGGCGAAGATAGAGGGCGGATAATCCACCACTTCTACCATCCAGTCCAAGAGGGCTAGGGATCGACGCCAATCTGGATCACGTAAAAGAAGAGAAACCATGAAGCGAAGAGATGGGCGACTCTGTCCTTGCCCTTTCTCGTAAGGTGACATAAATATGTGGAGCTGTTCAGGAGTTGTAGTCTGCTGCAACGACTGCATGACCTCTTTCATGTCAACTTTCCATGATTTTGGACTGACAACATAAAATTAAACCACAGAATCTGTGGTTGTGTTGATACTTGCAAGTTAAGGACATGTGGGGTTGGGAAAGCAACTCCCAAGGATTTCCTCTTGCCACCAGCATTGTATCCTCGGGACCTCAATGCCTCAAAAATGAAGACCCTCTGAAGTTGTTTGTTTCTAGCAAGGAAACAAAAACCTCAAGTAAATTTGTATGCTTTCACTTCTGTTGCTAATGAAATATACAACAAAGACATCACATTTATTATGGGTTCAATAGAGCATCCTGAAAAAACAATGAGTTCTAACTTGACCATTACAAAACATTCGAAGTAAAAATAGAGAAGTGTTGTTAGGTTATATTGAGTGGGAAAAAAAAGTTTCAGATTCATATCTTAGAAAAATTCACTTCTCTGCAAGTAAAACAATTTTTATTTCCTCTTTCCAAAATGAAAAACAATGCCAACAAGACAAACAATCTCAACAAAATAAAATGAAGAAAAAGCAAATGCAAGATGAACCCACGAACAAAGATACTAGAATTAATATTTGCACAACAACTTACAACTCCCATCCTTGAACAATCACTATATGATGTAGAAAACTAAATGTTAAAAGCGCACGGTTATGAAAACACTCAAGAAATGAGGGTTAATATCTTTAGACAAGCTGCCCTCATTTGCACTCCATAAAAGCAACAAATCCTGAAGTTCATGACCGCCATGGGGTCTGGGTTCTATGACGATGGGGAGGATCTTAGGTCGTGGACCCACGGGGATAATAACTCGAAATTCAAAAGCATGTATTAGTAAAGATGAAAATTGCATGTTTTAGCATCAATTGGGAAGCATTGCAAAGCAGTAGGTAAGGAACATAATTTACATTAGCATGTGACAGGGTATTTGTTAGAATTCACCTCCACCAACCTTTCCTTTCTCCTCCTTTTCTCCTTTCCCTTGATGATGCAACCTATTTGCTTTCCTACCCAAATAATATGCTCCTCCACTCACATTGACATCGCCTTCACCGTCAATACCACGTCATATTTCAACTCGTTTGTGATTTGGCGAATGGTTGGATAGCGACAGGTTCGGGCGTTGTTGGAAGATGCCGTTAGGATCCAAAGAAAGATCACGACGGAAGAGTGTTTTTGTTCCCAACGGCCGTGTTTGTACAGGTGCAAGTACAATAAGCCATCCGTTCTCAGTTTTTGTTTAATCCAACGTCTGTAAACAGCTCTCTGCGCTCCATCATATATTTCTTGTTAGATAAGGACTACCTACACTTGAGAGCAACAAAACAAAAATCACATTTTTGGACTTGATTATCTAAATTACACAAAACGCCATTACAAAATCCCTAAGGTCTCCAATTCAGAGCAACAAAAATCACATCTTCAACCCAAATTCTCCAAGTTACTCGAAATCCCACCATCAAAATCCCCCAAAACTACAATCCAGAGCAATAAAAACCACACATTTGACCCCAAAACACCAAAATAAATTACTAAAAAAAAGGAACCGGTGGGTAAGTAGAGGTTAAGCCTTAGTTCTAAAGACCCAAAATCTAGAAACCATAGAATTCAATTTTAAAAGGTATCTGAGCTTCAGTTTGGCATTTCAACAAACACATGAGATGGGCTTCAATTCTAAAGCCACATCTTTGACCCCAAAACACCAAAAAAACATAAATAGAAGGAAACATTGGGTAAGTATAGGGTAAGACTTGGTTCTAAATACCCAAAATCTAGAAACCATAGAATTCAATTTTAAAAGGTATCTGTGCTTCAGTTTGGCATTTGAACAAACACTTGAGCTGGACCTGAAATTAGAATTCTATGAAGGGAAAAAGTTGGTATAGAAAACGAACCGAAACTGAGGAACAACAGACGTCGAATCCTGAGACCAGATGACGATGAGATGGGAGAGCAGGCCGTTGGTGGCGAAGTGGGAATGTGTGGACTGTTACTTATTTGGGTTGGAGAAAAAACAAGTAAGAGATGATGTTAGGATGTGTTTGGTTGGGTCATTCTGGTGTTTTATTTGTTTATTTTAGATCTAGAATTAAAATTCATTCCAGTCTATAGTTAGGAATTAGAACATTACCTACCTATTCCAGAATGAGAATCATTCCAACCTGGTATGAGATTCTCATTCCATTCCAACTGACCAAACACTCCCGTAGTGTTATGGTCCTTCGTTCCTTCCTTCAGGGAGATCAGGTTATATGTCATCGGTCCAATGTTCCGTCGGGTTCAAAACTCAATTGAATTTTGGCTAAAAAAAACTCAACTCAAAATATACTTTGATTTAGTTTGAAAAAAAACATTGATGACAAATAAGAAATTCTTCTGACTTTTTCGGTAAATATACCGGGTCGAACTCAAAAAAACTGAAACTCAACTTGATTTTTTATTGCTCGATTTATGTTTATTTTTTGTATTTTATGATATGAAGATTAATACTTGAAGTTCGGAAATTTAACTCGACTTGACTTGTTTGCAAGGCTAATTACATGTAAGTTGTCTAGTTCCATTAGTTGATTTTATTGGGGTTTAAAATTCCAAATAGGCATGAGATATTTATATAAAGTTTTTTTTGTCTCCGAACCACAAACCAAATCATACTAATACACGTGTCGAGATTCAATTTCTGGTATTGATTATCTCAAGATTTATGATGTACTCCAACTCATATTTCTGAGTTTAGTTTCATTTGGAAATTAAACCAATTAAGAGTTAGACATAAACGTCATCTTCATTGGAAAATATTAACATACATCTTACAAAATACCAATGCGTACTATGGACCTTTTTGCAACACATGTTGGTTTCATTTTGTCGAATCAATGATCGATTTCTGAAGAACCACCACTTTCCAAGCCAACCGATCCTCATCGTTCTGCCTAGAAACGATTGTTGTTGTTGAGTTTTGGATATGGTAGTTTAGTCATTATGTAATGTAATAATACTATTGCAAGATTCTCTCCCTAATTGTATTTTGCTTCTAATTGATAAAACTATTTCAGACTTTTAAAAACAGTATCATACTCAATAGTTTAGTGATCTTATTTTGATTTATTCCATCAACGTTAATAACGAAGCTTGCATTTAAAGTAGAACTTGAGATTGAAGGGCACCAGATACAATAATTGGAAAGTGGTTCATAGAATCACAGTTGGTTCTAAAAACCAACTAGAAACTAGAAGACGTGCGCGTGTCTTGCCTTTTAAACTTGGACTCTTTAATGATTTAGTTGATTAAACTAATTCAAGATAACAACTGCATGGCTTAGCCAATTCTTGGGATGACTAAGAAATGCCAGTAACTAATAAACTTGTCAGAGTTGACGTGAATATGTCAAAATTATTTAAGGGATATTCCACCTTTCAATGGGATCAATTATTCTAGATCGCAACACATGAGTTACATGTTAAGATTTATTTGAAAAAATTAAAATATTTTTTAAGAAAAACTTAAGCGATGCAAATGCAAACAAACCATTGCAATTATCCCAAAATCAACCAATCTTATCCTTCAAAAAGACTAGCAATCACACTTAATTAACTTCTTCAAAGATCTAGCTAGCTAGGTCGAGTAGAAATCAAGGTCCAACCACAACCATACATATCATATCTGCATGTGAGCATATATAGCTCTCAAAGCAACTCCCATTGTTTCCAATGGAGTTCTTTACTCTCTATATCATCATCGTATCAATTTTCTTCCTCTTCCTTCTCCACCACTTCCTTAGAAAACCCTCCAACCTCCCACCCGGTCCTCGCTCGTGACCAGTGGTGGGCAACCTAGTCGACCTCCTCCTCCGACCTGATGATAAGAAAAAATCCGTCCCTCTACACACAGCCTTGGCGGCCCTATCCAAGGCCCACTCATCCACCTCCGCCTCGGCTCCCAGTCTTTTATTGTGTGGCCTCTTCATCTATAGCTGTCGTTGCGATGCTCAAAACCAATGATCGTTTTGTATCCGCTCGCCATGTCCCTGCCACCTACCGAACCCCCAACTACGCCGAGCATAGTCTTGTGTGGGCCCCACAATGCGATGACAAGTGGAAGTTTCTTCGCTCCCTTTGTCGCTCCCATCTCTTCTCTATCCCCTCCCTTGCTGCCGGGGAGCTCATCAGGTTGGGAACTTTGGTTGGTCCACCATTTTTCTGAACTCTATTAGTATGTAGTTGGAAAGAGGATTTCTTGGATGCTATGGTCAACGCTGGATTCGAGGGCTTTCCTCTTCGCTCCTTGTTATTGGTACGTATGGTTTTTTATTTTTTTAATAATTGGTAATGTTAAATTTTAATTATTAAAATGAGTCTTGTAATAATACAAGATGAGAATTTGAACTTATGCCCTATCCCATCCAGTTGGATTCTGATGGTATGTTTTTGCACGTAAATGTTATTTTGGTACACATAAGTGTAACTAAAGAATATTCACGAGAAGTTGTGCTCGAGAAAATTTAAGTTGAGTTAGTGGAAATCTAATATCACATGTAAATGATGTGAAATGATGATCTACCTAAGTAAATGACGTTACTCGCCTTAGTAAGTGAACCTTTATTTTAGTTATTTTAAAGTTAAGAGTCAACAACCCAAATTAAGTAAAGTTAAACGTCTTTCTTAATTTTTTATCGCTAATATAATTACGCTCGATTCATTAGTTATTTGATAGTTTTTTTTTGTATATTACGGGCGTGTTATCTTTCTCCGGAATAATATTGCATTCTAATTTCTAACACCCATGTACATGTACAGACTTTCGTGAACATAGTTTAAGAAAGTGAAATGTCCTTTTGCAAATTGAAAACAAATCGTACTTATTAGATTAGAGATTGATATCAGATTGTCTATTCTAAAGCGTAGAACTAAAACATCAAATTATTTTACTGAACTTAAACTGATAAAGAATTGGTATTGACTCGAGAGTCTTTACCAAAAATAAAGAAATTGAACTCGAATTAAAACATGATCTGCATCAGGATCCACATCTAATAAGTTTAGATCCTTCATTTTGATCATTCTAAGATAATTAATGTTGGTTTTTCTAAGAGTTAAAAACCATCAATTAAGCCCTACTATTCTCTTGCCTCAAAGCGTAAATTCCTCGTGCACACCATTTTCTAAATTGTTTCTATGTTTTCTTTTGTTATTTAATAGAGCAAATTTAAAACTCACATAAGCTCCGAAAGAAGAATATCAGATAGATGAGTTTTAAACCTGATTCTTTGGCTAAGGAAATCCTAATGTGATTAACTAAACTATCTCGACTTTTCTGCAGGATATTTTCACAGCAGGAACCGACACAACAACTAAATTCATTGAGTGGACAATGGCAGAGTTGGTAAAAAACCCAACTATACTCCAAACCCTAAGACAAGAACTTCAAACTTCCCTCCAAAACAAAGACACAACAAACCACTTATGACAAAGGAGTCTGATCTAACTCACCTCCCATATCTCCAAGCTTGCCTTAAAGAGTCCCTCCGCCTCCACCCACCCAGTCCTCTCGTGCTCCGACGTGCCTCCACCACGTGCCAAGTCATGGGCTACACTGTCCCTGAGGGCTCTATTGTGATAGTCAACTCGTGGGCCATCGGAAGGGACCCAACAAGCTGGGACGACCCGTTGGTGTTCTCGCCCGAGAGATTTCTAGGGAAGGATGATGGGAATGCGAGAGGCATGGAAACGTTTGACATGGTACCATTTGGGTCGGGGAGGAGGATGTGTCCTGGGATGGCATTGGCCAATCAGACGACTTCTCTTTTGGTTGCTTCATTGGTGGCCGGATTCAAGTGGTCAGTCCTCGACGGCTTGGATGCTAGTGAGCTTTGCATGAAGGAGAAGGCCGGGTTGCTTCTCGACAGAGAGGAGCCTTTGGTTCTCACTTTGAACTCCGTTGCTTGACTTCTTGAGATTGTTACCTAAACCGGAGGAGTCTTGAGGATTGGTACCTAAAAAATCATTATTTAAAACTAGGTTTATGAGTGTATTAGGGATACCAAAAAAAACTACGAATGTGTATTTAAATAATTATTACAAAAAGAAAGTTGAGAGGGAGTAACTCTTACATTTTTAAAGTTCAATGGTGCAAAATGCTATCAATGCATAATTCAGGAGGATAAACTGTAATTAATCTTAGAAATAAAATACAACTTCGTTGAGAAAATCCCAAGACATCATGTTAATTGTTAAGCTATCTCAACCTCTCATCTATGTTGCGTTATTGAACGCGTAGTTCAGTTCTTAAACTACTAATCTAGTTGTACAAAGACTTGTTTCTGGTGAGCCCAATATATAGTAATGTTACCTTAATATTATGATTACCTTGTAAAGGCTATGCAAATATATAATTTGTAAGTTCAATTCCTATAATTGTACATGTGTGTGCACATTTAATGTTTACTCAGGTTGCGTTTGGGTGTCCCAATTTTTTTATGGTTTTTTGAAAAAACACTAATGTTGGTGGCACACGATTTTTGATGTGGTTTTTTGAAAAAAAAACATTTGTTCATGTCCTGCCAAAAAACCCTTCACGATTTTTAAGTCAAATCACAAGGAAAAAACCGCAAATGCCAAATGAACAACCAATTGAAATTAGCTCAGTTGGTAAATCATGGTAATGGATTTGAAGAAGATATTTTGTGTTTATTACTTTGTTTGGGGTTACATGGGTACTTTATATATTATAATTTTTTGACCGTCTGAATTGTAGCTGTAACATCCCCGAAAACAGCGGAAAATTTAAACTTTTAAATAGATGCTAATCAAAAGGACATCAACCTCACACAGGGGACGCTACTCAAAGATATATATAAAATATGGTGTTGCACCGTATACAGGAGTTGTCAAAAGAATGACTACATCAAAATACAATATACAGATATACAAGTAGTCATAATAACCTCAAATTGACACGAGGACCCGACTCCAAGATGCACTCGTCCTCAGTCACCACCCAAGCAGCTCCCGAAGAGGGAACCTGAAAGCAAACAACAATGTCGTGAGTTTCCCGAAGGAAACCCCGTATGTCAAACTCACCTACATGCATGACCTATCATACTAGTATTATGCCAAACATAAATCATAACTGGTCATTCCCCAAACGGGTTATAAGGTCATAAAAGTCATTTCCCCAACCGGGGTTCATTAGTCATAAGTCTAGTTTTGGACATCCGTAGATACCCACCACAGGCACATGCAGTCATACGGAAAATACGCGACACACCCCCACTCGCAGCTACACTAGTCATATGGGTTTGGTGAGGGTCGCACGCACTTCCGAGTTATCATCAGATCTGATCAGTGGTCGAAGACCACAATCCGCCAGGGTCGTCGCTCTGGTCGGTCATACTCGCCAGCCGTGCCACAGCTGGACGATCATACTCGCCGGAACAACATCGGTCGAGCACATCCGTCGGAACAACATCGGTCGGTCATCTCCGTCGCCACACAGGCTAAGGCACAGAACTCTGTTGCACAAGGGCTAACAGTCATCTCCGTCGCCACACAGGCTAAGGTCATCTCCTTCACCACAAAGGCTAAGGTCATCTCCTTCGCCACAAAGGCTAAGGTCATAACAGTCATCACATATAGATCATGCAAAGGGGAATATGGTCCCACATGTCAACTACCTAGGTCTCAATGCACATGTCATATCATGGGAACATAAGGAATAAATGAAATCCACACACCAACGCGTTCATAAACAACCAATGCAAATACTGGGCTCCAACGGTCGACCGAAAAAGGTCATACGGTCGACCGGTTGGTCGTTAAAACTGGTAATTGGTTCGAACCACAACCCAACGGTCGAACCAAGGAAATCATCGAAACGGTCGAACAAAGGTCTCTGGACGGTCGACCGTTTAGAAGGTCTACGCCACAAAATAATATTAAATAACACAATCCCCAACGGTCGAACGACAATGGGCTTCCGGTCGACCGAAAAACATCAGGGACTTCAACATTCTTTAAGTCATTACCGGTCGACCGAAATATGAATCGGTCGAACCACACTTAAGTCATCTTAAGTCATCGGTCGAACGAGATCTCTGGGCGGTCGACCGTTTAGAAGTCTACACCCCCAACCGACTTAAAACAGCACGTCCGGTCGAACTTGGTCAAAGAGGCGGTCGACCGTTTAGAAGGTCAACGCCCCCAACCAACATACTACAGTGCATTCGGTTGAACGGCAAAGGGGACCCGGTCGACCGAAAACACTCAGGGACTTCATCTTCTCGCTCAAACGTACAATCGGTCGACCACCCACAGGGTATTGTTCGATCGATTCGAGCGAGAACGCCTGATTTACACTACGACCGGTCGACCGAAATGAGCACCGGTCGACCGAAACAGAGCATAACTTCTGCCACTCTATTTCGACGAGCCATTCGGCCTACCGTCGAACACTCAAACACCCACACAACCTTGGTGCGCGTAAAAGCAAGGCTTGGCATACCTTGAAAGCTTGAAGAAGCTTCCGAAGAGCAACGACGAACCCTCCACGAGAAAGAACGTGTCTCCGGCGAACTCCTCACCTTCCTTGAACTCCGGCGACCCGACTTGCCGGCGCACCCGCTCCACCTCCTCCTTCCACCGACGAACTACAAGGGAGGGAGAAAAAGTGTTGAGGGAGAGAGAAGAAAATGAGAGGAAAGGAAATGAGAAAAGAGGAAATGAGAGGAAAATGGGATGAAATGGGTTGGGTTAGGTTTTATACTCTCACTAATAAGGGTTTAAGGTTCTTAAACCTAATTAACCTTAATCAAAAGGATTAGGTTCTCACAGTAGCCGTTTTTGACTAAGTATGAGAACATGATTTTATACTTGATTTTGTCCGAGATTTGGGAGATGTGATCTTCAAGTATGAAAGGAGGCAACGATGAAGATTCTGAGCCATTTAAGGTATGTTCTTCAACACGCCCCCTCAAGTTGGGTCCGGAAGAGGTTGAAGGTGCCCAACTTGGATAAGATAATGTTGAACTGTCTTTGATCCAGAGCTTTTGTGAAAACATCAGCGAGTTGTTCTTTGCTGGAGACGTAGGGTACATCTATTTCCTTAGCTTGATTTTTTTCTCGAATGAAATGGCAGTCGACCTCGATGTGCTTGGGTTCTTTCATGAAACATCGGGTTTGAGGCTATATGCCGAGCGGCATTATTATCACAGAACATGCTCATAGGTTCGTTGTATGGTTGTCTCATGTCTTGCAAAAGTTGTTTGAGCCAAACAAATTCGCATGTAGTGGATGCCATGACACGATACTTGGCTTTGGCGCTGCACCGGGCAACAACGTTTTGCTTTTTTACTTCTCCAAGTTACCATGTGTTCCTCCAACAAATGTGCAAAAACCTGTGGTGGACTTGCGGTCATGACTGCCTGCTCAATCTGCATCAGAGAAACCAATTATGGAGTTAGAGTTGTTATTTTTCATCCATAATCCTTGCCCTGGAGTCTGTTTTATATATCTAAGTATTCGATCAATGATATATAAGTGAGGTGTGCGGGGTGTATGCATAAATTGACTAACAATGCTAACGGCATAAGTTATATCTGGCCTAGTTACAATGAGATATATGAGTTTTTCTACAAGTCTTTGAAACCTGTAGACATCTTTGACAGGTTCTCCTTCTATAGGACTGACTTTGAGATTAGTTTCAATGGGAGTATTAGCTGGTTTAGCCCCAAGCTTCCCTGTTTCTTTTAGAAGGTCAAGAGCATACTTCCTTTGTGATAAACACAACCCTTTTTTTAATGTGCAACTTCTATTCCTAGGAAGTATTTCAAAAAACCAAGATCTTTGATATCAAATTTTGACTTCAAATAATACTTGACTTGATTGATTTTATGATCATTATTTCCAGTAATTATAATATCATCTACGTAGACTAGAATGATGGTGGTTATGTGATGGTGATGTTTAGTGAACATGGATGTGTCAATGGATGATTTTCTAAAACCATAAAGAAGAAGAAGGTGACTAAGTTTTGCATACCATGCGCGAGGTGATTGTTTCAATCCGTAGATTGATTTCTTGAGTTTGCATACCTTGTCTGTGGTGGAGGTGTACCCTGGTGGAAGAGTCATGTAAATTTCTTCCTTGAGATTTCCCTGAAGAAAAGCGTTTCTAACATCCATTTGATAAATGTTCCAATTTTTGTTAACCGCTATGGAAAGGAGAACACGAACAATGTTCATTTTTGTAACATGCGCAAATGTTTCTAGATAATCTAGGCCATAAGTTTGAGTGTAGCCTTTAGCTACAAGTCTGGCCTTATATCTTTCGATTGTCCCGTTGCTGTTATATTTAATTTTGTAAACCCACTTACACCCGACAGGTTTGATTCTGTTGTGCATTTGAACAAGGGTCCAAGTGTTATTAGATTCTAGAGCCTTGATTTCTTCCTCCATTGCTTTGCGTCATTTAGGATCACCAATGGCTGCTTGTAAGTGTTAGGTTCTTGATTTGTGCTTAGATTGGTTATGAAGGCTTTGTGAATTGGTTTTACTTGTTTATAGGACAAGTAGTCCTCAATAGGATAAGTTACGTGTGAAGTGATGAAATCGTTTAACCTAGTAGGATGACAACTCAGACGAGTGGATCTTCTTCTTTGGATGGTTTCTTGGTTGTTTGGTGGGTCTTCTTCTATCCCTCCTTCGTCTTCTTCTCCTTCAGGACGGGTCGGGTGTGTTGCACAAGTTTCTGGAAGCTCGAGAGTTGAAGTTGGAAGAGAATCGTTGACAGTTGTGTCTTCAAGTCTGTTGTTTCTAAAGTAGGACTCTCTCTCACTAAAAGATACATCTCTTGAAATATATAATTTACAATTTTCAGGGTCATAACATTTGTACCATTTTTTAAAAAGAATAACCAAGAAAGATACATTTCACAGAGTTGCTGTCGAGTTTATCCATCATTTTCCTGTGAACAAAACGCACACAACCAAATATCTTAAGGTGATCTAAGGTTAGTTTGCGACCAAGTAAAAGTTCTAATGGTTGTTTATTTTGAAGAGTGGGGCTTGGAAGGCGATTTATTAGATACGTGGCAGTTAAAACGACGTTTGACCAAAAACGTTTTGGGATATTATTTTGAAAAAGAAGAGATCGGGTTACATTCAAAAGATGGCGATTTTCCGTTCAGAGACCTCGTTCTGTTCGGGAGTATTGATACAGTGGTTTGATGAAAGATACCCTTGTTTTTCAGAAACTCTTGAAAGTTGTAGCTAGTGTATTCAACATCATTGTCTGTTCTAAGAGTTTTGATTTTGAAATCATACATGTTTTCGACAAGAGTCACAAATTCACAAAAAATTCTAAAAACATCGGATTTGCTTTGGAGAAGATACAACCAAGTAGTTCGAGAAAAATCATCAATAAATAAAATAAAATATTTAAAACCATTATAAGAGTCAACGGGGGTAGGTCCCCAAATATCAGAATGAATCAATTCGAGAGGATAACTAGTTTTATTCGTATATGCATAAAACGGAAGTCTAGTTTGTTTAGAGAAATGACAAGTATCACACGAATATTCAGAAGTAATAAAAGGAAACAAAGTTTTTAATATGTGATGAGACGAGTGTCCCATTTTTGTGTGCCAAAGTTCATGATTAGGATTATTAATAACGTGCATAGCTTTATTTTGAGTATCTAAGATGTAGAGTCCATTGACGTGAACTCCTCTACCAATCTTCATCCCTGTGGTTCGATCCTGAAAAATCACATCAATTGGAGTGAATATAACAATACAATTCATTTTTTTTTGTAATTTTAACAACAGAGAGAAGATTAGAAGCAAAAGATGGTACATACAACACATTTTTAGTCAACTTATTTAACAATTGTGTTTCTCCTATGCCCTTTATTTTAACTTGATTATTATTGACTACGGTTACAAACTTATTTAGTAAATTCAAACTATGTTTAATATTGTTTAATAATAATGAATTTCCAGTCATATGGTCTGTAGCACCTGAGTCAATTACCCATCTAGTATCAAAATATTTATTAATAGAAACATTAGCAGTGTAATTTTCCAAGAAGTTTTCCATACATGCGTAATTACCTGTACTCTGAGGGGTGTTCTGCAAATACCCATTTAAATGGGATAAAAGACTCTGCAATTGGGTCTGGTCGTTTAAGGAGAAGTGAGTTTGTTGGTTGCGGGTCTGGTCTGGTATGTGGATTCAGATTCAGAGCGGATGCGGGTCGGGTCGGAGTCAGATTCAGAGTTTCTAGATCGGAGGCTATAAAACCGCGAGGATCAGACCCCGACCAGATATCTCCCCATTTCGTTCGTTCTCCACCGAGATTAGGGTTTCCCCCAAGTCCACCGCCGCTCCTTCAGTTTCCCCCTTTGTTCCGATGATCGTCCCCTCCTTCCCTCGTTGGTTGGAGGTGCGTATGAAGGAACCAATATGTGTTCCTGTTATGCCCCGATTTCTTGCAGTTGTGGCATGTTTCGTTTGGTTTGTTTCCATGTTTGCCTCTATTTTTGTGATGTTGTGGTTTGCCGGCTAGAAGTGCCTGAGATTCCGACGTGTGGTCGGCAGTCAGCGTCTGAGCGGTGGCTCGACGGGTCTCCTCCCGTTGAACCATTGCGATGATGGACGCCAAGTTGGGGAGTTCGGGTGTCATGAGGATTTGGCTTCGGATGGCTTCGTAGCTATTGTCGAGCACGATCAGGAATTGGTATATGTGATCCTGCTCCATTCGTGCGAGTATGGTCTTTGGATCAGTGCATGCAGGCTCATAGATTGCCAGTTTGTCCCATCCGCGCTGAAGCGTGCCAAGATATTTCGTGATGGTTTGGTTGCTCTGTTTGGTCTGCGAGATATCTTGTTTTAGCTTAAAGATGTGAGCAAAGTTGTGGGATTTACCGTATATGTTTTGGGCCGCGTCCCATAGTTCCTTTGCAGAGTTTTTGTATAAAAAATGGATCTGATCTTGGGTTGCATTGAGTTGATAACCCAAGACATGACGAGGTGATCCATCGCCTGCCATTCTTCTTGCTTTGCTTCTGTCCCTTCTCCGCTTGGTTTTTTTGAGGTCCCCGTGATGTGACCCATCTTACCGTTGCCGCTGAGGGCAAGAGTGATCGCCCTCGCCCACGACAGATAGTTCTGTCCATTAAGGAGTTGCGAGACGAGTCGGGGGGCATTTATTTCTGGCTCAGACATGGTTTTGTCTGGGTTTTCTTTGGATATGGATGTTGGTTTTGAATACCTTCAACCCCCTTGCGAGGTGAAAGTCGGTGATGGTTTGAGTTTGGATGGAGGCTTCTCACAACCTTTAACCCCCTTATGAGGTAAGGCCGGTGATGACCTCAGAAGAGTTTGAGGCGTTTATTTTTTGGATCAAAATTGCTCTGGTACCATATTGAATTTGAGACGGGAAGAAGATATTTGTGTTTATTACTCTGTTTAGGGTTACATGAGTACTTTATATATTACAACTTTTTGACCGTTTGAATTGTAGCCGTTTTTGTCTAAATATGAGAACATGATTTTATGCTTGATTTTGTCCGATGGGAGATGCGATCTTCAAGTATGGAAGGTGGTAATGATGAAGATTCTGAGCCGTTTAAGGTATGTTCATCAACAGTTGAGATCATCGATCAAATATTAACATATGAATTATTCATGGAGATTTAATTAAAAAGAATCAAATAATTTAAAAATAATGATAAACGAAAACAAAAATAGGGTTAAAGCTAAGAATGCATGATTTTCCAAAAAAAAACATAGCAATGAATGGAACAAAAAAATCAAACAAAGGTAAGATCACCCATATTATAACAAAATTAAAAAAACCCACGTCAAACAAAGTTAAATGCTAAGCTACTGTTGTAAAATAAACAATTGAACCAAATAATATCCGTTTATAAGCTGTGTTAGAGGAGAAGAGATGACCAGACAAAAGACATATATCTGTATTACAAACCGGGTTAATGTAGGTTGAAGTTAAATTTGAGTTCGGGATAAAGAATTCCATGTTAGTTTAACAACTGTTTAAAGAAAATCAATGTTTTCTATTAGGATCCCGTCGTCTCCGTAATCTTGCGTGTAGCGAAAAAAAATTCATCGGAGAGAGGGTGATGCGATATGCTTCGTATGAAAAATATGGAGTCCTGAAAAACACACTTAATATAGACTCCTATATATTACCATTACGTCTTACCAACCAATTTTTCTTTTCTTTTCTAGATGACCCAGAATACAAGGTATCACCCACACTTTAAGACTCACGTTGCAATTCCAAATTGGGGTTCCATTTTAGTACAATATGACTTGAATTTGTAAACTTATGGGTGCATATTAGGATTGTCAACTTTGGTTCGGTTCGATAGCTCGACTCAAATTAGACTCGAAAAATGTTCGACTCTAAACTTAACTTGAAAATGAAGAATCTTGATAAAAATCAAAAAAATCTTTAAACTTGGTTCGGTAAATGAGTCACTCGAACTCGAATTTTTTTTTATGTTCGACTCGATAACTAACTCGATATTTTTATTGTTCAATTTTTTTTTTGTATTTGATAATAACGTGAGATAATACTTTATTGTTCGAAAATTTGTTCGACTCGACTCGTTTACACCCCATTTGCATAACTGACAAAGTAATGCCCGAGGTTGATTCTTTTGTGAATATAATTCGAACCACTCTCACCCGACCCCACCCAAGTGACCCCACCCCACGGGCATCATCCCACGATGCCATACTAGACCCTTCCCCCGCCGGGTTCCGAATAAAACGTGGCAGGCCTCGAACCTTCCAACTCATTTTCTTCTTTCTCACTCCTCTTCTCCTTCTGGAATCTCTCCATTTCCGGCGAGTCTGGAGGACGACGAGCGCGATGTTGGAGGATCAGGTGGCGTACCTCCTCCAGAGGTACCTCGGCAACTACGTCCGGGGACTTAACCGCGAGGCGCTCAAGATCAGCGTCTGGAGAGGTAGCTTTTCCCTCAAACGCTAGGTTTCTGATTTGGTTGTGGTTTCGTGGTGGTCTTTGGATCATCGAGGTGGTTCGGAGGTAGTGGATTGGGTCGGTTATGGTTCGGTTCGGTTTTGTGGTGTGTTTAGACTTTAGAGAGGTTACTATCTCACAAATTCGAGCTCGTCGATTTAGTTTCTGATTTCGTTGTGGTTTTGGATGATCGGAGGAGTTTCCGAGGTGGTGGACTGGGTTGGTTGTGGTTTTGTGGTGGTGTTTGGAGTTTTTTGAGAGTATTATATCGTAAATTCCAGTTCGTTGATTTGGTTTCCGATATTTATTGTGGTTTGGTGGTGGTTTTGGATGGTCTGAGGAGGTTCAGAGGTGGTGGACTGGGTAGGTTGCGGTTTGGTGTGGTTTTGTGGGGGTGTTTGGAGTTTTTAGAGAGGTTGACTAGTATTATCTTGTAAATTCGAGTTCGTCGATTCGGTTTCCGATTTTGTTGTGGTTCGGTGTGGTTTTGTCTTTCTAGTGTTTAAAGAGGTAGATTTATACTATCTCACAATTTCAAGTTTGTTGATTTGGTTGTGGTTTGGTGGTGGTTTTTGATGATCAAAGGAGGTTTGGAGGTGGTGGATGGGTTGGTTGTGGTGTGTTTTGAGTGTTTAAAGAGGTAGACTTATACTATCTCACAAATTCAAGTTCGTCAATTCGGTTTTCGATTTGGTTGTGGTTGGTGGTGGGTTTGGATGATCAGAGGGGGTTTGGAGGTGGTGGATGGGTTGGTTGTGGTATGGCGTGGTTTTGTTGTGTGTTTCGAGTGTTCAGAGAGGTGGACTAGTATTATCTCACAAATTTGAGTTTGTGTTTATAGAGGTGGACTACCACTACCTATCATGATTCTTATTTCTTGGGACTATCTTTCTCTAATATTAGCTCGTTGGACTTATTAAGGTGATGTGGAGCTGAGTAACATGCAGTTAAAGCCAGAGGCACTTGATGCAATGAAGTTGCCCGTCAAAGTCAAAGCTGGATTTCTTGGATCTGTAAAGCTTAAGGTATGTTTTATTGCCCTAATTATTATTTATGTACTTTTGTAGTCATCAACATTGTTTTGCTTCTTATTCAAATACTTATTCTGTTTTAAGCGAGCATGATCTGATGGCAAACCATTTTGCAATTCCTTTCAGGTTCCGTGGAGTAGGTTAGGCCAAGAACCAGTAGTGGTGTATCTAGATCAAATTTTCATTCTAGCCGAGCCTACAAAGCAAGTTCAAAGTTCTAGTGAAGATGCTATTCAAGAAGCTAAAAGAAGTAGAGTAAGGGTAAGATCTTTACCTAATGATTGGTGTTTGTGCTGTGCATATCGCAAATATTCTTAACTTGATAAGTTTTTTTATTGATCTGTTTTTCTTTTTGTGCACCAGGAAATAGAAACAAAGCTTGTAGAGAGCTGGGAGCAACATAAATCTGAAACGGTAGGACATTTAATTTATTGTGGGGTATGGTGCCCTTGACAATTTGGTTCTCTGAATTTGTTGGTGGGGTATGGTGCCCTTGACACTGTCATGTTTAAATTTGACACATTCAAGACAATTATATTAAAATAAGAAAGACCATTTTCTCTAAACTGAGCCAGACCATTATCATTTTCGGTCACGTGTCAAATGTATATTTAGAAGTGGACTAATGGTTTGTGTTTCATGGAATAGATTATAAATCCAGGCCCTTTTGCATTTGAGTAGGTCTAAGCTCTTGGGTGAAGTTCTAACCGTGGCTTCATCAATGACTATCACTTGTTTGTTTGTTTGTTATTTTTTCTACACATTGTAGAATACATCATGGCTAGGGTCTTTGGTCAACACTATAATTGGAAATCTGAAGCTCTCTATCACCAACGTTCACATCAGATATGAAGACCATGACAGGTATCAATTCTCAATAAAAATGTTACTATTTTATTACATTGTCATTTCCCATTCCGAACTCTTTGGTTTCTTCTGTGCAGCAACCCTGGACACCCTTTTGCTGCAGGTGTTACTCTTCATAAGCTTTCTGCTGTGACTGTTGATGATTTTGGAAGAGAAACTTTTGCTACTGGTGGCGCACTTGATCGGGTCCAAAAGGTAAGGTTGTTTTTTAACCAAAAAAGTAGTTCTCATATCTATGCATTTTGGGAGCATTTCCATTTGAAAAGTTACTTTTTATGAATAATACAAATATCACTACTTTCCAAAAATAAAAAATTGGAGATTACGAGTATTTGGAGAACTGTCTGAGACATCATTTTCTGGTTGTCTGTAGTTGGTTTGGAGGCGAGATTTGTGTTGGTGAATGGGTAGTTTCATACTTGAGGGTTATGTTTGGCGAAATTTAGTATTTGAGTTCGATTTTTTCTGCATTGTGTGTTGGTTTCTACTCTTTGTAGAGTCGTCGTAGTAGCGATGTAGACCACAACTGTTACTACTCCTGTGTTTGGTCATTCTTTGACCTTTTATTGTATTTTTGTGTGGTTTTAGTAAACCTTTTGGCGTCTTTTGGGCCCTCAATGATAAATTAATAAATAAACATGATAGGCACATTTTGTGCTCATTGCTCAATAGTGGCTACATGTGAGAGAATGTTATGAATAATTTCGTTTTGTATGTCATGCACATGTTGAATTTTGTAGTGGCGACATGTGAGGAGAGTTGATAGTAATCTACCATCACTGATAAAAAGAGAGAGAGGAATCTCTCATCAAAGAGTTAGAGGTTACATCATAGTGACTCGGTGAGCCACAACATATTATATCACTTGACTTTATTTTAGTGGGTTTAGAAAGAAGCCCATACTACAAAGTGGCATTTAAAATAAATGTGAGTAAACCTTTTCCTTTAGGTTGCGTCACTTCAATTTGAAATTTTGAACTTGAAATTTCAAAGTGCCACATTTGTAACTACCATGTTTGGGTGAGATTGTGCAGGAATTTGCAAATCTTTCATGGTATTTTGAAATTCCACCTCCATACAAAATTTGTCAAAACCAATTTCTATGCTGATAGGTGGAATTTCGAAATTCTACTCAACTTTTTAAACTTTAGTCATTAAATTAATACAAAATTTTAATGTTATGTTCGGAATATGATTTTATGCACAATAATATGTTTTTATGTTTGGATACAATTCCTGATTGGGAAAGTAGTATAATATAATTTTTTTGCTGTCATTTTAAAGTAACATGCTTATCAAAACATAGTAAATACAAATCACGTTCATTTATAAATACTGGAATTTGTAAATCCCGTCAATTGCTAATTCTCTGGAACTTGCAAATACCGCATCCAAACACAACATTAGCGTAAGTGGATTACTAGTTTGTATGTATTCTTGATGTTTTTATTTCGTGAATATTGAAAATCATAAGAGGTTGTCAACTAACTTCAAAAAATGTGGTTGAAAACCACAAATATATCTTTGTTCTCTTCTATATAGAAGAGAGAATGAAATTGGACTTCTTTGTCATGTCTGTAAGTTACTTTCTTTATTATGTTAGGATGTTATATTAAACTATATACTATTTTAATAATAATATAATATATTACAGTACTATGAAGATATATTCTACATTCTTTGCCTCAAATTGTCTCTTTACAGTCAAGCATTTCGATAAGTCATCAGTAGGCCTGCTTCATTGAAATGACATTTTTTGAAATATGTAAACTTCAAGTTCCATTCCCTTCTAAAACAAATTATACTAGCTTAAGCGCAAGCATCGCCAATTCTTTATTTCGTGGCACCAAATGAGTCCCCACCAATTGTTACTTGGATATTCAATTTTGATAGAATCTTTAGTTTTTGTGTGTTATTCTTTTCCGAAGTTCATTTATGCCTTAGGTAAACTATAATATAAGAAAACCCTATCGCCGTCATGCTTATAGACGTGCTACTATTGTCCAGAACTACGAAATCAAAATATCAGCTACTAATTTCTGCTCTGAATTTTCACTATGGGTACACATTAAATAATTGCTCAGTAGACCTAGTCATCTAATACATGTATGTCAATGTTTGAAGTCATGCCCCAAACATGGAATGAAAGAGGGGGTGTGGAAACGGAGCTACCAGCACTTTGAACTCTATATTGCAGTACTGGCAATTGAATTGTACTAGTATTATGGGTATACTCCAGCACAGAGATGAATCTTCACTGAACATGTCTTGTATGATTTATAATTTCCACGATGTAGTCTCATTTGCGGTATCTTTTAGACAGTGGAACTTGAGCGCCTTGCTGTTTATTTCGACTCCAACATTTGTCCGTGGAAGGTTGAGAAGTCATGGGATGATTTGCTTCCGTCCGAGTGGATTCAGGTATTTTCTTCTGTTGTGCCTGCTGTTTGTATTTTACCTTTCCTTAAGTTTTTATAGCATTACAAATTGTAAACCAGGAAGTTACTTATTGCAGGTTTTTGAAATGGGAAACAGAAATGCTGAAGCTTTGGAGAGTCCTAATGTACATAATTACCTTCTACAACCTGTGACAGGTAGTGCAAGATATGTAAAGCTTCAGTCAAATGAAACAAAAAATATGGGTCAACCGTTGCAGAAAGCAACTGTAAATTTAGATGACGTTACTCTCTGTTTGTCAAAGGTCTTTTCTTTCTTTCTATCTGTCTGCACTCCATTAAATATTGACCTGTCCATAATTGATTATTAAGTAGTTTTTGCTTCAATATGCAGGATGCCTATACTGATATGTTAAAACTTGGTGATTTTATTACATCTTTCAATAAGCATCTTAAGTATGCCCATTATCGCCCAAGTGTGTTGGTTAACGAAAATCCAAGGGCATGGTGGAAGTATTCTATCAGAGTGGTGGTAGATGAGATGAAGAAAGCAAGGTATTTTCTGCCATTGTGTTTTTTCTTCTTATTCCTTCATTTTTTCCCACAAGATTTTGTTTAGCTGTAGTTTGGTCCATAAGAGTGTGTGTGTGCGCGCATGCCTATGTATCTTGTTTCTATTGCAAAGGGGTCACCCCACACATGGAACTAAGAATATAAAAAAATTCCGATTTGTTCTCCCTATTTTCCTCCATTTGACCATGCTATGTTGTTGATCATGTTGGTTGGAGTGTATAATAATATGTAGGCTCCGTTTGGGTAACGACAACTTTTAATTCTTAGATTTCAAAACTGCAATTTTCAAGTTGGCATCTAATTCAAATAATGTATTTCAAAATACATTATCACACATCAATTTGTTTGTCTAAAAACGTTTTTTTCCGTAAAATCAAATGTTTCATGAGAAACAAAGAAGGAAGAACACAACCTATTTGAGACAAAAAAAGAGGTATCACTTTTTTCTTCTTCCGAAAAATGCGTTTTCAGCAAAAGATGCAAATTTATATTGTATTATCCAGGGTGATCCAAACACCCTTAGTATTGAAAATGGTATTTTTCTGAATAATGCAGTTTCTCTCGAATATCATGGTATTTTGTGCTATCCAAGCAGACTTGTAGTGATTATTATACTCATGATAATGGCATACCACATACATGTATAACCGGTAAATGTTGATAATCACATATAAAAAATGTAAATCACAATTGTCATTTTATTGTTTTAACTTAGTAGATTCTTTATTGAACTGAAATACATATTGCAAGGTAAGCTCACGTTAAACAAACTACACATTTTTTAAACAAAATGTTACTATGTTAAGCATATGCTTTTGTTATGCAAGCGTGTGTTTTACACATTTATTGGGTCCTCACAAGTATTAAAATGAGATTACATCTCGCGTTGGTCATTCGCCATGTATATGATGTTGGAAGTAAGATGGTAAATTGCGTGTAGATTAGCATCTTTGTGATCTTATTATTTACTTCATGAGGTAGAATATGGTTGTGTAAGTCGTGAATTTTAGGTTTCTATATAGGTTTGATATTATCAACCTAATAGTATCTTGCAATATACAATTACAAGGTGAGGTTAAGATGCTCTAGTCTAAGTTTGTGGTTTTTGCAAAGGTTCTGTATGAACAATTTTTTTGTGTGGGGGTATATATACACGTTTCCCCAACTAGTTTGTGATCAAAGGCTTTGTTGTTGTAGATACACGTTTGGAATGTTTGGAATTAAAAGTTTTATAGTTGTTGATATACACGTTTGATATGCTTTTTTTTGCAAAGCAAAAGGGTGGTCGGGTCCCGCCTCCTTGAATTTTTATTATTAAAAATCACAAAAAAGTCAAGATTACATAGTTCGGACTCGCGCTGGATTGTGCGAATCGGTCCAATCGGATACCCTTCACTACAACGCACACGTAAGATGACCATACATCATTCTGTGCTAACATCGGATCCTAAGTCCTATCATGCTTTTAGTTGAATTTAAACTGGGCGTCACTGTCGACCTTTTCCTTTCTTCTTGGACTTTGATTTCTTTTTATGGGAAGCCCCTTTACTCCTTTGCCCAATATTGATAACCTCATCGGAGTCAAAGCTCCATGAGTCTTCGACATCATTCGTAGGATCTTTCCATGATGGCCGGTCGACTCCAACCCCGACGGTTCACTGTCCAAACGCCCTCCCTGGTCCGAGGCGCACTTGTGCTTTTGGGTAGTCGGGTTTACGTGCAACCCTTGGTCAGCTGCCGGCTTTGTCAGGTCCAAGCCCTTCCCATACGACCCCACGAGTTGTGCTCTATCTCCAGCCCCGCCCGCTTCCAAAAACCCCGCCCGCCCGTTTATCGGGACTGCAAGATCCGCATGTGGGTCAGACCCACGTGAATTTTGTGCAACCCAGTCACCGGGGGCCTCATTTCCGCTTCCTAGGCCCACGACCGAAATCTCTACCCGGGTTGCATCCGAGAGAAAATTTCGCCCAATTGCATGTGTTTCCTGCATGCCACCATCATCCATACCACGTGCCGCACCAGTCCTACCAGGTACGATGTTCCAACCTACCCCCACTTGTCTCTTTCTTGATTGGCGCCTAGTATAAGTCAAAGAGCCCACTCTCTCCCCCTACCTATCCTTGTAAGCTTTTGACGCCCTTATCCAACGCACCCAAATTGATGCCGCCGCCACTTCCTCCACCATCCGACAGTCCAAATTGAAGTTTCGTATTCCGTATCGGATCCACATCCTCTGGTCCATGCACGTCCCCCACATCCAATAGTCCATACGTAGTGCCCACGTTCGACGATCCATGCACGTCCCCTATATCCAACGGTCCATGAACATCTCCGTTCCCATCCATAGACGTCGTCACTCTCACGTCGTCGTAGCCTATAACGTCGTTTGCATCCAACGGCTCCCCGTCACTTCTTTTACCATCCAGTGGCTCCGGGCCATCAACCCCGATTCTAGTCGTTTCCTTTCCGTCTATTCCCCCGTTAACTGCCGTCACCGTTCCTGTTGGTGCAGTTGCACCGATCTCACGCATCGCCTCCCCTTTGCACACCTCTAGTGCACCGCCGGTTGGGACCTTGCTGTCGTGCTCCGCCCCATCAGCTGCAGTCATCTTAGCTGACCTCCGGCGGGTCACCTGGACCCATTCCTTTGTGATGTGCCCAGTGGTCGGTGGTCGCATTTGATGTCGCTGGCCGTCGCATAGTCCCTCCACGTGGTCGAATGATTCACACACTTTGCAATGCATGAGCTTCCATTCGTATTCTACCTTGATCTCCTCCATCACCCCATCTTCCCCGTGCGCCTTCACCGTGGCCGGATAGGTGAACGTCATCCCAACCTCTACGCACACCCTAGCAAAAGCTAGTCGGCGTCCGGCTGCCTTGTGCTCATCCATGTAAAGTGGTTTGCCAAGCACACTAGTGATGATTGCTAACATATTTGGCGACCAAAATTTGAGATCTCAATCCGGTAACCGGACCCATATCGAATTCGAGGATAGTTTAGCTTTGTCCATCTTTGTTTCCGACGACCATGGTTGGAGGATTAAAGGTGAGCCTTTAACGAACCAGGGCTCCCCCTCGAGTGCTCGCTTCCGGTCTTCACACGACGAGAATCTAAAGATAAGAAAGTCGCTCGCCTGTCGGAAAATCTGGAGGTTGCCGACGATCTTCCATAACTTGATTAAGTGCTGCTCCAATGTTGGTAGATGCGGTCTAAACTTAATGAAGTATCCCATAAGGTCCCAACGTTCGAGATGCTTTCATCATAATAAATTGAACTATATGCATCATTTTCTTATCATTGGCTGTTGGTTTGTTCACCAGAGTGGGGACATAATGTATTATGAATTGTTTTCAGTTTTCTTTACCTCTTTGATTACAACCATTCCATATGATGCCTCACACTGATTTGTAACTTATGAGCTGCCCTAGCCATGAAGATGAGGAAAAAACCTACCTAAAATTTGAAGGTTTTGTATCACTCTTTGTGACATTACAATGATAGTTATTCCTAGCTTTGTGGTTCGTCCTAGTTTCCCACTCAATGAATGCTTGTACGATTTACATGAAAATGAATTATCGAGAGAGATAATATGGTGATGAGCAAGATTAAATTGTGGAAGGTGTGGCGGTGAGCAAGATAAAATTGGATTTTGTCAAAATAGGACAAATGGAGGACTTACATGGTATGGGTTACACGATTTAAATCTGGTTTTGGATATTTACTTTACAAATCATTTGGGTAGAAACTTACAACCAACTGTAAACCATGGTAGGAATGTGTCTTCTGGGTCGTATTATCATGTTTTGTGAGATGAACATCGAATGCAGTACCAAGTGCCTTTTACCCTTTGGGAAATGTGAAGTCTCTCTGAAACCAACACCTTTTATAATACTGAACTAGATAGTTTACATTTGTGACCTTTGCGGTGGATCACAAAACTATTTATTGTGAAATAGCAGATATTTGTCACTTGTCAGTTTTTTGGATCATAGGTCAATGGGAAACAACCCTTTTTATGGTTGGGTACATCTGACTCCCCTTCACCTGCCCTGGGCAAGAGCCTATTTAGAGGTTTTGGGTAAAGTTAATCTTTATGATATAAAAAAAACCCAACTTGTAGACCACAAGAACCTTTTACGACATGTTAATGAATAGTTGCATACAGAAGAATGCTTATGTACAGAGACCACTATATTACGGTGAGCATATTACACGGTCGGTTTTATTTTCTTTACGGTATCCTTTAGAATTTTCTTTGCTGCTGCGATTAATAATTTACAAGCAAACCCTCTGCACATTAATAGGTTAGGGTCGGGGACAACTGTGTGACAACATATGTTGCATATCCAAGAGCTGTCCTTGTGCCACTTATGTGTAAGTGACTGATACATATGCGTCACATCTGCCATGTACACCAAGTGGAGCACCATTTCTGTAAAACTGAAAGGAGTCTCGGGGTTTTGAAGAAGATTTTCTTGATAAAATATTTCCTAGTTGTTTCCCGGTGTAGTTCTGTCAATTCCACTGCATTTGCATATTCATATTTTAAAAACTGCTAGACTTAGGATCCATTTCAGCTTGAATGCTGAAGTTATTTCCCACTTCTAAAAGACAAAGCTACCTCTATTCATCTGACGTCTTTATGCATTGTACAACGCCGTCTAGGAGGTGATGATGTTTGATGCCTTTTCTCAAGCAGTTCCGTTTGCCGCCTCGATTTATTTGCAATATTTATAAACTATTTCCCAGGATCATTAGTATTTATTGCTTCCTACAGCCTATTATGTCAAGTTCCTAATTTTTTTCTCGTTACTGAGCAAGTGCTAACATGTATATGGTAGAGATTCTGGTCCTTAGTGTCACTGAATGGCGTTCTTTTAGGCTCTTGACCTTTATTTCTCTGTGTTATGTCTGGGTGATCCTGTCTATCTCTCGACGATATATCTTTACTGATGCCAATAGGCCAATGCCCATTTATGGCGCGGGAAATACTTCAGATCCCTGGCTATATCAAGCTTTTTTAACCTATTAGTGCACCAAATTGCTTGAGTACTATTTGGGGGCATGAAATTGGCAGCCTCAGGTTTGAACTGTACAAGTTATTGCTATTGAGCTGCCTACTTCATAGGTCATGGGTCACTTATTGCATTTCTTTCGTCTTCTATAGGATCCATGGTTTTCCTAATTCAATTTGGATCTGCATGCAAGCCTTGTAAAGTTTGCCCTTTATTCTACTCCTTATTGGCTGCACTTGGTTGATCTATTTGAGTTTGCTGTTCTGTTGCAGTGGGAAATTTTCATGGGATCAGGTTTTGAGATATTCCAAGCTCCGGAAAAGATATGTGACTCTGTATGCTTCTCTTTTAAAACCAGAGATTGATCGTGCAGCCATTGAAGATAATAAAGATCTTCAAGATCTTGACCGTGAACTTGACATTGAAGTTATTATTCAGTGGAGGTTAATATTTAAACTTGGATTCCTTAGTAAATCATAGTATATAGATTGTATGTCCTTTTTAGTAACAGTAGTACCTATTTTATCATCCGCTTGATGTCTATTATGTATGAAAAGAATCTATTTTAGTGCTTGTTTTATTCTTAAGAAAATACTTTTATTTACTTGTATGGGCTAGGATACTTATTTTATGCATATTTCATCTTTTACTTAATTCTGGATTATTTAAAAAAAAATTGTGGAGGTAAAGTTACTCAGGATACTAGATGAAGATGTATCTTCTGCAACAATCGAAATTGTCCTCTCACCCCCACATTGGGTATAACTTACAAGGCTCTTAATCATCCCCCCCCCCCCCCCCCCCCACACACACACACACACACACACACACACACACACACACACACACCCACCCACACACAACCACCACCACCAAGTCGACTTTTGGAATGTGGAGCTCGTTGTAGAGCTGGGCTTTTGTTTTGATTTTTAACATTTCTCTTCTTTCTGTAACATGCCTTCTTCATGGGATAATAAGTTCTGTAAATGTACTAAATTTGAGTTCTTGAATCATGATTCTGTTATTACATTTTAATATCATGCAGAATGTTGGCCCACAAAGTTTTGCAGCAGACAGCAGAATCCGATGCTTACCTTAATCAGCAGAAAGCTAGTAACTCGTGGTGGCCACTTGGATGGTAGATCTACTTCCATCGGTCATGTTTAACTGTACATTATCATTTTGGCAATGTAAAACCTCAATTTTGTGCTTTTTTAGGGGATCCTCTGGCAAGGACGAAAGTAGCCCCAGGAGTTTGACTGAGGAAGATTGGGAAAGACTAAATAAGATCATTGGTTACAAGGAAGGTTCTGATGAGCAGTTCCCGACTACCCATGAAAGGGGTGATCTGCTTCTCTCTGTATTTGAGATCCATATGAAGCACAATGCTTCTAAGCTAGTAGATGGCAAAGAATGTCTTGCTGATTTATCCTGTGATGGGCTGGAATTCTCCATAAAGTTGTACCCAGAGGCCAAAATATTTGATTTTAAGTTGGGATCATATAGGTTGTTATCTCCAAATGGGCTCCTTGCTGAGGTTGGTGTCTTTTTCTTCCATTTCCTGGAAGTGCAGCTGTGTTTTTTTTTTTATTTCAACTTCATTATATGCTTCTCCATGTGTAGAGTGCAACAACAGCTGATTCCTTATCTGGCGTATTCTCTTACAAGCCGTTGGGTGCTCAATTAGATTGGACTTTTGTTGCTAAAGCTTCTCCTTGTTATATGACTGTATGTTCGTTTCCTTATCATTCATTGAATTTATGTTGCAATTATGGTCTTTTCATATACTGACATTG
Source organism: Triglochin maritima (assembly GCA_963682175.1). NCBI lineage: Eukaryota > Viridiplantae > Streptophyta > Magnoliopsida > Alismatales > Juncaginaceae > Triglochin > Triglochin maritima. Next base: position 32,716,072 of record OY821789.1, read on the forward strand.
TAAACAACTTTGCAGTATCTGAAAGAATCCATTGATCAAATTGTCTTGTTTTTTAAGAGTACTTCTGGTATAAGTCAGTCTATGGCATTGGAAACTGTAGCTGCAGTTCAGGTATAATTTGATATAATGTCAGTAAGGATTAAGGTCTTCCTCTGCGGCTGTTAAATGCAGAAGGTTTCTCTTTCATACTTTATACAGGTGACGCTTGATGGTGTTCGGCGTAGTGCTCAACAACAAGTGACTAGGGCTTTAAAAGAACGGTCAAGGTTCGTTTTAGAACTGGAAGATGCTCATGTTGCATTATTACCTCTCTTTGTGGTTTATCACTTGCCCATATACCGAGATTTATATTTTCTTCCACGGCAAATTTTCTTTGTATTGGTCAACATGATAAGATAGAAAATATCAACATAAACTAAAATAAAATGTGGACCGACTTCAATCATGTAAACCAGGAAGGCAAGGATAAGTATACTTGCAGATGTTGATTAACCAAAGAGAAACTCAAATTTGTATTTGTCTAGATAATTCATCTCATTAGTATATTGTGTCAGCAATCATCACAAAATTAAACTCATCTCAATATCCTCCGCTAATTATTACAGGTCACTGTATTTTTTGATTGCCTTTGCCAATCATAAATGGAAGTTATGCAGTGGTTTATTTGCTTACAAGTAAATTTGCTTATAAGTACGAAAGAGCAATGATGTTCTGAGTTACAAGAATGAATAAGTTGATGAATGAATCACACAAGCATCATTGAGATATTGGCTAATGGTACTAGTTTTAATGTAGCCAAAATAATTACATGGAAATGGCTAAGAAGAAATGTTCAATTTTTTTTCCTTTAGCCAACTTATAATATGGAGAACAAATAAACAGCTTATATATTTATTAGAAAATTTGTGAATTTTTTTATAAACAAGGATGTGATAAATGAATGAGTTGGGTATATTTTTGCCTTTGCGTTGTTCAGCCAGAAAATCAGAAAGTGAGTCACATGCTGCTAATATTACTGTATCCGATTTCAGTGTTTTTCTTCATATACGTTTGGGCCCAGTTACCAGACTGCAGATGTCATATGCGATCCTTAAATTTTTTGCCCCATAGACCAATAAAAAAAACTTTGCCGCATAGGCAGGGACATCAGGCTAATATTCCTCTGCATATTGGGTGCATATGAGGTGTATGTAGGAACCATAGATGCACAATATAAAGTATCAAGGCCACAGGAAGCATGTCTAGGCAAGAGGTAATATTAAGTTAACATACGAATGACACAAAACAATGAATATATACCCAGTACATCATGAAGCATAAGTGATTTGACTTCATAGCACTTATATAAGTATAATGAATTGTGGTGTCTGCATGAGAGAACCACTCGGTGTGCTGTTGAGTGAGCACTGGTCCTACAACTTCTCTCTTGTAGATTTATGGAAACATTGGTATGCTCTAAATAACCATTGTATGGCAGAACTAAAATGTTCGCTATGCTATACTTATTTGTAGGAGTAAAATATTCAACACAATTTTATTTCTGAATACGATCCTCTTAACTAATAAATTTTAGATTTATTTGATGTATCATATTATCAGTTTTTTTTTAAATTCTTAATATCTTATCAATCCAATGGTTGATTTATTTAACCAAATGGTTTGATGAAGTAGTTACGGCTTCTTTTGCCTTTTGCCAACATCTCATTCTGATGTTTTGGTGCATACCTCCATCAAATTTGTGTATTGATGTTTTTTTCAAAGCTGTTACCGATAAAAAAACCGTGACTTATTGAAGCTTAGATATGCATATTGCTTGCCCTATATGATATTACTTAATGTTCTTTCAGGTTCGCACTGGACCTTGATATTGCCGCTCCTAAGATAACAATTCCTTCTGAATATTGTCCAGACAATGTTCACGCAACCAAACTTCTTCTCGACCTTGGAAATTTAATGCTTTCTACGCAGGTCTTTTGCTTGATAAAATTATTGAGATTACCAGATTCTGGAATATGATGTTAAATGTTTTGCTCATAAATTAATTGATTCCTTAACTTATAATTTCGTGCAGGACTATTGGGAGTCAGATTCATCTGATGAGAAAGATCAGTACTTGCAATTCAGTATGGTGTTGAGTGATGTCTCTGCTTTTTTGGTGGATGGAGATTATTCTTGGAGCCAAACTGCTTTGGGCTCCTCTAGTTCTGCACTGGAATCTAGTAACAGGTTCCTGCCAGTTCTCGACAGGTGTACAATAGTTTTAAAGTTGCAACAGGTATCTTTTCCTTGTCTAATTCACTGCCCTCTTATTTCCTATTTCATAGCTTTGAATATTAGTTATTTTTGCATGTGCTTTCCCCAATTCAACTTTCAGATGCAACTTGAAACACCATTCTACCCATCTAGCCGACTTTCTCTGCGGTTGCCTTCTCTGGGGTTTCATTTCTCTCCAGCACGTTACCACCGCCTCATGCAAGTTGCAAAGATTTTCCAAGATGAGGACAATTTTAGCTCTGATATGATCTCCCCATTGGCTCAAGCTGATTTTGAGGGATGGGCTTTTCTGCTTTCGTGGAAGGTCTCACACTTCCTGTTCTATGTACTATAGCAATCCTGATACAGTATTTTATCAGGATCTGCTGAAATTTATTTTTTATTTCGTAGGGTGTAGGGAATAGGGAAGCCATCTGGCAGCGCAGATACTTGTTGCTGGTTGGCCCTTTTCTATATGTACTGGAAAGTCCTGCCTCAAAAGTTTACAAGCAGTATTTTAGGTTTGTTGTGTTTCCCCTCCTTTTCCCTTTATTATCGTATTTAGAAGATTATTTCATTTAAAAATTTGAATAATTTCTTAAGAAAAATACCTATTATGCACTTGAAATGTCATTTTATTTGATTGTTTTGCATTACTGTTCACTTGTTATTTCATTTTTTCATGTAAATATTCTTATAGCATCATCTGGTAAAGCTAGTTATGGTGTATGGGGGCATGTCAGAAAAGTTAATGGTGTACGGGGGCTTATTGGTATTACTTTTACAGTAAGTTTTTTCTTTCCATATTAGACTCTAGGGCCTACTTTTTGTTATAGGGAAATACTAAAGAGATTATGGTCTGGACCAGTGGGTGTAGTGAAGTAAAAGTCTATGTAGTGTAAGAAAATTTGTTTGTCTTAGAAGTTTGAGGAGTATGATTCTCATGTGAAGTTCCGAGTTATGAGTAAAATATATTTGGACTAGTAGTGACACCAAAAAAAAAGTTGAAGGCAAATGTGTAAATGACTTTTTTCCCTTCAAATTATAGAGCATTTGATACAGGAAATTATTTCAATTTTTTTTAAATTTCCAGAATAAACCACCTTAGAAAGTATTTTCCACGCTAGACCTGTTGCCACCACGTGGCGGCGACGTGTCTTGTTTTTTATTGTCTACAGAACAAATTAATCAGCATTGCTGATGTCGTCTTCAAACACTTAGAAAAATTTGAACTAAATTGAACTCGGCAACACCAAAAACGTGTTTAGTTCCGAGTTCAACATTAGTTGATTAACTCCACCGTGTTCGGTTTAATAGAACTCGACAAATTCATTTAATTTAATAGAACTCGGCAATTTCATCTCCCGTTTGAAAATATTTCAATAACAATCACAATCATTTAAACTACAAATATTTCAACAACAAACACAACCATTCCAAGTACAAATATTTCAACAAACACAATCATTTTCAACTACAAAAATTTCAACAAACACAACAATTTCAACCACAAAACACAAACTACAATAAAATCAAAATTAACATCTAAAAAACAAGTTTAACATTTTGACGTAAATCAAATTAACATTAATGTAATAACAACCAAATAAGTTTAATACAACAAAAAATCTATCCTAAGTAACCCTTCAATCTCTCTCTCTTTTTAGGACGTGCATGAGCACGTCCTCTCCCCTGACCGCGTTCGCATTCTCGTGCCACATTTTTTGTCTGTTCCGTATCCTGAGTCAGACCACCATCACCGTCATCTTGTGTGTGTCGAATAGTAGTATCATCTTCTTCAACGACGCGATGCTGACTTAATCATGGTGTGGAGTACCAAAACACGAGTGAAGTCTTGTTTTTTTCCTTCAACTTTGCAGTCATTGAAGAGTATGCCTTATGATCTTTGATCGACTCATGAATTTTATGGAGTTTTTCGTGGAACTCATAAATTCCGTGCACATATGGACGATTTAGCCGTTAAACAAACATTAAACACAAAATTTAAAAACAACGTAACAGTTTAATTGCAAGTTTAGATCTTGCTTAGGGCTGACAAATCCAACTCCTCCTTTCCTAGCTTTGAAAATCAAGGTGAGTTTCCCCAACGACGCCCTTTTTACATCACATAACCTGAATTGGTGATCATTGTACTCCACCAAATATAGTGGACACTAAAATATTGAGTAACCAATAACCACCGCAGTGCAATCTTTGTCAGGATCTTTCCACGGGAAATAATCCAAGCTAGAAAACAGACAAAGCGGCGTGATCTTCACTAGAAAAAACTCAAATTTCCTCTGCATACCTAGTGATTCCACATGATAGCAATAATTGTTGTTTTGGGTGTCCACATACTTTAAAACTTGGAAGATAACCTTTTCCTTGTCATCTTGATCGACCTATTAAAGAATTTCGGAAGATAAATTCCCATTTGTCTTCTCAACTATGATATAGTTATTTTCCTTTATGAACCAACATGAAACTAATGTATATTAAGATAGGAAACTTGAAATGTGGAGAAATATGTTAGAATCAAAAGATTTTGGACTAAGTGGGATTAAAACTGAATATATGAAATGTAGTTCCAAGTATTGCTGACATAGAAGCAGAAGTGTGTTTGGAGAGTATGATTGTAGGCAAGTAGGAAAACTTTAGATATTTAGGATCAATGCTTCAAACGTAAGGGGAAATTGATGAAGATGTTAGTCATTGGAATAGAGCTGGGTGGATGGAATGGAGACAAGCATTTGGTGTTTTTGTGATAAGAAAATTCCAAGCAAAAAGGGTAAATTCCATAGAACGGCCATTAGACCTGCAATGATGTATGGAGCGGAATGTTGGGCTACTAAAAATCATCACATGCAACAGATAAATGTAGCATAAATGAGGATGATGTAGTGGATGTGCAGACATACGCGGATGAATCGGATTAGAAACGAGGATATTCGGGAGAAGGTTGGTGCTTTCCCCATCGAGGAGAAGTTTATACAACACTGTGTAAGATGGTTGGAACATGTAGAACGGAAAGCTATGGATGCATCGGTGAGGAATTGTATGTTGAGCCGTGAGGAAGGTGTGAAGAGAGGTAGGAGATGACCAAGATTAACTTGGGAGGAGACGTCAAAAGAGATTTGAAGGAGTGGATCATCTTGAAGGATTTTGCATTGGTTAGAAGCACATGGAAGAAGAAGAAGGTGATTCACGTGTTTGAACCGTCATTCTTATTGAGTTTCATTTCTAGTCTACCCCAACTAGTTCGGGGTTAAAGACTTTTGTTATGAAACAACGTGAAATTAAGGTATATATTACATGTGTAGGAGTCGGGGGTTGGTTGTCTACCTTCAAAACTGTGTACTTCACAAAATTGTAGCTTAGCTTCATTATTAGCAAACACTATTGAGTATTATCCACCTAATAGCACATTGTTTCATTCATCTCTCTCTCTATTTTTTTCATTTTTTGGACCTTCACCTTGTCCATCTAGTCTTCTCTACGTTTTCAAAACCTCTAAAAAAGACTTTTGTTGGACTGAGAGTAGTGGTTGTTGTTGGTCTGAGGGAAAGAATGAAACTTCTTGTCCCTGTTGAAGCAACACCGTTCTTTCCTTTGAACTCTAGCATCTAAATTTATCAATCAGAAATATATTGGTGTTTTGCCCCAAGAATATTTTCCACATTTACAAAATCTTCAAAAATGACCATCAGGTAGTTGACACTTTCAAGCAAATATTCAGCTATAAGAGTTGTTCTCCTGGACTTAATAAATAAAAAAACATGTATGCGATGTTGGAGGTGCGAGATCAGAACTTGTTGGAGGCCACTTGCCGACCCTGACTTATTGTTGCCCCACATCGTTCGCGTAGTTGTTGTGTAAACATTAGACTAAAATTTGTGTAACTTAATATAATAATATTTTGGGGACCTTTTCCACTAATCAAATTCAAATTATTTTTTGGTGTATTGGATTAAAATTGACTAAAATAAAATGGCTGTTTAGGCTGTCACCTTTTCTTATTTGTTATGAAAAGGTAAACAAATTGTTGTGCATCACATCATTGTGTCAATTGAAAACAAATTGTTGTGCCGTCTCCGATTACTAGGGTTATGGTTGATTCAGGTGAGCTTTCCATCCAAATATAGCCCTATGACTGTGTATATGTGCTGGATCAATTGCTGACTTATAAGGCCCCCCCCCCCCCCCCCCCCAATTGTTTGTGAGCAAACTTGGATCATTTTGTGTTGTGCAGTTTACGGGGGAAACAAGTAAATCAGGTTCCTCCAGAATTTAGTGGCAATGAGGATAATGTTCTTGCTGTGCATGACACCCCACATTTGAATTCAAAGGTTTCTTTCTGATGTCAGGGTCTTATACTTTTGATTTTGTTATCTTTTGGAATACCAATTGTTTAATCTTCCTAAATCTCCTTGTTTGCAGGTTGTGGAAGGTCTGAACACAGTGGTTTTGAGGTTTGACACTGAAGATTCATGCAAGACATGGCAAAATCGCCTTCATGGAGCCATCTATCGTGCATCGGTGTGTTTTTATTTGTCCTATAATCTTTTGCTTAAAATGTCAGTGGTGGAAATCTCTTGGAGACTTTTAGTGCGGGAAACAAGTATGCAACACATAATTTGCTAAACAAGTGTTGATGTTCTAGTAGGTCATTACAACCTCATTGTTGAGAAAGTTTACTATAGAAATTTATATTACTGCTTAGATAGGTCATCTATATACAGAGATCACAAGGATGAATAAGGAAATAACAATTAGAAACCATTAATTAGGAAAGACTAATTGAGGAAAGTCATGTAAATTGAATATCTATGATATAATTATTTCGTAATATCTATTGCTATAACACTCGTAATTCAACTTCTACTAGTTCTTAACGTGCTAGTGCAGGTGGCTTCCAGTTTATACATGCTAACAAGTTTTCTCTTGTTAGAACGAGCCTCATGTTTTGCCCTTTCCTTCCTTTTCTTAAATTCTTTTGCTCCATCCATCCAAACAATGCTAAAGACATTATATGTTTTGCTGCATTTATTAGTATTAAAGATTTTGTCACCCTACCCCACCCACACACACAATGAAGTTATGGCCGCTAGAATCGTCTTTATTGAAATTTTGTTGAATGTTATGCCTTTCTGATACAGGGAGCTGCTGCAATTGCTAATTTTTCTGGAAGTGCATCTGTAGGACTAGTACAGAGTGAGTTGTCTGAATTCAATGGTCTCCCTGAACCCTTGAATGCGGAAAAACTCTTCATTACTGGAGTTCTTGATGAGCTTAAAATTTGTTTCACTTGTAATTATAAGGTATTTCGAAATCTACTTTTACAATGACCAACCACTGTAATGTTTCTGAAATTCATTCGTAATTTAATATTTAATCTGAATATGTTTTTCCAGAGCAATCAAAATCGAAGTGCGATACTACTTGGAAGAGAGAACCGTTTATTTGAGTTTCGTGCCATTGGTGGTCAGGTATTTAGATTCTTTATAATGTATTTTTCATTGTCTGTATTGAGTTTCACCAACTGTTTTTCATCTGAATTAGGTTGAGCTTCTGCTTCGGGGAAATGACATGTTCATCGGTACACTTTTGAGATCATTAGAAATTGAGGACCACTTTAAGCGCAATAGTGGCATGTCGCCTCGTTATCTTGCAAGGTCGTTCATTGAGAGTACAGATACAAGTCCTATTATTCCTTTGGTCAGCTCCAAAAGGCAAAAAAGTGGTGAGGGCGAACTAAGTAGGTTTGAGAGTGAGGAGCAGTTTTTTGAGGCCGCAGAGAATCTCAGCGAAGTAGCTGAATCTCCCAGTCAGGTCCAAGCAAGTAGTCCTGCTTCTATTTACGGTGATGTGTCCTTTTCACCAGATAAACTTTCTGCAAAGCCCCCTAGCTTTAGCAGAATTGCAGGTTTACTTCCAGATGCTAAGCTTCAAATTAATGAAATGGATTCAGAAAAAACTGGTACTTTGGACAGTTTTGTAAAGGCTCAAGTAGTCTTCCTTCAGCAAGATTCACCTTTTTATAGTAACATTGATAAGCATGTGGGTACTCTAAAGCTTGACAATGAACCCTCCTGCAGCTGAAATCGTGGAATGTTAATATCACGCATTTTATTTGGTTGTTTCAGGTAGCCATAAGCTTGGCGACTTTATCATTTTTTTGTCATCGGCCAACAGTTCTTGCAATTTTAGCATTTGTGAATGCCATCAATTTTTCTGATACGAAGCTTGAGTCACATGGTGATAACTCTTCTATAGCGCACACAAAATCCTTCAAGAATGATGCATATGGTGATGTTTTCGAGACGGAAGAATCTGTTGTTAAAGGTCTTCTTGGGAAAGGAAAAGCTAGAATTTTATTTGCCGTAACATTGAATATGTCCACAGCTCAAATTTTCCTGCTAAATGAGGATGGTGCTTGCCTTGTGACATTATCACAGAATAACTTGATTGGTGATATAAAGGTCTGCTAGTCATTAGTATAACTTTCTCTGCCGAGTAACTTTACCGTTGATGTTCTGTATTGATACTGATTTTTTCAGTCATTTTGTCTTTGTCAAGGTTTTTCCATCTTCATTCAGTGTGAAAGCTGCCCTTGGTAACTTGAGAATAAGTGATGACAGTTTGCCAAGCAGTCATTCTTATTATTGGATTTGTGATATGAGGAATCCTGGTGGTAGTTCTTTTGTTGAGGTAATTTGTTAATTACTCTTTTATGTACTTAACTTTTTATTTTCTTATGAAAGGAGAGCCTATGTTTTTATGGCTTGGCCGAATTATGGGCCTTTTAGTGATACATAGGTTCGTGCAATTATATGCACTCTTCTCCGGTGGTCTAAATTTTTATTTGCCTTATTATCTGATTTTGTGTGCAATTTATATTGAATGAAGTTTTTTCAGCCACTGTGAAGAAACTTTGTTAAGATAATATTCATCGAAGCTGGACATGTGGACTGTAATATGCGTCATCTAATTTGGACCCTGATTGTATGATACATGTACAACATACATCAATGCATGTTCCATAATGCTGTGTAAATAACTACTTTTGTTATTATTTTTCCTTGTCCTTCAAATCTATTTCATCTGTCCATTCTTAAAATTCGTATAATCACAACCATCCAATCATTTAGGACTAGAAAAAATATCAACCATATTTGTTCAAAGAAAAAAAAATCATGCTACTGTTTCCTGGTCCTCTGAAACAATCTCAGCCACCCGTTCTTAGTATCTTTATCGTCAAACCATTCAGGACTAGAAAAAAATCAACTAAATTTTCTTGAACAAAAATTCCAATTTTTTCTTGTTCCATCACTTCTTAAGATCTGTATAATCACAACCATCCATCCATCCATGTAGGACTAAGAAAAATCAACTATATATATTTTTTTAAAAATCTTGCTTTTAAGCAGTCAACCATGTTTTTCAAAACAATATTACTTGTTTATTTATATATCTGTCCGTATGTAAAATTTTAATCTTTTGGTGTTACTTAGTCTTCTACTGTTCATGCAAAAGTAGCTAATGACACTCTTGATTCAGCTTGATTTCAGTTCATACAGCACCGATGATGATGATTTTTGTGGCTATGACTACAGTCTGACCGGGCAATTGTCCGAAGTGCGGATCATATATTTGAATCGTTTTATTCAAGAGGTAATACTTTTACATGCAGTCAAGTTCATCAGTCAGTGAATCATTTTACTGATGAGAAATCTATTAGCCAGTGACCTTACGTACAAACGATTTGGTATGGTTTTGCAGATTGTGGATTACTTTATGGGTCTTGTGCCCAGCAACTCAGAGAGTTTTGTCAAACTGAAAGATCAGGTCTCTAATTCAGAAATGTTGTTCACGACAAATGAAATTGAAGGATCTCCTGCTGTAAAGTTGGATGTCTCTCTTACCAAGCCTATTATAGTAATGCCAAGAAGAACAGATAGCCTTGAGTAAGTTAGGCTGTATAATAAATACTTTGCAAGTCACTATGTAAAATCATAAAGGGCACCCATGTGTTTCATAGAGTAGATTACAGTAGGGAAGAGGAAAAACAAGCTAGACCGAATTTGATGAGTTTTATCTTTCCTTCTTTCATCAATTAGGTATCTGGAGGTTGATGTACATTATATTTCTGTACGGAACTCATTTGAGTGGGTTGGCGGTGATAAGAGCGAAATGAATGCCATTCACTTGGAAACCATGACAATCAAGGTATTATCAGTTACAAATTATTTTAGTGATGGTCACTAATCAGATGCCCTAGTTTGCTTATTCAAGTTCACCGTTGTTACTCACATTAACTATTTTTGTTACTTCTTCGCACATCAACTGCTTGTTTCCCTTGGAATTTTGCATTGGAATCTTTCATCATAATATGAACATTTTTATTGGTGGTGAGACAACTCTCTCTATATCTATCTACACACATACATAATACATACCCTCTTACAATCATCAATCATTTAAAAAAAAACTTTCTGAATCCTCTAGTTCTTATCCGTAACTGCACCCGTAGAGGTAGGGTTGTGCATTCAGTCCGGACCGGACCGGATTTTTATCCGGCGTCCGGATCGAAGACCGGACCAAACTGGTCTGGACCGGATACCGGACCGGACCGGTTGGATTCGGTCCGGTCCGGTCCAGGACCGATTTTTAACCTTAAAAATAAATAAAAAAACAAAAACCGGACCGGACCGGTCCGAAACCGAATTTCCAAATTGTCCGGACCGGAACCCGGACCGGTTGGTTCCGGTCCGGTCCGGTTGACCGGACTGACCCGGTTTCTGCACAACCCTACGTAGAGAGGACAAGGATATTGAAAGTTACCTAAAGTCCAATTGTGATATCACACCCTTTCTGATATTAAAATCTTGTTTATTGATATTTATGTCTTCACATAATTGATATAACATGTAATCGTGTCGTGTAATTGTTAGTACACGGCCGCTAGGATTGGGCTTTTAATGTGTCCATTTCCATTGTCTCAGATTAAATTGTTTTTTAGCATTTGGATCATCATGGATTATATTTAGACATGTCAATTGTGTCGTGTTCGTGTACTATCGTGTCAGGATTTTGTGTTATCGTGTATAACACAAATTGAAAAATGTCTCATCGTGTTTAGATTGAAAATAGTTAAGTAACATGTTATATTGATATTTTTCATTCTAAATAACATCTTAATTGACCACTATCAAGTAAAAAACGTTTGACTATCTAACAAAAGATGTCGTTCGTGTCAGTTTTGTGTAAAAAAATGTGTTGTGTTTGTGTCAAATTGTGTACCAATTATTTTATATTTGTATCTTCACAAATCATCATAAAATATTTGAATCATATAAAAAAATTTCGTATAAAACCGTGTCTAAATTATGTCACCACATCGTGTAATCGTGTCGTGTCTGGAATTGATAAACCTAACTATATCAAATGACTATCTAAACTATTTGCATTTCTTATTTATTGTGGAATTGTAGATGGTCAGTTGCACTTGGGTCAATTGGAAACAACCTCTCTGTTTTTGCAGTGACATGGTTGGGTTCACCATTTCAATTCAAATTTAGAAAAAAGTTGTAGTTCATTGCCTGACCTCTTCTCAGAGCTGGTCATTGTTCAACATGATGTCATATCTTGCTTTTACTTATTCATTTGCTGAATATTTATTTATTTGTTACTATGTTGACCCTGAGAAAATTAAGTACTATCAAATGTATATGCTTCGGAACAGTAAAAAGCTTATAGCAATGTTTTTGACCTTTTGGATGTTAGTCAGATTTTGTGGTTTTACTCACAAAAAAAATTTCGTTGGGATGTTTAAACTGGAGTGTGACCGTGCAGGTTAAAGAAATAAATTTAATAGTTGGAACTGGTGAAATATCTGGTGAAAACATAATTGAAGATGTCAAAGGGCTTTCAGTTGTTATTCAAAGATCACTTCGCGATTTGTTGCATCAAATTCCTGTCACAGAGGCAGTAATCAAAGTAATAACTTTTCCTTTAATGATTGATATGAGATTCGTTTCCCTATTCTAATTCCTAAATTGTTATGTTATGATGGGAACTCCAGGTGGAAGAGCTAAGAGCCGCTTTGTCCAATAGAGAATACCACATAATTACTGAATGTTCCCTGTCTAATATGTCTGAGGCTCCACATCTCGTGCCAGCTTTGGATCTAGATTTTGGAGCTCCCTCAGATGAAATTGATCAGAGTGGTGGATCTGTTATTCTCAACCCATCTGCATCAGTACCGCAAGATAGAGAAGCATGGATTACAATAAAAGTTTCGGTTTCCATAAATTTAATTGAATTATGTTTGCATTCGGGTTCAACAAGAGAACTGCCTTTGGCTACTGTGCAGGTATAATACAATTCTCTATTAATTAATTTTTTCACATTTCTTCCATCATTGTTTAATATTGTTTTTTCAGATAATAATGGTAGGCACTCTAGGTTCTTTCTTATAATTGGCATCACAGCTCTCACAATATACACTAAGATGTTCTTAGTTGGATTGTTTTCATATGTAGCTTTTGTGGTGAGAAGAAGACTCAGATATTCTTCTCTCTCAAAGTTAGTGATATTAATTGTACATATGAACAAATTGGAGCAGAATTGTGGCTTTTGCAGAATACCTATCTTTAGAAAACGTCTTACTACATAGACATGACATAGCCAAATAACTTTTAAGAATGACGCTGACAGCCTGGCACTCACCTTAAATGTAAATGGACTCATCCAGAAAGGAGATAATCTTAGGAAATAACAGTCGTCCAAATTTTAATTCATCTAAGTTAGACATTTCCCTGGGTGATGGTGGGAATCCAGGGAGATTAGTTGTTCTGCCAGTATTCATGGCAATGGAAGCAGATAGTCATTAGCTTCATGATGTGTTTTTTTAAAGAAAAAATTGACATTATCTATTTTTACATGTGCTAATATGTAGATGTTGCTACCATCTGAAGCCTTAAGGTGTATAGTTAGGTCCATATACTATTGTTGATGTTAAGTAAGGTTAGCTCGGGTCCCGCAAGGTGCTCTACACCCCAAAAGTCAACTTGTATTGGTGAGAGTGTGAGACTTGTGGGCCTTTATAAACCACAACACATATTTAATTTTACATGATGTGAGACTATTCTAACAGCTGAGAATAGTCTGATATTGAACAATTTAGACTATTCTTGTGACTTATAAGATCTTGGATACTCATCATATATTGATTTTGAGTTGAACACTTACACTAAAATATGGTATTGAAGCCAAAAAGGTCCAATGACCTGCCCAACACTTTTACCTATTTTAAAACATACAAATGAGACCTCATGTGTGAGGGAATGTAACATGACAATTATTGTGACTTTTAAGGTCTTAGATACCTCCATTCATCACTTATTGATTTCGAGTTGAACACCCACACTTTAATAACTTTATTCTTCTTCTTTTAATGAGGTTGGATTTGATTGTAGGATATAAATGTTGCAATTCCATTGTTACAGGTTAGTGGAGCATGGTTTCTGTTCAAATCTGATTCATCTAACAAGAGCTTCATATGGGCAACACTTAAAGGTTTTGCTGTTATCGATGAGCGTGAGGGGACAAAGGAAGAATTCCGTCATGCTATTGGAAAGCATGAGAGCATTGGTCGATTTCCTCTTGATTATGGTTTTCCGGTTGAGAAGCATGAATGTGCAGAGAAACATGACACTAGGTCTGTACTAACTATGCTCATTCTTGATGCGAAATTCACAGAATCATCAGCAAGTATTTGGTTGTGCATTCAGAGGCCACATTTACTCGTTGCACTTGATTTTTTACTAGCCATTGCAGAGTTCTTTGTCCCAACACTTAGAGAATTACTTTCTGACGATGGCCTGGAGGATCCTCTGAAGGAGAATGGTGCAATCATCCTGGATAATCCTGTTTATACACAACCGCTCACTGAATTTTCTCTATCGCCGAAGACCCCACTTATCATTGACGATGAAAGATTTGATCACTACATATTTGATGGAAAAGGTGGAAATTTGTACCTAAAAGATAGTCAGGGCAATGATCTTTCTCGTGATAGCTTCAAAACTCTAATTTTTATAGGAAATGGGAAGACACTGCGGTTTAAGAATGTTTTTATTAAGGTATTGTTGAGTTTCTTCATTTAAATATACTAATGATAATTCTGAGATATATTCATATTCAGACAATTTTTTAATATTAATTTTCTTTGCAGAATGGCAAGTTCCTTGACTCTTGTATTTTCTTGGGAAGCAATAGCAGTTATTCAGCTTCCATGGTTGATGATGTCATAATTGGAGAGGATTTGACTAATCTCATTACTACCGATGAAAGGGCTAGAACTGGGGAATCACCACAACCAACTGTTAACCAGTCTGTTGGGATGGAATATCTTATTGACCTGCAGGTTCTAGTTTGCCAACTTCTAGTTTGTAATGAAAGGAAATACTGAATTCTTATAACATTCATTACATATTTCATATTATTTTCATAAATTATCTTGATCTATAAGATTTAATTTATTGATGATTTGACATTCTGGCCCTGCATGAATGTAATTTCATTTCTCCTTATTTTTGCAGAAAAAACTTTATCTCTATTAACTTATTAGTGGTCCTTTTGTTCAATAACTTTCTGCAGGCCATTGGTCCAGAACTAACATTTTATAACACATCAAAAGATGTTGGTGAATCATTGTTAATGTCAAACAAACTTCTGCATGCAGAGATGGATGTGTTATGTAGGTAAGCCTCCTCCAGATTGTAGCTTTTGGTCTTCCTTCTTCTGTACTGGTTCAATTGATTTCTTTTGAATTATATGATCATGATGATGATTTATAGCCGCTGATTCTTATATTAATTCAACTGAATAATGTCACATCATGTCGTCATGTATAAAACAGTTGAAAAGCAACACCTCACTTTTCATACCAACTTATCTAGATCGTAGGCAACGTTTGGCAACAGGTGTTGCATCAAGTTGGAGACTCCAACATTCCAGTGGCTTTAAAAAAAGGATTCCAACGCAGTGTTGGGGAACAAGTATAAAAACTGACCAACACCCTAACTCTGCCTTTTGGGGATTTCACTTCAGTGCAGAATTGCTTGTAAGAAATCCCAACGCCCAACAACAATGCCAGTTTGTTGTTGAAAAAGTTTCTTTAACTTGGAAAAATGCAAAAAAAAAACAACGCTGGGAACCAAATGTGCCATTATTTAATGTCATAATGATTTCAGTTAAACATGCTTTTGCAGGGGACCACTCTGACACAACGACTTTTGCTCTTTTTTGAACCTTCTGATTATATTTGTTGCCTCAAGGTTTAGGCGGCCTTCAATTTGTATTCTGTGGTAAACTAGTAATTACATCCTTTTGTCCTTTCTATGGATTTATGTTTCTGTTCACTGTGTGGATTTATGTATTTACTTAATAAATTAGGAAGGGCATGGTCATATGGCATTTACGAAATTAAGTTGGTTGTAACTTATTTTTGTGCAACTTTGCAGTCTTAAAATGAGCGGTGAGAACACTGAGATCACTGGAAATCTTTGTGGCCTGAAAGTGGAATGCAATGGCATCAGAGTTTTGGAGCCATTCGATGCTGAAGTGAAGTTTTCAAATATTTCTGGCAGAACAAAAATTCACTTTTCTGGTTCAGATGTACTCATGAACTTTTCCTTTAGCATCTTGAGACTCTTCCTAGCCATTCAAGAAGATATTTTGACATTTGTAAGAATGACATCAAAGAAGATCTCAGTAACATGCTCCCAGTTTGATAAAGTTGCAACTATCCAGTGTAAGATTTGATACTGGTCATAATTTTCACTTGCTTACGTTGCTTAGTCATATCCTACATTTGCAGGCAAGAAGGGGCCAATCTATTCTTTTTGGAGACCACGTGCACCACCAGGCTTTGCTGTTCTTGGGGATTGCATAACACCATCGTTTGTATTTTTATTGAAATTAAAATCAATTATTTGTTACTGACTTCTCTAAAATTATGGGTTTTTAATGATTCCTTAGGAGTAAGCCTCCATCCAGTGGTGTCCTTGCTGTGAACACGAGCTTCATAAAGGTTAGAAGGCCTATTTCTTTCAAGCGGATTTGGCCACCTTTGCATGCTGATGCTATTGGAGATGATTGTGCTTCAACCAGCTATTCTGTCTGTTCTATATGGTTTCCTCAAGCACCACAAGGCTATCTATCATTGGGCTGTGTTGTTTCAGCAGGAAGAAACGAACCACCTCTCTCATCATCATTTTGCATCCTTGCTTCTTTAGTTTGTCCTTGCTCCTTCAGGGATTGTATTTACCTCAACATAGATGAATTGTACGTTTTGTCTTCCAGCAAAGTCAATTGAGTTTTCCCCCCAATGTTTTGTATATGTTCTTATATATGTTGCTTTCCATGTCAGAGATGATGTGAATTTGGCATTTTGGCGAGTTCAAAACTCCTTTGGATCTTTCTTGCCTACATATCCTAGTAATACAAAAGTAAATGGTAAAGCTTATGAGCTTCGTCAGTTGCGCATACAGAACTTGGATAAGTTTACCAACTCGGTTTGTTTGGATTCTCATGACAATTGTCGTGTCCATGATAATGATCAACTTCAAAGACCACCTCTATCACCTAGTCAGATGTTTGAAGCTGTGGCTAGTTTCAAGCTGATTTGGTGGAATCAAGGTGCTCCAAACGAGAAGGAGCTTTCTATCTGGCGTCCAATTCTTCCAAGTGGAACAGTTTATTTTGGTGATGTCGCAGTCCAAGGGTACATGATGTCTTCTTACTTATTGTAGTTTCTATTTGCCGATTGTTTTTTTTAACATTACTTATCTAACATTCTAAATGCAGTTATGAACCTCCAAATACTTGTTTTATACTGCACAATTCTGGTGATGACTCTCTCGTCAAACCTCCACTTGATTTTCAACTTGTTGCGAAAATCAAGAAATACAAGAGGATGGAGAGTATCTGCATGTGGCTGCCCCAAGCCCCTCCTGGATACGTTTCGCTTGGCTGTATAGCATCCAAGGGCTCACCTAAGCTTGATGACTTCAGTTCATTGAGATGTGTGCGTAGTGATATGGTAACTGGTGATCAATTTCCTGAAGAAAGCATTTGGGATATTAGGGATACTAAGATCTCAAAAGAATCTTTTAGCATGTGGAGCATTGGTAATGAGGTTGGTACTTTTGTTGTCCGTAGAGGATTCAAAAAGCCTCCGAAGAGATATGCATTAGCACTAACCCAAAAAAGTGTGTCGAGCAGCTTGGATAATATAGTCATTGATGCAAAAATCAATGTCTTATCTGCATCTGTATATGATGACAATGGAGGACTGGTGAGACCTCAATGTATAGAATGAAATGAATTCCATTGATTGCCTGTTTAAGTTTTTGACTTATCTTAGGTTGTAGCTCGTATTCTCCTATACCATTTTAGGACTTGTTGGTTATTCTACTTCGGCTATTTTTCAGATGGTTCCTCTGTTTAATATTTCTCTGTCCAGTATTGGTTTCAACTTGCATGGAAGACCTGATTACTTGAACTCAAATGTGAACTTCTCTTTAAATGGGAGATCTTATAATGATAAATATGATGCTTGGGAGCCTATTATTGAACCAGTTGATGCCTTTTTAAGGTAAGGTTTGGTTTCACTTGCAGTTTCTGTTTATTTCAGTTATTTGACATAACTAGAGTTTACAGCTGACAAACTTTAAAGCACCCTAAAGATGGTAGCATTTTCATGCTTTTGACGATCTATTATCTAGCAAAGAACTGCACTCCTAGACTGATATTTTTTTCTATGTACATATACAACTCTTTTGTTCTTATGATGCAATATTTCCAAGGTTTTCAGAACCGGACCGGACGTTGAACCAACAACGTCAAATGTTCAAAGGTTCAGAGGTTCGATCGGGGTCGGACCGGAATCAAACCAGTTGGACCGGTGACGTCAGCATGACATCATAAATATATATTATAGATACAATAGTCATATTTATTAAGAAAAAGTATTTAAAACATCTACAATATCAAAATTTATAGGGTTGGGGTATAGGTTTGGGTTTCGTTCTTTTTTGGATAGGTACTAATCGAATAACTGAATACATAATCAAGTACCAATCAAAAAAAAATTTAAAAAAAAACATAATTGGTTTTTTTCCTGAACCGGTTGGTTGAACCGGCTGAACCGACCCAAAAAACAGTTTTGGGGAGCAAAACGGACCGGACAGGCCTCCGGTTCACGGTTGAACCGGTCGGAGCGGCCGACCCGGTCCGGTTTTCAAAACAATGAATATTTCACCATCGGGAATAGTTATTATTTTCCACCCTATCACAAGTATATAAAGAAAGTGTTCAGTCAATTGAAGTGGATCACTACAACTGAGAGATTGGATGTTAGGCTGCAACTTGTTCCACTTTTCTCTTTTAAAATAGCAAAACACATGTAGGAGTTACATGCAATGCATGTATTCAATTTGAATCACATTGAAGGATAATATTATTTTTACAACCTGATTACTCAGTTAATCTTGTATTCAACTTGGCCTAGTAAACTTCTAGCCATAAATTCTCAGTGAAATCCCTATCTGGAACCCTAATTGGCCCAGGTCCCTCTTTGGACATCTAATCGTTGATTTGGAACAAGACTGCGCCACAGTCTGTTTTTTAGCTTGTCTTATTTGCTGTGCTAAGACCCTCATAAAGGTTGCTCTGAATCCAGAGGGGTGGTTTCTGGTGAGTCGGTGTCCATTATGTGGTGGGAGGAGGAATTAATTATCACCTATCCAGATCATGTGATACAACGAAGACCTTCAAAATTAGGAAAGGAAGATTTGGTTGCTGGCCAGAACTTTAATAGTTTCTGGAAATCTTGAATGATTGGATTTTGTATTGGAGCAAATAGAGAAGCCGGAAAACTTGTAGCCAATCTTTTGTTTTCTTTTTTGTGGACCTGCGTCTATTGCCTATAGACTTACTATCTTTAGCTTTTTTTCCTGGTCCATGGGGTTGGTTTTCATTGTCTTTTTTTAATAGGTGTCTATTTTTCCTGATCTTTTTTTTGTCCCCTTGTATCCCCTTTTTTGACTCCTATTAATGATAAAAAAAACTAGTAAAGTTCCCAAACTTGACGGATAATGTGGCTTCACAAGAATGCAGTTTAAAGCTAAAAATACTTTACCTTGGAGATTAATTAATGATTTATGAATTTCTCTCTTTTCCATTTCAGGAACTAACAAATAAGGGTTTCTCAATTGATCTATCATTGTTGGAACATTTTTATTCCTTATTGACTTTCAACCTAAACAGGTTAATTTGAAGTCCAATTTCTTATTTTTTGACTTGTGTTGTTGACCAGGTACCAGTATGATGCGAACTCCCCAGGTGCTAACTCGCAGTTACGAATGACATCAACAGGAGACTTAAACTTAAATGTTTCTACATCTAACATAAACACAATTTTACAAGCTTATTCTAGCTGGAATAATCTTGGTCAAGTTCACAAATCTTACAAAAATAAAGTAAGTCTTTGATTCTAACTGGAAACGTTAACACCACTTTGTTTTTCTTTGTAGATTTTATGTTCTTTGATACTTAACTTTTTTATTTATTAAATATTTGTAATTTCTAATTTGTAGAGGTATTCAAAATAACTAGTTTTGGTGCTTAGTTGTGCACATTGGCAAGTTAGGACATGGCAATATTCATAATTCATATAGATCCAATGTAGAATCTCCATGTTCTTTCTCGCATTGTTTGAAAACCTGGAGCGGACCCACCAGTCGGACCAGTTGGGCCGCAAATCAGGGCACTGGCCGGTCCGGTCAGGCCTCCTAAACCGTATGGGGCGGTCACTTGCTCGACCAGAAAGATAGATGCATAGTAGATATAAGGTTGGATTTGTTATACAACAACTTACTCATGAGAAAACAAATGGTCTGATAAAAAACATATTGCGTTAGAGCTCATTCTACCTTTTGGTGAGCATTCTATGTTGAAAGTTAAATTACATACCAGGATCGATAAAAATAAGAGAAGGTACCAGGCCGTAATATAGTCTACATGTAACATGTTGTGTAATAGACATTATTTAGGTGGATAATTTATCTGTTTATTCTCTCACTACCCTCAAGCTGGAGTCTATATATCTATGAATATTTTGAAATTCAATACATTTCAAACTTTCAATTATGAACATTTTAGATCAACAGTAAGATTATTTAGAATCAACCTCAAATTCTAATGTGTTGTAACTCAAGGGATAAGGATACATCATACATATGATCTTAGTATGATTAAAAAAACTTTGACCTCAAAAGCCTAATTTGAATTTCCATAGACATGTTTGTTATAAGGCCTCCCATAGTTGACATTTTGATTTTTGATCTGGAGGTGTGATTCAATTTAGAAATTCCAATCCAAAGTTTTGGTTTGTTATTCAGCAGTTGGAATATAAGAAACACATGACGGTTCACTAAGAACCACGTCTCATTCTTTCAATATGTTCTTATCTATGTTTTGAGTGTTTTATGATGAAAATATATATTAAAAATCGGTTATATCTAGCAACAATTTAAAAAATAATATAACTAAATCTTTGTATGTAACAGTAAGACAAAGTGATTTAAGTCGTAGGCTTAACCTAAGACGAGGGGTTTTCGTTGTTGCTGATCAAGTGAGGGGTTCCGTGAGTTATATTTTTAAAATGTGTTTAGGACTTTAGGTCTTGAACTCTTAATATATTTCTTCTCATTTGCTCTCAGGAAATGCAGCCTGCATTGTACGGTGGAAGATCCATGACTGATCACAAGACAAACTATCATATCATTCCTCAAAACAAACTAGGGCAGGATGTATTTATAAGAGATACTGAGATGAATAAATACTCAATCATTTTCAAGATGCCATCTGGTGACAATAAACCAATAAAGGTTCCAGTATCAAAAAATTTGTTGGATTCTCACTTGGAAAGCAAAACAAGCAGATTATCCCGGTCAATGGTTTCGATAGTCATTTCTTGTGCTGAGGTTTGTTTTCTAACTTTGGGATTTTTTTTTAAAAATTTATTGTAACTATTGTTGTATCATCCTATTTATTGCAGCATTTGATATGAATAAGGTTTAAAATACAACAACAAAGCATTTAATTCCAAACTAGTTGGGGTAGGCTAGAAATGAACTCAAAAGAATCACGATTCAGACACCTGAATAACCTTCTTCCACCCACTTCTATCCAATGTCATCCTTGAGAATGTTCCAATCTTTTAGGCCTCTTTTAACAACTTCTTCCCAAGTTAACCTTGATCAATCTCTCTTTTAAACTAAATCTATAGAAATATCTTAATAATGAAACTTCATTGCCTATTGCAATTTTTTTATTATAGAACCTTGGTGTATTATACCCTTATATCACGTATTCCATTTCATCCAAACCATGTTTCTCCCTCCATGTTAACATTGAACTAACCATTTGATAGTGGCTCTGGATGGCTGACTTTTCAAGAGAAACTATTAAAATCCTTTTAATCAAAATTACATTCACATGAATTGAATTCTTTGTAATCAAATTACATTTTTTGGTAACATTGGAATTTCCCGACGTATTTTAGATAATAAATTAATAATTCAATAGCTCTGATAAATGTCCGGTGAGGTTGCCAAAGCTCCGACGCACTTTCGACATGTTTGAGGATTGAGTTTCGACACTGTGACATGGTTTGAGTACTTATAATTGAGTTGATTACATTTTAATGTGATCGGATTACTATCTCATTGAGGTCATCCAATCGCCTTGAAAGGAGTGTAATTGGATATCGGAATAATTGTAACATTGAATTCTCTCAATCAATCAAAGAAATGTAATCAGTAGTTTAATTAGATTACATTACAACTTTGATTACGGAGAACCAACCGTAGCATTACTGTATTATTATACAAGCTTTTCTTCATGTCCCATGCTACTCAAATAATGAAATATTTATGAAATAAGTTTGGAGTGTATTTTGTGCATGATATCCAACAAAATTTAATGAATAAAGAATAAGTTTTTCCCAATGTCTGGTATCAGAAATGAACCAAAGTTCTCGATCACGATATAAGTTAAACGGTATTGACTTAATATCTTGCACGCTTTATGACCTTTTGTCTGGGTTACACTGCTTAGTCCTGATCCATAGAAATCG
The DNA here is from genome assembly GCA_963682175.1 of Triglochin maritima. Lineage (NCBI taxonomy): Eukaryota > Viridiplantae > Streptophyta > Magnoliopsida > Alismatales > Juncaginaceae > Triglochin > Triglochin maritima. The sequence continues at coordinate 32,738,531 of OY821789.1, forward strand.
TAGGCCAAAGAAGACACCTACTAGCTAGAATTGTACGTCTCTTAGTGCACAGCACTATATCATACTTTAATACAAACGTTTGACTTATTCACCACTTTATCCCTAGCTTGGGATACTCACCTTGTAACACTTTGGTGGAGTAACATTTGTTCAATTTCACATGGATCTTCTCCTCAAAGAAAGTCTTCTTGAACAAGTATCCAATTTGTTGATGAAAGCATGAGTCGAAGATGCACATATGGATGACGACCTGCTTTTTTGGTTCTTGGAGTCATAATTATTTATAAGAAGGAAAATCAAATGAGTCATTCTTCCATAAACTTGTAGGTTGTATTCTTGTTGGACATTGAACGCTTGACAGTTAACATCCGATGAACCCTTTGTCACTGCAAGTTTTGAATTCCAGGCCTCTTTTGCTTCCTCTTTTTTCACAATTTTGATGTCACCTTATACAATTTACATGTGTTTAGCATCATCTTTTAGTTGATGCAAGTTTTTCTTTACATGACGAAATATTGTTCTCCATTTTGATTTTCAATGTTATAATTGAACCCAACATTTTTTAATGTTCTTGTCTTCCAAACATTCATTTGTTTTGTTTGCAGTTATATGCAGGTAGAGGGTTAAGCAAGAGTCAATATATAGTGATTGTTCGTCTCTTGTTAAATCAACCCAACATGTCAACATCAAACCAACAAAGGGCAAGGACATGTGGTGCCATCCCTGAAAAAGATTCAAGTTCGGGAGCACTTGTAGTAAAATGGGATGAGATATTTTTCTTCAAAGTAGACATTCCAGTATGTATTATGCAGTGTTTCATTCATTACTTGCATCCCTTGGCTTTTCTTGGTTTTTCTTTAGTGTTGTTTCTACTTTGCTTAGTGAAGTTAGATGCTAGGAATAATTCAAATTCAAGATGCTCTTATTTTGTTCATTCTTCCACTGTCCCTAATTTTATTCACCTAAACTTGTCATGAAGCTCACTGCTGATTACATAAACTTTTCACCTAAGCAACAACAGTTTCAGTTTGGTTTCTCTATCTCAATTTGAAGTGACAGATACCAATATGTCGCCCATGAGTCTTATCTTATGAAAATAAGGAACAATTTAAAACAATTATGTGTTAGATCATCGTTTCCTATCATAAGTCAAAATCTAGTCTATGTGAGATCATGTTTTACATATATGCTAGCGGGTAGAACAGATTTTTGTCTCGCCAAAGTCCAGTCTGTCTCGCTCAGCACTACTGCTTCGGCTGCCTGTGCTCCCAGCACTTGCGTCTGGTCTTGCCTTGCTTTGGCTGGTCCGAGCTGCCTCAGTGGTATTGTTTGTGGTCTGGACTGTCCTCGACATCGTCGTTGATGATGATATACATACCACGAACGTTTGAGTTTAAATGAGTTTTTCCTTTTCCGGATGGATTTTATTAAATGGTTTTAATTTTCGTGGGTTCTGAATTAATATGCCGAGCATTTACTTTTTGAATGTTGTGATCAAAACAGGAAAAATAATAAAGATAGGACTAGAAAAATTCATTTACCTTTTTCAAAAAATGATCGGTTGTGATAAAAAAATGTAGACAAATAACTGGTTAGGATTATATTAAAGGACTTGGAAAAATAATGAAGGTAGGTAGTTATTTACACGACAATACAGAACTAGCACAGATGTTTATGATATTTTTGTTTCTGTTTTTTAAAGTTGCAATGTTAATTTGGCAGGAGCATTATGTACTGGAGTTTGTTGTTGTTGACTTGGGAAATGGTACTTGTTCATCCCGTGATTGTGTTTTTTATTGTTTCAGTGGCCTTTTATAGAGTAAGACTTATTTCTCTTAATAATCTACTTTGGATAGGTCAGCCAATTGGGCTACATTCTGCTCCTCTATGTGAAATAGCATACAAACTTGCTCCTTGTTCAGAATCGTGTGGTAATAGAAGTGGCTCTTTTAGGCCGCTGTCAGCAATAAATTCCACGGTTAGTATTCTTTATAATGGTTATCATTGATCCATCTAATTTTTCTAGTAGGATTGGTTCTTGTGTATTTTTTTCTAACAGTGGTCTTGTGGAATATGATATATGAATCTCTGTATATCTGACTTTAGGTTAATCATCTCTGGAACATGTATTGTGTATCATAGTAAGCTGGAAAAAAAGAAGCATGTTAGGGTAGTATTCTGTGTGATGATTGATTTTCAAAACTTAAACTGATTATGAGAATCTTTCCATTTCATCATACATTTATTCTATGATATAAACAAGTAGGTTACACTTTTACAATATTACTAGAAGGCCCACAAATAGTGAAAATATACAAACAAGTTGAAATTAAAAAAAATCAAAGAAACATATCTTTGTTTTCACCGATAAAAAAAGAACCTTTTGTTTTCATTTTGGTGACCACTACCTTTGTAATGTTAAAGGACCTTTATGTAGTTCTGCAGCTGCGCAAATTATTTTGATGAATTGCAAAATCACATGTGTAGCATATGTAGCATATAATTCCCTCAATAGACTTTCTTGATGGTCCTAAACCCTTATACATGATTTCATAATGAGTGCAACTTTAAGAACCACTCCATCTTGTTAAAACCTGCTTTACATATCGTTGGTATTTCAGTCCTAAAAATCACTTCCAACTGAAACAGCAATAATTTCCAGAGCTCTGGAAATAGCAGTTCAGTTCCTAGTCAACTCTTGTTCTCTTGTTTGGAATCAGAAAAGTATTGTATTGCATTGTGCCTTGGAAAGATTGAGATACAGTTCTTCCATATCATTTGTCTTGCAAAATTTAATTGATATGGCTGCTAGGGAAACACAATTGTTTTGTTGGTGAGTTTTTACATAGAACCACAACATTCATGGCCTTTAGATTTGCATGATATTAACATTATCATTCCAACGTTCAATATTAAATGATCTTCAAATCATACTAATATACCTAGCAATGAAAATCCTTGTGTGTGTACTTTAATTGAGTTGGATTAGGTTAGTTTTGTCCTGGATAACCGGTCAATATGGTTACCAATTTGCTCCTTTATGCGGGCATAAGCAGCATAAAATGTTGGATATTAGTTTATGATAAACAATGGTAATATGGTTTTTTTAACTTGGCTAAATCGTACTTCTATTACTAAAGATCTTTTATTTGCAGAGAGACCATATCATTCAAGGAGATAAAAATCCAAAGGAGAAGGGAAGGATTAAATTTGCTGTATTTCTTCCAGCAGAAAATGAAAGTGATGAGCAAAGAATTAGCAGCAGTAAGCCAGGGTTTATTCAAATAAGTCCTGCTAGAGATGGACCGTGGACTACCGTAAGACTAAATTATGCAACACATGCAGCATGTTGGAGATTTGGCAATGATGTTGTTGCCAGTGAGTTAACAGTGACAAATGGAACTAGATATGTTAACATAAGATCACTGGTATCGGTCGTAAATAATACTGATTTCCTGATGGATGTGTGCCTCAAATCCAAAAAGTCTAGTGAGACACTGAACTCGACAAATAACAGCAATGAGCATATAGATGAAGATGTTGATGGTTGTATATATGAGACAGATGAACTTTTTGAGATAGAGAAATACATACCATCTATTGGGTGGAGTAGTGATTCTTATGGTCCGCCACTTGCACATAAACATGCTTCCCACTCTTCATCTGGTGGTGGATGTGAGGTGAGAAAAGATTTCACGAAGATTTTTAGGGTTTCTAAATTGGTAATGCATACATTACACCTTTATTGTTTCTATATTTTGTCTTACATCATGGCTTTATCGTGATTTGTTTATGTCTGACTTTTTCATCCTGAAGCTTATTCATCTGTTGGATTATTTGTGTTTTGGTTTGATGAGAAACAATAGTAGAATATAACAAGTATCCATTATGCTTGTATTGGGTTTTATACTTGATCTTTGATGTTTTCGTATATTTGTTGGCTTGGTTGCTTTTATTTAAACTTTGGAAGTAGTTCCCTTGGGAATAATAGGGGTGTAAATGGGGTGGGCCAGCACAAATTTTTGTCTCACCTAAGGATGGGTTAAGCAGGTGCGGGTTGGTTGGGTTGAGTCTTTAGATTTTGTATTTTTATGAATTAGACCATATAAAACCATAACAAATTCATATATATCACCAAAAAAAACTAGATAGCAAAAATGCATATAACATTATCTAGTTTCACAACATATAAACACTTAAATAAACCACAAGCCAAAGTGCGCGTCACAAGAAATAAAAACCATACATAAAGTTCATACGGTTCTTTGTTTCATTGTTTTTGTTATAAGAGTTTTGTTAGAAGTTAATGTTAAACTTAAGCATAGGATTAGTGTAAATGCATTATGTAATTAGTGTAAATGCATTATGTATAATGGTCTTTATCAAGTGTAATTTGGTTAATTTAAAGTCTTAATTCTAAACTCTTAATTATATATTTATAATATAACATATCTTTATTAGACAATAAATAAATTTTAAGCAAATGGCGGGTTAGGCGGGGTGAGTTAAGAGACAACCGCAACCCACCCCATTTATTAAGCGGGTTGACGACGTTAATGTGTTATGATTTTTTGGTTGTAACCTGCCTTATGCGGAGCGGGACGGGGTGCCCTATTTACAGCCTTATGGGAACCATGATTGTTGTTGATGAGTTTCATCCCGAGTCTACCTCAACTATTTTGGATTAGAGTCTTCGTTGTTGTTTGAAAATAGCACTTAGTGCCTTAGTGGTAATATGTCTTACATTTTTTATTGTATATGGTTCTTGTTAGAGAATAGTCTCACATTAGTTAATTTAGGGACTTTCTCGTAGGTTAAAAGTTGCAAGGTTCCTCCACTCATCACCAATTGATTTTAATATGGATATTCACACTTCATATGGTATCAGAGCCTGAAGGGCCTAACCACCGGTTTGCATGTCCACCATTGTTGTCTACGCATAGACATGGAATAAATAAATAAATCCCGGTCACGTGTGCGGGGGAGTGTAAGAGAATAGTCTCACATCGGTTAATTTAGGGATTTTCTCCTAGGTTAAGCTGCAGGGTTCCTTCACTTATCACCAATTGGTTTTGAGTTGGATATCCACTCTCCAATAGTTCTTTTTTATAATTCACAACCATTGGTTGTTGTTTGACCAATTGGAGTTTATCCATTTGCAAGGAAATCAATAGAAAGGCAAGAGGATTAATATACCTTAACCTTTTCTTATTCTAGTGCAAAAGGTTTCTGAAAAAGATAGACTAGGTTGTATATATCGCTGCATAGAGTTAGGGGCTCATACACATGATAACTAGAAATAAATTATAGGTCGTGGTGCTGGGAAATTCCATCTCATGTCTATTCTCGGGGATTTTCTGATACCTTTTTTTGTGTAGAAAGGTTGTTTGTTATAATCTAAGGTGCAATGGAGGGCAAAGAGCATGGTAATGCTCTAAAAGAATGTAGCGTCAATGAGATTTTCTTTTTATGCATACACTAACAGCTTTCTATGTCTGATTGTAGAACGGAGATGTTTAAAAATTGTCCAAAAGATTAATGCAGTTTTGGTGAGTATATAAAGATCAATAAATGAATAATAGTAATAAGATAAATAGTAAATGGTCTATTTCTAACCATTAGGCATATGAGCACATCACATGTTTGAGAATAAAGCTAGCAAGAAGATATTGGGAACTGGATCAAAAGAAGGATATGAGAACAAAACTAGAAAGAATCAACTTGGAACTTGTTCAAAAGGAAGTCATGAGAATGGAATTAGTGAGAATTGAATTGGGGATTTGTTGAAAAGAAGGTTATGAATGCATCATTGTGGAAAGGAGCAAAGCATCACCAAAGAATTCGAAAAGGCAAATCAGTACCTGGCTTATGTTGTTCGCAAGAAGAGATGAACTGTGTGTGCATGAACTTAGCAGTGTGTTGCCATATCGAAACATATCTTCCTGCAATTTGTTTAGACTTTGCATTGAAGTGCCATTCATATGGTTCGCATATTAACCTTTGTTATTCTTTGATCATTTAAATTATGTGCAGCAGCTGTCAGATGGGTGGGAGTACATTGATGAGTGGCAAATCGATAAGTCGCTAATAAGTGATAATGATGGGTGGGTTTATGCTCCAGATGTTGAACTTCTAAATTGGCCTGATACATACAGTGAAATGAACTTCATTAATCATGCAAGACAAAGGAGATGGGTCAGGCACAGGAAATATTTATTCGGCAAAGACGGTTATGTGCCACTCTGTTCGTTGAAACCGGGCGATACAATACCTCTTCCACTTCCGGTATTGTTTCATCCGATTTCGTCATATTATTTGAAGTTAAAACCTAATAGATCCCATGGAGCTGAATATTCTTGGACCTCAGTAAGAATGGAACATGCCAAAGCAGAGGTTGCTGCCAATGTAGAAGAGTTCTCTGAAATATGTGTGTCGGATCTGTGTGAATCTGAGAAGATTTTGTATGCTTCTCAAGTTGATGGAAGCTCATCTACTAGTTCCGGTGACTTGTGGTTTTCTTTGAGTATAAAAGCCATTGAGGTTGGAAAAGATATTCATTCAGATCCAATACAAGATTGGAAACTTAAAGTTGACTGTCCACTCTCAATAACCAATTACCTTCCTCTTCCTGCTGAGTATTCTATATGTTCCAAACAGTCAAGTGGGGAGTTTATTACCATTTCTCATCGTCTTTTTGCTCCAGGAGAAACTTTCAAGTTTTATAATACCAATCTACACGAACCTTTGTATATCTCTCTTCTCATACGAGGATGGGACATGATGCATGTACTTTCTAGACTCTTGACATTTTACTTTGTTGGCTTTTATATACTAGATTGAGAACACTTTGTGACATTGCTTTGTGGAAACTGGTATTTCTCCTCCAGGGACCTGCTCTCATATCTCATCCCAGCAAATATCCTTCCAAAGCTGCAATTCTAAGAAGCTCATATTCCGGAAGGTGAGACCTTAATTTAATGATTGATCACTGTTCTCTTCAAAACTTATTGTGAACCCAATTTTTTCTAGAGGTAGGCAAATGAAATGAACTTTTGTAGGGTTGCACAAGTCATTTTCGATCAGAGCCATGACAAAGAACATTTGACTACACGAAGAATCTCTGTGTATGCTCCTTGTTGGATCTCAAGTGATAGATGCCCCGCACTTCTTTATAGGCTTTTGAATGCCTCAGATGGAAAAGAAAGAAAGTCTTTGCTCTCATTGGAAACTGGTAAGAACAGTGAGAAGATCTTCTGGGAGATTACTGAGGAAGAATTTTATGAAGGATGTACAATTGCTTCTGCAATAAATTTCGAATCCTTTGGGCTTTCATTGTCCATAGAAGAACCTGGAAGTGGAAATTTTGGACCAATTAGAAATTTAGCCCCCCTTGGGGACTTGGTAAAGCTGATAACACATTGTCTATCAGTTTTCATATTCCATAACTTCAAAATTTTCCTAATATGTTTGTCTGTTTTTGTTTGTAGGATGGTTCATTTGATATTTATGCCTCAGGTGCAAACTCTAATTGCTTTCGACTCTTTGTTTCGTCAAAGACATGTCCCTATTCACTCGTTCCAACAAAGGTATTTGAAAGTGCTAAAACGCTTCCTCTTATTATGAAGTGTTATTTTCTCTTACGTCATCTAATCCAACTTTCTTAGGTTATTTCGATACGACCCCACATGACATTCACAAACCGGGTAGGACAAGATATTTTCCTAAAACAGAGTGTGAATGATCAGACCAAAGTTCTGCATGCCTCTGATTCCAGAGTGTCCTTCATTTACCATGATGGGGGTGTACCAGAAAGACTACAGGTTGATTTACATTACCTAATCTCATAGATTTCTTGCATTTGATAGAACACAATGCATTATATGGTATAGCTTTGATTGAGAAAATGTGCATGTTTTTCCCTTGCTTTTGGTTTATCCTTGTTTCAGAAATAACATGTCATAATTTTATTTTACTTCTCCTACAGTCGTTTTTTCTCTCTTAATGTTTTTGTGGTGAAATTGTCAAAAGTGATGTAGTTAAGAATGATCTAAAGAATGGGCCCACTTCATAATGTGTTCTCATCTGGATTAAAGTCACTTTGTGGAATCAATGTGTGAAGAGCCAGAGACCCATGTCTTTGGTTTATCATAATTCTTTCAAATTCCACATCTTATCAGAATCGCTTAGGTTGTAATTCAGCCTTTTTCCTTGTTGCCGCGGATGTAACTGAATAAAGCCTCTTCCCTCTGTGATGCCTCTTAGTTGCAGGCAGCTAAGGGCTTGAATTCAATTAAGAGTTCAATAATTAAGATGTTTTTTAAACCAGTGAGAATGATTGAATATGGAGGATTTATATTTTGTTCAGATGCTGTTTCTTGTAGTTTTCAGTATTTGTTTAGGCCACCCTTTTTCCTCTGGTTGCAATATTTTTTAGTTCTTTTAATTGTATAATTAATCATTTATTGGATTGAATTTTTGTGTATATTAGGTCAAATTGGAAGATACGGATTGGTCTTTCCCTATTGAAATTATTGTGGAGGATACTTTAACTTTGATGTTAAAGAACTACAATGGTTGTAGGAGCTTTTTAAGGCTTGAAATTAGAGGTTTTGAAGAAGGATCAAGATTCCTTGTTGTCTTTCGGCTTGAATCATCGGATGGACCAATAAGGTTTTGGCAACCTTTTTATTCTTAAAGTTCATTATTTTTAACTACATAAATCTCAATTTTCTCGTAACATGAGCATTATTTGCAGAATTGAGAATAGAATAGAAGATAAAACAATTGGTATTCGTCAGTCTGGTTCAGAAGATGACTTTTGGATCCAAATAAATTCGTTATCTTCCACGCCATTCTCTTGGGTTAACCCTTATGGGCAGAGGTGTGTTGACTTATTTATCAGCAACGAAACCAATCATACTATCCAGTGCATTAGCTTGGAAAAGAACTGTGAGTGTTCCAGCGAATTAAAAGCAATAGGGGTTCAGCATGATGTTGTAGAAGTTGGAGATACCAGGATTGTTCGGTTTAGTGTGCTAAAAGATACATCAGTGAAATCTGAAACAACGTTGATTGGGAAGACAAGTGCATCATCCATGCCAAATGAAGCTGGGAATAGCACTATGGAACTTATAATGGAGTTAGGCATCCTTGGGATTTCTTTGATAGATCACAAGCCAAGAGAACTTTTGTTTTTGTTCTTGGAGAGGGTGTTTATTTCTTATTCCACAGGCTGTGCTGGAAATACATGCAGGTACACTCCTATTTTCTAATATACTCATTGTTATGGATTGTGGTTTTTATAACAACATTTGTTGTTCGTTTTCTTGGTCTGTTCATATACTCGATATGTCACAATGCTTAAGTTAGCAGATACAGTCCAGATTCTCATCTATATGGTGGCATAAACAATCTAATAAAAGGCACCACATATGAGAACAAGGTCTAGTTTACATGATCGCTGTCTTTACATTTTGCGACATGTTACATCATTCTTTCTCTTATTCTACATTTACGTTTCATTTTCTTAATGCTCTTTCTTTTTACAGCTTATTAAGCTTTGTTTCTTTTTTCTATTATATTATTGCCATTTTCCGAAAGTCTTTTTAGTTGTATATATTTTTCAGCAACTTCTTTTTGGATACTTATATTTGATAAGTAGACTTTCTAATTTGCAAATGCCTTCTTTTTATTTCAAATGTTTACACATATTAGTGGTTTTTATTTCAGAAAAAAACTCATGTTGGTTTCTGATTTATATTTATCTTTCCATATATTGTCAATAATTAGAAACTTAATCCATGTACGCATTTACATAACAATTATATTGTGTGGGGACCTTGCATGGAAACCACTTGCTAGAGTCTTGGGTTATCTTGTAGATATGCGTACACTAGTTTCAACACGGTATTCATGCATTTAGTTAAAAAAAATTAAAAATAAGGAACGTTTTTATAGTAAATAACCTCTCTTTTTTTACAAGCTAACTTGCCTGTTACTTATAAATTGTCCACATCAACCACCGCTTAATCCGTTCTCTGACTTTTCAGATTCCGCTTTTAGTTTTCATTTAATCCATCGATCGCTTTTAGCTACTAATTACATAACGTGTGAATTTCCCTTTTTTATTGGGTTTCATCATTTTGGCTGTCTTGGTACAAGTTATATTTCTAGAATTTGCATGTTAATAAGTTTTTCCAAGTGGCCCATCAAAAAAAAAGTGTATGGTTTATCATACACTTGTAACTGAATGATAAACTGATCGGTGACTTACAATGAGTATTCATCTTTTGTGCACAAAATTTTAGAGTTTTTTATCCTTCAATGCTTATCCTCAGTTGGCACTTACAACAGCCGTGGTAGCCAAGTGGCACCACAACCCGTTGGATGTCTCTCAAGTCTCAAAGTATCAATCATCTTACTAACAATAATCCTCTCGTGTTGTTTCTAAAGTCAATATTTTTTTACCCACATACTCACAAGTCAACACGTGGGGTAAGAGTTCTTGTTGCTTTAAAAGGTTTGCATGGATTTTAGAAGAAGAAAAATAATTAAAGCTCACATATCAAGGAAGGACATTTTTTATTTGAAAACATTATCACATTGAAATATTATGTGAAGCCATGTCGTAGATGAGCCAATTGTATCAAATACTGCTCCAACTGTGCTGCCTTATGACATCAATAAATCGTTCTTACACGTTTTTATGCATCATAGCACATCTTCACTGCAAAGTTTTATGCACTGCTAAGTATGAGAAGAAGACTATTTGAGATTCCAAAGAAGCAAAATGTAGCATTTTTCTCTGGTACAACAATGGCATGATATACCCTGTTAATTTATTTCAATTAACAGTGATGCCAATCCAACTGGCACCAGACCGTTTTGAATATTAGTGTTTTTATTAACATGTGTTTTATCAAATACATGTCAATTTTACTGATAAAAAATACACATCAATTTTATTGATAAAAAATACTTGTCAATTTTTTAATTTGAAAATTTCAAGTATGTTCTTTGTTTTGAGCACGTTCTCCACTGATGGTGCAAGCATGTTCTGGCAAATTAATTCTTGGCAATATGTCTACCAGGTTCAAGCTGATCATGGGTCAAGTGCAGCTGGACAACCAACTCCCACTTACAGTGATGCCCGTCCTACTGGCACCAGACCGTTTTGTTGATATAGGTCATCCTGTGTTTAAGACAACAATTACAATGAGCAATGAAAACAAAGATGGAACTCAAGTCTATCCTTATATATATGTTCGGGTATACATGCTTAAACAAAAGATGTGATCCTTTTTCGGGCTGATAGGAACTCAAGTCTTTCCTTTTGAGATTATATTAATATGAACTGATTTGGTATGTCAGGTAATGGATAAGAAGTGGAGGATAAATATCCATGAGCCTGTAATATGGGCACTGATGGACTTCTACAATAATCTTCATCTTGAACGCCTTTCTGATGGTTCTGATATTGCGCAAGTTGATCCAGAGATACGAATAGAGTACGAATATGACTACCTTGTTTACTGATATGATAATATCATCTTGTATGCATGTGGTGTCATATAAGGTGTTTTTGTACGCTGTGGCTAGTGCATATATAAATGAACATCGATTCTGTTCGTAACATTTCAAGTTCATGAAACAACAATCTGTGCAGATTTGCTATTAAAAGTTTCTCCATAGAACAAATACATCATGCAATGTATAATTTATCGTAGCATCAAGATAACTAGGGAAAATAATATACCTGTGTTGGAAAGTATAGAAGACTGCAGTTATTTGGTGAAATATGGAAGCTTATACAACACAGTAGTGACTTAAGGCAATATGTTCTGTGTGAGAAAGTGAGATGAGGCACTGGCGATTAAAGTTGTACTCTTGAATTCTCTTTTCATATTTGTTCTCGATAACCCTAAAAAAATATGCCCTCTGGGTACAATTTTAGCTGTCCACTTGACTGTGCCTCCCTTATCTTGATCTCCAAGACTCCCAACAACATTGTCACACCTCAGATCTGTCTTCCAACAGACTCAAACTCCTCAAGGCCCATGGGATATTTAGTTATTTTCTAAAGTAGTGGTAGGGTGTGCAGTATGCCTATAATCTATAATAGAGCCTTAAATATGAGGCTTGAAATTCAATATTTCAACAAGTATATGAACCTTAAGGTAGAGATGAATAAGTTTATCTCACGAAAAATATGGGAATATTATTAAAAAATAAGTATTTATTTATGTCAGGTGTTAACCTCCTTTTTCGTCATGTATTGGCGTGTTATATGTAGTTTAGTACTTTGGTTTTCATCCATTGCTGATGGTGTATCATGGAATCCTTCCTTTCAGCTTGATTGATGTTTCAGAGGTAAGACTAAAGCTAGCTTTGGAGACCGCACCGACTCAAAGACCAATTGGTGTGCTTGGGATTTGGAGTCCAATCTTGTCAGCTATTGGGAACGCATTGAAAATTCAGGTTGATCTTGAAAAAAATGCTTCATTCTTAGAAATCTTGACATGCTATAACATTACCAAATAAAATGTATTTGTTGATTAAATGTTTACTGGACTGATAATGAAGCAGGTTTTGTTAGAACTTCATTGATGTTCATTCTAGTCTGTCTCATAACATGAATGATGTTTCTCTTTCAGATCCATCTGAGGAAAATTGTGCGTAGAAATAAATTTATACGGAAAAGCTCTATTCTTCCATCTATATTGAATCATGTCAAGAGAGACCTTATCCATGACCCATTGCATCTTATATTTTCGGTGGACGTGCTTGGAATAACAAAATCAACATTTGCTTCTCTAAGTAGAGGTTTTGCAGAGCTTTCTACAGATGGTCAATTCTTACAACTACGTTCAAAACAGGCATGTATTTTTCATGTTGAGATGTTATAGTAATTTCAAATGAAATAATATTACTTATGAAATGCTACATACATGTAGGTGTGGTCGAGAAGAATTACTGGTGTCAGGGATGGATTCCTCCAAGGGACAGAGGCCCTAGCACAAGGTGTAGCTTTTGGAGTGTCTGGTGTAGTGACTAAACCTGTGGAAAGTGCAAGGCAATATGGTTTCTTAGGTCTTGTCCATGGATTTGGAAGAGCTTTCCTTGGATTCTTTGTTCAACCAGTGAGCGGGGCATTGGATTTTGTCTCACTGACTGTGGACGGAATCGGCACAAGTTTTGGCCGATGCTTAGAGCTTCTAAGTAATAAAGCTGCTGTCCAAAGAATTAGAAATCCAAGAGCCATCTGTGCATCAGGTGTACTTAAGGAGTACTCAGAGAGAGAAGCGACTGGGCAGGTAATAAAGTCTTTTTGTAATTGCAATATCTGCAAAATTAAAAGTAAAGACCCTTCTAAAACCTCTATGTTTGAACCTCTTGAGTGTCTGACTGATATGAATTTTGGGGAACCTGCAGAGTTGCTTTCTTTTGTTGTTGAAACTGAATAATGTAAAACTTGTTATGGTTTTGTCTGGAACGTCTCCAGACAAACTTAGTTACTGTATTCGGCCCTTCTTTATGTCTTACAACTTAAACACACTGTGCAGATGATTCTTTACCTGGCCGAAGCTAGTAGGCATCTTGGCTGCACTGATCTGTTCAAAGAACCTTCAAAGTTTGCCTGGTCAGATTATTACGAGGATCATTTTGTCATTCCCTACAATCGAGTGCTTCTCATTACAAATAAGCGTGTCATGCTACTGCAGGTGGAGAAAAAGCTGGTTTGATTTATTTTTGTTTTCATCCCTTCGTATTTTATAGTTATTTGGTTTTCGCCTACGTTTCAGTCTTTGGCTCCAGAGAGATTGGACAAGCAACCTTGTAAGATAATATGGGATGTACCATGGGAAGAGCTCATGGCACTAGAGTTGGCAAAAGCCGGTTTCCCTAAACCCTCTCACTTGATTATACACCTTAAGAATTTTAGAAGATCAGAGTGCTTCGTAAGACTGGTGAAATGCAGCACGGAAGAAGAGGATAATGAAGAACCGCAAGCAGTTAGGATTTGTGTAGCCGTTCGTAGGATGTGGAAAGTATATCAAGCAGATTCAAAAACATTGACTCTAAAGGTTTAGTTCAAATATCATGTACTATATCATAATGTCTCCTTACAAGCGTTCTCATTCTCATTTTTCAAACAGGTTCCATCCAGTCAGCGACAGGTTCATTTCATTTGTGATGTAGCAGATGGAGGGAATTCTTTCCTAAATAAACCGATGCTTCAGCCTAGGGAACTTAGATTTTCACATGCCATTACAAAGACTAAGAGGTTTACTAACCACTCTGTCAACTTTCAGAAGATATGGAGTAGCGAGCAGGAGCCAAGACGACGCTGTACATTGTGTCCAAAACAGGTCTAGAGTTTTTTTTTCTATTTATTAACACTTTCTGTTTGGATATTTACAAGCATCACATGCAAAAAAATACTCTTAAACTTTGTGCCTCACAGGTTTCAGATGACAGCCTGTTGTGCAGCATTTGGAGGCCAGTATGCTCTGAAGGGTAATTGTTTAGATAAAAATTTAGTTTCCATTTAAGCATTATTCTCCTAATTAAATAATTTCTGCCGAAGTTTCCAAATACTGTTACTATCTAACTGATGAATTTAATAGCCTGAAAACTAATTCCAATAATTGTCTGTCCTGTTTTGTATTTTTCGCATCAACATCCTTGAAAAACTTCTGATTTATTGATCCTTCTTAACTTGGGTTCTGACTTCACAAGAAGTCCCCTGAAACTTTGCTATCTTCCACTTTTTTCTTTCTCTCTTATCAAATCACACACCCTCACCATTCACCACGTCCACTGCTCCACCCAACAACCATTGACACACCAACAAAGGAGCCCAACATCACACATCACCTTTGACTATCAAATATTGGAAACCTTCTCACTCTATCCATTTCCAGCTAGTTCCAAACCACCACCTCTGTGCTCTTTTCATTATTGGGAATTTCTGATATCTGCTGTCAAGTTTTGCTTCCAAGCAGAATATGATAGTGAAGATGCTATCGTTATCAATGGTTGTCTTGGTTATCTACTGCCTCTATCCATTTATGTAAAGTTATGTTCGTTTTGTAAATTATTTACATTGAATTATTGTAACATTGCTCACAACTAGAGCTTAAAAATTACAGGTTTTGGTAATTGCTGATACGTGTACTGTTTGCATCTCACTTGGATATTCTATAATATTCAGTTATTCACTATTGGCTATCACCTTCATACTTCTCTAATGCAAGAGATTTATATGTCATGATTCCACTTGATAGAATAAGAGTTTACTACAGAAAACATCATCTTCCATACCATATGAAGACAAGGACTGGGTGTTATTGCAATTGTTTATTGAGTTTCATATTTACATTTGCTGTAAAGGTGTTTTTAGATATCAATATTGGTTACGTGTGGGTATCAAAAAGATAGTAATATGTCGTATAAACTGTCCAGGAAAAATGAAACACAGAAAATAGTTTTAAAAAGTAGAAATCATTTATTGCTAACCATTTCTACTTGCTTGCAGGTATGTCTCTGTCGGGGATACTGTTCGACAGGGTATGCATCCACCAACAGTGGCTACCATTTACAGTGAATCAGAAGGAATTTTTGCATCTCCAGTTGGCTATGACCTGGTACGAGCTTTAATGGATGGATAACTGACTTTCATTTGTTTTTTAATGACAATGTGCCCTTGGCCGACCTGGCTTATTCTCTCCCTTAGTGACTTATGTACTGTTTTTTGTAGTAGTGATGGTCGTGTGCATAATGACATGACAAAGATGTTGGCAGTTGGGTACACAAGTACAACGTTGTAGTCACACAAAAAATAATAATAAAGGGGTATCCTGTAAAATAAAAAAAATGACAAAATGATTCCTCTACCTCAACCTCGACTTCAATCCCTAGGGTGGAATATTTATAATTCCTTTCATTGTGAAGTTGTGTACCTCCTCGCTTTTCTCTTTTTTTGGACCTAATATATAGGCAAAGCACTTCTCAATGGTATGAAGAAACATGTCGAAAAAAGGCTTGCAAATACCATAAATGCATAATGAAGGGCAAGGAGTACGACATACAAACATAATGGTGATCGAGTTATGCAAAATGAAAGCAACTGGTAGATGATATTACTTGATGGAAGTCAATGTCAAGGAAACAAACGTCATAACTGGGAACGATTCAGACACTTGTTTATAAGCCCTTATAATAAGAACATAATGTCATCACTGGAAACTATTTCAGATTTCTGTTTATAAACCCTTTGAAAACGTTTGTATGCAGAACATATCCAGAAATTTCCTTATATGTTCGAATATTCCACTTATACTTTTATAATCTTCTTCAATTTATGTACAATACCTCTTTCCTTATCTTATAGATTGTTTATGGTTAAACTCAACAGTTTTGACTTTTTTCTACAAGATATGCTTATAATGATGTGGTTGTTAAAACCTGTGTTGGACTCATTCTTGTTTCTTGTGTATAAGTGGCTTCTACAATGTGTGCTCAAGACCTGAGAACTTTAGTACCTTTTAATGGTTACAAATGTATACCAATGGTAGTATGTTAATGAAGACCATTTCATATTGAAAAACACAAGTTTAATGAATAGATTGATGTGTGTACAGAACCAAAATCATTAAATTTAAACCAATCGAAATGGCCAAGCTAAATGAACAGGTATGCATGTAAACGTTGATATTGTTCAGTCATTTGATAACTAGTCATTCTTTGATAAATTATAACCGAGTCAGACTCAATGGAATTTTTTCAATTCTTTCTTCTGTCGTTATGGCGGAGAACTACGGGATATCCATCCTAGTCACTATGGATGCATTTGTGGAATTGCTAGTAAATTTCCTTGTGTAGTAAAAGGTTCCAGCCTATAAATTTTTTCTCTTTTGGGATCACGAGTTTCTGAAGAGGAAAACAGCTTAGCATGATTCCTTTTTAATACTCTTGTATCATTCATCACCCACCAATTCAATTTTCAAATTATGTCCAGGCAACTGGCAAGTGAGATCTTATAAGTTCAACTGAATCTTTTACAAAAGATGATCTAGAGAGGAACATATGCCTGAGTCCTTGAAGCTTTTGCAGGTATGGAGGAATTGCTATGAAGATTATGGCACTCCTTTGTCAGTTTGGCATCCACGAGCACCTGAAGGTTTCGTCTCCTTGGGATGTGTGGGAGTGCCTGGGTACGACGAGCCTTACCTAAACTCCGCATACTGTATAAGTTCGGAAATCACAGAAGAAACTCTACTTGAGGATCAGGCAGTGTGGACTGCACCTGAATCCTATCCATGGGCATGCTACTTCTACCAAGTCCAAAGCGAGGCACTTCAGTTTGTTGCGCTGCGGCAACGGAAGGAAGAGTCTGATTGGAGACCCGTGAGAGTTTCTGAGCAGAAGCTGAAACAACTTTTGGAATCTAAGGGACTCTTAGATGATCAAACAGAGCACATAGGAACTTCTTTAAATACATGATCTGACTGTACTTTTCAAATGTTGAACCAATTTACAAAAGGCGATGAGTAATTGTTTAAGTGAGAAACTTAAACAGTAAATTCATGGAAGTTTTATTTGTACAGATAGAATGCGTTATGCGTTTGTGCATACAGTTTTGTATGTATTAAAGGAAAACTGTATTAATGCAACCTAGAGATGGATAATCGTTTGTTGAAGTTAAAAATATAAGTATTAAACTGGTAGGGTGATCTGTTTATGTTTTTTCTCGTGTTGTGACATAATATGAAATACAAGTTTTTTTGTGAGTTAAAAAGGATATCTTGCAGATGAAATGTTTTACGATTTAGATTGTGAATGTAAATTAACAATTATTTTCTGGATTTGCTTGAGTGGGGGAGTTGAAAATGTTCTAGTGATTTGAAATTGTGAATTTTTAGAGATATTAAAAAAGACAATGTTTGCATGAATATAAACAGGAAGGTATTTGCAAATGTAATGGAAGTGGGCCGCTAGATTTATCTTACTAGAATTTGGTACTTGAGATCAAATGATTAAGCAATTTTTTTCGATCTGAGTGCTTCACATAAGCAAACAATGCCTACCGGTTATTGATTTTTGAAGTACCAAGTTTTCTCTTGTGGACTCCTCCCGGAAATCGTGTTTTATTTGAAGTATCAAGTTGGCACTTGGATTTCAGAACTGACCTCTCTTCACTTGTTTTTGTTATAAGACTGCAATATTTGAGGTACCCAGTTTTTGCAGGACAAATTCAAATTCAGCCGCTGCAATATATAGGGCGAGCATGAACATAATAAATTATATCTGGCAACCATTAAGATGGAATCTTGAATTAAAAGTCTGCTCATTCCAAACTTGAACATTACTCTATAGTATTCAATGTAATGACTTCACATGGGAGTGACGGGCCGTTGAAGACTTGAAGTCATCTGACCATTCTTCGGAACGTCGAATCTGTTTTTTTTCCACCGAGCTTTAACATTTTAATTAGATAATTAAATCAAAATTCCCTCTCCTTCCTCTGTTTGACATGAAAAAATACATAATATGACACGTTACGATTGATTGACCTCCCACCCCTACAAACAATCTCAAATAATTTTCACGTGGTAAATGCCCACACGCTCGTGGCGAGGTTGGTACGGGGTAGCAAATGTTTGCTTACGAGGAGAAAGAAAAAAAAAGATGGTACGTGAGACCATTTTAGGGAAGGAAAGACAAATATTTTAGGGTGTGATTGATTTGCAAGAAATTGCGAAAAATTCGAAACTTAATTTCATGATTTTTAGAAATTGTAATTAAAGAAGTGGAAAAAGTCACTCCACAAGAATTATAGAACTTAGGTTTCAAAATTATTTTAAGTTTCCCTATCACTATGGAAGTCCTGATCATCCTAAAAGTATTGTTAGCATTATTCAAAAGAAACTACAACAAACAAAAACACAAACACACATTGATGTTGTGCTAAAAAATAAAAACCGAAAGAGGAAAAAGCAGCAGAAGAGTCGAGTCGAGGATGGCTCAGTTCCGGGAGCAGTTAGGGATTCGGATCCCGCACAAGCACGCCCGGATCCGCCGCGGGAAGAGTTTCCGACGGGTCCTCTCGCCGCCGATCGTCGCCGTCGTCTTCCTCTTTCTAGTCGTCACCCTCTTCGCCTTCTGGCTTCTCTCCTCCGATAGAGGTGGGTTTGAGAGATTTTATTGGATTTTTTGAGGTTTCTTTTGCTTTGATTTGAAAGGGTGTAAAGATTGGATTTTGATTGGTTTGGTGTGGTTTTGAGGTGTTTGAAGTTGGATTTTTTTTATGGTTTAGTTGGAGTTGGAAGGGGGTTGGTTTGGGTTTGGGTTTGGGTTGGAAAGGTGTGATTGTGTTTGGTTTGATTTGATTTGATTTAATTGAAGAGGTAAAGGTTGGATTTTGTTGAGTTGAAAGGGGTAAAGACTTTGTTTGGTTTGAAGAGGTTTGTAAAGGTTGGATTTTGTGGGTTAGTACTTTTGTGGGAGTTTGAAGTGGGTTGAATTGAATGGGGTGGAATTAGTTTTTGGGGTGGATGTGACTTGTGAGGGATAAAGGTTGGATTTTTATGGATTTCTAGTGGGAGTTGGAATGGTTGGATTGTTTGGTTTTGACTTGGATTGGGTAAATATTTGATTCTGAATGCTGTTGGTGTGGGATGACTAACGGGTAAGATTGGGTTTGTAGGTTGAAGTTTTAAGGGTGTTAGAATGCTTTCGGTGAAGAATCTGAAGATTGGTAGGTTCCAAATGATTTTGGTGTGAGAAGTAGTTTCTAGATGGTTTTTGGAAGAAAGAAGAAGAAAAAACCAAAAGAAATTCAACATGTTGGATTTTGTTTGGTATTGTGTGGTTTTAAGGGGTAAACATTCGATTTTGAATGTTGTTTCTATGGGGTGTAGGTTTGTTGAGTGAATGGGTTGGTTTTTAGGGGTTTGTAAAATGATTGTGTTTAGGTTGGTGTAGGTGAAGATTGGGTTCATAATGCTTTTGGTGTGGGTTGAAGGGGATGGAAGTATTCTTTAAAAATAAAAATTTGAAAATCTCAATGTGTTGTATCTTCTGATGGGAACCGTCAGATGTGCATCTAGGGGTCAAGAAGTGCTCTGTCACTGTGCAAGAGAAGTTGTTTCAGTTGATCGTTAGTTAGGTCCACTATTGTGCTGATCTGGTTGTTGGTTGATGAAGATGTCCGTTAGATTGTATGTCCGTTAGATTGAACGACGGAGATGAAGTGACTTAAGTGGATCGTGCGGTTATGTCTGTTGATGGAAGAATAAACCGATTACCGGATCCGATAATTGCCCCAAGCACTGCTCAGTCATCTCTCCCATCGGTCCTCTTTATTTTTCCCTTTTGTAGCTGCATTTTTCGTTAATTACTTGTAACTAACGACAAGACAATTTGAGAGCGTTATTAGCTCGGATTTAGTTGTAATTAGATTAGGTCGGGGTTTTTTCATCCTCTCTTCTCTGGAGAGGGTTTTTCCCCGAATATAAATAGTATGAGAAATGAGAAAAGGGGAGGCAATTAGCCCTAAAATTGGCATCAATTGGAGCTGGAGTGGCTCGAACACTTCCCTTGGAGCTTCGTGTACCTCGAATACACGCGAATCTACCCTGAGATAAGGTCAAACTGCTGACTCGATCTCAGACAGCCGTCTCCGGCGGCTTGGTTGAAGGTTTTGATCGGTTTCCTCGTCGGAAACCTATCAAATTGGTATCAGAGCCAGCCGAGCCCAAAGGAATGGCAGACAAAGGCAGTGGAGTGGATGGAGGATCAGATCTGAAGCATTACTTGGCAAGTGAGATGGAGAAGCTCGCTGCCCTGAATAGTGAGATTTTGAAGCTGATAAATCATCAAAGAGGAAGGATAGATGGGCTGGAGCACAAGATCGGCAACCTATCTCGCCAGTTCACCGGGGACCTCCTCACTATCTCTAGCCGGTTAGACGTCTTGGAGACTCACACTCCTCATGCGTACCAGAACGAAGATCAGTTACCTCCGAGTTCAGATCTGAAGAACTGCTCGTATGGAAAGCCAGTCCACGCTGAAGGGAGAGCAAAGATGTTAGATTATGATGGATCTACAGATCCAAATCAGTGGATCTTTAGATGCAATAGGTACTTTCTAGTACACTCAATCTCTCATCATCAAAAAGCTTTTTGCGCCTCTAACTATCTTTATGGGGATGCACTGGAGTGGTATTGGTGGATGCTAAAAAATCACCCAAATTTGGACTGGAATTTTTTTTGTTGTGAACTTGAGAAGAACTATGCATCACCCTATGAGAACACAACGACCTCCATTAAACAGTTAAGTCAGGTGGGAAGAGTAGAAGAGTATAACAAGGACTTTAGAAGATTAAGTGTAAAATGCTGCTTGGTGGAACAAGATCAGATTGGACTCTTTTTGGGAGGACTCAAACCCGACATCAAAGCTGAGGTTGAATCCTATGAACCAGAGACGTTGTGTAGAGCTATGAGTTTAGCTGTGTTACAAGAAAAGAAATTGAAATATTTGAGAGAGTCACTCAAGTTCAGTCAGAATCAGAACATCCCTAAATCCCATCCCATTAGTAACAGACCAGGAGGGATTAACTCCATAACCAGGGGCACCTACATCAAGCAAGGGGAGGATAAGGTACTAGCTCCTACCAGGAGGTTAACCTTAGCTCAACAGGACGAAAGAAAGAAGAAAGGTTTGTGCTTCTACTGTGAGGACAAGTGGCACAGGAATCATAAGTGTGAACCCAGCAAAATGTTTGCCCTCCAATTGTGTAGGGAGGAAGAAGTGAATGAGGTGGAAGAAATTCAGTCAGTTGAGAATGAGGAAGAAGCCCCTCATATATCTTTATGTGTCATGGGTGGTCAAATAAAAAATTCAACTATGAGGATGATGGACACCATTCAAGGGAAACAAGTTGCAGTACTTATTGATTCGGGGAGTACGAACAACTTTATTGACCAGAAGGTGGTGAAGAAGTTGGGGTTAAGTTTACAACAAGGGGGAACACAATCTGTGATGCTAGCCTCAGGGGAGAAGGTACCTGGGCTGGGATTGACTGAGCTCACTGTCCTTAAGTTGCAAGGTTTGGACATTGCTATGGAATTTCATGTGCTGGCTTTAGGGGTATACGGGGTTGTCTTGGGAGCAGATTGGTTGAGTAGTCTAGATACTATCACATGGAACTTAAAGAACCAGTCTATGCAGTTTCAGTTAGACAAGCGAAAATATGAGCTAAAAGGAATGAAGCATCCAACTCTGGGGAGAATTTCTGAAGGTAAATTTCAGAAAGAAATTAGGCAATCCACCCAATTGTATTTGCTCCAGTTGCATGAAATAAATGGGAATCAGGAACAAGAAGTAAGCAATAAAGATCAATTGCAAAAAATTCAGCCAGATGAGTTAAGGGGAGTGTTGCTGAAGTTTGCTAAAATCTTTGATGAACCAAAAGGATTGCCACCTTGCAGAAGTTATGACCATCACATACCCCTCATTGAAGAATCTAAAACAGTCAAATTGACACCTTATAGACATTCTCCCTATCAAAAAAGTATCATAGAAGAAACTATAAAGGAAGGGTTAACGAATGGAATTATCAGACCTAGCACCAGTGCCTTTGCTTCACCTGTTTTATTAGTCAAAAAACATGATGGTGGGTGGAGAATGTGTGTGGATTATAGAGCACTTAACGTAAATACCCTGAAGGATAGATACCCCATTCCCCTCATAGATGAGCTGCTGGACGAATTGCATGGAGCAGTTTACTTCACCAAGCTGGACCTCAGATCAGGGTACCATCAAATTAGAATGAGAAAGAGTGATATCCACAAAACAGCTTTCAGAACCCATGATGGTCACTATGAATTCTTGGTAATGCCATTTGGGTTAACCAATGCTCCTTCCACCTTTCAACATTTAATGAATGATGTTTTCAGACCTTATTTGAGGAAGTTCATATTAGTTTTCTTTGATGATATCTTGATATACAGTACTGATTGGGAAGAGCATTTACAGCACTTAGCTAAAACATTAGAATTGTTGCTGAGTAATCAGTTGTTTGTTAAGCTGTCTAAATGTGCCTTTGGGCAGCAACAGGTGGGGTATTTGGGGCACATTATTTCAGCAAGTGGGGTTTCAGTGGATCCAGACAAGGTCAGGGTTATGCATGCTTGGCCTACGCCTAAGTCTCTCAAGGGGTTGAGGGGCTTCTTGGGCCTTACAGGTTACTACAGGAAATTTATCAAGCTTTATGGAGTAATTGCCTCACCACTGACTCAGTTGCTGAAGTCAGATAAATTTAGTTGGAATGATGCAGCTCAGAATTCTTTTGAAACCCTGAAAGCCGCAATGATGAAGGCTCCTGTCTTAGGCACACCCAACTTCCAACAACCCTTTGAAATAGAATGTGATGCTTGTGGAGGAGGTGTGGGTGTTGTGTTGATGCAAGAAGGGAAACCCATAGCCTATATGAGCAAAGGGTTGAAGGGGAAGAAATTGTATTTGTCCACGTATGAAAAAGAACTAGAAGCCCTTGTGTTAGCTGTTTTAAAATGGAAGTCATACCTATTGAGTAATCCATTTGTGGTTAGAACTTATCATCAAGCCTTAAAGTATCTTTTGGAGCAAAGAATTCAGCACCCTTCACAACACAAGTGGCTTGTTAAATTAATGGGATTAGACTTCAAGGTGGAGTATAAGAGAGGGAAGTTAAATGTAGCAGCAGATGCTCTTTCAAGAATGGGAGAAGAAGAAGAATCTGAAATACATCAGCCCACAGTAGCAGCTATAACCCAAATCACTCCTAATTGGTATCAGGAAATTCAGAAGTTGTATGCTCAAGACCCAGCTTATCAAGAACTGATTATTAAGTGGAAGAGGGGAGACTTAGATCACCTGAAATACAAATTGAAAGGTGATGTCCTATATTACACAGGCAGAATTTTTTTACTCAAGGGATCTCTGATCATTCCCAAGCTCTTGAATGAGTTTCATGATACCCCCCTAGCTGGTCACTCAGGGTACTTGAAAACCATACAGAGATTAAAATTAATTTTTTTCTGGAAGGGAATGTCAGTGGACGTCAAGGAGCATATTAGACAATGCGATACATGTCAGTGATGCAAGAGTGAAACACTCTCCCCAGCTGGATTACTCCAGCCATTGCCTGTACCTGAGCACATCTGGGAGGATATTTCAATGGATTTCATTGAGGGACTCCCCCCCCCCCCCTCACATCATAAAAATTGTATCCTAGTTGTGGTTGACAGATTAAGCAAATATGCTCACTTCATAGCTCTCAAACACCCCTATACAGCTTCAACGGTGGCACAGGTGTTCATCTCTTCTGTTGTTAAACTCCACGGCTTTCCTAAAACAATTGTCAGTGACAGAGATGTAGTGTTCACGAGTCTGTTTTGGCAAGAATTGTTCAAACTTCAAGGTAGCCAACTCAACATGAGCACAACATACCATCCTCAATCAGATGGCCAAACAGAAGTGGTGAACAGGTGCTTAGAATCATATTTGAGATGTTTTTGTTACTCTCAACCAAAGGAATGGAATAAGTGGTTAGCTTGGGCAGAGTTCTGGCATAATACTAATTATCACACATCCACCCACACTACTCCATTCGAAGTTGTCTATGGCAGACCTCCTCCCACCTTACTGTCTTACGTACCAGGGACTGCCAAAGTGGAAAATGTGGCCTTATCACTAAGGTCCCGTGATGAGATCATCAAGGAATTTAAGTGGCAGCTGAAACAAGCTCAAATCCGAATGAAACATCAGGCAGATTCAGCCAGGACAGAGAGGAGTTTTGAAGTAGGGGATCAAGTCTACTTAAAACTGCAACCATATCGACAAGATTCAGTGGTAAGGAGGACTAATCATAAGTTAGCAGCAAAATATTATGGACCTTACACAGTTCTTAAGAAGATAGGATCAGTGGCATACAAAATTCAACTCCCTCCACAATCTAAGGTCCATAATGTCTTCCATATCTCTCAGCTGAAAAGATCACATGGGAACCATTCAGTGGTCACTGAGATTCCACCAAATCCACACGAACTCAGGGGAGAGATAGAACCATTGAAGATTCTAGGTAGGAGACTATGCAAGAAAGGAAATAAAGCTGGGGTTGAGTTGCTGGTCCAGTGGAAAGAAAAGGAAGAGGAAGATGCCACTTGGGAGGAATTAGAGAAATTCAGAAGGAGGTTTCCCTCCTTTGTCCTTGAGGGCAAGGACTAAGCTAAGGGAAGGGGCTGATGGGAACCGTCAGATGTGCATCTAGGGGTCAAGAAGTGCTCTGTCACTGTGCAAGAGAAGTTGTTTCAGTTGATCGTTAGTTAGGTCCACTATTGTGCTGATCTGGTTGTTGGTTGATGAAGATGTCCGTTAGATTGTATGTCCGTTAGATTGAACGACGGAGATGAAGTGACTTAAGTGGATCGTGCGGTTATGTCTGTTGATGGAAGAATAAACCGATTACCGGATCCGATAATTGCCCCAAGCACTGCTCAGTCATCTCTCCCATCAGTCCTCTTTATTTTTCCCTTTTGTAGCTGCATTTTTCGTTAATTACTTGTAACTAACGACAAGACAATTTGAGAGCGTTATTAGCTCGGATTTAGTTGTAATTAGATTAGGTCGGGGTTTTTTCATCCTCTCTTCTCTGGAGAGGGTTTTTCCCCGAATATAAATAGTATGAGAAATGAGAAAAGGGGAGGCAATTAGCCCTAAAATTGGCATCAATTGGAGCTGGAGTGGCTCGAACACTTCCCTTGGAGCTTCGTGTACCTCGAATACACGCGAATCTACCCTGAGATAAGGTCAAACTGCTGACTCGATCTCAGACAGCCGTCTCCGGCGGCTTGGTTGAAGGTTTTGATCGGTTTCCTCGTCGGAAACCTATCAAATTTTGGTATTGTGTGGTTTTAAGGGGTAAAGATTCGATTTTGAATGCTGTTTCTATGGGGTGTAGGTTTGTTGAGTGAATGGGTTGGTTTTTAGGGGTTTGTAAAATGATTGTGTTTAGGTTGGTGTAGGTGAAGATTGGGTTCATAATGCTTTTGGTGTGGGTTGAAGGGGATGGAAGTATTCTTTAAAAATAAAAATTTGAAAATCTCAATGTGTTGTATCTTCTTTGGTTTGGTATAAATAATTATAAGGGGTGAAGCTTGGGGATGGGAATTTGGTATCTCCCCATTGCCATCCAAGCGTACCATTTGTGTAATTTTAGCATGATCAATTCATAGTTGGGCACGAGATTTGGCTATGTGTTGTATTTCAGACCTTGGTGGTGAACTGGTGATGTTTGTGTTTTCCACCTTTGTCGGTATCAAATGATCGATTTGGGCCCCTAATTGTTTGCTCTTCTTGTGATTTTGTTGCTCTTCCTTGTCAACCACTGTTAGTATTGTGGCAGCCTACAAGTGATGTAGATGGGTTGGAAGGTAAAGGGAATGAAGGATTAGATTTTGATAGCTTAGTAGTAAATTTAGTTCTTGGTGGAAAACTCGTTCGACTTTTATGTTATTCATCTGTTTTGGTTGGTGTCGCAAATTAGTTGCCGGATTTAGATCAGTAGAGCTGGTTAAATTTGCTTGATAATTAGATTGGTATCTTGAATTTGTGTCCATTTAACTTTTAGTTTCTGGTAGTTGGTGTATGGGATACTTAAATTTGATGCGCTTTGTTTTGTGTTTCTTTATGTTTTTTCAGGATAAAAATTATCTGGCAGGTAATTATTAAATTGAGATGTGTGAAATGGATTTAATGGATCTGTGTTACATTTTGCAGATATTCAAGAACGGTTTGATGATGTGTATGAGGATGATGAGGAAGGCCTTGACATTCAGTCTCCTTTTAACAAGTCCATGCCTGATAGGAAGTTGAGGTTTGGCAGGGGGTTGGGGACCGGTGGTCGTGATTCGAGGTATTGGGACAAAGATGACAGAAGAAGGGATGACGAGTATGATGAAGATAGTCTTGACATCTCTAGAGGCAGCAAGGATGATGAATCGGTGATCAAGAACCACCACAAGGGCAAAGTAGGACAAGGTAGTGGGGAGGAGAAGTTTCACGAGGGTAGAGGACTATACGATGAAGCGGGTCGCAATGAACTTAAGCAGTTCGAGGAGAGGTATAAGGAATCTCTGAACAATGCAGAGCTGTCAGCAGAGCAGGACAAGGGGGGCGAGGATGCCAATCCTGCTGGTGACTACGATGATAGTATTGACATTGATGATGACATGAACAAGCCTGAGGATCTAGAGCATGAAGAACATCACATGCACGAAGGCATTGATGCAGATAGAACTGTGAACAACCCTGGAGATTTAGACCATGAAGAATATAACACTCATGAAGGCAGAATTAGAAAGTCACGTTTATGGACAGAAATTGGAGTGGTTAATAACTCTGAAACAAATCCTTTTGAAAGTATAGCTTCTTCGGTTTTCTTAAAATCTAGTGGCAATGCAAAACTAGAACATGAAGAGGAGAGTGGTGGAGCATCAATTAGAAAAGCTTCCATCTCCAAGCACAAACCTAGTGTCAAAGTTAAAACAAGACGCCGTATGTATCTATTTTTGTCTTTTGGTTTCCTTGCAAGTAGTTTAAAGACGGGGGATTGTTGGTTAAATGTAACGTGTGCACTTGATTTTTGTATCAATAGCAGGTAAGTACGCATTTCCCTTGCCTCTTCAGTTGAGGCAGTTTTTGAACCAGTCCTTGGTGTTGCTTCGTGCATCCATAGCTTTGAGCCTTTGACCAATCACAATGTAAAATATAGCTATACAAAGTGCGAAAGATTTTAGGGGTAAAGTTGTATTTTGTGATTATATAGGCTATATATGTAGGCATTGATGGGTAAGAGAACCTATTGACGTTTTGAATCTTTTGATATTATTGGGCTAATGTATGGTAGTTCTGACAAAATTGCTTGCAAGGTTTATTGTTCGATTTTGAGATTTTCAGCACATTGAATAAAGATTTTAATTCTTGCACTGAATTTTTACAGCTTACAATTGTAGGTTATTGTCTGTTTGTTGATTTTTTAAAAATTCATCATTTACCTTTCAGGTTCATCCTGTGCAATGAAGTTACTGAACTCTACGAAACTTTTTGAGCCACCGGATAATCGAAAATTTTTGAGATTTGCCTTGCAATATAAGGAAGTTGAAGACAGACCAGATGGTGTAGACGAGTGGAAACCTCATTTTGCGGGTCACCAAAGTCTCCAGGAAAGGGAGGAATCATTTTATGCTCGTGACCAGAAAATTAATTGCGGATTTGTTAAAGGTCCAGAGGGAACACAAAGTACAGGATTTGACTTGGCCGAAGATGATGTGAGATTCATGAGCAGTTGCCACATAGCTGTTTCATCTTGCATTTTCGGAAACTCTGACCGTCTGAGAACACCCTATGCCAAAGTGGTGGGTGATATGGATTGTGAGAATTCACTTTACTAATTTAACTGCACCACAAATCTATTGTTTCATATTGATATCATAACTTATAGATTACGCACTTGCATCATTTTGCACATATAACTCTTAGTTATTTTATGTAATTTATTATTTTCTACATTAAAGTTCCTCCTATTTTTCAATATATTTCCACATATTACACTCGATTTTGCAGCCTTGACAACAATGAACACCCTTATTGTTGGATTTGCTTTCCCGCTGTACAGTAGTCAACAATGTACAGCCTTGACAACAATGTACCTGTTGTCAACGTCATATCAAATTATCAATTAAAACCGTTCAGTAATTAAGTAATTTAACTAATCACTGTTTTTTCCGTACAATAATTTGTATAAAATATTATGAAGTTCTTACTATTGGACAAGTACTACATCTCATACCTCACTCTTTGCTCATTTAAACTAACTTCACTTTCTTAACTTGCATAAGTCATTGAAGTGCTTCATCTTGTCCACGATGTCAAGAATAGAGTTGTGAATTTTGGTTGTATGTTTTTTGCTTTAAATTTTTCCTGACTGCAGATCTCACGTCCATCAAGAAAAAGTGTGTGTTTCGTTATGTTTGTGGATGAGAAAACATTGCAAACATTATCATATGAAGGCCGTCAACCGGATAGTATGGGATTCATTGGTTTGTGGAAAATTGTGTTGGTCAAGAATATGCCATATGATGACATGAGAAGAGTTGGAAAAATTCCTAAATTTTTGGCTCATCGACTATTTCCTTCTGCAAGGTATATCTAGCATCCAAATATATGTTCTCTTTTCTCTATTAGTAACCGATTACAAAGTTTATATTTGATGTTTAAGTTTTCTTTTTCCTTGATTCCTGGAATTATGGTTTTCTCAATGCTGGTTTCTTTTATCTTACTTGGGAGAAACTTACAGTCTCTTTTCTCTACAACTTGAAACTTCATGTACAATATCTATGCTTCATTTACACAACTTATGTGGTGTCCTTTTTAGGTATTCTATCTGGCTGGATAGCAAACTGCGCCTGCAGAGTGATCCAGTTGTAATCCTTGAATACTTCCTTTGGCGGAAAGGATATGAATACGCGATTTCCAACCATTATGATCGGCATTGCTTATGGGACGAGGTTCTACAAAACAAGAGGCTTAACAAGTACAACCACACCATTATAGACGAACAGTTTGCTTTCTACCAAGCTGATGGCTTGAAACGTTTCGACCCATCGGACCCTGACCGCTTACTACCTAGCTGTATGTCTATAATTTAGCTGATTTCTCATTAAGAACCATAAAATACTTCTCTGTGGATATTTAACTGTGAAATGAATAATCATGGACAGATGTCCCCGAGGGGTCTTTCATACTAAGAGCACATACACCAATGTCAAACCTCTTCTCGTGTCTATGGTTCAATGAGGTGGAGCGTTTCACTCCTAGGGACCAGCTCAGTTTTGCATATACGTACTTGAAACTAAGAAGGATGAACCCCGAAAAGCCTTTCCATCTCCATATGTTCAAGGTGTGTAACAATGAAGTGATGCTGTTCAAATTAAGTTTTATACCCTGCCACAGATGTGCTGAATGAAAAGAAGAAAAATAATAGAAGACCAACTCTATAGGATGTGATTGGCTTTCCAAAAGAACTTCATGAAAGTTGATAACTGAAGTTCTAAAATGCCTTAAGAAAATATATCTCATTGAGTAGCGAGATCTCCTAACTCAACTTCCATGTTTCAAAAATTTATACATCTTCCTACCATTACTTTCACTCTAACCCCATGTGAAATATATGTCTGCCTTTAGGAAAATTGGCATCTCATCATGATGGGTTTTGGGAAAATGTCATGATTTTCTGAAATGTCATACTTTTTTAGAAATGTGTTACTAAGTATGATATCACTGATTTCATAAATAAAATCATAAATGTTGTCTTTTTTTATTCAACATGTTATCATAGCTCCCGAGTATTAGACGTTTAAATGCACCCTTTTAGGAGATAGTACTGTAAGGATTTATTCGCTGCTGGGTTATATCTTTCGTTATATATGTCAAAAAGTTCCTTCCTTCTTGTATTCAGGACTGTGAGAGGCGTGCCATCGCAAAGCTTTTCCGCCACAGAGGAGTAAGTAAGAGACGTGTTCCCGTGCAAGTTGTGGAGTGAGGGATTGATCTCAGTTGTGCCTTCACCCTTGTTTTGCATTGAAAAGGGAAGATTCATTTTGATCGCAGACACAAGCTATGTGTAGTGTGATGATGAAGAATTTGCGATGCTGCCGCCACGGTACTTCTCATCATACCATGGCAAAAGGAGGCCGAGGTTTTGCTTCATGTTCATTTATTTTGTCAAATCATATATATCATTCCATTTTAACAAGTGGCATTATTTTTCTTCAATATCTTCTTTTTGTTAATACGGGCTCTTAGCATGAACAGAAAGGGTACTTTGCCATTCATTCTTGTAAAATTATGTGGTCTGCCACTAACTCTATTCATTGTATTCTGTTTCTGTAAATTTCTTGATTTTTTAGTATTGTTGTAACACTTGGTTATGTATTTTACCTGGTTACCCATGTAATCATATGTTTAGAAGGGCCCTTCAGATGATTTCTATGAAAAGTATTAGTTCGTTGGATTTTAAAATGACATAATCAGCTGTTGTTGGTGTTGCTATCTTTCTAATTATTGTCTGATATTTGTTCAGAATTTGTACTGATGGTTGGGCTTCAAATTATGCTTCACGATGATGACATTGCAATCATTTCAGCTTGTAAGGCTCATGTGAGATCATTTGTGATCGCATAAAAATAGATCACATCAGATAGGGTTTGTTTTGTGATTGTTAACTTGGGCATTCATTTTAACTTGGGATTTGAAAGTGTCAATTTTAGATAATTATAAATAATTTTTTGGATGAACTCTTAGATGTTCAAACTATTTATGGTACCCTAACACCACTTCTATCCAAAAGTCGGCAAAAACAAATCGAAGTTGGGATGTGAATTTGAAAATTCTACGCGACATAATTTGACTTTAGACACTTGCAACAAATATCGTATCCTATTTATTTTATAGCAGCCACATCGGCCTCTTCTGGCTTTCTATCGTCATCTGAGTCCGTCAAGCATGCAAGCTCAGTTGTTGTTTTTTTTTTTTGTAACTTGGATGGCATGCTTTAAACTCTCTATCACCTCAGGCATAGTTGGCCGATCTTTAGGATTTTTCGATAGGCATCGGTTTGCTAGTTGGGCTACCAATCGAGTGGCGGATAGAGAGTATTCATTTCCAAGCTTAGGATCCATTATCATATAGAATCTCTTACTTTCTACTGGGAATTGGTTGACCCAATCAAGAAGCTTTTGCTCTCCTCTTGGGCGTTTTCGCTCCAAAGATCGCCTCCCAGTGAGTATTTCATATAAGACAACACCAAAGGTCCATACATCGCTTTTCATTGTCAAATGGCCGGTTTTGATGTAGTCCGGGGCAGCATACCCGTGGGTTCCAACTACCTGATTGTAGTAGTATGAATGTGAACATACAATTATATGTACACATAAATATATAAATGAAATGTTATCGATAAACAAACAAAACTAATAAGAAACCAACCAAAAGACACCATGCAAGTCTAGTTTCAGGGAGAACAAAAAAAAAAAACAATACTTACCGCTGTGGTAACATGCGTACGGTCAGCTGCTGGTCCCTCCCTCACCAACCCGAAATCAGATAATTTCGGTTTAAGCTCTCGATCTAGAAGCACATTTGATGCTTTTAAGTCCCGATAAATTACCTGAACAAAAAATATATTTTGTTGATTTCAGATTTTTCATCACCCTGTAAAGTTCTCATGGAACTGGAAACTAAGGTTTTATGATTTTATGTATCATGTCATACATTAAAAATGAAGGAACAAGGAACTTGGAAAATAAAAGAATGTTTTTTTTTTTTTACATACCGGGGTTTCCAACCCTTCATGCAGGTATCTCAATCCTTCAGCTGCACCCAGAATTATATCCAATCTCGTGTCCCAACGGAGAGGAGGGTACGCTCGATTGAACAAATGATCTTCCAAACTCTTATTAGGCATATACTCGTAAACCAATAGCCTCTCAATTCCTGTTTCGCCATCCACGGCACAATATCCAATGAGTTTAACAAGATTAGGGTGTTCAACGACGCCGAGAAATTGAACTTCTGCCAACCATTGCTTGTGACCCTAGTAAAACAAATAAAAGAATGACTTCTTCTCCTTGGGAGAGGATATGGCTCATCTGAGTAACTAAACCTTATTTCTATGTAGATGAGGTCTCAGGCTCGTTCTCATTATCAAGGTTACATTATAATTTCTGTATGAACCATTTTTAAGGTTTACATCTTGCTCCTTAAAGCTATATTATCCGGTTCTGATGTTTTTATAATTTATTCCTCTCAATATGTGAGCATGAGCCATGCCACTCCAACATTATTTGATATATGAATTAGTGAAGAGAGTACACCAAAGCAGTGCACCTAGACACCATCCTGCTACTTCTGTAGTTATTTGCTTGGGCAAGTCTATAGATTTTAATTTACAACCATATCATGTGTATGTGACTCGTGTTAAAGTAATAAGTCTACCATGTAAATATCATGCTTGAAGTTACAATTTAGATCGAAAAAGGGAGATTCATTGAAAAGGCAATTTGTAATGGTCATGAACTGAAGAAACCTTTTACTTAACAATCTCCATGTACCCTTAGCAAGTAAGAGGTCAGTCTATCTGTATTTCTGAAACTTAAAGAGAAGCAATTACCTAAGACATCTTATATGCATTGATGTTGAATTGCCTTTATGAAATAATTTATTGTCTGAGTTGAGAGCGGCATTAGCAAGAACAATACTTTGATTCAAACTGTTAAGAACTTGTCTCAAGAAAATCGAGGAGATATTGGTTGATTGACATTAAAATTTCTCGTCAAATTTTCTTTTGGGCAAATAATTAATTATATCGCTAACAGGTTAAGTTTGTCACGAGTTCCAGAATAAATAAATAAATAAAATTCCTGCAAGTGAAAAACTGTATCCAATTAACTTTTTCCATATTCCCCTTACTTGATGATGACTTTACTCCAGGAGCACAATATCCAAAAATTCGTTGTGTATGTATGTCTTCATGATCACATGCAACAAATTATCGTTTGTGATACATTACCGTCTACAGGATTATTAAGCGGATATTATTCGTCAGCTACTTCACCAAGTTCATTGCTCTTTGTTCACATACATCACCACTTATAATTTGCTCCAGAGCCAAATTCACAGAATGGAATAATGGGTACCCTTAATATTTTTCATTACACTCAAACCGAAAAGGTGTTCTTCAAGTTCTTTTCCTCCAGATTTGGCAAGTTCATATTTAACTTCCACTTCCCTACATGCATCTTACACTACAAGAATTATACAGTTCTTATGCACTTTAATGAAAAGATATCATTCCAAACTTGAGTTAGAAAGCGCAACCACAATATATTTCATGATAACAAAACACATTTCACTTATTACTACAACAAGGTGTTAGTGATAATTGATATCTGAATTTGAATTTGGTGCAAGGATTTGAATAGCTACTGACCTGCAAACCGTTCTGGTTAAGCTTCTTTATCGCGACCGGGATTTTTTTTGTCTGTCCACTGGAAGGCCTAATGATACCCTTATATACACTTCCAAATCCACCTTCGCCAATCTTAAACAACCTGCTGAAATCATTTGTAGCCATCCTCAATTCCGCCAACTCAAAAACCCGCAAGTTCCCCGCTCGCTCTTCGTAAAGAGCTGAAATGGTTCTCTGTGACGACAACAAGGCTGAGCCAGAGGAGGTACTGGCCTGCCTGGCTGAGGCAGACACATCCGATCTTCCCTTTCCATTTCCATTGTTGGAGATCAGCACGGAGGGAGGTGCCGAGTTTGGCTGAGATTTGCTTCTCTTGGACTTGTCCTTGAAGTAGTAGAAACACTTCATCATTTGTGGAAGAACAAGAACTAAAGTGTGGATCACAACTCAAGGTTTCTTCAAAATTGTATCTCGATTTCTGCATCCAAACACTTCTGATGAAATTTGGTGAGGACCCAAATGAGGATTGAACTCTAGAGGGCAAAAGAAATTTTAAAAAAAACAAAAGTCAGAGGAACCCAAGTCCAAAATCTGACAATTAAACAAGAATATCACAAAATAACTAACATACTAAATAATCAAATTCAAACAGAAAGGCAAATCAAAGAAGACCAGGAAAAAACTTAGGAAAAAAATGAATTAGAAAATACCAAAATGAAGCATAGAATCTCTCCATCAATTATAGCACACAAGAATTAAACCTTTTGATTGAAACTCAACACTTCTCCACAACTCCTTTCTGATTTGGTCTTTCTTTCTTTCCAAAAATTGCTGGAAAATTGGAACAAGAAAAAACAAGAAAAATATGAGGAATTACTTAGAAAGCCCTCCAAATCAAAGCCAAATGGAAAATTAGAGAAACCCAAGTTGAGAAAATGGCAGAAACCAAGTTATTTGGACAAATCAAGGAGACCCACTTGAGAAAACCAGAAACATCCAACAAAAATACAAGAAAGGCCTCATCTTTTGTTGCAAAACAAGAAGTAGAATTTAAATTGGTGGGAAAAGGTGGGAACTTGACTGGACCCAGATGAGTGTTACACTAGAAAAGTACTCCAACAATATAAAATCAACAAAAAAATTTGGAGAAAACACAGAACAAAGCAGAAACACAACCAAAGAGAAGAGACCCCCCAACAGTGCAACTCACTCACATGGTCAACAAAGGAGAATAAATTAAAGAGGAACTTGTGTTATACGGCAACAAAATGATAATAAACCAATAATAAAGATGGGAGTTTGGGTCAAGAGATTCAAGTCGAGTCATATTTTGGTTTGGATATATACCGAACTGAGCCTTTTTTTTCACGTATAATTTTTATGATAATCCAATACTATTATTAGATTTGTAGCTCTCTATTAGGCATTACTAGATTTGTATGAAAATAGTTCAATTCGTGATAAAACAAAATAAAACTGTATTAAAAAAACATTTTTACCTTTGTGTATTTTCTAAGTAATTAACAAATAATGGCATCAAAAGGTAAATCAAAGTTTAAATCGATTCAAGCTGAAATAATTTTGTTCAAGTTTGATTTGAAGTTTTTTACCAAACTCAAAAGCTGGTTTGAGATTGGTTTGAATTTGAATTTTTCTACTACTGAAATGATTTGGTTAAGTTGGCTTGATAAACCCTCAAAACGTAATTTCTACGAAAATTTAGATTTTTTATAGAATAAAATTCAACTAGAATTATGTTGAATTTCGTCCCACCTACCTGAGATGTGGTCTACCGTCTACGCGCTTTGGCAAGAGTAAGACCATTGTTGTCTTGTTTTCTTCTTCTTCTTCTTCACCAAGTCTTCTGTTCTATTTTATTCTTAATTATTATTATTACAAAAATAACTATCTTATTCTTAACTATTGAACTGCGTTGGGCATGTGCCCACTTACAATATTGTACCATGTAATGATGTAAATGTTTTTGTTTTGTCCTGCAAGAATCAAGATGGTCGTGTGGTCCATGAGAGGGAAGCATTAAGGAAGTTCAGCCTTTTAATTTCATTATTTTCTTAAAGTTTCTTCTGAATACCAACTATGATTAACATGATTGACGATGACATATTGATAGCTACATTTTTTTCTTGAATTTCGTATTGCATTGTATATCGATTTATATAAAATCTTAGAAACATTTCTAATTCATACAAATTTTCTGGATGTTCCAATAATTTGTCCACTCTTCAGCTCGAGCTAACGACACCTCACCTCACTATTTCGTCTGTTAACTTTTGACACGGCAAGGTAACAAGACGATGTGATACTATAATAAAATGGTTTCAACGTGAATGAACCAATTAATTGTGGTTAATTAGCTTAATTATGATAATTCATGAACAACGAACATAAGTTAAATGAGACACCAACATGACACAATATACATAATTTGATCATATAACTAGAAAAGACCAATTGGGTTTAGCTCAGTCACAAGATTTATTGTCTTCAGATAGTTAAGATCAAGAGTTGAATCCCAACAAGACCACTGGATAGTTCAGATAGTTAAGATCTATATGTTTGTGATGTTAGGGTTTAAGTGTAGTAGAGTAGTAGAGGAGATAAAATCAGAAAAAGATGAAACCATAAAGTATACAATCTTGAGTCATTTAGGATCCAAATCACTTCCACTGGATTGCATTATCTAGGATATAAACTTCACGACTATACTACGTATTGATTCTGAAGCATTGAGTTCTTGAGGCCACCCTTAGCAAGGTTATCCGCTCGCAGACAACACGGTCGTCGACTGGGTTGTGACACTTGGCACAACTCGGTTGGTCAGATTTTTTTGTTTTGAATTATTTGTTTATTTTGGTTTTTGTTTTGGTATTTGTTTTAATAATTAGGGGTTTTTATTTTGATAAATAATTAAAATTTAAGTAGTTGTAGTTTATATTTTGATAATAATTAGGATTAGGGTTATGATTTGGGGTGTTATTTTGTAAATAGTTGAGCATTTATTAAATTTTATTTAAAAGAACTAGAATAATTTAATAAACCACAAACGTAAATAAACGGGTAAACGGATTAAAGATGGTTTGAAGATAATTATATTCCCCAAGATGGTTTGAAGATAATTATATTCCCAGAAAAGATTTGAAATCGGTCGGATTAAAGGCATCACGTGTGTACTATAGATTGTCAGTCTGACAAGATAATGCATCACACGCGTACTATAGATTGTCAGTCCGACAAGATAATGAACCACGCGCGTACTATAGATTGTCAGTCCGACAAGATAATGAACCACGCGCGTACTGTAGATTGTCAGTCTGACAAGATAAGGCATCACATGCGTACTGTAGATTGTCAATCCGACAAGTTAAGGCATCACGTGTGTACTGTAGATTGTCAGTTCGACATTATAAGGAAGTGGTATGGCATATCTCGTCAAACATATCTAATTCAATGAACTCTAATTTAAGATACCCACCGACCTACTCTTCATCCTCTTCCTCTGACGATGCCTTCGACGAGCTTTGGAGGCGAGTAAGCACTGAAACACTCGAAGAGCTTGAAGAGCTTGAGCGTGGGGCGACTCGTGGGCGGAGTCGTGAGGCTCCAAGCCGACGCCTCGCTACGACCCAAAACCTCGATAGAGATCGAGAGGAAGGTTATCGTCGTCTTATTTCTGATTAATTTGCTGAAAATCCTGTGTATGGTCCTCGTATTTTCAGAAGAAGATTCGGAATGAGAAAGCATGTATTTCTGCGTATATCGGAAAAAATTGAGAATTCTGACGTGTTCTTCCAACCAAAGCTGGATGCGACGGGTCGAATGAGTATATCGAGACTACAAAAAATCATTGCAGCTCTGCGAATGTTAGCCTACGGCGATGCCGTTGACGAGTACATACTCCTTAGTGAGGCGACAAGGATGGCTCTCCAGAAGTTCGTAGAAGGAGTGATGGCCAACTTCGGTGTTGAATACCTGAGAAGACCTACATCAGAAGACATGGCAAGACTACTTCACATTGGTGCGCAACGTGACTTTCCGGGCATGATGGGGAGCATCAATTGTATGCACCAGGAGTGAAAAATTGCCCAGCAGCTTGGAAAAGACAATACCAAGGCCGGAGTGGCAAGGCAACAATTGTGTTAGAGGTCGTAGCGTCGTACGACCTCTGGATATTGCATAGTTTTTTCGATATTCCCGGCTTGAGTAACGATCTCAACGTACTTCAACGATCTCCCCTTTTTAATGACGTGTTCGAAGGATGTGCGCCTCCCGTCCAGTACGAGGTGAATGGTCGTCAATATGATATAGGATATTATCTAACGGATGATATTTACCCGCAGTAGGCGGCATTCATGAGGTTCATCCCACTTCCACAAACTCTCAAGAATATGTTATTTGCACAACACCAGGAGTCATCGCGTAAAGATGTAGAACACGTGTTTGGAGTGTTGCAGGCACGATGGACAATCCTAAGGAGGTCATCTCTTGCGTGGAATGTTGATCTCCTAAACAAAATAATCATTGTGTGCATCATAATGCACAACATGATCGTGGAGAACGAGCGTGAATCTTATTCCATGTTTTATGATACAACTGAGTTTGAGCATGACCGCGACATATCGGGTCCGGAACAAACACCTTACTCTATTGCACAAGTTCTGGACATTAATGCCTACATGAACAACAGAGACCGTGTTCGTAATAAAACACATCTCGCGCTGAGGAAAGACTTGATCGAGAACATCTGGTAGCGATTCGGCAGAAGCGACGCTTAATTGTGTTTTATGTCGTGTAATATTTGAATTATGTCATGTATTATTTGGTTTATGTCTTGTATTTGGTTTGTCATCTCCTTTAATGTAAGCGTATGTTTGCTAAAAATAATGTAATATTTGGTTTCTTAATATTAATAGTATTTAGTATTTGGTAATCATTGATGGTTAAATAAATAAAGTACGTGCAATCTGGAAATAAATAGATTATTAATGTTTTTGGTAAATATAAAT
Source organism: Triglochin maritima (assembly GCA_963682175.1). Classification (NCBI taxonomy): domain Eukaryota; kingdom Viridiplantae; phylum Streptophyta; class Magnoliopsida; order Alismatales; family Juncaginaceae; genus Triglochin; species Triglochin maritima. The sequence goes on from OY821789.1 coordinate 32,777,627, forward strand.
GATTTTGGAATAGAATAAAAGTTGAGAAGAAAATTAATAATGTGGAGGAAAGAGAGTGGGAGAAATATGAGGTTGGGTCATGATAACGTGACAGGAAGAGAAAGAAAAGAGAGAAAGTGGATGACCTAGGTCATGACTATGGATGGTCTGATATATCCTTCCTTGTGCAAGTTGAGGAAGCACAACTTTTGTACAAATGTCATGAGATCTAACCATCCAATCAGCATAAGATTCATTTTATGCCCCATTTTTTCACTATGACATATATGTTACGATTGATGCCCAAATAATTAAGGTCTAAATGATATCTAAATATGGATTTAATACGAGACAAAAGTTAGAACAATGAAACCAAAAATTGACATCGGATTTTTATAAAGGTTTGGTACGTCAACCCCCTATTTTTGTCTTTCAAGCCCCGCATGAGTCTTCTACTAATCTGATCTCTGTTCTGATATGAGATCAAGATGTTACAACACGAGTCTTAGTGAACAACCCTCGCCTTACTCGATTCGTCTCTCACAACCTGATGGGGAGCTTCCTCGAAACTTTACAACTATTGGTGACTGCTTAATATGGAAGTTGAAATCACAATACATTTTAATACTTGAGCACTTGGATATAATTTATAAAGGATGACACAAGTGGTGAAGTTTTGATTTTGAGTATGGGAAAACGGGAGCCGGTTTCTTTCAAAATATATAACAATATAGAGTGTTGGAGAGTTACGAAGTAATGGAATGAATCTTTCAAATTCTAATAGTTGTTTGATAGAGTGGGGTGGGAGCAGGGGCGAAACTTTGTGTCAGAAATCTGTCAATCTGACCGACTCCATATTCGAAATCAAAAGATTTATCTGAGAGAAAAAAAATTGCAACCGAATTTGTATTCGGATATAAACATCCGGAAAAAAACGAATATTGATATTAGTACATCCAATTCGAATAATATTTGTTTTGTATTTTATATGCATGTATAAATAAAAATAATAATATATAAAGCATATATGAATTAAATTATCTTATTTATATTATGTTTAATATTTTTTCATGTAGGAAAAAAATAAAGGGATTAGATTTATTCTTGTTTAGTAGTATTACCTGAAAACGAGATTCAATCCAAAAATATTTTCAAGTCTATTCAGATTTTTTAACGAATTCGAATATCTTAATTCAGAATGAATTTTGAACTTGGTTCGGATCCGAATCCAACAGATACGAATTCGGATCCTTCCCTCATAAATCCGATCGAATTCGAATTCGAATATAATTAAAAAAACAAATTCGAATTCGGATACAGACACATTCGCTTTGTATCTGTTCCGTTTTCACCCTTAGGTGGGAGTTGGTGAAAACTGAAAAGAATGAGTCAAGAAATCACAAGCTTGAGTAGACACTTGTCTGGATCGGTCGACCAGTCCATAATCGGTCATTTGATTGTTACCTCAGAATTCTGACAGTATATAGTTTGGTTGACCGATAAAGAGGAGGTCGTCTGATTTCAATGTTTTAGTAAAGATTGGTCAAGTTTGTCCATCGTCAAATGGCCGTCGTCCAGGGACGAATTGGTCGTTTGTATCTCAGAAACCTGTCTTTAGTGCCAACAACTCTATTTTATATATATGTTGAGAATCCAACAGCTCTATTGTCGTATGGATCAGTTCGTTGTTCGGACGAATAAAAAGACAATCGAACATCGACAGATACGTAACCAATCGTCTGAAATGGACAATCAAATTAGTAGACTCCAAGTCAAGAGAAATGTTACGTTAGGAGTCAAAATCCATCAACCAACCAAAGTGGGGAGCGATGGTCGAATTTGGACTAGAACCGTATCTTAATGTTAAAGTTCATGTAATGATCTTGTGGACTCAACAAATGAAAAATTACTAGTCTTGATCAAAACTTGGCTACATATATTGAGTCTTTATAATCTCGATCAACCTATAACTTTATTTGCACAAACACAACTATATATGTAATGCATGAAACATGTTTGACGAATTTGATTGACTATCTAATATTAAGATGAATATGAGCCAATTGAATCATGTATTAAGATTAGTTGTTAATAATCATCAAAATTAAACTAGATTAAGGTCCAAGAACAAACAATAACCATTAAATTTGATTAACCATAAAATCAAATATTTTGGTGAGGCAAAGAAATGCATGCATGATTTGATGAATCACCATTTGTCGATCAAACTGACATCATTAACTCTTCTTACATGGATATTAATATATTATGTTACAGCAATGCACTTCTTACATGGATATTGTTATTATCACAACACCAGTTTTGGTGAAAATAGCATAATTTAGTAATAACAATTATTTAATTGTTATAATACCAGACTAAAGAAACAATTTAGAGTTGGCACACAAAAGCAAGATTGTTGTTATCACAATTCACAACACCCAATTTCTACAAAAAAAGTATAAAAAAGTTTTTCACTTAATAATAACAGTGGTAATATTAACAAAAATATAATAAATTTTTGACATAAAAAATAGTAATAACTATACAATTATAATAATAATAATAATAATAGCTATGGCAATAACAATTATTATTGTAATACTAATGAAACGCCAGATTTGAAATGACAACGTCCTTCCCACCTTTCTCTCTTTCTCTCGACCGTTACTCTCATTTCTTTTATTTATATTTATATTTATATTTCTCTCTCACTTTTCTCCATTTCACCTTCTCCCCTCTCCTGTCGATCCCGAATCCACCACGCAAACCCTTGTTTTTCCTTCAAAGATCGGATCTTTTTCGTGTTCCACTTCGGCCCTCCGATTACCGCTCTCGATTGCGCACTATGGCGTCGTCAGGTTTCGAGATCTTTCTTTTCTGTGTTTTCTGGTGATTTGAACGTGGATTTTGGATTTTCCAGCTGGGATTGCTTGAATTTCGATTTGGGTCTGCGATTAATGTGGCTTTTGTCGGATTTGAAGTTAGAACCCTTGTTTTGTTTGGTGGGTCCCACTGTTGTTTTGATTTCTAATTGGGGATTTTGGTTGGATTAGGGTTTTGTTTTGTTTTTTTAATATAATTTAATTGCTGTTCTTTCTGCTGTGAAGCCAAAGATTCTTGTTTTGTGTTGACTTAAGGGGCTTAACTTAATGGGCAATTTATTGGTGGTTTGATTTTCTTTTTCTTTTTTTGAACTTGTTTCATGATGTTGGCTTATGAATTTTTGCATATGTTTAAGAAATAAGAATTTATAGATAAGGAATAAATCATGGATAAATCCAAGTAACCTATGTTGCAGTACTGAATCAAAATTTTCTTTGGTATTTGTGAGTTTCTGCTTTTGGTTGGCTTCTTCTGGCCTCCTGGATTTGGTTACATTCTTCTTTATTTTGTTGAATTAGTCTCTAGGATTGGATTGATGTGCTTTTATCTTAATGGATGATTGCATTTAGGATCAAACTTTATATATTGCAATAAGTGTCTTAATGGATTGATGCATGTAAATTAATGAAAAGGAAATTGAAGTTCTTTGTAATGATTGTTCTTTTTGAAATAACTCCGCTGTGGCTTTAAAATTCAGTTGATTTTGTGATCATGTAATTCATCTAATTAATTGTGTGTATATACTTGATATATGAGTTTTTAGTTACTGGACGTAATATTCAACGGTCAATGAAATTTTGTGCCTATAGCTTTCTGAAACATAAGTCGTGCCCATTGGTTCATGAACAAGCTTGAATTCTAACAACATGCGGCCTAAGCCCGAGCAACGAGGCTCCACTCATTTTGTATGATTTTTTTCCCTATATTAATGCTATGTTCTGAAAAACATTTAATGAGTATGATTCTTGAATGGATGGTATTGTATGAGAGCTCCAACTCAAGTCGTGCTTGAATTATCATTCTAAGAAATCATTACTTTCTTCAGCTCTGAGGAGTAGCTTCTCCTGCCTCTCTCAAGGTCAACTATTGCAGATGGAAACAACTTGTGGATCACTTCTACATGAGTTGCAAGTTCGTTTGGGATAACCGTTAACTATTGCATTTCCTCTCTTTTTCTTGATTTAAGTTAATCACTCAATTTGAGTTTTCTGCAGATAATATGGGATGAAGTTGGAGAAAGCGATTCGGACAGAGACAAGATGTTACTTGAACTTGAACAAGAGTGTATGGAGGTGTACAGGAGAAAGGTCGACCAGGCGAACAAATCTAGAGCTCAGCTGCGTCGAGCTATTGCCGATGCAGAAGCGGAACTTGCTATCATTTGCTCGACAATTGGCGAACCACCAATCCATGTCAGGCAGGTAATATCACAGTATTTTACTATTTTGGTATCTATTATTATCTACGAAAAAACTTAAGTAATAAGATGGCTCCACATTGCCAGTCCAATCAGAAATCGCACAACTTGAAGGAGGAGCTTAGGGCGATATTGCCTCAATTAGAGGAAATGCAGGAAAAAAAGAACAACCGTCGGAACCAATTTGTGGAAATTGAGCAGCAATTAAAGAAGATCCGATGCGAGATTGGCTCTGGAGAATACAACTCGAATGAAAAGGTTCTGAATGAATATGATCTTTCATTGAGGAAGCTCGAAGAATTACACAAAAATCTAGAAGTACTACAACAGGAAAAGGTTGGAAATTGAAACTTTTTATTAAAAAAAGTGAAGCTAACTTTTGAGATTTCTGTGCTAACAAGTAGACATCCGTGGTTTCGTACTCAACAGGCTTTACGCCTAAACCATGTACTCGACCACCTCAACACTTTGAAGTCTCACTGTTTGGTACTTGGGATCGATTTCAACCAAACTGTCAGAGAGATAAATCCAACTTTGGATAACTGTGAGAATTCAAAGAGTATCAGTGATGAAACTATCGGAAAGTTGGCTGCTGCAACCGAGAAACTACGAGATGTTAAATTGCAAAGAATGCAAAAGGTATGGTCTGATTTTCTCTGTCGTATTTAATCCCCTAGGTCTCCATTTAAGTTGTTTTAAATCTTTTTTGCAGCTGCAAGACTTAACAACATCCATGTTGGAACTCTGGACCTTGATGGACACGCCTGTCGAAGAGCAGCAGCAGTTCCAGAGTGTCACCTGCAATATCGCTGCTTCGGAACATGAAATAACCGAACCAAACACGTTATCTTTGGATTTTATTAACCATGTGAGTTTGTAAATCTTATAGAAGAACCAATGAGTCTTCTTGACATCCATCACTTTGACAATATCGATATCATACAGGTGGAAGCAGAAGTTTTGAGGTTGGATTATCTTAAATCGAGCAAAATGAAGGAACTGGTCATGAAGAAGTCTGAGTTGGAGGAACTTCGGCGAAAGACTCACTTAGTTTCAGAACCAGATTCTGAAATAGAAGTTGCTGTAGAAGCCATTGAATCCGGTATTTTGCTATTTGCATTTGCGAGATCATAATAATATTATATATTGAATAATTGAACATTACATATAGCTTTCAAGTACTGATAAATTACGAATTGGGTGGCACAGAGCACTTAGCAATTTTAGGCTAAAGAACTCTTACTTTAATTACATGAAAACATTGATATACAATGTTATCTAATTTTTGTAATACTAATGCAACAAGCAGAAATTCAGATTTTGCTTGATTCCAATTTTCTTAACACCAAATTCACAATTGTCCGACACTATTTATTTAACTTTTAGGCTTAGTCGTCCCACTGGTAGTAGTAGTAGTAGTCCTACCCAACATATAATGACTGAAAACGACTTAAAGTGGTTAATTAAATGAGTTGGTGGTTGATGGTTGATGATTTTGGTTCTAAAGTACTAAATGATGCAGGTGCTATAGATCCTTCACTGGTGTTGGAACAGATAGAAGTCCAAATTTCGAACGTGAAGGACAAAGCTTTTGACAGGAAGGACATTCTCGAGAAGGTTGAGAAGTGGTTGGCCGCTTGCGGTGAAGAATCCTGGCTCGAGGAATTCAGCAGGGTGCGCTATATATTGAGAAAATTTTCTTCTGCACATAAAGTTCTTTTCTTTCAGATATTCAAGAAACTATTATGTCTTCACAGAATGATAACCGTTTTGGTGCTCTAAGAGGAGGTCACCTAGCACTGAAGCGTGCCGAGAAAGCGCGTGTCATCGTAAACAAACTTCCCGGTACGAGAAATCCAAATGTTATCTGATTTCTTTTTTTTTACCTCAACTTCTGTTTTAGTAACTCAAATGCGCTTGTGAACAGCTATGGTTGATGCTTTGATCTCCAAAACTAGAGAGTGGCAGAAAGAGAGAAGCATGAGTTTCAAATACGATGGTGTATGTATGAATGCACTTTGAGTTATAGTTTGTTCTCTTTAGGAAGTCAACTCTCTCATTGAATTTCTTGATTCGTTTTCAGATTCTACTTCTTTCCATGCTTGAAGAGTACACCTTTATGAAGGAGGAAAAAGAGCAAGAAAGGCGTAGGCAAAGAGTACGATTTTATCGCACTTTTTATATATACTATACTGGCAATGAACTTATCGACATCAGCGATAAATTGTCGAGGTGGTTGTTAATTGCAGGATCAAAAGAAGCTCCAGGGTCAGCTAATGACCGAGCATGAAATGCTCTTCGGATCAAAGCCAAGCCCCTTGAAATCGCCAAGCGCCAAAAAGGGTCCCCAACCGTCCATGGGAGGAACCCAGAGTAGCACGAAAAAAGGACCCAGACCTTCCATGGGAGGCAGCCAAAGCTGCGATAGAAGGCGTACACTAGCTGGACCAATGTCATGCATTTCAAATTCAGATTTATCTGAATCAACAAAAGCCACTCGTTCCACTCGAAAAGCCAATCAAGCTCAATCTTCTGGTTACAGTTAACTCTTAAAGAAACTACATTTCTCTCATAAACAAACTTGTTCTTACAGAACAGTTTTTGTTGTTTTTCTTTTAATCTCAGGTAGCAGAGAACTCAATGAAGCTACTGTATCGGCTAAAAGACTTTCTTTTAGTAGTTCTTCAGACAGGCACGACGTTATGAGGAAACCACTCACTCCGATATTCGCAATATCCTCACCTGCTACAACACCATCCAAAAACAATAACTCTGATTCCATTGGTAATGCCAATTCCAACTCAAATTCAGCTACTGATGATGAGAACATGACACCATTGGCAATGCAAACGCCCAAGACCCCTTACACTGTGGTAATGCCAATGACGGTGTCGACGACCTCTGCAGTGGCTCCACGCGCTATCGAAACGCGGGTCGTTGGGGAAGACAGAGTACTCCTTTGAAGAGAGAAGAGCTGGTTTCAGCTTAGCGAGATAGTAACGGTTGGTGTAAGTCAATGGCATTGGGCTAAATTGAAAAGCTTGTTGTATTCCACTTTTTTTTAGTTTGTTTTGGTGGATTCAGAAGAAACTATGTTGTTGTTTCATACTGTGTTGGTCAATTCTTTGTGACATTTGATTGCTGAATGTGTCAATTTTTTGTGATATATATGGACTTTGTATAATGACATTTTATGTACTTTTTCCGAAGCAAGAAAGTTGGGTGTTTGGTTAACAACTTAAAAAGAGAAATTGAGAGAAGATAAGAAAGTTAGATTTTCTCTTGTTTGGATAACAACTTAAGGAGAGAAATGAAAAGAAATGAAGAGAAATCATCTTATACAAATGGACCCTCAACTTTCTTTACTAAAATAGAGAGAAATGGAGAGAAAATTGAAATTTGTCTATTCTTCCCAAAATACCCCGAAATGAAATAACATGATTAAAATGAGGAAAAAAATCAAAAAAATTGAAAAATTTGAAAAATATGTACCGTACAAACTTATTTGACAAAATATGCATATTGAAAATAGCACATGAGCTGCTGTTTTTATTTCCAAATGAAAACGACACCACTGGTGGTCTTTTCTCAAAATCTTCCAAATCCGTTTTTTTTCATTTTTGCTCCCCCTCTCTCCGGCGATTTCAAGTATTTTTAGACTTTTCTTGCTAAGATTTTGCTTTATTAGTTTGTATTTGTGTGCATTTGATTGATTTGGTTTAGTTTGGATTTGTTTGGTTTGAATTTGTTTGATTTGGATTAGATTGATTGGTATTTGGTTGATGAGTTTACCTTGTTTTGATTAATTAATCTTGTGTGGATGATATTATATTGTTATGATTAATTAATCTTGTGGGGATTTGATGGGTTGATTAATGAATCAATTAATCTTTAAAGTCTCAATTTAATGTAGAATAACTGTAGTTGTTGAAATTTTGTTGATTGTGAATAATGTATGAAATTTGTTTGGATTGTATTATTTAAACCAAATAGTACGTAATTATTTTCTTTGTTAATTATATTTCAACAATTTCCAAAATGTCGACTTCACACGAACGCTCATGTTGACCCTTCAGTGTTAGTAATACAGAAAGATCATAGATCATCTTCGATTCTCGAAAATATAAGTATCTTGATTTTTAATGTCAAAATTCAATGCTCAACACGGGTCTACAGTACTGAAAACTTTCAATTGAGGCCGCGAATGACCAGAAAATTCTTTGAAACTACTCAATGTTGTGATTTATCTTGTGTCTGAATCTCGACCACAGTGTCGGGGTAAATGGTGCAAATATTAGACATAAAGCGTCTTAAATTACGATAAAATGTCTCATCAACTCCATATACTTGTTCCAATGCTTTTTTGCGGGCGTACCGAACTTTGTCATACTTGATATCTATGAAGTAATGAGTCTTCACTAAAGCTTGAATTTCTGCAGGAGTAATAGTTATGTTTGTTCGAATGGTGGCAATAATCATGTTAGAAATTAAACCGGCATCACATTGCAAGTGGTCATGCAAAAGGCCCTCGTTACTACAGGTGTGTTCAAACATGTACTTCTTAACTTGAAAACATTTTTTGCTCTGACTGTAAGAGACATGTATCCTCCATTCACACTATTTTTCAAACAACCAACTGTAAATCTTTTTGACTCAGACGTTAACACTTTGAATTAGACACTTTTTCGCAAATGTCATTCATTCAACAAATCTTTTTTTGTTGAGAAAGTTATATGCAACCAAGAACTTCGTCTATCTTCGAAATTATTGTATTCAGTGTACGCAGCAATACGCCTATCGACATTTCCAATGATTGAATCTTTAATTCAGTTCTCGTCAGGCTCTATGTCTGGCAAGTGCCTCAAATCTGGTATTACTGGCAATGACAGTAATTCATTACTAACGATGGTTTCATGTACGTTGTCATCAGGTTTTCGATTCACTGCGTCTTTCATATGATGAAACGTGTTCTGCAGCTCCGGAAGTAGGGTTGAATCTACATCAACAATGTCTATCTCCTCACCATCCATCTGACAATCTACACACATCATCATATGTCTCGTCACTTTCTGCATCTTCAATCTGTCTTCCTTGATAATGTAATTGAACCGTGTCTGCTTCATAATTACTAATATCAACTGGTGTGTGCTCATACGGTACAAAATAGTACTGAGAAACTGCCGACGACAGACCTGCTTCATATTGGTTATATGTTCGTGTCATTTGTTGATTTTGGTGTACAGTAGTATAGTGTTTGGGTTGTTTCTGAAAAACAATACAATCGTATTCATGAAGTTAAATAAAGATAGCGTCGTAGTCGTGCTCTGATCATCAAAAACATCAACATATGTATATTTTTGATACGATGGTCATTTGTAGGTTAACTTCAGATCAAACTCTCATTCTCGGAAAACACAAACTCGACAAAATTATTTCATAAAGATCTTCATATCACATTTCAGTATTAACACTAAACATCTATCTGTAACCACCTTCATATTCTGGTAACCCATCTACGAATGTAACAATTCCATCGAAAAAAATCATAACCAATCCGGTACCGAAGCTCGTTACTTCGAGTGTAGAAATCTACATTTCGTACATGAACATAACAAGAATACATTAACTATACATGCATTGTATTTCATGTCAAAATCAAAAAAAAAATCAAAAAACAAAATGAAAACCAAATATCAACAGTGATTGTCGCCGGAGAAAGGGACTAATACGGAGTGGGGGGAAATTGGGTGTGGGAGAAGGAAGATGGTGGTTGGTCAACCTCATTTAAGACCAAGGAAGATGTCGTTTTTCCTTTGGTTAAAAACAACATCACGGATGTCGTTTTCATTTGGAGATAAAAACGGCAGTTGAGGTGCCGTTTTCACTTAATGAAAACGACATTGAAGTTGTCGTTTTCAATGTGCATATTTTGCCAAATAAGTTTCTGCGACGTTTTTTTTTTGTTTTTTTTGCTACATTTTATTTTCTTTTCTCTTCTAACTTATTTGTATACAAACAGAAGAAGATAAACATTATTTCTTTTCTCTTCTATTCATTTCTTTTCTCTACTTTTCTCTCCTTTATTGTTATCCAAACACACCGTTAAGGAAATTAAAACCATGTATGTAGGGGTGAGCAACCGGCCAGACCCAAACCGGTTGGGTTCGGTCCAGTCCGGAACCAGTTTTTTTACCTTAATTTTTTTATAAGAAAAAAATCTGGACCGGTCCGGACCGAAACCGAATTTGCTCCGGACCCCGGACCGGTCCTTGCTCTCCCCTACACGTATGGTTGATTATAGTTGGACTGAAACTGTGTTTAGGGAACCTAATTATGTCGATGTTTCACTGCAAAATTTAGGTAATCAAATTTGTATTACGCATTCCAGTCAGTTAATCTTTAGATCATAGACCAGGCTGGTTGATCGTAATCAAAAGTGAGATGTAAATTGATTATAACTTTAATTACATTTCATTGTTTATTAGAAAAACTAAATCCAATTACAAAAGTGATATAATTGGTTGGAATTTGGTACATTTGGTTGTAAAGTTGAGATTTGATAGCCTCGATATTTTTCTTTTAGTATTTTTGAAGATAAATACAGAATGTGCAATTGTATTAAGATTAGTATATGGAGGACCAGAAAGGGAACAAAAATGAAAATTTAGTCCAAATATATTGAACTCAAAAGTCAAAACAATGCATACCTGCTCATAATCAAAGCTTAAATATAAAACCATCCACATAACACTAAAAAAAATCTACAATCCACCACCTCCTTGGCTCATAATCTAAAATGCAGTAACATAGAGAACGAAAACTGTAGCATGAAACCCAACATCTAATCTAATAAAAATAATGATCATGCCAAAATGCCAAGAAACACGAGTTCTATCCAGGCAAGATGATGAATGGCGGCAGCGAATAGCGAAAAGGGAGAGCATCACCAGTTACCTGCTAGACTTTGTATTTGCAAACAAACCAAATAAACCAGAAAAGTACACAAACATACTAATTATTTCAATGCCGTAGCACTAATTCTCGAATAATGGCAGAGGATGTTTATGGGTCAAAACTAATAATTAATTTAATAATAGTCTTAAAAAATATATGTAGGACAATTTTAAGCATTTCTTCAGTTATCAAAGGATTGGTGGTCGATATTTTTCCATACGGAAGACGTTCTCATTACCCTTCTGAGAAGTAGCAGTGCTTGCGAGTCTTTGGACAGGATTCTGACATCGTGTGGTTTTACTTTTCTCCACGCTTATGAATCTTGAAACCATATATTCGAGGAACATAGCTCTGTGATGGCTTCTGTGGTTTCAGATTTCCATATGTCATCAGAAAAAGGTGGGGAAAGGTAGTGCCGAAATAGGCTCCGTCAATGTCTATAAGAGTCAAGAAAAAAAAATCAAATGAAGACAAAACCAACACAAACACATCATTAAATCAGACATTTTCGTCGTTTGCTTTTATCTGGGAAGATCTAATCCAATAAAGTAACCTAATTAAAGAACATTTGGATCTTAAAAGTTTTCAGAGAGTCAAGTAACCAACTGTGCCAAGCATGTATAGTCGTCGTCTGAAGGTAATTCCAGAGAGCAGATGCAAATTAATATAACATTTGACCATGGCACAAGATTTGCATGAAGATTAAAAATGCTAGATAAGATCAGAGTGGTATATGAATATACAAAACACAAAAAGGCTTTTAAATTTCTTTGTAAGGATACTGCCTTGATATTTTGATCTTGGGTAGTAAATATCTTCACATTTGGGACAGTATATCTTCACAGTACTTGATCGAGGAATATCAGATTGGCCAACTGGAAGACAGGGTTGCCCACAGCAGTATACCCTTGGGCATCTCCCGAAGTCATAGTTTTTGTATTTGTCAAGCTGCAACAAGTCTGATATCAGAATTTCCCCACCTATAAGAAACTAGATGACGGGAAAGAATATAAATATCTAGCTCACCATTGCAGCCATTCCTTTGCTGGTTAATATGTAACGAACATGAATCAGACCATATAGCATTTCTGCTGCCGACTCAACCAAATCATTCTGTTCCTCGGTAAACATATCACCTGCATTACTGTTTCAATTAATGTAGCCCGGAATAATGTAAAACTTAGCAGGAAGAAGTAAAAACCAGCAAGAAGTTGGAAGAATCATCCTAGGAAGAAAAATTACAACCCTAACTTCAAGCATGCTCTATCAACTTGGGTAAGAAGAAATTCCAACCTATGTAGCGTAAACACAGATACAACATACCGGTACAACACTGGTACAAATTCAAAGCTAATCATATTTGAGAAAGGTACGATTAGACATGTTACACTTAAAATTTCTATGTATGCTATATAAATAACATGATGCTTCTACCTGAAATCAAGACTAAAAAGGCATCAAATGAATAAATATAATTTTGCAAAACCACCCGAAACAGAAACAAATGATTCAACAAATTTAAAATAATCTTTAGAAACTCGTTTTCACTAAGCTACACTACATGTCCCTTGCATTAAATCTTACATTTTTTTCTAAATAAATCCATAATATCCATGTGGTACCATAAGCACCCAACTGATAAATTATTTACAGATGATACACAACCATCACAAGTGTAGAACAACTGAGCAAGTCCAATATCAGCTATGGATAAGGGACAGACACCAAATGTCTAGAAGTATCCATGGTTCTAAATTTCCTATTATACAAAACACAGTTTTGTAAAGAGAAAAAAAATAGGGCAAATTATTTTTGCCAATTTGTTGTGGTTGTACAGGGAGTTCTAACTAACTATGAATATAACTAGGAAAAAAGAAACCCTTAAATGATGCTAGCAAAAGGCAGTATAGTACACTCGGTTCTATTTAAAACTTGAGCAATGATATTACTTATTATGAGAATAGAAGTTAAACCCAAACCACAAATCACCAAAACTTAACAAGTTTTTTTAAATCATAAAACTATATGAAATAGCTTATAATTAATTTAAGTCTTTAAGACCTAAATGATACAAAAGGATGTTCTTCAAAAATCATGTTCCCTGAAGTAAAATACTAATATCTGTGAGACCCTTACAATGTTCTGCTACATACAAAGATGGAGCGCCAAAGATGGTAACTCCAAGACTGTAAGACACTAAGCAATCAAGATGAATGCAGAATACACCCATGACCGGCCAATCATCAACTAACATGGTATCAAATTGAAGTTTTCATTACCTCGTAAGTTTCCATGTCTGAAAATGACAAAAAAATGTTTTGTTGGAGTACAGGATCAATCATCAAACATGAGACAAACGTGATAAATTAATTATACGTTTTATGGCCCAAGTCTGAAAAATATTGAATGCAACTAGTGTTGTGTTCATTATGCGGCAACAGAATAAACGTATGAACCGAATGAAAGGGATAGAAAGGAAACACACGTCGTAACATTTGGTAGACACAATTGGAAATTGATATTGGTAAGAAATGGTGTTTCTATCCTTTTGTTTGGTATCAATTCGTCACAAAGGAATGGAATCAATTTGTGGTACGATTCGCAATATGTCCTTCCATTTATAAGATCATGTTGATAGATATAATATAATGTAATATTCATCAAGATAAATAGCTCAACTATTTATTTAAATTAAAATTAACAATTTAGTAAGTCATAGTATAATCTAATATCAGATTGAAATATAGGGTGTGACTGAGGCAAATAATAATAGCTTATATAAATATATATGTACATATAAACAATTGAACATGCATATAAATCTAAAAATGGCTTGGCATATTAATTAAGAAAATGATTATGTAAAATTATAAATAAGTGGAGTTAATTACAATTTATTTGAAGATGAAAAATGTAAGAAAATTGAGCACATTATATCTCATTCTAAATAGGCAAAGTTGTAAGTATAGGTAATATGTAGCAAGTATAGAGCTAAACATTAATGCAAGTACGTATATAAAGGGGTAAATGTGGAATTCGAAAAACAAAAACCATGTTGTAAGTGGTAGCCACCAGGTGTGGAATGAGGATTCCTAAGGGAGTGGGAACAGTCGTTATTCAAATGTAACAATGTAGGATGTACAAAGGAATGGAGATGATGCTTACGTTTCTTCTCAATTCTAATCTACTTATACTAAACAGACCGTAAGATTCCAAAGCTCATCATGTTAGCTCTCAAAAATAGTGTTTTGCAAATAATGTATATCCTAAGGATGAATTAAGCTGATCTAAAAATTATGAAAATCAAATGAAAAGTGGAAATGACAAAAAAATGTAAGTCTAAAAGGATACTATAAAAGCCATTTTCTACACAACAATTAAGACAAGGCAACAATTATAGATATGACACCGACAAAACAAACAGATGCAAACAATTTCAATATTGAATTTCCAGTCTGATCTATAAAAAAATTATTTTTATTTTCATAAAGTTCCATGCGAGATAATAAGTTAATATCCTGTCGGGTTTATGAAATAGAGTTTTTCAACTTTCAAATGTTCACCATAACATCAAACTAACGGTGCACTCATTGGTCACAACATATAAGAACAAGGTTGTCTACAAATACCTCCAGCCATACATCATTGCTCATTTTCTTAAAAAATGGATGTTAATGATGAGTAGGTAAACATTATAAAGATACAAGTTTTCTTGTTGTCAACGAAATAAAATACATTGTTGATTCCCAGCAAGCGAATGAAACACTAGTATGATAAAGAACTTTCTAAAAAACATACTGCAACGAGGAAAAGGAAGAGGCACCTAGTGGTAAAGTCTTGAGCTGCCATGGATGGAGTTGTGCATGGGTTAAAGCCCTAAAGGAACCATTTGGGAAATACAATCAAATCAAATAGAAGACATCCTGGTCAAAACCTTCATAAGGGGAACCATAAAAACCTAGTAGTACATATTATGATATTTTGCGAAAAAATTGTAATCAATGAGATAAAGGGGTGCAGCAATTTCAAGGTTGTATCTAGGAGGAGAATAAGAAATCACCAGCAAATTACTAATAAAATCTACAAGTTCATTTTCAATAGTACCCACCATGGGATGATTCGACATCGAGAATAAGATCAAGTGCATAATCATAGTATGGAACTTGGCTGCTCAAGCCACAAAGGTTAAAGTCATCTT
Source organism: Triglochin maritima (assembly GCA_963682175.1). Classification (NCBI taxonomy): domain Eukaryota; kingdom Viridiplantae; phylum Streptophyta; class Magnoliopsida; order Alismatales; family Juncaginaceae; genus Triglochin; species Triglochin maritima. Next base: position 32,793,061 of record OY821789.1, read on the forward strand.
GGATGTAATCATCATCAACCTCGCAATAGAACTCATTCCCTCTCAGGTTGCAAAACCATGAGATCCAAGATGTCTCCTCCCCATCTGAACCACTGACATCAGACTCCTCACTGTCTGTGTCAGATTCTTCTGTAGCAAAGAAAGTAATGGAAATCAGACTAAGAAGCACAACCTCTTATTAAAAGTAAAGGTATGTCAAGATATTGAGAAAGCAAAACATCCAACAGTAAACATGTCATTCCATAGTTCCAATACAAACATAATAAAAAGATCCATCACAAGAACACAAAAACTCAATGGCCAAAGAAACCGCAACCTTCAATGAACCTTCTTATTCAAAACCTAGCCTTCAACATCTCTCAGATTTATTTATTATTTGATCGGTAGATAACATCCCTTAGATTAAAAGACTTTTCTGAGGCAATAAGGTATACGTAAGGATGCTATATGTCTGCTGGGATGATTTTACTTTTTATTGTTTATTTTTTATCTTTTTTTTATTGTGTTTGTTGTTCATTGTCGAGTGAAATGTGAACTGTTTTGTTTTTTATGTTTTTTGTCTTACTAATTTTACTAGTCAATAGGGTATAATGAATTTTGTTATATATTTTCAATTTCCAATAGAATCGTAATAAGTACATAATAACATAATGATATGTGACATAACTTACAACTTTATAACATGATAATTTGCATGTTATCAATGACAACCTTCTGATCATTTATAATGCATGGTTATCCATCTCATCAAATATATAACTTGACTCAATTAATGTACTGACCTTTCTATATGTTTAATTCATTATATGGGTGCGCTTGGAATGAGGGAAAAATTAAAGGGAGAAAATTTCCGGAGTAATAATTATGGGAGTAATCTTTTAGGAGAGTAATAATTACTTTTCCCCAAAATTTGGTATGTCAAGGGAAACTTTCATCGAGTAATAATCTCAAAATTTGAGAAAACCCAACTCGACCCAACAAAATCATTCCTCAAATGATAGACAAAACCCAAAAATAACCACAAAAACAAGCATTCATAGCAAAAACCATAAAATTCACAAACCCAAGAACAAAAACAACAAACAGAAACAGAATTCCCAATTAAAAAACAGAAACCAACAACTCCAAACATCTTCTAATTCACAAAACCAAAAGGCAAAGAAATCAAAAAAAAACTTCGTAGCAAACTTAAAATTATAAATCTGCAAACAAAACCAAAATCAACGAACCGCGAATCCATTCCTTAACAACAACCAAAACCCACCCAATCCCAAACATCCAACCCACGCCAAACCCCAAAAAAACCGTAAAAAACACAAACTTTCGATAAAAACCGTAAAAACCACCCAATCCCAAACATCCAACCCATGCCAAACCCCCCAAAAAAATCGCCAAAAAAAAAACCCAAACCTTCGGACAACTTCTTCTGCGGCCCACCGACCCGCTGCTCGGGCCTCTTCCCAGATGAACTCGACGGCACAGAAACGGCCCTCTCCCTGACGACCCCCTTCGACGTCGACGGCGACGACTTCTCCAGCTTCCGATCCAGTGCCTCGTTGATCCACTTCCGGTCCACGCCCCGCTCCCTGTGCATGGTCGAACCCTAGGGTTTCGGATTTCAGATTTGGGGGGATCGGCCGGACGGACGGGAAACCCTAGGTTGGAGAATTGGGGACTTTTACACTACTGCTTTCGCCCTCATCAGTAGGAGAGAGAGGAAAGGGAATGTCCGCTACTTTTTCTATTCTTTTCTTTTTTGGTTTTGGGGGAATTTTTTGTTTTCTCCATTACTTTTCGGATTGCAATTTGGTTGGGTCTTTATTAGAGGAGGATGTCTAACTCCGCTCCTACCTCGAAATTCAACATTGGTTTTACTCGAAAAAAACTCGATCTCGGTTAAGCTTGACAATAAAAGTTCTTGATGAGACTATTGAAACAGGTATATTTCATCTCCAATACACTCTAATCTGATCCGACACGGTTCCGTGTGTTTGTGTTTTGATTTGGGTTGTTAGAGAATTGACATGATTATGACTATGGTTGATGCAAATCGGTCCAAATCAGGAATATTTAACTATTGGTTTTATTTGGTAAAATGAAATCCACAGCTACAAGTTAGAATAATTCTGCAGAAAAATGTCCTGACAATGTAACTTTTGAGTTTTTTAATTTGGACTGTTAAACTTCGTCCGTAAATTACTTAAATCGTTCGCGTCAATTACCGTTTTACCATTTCTCTCATTTTTATTTATTTCTACTCCCAATAGGCTCTCCTCTTTTCATACTACAACAAAAAAATAACCATGAAAAATAAAATCAGAGTACGAATATGAGGGTGGCAGCCCATGCGGGAAACGCTAGTCCTCCCCTCCGCAAAGCGCACTCCCTCTGCTCACTCGCTTTACGGACATTTTTTTATTTTGACACCCTATTATTGTACTCTGGATATTGATTCGTTTACCTGTTTATTTACGTTTGTATTTTTTTCCATTTCGTCACCACCGAATTTTTACAACGGAACTTGAAATAATTTGAAATAACACACCGTATAAATTCAAGATTTTTTTTAAAAAGACGTCTGGTAAAAACGCCTCTCCCCCATGGAGGAGGCGTCCTAGCCAGACGTTCTGATTTTTTTATGGGACATAATTGGTATTAAATGAATTATGAATGACAAAATGTAATTAAGACGAGTGATTTTAGTAAAACTCGGCCGACGTTTAACAATTCCCTTTTCAATTGAATCAACAAACAAACAATATATTACGAAACCATCGGCACAATCAAGCACAATCCATACGACACAATCTTATTCCTGAAACCATTGGCAGAAAATCTAATAAACATAAACGAATTCTGGTGATATTTGAAGCCCTCTCAGGACTATGGTCGGAGCAATGGCAGCAGCCAACAATTGGTTATCGCCAATGCAGCTCAACCCCCCGATTTACAATGCATGCCCGCCATCTTCCAACTCTTTCGTCACAATCCGAGCCACCATGGAAGTTGGACATGACTCCCAAACTTCTAGTGAAATCCAACGCATTCAAAAGACATACAGGATCATGACGGAAGAAAAGAAAAGAGATGAGCTACTCCAAGACGATGAGTGTTAGCGTGCGGATAGAACTAGGGAGTTCAAATCTTTATGTTTTTTGTGTATTTTGGACTGTTTGTTTGGTTTTGAATCATAGTCAAATAATGTGTTTTATCTCACGGGAATACAGGCTATAATTTCAATAAAAAACTGAATTGCTAAACATCGCTAAATTACTTAAATTACCCCTTGAAATTACCAAATTGCCCTTCCTCCTATTTTTGCTTATATATCTCACAATTTCACTCTTTTCTCAAAACTTTCTCTTCTTATACCTACTACAGAAGATTACGAATGTCTCGGAGGCCAGGCAAGCAGCAAGCAGTTCCCCCGGTGTACCAGTATACGGTAACATTATGTTATTTATTTGTTTTCAAAAAAAAATTAAAAAAATTGCTCGGCGTCCGAGGGAGACGCCCTCTGCATGGGGCGGGCGTCCGAAGAAGCCGCTCCCCCCATAGGGTACAACGAACCATCATTTCCGAGAGAGAAGAACATAACTGCACACTTGTACAAATTTGCAATGGGAAACAAGTCCGTCCACTGAAGGGAATGTGTTCTAAAAGTTTTACTTTTAAATGTCAATTATTATGAATTGAATGAGAAATCATTTTGTTCATTGTTTATGTTATTCGTCTTTTAGAAGTGTTAAGGAAGAGGCTCTTGGTCCTTAACCGTAGAGCTCTAAAAGATATTGGTTTACATAAAACAAAAGATATTCGCAATTATGGTAATTAACATGGAACATTAATTACCGAGTTAAGATTGTCGTGTTGGTCATAGATCATTGTAGCTCTACTAGTGAGTGACAACACGGGTATGCAAAAGAGGAAAATATTACTTTTGTATACTGAATAGACCTAATAAGTAAAATATTATAGAAATGTGTTTCTGTGTCATTAATATTTTACTGTGTCTTTGGTCCTTTGATATGAGACTTATATCTAATCACTTAAGGAATACTTAATTAGATCAGTGTCTTGAACTATCGATCAGTGTAGTGTAAAGGCATTAGTTGGTTAAGTACAACTTTTGTTGGAGAAGATAGTTAGTCAAAAGATTATCATTGCCCCTCTTAATTGAGTGATGATATTAGTGGGCCCCTTGATAAAGCAAAGTTATAATGTGCACAATGTGATTTGAGTTAAGTCACATATTTATAACTAGCTTAAAGAGATCAAGAAATGAATATTAATACAAAGATGACACAATACTACTTTGTGTGTATTCTTAATATCATGAGGCAAGGGACGGACACAAGTGGTGCACTCCATCACTAAATGGATCGGGTTTTGGTTCGAGTGGAATTAAGACATCTAACTAATTGGGAGCTATAATGTGTAGCTAGATACCGCTTATAGCTTGTGATATTAAGCTCTTAATATCACTGCCAACTTAGTCTAGATCCTCCCATAGGTCACACCGCAAGAAACCGGGAAACAAGAAGCTTGATTTTTGGTTCATATGATGTGTCAGGTTTCTTATAGAAAATATGACACATGTGGTGAACAAGTAAAATCAATCATGTTATATATAACATAATTAGAATCATGATAAATTCATATGAGATGCATATATTATGGGGTGCAATAATTTATTGTTGCATAGGATAATATATTGCATAAGTTGTGAATTTGCTAAAACCCCCTCAAGTTCAAATTTTGTTGGAAATAAATCCAAATTTTGAAAAAGGCAAAATCGGGTAAAAGTTCGGTAATCCGTTGAGGTTCGGTCGACCGAAGGATCTGTGGATCGGTCAACCGAACATGGAACGGATAGTCATATTTGATTGACCGAACTTGACCAAAGTGCCTGGAACTTTGGTACGGTGTACCGAACCAAAAACGGTCGACCGAACAATGTTAAGTTCCGATATTTTCGGTTAACCGAATGACACTCGGTCTTAGACGAGAATTCGTCCGATCGGTTAAGGAGAATTTTTCCCTTTAAGAATCGGTCATCCGTCTAGTACTCGGTCAACCAATCGTGACATATTCGGTTAACCGAATGGGTCTCGGTCAACCGAACAGCGATTGATTTTCTGCCTTTGATTATTAAGAGATTAATTTGATTGATGGTTGGATTAGCTCCAAACTTGGTCAAACGTTTTGTGGGTGCATGTAATACATTAAGGAATTAATTTATGAGAGAAAATGTAAAGAACAACGTGGCTAAAGAATAACCATGATTAAGAGTAAGATTGGAACCTATAAATAGGTCCTTATTCTCCCTAATTGTGTTACACAATTAAATAATTATTTTCTCTCTTAATTCACCACAAAAACCCACGAAAATTCTCTTAGTTTTCTAAGTCTTTGGAAGGAGAAATCTCAGAGGCTAAGGAAGGGGTTTGTAGCTAGATTCTAAGCTTGTTTGGAGATCGATTGGCTAGTTACTTTCTCTCCAACCTTGTTTAGGGTTTCGGTGAACACTCGGAGGCATCCGGCGCAACGAGAAGCGAAGATTGACTTCCTCAACGTCTCTGAAACGTCAAGAAGTTTTTGAGAACTTCTAGGTATGAATTTCGGAGTCCCTTTGTGTTTGTTTTAATAAGTTTTTGAAACTAGTTGTTAAAACAAACCGATGCATGCATAAATAAATCGAAGAAAATTGTAATAGATCCTTATTATACATGAAAATTCGAAAAATATATATGTATAATTAAACATGAAATCCTACATCCACGTCTCCATGTAGTGATTCTCGCCACAAGGTCCCCCGCCCCAATTAATCTGGTGACGAGTCTGCGCCACACCGTCGTAGTATACGTGCTCATAAAAAGATGGGTTCGCAGTTATCTCATTTGAAATCGAACGACGGGCGAGTTGCCTATTGTCTTCACCACCGTGGAAAACATCGGCGACGCATCGAAATCCACAGTTTCTATCAGGACGTACATCATTCCACTGGTGTAGGAATGACATAATGATTCCTGGAATTCTATCCACACATGGGAAGTCGTCTACGTCAGCCCGCCAAGTCACTACAATATAAACAAAAAATACAGTTACATATAATAACAAAAGATACATATTTACTGAAATAAATAACAAAATTATAATAACAATAAATATAGGGATGGTATACCTGATCCTCCCCTCACAGACGAAAAACCAGAAGATCGACCACGACCTTTGCTTCCACTACCGGAAGAACGACCACGACCTCTACTCCCACTACCTGAAGATCGACCACGACCTCGCTCAGCATACTCAAACGCACTAGGGTCCCGTCGTGTTGACTTTCCCCTTGGTCGACCTCGTAGCTTTGTTTTTTCTACAGGCTCTCTCAAATTCGAATGTTCGGGGTGTAGCTGCTCGAATAAAACCTGAGTGGCAGATCGAATTACGGTAGGGTCACTTCCTGCAATCTCATCAACCAGGCTGCGAAAATGTTCGGCGTCTTGAGCTGCCTGAGACACAAACTCTAGGTTTCTTGCTCCTTCCCCAATGACAAGTGTCCTCCAGAACGAATGAATCTGCTCTAAGTAAATTCTGTTGTCTGATTCAAGACATCCGCGGATGGTACATGCGCAAGGTATCCCATGAGAAGTCAGAAAAGCGCACTCACAATGATATTCAACTTCATCATCTAACTGTTGCATTCTCTTCACCTCCTGACTCAGCAATTGCAAGCAGTGATGCGAAACTCAACCATTTATGTCCGAAATTAGTCAAATTTCGCCTTCTCGAGTCTTCAAGAAAGTTTCGAATATTCGTCAGCTGCATTTCAATAGCCGCGTTGAAGCGCTCGAAAAGAGTGTCCAGAGCTGCAGTCGATGTAGAAGTCCACTCTTTTAGAGCCGAATGAGCACTTTCGACCCTACAATTCGTGGTGTTCCCAAAATGAAGGACTTTGTTCGTTCAATTCAACACAAACTTTTCTTTATGCACCAACCACGTGGTGTCCAGATACTCTGTGATAGCCGGTCACGATCTATATAAATCTTTCAGAGCATACAAAGCTCTATCATACTCGGCTTCTGAAGTAGAAAGCATGATTTTCCTCTATCTTCCACGACTCAAAGTCTCTGCCATCTGCTTATTCTTGCCGAATACGTGGTATGCGTAGTTGAATACGTCTTTGTTGATGTGCCATGTGCAGAGTAAATGAGCAGAGTCAGGAAAAACCTCTCTCACCGGTCGTATAAGGCCTAACTCCCGGTCTGTTATTATTGCAGTCGGGTTGACAGTCCCCAATAACAGATCTCGCAACTTCTCCATCACCCACAGGTAACTGAAGTAAGATTCATCCATCAAAATCGCATATCCGATAAGGAAATTCATGTTTGTTGGTGTGACCCCAATCATTTCGAACAAAGGCATCTTATACTTGTTCGTCTTGTAAGTCGAATCCATGCAGATAACGAAAGGATATGTCCGCAACAACTGGACTGACGTCGGATGTGCCAAAAAAGCGTGAGTGACGACATTAGTTTCTGGATCCGCCATAATCCAATGTAAGTACTCACACTGCAATGCTTGATAGAGAAACTGTTGGACGGGATTCCGGTCTTGAGATTTTGTCGTTTTCATGTAATCTCTGAAATTATAAATATGCCTTTGATTTGGATTGTCCTCCGGGAATTTTTCTTTTACTGCCTTCAAGATGTTCCGCGGTTTTGCTTGCGCCTCTGTCATATCACGAACAATCTTCTTCGCCCCAGCACCTAGACCACTAATTCGACGATAACCCTCTGGATAAACTGTCAGTCTGAGGTTGTGATGTTCGTTACCACTATTAAAAACCACAACCCATCCATTACGATCTCGTCGCTCCACCACTTTTATTAAGAAACGACAACCGCAACCCTTTCTTTTGGTGTTTCTTCGAAGTGCAGTATCCATATACCGAGACTCCATTTGATTTCGCCGGTCGCATCTCAAATAACAATCCATCCGACTATCTGATCTTGTTTTGTACGACGACACGACCAAAAAAAACCCAGCTCCGATAGCTACTTGTTTGACCCATTTACTTGCTTCATCGATTGTTGCAAAGATTTGTGTAGTTTGAAATAACTCACTGTAATCCACTCCATCACCACCGAAATCTTCCAACGGAACCTACAAAAATAAAATCGAAATTAAAAAAATCAAAAAATTCCACGCGTCTGGATTAGCCGCCTACCCCATGGGTGGGGCGTCTGAGTTAAACGCCCTCCCCAAGGGTGAGGCGTCTTCGTAGGACGCCTTGCCCAAGGGAAGAACGTCTACTAAAGACGCCTTACCCCAAGGGGAGGACGTCCTACGCAGACGCCCTCACCTTGGGGGAGGCGTCTAATGCAGACGCTCGCCCCAAATTTTGTCCCGCGCCAGACTTACCTCACCGGATGCATCACCCTCGCCAGACATTTTTGTGGTGTTTTTACTGATAAATTATGAATATACAAGACCGTAGGCCTAATTTATAGACACGGGACGATATGAGTATTAAATATATTATTAAGGGCAATTTGATAATTTTAATGGACGATTTATGTAGTTTTGGGGCGACGTTTAGTAGTTTCCAAAAAAAACTATAAAAAACACGACCAAATCATTTTTGAATGACACTTAAGAAAACAACTTCGATAAAATTTAAAGGCTAAAATAATAACTTTCCCTTCAAACTCTCCTCGTAAACCCCCCCCTCAAATCGTCAATCGTTTCGCCCAATTCTCCCAAAATTAGGGTTTCTCTCGAATTAGGGTTTCTTCCACCCCCAATCCCCCTCGACCATGCCTCCCAGATCGGCGAAGAGGGGCTCCGCTGCCGCGAAGAAGCCGCCGGCGAGGGCTGCGAAGACTCCACCGGCGAAGCCAGAGGACGCCAAGGAGAAATCCCCGGTTTCGGCCCCGGAAGTCGAGACGGAGGTCAATGGCGCCGTCGCGGCAAAGGAAGGTACGGTTTTGGGAGGTGGATCGGGTTGAGATTGTGGTTTGTTGGGGTTTCGAGAGGTGGGACGGTTGGAGGTGTTGGTTTTTAGGGTTTTGAGAGGTGAAACGGTTGGAGGTGTTGGTTTTTAGGATTTCGGATGTTTCTCGGTTGGAGATGGTGGTTGGTTAGGGTTTCGAGAGCTGGGACGGTTGGAGGTGTTGGATTTTAAGGTTTTGAGAGGGAGAGCGATTGAAGGTAGTGTCCTTATAGGGTTTCGAGTGGTGTATTTGCTTAAATTTGTCTTTTTAGGGTTTTGAGAGGTGGAGCGATTGAAAGAGTTGACTTTTTTAGGGTTTTGAAGGGTGGATTTTCATAAAGATGACGTTTTTTGGAGATTTGAGAGGTAGAGCGCATGAAGGTGTTGTGTTTTTTGGATTTCGAATTGTAGTTCTCATAAAGACGTTGCCTTTAGGGTTTTGGTGTTAATTTGCTTTGTACGTAGTATTCGAGCTGGTATGGGTGGTTTTCGTTGTGTGGTGTGTTAATCTGAATTTCATGTTATCTGGTTAAGTTCCCGTGTCATTTAGACGTTTACAAATAGTGGAGTGGTAAATTCTATCGATTGGAAGTGTTGTGGGGTTCACAGAATGATGGATCCAAACGCACCTGTATTGCATTTTGTATCAACAACCTACTACTACTACTATCTATTTGTCCGTAATTTTATGTTGTGATTATACATGCTGAAGTGTAGCCTCATACATTGAACTATCATAAATTGAAACATTAAATATTTAAATCTTTCTTTATGTTTTCTCTCTAAAACCTTTATTCTTTGTTTATGTGTGGTTGTGTTGCCTCACAATTTTGAATTACCATGTTCTCCGTAGAGATATTCTCCTTGTGTATGCTTAAGGTATCATGACATTGTATTGCATGCTCCACATAAGGTAGATGTGGTGGATGACTAAGTTTCTTTAGGTTTTTCTGTATTATATTTGTACCTTCGATGGTAATAGCATATACAATTATGATTGATTCAGTGGAAGAAGATACAAAGGGGCTATACGGTGGAGAGGACAAAGGTGAACGGCTGGACTTAGATGATAATGATGCTGAATATGAAGCTGAGGAAGACCCAGTAGTAGACTATGATGCAAAGGAAGCTGAAAATGATGATGCTCGGGAGGAGGGAGATGAATATGAGTACGTTGAGGAAAGGGTTGAAGGTGAAGATGGAGCATCTGAGATGATCCAAGAAATAGAAGAAGATGTAGAGTATGTGGAAGGGGAAGAGGAGGATGAACCTGGTGAAGAACAGGAACATGAAATTGATGTGGATGAAGATGATCATCATGATGTGGTTCAGGAGCGCCGTAAACGCAAGGAATTTGAAGTGTTTGTCGGAGGCTTAGACAAGGAGGCCACCGAAGCTGATCTCAGAAAAGTTTTCAGCGAAGTTGGTGAGATTACAGAAGTACGTCTTATGATGAATCCACAAACTAAGAAGAATAAAGGATTTGCTTTTCTTCGTTTTGCTACCGTGGAGCAAGCCACACGTGCTGTTTCAGAGTTAAAGAACCCAGTGGTAAATTTTGTCATTCTGCTTATCGGAAGGCTGAATCCAATTCTTATTTGTCTTTCTGATGCCAAAGATATGCTTAGAATGACCAATCAGACAATCTTAAGCTTCTGTATATGTTATCCTAAAAACTCACCCTTGTTGGCATTCAGGTGAATGGGAAACAGTGTGGTGTATCTCCAAGTCAGGATAGTGACACTCTTTTCCTAGGCAATATAAACAAGTCGTGGACCAAGGTGGAGGTAAGGATAATCATCCGAAATATTGTATTTGTTTTTTATTCTATTTCCACTCAGTTAATCTGACCGTGCTTGTTATCATATCCAGTTGAAGAATAAATTAAAGCATTATGGAGTTGATAATATTGACGACTTGACTTTGGTTGAAGATACCAACAACAAGGGGATGAATCGTGGATTTGCATTCCTGGAATTTTCTTCTCGTTCTGATGCAATGGATGCTTTTAAACGCTTGCAACGAAGGGATGCCATGTTCGGAGTTGATAGGAGTGCAAAGGTTGCTTTCGCAGACACTTTTATTGAACCAGATGATGAAATCATGGCACAGGTATTTAGAGTGGTTTTGGTATTTAATCATCCGAAGACTTCCTTAGTTTATGGTTCTTGAACTAGTCTGGTTGATTCTTGCCCTTTTTGTTTAAATTTTCTTACATCCCCTAATTTTATTAGTTCTTATAATACTAGGAACTGTAGTTTCATTTATATTCACAGTAAGATCCAATTTCAATTGCAAATAAACGTTTCAGGTAAGAACAATCTTCATAGATGGCTTGCCTGCTACCTGGGATGAGGACCGGTTAAAAGGATATCTGAAGAGTTATGGGCAGATTGAGAAGATTGAGCTTGCAAGAAATATGCCATCAGCCAAAAGAAAGGATTTTGGATTTGTCACTTTTGACACCCATGATGCTGCAGTTTTGTGTGCTGAAAGCATTAATAATGCGGAGTTAGGTGAAGGAGACAATAAGGTTTGTCCATTCGCTTCTTTTTGTCTTGTACTTTGTATTCATTTACTATTGCCATGAGTCCATGACCATCAAACCAGTAATTTTATTGCCCATTATTTGGAATTTCGCTATTTGTCAGGTTAAGGTAAGGTCACGTTTATCACGCCCTCATCAGAGAGGTAGAGGGAAAAGTGCTCGTGGAGATTATGGAACAAGTCGGCGTCCATCATCAGTCGGTAGCCGCTCATATTGGTCGAGTCGACTAGCACCTCGCAGGCTTCCTAGTCGTGCACCAAGATCAAGTGGTATCCGTGGTGGACCTATTAGCGAAGGTAGCTTCAGGAGACCTATTGGCCTCAGAGACAGATACCCTGTTGTGGCAGCTGCGGAGAGAGTTAGGCATTTACCTCCTGAAAGATCCTATGGCAGGCGTGTTCCTGGTATGTAAAACCATCCCGATGTTTTGACAATCTCAAGAATTCATAATTTTTTTTTCTTCTTCTGATCCTGTTTCACAGGTCCTTCATATCCAAAGGGCAGTTCAAAATGGGACGACGGTAGACGAAGTGAAATGTCGTCTAGAAACAGAATTCCTTTGGACTATGATTCAAGAGTAGCTATTGAAAGAAGGCCTTATCGTGAAGAGTATGCCCCTCGAGGTGCCGCCTATCCTGATGTTGCTCCTCGTATTGTTTCTCGTGCTGCACCTAGGAGAGGTTATACAGATGAAGCATATGGCCGGAGACTTGAAAGGCCTCCTCCCCCAGTTTTCCGAGAAGGGCGTTCCCGTGATTACGATCCACTACCTGGATCAAAACGTCCATATTCTGCAATTGTAGGTTTTTTTTATCTTAAATCTGGTTGTTACGGTAATTTGGTCTTAAACTTTAATGACATTTTCCAGGATGATCCTGCTCCACGGTATTCTGATGTAAGTGTCCGTAGCTCTAGGTCTCGTATGGACTATGGTATGGGTGGTGGCTCTCAGTATTCTGACGCATATGGAGAAAGGTTGGGCTTGGAGAAAATTGAGGAATGATTTTTTGCCCTAGGTAATTTGTGCATTTTTTGAGAAGGTATCTTTCTTGCAGATCCGGTCGATCTCATCTTGGGTATGGAAGCAGCCGTAGTTCTCTTACTGGTCAAGATCCCCATGAATTCTATAGTGGCAATCGTCAAGGAATGGATTACGGTGCAGGTGATCTTAATTTTACATTTATGACTTCCCAATATGTTCATATTTCCTTTGGCTTATTGTCTCATACTCTACCTATTGCTTGTTGCTCTCAGGTGGTTCAACGAGGAATGGCGATGTGGGAGGAATGTATCCCTCAAGTTATGGCAGTAGTTACTTGTCCCGCGGATCTGATGTATGCCTTATTGATATTACCTACATTAAATATCAATTGTAATTTCGTAACTTCATTTACTTCTACTTTCTAAAATTCTTACAGGTTGGGAATAGTTCTTACTCGTCGTTATATCCTGGTCGTAATACGAGCGGTGGTGGATACATGGGGAGAGGTGGTGGCTCTGGTTCGTACTACTAGGTGCAGTGCAGTTTTTTTCCATCCATTCTTGCTTTCACCCTATATTTTTTTCCTAGCTTGTGGTATAAATCATGCATTTTTTGGGCCATCAATTTTGGACGTAATCTCATAGTATTTGACTATTCGTGATTCATGGGGACGGTATTACTTGTTTTGCGGTCCTCTTGGCGAGCATTGAGCACTAGTGATCACATATGGATTTATCTTCATGAAACAGATGCCACATTGCAGAAGACTGAGGTAGGCTGTTGGATGTTTGTGGTTTGAAGAATCCAATATGATGACTACACAATTGGACACATGTTTTATTATTATAAGCTCTAGCTTACATACATGGATGAAATGGAGAGACTTCGGATGTTGGACAAAGCTTTAAAGGCCCTGCCTACTTGGAGAGCTACCTATGTATGGATTTATATGCTAATTTCATTGTAAGGAAGTTTTAAGTTGGTCAAAACTTGAGAGTTAAGAACACAAAGAGTGGAAGTATGGTTTGTAAGACTATTTTTCCTGCATGTATTCAGCACTCCATAAGAAGGATGAAGTTTGCAGTGCGTTTGAGTACAATCAAATAACTGAAACTTCAATTTGGAACAGTGATCGCAGCTCGTACCTATTACTTTACAATTTGTCTTGGCTGAGTTATGCTTAAGAATGCCAGACGGCTTCACCCCTTCCAAGTGGAGTGGACTTATTGGTATTCTTCTTAATGTAACTTTTGATGCACTCTGGAGATGTCAATCATGTCATGAAGGAAAACAATGGTACTATCATATGGATTTCATCGTTAAGTTCTCAGCAGCCAATTAATATCTAACATATTTGCTTTGGTTACTACCACAAACACTTGTTTTAATAAGCATTTTAGAAAAGGACGCAGACTTTATTGCCAGGCTGTTTGTGAAAGACGTTAAGTGACAATTTGATTAAGGAATTTCATTTGCAATCAGAAAGCAGTGCTTGTTCAGGAGAATTGGTATACAAGAAACTAAATGCTTTGATGAATTTAGGCTGCATTATTACCTTCTTAACTTCATTAATGAACAGTTTTTTTTTTGCACATTGAAGTCTTCTCTTCCTTGAGAGTTACATGACTTGGAAAGATGCGATGTGCTCATTGTTCTTGGATTTATATTTACACCTTTGTGCTCCATAAACTATTCCTAAAAGAACATCCCAAGCAGTAAGGGGCTCAGGGCCATAAAGACAAAAGAGGGATTTTTTGCAGATCAGGTCTTGTTGATATGGAACTTCTAGAAATTTAATATTTTACTTGTCTGAGCTTGTCAGTCGACCAGAATGATCAAGCTGTTCTGTCTGTGTGGTCTAGTGGCTGCCAATGAACCTTAGCCATTGGGTTTTAAGTCTAGAAAAAACATAACCCAAAATTCTCTTTATGACCTGCACAACTGACTCTATATAGCTTGGGCTTCTCTGTCCTTGATTTTTGAGAGAAAAAACCACTTCTCCCCTTCAGATCAAGGTTTTTAAAGTTAATCCAAGCATCACTTTTTTGGAGCGAATGGATACATGGTGACTGCAAAGGCATTAGAAATACACTCATTTACTGTCTGCATTGTTCCCCAGTGTATTCTGAGGTTGATGACGATTGTTGCATGCGAGAAACCCTTTGGGTCAAAAAGAGCCAACAAGTTGTACTTCATCATGTCTGTTGATTTTAACTTGTGTAGATTTAGGCTGTCTGGTTTCAAAAATTTCTATCTTTTTTTACTTATTTTCTTGTGTCATTAGTGATATGCTATGTTGCGGTCTTCTTGAAGCATATAACATTGAAAGCTATAAAACCATGGTGCATACAGACTTTTGTTTTGAGCACGCATCATGAAATGGGAAAGTCAGGAACCTACCTATGGAATCTGGGTTTCTACTCATGATCTGATTGGATAGGGGAATAGGTCATAACAATTGCATTTGCATTACATGCAACAATGGCGAGGCTTTCAGTCCTTTTAGGTCTATCACCTATTTATTGTGATGACATGTTGAGAAAGATATATATTTTTCCCATTACAGCCTAGTCATTTGTTAATTACTCTTAACTGAAATATTTCGTAGCAAACTAAAAATAACAAACCACAAGCGTTGGTTGTGGAAGCAATTTACTATGTTCTCCATAATCTAGACACTTCATGGAAACAGTGAGCTGATTCTATAGGTGTTCAATGCTGCTTTTAACACTGTTAGGACCTTATTTCTTGTTATTTACACAGAATAACCCTCAGGATATAAGCGATCTGTTTACAGTTAGTGAAGTTATATGTAATTCATTGGGGTCTATCAAGTTGTATTGGCAAGTAAAAGATGAGAAATAGTATGAGAAATAGGTTTTAACCTGTTATCATGTTTTTTGTTGTTTTCAAGTGTTTTGGGGTTCTAGTTTGAACAGCTTCTGTTTAACATTTTGCATGAGAGTTGTTCTGCCAAGAGCGAGTCTTTACCAGTTTTTCTCTTGCACTGTTTTCGTTTTAGAATTGTTCTATTTGATGCTTCCAGTAGTTCACCTGAAAGATTCAAAACAGATGCCAGCATGATCCTATCTCTAATATCTTTTTGGTTACAAATATTAACTATTTTATCTTGCAAGTTGAATTTGGACTTGAAGGTGCGCAGGCGAAGGAGCAGCTTGTGATTGCAATTCCTCTTCTTGCTGAAACCTTTTTTATCCCCTTTTGTGTGTAAAGGAACTGTATTCGAAATGCTGGTTCTAATTTAATCAAGTCTCTTTGCCTTGTGTTGAAATGCTCACACTGGAAAAAAAATTACTTAAGATGCACTTGTTCTTGTTTACGTTCGGCCTTTGAAATCTTTGAATCTGTTCTGAGTGGGTTTACTGGATGCTGACTATCACAACATCACACTACTCTACCAGTGTGGTTACGAGCTTGACAATGCAGTCAGCAGTCCTGGATTCTTCTCTTTTCATGTTTTAAGCAACAAGTCTTTAGACAGGGATTTGGTTTTTATGAACCTCAGCAGGTCGTGCATCTTGACGTATTGTAAAGGCGGCGACGGGTTATGGTTAACATACCCTTGGCACATTTTGGTTTTGTTGGGTCGATTTGGTCTGAATAGGTTGACATCTTCTCAGGTTGTAGGTGCTGGCAAATCTCTTGAGTGCAGTAGGAGTTGACTTGAACACAAAATTGACCTTAGAAAAGGTTGACCTGAGAATGTTAAAAATTAATTGAGCATTACCTTTATAAACTTCCAAATGGATCCCCAGTAAAGATAACCTAGGATGGTGCGTTTCTTCTCTTCGGGAACAGGCATTCTGAGTTAAATTTTAAAATGTGGTTGCACTCAACTAATGACTTCAATGTGTTGTGAAAATGTTGTAGCTGGATGGTTAATTGTAAGCTGCCTGTGTTTTTTATGAAAACTGAAGATCCTTTGCTGTAAGTACTGTCGTCAAAATTATAACTAGAAAACCATAACCTGGAAGGTCAATTTATAGTTCTATGTTATCACTGAGATTATGCTACGTCAGCGGGGTAAGTATTTCCACATACTATTTACTAGCCTATGCTCTCTTCTCATTTGATGAAAGTTTTTTTCCAGATCGATGTACATCCTAAAGTCTTCATATGATAATGCTTCTGGGTTTGGAATCCAATGCCCCCTCATCTTAGTATCTTACCTATGGTACACATCTTAGTATCATCAAACTAAAATTAAAATACTAATTTCACTGTCTGTCGAATTTCGACCATCCACGGGCACGGGCACTTCTAGTTGTACCACCAATGCAATTACAAGCCGAGTGAGATGTTCAAAATCACCTTGAAAGCTAAATTCAATAGAAGAAGCTAAGGAAACATATGAATGCCTATTTCTTCCATATGCGATGGACGGGTACACCCCAAACACATGCAACCTACGAAGTGTGTCGCAAGAGAGGCAACTCTTACAACATAAAATAGCACAAGGTAAACATATGAATGCCTATTTCTTCAATAAAAAGGACGACGGTTGCACCCCAAACACATGCAACCTACGATGTGTGACTGAGAAAGGCAACTCTTACAGCATAAACTAGCACCCAAACTCGTTCGAACCATATACGCACCCAGCTCAAACACATTTGAACAAATTATATTCTCCTCAATCCCAATGTACAACCGAAAAGGCCATACCAACAAGCTTCTATAAGATTTTGGTTCCACATGATCTGATATTCTCATATCAAACCTCCAATCCAGTTATCGGATTACTTTTAAGTTTCCAAATGATCTGACAACCCTGCTTTCGAGCAATAAGAATTCGAACAATTCACTCGATTGTCAGAGAAACAAGATTAGGCTAAGAGAGCAAAACAAACAAAATCTTCAATTAAATGTGGTGGTGAAAATTGTACAAAAGAGGGAATGCATTTGAAGTGGAAAATTGCAACATGATACAGACTTAAAGCTAACACGTCAAAAAAAGGAAATAAATTTATAGCACAATGTGAACACTGCAGCTTCTTTCTTCTCAACTTTATCGAAGAAAAAGGCCCGAGGTTTAGACTAGTGGGAGGCCATCTAAAAACGGATGGAAACTTGACCTGTCAAATATATAGCACTTTCGCTTATAAATGGGTCGGGAAAAACTTCGAAAAATTGCCCATGACGTTGATTTGATTTCAAGTCGCAATTTCATCTACCTCTGAGTTGAACACAAAACTTGGAAACGTGGTGGTTATGTCCCTGCACGATGAATGAGCCAAGGCTATAAACATCTTAAGATAAACATAATATTCTGGATATGAAATCTGGTCAAGCTATATATAAAATAAATTTTGGGAATACAGAAAGACAGATAACTGAGTCAATATCTCGAAAACACTACTGCACAGGCAAAGCAAAGGAATGCAGTGCGGATCTAAGGTTTTGAAACTTAGAGCAGGGTCACCAAATGATAAACGAGTTTCGTTTTGGGTTCAAGATGGTAACTTCTGTCCACTAGTTGTGAATTTCGATGGTTGACTTGTGGAGTTAACAAGGCATCAGAGCATCAAAATAATTATTTTCATAAAAAATGAAACTTCAAGATATGAAAATGAAGAAACAATAGATGCACGAAAGAGCTAGATAATGGATTTCATCATTCCACATTTGGACAATTTGTCAATCAATTACACAAACCATACGAATATTTCTGGCAACAGGATACTTATTTTGAATTTAGATTTCAGAACTACTTGTGTAGTATATTTGCACCATTGCAGTAAAAAAGCACGAATAATAACACTTGCATAGTTCGACATCATGATTTAACAGATTTAACATATTATCTACCATTTTGTTAACTTCTGTAAAATATATTAGTAATAGATTTTCCATATTTACACTGTACTGTGCGTGGGACATATGTTTTATCATCTTGTAAGTACAAGTTATTTGAGTGACCTGTATATAGATATAGATATTTGATATTTCTGGTTATATGGAAGACATGCAATTTCAAATGATGTATTTTTTAGAAAATTAGCAATAAGTAAAACAATTTATTTCTTACATTTCTCAAACAGACCAAATTTGTACATTTACTAATTCTTTTAGCTACCTGTAACTAACATGTCATTCTATCTTTGTCCTAATTCGAAACTACTTATTATGTTGATAAAGTAAGACTACTAATTACATTTTAATGTCAGTTTGTGCAAATTCAAAGGGGTACATAAGTAGTGTATTTCAAATTCATTCCATTCCCATGTGCTAAAAGGTCCTACGAAAATATCCAGTCGGATACAAGCAGGAATCACAATTCCTTCATCCTATTCCCCATCCCACTCCATCCTTGTTCCACTATAGGGTAATGCCATTATTTTTTTCCACCAAATTTTACCTTAAAGCATTCATTTAGAAAGGCAAGAATGGAAATTGATGGTTAGTAAAAGGATTATATGTTGTTATACTCTGCAACTCTTCATGAACTGAAGGCTGCAATCATATAAGAGTTGGTCACAATGACATCCATAACGGTGAATCTGAGAGAATTTCCCTTACTTGAGATAGGGTAGTGTCATTATCTTCATTAGGGATGGATTGCGAGAAACAAAATTTCGCCATTCTTCATTGTCAATTTTTCCATCCTGATTTGCATCAGCTTCAGAAAATGTCTGCACATAATCTAATCGATGAGAAATTTCAAAACTACGAAATATTAGAAGTAGAATGCAGAAAAGGCAATTAGTAATACGCAGGCTTATGTTAACTACCTTATCAAGGATGATTTCCATTGTGTCATCAGGCAACTTCATCTCAGATTCACACAGAAGAGCGACTAACATTTGCTTAACCTATTAAATCAAATAAATTACGACTTAAGTTTACTAAGTATGTAAAATTGTTGCTTTAGCACAACAACTCTTATAAGAGAATATAAAACCCTTCTCAAGTACTGGGGTACTATTTAATAGGAAATGGGTGTGCAAAAAAGAAGCCTAATACGGTGTTAAATGTTAGAACAGCTACCTCTTCTCTTTCTATGTATCCCGTGCTTTCCAAGTCATATATCTTAAATGAGACTGCCAAAAAAGCCAAATATGAGTACAATCATGAAAGTCATCATCTAAAACTGGGAAATTAGCATTCCATTGGAAACTCACACTCTACTTTTTCTTCAGGAGACGAATTTGGATGGAAGACATTTAGTGCACGGACGAAGTCCCCAAAATCAATAACTCCTTTTTTCTTGACATCAAAGAGATCAAATATCTGTAGGATCCATAAAATAAAACTTCAGAAAAGCTTCAGTGCCATCTTTTGCATTTCACTACCCCCACTAAATGGTGAAATCATTCAAAACATCCACCATCTCATGAGCACAATCCAAACATGAGATGAGCAAGGTTTAAGAATGAAGATAAGCCCTATGCCCCTGCCTAGATAACTTGTTTCTGTTCTGAATGGATCATTTTTCATAAAAAATACATACTAACTATTATCAACAAAGATAGGTACAACACATAAATAGATGATTATAACTCAATGGTAGGCAAGGTTCTCTATAAGCAAGGCATGTGCACATGAGAACAAGAAATCTATAAAAATTAGTCATAAGATAACTACAGTAAAAATTAGTCATAAGGGAAGAAAAAAACTTTGTGCCAAACACTTCAAAAGTTGGAGTTGCCTCAATGAGGCAGGAAGTCCTACTAAAATGCACATTTCTTCAACTTCTATAAATTCCTACAAAAAAACGTCCAACTAAAGATGACACTGGAAACTCACCCTGTTGGCAAAAAGATTCTCCTTTTTCTTGTTCATAAGCAACGCAAGCTGAAATTCTTCCTGCATTACAAAAATCGTAGTTTAATAGATATTCATAAGAAGAAAAATAGAAACAATGTAATGATAATATTACAGTTAAAAAGCCTTAATGCAGTAAAAAAATGTAATACAGTCATATAAAACATGTCTGCATATAAAAGGTACAAACTCATTTCTGAAAGTTGAAACAATGTGTAAGTAGCAAGAATGATTTAAGTTGCTGATTTAAAGTACAATCAAGTCAGAAGGAAGTGTGATAAATATATTTTAAAACATGGATAAATATTTTAAAACACTGCCTAACGTTAGCCCAATTTGGATAGCTATCATCCAATCTTAAAATATTAATAATTCTTCAGTAAAGAAACTGCAAATTTAGGGCCCCAAGTAACAAACTGAAGTTCCAACAGACGTAGTATGTTCAAGAGACATTCCAGGCAGTGGGAAAATAATGCACTAGTTGTACAGGAATATTGGTATTCCTTAAAGTCGTGTGATCTCAACTGGGCTTTCATGAGTAGTTAATATGACAGTAAAGAGGAGAACCAACAAAAGAGAGACACAACTGAAGATGGTAACTGTGAGCATCAGAGCATATTACTTTAATGAATCGACAGCAAAAAATCCTAGTCAAAGGATAATTACCTTATTAATAAGCCCATCATCAATCACACCACTGCTAATGCTTTTGAACAACTCAAATAGTGCCTCTACTTCACTGACGCTAACTAGAAAATAATAAACTAGCGTCAGTATAACCCAACAAATTTCGGCTGAAAACAACTGATTTTGGTCATGGTTGTCTAGAAGCTTTCATACATCATATTTCATTTTCACGTAGAAAGCAGACGGAGTAAGAACTGAATAGATTTATATTTCAATTTCGCAAGTCAAGGGAAACATCTTAAACTTGAAAAGACAGGTTATGCTATGCAAGACCACTTTAGAAAAATGCTTACATGCTGTCTGTGATGCAAGGAGTACAGGGTCCTCGTGTCCAGGGGATTTCCTTCTTGGCTTAGACTGGAAGCAGCCCATTTATACTTCCCAACAACAGTAGCCTCAAGCCCTCAACCAGTTCTCGTCAACACACTGCTGCTAAAAGGTCCCGTTCGCCAGTCCACAACACCTCATTAAGATGTCCATTTCTATTTTAAAAAAAGGAACATGAATAAATCCAAAAAGTACGGAAAAACTAAAAATTCATAGTCATTTCAGGAAACACATTACGACCACCAAATCCAAACAGTAATACATATCATTCAAATTAAATTACCACTTTAATCAATTCAACCTAAACCTCAAAACTCAAAAAGATCTCATATGGTCAAGGTTCAACCCAGACAACCAAAACTGAAGATATTCACGTACACTGAACACGTATAGGGTGAGAAAATAAGTTTTGAAAGCCGTGATATTTTTTGATACTTAAAAACAAATACAAACAATCCAGAACTAAATACAGATTCTCAGATCATAATCCTATCCCACTGTACTTTCCACCATGGAAAATCCCGAATCTCCACCAAAACCATACCGGCGAGCCCTAACCAAAACCTGAGAGAATACCACTTCTGCATCTAAAACATCCCGAAAAGCTTAATACCAAAACCTCCAACTTATCCAACAATTTCCCCAAACAAATTGCCGGAAAACCCGCAATCTCAATAAACAAACAAACCCACCAAAACCATCCCTTTAGTTAACCCTCCAAAATCCCTATAAAAATCTCAAGAACAAAAAAGCAGCATCTCCCTATAAAAAGATCTCTAAAGATCAAAAGCAAGAAACAACAAATCTTCCAACAACACCCAACTAAAATCTGCAACATCTCCCTATAAAAAGATCTCTAATGGTCAAAAACAAGAAACACCAAATCCTCCAATAATACCTAACTAAGACCTGCAACATCTCGAACAAACTTTCAAAAGGAAACGACGATTTGTCGCCCAAGTCAAAATCCAATAAGCAAGGATCGATCAAAACACTCCACCCTTCAAAACCCAACCGGAGACCTTAAAACCTCCAAAGCTCCCGACTTTTCCAGTTTCCTCCCCCAAAATAACCACTTTTGACCCTCGAAGATCTCCTCCGAAATCACTACTTCTCCAACAAACCTAACTTCAACTTCCTCCCCAAAATCCCCACCAAAAAAACACCTTCCAATCTTTCCAACAACAACAACAACAACAACAACAAAAAACTTCACCAAAATAACTCACAATTTACAAGCACAACCCTAGAAAACCCAAAAATCCCACCAAAGATCCCAACTTTTCCATCTCTAACTCGATCTAGGGTTTGTTGGAGACGTACGTAACGACGGCGAGAAGACGCGGCGACCGGAGACGAGGAAACATTAGATGGGGGTTGCCGTCGCTATTTATACCCATCCTCCCCCGCGGGACATGCGCGGACACGTGGACTACATTTCCTTTTTATTTTATATTATATTTTATTGTTAAAGTTTTTTAATTAGTCAACATGGCCGGCTTTGCTTTATTTTTTGTTTAGATCCAACTTTAAAGTTTAAACTTAACCACAGATGCCCACCTGCATTGGTTCCAAAAATAAAAAAATTAACATTTTTTATTATCATGTAACTAAAACTAATGCACATATATAAAAGCGGTGCAAATGAGCCTAAACGAGTAGAGGAGTGCATTTTTTTGTGTTCCTAAACCAGGTGGACTCTCTTTTTCTGTTACTGTTAATTTATTTAAGTATATTTAAGTATTTTTGTTTGGCTTGTTTACTAAATGAGTGTAAACTCGAGTTGTTTATTAAACGAGCGAGCTTGACATATGAGATATTTATTATATTGGTGAACTATATGCATGTATTCCTCTTTCCTTTTTATTATATTTATGTTAATTAATTAAGTCATTAATCAGTCAACATGGTCGACTTGGCTTTGCTTCGGTTTACTTTAGATACAACTTAAATTAACTTAACTTAACTAGGAGTTGCCACATAGATTGGGCTGTTAGATCTTTTTCAAGATATGATGGTATTCTATTAATTAAACTAAATAAAAGAGTAAAAAGCATATGTAGTATTTTTTGAATTTTTTCTACTCTATCATGAAACACAACAACAAAATTGTTGGGACTCAATCCTTGTCTTGACAATCTCAAAACTATTTTGATACACTTTGTCATTTGCAATACAAATCATAAGACGATAGATCTTTAGTTTTAGAATAACTAAATCACAACCGGTGATAAGATTTTACTGAAGTAGAAAGTAAATAAACATGCATGGTTGGGCTATGTTTTCAACTTATCCACGTATCGAATTCTCATTTCTATTTTTTTATCTTCAAAGCCTCTCTCTCAAGATAATCTATCCGAAAGCTAAACTAATTGTTCTCACATCTTTAATTTTACATTAAACGATCGGTCACCAATCCACCGTGACATTAAGATATTGTGTGTGGGTAGAGAAAGACACCAATATTTTTTTCTAATAATATTGTTTAACAAAACTAACTCAAACTTGTATTATTCTACAATTTTGTTTCGTCCACAGAATTACACGGTTTCGAAAAGGTAATGTTTTTTATATGATAATGCCAAATGATGTCAGACATCGTGAAAAAAATAAGTGATTTAGTTTCTAGAAATAGTAAAAAATAATAATGTAATTCTAATAAAAATTGATGTAATTATATATATCATATTACATAAAATGTGGTGTACCTTATTAGAAAAATCATTTTATATGCTTTTGCATGCCGGCGCACATACACAAGCACATACAAGTTTCTAATAATCGTAAAATTTGAGAATCATTCGTATAAGATTAAGAGACCGACAAATATATTGTACGTTCGTCTTTTTTTTTTGTCTTCATCTAACTGTAAATGAATATCTATTTTGTCTTCATCTAACTATTAAAATGGAGTTGATGTTGGTGGTCGTGTTGATTTTTCTATTCAAATAAGTTTGAAATCAGAGTGAGTTTTGTGAATGAGTAATTTAAGTCATGAAAATTGAGAAATTTAGTATTGATGTTGTTGGTTATGGTGATTTTTTTTATTGAAACGAAATTGATGTTGCTGACTCTCAAGTAACATTTTAAGGTTGTGACCTTAAAAAAGTATCCAATTAGTGTGAAATCATTCGATTTGCAGTTTGCCTCACCCACGAAATCATCCTGTATGAAATATCCATAATTCACATCATTCGTGAAGTCACCCGAGAAATTTCTCCTCCATCGTTCGTAGGGCGGGTTTGACCCGCTAACCCACCCCGTCCTGCGTGGGGCGGGTTGCGATTGAAAATTTTCCTACCCGTGACCCGTTAACCCGCCACCCGTTAACCCGTCGGACTAAACGAGGCGGGTTGCGGTTAATGTGTTACCCTCCCCGTTAACCCGTTTACCCGTTACAAATATAAATATTAAAAAACATATTTATATATTAAAACTTTCATTATTTCATTAGACTTCTAACATTTATGTGATGATCAGTGACTTTATGTGTTTGTTAATTATTCATTTAAGCACTTTAAACTGTAGACTTGTAATTTTATGGACTTGTATGAATATTTTATGCATGTAAGTTTAATTATAGAGTTGTAGAAATACATTTATGTGTGTATGTGTCAATGTAATAAGTTAAAATGAGTTTTACAGTAATTCACATGTTACGCCTGCTGAACCCGCCCCGCCCCACGTAACCCGCCCTTTAAGTGGGGCGGAGCCAAACCCGTCCCGTCCCGTTTGCAGCCCTATCCTCCGTTAAGCTTTGCCATGCGGAGTTATGGTGATCAAGTAGGATTGCCACTCCAAAAGTAATTGGGCACTGCTATGTCGCAGTTAGGTCCAAACATGTGAGGGAAGATTAAAGGAGTTGTGGAAATTATGAATTGTGATTGATTGAGAACTAGAAATAGAAACCCCAAGTTCATTTCCTATTTCTCCAGGAATCTAGAAACCCCAGTCAAGAAAATCAACCGCAGACATACATGACAACATTTGCTTGTTTGATGTTTCCATGGAATTAAGATGTGGTTCGAAAGTCCAATCCAACAACTTCAAGACGTCACTTCGACAAGGTCTTAAACATATGGTTATTATGTTCCGAACTTGCAACGTGATAATGAGGATTTTAACGTGCAACTTGGAAATCAAATTGATGTTTGAGAGTTGTTGTCTACCCATGTTGTAATTCTTGTTCAAAGTCCTTGTTTCCTTTTTCTCTTCCTTTTTCAATAGGAAGAAAAGTCTATGTTATTATAGTTTCCAAACATATTGTGAGATTGAACTTGTAATCTTAGAGATAGATGGTAATTAGGGGTGAGCATCAGGTCCGGACTGGACCGGATGACTTTGGACCGATGACCGGACCGGTCCAAAATTGGATTTTTAAAAATAAAAAAACGAAAATCAGACTTGTCCGGACCGGAACCGAAATTTCAAAAAGTTCCGGACCGGAACCCGGACCAGTTGGATTCGGTCCGGACCGAACCAGGACCGACCGGTCAAGTCTGGTCCAAAAAATCGGACCGGGTTATGCTCACCGGTAATACTTATCGTACAGGTAAACTACCCATAATGTTCCAAAGTCTCTGCACTTCAGCAATTTCTTCAAAGTCCTTGTGGTTGAAAATCTTCTCCTTGTGGTTGGTTGCCTCTTAAGTGGGACAGCATCACAGCAACCACTTTTTGATTAATTCATGTGGCTCTCTTGGAAAAAGTGGAACATGTCCTTGTTCCAATGTTTGGGGATTACGATCATATCAGCACAATAAACGAATGAAGCCAAGTGTTTCTTTGGAATCGCATGCATCTTGTAATGAGAGTAACCATTAAGGTGAAAGATTTCAATGGTGACTATTAGGAACTAGTATTTAGAGATGTGGTAATTCCTCTGATATAGGTTGGGAATGTTAAGACTTTTTTTTATGGATAATAATTTCAAATTTGTAAAAACTTAACCTTAATCAAGCTGGAAATTATTTGGTCAATTTTTACTTCAATCAACCTAATGTATATTTCTAGGGGGTAAAATATGCCAGAGAATAAAAAGTGAAAAATATAATATCTCATAATTTTTACTACTATAAACAAGCCACAAGATGTGTACTCCGATCGGTCCAGTTACTAGTTGAGTGAGACTGAGATTGCATGTTTAATCTCTCACAATTGTAAAAACTGTGGTTAGTGAGATGCAATTATGTAACTCATCATAATTAAAATTAACTCTAATGCTTATCACAATAAAAAAACTGAATTGCTAATATAAACAACTAGCTAGAAATCATTATTCTCAAACTCAGGTATTAGATGCCAATTCATGTGCATCCAACTGACTCTAGCCACATGCTAAAGGCAAAAACATCTTATTTAATTACACAAGAGATGAATTTACTCCACTAATGTGCATCACTCTATGTGGCAGTTGATGCACAAGATTAAAGTAAGTTATCACTTGAATAAGTTGTCAACGTGTATGATTAGATCCGATAGCTTTTAGAGATTCTTCTTTTATTTTTTTTGGAATGTAATGTAGGGAAGGTATCAGCCACTAAGAAAACTTTTATTTTTTCCATTCTATTCCTTCTCAAGTGTGCTAGTCATTTATCATCTCTAAGTATACTTTAGTTATAAAAAGAAGATTATATATAGGTTCATCGAATTTAACACCAACAACATACATCACCAACACATGAACTACTCACATGAGACCTCATGATATCTTGTGAGCATTCTACCATTTTCTATAAGCCAATCACACCATCAAAAGTGAAATCAAGATGAACCATGATTGTGTTGGGAGGAATTATATTAGAGGGTAGAGAGACTACTACATCACCTAAAACATCCCTTTTCTCTTGTGATTTCTTGTTGGAGAGCACATGCATATGTAGGGAACTTTATGAGTTAAGTTTTGAGTGAAACCTAGAAAGTGGAAGAAGATGTAATACCATTTTTGAGAAAAAGGAAAAAGAAAAATATATATGCAATTTACTCATTTTCTTCATGCCATGCTACTTGTGTTCGTATACAAACATATACTGTGGGATTCTGATCCTAATCCTATCCTTATTGTGCCTTAATCATGTTTTAGGTGGTGATTAAGGGAAGATGGAATGGATGGCTGGGATTGAAGATGGTTGGATGAGGGGTTGAGATGGTTGGGATGAGATGAGTGGTGGAGATGGAGAGGTATGGATTGGATGGTTAGGATTGGAAGGTGAGAGATATTATTGGTTTTCCCTCTCCCTCTCTCTCTCAGTGCTCACGTCTCTCTCTCTCACATTCTCTCCCTCTCTCAGTGCACTCCGGCGAGGAAGAAGAAGGTTCTCCGGCGTAGGGAGGATCGGCGAGTGGTTGGCGGTTGGAGGTGAGTTCTTTGTTTTGCCAACCCGTCCCTTTGTTATTTTCGCTCTCTCGACCTCACGTGTCTGTCGTCGTGGTGGTAGAGTTGGTGGAGGTTGCCGGAGGTGGAGCTGCGAGTGAGGATCGTTGAGGAGGTGTTTGATCGTCGTTTGGACGCGAGAGTCGTCGACGGATCGTTTTGGGGATGCACGCTCGTGGAGGCGTCGTCGTGGTTCTTCTAGGGTCTCTTCAGACCTTTAGGTATGTCAAGCTCGCTCACTTAATTACCGTGAGTATTTGGAAGTCGACAGTAGGCCGTTCGGCTCGTCGCGAGTAAACTTGCAGCAGATTTCACTGCCTGATCGGTCGACCGGTTGGTGCAAACGGTCGACCGTTCGTGAAGAGAATTCGGAGTCTGCCTCAAATCGGTCGAACGATGCCTGTGGGGCGGTCGACCGATTGTGCATAGGAGGCAAGTTTGGAGAGATTCGGTCGACCGGGTCCCCTTTGCCGGTCGACCGTGTGCACTGTCTTAAGTCGGTTGGGGGCGTAGACTATATAAACGGTCGACCGCCCTTTGATCTCGTCCGACCGTGACTTAAGTGGACCTTGTGGTCGGTTCGACCGAATGAGGGTTCGGTCGACCGGACTTGTGCGCTGAGCGTGGGAAACACTCTGGTGGAATTCGGTCGACCGAGGTGAGCTCGGCGTTCGACCGGATTCGTGGCGCATGTGAGGGATACTTCCCTGGGCTGATTCGGTCGACCGAGATGTGCTCGGCGTTCGACCGAATTCGTTGTGGTGTTGTGGGATTTGTTCCCTGGTGACTTTCGGTCGACCGAGACCCCTTTGTCGGTCGACCGATTGGTCGTTTTGTTCGTTGGACCGGGAGTTGACCATCTAAACGGTCGACCGTCCCTTGATTTGGGTTCGACCGAACGAGTGTGGTGTTGGGAATCGGTCGACCGATGGAGTGCCGGTCGAAGTGGATTGCCCTGTATTTGCTTGATTCGGTCGACCGGGACTTTTGGTTCGGTCGACCGTTTGTGTCCTGTTTTGCACTATGGAGGTGCTGTGGTCGTGGTGTCGATGTTCTTCCGGCAAGTGTGCGAGGTGCACGAGGGTTGCGGTGGTTGGTTGAAAATAGACCTGGAGCCCAGCTAGTCTGTACGGAGTTGGTTGAAAATAGACCTGGAGCTCCGTAGTGCGTTCGGGTTGGTTGAAAATAGACCTGGAGCCTGAGCAGGGACCGCGTGTAGGGGTTGGTTGAAAATAGACCTGGAGCCCTTATACGTTTGGGTTGGTTGAAAATAGACCTGGAGCCCCGTGACTGTGTGGGTGAGGCGGTTGGTTGAGATTAGACATGGAGCCCCGTACCGGTGGTGTGTCCTGTGATGGAGTTGAGAGCCCTGGTGCTGGGCGTGTTGTGATGCTTTTCTTGTTGAGTAGAATTGCATGCTAGGATGCTTTTATTTCGTACATTTAGAGTTTGGCATACGGGGTTTCCTTCTAGAAACTCAGGCATTGTTGCATGTTTACTTTCAGGCCGTGATCGGCATTAGGGGGTGGTGACCGAGGAGAGGAGCACCGCTACCGGATCCAGCTTTCTCTCAGTTGAGGTCGTGTGATTACTGTTTCCTTGTATATGCTTTTGATGTAATCACAACTTTTGTATACTCTGATGTTCACACACACATATATATATATATATATATATATATATATGATATATGTCGGTGCACCTGTGTTCTTTTATTGCGTAATATCCTCTGTTGATTGAGTGTTTAAAATTTTAAATTTTCCGCTGTTTTGAGGATGTTACATATACTCTTTATGTGTTTTACTTGTTTCCTTAGAATATTTAATTTGCAGCTCGAGTTTGATCTTATTAAGTTACATTTGTGTGTAATTCATTATATTTAGAACGTAGAGCGCCATATTTTTTTCATGCACTTTTGCCTACTATTCGTGCTCAATTTGTTAATGCAACAAACCATGCGTTTTCAAATTATAATATGAGGAACTGCACATAGCAAGAATTATAACATCTTAATTTTAAGAAAAAGAATATATTGAGGTAATAATAATATTTATATCGTCCTTCCTAGTGATATATATTGGCCTCCCACTACTAGAATCTCACTTGATGAAGCTTTTATTTTAGGTATTGCTGTGGACTTTGAGATGTCAACTCTGCCAACTTAGTTGGAGAAGTGTGCTTTTGAAGTTAAGTTCACGAAGTGCGGATCAAATTATATTATAGATATGGGGAAGATGAAAATTGGAAGAAACTTAAATTACCGCATATATGTAATTATCATCAAAAATTGTACTTGAAAATGGTTCTTCAATTAATGAAAATATTGATATTGTTATATTGTCCTATCTTAAGACACTAGACTAAAACTCGTACATTGCACGGCGTGGCTTTTACCATGTATGATTCTTTAATCTTTATTCTTGAAGATTCTCAATTAATGGCAACAAAATTAAGCAAAATATAATATTTAATATCGACTTAAAGTAGTCTTACTTAAAATATTAAAATTCACATGCACAAAATTTCAAGTGATTATAATCACAAACTTTCAATCGTAAATACTACCGAATAAAATCACAAATAATCAGCCCACTTTTTAACACTTTGTAATAACTCCAAGGGCTTAATTGTATAATCCCTAGAATTGTAACAGTTTTTAATAACTTTAGGGTCTTATTTGTAAAATACGTAACAATGTCTCCCAATCATTAATCCATGTAATGTTTAATATTGACTCAAAGTAGTTTTATTTAAAAGATTTAATTCACATTCATAATTGATTATAATCACAATTTTTCCATCATAAAAGTCAAACTCTACCGAAAAAATGATCACAAAAAGTCATACTTTTAACACTTTCTAATAATTCCAAGGGTCTAATTATAAAATACCTAAAAATTCAACATTTTCTAATAACACCAAATACTCATTTGCAACAGACTAAAAATGCCCTCAACCTTTAGGTGCAACCAATGTATTGAAGTGGGATAAATCATGACTCATGAGACGTGGGAAAAATAATAATTTCAAGGGTGAAAAAGTCCAAAAATACTAAGAGTCCTTTTCAGTCGCGTGTAGTCTGTAAGATACATTAGCATCTGGTAAAGTATAAATTCTTAAACCACAATTTCATCCCAATTGTTTTGATTCCCCAATTCAAAAAGGATGTTGATAGGTGGAAAATAATATAAAAGCCTAAGTTTAAAGTAAGAGGATGACCTCAAAAGGTCAAAATATGTTGGTCTTTCAAGTATAAAGTATGCCACTCACTTATATATCTTGCCAGTTCTTAGTGGACCAAAAAGCTGAAAGTAAAATCAAAATTTTGTATGATTATGTTGGGAGGAAAGGTTTGGGAGACATCACCTAAACTTCCATCTTCTTCTACAATTTCATGGTGGGAGGAAGCACATACACTGATGCATTGAGAATTTTTGGTTTGTTGGCTAATCCAAGGAATTTTTAGTTTATTCTTCTCACTAGATGTTGGTGAAATGAAAATATGGAATTGTGTCTTTAGTTTTCTTTTGTCTTCGATTCTCTTGGAACTGCCCGAGTCAACGATCCAAAGTCTCATGCGAATATATGTTCCAATACCAACTATATAAAATGGTAATTTGCACTAGATGGATAAATTGATTCGGAGCAAAGAGTAGCAAATCCCTTATTCTTCTTTCACATTCCTCTACCCTTCCAAAGATTTCTTACATTTGGTTGACTTTAAGTTTGTTAGTGTACCTTTTTTAACCACTTGAATGAGATTTCTTGAATTAAAGGGTCAAAACTCAAAACCCAAATGAAGTTGTTCGAGCCGACTAACACGATCCTAACATCAATGTTCCCAACATGACTGTTAACCTATTTACCTAATTAACAAACAATAGTATCAAATGTAAACCAAAGTTCAAACCGAGACGAAAATCGACCATCTTTGGTTTTAAATTTTTTCTCTGAAATCAATAAACTCCAAATCCAAATCAAATCGACTCGGTTCCATCCCGACCATCAACCTCGTCACAACCATCCAAGGATCCAACAAAGAGTTCAGTGGATTCAGCAACCCCAACTCTTCTCTTTCGTCCCTAATCCAATGAAAATCAAAGTTTAAAGTGGTCAAAACATAAATCCACTTTCTTCGGTTCATTTTTTCACCGAAATTAATTCGATAAATCTCATTAAACCCCAAACCCAAACCAAACCGATTGGGTCCCATCCTGACCTTCAACCCAGTCCTCATCATCCAACGAGCTCAACAAAGGGTTAAAGATATATTGGATTTGACAGCGCCAACACTTTTCTTTCTTCACGAATCCAATTTTTTTAAAGCTGGCTAGAACATAAATCCACTTTTTTTGGTTCATTTTTTTCCACCGAAATTAATTCGATAAAGATCAATAAATCGGAAACCCGGACCAAACCAACTCGGTCCCATCTCGATCGTCAACTCGGTATCCACTATCCAATGACCTAAAGAGAAACATGTTAAAGATTTAATACATTCGACAAGCCAACCTTTCTCTTCCATCCACAATCCAAAGTTTAAACTGCAAAATAGAAATTAGGTTTCATTTTTTCCCACTGAAATCAATTCGATAGAGCTCAATAAACCCGAACCAACCCAGTCCCAACCCGACCGTCAACCCGGTCTGTCCCACTATAAAGGTAAGGTGTAGGAGTGAACAACCAGTCTGACCCAGGTCGGACTGAACCCAGACTAGAACCGTATCGGCTCCGGATCCCGGACCGATCCTTTCCAAAACTAGATTTTTTACTTTAATTTAAAAAAAATAAAAAAATCAGATCGGTCAGAACCGAACCGAAACCTAATTGGCTCCAGATCCCAACCAAAACCTAATTGGCTCCAGATCCAAAGACCGGACCGGCTCACCCTTGGTAAGGTGAGGTGAGGAAAGGGTTTAGGGTTTAAATTAGCGGCTTCTAACAACCCAAACCCTTCCCTCCCGTCCCCAATCCTCCCTCTCTTCTCCACCTCCGCCATGGCCGATCCCGACCTGGTGTCTCTGATCACAAGCTTCGCCCTCGTCCCTCCCGCCTCCGTCCCCGCGATCCTCGACTGCGTCCTCGCCTCCTCCCCGTCACTCTCCCCCTCGCGCCTCTTCGCCTCGCTCCTCGACGCCTTCCCCGCCGTCCTACAGGTCCGTCCGTTCGGAAACGGGTGATTAGGACCGAATTATTGGAAAACGTAGAAAATTCTGAAACTTGAGTGCCAATTGGAGTTCCATAGCTTGCAAATGTGTACTTGGAGTCGAATTTTGTTATTTCAGTCCAAAACATAGGTGTAATTAGTAGGAAAAATGAATTTAGGTTGAGTGCGTCACTTCAACTTGGAATGTCATTTCAAAGTGCCATATTTGCAAATACACCACGTTTGGTTTACAAAATTAATGTAAAATATTAATTCTTCATTACATTTTGAAATTCCATCTCTATACAAAGTTCTCAAAACCAAATTCTATGCTGAGAAGTGCAATTTCGAAAATTCCATAAAACTTATTTTAACTTTAGTCATTCAAATTAATACAGAATATTAACATAAATCCTTTTTTTGTTTTTGGAGATAAGGTAGTTTGCATTAAATAAAAGAAATAAATATTGTATTTAATTCCCACATATCTCTTGTATTTAATCCCCACACCTGCACAAAATGAAGAGGAAACTAGCAACATTTGGGACTGGCCCGACATGTTAACTATTTTTTACAATCTATATGTACAATATTAACGTTATATTCTGAATAATATTTTATGCACAATAGTGTATGGTTTTATGTTTGAATACAATCCTGAATTGGGAAACTAATAAGATATCGTATACAATTTTTGTTGTCACATTCAAGTAATGTCCTTAAATTCACCCGTGTTCATTTTAAAATAACATGCTTTTTCGAACATATTAAATACAAATCACGTCATTTATTAGTTCTGAGATTTGTAAATCCTACCAGTTGTAAATTCTACGAAACTTGCATATGTCGCATCCAAACGTACCCTTAAGGATTTAGGGAATTGAACTCAAGTGACTTTGGGTGAGGCAGAAGATCTTAGAATATCTTGATTGGGTTCTAATAGGAGTTTAATGACTCAAAATTTGTACTTCAGTGAATTTCTCCACTTCTGCTCTAAAATAACTAAATAAGTGTGTGCTTGGTTGAAGGAAAATCATAAAGATGTGGGGTATTAAACTTTTGAAATGACTTATGGGTAATTGGTTAATGAGAAACTTAAAATTTTGGATTTTGAGGGACACGGGAAGTTTAGTATCTTATATCTAAAAATGTCATTTCTCATCATGACACAAAATTGATGTTCTTCGCTTTGGTATAAAACACCCTTTTTCAACAATTACATGGAATTGGAGACCCAGGAATTGGATTTCTGGGAAAAAAGTTCTAAATTGGAGTTTCAGATTTCCCTCGACTTCTTGCTAACGAATCCTAACCTTAAGTGTTTTATGAAGTGGGAATCAGAGTTCTTGCTTTTGGGTTATAGATAAGCAGGAAAGCTTAAAAAAATTGGAATTTTCCACGTATCAAAAATTGATACCTAGAGTGGGTTGACCCGCTTGTACTTTAAAATGAAAGGAAATCATGGAAGTCGAGTTCAAAATTCTCTTAAGCTTCCTACCTACGCTTCACATCCTAAAGGGAAGTCATGGAGCGTAGTTCAAACTTCCCTCAACTTTCTACCACTATCACAAGCAGGGAAATGGGTTGTGAGCTGTAATTCTGTATGACAATCATAAAAATGTTAGACTAGGAAAGCTTGTGTTCTGAGCGGTGTGTAGTTTATTATTGCATCATAATCTTTAAGTTGTTTTTTTTGAAGTCATTTGTTTGATCCTTTGTGTTTGTGCTTTGGTTGTGGTAGGTAGTAAACACAAAAAATTGAAATATTAGGGGTGTTAGTTGGAAGGTTGCATCATGAATTTGTGATTTTATTAACTTGTAGTATTTTGCATCAGTACTTTGGTTGGCGTGTGGAAGTTTGGATTTAAGGTGTGTAAGTTGGAAAGTTGCCATGATAATGCCATTTCTTGTTGCTTTCATTTGTTAGTCTCTGGCCTTCCTACATGTTGGTGGATTCAACAAGAAACATTAAGCTCCTAATATAAGTTGTTTTATCTAAATTTTGATAAATTTGTAAAATATCATTGCCTGTTAGGATTTGATTGTTGAGGTTTAAATTTTGAAAGACTGTACTCCTAAAACAAACTCTGCCCGTCACTTGAACTAGCCCTTAGACCAATAAAAACAAAACAACTAAAGCTATCCCTTAACCTTGCCATTGATACTTAGGCCTTGTTTATGCCAAGAAAACTATCAACATGATACTCCCATGTCCCATATTCATAGGCCCTTTCCGAACTAGAACTAATTCCAAAAATAATTGTGTAGTTTGTGTTTTTATTTTAACAAAGTAGTTTCAGTTTTATGTTATTAATTTTTTAATATAATATATAGTTATTAAGTTATTTGACAAGTTTATACTTAACTTTAATGTTTCCTGCACCTTCCCTTTGTTTCGTAAAGGAGGACATGAGAATTTCAATCCCAGAATTCCATACATTAATGATTCCAAAGGGAAGCTGAGGGAAAATGTTTTTTTCCCATAACTGGCAGTCCGGTACAAACACTTGGAATTTTTTTGGTCAAAGAGAAACTACTTTCTTTTCCTAGGTGCACAAAGCCCCTCTTAATTTGCTTTAGAATGCTACCCATGAATCGAAAATGTTGTCTCAAAATGGTAAAGTTTTTTCCTTTAAAAATTTTGGTGAGATTGCTTGTAGTCTCCAACATATGATCTTATAAATGAAGTATTTCATTACGATAATTTTTTTTGTCTTGATCTAAGTTCCACTGTAAGCGAAAATCATAAAACAAAGTACTTTAGTGGAACTTCATTGGGTTGCTTGCCTATGTGATTTTAAAACCTCAAGTATGGTTGCTCCATCACAATCAGAAAGTTGTGTCTCTCACATATTATTCTTTGGTAATTGTAGAGTTCTATTAGTTTTTCAAATCTGCCAGATACCTGATGCTTTGCGTTTTGATGGAGTACTAGGATTTCTTGAAGGAGGAAAGCCTAAATTTTGATTCTACTCGAACAAAACTTGTATCATTTGTAAAAGCTCAGTTTCACTTGGTCAAGAACAAAGGTTAGTTTTGATCAAATCATAAATATTCCAATCTTATATCTCAGAATGTTTTTTAGATATAATTCTCTTAATAAATTCCATGACTTGTGTTTCTAGACATTTGTCATGATGGCGTACAAATGTTTATTTGGAGAGTGGTTGTTCCACTTATAAAGACGACAAACCCAAACAACAAGGATCTGTTGGATGAGGTGAAACAGGAGTAAAAAGATTCTCTTCTAAAGGATAGTTTCCTCAATTCATTGTTTTTTTATAGTTTACTTCATTTTATGATGTAGGTTGATGAAATGCTCTACGAACTTCTCTTCTCTTGCCAAGGTTGGAAACTGATTGAGGAGGCTTTTGTGCCATTTTGTTTGAGGTCGGTTGACATTCATATCGGCGGCATTAATAGTGGCAAAGAGCTAGCAATTTCCCGCTTAAGTAAGAAATTGTCTATTCCTTCTGAAAAATGTTGGTTAAATGACTCACAATCTTTGCCTCTTTTAAGTGCATGCCATATTTTGAGTTCATTATTGGATGCTTCTATAAGTAAAATCAACCAATATGAGGGTTTGGGAATATTGGACAAGTTCGTATTAGCAAAAGGTTTTTCTTTTAAGTTGATCTGGGATCTTACCGTCATGGCCATTGATATGCTTACGGAATGCTTAGAGCACCGGGTTT
Source organism: Triglochin maritima (assembly GCA_963682175.1). NCBI lineage: Eukaryota > Viridiplantae > Streptophyta > Magnoliopsida > Alismatales > Juncaginaceae > Triglochin > Triglochin maritima. Next base: position 32,829,596 of record OY821789.1, read on the forward strand.
GTGCCATACGGCTGCTCCTACCTGCTTTATTTAGAGCATTCACAGTTTTACATTCTTTCGAAGTCGAGATAAATGGACTGCCACGCTTCTTGTCTAGGTAATTTCATTGACCACCTTCATATTTTAATATGTCAGTTTCTTACCTAGTAAGGTGCCTTTGTCTTACACCTCTACTTTGTCACATAGGCATTGTTTCTCAAGAAGAATTTGGAAAAGTTGCCGTTCTTTATTTTCATCGGGGCAACTTGAACGTCTAGATGCATATAAAGTACTATCTCTTTACTTCAGTTTTCCCTTTGGTGTTAAAGGATGTCAAGGGTCCTCCAGTGAACCATTTGATATGGCATCTAAAGAGGAATTTTGGGAAGAAATTCAAAGAGGCTTGGTAGGTTCATCTTCGCTAGGACAATTACTATTTTTTCGATGCTTTATCTTCCATGTTTTGACATTTATTTCATTTTTCATCTTATGCATGATAAAGGTGGACAAAGATGCCACAACTAGAAAGATGGCATTGTATGTACTAAAAGTATCACTAGAGAACCACCATGTCTTTGTAAATTGTGAAGATAGCCAAGTTCACGTCTATGAAAATGGCTTTACAAGCACTTCCAATGGGAACCCATTGGATTCTGTTGTAACAAGGAGGGAAAAATGGGCCAAAAAGGAGGCTGAATCTTTAGGTGTCACTGAAATTCATCCTTTTTATGGCGATTGGACTGGCCCTCAGAGGTGGAAAACATTCTTGCTTCTTTATGAAATGCTTGAAGAGTATGGGACGCACTTGGTGGAGGCAGCATGGACACACCAAGTGAGTAGATACCTTTGTTTTCTGACATGTGTTTCTTTTCATAATAATATAACATTGGCCCATTGATGTTATACTATTAGTCTTTGCCAAGCATTGGTATAGGCACCTTCATTAGGTCTCCTTGTTCTATATCCTTTTTCTCTCAAATTTATGAAGATTACCATGTTGCACGATTGTTTTACGTCTATATCCCCACCCTTTTACTTGAATATTCTGTAATAAATTTCATTGTACATAGCCTTTTTAGTAGTTCAACCAAACTCAATCTTGATAGATAAACGATTAAAGTTTTTTAGTTGTTCACTGTTAATTTTACCCCAAAGCCTCTAAAGAGGTTCTTGTCCTGAGCAGTATGCAATATATATAAAAAAGAAAACCGAAAAAAGGAGCTCCATGAAATAGTTCCAGCAAAAGAAAAACACTGATAGATGACCCAAACAACTGAGGTAAAAATATAATAAAAGAAGACGAAGAGGATATGCTACCCACTTGATTCCTCTAAACATTGTCATATTTTTGTCTTTCCTCAAGGAGTAAACATATGTCCTACCAAGACATAGTAGATCCAAGCAACGAATTTTCCTAGCAACAGTTGACACTTGCACCCTTGACTAGGGTCACCCCAATTTCTTATAATCTGTAATAAATTGCGCGATAGGGACACCAAAACAACTTGAATAATGGAATTCATACTACTCACTAGTCAAACAATTAATTTATGCATCCTATACACCTATTGCTTTTGGATTTGCTTTACGTCATTGCCTAAATTGGAGTCCCTGGAAACTCTATTATAAGCTAAATCTTCGCTTACCATGGCCATTGTCTTCAGGGGATTTATGTATGTGCAAATTTCAATGCAAATTCTAGAATAAGCTATTCAAGCTCTTTTGGTTGTAGGTTCATCCGTATATTGTGTTTTTCAGAAGAGCTGCCATAGTGACTGTAGTAGTAATGTTTTCCTTTACAATGTTCTGGCCTTAAATCCTTTTTTCCCCTCATTTCATCCTAAGTGATGCAAAACAATGAAACATTACAAATTTTTTTGGGGGCATAATCTCCATCTCCCCTTGTATTCTTAAACTCATTTGAAAGGTGTGTCTGGTATTGCTATTAGTGCTCTGCTCCGAAACAAATCCCCAATCGGGCCATTGTTTCATGACACCATAGTCTGTTTGATCTTCTGCTTTGCAGGGTCGAATTGACCTAAACCCGATCGTGTCACGTGTGTGGGGATGTGTTGTAATAATCCCATTTTGGTTAAAACTGATTGTGCCCCCCTGTGCTATAAGACATATGGGTTTCTCCCTTAACAAGCTTGCTTTTAGGGTGTAAAGCTCCCGGTGTGTACTTGTTTTAACATTCTTTTTTGCCATCTAAGAAGAAAGATGTACCTTGTAGTTTTAACATTCTTTGAATATCCACTTGATCACTTTTAAATTAAAAGTATGCTTTAGAACCAAGCTATTGTGAAATAAATTTTGGCAGAATAATTGAGGTTATACTTAGCTGACGTGTCACCAAATGCTTACCATAGGTACATGTATTGTTCCAGTCTGGACCACTTAGTAAAAATACTGATCATATTAATGGAGATTCATGCCAAAGTCAAATGGAAACTATAGAGGGAATGCTCTGTTGGTTGACGGTTCTTTGGGAGCGTGGCTTTATCCATGAGAATCCTCAAGGTAGAATAGCTGAAATTGTAGTGGTTAGTTTACACCTTTATGGTTTCAATATCTTTTATTCATATTGATGTAAAAGTACAATTTTCAGTTGCTATTTTTGTCATGTTTTGCAGTTAGGTGCTTGATCATGCAGTCCTTTTTAAGCCTTGATTGGGATGCTTTTGGGAACTATGCAAAACTAGTTCCAAAAAAATTTATACTAGGACCCCTTGTTCGAGGTCTTAATGATGTTGTGCATCACAAGGATTTTGGTAAGTAGTTATGTTTTCAATAAATATTATGCCAGATAATGTATTTACATTAAGATAGGGGCACTGTTTTGAAAACTGGACCGGATCGGCCGGTCCGACCGGTTCAACCGTGAACCGGAGGCCTGTTCGGTCCGATTTGCCCCCCAAAACCATTTTTTGCCAAGAACCGGGTTGAACCGACGGTTCAACCACCAGTTCAGGGAAAAAAACCCAATTATGTTTTTTAGTTGTTGATCGGTACCTGATTATGTATTTAGTTATTCGATTACTACATATCAAAAAAAAAACCAAACCCAAATCTATACCCCAACCCTAGAAATGTTGATATTGTAGATGTTTTGAATATTTTTTTCTTAATAAATATGACTATTGTATCTATAATATATATTTATGACGTCATGCTGACGTCACCGCTTCAACCGGTTCGATTTGGTCCGACCCCGGTTGAACCTCTGAACTTTTGAACCTTTGACGTTGCCGGTTCGACGTCCGGTTCGGTTCTGAAAACCTTGGATAGGGGCATTCACCTGACCTTGCTTATGCTGGGTTTGAAATAAGATGGAGTGGAAATTGTTTTTTTATAATGGAAAACTCATCCTATATTTTCTTTTTATTTTAATATGGTTTTTCTTCTCTGGACTAAATTTCATGTCCAGTCTTATTTCCTTGCAAAATTGAATATTTGGTTGGTGGGGGGGGGCATCCAGGGCTAATCTGCAGCTCAGTTCAATACCATTTGAAAGAGGCTATGATGAGTATTCTTTTGTTGTGCTGGAAAGAAGTGGTTTCACTTTACCTCGATTCTCAAATACTTGGTGCCATTTCAATCCCTTGCTCCATGTTCTTTGTTCTGACACGTTTGACATCTGAAAATAGTTTCTCGAGGAAATTCTAAGATTATCTAGGCTTCAGAAATGTTTGAACAACCCAAAATTCTTATTGCTGCATGGGCCATCATGGTGTATGGTCTTTATAATCAACATTAATATTGTGCTTTTGATGTGGAGGAAGTTGAGGACACACTAAATTTTCCTTTTGATAATTTGGTGTTTAATCTCTAATTTGGTGGCAGGTTTAAAAGGAGTTTACACTTCAAGAACAATACAGAATGCTACCAAGTTCTTTCACCAATCCTGCAATCATTTTTCAAAGAGGTGAACGTCTAATATGATATAATCTATTACATATACCTAAATGCCGGTTACATAGTCTTATTGATGAGTGTTGAGTTATATTTGTAGCCAACAGGATTATGTAGCCAATATCACAGTGAACTGTCATGTAATTCCATCCTTAAATTTCCTTTAAAAAATTCTTATTTGTATTACATGCCATATATCGATTTCATGTCAAAAATTTGTCTAATAAACATATGTAAGCATGTAATAGTTATTATCTTAAACTAGCGAGCAAGTAATAGCGCTTGATCATCACATCCAAAAGATTGTCCACCTCCAATGAAGATTCCTTCTCCACTAGTGTATGTGAGCAACTTAGCATATAAAAGTTGTAGCAAACTCTTGAATTTATTGAAGGACTTATCTCAAGATCACAGAATTTGATTCTAATTTTTAACCTTGACGTCAAGTCGTCAACATTTTAGGAAGGTCTAGACAAAACTTCATCCGATGGTTTCATTGTTGAAAAGTTGGCTACCGAAAAAGTTCTTGTCCCTCAGCTCCAGTTTCACATTTCGGTTCTTTCATGGGTCACATTGAAAGCATGTAGGCCCTCATATTGCTTATGTAGTAGTCTAATAGGACATTGTTGTTGGATATTAAGTAAAAAAGATTAAGCGTACCAAATGAGGCTAGCTCATTTGGGAGATCATTTGTGTTGAGATAGTTAAGGTTAGGATCGAATCTCAGCAGTCACATTCACATGCTTGGGATTTAAAATGGGATGTGGTATAGTAGATAAAACAAAAAAAAGATTATGCATCTCCATGACAACCATAAAACATGAAAGGTAGTCACTTCAGTAAGTGTGCTAACCTTTGATTGAAAGCATCTTCTTCTGTTAAGTCATGCATATCTTGTCTTGCCACAGTGCCAGAATTGGATATCTTTGCTCCTTGGTATCCATCGTGAGGCATGAGTCATTTGGGCGGGCCGGGTTGATGACCCTTGCCTTTTGCATATCATCAGCTGCATGTGAAAGTAACAACAGTGATGGAGTTGAAGGTCTCTGTTGCACAAGCAGCGGCACTGAAATTTGTCAAGTAGACTTGGCTCAAGAAACTTTTGCAAGTTGCAAACCTTCGGATTTGTTAGAAGCCCTTGGAATAATTGTCGAGAAGTCTAAACAACATTTTAATCCTAAATACCGCCTTGAAGGTTTGTTGCACTAGAATATATTTTTTACTTGGTTTTAATTGCCTTCCTGTGCTCTCGACTGTAATTTGGATTTCTACAGCGTCATGTATTCTTCTTATGTTTGAGATGATATCCAGTTTGTGAGCAGGTTGTGAGTGCTGCAAATTCTGTAATTGATGCATCTGAGTTGCCCTTTGATGTTCTCTTGCATTTTATTTCGACCATCCCCAACGAGTTCACTGACATCAATGGTAAGCATGCAAATCATCGTTTCAGATTAACCAAGTTGCCTTGCTGTTTCTTATAATACATTTTGCATTCCAGTTTGTCTTTTTTTGTGCAATTTGTTATCTCTGAAGTTAAAATTGTCTGCGAATACGTTGGACCTCCTATTGTTTGACTACAGTGCCGTATAACCCAATCATTTTGTAACTTGTTCGTCAGTTTAGCTATGGCTAGATCTCTGGTCTTTGTCTCGTAGACTAAATTAGTGAAATATGTTTCTTTGCAATCATGTGCATCAGTTCATCATAGTTCTTTTTTTGCCTTTCGCCCTCTTTGGAATAGTTTCTTTGACTTGGTCATTATTTCTATGTTCAGGATTTTCTGAATTTTGATATAGCATATGACTTCATGGTAAAAAATACTTTCTTTAGGAAAAGAGAATCTCATTTAGTCACATTTTGTAGTGGTCAACATCGAAGTCAAATTGATTTTGTGCTTACTCGAAAAGATGATCGAGGATCTTGTATAGATTGTAAGTTAATACCTGGAGAGTGTGTGGTGACTCAACATAAGTTGGTGGTAGCGAAATTTCGCTTTCTTATTGGTGTAGTACGGAATAAGTGTAATAAAGATGTGAAGATTAAGTGGTGGAATCTTAAAAGAGAAAATGTATGAGATTTAAGGATAGACTTATGGCAGATGGACCTTGGGATGTTGTAAGAGACGCTAATAGTATGTGAGAGAGTATGTCATCTTACATTCGTCGAGTGGCTAAAGAAGTTTGTAGGGAGAGTAGATGAGGTAGACTAGATTCGAGAGACACGTGGTGGTGGAATGATGATGTACAACAAACAATTAAAACTAAGAAAAAATGTTATAAGATGTGGTTTAAAGATAAAAATGAAACTAACTTAGAATAATATAAGTTGACTAATAAAAAAGCTAAAGAAAACAGTAAGAGAGGCTAGAGGGGTTGTTTATGAGAATTGATACCAAAAGTTGGGATTAAAGGAGGGAGATGTTGAAATATATATAAGTTGGCTAAAATAAGAGAAAAAAAATTTAGAGATCTTAATCAAGTGAAATGCATTAAAGATGATAATAATAACCTCTTAGTTAATGCGGAGGATATCAAGGAAATGTGGAGAGAATATTTTGATAAATTGTTTAATGGAGAAAATGATAACAACATTTTTGATGTGGATGATACAATTGAGGAATCTAATAGACGATTTGTATGGAGGATAAGAGAAGTTGAGGTTAAGGAAGCCTTAAAAAAGATGAAAATTGGTAAGGCTTTAGGACCAGACGAGATCCCGATTGAGGTGTGAAAATGTCTGGGGGATAAAGCAGTAACGTGGTTAACTAAATTGTTTACTAATATCTTTGAGAAAAATAAAACACCAAATGAGTGGAGAAGAAGTATTTTAGTGCCAATTATAAGAATAAATGAGATATTCAAAGTTGCACTAACTATATAGGTATCAAACTCATGTGTCATACTATGAAATTGTGGGAAATAATAATTGAGCACCGTCTAAGGAAAGAGACATGTGTTAGAGATAATCAATTTGGTTTCATGCCTAGAAGGTCAACGATAGATGCCATATTTCTTATTAGACAATTTATGGAGATGTATAGAGAACAAAAGAAAGATCCACATATGATTTTTATTGATTTAGAAAAGGCATATGATAGAGTTCCAAGAAATGTTATGTGGTGGGCCCTTGAGAAAAAGAAAATATCAACAAAATATGTGAATTTAATTAAAGACATGTATGAAGGAGTTAAAACTAGCATTAGAATTTGTGATGATGTGACTAAAGCTTTTCCGATTAAGATTGGACTTCATCAGGGTTCAGCTTTAAGTCCATATCTATTTGTTTTAGTAATAGACGAGGTGACAAAAAACTTACAATGTGAGGTTCCATGGTGTATGCTTTTTGCGGATGTTGTAGTATTAATTGACGAGAGTAGGATAGGTGTGGAGAGAAAGCTAGAGTTGTGGAGAAATACTTTAGAAACAAAAGGTTTTAAACTAAGTAGATCTAAAACTGAATAAATGAAATGTTGTTTCAGTACCGTTAATACCAAAGAAGAGATTATATTAGATGAGCAAGTAGTGCGTAGAAAATATATTTTTAGATATCTTGGATCAATACTTCAAAAAGATGAGGAGATCGATAAAGATGTTAACCATAAGATTAGAGCAGGATGGATGAAATGACGACAAACCTCAAGTGTCTTATGTGACAAGAAAATTCCACTTAAGTTAAAAGGAAAGTTTTATAGAACCGCAATAAGACCTGCAATGCTATATGATGCGGAATGTTGGACCACTAAAAGACAACATATACAAAAGATGAGTGTATCTGAAATGAGGATGTTGAGGTGGATGTGTGACCATACGCAAATAGATCAGATTAGAAATGAAGACATTCGTGAGAGAGTCGGAGTTGCTCCAATGGAAGAGAAAGTTATCCAACACAGGCTGAGATGGTATGCACATGTACAAAGAAGACCTATGGAGACACCTATAAGAAGAAGGGTATTGAATCGGATCGAAGACATAAAAAGAGGAAGAGTCAGACCACGATTGACTTGAGAGGAAGCGGTCAAAAGAGATTTAAAAGATTAGAATGTTCCTCGAGAATTTGCATTGAATAGAAACACGTGGAAGAAGGCGATTCACGTGCTTGAACCGTGACTCCTTAGAGTTTCATTTCTAGGCTACCCCAACTAGTTTGGGATAAAAGACTTTGTTGTTGTTGTTGTTGGTCATTATTTCTATGGATGTAACTTTTTTTTAATTGCTACTTTTATTGATGTAACTTCCTGAACTTGGTTATCACTGTATTGAAAACTGAATAAGATATCTAATTTGTAGTCTTTGGCCATTAGCACTAAAGGGACATTTGTGGTTGAAAGCATTAGAAACTCTATAATCAATGGATTAAACTCTATCAAGATTTAACTTTCAGTTTGTTTAGAAAGTTAATTCTTTCGTTAAGGTGTGTAATATTGAATATATTCTAGAAGAGGGAGTTAAATGCTCACACGATAGAGAATATCTGCTTGGTTTAGCCATAGTGATCACAAGTGTGTATTTATGTGTTTTTGGGCAAAATGACTATAATTTAATGGCTGTTTCAAACTTCTGCCCTAACCACTTAACAGATTGGGATTGAAAATTAGGTTTCCTTGGTTGTTTCTGATGTGAATATAATCCATGTATGGATGCGCTGAAACTATTTCAATGATGAAAGGGAAGAAGCAGCTCCAAGTTATGTTTTACATTGCTTGCAGAAAGTTGACTGCATGGTTATCAAATACAGATGATTTTCAACATACAACAACAACAAAGCCTTTAATCCCAAACTAGTTGGGGAGCTAATTTTTAACATACCCTTCATAAATTAAATGCCTTAATAGTGTATAGTTATTGATCTCTTTGATGAAATTGGGAGTTTAGGTCTGGCTTGATAGAGACTGGATGGGTTCCATTGTCTTTAAACAATATGCATTCTGTTACAGAGTTACAGTCTTATTGGGTAAATGTTTTGTTTTATTATATTTTTAAAATATTTTGCTGTTACTTTTTTGATTACTCATTAAGTTGCGATGGTCGTACTATTCATTAGAGAAGATGGTACTATGGTGATACAGCACAAGACTTATTTAGAGTTGATTGACTTATTTTGTGACTATGATAGTATGTTACCATCAGGTACCAATAACTGATATATCAGTTGCAAAGGATGATTATTTGTTGATCTTATTTGACACTCTCAGCTTATTACTTCTCTTTGTTTCATTCTCTTTGGTATAAAGCCATGGGATTGTGCTCACTGCAAACTGGAAAAGTGCAGTTTATGGTGTTACGTTCTGGCCATTGGTTACATTTGTATATTGTATTCTTCGACTCTCATTCTGTTATGTATGAAAACATAAGTTTAGTCAGACTTCTGTTTTAAATTTTCTTGATACCACCATCACGAAGAACGGCTTGATTATCAAGATGTAGTAGGACTGGTTATATGACCTGAAAGAAGCAAGATCTTAAGTGAATAGTAATGTATCGTATCATACTTATGAAGCATTTATCAATGTATGCTTCTCATATATTAATATTTTAAAATTGATATGATTGAAGATTGAACGATTGATATATGAGTTCTTGTATGTGGTTGATACTTTGTATGAATATTTTTCGTTTGGTAAGGCCATGATCTCCTCTCCCCTCATGGGTCAAGTAACCAGAAGCAAGTGAATAACCAAATCACGATGTTGCGATTTCTGAAATTTCTAAGTTTCTCTTGTAGGTCCTCTTAGACGAAAAGTTCAAGAGTGGATCTTGCAGTGCAACAAATCTGGCGACATACATTCACATGATACTGAAACAGGGATTCTGAAGAATCTGTGTGATTTCCCAAGTGCTTTTGTGAAGTGTCACCTTTCTAGTCATAGCTCATTTTCTTTTGACGACGATGACTTAAACTTGTGGGTGTCTAAGGTAGATAGATGGGCAAGACTATTCTTCCTCACAGTCACCAGGGTTCATCATATAGAACCATTTTTAAAGGTTCGTCAGTTTTGGTAATATACTGAAATACAACTATACAAACTTCTTTTTTGGTTATCTTTTGATGGTTGAAACTTGTAAATGTCTAGTTTAACCATCAAAAAGACAATCAACTAGTTGGGATTAAATGCTTTGTTCTTGAAGCTTAAATGTTGCTATTTGTTCATTATAACACAATGTCCTGGAGTGAAAGCTGTTTCTTTAACATGCTTGGCCACAATGTATATTGCAAATCTATTGTTTCTGTTATGATAAGCAATTGCTGTTACTTTTATTTGAACTGATAACCAACTCTCATCCTTCTATTATTTGCTATTTTAGGTATAATGTTTTTCAATATATGACACATCAGATTTTTTTAATAAATGCTTGAATTAGGTCTTGTCTTGTTACATGCTTAACATGTAGCCTATGTTTCAGTTTCTGAAGAACTATGGTGCTAATATTTGCCTACCCAGTGCTAATGTTGACTGGATTCCTGTCAAATTTATCCTTATCATCATGAGAGTGATGGACGAGCTGCTTAAAGTGACCTGCCATAAAGATCCTAAGGGTAACTGTGAAGGTGGAGCAGTAGGTGTATCTAGTCAATCATTTCAGCAGGCCATGTTGATTGCACATGAGAACTTCAAACATGTTTTTCTTTCTTTCTGTGTAAGGAATAATATTTTTACAAGAGTTCTCTATCTATTTGTGTATGACATGGAAGCACATACTGAATTAATTCTGAATATTCACTTCAGGAAGAGCTTATTCAATTTGCGGGATCATCTTCTGAAATATTCTGGTCTGCTTCTTTGGTGGAAGATATGAACCTTCCCACATCCTTAAAAGGAAGACTTGGAGGCCCAAGTCAGAGGAGGTTGTCGTTAACTGCGTCAACTGCTGTTCTGCAAGCTGTATGTTGCATATTCTTTTTTTTCCTGGTGAATTAATATCTCCCCTTCTATTACATTGCCATGTCATGTTCAATTTTTTCTTTTCTTTGATTTGTATCATTTTTGAAGATAATACCGGATAAGTTTGTTGTAGTGATGTTGATCAATTTATCTTGGGGCTTTAGAAGTCACGATGCATGAAATATTGTTCATACTATAGATGTATGTGGTGAAAATTTGATGAACTGAATATGGTCGAACTGTAATTACATTTTATCTTCCGTTTTAGCTGTATTATCTTTGAGTTACATTAACAGGCAACAAGTACATACAATACTCAAATTCATTAGAAACAAGTATACTATATTACACCAGGTATTGAAATTCAAACTGAATCTTGAACTGGTCAGGGACCGAGTTAATGGGTTATTGGTTCGAATGATTAGAGTTGCTGTTAAACGTGGCATGTCGAATCTCTAACACTCCCCCACATGCGTGACTGGTATTTATTTTTTCTTCGTGTCTACATGTGGTTAACAATAATGGTGGATGTGTCAAGTCGGGCGTTGGGTATTTCTGGCTCTGATATGCACGTATTATTATTTTTTAGTATTCTTTAAGATTACTCAAGTAGTTTAATTTAGATGTCGATTGAAATAGGCATTTGGATCCTACTGGTACATTATTCGATCTGTGCTGTGAACTGGTATGGCCTTTGGATAAAGTCACTGCACCCCCACAGGGAGTGCGAAGGCTGCAGAGGTCGACCCAAAAAATAAAAAGAATTTCCTTCATTAAATTTCAGTATATTCTTTCTACATTCAGTGCAGTTCGACGAGATTAAAGTGGCTGAATTGCCAGCTCAACTGGTTGAACTGCCGATAGTAGACTACCCTGAAAATGTAAGAGAAGTCAAAATTAGTTAAAGTGTCTCTCTCATATAAGGGAGGCCAAAAAGTGAACTGTTGTTTCCACATGCCGTTTGACTAATGATCCTCATATTATCATCTTCGCGATCGTAAAATTGTTGATATCATGTAAATCATGCTCGACGACACAAGCTAAACATGAACGTTGAAAATCATGAAATTTAGAGCTTATCCGGTATAAGATGCAAGGAAAGTGGATATGTATAAAATGTGGTGCGTTGAATTTTTTTGGAGGAAATGTTGTTTTCCCTTGGTGTTATATAAATTACAATCTAAATTTCACAATTTTCAAAATATATGCTTAGATTATGTCATTAAGGAAGATCTATGGTTTGGATTTGTTATTTGAAGTTTTAGTTCCATTTTTAGTGGAATTATAAATGAATATCAACGATTTGGAGGGTATTGGATCCCACCTCATCTAATAATACTTAAACTGGCACTAACATATGGTTTTCATGGTTGCGCATCATCTTGTTATCTCTTTGTGTTGTACAGATTGTATCTATGAAGGCAGTTGCTGGTCTCTTTTCATGGCTAACACAAATACAAAGAGCTTATAATGAATCCTTGTTCACATTTTTATGGAACTTTTCTAAAATGGTTATCCTGTCTTCGCCACATAACTCTGAGGTAATATGCTATGTTATTGCTATCCTGTCAGGAGTATCAACAGCAGATGTGATGTCCCGTCCACCAATTTTAATTTGCAGTTTGACTTGGCAGATAGGAGCTGAAATTCACTTGGCAGCTTATGAGGCTTTGGTGTCAGTTCTCAGGGCGTTGTCATCTTCTCTCTCTCCTTCGGCTTTTCTTCATATAAGAAGTGACAATACATCAGCATATCCAAATAAAAGTTTCACACCTTTGTTGGATGATTACCTTTATAGCTTCCTTAAAAGTATCAATAACCTTTTGGCAGATGGATTTCTTACTCGTAGTCGGCATGCTGTATTGATTAACTGGAAGGTTGGATGACTATTTAATTCACGTTGCCTTAAAATCATACTGCAAAAGGGGTTATTTATCCCCCTTCTTGACATTTTTTTGTTTCATACAGTGGTGCTGCCTAGACGCACTTCTTTCAATACCTTACAGTGCGAGCGGTTTTGAAGGTCTTAATTCAAGCTCATGCGATCTGTTTTCTGATTCATGTTTGCAAAGTGCTTTTCTTGATGTTGTTGACAGGTAATTTTTGCTTAATGTTGTGATTATAAAATTGTATGAGCAGTTTTGCAAGTCAGGTCTTCAGCTGAAGAGTTAGGATCACTTTTATAATCGTCTTATCTCCAGTCATTTTCACCAATACTGTATGCAAAATAGAAATGTCCATCTTTTTGTAGTTAAGGTATCAAAATCCTTTTGCTGCTAGCTCAAGGTGTAAGGCAAGATAGAGTTTGTTTTTACCCGTTACTAGTTAACGTGCTTGTTATATGCTGTTGAGGTCACTCTGTGTAATCATGGTCTTTCCTAAGGGCATCGGAATTCACAACATTACATACCATAAAACAATACTGAAAAACTGTTGAAATATTTACCTAAAAATGAGAAACTATTGCTGCCTAAGTTGCCGGCAATTAAGAAACATTGCATGTTCCACGAATGATATGCTTATTTAATATAAACTGTGGCGTTCACTATTATTTATAAATTAGCTAACAATTTGCGTGAGATATTGAAGTGACAAGTCAAAGATCTATACTGTGGTATTTGGAAGCAAGTGGTTTTCACTATTCAAACAGGGTACTATGATTTGCCAATTTCCATCTTGTTGCCTGTATAGCTAACATTATATGGCATTACATGCATGGATACGCCACATGTTCTAGTGATTATTTCTTTCCGGTGTATTGGCCTAACCCTTTTTATTTATGCATATTTGCACCAAAGTTGCATCTTTGTACTTTCATGAATGCTTTTGTGTGTTTGTTGTAGAACCTGACAAACACTGAAGGAATTTTCTATTCTTGCTAAAATAAAATGATTAAAGTTAAACCCATGCGCGGCCAGACTTTTTTTTTGCTTAACTAATCAGGTCCCTTTCCCAAATGCATTTGACAGTCTTGAGAATGTTGGGGAAGCATCTGCTTTGCCGATGTTGAGATCTGTGAGACTGATTTTGGGACTTTTTGCTGTTGGAGGAACGAATAGGCTGCTGACTTCCTTTGGCTTGCGTAGCTCTGAGGTATCCCCATCTTTCTTATGCATAGAACCCGTAGCTTGACTCCATCTATTTATCTATTTATTTATGGTGTATATCTTGAATGTCATTTTCTGATTTTTTTAATATGTAATCTCTCTGTTTCTAAAGTTTAAAAATGTGATGGGCATTCCGTCTGCATATTCTGCATTTGAATTTTGTCTTCAGATAATGGAGCAGCTGGTCCACTCTTCTTGGATTCTACATGTGAGCTGTAACAAGCGCCGGGTTGCACCTATTGCTGCTCTTTTGTCTTCCATCTTGCATCCAACGGTTTTTAGTGATCCAAGAATGCATGAAACTCACGATGGCAGGAAAGGACCTTTAAAATGGGTGAATACCAAACCTTGACCAGTCTTATCTAAATGGTTTCCTTTTGTTAATATTTAGTTTTGACATTTCTTCAGCATGATTTCATTTGTTAAAATATCCATTAGCATTAGCAAAAGTATTATAATTTGATATACTATTTCCAAAATAAAATACTTTGTGTGCCAAACCTTTGATGCTTTCAGATCAAACACCTAAACAGAACTAAAGTGGTCTAAATATAACCAAAGATCACTATGATTAGGTTTTAAGCTTTGTGTTGTTGCATGAGATTGAGATATAGTCATTCTAGTCTTTATTGTATTTTTGCTATCCGACATTTTGGGCCTTTTGTTGTCTTTTTTTCCTAATTTTATTTTCATGTTCTTATCCATGTATCTCCCTTTCCATTTTCTATTAATGATAAACAAACTACTCCCACCTATTTGGACTCCTTAACCAATACCTATTAGCCAAACATGGATGTGAATTTTCCATTCTATTACTTCTTAAACAAAGATAACGGTCAAATGCTTCTGTATATCATATTCGCCTACACTTGCAAAGTGTAAAATCCATATGCTCCATACAAGCATGCTGTTGTTTTGCAATATGGATGTCTGATGGAGTAAAATGTTGAACACCATGCCTACTATTCTCTCGTTAATTTTGGATAGTTATTAGTTTTTTAGAAAATGGAAAAAGAACCAAGCATCAGATTCTTTCATTGTCCCTTTACTGGAGTTTTCATTTCCATAGTTATGCTATAACTGGCACAGCTTATAACATACATTTTAACGTGGACATATGAGCGAGACTCCAGATGTGGATATGCTTCAAATAGCTGAACACTATTGGCTCAGTGGCGTGCTGTGGTTTTCTGAAAAAGTGATAATGAAAAAGTAACTTTAATATGAATACTGCGGTACCACCCACTATTATAACATTTGTTGTGCAGATTGTCACAGATATTTATGAGAAAATTTGAAAAAATATCCATGTTTAAGCAAGTTATAAAAGGAACATTTATTGCTTGATGTAAGTTGAGATAGTCTTGCAAGTATACAGGTAAGAGTATATGGAAAGGTAAAATATGCAGTCTGATATAGATCTTTTAGAAGTTTATGGTTAGTGTTTTGATTGCACTTGGAAATATCAATTCGATCGCAATCTTCGAGCATTGGGGTTGTTAAAAGGATTTAACTCATGACACAACATTGAAACCTCTAATATTTGCAACAGTAGTTGTTTTCTTGTAGTTTTATTGTGGCCATATTGTCATAACGATCTCTCTTCTAGACAATGTTAGTCTTATGCTTGCTTTTTTATCCTGGGATTTTCTTTTCACCTAGGTTTGTTGAAAGCATTTTATCACGGTATATGTAAATAATGTGTTTTTTTGTCCTTCCACAGTTTATTGAACAACTGCTTGACCAAGGAACAAGAAGCCCCCGAACAATTCGACTCGCAGCTTGCCATTTAACTGGTTTGTGGCTATCACATCCAAGAATTTTGAAATATTACATGGAAGACTTGAAGCTGTTATCTCTTCATGGATCTGGTAAATTCTTAAACTTTTGATGAATCACTTTAATGTGCCTATTTTTATAATTTCCATTTCCTTCAATTGTAGTTGCTTTTGATGAGGATTTTGAAGCCGAACTACTGGAGAGCTGTGAGGCGAAAGCCGAAGTATTTATGTTAGCTCGAAGTCCTTATTCTGAGATAAGCGAGGTACGATGAGGATTAAATTTCATATATGGTGCCTTTTGGTGATAGAGTTTTGCGCCCTAGATTGTCCAGTTAGTAAATTTTTTGCAGTTCTTTTAATCATAGTAATGCTTATTTATGCAGTTACAACTGTGTAGTGCATATGTAGGATAACTTGCTTTTGGAGATATAATCATGGTCCAACCATTTTTCATGTGGTTATCGTCATTTATTTCACAATCCAAAAATATTTAGCATACCAACCAGACCTTGTAGTATGTTCGTATAGGTTGATAAGTATCCGAGGGTATTGTTAGTGAAAATATATCTGTTTTCCACATAAAGAAGACTGACAACAAGTGATCAAAACCTAAACCCTATTGAGCTAAATGCTTTTGGGCTGGGAACACTATTAGGCTTATGGGGCGGTAACTGGGCATATTCACCTTTCTCCAAAGACTGTCAGAGTGCCAACACTATGTTGCTTGCTTGATTGGCCTTTTGTTAATTGTTTTTTTGACGTAGATTCTTGCCGCATGTATTTTTAGGATGTTACCTAGCATGCGTCTTAATTTGGTATTTTGGTAATAGCCTCAAACTCTTTTTTGTATACTTTTGAGATGGCATGAGACATGGTGTTTCTAAATATATAAATATGGCTGTTTTATTTTGAAGTTCTATACTTAAAATTTGACGGCCCACCAATTTTTTTAGATTTTGTGAGTTGGTTGTAAGTTTGTAACCATCCAAGTTGGTTCTTTGTTTCTATCAGGCCTATATTAATACAGAGATGTATGCCCGTGTATCAGTGGCTGTATTATTTTACCAACTCGCAGCAATGGCTGGTAAAGGGCAAGGTCCAGTGGTGGATGACAATGCTATAGCTGCGCGTTGTTACGGAAAGATGTTTTTATTGGAGCTTCTCAATCACACGGTAGAACTGAGTTCCTTACATCACTGCCGCAATGATATTAATCTACATATTCTCATGCTTTATGACCTACCTGTATTCTGTCTTGTCATTGCTACTCTTCATTGACATTGTCACCATTTATCTTTTTGGCTCGTTCCCACTTTACATGAATAATCAAACTAAGTTTCATGATTACTCTCTTTTGTGCTGTTTAAATCTAAGTTGTCTAGAAAAAGACTCAGAATATGAATTGTTTAACCAATATTTTTTTGGGGGAACTATAAGGGCATTAGTAGAAGTAATGCAAAAACTCCAAGCATGAAAATTTTAGTGCCTTGTTTGTGGTAGTTTAGTAGTTATTATGAGATTGTTATTGACTAGTGAACTAGTGGATAATTGGCCGAACTAGACTTTACATGGGCTTACGAGTGGGATATTATATCTGTTATGGTTCATGCATCCAACGCATGGTTAAAACTCTGGTATCTTCATATATGCTTTCAGTTGATTTAACTTTGTAAAGTTGTAGGTATGATGTTTATTATATGGTTGAGCCTCCTATGTAGAATGCAATTTGCTGAAGGTTAATATAAATCATTGGTTCCCAGGATGTTGCTCTCGTAACTTCAGTTCACTTCCTAGTAATTGGTACATTTAGAAGTTTCAAGTAAAAATGTGCCTTTTTATTGGCCTTTGTGGAAGTGGAAGTAAGAAAACAACACTTGGTAACACCCTTCCGAAAACCTTAAATTTCTAAGATCCAGTACTCAATACTACCTTTCAAGATACTAACTAGGCTCCTTGAAATCATCCAAGGGTAGAAATAAACCGAGATACAAAAATGTTAATATTTTCCCACGTGTTCCTCAAGGTTCAAGATTGTACAAAAGAAAGAAAACAGATTGAAGCAAATATACCAAGACACCAAGAACTTGCTGTGGGTGTTGGACTGGGATGAAAGTACACTGGATTTTTAAGTACGTTAAAACCATTTTTAAGTGGATTTATGGTGTTGAATAAGGAAACAAATACTACAAAATAGGATCTTGTGTATCAAATATTGGGTCCCTTGTCTCAGTGCTGGATCATGATTGAAACGAATGCTAGAACTTTATTAAGAGAGAAACAAGGAAGAGGTCGAAGAGAAGACGGCAACTTGATCACCAAATCACTGAAGAGGCAAAAACAAAGGTGAGAGTCTGATGTGGAGGTGAAAGAAGAGAGGGAAAAGGTAATAAATTGGCGAGAACTTGTCTTTCTTGTGTTCACTTGTGGAGAAACCCTATTTATTTGTGGGAAGGGATGAGGAAGTCCTAGAACTTAAGTAATAGTAGCTTCTTGCCTACCAATCACTCAAGACTTATCTTGGAAGTTGGAACTCCACTTCCTCATTTTTGGTCTGTTTTACTGCAAATCAATCACACGCTGAGGGATCAAACTTGTATACTCTACTAACAAAAAGTTTCATGTCCTTGAGCTGTACAATCTTTCTTATCCCTTTCTGTTGTGTCCTTGGCTACAACTTGAACAACAAAATGGTGATCTTTTGGTTTTGTTTTGCTGCTTTCTTGTCGTACATGCCTTCACAATGTCCATCCTTTTGTACTTTCATAATAATTGCGACGATAATGGTTTTTTCTTTTGCTCATTTGTGATTTCTGTTGGGTAGTCAAACTTTTTCGCAAATTACCTTATCTTTTCTCTCCATATTTACTTCATTCAGCATTTTATTCCATGTCACATAAGAGTCTTAACACATAATTATTTCGCATCTTACTACAATTCATTCCCTTCATCAGGTCGATGACAAAGATCTTGCTAAAGAACTCTACAAGAAATACAGTGCTGTGAGAAATTAGTCCTTGTAAATGTTGTGCCTTTTCTGCTTAGTGCCTACATGGTTCTCTTCATGTTCTTGAATGTTTTGATAAATTCATTAGGTTCATAGACGCAAAGTTCGTGCCTGGCAGCTCATATGTGTGTTATCTTGCTATGTCGAAAGTGATATTGTTCAGCAAGTGACATCTATACTACATACATGCCTAAACGTAAGAAAGTTTATTTCCCTTCCTCCTAGCATCAATTCAAAAGTTCCTGAAATTGGAAATAGTTTCTCATATACGATACAATATCAATTGCTTCACTTGGTTTTTGTTTCTGTCTTTTCTAACATCATTTCCTTTATTGCTTGTAGAGGGGCAACCTGCCAGGTGTTCGACAATATTTAGAAATGTTTTCTATACAAATTTACTTGAAGTTTCCTGCATTGGTAAGAAACTTTCCTTACTCTTACGTTCTCTTTCTCAATTGGTTAGGTGTGTGCCTTGTATCTCACTTGTTCCATTATATCTTCAATCCTCACCATTATAAATCCACTGGTAGTGTTTGATGTCGTCTTGTTGCTGTCTGAAGTTGAATATTTTTTCTGAAATTTTTTAGATACTATTATTTGAATTTTACAGATAACAGAGCAATTGGTTCCCATATTACGTGATTATAACATGCGTCCTCAGGTAACGTTTTTGTTTATTTCTCAATTTTCACGTTTTGATGTCATTAAGGAGTCGAGAACCAATAACATTTTTTTAAATATTTTTAACCAATAACATTGTTTTATCCATAGCCCACCTATGTCACAAAACCAAGTTCATTACAATTTACATAACGTCTAGGAACTTGCATTTTGGTACATACTACATACTAGTGCTTTCATCATATAGGTTGAATGCTAATAACAACTATGGACCGATATCAAAGCTTTCATGGAACATTTTTTGACTGCAGTAAATTGATTATTTTTCTTTCTTATATTTTCACTATCTATGATTTTTAGCTAATGTGATAATTCATGCAGGTTCTTTCTTCCTATGTTTTTGTAGCAGCTAATGTGATCATTCATGCTGTTGATGCCCCTCTTCAGTTAGCATACTGCAACGAGCTCCTTCCTCCCATAGTTCCATTTTTGACTTCTCATCACCATAGCCTTCGTGGCTTTACTCAGGTGAATTCATCAGCAATTTATCTTCAACTGTTATCTGCCAATATGATATTTGTTGCTGACATGCTTCTTGTCACAAAATTAATGAACTTATGAAATGCTAATATTGCCATAATAAACAATCTTTGACCCAATTGGGTCTGGCGGTCTGGCCAAGCAGGTAGATTTTCTTTGTCATTGAAATAGCCTAGGTCTCCAGGGTCCTTTCCCAAGTTAAACACGTTTGCATCCTATGATTTAGTTAGATTAGTATGAAGTAGATAAAAACTTACAAAAACGAAAACACACGCAAACTTAGTTTTATCAGTTCACATGGCTTTCAGGATCAACATCACCATGAAATTTTTACTGGCATTTTTATATGTTCTTGCAAAGAACCTCATCTCCAAAATGCTTTGCAGTATTTCTAGGAAATGAAATCACCAATATTATGCAGTATTTGTGATGCCTTCATATTAAAAATCACAACTAAACGACGAGAACAACTTTGATAGAAGATATGTCTCAAATTTCATGGTGAAGGAAATCAAAGTTGAGCTTCAACCATATTTGTCTTACAGATTTGCCACTAGGAAGGAACACTACAGTTTCACTCATTTTGCAGTTTTTGCTATTGGTTTTCTAAATCTGGTGTTTTCATCTTGTATCTTTCGAAGAACATAGAATTACTTTTATCTCAATGAATTTAACTTCATTTTCTTTAGAGTATTTTCTTATGCTCCATACTCTCGTATTAGACATTGCTTTTGGTAGCAGTGTAAGATCATATTTCTTCTTACGTTTTCCAGGTCTTGGTTCACCATGTTTTATCCAAGATGGCCCATATTTACCCTGAAACTTCCGATACTATGACGTTAGCGACGAGGTGCTTTGAGGATTTAAAGTGTTACTTGACGGAAAATCATGACTGTGCCAGGTTCAAGTTGCCAATTTATTTTCTTTACTTGCAAAGTTTATATAGCAAATATACGTTTTCACTGACCTTATACATAACTTTGTTTGTTGTATTTAAGAATATCCCCCCTGTTGATTCTACAATCAAAATATAATTTATTTCTAAATTTTGTAAGTGAGACAAAATTCAGTTAAGAAACAGATTGTTCCAAAAAATGAGCTTGTTGCCTGTCGGTTGGCTGAGAGGGGATTACTTGAAAATGTAAATTGTACAATTCAAAAATATAAAAAAGATGACGGTCAAAAGTAGTCATCATGTACCACATCCAGCTCATTTGAATTTTGTCACAGGGTTTTTTAGACTTCCATTTCAAACAAAGCCATTTTAGTACCCCACATGAGCCAATCCTTTCAGCTGCTCCAATTTTCATGTATAAGCACTGATCACATGTTGTCATCTTCTATATTCGTAAAACTAAGACATCTCTTAATCTCCACACCAACCATAAAAGTGCCAGAAGTACAAGTCTCCATATCTTAAATACCTCAAATTCTCAACATATCTGAGGGCCTGCTGCATGTGGACCTCGAATAGCAAGCCCAGTTCTGAGACATCTGAAATAGGATCCTGAAATTTCTAATGTCTTTATCATTAGTCATACCAGAAATGTCAAGTGTCCATCTGTAGTTTGAAAGGACACTGTCTCTTAGTTTATTGCATTTTTCCTATTCCTGCTCAGGATTCACAATTTGGGATGCAACAAAACTGAAAACTTACTCGACTGAAACACACACAAAGGAAGTATTCTTCAGACCAGATTGTAGAATGATCATTAACATTTTGCAGGGTTTTGTTAACATAAAAACACTAAACCTTGTACCATCTTTTCAGCAATTGTATGAAGTTTATAACGTTAGAAGCATGCTGCCATTTTCTGTCATGTCTGAAATGGTGACATTGCTTGATTCCAGGTTAAGGGCATCAATGGAGTGCTTTTTTAGTTCTTTTGACCCCAAAACTGCTGCAACACCTGCTGGAATCTTTGTTGCAAGAGATGAGGTACCGTGTAACTGAGGAACTAGAATGCTTCTGTTATTGCATTTTGTTACAGCTAAAGAGCAAATGTTAAGTCATTTTACCAATGCTGCGGAGCTGAATGCCCACTTTTTTCTCTTTAGGCTTCTGATTTTGAATGTGCACCAGTCGCTCTCATGGAGCAAGTGGTCACGTTTCTAAATGTAAGCTGGACGCTTATTTCCCTTCTTACTCTGATTTCCTTTTTCTTAAATTGCGAGATCTCACTGTTTGCCAATTCCAGGACGTGAGAGAGGATCTGAGATACACCATGGCAAAGGATAACATGATCATAAAGAATGAGAGTTTAAATATTAATGGTGGTGGAGGGAAAGTGGAAGTTTTAGGAGAAATAACAGCAGATGGTACACTGTCTGACGTTCGGAAGGATTTGGTCATAGACTTTCAGAAGAAAATTACGCTTAACAAGTATGATTCACAGTTGAATTCCAACTTGAATGGGTTTTCGGGAAAATTTGAATTTCGAAGTTCACTCTCAGGTACATGTTGAATTGTACATTTCAACAGACTCTTACATGATTAGTCAAGAAAAAAATACAGAGGATTTACTAGAGCAATGTCGTGTTTTTTTCTTCCAAAATAACTGATTTGCTGCTTACAAGTATACTGCTTCGAGAATGAAAGGATCATATATCATACTGCTTGTATGGCACCTCTAGTTGACTCTGATGGCTTCAGAATCAACACATAATTAGGTGAAGAAGGTTATGGACCTAAGCAATTATTAGAAGTTAACGAGATGTTAATAACAGCAATAGCATGTTAAATATATTTAAGCATTTGAATTTCTGTTTAAATGGTATTTTTCACTGTATGGCCTCAATTTCCTGTTACTTATGGTCTTTTCTGAAGAAGTATAAGTTATAAATGATTAAGTTACAAATGGTTTTGGAGGAGAATGTTATTTCATTCTTATGTTTGAAATCACTTCCGTCACACGAGATTAGATTAAGAAGGGAAAATATTTTTAATTTTAGTTAGCTCGAACTTCATATTTAGGATCATCCCTCGATATTGGAAAGATGGAGCTCAGAAGGTTACTAAAATGACTGCATATTATGGAGAATCTGCTCGTCGCAGATTTGGCGGACTGTTTGGGTACGAACCAACAAAGTGAGAACCCAAGGATTAGAAACCAATGATGTTTGAGTTGAGTTTCTTAGTAGCTTGCTTAAAACAGGGAAAGGGGTGGGCTGGAGTTCATTATTGGTGTTGGTTGTAATATGACAGTTTGGGGAAGATTGTTGGGTGCATCAAGGTTGAATTCATAAATTAGGGTCAGGGCTGCAGTTTGATCCAGACAGGGACATTGTATGGGTGTTGATGTCCTTGTCTTGATGAACCTCCTGTGGCTACTATATTGTAACCAGTTTTGACATTTGATAAATGCTCTGGAGCACGATGGCCCTCCAGTGATAAAATGTTCTGGTTTAATTTCTGAATTTGCATTTTGTTTTCGAGTACAAAAAAAGTTTTTTTTCTGAGAAGAGTTTGGAGGTTCGAGTATTCTTCTGATAGTATTGCATTCAACCCCAACCTAGGTTTAACTCTAAATGCTCTTTCAGAGGCACGTGGTGTTAAATGCAAGAATACTTTAGATCCATGAAAAGTATAAAGGCTTGAGTCTTCAGGAGACCGTTGGATATGCTAGGGGTGTAAGGAACTAAGGCCGAGAGTAATAGGGGAGGGTAAACAATTATTTATATTCAGGAGACAATATCAAAACTTTATTCTATGGCGTCAGCAAAAGGAAGCATAGATTGTTAAACTGTTGGTGATTTTTTAAAGATTTTTTTACCTAGATATATGGGCATCCAGAGGCTTTTATTGTGCTAGATCCATTGTGTGCTTCATCCACATTAAGCTGTTACAGAAAAAGAGTTTCGCCTTGGAAGATGTGCATTTCAGCATCTCTTCACGATCTGTGAATCCCACACATACTGTAGAGGAATTTATCCTTAGAAATTTAGAACTTGGATTAGGTTAACACGCTTGGAAATTCTTAATCTTGCATCGAGTGTGAATACATTTTTCTTTTACTTCATGCGTGCTAACTATCTTCATGAATATAAAGTTAGGATCTAGGAATATTTACTCTGCTGATACGTTTTTTTACTAGAAATGGAGAAAGAAGATTTGCTTCTCAGTAGTTATTCAAGGTCAAGATTTGAAGACATGAAAAAACTGAGAGATAGTAGGCAACAAATCATCCTTATGGCTTCATTACTTGATCGCATACCAAACCTTGCTGGATTAGCTCGGACATGCGAGGTGAGCTTCAATCAGCACAACGATGGCTGTTTTGCTCTACTTAGTCATATTCTATCTTGCCTTGTGCATTGTTTGTTTTTATTATTTTCTTTCTTTTCTTAGATATTTAAAGCAACTGGTCTAGCTGTTGCTGATGCAAGTATCATTGAGGACAAACAGTTCCAACTAATCAGGTAGTTTACCTGAAGTTTTTATTCATAGTACCTCTGCTGCTTTTACATTATATTCTGAAGTCCGTTTCTATTAAGAAGAAAATGAGTCTCACATTTTACTTATTGACAAAAAAATAAAAATGATTTATAACCGATTGGTATCCGTTATTTCAATAATAATTTTTTTTGCAATTAAAACAACAATCAGATCTATACATGTAAACCTTCGTGTAGTAATTGTCACATGGATTCCAAATTACCAAGTCAGGTATTTTATTCAGATATTTTCTATGGGAAATCATGTTTATTTTGCAGCGAGCCAGACTAGTTTGGCTTGATGACTGTACCTACCGCACATATAATATATTGACATGCATGATGCATGTGTCAAGGAATTTCAAATACCAAAACAGTGCCTCGGGCGGTTATAATTTCCAATGCATGTAAAAACAATTTAGTTTGCAACTGCAATCAATCCTGTAGGGCTAGACATGCCTTTACCTCAATTGCAGACAGTTTGTTGGAGGTGACGTTATTACGGGTATTTTTAGCTGCTGGATCATATTGAAATTCGAAATTTGTTCATCTTTAAACTTGGTTATTCAACACTCAACTGGACCTTAGCTGACATTTGGCTTGGAATTTCAATTATTTTTCATATACACTCATTCCCCAAAGGAATTTTTTTGCTACATTAGATAAGGATTTGAATTACTAATGGTATTATTAATATGGTTGGAAAAACTTAAATAATTGCGTTCTTTACATTCATGCATATAAGCAAATTACAGTTGTAATATAAAATGAAGATTTAGTTGGAATCACATAGAAATCATTATTTACTAAATGTGATAAACATTGGTCTATTGCGTAGGTTCATTTTATAATTAATAAACCTTATGCAAGGAATTAAACCAAGTTCGAGCAACATGACCCGCTATCATAATCCTCTCGCTTGTAAAATATGGAAACTGACGTATTTTAGTCATCTTGAAGGTCATTGTATGATTTGCTTATTTAAGTAATTTATTCTGGTATTTTTGGTTTCAAGCACTTCGGCAACTTTCTTCCATAATCTTTTTTCTCCTTGTATGTTGAAAAAAACCAAAATGACTTATATTTGTTCTTGCTGCTGGTCGTGACTCGTTAGTGTGACAGCTGAGAAGTGGGTACCTATCATTGAAGTTCCGGTTTCCAGTATGAAGGCCTTCTTGGAAAAGAAAAGGCGCGAAGGCTTCTCTATCGTTGGGTTAGAGCAAACTGCAAACAGCGTCACTCTTGATCTTTACTCGTTCCCGACCAAAACGGTATGCATGCAACCACTTGGTGTCATTTCGTGTTGTCATCCAATTTTTGTTTATCGTTCTAACTTTAAATCTACGTCAAGGTTTTGGTTCTTGGACGCGAGAAAGAGGGCATTCCGGTAGACATTATTCATGGATTGGATGCTTGTGTTGAGATCCCACAGTTGGGTATCATTAGATCACTGAACGTCCATGTCAGTGGTGCCATTGCTCTTTGGGAGTACACCAGGCAACAAAGATGTAATAAATCCACCTGATCTTTACTCCTAATTATTGTTCTTTTTACCCTTATTTATCTTGTTTTATTATGTATCTCTGCCTCAAGTGGCCTTTTTATGTAGAATTAAGCTTTTAAATTTTGTTTTATTTATATGTATATTAGAAGTAACTTTGTTATTTATGTTGGGCTTCTGAAACTTTTTTCTATAATTATCGTTGTCTGATTGCACTTTGGTTCCTTTTACTGACGACGCTGCTGATGTAGGAAAGAGAAAAAAAAGTAAGTTGTATGTGAAAATTTATCAGTCTACCATCTTAACAAAATTCAAGTACTTAGTTGGAAGACGTTAGATCAAACTCTATTAACAACTATTGTTTAGCCCATTAAGTCCGTAGGAAGCTACCATAATGTTAGGTTAATAAGTACCTAGCAATGATAGTTAAAATATGACCCGATTAAGTTATGCTGGCAATCGAGGGGGGAAAGTACAAAATGCAATAATACGGAGGATATTTTAGCACAACCAAAGACATATAAAAAGTATTTAAGCAAATATACTAATACGGAAGGCATTGTGGCAAATACAAGACGCACGAAGAGTATCTAAGCAAGAACCTCATGTAGTCATGTTAGAAATTCAATCCAAAGATGCACATAAAATACGGCAATTCATGCAAAATGCCAAGTGTACTCTTTCCAAGCACGATTGCTTAAAAGTTTGTTTGACCACTTGAGCTACAACCAATTAAAACACATAAAGATACTATCTGATGTATTTTATTTTTTATATAGCCATGGGTTTCACTTTCACGCCAGGCAATTTCATATTAGAATTTCATTCTAGTAAAACTTAAGGTGAGTAAACTTGAAGTAGGTCCTCAGTTAGGTCAATAGGTCCTCAGTTAGGGAGGACTTCCGAGTAAGAAGAAGAACGAGGACAAATTATAAACCTTGGGGGAAGTGGTGGGAGGAATTAGTAGGTGATGAGAGGAATTAGCCGTTCTAAGTAGTTCAATAAATGCTAAGCAACTCATTAAATATTAAGCATCTTACTTTGCGTTAAAAAAGGTTAAACCAAGTCCATATTCGCGGTGTCATACGCGGCGTTACAGGAGTGGGTGATGGAAGTCCAATGTTGTGGGATCCACTAACGTCCTAGGTGTACTAAGGTCAAAGTTTTATTTTAGGATTGCAGGTGCATTAGACTAAATACCCAAAATACAGGTGCACACGGTCAAATATGACCAGATCAGGGTGTACCAAACCAATTCTTCTTGTATAATATCAACTACAATGACAAAAAAAAAATTACAAATGTTATCCAAAAGTGTTGAAATAAAAACCACGTACTAATAACTTTGTGTATTATTTAACGAGGAGCAAATTAACGAGATCATCTAAATATGTACTGATTCTTAAAAAGATTGATTATGATTGCCATAAGTAAACGTCAACAATTATCATATAAATCCTTCCGTTTGTTATCAGACTCCAAGTCTAATTAAATTAACGAACTCTCGATTATTCTCAATTATCACATTCATGACACCACTAATCAGTGTACTCGCTGTTGGAAGAATTTGTAAACATCACATCTCAAAAGCGGATATCCCACACGGATTGGAGGACTTTTATTTATTTATTTTAGGGGTGCTTAGTGGTTGCATCTTGTTCAGCTTGCATGTTGCTATTAGTTGTAGAATTTTACGAGGAAGAGATGAGTAGGAGAAGAATGAATTTTATTACTATGTTTTTGGAGATATATACATGGTTTGAATCTGTGATTATTTATACAACATGTTTTAGCCGTTGGTTGTAATAAATGCTTGCTTGATAACCTCAATCGGCATGGGTATACCATGCAATGCATTGGGCACCCAAACGCCAGACACAACAGTATGTATCTTTAACACGTCCCCTCAAGTTGGGTCTGGAAAGGATTGATAGATCCCATCTTGTGAAGAATGTTGAAGAAGGTCTTGTGATCGAGAGCTTTGGTGAAGATGTCTGCAAGTTGCTCCTTACTTGGGACATAGGGAACCTCTATTTGCTTTGATTGTATTTTTTCTCTGATAAAGTGGCAATCGACTTCTATGTGCTTGGTTCTCTCATGGAAGACTGAATTTGTAGCAATGTGCCGCGCCGCATTATTGTCGCAGAACATTTTCATAGGACTTTGAGTTGTGATGTTCATATCTTTAAGCAGCTGTTTTATCCAAATTAATTCGCTAGTAGTGGATGCCATTCCACGGTATTCTGCTTCTGCACTGGATCGTGCTACGACGTTTTGTTTCTTACTTCGCCAGGTTACCAAGTTACCTCCCACAAATGTGCAGAATCCCGTAGTTGAACGTCGATCATGACTTCCAGCCCAATCTGCATCGGAGTACCCAATTATTGAATTAGAGTTGTTGGGTTTCATCCATAAACCTTGTCCAGGTGTTCCTTTAAGATAACATAGGATTATGTTTACTAAGTCTAGATGATGTGTATAGGGAGCATGCATGAACTGACTTATTAGACTAACCGCATAAGTAATATCAGGTCGAGTGACAGTAAGGTAGATAAGTTTTCCAACTAGCATTTGGAATTGCCCAATGTCAGATAGGGGAGTCCCATCATTTGGTCCTATCTTTTTATTGGTTTCTATAGGTGTAGTTGAGGGCTTTGAACCTAATTTCCCAGTTTCTTTGAGAAGCTCTACGGTGTATTTCCGTTGAGAAAGAAATAACCCTTTTTTTGAGTATGCAATTTCTATTCCTAAAAAGTATTTTAAGTAGCCCAGGTCTTTTATGTCAAATTTTGATTTTAAATATTCTTTAACTAATGTTATTTCATGGTTATTACTCCCAGTTATGATAATATCATCAACGTAAATAAGTATGATGATGGTGGTGTTATGTTTGTGTTTTGTAAACATGGATGCATCAGCAGAACTCTTACTAAAACCATAATTAATGAGAGAGAGACTGAGTTTGGCATACCAGGTACGAGGTGATTGTTTGAGGCCATAGATGGACTTATGAAGCTTGCATACCTGGTTGGGACAAGTGGTGTAGCCAGGAGGTGGAGTCATGTAGACTTCTTCTTCTAGGTTTCCTTGTACGAAGGCATTTTTCACATCCATTTGAAATAAACTCCATCCCTGATTCACAGCAATAGAGAGCAGAATACGAACAATGTTCATTTTAGCGACAGGGGCAAATGTTTCTAAGTAGTCGAGGCCATATGTTTGTGTATAGCCTTTGGCTACAAGTCTAGCTTTATATCTTTCTATCTGTCCATTGCTATGATATTTGATTTTGTAGATCCATCTACATCCTACAGGTTTAACACCAGGTTGGAGTGGAACAAGGGTCCAAGTATGGTTATTTTCAAGGGCTTTTAGCTCTTCTTCCATGGCTTTGACCCAATTTTGATTACTCATGGCCTCATGGTAGCTGGTTGGTTCTTTATTTATGTCTAGTGTTCCTAGGAAGGCCTGATGTTTGTTAGAGATATGATGGTAAGATAGAAAGTTTTGGATAGGATACGTGGTTTTGTGAGAGAGATGAGAGAGATAGTAGTCGTTAAGTCTTGGAGGGAGGCGAGTTGGGCGAGTAGATCTTCTTGGTCCTTCTCCTTCTCTTTGGTTTTCTTCATTCTCTTCTCCTCTTCCTTCAACATTTTCTTCTCCTCCTCCTTCTTCATTTTCTTCTCCTCCTCCTTCTTCATTTTCTTCTCCTTCTTCTTAATTTTCTTCTCGGTGTGGAGGAAGCAGGTCGTCATAGGTGTTATTAGGTATTGGGGTAGCGGAAGCGTTCTCAGAGCTAGAGTTTTTGAAGAAGGGTTCGGTTTCGAAGAAGGATACATTGCGAGAAACATAAGTTTTTTTATTTTCTGGATCATAGCATTTGTACCCTTTTTTCCTAAATGAATATCCTAAAAAAATGCATTTGATAGAGTTATGATCAAATTTATTTTCCCTTTTCTTGTGAACAAAACATGTACAACCAAAAATTCTAAGATGGTCAATGCTAATGTCTTTGTTAAACAATATTTCAAGAGGTTTTTTATTCCCAATTGTGGGACTGGGAAGACGGTTGATAATATACGTAGCAGTGAGAATGACATCTGACCAAAAAACCTTTGGGACATTGTTTTGAAAAAGAAGAGACCGAGTGACGTTCAAAAGGTGTCGGTTTTTCCGTTCGGAAATCCCATTTTGTTGTGGTGTATTAACACAAGAGGTTTGATGAAAAATACCTTTTTGACGTAAGAGATTTTGAAACAAATTGCTCATATATTCTGATCCATTATCAGATCTAAAAAATGGATTTTTGCGTCGAACATATTTTCAATGTAACAGAGAAATTCGCAAAAAACTGAGTAAGTGTCAGATTTGTTTTTTAAAAGATACGTCCATGTGGCTCGAGAAAAATCATCAATAAAACTAATAATGTACCGAAACCCGTTGTAAGACTCGATGGGGGCAGGTCCCCAAATGTCAGAATGCACTAACTCAAAAGGTGTGAAGGTTTTGGTACTAGATTTTTGAAAAGGTAATCGAGTTTGTTTAGCAAAACGGCATACATCACAAAATAATTCATTTTTAAAAGCAGGAAAAAAATATTTCAATATGTTTGATGATGGATGTCCCATCCTTTTATGCCAGAGATTGTGGTCATTGAGAGTTTTTGTATGATGAGCCTTTTCACTTGTTTCTAGAACATACAGACCATTAGTAAGAATGCCTTTACCAATCATCCTCCCTGACATACGATCCTGAAAAACAACGTTATTAGGAGTAAACACTACATTACAATTGAGATTTCTTGTAATTTTTGCTACCGATACAAGATTAGCGTCAAGATTAGGAACATATAATATTTCATCATAAGTGTTGTTTACTAAGTTTGTTTTGCCTATTCCTTTGATTTGTATTTTGTTTCCATTTGCAACTGTCACAAATTTGTTTAATAAGCTTAAGTTTTGTTTAATATTACTAAGTAATGTTGGATCTCCAGTCATGTGATCAGTGGCTCCGGTATCAATTATCCAGGCCTTGTTATTAAAAAACGTGTTTCTTCCAGAAAGTTTAGAAATAACAGAAGTATTTGTGTTACCTGACAGATTACCTGATGTGGGAGGGTTCTTGTGCAAAAGTTCATTCAGGTGGCCCACCAGGTTTTTAAGTTGGAGTGGATTAATGGTAGGATCCGACCCGCCAGTGCAAAAACCGACCCCATTGGATCCGTTGCACCCGTTATCATAACGGATCTGGTTTCCCGGGTTGGGAGATCCGACTGTGTGGCTTGAATAAAAGGCGGAATTATCCGTATAACCGGTAGGGTTTGCAACCCTTTCACCTGGTCTGCCGCCGCTCCGGAGAAAGCTGGTGTTGTCGCCGCCTCCGAGGAAGTTGGTGCAGTCGCCGCCTCCGAGAGAGCTGGTGCCACCGCTACCTCCGTGAAGACTGGTGCTGCCGCCAGAGCCTCCATCCACCAGATTTGCTCTCATCTGTTTTTCATTTTTTGTGGTCTGAGGTGTGGGAACAAAAACCAGCATGCGTTTTTGCTATGTCCTGGTTTCTTGCAATTTTCACAATGTTCGTTGCTTTTGTTCCCGAACCTTTTTTTTTGTTCCCTGAGCTTGGTTCCGACCGGCGATGAGGGCTTGGTTGTCGGAGTTTTGGTTTTTGGTGTGGTTGTTCATTGTGTTTCTTCTTGTTTCCTCGCGCTGAACGAGGCTTGTGATGTTTGCGAGGCTGGGAAGATCCGGCGCCATGAGTATTTGAGACCGAATGGTCTCGTAGCTTGAGTCTAATCCTACCAGAAATTGGTAGATCTGGTTTTGTTCTTGTCGGTTTTGTATGACTTGTGTGTCAACTGTGGGAGGTTCGTAGATTTTCAGTTCATCCCACCTTCTTCTGAGAGTACCAAGGTACTCTGTGACGGTCGCCCCACGTTGTTGTGTTTGCGCGATTTCTTGTTTTATTTTGAAGATATGCGCGAAGTTCTCTGCTTTTCCATAATGGTCCCAAACAGAGTCCCATAGTTCTTTCGCGCTGTCTTTGAAGATGAATATTTCGGCGATATCTGATTGCATCGAGGCAATAAGCCACGACATAACCTGATGATCCGCCGTTTGCCATTCGTCATGGAGCTTTTCAGTTGCGTTTTCTTCTGGTTTTGTTGTCTTTCCGGTGATGTGGCCCAGCCTTCATCTGCCACTGAGGGAAAGCGTGACCGCGCGTGACCATGACAGATAGTTGGTCCCGTTTAGCATTGTCGAGACCAGGCGATGAGAGTTCATCCCATCAGGAAGAGTTTTGTTGCCTTCCGACATGATTTTTGGGTTTTTTTCTTCTCTCCCGGGCTTGGATGTGGGTTTTGAGGACCTTCAACCACCTTGTATGAGGTGAGGCCGGTGATGATTTGTAGAATCTGAGGCACAAAGTATCAGTGCTCTGATACCATGTAGAATTTTATGAGGAAGAGATGAGTAGGAGAAGAAGGAATTTTATTACTATGTTTTTGGAGATATATACATGGTTTGAATCTGTGATTATTTATACAACATGTTTTAGCCGTTGGTTGTAATAAATGCTTGCTTGATAACCTCAATCGGCATGGGTATACCATGCAATGCTTTGGGCATCCAAACGCCAGACACAACGGTACGTATCTTTAACATTAGTGGTTTTGATGCTCTGTCTTTCGGTTGGTGGTTGCTGTTGGCTTTTTGGCCTTAATCTTATGTTTTGATGATTTAATCAACCGAATCTTAATTAGAGTAGTACACACTATGCATTGCATATATATTGTATTGTGCTAACCTCTACAGGTGATCAAGACTCAAGAAAGAAGGAAATGAAGTCAAGACATGTAATTAAAGCTAAATCGAAGACATGTAATCTTGATTTCTTTTGAGTCTTAGGAACAAAGTGTAATTGAGCATACTTGAGCTAAAATCAACTTAATCACACACTAGGTTCCCTATAGAAGTCACACACGAAATTTCACATAATTTGGACTTCAATAGATCACCCAAACTTAGACCGGAAAACACCAAAACCTGAACTACAAAAGTCTCCCAACATTCGGTCGACCGCAACATGCCGTTCGGTCGACCGAGTGATCATGTCTCTTGTTTGTGTTTTCACTGCCCATATTCGGTCGACCGTGTTTTACCTTTCGGTCGACCGTCAGATCATATTTTCTCGACCGTTACTTTTGTCGTATATACCCAACGGTCGTATTCGTATTAAACCAAAAATACCCCAAATGTATTTCATGTATCGGTCGACCGAGGACCACAATCGGTCGACCGTTGGTTCATCTCTTGACAAACCCAAAGTGCCTGTCCATAATCGGTCGACCGCCAAAACCAGTTTCGGTCGACCGTTTAACCTTGTCAAAATCCCCTGCTATCGGTCAACACAATTTCGTTCGACCGATCCATTTTTCCCTCTACCGAAACGCTTGTTCGGTCGACCATTTTCTTAATTGACTTAAGTGTTCAGTCGACCGATTCATATTTCGATCGACCGTATCCCTATCGAACCCAAGCGTTCGGTCGACCGTTGCACCTTTTCGGTCGACCGTTTCTGGACAGATTTGCAGCCCGATTTTCTGCTTTGTGTTCTTTGCACAATATCCAACCAAATCTTGTCCCAACGGATCTATTCTCTCTAATGCTTATAAATAGAGTTGTAAAACACATTTTAACACAACTCTCCCACTACAAACTTGTCCCAATCTTTAGAGAGAATCCCAAACACTCAAAGCTACAAACCTTCCACACTTAGTGATCATTTCTTAATCCTACTCAAGTGTGCTCAAGATTTAGAGAGTGTTGCTCCACTCAAGTTCTCATTTGTTGTCAAAAGAGTAAAGGCTCCGGTGAAAGCCCGAAGCATCCTTCTCGGATTGTGAGAAGAGGATTCCAAGTTCGGCGAGGGTTGTTCGCGAGTTTGACGGTTGTAAAGGCGTTCTCTCCCGGCCCGGAACGGGGAGTGGTTAGTGAAGTCGTGAGCGGAGCTCGGTGATTCGAGCGGAGCTTGCAAGAGAGGATTAGGACCCGGGTGGGGTGCCAAACCTCTATAAAAACCGACACGTCTTCTTGTGGTTTGCATTTTCCTACACTTGCTTGTTTTGTTTTTAATTTCCGCTGCGCATATCGATTGCTTAATCAAGTAGGTGATTAGATTGAAAAGTGATTAGTGAACCCATAACCCACACGATTTTACGTTGCATGTTGGTATTGTAGTGGATTTTTGAATAGTTAGGGTTTTTACCTAAGTTGGATAGGTTTTCATTTGATTTTTTTCATGCAATGATAATCTAGCTTTACTGTTAATTTGGTATGTTAGGGTTTTTATTGGGTAATATAGTGGTGTTTTGTTACTTTGTTATTTGTTACAACTAGGGCTCCAAAACATGTCATGACTTCCATCTTTTGTTCGAGATCTTCAAATTTGGTACTCAAAAAGGATTTCAATCTTTGCATCTCAGCCGTAAACGTGGTGTCCAACGGAGGTTACCCATTTATCCAATAAAATAAGCCACAACCTCCGTCATCCTAACATCACGAAACTAGTTAGGTATTTCAACGAACACATAACGAGTATAAGAAAAACACTAATAAATAAGAATTTGACGGTGAGAATGTTACTCAAAAGCGCCAACAACGAAAAAACCTCTTCCCAAAGCTTTTGGCGTTGCACCCTAAAACCACACTTCGGAATGTTGCTAGAGAGAGTCGAGCCCCTGCTCTCGTGTGGTTTCGCGTATGCTATTTGCCAACAAGTTTAGAGGGAGGACGGAAGTGGGAGAGGAAATAAGTGAGGAAAGGGTTGGATGTTGTTAGGAAGGTAGGTTTTATTTATTAAGCATTAATTGTAAGAGTATAACGACTATAGTGAGGGAGATTAGTAGAGTGATAATATCAAAACTTAATGACATTAACGTAATGATACTTTTTGTGGCGACACGTCTAGAAATATCGATAAAACGGAAATATAGTGTTTGAAGAGCAAAAAACCCAAAAAAAATAAATCCGGTCTCTCCTACTGAAGTTCATTTCCATGGCCAAGTCAGCGATTCTGTTATCTTCTCCTTCCGTCCTCCATCTCCGGCCGCCGTTCCCGTCCTCCGGTCGCCGGCGTCCGGCGAACCGTCCAATCCCTACCCATCTCCCCCGCTTAGCCGTTTGTCTACATCACCAACACAACGCCCCACTCGTCCCCTCCCACGACCACTGGGGCACCTGCTCCGCCCTCTTCTCCTTCACCGCCGTCGGAATTTGGTATTTTCTTTCTTCCTTTCTCACAATGTCGTGCGAGTGTCGTTAGATGTTATTGTGTTGGATGGATCTTGGAAAGCCGGAGTCGTTTAGAATAATATTTGGTTTATTTAGAGAATGAATAAGTTGCTAGAAGTGAGTTAGGTTGAAGGGACCTGGTGTGTGATGATTGGTTCGAAGGAAGTGCAGGAAAATCTAGAAGTTCAGTTCTGATTGGTACTAAATTTTTTTCCAAAATTTGGGAAACTGAACTTTGAGAATGACTTCTGGGTAATTGGTAGCGTGGAAGACTTCAAGAAAAATTTGGAACCTGAGTTGTAGGAGAAATTCCATAACTTAAAAACATGTGCTTAAGTTGATTTCCTGAACTTCCACTCTAAAATGAGAGGAAGTCATGGAAGTGAAGTTCCAAACTTCCATGAACTTCTTTGGTACCAATCACACAACTTAAGCTCCCAGAATTCTAGTTTTCAGAAGTCAAATTTTGGTGATTAGTACAAAAACGTATCTTTTGATAAACTTACAAGTTTTTTACAAATTAATGACACAGAGCTCATCTCAGAAGTTAAGTTCCTTTCTCTTTCTTAAGTTTCTATGCTAACCAATTACACCTTTAAAGGGAAGCATCGAGGAGGTGGGGAACTAGATTTCTGAAATGACTTTTAGGTGGTTGAGATGTAGCGAAACTTAAAAAGTCTAGCAACTTGAGTTGTAGTTTGGGTTCCATAGCTTGAAAATTTGTACTTAGTGGATTCTTCCGGTTCATTTCTAAAATGGAAGTCATGGAAGTAGAATTCTTGACTTTCTTCCACTTCCTCGCTACCAATCACATCGTAAAAGAACTTCAACTTTCTTTACATTTCATATCAACACTTTGATAAGACTAGGGCTGTCAATTTTACACGAAAATCGATTACACGACACGAAATTAACAGATATGGATTCAGAATTTGAACACGATTAATAAATGGGTTGAATATGCGAACACGAGTATTAAATTGGTTGGATATGAATTTCTACTACAAAAACGATTAACACGATTAAGACACGATAAATAATTAGGTAATTAGGTACACGATTACGAATACTACACGATTAATACACGACTAATACCGACAAGTCTAGAAGTAATATATAAGTTATAAATTATAATGAATGGGTGATGTGCAATCATACAATCCGGTATTCGTGTAATAAATGGAACTAATTGTGTATGAATTGTTGTTTAATGGTGTAAACGGTAGTCGTTTTAAACGTGTACACGAAGTAACCCGTTAAATAATCGTGTATAAACGGGTTAGATATGACAACACGATAATAGACGAGTTGGATACGGCAGAAGTCTAGCAACATCATTATTAAATAGGTCGGATACGGCGCAACACCTAGTGCTTATATACACGACTTGACACGACACGATTGACAGCCCTAGATAAAACCTTCCTATTTGTTGTCAGAAGCTCTAAGGTCTAAACTGTTACGGTAACACGCTAATACAAGATTCAAACCAAGTTCTCATATAAAAATGCAACCAATCAAGAGACTAAGTCATGTATGAGACCAGGAGTTAAAGTTTGGTTGCGCAACTAAACGTCAATGTTACCCACAACATGTACTACAATGGTTGTCTCTTAAATTATTGCGAAGTAATTACATTAGAATAGTTTAGCACTTTGACAGCAGTCACCTATTGTTTGAGTAATTCAATTACAATGTTCTGTATGATTGCTCTGGCTTCTTGGTAGTGATGGTGTTTGCAATGGATAGGTACGAAAAGACGAGAGTGGGGAAGGCTTTGAGTGGGGCGGTTGTTAGCACATTGCTGGGATTGGCTGCGAGTAGCTTTGGCATTCTCTCAAGTCTCAAGTGAAGCCCCAGCCTACGATGTTGTGTTGGAGTATTTGTTGCCTTTGGCTGTTCCGTTGCTTCTATTTAGTGCAGATCTACGTCGGGTGTTGACTTCCACGGGAAAATTACTTCTTGCATTCTTGTTAGGATCAGGCAAGTGGTTAGTGTAGTACATGCTAATTGAAGTATATTTGTTGTTATCTGCTTTTATGGTAGCTATTGTGTTGTATGCATCATTGGACGCGGTTGATTTCTTAATGTTTGGGTTTCTAGTGGAACTTATAAGATGAATTTAGGAAGAGAAACACTATTTGTTGGTTTGATTGTTAGTGCCAAAGAGCAATTATTTGAGTTGGAAAGGAGCAACCCGTATATGTTTCTATTTTATTTCTGTGTGAACATTTTGGCATATTCCACATTGAGATTTAAATTTAAAGTACACAAAACACCAAAGCAATTGGTTTAGATATTGTATTCTACACGAATAATAATATCAGTAATAGAGTAGGTAATAATTGCCTCCTAATATTAGCTGGGTAGTTCAGAATAATTCTAGACACATGCTTTTGATGAATAGTATTTTACAGACTGGATATTCCTGTCAGTTTTTGTTCATTTTTTGTAAATATATTTATCTTGGAAAAAAAAGTTTTCTCTTATAAGACTGAAATGTTATTCGATGTCAATGCAATAAGAAATCATCAACAGATCCAACATTCATGAATGTACCAGCGTCACCTTGTTAGGTACAGAACTTGGTGCTATGTAATATAAATATAAACATGAAATTGATGATACTTGGTAAATAAGGATCAAACTGAAACAAATATTATTGTGATAGTGATGAAAAGTGACCTATAGTGATGAAAAGTGCTATTTTGGGAAACTTCCTAAAAGAAATGGTTGAAACAATAAAGAGGTTCTTTTGGTAGAATTTCATGATGACGAAGACATGCTAAAACTGTACTTTTCCTATTTATTTGTTCAAACTGTTAGGATGTCTTTGCTAGTTTCATTTTTTCCTCATGTATGGCAATGATTTTTATTCTCTGGTGAAGCATTGACATCAATGCTATATTTTTTTGCAAATAAGAAACTATTTGATATTATATTTTGTAGTTCCCTCTTAGATATAGTAACTAGTAATATGATCCTGAATTCATAATGTAGATCTTTGTAAAGCTTGTCTATTTTGTTACTGCAAATTCGAAATTGTGTTTCTTTTTTATATTGTTTTCTGTTCTCTATATTGCAGCTTACTTCGCCTTTCCTTGTACCTCATAACAGTTGCAACAATAATTGGTACACTGGTAGCGTACATGGTGGTACCAGTGCGTGCACTTGGGCAAGACAGTTGGAAGATTGCAGCAGCTCTAATGAGCA
The DNA here is from genome assembly GCA_963682175.1 of Triglochin maritima. Classification (NCBI taxonomy): domain Eukaryota; kingdom Viridiplantae; phylum Streptophyta; class Magnoliopsida; order Alismatales; family Juncaginaceae; genus Triglochin; species Triglochin maritima. Next base: position 32,867,858 of record OY821789.1, read on the forward strand.
GTTATATTGGTGGAGGTAGTTTGGGAAAGTACACCTGATGTTGATATATTTTTTCTATTCCTGCTAAGCACGCTTGTTCAAACATGCTCCCATTTATCCTTTATTTGATGGTAGCTCAGATTCTTTAAGAAAACATTTAGGATGAGTAACATGTTGTGAATATCCATGGAACTAAAAGTGATTATTGTGACTAAACTGAGCAGGGAGAACTAAAGGGAAGCAATTTGGACAACAAAACAATCGTACCCTTGAAATTTAATGTCACAAAGGATGACAATTTAATAGACCTTATTCAAAATGGCATGTACAAGGTTTATTTTCTTCATTTGATTGTTGGACTGTGGAAAATGAATGCGTGTCTCCTTCAATTGGCTAAGGAATCCAAGTGAAAGGATTTAATATGAATTGTAGAGTTTGCTTGGGTGTTCCTCTTGCCTTGTTCCCTAATTTTTTAGATTACATGCTTGGTGGAGCTTTATATAAAAGCTCTGTTTTTTGTTACAGGTGTGAATTATGTTGCTGTTTCAGATGCTGTTGGTCTTGCTTCATCAGTTTTTACAGCTGCTCTAGCTGTAGATAACATTATCTACCGTGCTTTTTGCATTGGCATCTAAAATACCTCAAGACACACCAATATCCATCAAAGGTAAATGTGCTCCAATCCGAAGCTTAAGCCTGTAGTTTTACAGTCTTCATCCATCAAAAATTCTCTTGACAGCGCATAATCGGATGTTTGACTTGTTATTGTTGTTCTCCGTTATAACTGTTTAGAAGCTTGTATGATATTGGTTTTCTGTAAACCATTTTGAAGCATCTCTTTAAGAAATTCCGACAGTTTACCTTCACATAAGAGTTCTTAACTCTACATTTTTTAAACAGGATTCGTATGGTAATATACTTGATGAACACGGTGGTTGCGGTAATCTAAATGAATCTGGGATATTTCAGATGGAGCATTTGATATTAAGTCTGGAGTGGATGGTAAGGGATCAGTTCTGAGAACTGCCACCGCTGTTGCGATTTCCTTTTTGATATGCACATGCTCGAAACACGCCATGACTGCAGTGGGACTTAAAGGAGGTTTTTTCCCCTGCATAACTGTGGCGGTTGTTATTCTAGCGACCACATTCCCAAGACAGTTGGGGCAACTTGCACCTGCTGGAGAGGCAGTTGCAATGTTATTAATGTAGGTGATTCATTCTTTGTTATTCCATCAATTTTTTCCACTGCACCATGAAATTAAGTTCATGATTGACGTCATTGAATTTTCTGATGTTATTGTAATACATTGTGAGTTTAAGCTTTGGACGATGAAACCTAGATTTGGTCAAAACAAACCAGGCTTCCGTTGATGCATCTTGAGATTTGATATAAAGAAACCATGATTCCTAGGGCTTTGAAATTTGAATGTTATGCACGTAATGCATATTGGCAAGCATAGAAGAAAATAATTGAATTTCCCCCCGTCCATGCTTCTTTTGCTTATATCCTACACTGATCGTCTGTGCAGGTATTTTTTGCTGTGATTGGAGCCAATGGTAGGTAGTATTTGGAATGTCATAAACACTGCACCCAGTATCTTTTCATTTGCCCTTATCCAAGTCTCTGTCCAAAATTCAAATACATACACGACTTACCACCGAACTCAAATATCGGTAGCCCAACCACGGCCTGTGGGATAGCGACTGCAAAAGGACGGTCTTCCTTTATTGTCGCAGCCATTCTGGGTGGTATCTTTGGAACGACCATTGCTACTTTTCTGGGCATTGTATTCGGATCAGTGGTCTTCAAGAACATGTAGTAGTTAACTGTGGCAAGCTTCATCGGTCTAAATTTTGACCTAAGCACTGGTTTACCTGCATTTATCAGTTTTAAATCCACTGTTACTGAAAAGAAGAAATTTACAAGATGAATTTCCTGGTCATGTTAAGATACAATCTTGATATATCTATGTCTTAGGGTCCATTTAGAACAACATTTGATAATCAAATTTTGATTTCCAAAAATTAAGAATCTAATGTGATGTACAATTGACATTTAAAATCTTAGAATCTTCGTACTAATTAAGGTGTTAAGGTTAGGGTATATTTTGTTGAATTTGTGACGATGATGAGAAGTTTGAGAAAGAAGAGAAAGTAGTGTATATTGTATTATTTGATTACATGAGTATTTATACAGATACTAGTAGCCGTTTGACTTTATTTATTGCTTAACTGGGAGACTTCAATCGCTCTTCTTGGGTATGTCATTTGGTTGCTTTGGTAAACTTCCATCTTAAATTGTCTTCAACGGTCTTTTCTTTAAACACGCCCCCCAAGTTGGGTCTGGAAATGGTTGATAGATCCTAACTTGAGAAGTATGTTGGATTGTCTTGAGATCTAGAGCTTTGGTGAAGATATCAGCCAGCTGATCTTTGCTTGGAACGTAGGGGACCTCTATTTGCTTTGATTGTATCTTTTCACGAATAAAGTGACAATCGACTTCAATGTGTTTAGTCCTTTCATGGAAGACTGGGTTCATGGAGATGTGTCGTGCTGCATTATTATCACAAAACATCTTCATGGGTTTCTGAGTTGTGATCTTCATATCTTTAAGTAGTTGACTTAACCAAATTAGTTTGCTGGTAGTTGATGTCATTGCACGGTATTCTGCTTCTGCACTAGATCTGGCGACAATATTTTTCTTTTTGCTTCGCCAAGTTACCAAGTTGCCTCACACGAATGTGCAGAACCCAGAGGTTGATCTTCGATCAGGACTTCCAGCCCAGTTTGCATCAGAATATCCAATTATCGAGTTAGAGTTGTTAGGTTTCATCCAGAGTCCTTGTCCGGGTGTCCCTTTAAGATAACATATGATTCTTTTTACCAAATCTAAGTGGTGTGTGTGAGGAGCATACATGAATTGACTTATTAAACTGACAGCGTATGTAATGTCTGGTCGGGTAACAGTAAGATAAATAAGTTTCCCTACTAATCTCTAAAATTGCCCAATATTAGAAAGATGGGTTCCATTTGTCGGTCCTAGTTTTTTGTTGATTTCTATAGGAGTAGTTGAGGATTTTGATCCTATTTTTCCGGTTTCTTTAAGTAGGTCTAGGGTGTATTTTCGTTGGGAGAGAAATAACCCTTTCTTGGAGTATGCAATTTCTATTCCTAAGAAGTATTTTAAGTATCTTAGGTCTTTTATGTCAAACTTTGATTTCAGATATTCTTTAACTAATGCTATTTGGTGATTATTATTTCCAGTTATGATAATGTCATCAACATAGATAAGTACAATGATAGTAGTGTTATGGCTATGTTTTGTAAACATGGATGCATCAGCAGAACTTTTAATAAATCCACAATTAATGAGAGAGAAACTAAGTTTTGCGTACCAGACACGAGGTGATTGTTTTAGTCCATATATAGACTTGTGAAGCTTGCATACCTGGTTGGGACAAGTGGTGTAGCCAGGTGGTGGAATCATGTAAACTTCTTCTTCTAGATTTCCCTGTAAGAATGCATTTTTGACATCCATTTGAAACAAATTCCATCCTTGATTTACAGCGATGGAGAGAACAACACAGACTGTGTTCATTTTGGCTACAAGGGCAAAAGTTTCTAGGTAATCAAGACCATAGGTCTGAGTGTAACCTTTGGCCACGAGTCTAGCCTTATATCTTTCTATTTTCCCATCGCTATGATATTTAATCTTGTAGATCCATCTACATCCAACAAGCTTGGTACCTGGTTGGAGAGGAACGAGGGTCCAGGTGTGGTTATTTTCTAGGGCTTGTAATTCATCATTCATGGCTTTGACCCAATTCTGGTTGTTTATAGCCTCATGGTAATGTGTTGGTTCTTTATTTGTGTCTATTGTTCCTAGGAAAGCTTGATATTTTTGTGAGATTTGTTGGTATGATAGAAAGTTTTGGATAGGGTATGTGGTGTGTGAGAGATAATAATCATTGAATCTAATAGGAGGGTGAGATGGACGCGTAGATCTTCTTGGAGGTTCTTCTCCCCTTGGATTTTCTCTTCCTTCATCTCTCCTTTCGTCTTCGTTTTCTCCTCCCTCGCTTTCATTTCCTCCTCCGTCTTCGTTTTCTCCTCCTTCGTTTTCTCCTCCTTCTGGGATTGCTAGTGGTGTTGTGGGTAGAAGGTTATTGTAGGTGATGTGAGGTACTGGGATGGCGGAAGCGTTTTCAAGACTGAGATTTTTGAAGAAGGGGAGGCCTTCGAAGAAGGATAGCATTTGTAACTTTTCCCCCTAAAGGAATACCTTAAGAAAATACATTTGATGGAGTTGTGATCAAGTTTATTTTCTCGTTTTTTTGTGGACAAAACAAGTATAACCAAAAATTCTAAAATGGTCGATATTAATTTCTTTATTATACAAGATTTCTAAATGTTTTCTATTGTTTGTTGTGGGACTAGGAAGTCGGTTGATAATATAAGTAGCAGTGAGAATTGCATCGGACCAAAAGGATTTAGGAACATTGTTTTGAAAAAGAAGGGAGCGAGTGACATTTAATAGATGCTGGTTTTTTCGTTCTGAAATCCCATTTTGTTGTGGTGTATTAACGCATGAGGTTTGGTGAAAGATACCTTTTTGTTGTAAAAGATTTTGAAATAGGTTGCTCATATATTCAGAGCCGTTATCAGATCTAAAAAATCGAATTTTTGCGTCAAACATGTTTTCAATAAAACAGAGGAATTCGCAAAAAAACAGAGTAAGCATCAGATTTGTTTTTCAAAAGATAAACCCAGGTTGCCCGTGAAAAATCGTCAATAAAACTGATAAAGTACCGAACACCGTTGTAAGATTCAACTGGAGCCGGTCCCCAAATATCAGAATGTATTAGTTCGAAAGCCATATGAGTTTTGGTGCTAGAATTTTGAAAAGGTAATCGAGTTTGTTTAGCAAAACGACATACATCACATAATAATTTTAATCGAGTATGTTTCTAGAACATAAAGACCATTCGTGAGGATGCCCTTACCAATCATCCTCCCTGAGATACGATCCTGAAAAACAACATCATTAGGAGCAAATATAACATTACAATTGAGATTTCTGGTGATTTTGGCTACAGATATAAGATTAGTATCTAGGTTAGGTACATATAAAACATCATTAAGGGTGTTGTTAAGTAAGTTGATCTTCCCGATTCCTTTAATTGGTATCTTGTTTCCATTTGCTACTGTTACAAATTTATTTACTACACTTAGGTTTTTAATATTACTAAGTATTGTTGGATCTCCAGTCATGTGGTCGCTAGCTCCGGTATCGATTATCCAAGATTTGTTATTGAATTTAGTGGTTAATCCAGAGAAAACAGTAAAATCAGAACAATTTAATTTACCTGAGGAATTACCAGTTGCATGGGGGGTTTCTGCAAAAGATCATTAAGCTGGCCCACCAGGCTTTTTAAATGAAGTGGGTTAATGGTAGAATCCGGATTACCATTACCAGATCCGAATAGACTGGATCCGACCGACCCTATATCTGAACGGGTCAGGTTGGAAGATCCGACAAGCTGCTGAGTATAAAAGGCAGAGTTATCCGCATATCTGGTAGGGTTTTGTGTTTTTTCTTTGTGTCGGTTGCTATTCCGGAGAGAGCTGGTGTTGCAGTCGCCGCCTCCGAGCAGGCTGGTGTTGCCACCGGCGACTCCTTCCACCAAGTTTGCTTTTGTGTTTTTCTCGTTTCTTTGTGGTCTGAGATGGGGAAAGAGGAACCAACACTAATTTCTGTTGTGTCCTTGCTTTTTACAGTTGTCGCAGTGTTCGGTGTTTTTGTTTCCGAATCTTTTTTATTCCTGCCTGAGCTTGATTCCGACCGACGATGAGGGCTTGGTTGTCCGCGTTGTTGTTCTGATTTTTCATTGTGTTTCTCTGTGTTTCTTCCCGCTGAATGAGACTTGTGATGTGTGGGAGACTGGGGAGATCCGACGCCATGAGTATTTGAGACCGAATAGTCTCGTAGCTTGGATCTAAACCCACCAGAAACTGGTAGATTTGATTTTGTTCTTGCCAGTTTTGGATGATTTTTGGGTTTGTGGTGGGTGGTTCGTATATTCTGAGCTCATCCCACCGTCTTCTGAGGGTACCGAGATACTCTGTGATGGAGGTCCCGTGTTGTTGTGTTTGTGCGATTTCTTGCTTGATCTTGAAGATGTGCGCGAAATTTTCTGCCTTTCCGTAATGATCTCGAACAGAGTCCCACAGATCTTTTGCGCTGTCTTTATATATGAAGATTTCGGCGATGTTTGCATGCATGGAGGCAATGAGCCACGACATCACCTGGTCATCCGTGGTTTGCCACTCCTCTTGAATTTTCTCATTCGCGTCTTCTTTTGGTTTTGGGGTTTTCCCGGTGATGTGGCCAAGCTTCCCCCTGCCACTGAGGGATAGCGTGACCGTGCGAGACCAGGACAAGTAGTTGGTCTCGTTTAGTGGTGTCGTGACGAGGCGATGAGGATTCATCACTTCGGTTTGATTTCCGTTGCCGTCCGACATTCTGTTTTGTTCTCTTCCTCCTTGGGTTAGGATGTGGGTGTGTGGTGACCTTCAACTCCCTTGGATGAGGTAAGGCCTATGATGAGTTTTGGGAAGGTCTGAGACGTATGGATCAGTGCTCTGATACCATGTTGAATTTGTGACGATGATGAGAAGTTTGAGGAAGAAGAGAAAGTAGTGTATATTGTATTATTTGATTGTTTGATTACATGAGTATTTATACAGATACTAGTAGCCGTTTGACTTTATTTATTGCTTAACTGGGAGACTTCAATCGCTCTTCTTGGGTATGTCATTTGGTTGCTTTGGTAAACTTCCATCTTAAATTGTCTTCAATGGTCTTTTCTTTTAACATATTTAGGAACTAATTATGAGATCCGTTCATATTTTTTATTTCTAAAATGTGATCCCAAAACCATTTGTTGTGCTGATTATCCAACAATGGACAATTAGTTTGGTTTATCGTACAATTTATACATTTATGCTCATAAAAAATGCCACTAGTTGACCACGTAACTTGTAACATCCTCAACACAGTGGAAAATTTAAAAATTTTATAACACACAATCAACAGAGGATATTACGCAAATACTAAACACAGGTGCACCAACATATATAATATATATATACATGAACATCAGAGTATTTCAAAAGTTGTGATTACATCAAAAGACTGTACAAATAGAAGCAGTAATCACTCGACCTCAACTGAGAGAAAGCTGGATCCGGTAGCGGTGCTCCTCTCCTCGGTCAGCACCCCCTATCGCCGCTCGCGGCCTGAAAGTAAATATGCAACAATGCCTAAGTTTCCTGAGGAAACCCCGTATGCCAAACTCTACAATGCATGAAATGAAAGGCACCCTAGCATGCAATTCTACTAAACAAGAAGAGCATCTCAACAGGCTGGGCTCCATGACTCTTTCACCCAACCACAACACACACCACAGTCACGGGGCTCCAGGTCTAATCTCAACCAACCACCGTAACACACACTAGTCGCCAAGCTGGGCTCCAGGTCTTTTTCAACCAACCGCAGCTACCACGACACGACCAAGGGCTCCAGGTCTTTTTCAACCAACCCAAACGTCTAAGGGCTCCAGGTCTTTTTCAACCAACCCCTACACGCGGTCCCTGCTCAGGCTCCATGCCTTTTTCAGCCAACCCGAACGCACTACGGAGCTTCCGGTTTTTTCAACCAACCCTGCACAGACTAGCTGGGCTCCAGGTCTTTTTCAACCAACCGCAGCTCTCACACAGTACGGGGCTCCAGGTCTCTTTCAACCAACCGCCGCAACACCACAATTCTAAGCTGGGCCTCAGGCCTATTTCAGCCAATCCCAAGCTCACACACAGTTACAGGGCTCCAGGTTTTTTTCAACCAACCACCGCAACACTCGTGCACCCTAGCACACTTGCCGGAAGAACATCGGCACCACAACTCGCCCCACACGGACGACCACGACCACAACACCTCCATAGTGCAAAACTGGACACAAACGGTCGACCGAACCAAAAGTCCCGGTCGACCGAATCAATCAAATACAGGGCAATCACATCGACCGACACTCCATCGGTCGACCGATTCCCACCCACCGCACTCGTTCGGTCGAACCAAAGTCAAGGGACGGTCGATCGTTTAGATGGTCAACTCCCAGGTTCACCGAACAAAACGACCAATCGGTCGAACGACAAAGGGGCCCCGTTCGACCGAAAGTCACCAGGGACAAATCCCACAACAAATTCGGTCGAACACCTGAGCACTCTCGGTCGACCGAATCCCACCAGGGAATAATCCCTCACTCGCACCACGAACCCGGTCGAACGCCGAGACCTCCTCGGTCGACCGAATTCCACCAAAGCGTTCCCCACGCTCAGCATATAGGTCCGGTCGACCGAAACCACATTCGGTCGAACCGACCACTCAATCCACTTAAGTCACGGTCGGACGAAGTCATAGAGGCGGTCGACCGTTTGGATGGTCAACGTCCTATCCGACCCATGACGGTGCACACGGTCGAACGACAAAGGGGACCCGTTCGACCGAATCTCACCAGGCTTGCCTCCCAAACATAATCGGTCGACCGCCCCTGGGGCATCGTTCGACCGATTTGAGACAGAACCCGAATTCTTTTCACGAACGGTCGACCGTTTGCACCAACCGGTCGACCGATCAGGTAGTGAAATCTGTTGCACGTTTACTTGCGACGAGCCGAAAGGCCTACCGTCGACTTCCAAATACTCACGCTAATTAAGTGAGCGAGTTGACATACCAGAAGGTCTGAAGAGACCTTAGAAGAACCACGACGACACCTCCACGAGCGCGCCTCCCCAAAACACGATCCGTCGACGAACCTCGCGTCCAAACGACGATCAACACCTCCTCGACGATCCTCACTCACGATTCCACCTCCGTCGCCCTCTACCAACCAACCACGACCACAACAACACGGGTTAGGTCGAGGGAGAGAAAACCAACTCAAAAGGGATGAAAACACACCCCACGTTTCTCACCTTCACCAACCAACCGGAGCCGATCTTCACTTCGCCGGAGGTCACCACCACCACGCCGGAGATCACCACTGAGGTAGAGAGAGAGTGAGCAACGAGAGTGTGAGAGAGATGTGAGAGAGAGAGAGAGAAACTCACCTCTAAATATCTCCCCAACCTTCAATCTCCACCATCCATTCCAATCCATCCATCTCCACCACTCATCTCATCCCCAAACCATCTCAACCCCTCATCCAACCATCTTCCATCCCAGCCGTCCATTTCCATCTCCCCTAAACAACAACAAAACACAATTAGGATTAGGATAGAATCCTACAATCCACCCTCCTAAAAGAATTTCGTCCTCGAAATTAAGACCGAAGCTCACCAAACAACTCCGGAAACTCCTTCCGGACCTTCTCCTCGATCTCCCAAGTGGCCTCTCGCTCACTGTGGTGCTGCCACCTGACCTTCACCATCGGAATGGTCCTCCTCCTCAACTGATGCTCCATCCGATCCACGATCTCAACCAGTCTCTCCTCAAGAGACAAATCCTGACGGATCTCTGGAACCTCCAACTGAATCACATGAGAAGGATCTGCTACGTACTTCCTCAGCATCGAAACATGGAAGACGTTGTGAAGACCAGAAAACTGCGGCGGCAGCGCAACCCTGTAGGCAACCTCTCCAATCCGCTCGAGAATCTCAAACGGTCCGACATACCTCGGACTGAGCTTCCCCTTCTTCCCGAACCTCATCACTCCCCGAGATGGTGAAATCCTTAGGAAGACATGGTCACCTACCCCAAACCTCAGCTCTCGCCTACGCCTATCCACGTAGCTCTTCTGACTGCTCTGAGCTGTCGCTAGTCTCTGCCTGATCACATCAACCTTCTCAGAGTACATCCACACAATCTCAGGACCAACTAGCTGTCTCTCGCCTACATCACTCCAGCATACTGGTGATCTACACGGTCTCCCGTACATGGCCTCATACGGTGCCATCCCAATGCTCGAATGGTAGCTGTTGTTGTAGGCGAACTCAATCAACGGCAGATGCTCATCCCAATGACCTGCCCAATCCAGAGTACACGCTCGCAACATATCCCAAGGCCTGCTGCAAACTCCCCCAGAATCTGGAAGTGAACCTCGGATCTCGATCTGAAATAATACTCACGGGCACTCCATGAAGCCTGACAATCTCCTCAATATACAACTTAGCTAGACCCTCTAGAGGTAACGTGGTCCGGATAGCTAAGAAATGCGCCAACTTGGTCAGTCGATCGACTATAACCCAAATCGTGTCATGGAATCCTCTCGTTCTCGGCAGACCGGTGACAAAATCCATCGTCACGTGCTCCCACTTCCACTCTGGAAGCTCGATCCTCTGCATCGGCCCTGCAGGTCTCTGGTGCTCGATCTTCACCTGCTGACAAATCAAGCATCTGTCAACGAACTCTGCGATCTCCGTCTTCATCCTCTTCCACCAGAAATTCCTCTGAAGATCTCTATACATCTTCGTGCTGCCCGGGTGGATCGAGTAACGAGACCTATGCGCCTCCTCCAGAATGTCCTTCCTCAGATCTCCTCCTTTCGGCACCCAGACATGACCTCTGAACCTCATCCCACCATCAACTCCAATACTGAAATCTGACCCATCTCGGGCAGCTAACTGTAACAACTCAGCTAACTCATCATCAACACTCTGAGCCTGAACAATACTCGAGACCAACTGAGGCCCCACTCTCAGCCCGACAATCACTGCACTTCGTGACTCATCGGTGAACGGTTTCCACTCGGTCAACGCCTCGAGCAGCTTCCACTCCTTGATACACAGACCTGCCGCGACAACCTCCACCTTCCTGCTCGAAGCATCAGCAACTGAATTTGACTTCCCCGGATGGTACGAGATAGTGAAATCATAATCCTTAATCAGCTCGAGCCATCTGCGCTGCCTCATATTCAGCTCCTTCTGCGAAAACAGATACTTCAGGCTCTGATGGTCCGTGAACACCTCGAATCGCTCGCCATACAAATAATGCCTCCATGTCTTCAAGGCGTGCACCACTGCCGCCAACTCCAAATCATGAGTGGGGTAATTCCTCTCGTGCACCTTCAGCTGCCTCGAAGCATATGCAACCACCTGCCCCTGCTGCATGAGTACGCATCCCAGTCCAACGCCTGACGCGTCACTGTAAATCACAAACCCACCACTGCCACTGGGAAGTGTCAGAACTGAAGCAGTCGTTAGCCGACCCTTCAGTTCCTCGAAACTGTCCTCGTACTTCTGGGACCACACGAACTCGACACCCTTCCGCGTCAAAGCCGTCAACGGCGAAGTGATGCATTGCATACATTGCATCATATGTCTCTCATTTAGATTGCTTTTACATCAATAAATGCTACTAAGGTATGTGTTTAGTCTTATTTACAGAATACAGGGACCTGAATGCAATTTACCCACATCCCGAGCATAAACGCGCGCGGAAGACTCATTTTCTTCATAAAGACCAAGCTCAAGATTATCGGGTTTCAAGTGGAAATGTTTCCAAGCATAAAAGCATTCTCTAATTACAAAAAGAACAAGGACTTGATTGCAAAAAGACAAGGACCTAATTGCAATTCACGAGTTATTATGGAGAAAATCTAAAGAAAAATAAATATAGTTCTCCAAACATATAAAGGAATTAATCCGGAGCTCAAAAGAATGGAAAGAATCAATCCAGACGCGTAAAGGAGGATCAAATCATACCATAAACACACAGCAAAAATCCGAATCAAATCCAACCTTATTGTGCGGCGATTTAGCCGCACATTACATGTATTGTGCGGCGTTTCCGCCGCACCAGAGAGGATCCGTGTGCTCAACTTTTGTCCAGTCGTGTCTGGACACGTGTACTCTCCAATTCTATACTTAGGTCTCTTGTAACAACTATAAATAGCCCCGAGAACGATGTTAGAAGGGTCCTTGGTCCTTAGTCTTTGGTTGTAGTTTTTATTCTTAATCTTAATTTTGTATTCTTCTTTTCATTAATAAAATTCTGTCTTTTATTTCTTACTTTTAGTTTTCTTTTGTAATGTCTCAAGGACCCCTTCTTCCTCCCTCTATGAGTTTCTAACTCCTTCCAAAGGGTGGAGGTGACGGATTTAGGGTGAAGAGAAGATGAATGAATGTTATTATTTTAATTTCGTGTTAGTATATTTTGATTACTTGAGTTTATGTTAAATCATTTATCATGTAATGCTTTATAATTAATATGATTTATTATAAGTTTCTGAATTCTCTAATCTAATCCTTAAATCTAAACCTCCACCCGACGGAATTCACCTCTTTGTTCTTGCTTTAGTTTTAATTGTTCTTGTTTCTTGCTTTAAATAACTAAAACCCAAAAATCTCAAAACCCAAATTTATTCTTCTCTCTTCTTCTTTTCCCTTAATCGAAATCACACAAATAACAAATCTCTCCCTCCTTGTGTTCGACCCGTACTTGCCACCGCTTCATCGCGGCCGTGCACTTGCGGTATAAATAAAATTATCATCAAGCTTTTTACGCCGTTGCCGGGGAGGCGACGTAGATTTTGTTTATTTTTGTGTTTTCGATTTTTTTCTGTTTATCTTGTGCGCGATCTAAGTATTTGGATTTGTGTTTCAGGAGACAACGGAGTGCACGGCAAAATCCGGGCACCTTCTGAGCTTAACGAGCGGCGAAATCGCCGCACCTAAAGAACAACTTGCGGCGAATCCGCCGCACACTTGGAGCTTCTGGGCTTCACATTTTCTGGGACGCGACTCATCTCTGGGTGGACGCGTGAAGCTACTGGAATTTCGAGAGCGGGCGGTGAACCCGACTGAGCATTGCATAGGTAACCTTTGTTGCCTCTTTTTCTCGTAATTTCTATTTTTCAGATAATTTCCTTTTATTAGAATTGCACGTGTTAGGGCAAAAATTCCATAATTGGCAATAATTCAACTCTGACCTAAAATTGGCAAAATTAGAAAGGCCTTAGTGCATGCATCATCTAGTGTTTTGTATGCATTATTCTTGCTAAATTCTTGCAAATCAATTTCTGTTGAAGAGTGCTGGAGTCAAGGTATGTATCGGGATTTTCATCGATTGCATTTAAGCATATAATCTAGTTTGCATACAACCTTGCAATTGCCCCCCCTCTAAAGACCATTGTTTGACTATCTTTGCTAGATCTAAGTTAAACTATCTTAAGGGCAACTCCGTAGGCAAATATACGGTGGGGATTTCATCACCCTTCCGTGGCCCACAAATCACAATCCTAAAGTGTCACCCAAGCCTTAAATTAAAATCAATTAAACATTGACCCCTAAGGACTCAGACTCATTTAAGGAGAAGAATTGGTTTGACTTGCTATGACCTGAACCCGATTGAATTTAATTTGGTGTCTAGAAAGTGTTTTTGTGTTGACGCAAGTCTTCCAAGCGAAGTGGTTGTCTAATTGGCACCGACTCGGTCGGAAGCGCCCCCACTAGCTATACACGGCCTGGCCAAGTTGGTTTGATTAGTGAGGGAGGTGAATCAAGCGAATCAATTCGACTCAACCAGTTAGGAGTCGTCTAGATCTAAGCGACACTAGGTCTAGGATTGTTTGAACCGTGCTTTCTTAGGAATTTTCTGACCAACCCTCTTTCTATCTTTAGAGTTAGGTTTCCCTTCTCATCTGAGTCTTCTTTCTCTTCTCACCTAAATTCTCTAGATTCAGATTCCTTTCTCATCTTGCCCCATTCTATTGTTTGTTTCCCTTTTGAAAAAAAAACATAAAAAAACGAAAATTAAAAAAAAATATTTGTAATTAATTCTTGAAATTAAATTTGGAAATTAAATTTCGAATTTGAATTCAAAAATTGATTCAACCCGGTGCACTCAGATTTGGATTCGGGACTTGAGTAATCGACTCTCATGAGTTCATCTAGATTCCAATCTGGAACTTAGCCCCAATCCACTTGTTGCACCACCTCACCCAGATCCAATGTGTGAGAACGTAGTGGACCCACCTGTTGTGCAACCCATAACTCTGAGGGATCGATGCTATCCAGCGATGGCTGCTCAGCCATCGTGCATCGTTATACCCACCATACCGGGTCGCGACTTCGAACTTAAGGCACAATACATGAGTATGTTGCCTAAGTTCACCTCTAGGGAAGACCCATACCTCTTCCTTAGAGAATTTGAGGAAATCTGCTCTCTTATGCAATACCAGCATATTCCTGAGGAGGCAGTGCGTCTGAAATTCGTGCCTCTAGCACTGAAGGATGACGCTAAGAAATGACTATATAGTCTAGCCGAAAGATCTATTAGGAGTTGGACTGAGTTTGTTCAAGTATTCCTGAAAAAATATTTTCCCAACCATAAGACTATGAGGATTAGGAATGAAATTGTTGCATTCGTTCAGTCTGAGAGCGAGCCGTTCTATTCCTATCTAGAAAGATTCAAAAGTGTTTTGACCCAATGACCTCATCATGGAATTCCGAGATGACAATTATGTCAAATTATTTATGAGGGATTGACACCCACATCTAGGGTTATGGTAGAATCCGTAAGCCAAGGGAACTTTATGTCGAAAAATGAAAATGATGCCTGGACTTTCCTTGAGGAATTAGCTGAAAACAGTATGCAATGGGACAATGCTAGAACACCGCTTAACCCGAGTATTGGATCTAGAATAACAAGTCAACCCAAACCAGGTGTCTTAGCTGTAGATGCCAACATAGCGGCTGAAGCAAAACTAGCTACCCTTATGCGCAGAATGGAAAGTTTAGAGTTACAAACCCAAAACCGAGTGAATCAAGCCTCGACTATCCCGTGCTCTAGATGTGGTCAGACTGGTCATGTAATGGAGGATTGTGCGGAATGGGACCAAGTTAATGCCATGTATAACCATGCTAGAAATGACCCATACGCATCAACCTATAACTCGGGTTGGCGTAATAATTCCAATTTCTCATCAAACCAACAGGGTCAACCTCCTAGACAACAACCAAACCCGTATAACCAAAATAATACATCATTTGGGTTTAGTAACAATAACGATCATGAGGTTAGGTTGACAAGCTTGGAAAATTTAATGAAAACTTTTATACAAACAACCAACCAGACCTTCCAAAGGCTAAAGACACAAGTCAGCCAACTAGCACAAATAGTAGGTGAAAGAGAAAATGGTCGGTTTCCAAGTCAACCTAAGGTGAACCCTAGATCTAATAATTCATATCAATCCTATCAACCACCTTCAGGAAATAACAACCCTAGACCGGTTCAAATGGTTAATGAGGAAGGACCGTTCCAACAAATAAATGCAGTAGTGTCATTATGGTCCGGAAGACAGATTGATAATAATGTGGTAAATCCTAGAATATCTAATCAATCGAGCCATCAAGCTACCACATATGACCTAACCATTGAACCCGACGTCCAATCTGAAACGCCCAACCCACCTACTCAACCTGAACCCATAGCTCAACCTGAACCTGAGCGAGTCTATGTTCCTAAAACCCCATTCCCCAATAGACTCAAAAAGAACTCAAGTGCACAAATAAAGAAAATCTTGGAAGTATTTAAGCAAGTTAAGGTGAACATTCCACTCTTAGACATGATTCAACAAATACCTGCTTATGCTAAATTCTTAAAAGATCTGTGCACTAAAAAGCGAAAAACGAACGTACCAAAGAAGACATTCTTAACTGCAAACATAAGCTCTATCCTGTCAAACTCGTCTCCTATAAAATATAAGGATCCTGGATGTCCCACAATTTCATGTGCAATAGGAGATACTTTTATCAACAAAGCCCTTCTAGACCTTGGTGCTAGTGTTAACCTACTCCCGTACTCTGTCTATGAGCAAATGAACCTTGGTCCACTAAAACCCTCTAAGACAACCTTCAATTTAATGATTGTTCTATTAAGAAACCAAGAGGTATAGTAGATGATGTTTTGATCAAGGTTGGTGACTTCATTTACCCAGTGGATTTTGTCGTACTAGATACCGCACCTGTTGTAAATCATAATCGACAAATCCCTGTAATTCTAGGCAGACCCTTTTTAGCCACTTCGGAAGCATTGATAAACTGTCGAAATGGGCTCATGCAATTATCTTTTGGGAACTTAAAAACTGAATTTAATATCTTTCATATTGATAGTGAGCCAGAAATAATATGCAATCAAAGTGATGTTGTGATGAAATCGCGTATCTATAAGATTTCTGAGTCATCACAAAATCAAAAAGGAAGTAAGAAAAAGGGGAGGAATTCATCTACACACCCACCATCACTCGAGCAAATAAGAGAATCAATTTATGTGAGGGGTGTGGAACCTGTGACTCAGGACTCTCATTGCAACATGGGGAACAATTCAACTGGATACATGCACCAATATGGTGTCATTCAATTCAGTTCTGACTATGGTTGACTTTGAGCAAATTTCATCCTTCCACCGCAGTTCACCAAGGTAATAAGTGCATTTGCTTTATATTCACATTCATTGAGGACAATGCATGATTTAGGTGTGTGGGGGGGGGGGGTGTTTATGTATATATTTATCTATATAGCTGTATTTTAATTTAAAAAAAAACAATGTTTCATGACATAGCTTAAGATTGAACTGCCAAAACCCGTGTACAAATTGCATTGAGTTTTTGTTCCTTATTATATAGTTCTGCTTGTAGAAATTATGACATAAATCTAAGTTCCAAAGAAATAACCCATTGCCCTTTAAGACATGTATGCACTTAAATTGGATGAATCAAATCTTTGAAGTGGTTGATAAAAAGCAGAGGTTGAGGAAAATATACCGGGAAGTGTGGACTTCTAATAGCAATTAAGCCTTGAGGAAAATAAAATTAAAAATAAAGAAATAAAGTGAGAAAAGCACATTCTGCAAAATGATTACAAAAGCCCAAGCCTTTGAGTCACTGGTCCGTAGGGGTATCTTGAAACCCGGTAACTTGAGTCTACCAGCTCGGAATTATCGACCAAACTCGCTACACGAATGCAAAAAGGGTAAAAGTGTCAAAAAGCAAATGTGTTGAATCACGGAAGAAAAGAAAAAATAATACTCAAGGCCCAAAGCTAAAAGAATGATCCATGTCATGGTTGATCCGAATGATACTTCACCACCAGAAGAGGCGTGCAAAATAATTTAAGTGATAACATGTGTAGAAGGGTTAGTGGTGTGAATAACTGAATATTGGAGGAATAAAGACCAAGTCATATTTTTAATGAGTTAGATTTATATAATGAGCATGCAAAAATTCTTAGTGAGATGTATAAGGTTGAGGTAGGGATATTGAGAACTATTAATGAAATGTTGATTTAGGATTTTGTGGGTATATCCGCTGAAAACCCTCAGGAGACAACACTCCTCCTCCTTGGCAACAAAGAGGTTTAAAGGCTTGTTGCACATGCTAAGTGCAACCGTGATTCCTACGAAAGTGAGTTAGGATTTCCCTGTTTTCATTTTTCTTATATTCTGTTTTGCTAGGACTAGCAAAATCTAGGTGTGGGGGTATTTGATGCATTGCATACATTGCATCATATGTCTCTCATTTAGATTGCTTTTACATCAATAAATGCTACTAAGGTATGTGTTTAGTCTTATTTACAGAATACAGGGACCTGAATGCAATTTATCCACATCCCGAGCATAAACGCGCGCGGAAGACTCATTTCTATCATAAAGACCAAGCTCAAGATTATCGGGTTTCAAGTGGAAATGTTTCCAAGCATAAAAGCATTCTCTAATTACAAAAAGAACAAGGACTTGACCACAAAAGTAGCTGGGGACTTGATTGCAAAAAGACAAGGACCTAATTGCAATTCACGAGTTATTATGGAGAAAATCTAAAGAAAAATAAATATAGTTCTCCAAACATATAAAGGAATTAATCCGGAGCTCAAAAGAATGGAAAGAATCAATCCAGACGCGTAAAGGAGGATCAAATCATACCATAAACACACAGCAAAAATCCGAATCAAATCCAACCTTATTGTGCGGCGATTTAGCCGCACATTACATGTATTGTGCGGCGTTTCCGCCGCACCAGAGAGGATCCGTGTGCTCAACTTTTGTCCAGTCGTGTCTGGACACGTGTACTCTCCAATTCTATACTTAGGTCTCTTGTAACAACTATAAATAGCCCCGAGAACGATGTTAGAAGGGTCCTTGGTCCTTAGTCTTTGGTTGTAGTTTTTATTCTTAATCTTAATTTTGTATTCTTCTTTTCATTAATAAAATTCTGTCTTTTATTTCTTACTTTTAGTTTTCTTTTGTAATGTCTCAAGGACCCCTTCTTCCTCCCTCTATGAGTTTCTAACTCCTTCCAAAGGGTGGAGGTGACGGATTTAGGGTGAAGAGAAGATGAATGAATGTTATTATTTTAATTTCGTGTTAGTATATTTTGATTACTTGAGTTTATGTTAAATCATTTATCATGTAATGCTTTATAATTAATATGATTTATTATAAATTTCTGAATTCTCTAATCTAAACCTTAAATCTAAACCTCCACCCGACGGAATTCACCTCTTTGTTCTTGCTTTAGTTTTAATTGTTCTTGTTTCTTGCTTTAAATAACTAAAACCCAAAAATCTCAAAACCCAAATTTATTCTTCTCTCTTCTTCTTTTCCCTTAATCGAAATCACACAAATAACAAATCTCTCCCTCCTTGTGTTCGACCCGTACTTGCCACCGCTTCATCGCGGCCGTGCACTTGCGGTATCAATAAAATTATCATCACGAAGCCAACCTCGAGAAATCCTGAATAAAACGACGATAATAACCCGCTAGACCCACAAAGCTCCTGACCCCTGCCACACTCGTAGGGGCTCTCCACTGCGTAATGGCCTCAACCTTCGCTGGATCTACCGAAATCCCCTCTCCTGATATGATGTGCCCCAGAAAAGCGACACTGCTCAGCCAGAACTCGCACTTCGAAAACTTGGCATACAACTCATGATCAAAATGCCAAGTACAACTCTCCAGTGCTCTCGATGCTGCTCCACATCTGGCGAGTAGACCAAAATATCATCCACGAAGACAATCACAAACCGGTCGAGGTACTGACTGAAAGTCCGGTTCATCAAATCCATAAACGCTGCAGGCACGTTCGTCAACCCGAACGGCATCACCAAAAACTCGTAATGCCCGTACCTCGTCCTGAAAGTTGTCTTCTGCACATCTGCCTCTCTGATCCTCAACTGATGATAACCGGATCGCAGATCAATCTTCGAGAACAACTGCGCTGACTGCAACTGGTCAAACAGGTCCTCGATCCTGGGCAAGGGATACCGATTCCTAACGGTAACCTTGTTCAACATCCTGTAGTCAATACACATCCGCAGCGATCCATCCTTCTTCTTCACGAAGAGTACCGACGCTCCCCAAGGCGAGACACTGGGGCGGATAAACCCCGTATCCATCAGATTCTGCAACTGCTTCTTCAGCTCTGTCAGCTCAGCAGGTGCCATCAGATACGGCGCCTTCGGCTGCGGCATAGTCCCAGCTACCAAATCGATCCCAAACTCAATCTCTCTCTGAGCCGGCAACCCGGAGACATCATCTGCAAAGACCTCTGGAAACTCCCGAACTATCTCGATGTCCTCCAATCTCCTCGCCTCTGGATCTGGAACTATCAAAGTGGCCACGAAAGCTCTGCAACCCTGCTGCAACAACTTTTGTGCCCTCACTGCTGATACAACCACTCTGCCTCCTCTAACCTTTGTCCCCCTGATCAGCACATCAGGTAGACCCTTCCTCGGGATCAGAATCTTCTTCTCCCGGCACAACACTCGCACATCGTACTGGGATAGCCAATCCATCCCCAGTATGACGTCGAAATCCTCCATCGGCAACAAGATCAGGTCAGCCGGAAACTCCTGATCTCCCGAAATAATCGTGGTGCTGGGAAGAAAGCTCCCCACAATGCCCACCAGACCCAAGGGTGTGCTGACTTCCAACGTGGCAGTCAACATCGCAGGGGTACGGCCCAACACGCTCGCAAATCGCTCCGAGATGAACGAGTGTGTAGCCCCACAATCAAACAACACTCTCGCACTCAACCCAGCAACAAAGATCGTACCTTCCACCACCGTGCTGGCGTCTCTCGCCTCATCCGCCTGGATGGTAAAGACCCGTCCAGTCCTCTGACCCTGCTGTGGCGGAGAAAAAGCTCGGCAACCTCCGCCTCTGCCTGCTGCTGGCGGTCCTGAATGCCTGCTAGACCCACCTGGCCCGCTCGGACAATCTTGCACAAAGTGGCCTGGCTTGCCACACCCGTGACAAACCCCACGACCCCAACACTCTCCGGAGTGAACTCTGCCACAACCTCTGCACGCCTCAGGCTGGCGTGGCCCACCTCCTCCGATCCGGGGCCTCTTGCCCGGGTTCCCTGCTAGCGGAGCACCCGGACGTCCAATGACCTTCCCCGGTGCTCTCCTGGCCTCAACATAATTCTGCTGGTAATCCTAATCGATGATCGTCGCAAACTGCACGACATCGGCCAACGTATGTGGCATACTGTATGTCACCTGAGTACGGAGGTGCTTCCTCAGCCCCCATATGAACTTCCTCGCCCTCTGCAGCGGCGTCACGCAAAGGGGCCCCGTTCGACCGAAAGTCACCAGGGACAAATCCCACAACGAATTCGGTCGAACACCCGAGCACTCTCGGTCGACCGAATCCCACCAGGGAATAATCCCTCACTCGCACCACGAACCCGGTCGAACGCCGAGACCTCCTCGGTCGACCGAATTCCACCAGAGCGTTCCCCACGCTCAGCACACATGCCCGGTCGACCGAAACCACATTCGGTCGAACCGACCACTCAATCCACTTAAGTCACGGTCAGACGAAGTCATAAAGGCGGTCGACCGTTTGGATGGTCAACGCCCTATCCGACCCATGATGGTGCACACGGTCGAACGACAAAGGGGACCCGTTCGACCGAATCTCACAAGGCTTGCCTCCCAAGCATAATCAGTCGACCGCCCCTGGGGCATCGTTCGACCGATTTGAGGCAGAACCCGAATTCTCTTCACGAACGGTCCACCGTTTGCACCAACCGGTCGACCGATCAGGCAGTGAAATCTGCTGCACGTTTACTTGCGACGAGCCGAAAGGCCTACCGTCGACTTCCAAATACTCACGCTAATTAAGTGAGCGAGTTGACATACCAGAAGGTCTGAAGAGACCTTAGAAGAACCACGACGACGCCTCCACGAGCGCGCCTCCCCAAAACATGATCCGTCGACGAACCTCGCGTCCAAACGACGATCAACACCTCCTCGACGATCCTCACTCACGATTCCACCTCTGTCGCCCTCTACCAACCAACCACGACCACAACAACACGTGTTAGGTCGAGGGAGAGAAAACCAACTCAAAAGGGATGAAAACACACCCCACGTTTCTCACCTTCACCAACCAACCGGAGCCGATCTTCACTTCGCCGGAGGTCACCACCACCACGCCGGAGATCACCACTGAGGTAGAGAGAGAGTGAGCAACGAGAGTGTGAGAGAGATGTGAGAGAGAGAGAGAAACTCACCTCTAAATATCTCCCCAACCTTCAATCTCCACCATCCATTCCAATCCATCCATCTCCACCACTCATCTCATCCCCAAACCATCTCAACCCCTCATCCAACCATCTTCCATCCCAGCCGTCCATCTCCATCTCCCCTAAACAACAACAAAACACAATTAGGATTAGGATTAGGATAGAATCCTACATAACTAGTGCCATTTTTTATTTATTTCTGTACACAACAAAGTATATCTTGTGCTAACATAATAGATCAAAGAAACATTTGTGGAGAAAAGAATTAAATAGAAAAATAAGAGATATTGGAGTTACTTTTAGAGGATGAATTCAAGAACCGATTGGTTAATGGAGTTTCACGAAGAGGCATGTTGCAGTTTACTCTTTCTTTCTAAGGTTTATCCCAACACACGGGTCAAGAGAGTGAGCAAACATGCTCGGTGATAATAAAAAAAGTCACTAACATATAACTGTTTAGAAGCTTGTATGATATTGGTTTTCTGTGAACCATTTTGAAGCATCTCTTTAAGAATTCCGGCAGTTTACCTTCACATAAGAGTTCTTAAATCTACAATTTTGAAACAGGATTCGTATGGTAATATACTTGATGAACAGGATTCGTGGTTGTGTTAATCTAAATGAATCTAGTTTTTATTTCAGATGGAGCATTTGATATTAAGTCAGGAGTGGATGGTAGGGGATCAGTTCTGCGAACTGCCACCGCTCTTGCTGTTTCCTTTTTGATATGCATATGCTCGAAACACGCCATGACTGCTGTGGGACTTAAAGGAGATTTTCTCCCCTGTATCTAAACAGTATACATGGCGAACGCAAATGGATGTTACTCGCAAGCTCATCATGCTACAATTACTTCTAAAGAAACTATAAAGGTTAAGTTAAAAGTTGTTGTGTTAGTATATTCATATTCTAATAACAAACAAAAACAATTTCTTGATAGGTTGCAACACCACAATGGTAGACAATAACGTACTGTTTGTGGGTTAATTGAGACATAGTCATGTATATATTTTGAATGTATAAATTCAGTCGAGAAATAAACTTTTAGTTTCTGAAAAAATAAGTAAATCTGACATTTATGTGAAGTACTGAAGAAACGCGTAAGGGTTTTTTGGTTTTTTTATTTTTGTGATTTTGTTTGAATACATGATTTTATATAAGTGCAAGTTTATCCGTTGAGATAAAGTGCCTCGGGAGAGAAGCGATGCGATGCTTCGGGAGGAGATGCGTTGGTTGAATGCTTTGGCTGGAGGATGCGACTGTTGGATGCTTTGTCTGGAGGACGCGACGGTTGAATGAGGCGTCGGTTGGGTGTAGCACAGGTTGGGTTCTTTAACACTCCCCCTCAAGTTGGGTCCGGAAGAGATTGAAGGTACCCAGCTTGCTGATGATCTGACTGAATTGCTTCTGGTTTAGAGCCTTGGTGAAAACATCTGCTAATTGTTCCTTACTGGGTATGTAGGGAACTTCTATTTCTTTTGCTTGGATCTTTTCGCGAATGAAGTGGCAATCAACTTCAATGTGCTTGGTCCTTTCGTGGAACACTGGATTGGACGCTATGTGTCGAGCAGCATTATTGTCGCAGAACATCTGTATGGGCATGTTGGGAGTTTGTCCCATATCGATGAGAAGTTGTTTTAACCATATAAGTTCACTAGTTGTAGATGCCATTGCGCGATACTCAGCTTCTGCACTGGATCGTGCAACAACCTTTTGCTTCTTACTTCTCCAAGTTACTAGCTTCCCTCCTACAAAGGTGCAAAAACCTGTAGTTGATCTACGATCATAGCTTCCTGTCCAATCTGCATCCGAGAAACCAGTGATACTGTTAGAGTTATTATTTTTCATAAGTATTCCTTGTCCTGGAGTTTGTTTTATATACCTTAGAATGCGATCAATGATACCTAAGTGTGGTGTTCGAGGTGCATGCATAAATTGACTTACTATGCTAACAGCAAATGTTATGTCTGGTCTAGTTACTGTTAGATATATGAGTTTGCCTACAAGTCTTTGGAACTGATGAATATCTTTGACGGGTTCTCCGTCAATAGAGTTGATTTTGAGGTTTGTTTCTACTGGTGTGTTGGCGGGTTTAACACCAAGTTTTCCTGTTTCTGTTAATAAGTCTAGGGCATATTTCCTTTGTGATAAGAAGAGACCTTTTTTTTGAGTATGCAATTTCTATTCCTAAGAAGTATTTTAAGAGGCCGAGGTCTTTTATGTCGAATTTTGTTTTTAGGTAGTGTTTAACTTGACTAATTTCATTGTTAATGTCTCCGGTGATGATGATATCGTCAACATAAACTAATACTATGGTGATACCTTGTTTGTGGTGTTTAGTAAACATAGAAGCGTCAGCGGAAGATTTCAAAAAACCATAAGCAAGTAAAAAATGACTGAGTTTGGCATACCATGCGCGTGGAGATTGCTTTAGACCATAGATAGCTTTGTTGAGTTTGCATACCTGGTTTGAGGTAACGTTGTAACCTGGAGGAGGAATCATATATACTTCCTCTTCAAGATTTCCTTGTAAGAAAGCATTTCTTACATCCATTTGATGGAGTTTCTAATTTTTGTTGACCGCTATGGATAGAAGAACGCGAACCGTGTTCATTTTTGCAACAGGAGCAAATGTTTCTAGGTAGTCGATCCCGTAAGTTTGAGTGTACCCTTTGGCCACAAGTCTAGCTTTGTATCTTTCTATGGTTCCATTACTGTTATATTTTATTTTATAGACCCATTTGCACCCAACAGGTTTGATCCCTTGTGGTTTTTGGATGAGTGTCCATGTGTTGTTGTTTTCTAGGGCGTTGAGTTCCTCTCCCATGGCTTTGTGCCATTTTGGATCTCCTATTGCTTCTTGGAATGTCTTAGGTTCTAAGTTATTTATTTGGGTTAGGTATGTTTTGTAGATTGGGAGAATTTTATCGTAGGAGATGTGGTTTTCAATGGGATAGGTAACGTGTGAGGTAACAAAGTCGTTAAACCGGACGGGAGGACGTCTTGGACGAGTGGATCTCCTTGCTTGAGTATTTTCTTGATTGTCTTGAGGTGGAGTTTCTTCTTCTTCTTCTTCTTCGTCTTCTTCCTCGTTTTCTTGGTTGCTTTCTTGTCCTTCTCTTTCGTCCATGTGGCTTTGTGGTAGAGTTGTGGTTGTAGCCGGGAGAGTCCCAGTTGTACTCTTGTTGTAGTAGAACTCACTCTCTCTAAAGGATACATCTCTCGATATATACATTTTACAAGTATTGGGGTCAAAACATTTGTACCCTTTTTTGCTTACAGAATAACCAAGGAAAATACATTTTACAGAATTGCTGTCAAATTTGTCTACCCGTTTCTTGTGAACAAAACAGACACAACCAAACACTTTAAGATGATCTAATTGTAGTGCCCGGTTTAATAATATACCTAAAGGTTGTTTGTTTTGGAGGACGGGACTTGGCAAACGGTTAATGAGATAGGTGGCAGTTAGAACTGCATCAGACCAAAAATGTTTTGGTGTATTACTTTGAAATAATAGAGATCGGGTAACATTCAAGATGTGACGGTTTTTTCGTTCAGAAATTCCATTTTGCTCAGGAGTATTAACACACGTAGTTTGATGAAAAATTCCACGAGTTTTTAGAAAAGTTTGAAAATTGAGACGGGTATATTCTGTCCCATTATCGGTTCGTAGGGTTTTAATTTTGAAATTATACATGTTTTCAACAAATGTTACAAATTCGCAAAAAATTTTAAAAACGTCTGACTTATTTTTAAGAAGGTAAATCCAGGTGTTACGCGAAAAATCATCAATGAATAAAACAAAATATTTGAAACCGTTGTAAGATTCAACCGGGGCGGGACCCCAGATATCAGAGTGAATCAAATCGAGCGGAAATTTAGATTTGTTTTTAGATGTAGGAAAAGGAAGTCTAGTTTGTTTTGAGAAATGACATACATCACATGCATATTTAGGAGAAAAAGTAGGAAATAAAGTTTTTAGGACATGAGAAGATGGATGTCCCATCCGCTTATGCCAGAGTTCCTGATTAATGTTACTAGAAGTATGAAAAACACTTTTTTGAGAATCTAAGATATAGAGTCTGTTGTTATTGACTCATTTACCAATCGTCTTCCCTGTAGCTCGATCCTGAAAGAATACATCAGTTGGGGTAAATACAACATCACAATTAAGGTGTTTTGTTTTCCTTGCAACAGATAGAAGGTTGGAAGTGAGATTTGGAACATATAATACATCTTTGTTCATTTGATTTAATAACATGGTTTCTCCCATTCCTTTGATTTCAACTTGATTGTTGTTTGCTACGGTTACATATTTATTAATCATGTTGGAATTATTTCTAAGGTTTTGTAACAAGGACGAATTTCCGGTCATGTGATCGGTGGCTCCAGAATCAATAATCCAATGGTTGTTGTATTTTGATATGGTATTAAGCATGTTTCTAGGAGTATTAACAGAAAAAGTTTGTGGGGAGGAAGTTATACCTGCATAATTACCTGGTCTTGGGGGGTTTTGCTGCAAAATGGCACTTAGTTGGAATAAAAGCTGATCCAGATCCGGTCTGGATCCGGATCCGGATCCACTGGACCCGCTGGTCGCGGGTATAAATTCGACTGGTCGCGGGTCGGGTCGGCTGGATCTGCTGGAATCGGGTCGTCCTTCGACCGTTTCTCCACGCGTGCATATAAAGCCGCGTTGATCCGCGAAAACACCCGATTCGTCTTCCCATCTTCTCTCCCTTTCTCTGCTAGGGTTTGCTACCGCACCATTTCCTATTGTTCCGCCGTTGTTTTTCTTTCGATTCCGATGATCTCCCCCTCCTTCCCTTGTCGGTCAGAGGTGTGGATGTAGGAACCAGCAGGCGTTCCTACTGTGGCCTGTTTTTTTACAGTTATCGCAAGTTTCTTGAGATCTATTTCCATATTTCTGTTTATTTTTACTGGGTTGTGGTTTGCCGGCGTAAAATGCCTGAGTTTCTGATGTATGGTCGGTATTCTGAGCGGTGGTCCGTCGGGACTCCTCCCGTTGGATCATCGCAATGATGGTTCCGAGGTCCGGCAGTTCGGTGGTCATCAGGACTTGACTTCGGATGGCTTCATAGCTGCCATCAAGTCCGATAAGGAACTGGTAGATGTGGTCCCGTTCCGTGCGTTCCAGTATTGTTTTTTGGTCTGTCGCCGCTGGTTCGTAGATGGAAAGTTCATCCCATCCACGTTGAAGTGCCCCGAGGTACTCCGTGATGGTCTGCCCTTGTTGTTTTGTCT
This sequence comes from Triglochin maritima, assembly GCA_963682175.1. Classification (NCBI taxonomy): domain Eukaryota; kingdom Viridiplantae; phylum Streptophyta; class Magnoliopsida; order Alismatales; family Juncaginaceae; genus Triglochin; species Triglochin maritima. The sequence continues at coordinate 32,894,692 of OY821789.1, forward strand.
GCGAGATCTCTTGTTTTAGTTTAAAAATATGAGCAAAGTTTTGTGTTTTACCGAAAATATTTTGGACGGAGTCCCAGAGTTCTTTCGCAGAGTTCTTGTAGAGAAAGATCGCCCCGATCTTTGGTTGCATGGAGTTGAGGAGCCATGACATCACGAGATGGTCTGTTGCCTGCCACTCCTCTTGTTTTGTCTCGGTGCCCTCTCCATCTGGCTTTTTTGTATTCCCGGTGATGTGTCCGAGTTTTCCTTTCCCACTGAGGGCCAGTGTGACCGCTCGCGCCCACGACAGATAGTTCTGTCCGTTGAGTGGTTGAGACACCAGTCTGGGAGCAGCGTTTCCTTCTTGATCCATCGCTGTTTTCCTTTCTTCCCTTGGGTTTGGATGTCGGGAGGTTTTCCTTCAACCCCCTTGAGGAAGAAGAAGGTTTTTTTTGTTGTGGGTTTTTCTGAGGGATCCGGTGATGAGTTCAGTGAACCTGAGGATGACCGATGATGAGGATTACGAGCTTGTATGCTCTGATACCATGAAGAAACGCGTAAGGGTTTTTTGGTTTTTTTATTTTTGCGATTTTGTTTGAATACATGATTTTATATAAGTGCAAGTTTATCCGTTGAGATGAAGTGCCTCGGGAGAGAAGCGATGCGATGCTTCGGGAGGAGATGCGTTGGTTGAATGCTTTGGCTGGAGGATGCGACTGTTGGATGCTTTGTCTGGAGGACGCGACGGTTGAATGAGGCGTCGGTTGGGTGTAGCACAGGTTGGGTTCTTTAACAAGTACATTTTCGTTTGCATGTCCAAATTGATTTCGCCATCAGCTTTGGCTGAACTCAGCCATTGATTGGAAACGTCCATAACTCATTCCAAATCTTGTACTGTACTCGCCAAACATAGATCTCTGTCGTTCTAACTCCTAAGACAGGACCTACATTTTGTTTGGCAAGTTATGTCCAAAAGATCGATTCCTCCCATTTTTTTCATATTTTTTTGCATGTTCACATTGTGTGTTGTGTGTACTCACTGAAGAGAGTAGGGATCTGATCTACCAGTAGTATATTTGTTTTGAAAGAATTTTTTTCTTTCTTTCACTCTGAAGTCTATTGGGAGTTTTTGAAACTTTAGTGTTTTTTTTGATAAATTTAACGAATATTTGTAACGAATATATGTTGCATTTTTGTACATCTGGACGTATTTGTACTTGTACTTGTATCCAAGAAAATAAGGTATATTCATATCTGTATCTTCTTATATTTTTACTTTGACGTCCATATTCGTATTCCGAAAATTTGAAAAATTAATATCTGTATCTGTCAAATATGAAAACTTAATATGTATCTTTTCAATTTCGATATAGAAATAGATATGAACTGATAATCCATATCTAGCTACTAACTAACACACCTACTTGTTGTCATCCCAACAGTCACAAGCTTCTAGAGCTTTGCCAGGCGGTCCGGCTTTATTACTCATAATATCTCATAAAATTCTGCCCAATATATTTACAGTCATAGACGTAACTATACTTATTACTTAATCCATACTCATGTATTACGTAACCACCAAGTGTGTAACTAAGCATTTGATTATCCTATATATGAAGCATATGCTCACAAATAATTTTGTAAAGCGACTCATTAACCGAATATAACTTAATTTGTTTTGTCATGGTTGAACAGTTGAACTACAACATCATCAAGTCTCGTTGGTTTCGAAAAACAAATTAACGAGGGAATTTTAATGGTCTATTTTGATTGTGGTTCCACCATTCATTGAAGATGAGCATGATGGAATTAAGAAGGCGACATCAATTTCATGCATGGGGTTGATGTTCCACAGGAAAACAGTACTGGTCCATCTCACCAAACACATTGCTATCGTCATCAAAGAGGCAATGAGAACAACAGCTATTGGTAAGTGGATTTAAATGAGTTGAAAAAATAGAGTTAGAATTCCTTTATCATTTAATTAGATAGAAAATTCTTTCACCCCACTTCACTTCAGTTTATGTCACTAAGACCAACCTCCTCGACAATGATCATGTTTTAAAATCACAATCCAGTTTCTCTCCTCCACGTTAACACAATTTTCTCTCACAATCTTTACATTATTTACTCATCAAAAGTGATTTTATCCTACTACTTTCTTTTACCTCTACCTCACTTGCTTCTCCATTGTTTTATATTTTCCCCCAACATCTAATATATAATTTAATTCATTTACATAACATAATGTAATTAATTAATAATTACGAAAATCATCAATAACATAATTAATTAATGATTTGAAAAATTCAAAACAACATATTATTAAATATTAATAATGCATTACAACAATTTAAACTACAAATAATTAAAACATGATTAAATTAATTACATTCTCATTCATCATTTTGTCCAAAACGATTACATATGTTCTCGACCAAGTCCTTCTTCAAAGACACATGTTTAACTCTGACACGAACCCGGTCTCTATTATCCAAGTATTCACTAATATCCACAATACGATAAGATGAGTACTGGAAATGCTCATCGTTGGATGTTCTCGTTCTTCTTCCGTGTTGATGTTGTATTTCGACAAATTCGGTTGTATCTGCATGGTCAATGAAAACAACTGTATAAGTAGAATTTATTAATTAATTATGCATTATGTATTGTTGTTTAAATGTAATTTTAGTTTGTCTTAAAAATATTATGATTTTTAATTACTTATGTTGTTCATTTATTTTTTTTTTAATTTAAATTTAGTTCAACTAACAACTAATAACATGAAAAAACAAAAAAAAAAAAAAACTACTGGGGTGGGACCCACTCATGTGGATCACCACCCCCACTGTTCCCGCGCAAGAACAGTACCCGCGCCCCCCGCACATGGGCCATGCGGGTATGGATCCCCCATTGAGGGGTTCCAACCGGATCGTGCACCACTGCACGATCCGGTATGACACCCCATTGAGGGTGCCCTAAGGTAAATGAAGGTGCAAATCCGAGGATATAAATAAATATTATAACTACTTATCTTCAAAGAATTCTAAAGTCCGATTGCGATACCTGTGAGTATGTTTTTTCACATTTTTGCCAATTTTCTAATTCCCTTACCGGTAAATTACAATTTGGCCCCTTGAATTATGACTTGATTTGTTTTGCCCCTCATCCATAAATTATTAGTTTTGAAAAATATATTCACTATTTTGTGTGTGTTGTTTTATGAGAATGATTGCGACAACTTCACATATTGTTGTTATTATTATTATTATCAAAACACGTATATGATTTAATTAAAATTTATATCATATTAACATCAAAGTTAAGTCATAACCAATGAATTTACAACATATTTGAAAATTAACAATTTATTGATGAAGATGAAACCAAGTGTTACATATTCAAAGATTAAGAAGTTATATTATAAATTTTTAAAGTTCAAAGGTCCAAAATTGAAATCGAACCCTAGCGTAACGATCCAATGCACTTAGGGTTTTACTTGTATATTCTAATGGGCCATGCGGGTAAAACATTTGACAAAACGCATCTGTCAAGCTGCAATTTCTACAGAAATTAAATTCCTTCTAATGCAAATTATATAATCAGCATGCATTTTATCTCTACCAGATTATAGTTAAGTTGATTAACAAATGAATGTGATAATTAAGATCTTCATCACTAATCTAATACATACTAAATATTCAAGAATATATATTGTAGAAATTCAATAAACCTCATAATCTGCAAATATACTAAGCCGATCAACATAAATTCGAAATTATTATCTTCCTATGTCGACATGTCTATAATTGCATGGATTTAAAAAATACAAGTAAGTCAAAACCATTTGTTTATAGCTCAATCATCAATTATAACATATTCTCCCTATTATGTGGGTGGGTCTTTGAGTAAATACGCGAAGATATCTTGCTCGATCCATACTTTTATTGTCAGCCTTAAAAAAAGAGACTTAAAATTCGAGACCATGACCTGCATCCAATGCCTATTTAGTTTTTCTTTTGTAAATTACAGGTGTCATATTAACTAACTCATTTAATGAGCAGAGATTCAGCATCCATACCTTGCCACTGTACGTTATTTAATGGGCATTTAAAATTTCCGTATTATTATTAATATTATTTTCAAACTCATTAATTAGTACATATCTTGCATTCATGTTGTATATTTTTTACTTTACCACAATTTTATGATATTCAAGTGTTAGTTTGAAGTGTTTCAGATTTAGGTAATAAAAAAAAGAAAACGACTGAAATGCAAAAAAAATGATCTTATTGAAGCATCCTGGACCTGTTTGTCATGCTTAATAATCCATCTGCAATTCAGGAATGACCTAGATGAAACCCAGAGGAACCTGAATGAAAGGAAAACATTTATAGTGCAAAAATCCATCGTTACCATGATCTTGAAGAGTATTTGGGAAATTAAGGTCAAACGAGCTCGAACGAGCGGACCTAGAGTGCACCCCATGTGTGAAGTGAACAACTTAAGTTGCTGAAGAAAATCAGGGTGGATCATTTTGGTCCAAACGTGTCCCAATTTCTCACGTGGTTCGAACTTGTTTATGTGGGTGCACCAGACCATAGAGAAGTCGATTACAGCTGTGAGATTGCTTCCAAATTCATATACATCACTCTTTCTTCTATAAATAGCAATGTTTTTCCTACATTTATTCCTTTCTTCTCCCCTATTAGAATATGTTTTATTTCTTGTTTAGTAAAATATATTTTATTTCTTTCTTAGTAGTGTAGTGTAGGAGAAGATAAACATTTTTTGTAATCTTTCATTGTTAATCAAGTTATAGTTCCTTGTTCTTTATGTTCTTGTTTTTCATTTGATGCAATTTTTATTCTATTGCTTTGGTTAAATCTAGTTTTCTTTAGTTGTTCATGTGCTATTTTTTATTTTGTTATTTTCTTTGTTTAAATGATGATAAATGAGTAATACATCCCGATTGGGGGGAGGGTGAAGAATGATGTGAAGTGTGAATGTTGTGAGATTGGTGTGTATTTTAATCTTAATCTTGGAGCTTCACATGATTTCCGTAACCATTTGATTGGGTTCCTCATTCTTACAATTTGATGTGTTAATGGTCTTAATTGATGCTTAGCATATGCTTTGACTATTGAACTCACTTTATGAGGAATGATGATGTGAGGATAATGTTGGAGTGACTAAAGAGATACTGATGACATGTGAGAGCATGTGCTCTTGTTAGCCTCATCTTAATTAATGTCTTGTATGTTTTAATGATAATGTTAAATCTTAATTTATGTGGAGACACAGTTGGGGTTGTGATCAATATGAATTTCTATGTTATTCATGTCATATTAGAGATAAGATTGACATATAATCATGTGATTGTCTTAGTCCTAATCTTGAGTAGTGTTTTGTATGTTTTAATGATAATAATAAATTTTAATTCATGCATATACATACTTAGGATTGTGACATTATAAGACTTCCATGTTAGGCATGTCATAAGCGTTTAATTGTATACACATAAATCACACATATACACTTTTGCACACATTTGACACCTCCTACGGGATTAGTTTTTGATTAGTTGTTGATTTGCGTAGCGTTTGTCACGTAGTTTAAACACCCTCGTTCTTTTCCCCCCACTCAAATATGGTCGACAACAACTCACACTCGCTCCTCGTGGACATAACCGGTACTTGTCACTACTTCAATGCGACCGTACACTTACAATTTGAACTAATAAAATCTCAGTCACTCGTATTCGAAAATAATGTTAATTTCTATACATGGAATGAATTTTATGGGTTGGGTGTCCGTGGTACATAATGATATTTAAGATATACATAATACAATTGTGTTGAATTGTGGAAGCTACAACTTTTAAAGGGTAAAAGAAAATGCAAATTAATACTTATTTTACAAATCAACCTCGCGTTCTTCCTTAAATTTACCAATGTATTTTAAAAATTAGTATTACTAAAATAGAATTCCTCACTTCTTTTTATCGTTGAAAACCGTGCAAGACTTTCATCTCGCAGCTCCTATGTGATAAAAGATGGAAAATCTCATTTTTATTACATTTCTCACGTATGCATAAGATTGAATCCATTCGGTTTATAGGAAGGATTAATATATAATCCTTAACTTTTCGAAGAATCGATCGTTTATCATGTCTATGAGTTTATGCCAAAAATTAAAAAATGTTATAAGTGTTGTGAAATATTATGCAATGGATGTTTCACCTTCACATTCTCCTCCCATAACTCCATCAACCTCTCACATTCTCATTTGTAAACTCTTGTCTCCTTTATCCTATAAATATAAGACCATTGTAATATTTTGTGGATTGAAATACAAATAATTATTCTCCATCAAATCATCTTCTTTGTTTTTTTTGTTTTATTATTTTATAACACGTTATCAACACGAATTGACTCTTGCATAATCTTCTTCAGAAGCACGAGTTTCTCCCGATTGGTATTGTAAAAATCATCCAAAGGTATTTTGCCTACACCCAATATTTGAATCAAGTCCGACATATTATCTATCTACATCTAGAATAACTTGAGAAGTTTTCGTTTCATTTCCTAACCATATTGTTTTGTCTCGTCATGCTAGATTGGTGGATAAATATAATTTATCTTGATCATAACTAGCATGTGTATCTAGGATTGTTTTCTTCCTATGGTTTCTATATTGACTATGTAATAGTTTGAGTTTTATTATAGTTGTGCATATCTTTACTTTTTAGCTATGAGGTCTAGAGAATATTATTTAGTCCTTGCATATAAGTTACTTCTAGATTTAGAAGTTGATCTTCTCCTTACCTCGTCATTCCATAAAAGTGTATTAAATCCTTTTAATCGTCAATCATATATATTGTCTTTGATGTAATGTAATGAGACATTTTCTTTCATTTACCGATAAAATATACATATATTTATATGTCTAGATTTGTGATTCTTTTATCGATGTTATGACGTTCATACTTAAATCCATAATTTTATTTTCAACGTTATGTAGGTGGTAATAGAGATTTCTTTCTCATTGGTTTGTAGTCTCTAATAAGATCTACGTTCATGCATAAGGATTATAATTTCTTGCTCAAATACATAAGAGAAAATATTATGAGTTCTTGGTTAATATATGATGAAAGAAAGCAATAAGAGGTTTGCAATATTATAGAACAATAATTAAGCCAAACATGTGTGGTACGTTAGAGCATGCTCATTTACAAAACTTGTATAAGCTTTTAACTTGAATATTAATGTTGTATACAATGCAGTTGTTACATACAATATGGAATGCATTGATAATAATTTATTTGAGGCTTATTTGGAAGCAAATGTTTGTTTTCATAATTCTATAAATCTTCTTAAATTGAAGATTTAATGTGAATGTTCAATTGACCTTTATTGATTTGTATTATTCATAAAAGGTGTAAATATCAAAATATGTAGGTATACGATTATTTTACTTACATCTTGAATTTGTATTTATTCATCATGAGATAATTAATTACTCACATGATACATAGAATATATCACGTTAATTTTGTATATATATATATTTATATATATTTAAAATAAATAAGACTACATGTATACAATTAATATATATGTTGCTATGTATCTTTTAATTTTGAATTGCTAATATGCACTTTTGTTTATCATATGTTTCAAGTACATTATAATATATTCCGTTTTGAGAAATAAGCATCAAATCAAGATAAAAGTGGAGGTTGTGATTTTCTATTGCTATCTTCCTTGTTAAAATGATTTTAAAAGTATTATGATTTAATTTCATGTCTGTTTTTGTGGTTGGACAAAACATCGAGTTATTGATCCAAATTTCATGAATTCTCAATCCAATGAAGCATGACAAGAAATAGTTACATATTTAGTAGTGCTTTTAAAATTAAATGATATATATCTCATCTAACTTTGTATTGATTCACTTGCTTAGTATAAGTTATATGAATTCTTAGTATCATGTTGATTATTAATTACTTGTTAATTTTGAAGCATCACATGATCATTCACAACTATTACAAGCATTCATCTCGTGAGCACATAATATTCATCTTGATAGATGTATATATAGTACAATGTGCTACATTATAGTGGAATTTGAATCACCATGTTACAAGTGATCATTGTTATTAAAAATGATATGTATTGGCCCAGAAGATAAATATCTTGTGATCATTGTTATTGAAAATGATATGCATTTGCCTGGAAGGTGAATATCTTAATATTCATACAATGCTACTATACAAAGATTTAGAGATTATTCATTTAAAGAGGGGTATGAAATTTTATGATAATCCTTGAAGGATTCGTATGACCATCTAAATGACGTGCAAATAGCTAATTGAGTAAAAATACAAGTTGATCTCTAAATCAAACCTTATGACCAAAAGTTCATAGATATATAGAGATTAATAGTAAAAGAAAAAAAAATTATTGATCACTTTATAAATTAATGACCCAATACTCTTTTGGGTTATGCATCACCGATGATTGAAGGTCATGAGAGTTGTTGGAAAATCACGATACATTTCTTGTTTATTTTTTGGTGTGCCGGAAGCACACACTACAAAGTATCGTGAAAACAAGAGCATAAGCAATGAACTAAATTTTGTGCAAATAAGAAGTATGAAATAAAAATGACATCAACGAGACAAAACATGCCCAGAAGTGCCTAAATAAATTCATCTTTTATATTAATTATAAATGTCATCATTGGTATTATTTTTGCGAAACTTTAGATAATTTTGTTGACTTCTATCACAACCAAAATGAAGTCAGATTTGTCGACTGATTTGCCCAATAAAATGAGAGTCCCTCTGTTTTATAATATATCTCTTAATATTGATCATTATGGGGTCTTAAAATTTATACACGATATATTAATGTGCATATATACTTGCTAATATTATTTATTAATTTTTATGGTAGATATACATCATGTTATGAATCTTCCCCTACCTTGTACAATAATGAATAAATTATTTCCCTCCTTCGATTTAAAACTCCTGAAGGGCTAAGTTTTATTGTCCAATCCAATAATCATATATATGATGTACATTTTCTGGCATTAGGGGGAGAAGCCAGAAGCTTAAAGAATGTCAAGAAAACGTACTATATTGAACATGAAGTTCATAAGAGAATATACGTACAAGTATGGTTGAACCCGAACTTCATAAAATCATTATCTTGCAATATCTAGCAAGTATAGTCATACGTTTTTATTGATCACAAAAGAGCGACTTCTTATATTACTAGACATAAACCACATAATATAAAGTGGAGATCTCCACATGATAAAATATATTTGAGTTCAACCAATGCCATAAGCGTGGACCATAACATATATTGTTTGTGGAAATAAAATAAAAGTTAGTCACTCTCATTGCACCTCCTGAAGAATATAAACCCGTAAAAATAAATGCAGCTGCTAAACAAAAGATTAAAGAAATTACGAGAATACAGAACGGTGAAATCCTAAAGTTTTGGAAACGATGAGGATTTGATTATTATTGACGTAAAACTTGCAATCAACTATATATGTTGATACGAGAGATATTAAATAATTATTAAAATTATTATCGACAATTCATTCGCCTTCTTAATAACATGCTATATCAAGAGAAAAATTGGATCCAAAACCTATGATATTATAAGAATGCCAGAAGCATTAGTATTTAATATAAACAAAAGAATGCGAACAATATAGAATAAACTCGCTGAATAAACATATTATTTGGACATGTAGTCCTGATTTCTGAAACTATATCCCTGAATGATACAAATAGAAATCACAATAACATGTGATACATTATAAAGAGAGAAGTAATATAAGGGTATTCGCATGACCTAACATTCATCGTGATATTACTCATTCTCTCGTAATATTGATAATACGTTCTGTTATATGATCAATATGATATGCATATAAGATATGTTGTGACTTTAAAGTTTTATAAGTCACTTAATATTAGTACATATATGAGAGTCCCTGAAAGACAAAGATGACACGTATATTATATAATAACAAGAATCAAAAGATGCACTATACAAAGATCATTATAAGAAGAAACAAGTAAGAGTGTGCATATAACCTCTTCAAATCAAAGTCATCCCGAAGAATGATACGAAGTTGATCTTAGCTGTCCATATATTTCACCCAATAACAAAATTTACTATTATTTATTATATGCATATGACTTTATGTCATAAGGATCTCCAACATAGTTTTTGAAAAACTGTGAAATATTTAAATGACGGATTTTTAAATAAATGACTAGAGATAAACCAATTGTTTTTCGACCTAAAGTTCGAACATTCTCCAGAAGAGAATTGGTACAATGATTCAATTGTACAAAAATAATATTGAAGAAAAATATTCTACTAAATTCTCATCTTGAAAGCACATTAACAAAGGATATTTGTTGTATATCAACAAAAATCCAATTCTTATAGGACATGAAGTTCCTTATCATGTTCACATAAAATGTTTTTCTGAAAACAGTTAGATGACGTTCAATGATCTATTAATTTCTAGTCATGCGACAAAGAGTTATATTAGTGATGTTTCTTATATGTCCAATACACACCAATTATTATCACAAACTATTTGGTGTCATGATGTGGAGTCATGACAACTTTATGCAAGTTGGTGAATCAGTTATTGATTCTTACATACTCATATTGCTATGACATCAATGTAAATATGAGACATATTTAAATTGTCCATAAGTAATATCTTTTGAGGTAACATATTCATATTTTGCAAAAGTTGTCACAGTCTGTGTTAGTCCCAGTATATCATTTGAGAAAAATTGCGCAAACACATTTCACAATCCTATTATCTAAGTGAAATATAATAAATATCCATTAAATCCGTTAAACTATCATGTATTTGTTTATTGAATCCTCGTGCACTTTTGTGTTTAAGAACTTTGTAAAATATATTCGTAAGTTTGGTAAACTACGAATGAGGGGGAGCGAATTTATATTTATCGTCCCTGAATGACAGATATCTCTGAAGGATAAAACCCTGAAGGCTTGTAGTTGCACTCTTTTTCCATTTTTCCAATTTTGGTCCTAAAATGTTTTTAATGAGGCAACTTGTGCAATTTTGTTAGTGTATACTATGCATTCTTTTTCTTAGCTACGTTTTCACACTGAGTTTTGTAGCAAGATTTTTAACGAGACATAAACATAACGCATTTTTCTAAGGGAGTTGTAAATGTATGTTGAATTGAGAGGGAGAATTATACGTTACACTCTTTTTTCCTTCACCAAGTTTTTGTCCCACAAGGTTTTACTTGACAATGTTTTTAATGAGACAGACCGATCAAGTGACAACTTTGCAGATCTATTCACCAAGTCGTTGCCTACCAGAGATTTTGAACGACTTGTTTTCAATATTGGTGTTCAACGTTTGAAAAACGTTTGTTGAAATTAGGGGTGTCAATGGATGTTCGAAATTCGGAAATTCGTTCGCGTCCGGTTCGAAAAATATTCGGTCCGAACAATATCCGATCCGAATAATATTCGATTCGTGTAATATTCGGGACATGCGAATGCGAATATGGATATTGATACATCCGATCCGAATAACATCCGATCCGAGATTGAATATTGGTATTATAAGATCCATATCCATATTTGTATCATATACGTATGCAATACATTATTATACCTAGAAGTATTTATATTTCAACATTGTGTGATTATATTTTGAATGTATAATTATTAAATTTACTTATTCAAATAAAAATACATCTACTAATCACATTTATTCAAGCATTGAATATCATTGTCCTTTCTAGAATATGGAGTTAGAAATTAAGATAAAGTAAATTAATATTTGAAACCAAATAAAGTTATAAATCTGACTATTTATAAGAATTTGTCTAAGTGAAAATGGAAAATGTTATAATGTGGGGAATTATGTTTACGGATGCGGATATTATCCGTATCCGATCCGAATCCGTCAAATATCCAAACGGATATAGACTTTTCATATCCGCAAACAATCCGTATCCGAATCCGTAAATTTCATGCGAATGCGAATATGGATATACCTATATCCGATCCGTTGACACCCCTAGTTGAAATGACAGGGAGGATTATATGCTCTGCACTCTTTTTTTCTTTTACTAAGTTTTTATCCCAATGAGTTTTTCTTAGTAAAGTTTTTAACGATGCAGACTAAAAAGCATATAGGTGAAGATCCAATGGTGAGTGTTGTGATGCAATATTATGCAATGGATGCTTCACCTCCACCTTTTCCTCTCATAACTCCATCAACCTCTCACATTCTTATTTGTAAACTCTTGACTCCTTTAGCCTATAAATAGGAGACCGTTGTAATACTTTGTGGATTGAAATACAAACAATTATTCTCTCTCAAATCATCTTCTTTGTTTTTTATTCTATTATTTTATAACAATAAGGTGTATATATATATTTCTCTCAAAATAAATGAGCAGTGATGTTTGGCTTCTAGTCATAAGCAAGACGTGGTATTTGGTACCTGTACATTATACAACTACGGTTAGGTTGGAATTGGTTGGCCGGAGTACAAACATGAATGGACATAAAATGCTAAAAGACAAGCAGGCAAGGTTTGAAGAGAGGAGAATATTTGAATTTTGACTTACACAAGAGTAATATTGTACCATGACCACGAGCCTGGTGTTTTTTCTTAATTTGGCAATCCAAATCCAAACAATTAATTGCCTCGTTTATCTTCCACTTATAGTAATTCCCAAGAAAATAAAACCTACAAAATGTCGAAAATCAAATGTATCTTCTACCTTAAATTGATGACTTTTGCTAATTTATATATTTGCCAAAGGTTGAGATTTCATATACTAGACATGATTCTAGCTAGTAGCCTCAAAGCTACTCTTGGCAGAGAGTAAAAGCAAATTAGCTAAGGGGTCATATTTATAGACAAAATAATTGAGAACGAAATTTTTTTAACGAACTAGTTGAGATGGATTTGGAATGAAAATCAGTAGAAATCACATTAATCCTTAAGGAAGCAAGAACATTTGAAAAGATAATTCCTTCCAAAATCCTATTTGTTAGCTGGGTTTGCTAACGACTAAGTAATAATGCACTACCTATTCGTGAATTGATCAAACTAATTACTACTAAGTACTGATTAACTATAGTAAATCATCTACACTTACAAATACAAAGATGGAGTGTTTGGATTCGTTGGTTTACTCTAACACATGTCCACTTACTGTAGGATAGTTGTGTCTTTGAACCTAGCGAAATATTAAAAATTCATGAAAGATCACACTATTATACATGTGACTTGTGACCGACTCCACTAGTGGGAAAAAATATTTTAAGGAGATAATACATTTGACTGTGGTAGAAACTATATTAATATATACTTGTTTTAAATATGCATTGTTTCATGTGGATTGGGTACTGCCTAGTCAACTCTCTGGGTCTCTTAACCCTAGCATTGACCTCAAAGTTTTAATAAAATTAACCCTTTGCTTTGTGTCAGATTGAGTGAAACATTTAAGGCTCATTATATAAGAGGTGCTTTGGATGCTTCATCTATGTTACTGTGTCTTCCATGTGGATCTGATCTCTTCTAACGTGAATATCATTCTAGTCTGGCATTTTGACATTTTTTGGTGATGCACTTTTGGTTGTATTTATGTTATATAAAATGGTGGAGTTACTGGAGTAACATGGTTTTAAGTATCTCTTTACAAAACAAACAATTTAACTTTGTGCTGCAAATATATGCTTTTAAGATTACCATTTGAAGCTTTGATGTAGTTGTTAGGTATTTGTTTACACATAATATAAGTTAAAATAGTGTACATATGAGTTAAAATATAATATATCGTAGATGGATGCTTTGTCACTAATAGTACCCATCTTAAGTCTCCATGTTGAATAGGTCATGGATGCTTTGTCACTAATAGTACCCATCTTTGTGTAAAGTTCAATTTATTAAGTAGTTAATTATGAGCAAACGACAAACTTTTCTTCAAGTTGCATCATAAGATGTAGTACAATATTAGTTCCAAGAATTTCAATAAATATTAACACTTGAAGTATCTAAAGTATGATGATCTCTTACTTGTGGTTCTATACATTCTCACTCACGCCTATAAAAGTTCTCTCTCCATATTAACCCTTTCAACATAGAATAGTGCTTCTCTTTGTTTTCAAATTGCATAAACATCTTTCAATTTCCCAATATAAAAACTAAAACATAGATATTGTTTATTTTAAATTGATGAATCAGTAATATACATCATGTACATTTCTAATCTTACAAGAGTAAATAGCAAAATCTGTGAAAGGCTAAGGATGTAATTTCTATTTTTCCATGTTACATGCATTAGAGTTAAGAACTGAACTTATCGCGTTGTGATGGATTCACATAAAAGATCACAATTTAACCACTTTGGTAATCTCTCAATTTTCATGCACTAATTTATTAGTACCATGATACCATCCTTGCTTCATCATGGAGTAATTTAAGGGGAAACCTTGTTAATTATTAAAATAGACACTATAAGATCCAATAAAATTAACCATGCTATACTATATTTTTATAATATAATTAGAACAACAAATCACCCGTAAACTATGGATCAAAGTTGTACGTAGATTTGTAGTCTACCGACCATTCTAATTAGTTGTCATTTTCTAATGTCAATAAGAGCCCACAAGTACATATTTGATTAATTAATGAATCAACCCACATCAAGTATATACATCAAATGGAACAAATTAGTTGCGTAATTATTTTAACAAGTTTTCATATCACAATGTCACGGTTAAAGGGATTCTTGCATTATTAAGTTTGGGCTGCAGATAATGTGCGCATATTCATCCATGATTTTACTACAAAAGAAAATTTCAAAAGTACTTCAAATTATTTTATTGTCTAACGATTGAATGTGTTATTCAATCCAAAAAGAAAAAGAAAAGAGGATCTATCTTTTATAATATATATGACTGTAGTAGTACATATTAAAAAAATATCCAGATATTTTTTTCTGCAATTGCAAAAGCTCTATTAAAGATACAGAGTACATGGAATTAATTGGAAAATAGACATATATACACACACATTGGGTTTTGCTTTGAGAACATTCAATTTTATGGTAGCATCTAGCATTCTGCTTACTCACTTATAGCAACACATTAATGCATGTTTCATAGTTTAATATGCCTTGCCTATTTTCCTTAGTTTGAGAATAAACCCAAGTGGGGTATCACTACATGCAAGAAATAAAAATTGCATGTGTTGTTTTGGGAAGAAAATTAGTGGTGTTTTTTTATTAAAAAAAATAGTGGCGTGGGTCCTCAAATAATGCTAAAGAATTACACATGAAAATATGTAATGATAAAACACAACTACTAGATCAGAAATCTAGAACTATATATGCAACAATTCACGTACGCTGAATTTTAGAGTGAATGCCATGATTGTTCAATTTTAGCATAAATTTCAAAATAAATTTATATTGTAGAAATTAGAAATTAACCAAAAATTGACTAGAGTTAACTCAATTGGTAATTTTTTGGTCTTGAATTATATACATGACAAAGAACCAATCGTAGTATGTGATTACATGTTTAAAATTAACTAAACATATGTAATGCTTAAAAAAAGTAGTTCATGGTGCAATCTTTTGGAGTAACAAATTCTAATTTCTGGTCCATTACATAAATTCTTACATTATCACACCCTAAATGAGAAGTTAAAAGGTAAAACACTAAATTTAAAATCAAACCACAACAAACGCCAATCACATCCAAAGAAAAGAACAAAAGAGGAGGGAAGATGAGGGAGTAATTGGGCTGTCAAAACACAGAAATTACGTCAAAACTTGAGCGTAAAAGCTCACTCTTGCATGGCCCCATCACCTTCCTCCTTTCTCTCTCTACCTTTCATTCTATATTGCTTACCTTTCACACACTCTCTCTCTCTCTCTAATTTTTTTAACAACAAACACACTCTACAACCTTCTCTTGTGTCTGCATAGCCACCATTGGGACAATAGGATCACCGATCACCTACCTCTCTCTCTCTCTATATATATATATAGAGAGAGAGAGACTTTCTCTCATCAGCATATTTATTAAGCCATTAGTTCTTTCCCTCAACACTCACAAGTTGAGGTTCCTTCATCACTTCCTCCCACTCCACACTATGGACAACCAACACTACACTTCTCAAACCACCGTTACTCTCCTCTCTCCCTCCACTTCCACACCATTAATTATTGCTTCTCCCAATGCACTAGGGTTGTCAAACCCTAATCCTAACCCTAATGCATTGAAACAAGTTCCATCACCTTGTAACACCACCACCACATCCTCCTCCTCATCCTCACATGACTCCCGAATATCATCCGAAACCTCGAGAATTGTCTCGAAAGCGGACGGGTTGTTAGGTAAGAAAAGGCAGGTTGACGGGTTGGCGGGTAATGAGGTGAAGAAAAGGCAAAGGGAAGGCGACCCCCACCCGACTTATAGGGGAGTTAGGATGAGGAATTGGGGAAAGTGGGTGTCCGAAATTCGAGAGCCGAGAAAGAAGTCAAGGATTTGGCTCGGGACATTTCAAACGGCCGAAATGGCGGCCCGAGCGCATGACGTGGCGGCTTTGGCTATAAAAGGCGAGGCGGCATACCTTAATTTCCCTGAACTAGCGGCCGACCTCCCCCGACCGGCCACCACCTCACCCAAAGACATCCAAGCCGCAGCTGTCAAGGCGGCCACCGCCAATTTCAAAGTCCAAAACCGCCTTTCGGGACAAGATATTTCTAGAACCGGTGCCGGTGCACCTACTCCGGCAACTCCATCGAGCGACAACGACGACGACAACACATTGTTCGACTTACCCGATCTTTTCCTCGACCTCCATGATGTGAAATGTTTTTACCCTTCTCTTTGGTATATGGGGACCGGCGATGACGGTGAGATGGGGTTCCGGCAAGATTTCCCTTTGTCGTGGTAGTTGTTGATAGGTATAGTGATCAGTGTGAATTGATTCATTTTGCTAGGAAAATATATAATTTAATTAATACCACTATATTTTGTCTCTTTATCTCCCTCTTTTTTTCTATTCTACTTTTTTCATGTCACAAATTCTTTTGTTGATCAAGAACCAATCCAACAAAATGAATCTCATTTTAGTAGATTCATATATGTTGGATCGATGATTGTGCTTAAATTTCATCAGCTCCTCAATTTTGATTTGTTTTAAGGTCTATTTAATTAGAATCATAATTTGATTCTGAAAATAATTTACCACTTATTCATACTAAGACAATGGTACGTCTGAGATTTAATCAGATTTTAGAAAAACAGCTTCTAGAACAAGTTCAAGATGGAAAATTTTAATTACCCTTACAAGAAAATTTTGGTGTCAATACATTACTGCATGTGTTATTGTTCACTTACAGTGACTTCACCAACAATTATTATCATTTGTGGGTTTTGTGTTTGAAGAATCTTAGAGGGCCATAGTGATGATGCTCTCACATAGATTTAGCATCTTTGTTTAGAAGGTGCCCACTTAAAACAATGCAAGCTGTAGTATGTTATTTATTCCAAACTAAACCATTCAATGTAATGAGAAAGTATAAAAAACTTGCACTAGTCAGCACCACACCTCAAGTCCAATTTGAGTTAATTGGGATCTGTCCCTCAAAAGTTATGAAAAGATCAACAATAGAAAAATCAGATACGATTTTGAGTTAGACCTCTAGTTGACCATATTTTTAGACTACGATTTTGATTTTGAATAAATCAAGATTGGATCTAAATCATATGGAAAATATCATATTTTCTTCAGTTCAGAGTTGAGACAGTCCAACCAGTCACACTTAATTAAGATATACAAATGATACGATGTCTCGCAATAATAGAATATTGACTAGATGATTATTGCGTTTCTTAATTTAGACACGTTTTTCCGGGAGTTTGACCATGTTTAAGTAACTACAATTATTTCAAAAGAGTACCAAACCATATGTGCCACTAAGATGTTATTTTATATATTAATATATGTAAATGAAGAAATTATTGCAATGTATTTTAATATTTTTTGCAAAATAATAACACTAATGATAATACATTTCCCCTCTTCATCGTGTGACTTTTTTTTGTGGAAGAAAAAGAGATGTCTCATTTAAACCTCCAAGTTATATTACAAAAGGTTGAAATGAAGTACCAATTATTGTCGCATGTGAAAATTTTCATCTACAAACAAAATCGTTATGGGTGCACACATCTTGAATATCAACGTATTTCGGTAGAACAGTTTGGTTAATTAATTAATGCTTCCTAAATATACTTTCGCGCGAGAAAACGAAAAAAAATAAGGTCACCACTGCGGTCGAGAAAACGAGAAAAAAAATCTAAAGGGAAAAATGAATAATTAGCTAGCGTGTTAGTTGATGAGCAATAAGTTTTTCCTTTTCCTTTTGCATCACTTATTGTAGCAAATGATAGTAACTACACCATATCAAAAACTCATTGCAAAATATACCTCTTCCATTTGTTGGTTCCTATTGCAAAAGGTTTGATGCTACGTTCCAATTGTGAAATTATGATTGGAGTTGTGTTCGTACGAGTGGTGGGTGAAAGTGATAATGCCTAGATAGGTAGTTGGTCTCGATATATGTATATAAGGTAAAATGTATATCTGTTCAAAGTTTTCATTCTTTTGTCCTTTATGTAATGTCACCATCTACATTGAAGAATAAATACATAAATTACTACACGGCATTTTGTTTTTAATTTTGCACCCTTAGCTATAATTTCTGGCAAATTTGTGCGGTCAACTATTCTTTCCGGCTATTTGTGACCGAAAAGTTTGAAATTTCAACTGAACTGTTATTCTTCGTCGTAAAATTACTTATATCGTCCGTACGAATAACCATTTTGTCATTCTACACTTCTTTTTATATAACTCTTTATTTCACTCTCCTTACACCACTCTCATTTCATATTACTTTCATATTTCTCACAAACAATGTCTCGGAAGCCAAGAAAAAAGGTAGCGGATACCCCGGATCACTCGAATATGGTAAAAAGTCATTATTTTTTTGTCTTAAAAAATTGAGTCGGGCGTCTGTGGGAGGCGCCCCCTGAAGAGGGAGTGGCTCCGGCGGACGCTCTCCCGTTTGCGGGGGCGTCTCCTGCAGACGCCCCCCACCAAGGGTCAGGCGTCTGCGGGAGACGCATGTCCCAATTTTTTTAATTTGTTTAAATTAATTATAATTTGTGATAATTGCTAAATAAATTGATTATTAAGTTAATAATTAGTTTAAAAGATTGATTAATTAGTTAATCCCTTGATTAATTGTTATTATTAGTTATAATTGATTATTAAGTTAATAATTAGTTTCAATAATTACGTAATTAGTTAAACCCTTTATTATTTGTTATTATTAGTTAAATTGATCATAATTTTGTTAGTTAAATTGATTATTATGTTAATAATTAGTTTCATTTATCGATCATTAAATTTGTAAATTTTGTAATTTAAATCCATTAATAAAATTTGATTTCTAAAATTGGATTAATAGTCGTCGGGTTACCGGGGAGGAAAACGGAAATCAATTCCCTTATGCGTTATACATAGTTTAGCAGATGAGTCAGATCCTCGTCATCCACGTAGACGGGGTATTTCTGCTTCAGTTAGGAGGGAGAGAGAGATATTTTACGTCTTCGTAAGACACATGAGGATTCGTTTGACGACGAAGATGATTCAGATTAGGTGGGGAGTCACGACGAGAGTGACGATGAGTGATGCATTGCATACATTGCATCATATGTCTTTCATTTAGATTACTTTTATATCAATAAATGCTACTAAGGTATGTGTTTAGTCGTATTTACAGAATACAGGGACCTGGATGCAAATTACCCACATTCCGAGCATAAACGCGTGCAAAAGATTCATTTCTATCATAAAGACCGAGTTCAAGTTTATCGGGTTTCAAATAGAAATGCATCCAAGCATAAAAGCATTCAAGGAGCTAATTACAAAAAGGTCAAAGACTTAATTGCAAAATGCCAAGGACCTAATTGCAAAATAAAAGGACCAAGTTATTGTGTGGAGAAAGTCAAAAGAAAAATCAAATATAAATCTCCAACAATGGAAGGAATTAATCCGGAGCTCAAAAGAATGGAAACAAATCATCCAGACGCGCAAATAAAGATCAAATCATGCCATAAACGCACCGCAGAAATCCGGACCCGATCCCATCAACCTGGGCGGCGAATTAGCCGCACCTCCCATGCATTGTGCGGCGATTTCGCCGCACCAGAGGTGATCTGTGTGCCCGATTTTCGTCCAGTGTCGGGTCGACGCGTGTACTATCCTTTTATGTATTGGTATCCCCTGTATCGGCTATAAATAGTCCTGTAGGACGAATGTAACACATCTTTGAACCTTTGGTCTTGGATCATTAGTAATAAAATTTTGTGTTCTTTTAATTCTTGTTTTAGTTTTCTTTTAATGTCTCTAGGACCCCTTCTTCTTCCTCCCTCCATGAGTTTCTAACTCTCTCCAAAGGGTGGAGGTGATGGAATTAGGGTTAGAGAATGATGAATGCATGTTATTATTTTAAGTTCATGATTAGTGTATTTTGATTACTTGAGTTTATGTTAAGTCATTTATCTTGTAATGCTTCATAACTAACATGATTTACAATAAGTTTCAGTAATTCTCTACTCTAAACCTAAATCTAAACCTCCACCCCACGGATTTTCCTCTTTGTTCTTGTTTTAATTTTAATTGTTCTTATTTCGTACTTTAGATAATTAAATCAAAAATACCAAAAACCCAACTTATTTCTTCTCCCTTCTTCCTCTTAATCGAAAATAACATCAACTACGAAATCTCTCCCTCCTTGTGTTCGACCCGTACTTGCCACGTCTTCATAGACGTCGTGCACTTGCGGTATAAATTTAATCCTCATCAATGAGGACCGATATGGCTTGGAGCCGCAGGAGGAGGGGAGGCAACACTTTGGTGGAGGACGGGGGAGACATTGTAGTACTTCAGCTGAGTGGGTCGTTAGGAAGGGTTGAGCTGGCCGGTTTATTACCGGTGATTCGAGTTCGTGCACTGCAGACGCCTGAACTCAGAAGAAGAAGAGGGTTGAGGACGATTCTTAGATCGTGACGGATATGATGCCCGATGGTCCTCTAGATGGCAGCGTCATTCCGAGTTTCGGAGGCCACATCGCCAGACGCATCTGGGAGGGCGAGGATCGAAAGGTTCTGAAGTGTCATAATCGTCACAGAGCTTGTACTACATTGCAAGTTTGGTGTTCAGTGATGCTTGATGATATGAGGGTAACCCTTACTGATAGAGGATTGACTCACTTGCCCTACAACATGTTCCCTTGCCTTGACATGCCGTTGGTTTCAGCATTCGTGGAACGGTGGCAGCCTGACACTAACATTTTCTACTTGTCATTCGGAGAGATGACGATCATGTTGCATGACGTCATCCAGATTCTGCACATTCCTGTTGAGGGTCCTATGGTCAGCGCGCAGGCGCCGACGTCTGAGTTGAAGTGTTTTGTATCAGAGTTGCTCGGGGTCAACATCGATGGTCTTGGACGGGATAGCTCATGTTAGAGTTGTGGTGGTGTTAGTGTCGATGCTGTGGAGGACTGTTGCAGACGGGCACGACCACCACAGACTGAGGATACGCAGATGACTGCCTATCTCTTCTTACTACTAGGTTCCGTATTGTTTGTCGACAAGAGCGGTGGAAGAGTCAGACCACGTTTCGCTAGACATTTTTCGTTGTGTTGTTACTGGGAAAATGAGAAAAACGTAGGCAGAAACCTTATTTTAAGAGATGAAACGAAATATGTATTAAATGAATTGGAATGACAAAAATGTAATTTTTAGGACGATTTAAGTAGTTTTCCGACGACGAATGGTAGTTTCCTATTTCAACGATGTCACAACAGGGCCGAAAAGTTTGAAAGTTTTCGGCTATTTGTAGAACTCCCACCTTAATTAACAGGACGCTTTAAGGGTGCATCAAATTGACCCTATGTGTGTTATAGCCTATATATAGTTATAATGTGTGTTATATATGTGTAAGAGATAATCCTTGAATAAGTTTTAATCCGATCTAACTACTTAAAGTACCTAATCTTTATTCATATAATATTTGTCCTCCCTCTCGCCTCTTTTCACCAAACCCACTATCTTCTCCACCATCCCTCTCCTAATTTTACAAAATGACGAAGTGATACTCATCACAAAGCAAATTAATTCAATAACTACGGATTTATCCGAATAATTGTCGGATAATTGTAGATACACGATAAAAAATCCCTAGCTGTCAACCATTACCCTTAGGGACTAGTGGTTAGAACGTAGACCAAATTTGTGTGAGATTGAAAATTTTCAAGTGATGCATGAGTCTGGCACAATTAACAAGTCCAGTCATCTGACTTGACGACTGCTGAGCTTAAGTATAAAGACATAGGCCGCTGTATAACTAACATTTCACCAATCAAATTAAGTTTTTGTGGCAACCTAAGTGGAATGTTTTGGAACAATAGACAGACTCATGGGTAAATATTAAAACTGAATTAGGTGTGGGCCCGGGAATGACACATTGCAATATATATGCTTCACTTGATATGATATTTATTCATCATTAAATATTTATTATAAACCCAATTAAAAACATTTGACAGAATATTTCTGTAGAAAACATTGTTTTCAAGTTTTACTCTTCTTCTGTTTGTTAGTTTTCATGAATTGTCGTGATTAAGATCACTGTTGGTTTCGCATCTTGAAGTACTTTATTGCAGTTTACAACCACATATTTTCAAATAAAACCGGATACAACATAATTCTGTCATAAAGAAATAATTTCTATTCAAAATTTTCAATGAAATCAAAATTCATTTTAGTTTTGAAAATATGTATTTTTTTAGTTAAAACTCAAACATGTAATCATATGCTGAATATCGATTTATGATTTTAACTAATCCAAGACTAAGTCTCTACTAACTAAATTAGTCGTAGGTAAAAATAAACCTCTCGCGCGTTAGTTCTCCAAATTTGATTAGTACAAGACGTTGACTTCGTCCAACTACAATCTCATATATTGTTCTTTTATCACATGCAAAATGAGATTCTTTATGCTTTGGATGACATGCATTTCTTTCTTTACTTTGATCTTGTGCTTGAGGGCTAAAGACGAAAAGGTGGGAAACATAATCATGTTACATGAACCCCTAAGTGGAGCTACCAAAGTTTTCCAAAGAATAGATTCCGAGAGGAAAGTTTTTGTAGGGTTATATTAGAACTTTATGGAAGACTTTATACATGTAAGTATGTAACAAATCAATTAGACATTAGTTTGTTGGTATATTCGTGTAGGAATTCACGGCCGCGCGCGTGAATAAAGCTTGGTATATTAGTTTCTTGTTGAGAATAAAGAAAAATGTTTAATGGTACTTCTACTCATCTTTAAACTAAGGGGTCCTTATACACGGCCGCACGCGTCCCGGACGCGACTGACGTGGTCAGTTGAGTCAACAATCCAGTCAGCAGAGAAATTCATTTAATAACATGTTGGTGTCACATGCAACATTTAGTTTCTCAATGCAACATTACTTTCTCACTGCAACGTTTGGTTTCCCCCATGCAATTTTTACTTTCTCACTACAACGTTTGGTTTCCTCATGCAACTTTTACTTTTCCCAACGCAACTTTTAGTTTCCCCAAACAACTTAAAAAGGCAAAACATGTTCCTTTTTAACATCTACGTCTATCATTTTTAAGTTTGCGGTTCACCTTTTTAACTGTGAGTTGTACCTTTTTAAGTGATGTCTGTTCCTTTTTAAGAATTATTTATTCCTTTTTATGTTTGAGGTTCTCCTTTTTAACTGTGAGTTGTACATTTTTACGTGTACTATGTTTCTTTTTAAGTGAGTGTACATTTTTAAGTGTAAAGTTTTCATTTTTAATGTTTTTTGTTCTTTTTTAAGTTTGCGGTTCTCCTTTTTAACTGTGAGTTGTACCTTTTAAGTGATGTATGTTTCTTTTTAAGAATTGTTAAAAAGGTGAACCGCAAACTTAAAAAGGATAAACGTACGTAGATGTTAAAAAGGAACATGTTTTGACTTTTTAAGTTGTTGTTTGGAGAAACCAAAAGTTGCGTTGGGAAAAGTAAAAGTTGCATGGGGAAATCAAACGTTGCAGTGAGAAAGTAAAAAGTTGCATGGGGAAACCAAACGTTACAGTGAGAAAGTAATGTTTCATTGAGAAACTAAAAGTTGCATGTGACACCAATATGTTATTAAATGAATTTCTCTGTTGACTGGATTGCTGACTCAACTGACCACGTCAGCCGCGACCGGGACGCGCGCGGCCGTGTATAAGGACCCTTAAAACATTTCCCTTGAACTAAAACATGATGGACTATAAGACGTCATGTGTACGGAGGAACTTTGAATCAATCCCACGTGTGAGTGTGGGGTGTGTGAGATCATTACTAATTAATTTTGAATTGGATATTCACATTTTAATATTTCTAATTAGTTACCTTTCGAAGAACTTTACAAGCCAACTCAAACCCAACGTATTTGTTGCACATGATCTAGCTTATCGTTGCAAACCACAACTATGCTCGACCTAGTCCAATTCATTGCAAATATTTTGATCGATTCATTGCAACTTTATACCAATTAATTGCATTATCCGTCCAATTTAGCATACTCAAGCCAACCCATAAAGCCCAAGTCAAGCCCAAGAAACACATGTATATATAGTCGTATATTACAAAGTTAAGACTGATCGGCTTAATTATTTATATGAGCAGAACAACATATCCATGGAATCTTGTTACGAGTGAAGGGTGGGGAAACCATGATTATTATGTTTTTTGTTTTGATATACCACGATTTTATATAGCAATGCAGTATTAATGATGTACCCTTTGCTTTTAAATATTACATGTTCCATCACCAAGTAATACAGGAAGGAATCCTTTTTGTGATGGTCCTAAGCTTCTTAGATATCAGGGTGTTTTCCTACTAGACATGCCACTTCGCCTCTCACAAGCAATTCTCTCTCCTGTTCTCTCTCATCTATTATTGATGGTTAATGTTCCACTACTTCTAATTCCTTAATGTTCCGTCTATGAATATGATAGGTAGCTTCCATTCGGTTCCTACCAAACATTGTGGTTGGCTAATATTTTGTCGAGTACTTAATTTCAATCAAAGTCTGTAACATGAGATTCACACCTTCAAGTTGAGAGCTGAATTCTCATATCTTGGTCTAACTTTGTGGGCTTTAACTTACATTGAAGTTCAACCTGTAATGTGAATTTTGATACAGTAATATGTGTTATTGTTTGATAACCGGTAAAGTTAGCTTTACTTGTTAGGTGGATTGTGTATCCACTTCACATCAAGTTGTTACAAGGATGATGATTGAATTTGAGTCATCACCCAAGTGGTGTTTGAATCACTTGGGATACACAATAAGTATACTAATGTGTGTTATTGGAAGTAGAATTTTATCGTTAGGCATTAAAGAACATTTGGCAAATTTTGATCTTGCATTATCGCTTGGTGTGAGGAATCAAATTACCGAAGCATCACGAAATTTCAACACTTGCTCGGATGCCGCAATTGTTTTTAAAGCGTTACATGTTTTTCAGTTAAATCCTAAAAATATCACTCACGCGCGTACGTGCATCTTGCATTTTCTTAGATGTTATATAAATCACTAAATCAAAATTAGTGGGAAATTTTCAATGAATCATATCATTTCTCATCATGTATTTCCAGGGTTTATGATATTTTTGCAAAATAAAATAGCTTTAACCTACCTATGTTATTCCTATATGGTTGTTACAGTAAATATAATTAATATACCAAAGCAATTGTAGTATACATATATAGAACCCCGTAACTTTCTTTTTGGTTGCAATAATGAGTCGAGAAAAAGAAGAAAACAATGTTCTAACCACCCTTCCGAAGTTAACATCTAAGGCTATTTGTTTCTTTTGTATTTTGGTGTAGGCTTTCCACAAATCATGATAGAATCATAGGTCATTTTCTTCTTTCTATCCCAACACTATAAGGCCGAGGTGGGATCCCACCTTTCTTTTATTCTTGGAAGATTTGAAGGATCTTTAATATATATATATATACATATAGGGTCAAGCTATAGTAAGCCCAGAACTCATCAAATTTAGTTTAAACTCACTACAATCTCACCATTGGATCTTATTTACAGTTAATCTCACCATTCATCAGCATAACCGTTTTTTCTTAATTTACCTTACAATTTGAAATGAGTGGTGGATATTGTAGGGGCTTAATTTAGAAAAATTAAGCCCTGAACTTACTAGAGAATTCTTATATATATATGTATATATATATACATGCCTTTATTTAAGCTTTTTAGCCTAACAAGTAACCCATTATTACATCAATGTAAGCCTAGGAGTTGTCTAGATTCTTAGGGAGCATATATATATATATATATATATATATATATATATATATATATACAGAAATTATAGAATGAGCCCGGGGCTCAATTAGGCTTAAGTGAGCCCCTTAATCATCCACCATTCAATACTAATCCAACGCTTGTTAAATTCTCTGGTTAATTTTACTGGTAGAAGGGCAGGATTGGTATTTACGGTTTTCTTTGGTTAAGGTTAGGAGGGCTTCCACCGAAACATTACACTCACGCCTCCTACATTCACGCATCCACCGTCTTCACCTTCACGGCTCCCTTTCCCCTCCCTAATCTTCACCTTCACGCCTCCACCGAAATCTCCACCCTCACGCCTCCTTTTCTCCTCCCTAATCTCATCCTCACGCCTCCACTAAAATCTTCACCCTCACGCCTCCCTTTCTCCTCCCTAATCTCACCTTCACGCCTCCACCGAAATCTTCACCCTCACGCCTCCCTTTCTCCTCCCTAATTTTTACCTCACGCGTCCACCAAAATCTTCACCCTCACGCCTCCCTTTCTCCTCCCTAATCCTCACGCCTCCCTTTCTCCTCCCTAATCCTCACACCTCTCATTTCCCCCAAATCCGAAATGGATGAACCAGTGAGAGATGGAACTAATAAATCTAAAGGTACATTTTTTATCAATCCGGTGGTTCCATTGGATTCACGAGTCTTTCGGTGTTGGTAGTTGTTCTGCCATTTTGTACAATTTTTTATGCAATTTAATCTTGTTCCTATTGTCGTTTGTTGAAACTTTTGTTGGTAATAATATGATTATAAATACTTTTGTTTCTTTTTAACATTGTTATCTCATATTCTTATTCTCACCCAGTTTCAATCTGTTTGTTTTTCTTCATTGCTTCTACTCGTTTGTTTTTCTGTCCGATTATACTATTTTTTTCTTCTTTCTAAACTATTTTAATGATTATTTTTTCCTTTGGAAGCTTTGTTATGGTTATTTAATAGCATTTTTCGATTCATGTTTAATAGCATTTAAGCACACAAAAAATTTAGAAAAACGAGTTTAACAGATTGAGCCAGTAAAGATTTCTCACAATTTTCTTGGTGTTGTAGGCAATCCTAACCAAAAAAAGAATAAATTTCTCTCCCACAACAATAGTGTACAAGGAAGCAATCTGGCGAGCACAATAAAGTTGCAATGCAAAGATAAGGGTGAAAGTTCAATTGATATGGACAGAATGCTCTCGCATCAGGATAAGTACGGAACATGAAAAGAAAATTTGTGGTTTTCAGGAGTCTCCGAAGACTGAACGTGAAAATAAAATTTTGATTTTGGAGAAAAAGATATGGCTCGGATATGTGCTGAATAAGTGGTTTTCTTACTTTGTGGAACAACTTCTAACCAGTGTTGATGAAATCTTAACTTTTTGAATAGAAAAATACAATATCTAGTATAGTTTTTGATCAGATTGATAAGTTACAAAGTGTATGGATGTGTTGAACACAATATAATATTTTACGACCAAAATATGATTATATTATTGTAATATTTATATTGTTACATTTTCATTTCATATTTTTTGAATTGGATGTTTCAAAATATAATTCCAAAAAAGTTACACATGTTGTAGTCATCCACCATTATTTGAGGAATGTTATTAAAAATAATTACATTATATTACGGCTAAAAATATTATATTACGGCTAATAACGTTATATTACGGTTATGAACGTAATATTAATTTTATTACAAACATCAATACATGTTATTACAAAATGTATGGATTTGTGTCGTGAACTTTACTTGCATCGTTCCATCGTCTTCATCAATTTTGCTGACATTGTATGTAATTGAAATTTCATCATCTTGGTCAATACTAACGTTGCACATAAAACATTTCTTCAACTTTTTCTGAAAGATGCAAAAGATACTTCTAGTGTATATCTCTTCCATTTCTGCTTCAAGTTTCCATTCAGTAAGAAGTTCTCCCTTTTTATTATTGTCGTTGTAATCCCACTTATTTTCATTCTCTCTTTGATGCTTGAGAGCCACTTCAATCTACACAGTCAAAAAATAAGTTTGTTTTATTTATAACATCATATTCCATTTAATTCTACCATGTTACTGCAGAAAAAAACTTTCAGAAAAAAATCACATCCGTTTAATATAAGTTTATTTTATATTAAATAATAGATTTTATTGTTACAACTATTATGTTAAAGCATAACAAATATGTATAAACGAAAGTCGTAGTGTACTTAAATAAGAACTCGAAGAGAGTGTTTTGTCACGTTGGGTACGTTTTTAAAAATGCATTCACGGATTCACTTTTTGTGTAGTTTTCATTCCAACAAAGAAAGTATTTTGTTTGTAAGCCGGAACTCATTTCATCCGTATCTCAAACAACGACTTTAATCATTTAAAGTGATAACATTATATTACGGTTGTGAATGTAATATTAATTATTATATTGTAAAGTGATAACAACGACAATATTACACATGTTGTAGTCATCCATCATTATTTGAGGAATATTGTTAAAATTAATTACATTATATTACGACTGACAATATGATATTACGGCAACACCATTTATATTACGGTTGTGAACGTAATATTAATTTTTGTTATGAACAACGATACATGCTACACATGTAATAGTCTCCACCATAATTTGAGGATTAATGTTAAAAATTATTATATTATATTACGACTAACAACATCATATTACGGTTGTAAACGTAATATTAATTTTTATACGAACAATGATATTAGGTACACATAATGTAATAATCTATATTAATTATTATACGAACAACGATACATGTTACATATATTGTCATCCATCATCATTTGAGGAATATTGTTAAAATTAATTACATTATTTTACGACTGACAATATCATATTACAGTTACATGTTACGGTTGTGAACATAATTTAAATTTTGTTGCGACAACGATACATGTTACACATCTTGCAATCATCACCGTTATTACAAATAGTTTCGTTATATTACGACTAATAACATAATATTACGGCTAACAATTTTATGTTACTGTTGTGAACGTAGTATTAAATTTGTTGAGAACAACGATACATGTTACTGTAATTAATATTATTTGTAATTGCATTTGGATATGTTCGAAATGAGTTTCAACTACTACTACCGTATATTCTAAATTAAAAAACAAGAAAGAAAACTTCTTCACCCCATTTTACGGAAGGTCGGATAATATTGAGGCGGACATACAAGATGTGGAATGTGTTTCTACCATCTCCATATATAGCTTGGATCTATGGGTTCGGAAGTTGGATTGTAGCTTCAACGTCGACAACGATAAGTTGATTTGAAAAAAAATGTGAAGAAAGAAATCCAACCCAATTCAAAGTTTATTTTTTTCACCTTACAAAAAAAATTCAAAACCAAACCAAACAAAATAAGCAAATTCTTAAAAAAACTAAATATCCACGAAACCAAACCACACAAAATCAGCTAATTAAATCCTAAACCAAACATCCACATAACCAACCTAATTTCTTGAGATCCAATTGATCCTAATAAACATAGTTTGAACCAAAAACCACAGGAATCTGGGTCGGCACCATTTCAAGTGAAGCCAACTGTGCCATAACGTGACTTGTCCTCATTTTGTCTTTCAGAATCAATTGACAATCGAACATCAGAATTCCAACATGCAGATGCTTGCACCAAATATGTCATGTGCCCATGGAATTTAACTTTTGATACTACCAAAAATAATTAGTCTACGGAATTTGGGTTATTCTAATGGTTTTATTTTTGAAAGTTGATTTATTTTGACGCTGATTTCAACTTGGGAAATCAAAATGCTTGAAGTTGAATTGAGGTGACCTTCGATTTTTATTTTTATTTTTGCACCTGAAGTTCGCATTTGAAATAGGGCTCCGTTACATAGTGAGGAATGACGAGTTATTGTTGGAGGCGGCGCGGTGGAAGGCGTTGGAGGAGTCGAAAGGGGAGGGGCAGTCGTCGTGGAGGTTGAGGAGGGAGAGGAGGTAGGTGTGGACGGATGGGGTGGTAGTTTGGGAGGAAGAATGAAAAATTGGGTTTCAATGAAGAAATTGGAGAAGAAGAGAATTGGAAGGACTTGTAAAATTACTTGAGTATCCTCACTTAAAATAAATGATTCACAACCCTCCAGATTGAGATCAACAGTTAGATCATTAGAAGCTCATTTAAGCTTAAGTGAGTCTAGGGCTCATTCTATCCTTGCTCTCTCTCTCTCTCTCTCTATATATATATATAACATGCCTTTATTTAAGCTTTTTAGCCTAACAAGTAACCCATTATTACATCAATGTAAGCCAAGGAGTTGTCTAGATTCTTAGGGAACACATGTTTTGGTTGAGAAAATTAATAAATTTCTATTCTCAGGGTTTATTCTCCAACATAGACCCACTATAGACAAAAAATACAAAGCAATTATTATTTAGGGAACCTATTATATATGTTAACTGTAGAAATATTGACGTGGTAACCCAATTTTTTTAAATAATAAAAATTAATGACAAATTTAATTTTTTAGGATTTTTTCTTTCTTTCGAGGGTTACTCCCCATAGGACTACAAGTGGGGTGTGCCTATAAGAGGCACCCCCACCCAACGGCACTCACAGTTCCGGGGGGTCATTTTCTAACCGGTCTTCTTCGTCCTTTTATGTATTGTATTGTATCTTTACTCCAATACTCAACTTGATCTAAACTGACTTTGAAATCCCACGGACTATTATGTTTGCATGCCATTTTGAAGGCATCAACTGCATACTGGTTCTTACAATTTTTAAGCAAGTTTTTGGCAAGGTGTTGTGTGCATAAGCGGTGAACTGCTTCATTTGCTTCCTCGTGTCAACCGAAAAATGTGTTTTATTGCAGCATGTCGATCAGATATGACATATATTTTCCTATCTCCAATCACCTCTCGGCGCAACCATCTCATAAATCATCCCCAATTAGATATATTTTCCTTTTCAACGAGTCCAAATGCAAGAAGAAAAAGCTGATTCTCAACGTCATACCCAACAACAAAAAAGTAACCTTCCTTCATACTTACCTTTTAGAAATGAGACGTCTATGCTGATAATAGGACGTACATATCGGAATGCCTGAATACAATGACCAAAAGCTCATGCTGCACATTTAAACTGACAGACACCAGTTTATGGCAAAAGGTCCATATGAACAACTTTACTCCCAAGATTTGATTGTTTAATGACATTTAACAATTGAGGCAACAATACTTATGAACCTGACCAACTTCCAAACATGTACGCAACAACAATCTCACCGGCACGCCATAATTTATTGTACTTTGGATTAACACCAGGAAATACTTTTTTTACCATACCATGAACTTGTTTAATCGGAAGAGAGATATTATTTTCGACATCTTCACGGATGATATCGACCATTATCTTTGCAGTCAGCTAAGCATGATCGAATCGGGCAGCCATTACTGCAAATATGATTGTACGGGCATTTTCTTATCGCCCATGTATCAGCCGAGCTCGTTCGTGCAGCGTACAACACACATCTACAATTTACATCTTTGCATCTTACCCTATATTTGGTTATGTTGTTGTCTTGCACATTGATCTCTCGATTATTGTCAATATGCCATTTCGATACGACGTTCTTGAGAGCGTCTTTCGATGAAAATGCTTGATTCTCAGTTAACGGACCCTCACCTGCTATGGTAGTTCCTATAAATGTTGTATCTGCAGGAAGTCAACTAGAACAATCATGGAAGCTTTTAGCTGGGTGAACCCAACCCTTACCTCTAAATGAGTCGAATTGACCTAACAGATTTACGTTCGGACCATCCTCATCCTCCTCAACCTCATCATCATCCTCATCCTCCTCACCTAATGATTCATTCTTGTCCTCTGACTATATGTTGTAATCTTCGTCGTCATTTTCTTCTTCATCCCCAGTCGGTATCGGCTTGAAGTTTGTTCTTTCTTGTTGATTCAAATCAAAAGTTCTACTCGCAGACTGACTGGTTTCTGCTATGGTGTTAGCAACACATGATTGTTGAGATATGAACTGCGAGCCACTGCTACTACTGGGTTGGCTCGACATTGAATATTAATCTAATACCAAGATTCTACGACCTACAGACCTTGATAAATCCAACTCTTAATTTCTTCTAGAGTTACATTTTCGTTCACTGAAAAAGTAAGTCTTGGACCTATCGTGTACTCTATACCAATGCTTGCATTTTGAGTTATATCACCACCAAAGTACACACTAGTACTTGCATTTTGAGTTATATCACCAAGTACTTATCGAAATCATTTTCGTTAATCTACAATAATGCAGTTTTTTATTAGTATCGTACTACAATTACTTGATTTTTGATAAGATTGCTAACTATTAAGTAAAGATAATACAAATTAAGAAAGAAAGAAATTACCTCAAATATCAATAACTGAGCCCGATAGATTAGAAATCTAGTATCACATAAAAAAATTACTCGTATATGGAGTAGAATGCGTTGAGTATGGGGGGTTATAACGTTGGTGACTTCACCCCACGGGACTGCGAGTCTCGTGGGTGGTCACACCACGAGACTCCC
Organism: Triglochin maritima; assembly: GCA_963682175.1. Lineage (NCBI taxonomy): Eukaryota > Viridiplantae > Streptophyta > Magnoliopsida > Alismatales > Juncaginaceae > Triglochin > Triglochin maritima. The sequence continues at coordinate 32,927,788 of OY821789.1, forward strand.
AGTCCCTAAAATTTAAATTTGCCATTAAGTTTTATTATTTAATTTTTTTTTGAGCGGTAACTGTCATTTATAATCAGGATTTAATAAAAAGTTTTTCTTGAGTTGTACAGTTGTACGACACTAGTGCAGAATTGGCTTTACTCGTCGCACAATAGACGTCGGCTGTTGTAACAGCCGACGTCTATTGTGGAGAGGACAGAATAGACGTCGGCTGAAATGGAAGCCGACGTCTATGTGACACTATAGACGTCGGGTTTTGGAATAACACGTTTAGCCGACGTCTATAGTGTATAGACGTCGACCTTTAGACGTCGGTGTTTTAGTACCTTGTGAATCCGACGTCTATAGTGTATAGACGTCGGCCTATAGACGTCGGACGTAATGTAAGACCGACGTCTATAGTCTATCCACATAGACGTCGAGGTATAGACGTCGGTGTTATGGAAAATCCGACGTATATAGGTCTTAAAGAAATCGGAAAGACGCGTTTTCTTTCATTCTTTTCAGTCGAAACCCACCCAAACCCTAGCCGTCCTGCGACCGAACTCTCCTCCGCGACCATCCTCCGACCGATCCGCACCGTCTCCGGCACCGCAGCGAGCTCCCAAGCGCTCCTCCACTTCTCCGGCCCTCTTCTCCTTCTTCCTCCGTCTTCCTCCGTCTGCCATCCAAGTATGATCGAATTTCTTACTCAGCCGAACGACCACCGATCCGGGGACTTCAGCGTCCCGTCGTGTTACGACACCATCGCTTTTTTCTCCATACCTGACTTTAAGTAGAAAACTGCAGGCAGCCATAACCACGGCAATCGGCACGACCACCGGAATCTTTACTGGCCGACCATCAACCACTAAAGGTAATTCTGCTTGCCCGATATGCGATAAGGAGCAGATGGCTCGAGGGTCGGGCCGTGTTTTAGTGTGGAATGAAACAACTGGAAGATCTGCTGGTAATGGATGTTTCCTCAAAAATTCTTTTCTTTTATCGTACGTGAGATCTTCTAGAGCTTTCAAATCGTCCTGTGGAGATCGAATTAATTAGCATATATTAATTGAAGCATTAATATTTAACTCAAACCAATTGATAATAAGTAAACGGACTTAACAACTTAGAACCTAAGATAATGTGTACAAATCAAATCCTCCGATACGGAATTATTCTCTGACAATCAGAAGATGTTCACTATACATGGTTGCGCTTAATACATGGCACAATGAAATAATTAATCTATATCACAATTTACATTTGTTGTTGAGGGTAGTTAGCCGTGGAGATCGAATAGAAAACAAAATTTATATCACTCACAAAAATCAAGAAAGGAAGAAGTGACAACATATATGTTAAAGAATCATACTGTTGTATCTGTTGATTATCCAAAGCGTCACATAATGACCATGTCGTTTGAGTTTATCAAAGCTCACAATAAATACCGCCAACGGCTAAAATCATGTGGTATAAATAAGTCAAGAACGAAACCTTGTAAATCAATTTTTTCAGAAATAAAACCTTTTTTATCTTCCTCATACTCTTCTCTATTTTATGAAATTCTACATGGTATCAGAGCATTGATCCATTGAGCCTCAGTTTTTTTCAAATCATCACCGGCCTCACCTCACACAAGGGGGTTGAAGGTCCTCAAATCCCACATCCAAACCCAAGAGAGGAGAAAAAAAACCAAAATCATGTCAGACAGCAACAAAAACCAACATGACGGGATGAATCCTCATCGCCTTGTCACGACAACGCTAAACGGGACCAACTATCTGTCCTGGTCGCGCGCGGTCACGCTTTCTCTCAGTGGCAGAGGAAGGCTGGACCACATCACCGGAAGGACATCAAAACCAGAAGAAAATGCAACCGAAAAGCTCCATGACGAATGGCAAACGACGGATCATCAGGTTATGTCGTGGCTTATTGCCTCGATGCAATCAGATATCGCCGAAATCTTCATCTTCAAAGACAGCGCAAAAGAATTATGGGACTCTGTTCGAGACCATTATGGAAAAGCAGAGAACTTCGCGCATATCTTCAAAATAAAGCAAGAAATCGCGCAAACACAACAACATGGGGCGTCCGTCACAGAGTACCTCGGTACTCTCAGAAAAAGGTGGGATGAACTGAAAATGTATGAACCACCCACAGTAGACCCACAAGTCATCCAAAACCGACAAGAACAAAATCAGATCTACCAATTTCTGGTAGGTTTAGACTCAAGCTACGAGACCATTCGGTCTCAAATACTCATGGCGCTGAATCTTCCCAGCCTCGCAAACATCACAAGCCTTGTTCATCGCGAGGAAACAAGGAGAAACACAATGAACAACCACACCAAAAATCAAAACTCCGACAACCAAGCCCTCATCGCCGGTCGGAACCAAGCTCAGGGAACAAAAAAACGGTTCGGGAACAAAAGCAACGAACACTGTGAAAACTGCAAGAAACCAGGACGTAGCAAAAACGCGTGCTGGTTTTTGTTCCCGCACCTCATACCACAAAAAAATGAAAAACATATGAGAGCAAATCTTGTGGATGGAGTCTCTGGCGGCAGCACCAGCCTTCACGGAGGCAGCGGTGGCACTGGCTCTCTCGGAGGCGGCGACAACACCAACTTTCTCCGGAGCGGCGGCCGACCAAGCGAAAGATTTCCAAACCCTACCGGTTATGCGGATAACTCCGCCTTTTATTCATGTTACACAGCCGGATCCTCCAACCCGATAAACCAGATCCGTTCTGACAACGGGTCCAACGGGTCAAATGGGTTCGGGTTTGGCACAGGCGATTCGGATCCAACCGTTAACCCGCTCCATCTTAAAAGCCTGGTGGGCCACCTGAATGAGCTTTTGCACAAAAACCCTCCTACATTAGGTAATTGGTCAGGTAATACAAATACATCTGTAATCTCTAATTTTTCTGAAGAAACACGAATTTTAATAACAAGGCCTGGATAATTGATACCGGAGCCACCGATCACATGACTGGAGATCCAACATTACTTAGTAATATTAAACAAAACTTAAGATTATTAAACAAATTTGTGACAGTCGCAAATGGAAACAAAATACAAATTAAAGGAATAGGAGAAAGAAACTTAGTAAACAACACTTATGATGAGATTTTATATGTTCCTAATCTTGATGCTAATCTTGTATCGGTAGCAAAAATAACCAGAAATCTCAATTGTAATGTAGTGTTTACTCCTAATGATGTTATTTTTCAGGATCGTACATCAGGGAGGATGATTGGTAAGGGCATTCTCACTAATGGTCTGTATGTTCTAGAAACAGGTGAAAAAGCACATCATACAAAAACTCCCACTGATCACAATCTCTGGCATAAAAGGATGGGACATCCATCATCAAACATATTGAAATGTTTTTTTTCCTGCTTTTAAAAATGAATTATTATGTGATGTATGCCGTTTTGCTAAACAAACTCGATTACCTTTTCAAAAGTCTAGTACCAAAACCTTCACACCTTTTGAGTTAGTACACTCTGACATTTGGGAACCTGCCCCCATCGAATCTTACAATGGGTTTCGGTACATTATTAGTTTTATTGATGATTTTTTCTCGAGCCACATGGACTTATCTTTTAAAAAACAAATCTGACACTTACTCAGTTTTTTCGAATTTCTCTGTTACGTTGAAAATATGTTCGACGCAAAATTCCGGTTTTTTAGATCTGATAATGGATCAGAGTATATGAGCAATTTGTTTCAAAGTCTCTTACGACAAAAAAGTATTTTTCATCAAACCTCATGTGTTAATACACCACAACAAAATGGGATTTCCGAACGAAAAAACCGACATCTTTTGAATGTCACTCGATCTCTTCTGTTTCAAAACAATGTTCCAAAGGTTTTTTGGTCAGATGTCATTCTCACTGCTACCTACATTATCAACCGTCTTCCCAGTCCCACAATTGGAAATAAAAAACCTCTTGAAATCTTGTATAACAAAGAAATTAGCATTGACCACCTTAGAATTTTTGGTTGTACGTGTTTTGTTCACAAAAAACGGGAAAATAAATTTGATCAAAACTCTATCGAATGCATTTTTTAGGATATTCTTTTAGGAAAAAAGGGTATAAATGCTATGACCCAGAAAATAAAAAAACATATGTTTCTCGTGATGTATCCTTCTTCGAAACCGAACCCTTCTTCAAAATATCTAGCTCTGAAAACGCTTCCGCTGCCCCGATACCAAATAACACCTATGACGACCTATTTCCTTCACCCCGCGAAGAGAATGAAGAAGGAGGAGGAGCTGAAAATGAAGGAGGAGGAGCTGAAAATGGAGGAATCCAAGGAGAAGTAGAAGGACCAAGAAGATCTACTCGTCTAACTCGCCCACCTCCAAGGCTTAACGACTACTATCTCTCTTACAACACCACGTATCCTATTCAAAACTTTCTCTCTTACCATCATATCTCTAACAAGCATCAGACCTTCCTAGGAACACTAGATATAAATAAAGAACCAACCAGCTACCATGAGGCCATAAGTGACCAAAATTGGGTCAAAGCCATGAAAGAAGAGATAAAAGCCCTGAAAATAATCATACCTGGACCCTTGTTCCACTCCAACCAGGTATTAAACCTGTGGGATGTAGATGGATCTACAAAATCAAATATCATAGCAATGGACAAATAGAAAGATATAAAGCTAGACTTGTAGCCAAAGGGTATACACAAACATACGGTCTCGACTACCTAGAAACATTTGCCCCTGTTGCTAAAATGAACATTGTTCGTATTCTGCTCTCTATTGCGGTAAATCAAGGCTGGAGTTTATTTCAAATGGATGTAAAGAATGCCTTCTTACAAGGTAACCTAGAAGAAGAAGTCCACATGACTCCACCTCCAGGCTATATCTCTCGTCCCAATCAGGTATGCAAGCTTCATAAGTCCATATATGGCCTAAAACAATCACCTCGTACCTGGTATGCCAAACTCAGTCTCTCTCTCATTAATTATGGTTTTAGTAAAAGTTCTGCTGATGCATCTATGTTTACAAAACACAGTCATAACACTAGCATCATCATACTTATTTACGTTGATGATATTATCATTTACTGGGAACAATAACCACAAAATAGCATTAGTTAAAAAATATTTAAAATCAAAATTTGGCATAAAAGATCTAGGCTACTTAAAATACTTTTTAGGAATAGAAATTGCATACTCAAAAAAGGGGTTATTCCTTTCTCAACGGAAATACACCCTAGACCTTCTCAAAGAAACTGGAAAATTAGGTTCGAAGCCTTCTACTACGCCTATAGAAACCAATAAAAAGATAGGACCAAATGATGGGACTCCCCTATCCGACATTGGGCAATTTCAAAGGTTAGTCGGAAAACTTATCTACCTCACTATCACTCGACCTGATATCACATATGCTGTTAGTCTGATAAGTCAGTTCATGCATGCCCCTTATACACATCATCTAGACTTAGTAAACAAAATCTTCTGTTATCTTAAAGGAACACCTGGACAAGGGTTGTGGATGAAACGCAACAACTCTAATTCAATAATTGGATACTCTGATGCAGATTGGGCTGGAAGTCATGATCAACGATCAACTTCAGGATTCTGCACTTTTGTGGGGGGTAACTTGGTAACCTGGCGAAGCAAGAAGCAGAACGTCGTCGCACGATCCAGTGCAGTGGCAGAATACCGTGGAATGACATCTACTGCCAGCGAATTAATTTGGATAAAACAGTTACTTAAAGATATGAACATCACAACTCAAAATCCTATGAAAATGTTCTGCGACAACAATGCAGCTCGACACATTGCTACCAATCCAGTCTTCCATGAGAGAACCAAGCACATAGAAGTCGATTGTCACTTTATCAGAGAAAAAAATACAATCAAGGCAAATAGAGGTTCCCTATGTTCCAAGTAAGGAGCAACTTGCAGACATCTTCACCAAAGCTCTCGATCGCAAGACCTTCGTCAACATTCTTCTCAAGATGGGATCTATCAATCCTTTCCAGACCCAACTTAAGGGGGCGTGTTAAAGAATCATACCGTTGTATATCAGTTGATTATCCAAAGCGTCACATAATGACCATGTCGTTTGAGTTTATCAAAGCTCACAATAAATACCGCCAACAGCTAAAATCATGTGGTATAAATAAGTCAAGAACGAAACCTTGTAAATCAATTTTTTCATAAATAAAACCTTTTTTTATCTTCCTCCTACTCTTCTCTATTTTATGAAATTCTTCAATATATGAGACAAAAAAAGTATTATCTTTCTTTAAAAAAACGTGTTTTCGGCAAATAAAGTACAGATTATAATGTAATATTCAGGGCGACCCAAACATTCATGTAGGATTGCAAACTATATCTTTATGAATAATAAACATTTCCTCAAAATTTCTTTTCTTTTATCGTAAGTCAGATCTTTCAGAGCTTTCAAATCGCCCTGTGGAGATCGTGTAGGATTCTATCCTAATTTAGTGGTTATTGATGTTTAGGTGGTGATTAGGGGGAGATGAAGATGGACGCCTGGGATTGAAGATGGTTGGATGAGGGGTTGAGATGGATGGATTGGAATGAATGGCGAGGATTTGATTGGGGAGATATTTTTTGGTTTTCATCTCTCTCTCTCTCTCAGTTGCTCTCTCTCTCTCTCGTGATTCTCTCTCTCTCCTGCAGTGGTGCTCCGGAGTGGTGGTGGTGGAGTTCTTCGGAGAGTTGGGGTGATCAGAGTTGTTGTGGTGGCTGGAGGTGCATTGTGGTTTTGCTAACCCATCCCTCGCGTTTTCCCTTTCTCTCCCTCGACCAATTACTTGTGTTCTGTGATTGTGGTGGTAGAGGTTGGTGGAGGTGTTGGAGTGCTCAAGTGTGTCGAGAAGAGGTGATCGTCGTTTGAGCGAGGGGTTCGTCGACGGATCGTGAATTCGAGAAACGTGCTCGTGGAGGCGTCGTCGTGGTTCTTCTAAGGTTTCTTCAAACCTTCCGGTATGTCAAGCTCGCTCACTTAATTATCGTGAGTATTTGGAAGTCGACGGTAAGCCTTTCGGCTCGTCGCGAGTAAACGTGCAGCAGATTTCACTGCATGTTTGGTCGACCGGTTGGTGCAAACGATCGACCATTTGTGAAGAGAATTCGGGTTCTGCCTCACATCGGTCGAACGATGCCCTTGGGGCGGTTGACCGATCGTGCATAGGAGGCAAGCCTGGTGAGATTCGGTCGACCGGGTCCCCTTTGCCGCTCGACCGTGTGCATTGTCATAGGTCGGTTGGGGCGTTGACCATCTAAATGGTCGACCGCTCGTTGACTTCGTCCGACCGTGACTTAAGTAAGAATAGTGGTCGGTTCGATCGAAGGTGGTTTCGGTCGACCAGACTTGTGTGCTGAGCGTGGGGAACACTCTGGAGGAATTCGGTCGACCGAGGAGGGCTCGACGTTCGACCGGATTCATGGTGAGTGAGAGGGATTATTCCCTGGAGGAATTCGGTCGACCGAGGAGTGCTCGGAGTTCGACCGATTGGTCGTTTTGTTCGTTGAACCTGAGAGTTGACCAGTAAACGGTCGACCGTCCCGTGATTTGGGTTCGACCGAACGAGTGTGGTTTGGGGAAATCGGTTGACCGAGGGAGTGCTGGTCGAGGTGATTTGCCCTGTATTTGCTTGATTCGGTCTACCGGGACTTTTGGTTCGGTCGACCGTTTGTGTCCAGTTTTGCACTATGGAGGTGTTGTTGTTGTGGTCGTCTGTGTGGTGTGAGTTGTGGTGCCGATGTTCTTCCGGCAAGTGTGCTAGGGTGCACGAGTGTTGCGGTGGTTGGTTGAAAAAGACCTGGAGCTCTGTAACTGTGTGAGAGCTTGGGTTGGCTGAAAAAGGCCTGAAGCCCAGCTTAGAATGTGGTGTTGCGGTGGTTGGTTGAAAAAGACCTGGAGCCCCGTAACTGTGTCAGAGCTGCGGTTGGTTGAAAAAGACCTGGAGCCCAGCTAGTCTGTGCGGGGTTGGTTGAAAAAGACCTGGAGCTCCGTAGTGCATTCAAGTTGGCTGAAAAAGGCCTGGAGCCTGAGCAGGGACCGCATGTAGGGGTTGGTTGAAAAAAACCCGGAGCCCTTGGACGTTTGGGTTGGTTGAAAAAGACCTGGAGCCCTTGGTCGTGTCGTGGTAGTTGCGGTTGGTTGAAAAAGACATGGAGCCAAGCTTGGCGACGAGTGTGGGTTGCGGTGGTTGGGTGAAAAAGCCCTGGAGCCCCGTGACTGTGGTGTGTGATGTGGTTGGGTGAAAGAGCCCCGGAGGCCAGCCTGTTTGAAATGCTTTTCTTGTTTTGTAGAATTGCATGCTAGGGTGCCTTTCATTTCATGCATTGTAGAGTTTGGCATATGGGATTTCCTTCTGGAAACTCAGGCATTGTTGCATGTTTACTTTCAGGTCGTGATCGACGATAGGGGGTGGTGACCGAGGAGAGGAGCACCGCTACCGGATCCAGCTTTCTCTCAGTTGAGGTCGAGTGATTACTGCTTCCATTTGTATAGTCTTTTGATGTAATCAAAACTTTTGAAATACACTGATGTTCATAAATATTATATATATGTTGGTGCACCCGTGTTCTGTATTTGCGTAGTATCCTCTGTTGATTGTGTGTTATTAAAAAAATTATTTTTCCGCTGTGTTGAGGATGTTACGGATCGAACCAACGGTTACTAATTGCTATGTGAGTATTTAATTCAAAGCAATTGATAATGAGTAGTGGGACTTAAGAACCTAGAATGCAAGAGAATATCTACAAATCAAATCTTCCAATATGAAATTATTCTCTGACAATTAGAAGACGTTCACTATACATGGTTGAGCTTAATACATGACACGATGAAATAATAATCTTTATCACAATTTACATTTCTTGTCGAGGGTTAACCGTGGAGATCGAATAGACAACAAAATTTATATCACGGACAATAATCAAAGAAGTAAGAAGAGACACAACAAATTTGACACAAAAGGTACTATTTTTTATATTAAAAAACGTATTTTCATAAAATAAAAAACGGATTTATAATGTAATAGTAAGGGTGATTCAAACATCCATGTAGGATATTGCAAACTATATATATTTTCTGAATAATGTATTATTTCTTAAAAAACAAGTTCACTACAACATCAATAAAATCCACATAAATTTATGAACAAGAATCATACGTACCTTGATCCCATTGCAAAATAACATCTCCACGATCTTCCGCCATTTGACATACTCACCAAGCTGCCACTACTGCAGAATTGGGAATACTCGTCGCCTAATAGACGTCGGCTGTTACAAAGGCCGACGTCTAATATAGAGAAGATCGAATAGACGTCAGCCGCATATAACTCCGACGTCTATACCCAATAGACGTCGGGGAATAGACGTCGTCTATTATAATACGACGTCTATATTCAATAGACGTCGGGGAATAGACGTCGGACTTCACAGAAGCCGACGTCTATTGGTGACGTCGGGGAATAGACGTCGGAGATATGCAATATCCGACGTCTATATGTCTTTAAAAGAAATTAGACAGTTGCGTTTTCTTTCACTCTTTCCAGACAAAAAATACGAAACCCTAGCAGTCGCGATCCGATTCCTCGATCCATCCCGTCTGATTCCTCCGATCCATCCCGTCTGATTTCTCCGATCCATCCCGCGATCTCCTCCGCCACTACAGTTCCACTATGGGGACGTCAGATTCCATGTAAGTAAAGCTTTATTTTTGTTCATTTGTAGTTTATTTTCTCTAACAATGATGTGTTCACTTTTCTAATTATGTTTGAATAATTAGATAGATAAAAACATTCACACGGCGTATGTGAAGGCGATACGGTCTGCTCAGCATTTTATTTACATCGATATGGCCGAACAATGATGTACACGTAATTGTATGGCGTTGACAGCGGCGTCAATCATCTTTAAACCTACCTTCCTCTGTTTGCAGGTAGATTTAAAGAGGATTGACGTCGTCGTCGACGCCATGCGTCCGCTTGGTTTCCCCAAGACCTTGGTCTGCAAAATTGTCAACAAACTCCTCAAGGTGTCTCCTCCTTACCTAGCTAAAATCCTAATTAATACACTAACTAACAACTTTTTCCTTTTCCTTTCCTTTCAGCCCACACTACATGATGAGATACATGGAGGAAACTGAAGACTTGTGTTGTACATTTCTTTGTGTTGTACATTTCTTTGTAATGAATGAATGAATGATTGTCTAGATATGCTTGTATGTTTGTGTTTGTGCAGGATGCTATTTATTTTTTTTGTCAATGTTTAGGAATAGACGTCAGATGTCTTGAATATCCGACGTCTATTCCTTGGACAATAGACGTCGGATGTCTATACGTTCGACGTCTAAGAATAGACGTCGTGCGAATACACGTCGGATGTGAGGGTGCTGATATCCGACGTGTATAGGTCTTAACATCCGACGTATATGACCTTTTCTGTAGTAGTGTGCCCATCTCTCAAGAAATCCGAAGCAATAAGGTTACCACCATAAGGTGATTGTGCTACAGCCAAACCCGCAACCTTATCTTTCAAATCAGACCAATACAATGATAATGCCACAGCTGCATCGATGCCTCCTTTGCTATGCCCAAGAAGCACTACACGTGTTATATCTTAACCCTTACTTATGTTTTAATTGTGTTTAGGGGAGGTTTAGAGTTGGGTTGAAGTGGACGGTTGAGATGAGTTGAGGTGGACAGTTGAGATGGATTGAGAGATTATATATAAGGTTAGATCTCTCTCTCTCTCTCTCGTGCATCTCTCTCACTCTCTCTCATTTCCCTTCCGCGTTTCCAGCTCAGAAAAGTCGTGGAGGCGAGATCGTCGACGTTTGGAGGAGCTCGGTTGGTTACCGCGTCGAGGTGACCGTGGTTGTGGAATCCACCGGAGGAGAAGGGGTTGCGAGGAAGCGTCGCCGATGGTTCTTCAAAGGTTTTTTCAATCCTTAAGGTATGTCAAGCTTGCTTTTGCGCTCACCTATTATTAGTGTGGGAGTGTGACCGATCGACGGTAGGCTGAATGACTCGTCGGACCTGCACAACTGGTTTCTGCACTATAAACGGTCGACCGGTGTTCTGGGTTCGGTCGACCAATTATAGTTTATTATGGGAAAAATCCCTCGCACCGGTTGAACGATACCCTTTCGGTGGTCGACCGGTTGTGCAATTCTAGCGAGTGATGGATGCTCTAGGTATGTTCGGTCGAACGGGACCCCTTTCCGGTCGACCGAAACTCCTGTTGTAGGTCGGTTGAGGCGTTGACCATCCAAACGGTCGACCGCCTGTTTGACTCGTCCGACCGACGACTTAAGTTAACTTAATGGCCGGTCGACCGAGAGTATTATTTCGGTCGACCGTGTAGTGTGATCTGTTGGTGAGTTTTACTGGAGGTTTTCGGTCGACCGGAAGTTTTGGGTCGTCCGACCGTTTTATCGTGATTTGCGAAAATGGATTTCTTACTAGTGCTTTTCGGTCGACCGGGTTTCCTTTTCCGTTCGACCAATTGACGGGTTTTTTCGGTTGAGCTAGTTCTCTAGGTGAGGATCGGTCGACCGAAGGATTGCTTTTGTTCGACCGTTTTTACACAGTTGGTGTTGGATTGTTGCCGTTGATTGGCTAGAAGGCAATGGGCTCTCCGGCCCTTTTGGGGGCGACGGAAGGGCATGCCAACCCGATAGCGATCAATAGTGACGCGTTGAGGACGGTTGTGATTGTTTATTGTCGTGGCTCCGGAAAATGAGGCAAGGCCGTGGCTCCGACGAGTGATGCAAAACCGTGGCTCCGGTAACACTGAGGCAAACTGTGGCTCCGGTATATGAGGCAAAGTCGTGGCTCCGGCGAATGATGCAAATGTGTGTTGGTGGGGTTGGGGTGAGAGGACTCTTGAGACCCAGGTTGTCGGTTCAGCTATGGCCGGGAGAGAGGTCCCATGAATTTAGCTGACGACGACAGTTGTTGGTGGATTTTCGGTTGTTTCGGTGTGTCCTTTTATTGTTGTTGCACATTCTTGGTTTTATTCATGTGTTAGGGTTTGACATACGGGGTTTCCTTATGGAAACTCAGGCATAGTCATGTTGCTTTTCAGGCCGAGAGCGGCGTTAGGACGGTGGTGACTGCGGAGGAGGCACTCAGGACCGGATCCTGCTTTCCTTCCTTTTGAGCTCTTTGTGATTACATGTGTATATTTCATGTTTATAAGCTTTTGATGTAATCATGTTCTTTTGTAAACTCGGTACATATATATATTATATGTTGGTGCACCTGTGTGAGTGTATGTCTTTGAGTAATGTCCTCTATTGATTGTATGTTTAAAATTTTAAATTTTCCGCTGTTCTGAGGACGTTACAACTTGGTATCAGAGCGGTCAGTTTCGGTGTCTTCGTCCAAAGAAACCACCCTTAGAGTTGTGTCGAGCATGCATGCATTGTTTTGATTCATGTTTTGTGTCTCTTGTGTAGATGGCACGAGACGCGTGAGACTTTCTCCCCGAGACCGTAGCTCTAGTGAGGAGGTGGGTGAGGGGAGCATGGAGGAGTGGAGGACGCTCCAAGGCACGTTGGGTAGACTGGGCGAGAGTCTAGAGCGCCAATTTGCCCAGGCTGAGCAGGGAGGAGCAGGCGCAGTTCTAAATCGATTTATGCGTCAACATCCCCCATCCTTCGATGGTTGTGGCGGCCCTGAGACAACAGAGGACTGGGTCTTTAAGATCCAGAAGATATTTCGGGCGATTGGGTGTCCTCCTGAGAGGAAGTTGGATCTGACAACCTATGTGTTGGACGGCGGTGCAACCAACTGGTGGATGTCTACTTCTGCTGTGGTGTTTGAGGACAGTTTGGAGTTGGGCTGGGAGGATTTCCTGGCGGAATTCAACCAGCAGTATTTCCCGCAGCACGCCCGTGACAGGAAGAGAGAGGAGTTCCTAGCTTTAGAGCAGAGGGACATGACTCTGGCGGCCTACATCTGCAAATTTCACGCTTTGGAGCGATATTGTCCAGAGATCTACGTGACGCAGGAGCAGAGGGCTCAGAGGTTTGTGTGCGATCTGAGGCCGCAGTTCAGGGCCCGTGTTACCACGAACATGCCACAGACGTTAGCAGACGCTGTGAAGTTTGCGACCATCATGGATCAGGATAGCCAGGACATCGAGGAGGTTAGGAGGTCGCAGGTAAAGACCGGAGTGCGTCTGGGGAGTCAGTTGTCAGGGAATCCGGGCAAGAGACCCCGGATTGACGGAGGTGGAGCACCGCAGGATGGACAGTGCAGGCAGTGTGGTGGAGTTCATCCGGGACGCGGTTGCGGGGCCCGTTCTGGTGCTTGTCATTGTTGTGGCCAGCTGGGTCACTTTATTCGTTCTTGCCCGAGTAGGCCGGGTGAGCCTATTATTCGTCCAGGATCGTCCACAACTGGTGGAGTTGGACCGAGTCTTTTGGCAGCACCACCCCAGCAGGGGAAGAGGGCAAATCACGTGTTTACCGTCCACGCAGAGGAGGCTAGAGATGTCAGCACGGTGGTTGAAGGTACGCTACTCGTTGCAGATTTGGTAGCTAGGGTGTTGTTAGACTCTGAGGCCACACACTCGTTTATCTCTGAGCAGTTTGCGAGCGTGTTGGGTCATACCCCTGCGATGTTGACTGCCACTTTGGAAGTCAGCACACCCCTGGGTTTGGTGGGCACTGTGGGGAGATTTCTTCCCGACACCACGATTGCTTCGGGAGGCCAGAAATTTCCGGCTGACCTGGTCTTGCTACCAATGGTAGACTTTGATGTCATACTTGGGATGGATTGGTTGTACTAGTACAATGTTCGAGTCTTATGCCGTGATAAAAAGATTATGATTCCGAGGCAAGGTTTGCCTGATATGCTGATCAGAGGGACGACGGACAGAGGAGGTCAGTTGGTGGTTTCTACAGTTAGAGCTCAGAAGTTGGTTCAGCAGGGTTGCAGAGCTTTTGTGGCCACTCTATTAGTTTCAGATCTCGAGGTGAGCAGTTTAGAGGACATCGAGGTGGTTCGGGATTTCCCAGAGGTCTTTTCAGAGATCACTTCTTTGCCACCTTCTATGGAGATAGAGTTCAGCATAGATTTGGTAGCAGAGACCACACTGCAGTCGAAGGCTCCATACAGGATGACGCCTGCAGAGTTGGCGGAGCTGAAAAAGCAGTTGCAGGATCTGATGGATACTGGGTTTATCCGATATTGTTCGTGAAGAAGAAGGATGACTTGTTGCGAATGTGTATAAACTACCAGATGTTGAATAAGGTTACCGTGAGGAATCAATATCCTTTTCCTAGGATCGAGGACCTGTTTGACCAGTTGCAGTCAGCGAATGTGTTCTCAAAGATTGATCTGCGATCCGGGTACCATCAGTTGGATTGTTGTCGTTGATTGGCTAGAAGGCAACGGGCTCTCCGACCCTTTTGGGGTGGATTTTCGGTTGTTTCGGTGTGTCCTTTTATTGTTGTTGCACATTCTTGGTTTTATTCATGTGTTAGGGTTTGGCATACGAGGTTTTCTTATGGAAACTCAGGCATAGTCATGTTGCTTTTCAGGCCGAGAGCGGCGTTAGGAGGGTGGTGACTGCGGAGGAGACACTCAGGACCAGATCCTGTTTTCCTTTCTTTTGAGGTCTTTGTGATTACATGTGTATATTTCATGTTTATAAGCTTTTGATATAATCACGTTATTTTGTAAACTCGGTCACATATATATATCATATGTTGGTGCACCTGTGTGAGTGTATGTCTTTGAGTAATGTCCTCTATTAATTGTATGTTTAAAATTTTAAATTTTATGTTGTTCTGAGGATGTTACAACATGTTTCATGGAACCTGAGTAAATTTCCTCGATATACTACTTTATGTCTCTGACATTTTTTTCCACTGACGCCTGAGATGAATATTCTTATAATGCTGCAAATTGGAGAAATGAAATATTAACCGTCTAAAGAAATTAATCGCAACTACCTCAATGTGAATTTTAGCAATATGACAAGCCAGACCCATCTTTGAGAATATCTTTTGAGTGCTCACAAAGTAAAGAGAGCCATGGTTTCTTAACAGGCCTGGAGAATACAAACAACTACATCTTATATGTCAAGTCAAAGGAAAAACAAATAAGAAAGATTATGATAAACAATTAAGAGATATATAAGATTACCGGGAACAAGCACATAAACAATTGACTTGGGCAGTTTATGTTCGTTATTCCTGGAGAATAAAACAGAAAAAACAGTTAAATATATATCAGTTGTAGCCACAAAGTGCAATTTAAGGCATACCTTATGTAGTCTAGAATTTCAGTGAACCTTTTTGTTAGATCCCTAACCTAGGGTTAGTGGACTAATGGGGTTTAAGGGTTGGTTTGCATGGGGAAGTGGGGGTGCAGGTGTTTGCATGGGAAGGTGAAGAGGTGGGGGTACTGTAGCACGGGTTTAAATGAGGCCTTCTCTCTCTTTCTTCCTCTTTCATCTCCTTCTCATTTCTTCTTCCTCCTTTCTCACCAAACACACACCTTCTTCCTCAGTCACCCAAGCTCAGGCGGAGGAGGCTGCGTCAGCGTGAGGTGCGAGGCGGTCCAGGCAGGAGAGGCGCGGAGTTGAGCGCACAAGGAGATCACCGGAGGCGACGTGCGCGAGCGGAGCTCCGGCGTTTTCGTCGTTTCTTTTGAGGTATGTCGACTCATTAGTGTGGCTTGTTGTTGACACTCATGAGAGGGTCATGTTGGTCGGTCGGAGGAGGTCGGAGGCCTCTCCGACGTCGCGTTTGGGCGAAGAAACCTCGGCTGGCGCGAGGTTGAAGACGACCGGGCGGTCGACCGGTCCTTGGACGGTCGACCGAATGCATGTATATCTTTACTGTCTGTTGCGTTTCGGTCGACCGAGGTCTTGTGTTCGGTCGACCGGAACTTAAATATATTGGTTTATGTTGCATGATGTTCGGACTTTGGAGTATGTTCGGTCGACCGTTATACGACGTAGAAATATAGGTTGACCCTAACTGTTGTCGGTCGACCGAGACCCCTGAGTCGGTCGACCGATGGAATAAAATGTTGTAGAAGTTGTACTGTTAGTTTTCGGTCGACCGGGACCTGAGTCGGTCGACCGATAGACTGGATTGTAATGTTGACCAAACTCCGGATTTTGACCTCGTTCGGTCGACCGGTTTTAGACCTTCGGTAGACCGTTTGGGGGATTGTGTTCTGTGCGCAGCGGTAGACCGTGTTAGGGACGGTCGACCGATTCCTTTCTGGAAACGGTCGACCGAGTCACCTTTTACGGTCGACCGTTTGGGCCCAGAACAGAATTCCAAGTTCCCTTTTGAATGCCAACTTTGTCCACGGAAACCCGTGTCCTCGCCTTGTGCGTGAGCCGGGAGGTGACGGTGGGCGCGTGATGCGTGCCTGCCCAGGGACCGCCGTTGGGAAGAGTGTGGGTGTTCGGGACGCGTCAGTTCCAGGTATGGAGCGTGACAAATGTGATGGATTGATTGGACTTCTTGTAGTATAGCAGGCCTGAGGGATCGCGGATCCCAGTGTTGATGTTGTGCGGGCACTCAACTGGCGTTGGGTGAGGTGACTACCGGCCCACGGGCTACGGAGGTCGCTGCCCTGCTTTATAGCGGCGCGGTTGGTGTCTGCGGCTCGAGGAGCCTGATGACCTGGCAGACTTCGGTCTGGTTTTGTCCGATGCTGTGCCGGACTGTTGTGATGGACCACCAATGCTGTGCCGGTGATGCCGCCGAGGTTTTGCCGGCGATGGTGATTGTTGAGCCGAGGCTGTTCCGGCTATGTTGTTTTCCTCGGCTGGGCACCTACCGAGATGTTGTTGTTATACCTTCCGGGCGACGGCCCCGTTGGTCCCTGTGGCTCCGACCACTGAGATTTGCAGATCTGTATTCTATCGGCCCGCAGGCGTGACAAAGGCTCCCTGCCGAACCCTTGAGTAGTGTAGCTGCGTGTGGGGGGTGCGATGTCGCGTGCTGTAAGACTGCATGTGCCTGCAGTAGGTCTCCTCGGGAGACTCGTTGTTGATTGTCGGACTGATGTCCTGTTTTACCCTTCGGGGGAACTGTTTTCCATTTCTGTCGATGCCATGACATACTACTAGTATGATAGGTTCATTGTGTAATGCATGCATTTATAGGTGAGTTGGCATACGGGGTTTCCTTCTGGAAACTCAGGCATTGTTGTTATATATTTTCAGGACCGCAGTAGGTCCAGTGGGGTGGTGATCGGCGGGCGCGCGCGTTTGGAGTCGGATCCTCTAGTCAGACCACTGAGGTCCACATGATTACGTTATCTTCCCTTGTCTTTTGTTGTAATCACGTATTCATTTTGGCAAACTCTGATGTATTATGGTGCACCGCTTATTTGTTTATGAGAAGTGACAGTCCCGTCTTGACTATTGTGCTCTTTGTCTTGATTATGAATTTTTAAATTTTCCGCTGTTTCGGGATGTTACACTTTTAGTTCAATCTACAACAGGTGGCATATCTCTTTCTTTTTGTAACCAACCTATGTCACCGGTATATCCACGAAAGCTTGTCTGAGCACGACCTTTAAACCTAGTTGCATCGAAAAGTTTTAAAACATACATATGAAGGACTAAATGCATGGTATGTCCAAAACATCCTAAGTATACATTGCATGTAGAGATGTTAATCAAGTCGAACATGAACGAACAAAGTTTGTTTGTGTTCAGACCCAATTATATTATTTTTTTGGTGCAAGGGAGCAAATTACCCTACGTTATATTTGAAGAGTGGGGACGTGGCACTTTTCAAGTTTCTATTCAAATAATAAATTTCACATAGAAATTAAAGAGGGTGTAGTAATGGTGTATGTCGAGAATTATTGGTGTATGACGCATTATAAATAAACTGAACTGCTAAACATCGCCCCAAAATTACTTAAATCGTCCCTTGAAATTACCAAATTGCCCTTGCTCCTATTTTTGCTTATATATCTCACAATTTCACTCTTTTTTCAAAACTTTCTCTTCCTATACCTACTACACAAGATTACGAATGTCTCGGAGGCCAGGCAAGCAGTCAGCAGTTCCCCCGGTGTACCCGTATGAGGTAACATTACGTTATTTATTTGTTTTTTAAAAAAAAAAAAAAAAGTCGTCGGCGTCCGAGGGAGACGCCCCCCGCATGGGTCGGGCGTCCTCGGAAGCCGCTCCCCCTATGGGGGGAGCGGCTTCCGAGGACGCCCGACCCATGCGGGGGGCGTCTACCTCGGACGCCGACCCGTAGCGGGAGACGTCTGCGGAAGACGTCTCCCCGTAGGAGGCGTCTCCGACAGACGCCTCCACCATGCGGGAGGCGTCTCTCGCAGACGCCTCCACCTTTTTTGTTTTTTTAATTAATAAATATCATAATTACTTTAATAAATAGTGATAAATCAAAAAAATTAATTTAACAAATTCTTATTAAGTTTAACATTTGTGATATTTAGTTTTAACAAATTTTGATTTAGTTTAACAATTGTTTTAATTTAGTTTAACAAATTTTGATTTAGTTTAACAATTTTGATAATTTAGTTTAACAAATTTTTATTTAGTTTAACAATTTTGATAAATATGATAATTTAGTTTAACAAATTTAACAAATTTGTATTTAAAATTTCAATTAATAGTCATCGGGTCACAGTGGAGGGAAAGGCAAGTCGATACCATTACACGCCTTCCGTTCTTTAGTTGATGATTCAGCACCGCGTCATCCACGTAGACGGGGGATATCTGCTTCGGTCAGGAGGGAGAGGGAGGCATTACGTCGTCGTGAGGAGGAGGATGATTCCTTCGATGATGAGCATGTGGATAGTTTCGACGACGAGAGCGACGATGATGGCCCGTATGAGTTAGTGCGGCCGGAGGTGGAGAGGCAGGGGGATTATAGCGGAGGACGTGGTCGAGCGGGTACTTCTACTTCCGCCGGATGGAGGGTGCAGAAGGGTAGGGGTGGGAGGTTTACGACCGGGGATTCGAGCTCGTGCACTGTAGATCCCCGCGCTCAGAAGAAGAGGAGGGTCCCGGACGATTCTTGGATCGTGAGCAGTATGACGCATGGTGGTCCTTTAGATGGGAGCGTCATTCCTAGTTTCTGGGGTCACATCGCTAGACGGATCTGGGATGGAGAGGATCGGAAGGTTCTGAAGTGCCAGAATCGGCACAGAGCCTGTACAGCACTACAGGGTTGGCGGTCTACACTGAGTGCTGATATCAGAGAGGAGATTAGTGCCACGCATTTGGGGCACTTACCGTACAGCATGTTCCCTTATCTCGACATGCCTTTGATTTCTGCGTTTGTGGAGCGGTGGCAGCTGATGAAGAATTAAATTTATACCGCAAGTGCACGGCGTCTATGAATACGTGGCAAGTACGGGTCGAACACAAGGAGGGAGAGATTTCGTAGTTGATGTTATTTTCGATTAAGAGGAAGAAGGAGAGAAGAATAAATTGGGTTTTTAGGTTTTTGGATTATAATTATCTAAAACAAGAAACAAGAACAAATAAACTAAAACAAGAACAAAGAGAGAAATCCGTTGGATGGAGGTTTAGATTTAGGTTTAGATCAGAGAATTACTGAAACTTATTGTAAATCATGTTAGTTATGAAGCATTACAAGATAAATGACTTAACATAAACTCAAGTAATCAAAATATACTAATCATGAACTTAAAATAATAACATGCAATTCATCTTCTCTAACCCTAATTCCATCACCTCCACCCTTTGGAAAGAGTTAGAAACTCATGGAGGGAGGAAGGAGAAGGGATCCTAGAGACATTAAAAGAAAAGAGCAACAAAACAAAATAAAACAGAAATTTATTACTAATGATCCAAGACCAAAGGTTCAAAGATGTGTTACATTCGTCCTACAAGGCTATTTATAGCCGATACAGGGGATACCAATACATAAAAGGATAGTACACGCGTCGACCCGACACTGGACGAAAATCGGGCACACAGATCACCTCTGGTGCGGCGAAATCGCCGCACAATGCATGGGAGGTGCGGCTAATTCGCCGCCCAGGTTGATGGGATCGGGTCCGGATTTCTGCGGTGCGTTTATGGCATGATTTGATCTTTATTTGCGCGTCTGGATGATTTGTTTCCATTCTTTTGAGCTCCGGATTAATTCCTTCCATTGTTGGAGATTTATATTTGATTTTTCTTTTGACTTTCTCCACACAATAACTTGGTCCTTTTATTTTGCAATTAGGTCCTTGGCATTTTGCAATTAAGTCCTTGACCTTTTTGTAATTAGCTCCTTGAATGCTTTTATGCTTGGATGCATTTCTATTTGAAACCCGATAAACTTGAACTCGGTCTTTATGATAGAAATGAATCTTTTGCACGCGTTTATGCTCGGAATGTGGGTAATTTGCATCCAGGTCCCTGTATTCTGTAAATACGACTAAACACATACCTTAGTAGCATTTATTGATATAAAAGTAATCTAAATGAAAGACGTATGATGCAATGTATGCAATGCATCAAATACCCCCACACCTAGATTTTGCTAGTCCCTAGCAAAGCAGAATATAAAAAAAATGAAAACAGGGAAATCCTAACTCACTTTCGTAGGAATCACGGTTGCACTTAGCATGTGCAACAAGCCTTTAAACCTCCAAGTTGCCTTAGAGGACGAGTTTTGTCTCGTGAGGGTTTTCAGCTGACACACCCACAAAGTCTTAATTCCATTAATAGCTCTCAATATTTTTACCTCAACCATATACATCTCACTTAGAGTTCTTGCACGCTCATTATACAATTCTAATTTATAAAAAGTTTGACTTGGTCTTTATTCCTCCAACATTCACACCACTAACCCTTCTACACATAAATTATTTTGCACGCCTCCTCTGGTGGTGAAGTATCATTTGGATCAACCATGGCATGGATCATTCTTTTAGCTTTGGGCCTTGAGTATCTTAAAGTATTTTTTTTCTTTTTCCGTGATTCAACACATTTGCTTTTTCTTTTTGACACTTATACCTTTTTTGCATTCGTGTAGCGAGTTTGGTCGATAATCCCGAGCTGGAAGACTCAAGTTACCGGGTTTTAAGATACCCCTACGGACCAGTGACTCGAAGGCTTGGACTTTTGTAATCATTTTGCAAAATGTGTTTTCCTCACTTTATTTTTATTTGATTTTACTTTTATTTTCCTCAAGGCTTAATTGCTATTAGAAGTCCACACTTCCCGGTATATTTTCCTCAACCTCTGCTTTTTATCAACCACTTCAAAGATTTGATTCATCCAATTTAAGTGCATACATGTCTTACAAGGGTCATGGGTTATTTCTTTGGAACTTAGATTTATGTCATAATTTCTACAAGCAGAACTATATAATAAGGAACAAAAACTTAATGCAATTTGTACACGGGTTTTGGCAGTTCAATCTTAAGCTGTGTCATAGAATATTGAATTTTTTTTTTAAACAAAACAGAAATTTATAGATAAATATATACATAAACACCCCCCACACCTAAATCATGCATTGTCCTCAATGTATGCAAATATAAAGCAAATGCACTTATTACCTTGGTGAATTGCGGTGGAAGGATGGAATTTGCTCAAAGTCAACCATAGTCAGAACTGGATTGAATGACACCATATTGGTGCATGTATCCAGTTGAATTGTTCCCCATGTTGCAATGAGCGTCCTGAGTTATAGGTTCCACACCCCTCACATAAATTGGTTCTCTTATTTGCTCGAGTGACGGTGGGTGTGTAGATGAATTCCTCCCCTTTTTCTTACTTCCTTTTTGATTTTGTGACGATTTATTTGATTCAGAATTCTGATAAATACGTGCTCTCATCACAACATCACTTGGGTTACATATTATTTCTGGCTCATTATCAATATGGAAGATATTAAATTCTGCTTTTAAGTTCCCGAAAGATAATTGCATGAGCCCATTTCGACAGTTTATTAATGCTTCCGAAGTGGCTAAAAAGGGTCTACCTAGAATTACAGGGATTTGTCGATTAGGATTTACAACAGGTTCAGTATCAAGTACGACAAAATCCACTGGATAAATGAAATCACCAACCTTAATCAAAACGTCCTCTACTATACCTCTCGGTTTCTTGACAGAACAATCAGCGAATTGGAGGGTTGTCTTAGAGGGTTTCAGTGGACCAAGGTTGAGTTGCTCGTAGACAGAAAATGGGAGTAAGTTAACGCTTGCACCTAGGTCTAGAAGGGCTTTATTGATAAAGGTATCTCCTATTGAACATGAAATTGTGGGACACCCAGGGTCCTTATATTTTATAGGAGATGTGTTGGAAAGAATAGAGCATATGTTTGCAGTTAAGAATGCCTTCTTTGGTACATTCGTTTTTCTCTTTTTAGTGCACAAATCTTTCAAGAATTTAGCATAAGCAGGTATTTGTTGAATCATATCTAAGAGTGGAATATTCACCTTAACTTGCTTAAATACTTCTAAGATTTTCTCCATTTGTGCACTTGAGCTCTTCTTGAGTCTATTGGGAAATGGGGCTTTAGGAACATAGACTCGCTCAGGTTCAGGTTGAGCTATGGGTTCAGGTTGTGTAGGTGGGTTGGGCTTTTCAATTTGGACGTTAGGTTCAATGGTCAGGTCATATGTGGTTGCTTGATGGCTAGATTGATTAGACATTCTAGGGTTTACCACATTGTTATCAACTTGTCGTCCAGACCGTAATGACACTACTGCATTGATTTGTTGGAACGGTCCTTCCTCGTTAACCATTTGAACCGGTCTGGGGTTGTTATTTCCTGAGGGTGGTTGATAAGATTGATATTGATTATTAGTTCTTGGGTTCACCTCAGGTTGACTTGGAAATTGACCATTTTCTCTTTCACCTACTATTTGCGCTAATTGGCTGACTTGTGTCTCTAGCCTTTGGAATGATTGGTTGGTTGTTTGTATAAAAGTTTTCATTAAATTTTCCAAGTTTGTCAACCTAACTTCATGATTTCCATTGTTATTACCCCCAGAAGATGTATTATTTTGGTTATATGGGTTTGGTTGTTGTCTAGGAGGTTGACCTTGTTGGTTCCACGAAAAATTGGGATGATTACGTCAACCCGGGTTGTAGGTTGATGCATAAGGATCATTTCTAGAATGGTTAAACGTGGCATTAACATGTTCCAAGTCTACACAGTCCTCCATTAAATGACCAGTCTGACCACATCTAGAGCAAGGGGTAGGGGATGCTTGTCGGGTTTGGTTTTGCAGCTCTAAACTTTACATTCTGCGCATAAGGGTGGCTAGTTTTGCCTCAGCCGCTATATTGGCATCTATAGCTAAGACACCTGGTCGGGGTTGACTTGCTATTCTAGATCCAATACTCGGGTTGATGGGTGTTCTAGCATTGTCCCATTGCATACTGTTTTCAGCTAAATCCTCAAGAAAAGTCCAGGCATCATTTTCGTTTTTCGACATGAAATTCCCTTGGCTCACAGATTCTAGCATAACTCTAGATGTGGGTGTCAATCCCTCATAAATAATTTGGCATAATTGCCATTTTGGAATTCCGTGATGAGGGCATTGGGTCAAGACACTTTTAAATCTTTCAAGATAGGAATAGAACGGCTCGCTCTCAGACTGAACGAATGCAACAATTTCATTCCTAATCTTCATAGTCTTATGGTTGGGGAAATATTTTTTTAGAAACACTTGAACAAACTCAGCCCAACTCCTAATAGATCTTTCGGCTAGACTATATAGCCATTTCTTAGCGTCGTCCTTCAGTGCTAGAGGCACGAATTTCAGACGCACTGCCTCCTCAGGGATATGCTGGTATTGCATAAGAGAGCAGATTTCCTCAAATTCTCTAAGGAAGAGATATGGATCTTCCCTAGAGGTGAACTTAGGCAGCATACTCATGTATTGTGCCTTAAGTTCAAAATCGCGACCCGGTATGGTGGGCATGACGATGCACGATGGTTGAGCAGCCATCGTTGGGTAGCACCGATCCCTCAGAGTCATAGGCGGGTTCACAACATTCTCACCCATTAGATCCGGGTGAGGTGGTGCAACAGGTGGATTGGGGTTAAGTTCCAGACTGGAATCTAGATGAACTCGTGAGAGTCGATTACTCAAGTCCCGAATCCAAATCTAAGTGCACCGGGTTGAATCAATTTTTGAATTCAAATTAGAAATTTAAATTCCAAATTTAATTTCAAGAATTAATTACAATTTTTTTTTAATTTTCGTTTTTTTTTATGTTTTTTTTTATGAAAATGGAAACAAACAATAGAAAGGTAAAGATGAGAAGGGAAAGAAGACTCAGACGAGAAGGGAAACTTAACTCTAAAGGATAAAAATTAGGGTTGGTCAGAAATTTCCTGAACAAGCACGGTCAAAACAATCCTAGACCTAGTGTCACTTAGATCTAGACGACTCCTAACTGGTTGAGTCGAATTGATTTGCTTGATTCACCTCCCTCACCAATCAAACCAAGTTGGCCAGTTAGTGTATAGCTAGTGGGGGCGCTTCCGACGGAGTCGGTGCCAATTAGACAACCACGTCGCTTGGAAGACTTTCGTCGACACAAAAACACTTTCTAGACACCAAATTGAATTCAATTAGCTTCAGGTCATAGCAAGTCAAACCAATCTCCTCCTTAATTGAGTCCGAGTCCTTAGGGGCCAATGTCTAATTGATTTTAAATTTTAGGCTTAGGCGACACTTCAGGATTGTGGTTTGTGGGCTACGGGAGGGTGATGAAATCCCCACCGTATCTTTTCCTACGGAGTTGCCCTTAAGATAGTTTAACTTAAATCTAGCAAAGATAGTCAAACAATGGTCCTTTTAATGGGGCCAATTGCAAGGTTGTATGCAACTAAATTATATGCTCTAATGCAATCGATAAAAACCTCGATACGTACCTTGCCTCCAGCAATCTTCAACAAGTATTAATTTGCAAGAATTTAGCAAGAATAATGCAAGCAAAACATTATATGATGCATGCACTAAGGTCTTTCTAATTTTGCCAATTTTAGGTCAGAGTTGAATTATTGCCAATTATGGAATTGTAACCCTAACACGTGCAATTCTACGAAAGGAAACTTTTCAACTATTCAGATTTTACGAGAAAGGCAAGAAAAGTTACCTCCGCAATGCTCAGTCGGGTTCGCCGCCCGCTCTCGGAGATTCCAGTAGCTCAATGCGACCACCCAGAGATGCCGACGACGC
Source organism: Triglochin maritima (assembly GCA_963682175.1). Classification (NCBI taxonomy): domain Eukaryota; kingdom Viridiplantae; phylum Streptophyta; class Magnoliopsida; order Alismatales; family Juncaginaceae; genus Triglochin; species Triglochin maritima. The sequence continues at coordinate 32,952,984 of OY821789.1, forward strand.
CCTCAAAATTTGAAGACCGGAAGACCAACCTGTGCGGCGATTTCGCCGCAAAAGCTTCTTATGGGGCGGCGGATTCGCCGCTCTTTAAGCTCAGAATGCGCTCGTATTTCACCGCGCGCTCTGTTGTCTCCTGAAACACAAATCCAAATACTTAGATCGCGCACAAGATAAACAAGAAAAATCGAAAACACAAAAACAACAAAAATCTGCGTCGCCTCCCCGGCAACGACGCCAAAAACTTGATGAAGAATTAAATTTATACCGCAAGTGCACGGCGTCTATGAAGACATGGCAAGTACGGGTCGAACACAAGGAGGGAGAGATTTCGTAGTTGATGTTATTTTCGATTAAGAGGAAGAAGGAGAGAAGAATAAATTGGGTTTTTAGGTTTTTGGATTATAATTATCTAAAACAAGAAACAAGAACAAATAAACTAAAACAAGAACAAAGAGAGAAATCCGTTGGATGGAGGTTTAGATTTAGGTTTAGATCAGAGAATTACTGAAACTTATTGTAAATCATGTTAGTTATGAAGCATTACAAGATAAATGACTTAACATAAACTCAAGTAATCAAAATATACTAATCATGAACTTAAAATAATAACATCCAATTCATCTTCTCTAACCCTAATTCCATCACCTCCACCCTTTGGAAAGAGTTAGAAACTCATGGAAGGAGGAAGGAGAAGGGATCCTAGAGACATTAAAAGAAAAGAGCAACAAAACAAAATAAAACAGAAATTTATTACTAATGATCCAAGACCAAAGGTTCAAAGATGTGTTACATTCGTCCTACAAGGCTATTTATAGCCGATACAGGGGATACCAATACATAAAAGGATAGTACACGCGTCGACCCGACACTGGACGAAAATCGGGCACACAGATCACCTCTGGTGCGGCGAAATCGCCGCACAATGCATGGGAGGTGCGGCTAATTCGCCGCCCAGGTTGATGGGATCGGGTCCGGATTTCTGCGGTGCGTTTATGGCATGATTTGATCTTTATTTGCGCGTCTGGATGATTTGTTTCCATTCTTTTGAGCTCCGGATTAATTCCTTCCATTGTTGGAGATTTATATTTGATTTTTCTTTTGACTTTCTCCACACAATAACTTGGTCCTTTTATTTTGCAATTAGGTCCTTGGCATTTTGCAATTAAGTCCTTGACCTTTTTGTAATTAGCTCCTTGAATGCTTTTATGCTTGGATGCATTTCTATTTGAAACCCGATAAACTTGAACTCGGTCTTTATGATAGAAATGAATCTTTTGCACGCGTTTATGCTCGGAATGTGGGTAATTTGCATCCAGGTCCCTGTATTCTGTAAATACGACTAAACACATACCTTAGTAGCATTTATTGATATAAAAGTAATCTAAATGAAAGACGTATGATGCAATGTATGCAATGCATCAGCAGCCTGACACCAACACTTTTCACATGCCTTTCGGAGAGATGACGATCATGCTTCACGATGTTTTCCATATCCTGCGCATTCCTGTGGATGGTCGTCTGGTTAGTGCTCAGGGGTCGACATCTGAGCTGAGGTGTTATGTGGCAGAGTTGCTTGGTGTCACACCTGATGGCCTGGCGAGAGATACAGCTTTATGGAGTGGTGGTGGTGTCGGCATCGACTCCCTTGAGGACCTATGCAGACGGGCACGACCTCCGCGGGCCGATGATACACAGTTGACGGCGTACCTATTTTTGATGCTCGGAGCCGTCTTGTTTGTCGACAAGAGTGGTTGCCGGATCAGACCACGCGATCTATTGGAGGCTAGGGACCCGGAGACTGTTCGTGAGTACTCGTGGGGCTCAGCGACGTTAGCATACCTGTACCGTCAGCTTGGGATAGCTAGCCGTGCGGATTGTTCTGGGATTGCAGGTTGTCTTACGCTGCTGCAGGCGTGGATATACGAGTACTTTCCCGCATTCCGCCCGCATCGTGAGCGGAAGATTATCGAGGAGGGTCATCCACATTCGGGTATGTGGGCCGTCCGGAGCGAGGACAAGAGCGATGGACGATTGCGTTCGATCCGCGCACGGCTAGATCAGATGACTGCATCAGAGGTATCAAACTTTACACCATTTATTTAATTTTAAGATGTATTATTATTAATGTGTTACTTATTTGTACCGTATCTTTTGTTAATGTACGCTAATGTTAATGTTATGTGCAGTGGATGGGTAGGATGATACGGGCTGTAGAGCCAATCTTGCAGAGGAGGGATGAGCTGCCAGACGATGCCAGAGCTGCATGCGGAGATTTGGATGAGATCATACAGTCGTGGCATACTCAGTTAGGCATCTCCGACCATGATTCGGATGATGAGTAGGCTGATCTGTTGTACCGTACTCTTAGTATTTGCATTTATATTTGTTTATCTGTTGTACGCTTAGTATTTGTGTTTGCTTATCTGTTGTACGCTTAGTATTTGCATTTATATTGGTTTATCTGTTGTACGCTTATTATTTGTATTTGTGTTTGTGTTTGCTAACATGTCGTACGCTTATTGTTTGTATTTGTGTTTTGCTTATCTGTTGTACGCTTATTATTTGTATTTGTGTTTGATAACCTGTCGTACTATTATATATAATGCAAATAAAGCAAACATATCAAAACATATTACATAATAAAGCAACACTATATAATGTACAAACATATCAAAACATATTACATAATTATACAAACATATCAAAACATATTACATAATTGTTGCCAATATGCTATCCTATTTTGGTACTCCAGCTCCCATCCAATAACACTCTCATCTCGTATTTGATACCACAGAGTCGCTATAGGAGGTACGGGGAATCCCTCATTCAATTCCAAACGAATGTAATGAGCGTAACTCCCTAAATGAGCAATAATCAACTCTCTGCACGGTCTCGTCACGGTAGGCGGACTCTCCCAAGGTAGAACTGTAAGACATGGGTACAATGAACCATCATTTCCGAGAGAGAAGAACATAACTGCACACTTGTAAAAATTTGCAATGGGAAACAAGTCCGTCCACGTCTCCATATAGTGATTCTCGCCACAAGGTCCCCCGCCCCAATTAATCCGGTGACGAGCCTCCGCCACACCGTCGTAGTATACGTGCTCATAAAAAGATGGGTTCGTAGCTATCTCATTTGAAATCGAACGACGGGCGAGTTGCCAATTGTCTTCACCACCGTGGAAAACATCGGCGACACATCGAAATCCACAGTTTCCATCAGCACGTACATCATTCCACTGGTGTAGGAATGGCATAATGATTCCTGGAATTCTATCTCCATATGGGAAGTCGTCTACGTCAGCCCGCCCAGTCACTACAATATGAACAAAAAATACAGTTACATATAATAACAAAAGATACATATTTACTGAAATAAATAACAAAATTATAATAATAATAAATATAGGGATGGTATACCTGATCCTCCCCTCACAGACGAAGAACCAGAAGATCGACCACGACCTTTGCTTCCACTACCGGAAGAACGACCACGACCTCTACTCCCACTACCTGAAGATCGACCACTACCTCGCTCTGCATACTCAAACGCACTAGGGTCCCGTCGTGTCGACTTTCCCCTTGGTCGACCTCGTAGCTTTGTTTTTACTGCAGGCTCTTTCAAATTCGAATGTTCGGGGTGTAGCTGCTCGAATAAAACCCGAGAGGCAGATCGAATTACGGTAGGGTCACTTCCTGCAATCTCATCAACCAGACTGCGAAAATGTTCGGCGTCTTGAGCTGCCTGAGACACAAACTCTGCGTTCCCGGCTCCTTCCCCAATGACAAGTGTCCTCCAGAACGGATGAATCTGCTCTAAGTAAATTCCGTTTTCTGATTCAAGACATCCACGGATGGTACATGCGCAAGGTATCCCATGAGAAGTCAGAAAAGCGCACTCGCAACGATATTCAACTTCATCATCTAACTGTTGCATTCTCTTCACCTCCTGACTCAGCAACTGCAAACAGTGATGCGAAACTCTACCATTTATGTGACGATATAGAGCATGTCCGAAATTAGTCAAATTTCGCCGTCTCGAGTCTTCAAGAAAGTTTCGAATATTCGTCAGCTGCATTTCAGTAGCCGCGTTGACGCGCTCGAAAAGAGTGTCCAGAGCTGCAGTCGATGTAGAAATCCACTCTTTTAGAGCCGAATGAGCACTTTCGACCCTACAATTCGTGGTGTTCCCAAAATGAAGGACTTTGTTCGTCCAATTCAGCACAAACTTTTCTTTATGCACCAACCACGTGGTGTCCAGATACTCCGTGATAGCCGGCCACGATCTATACAAATCTTTCAGAGCATACACAGCTCTATCATACTCGGCTTCTGAAGTAGAAAGCATGATCTTCCTCCATCTTCCACGCCTCAAAGTCTCTGCCATCTCCTTATTCTTGCCGAATACGTGGTATGCGTAATTCAATACGTCTTTGTTGATGTGCCATGTGCAGAGTAAATGAGCAGAGTCAGGAAAAACCTCTCTCACTGGTCGCATAAGGCCTAACTCCCGGTCTGTTATTATTGCAGTCGGGCTGACAGTCCCCAATAACAGATCTCTCAACTTCTCCATCACCCACAAATAACTGGAGTAAGATTCATCCATCAAAATCGCATATCCAATAAGGAAATTCATGTTTGCTGGTGTGACCCCAATCATTTCGAACAAAGGCATCTTATACTTGTTCGTCTTGTAAGTCGAATCCATGCAGATAACGAAAGGATATGTCCGCAACAACTGGACTGACGTCGGATGTGCCAAAAAAGCGTGAGTGACGACATCAGTTCCTGGATCCGCCATAATCCAATGTAAGTACTCACACTGCACTGCTTGGTAGAGAAACTGCTGGACGGGATTCCGATCTTCAGATTTTGTCCTCCTCATGTAATCTCTGAAATTATAAATATGCCTTTGATTTGGATTGTCCTCCGGGAATTTTTCTTTTACTGCCTTCAAGATGTTCCGTGGTTTTGCTTGCGCCTCTGTCATATCACGAACAATCTTCTTCGCCCCAGAACTTAGACCACTAATTTGACGATGACCCTCTGGATAAACTGTCAGTCTGTGGTTGTGATGTCCGTGACCACTATTAAAAACCACAACCCATCCATCACGATCCCGTCGCTCCACCACTTTTATTAAGAAACGGTAACCGCAACCCTTTCTTTTGGTGTTTCTTCGAAGTGCAGTATCCATATCCCGAGACTCCATTTGATTTCGCTGGTCGCATCTCAAATAACAATCCATCCGACTATCTGATCTTGTTTTGTACGACGACACGACCAAAAAAAACCCAGCTCCGATAGCTACTTGTTTGGCCCATTTACTTGCTTCATCGATTGTTGCAAAGATTTGTGTAGTTTGAAATAACTCACTGTAATCCACTCCATCACCACCGAAATCTGGAACCTACAAAAATAAAATCGAAAATAAAAAAATTAAAAAATATAATCGAAATTAAAAAATTTAAAAAATAAAGTCGAAATTTAAAAAAAAAATCGAAATCAAAAAAATCAAAAAAAACAGGCGTCTGTATTAGACGCCTGCCCCATGGATGGGGCGTCTGTGTTAAACGCCTTCACCAACGGTAAGGCGTCTGCGTAGGACGCCTTGCCGTAGGGATGGGCGTCTACTACAGACGCCTTACCCATGGGGAGGACGTCTACATAAGACGCCTCTCCCATTGCGTAGGCGTCTGCGTTAAACGCCTCGGCCATGGGGAGGGCGTCCTACGCAGACGCCCTCACCTTGGGGGAGGCGTCTATTGCAGACGTTCGGCCCAAAATTTGCCCTGCGCCAGGCTTACCTCACCCGATGCATCACCCTCGCCAGACATTTTCGTGGTGTTTTTACTGATAAATTATGAATATACAAGACCATAGGCCTTATTTATAGACACGGGACGATATGGGTATTAAATATATTGTTAAGGGCAATTTGGTAATTTCAAGGGGCGATTTAAGTAGTTTTGGGGCGACGTTTAGTAGTTCCCTAAATAAATCATAAAATTGTGTCCACCTAGAAGTTTTTTTTCTAGGTCCGGCTCCATCACTGTTGTCGATTTTCTTCTTATACTGAATTTCAAAGATGATAAGGGAATATAACCTGAGCAATGAACTCAATAAGCGCGATTTTGTTTCTTACTAATATTGAAGTAAGAAAGTTAATGTTGAAAATTGAAACAAAGAAATTAGAGATCAACGTACTATATCCATCAATTGAAGCCTGAACAACTTCCTCTGGGAGATGTTCAATAAACTTCCTGATAGCTTTAGAGTTCACAACAGAGTTTGCCACTTTCTTAGACATTTCTTTGACCTTCCGAAGCCTATAAAATCAATAATCGAGTGTAAGCATGCAATTACACCAATGTACTTCATCATAAAATTTCAATCTTGGAGGAAAATTGAGCTGCAAAAACCAACTAGCCAACTGTAGGATTCTGATCCTAATCCTATCCTAATTGTGCCTTAATCATGTTTTAGGTGGTGATCAGAGGGAGATGAAGATGGATGGCTTGGATTGAAGATGGTTGGATGGAGGGTTGTGATGGAGTGGAGATGAGATGAGTGGTGGAGATGGAGTGGATTGGAATGGATGGTGAGGATTGGATTGGGAGGAGATATTATTGGGTTCCCTCTCTCTCTCTCTCAGTTGCTCTCTCTCTCACGATTCCCTCTCTCCCTCCTGCAGTGTGCTCCGGCGTGGAGTTGTGTTCGGGCAAGCGGTGGTGGTGGTCGTTTGTCGGTGGCTTGAGGTGAGTGAGTGGTTCTTTAACCTTGCCGCACATTTGGTTCTCTCTCTCTACCTCACTCATTTTCTGTGGTCGTGGGTGATTGGTGGAGGTTGCCGGAGGTGGATTCGTGAGCGTGGATCGTCGAGGAGGAGTTGATCGTCGTTTTGACGCGAGAGTCGTCGACGGATCGTGATTTGGGGAGGCGCGCTCGTGGAGGCGTCGTCGTGGTTCTTCTAAGGTCTCTTCAGAACTTTAGGTATGTCAAGCTCGCTCACTTAATTACCGTGAGTAATTGGAAGTCGACGGTAGGCCGTTCGGCTCGTCGCGAGTAAACTTGCAGCAGATTTCACTGCCTCATCGGTCGACCAGTTTGTGCAAACGGTCGACCGTTCGTGAAGAGAATTCAGGCTATACCTCAAATCGGTCGAACGATGCCTGTGGGGCGGTCGACCGATTGTGCATAGAAGGCAAGTCTGGAGAGTTTCGGTCGACCGGGTCCCCTTTGCCGGTCGACCGTGTGCACTGTCTTAAGTCGGTTGGGGGGCGTAGACTATATAAACGGTCGACCGCTCTTTGATCTCGTCCGACCGTGACTTAAGTGGACTTGTGGTCGGTTCGACCGAATGTGGGTTCGGTCGACCGGACCTGCGTGTTGAGCGTGAGAAACGCTCTGGCTGAAATCGGTCGACCGAGGAGGTCTCGGCGTTCGACCGGTTTCAGGGCACGAGTGAGGGATTATTCCCTGGACTGATTCGGTCGACCGAGATGTGCTCGGCGTTCGACCGAATTCGTTGTGGTGTTGAGGGATTTGTTCCCTGGTGACTTTCGGTCGACCGAGACCCCTTTGTCGGTCGACCGATTGGTCGTTTTGTTCGTTGAACCGGGAGTTGACCATCTAAACGGTCGACCGTCCCTTGATTTGGGTTCGACCGAACGAGTGTGGTGTTGGGAGTCGGTCGACCGATGGAGTGCCGGTCGAAGTGGATTGCCCTGTATTTGCTTGATTCGGTCGACCGGGACTTTTGGTTCGGTCGACCGTTTGTGTCCTGTTTTGCACTATGGAGGTGCTATGGTCGTGGTTGCCCGTGTGGGGCGAGTCGTGGTGCCGATGTTCTTCCGGCAAGTGTGCTAGGTGCACGAGGGTTGCGGTGGTTGGTTGAAATTAGACCTGGAGCCCCGTAACCGTGTGTGAGCTTGGGATTGGCTGAAATAGGCCTGAGGCCCAGCGTAGAATTGTGGTGTTGCGGTGGTTGGTTGAAATTAGACCTGGAGCCCCGTAACTGTGTGAGAGCTGCGGTTGGTTGAAAATAGACCTGGAGCCCAGCTAGTCTGTACGGAGTTGGTTGAAATTAGACCTGGAGCTCCGTAGTGCGTTCGGGTTGGTTGAAATTAGACCTGGAGCCTGAGCAAGGACCGCGTGTAGGGGTTGGTTGAAATTAGACCTGGAGCCCTTATACGTTTGGGTTGGTTGAAATTAGACCTGGAGCCCTTATACGTTTGGGTTGGTTGAAATTAGACCTGGAGCCCTTGGTCGTGTCGTGGTAGTTGTGGTTGGTTGAAATTAGACCTGGAGCCCAGCTAGGCGACGAGTGTGAGTCGCGGCGGTTGGTTGAAATTAGACCTGGAGCCCAGCTAGGCGACGAGTGTGAGTCGCGGCGGTTGGTTGAGATTAGACCTGGAGCCCCGTGACTGTGGTGGGTGCGGCGGTTGGTTGAGATTAGACCTGGAGCCCCGTACCTGTGGTGTGTGCTGTGGTTGGGTGAGAGAGCCCTGGAGCCCAGCTTGTTGTGATGCTTTTCTTGTTGAGTAGAACTGCATGCTAGGATGATTTTATTTGTGCATTTAGAGTCTTGGCATACGGGGTTTCCTTCTGGAAACTCAGGCATTGTTGCACGTTTACTTTCAGGTCGTGATAGGCGTTAGGGGGTGGTGACCGAGGAGAGGAGCGCTGCTACCGGATCCAGCTTTCTCTCAGTTGAGGTCGTGTGATTACTGCTTCCTTTGTTTATACTTTTGATGTAATCACAACTTTTGTAAACTCTGATGTTCAGATATATATTATATATATGTTGGTGCACCTGTGTTCCCGTATTTGCGTAATATCCTCTGTTGATTGAGTGTTTAGAAATTTTAAAATTTTCTGCTGTTTTGAGGATGTTACACCAACAATCTTTTTCAGTTAGAAAACCAAAACACAACGAAACTTACCTAAAATGAACACTTATTAATGCACATAATTGAGATAATAACATTGAAATAACTTTTAGAGACAATAGACTCTAGCAAATCTACTGGACATTTTAACATTCCAAATACAGTGTTTGCATACTTCCCATAATTGATAATTCCGTGGATATTATGAGTCAGTCTATATACGTTATACAGAAATTTTGTTATGTTGTTTTAGATTTTTTTTTTTGAAGGAATGTACACCTTATAATTAAAGATCTCTTTCTTGGCCTTTCAGCTTAGATCAAAATACACTAAAAGAATATTGATCAATGATGTCTAAAACCAAATTAAAATAAATGGTAATATATAAGTGGAAGAAATAATAGTTAGAAAGCTTTAAAGTCCGGACCTTCTAAACCTCTTCACCTCCTCCGGCACAGTCTCGTTCGCCACCTCCTCTACCTCCTCCTGCATCGATAAACCATAACACTGCTCGAGCTCCCTCAAGACCTCGTCATAATGCCCATAGGACACGAACGTGGGGATGTAATTTAGCATATCGGGATTGGTTTCGTGGGGAGGCATTGGTGGGAGAGGTTTGTTGTGGAAGGAGAAAAGTTTTGAGATAAGTATATATATAGCAAGTGTTTTTGATATTGTCAACGTCGAGAGGGAGATAGAAGAACTAGCTAGGAGAGAGAGGGAGGGAGAGTTGACGAGGTCGTGTTACTTTGCATCGCTCAATTCTCCCTCAACTATGTCCCTGTAATGCTTAAACCTTTAAACTTTGAAACGTTACAGTTACGCTCCTTAAACTTAGAAACCTTAAATTTTGTAGGTTAGAAGTTAAGGTTATGAGTATTTTGTTGAAAGCAATAAGAAAACTTGAGAAATAACGATCACAATTAACAAATTATGATCAATTAATGTACACTTTTGTGTTTTGAGAAAGCAATTTTGCACATAACTATTCAATGTTCATGATATGAAGCAAAAACTTGTCATGGATAATTAGTAACTGTATCAATGCTTCAAATGGTAATCATCTAAACACATATTTGCAACGCAAACTTATACCATTTGCTTTGCCAAAAACATACCCAAAATCATGACACTCCACCAATTTTTATATATCTTAGCCAACCAAACTACATCACTAAGAAATGTCAAAATGGCAGACAAGAATGAAAATCTTATCAGTAGAAATCAGATCCACATGGAAGACACAATTACATAAATGAAACGTCCAAAGCACCTCTCAACGAGCCATAAATATTTCACTCAATCTGACCAAAGCAAAGGGTTTAATTTGTTAAAACTATGAGGTTGAGGTAGGGTTAAGAAACCCAGAGAGTAGACTAAGTAGTCCCCAATCCACATGAAATTTCAATAATATATGCACATTCAAAACAATCATTAATATAGTTTCTACCAAGTCAAATATATTAAGCTCCTTAAACTATTCTTTCTCATGGAGTTAGTCACAAGTCAACTATATAATAGTGTGATCCTTCATGAATTTTAATTGGGTGGGTTTCATAAGATACTATATATCCTACAATAAACTAGGTGGACGTGTGTAGATGGATTCTTATATCTAATCAGTAGTTCAGTACTTAGTAGTAAATTTGATTAATTCACAAGTAATATTGGATGGTTGCTTAATTGTTAGTGAAATCTGTCTAGTCTTTGGCAAGATCAGCAAATCGATCGTTAGGATTTTCCTCCGAATGAATTTGGTTTTCATATATTCTGACATTTTGGGACAGTAATTTCGTCATCCAGTCTACCTCAACTAGTTTGTTGTTATTCTTGCTTCTTTTTTTCAATATAAAGATGGCCCCTTTGCTATAATGCTTCTAATATGTGAATGGTGGAGCGAATTTCTTATATGATCCTCAAGAGAAATTAAATCCTACAAACTTGTGCCCTTATATAGCTAATATATAGAATTTAATGATGCTAATTAGTGGTGTATCTATGACACGGATTCCTTGAAATTTACCTATCAAATGATAATGATCAAATTCCTGCAAAGATAAGCTAGACATACTCGAAATAATTAAGGAGAAGATCAATTTGGATTCGCTCAATTGAGAGATTCTTTGTCTTTGAATAGTTAAGACTAGAATCGAATCTCAATAGTTCTATTTGCATGTTTGGGATATTGGAATTTAAATTGGCATGAGATAAAACTACTAAAAGTACGATTTCTTCTTGGAAGGTTGCACGTCCCATTCATTGCATGAGGAAGCAAATGTGGCTGCTGAAGTTGAGGATGATCGGCCATACATGTTAATTAGGAAGTATTAATTCCAAATACATAAGTTCAAAGAAAAATAAAATACAATCTTGTATTATGGACATAATTCTTTCAATTAAAAGCCAGAAGCCAAAAAATAGACAAGTAACTTGATTTATTAACATCCTAGAATGGTAAATTGAGAAAATAGGATATAAGTTAAAATTATTGAAAAAGTATTATAATTCAACTTTTTTTTAAAAAGAAGAATATTTTCGAATGTCTAAATGCATGATGTATGTCAAAAAACCATATATGAATAAGAAAATCTAACAATTAATTAGCAAATTTAACAAATGGTGCAACAATATGGAACGAAATGGAATTTTCCAACTTCAGATGGTCAGAAGTTCCATGTCATTCTTGAAAGAGTATGAATCGTTAAAAGCGATAGGGAAGACATTTAGACAGCAAGTGATTCATTTTTTATAAATTATAAATTATTGTAATCGTTGTGCAAAGTTCAGTTAAATACTTATAATTCTCGACCAAATACTCATAAACCATATTCGTCCAATTCCATATTTGCACTTGCTAATCTTTGTAATCCAGTGCAATAATTACTGATCAAGTATAATGTGAAACCATACACCCGAAACCAAAGCATAGTTGTTAAGAAAATGCTGGTTCAGCAATTTCTTAAGTAAACATAAGCTAGAAGGTATCCATAATTTTTTTAATTGTAACTCTTATAAAATGTCCTCCAAATGATTTGAAAATTGATGGATAATTAATAATTGTGCTCTACAACTATCGAGACGACATAGCAAAGGAATAACAGCTATAGACAAATTACATTTGATGTACTTGTATTCTCAACAGACTTTTACAGGGCAAACCAGTACATATTTTGGAATGTCAGGTGCTAAATATAAACCCTGAAAGAAATTCCAAAATAATTCCACATGGTTGCAAAATCCTTTCAGTTGTGCCTATAATGATGAACCATAATACCAAAAATATTTACTCATCTTTCATTGAAATCCCATGCCTCTGCTTCTGTGCATGCTGTACCAGCAATGTCAGAAGAGCCTCAAACATTTGTGAAGAATCGACTTCATCACTGCTACTGTTGAGTGAGGAATAAACCATCCAGGCATGATCCATTTTCTTAATCGGCCGAATGACTACAGAACCGGGGACTTCTGCGTCTCGTCGTGTTACAAGCCCATCACTTTTTTCACCGTATCTGACTTGAAGTAGTTGAGCACATGCAGCCATGGCTGCTGCAAGCGGCATTACCACGGGCAACTTTGCTGGTGGACCGTCAACTACTGCAGGTAATTCTGCATGCGCGACATGAGATAAGGAGCTGATGACGCTGGGGCCGATGATCGCTTCTGTGTGGAATGAAACAACCGGAAGATCTTGCGGTAATGGGTGTTTTCTCAAAAATTCTTTTCGTTTCTCGTATGTGAGATCTTCCAGAGCTTGCAAGTCACCCTGTGGAGAATCACAAGTGTAAGACAGTAATTAAAAGTGATTTCCTGCTTTCTGTTATACATTGTTGGGCTTAATACATGCCATCATGAAGTAGGTAATATTACAATTATTGCAGAGTAGTTCGGCATGGAGAATAGTATAGGAATTTTCTGGAAATCTACAGCTAAGACTTTATTTGGCCAAAAAAAAAATCACAAGGCTAATGTCCAACGTGATGAAAAATCATCAGCCTGGTTAAAGATCATTGCAATAATTGTTCTTCTCAATCTTTATCCTTTAGCTTAGCATAGCACAAAGCATCAACAGTAAGCTGAGGCAAACGATACGAACTTCTTTAAATCACAACCTTGCGTCAAGGACCCAAAACACCCGTAAACTACTAGATAGAAAAACATGATTGTCATCTTTAGGCATTAAAATCCTACAACGAAAAGTATTTCATCAACTATTCAATGTGGTCTAGAACATGCTTGAAAACGATATTAGCCATACGGCACGTGTAGACACAAAGTCCACATTAACTAACAAAGGTAACAACCGTACCTTGAGCACTTTGCAAACCAATATCTCCATGAGCGTTCGCAATTTCACATAGTCACCAAGCTGGCCATCCCGCAAGATATCTGAAGCGATGGGGCTACCACCATAAGGTGATTGTGCTAGTGCGAGACCTGCAACCTTATCTTTCAGATCGGACCAATATAACGATAATGCCGCAGCTGCATCCACACCGCCTTTGCTATGTCCAAGAAGCAGCACACGTTTCCCGGAGCCCCAGTATATTTCCTCGATATATTCCTTTATCTCTCTGGCATTTTTATCCACGGAGGCCTGAGATGAATATTAAAATGCAGAAAACTGGAGAATAGCAGGAGGAAGGAAATATAAAACATCCAAAGAAATGCAACTACCTCACTATGAATTTTAGCAATATGACAAGCCAGACCCATTTTTGAGAAAACTGTTTTAGCGCTCACAAAGTAAAGAGGCCCATGATTGCTAAACAGACCTGCCAAGTAAGAAGTACTACAGCTTATCAAGTGGAAGAAAAGGAAGAAGATTATAATTGTTTAATATCATAGACAAATAAGAGAGAAGATTACCTGGAACGAACAGATACACAACTGAATTCGGCAGTTTATGTTCGTTATTTCTGGAGATAAAACATAAGTCGGAAAAACGTTAGATAGACAATAGTTGCAACTGCAAAGTGTAATTTTAGACTTGTACCTTATATGGTCTAAAAGTTCGATGAATCTTTTGGTTCCATCTTCAACAGGTGGCATATCCCTTTCTTTTTGTAACCATCCTATGTCATCAGCAGATCCACGAACGGTTTTCCGTGCACGATCTACAAGCCTACATGGGAAAAAAATTGTGTACATAAATGAATGAACAAGGTTAAGAGGTAGTGACCCATCTTGGAAGGACTTGACAAGCCGAAATGGTGCTTATGCACAACATTTGTTTTGAACCGTTATGCACAACATTATAACCTACCAAAGAAGAACATGAAAAGATATTCAAATGTTTCAGTTGTTCTGTCTTTTTCTCCTTCAAGTAAACAAATGCAAGAAATGCAACTTTAAACAGATATAACTAACTGGAATTTGGTTAAGATGGCATACACTTGAAAAATTGAAAACCCATTTCTGGCTGGAACTGACACAGTAACTTCATTTCCATGATGAGAAGAACTTCCGGAGGTCATTTGAGTACCGTTGCTAAAAGTTGATGTTGAATTGGGGGCATCAGAGTCAAGCAACAAGGGCTGTCGCTCCTGGGATGGATCACTACGAGGTGGGATTCTGCTTTGGCCAGAAGAAGACGTTATGTGGTCCATGTTGCCCAGTGACTGCGAAGCATCCTCTGCGACCAACATAAAATCAGAAGCTATAAGCAGGGACAATACATCACATCTAGAGAAAGTACAATTTCCATAGGTAGTGTAGAATAGTCCTTTCTGCATGATCACAACTTACAATGAAAATTATCAATAACATAATTCTGATCACTATAAAAAAATGAAAATGCTTATAAAGAAGGAAACCCCAATAAATTCTACCACTAGAACCAGTGAAGCAGCTTGTGAAATACGAAGTTGACTGTGCAATGCAAGATGCTGCTTCATTGAGAGCTGGGAGGGATGTGAATAGCTGAGACATATTTCCCTCATTAGCCGGGCAGCCATCATCACTTACCTGTAAAAAAATAACAATCATGCAAATGTGAGAACCAGCTGAACATAATGGAGCATCATTGCAGATGCCCAACATTGTGATGTAGTGGCGAATAAAAGGTGGATCTGCAGGCATCAGGCAAGATATGTAGGAAGTCCACTTAGACCAGAGGAATGGTAAAGAAGTTTAGAAGACAAAGTTTGAGAGACTAAAACCCAAGTGTTGAACCAGAAGCTTGATTATTTTTTCCCTAGATACATTTTCTACTGATGTATCAGTGCCTTGTAAGGATCCCACGCAACTAAAATAGCTTTTCTGAACAATTCAAAAGAAATTTGGTCTAAAGGCTACAAATATGCTAAAATCAAGGCAGCAAATTATAATATGGTTTCTCTTTAACCCATAAGTGATGGGTTGCCCTCGGATGGTTTGCTTAATAAAATCAAGGTCGTGAGTTGATATGCATAATGGAAGTGAGAATTAGAAAATAAATTACGCATTGCCAAGGGACTCAGCCATATGCATTTCCTTTCAAATGGTGCAGATGTTACATGTGTAATTGTAACATACAACATGCTTTGGGTAGACTTGTGAGCAATTACTTTTAGGCCACCTGATCAAATTTTACGGGCAAAACAGAAGAATCTTGTATGCTTCATACCACTGGATTTGAAGCTTCAGTGGCTAATGGTTCATCAGAACGACGAAGCTGCATTACGAAAGAAACCAATGAACCAGTCCGGAATCACTACAAAGAAAATAAAACAAAAATTAAACAGTGTTTGATAGTAAACAAAATCAGAAGGAAAAGGTGATCGAAAAAACTAATATTAAAGGATAGCAAATGCAACTATTTCACCAAAGCCTAGAAACAAGCACATCAGGCATAAATTTCACAAAATTTTGCTTGATATTAATCAAAGTTTCGTATGGATTATGATGCACTATGTACTGCAAACAAACCAAATTTGGACAAAACAAGAGATGACACCTTAAAAGGGAAAATGTAACATTGATTGGAAATTAACAAAAAAGTATGCCCTTAAACACTCTTATGGGATTGCAGTTACATTACATACAGCATCAAAAAGAAGAAAGCAAGACAACTAACACAGAAACAGCAGTATCCACAATATAAACAATAAAATATTTCCCCACACTAACAGGTACCCACCCCTAATTACTACTATTAGGCCCCGTTTGGGTAACTAAAGGTTTCAAATCTTTGATTTTATAAATGTATTTTTCAAGACAACAATTAATTCAAATAAGGTATTTTGAAAATACATTATCATACATATTAATGTGTTTGGCTATAAACGTATTTTTTGTAAAATCAAAAGATTTCATAAGAAACAAACAAGAAAAACGTGTTATAATGCATTATTCAAGGTGATCCAAATATCCCGGTAGGATGAAAACTATATTATCAGAATTCATGGTATTCTGAGTCATCCAAGCAGGGGAAATATCTCTAAATATATAAACTACCTATAAATTATTTTTCCACACTAACTAGGCAATATATTTTTGTTAATTTAATCTACTCTATGTTATCCCCATTTAAAATCCCAAACACGCGAACGCACTTGCCGGATTTCGATCCTCGAGTATTGCTAGACTATTATATCTCAATATCCAAACCACAATTAAATCCATAGAGAAATGAAATTCAAATCAAAAGGGAACGAATTCAATCCCCACATTAACCAAACATCAGCTCCTCTCCACCACGATCGAACCGAGACAACGAATCGGATCGCGGGATTTGGCGTCCGGAAGTGGAAATTGACCTAAACGGAACCCTAGAAAAGGGAGAAAACTGACCTCGACGGAACCCTAGATTTGGTCGGAGAATCAGCGAAGTTGGGATTGAGAATGCGTGTGGCGGTTGAAAACAGGAATCCGCGATTCCACTCCATTTGGGTTCTATTTATATTGTCCGATTTGGTACCGATTTATAAATATCCGATTTGGCACCAATTTGGGTCGGATTAGTATTGTATTTAAATTTAATTTCGTCTTAAACTTTTTATATCATCCGAATTAAAAATTAGAATTTGGAGTGTTTGGAAGAAAAAAAAAATTAAAAATTATAAAATATTTGTGAACATGTTGAAAATTGAGGAACTCTTATAATTCACAGGGTAAAGTGTCAACTCAAGTGTTTATACTTTCCAAATTGGTGTGAATTGTTATTAATCACGAATACAATTCAATATTCTCGATTCTAGACATCAACTTAAAGTTAGGATTATTAGTATGTTCGGTGAAACTTAAAAAATAGAAAGAAATTGTGAATATGTTGAAAATTTAAAGATTTTAATATTTTACAAAAACAAAGTGTTATAAAACAAAAGTACTTAGACGTTATTAACACTTTTAAAGTTCGTGCGGGGAAATGATGTTGAAGTATAATGAGGGGGCAATTTTTTTAATTTTCCGAAATTGCGATATATAATAGTTTGCTTCATTGTACAACCGTGTTGACTCGGAAAAGTCTGACCTCGAATCAATATTTTTAGTCATTTTCATAAATGTTTTTGTGTAATTAATATTATAAATAAGAGGCCAAAAGCTGAAGGGAATAAACACTTATAAAGCTGGAAATATCAAAAGGACATTTACAAAGTAGGTGAAAAAAATACTAAAATCCTGAGGTTTCCCAACCCCTTGCATAAAAAAATTAGGAACCCACGCCGAACCATAGTAATATTATTAATGATTTACCACTTGATTTACACTTCTCTTAATTCTCTCTAAAATTGAAAAGAAAAATAAGATACCAATTTGTATTGACATCTTTTTTTCATTTGTTTGTATTTTTGTCTTTGAAGTGGTATCTAAGCAAGAGAAACAAATTTTTCACTCAATTTCTTTTCTTTTTTCTTCTTTTACGTTCCTACTGAAGCACACCATAAGCTGAGCCTCAAGCTATACTTCTGACGGCAAGACAAGTTGCAATTTGTGCCAACGGATTATTAGAATGTCATAGGCAGATGAAATCATAACTTAAATCCTTATTATTGTTGGGACTCTAAGTCAAACAAAATCTTTGTTAGAATCGGGTTCAAGGTGCAAGCAAGTGATTAATTCTCTTTCAATGATTTGTCTTAACTTTCCAACGTTTCTTTTATTGGAGCTAGTTTCACCTCTACTTGCCATGCACAACTGTTTTTTCCTAATGAAGCAAGTTAATTTTACCGTATCATCTTTAATCAATGTTTCTTTATTGTCTTTTCGTATTATTTCCATCTTTAATCTTCACTTTTTTCTTGCCCAACTCATAATTCATCTCCAACAACCGTTCTCTTTCATTTTTCTCTTTCTTCGACATCTTTGTTAATGGAAGATTTTGATGTTTCTTCCTATTCAATTTCCAGTACAATTTTTTTACGTTCAGCATTTCCTTAAATCAGGTTATTGAGTTATTGTATCAACTGTTTTTTTTTTGTAATGGTTGTCTTACTTTGTTAATGTCAGATTTGAACGACCCCCTCCCGAAATTTACGATGTGAGACTAATAAGGACTCATTAAATTTGCTTATAATTGGTGCATAACTCTGAATTGATAACTCAAAAGTATTGATAAAATCCCTTTTTCCTACATCAATTTCAAAGTTTGGACTTCATATTTGTAATATCCTAATCCTTTATTAATTGGGTTAATTGCCTTTTAGGTTGCTAATTGGTGGATTATGATGGAGGACTGGGATTGAGTTGGTGGAGATGAGGTGGATGAGAGGAGAAGTATATGAGTTGGTGGGTTATTCTCTCTCCCTCTCTCTCGCGTTATTCTCTCTCTCCCGCTCAAATTCTCTCTCTCTATTCTGATCCGCAGCTTTAGGAGTCCGCCGGAGGGGGTGGTTTTGGTGAGGTGAGGTGAGGTGAAGCTCTGACGTTCTCCGGAGTTGAGTAGATCGTGACTCGGTTGGTTGTCGCCGGAATTTGGGTTCGTGAGGGAAAAGCTCGCCGTTGAATCTTCAAAGGCTTCTTCAAGCCTTCAAGGTATGTCAAGCTTTACTTTGATACCCACTTATGCTTTCGTGAGTATTGAAGTTATCGACGGTAGGTCGGATGGCTCATCGGACCTCTGCAGCAATTTTTTGCACTGTAACGGTCAACCGGTAGTTTGGTTTGGTCGACCGGTTGTAGTGTAATTTTGGCGTTGTCTCTCGCATCGGTCGAATGATACCCTTGGGTGGTCAATCGGTGGTGCATGTTAAGCGAAGAGAGGGCGTTACTGGTGACTTTCGGTCGAACGTGACCCCTTTGCCATTCGACCGAAACACTGTTTTAAGTCGGTTGGGGGTGTAGACCACAAAACGGTCGACCGCCCTAAGACCTCGTTCGACTGATGACTTAAAATAACTTAAAGTTCATTCGCCCTTTTTTACTATTTCAGTCGATTGGTGTACTTTGTTATGAATTGGATTTTACTGCTAGTTTTTGGTCGACCGTCGATCATGTGTTGTTCGACCGTTTGTGCTTTATATGAGGCAAAGGGTTTTTACTGGTGGAATTTGGTCAAATGGGTCCCCTTTGTCGTTCGACCGGTTGACGGGTTTTTCGGTTGGGCCAGTCCTATGGAGAGGATTCGGTCGACCGGTTTGGTGGTTTTGTTCGACCGTTTTGGTGCAGGTTTGTGCTATTTTGGTGTTGTGGAGCCAGCTCAAGGGCAACGGATCTCCAACCTTTTTGGGGGCAACGATACAGACATTGCTGGCCTGAGAGTGGTTCGTTGGTGTTGTGGAGCCAGCTCAAGGGCAACGGGTCCCCGACCCTGAAGGGGCAATGGTACAGACATTGTCGGCCTTAGAGTGGTTCACCAGATCAGCTGTGAAGGCAATGGGTCCCTGGCCCTGGAGGGGCAACGGTACGGACATTGCCGGCCTGATAGTGATCCAGCGTTGTGTTGTAGCCAAGGATGTTCCGGCTGAGGTGCCTGGGGCACGTGTGAGGGTTGGGTTAGAGGACCCACGACACATGTTACTGTTTTGTGTCTACTGTGGTAGGGAGAGAGTTCCCGGAGGTCCAGTAAGACGATATTTGTTTACTGTATTTCATAACATACATGCTTATAGATATCTAGTCCATTTATTGTGATAGGAGTTTGGTGTACGGGGTTTCCTAATGGGAAACTCAGGCTTAGTCATGTTTTATTTCAGGTTGTGAGCGGCACTAGGAGGTGGTGACCGAGGAGGAGCGTGTTCGGAGTCAGATCCTGTTTTTTCCTGTTTTGAGGTCTTAGTGATTACATGTACATTTCCTTTAGCTTTTGTTGTAATCACACTCTTGAAACTCTCAAATATATATTGTATATATGTTGGTGCACCAGTTGCATGTTTTCTTCAGTAATATCCTCGTGTTTGTGTTATATTGAAAATTTTAAATTTCTTCCGCTTTTGAGGATGTAAAGGTGGGTGTCGGGCCGGGCCTGAATAAAATAAATGGGTCGAGCTTTAGGTTCGACCCGTTTGTTCGCAAGAAGAAGAGGCAAATAAACGGGCCAGTCCGACCTATAGCCTGCTGGGCAGACGGGTCGGGCCGGGCCCAACCTTCCTGAAACGGACCAGCCCGACCCGGCCCGTTACCCACCTCTACAGGGATGTTTTAAATGTCAGATAGTGAAAATATTCACACTTAAACAATCTTCTCATTAAAGCCTTATAAAATACACTAAGTTTACATGCTAATTAATTCCACCAACGAAATATATTAAAAAAACACACGAGAAACTGAAATGTGATATACTTAACAAAGAGTATGTTGTTATGAAATAAATAAACATGGAACAAAAAATGGAGATTTAGAGAAGAACAATTGTTGTATTTCTTTTATCCTAAAGTATTACAATAATCTCACATTTATAGGATAAAGGAAGCAAATAAAATGGTGTATGTTACAAGAGTTACAAATGAAAATGTGAGAGATTGATGAGAGTTATGTGAGGAGAATGTGAACCATCCATTGTATAATATTTCACAACACTCCCCCTTGGATCTTCACCTATATGTTTTTCAATCTGGCTCGTAAAAAATTAGATAATAAGATTATGAAATATGTTTGCTTTATTTTCTCAAATGATATACTGCGAGTAACACAAATTGTGGTAACTTTTGCAAAATGTGAATATGTTACCTCAAAAGATATTATTATGGACAATTTAAAAATGTCTCATATTTTATTTATGTCATAGCGATACGAGAATATAAGAATTAATAATTGATTCACCAACTTGTATAAAGTTGTAATGACTTCACATAATGACACCAAAGAGTTTGTGATAATAATTGATGTGGATCAGACATGTAGCCAACATCACTAATGTAAATCTTTATTGCATGACTAGAAATTGACAGATCCTTGAACGTCCTCAAAATGTTTTCAGATGAACATTATGCTTAGATAAAACATTCATTGTGAACCTTATTAGGTTTAAGTTAAAAGAAAATTTTCATGACGTTCTGATAAGGAACTGCAGGTCCTATTACAATTGGATTTTTGTCGACATACAATAGATGTCATTTGTTAGTGTACTTTCAAGGTGAGCATTTAGTAAAATATTTTTCCTCAATATTCTATTTTTACAATTGAATCATTGTACCAATTCTCTTCTGGAGAATGTTCGAACTTCAGGTCGAAAAACAATTGGTTTTTCTCTAGTCATTTGTTTCAAAAATCCATCTTTCAAATATTTAACATGTTTTCAAAAACTCTGCTGGAGGTCCTATGACACCAAGTCATAAGCATGTAATAAATATAATAAATAATAGTATATTTTGTTATTGGGTGAAACATAAGGACAATTAAGATCAACTTCGTATCATTCTTCGTGATGACTTTGATTAAAGAGATTATATGCATACTTTTACTAGTTTCTTCATATAATGATCTTTTCAAAATTTGTAAAGTGCATCTTTTAGTTTTTGTCATTATATAATACATTTTGTCATCTTTGTCCTTCAGGGACTCTCATATAAGTACTAATATTAAGTGACTTGTAAAATTTTAAAGTCACAATATATCTTATATACATATCATATTGATCATGTAACAGAACGTATTATCAATATTACGAGAGAATGAGTAACATCACGATGGATGTTGGGTCATGTGAATACCCTTATATACTTTTCTCTTTATAATGTATCACATTATTATTGTGATTTCTATTTATATCCTTCTGGGGTATAGTTTCAGAAATTAGGACTACAGGTTCAAATAATATATTTATCCAGCGAGCTTATTCTATATTGTTCGCCTTCTTTTATTTATATCAAATACGAATGCTTCTGACATTCTTATAATATCATAGGTTTTGGATCCAATTTTTCTCTTGAGACAACATGTTATTAAGAAGACAAATGAATTGTCGACAATAATTTTAATAATTATTTAATATCTCTCTATCAATATATATATATTTGATTGCAACTTTTACGTCAATAATAATCAAATCCTCACAGTTTCCCACAACTTTAGGATTTGACTATTCTGTATCCCCAGAATTTTCTTTTGTTTAGCAACTGCATTTATTTTACCGGTTTATATTCCTCAGGAATAATCTCTTCAGGAGGTACAATGAGTGACTTACTTTTATTTCATTTCCACAAATAATATATGTTCTGGTCAACGCTTATGGCGTGGGATCAACTCAAATATATGTTATCCTATGGAGATCTCTCATACTTTATGTTATGTGTATTATGTCAAGTAATACACGACTTAGTTACTCTTTTGTGATCAATGAACATGTATGAAAATTACTTGCTAGATATTGTAAGATAATTATTTTATGAACATCAGGTTCAATCATACTTTTAGGTATGTATTCTTTTATGAACTTCATGTTCAATCATACTTGTACGTATATTCTTTTGTGAACTTCAAGTTTAATCATACTTGTATGTATATTCTTTTATGAACTTCAGGTCCAATCATACTTGTATGTTTACTGTTATTTTGAACTTCAGGTTCAATATAGTATATTTTCTTGGCATTCTTTAAGCTTCTACATTCTCCCCTTAATGCTAGAAAATGTACATTCACACACACATATAATATTATTGGATTTAATAATAAAAACTTAGCCCTTCGGGAGCTTTAAATCGCAGGAGGGAAAACAATCTATTAATTACTGTACAAGTAAAGTGAGTATTTATAATATCATATTGGTATAAGAAAATATTGGCAAATATGCATGTTGATAAACCGTGTCTAAATTATATCAAACATAAATATGAGCAATAAGAAGTGTTCAATAATTTTTAACATTTTTGATATCCCAAAGTATAATCTATATTTGAGGGATACTCTAGCAAGAGAGAGACTCTCAATTATTGTGCAAACCAATCGACAAACTTGACCTCATTTTTGTTTGTCAGCTTGAAGTCAACAAAGTTATCTAAAACTTCACAAAAACAATACCAATGACGACATCCATAATTGATATAAGAGATGATTTTATTTAGGCAATTCTGGGCATGTTTCATCTCGTTGAAGTCATTTTTATTTCATACTTATTATTTGCACAATTTTCAGTCTATTGTTTATGCTCTTGTTTTCACGATACTTTATAGTGTGTACTTCCGGCATACCAAAATAAACAAGAAAGATATCGTGATTTTCCAACAACTCTCATGACCTTCAATCAACGGTAATGCATTACCCAAACAATTGGGGTTTTGACCATGTACTACTACTGGAGTATTAAGTCATTAATTTGTAATATGATCAACAAAAAAAATCTCTTTTACTACTAAACTCTATATATCTTTGGTCTTCTGGCCATAGGGTTTTATTTTAGAGATCGACGTGCATTTTTACTCAATTAGCTATTTGCACGTCGTTTTGACGGTCATACGAATCCTTCAAGGATTATCATAAAATTTCATAACCTCTCTTTATCTCTAAATCTTTATATAGTAGTATTGCATGGATATTAAGATATTCACCTTCTGGGTCAATGCATATCGTTTTCAATAAAAATGATCACTTGTAACATGGTAATTCAAATTCCACTATAATGTAGCACATTGTATTATATATATACATCTATCAAAATTGGTATTATGTGCTCACGAGATGAATACTGGTAATAAATGATCGTGTGATGCATCAAAATTAACAAGTAATAATCACATGCTTGACCACTTAACAAATACTCTTTTAATCAACATGATACTATGAATTCATATAACTTATACTAAGCAAGTGAAAGTTGCATGAGATATATATCATTTAATTTTAGAAGCACTACTAAATATGTAACTACTTCTTTTCATTCTACATTAGATCGAGAAATCCTGAAATTTCGATCAATAACTCGATGTTTTGTCCAACTACAAAAATAGACACGAGATTAAATCATAATACTTTTAAAATTATTTTAACAAAGATAATAGCAAAAGAAAATCACAACCTCCACTTTATCTTCATTTGATGCTTATTTCTCTAGTCATTGATATTTTAAAAGTCAATAGGTTGGGTTCAACATCCATAAAACCATAATTCACGATAAGTCATTCTCAACCATGATGTCAAGTATAGAGTTAAAAGTCATAACATACAAGCATTAAAACATAATTGGTACATGCAACTTATTACCATTTTTAACACATATACAAGTGTTGCTTAATCATTGCATACTAAAACATCTCAAAAAAAAAGTACTTGAACCATATGATAAACAAAATTGCATATTAGCAATTCCAAAAGCAACATATATATATTGATTGTATATGTGTAGTCTCATTTATTATATATATAATTGTCATGATATATTCTATGCACCATGTGAGTAAATTAATTACCTCATGATGAACAAATACACATTCAAGATGTAAGTAAAATATCAGTATATGTCTTTTAGATAGAAAATTATGCATATCAACATATTACTGTATGCACATATATTAGTAATATCTAGAAGAATCTCATCGTAACTGAATAAAAATCACAAGTATGGAAAATATTGGACTAATGAAAGTACTAACATATATAAAATATATTCTCATGAAAAATCGAATATTATAACCAATGCTAAACCATGACATCATATTTTATTTTATTTTATCTTTTGAACATAATTTGTTGGGTAAAAAACAACAATTATTGACTGTTGCATCAATGTATCATAGCACATGTATAATGATTTTCAAGCATTTGCATGACGGATAAGATATATAACATATCTATGCTTCCTTGCCAAGATCCAATGTGTGAAGTTTGAGATAAGAACTAAATAATGGTGATCACGTCACAAAAAAATGATATAATCACGTCACAAAAAATCTTATAAATTGTGATCCTTTTTTTAAAGATCTAAGATATACCATCGTCCGAGATTCACATGTCCAAAATATTTTTTTATATAACATTTTTTAAGTATACATATACAACCCTCAATTGATTGAACATAGTTTCGTGATTAATCGGGCAAGATGATCACTTTTCTAACCCTTTTTTTACTAAATTGTTATTCGTCGTCGGGAATCGACTTAAATCACCTGTGCGAATTACCATTTTGTCATTCTCTCATTTCTACTCATATATCTCTTCATTTGATTTTTCTACCACTACTATATTTTCATCTTCCTCTCATAATCATCAAGAAGAATGTCTCGGATGCAAGGAAAGGTGTCAGCGGACGCCTCGGTGTACTTGAATCTAGTAAAATGTCTAAAATTTTAAAATAAAAAAAAATTGGGGTGGGCACCCACGAGATCCGCGCCCACCATGGGGGAGGCGTCTCCCACAGACATCCCTCCCAAAAATAATTATAATTAATAATTAGTATTAATTGATAATTAGTTAAAAATAATTAATAAATTTGTTAATTTAAATGTTTAAATCAATTTAACAACATTTTATTTCTAAAAATTAATTAATAGTCATCGGGTTACCGTAGAGGAAGAGGAAAATCCATACCTTTACGCGTTGTACATCCTTACGAAGAGGATTCAGCACCTCGTCATCCATGACGAGGATTCAGATGACCTCGTACATGAGTGAAACAGTCAATTATGCATTTCTCACCATGATTCGGATGATGAGTTGTGGTGGGCTTTTACATTATTTATTTTATTGTATTATATGTTGAACTAATACTACATGTATTGATATTTGTTTATCTGTTGTACTCTTATTATTTATTTCTGACGAACATATTTTCTCTCTATTCGTTTATCTGTTGTACTTTTATTATTTATTTCTCACGAGCATATTTTGCCCATGGTTGGTATATGTAATGTAATTTAAATTTAAAATACACGATATAATCGCGAACAGATTATACATTAAAAATACAGTAATTTAACAAATACATTACAAATTACAATCAAAATGTACTACGTAACCGGCCCCAATACACTCTCCTACTTTCGTACTCTACCTCCCATCCAGCAACACTCTCATCTCGCATTTGAAACCACATGGTCGTTATAAGTGGTATTGGGAATCTCTCAGCTAATTCTAAGTGAATGAAATGTATGTAACTCCCTAAATGAGCAATGATCAACTCTCTGCATGGCTTCGTCATGGTAGACAGACTCTCACAAGGTAGCATTGTAATACGACTCATCCATCATGGTCCCGTCGCTCCACTACCTTTATCAAAAAACGACACCCGCAACCCTTTCTTTTCATGTTTTTCCGTACTGCAATATCTATATCCCGAGAACTCATTTCATTTCTGCGATCGCATCTCAGATAACAATTCATCTGATTATCTGCATGTGATTTATAGGATGATATTACCAAAAAAACACGATTCTGATGACAACTTGTTTCGTTTATTTATTCGCGTCATCGATTGTTGGAAATACTTGTGTACTTACAAAAAACTCATTGTAATCTACTACATCACCACCGAAATCTTGCAATGGAACCTGAAATAATTTAAAATAACACAACATTTAAAAAAAGACGTCTGGCTAGGACACCCCCCCCCCCCAACCATGAGGGGGGCTTACCCAGATGCTCGACACGATTTGTTTTGCTGGGCTTACTTCACCAGATCCAGAAACTTCACCAGACATTTTCGTGGTGTTGGTACTGGTAAAGTGAGGAAAACGTAGGCAGAATCCTTAGTTTAAGAGACGGGATGAAATGAGTATTAAATGAATTGTGAAGGGCAAAATGGTAATTAGACGGGCGATTTAAATAGTTTTGGGGCGACGAACAATTGTTCCCTTTTTTTGATGATCAAAACAAACAATTTTTGACAGGTAAATGAGAGAAATTATGTATGTCACCGTGAGAATCAAAACGTGGATTTGTTACCTTGAGGTTTGAGTGACATCAAAGGTTTTAGTTGGTAGTCCGTAGTAGTAGAACATTCATGCTGATAACGTGTTATAAAATAAATAAACATAGAACAAAGAAGATGGAGATTTAGAGAAGAACTATTGTTGTATTTCTTCTATCCCAGAGTATTACAATAGTCTCATATTTATAGGCTAAATGAAACAAATGAAATTATGTATGTTACAAGAATTACGAATGAGAATGTGAGAGGTTGATGGGGGTTATGGGAGGAGAATGTGAAGCATCTATTGTATCATATTTCCCAACATACTTAATCTAAAATTCATTCATTAACGGAAGTATATATTGTTTATCAAACAACGACTTAATTGCATCTTCAATCACTAGTCATTGTTTTTAAACAACCATTACCGGAGTTTTGATGATAGTGTGAGATAGCATTAACATCCATGAATTGTCCACTTTCACGATTAATTAGTATCTAAGAAAAAAAACTTATCAAGACGAAGTACATTTATGTAGTACACTTGGGGGAGAGCAAAATCCGGTCCAAATTGGGTTTTTGGACCAGACCAGTCGGTCCGGGTTTGGTCTGGAAGTTGTGGGTTTGGTCCGGTCCGGTCCGAGAGATTTTCAAATTTCGGGTTCGGTCCAGTCCAGTCCGGACCGGATGCTCTCCCCTAAGTACACTACTATATCTAAGTCAATGGTAGTACACAAATAATTAACGGAAACTGAAAACTTTGTCGTAATATTTTCTTCATACAGCAATATTGATTAGCTTATTATATGTTAATGCACTTAATTGTATATCTTATGAGCTTAAGATGAAGACTAAGTTTGATCAAATATGCGCAAAATACACCGCACGAAATTTGCCTTTTATGTCCACATCTTAATTGTTTTACAAAACATAAATAACGCCAAAAGCTAGAATTATTGTAATGTAACGACGCTTCAACAGAAAAATAAATGTGTCATTTTGAATTGGGACAGTTCCTATGTATAAACCCTCCAAATTAACGCTTCAAATAGTATCTCTAATACATGATAATATCGTATAAGCCCTCCAATTTGACCAAAATTTTGAGTTATACCTTTTTTCACTCATTTCAGGTTGATTTAGCTTCGTACGTGATAAATTTTAGAAGCTTAAATGACATCGATCATTATATATGGATAAAAAAGAGGGTCAAGTTCTGAAGTTCTAAATATTTTTAGAAATATTGGCATAGCTGAAAGTTTATTTCAAATTGGTGGGTACTAGGATACTATGAGATATCCAAGGATATTATTGTCGTTTTTATTTTCTTTATTTTTTATAATCTTTAGGTAATTATTCCATTTCAACATCCGTCAACTTCAAGGGCATAATCATTTTGACAGTATTTATGAAAATTATATATTGTTTCACCTCTACATTAAGACTATGCATGACTCGTGCCTCCCTCAGAACCATATCAATTAACTTATAACTCATAATTTTAATAATTAAAAGGTATCAACAATTCAACATACATGCACATCCAATTATCCAAAGGTATTACGCAAGTTTGCATACGAATAATAAAGAAATAAGATGTTGAAGTTAAAGCATGTTTCATGACATTATTCTCGTTCACAACCAACTAATAACAAAACAATAGTATCACTAGTGTAATAGTTTTTACTCGTCGTCCAATAGACGTCGGTTGTTCTAACAGCCGACGGCTATTTGGACGAAGATAACATAGATGTCGGTCGTTCTTAAAGCCGACGTCTACAGGGTAATATAGACGTCAGTTGTGGGAATACTCATTGTATCTAACGTCTATACTCTATAGACATAGGATGTTATGTACAATCGGCGTCTATATCCCATGCATATAGACGATTGAGATCATAGTTGTTATAAGCAACTTACATTAATGCCAATGCCTAGGATTATAATTTTAACCGAGTTTGGCTTTGTAAGGTGGAGTTTGGCTTGATCACCTTTCATTTAATAATATCTACTTTTTACACATGGCAGTGTGTAAGTGCTAGACAAGTGTAATACGTAACAAATTATACAATACGTAGAACAAGCTTACACATAGAGTAAGCCCTGGGAATGTCGATTAAAAGGTTAATTACAAATAAAGTGATGGTTGTTGGGACCTATGGTCAATTACAAATAAAGTGTCCTGCTAATATGGAAGTTTAATGAAAAAGGAGAGGATAAAAGAAGAGTGAAAAGGAAAAAGGAAAGAGTATTAGTTATTGGAAAATGATTTGTTCACGCTGAGTCCGAGACGTTGTCTGACGTGGTCAGTCCATTCAGCAAAGATTAATAAAATTACATATTATTTATGTATTTTGGGTCACAACACATGCACGTGTAACTATACGACTTTTGGTTTTCACCATACATATCTCAATTAAACCTTTCATTATCCCCCAAAACGTTTCATTCTCTATCATTTTCTCCTGGTGGAAGACGAGATCGGTAAGAGGGATGCCGAAGGAGACGAACTTGAGAGTGAGTCTTGAGGAAGGTGAGGATGCCGACGACGTTGGTTAGGACGTCGTAGTGAAGTTGGTCGGAGAGGAGGGGGAAGTAGTCGGCGTTGGAGCCCGTCTCGAAGCGAGGAGGAGGAGGAGGAGGAATGTGATTCTTAATTTGTAGCTGATTTGAGTTTTTTGTGTGATGTTTTTTGGGGAAAGTTTGATTTTTTTTGTGGCTGATTTGAAGTTTTTGTTTTTGTAATGCGATGGATCGGTCTTGATTTTTTGGAAGTGTGGTTCCTTGTAGCAGATTTGATTTTTTTTGTGGAGTTCTTGGGGGAAATTTTGGTCTTTGTGGCTGATTTGAAGTTTTTGATTTTTTCTTTGATGAATCGATCTTGGTTTTTTGATGTTATTTTGGAAAGTTTGTTTCTTTGTAGCTTTTGTTTTTTTTGTAGTTGTTTTGGTTTTTTGTATGATGTTGTTGGGGAAAGTTTGATTCTTTGTTGCTAATTTGAGGTATATGGTTATAATTTTTTTGGATTGTTGGTGTTTTTATCTTGAAAGTTTGGTTCTTTTTCTTTGATTTCGGTGATGGATAGATCTTGGGTTTCTGATTTCTTTTCACGGAGTTGAGTTTGATTTCGTCTTCTTGTTTGCTAATTTCAACAAATATGATAAAAAAGACAAACGTATGTGATAAAAAATACAAACTCATACTTAAAAAGGACAAACCACTACTTAAATGAACAAACCATTATTTTAAAAGGACAAAATCTCGACATAAAAATGACAACCCACCAATATAAAAAAGACCGACCCAACTGTTAAAAATGACAAAACCATACTTAAAAAGTACAAACCGATACTTAAAAATGATAAACACATACTTAAAAAGGAAAAATTGTTGTTTAAAAAAGACAAACCATACATTAAAAAGGACAAACTTGTATGTTAAAAAAGACAAACGTAGATGTTAAAAAGAACAAACTTA
Source organism: Triglochin maritima (assembly GCA_963682175.1). Classification (NCBI taxonomy): domain Eukaryota; kingdom Viridiplantae; phylum Streptophyta; class Magnoliopsida; order Alismatales; family Juncaginaceae; genus Triglochin; species Triglochin maritima. The sequence goes on from OY821789.1 coordinate 32,983,550, forward strand.
TATGTTAAAAATGACAAAACATGAACACTTCATTTTACTTTTGTATCTGAAGGTTGCATGGGAAACCAAATGTTACGTTGGAAAAAGTAAAAATGGCATGAGGAAATCAAACGTTGCAGTAGGAAAGTAATGTTGCATTGAAAAACTTAAGGTTGCATGAGACACAAACATATTATTAAATCAATTTCTCTGTTGACTGGACTGCTGACTGAACTGACCACGTCAAGCGCGTTCCTGACGCCCGCGTCCGTGTATCACGGTCTGTAGTTATTTTGGGAAGAAAAATTATAAAAGGATTGATGTGACTTGTTAAGAAACCAAATATTAGGACAGATTGCAATACATTGAGGGAAGAAACTAATAAAGCGAAATAATTAGAGGAAAGTAAAACTCATAGAACAAAAATTGAACTGCTAAACATCGCCCCAAAATTACTTAAATCGCCCCTTGAAATTACCAAATTGCCCTTCCTCCTATTTTTGCTTATATATCTCACAATTTCACTCTTTTTTCAAAACTTTCTCTTCCTATACCTACTACACAAGATTACGAATGTCTCGGAGGCCAGGGAAGCAGCCAGCAGTTCCCCCGGTGTACCCGTATGAGGTAACATTACGTTATTTATTTGTTTTTTAAAAAAAAAAAAAAAAGTCGTCGGCGTCCGAGGGAGACGCCCCCCGCATGGGGCGGGCGTCCGAGGAAGCCGCTCCCCCTATGGGGGGAGCGGCTTCCTCGGACGCCCGCCCCATGCGGGGGGCGTCTCCCTCGGACGCCGACCCGTAGCGGGAGACGTCTTCGGAAGACGTCTCCCCGATGGGGGAGGCGTCTCTCGCAGACGCCTCCTCCTTTTTTGTTTTTTTAATTAATAAATATCATAATTACTTTAATAAATAGTGATAAATCAAAAAAATTAATTTAACAAATTCTTATTAAGTTTAACATTTGTGATATTTAGTTTTAACAAATTTTGATTTAGTTTAACAATTGTTTTAATTTAGTTTAACAAATTTTAATTTAGTTTAACAAATTTTGATTTAGTTTAACAATTTTGATAATTAAGTTTAACAAATTTTGATTTATTTTAACAATTTTGATAAATATGATAATTTAGTTTAACAAATTTAACAAATTTGTATTTAAAATTTCAATAAATAGTCATCGGGTCACAGTGGAGGGAGAGGCAAGTCGATACCATTACACGCCTTCCGTTCTTTAGAGGATGATTCAGCACCGCGTCATCCACGTAGACGGGGGATATCTGCTTCGGTCAGGAGGGAGAGGGAGGCATTACGTCGTCGTGAGGAGGAGGATGATTCCTTCGATGATGAGCATGTGGATAGTTTTGACGACGAGAGCGACGATGATGGCCCGTATGATGTGCGGCCGGAGGTGGAGAGGCAGGGGGATTATAGCGGAGGACGTGGTCGAGCGGGTACTTCTACTTCCGCCGGATGGATGGTGCGGAAGGGTAGGGGTGGGAGGTTTACGACCGGGGATTCGAGCTCGTGCACTGTTGATCCCCGCGCTCAGAAGAAGAAGAGGGTGCAGGACGATTCTTGGATCGTGAGCAGTATGACGCCTGGTGGTCCTTTAGATGGGAGCGTCATTCCTAGTTTCTGGGGTCACATTGCTAGACGGATCTGGGACGGAGAGGATCGGAAGGTTCTGAAGTGCCAGAATCGGCACAGAGCCTGTACAGCACTACAGGGTTGGCGGTCTACACTGAGTGCTGATATCAGAGAGGAGATTAGTGCCACGCATTTGGGGCACTTACCGTACAACATGTTCCCTTATCTCGACATGCCTTTGATTTCGGCGTTTGTGGAGCGGTGGCAGCCTGACACCAACACTTTCCACATGCCTTTCGGAGAGATGACGATCATGCTTCACGATGTTTTCCAGATCCTGCGCATTCCTGTGGATGGTCGTCTGGTTAGTGCTCAGGGGTCGACGTCTGAGCTGAGGTGTTATGTGGCAGAGTTGTTTGGTGTCACACCTGATGGTCTGGCCAGAGATACAGCTTTATGGAGTGGTGGTGGTGTCGGCATCGACTCCCTTGAGGACCTATGCAGACGGGCACGACCTCCGCGGGCCGATGATACACAGTTGACGGCGTACCTATTCTTGATGCTCGGAGCCGTCTTGTTTGTCGACAAGAGTGGTTGTCGGATCAGACCACGCGATCTACTGGAGGCTAGGGACCCGGAGACCGTTCGTGAGTACTCGTGGGGGTCAGCGACGTTGGCATACCTGTACCGGCAGCTTGGGATAGCTAGCCGTGCGGATTGTTCTGGGATTGCAGGTTGTCTTACGCTGCTGCAGGCGTGGATATACGAGTACTTTCCTGCATTCCGCCCGCATCGTGAGCGGAAGATTATCGACGAGGGTCATCCACGTTCGGGTATGTGGGCTGTCCGGAGCGAGGACAAGAGCGATGGACGATTGCGTTCCATCCGCGCACGGCTAGATCAGATGACTGCATCAGAGGTATCAAACTTTACACCATTTATTTAATTTTAAGATGTATTATTATTAATGTGTTAAACTTTAGGTGGAGTGGTTACCCTATGGTCCTGACCCAGCAGCGGATGTCCCGAGGACTTTATTGATGGGTCTTATTCGTTATCGGGATATCATAGAGCCTTATATGCCCGATCGGGTCTTGCGTCAGTTAGGATATGTTCAGGTGATCCCGGTTGACATTCCGACACCAGAGCATGCGGTGCGGTCTGCGACAGCAGCGACGTACGACGTCAGGTTCCCCGCTTCTACAGCGGAATCGACTTGGCGGACATTTCCGAGATCATGCCGATTGTTCCTTGGCGACTTCAGACGTAGTCGCGACCCCTCCGAGTGTGATGCACGTTATCTTGATTGGTTCGGTAGTTACTCACATCCTATCATCGTCCGTGGTGCCTCCCGGAGAGCAGATCGACCACCAGATAGGACGTGTGGCGATCTGGTAATTTTTTCATTTTATCTAAATTTATTTGTACCGTATAATTTGTTAATGTACGCTAATGTTATTGTTATGTGCAGTGGATGGGTAAGATGATACGGCCTGTAGACCCAATCTTGCAGATGAGGGATGAGCTGCCAGACGATGCCAGAGCTGCATGCGGAGATTTGGATGAGATCATATAGTCGTGGCATACTCAGTTAGGCATATCCGACCATGATTCGGATGATGAGTAGGTTGATCTGTTGTACCGTACTCTTAGTATTTGCATTTATATTTGTTTATCTGTTGTACGCTTAGTATTTGTGTTTCCTTATCTGTTGTACGCTTAGTATTTGCATTTATATTTGTTTATCTGTTGTACGCTTATTATTTGTATTTGTGTTTGTTTTTGCTAACATGTCGTACTCTTATTGTTTGTATTTGTGTTTTGCTTATCTGTTGTACCCTTATTATTTGTATTTGTGTTTGATAACCTTTCGTACTATTATATATAATGCAAATAAAGCAAACATATCAAAACATATTACATAATAAAGCAACACTATATAATGTACAAACATATCAAAACATATTACATAATTATACAAACATATCAAAACATATTACATAATTGTTGCCAATATGCTATCCTATGTTGGTACTCCAGCTCCCATCCAATAACACTCTCATCTCGTATTTGATACCACAGAGTCGCTATAGGAGGTACGGGGAATCCCTCATTCAATTCCAAACGAATGTAATGAGCGTAACTCCCTAAATGAGCAATAATCAACTCTCTGCACGGTCTCGTCACGGTAGGCGGACTCTCCCAAGGTAGAACTGTAAGACATGGGTACAACGAACCATCATTTCCGAGAGAGAAGAACATAACTGCACACTTGTAAAAATTTGCAATGGGAAACAAGTCCGTCCACGTCTCCATATAGTGATTCTCGCCACAAGGTCCCCCGCCCCAATTAATCCGGTGACGAGCCTCCGCCACACCGTCGTAGTATACGTGCTCATAAAAAGATGGGTTCGCAGCTATCTCATTTGAAATCGAACGACGGGCGAGTTGCCAATTGTCTTCACCACCGTGGAAAACATCGGCGACACATCGAAATCCACAGTTTCCATCAGCACGTACATCATTCCACTGGTGTAGGAATGGCATAATGATTCCTGGAATTCTATCTCCATATGGGAAGTCGTCTACGTCAGCCCGCCCAGTCACTACAATATGAACAAAAAATACAGTTACATATAATAACAAAAGATACATATTTACTGAAATAAATAACAAAATTATAATAATAATAAATATAGGGATGGTATACCTGATCCTCCCCTCACAGACGAAGAACCAGAAGATCGACCACGACCTTTGCTTCCACTACCGGAAGAACGACCACGACCTCTACTCCCACTACCTGAAGATCGACCACTACCTCGCTCTGCATACTCAAACGCACTAGGGTCCCGTCGTGTCGACTTTCCCCTTGGTCGACCTCGTAGCTTTGTTTTTACTGCAGGCTCTTTCAAATTCGAATGTTCGGGGTGTAGCTGCTCGAATAAAACCCGAGAGGCAGATCGAATTACGGTAGGGTCACTTCCTGCAATCTCATCAACCAGACTGCGAAAATGTTCGGCGTCTTGAGCTGCCTGAGACACAAACTCTGCGTTCCCGGCTCCTTCCCCAATGACAAGTGTCCTCCAGAACGGATGAATCTGCTCTAAGTAAATTCCGTTTTCTGATTCAAGACATCCACGGATGGTACATGCGCAAGGTATCCCATGAGAAGTCAGAAAAGCGCACTCGCAACGATATTCAACTTCATCATCTAACTGTTGCATTCTCTTCACCTCCTGACTCAGCAACTGCAAACAGTGATGCGAAACTCTACCATTTATGTGACGATATAGAGCATGTCCGAAATTAGTCAAATTTCGCCGTCTCGAGTCTTCAAGAAAGTTTCGAATATTTGTCAGCTGCATTTCAGTAGCCGCGTTGACGCGCTCGAAAAGAGTGTCCAAAGCTGCAGTCGATGTAGAAATCCACTCTTTTAGAGCCGAATGAGCACTTTCGACCCTACAATTCGTGGTGTTCCCAAAATGAAGGACTTTGTTCGTCCAATTCAGCACAAACTTTTCTTTATGCACCAACCACGTGGTGTCCAGATACTCCGTGATAGCCGGCCACGATCTATACAAATCTTTCAGAGCATACACAGCTCTATCATACTCGGCTTCTGAAGTAGAAAGCATGATCTTCCTCCATCTTCCACGCCTCAAAGTCTCTGCCATCTCCTTATTCTTGCCGAATACGTGGTACGCGTAATTCAATACGTCTTTGTTGATGTGCCATGTGCAGAGTAAATGAGCAGAGTCAGGAAAAACCTCTCTCACTGGTCGCATAAGGCCTAACTCCCGGTCTGTTATTATTGCAGTCGGGCTGACAGTCCCCAATAACAGATCTCTCAACTTCTCCATCACCCACAAATAACTGGAGTAAGATTCATCCATCAAAATCGCATATCCAATAAGGAAATTCATGTTTGCTGGTGTGACCCCAATCATTTCGAACAGAGGCATCTTATACTTGTTCGTCTTGTAAGTCGAATCCATGCAGATAACGAAAGGATATGTCCGCAACAACTGGACTGACGTCGGATGTGCCAAAAAAGCGTGAGTGACGACATCAGTTTCTGGATCCGCCATAATCCAATGTAAGTACTCACACTGCACTGCTTGGTAGAGAAACTGCTGGACGGGATCCTCCGGGAATTTTTCTTTTACTGCCTTCAAGATGTTCCGTGGTTTTGCTTGCGCCTCTGTCATATCACGAACAATCTTCTTCGCCCCAGAACTTAGACCACTAATTTGACGATGACCCTCTGGATAAACTGCCAGTCTGTGGTTGTGATGTCCGTGACCACTATTAAAAACCACAACCCATCCATCACGATCCCGTCGCTCCACCACTTTTATTAAGAAACGGCAACCGCAACCCTTTCTTTTGGTGTTTCTTCGAAGTGCAGTATCCATATCCCGAGACTCCATTTGATTTCGCCGGTCGCATCTCAAATAACAATCCATCCGACTATCTGATCTTGTTTTGTACGACGACACGACCAAAAAAAACCCAGCTCCGATAGCTACTTGTTTGGCCCATTTACATGCTTCATCGATTGTTGCAAAGATTTGTGTAGTTTGAAATAACTCACTGTAATCCACTCCATCACCACCGAAATCTGGAACCTACAAAAATAAAATCAAAATTAAAAAAATAAAAAAATAAATTCGAAATTAAAAAATTTAAAAAATAAACTCGAAATTAAAAAAACAAAATCAAAATCAAAAAAAAAAAAGGCGTCTGTGTTAGACGCCTGCCCCATGGATGGGGCGTCTGTGTTAAACGCCTTCCCCAACGGTAAGGCGTCTGCGTAGGACGCCTGACCGAAGGGAAGGGCGTCTACTACAGACGCCTTACCCATGGGGAGGACGTCTACATAAGACGCCTCTCCCATTGCGTAGGCGTCTGCGTTAGACGCCTAGGCCATGGGGAGGGCGTCCTACGCAGACGCCCTCACCATGGGGGAGGCGTCTAATGCAGACGCTCGGCCCAAAATTTGCCCCGCGCCAGGCTTACCTCACCCGATGCATCACCCTCGCCAGACATTTTCGTGGTGTTTTTACTGATAAATTATGAATATACAAGACCATATGCCTTATTTATAGACACGGGACGATATGGGTATTAAATATATTGTTAAGGGCAATTTGGTAATTTCAAGGGGCGATTTAAGTAGTTTTGGGGCGACGTTTAGTAGTTCCCGAACAAAAATGTTGACAATATGTTTGTCTTGTTGCAATACATAGAAATTAACAAGTGGTGCGTGAAAATGACTATTGTTTGGTTCTCTCTCATATCGTCAATTAACGACATTAGGAATGATTAAATGAACATTACGTTAATTTCCATCTTTACAAAGAAGAATCCCTACAAAATTTGGACTCTTCTTCACAATCACTCTCCGAAACCCTAATCATATTCTTCGAATTTGGACCCACTTCCATGTTGTTTTATTGTTGGAATTATGTTCACATTATTCTATTGGAATTATTTGTGATCTTGTTATTGGAATTTTCTCTTTGTCATATAATAATTCATAATTGGAATTAGGATCCGGTTTGTGTGGTGAACTCTTGGTGTTCAATTGTTGTAATATTATTCGTGCTCTTCGAATTTTGTCTTTATAATATTATTCATAATATTGGAATTTCGTCGTTCTGAGAGAAGCAATTAAGAATAATTTGTGGAAGCGGGGCAAAAGAAATTTACCCAAAAACAATTGAAATTTATCATCTCAATAACAAATTAGAAGATTTGATTTGTTTCTCTCACCATCAAGCAAATGCTTATAAAAGGACGTCCCAAACAACAATCCTCTCTACACCAAACTCGTAGTTAGAGAAAATTGTTATACTCAAAGCCAAGAAATATGGGGGGAGAAATGATGATCTCCTTGGCCGCTAAGGTTGTAGTGGGTCTTGTGTTTGTTGGATGGTTAATTGTGTGGGTAATTACCCCCACCAAAATCTTCAAAGATGTTTGGCAACCAAAACTCCAAGAAGACACTGATTCCACTTATTTTGGAGATGAAGGTTAGTAGTAGTTTTAATCATGTCTAAATTTCTCACACATGCCTAACATGGTTAATTGGTAGTAGTACATTTAACGTTAAGATATGTTATTTATTTTTGTAGCTTATATATTACTTAACATGGCTAGCAAGGTTGTTTAATTAATTAATTTGTTGGTTTGTAGGTGCAAACATTCTTATATATTCTCTACCAATCTTCTTCATTTCGCTTGTGGGTTGTGCTTATCTCCATTGGAAACAAAAGAGAAGCAACAAGAACATGGAATGGTATGACTCTTGTTATGTTTTCCGAGATTGTAGGATAAGAGTTGTGATGGCCTCTTGTGAAGTAAGACCAAATCTCACCCCTCACAAGATATATATTAGTTGTTGGTTTCGTCCTTCTCTTTCGGTTTGTATCTCCATCGATCCATACACCACAACACGAAAAATGGTTTTTAATTTACTTGCGTGCACCTGTAAATTATCGAAATTAATGGATCTTTGCTTCGGTGTTTCCTTCGACGTCCAAGGGACACTTCCAAACCATTGGCATTTGCTTACACTGATGCACCCGTCGTTAGATTACTTGATATATGTGGATCTCATTCATTCACCATTTGCATCCAATTCAGCTAATAGTTTGGCAAATTACACCATCTTTGATGTCAAATTGCAGATTGTTTGATAAATATATATATATTTTTCTTGAAAAATTGTTTGATAAATATATATTGAAAATTGAAAATGAATATATATTTGATAAATATAAACCTGTAAATTGTTTGATATATATATATATATATATATATATATATATATATATATATATATATATTTCTTGATGTTAACCTAATCATATTCTCCCACGTCTCCTCCTCCACATTAGGGCTGTCCACTTGTACGAACTCAGAAAAACCAAAACAAGGTAAAGGATTATATGCAAAATAAAACACCTGAAAATTTTAAATTTCAAGATCATTAATTTCTTAATTAAATAGTATAAATTCGTTCCTGATAAAATCGTTTTATGCTTCTTGAATACTTTATGTAGATGCACCCTTAGTTTTCAATGGGTAACGTATAAGAATGATCCAATATTATGGTTTAATATTAAACATAACTTTAAGTACTTTTGGCAGCTTGAACAAGAGTAGCAACTCAAGACTTGCATATTTGAAGAGACCAGCTCTAGTGAGAGGTCCTTTGGGTATTGTGTCTTCCATGGAGTTGGGTTTGTTCATCTTCTTCCTTGCACTCCTACTTTGGTGCTTTGGTTGTTGGCTATACGTCAAATATGATGCTATTGCCAAAGGAACAGATAAATGGTCAATGGGAACGGGAGATAGACTGTTAGTCTTCTTTCCACACTTTATTTATTTCTACTTTTACTCATGCGGGATGTATATGTACAAGTTAACTACTTTTAAAGTAGAGATTTGTGCAAAACATAAGATATTGTATTTATCAAAGATGGTAGAAGTAGCAAAACTTCGGTAAACTCATAACATCAAATCTTAAGGGGATATATATTTGGGTGTTAGACAATATAAATGAGATGGGTTATTCAGGACCCCTAAACTATATGTAAAGTAAAATCATAGTAACAACCATGCATGTTAATACAATATTATGAAGGAAATACTTTTCAAATACCCTCCAATATTGATTAAATTAAATTTTTCAACAAATTGAGAACATCTATGACATATATATACTATTCCATATTGGAAGATATATATTTGTGATAATTAAATTATTAAGAGAGTCTTTAATAAACAATCCCAACTTCTAAACATGACTTGCATGTACATGCAACTGAGTTATAAATTAAATTAATTAGATCTCATCCTCTAACTTAATTACACGTGAGGGTTCCTATATTCCATCTCTGGTCTAGTCTAACCCACGAATATAAATCTACCAACTGACAAATTAACCTCAGTTGGTAATTAATTAACATAAACAACATCCTGTGCAGATGGCAAAAGAGATTAAATGGTGCAGCACTAAGACTTGGGCGCACTGGGCACATCACCCTTGCTTTGCTCTTCATTCCGGTCACAAGAGGATCATCAATTCTTCCACTTGTTGGGATCACATCTGAAGCCAGCATAAGATACCACATTTGGGTTGGACACATAACAATGCTTCTCTTCACCTTGCATAGCCTTGCTTATGTCATCTATTGGATATCAGCTAATAAAACATGGGAGGTGAGTAATTGCCTTCAAATTGTCTATTTAATGTCAATCGTTAGCTTACGTAAGTAAAGAGATTTCTTAATTTGCAATATATAGTCATCACAATCCATGATTGTCGTATTGAAACATAATTTAAGGGGCAAACTATAATTTACCTCACTCGGTGTTTTGCTTTTAAGATTATAACGATTTGTTTAACGGAAATTAGTGTTATTCCCTAAATCCGATGTTTTGGTGTGGAAGTTTGAATTGCAAGGAGAAAGGTTAACATGTGTAATTAAGAGGTTGTGAGACAATTAATGAGAGTGGACCGAATTTTAATTTGATCAACGGCAAACATGGGATCCTAAAATATGACATTTCCTTTAAAAGGAATTTCGTGAAGGCTTTCAATTTAAAATGAAGATTTCTGTAGTGGAATGCAACCAAAACCATCTGAAACACCAACTGTTTTTTAACAATAAGACTACCCTAAAAGCATCATGTATTAAGTAAATACCCAATAATTCAAGCGATAATTTGTAGCCCATAGACATGGAAGGATGTTACCGGTTCAAACGGATCAGATTTAGGTTTTACCATATCCATATTTGTATTTAAATTACGGTTATAGATCAACACAAATATGAAAATATAAACATATTGATATCCTCAAGAAACTATACGGATATTTTATAAACAGAGCTTCGGTCCAGGACCGGACCAGACAGGACCGAACCGAAACCTGAATTTTCGGGAAGACCGGACCAAATAGGTTCGGTCCGAATAGGTTCGGTCCGGTCCGGGTCGGTCCAAAACCCGGATTTTCCCCTTAAATTTTTGGTCTGGTCCGGACCGAAGACTGAATTTCCAAAATTTTGTGGACCGAAGACCGGACCGAAAAAATTCGGTCCGGTTCGGTCCGGACCGAAATTTGCTCACCCCTAGATACAGATATATAAAAAATGTGTGATATACATATACAATATAAAATAAGTATATATTTTGGTAATTCACGTAAATTTTTAATTATTAAATTGGAGAAATTTATATTTATATATACAGTAATTCTCTAGTGAGCTCAGAGCTTAATTTTACTAAATTAAGCCCCCACAATATCCACCACTCATTTCAAATTGTAAGGTAGATTAAGAAAAAAACGGTTATGCTAATGAATGGTGAGATTAACTGTAAATAAGATCCAATGGTGAGATTGTAGGGGGGCTTAAACTAAATTTGATGAACCATGTGCTCACTAGAATTTAACCCTTTATATATATATATATATATATATATATATATATATATATATATATATATATATATATATATATATAATTTTTTGGTTTAGAAATGCAGTAAATTTTACGTGCAGTAGTAAACTTTTTATGTAAAAGTAATAAGGAATAGTTAATAAATTTCAAATTTTAACATATATAAGGAAAAACATTATATACATCCCGCATATATCCATATATTTATTCCTCCACGATATTCATATCCGTCAAATTTCAAAATTTCAAATCCATATCAGCAAAAAATTGAAATCCAATATATGTATCCGTCCATATTGGCGTTCATACGGATAGTTTGCATTCCTTTGCACCCTTAGAAGCATGTCTTGATAATATAACAGCTCATTGTGGATGTCAAAAATAATTTCTTCATAAACAAACTTGCATGCCTTAAAATCCTTGTGAACATGCAGATAATTAAGCTAGGCTAATTTACAGTTTATCTCCGGAAATATGCATCAAAATCAGTTTACTCCTTCAACTTTAAAACTTGTTGATTGCCTTCTACTTTGCTCCTTTCTATCGGGAGTGCCCCTTTTATGTTATATATAAGCTGTTACACTTCAAATTATTATTTTTTTTAATTTCCTGCTTATGATCTTTATTTCAAAAATTAAATTGCAGCTGGTTGAATGGGGAACTACTCATGTGTCCAATGTAGCTGGAGAGATATCCATCTTGTGTGGATTAATCCTTTGGGCAACAACCTTTCCAAGAATAAGAAGGAAAGCCTTTGAGCTCTTCTTCTACACACACTACTTCTACATCCTCTTCCTTTTCTTCTTTGTCCTCCATGTAGGTTTCCACTACTTCTGGCTAACCCTCCCTGGAATTTACCTCTTCATCGTCGACCGCTACCTTCGCTTCCTCCAATCAAGGACCAAAGTTCGTGTTATCTCCGCTCGTCTCATCCCTGGCTCTCAAACCACCGAGCTTACCTTCTCGAAGTGTTCTGGTGTTGTTTTTGGTTTTTATTATGTTGAATCAACATTTTTATGTCGTGTTATTAATTAATTAATTAAACTTAACTCAATTGGTAGATCTTTATTCTTTAATTAACGTTGACTGTTTGTCGAACCCTAGCATGCGAGTTGTGTGTTGGGATTAGATTAAAAAACATAAAATGCATTATGGAAGGGGGGGAAATTCACGTTCATGTTGACTATTGTATCTTAATTTGTTGTTTGTTTCTGTGTAGGATTTGATTATGGTGCCACTAGTGTTGTGTTTGTAAACATTCCTAGCCTTTCAGAGTTGCAATGGCATCCTTTCACAATGTCATCAAGTAGCAAATTAGAACCAGAGAAGATGACTATTGTGATCAAGAAGGAAGGGAGTTGGTCTCAGAAACTCTTTGAACAACTCTACTCAGAACCTCACCCTGGAAACCTTGATGTGTACTTGGAGGGACCTTATGGCCCAGTAACCAACCACTACATGAGGTAATTAATTAGGAACAAATACTTCATTGGATATTCATAATTCCTTGTACAAGGGTTATTCGGATAGGATTTTTCTTTACTATATATTCTTTTTAAACAAAGTATATAGGTTAATCATAGTTGACATAAGTCTTGGAATAATCAAGATTAGTAATGAAATTTTAGTAGATAATAGAAGATTTGTTTCTTGTGGGAGAGGTCTAAATAGAATAAACTGGAAGGTATTTGTCCTCTCCTACCACACTATATGTGAGACTTCAAGAAAATCAATTGTTCATTCCTCACTCAATAATATAGCCGTTATGTTTACATTTGACTTTTTTGAATCGAAAAATAAATACTTGGTTACCATTTGCATCCTTTTAGGTACAATGTTCTAGTGTTGGTGAGCGGTGGTAGCGGAATCACACCTTTTTTCTCCATCATCCGAGACCTCCTCTCTGTGGCTACCACCGACGTAAAGATCCCGTCCGTCTACCTCATATGCGCCTTCAAGACCTCCACGGACCTCCACATTCTCGAACTCCTCCTCCCAATTTCCGACCTCACCGTCTCTGACCTCTTCCGCCTTGACCTCCGCATTGACGCCTTTGTCACTCGAGAAAAGCAATTGGACGATTCACCTGAGAACCAAGTCCGAACCATCTGGTTCAAACCCTTGGGTTCTGACACGCCCATTTGGCCCGTGCTAGGAAGGGACTACTGGGCCTGGTTGGGGCTAGTGGTGTCCATCTCTTTTGTATTGTTTCTTCTTTTGCTTGGGATTGTTTATAGATTCTACATCTACCCAATCAATGAGAGCACGTCCGGCTACGGCCACGACCATGGCCACGTCTACTCCGTTACTTGGAGAGCGCTTATGGGATTGGCACTTATGCTTGCGTCTATATTTCTGGTTGCGGGTGTTGCCGTGGTGTGGAATAGAAGGAAATCATTAATGGAGCGAAGTCGGCAGGTATATATATATATATATTGTGAACAAAAATATACTATTGAACTTTAAGAAGTAGTAGTCGTATGAATTATGCGAAAACCCTTCGTATTAGGGGTTCACTAGTTTGTAGGAAAACATTAGAGATGCATACAACTTGTCATCTTAAATGAGATGTTAATCATTGATTTCTAAAATATTTTAAAAAAATCTTAACATTTGAAATTAATTTCTCCATTTCCATATGAAAACCAAAACATCATTTTATTCCTTTTTATCCTCTCATGCATAATCTTAACTAATCCATAGATTTTAATTTTCAAAAATCTCATTTCCTTTGTTTTGATTTTGAGAAGGTTTTGAACACGGAAGGCGTGACACCAATCGTCTCACCTGGTTCATGGTTTTACAAAGGTAACAAGGATGTCGAGAGCCTCCCAAATGAATACCAAAAAGGGGCTACCAATGTATATTTCGGAACACGACCTGATCTTCAAAGTAAGAAAATATGTCATTAGTTCTGCTAGTATTATTTCAAACCATACTCCATATTCACTTTCCCTGCATGCGTAGAAACCACTTCTAGTTTAGTTTTATTAATTTTGTTTGGTATCATGTTATATATAGAGAGAGAGGAAAGATCCACTACCCTTAAATTTCATTGACACACGGTTGCACTTATAAATAAAATCAAATATGAATTTTAAATTGAAAATTCAAACCATACATTTTGATCTACAATATATGTAGATTAAGGATATCAAAAAGGAAAATTTTTCAAAATATTTTTTTAAAAAATTACCAAAATAAACTCCACTAAAAGTAATTTCCAAACTAGACCTGCTGCCACCACGTGGTGACACGTGGTGGCGGCGGGTTTTGTTTTTTTGTGCATAGAGAACTCGGCATCACCAGTGCCGAGTTCATCTGAGAACTCGGCACTGGCGATGCCGAGTTCAACTGGTATAACTCGGCATGGGTGATGCCGAGTTCAACTTTGGTAGAACTCGGCATGGATGATGCCGAGTTCAACTTTGGTAGAACTCGGCATGGATGATGCCGAGTTCAACTTTGGTATAACTCGGGATGGGTGATGCTGAGTTCTACTTGGTTTTTTATTGGCCAACACTTGCGACATTTTTTCTTCGGTGATTGGCTCTAATAGAACTCGGCACTTAGAGTGCCGAGTTCTATTTAAGAAACTTCTCCTGGCGATCAGATCGTGTATGAGATTGATTGCCAGGAGAACAGTTACTTAAATAGAACTCGGCACTCTAAGTGTCGAGTTCTAAAGGAAGAACTTCACGTTGCTAACGCCGAGTACGCCGATTTCACCTGAGAAAAAGTGAGTTTGCAAATTTGCGTCCTAAAAAATACATTACATTCATTCGTCTTACAATTAATCAACTCTTAAAAAGGATTTAAGTCTTCGTACATTCATTCAAGTCATAACAAAATACATTACAAGTCTTACAATTAATCAACTCTTACATTCATTCGTCTCACATACAAAATATTTTGCTATATAGGTTCTTTACATCGCTTTCGGTTATGCCTTATACCGCCGCATCTCCCACACCTTACCTTTCTTCCAGAGTGTTCGTCCATCTCGTTTCGGATTCGCGTTGATTTAGGCCGACCGGGAGGTCTTTTGGTTTGGGGAGGCTTCATTGTGATGTTACCTCGATCTGGCCAGTACCTCACATCAGGAATTGGGACAAATATCGGTTTGTATGCCTCCCTGTACATTTGAACCTCATAATACGGGGACACCAGATGTGAAGTGTTGACATTTGTATGTCTGCCACTGCAAACTGCTAGTACATGTGAACATGGGACGTGCATTGCAATTATGTATCCACAAGTGCAAGTAATAACTCCTTCTTCAAATTTGACGAGGTATTTTTTGTGGTCATTGGCTTCAACCTGATACATCAGCTGGTGGTACCGAGTTACTGTATGTGTTCTGGCCAGATTACTGTTTGCCATCACCACGGTGTGGACTGTCGGTACATATGTTTCATTCCACGACTCGGCGACGTCCCTTCTTTTAACAAAGAATTTGTTCAAGTGGAGAAAGGTCATCAAAATCATGGTTGTAATTGGCATACCGCGTGCCCCTCGTAAGACATTGTTGAAGCTTTCTGACATGTTTGTTGTCATACATCCGAAACGCCGACCCCCGTCGTGACAACAAGTCCATCTTTCCAAAGGACCTTGATGTTGAATCCACTCATATATTGGTTTATGTTCCTCTGCAATAGCCTTCATTAACTCTTCAAATTTCATAAATGAATGAGTTTTACCCGCTTCGTAAAACTTGATTTGTCCCAATCTTTCCTTACAATTTCAATGTTTAGCAAGATTTGCTTTCATGTGTCGAAGACAGAATCGATGTACATGGCCCTCCGAAGGTGGAAATGCGGCTCGCACACAAGCATTTATTCCCGAAAATCTGTCGGTGATAATACACAAATTGGGTCGCCTTGTAACTCTACTTGCCAGCAAATGAAGGAACCACGTCCACGACTCTGTATTCTCGCTCTCTACAACAGCAAATGCCAAAGGAAAAATTCCGTTGTTTGCATCCGTGCCCACAGCAATTAGCAATAAACCTCTATATTTGCTATAGAGGTGCGTTTCATCCACACTGACAATGGGTCTACAATAATGAAACCCACTAATTGAAGGCCCGAACGCCCAAAACACACGCTTAAACATCTCCTCGTCTGAATTTACCTGGACAGACTCTATTTCGACAACAGATCCTTCATTGTTCTGACAGAGAACTGTGACGAACCTTCGCAAATCTTTAAAACTGTCTTCTTCGGCACCATATATTCGGTTCAACGCTTTTTGCCTAGCATGCCATGCTTTAGCGTAACCCATTTCAAGTGAGTATTTGGTCTTCACCCTTTCCATTATTTCAGCAGGAGTAATTGTGAACTTAGTTCTAACAGATGGCATTATCAAGTCGCATACAAAATTAGCACTGCATTGTTTGTTGTCGTTTAGCAAGATCGGATTGGAACAAGTGTGCTCGGCGTCGTATGTTTTAACTTGAAAATATCTGCAGCCTTTTGTAACAGACGCATGTAGACGCCATTTGCAGTTATCTTCATCACGACGAATACAATGAACAGTATACCGTTTCGTTGAAGAAACCACAACTGAATACTGAACAAACTTTTTAATGTGCCACGATTGCAGAGCATGAACCAAATCATCTTTCGTTGGGAAAATTCGTTTATCCCAGAAAGAACGACCATCTTCCGTATGCCAATCACGTCGTTCCAAATTGTTCGCAGCATCGAAGAATGAGTGTTCAATTACCGAATTCTCTATCCAGTTGTCGTCCTCGAAGATATCGGGAAGTTCATTAAGAGTTGGAACCATGTCGTTGTTAGCAACTGCATCATCAACAACGTCGTCGTCTTCACGGTTTATGGATTGTCCCATCACATATATGACATCCTGCGTCTCCGGAACGACTTCATTAGCAGAAACACCTTCAGGTTCATCTTCTACAGCGAATGGTGTGCTGTAATCCCCTAATTCCTCAGTGTCATCGTCTTGAACGTTATGCATCTCTTCCAGGCCTTCTGGTCGACTAAAATTAATTGGGTCAACAGCTGACAAACCAAGCCCAAGGTAGGGATATGAGGTAGATGGTCCAGCTCTTCCAGCAAACTCATCATGACTGTAATGTGTGGGTTCAAATTGCGACAAACCAGGATAAGGATTTGCACTGCTAGAAGGAATGTCACACGCATTTTCTGGCCATTCGGTGCCTGTTTGGAAGTTATGCGATTGGAAAAATGGCATTTGCTGATATGCTGGAACTTCGGTTGTAGGATTTGGACTTATATTCAAATCTATTCCACAGTCCCAACCGGTCGACCTTACTGTACCATACTCCGGCGAATGAGTGTTCGTTGTCAGCGTAGGGTCGGGCACTTTAGGTTCAGCTTCCACATACACTCCAACCACAGACATCCGTTTAAACAAACGCATCAATCCATAAACCGACCTATCATTGGTTAATGGAACGTATGTCCAATCATTGTTTAATGACAATTTGGCTGTCAACTTGACATCAAACATACTGTGTGGATAACAACATTCAGATCATATAACATCCATTAAATCCTCATATTTGATGTTCAACAGAACAACTACCAATTTGCGGTCAGATCCTGTGTATTCTGCCACATCTCCGTTACATTCTAATTTCCCGTTATACATGACCAACAAAGATCCTTCATCATCTTTATCCATACCTAAATATTTGAAAATGTGTTCAAGTGAGATGATCGAATTTCTTACTAAATACTAAAAAAATTGAAAATATTTAAATGTTTAGAAGTTACCTCAATCAAATGTAGTAGCAAACGATTGTAAACGTCGAGCAATCTCTCCAATAAACAACGTTACGATCAATAAACAACGTTACGATACCGTAGACCTATAATCAACAAAACTAAATTCAATAATCAACTATCAAACAAGAAATAAAACGTTTTGCCTAAAAAACCAAAATCGAATTCGAGTTTCCACCAAAACGGGTTCCTAAACCAACAAAAACACTACAATCATACATAAAACACCAATGTATATCATCCTAATACATCAAAAAGACAAGAAAACACCAATGTATATCATCGAAGAGCATGTCTTGTGATCTTTGATCACCTCGTGAATTTTATGGAGTTCTTCGTGAAACTCATAAACTCCGTGCACCTACAGATAATTAAAAGTTAATGAAACACTAAACATAATTTTAAAACGTGATCATTGTTTCAATAAATATTTAAATCTTACCATCTCTCGCTCTCTACCCGCTCGAGGTCTGTATAAGGTATTAGTCGGAGCCAAGCAGTGATGAACTATCCAACGTACGGTGATGCTCCAGTACCATTCCATATACAGTCGTGTGCTCTCTTCAGGAGTGGCACCTAGGAGTGGTCGCTCAAACTGTAGATAATCTCTTCTGTGCGACCAATGCTGAATGAACTGGTGATTTTCCGCCAACCAATTAACATCTGACCTCCCCTGAGCCGATTTCACTACATGTCTCTCCATCGGCTCTGGAATGTGCTGCTGTAGACCGAACTGTCTCATCACTCGGTCTGGACAATGCATAACCACCTCACCAAAATTTATAAGCCAAGTACGGCTCGTCCAGATCTCTGAACCTTCCGTACATAGTGGTGGTAACTGACTAAGATCCAAATTTGCATAAGGGTCCCAGATCACTTGATCGAATTCCTGCACGTCCAGCTCATTCCGATAAAAATCAAGTGTCGTCGTCTTCGCACTACCTTTGAATGTTCTTGGTCGTCTCCAACGGGACCCTAATGGTGCTCTCTCGTCCTCCGGATATAGTAATGGTCTTCTCTTCAAAGGTCTCCCAATATGTAGATGTTCCAAGCACCACAACTGCAGGAACGTAAGAAAACCACACAAATGTTTCGTCGGAATCAGTGAGGCTTCATCTAACATGTGATACAAGTGGGCCAGAGCCGCACTACCCCAACTGTACTCCGATGCGACTGCCAAATCTCCGAGCAAATACAGGTACTTCAAGTGAACCATCGTACCACTCTTATCTGCCAAAATACTACATCCCAGCTGGAAGAGAATGAAGGCTTTGGTGTGTCGTGTAACTGTCTCCTCGTCAGCATCAAAAGGCAAGTGTTGAAACTGAGCTTGCAACCAACCCAGAGTTACAGAACCCTTACGACCCAAGTCATCGGGGACCTGACCCAATAAATCCATGCAGACCTCTGACCAAACGTACTCCTGAGACTCACACACCGGCAAACCATCTACCCGCAAGCCGGTAATCATCGAGATGTCACGCAAGGTGCACGTGATCTCACCATGTCGCAAGTGAAATGAATGAGTCTCCGGTCTCCAACGCTCGACCATCGCCCCCAGTAAGGTATGATCCAACTGAACTCGGCCCAACCGAGTGACTGTGTCAAACCCTGCCATATCTAGCAGAAACAACATTCTCTCATCAGTGATCTGCCATTCGTTGAGCTTCGATCCATGCTCAACGCATTTTACACCATCAACATCCTTCTGCATAAATTTAGAGAAATGTCAGAATATTGAAATTCACGTGCAAATATTTAACTTGAAAACGTAAAATACTTACAAAATCTTTGAACAAGTCAGACTTGTGGTTGGCCTGCAAAACCAACACCGATCTGTCTACCGGACCCTGTGAAGCGTAGCTACCTCCAACTGAACCAGTACTAGAACCACCAAACTCCATCTGTACATAACACGTTAACAAGTGAGATGATCGAATTTCTTACTAAATACTTAAAAAGTTGAGAATACTCTAATGTTTTAGAAATTACCTCAATCGAGTGTAGTAGCAAACGGCTGTAAACGTCGAACAATCTCTCCAATAAAACCAACTACAATAAACAACATTACGAATCATGTCAGAATTTTTTTAAAAATTTTGACAGAACCTCTCCTATATTTCTTAAATTGGTAAATTTAAACCTGCACGGTAGAACAAACTAACAATACTACAAAATTCAATTCTAACATACATTCAAACTCACATACATTTAAACTCAAATAAATCACTTTTAAGTTTACATTCATTCAAATTAACATACATTCAAACCTAAATAACAACATAAAATCTATTTTTAATCACAATAATAGTACTTAAATTCAACTATTTTTAAGATGACTACCGTAGACCTATAATCAACAAAACTAAATTCAATAATCAACTATCAAACAAGAAATAAAACGTTTTGCCTAAAAACCCAAAATCGAATTCGAGTTTCCACCAAAACGGGTTCCTAAATCAACAAAAACACTACAATCATACATAAAACAACAATGTATATCATCCTAATAGATAAAAAGGCAAGAAAACGGTGGAAAATGAAAAAAAAATCGAAACCCTAACCTTATAAACTCGGAACTCGGCGGAGGGGGAAGAGGGGGGGCGTCGGGCTGCTTTTATAGCCCGACGGAACTCGGCGTTGGTAACGCCGAGTTTACTTTTTTTTAAGTGAACTCGGCGTTACTAACGCCGAGTTATGCCTTTAGAACTCGGCACTTAGAGTGCCGAGTTCTATTTAAGTAACTGTTCTCCTGACGCGTCAATCGTCTCATGCACGATCTGAGCGCCAGGAGAACAGTTTCTTATATAGAACTCGACACTCTCAGTGCCGAGTTCTACCAAAGTTGAACTCGGCATCATCCATGCCGATTTCTACCAAAGTTGAACTCGGCATCATCCATGCCGAGTTCTACCAAAGTTGAACTCGGTATCACCCATGCCGAGTTCTACCAAAGTTGAACTCGGCATCACCAGTGCCGAGTTCTATTTGAATCACATCAGTAAAAATTGTCAAGTGTGGCCAATAAAAAACAAAGTTTAACTCGGCATCACCAGTGCCGAGTTCTCTATGCACAAAAAAACAAAACTCGCCGCCGCCACGTGTCACCACGTGGTGGCAGCGGGTCTAGTTTGGAAATTACTTTTAGTGGAGGTTTATTTTGGTAAATTTTTTTTTAAAAAAAAATTATTTTGAAAAATTTTCCTATCAAAAATCTTATTTTACGTTGTATCTAAAGATGTAAAAATGAACGCATTACATTCGTTAAAATATCCAATTTCTAGATCTCATATAAAACGAATACCAAATTTTATGATTTTCAATATCATTAATCTACATATGTTGTAGATCAAGATGTACCATTTGAATTTTTAATTTGGAGTTCATATTAATTTTTCTTAACAAACGCAACTGTGTGTCAACGAAATTTAAGGATAGTTGATCATTCCTCGTATATATGTGTTGTATGTATGTATGTATGTCCTAATTGTATATTGTTAATCTACAGAGTTGCTATCAGAGTGCATTTCACCAAACATTGGTGTATTTGTAAGTGGACCGAGAGCCATGAGAAGTGAAGTTGCCACAATATGTGGATCAGAGAATGCTAAGAACCTGCACTTTGAATCTCTGAGTTTCAGCTGGTGATGATGCAACCGAGACAAATAATATACTTTTACAGTGTGATTAATTAAAATGTACAAGTGTGACTTTTACGTGTGTATTATTTACAGGAATGTGTGGTTCAAAGTTGTATTGTGATAACAGAAGAGATTTGCGTTGTAATGAAATGTTTAGATGGTATATGTTTCTTTTATAAGAGGTAATGACAATTTGTCTCCTTAACTCTTGACAGAGTTGCACTTAGCATTCATGTGTTTTTGGAAATAAACATTTACCTTCCCAAGAATACCCTGAATTTTATAAGATAAGATACTTTCTATATCATTTTATTTTAAAGAATGATAACAAAGAAAAAAATAGAAATAAAGAAAAGGATATAATAATTTATGAATTGGTTCTGTGATGGATTTATGTATGGTAATAATAATAATATATAGGTGATTTTTTTAAATATATTTATTTAAAAAATTTTAGCACAATAATAGTTCTCCTTCCAAAATATTTATGAAACTAGGTATGCCTCCACCACATGTTAACACGTGGCGCAGGAAGGT
Source organism: Triglochin maritima (assembly GCA_963682175.1). NCBI lineage: Eukaryota > Viridiplantae > Streptophyta > Magnoliopsida > Alismatales > Juncaginaceae > Triglochin > Triglochin maritima. The sequence goes on from OY821789.1 coordinate 33,005,542, forward strand.
TTATGATTTTTTACTCCGTCAAACTCGACAATGGTAAAGCCGAGTTCATTAAGAGCACGGTGTCAGGTTCCCTCCCTTGGTATTTTACCAAAGGAGACGGGTAAATAAGAACTTGTCACCGAGTTCAATAGAATTCGGCATTGGCAACACTGAGTTCCATTAAAGAACAAAAAATGGCTCCACGATGTCGAGTTCTCTTTATTGAACTATGCAATTACAACGTCATTTTCAGTATAGAGAACTCGCCTACCACAATGCCAAGTTCATTCAGAACCCCTCCACCCCAAGTTTTCTTAAAATTCTTCACAAATTACTCATACATTACCTACAAAAAACTTCATCAAACTAATATAAAATTTAACTTCATACCACAATATTTTGAAATTAAGACCATAGTAAAACAATTAAACCAACAAATATACACACAAAATGCAATAAAGTCCACGATCTCGCCTACACTACCCAAAACTTGGTCCTCTCAACCTCTTCTTCCTTTTCGGTCATCCACGTCAACGTCTTGGAGGTTCTTCTGTGTCTTCTGCAGGTGCATTGTGAGCTTATGTCACCAACCCTTCGGTTTAATCCTCCATAACCACTCCTTTCTCCCAGTCTACTCGTGCGTCTTCTTGCATAACTTCTTCCTGATGTGGTGGATCTTCAAGTATCAGCATTTCCTCATTGAGATTAATCGAAGGATCATGCAATGTGAAGCAAGCCATGAATGCGTTGATATTTTCCTTCAGTTTTTTGGTCATCGAATATGCTTCAACATCTTTATCTTTGACTCATAGACTAATACAGTGCGCGTCCTTGTGTATGTCGGTCATACTGAGTATCTGTGACAAAAAATCAAACTATTAATTATCAAACATAATTATCATTAGATATCATTATTAAATCGTAATATCCGACTTACCATATTTCTTTCTCTACCCCGCAGTAGATCTAGAAGAATGGGTAAGTCACAATCCAACGAATAATGACATGCGAATACCACTCCATATAATGTCTTCGACTGACAGATGGCGAAGCACCCACCCAACGGTGCCCATTAGTCTTGGATTGATCCCTCCGGTGTGACCTATGGTTGATGTATCTAGCATTCCCTTCCATCTTGTTGATGTCTACCCTCCCTCAAGCAAGTCATGCTCTACATCTCTTCATCAACTCTAGAATATGTTGCTGCAAGCAAATTGTAACATAACACGATCAGGTACATGCATTGCAACCTCGCCTAAACAAATCAACCATGTCCTGCTCATCCACACTTGGGGGCACCTTCGATGCACATCGGTGGGAGTTCTAGCAAATCCAATTCTACGTAAGGATCTCATAACACTTGATTGTGTTCTTGCTTATCTAACTCGTTTATCTAGAAGTCGATCGTGCAAGTCTTGACACTCCCTTTGTACAACCTCGGCATTCTCCATCTGAAACCCAATGGCGACAAGGGTCTTCGTTGGCTCACCCAAGTGTAGGTGCTCCTAACACCATATTGAAAGCAATCGTGTGGGTTTTTGACGATGCTTCAAATATGGTGTTACAAACCCACATGATTGCTTCCTATTAATAAGACAAACCTCATCCAAGTAGTGATACAAATGAGCGAGAACTGTACCACCCCAACTGTATTGTCCAGTGATGCATTGCATACATTGCATCATATGTCTTTCATTTAGATTACTTTTACATCAATAAATGCTATTAAGGTATGTGTTTAGTCTTATTTACAGATTACAGGGACCTGAATGCAATTTACCCACATCCCGAGCATAAACGCATGCAAAAGAGTCATTTCTATCATAAAGACCAAGTTCAAGATTATCGGGTTACGAATGGAAATGCATCCCAAGCATAAAAGCATTCAAGTCCTAATTGCAAAAGGAACAAGGACTTAAGCACAAAAGTAGCCAGGGACTTAACTGCAAAAAGTCAAGGACCTAATTGCAAATCACGAGTAGCTTTTATTATTATGGAGAAAATCTAAAGAAAAATCAATGTGAATCTCCATATATATAAAGGAATTAATCCGGAGCTCAAAAGAATGGAAAGAATCAATCCAGACGCGCAAAGGAGGATCAACTCATACCATAAACACACAGGAAAAATCTGGATCGAATCCGAGCCAAAAAGGTGGCGATTCCGCCGCACCTCATGTACAAATTGCGGCGATTTAGCCGCACAAAAGTCGATCCGTGTGCTCAAATTTTTACCAATGCTGTATTGACGCGTGTACGTTCCATTTATATATTGGGATCCCTTGTATCGGCTATAAATAGCCCCGAGAACGATGGTAGAAGGGTCCTTGGCCTTAGACCTAGTTTTTTAGTTGTTGTTTTTATTTGTCTTTATTTTAGTAATAAAATTCTGTCTTTTATTTCTTGTTTTTATTTTTCTTTTGTAATGCCTCTAGGATCCCTTCTTCCTCCCTCCATGAGTTTCTAACTCTTTCCAAAGGGTGGAGGTGACGGATTTAGGGTGAAGAGAAGACGAATGAATGTTATTATTTTAAGTTCGTATTAGTCTATTTTGATTACTTGAGTTTATGTTAAATCATTTATCATGTAATGCTTCATAACTAACATGATTTATTATAAGTTTCTGAATTCTCTAATCTAAACCCTAAATCTAAACCTCCACCCAACGGAATTCACTTCTTTGTTCTTGTTTTAATTTTAATTGTTCTTGTTTCTTGCTTTAGATAATTAAAACCCAAAAATCTCAAAACCCAATCTATTCTTCTCTCCTTCTTTTCCCCAATCAAAATCACACTAATAACAAGATCTCTCCCTCCTTGTGTTCGACCCGTATTTGCCACGTCTTCATTGACGCCGTGCACTTGCGGTATAAATTTAATTCTCATCATCCAGCAATACATAAATCCTCCAACATACTCAAGTACTTCAAGTGTACCATCATTCCAGTCTTGTTTGAGAATAAGCTGCAACCGAATAGAACAAGATGTAAGCTTTGGTGTGGTGTAACTACCATATCATATGCATATATCGGAAGCACAAAAAATTATCCTTCAACCATTTCAGTTTCACATTTCCTGTGTTACCAATTTCCTCTGGTATATGTCCCAGTAAATTATCGCAAACTTGTGACCAAATAAGATTTTGGGTACCACAAACTGAAAATCATCCACCTTCAACCCCATGAGAATAGGCACATCTCTTAATGTGACAATCATCTTGCCATGCTGTAAATGAAAAGTATGTGTCTCAGGTATCCACCACTCTACGATTGCCCTGAGCAAAGTGTGATCCAAAACTACACAAGGTAGCCTGCAAACCGTACTAAAACCGACTGTCTCTAGCAAGTTTATCGCCCTTTGGTCTGTAACTACTCAATTGTTCACAACCAATCCATGCTCGACACATTTAACCCCAGGATCCTTTTGCAACCATTAAAACCAAAAATTGGTTATTTCAAAAAAAGTGATATAGCATACGTCCACTCATTATTCACATGTAGTCTAACATTCAGTTTCACATCAAACATACTTACAGAAAACTCTGTTACGCTTCTAACAATGGATACCAAGTCAACATATTTTACATTTAACAAAACTAAAACTAATTTGTAAGAACCATCAATATACTCTATTGATTGACTACTACGATCAAACAACCCACCCCTAGAGTATTAAAACGTTTGCTTCATCATTACTATACATAACCAACCTAAATTAATAAATCCAATTAACTTTAGATAACAAGACAATAATATTACAATGATTATGCTATAAGCTCCTTCAAAAAATAACAAAAGTAAGTTAGGTTATTACCATTTATGGATGAATTTACCTCTGACGAAGGAGTTCTCAAGTACAATCAACCAACTAGTCCCGCAAACAATCAACGGAACTACAACGAAATAACAATACTAATTAGTACCAAATAACATGTACATCATCAAAACTTGAATCAACCTACATCCCAAACATAGAATCACAACTTCACATACCCAAACTGAAGTTCAAACCACATACTCAAACCCAAACATAATACTAAGTGTCAAAACCCAACCCCAATTCCATTCTCAATTCCAAACCACAAACCTAAATCCCAAATCTCAAACCTAATCACAAATTCAAACTACAAACTCAATCTCAAACTAAATCTCAAATCTCAAACACAATCTCAAATCCAAAACCACAATTCCAATTTCAAACCCAAATCCAAAAACTCCAAACCAAACCCAATCTCAAGTTCCAAATCACAACCTCAATATTACACCTAATCATCTAACACAATCTCAATCCCTATTTCACTAAACCTAATCCAAACAACAATCTGTAATCCAATTTACAAACCTAATCTCAAATCCTATTTACAAACTCATGTCTCAATCTCAAATACAAAACCCAATTCACAAATACAAAACCAAACCCTATACTAAATCTCAAAACCAAAACTCAATTCTTATAACGCCCCAAATCCGCACTCAGGACACAGATGTCAATAATGAACTAAAACGAGAAAAAATGACATTAACTAAAATAGTCAAGTCGAGTCCTCAAATTAAAACAAACATGATGTCAAGTTAGAGTGAAATACGGAAGGAAAAATACAAGAAACTCTGAATTCCTACTACAAGACTACTCAGAGGAGTAGGAAAATTCATGACAATCGAGCTCAACAGATCCAGTCCACGTGTCCCAAGCCCAAGTCACCCCAACCTCTTATCGCGTCCCACCTACCCACATACAAGTCACGCCTGAGTCTTAAATAAAGACTTAGTACACCACCCCAACCCGATACCGAACAAGGTCTAGCCATCCCTGACAACCCACACTGGTCTAGTGTCCCAAGGCGATCATGCGCCCAGCAAAGCCGAGCGATCACCTCGACCCTACCACGTATCCAACCCACAAGGCAACACCCAACCCGCTCTCACAGTACAACTGTCACACGTAATGTTATTTATAATATTGATACATGATCGTATTTTGTAAAATGGTTAAATTTCATCTGTGTTGAATGAGTTACTATAATTTACAGCTAGAGTGTCGCTTATATCTAGGATCGATGTCGGTCGTTAAATCTAATCAATTTTAAGGTTTAATCTCTACCTAGACAATCAAAGATGTAACGGAAACAATTTAAACAAAGGTAGAGAAAAGAAATGCAAACCACAAAGGACACGGGGATTTTTATATAAGTTCGGTCTCCCACATACTTCCTCTCTTGCAAGCTCTGCTTGACTCCACGAGCTCCCCTCACGACTTCACTATCTGCTCCCCGTTCCAAGCCGAAAGACAACGCCTTACAATCTTCAAGCTAGGAAACAACCATCGCCTAGCTTGGAATCCTCTTCTCACAATTCGAGAAGGATGCTTCGGGCTTTCACCGGAGCATTTACAAACTTTGCTTGACTGAGAACTTGAGTGGATCACACTCTCTAAACTTGAGCACCCTTTGACTAGATAATGGAATTGATCAAATGTGTGGAATTTAGGCTTGGAGAGTAGGATTGGGGAATTGAAATCTTGGGAGTTTCTCTTAGATGTGTATGACAATATAAAGTGTAAGGGGTTGTTGAATTGTGTTTTGGTAACATCTATTTATAAGCTCCTAAGGGGTTATAGTGTGACAAAAGTGATAGAGGAATGTGTGAGAAACACAAAACAGAGAATCATAGGTCACTGTTTTGGTTAAGTTCGGTCGACCGAAACGGCTAAAACGGTCGACCGGATTCTGTCCAGAAATGGCGTCCAGACAGTTCCAAAAACAAACGGTCGATCGAACAATGGGCGATTGAACGAACAGGGCTATAACTTAAGTGATCAATCGAACCAAAAGTGGAACGGTCGACCGATTAGGCAGTCCAGATTTATTGTCCAGGAAAGTCCAGGGACAATAGGTCGAATAAAAAGGTTTGTTTGGTCGACCGATAAAAACTGGCACTACGGGGTTCAAGAGATGTCTAAGTTCGGTCGACCGAAACTAGGTCCACGGTCGACCGGTGGTCAAATGTATTTCTGGGGTATAGATAAAAATGTGAATACGACCGTTGGTATAATACGACAAGTCTAACGGTCAAATGACACGTGTAGACGGTCGACCGAAAAAGGTCACGGTCGAGCAGTTAAAATCACTATTGGCTAAAAGATCAATCGGTCGAACGTAGGTGGTTCGGTCGACTGAATGGGCACAGGCAGTTCAGGTTTGGTTTAGTGATTTTCGGTCTAAGTTTGGGTGACTTATTGAAGTCCAAATGATCTAAGATTTTGTATGTGACTTCTACAATAAACCCAGTGTGTATGTAATCAATTATTTACTCAAGTATGCTCAAGTATACACAAGTTCCTAAGACTCAAGTATGACATAACTTGCACCTATAAAAGGAGAAGAGAAATGTAACTTGTATAACAAGTTTTGAAGAAGTTCAAGATGTTTTCAACCACCTTTCTTCTCTCACAAGTTTTGTTGGTGCACATGTTTCCATTTAAGAGTGATTGATTAAGGAAAGACTAGTAGATCTCTAGCAAGGACTTGAACTAGTCCTTGTTTGGTTCAAGGTGGACCTTAGAGGCAAAAGGTGAAGATTATTCAAGAGTCCTAGAGGAATTCATTTTCACTAGGCAAAGGTATTAATCTAAATCTTGAAATTTCGATTTAGATATATTTGCATAATTGTAGATTAGATATTTAATCTTGTATGCAAAATGTTTGATTGATTATTTGTTTAATGTTAGCAATAGAGATTATCCATTTTGACAATTAAAAGAGGTGAAAGAAAAGTTTTTTACCTCTATAATCCTCAGGAAATCCCAACACGGCCCACAAGGCAACGCCCAACTTCAACAACACGTCCGAGCCCGCGAGCCCAGCTCTAGCTGTCACCCTTAACAACGCTGGTGAGCTGACTAGTTCCGCGTCCGACTTCAGGATTCCAACCACAACGCCCGAGCCCGTGATCCCAAATCCAGTGTTCACCCATAACAACGCTCGTAAACCATCCCCGACCGCCACAAACAACTAGGAAACGCCACTCCGGGAATCCAACCACAACGCCCGAGCCCGCGAGCCCAGCTCCAGCGGTCACTCGTAACAACACTAGTAAACCATACTGGACCGCCCTAACAAGGATAACTCCATAACCTCTAGTCATAAGTGCCTCATAAGTCATCTTCACTACACTACCACACGTCTGAGTCCAAGAGCAATGCTCCAACGACCACTCGTAACAATGTGGGTGAACGATCGGCTCCACGATATAAAGTAATAACCATAAATAAGACTATAAAATCATACAAACAACATAAAAGAACTATAGCTCTAAACTCACAATCAAAGGTACAAGGGTATAAGTGTAATTCTCCTAAAGTTTCCTTACAATTCACAATTCTCAAAAGTTCAGGGCAAAAATAGTAAATTATTTAACTAATGTAATTTGCAACAAATATAAATAGAGTTCAGGGGAAAAGAGCAATTTTCTGTAAATCATATTATTTTGTACAATTCAGCAAAATCGAGGGTTTTTCCAGCAATTATTTTAATTATTAATCATTTAATCAAATACAATTAAATCCAGGGTTTTCAAGGAATTAGTCTAGTTATTCATTATTTTTCAAATATCATTAAATCACAGGATTTTTTCTGCAATTAACCCAGATTAATTTATTCAACCAAATATATATAATTTCCAGGTTTTTCGTGTAAGATACCCAACTCATTATTAATTAATCCAATACAATTGGATATAGGGTTTGTCAAGCAATTAACCCAACTAACTTATTAAACTAAATACAATAAATCACAAAGGCCCTCAAGCAAAAGCACCAAATCCAACCCAAACCCTAGCCCAACCTCCCCTCTCCCTCCATCGTCGGCCAGACCATCACCGGCCTCGTCGATCGTCGGTCAGGTTATCACCGACCCTCAGGGTCGGCTGTTGGCAGTCGCGGGGCCACATCTGTGGCTCCTCCGTGCGTCCCTCTCCTTCTCCTTCCCGGTCGTGCACCTCCGATCGCCAGCATTGCATCCATCGGTCACCTCCTCCAACACCCCAACTCCCCTCTAACCTCGAACCCAAACCAAAAAAGGTGGGTGGCGTACCTCGAACTCGAAATGACCGGAGAAGAAGACCGAAGAAGGGGACGCCTCCTTTCCGCGCCTACACGCGGACGGCCTCGTCGGAGAAGCTCTCAAGAAACCTTCCCGTCGCCGGAGCATGGAGGGGGGAGATAGGTTTAGGGTTAAAGGTTAGGGCTTTGGGGAAGAGGGGTTAACAATTCCAATCTCAAATCCAAACCACAAACTCAAATCGTAAATCTTAGACACAAACTAAATCCAAATCCAAAACACAAACCAAATCGCAAATCACAAAAGAAACCTAATCCCCAAACCCAATTTCAATCTCAAATACAATCCTAAACAAGTTTTCATCCAATAACAAACTAAAAATCACCACAATCATATATTAATTAATCATGCAAATGTTTCGAAAACAACTATTAATTAGGATTTTACCATAAAAACAAGAATGGAGAGAGAGGGGGGAAAGACACACCTTTGAAGGGTTAGAACTCAGCTAGGGGTTTGGGAGAAGTCTGCGTCGGTGGGTTTTGTAGGTCGCGGAACTCGATACTATCATTGTCGAATTCACTTTTTTAAGTGAACTTGGTGTTGTTAGTGTCGAGTTCGAATTTATCCATCTCCCTTGGGTTTTTTACCAAAGGAGGGAACCCGACGTCGAGTTCTTAATGAAGTTGGCGTTGGGGTTGGCATGACTGAGTTTGATAGAGTAAAAATACCTAAACTTATCTCCGTCACGTGTCAACACGTAGTCGAGACAAACCTAGTTTCATAAATATTTTGGCGGGAGACCTATTGTGCTAAAAAAAAACAAATATTTCAAAAAATAATGACGTAATATATATTTGTATAACTAGCTTTAAAAGTATGTTTGATTTCAATAAAATTGTGTTTTGGTGGTAATTTGCGTACATATATATATGTCAATCTCTTCTAAGTCTATTACCCCCACTAGGGGTGCACATGGGTTGGGTTCAACCCGAAACCCAACCCGAACCCGACTGGTCGGGTCGGGTTGGGGAGGGGTTCGAGTCGGGTCGGGTTGGTAAAAATCAAAAACCCGAATTTTCGGGTCAGGTTCGGGTTGAGGGGGTCGGGTTGACCCAACCCAACCCGAACCGATTTTTATTTTATTTTTATTTTTTTTATTTTTTTTTCTCAAATAAACCGGTCGACCGAACATCACTCGGTCGACCGAACATCACTCGGTCGACCGTTTCCAACCCGAAAATTTTGGGTGTTCAAGCCACCGGTCGACCGTTTAAGCACCGGTCGACCGAACCCGACCAAGTTTGGGAGAAAATTTCCGAATTCGGGTTCAACCCGACCCAACCCGAAAATTTCAGGTCGGGTTGGGTTGAACCTAAACCGGTTCGGGTTCGGGTTGGGTTGGGTTTTTTCCCAACCCGAAAATTTCGGATTGGGTCGGGTTGAGGCTCAAACCCGACCCGACCCGACCCGACCCATGTGCACCCCTAACCTCCACCATGGATCATCAAAGATAAACTGAACTGTTATTCGTCGCCGTAAAACTACTTAAATCGCCCGTAAGATTACCATTCTGCCCCTCTGCCCTTTCTACTAATATAACTCCCCATTTCACTCTTTTAACACAACTTTCTCTTCATATCACACTTTTATTCACCAAATAGAATGTCTCGGAGGCCAGGGAAAGAGCCAGCGGAGACCCCTGACTACTCACATCTGGTAAATTACCTTGTTTATTTCAATTAATTTAAAAAAAAAAAAATTTGGGTCGGGCGTCTCCCGCGACCGCCCGACCCAATGAACAGACGTCTGCGGGAGACGTCTCCCACGTAGGGTAGGCGTCTCCGGCAGACGCCTACCACGTAGGGTAGGCGTCTCCCGCAGACGCCCGGTTTTTTTTAATTTTATTATAAATTGTGATAAATTTTAAATAAATTGAATATTATGTTAATAATGAGTTAAATTAGTTTAGTAAATCGTTTATTGATTATAAATTGTGATAATTAATAAATAAATCGCTAAATAAATTGAATATTATGTTAGTAATTAGTTGTGTACGATTTTAGTAAAGGATTATTGATTAATTGTGATAATTGCTAAATTAATAGATTATTCAGTTAATAATTAGTTTAATTAATTTAGTAAATTCATTAATAAATTTGTATTTTTAAAATTGAATTAATAGTCATCGGGTTACCGTGGAGGAAAAGGGAAATCAATTCCCTTACGCACGGTACATAGTATAGCAGACGAGTCAGGTCCTCGTCATCCACGTAGACGTGGTATTTCTGCTTCAGTTAGGAGAGAGAGATCTGTTACGTCGTCGTCAGACACCTGGAGAGTCTTTCGACGACGAGGATGATTCAGATGAGCTGAGGAGTCACGACGACAATGACGATGGGGGCCGATACGACTTGGGGCCACAGGAGGAGGCGGTACATCAGGCCGGTCGAGGACGGGGGCGACACGGTGGTCCTTCATCTGAGTGGGTCATTAGGAAGGATCGAGGTGGCCGGTTTGTGACCGGTGATTCGAGTTCGTGCACTGCAGACGCCCGAGCTCAGAAGAAGAAGAGGGGTGATGACGAGTCTTGGATCGTCACAGATATTATTCTCGGTGGTCCTGTAGATGGCAGCGTCATTCCGAGTTTCGGAGGCCACGTCGCCAGACGCATCTGGGATGGCGAGGAGCGGAAGGTTTTGAAGTGCCATAATCGGCACAGAGCCTGTACGACATTGCAGGCATGGCGCTCAGTGATGACTGAGGATATGACGGCGACCGTGGTTGACAGTGGATTGGGTCACTTGCCGTACAGCATGTGTTTCCTGCATCGACATGCCGTTGATTTCGGCATTCGTGGAGCGGTGGCAGCCTGACACCAACACTTTCCACTTGCCGTTCGGAGAGATGACGATCATGTTGCATGACGTCTTTCAGATTCTTCACATTCCTGTTGAGGGTCTCATGGTCAGTGCGCAGGCGCCGACATCTGAGCTGAAGTTATATGTATCTGAGTTGCTGGGTGTCAGCCTGGAGGGTCTTGGGCGGGATAGCTCATTTTGGAGTGGCGGTGGTGTTAGTATCGACGCTGTGGACGAGTGTTGCAGACGGGGGCGACCACCACGGACTGAGGATACGCAGATGACTGCTTACTTCTTCTTACTGCTAGGCTGCGTATTGTTTGTCGACAAGAGCGGTTCCAGACTGAGACCACGCGACTTATTGGAGGCGAGGGACCCAGATACCATTGCTGATTACTCATGGAGGTCGGCGACGTTGGCATATCTGTATCGCCAGCTGGGCATATCTAGTCGTGCTGATTGTGGTCAGATTACGGGTTGTCTTACACTGCTGCAGGCTTGGATATATGAGTATTTTCCTGCTTTCCGCCCACATTGTGAGCGGAAGATTGTTGAGCGTGGCCATCCTCGTTCGCGTATGTGGGCTGTCCGGGCGGAGGATAAGAGCGAGAGTCGACTTCTTTCTATTCGTAGATGGCTAGATCAGATGAATGCATCGCAGGTATATAATGTATATACCATTCACGTTTATTTAAATTTAACTTTATTATTATTAACGTATAAACGTTTAGGTGGAGTGGTTACCGTATGGTCCCGAGCCTGCTGTAGCTGTGCCGAGGACTATATTTATGGGCGTTATTCGTTATAGGGATATCACAGAGCCTTATTTACCTGATCGCGTGTTACGTCAGTTAGGTTACGTTCAGGTGATCCCGGTTGACATCCCGACGCCCGACCATGCAGTACGGTCTGCGACTGCGACGATGTACGACGTCAGGCACAGCGTTTCGTCTGCGGAATCGGTTTGGAGGACATTTCCGAGAGTAGGACGACTACACCTGGCCGATCTGAGTCGTAGCCGCGACCCCTCCACCTGTGCTCCAGATTATTTGCAGTGGTTCGATAGGTGCTCACATCCACTGCTCGTACGCGGTATCATTCCGAGACCGGAGAGACCACTGGATAGGACATGTGCCGATGCGGTAAGTTTATCTAATTTTATATTTAATTGTAAAGTATATTTTGTTATTGTACGCTAATTTCTATTTTACATAAAGTGGATGAGTAGGGCGATACGGTGTACGCAGCCGTTCATGCGAGAGAGAGACGTCATGCCGAGTGAGGCGACGAGACTTGCATGTACAGATTGGGATCGCCTGATCGAGGATTGGAACAGCCAGTTGGGCATTTCGGACTATGATTCAGATGCTGAGTTGTAGTTGTCTTGCTTTTACTTTCGTTTTGTTGCACTGTTAGTACATTTGTTGGTATATGCTTATGTTTATTTGTGTACTCTTATTATTTATTTCTGACGAACATATCTTCTACATATTTCTTTGACTATCGTATTTTTTAATATTTATTTTTCACGAAAAGATTTTCAACTTATTTCTTTAGATATGAAATAATATTTAAATTTAAAATACGGTAAAAAAACAACACGATATAAGTAGAAATACACGATATATTATACATTACAAAACATTACAAATTACAATCAACGTAACCGGTTCCAATACTCCATCCTACTTTGGTACTGATCCTCCCATCCAACACTCTCATCTCGCATTTGATACCATAAGGTCGCTATAGGAGGTACTGGGAAATCATCAAGTAATTCCAAACGAATAAAATGAGCGTAACTCCCTAAATGAGCAATGACCAACTCTCTGACAGGCCTCGTCATGGTAGAGGGACACTCCCAGGGTAGAACAGTAAGACACGGGAACAACGAACCATCCGTTCCCACTGCGAAATACATGACCGCACACTTGTAAAAATTCGCAATAGGAAACAAGTCGGACCAAACCTCCATATAATGATCCTCGCCACAACCTCCCCCGCCCCAATCAATTCGTTGACGAGCCTCTCTCACATGGCCGAAATAGACTGTCTCATAAATAGGATGTGCACCTATCTCATTAGAAATCGCACGACGGGCGTACGACCAGTTCTCCTGACCACCATGAAAGACATCGGCAACACATCGAAATCCACAGTTCTCATCAGCACGTACGTCATTCCACCTTTGCAGAAATGGCAAAATGATTCCTGGCAGTCTATCATTATATGGGAAGTTGTCCACGTCAACCCGTCCGGACACTGTAAGATAGGTAAATAACAATTCATTAAAACAACAAAATTAAGAGATAATATATTCAACCCCATTTAGATTACTAATATATATTAAATAACATAACAACAAAGATATCGACATACCAGAAGATCATGTGCCCGTATTCAAGGACGATCGGGACGAATTAGACCGACGACCCCTGCTCCCACTACTGGCAGACCGACCACGACCCCTGCTCCCACTACTGCCAGACCGACCACGACCTCGCTCAGCATACTCGAAGGCACTCGGGTCCCGACGTGTCGACTTTCCCCTAGGTCGACCTCGTACCTTAGTATTTTCTTCGGGTTCTCCATAGTTCGACTGATCGGGGTGTAACTGTTCGTATAAAATACGAGAGGCACTACAAATTACTGCAGGATCGCTCTGCGAGATCTCATCCACTAGCTTCCGAAAATGCTCGGTGTCTTGTGCTGACTGATCAACAAACTCTGACATCTGGACTCCTTCTCCGATAACAAGTGTTTTCCAGAATGGATGAATCTGCTCTAAATAAATTCCATCACCTGACGCGAAACACTCGTACATGGTACAGGCACAAGGAATCCCATGTGTTGTCAGGAAAGCACACCCACAACGATATTCAATTTCATCACTTAAGTCTTGCATTCTCTTCAACTCCTGAGTCATTAACGACAAGCAGTGATGCGAAACTCGGTCATTTATATGCTGAAACAGAGGACCTATGTACTGTGCCAAATTTCGACGTCTCGAATCTTCAAGAAAGTTCTGAATATTCGTCAGCTGCATTTCAATAGACGAGTTCACGCGGTCGAAAAGAGTGTCGAGAGCGGCAGTCGATGTAGTGATCCACTCTTTCAGAGCCGAATGTGCACTTTCCACCCTGCAGTTCGTAGTGTTGCCGAAATGAAGAACTTGATTCGTCCAATTCAACACGAATTTTTCCTTATGCACCAACCACGTGTCTTCCACATACTTCGTCAGCACTGGCCAGGACTTGAAAGAATCTTTCAGATTACGGACTGCTCTATCATAATCCGTCTATGAATCAGAAATCATGACTTTCCTCCACCTTCCACGCCTGAAAATCTCTGCAGACTGCTTGTCCTTGCCGAATACGTGGTATGCGTAGTTGTACACGTCTTTGTTGATATGTCAGGTGCATAGTAAATGAGCTGACTCAGGAAAAACCCCTGCCACTGGTCGCATCAGACCCATCTCCCGGTCCGTAATTATTGCTGTCGGGCTAACAATATCCAATAACAGATCTCGCAACCTCTCCAACACCCACCGGTAACTAGACTCGGTCTCATCCTGCAAAATCGCATATCCGACGAGGAAATTCATATTTGTTGGAGTAACTCCAACCATCTCAAACAAAGGCATCTTGTACTTGTTCGTCTTATACGTCGAATCCATACAGATCACGAATGGGTATGTACGCAACAACTGAACTGAAGTCGGATGTGCTAAAAATGCGTGAGTCAAGACATTAGTTTCTTCATCTGCCACAATCCAATGCAAATACTTATGCTGCACTGCCTCTCTGAGAAACTGCTGCGCGGGATTCCTGTCTTCAGATTTCGTCCTCCTCATGTACTCTCTGAAGTTGTAAATGTGCCTTTGATTAGGATTATCGTCCGGAAATTTCTTCTTTACCGCCAACAAAATGTTACGGGGCCTTGCTTGTGCCTCTGTCATATCCCGAACAATTTGCTTTGCCCCAGCACTAAGTCCGCTGACCTGTCGGTGACCCTCTGAATAAACTGCCAATGGGTGGTTGTGTTGCCCAAACATGCTACTAGAAACAATAACCCATCCATCACGATCTCGTCGCTCCACCACTTTTACCAAAAACCGACAACCGCAACCTTTTCTTTTCGTATTCTTTCGCAGTGCAATACTCGTATCACGAGAACTCATCTCACGTCTGCGATCACATCTGAGGTAACAATCCATCCGGTTATCTGCTTTCGGTTTGTATGATGATATAACCAAAAAAAATCCGGCTCCTATTGCAACTTGTTTCGCCCATTTACAACCTTCCTCGATTGTTGTAAATATTTCTTTACTGTCAAAAAACTCACTGTAATCTACTCCATCACCACCGAAATCTTGAAACGGAACCTGAAAAATTAGAATTTAACAAAAAAAAAAAAAACGGGCGTCTGGCTAAACCGCCTCCACCTTGGTGGAGGCGGTTTAGCCAGACGCCCGAGTCGTGAAAAAAATTCCGCCCCAGTTACCTCGCCGGATTCAGGTGTTTCGCCAGACATTTTCGTGGTGTTGGTACTAGGAATGTGAGTAAAACTGAGTCAAACACCTTATTTAAAGACACGGGACGAAATCGGTATTAATTGATTTGTTAAGGGCAAAAAGGTCATTTTTGGGGCGATTTAAATAGTTTTCCGGCGACAAATAGTAGTTCCCAAGAGAAATGGTGGTGATAAACAATTGATTCAAAAGCAAACCAACTTAATCAACATTATCTCGTCACATCACTACTTCCCCCGTAAAGCATTACCAAATCTATAATGATGTGTCATATCTACCTATAAACAACAATATCTAGCCAAAAGCATGTCCAACACCACGATTATGTTAAGAGGACATGAATCAAACAACAAAAAGCTAATAATTTTATAATGATAAAAATTTAGCATCTAATTTAGGAATAATTAGTTGGTATTCCTTGATAACGAAGTGATTAGTTCAAATCACAAGTACAATAGTACAGTGGACGGTAAAGTAAGCCAAGATGGGAAATATAGAAGTTCAATTCACTTAACTTTCTTTGGTTTCAGAGTAAAAATGAAAGAATTTCTTTTATAATTTTTTAAGTTATGGAAATAGATTCTTAACTTTTGGATTTTGTAAGTTTCCTGCATATTTAAAATTTCCTACAAAGTATTGAGTAATGACAACGCAAACAACATTATGTCACATATTTGTCCTCGAGAATTCATTATTCTATTGAAAACAAAAAATCAAATTTCAAGTAAACTTCCTAATATAATATCAAGTCAAATCCATCACAAACAATACTAGTTAATCAAAACATGCAGATCAACTAACCCATTGTTTAATTTAGCACAACATTATTGATCCTCAATCTAGGAACCAATATTATACTTTCAAAGTTGAGCTCCAATTAATCACCATTATTTGATATGGCCAACTCTCAATGGGATATGTGGGTTGAGGATGCATTGAAAGTGTTGGCTTCCCGGAAGCTCATCCGAGAGCTCCGGCCCGTCGGACTTCGTCCAAGTGTAGGTCCGGTTGAGACCTTCGAAGGGCTCAGGTCGTGGGATCGCTCATCGGTGGAGGTCGAGGTGGAGGAGAAGCATGTTGTGGAAGGAATTGATGCAAAAGCAGATGTTGGTGAGTTTAAATTTACAACCTTACTATTTTTTAGGACTAATTAAATTTAAAAGTGTGTTTGGAAACCAAATCACCATTATTTCTTTTGGATTTTGAGAATGTATATATGTAGTTCAGGAAAACAATTAAATCATTTTATTGTTGTGTTCTATTGAGAAGTTGTACGGATAAAGAGAATCATTTTATCTAATATCGAGGATATCAAAACATGCAACTTGTAGTTGAGAATATTCGTTGACGACAGATTTAGCTTACTTAATTTATCACACATTTGTTTGTTGATAAAGGAGATGTTTCAGTATTTTTTCATATTTATTACGAAGATGTTTTTGTTAGAATCGACAATAATGTAAAGATAAGAAGTTAATATAAAACTTGCCTGAATACAAGCAAACGGAATTAATTAATCTTATCACTTAATTTCTCATCCTTTTACTTATATTTTATTTTTCATAATAAATCAACAAAAAGAGTAAAACAACAATTCACCTTTACCTTTATAAGCGAAATCTCGTACCATGGCTAAACATGCACGTTTAGCAAAAAAAATCATAAATCAAAGATTTAAAATGCCAATTAGACATATAGTAACACTATTTTTTGTTCAAGGAAATTGACAAAGAAAACTATAAATGTTCCCTTTAAGGTATACTGACATAAATTTCTACATTAAAATATAATTGTTCCATTATATGTTCTATTTGTAAGAATCTTTTTAATAATGTTAGGTTGATTTATAAGAGAGAAGTTCATAACATCACATTGATTGATTCCCCAGGAAGCTGTGGACCTATTGAAAAGCTTGGGAATTCGAAAAAAAAAATTCTTTTCTCAGGAAATGATTATTTGGGACTAACCACTCATCCATCAGTTTGCAAAGCAGCAGTGGAGGTATGCACAACACATTTTTCAAATAATTCCACTGCAAATTAAATGTACCTGCCGTAAAATAAGGAATTGTCTGTTCATTATTATTTTCCGTCAAATAGTTAAAAAATTATAATTTTTGACATGTTTAAAAGTTTTTGTTTGAGTTAAAGAGATCACTTTACAGTTTTTCTCCTAAAATGTAATCAAAGAAGCTAAAAGTGCACCCAAAAAAATGAAATTTTAATTATTTGTTTTGAATTTCATGCAAATTGTTCATAACCCAATATTGTTTTATTAGGCTTCACAAAAATGTGGAATGGGTCCAAGAGGGTCTGCTCTGATCTGTGGGTATACAAGTTATCACAGTTTGTTGGAATCTTCTTTGGCAGATTTGAAGAAGAAAGAGGTAGCAAATTATATGATTTCTGTTTCTACTCCAATAACTTGATTTCAATTATAAATGACAAATTTTGATGTCCTCTAATTCACTAAAACGAAGTCATATACTGTGCAGATCTAAAAAGAGAGACTATTAGGAGCAGTTATTTTGATCATATGACTAATAAATAATCTTACATTAATATACTTCATACGATACAATTTATTAATATATGGCATTCATAAAAATTGGGCATTAATAAATAGTTTGGACTTTGCTAAGAAACAAATAACACGATTTGACACAAAAATGACATGATTGTACTAGTTTAGTTAAAATTAAACAAGAAATTTAGAGAATCGATTATCATCTATTTAGGCTAATCTTTTTATTTATAATGAGAATGATCGTTTAAGCTGTTTTCAGTTATGCGAAATTTAGACATCATATTATTTGACTGTTGTAAAAAACAAGAAACTCAGACAATCGATTACTATCTATTTAGGCTAATCCTTTTCTTTTTAATGAGAATGATCGTACGCTTAAGATGTTTTCGATTACGGAAAAATTTAGACATCGTATTATTCGATTGTTACCAATTCAAATACAACAAAAAAGACGTTATTATTTCAATACCACTAAACAAATACCTGACACGAAAACAACACGACACGATACATAAATCATTGTCCACATGACCCGACCCAAGTGCAGGATTGCCTTCTATGTCCCACTGGCTACGCAGCCAACCTTGGAGTGATCTCATCACTTGGAAGACTAACCACCCTCACCTCCAACAAAACCAGACCAAGCAAAGAAGAGAGAGTTGCCATCTTCTCTGATGCCCTCAACCATGCTTCCATAATTGATGGGCTCCACATTGTCCAACAACGCAAGGAAGCTGAAGTCTTTGTCTACAGACATTGTGATTGTGACAACCTTAATTCTTTGTTGTATGTGTTGTCTCAATCTTTGTGTTTTTGGACCCTTTTTTTGTGTTTGAGGATTGTGACTTATGGTTTTGGTTTGAAGGGAATAGGGGGAACTGTGAAATGGAAAGGAAAGTTGTCATCACAGATGGGTATGTTTTTGTTTTCATATTTCAAATAAAATGAACTAAAATAAGGGGGAAAATGAAAATTTTGAATAGGGGCAAAATTATCATTTTAGTTTAGAGATAATGATTTGCATCGATTTTCTGACGGATTGGACCAAACTGAAACGATCAGGTCATACTATAATTCACTCTTAACTTATTATTGTATTCACAACAGTAACTAAAGATATGTCTATACATGAGGTTTCAGATAGTTGATAACTTGATATCACTACAATAAGTAAATCAATTTGAAAAATTATCACTTTATTAGTCATATTCTATCACTTGTTTGTGCAGTATTTATAGAATCTCATGTAATATCTAGTTCTATTTCCTTATGATTTATGAAGATAATTACCCATGCTCCTGAAGAAAATACCAAGACATTCACTTTTGCCCCTTTGAAGATATCATATTACCTCAACCTAATACCGACTCTCGATGTCATGTATTGACAACAACTTCGCCATAAAAATCGAGAGAAAAGAAGAGAAACAAAATTTCCATAATCTATGGTATCCTAACGAAAAACAAGAGTAGAGAGATGGGGATGCATAAGGAATATCATGTAGCACTGTTTATCTTGTTACTCTACTCATTAGCACTCATTCTATGTGTCATTTTTTCCTTATTGCAGTTTATTTAGCATGGATGGTGATTTTGCTCCAATCTTGGAACTCATCAAGCTCCGCAAAAAATATGGATTTTTATTGGTAGTAGATGATGTAAGTAGTCTACCACTCTACTTAAACTGAAAGAACGAAACTTTTCCATGAATAAAATTGCTCAATTTAGCCAAAAATTCCACTTATTATCGAAATGGACGCATCTAGACCACTTTTGTTATTACATTAGTCATATATTTCATCATGTTCTTTACTTAAATTCAGTCACATGTTACATCAAATTTTAAAAAACTGTTACGTATGTCTGAACTCGTGTATTATTCATTTAAATGCTAGTTAATACTCTTTAGTTATCTAAATTCATGTCATAAATGACTCAACTCGTGTGGTATTTATTTGGACTCGTGTATGCTTGGGCTTGTCTAATATTAGTTCAAACTGATTTAAAATTTGGCAAAGTTCGAAGGCATTTTCCATATAACACCTCACAATAGGTCCAAATAAGCAAAAATAAACAAAAAGTAATCCAAGTGTCTCAATCTGGATTATAAATGACTTCTGTTTTTTCTTCATAAAAATGAGATGAATGAGGTTTTATTTTATTTGAAAACCATTCAGGCCCATGGAACATTTGTTTGTGGTGAGAATGGTGGCGGAGTTGCAGAGCTATTTGGGTGTGAAAATGATATTGATTTGTGTATTGGCACCTTAAGTAAGGCTGCAGGCTGTCTTGGTGGATTTGTGGCTTGCAGGTGATTCTATGAAATCTTTAATCCAAAACATTACCAAAAATTGTTAGTCCAAATTTATTATTTTATTGTCAATTTTTTCTTCAGATGGCAGTCTATAATTTACCCTTCCATTCATTTTACCAATAATAAATCTGAAAACTCTATTTTAATCTGAAATAAAACTATATAAAATACGTACTGTCTTTTAGCCAACAATGGTCTAGTTTTTGTTCAGAAATTTAGGTCCTGTTAAAAACACATGACTGTTATGTCCTGTAATTGTGTTTGTATGCACTCTTGAACCCTTTTTTTTTCATTCATCTTATCTAATATATCTTTGTTAAAAGTGAAAGTTGATAATAAAAAAATAAACAGTTTGCATAAACTAACAATCAAAACATATCAACAGCAAAACGTGGAAACTACTGATGCAATCGACAAGTCGATCGTTTATATTTTCAACTGCTCTTCCTGTTCCAGTTGCTGCAGCAGCTTATGGTATTATTGCATATCTTGATTTCTTTTTGAAGCCTTTGAGTTTCTATTTTCATCCATCATTGTTTTGATTAATGACCGAGTTTTCTTTCCATCTGAACAGAAGTTGTACCAGACTTGTGGCTTGATTTTGGTCCGATAGAAATATCTTAAAAATAGGATTTTGTTTGTGATTGTAGTAAATAACTGGAAGAAACCAAAGTTCTCCCTAAAAAGGTGTACACAGTTAATTTTTCTTTCCAATCCTAGATGATCGACTGAGTTTACGACACTTATTCATAAGAATTTTGATTACATTTTTTATGACCAATTACGAAACAACCGAGTTGTGGTCCAGTGAACTCATGGATATATCATATATGTCTAATCAAAGTTCACCACCTTTTAACTTGAGGCAAATCTTACAACATATATATGTAGATAGTAACCAAACTTATTACAGCTTCAGTGGTGGTCTCCAAGAAAGAGAAATGGCGAAGAAAAGCAATATGGGACCGAGTTCGTGAATTCTCCGAAATGACCAAAATTCCCATTACTAGTCCTATAGTATCTGTGGTGCTTGGAAGTGAAGAATCTGCCCTTAGAGCCAGCAGGTTGTTTTCCTCTCATCATGACTGTGTTCACCATTACTTTTTACTAAGATCATCTCCAATAACTATTTTTGGTTTAACAAATTATATGTAGGTATATGTTGAGATGTGGATTTCATGTCATTGCTGTTAGACCACCTTCAGTTCCTCCTAATACATGCAGGTAAAAAAGTTGTCTGAACAAATTACATGATGGAAATTATCAATTTTCAAGTTCGACCCATTGAATTTCTTTTCGAAAATGTTTACATTTAGATGAGTGAAAATCATCAGGTGACACGAAGATCGTATTACGTATTATATGTTTCGATGAATTAGTTCATGGAGTTGTAATTTGATTGTGTTGATGATGTGATTTTTGTAGGTTGAGGTTGACATTATCAGCAGCACACACTGGGGAAGACATCAAGAAGCTAGCAAGTGCACTGCTGAGGTGCATCAGAGCTGAAGTATCAAAATTGTAATCGAAGATCAACTGATTAGGGTCAAATGATGAAATTCTATTTAATTAAGAATGTTTCTGTTTGAATATCAATAAACCATATTTGTCTTTAAATAATTTGAAAAGACTATGTTGGCAAAATGAACGAGTTGAGATGGCCGAGTTGGTCTAAGGCGCCAGATTAAGGTTCTGGTCCGAAAGGGCGTGGGTTCATTTTTATTAACTTTTTTTAAGGCAATTGTTTGTTATGTATTAGTGTTTGGATAATTTGAATTTATTCATCTCAACATTCTCTTCTTTGTTGATAATATATAGAGTTAGTGTGTTAACTAATTGAAATTGAGTATTTTGCAAAAAAATCTGGACAATCTAATAAATTTAAAGTTTTGTAAAAATCACCATAACTTATCTAAAAATAATATTTACATCCATTATCTCTCTCCATCGCTCTCTTTGTTTCCTCTCTCCTATTTCTACCCGTTTATTCTTTCTCTTACTTATCTAAATATTTTCTTTTTCTCCCTCTCATTTCTCTCTCCACTTTCTCATTCTTTTCTCTCTCAATTCATAATTCTTTCACTCTCTTCTTTTTTTGTTCTTTCTCTTCTCTCTCTTTCTCACGTGCATTCTCTTCTTTCGTTACACTTTTCTCTACTCTAATTTTTTATTTGCATTTTTTAGTTGTTTTCTATTTATTTTATTTCAAATATATAAAAATTTTAAAATTATAAACTTAAATAAATAAAAAAGTATAAAAACTAAATTAGGAAAAATCAAGGAGAGATATTAGTGGTAGAAAGAGGAGAGAGAGAGACAGGAAGAGAGAAAATAGAGAGGCGGGAAGAGAGTAAATAGAGAGACATGAGAGAAAAGTAAAACAGAGACGGAAAAAACAAAGTAGATATTATTTCTTAAATAAGTTAAGGAATGTTTTGCAAAATTTTGAATTTCTTAGATTGTTTAGGGCTTGTTCTGCAATTTTGTTCAATTTAATATTTATTAAGTTAACATAGTACGAGAGAGAAGATTTAAGTGGCACAATTCAAAAACACAGTGACATTAACTTAAGCAACCGAAATTCCAATGACATTGTCCTTTTTTATTAATAAATTAACTATTTTTTAAGATAATTGTTTGTTTAATTCTTTATTTTTGTTAAGAGTTAGTGTTTGAATCCATTCATCTCAACCTTCTCTTTTTTATTAATAATGTTTAGAGTTTGATTTTATTTTATTTATTTTTGTCAAGCTAAGAAAGTTCATTAATCTCATAGGATTCCATTAGCCATTTGGTGCGCAACTGCAGATTACGGGAAACCGTGCAATGATCGAGTAGATTCCATCTATTTACATTCTAAATTAATTTCCATACCTGCAATTAGCGTCAATTGAGGATCCAACTTGACCAAAACCCGAGCTACCAAATTCAACTATAAAACAACAAAATTTGAAGAAAACAATCAACAATTTAACGAATTAAGAAAAGATCATAAATTTTGGACGGGTCAGGGTAGATTGAATGTGACATACTACCAAGGGCAATAAAATTAGACAAGGATTTAATCATTTGGATTGGATGTAAAAAAGGTAATTAACCGACAAAAAATAGAATTACGAAATTAATATAAAAAATATGGGGTGAGAGAGGCTCGAACTCTCGACCTCAGGATCACTCTTTAGCTATGAGACCTGCGCGCTAGCCAACTGCGCCACCACCCCTTATGTTTTCATATAAACAACTTATTTTATTAATATCAACAAAAAGTCATAAACATACTCAAGCTTGGCTACCATAGAATCTAAAAATTGCTTGTCTGCTTACATTATGTGCCACGCAACCTTTTATTTAGACTCATATTTATGTGTACTTAATTATGTGCCATGGACAAAAGTCCGGATACAAGTACATTAAGACACAAATACAAAGCCAACATATTGATACCGGTTTACGTTTTTGTTGGATTGGCAAAGTAATGAGATATGGATTATGCGCTACAAGATGAAACATCACATCTATAAGAATGGCTTGACCAATGACATGCATTTAAAGAGATGGTATGCTGGAGTTCGTAGTGACAATGGATTATCTCACGATCGTGAACGGAAAAACAAAGTTAGGGAGATTGGTGGCGTTCGTAGAGCTTGGACAACCTTCAAGATCTAGTATGGAACCCCCAAACAAAACACTATATGTAAGTATACAACACGCTAGAACTCCAATAAAATAAAACACAAGAAAAAGAAAAACTAGAACTCCAATATCATGACGGCATGATCATAAATCTAGTAGAGGACGGTCTCATTAAACATCCCAACCTCTGCGCCCCACTCACGTGCCCACCGTGGACCAAAACCCTGGGCCCCACACGACGTGCCCCCACGTGCCCTCCTGTATCTAATCTCCACCGTCCATCTGGTCCCACTTAATCCAATCCAACGGCTACACCGTACTCCCAGCCGTCATCTTTGTCCACAAACACCAACATGCACTGTCTTCGTCTTGTCTTCTTAGTCTTACTCCAATCCAATCCCCTCCTTTTCCTCCCATTCCCTCCGATTCCGACCCCGAAAGGTCCCAATTTTTTCTTGGGTCGTCTTGGATTTAGGTGAGGAAGGTCTGGGTATTGTTTTTTTTTTCGGGATTTTTTGGTGGGGAATGGGGGTGGGGTTGGAAAGATTGGATTTTGATTGGTGGATTCAGGTTTTGGGTACTCGGAATTTGGGTTTTTTGTGTGGGGAATTTGGGTTTGGAGTTGCAATGGGAGTGAGATCTGCATGCGGGGAGGCGTAATGTGAGGTGCATTTTGGATTTTGGAAGTGTGTTTTGGATTAATTGTGAGGAATTGAGTTTTTGTTTCGTAATGGATTTGGTGGTGGATTGGGAAAGTTTTGATTTTGGTCATTGATTTTGTTGTAGAAATCAGGTTGTTTTTTTCTAGGATTTTTGTTTTGGAATTTTTTGGACTTTGTTTTGAACTTGTAAGATCTGCATGCATGGGCTTAATTTGAGCTTCATTGATTTAGTGATTTGAATTGTAGTAGTTATGGTTTAAATGTATGCTTGTTTTGGTGGTTAGCTCGTTCTTCGGAGGCAGGCCTCGTCCGTTAACGAGCACACCGACATTCGACACGGTTCGAGGCTTCCAATGGCCTTCGCCAGGGTGGTGTGGTCACTAGAGTATAATGATTTTCTTTGTTTGGGGATTATGAATTTGTGAGTTCGATTGAGATTGTTGATTTGGGTATGCAATGGAGTAAGATCTGCATGTGCATTATTAGATGTTTACTGAGTTGTTTTTGCTTTGACTCTGTTCAAGTGCATTGGTACTTTTACTCTTTAATTTGATTGCCCGAGAAATTGGTTTATCTGGTTTTGTTTTTTAATATTTTAATGGGTGCATTGAGGATTGTGTTTGTAGTTGACTTTAGGTTCCAGTTCAAATTTGAGTTTGGGGATGTAATGACAATATGATTCAGTCAAACCAGTGATTTCTTGAGGAAGTGGCAGGCAGCATAATGATTATTATTTCTTGTTAGACCAGTGGTTTTGCTAGTTTTGTTGAAGTTGTAAGTTAGTCGATTTGCTTTGAGGAGTTCAGACTTGTTGATTATTTGTTTCGTAATCCTCTATGACATGCATTGGGAGTATCTTACTATTCATAATATAGGTTGCGTTATTGGGTAAGATTCAACGGTCTCCAGTGAGGAAAGAATTGTTTTCTCTACTTAAGTGCATTGTTTTTTTTTCTCTGCTTAAGTGCATTGGGTTTTTTTCTCTAATTAGTTCAGAATTGTTTTTTTCACCATTATTGTTTGAAAAATATCGGTCTAGTGGGATTCTTATTTCAAGTGTTTTTTATTATGTCATTAAAAGTGTAGGGTGCCCTAGGGACTCCATTTCTTTAAAACTATGGCATGCAATGGCTAAACTCTGCATACATGAGTCGTGTTTGTTAGTTTGTCACTGAGAATTTTATTTTGCGAGTGTTTCTCTGTCTATACAATGTCTTGGAGCTGCAAAATCATTGCGGAAGTTGTAAAATTTTGAGTTTTGTTTGCAATTTCAAATATGGTTTGTCATGACATCAAAGTACATTCAAGTACTTACGTTTGTTGCATTACTGAGTATGATTTAATGGTTCTAATCAAAGGTGCAAATGGATACGGACTATCCGCGGATAATCCATATCTGTTATGGATATCATGTTTCCACGTCCAGGTGGATATGGATATGTATATGGATATGTATATGGATGTTGGTTTTCAAATTTTTTTGGATACGGATACGGATTTGTATATTTTGGTCAGATACGGATACGGATATCTGCCGGATTAATATAATATTTTTTGCTATATGTGTTTAAGTTAGTGATTTTTTCATGATTCTTTTTAACTTTTACTTAAAGTTTTACTACTACACATAACATTTGTTACATTTCTGAACTTATATAGTCAAGGTATAATTTTCTTCCATTTAAGAGTTTTTTTTGTGAATTACCATGATATATACTCATTTTATATTGTATATGTACACCACATATATTTATTTTTTTATCCGTGTTCATTTATAAAATATCAGTTTCATATCTATTTTTAAGGATGTGGATACACATTTTTCATATCCAAGGCGATCCATATCCACAGATATGGATATGGATATGGTAATACCCGTATCCGATCCGTTTGCACCCATAATTCTAACTATAGAAGTGATTCTTTATTTCTCATGTTCAAATGTTAGTTAAATGAGAAGGATTTTATTGTTATTGTTGGAAAGTAGAGCCTTAAGTGTTTTTTGTTGATTTTATCTACTCTACTCTCCCGCTCTTGGTTTAAATTTCAACCTCTCAAATATTAGAATGAGATTGTTGGGATTCGATTCCTGATCTTGACTATCTCAAGACAATGGATCTCCTAACTGAGCTTACCCCAGTTGGTTAGAGCCTTAAGTTATGGTATTGCCAGTAGGAGATGTTAGTTGTTAGTTGGGAGCTTTCTATTCCCATTTATGCATGAGGTTAGGGTAAAATATGCATTTGAAATGCTAATCCATTCTTTAGTTTCAAGTGTTTTTCCCATTATTATAGGAGTTCTAGTTGTTTATTTTACTATTAAGTTTATAAAATATAATGACTTTGACTAATTAATTTTGCAACTCAACGGAATTTTACCTTTTGTTTCCCTATTCATTTTTCTCACTGCAATAAGACTAAACCATCTCACTGCAATATGACTAAACATGTGTCCGGTTCCTGGATTCAGATTCACCAGTCTTGTTTTGATGCATTAACTTTGACGATTATCTAAGCTTTCACCTTGCACTTGTTTTTACTTTTAATTACTTAATTCCGCTCTCAATTCTGAATGTACAGGTTTAGTTTGTGTTTTCTGAATGCAAGTTCAAAATCTAAACTAAATCCGTGCATTCAGAAAACACAAACTGGTCTTGAAAGTTGAAACCTGTCTCCACTCTTTTAACTCAACACCACCTTATTCAGAGTCTTTATTCCTGAAGTTTGAGAACTGGTTTTTCTAAATGACCTTCATGTTAAGGATTTTTTTGTAACAAATCTACAAAGCGAATTATGGATTTTACTATGTTTTCATTCTTAACAGTCTTCCAATTGCTTACATTGCTTCATCTTCTTTGTGTACCAAGAAGTCATGTTTCTTAATTTCTGAGATTAAAGATTATTATCCAGCAATAAATTTAAGATTAAAAAATCATGGAGGATAGCATACCACATGCTTAGATGAATAGTTAATTTTTGGTACTCTTATAATTGGATATTGCATGTTAGTGCCATACAAACACATGAGCCATTGCAAGTAAATGCTATCATTTCCATCAAATCTTGCCCTTGGATATCATAACATTTTGAGTTGTTTATTGGTTAGTTTTAAGTCACAATCGACACTCTTTAGTTGGTAATTTTGGATGTTTTCATATGTTCCAAATTTTAGGCTCAAGTGACTTGATTCTTGGGTTGCTTTACTGATTTAACATGGGTATTTTGTTTTCAGATTAATGTTCTATTCTGTAAGCCGTTGAAACCCAATAGCTCTTGCGTATTTGAGACCTATGGAATACAACATTTGAATCCAACAATTGAAGCTTTAAACAAAAAAAGTAGAGGAATGAGGTTTTTGCCTTCTCAAGAAATGGCAACATTAGGCATGGATTCTGGAGAAGAGGAGCTCACGGTTCTTCCCCCACATACGAAGGTTCTCGTTACCGGAAACAACAGGACTAGACCTGTTCTAGTTGGCCTAGAGGGAGTTGTGAAGAAAGCTGTTGGCTTCGGTGGTTGGTATTGGCTGGTAAATTTATAACATGTCTTCCTTGTTATTTTAAGGGGCAAATTCACAACCAAATTTTTCACCACCATCATACTATTTTAGGTATTAACAAATGGAGATGAGGTTAAACTGCAGAGAAATGCGCTTAGTGTCATCGAAGCTCCAATAGGAGAGGCAAGCGACGAAAAGGAGGATTTCTCTTCCATAGAGTCAAACTCAGCTTCTAGGGACGCTTCTCTAAAGAAATTGGTATGAATGTTGTGACCGTTAACAATTTTATGTTATCACTAATGACGATTATGACTTGAGCTCTTCTGAAGTGTTCTGCAGACTGTGGATCTAAGGAAATTGGAGACGGTTTCACTGTGGAGATATTGTAGGCACTTTAAAGTTGTAAGTTCATTACCCCGAATGCCATTGTCAAAAAAATTATTTTTATGTATCAATATATTTTAAATTTTGCTGATATTTTTTAAATATATTTGATTAATTAGACCCTGATGAGGTTCCATCCATCAAAGGAGCAGCTAGTCGAAGCTGTTGAAAGACACTTCTTATCTCAGGTAACAAAACTATTCTTGTATACAGTTGCGCACTAGTCATTTTTTTTGTTATGAAAAGTTAAAGAAACCACCTCATACTATGATCATAGAAGAAGAAAATACTATGTTAGGGACTAACCTACTTGTGACTTTTATGACTAATAGTTTTAGTTCGCTTATGATGATCTCTCGTTGTTGGGTCATATCTCTAACTGTTATCTACTTTGTATTTTACCTAGTCACGTCTTATTCAAAATTATACTGTGGTACCACACTAAATTAACGACAAGAATGTAGGCCATTATTTTGTACATGTAGGCTCTAAGGTCATTTTTGATGAAGTTCTGAGAATTAGTGTCACGTCGTTGATTCAGCATCCGAGCTGAGATGCTCAAGTTACATAATGTCAACTTCCATTCTGCATATAATAAGGGTTAGTGTGGGGCAAACCAATTCAGATGTAGAAACTGGAGGAGTTTCATAGTTTTTTTTATATATTGTTTTGAAAGAATTTTTAGAACTTGAATTCTCAACTTAAATATCTTTCATAGTTATTTCTTATAGACGGGCTTGAAAGAATTTTTATAAGTCGAATTCATAACTTAAATCTCATGCAGATGCATTAGATGACTTATTAGATGTGATTCATTCAAACTCATGAAAACTAAGAAAAAAACAGATCTGTGGAATTTCCAAGTTAAATCCCAATTCAAATCATTCACGAAAATATCAAGCCACTTCTTTGAATTTGAATTCTGATATTTTACACTTCTAAAGTAACATTTTTCCTAATTGTAGGGTGACGAATTGAAAAGTGGATGTCTCATGTTCTTTTTAAGGAAAAATATGCATTATTATAATGAAAGTGGTGAGCTTATTGCCTCGAGAACACCTACTTATGTTTAAAGGAAGTAGACAATTTTTCCATAAGCAATACATAATCACCATAATATAGTTGAGTCTTGTGGAAACTCACAACACATTTCATGTGATTTAGAAGATAATATCGAAATATATTTTATCATCGTGATAATTGGCCATTTGGCTCTAATGCAAACTTGTAATGATTCGAGCATTTTAGCATGATTAGTTTGAAAATATACTTCAAAAAAAAATGTTTTGATTCTATGCTAATTATAATTTTTGGCCCCATCTTTTTTGCTTCTTAAAGCAACTAGATGAGTTCCAAGTAATTGCAGGTTTTTTGCACGCTGCAAAGCGCTTGAAGCAATCTATGCAAGCTCTTCCCTCTTGAGAAAACTCAAAGACTTGGGAGCGAATCGCGAGACACTGATAAGCAAATGGTCAGGCAAACCAATCGTAAAACATCGCCGAGCTTTTGGGTCGAGGAGCCCTCTAACCGACCCATTTTGATGAGACAAGGGTTTGTGATTTTGTTGTTGGAAGTAGAGGAAAAACCTACTGTCTCTGATTTGTTGGAGGTTTTTGGTGTACGCTGTTTTCAAGAATGTGCACTCAGGCCACTACCTTTTTGGTGTACAACCCTAACATAGAACACTTAAAACATTATTGAACTACTAGTTCTATGTTCACAAGGGTGTAATGGATGTTCATAAGGCAAGTGATCGTTCTCATTCAAACTATTATGCCTTCCTATTTTAGGGCATTAACTGACAACCAGCCGTCTTTTTTTTAAATGTGCGAGGGAAAACATGTGGGCCCCCACATGCCCCGCCTAAAATCCAACGACCAATGTCTTTTTTTATGCCTTGGTATCTACCCCTACCTTGGGAAAGGTGAGTTGCGATTTCAAATTGAAAGTGATCAACATTGTTTGCATCAAATGCATTTTATCTAACGTCGCTATTGAGTTTGAACTGATGACCTTATGACAACGACATTGTTTCATTCACCTTGAGCTACTCCCAGGTGGCAAATCCAACAACCAATGTCATGGGAACCTTCTAGCATAGACGGAAAGTGTATCATGGTAGAGTGTAAATGAGCATATCCGACCTATCCAACCCTATCTCTTTGGATTCAATTCAAGTTAGGGTTGAATTGGAGCTTTCTCGATCGATTACCTTACCATTAATATGTGGTTTTGACTTGGTTAGGTAACAATAACATAGTGATTAACAACCCAAGAGTAGTAGACTGGCGGTCGCAAGTGGTTCCTCTATTGAGTGGTGGTGGTGGAACATGGAAGCACAATTGTGCCCGAGTAGTTGGAATCAGAGGTTGCTTTCGTATTTTGGTTTTGGAAAAATCACATAGGTTAGATGCCATACACAAAAATTAAATTACCTAGGTTGAATATCGTACAAAAAAAATTAAGCTAGTAAGCATATCGACAATCACTTAAATTAGTTGCCATACAATTACTTAGGTCTTTAGTCTTTATAAGCAAGAAATTGTGGGAACATCAATTTTTTTTTCATTTGCCTTTGTTTTGAGAGCAAAAGTGCAACACATCCGGTAGACTTGGGTGTCGGGTTGAGCCTTACCTCAGCCAAACGAGTCGGGGTCGTTAAGGGACACGGGCCCGTGTGTTACTGGATCAGGTCGGGGCCGGGTCGTGCCATCTAATTTTTGTTTTGTTTTTTATTTAAAAATAACTCAAAAAACTTAAAATAACTAAAATACCACCAAAATTTACGAAAATAATTTAAAATATAAAATAAAACCTGGCCGACGCGTCAAGCCCGGCTTGACCCCTGGGAACCAAGTCAAGCCAGTACCTTGTCTAACATCCGAACGACTGCATGCCTAATGGAACACCTAGGCTTTGGAGTTTGGATTCTTAAACTTGGATTTCTAGACTTTTTTTCCTAACTTCTTCTCAAGACCTCTGTATCTAGGATTTAGTTGTAATTCACTCAAAATGTAACCTTGGGAGAAAAACTAACATTCTTTAGCTTATTGATTCTTAAACCAAATCTCACCCACTAAAAGCTACAAAATCAACCACCAAATTGTTACCTGGGGACGTCCAGTGATTTTGCAAATCATCCAAGCTATACATTCTAAAAGATGGTATTTCCGAACGACCATAAATTTATGTTTGGGTGACATTTTAAAACCTAGGTTGGTGACTTAGAGCATCTTTAACGCGGAAAAAACAGGGAAACGCATCTTTAAAACCTAGGTTGGTGACATTTTAACGGGATTCAACCCACCCCAGCTCCCAGCTTAGCGCGGGAAATTGTCAGGTCGGGTCCCGACCTGGATCGGCGACCCGACCTGATTTGTGACCCGGGTTGGCCACGTGGCCAACCCGGGTTGGTTTTTCTTTTAAATAAATGATTAAAAATTATTTTTTATATGTTTAATAATTTTTTATTGATATATATATATTTATATAATTATAATTATTTTTTGAAAAATAAAACAAATAATCAAATACCCTACATTCTCTCCCCTCTACGATATTTGGAGACCAATCTTTAGAGAAAAAAATAATTTTAAAAAATCTTAAA
Organism: Triglochin maritima; assembly: GCA_963682175.1. Taxonomy (NCBI): domain Eukaryota; kingdom Viridiplantae; phylum Streptophyta; class Magnoliopsida; order Alismatales; family Juncaginaceae; genus Triglochin; species Triglochin maritima. The sequence goes on from OY821789.1 coordinate 33,037,590, forward strand.
AATGAAAACAAATAAAAAACACATTTTCAGAAAAAAAATATTTGAAAAAAAGATTTAAAATAACTTTAAAATAAATATACTAACATTATTAACTATTATCAATATTAAAAAATTAGGTAAATTATTTAATTGATATGTATATTGTTTTTATATAATTAGAATTAATTTCTAAGTATTAAAATAAATGAAAATTAATAAGATAAAATCGTTGTAAAAATAATTTATTTAATAGTTTATGTATTTTTGTGGTGGAATAAAAAATGAGGTAAAAAGAAATAAATCGGAGGAGAGAGTGTGTTGAAAGTGGGGTTGGGTTTAAGAAGTGAAAAATGGGTTGGGTGGTAAGTTGCATAGTGTTTTTTGCCGACGTGTCGGAAAGAGAAACTGGATTGGAGGAAAAAATGAGGTTGAGCTTAACGGTACTCCTAGGATGTTCACAACATTTGATGTAAATCCACAATGCAAAACTCTATCAAATGTGCCTATTGTGAAACCACAACTAACGAAGACACATCTCAACCATCAAAGGTGACACAGGTCTCGACCCAAAATGCTAATATGTACTCCCCCTCAAAGTAACACAGTCGATGTTACAAGTTCAAATCTCAACGATGAAGTTGAATTAATTTACAATGATTCTACATTTCGTAACTATATCTTACTAAACGGATAGGAATACGAACATTGAAAATGATATTATCGGTGCTACTTTCACCCCTAGAAAATACTATTCTTAACTGTACCTCGTTACAAGTGATCTGCACATAAAATTTACGGGAATCACTGTTTTAAGAGCATCATCCTCGTTACGGAAATCGGGCGCCCTCATAATCCACCTGCCACATCATCGATTTTTAACATTAAAAAATGCAAAATCAGCGCCTGGGGTGGAATTTCGGGCGTCCATCCGCTCGAAATTCCACCCCAGACGCCTGGGAAAGGTTGTGGGTGGGGGGCACGTGTCCCCCCACCATTGGTCACTTTTTTTATTTTGTTTTTATTTTGTATTTTTGTGTTTAGAAAATATTTTTAAAATCATTTAAAATCGTTTTTTAATTATTATTTTTATGAAAATAAGTTTTTTATTTGTTTATATTTTCTAGAATTTATTGATATTTTTTCGTGTTTTGCCTAGAATTGATCCTGGAATGACGTGTAGGGGAGAGAATGTAGGGCGTTTGAGTTGTTTCTGGGTGTGGTTAAGAAAAATTTAGAGGGGTCGGTTTGAGCTGACGTGACGGAAAGAGAAACTGACGTGACTGAAAGAGAAACCAGGCGCCCGGGAACTGCCGTTAAGGATGCTCTAAGACAAATACAGACGTGTCATCTTCTTATTGGTTGACGTTTAGATTTTGTTCCCCCAAAAATTCTCGATTTAGGGTTTGTTCGGTCGTCGCCTCTTTGCTTCACGCCTTCTCCTTCCTCTCCTTTCAGGTACGGAATCGATTTTTTTTATTATTGTTGATATTTTCGTCCTTTTTCGTGTACGATTCGTAGATCTAGGGTTTGTGGTCTCCGGATCGGGTTTTTCAGGAGCGATTATGGCTTTGGGTGCGAAAAAGGTGGCTTTTTTAGGTTTCTTTGTGTTTAGAGTGTGTGGTTGGCGATTTTTTTGGTTTTATGCCCTCTTTTTTCTGTGCTCTAGGTTTAACAGATTCTCAGACCTGTGAAAGTTGTGATCTTTGTCGTGTGTGTGTGTGTTTTTTTAATTTAGGGTTTTTGGTGGTTTTCGAATTGGGATTTTTATTTTTTTTGCACAATTTTTTTGGGGGATTAGATTTAGTTTGTGCTCTAAGGTTTAACAGATTCTCAGAGCCGTGAAAGTTGTAATCTTTATCTCTTTTTTTTTTAAGTTAGGGTTTTTGTTCTGTTTGGTGTGGGGTTTTTTTTCTCTTTTTTGGTCTTCTGTTTTTTGCACAATTTTATTTGTTGGTATTCTATGTTGCTTTTGGAGATGTGGAAATTTTTGCAAAATCTTTAGGACACGGGTGTGGGTGTCCCAAACAGGATTTTGTTTTGGCAAATTAGCTTTTGTCTTTTGGAATTTATTACGTAAGAATCAAGAAGCTAACCGAGATCAGTTTTTTTTCAAATGATAGATCTTGGGTAGATTACAACGGCACCCTGAAGTCCTGAACGCTAGTTTTTGGGAAGTTGTAAAAAACAATGTCACGTTTGCTAGATTTTTGAAGTTTAAAAGCCAAAAAAACTGATGTCCTAAACAAAGCATTTGCCTGCAATTTGACGATCATCTTAAGGTTGGAAAATTAGTGGATTCTCTGCATTTATGCAAACATGGCATGTCTGCGCTTTGAGCTCTTGTATGTGCAGATCTGTTTATTTTGAGATGTGTTTCGTGTGTTCTGTTCCCGACTGTCATTTTGTTAGCACTGTTAGTTTTTTAGGCGTTTGTTATGCCTATTGGATGGCATAAAAATTTATGCTGATTTGGTGTATGTGTTGATTGTGTTCTTGGCTTCTCGGGAAAAAAAGGTTTCTGTTTTACCCATGTTTTTAGTTTTGTATGGATTGTGGTATTTCTCTTCTAGGCTTATTGGGGTATAAAATTTTAGGATTTGATGCTTATTTCTCGCCTTACTATTTTTGTGTAGTTATTTCAAGAATAGTAAAACATGTCATAAATTAAAAGATTCAGCCGTGCATTGCAGCTAGACCAAGGAACGAAGCTTGCCTAAGTAGAGCAACCACAGTCTATGGTTATTTATGTAAAACTTTTGCCAGATGGATATATCTACCATGGAATTTCTAGAGTTAGTGGAAACTAAGGGCGCAAAAAAGCCTTTTCTAGGCTGTTGATGATGTCTGTTACTCATCAATAAAACTTCCGAAGTCCTGAGTACTTTAATTTTCATTTCTATTTGAAAATCATGATTTAACCACACATAATTACATGAATACCACACAACAGGAAATGCATTAATTACTTGACCAATACTTAGGGAACTAGTTTTGTTGTCCTTATAATCTAAAACAAAGTGGAGTTTGTATCTTATGTCGTGTAGATGTCGTGATAACTGCTTGCATTTGAATGTGTTGTAATTTTTCCACTGTTACCGTAAAGAATTTAATTGGAATAGATAACCTTTGCCTGTTGTCACATTCAACAAAACGTTTTGCAGGTGATCTTTGCATCCCAAAAAGCTTAGTAAACCCATACAAATGAGTCGTTCTCATGATGGGCATTGGCCATTTTTCCCTTTTGGAAATCCATTCAAGCTGATTCTTCCAAAGCGTTCTTACATGTCTCCTGAGCTTTGTACGCTGCTAGATTCCTTTGAGAAAACTCTGGCTGAGAGGTTCAGGAAGCTCAAGCCCAAGGAAAAATCTCATGTTCTTAGCCTGTCGTGGGCTGCAGATGCCATACAGTGCCTAGCTGAAACTCATGCAGACATAAAGCTATTGATCACCGAGCTTCAGTTTCCAGTATCCGACTGGGACGAGAAATGGGTAGAAATGTACCTTGAGAACAGTGTAATGCTTCTTGATATTTGCATCGCTTTTAGCTCCAGACTTTCCCAGCTAAACCAAGGCTCACTTTTTCTCCAATATGCGCTACATGTTCTTGAAACTTCGAGCGGTTTGCCCCTACAACAACGTTTAGATCAAGCTTGTGGGTCTCTCCATGATTGGATGCAACAAATAAACTGCAGAACTCCTAGACTTGAAAAGTCTTCCTCAATCATACATGAACTTGTAGCATCACTTCATATGTCGAAGGTTAAGAATTCATCCAAAGGGAAGGTACTAATGCGAGCTATGTACGGTGTCAAGGTGCAAACTGTATTTGTTTGTTCCATACTTGCAATGGCATTATCAAGTTCAAACAACATGCCCTTGGATTTGCAAGTTTCCGACAAATTTCAATGGGTCAAAGCATTTGAGGAACTGCAGTTGGAGGTTAGTAACCAGCTTGCGAGATACAATTCATGTGGAGGGCCTCTGCTATTTAAAGAGCTGGAACTTGTTCATGTGTGTGTGGATAAATTGCTTGGTTTGGATACCTGCAAAAACAGTGTTTCTCAGGAAAATAGAAGCACTGAAATGGACTGTACAGAAACCTTACAGGACAACATTTCGGAGTTAACCAAGGGTTCAAAAGTTCTGGGGCACGGGCTGGAGCATCTGTCGAAGCAAGTGGATGACTTCTTCCAGATCGTTCTTTCGGGGCGAGATGCTTTGCTGTGTAGTCTACGGCCGGTGCATGGCGAGCAAGAGGTTTCGATGGAAGACAAAAAGTTGTAAGATCGTGTGTATAGATGTTAGTGTATGGTTGGTAGTCTTGGATGATGTTTTAACTGCAGAACATCATCTACAACATGTGGCAATATCTAGTTCTGTGATTCTCGTGTGTTTAAGTATATAGGTCGGACTTGCAATGTTTTGATGTTGTGCACAACTCTACTAGTGTAAGCATATATGTAGGTAGGACTTGCAATATTTCGATGTTGTATACAGTTTTCTACTTCAATTGCATGTCCGACTTCAGTAGTCCAATTCGGATGCTCATCCAACTACCTTCGAGGTTTGCAGGGAGTGTCATCGGTCGAGCAAACTTTTGAGGGCCATTTTATCATGGGCCTTCTGTGTCATTTTCAATATGGTTTAGCATTTCTACTTGATTTTCATGTTATCAAACATATATCTTAATGGTAACAAATAGCTCCTCAAATTATTCAGTAGGTCGGAAATACAAGTCTTACAAGTCCGTCCAATATAAAGAGCACATGTGACACCCAAAATTAAAAGATTTCTTTAAGAACTAACATTAGTTGGTGTATTTATTACATGGGATAATTATACTATTATGTACATAACTTGATAGTTTGTCATATATACCCTTTTTTATTTAACCATGCATGTTTAATTCATAGAAAGGTTTGCATTTTATAAAGTTCGGACAAACTTATTTCCAGGTGAAAAAGAAAATGCAGTAAATTTTATTATCCATTGCCCACTATTTTATTTTATTTACTATATTCTTTTCTGCAATATGAATGTTATTGCATATTACTTGATATTTTTGAAATCCTTGATATTTAATTTTTTAAATTAAAATGACTTTTTAAAAAAATACCGAGTGTTGTGAAAAACACATTTATTACATATCACGTTTTTTTACAATAAATACATTAGTTTTAATGTTAAGCATGTTAAAAGGTTTATATTGTGATTTTCTAAGTATATTACATCTTCATAAAATTTATTAAATATCTTGTTACATGTCATTTGATCATTGGTTGGACCTATAGAAGCCTTGTATGAGTCTGACCCGCAAAATAATTTTTCTTAGCACCAGCTTTAGGCCACCCTTAACTGGTCGGGCACGAGGGCCTACTGGGCGGGTGCCAGAGCTCCCTAATGGACGCCTTGAGCGTCATCGGGTGGGGGGCACGTGTTGCCCCCCAATTGGTCCACTTTTTTTCATTTTTTTATTGTAGTGGAGGATTTGTCATTGTAGTTAATTGATAATGTTGAGGAAAGAGAGTGTAAAGTGGTTGGGGTAGTTCGGGCGTGGTTAAGGATATTTTTTTGGTGAGTGAGGTGAGCTGACGTGGCGAAAAGAGGAAGTAGGGTGCCCGGGAGTAGCCTGGGCGCTGTTAAACATGATCTTATAGGCAGCAAATATGGTTGTAAAGTGTTTAGCACCGCTACTCAGACCCCATGGTAGCAACTCTGGTGCATTTATTTACCCAAAAAAAAAGGTTTCATCAATCTCTAACTTTTCAAAAATATTTCAGAAATAAATCTTTTTTAAATTTCTTGCTCGTCAATAGTCACATGCGATTGAATTTTAGGTGATATAGAGTTATATTATAATTTATAACACTAGCATGTGATCCGTGGGTTGCACGATTAAAATTATTGCATTGATTGACAAATAATAACGTAGTCGTTGAGAAATAGTGATTTTACTAACTAAGAAACGGATTTTACTATGTATAGGCATTTAATGATGTTTCACCTTAAGCAAACTATTGATGTGGAAAGCTAACTTATCACTGCCGATGGAGACAAATTAATCGCTTAAAACGCAATATGTACACTATTAAGTAGTAAATTTAGTTACAACCAAATATAGAATTGAACTAAAGTTGTTCAACAAAGTAATGGTCTTTTGCAGGCACGCTCATCGCACCTATTGTCACCTCCCAGCTCACGCTCTCGACAAGGACACGGATTTTTGAAGAAACAACACGACACAAGGCAAAAGGCAAGAACCTAATTCTGAGCACTAACGATCGATCGGAATTGGCAAAGTGATTGATCATTTCTTTATGAATAGGAAAACGTTTGAACAGAAGCACAAGTCGGTCAAACACTAGAGCTAAAACTTGAGTGAACGGTCAACCCAAAGTCTATGGGCGGTCGACAATTTTGAAGGTCTTGGCCAGGATGAAAACTAAACAATGAGGAACGGTCAGACCAAAAATGGAAATCATCTGACCGAAAATATCATAGACTTCTCAAGTCCTGATTTATCTACATTTGGTCAACCACTAACAAGGCATGGGTAGACCGGTTCCTGGGCTATGGTTGGCTACGTCAGGCTACGCCTGGACCGCTTCCGCCAGTACCCACCCCTCCGGCCACCCCTCGTCGCCGGTGAGGCCTCCGGCCTTTGGCGACGAGTCAAAAACCTCTCAGATGCCTTATGTAAGCAAATGAAATGAACTTTGGCATACATTTTTTTCAAGCTCACATGAGCTTGTCGGAGTTCCAGCACCGTCAACAACCTCCTATTTGCCTCTGTGAACTTAGCCACCACCAAGCCCACCTCTAGTTGCTCCAAGGAACGCTCCTCCACCGTCGGCCGAACTTTACACCCTTGCTCCTCATTGTGTCGTCGTCGTACCACCACCTTCAACGTTTCTGACAGCCACCAGTGACCACCTCCGGCAGCAAGGAAAGAGATGGGTTTAGAGTTGTGTTGGGAGAGATGTGTTTTATCTCCTCTTCAACCAAGCACACACCCACCCTGTAACATCCTCAAAACAGCGGAAAATTTTTAAATTTATAAACACTCAATCAACAGAGGATATTACGCAATAAAAGAGACACAGGTGCACCAACATATATATAATATATATCCGAACATCAGAGTATACAAAAGTTGTGATTACATCAAAAGCATAAACAAGGGAAGCAGTAATCACGCGACCTCAACTGAGAGAAAGCTGGATCCGGTAGCAGCGCTCCTCTCCTCGGTCACCACCCCCTAATGCCGATTACGGCCTGAAAGTAAACGTGCAACAATGCATGAGTTTCCAGAAGGAAACCCCGTATGCCAAACTCTAAATGTATGAAATGAAAAGGCACTCTAACATGCAATTCTACTAAACAAGAAAAGCATCACAACCAGGCTGGGCTCCAGGGCTCTCCCACCCAACCACAGCACACACCACAGGTACGGGGCTCCAGGTCTAATCTCAACCAACCACCGCACCCACCACAGTCACGGGGCTCTAGGTCTAATCTCAACCAACCGCCGCGACTCACACTCGTCGCCAAGCTGGGCTCCAGGTCTAATCTCAACCAACCACAGCTACCATGACACGACCAAGGGCTCCAGGTCTATTTTCAACCAACCCAAACGTATAAGGGCTCCAGGTCTAATTTCAACCAACCCCTACACGCGGTCCCTGCTCAGGCTCCAGGTCTAATTTCAACCAACCCGAACGCACTACGGAGCTCCAGGTTTAATTTCAACCAACTCCGTACAGACTAGCTGGGCTCCAGGTCTAATTTCAACCAACTGCAGCTCTCACACGGTTACGGGGCTCCAGGTCTATTTTCAACCAACCACCGCAACCCTCGTGCACCTCGCACACTTGCCGGAAGAACATCGGCACCACGACTCGCCCCACACGGGCAACCACGACCACAGCACCTCCATAGTGCAAAACATGACACAAACGGTCGACCGAACCAAAAGTCCCGGTCGACCGAATCAAGCAAATACAGGGCAATCCACTTCGACCGGCACTCCATCGGTCGACCGATTCCCAACACCACACTCGTTCGGTCGAACCCAAATCAAGGGACGGTCGACCGTTTAGATGGTCAACTCCCGGTTCAACGAACAAAACGACCAATCAGTCGACCGACAAAGGGGTCCCGGTCGACCGAAAGTCACCAGGGAACAAAATCCCACAACTCCACAACGAATTCGGTCGAACGCCGAGCACATCTCGGTCGACCGAATCCGTCCAGGGAAGTATCCCTCACACGCACCATGAATTCGGTCGAACGCCGAGCAAACCTCGGTCGACCGAATTCCACCAGAGCGTTTCTCACGCTCAGCGCACAAGTCTGGTCGACCGAACCCTCATTCGGTCGAACCGACCACAAGGTCCACTTAAGTTACGGTCGGACGAGATCAAAAGGGCGGTCGACCGTTTAGATAGTCTACGCCCCCAACCGACTTAAGACAGTGCACTCGGTCGACCGGCAAAGGGGACCCAGTCGACCGAAACTCACCAGGCTTGCCTCCAATGCATAATCGGTCGACCGCCCCACGGGCATCGTTCGACCGATTTGAGGCAGAGCCCGAATTCTCTTCACGAACGGTCGACCGTTTGCACCAACCGGTCGACCGATCAGGCAGTGAAATCTGCTGCACATTTACTCGCGACGAGCCAATCGGCCTACCGTCGACTTCCAAATACTCACGGTAATTAAGTGAGCGAGCTTGACATACCTAAAGGTCTGAAGAGACCCTAGAAGAACCACGACGACGCCTCCACGAGCACGTCTCCCCAAATCACGATCCGTCGACGAACCTCGCGTCCCAACGACGATCAATCGTCTCCTCGACGATCCACAACAACGAATCCACCTCCGGCAACCTCCACAATCCAACCACATCCACCAAACCCGAGTGAGGTCAAGAGAGAAACCAAACGAGCCGGAAACGAGCCGAGAGAGTAACACTCACCTCAAACCACCAACTCCCCGGAGCCGATCTTCGCCTCGCCGGAGAACACCACCACCACGCCGGATCACCACCTCTGAGGTAGAGAGAGAGTGAGCAAAGGGAGAGAGAGTCGTGAGTTAAGAGAGAGAGAGAGAGCTCACCATATAAATATCTTCTCCCAAACCAATCCTCACCATCCAATCAAATCCAAACCATCTCCACCACTCATCTCATCTCCTCTCCATCTCAACCCTCCATCCAACCATCTTCAATCCAAGCCATCCATCACCATCTCCCCCTAATCACCACCTAAACAACACCAAAACACAATTAGGATTAGGATTAGGATCAGAATCCTACACACCCACACCTCCCATACCCACCTTACCTTCACCCTCACCTCCAACACCCCCTCCATGCCTCTACATGCTCTCAAAGTGAAAGCATCATAAATCACACCCCCTAACCAAGCTTAGCCTATCCTAAACTAATCCAAAAGTCCACCTAGCCCCATTTGATTGTAAAGCATGCTTAACCACTAACCCACCCACTAAACACATGGGTTAGGTCTTAACAGAAGACACAGTGGAATCCTATAAAAAAAGGGCACCCACATAACAGTTGCACGATTGCATTATGAAAATCAATTAAGAAATGACAGATATCTGATGTGTGATTATGATAATATTGCAAGAGAGTAGTTGTTGTTGTAATTTTGAATGCTTGAACAACCAATAACCAATTAGTATGCTGAAAAAGGTATACTGATATATATCGGTAAAATCTATTTTTCTAGTAGAGTTGGTTTTGATTTCTGAATCATGAGTAACACCAGCCATGATGGTAGCAGAGTCCTTATAGAAATTGCTAAATTTGGTCATTTTGCTCCTCTCAAGTCCAAGACATGCTACCATATAACCTGCACATGATTTTATTGGTAAACCTAAAGTTCTAGAAGAAAAAAATTAATGATTTCGAAGAAGACATGAGGGCACCTCCGAAATTCTTATAGCAAGCGGGTACAATGCCATAGCTTCGAGGATAGGTATATACAATATAGGAGTTACTACCATGCAGGAGGTGTATAAACTATAAACTGAAGAAGGAGAAGGATATGATACCAACAAGCAAGCAACAATACCACCTTGAAATCTCACACAAGGGTCCGATTATTCTGTACGTGGGACGATGTAGAATGAAATGTGAAGGTCGATCTTGAGGGACCAAAAGATTATCTTAAATACTAGGGTTAGTTACAGTTTGACTCTCTGAACTATGCATTGATATCACTTTGCATCCCAAACTTTTAAAGTTAACAGTTACTCCCCTTGAACTTTCGTTTCAAACACTTTATCCTTTTGAACTTTAAAAATTCATTATTTAAACCTACATTCGTCTTTTTGGTACCAATCCGCCCCAAATTCCAACCAAATCAGACATTCATTTCGATCTGAACTTTCACATAAATATAAGTTTAGGAGTGTACTAGAGATGCAACAAAAAAAATAACGAATTTGGATTTAAATAATATATTTTAAAATTCAGAAGAACAAAGTGTTACGAAATGAAAATTAATGTTAACTTTGCAATTAACCATAAATATTATTTATATTTACATACGTCAAAAAACTTTAAACGTTTTGACTAATGTAAACCTCTATGTCATATGTGTGGGCAGGAGGAAACAACTGGACTCAAACTGACACCACTAAATTTCGGGTAGGAAACAACTTTTTGTTTTGCAAAGCAAAAGAACGTACCACACAAACGTCGTAATAATACGTGCACATAAATTTTCCATCGTAAACAAATCCAAAACCAAAAATCATAATCTTTTAGGGAAATAGATGAGGAACTGTAGAAGTAATGTCAGATATGTCAGGGGAGCGTATCCGCTACTTCAAGGAGTTCGGTATTTTTCCTCAGACCTCGGCTTCGGTCCTGACTGACGACACCTAGTTAGAAGTTTTCAGCAACGGTGTGATTGCAGTGTGTAATAGTGGTAGACACTTAGTATGTTTTTTTCGTTGAGGCCGTTTTGTACTAGATTGTTGTGACTTATAAGAACCTTAAATTTTTATTTAATGAATGAAATCACCGTATTATCAAAAAAATCATAATCTTTTAGTACTTTCTAGTAATTTTGAGGACTTACTTTAAAAAATGCCCACAAAATATCCTTTAACTTGTACAAAGACCATGTATTATGTATTGAAAAGGGACGGCGCTTCGCATCTCTTTTAACAGTTGGAATATGTTTTCATAATACTTCAATCCCATGACGCCAATAATTTCGTTTGGAGCTTGAAAGGTAATTTTGCTAGTGAAGTGCGCTACTCCCTCCGTAGTTTTATGGTCTGGTTTTTCTTTCTTCCTATACACCACTAGATAAGACAATTCTGATAAATCTCTCGTTTGATTTTACAGTATTCATTCCAACCAAAAATACACTATCAGACTTTCTAGCAACACATCATTAACGAAAGACAAATAATAAGTGACCAACGTCTTCGTGTTCTAAAATATCTCTCATAATGACCGCTTGAAAATGAAGTATCAACATAGGGCAGAAAATGTAAGAAAAGGGCAGAACCACCAAAATATGTTCACATATCTAATAATTTAAACAAGCATCAACCTGTCCAAATCAAAACAAAAACAACAATTTGGCATGGAACTCATCAGAAATGCCCTCGACTGCATTCACAGCTTCCCTTTTCCATTCTCAACTTCACTTAACAACATTTTAGTCCACTGACTTGAAATGAAGCCACATCCAACCACAAATCTCAAAAGGCATTTCTACTCTACGTAGCACAAGTATGTACTTGAAATTGCACAGAATCATAAACAATACATTTACATGAAACCATGACTCACTCTTGAATCTCGCTCGCCATCACGTCTACCTAAATCGGAAAGCCATGTCAATCTCAGGACCGTACATACCAGGATGATTGGGCTTTGGGTTCGCTCGCAACTCCATGTCGATCATGTTTTGCAGAGCATCTGGATTGCTGAGCCTTCTCCCGATACCAGGCCCTACCAAAACAGATGAAGGCAACAAGTAAAGCTTACAAGAATCAAATTTATGACTTTGAATCACTGTGGCCAGTGCTATGAGGCCTAGTAAGTGGACTACTGATAATGAATTACTGGTGCGGTGTTTTTATATATAGGTATAGAGAGAGAGAGGATGTTCAAGCACAGGATCATTTAAACATAGTAGTAGTTAAATAGGAAACAGGAAAGGCTTTCTTTGTCTTTGACTTGAGTAAGGTACTGAATAATGATATTTCCAAGCAATAAGGTTTAGACAGACTGGGAAGCACAATCTTAGTGATGGGCTGAATCAGCATTTTCACTTCCCAAAACAGGACTAAGTGACAAGGAAATGATTCCCCAGCCACCATACAGCTGAAGGAGAGAATGTGTCCTATTTCACTGCAAGACTAACTGACTACAGCTAAAAGAGAAGGCAATGCATAATGCTCCTCAATTTGATAGGGTTGTGGCAGAGGGTGCTAGAGTGTATTTGTTTGTTCGTATGTGTTAGACTGGACATCTCACTCAAAACCAATTGGCTATGACGGAAGAGACCCTACAACTTGTGATCCATGAGAATGTCCTCATTTTACACGATGTGAGACTATTTTCTAACAGTATGTGTAGCCCTTCCCTTGACTTTGGCATAGACGTCTCCATGGCTCGAATCCATGACTTGTTGCTTAGAAAGCAATGACTAAACCACTACACCACGCCCACCCTCAACAAAATAATGACAGGAAAAAAAATCTTTTATGCTTTCTTCTTACAGATTCATAGACAGCTGAACTATAAAAAAAGGCAAATAAATCAGTAAATAAAACCTTAGATGAAATTTACCTGCCATTCCAATACCATGGCCTCCTCCTCCATAAGCAGGTTGTTGGTGATTCACTGGAAAATTGCGCATGGAGTTGATTTGGTTCACCTCGTCCATGTAAGGGGGGTTGTGGTTGAAGGGATGGGTTGGCGGCATAGGTCTTGGATAACCATGCAGTTGGTATGGTGGTAAATTCCCATGCATTTGCATATGCTGCAACATCTGGAGACTGGGTGTAGGATCTATGTGTGGTCCACCAGGGTTATTGAAAGAATGATTATGAATCATATTAGGAGGAAATGCATGGGGAGGGTCATGGTGGATGTTGTCAGGACCAACGAACTTCATCTGAGGATTGGCGTGCACACGAGGATCAAGCTGCTGAAATACTGGTCTTGCATGACCAATCTGATGAACTGGTGATGAAGAAGTTGGCGTAAATATTTGTTGGAGTGAAGAATCCAAGCCATTTCGATCATACGGACCACGTACGGGTTGTGGACCATCCATGCCGGGAAGTAGTGATGTTCCTTCACCGCCGAAATTAGGATTTAAAGTTGCCTCTTTGCCAATGATATCATCTGGTCTATTTAAGGATAAGAGTTTCTCGTGTGCAGCTTCACGCTCAACTGGGAAGATCCCTGCATTCCTCTCATTCCTTGAATCACCCAAAGTAATCATCAAGTTATCTTCTTCAGGAAGGTGGACGTCGGTGGATACTTCTGCAAAGCCAGCCAAATGAACAGGCTTTGAGCCTTCAGAATTGGAAACCTCATGGCCTGGCCAATGCTCTCCGGCGCTTGCATTGGGATCATGTCTTCCAGTAATAGAAGAAAACAAACTATTGATGGAAACATTAGGATGTGATACTGGCAAATCATGATGCTGAGGGTTAGTTTTACCACCAGAAGCAGTGGAATTCCTCTGTGCAGAGACAGGGGCTTCTGCAGATTGAAGTTCTTTCATAAAAGCAGACCCAAATAGTGCTTCAAGAGTTAAGGAGCTTTCGGCACTACGAGCCGGTCCAGAAGTTATGCCACCACTAAAATCAGGGGTACCCTCAACATGACTTGGATGTGCATCTAACATCCCCAATGGGGTTGAGTCCTTCAAATCTGAGTCCCTCTGTAATAATGAAAGTAAATGCTGTGATGCATGTTTATTCGACTCGGGCTTCTGTATTTCAGGTACAGCATCAACAACCCTCTGAGAATCAGGTGAAGGTTGGTCCATCCTCGGACCTCCTACACATGCCTCAGCCAAAATAGACTGCTCGAGATCCTCACATGTTAATACACCAGTATAGTCAGCTTGTTTCTCGGTGGTGTAATGTGGTTCTGCATGTCTAGCTTCAGATGAACTTGACGTGGTCATGAAAAATGTTTGAGAAGTTTTATTATCTTTAACAGGTATGTCTGAATGAACACTATGAATAGAAATCTCATCAACAATTGGAGAGGCTTGGCTTGCAACCTTCTCATTGCTCCCAATTAGAGAAAGCAAGCTGCCAGATGAGAAATCTTGTCCAACCTTCTTGTCTGAACAGACACAAGAACATGACTTTGGAGAAAACTTATAGAACGGGTAAGGCAAAAGTGCCACATAAAACTGGAACAAGTGAGCTCACCTTCTTCGACAAATAAATGAGAGAATTTGGAAGAAAGAGATTGTGAAGGGTTCCTTGTTTCATCTTTCTTCAAATCACGGTGCTGAAAAGTAACATATATTTCAAATTATAAAGAATAAGTGTAATCTCGTGTCAAAAGCGGATAATTACTATTCTACATTTGTATAAACTTCAGTTAGACCATTAGAGAAACCCAAAGTTTTTATCAGCAACAGAATAGAAACCAAAAGAAAAAATGAATAATTTAACACCATTGTTCTTGAAAGAAATAATACCAATCATGATTATCACAATATCCTATTATAGTATTATGTTACCAAGTTTTAACAATCTAAAGTGTATGTACAAAATGATGATGTGCAAAGCCACTTAGCCTCTTTGAGGTTTGAGTATGACATTACCTAAGGAACCTCTCCTGTTGGAGAGGCTAAAAGAATACTCTCCATGTGAATAAATATCTTTTGGATTTAAAGATAGAAACAAAAGTAACTTAAAAGTCATTTCCAAAGTAGCTCAATAGGGCAATTAAGAAAACACTTAGTTTAATAGCAAAAGGAGGCTGATTCCAAAACGACTGTACCGCAATTAAATCTGATAAATCTTTATTATTTCTTGTCACGGCCTTTTGAAATAATTTATCCAAAATTGATGTTGGCTGACGATTTTCTACCATCCCAACTAACTCAGCCTTTCCAGCATCCTGGGCAACAGAGTCAGCAACTAAAACCTCTTCCCAACCTTCAGAGGCATCCAGTAGACCAGAAGGATCATAGGACAAATAGTCACTTGAAGAGCAGACAGGAACTTGTGAAACCAAAGGTGAAGCCCCTACCTTTCCATTTAAACCTGGAAAAGAACAGGAACGTTTTGGGGTATTTTTATACAAGACTCTTACTAATGCAGTTAAGCAGCCAAATAATTGAGTATGCACCTGATTGTTTATTGGTGTTGGAATCAGTTTCAGCTTTTGCAGGAAGACATTCATCCCTAGTTTCCAACTTTCCAACCTGGTTTTGTAAATACATCATTGAACAATGAGAAACCATAATTTTGCAACCCACAATCCATCAAGAAACATTTTTGACAAAGGTATCCAACATTCATGCTTAAGGTTACATCATTAATCTTGTATGTGGTTATTTATATATTCTTAATCTCACAAAGCACCAAACAACCCTTTTACCATATATAATTGCATGCATATACACATGTTTACATATGTACATACACATGAATTATTTGTACACAAGTACACGCATTGAAAGAGAAAGACCTTTACCTTGAGAGGAGGGGAAGTGTTTGAAGATGGCAGAAAGGGTTTCTTCTCCATGGAAGTGCTTCCAAATCCTGGAGGTACAAGTGGTCTGGATGCAGAAGCTTGCAAATGAAGAGTAGATCTGGAGGCATTACCTAGTTGTGACACCGAGAAGGCATCCTCTGATTTTTCATTATGTGTATTTCCAACATCCTGAGCATTGTCAGAATTCTCCAACAATGCAACAAAGTCACCGCTCGGGTTCTGTTTGTGCTGATCTGGTACCCATTTTTGCTTATTGTTCAACGTTTTATGCTGCTCTCTTCTCATTAACTCAAAAGATGCTGAAGGCAGAATTGAAATTCTCAAATGGTATTAGAAGCCAGAATGAAATCAAACGACTGAACTTAATCACTGAAGAACAAATAAGCAGTGCACAATTTATTAAGCAGTGATGCTACTGTCATTGCTTTCACAAAATCTAGAGAAAAAATAAGTAAATCTAACAGCACCTCTTCTTCTTTTTTCCTCTTCAGCCCTGTCTTGGTTTGAACACTCGGATGAACCAAAGGTTTCATCATTGAAGGAATCTGTACTATTTCGTGAATAAGATGATGCCTAACAAAAGAGACAAGATAAACTAACACGGAATTATATCCAGTCAAATTATATATGCATCTCGAGTCTTATAGACATAAATAAGGAGACCTTATATGGCTTTGGTGGTTGATACACTTCAGTAGTCTTCTGATAATTGTTACTCCCTTGTGTTCTCTGTGCAGAAGCATGTCCAGATGGTTTCCCCAGAAGCCCATCGTGTTCTGACTGTTGCCAAGAGCGACGCGGTGGATTTAAATATCGGTTGGTAGAATCTGAGCAAACTCAAATAACAGTTAAATGAGCCAATCTCAAAGAACATGAATTGGGGGGGGGGGGGGGGGGGGGGGGGGGGGGGGGGGGGGGGGACAGTCAACGAACAACAAATTTAGCAATATTTACGAGCAGCAATTTTGAATAGAGATAAGAATTTGACAACGTCAACGTCATATGAGGAAGAAAAAGGCAATAAAACTAGTAATAATCCATTGACAAATTAGATATGT
This sequence comes from Triglochin maritima, assembly GCA_963682175.1. Lineage (NCBI taxonomy): Eukaryota > Viridiplantae > Streptophyta > Magnoliopsida > Alismatales > Juncaginaceae > Triglochin > Triglochin maritima. The sequence goes on from OY821789.1 coordinate 33,054,375, forward strand.
CGGAGAGATTATAAGTGACCATTGCAGATTCAACCATTCAAAACGATTTCAGACTCAAAACACAAGCCCCCACAATGCAATGGTGGGAGAAGAGTTTCCAATTTCTTTTAGACACAAGACCTCATTAAGGGGGTCAAAACAAAAGAACCAATATAATGGGATATTATTTAATGTTTGCAGGTTACTTATAAGAAGCAAGGCATTTTCCATTAATCAAAACTTTTTTGTTTGATCAGTAAGGTAACTATGTATTAAAAGAAGCAAAAAGCACTGTACAAAGGGTGGGGAGGTGGTGCCACAGGCGGCACCACAAACCGAAAGCCAACTGAACAACCTGTAATATTAAAGAACTAAAAGCAACAGAACATCAAAGTATCAAGACCCGTGTAGACTGCCAAGCCAAGCGCCTCTCAGCCGGGGGACCTCAGGAGCATCCTTCCCAGCTACATTCTGCCACCACCCAATCAGCCACTGTAAAATCGTCAACCAAATAGCAGACTCTGAAGTAGGGGTGCACATGGGTCGGGTTGGGTCGGATTTGGGCTACAACCCGGCCCAACTCGAAAATTTCGGGTTTGGAAAAAAACCAACCCGAACTAGATCAGGTTCAACCCAACCCGACCCGAAATTTTCGGGGTTGGATCGGGTTGAACCCGAATTTTTGGCAAATAGTTTTAGAAGGTATTTTTCCTGTTCAGTAAACTAACTAATTTACAACATAAATTTTAACCAACAATTCAACATTGAGGTGGAGGGAGGTGTTGGATTCGTGAAGGGAGGCGTTGAGAAGTTGAGGTTGAGGCCTTGAGGGAGGTGTTGGATTCGTGGAGGGAGGAGTTGAGAACCTGAGGTTGAGGGAGATTGAGGTTGAGGCCTTGAGGGAGAGGAGTTGAGGAAGATGGTGTTGCGGCGGTTGTTGTTGAGGGAGAGGAGTTGAGGGAGAGATGGTGAGAGTTTAGGTAGATTAGAGATTTAGGGTTTTTAATGTGTAATCTCTAACATACAATGGATGATCCAGATTTACAACATATATAAGATTGTAAAAAAATGTTGAATACATAACGGGTTCAGGTTGGGTCAGATCAACCCGAACCCAACCCGAAAGTTTCGGGTTGCCATTTTCCCAACCTGATCCGAACCACTCCACAACCCAACCCAACCTGACCAACTGGGTTCGGATTTCGGGTTCAACCCGACCCGTGTGCACCCCCACTCCGAAGCAGGTTTGGACTGGAACACAAGTCGGTTCCTCGAGGTCCAAACAGTCCATTAATCAAAACTAATATAAACGAATCTCATAATTGACATTCAGAGACAATTCCACAACATAGAACTTGATCTAATTGCACACTCACTACTCACTAGTAACATCAGAAATGAGGCAAATTATCAAACAGTGAGACATGAAAACACAAAATGCGTGGACGAACTCTGGAAGTTAGATGTTAGCTACCCATTGGATTGTCAGGAGTCTTTTTTTATTGGTTTGGATCGTCAGAAGTCAAGTCTTCAAAGGAATACTCAAGCAAGATAAATTAATGTTGTGGTGAGAAATTCAAGCTGAGATTTCAAATGTTTAAAGAATATAGGCTTACAAGCTTACTCTGTCGAAATGTGTTCAGAATCTAGACGAATAAATTATAAAAATTATTGGAAATATAGTAAAGTAGGGAAATCTACAAGAAACATAATTGATTTGTTGGTTTTGTTGGTGAACATGGGTTAGATTCAAACCTAAGAGAGTAATTGCAACTTAAGATTGCTATCACAGTAATTCAACTATGATTTTATTATATATATACACACACACACTAATTCTCCAGTGAGCCCAGGGCCCAGGGCTTAATTTAACTATTTTAAACCTATACAATATCCATCATTCATCTTAAATTGTAAGGTGGATTAAGGTTATGACGGTTATGCTAATAAAATGATCTAACGGTGGATATTAATTGTAGATTAACCGTAATTAAATCTAATGGTGAGATTGTAGAAGGTTTAAACAAATAAGATAAGCTCTGGGCTCACCAGATCTTATATATATATATATGATTTTTTTTGAAAAACCGAAGGTTGTACATTTGATCCTTGATTTAAAATCCAACTGCATCATCTGCCACACACGCACGTTAAACTCAGGGTTTCATGATTTAACTTGTCTTTTGCTTTGCTAAAATATCATTGTGTTACCATGTAAACTGTCACATCATCAAGGTCTATGAAAGTGTATACGGAAAAGCATTCATCTCCCATGTCATGATCCTTACAGATTTGTGGACGCTGAACCTTTCAGAATAGCAAGAGCATTGCAAAAAATCATATATTAAAAGTTAGATGATGTTATCAAGAGATGCTATTTCCAGAAGGGAAAACATCCCATGCTACTCAAATCTTGTGAATAAATCATAGATAGATCTTTACAGTACAACATTAAGCATCTTAAATTGGGTTTTTCCTACAAAAATACAAACACTTGCGCACTTCAGTAAAAACTGCACAAGACAGGTCTAACTAGAAGAAAGCACATGGCGTTCCAAGTGCAAAAGTGTTCTTCTTTGACAAACAAATATAAAGGCATGTAATTGTCTTAAAAGTGCATTGGCGCAAATGTATAGTTCAAATGGAATACTCGTCTTACAAAAGAAAATCCAAAAAGAACCAGAACATAAAACTTCGATGTTTCTAGCTAAAATGGAATAGCTTTCTTGAATCTCTTCCTGAGTCATGTGGTTAAAAATATCATAAATGCCACAGTGTTCTAGAAGAAGAAATGCCACAGAGATCTTCAAGTAAAGAAAGATTAACAAGAGTGAGAGGGCTCTCCAGAAATATATACAAGCAAGCATAAGTAAATCCTTTTAACAGAAAATTTTGAAGATTTTTTCAACCAATAAAGTGATGGAGAAAAATTACCTTGTGTTATTAATTCACGATCAGCTTGAGCTTCTTCCCTATCACTAGATTCAGAAGAACGAGTCTCCCACCTCCCTTGACCTCGTGAATGATTTGAGGGGCCAGTCCCATACTCATTACGTTTGTAGTTTTGAAAATATGGGCCTCCTGGGTTTCTTTGTTGTTCAAATGAGCTACCAGATGCATCCCCAAACTCACTGTTTTTAAACAGACCCAAAGTAATACTTCAAATTTTGACTAAGTTGAAATTCATCTAGGGCAAATAATATAACCTAAATTGCAAAAAGGAAACAATACCTCAAAACTGATTCATCAAATCCCGCAGGTAATTTCTTGCATATATCAAACTCACTTAGAGACAAAAGGAACTCCCGAGTGTAATGAAAGCTTTATTTTGACAGAAGAATATAAATTAACAGATGGGAAAATTTTAAACTACAGAAGAATAAGAGAAAAGGAACTGATAAAACATCATACAAGACATACTTCCGAGTTTTCTGCACAATTTTGGGAGATGAATCTGGCAATTCTTCTGATGACTTGTCCTCGCTTACTGAAGTCATTCCCCAGAATGAAGAGAATCCTATTCATAAATCATACTCATATCTCCCCCTGGGAAAATTCAGCTAAAGCTGCAGCTTTGCGAAAGGAAACCTCAAATCCCAAATATCAGACAACTTGATATCGCAATTGCACTCCTGAACAGAATAGCAAAAAATGCTGATCTAAAACATCATGAAAAAGATGCCAAGGTAGAATATGCATTTCTGGAAAAAAACACAAGATATGGTACTCGTAAAGCAAACAGGCCGAATAATGAAAACACAATGTTCACAGTACACTCAAACTTGAAACATCAAGCCTCTGCACCACAACCATCTAATTTGGCCACATAGCACATGTACCATAGCCTGGACCTCCAATCTCAGTCATGAACAGGAACCATAAATGCTGAGCAACTTCAAGTGAAAATTTCATGAGAAGTGTGCAACATTAGTATGACATTTCTATGAACGAACTGAATCAACTATACAACATTCCAAGAGCAGTCAGAAGATAGACAAAACCCCATAGATTAAAGCAAAGATAGCACTCAACTACTTTGTCACAATCTACTTCACCCTGTAATCTCTCTTTATCAGTAGTCTATGTTGGTCATCCTTAGGCACATGCACACAACCATATGATGCACCACACATGGTTTTAAAACATAAAAAATACAGCCAATTATCATCGCCGGATTAGTGATTCATCCTTTTTACAAGATAACCACATACTTGATTAAGCTGACATTCTTTTCTACTATTTGCTGACTACCCTATGCATTCAATGTGGTCCCAACCCACAGAATTTCAACCAATCCCTACTTTTTCCAACACATACCTAAGTCCAGCATAAACTTAACACCAAGTTCTCAAAAAACGATCTATTTTTCCCATCAAAAATGGAACTTAACCATCAAAACTGAGTTCCCACCACCCAACCACAAACCCTAACCGAACATGGTTCTACCTTCTAATTGGCTAAAAACCACATAAGTTCAACTCAACCCTGCTTTCCTCCAACAGTGAATGGCACACCCTGTGCATCATATATTGTTTTAGAACATTAAAATGCAGCCGATTATCACAATTAATTAGTTGTTAGACCTTTATACATGCTAACCGCCACATAATTGATTAAGTTCCCATTCTTTCTACATTCCGTAAAGTACCCTGAACATTCAATATGATTCCATACCACATAGTTTCCATCAATCCCTACTTTTGTACTTTTCCAGCAAAATCCTAAGTTTAGCATTCCCTTAAAAAATCAAACTTTTCCGTCCAAAGTCCAAACTGAGCACCGATAACACAACCACAAACCCAGACCCTAACAAAACCTGCTTCTACCTTCCAATTAGCCAACAACCACATAAGTTCAACTAAACCCTGTTGTCCTCCAATACTAAATGACATACCCAATCCATTATATACGGCTTCTAAACATAAAAATACAGTCCATTATCCTAGCGAATTAGGGATTCAACCATTTTACGATCTAACCACCACATAAATTATTAAGTTCCCATCCTTTCCTACATTCCGCCAACTACCCTACACATTCAATGTAGTTCCAAGTCACATAGTTTCCACCATTCCTACTTCTGCAAACGCAGCCTGAAGTTCTTCGTAAACTAAACAACAAATTCTCACAAAATATACCCATTTTCCATTAAAAAATCGAACTTTTCCATCAAAACCAATTTTCCCAAAACAAAAAAATTGAACTATCATAATGAATTAGCAGTTTAACCTTTTTGTAAACTAACCACCAAGTAATTTATTAAGTTCACACTCTTTTCTCTGCCAAGTGCCAATTACCGTACGCATTCATCAATATGGTCCAAACCACACAGATGGTTAGTTTCAATCCTTCTTTTTCCAACATGACCCTAAGTTCAGCATCAACTAAGCATCAAATTCTCGCAAAACGGCCTATTTCCCATCAAAAATCAAACTTCTCCATCAAAACCAAACTTTCCCATCGAAAAAAATACCTATCACAGAGAATTGACAATTCCACCTTTTTACAAGCTAACCACATAATTGATTAAGTTGCCATTCTTTCCTACATTCCCCCAACTACCTTATGCATTCAATACAGTTCCAAACCACATCGTATCAATCCCAACTTTTTCCAACGCAACCCTAAGTTCAGCATCAACTAAGCACTGAATTCTCGCAAAATGACCTATTTTCCATAAAAAATTAAATTCTCCATCAAAACCAAACCTAGCACAGCGAATTGATTCGACCTTTTTACAAGCTAACCACATAATCGACCGAGTTCCGATTTTTTCCCTGCATTCCTTAACTACCCTATACAATCAATACAGTTCCAAACAGGTAAAAACACAGTTTCGATCCCAATTCTCTCCAACGCAACCCTAAATTCGGCATAAACTAAGCACCAGATTCTCAAAAAACGACCTATTTCAGATCAAAACCCGAACTTTCCCATCAAAACCAACTTCACATCGCCTCCGATCACGCAACCACAAACCCTAACCGAACGCGTCAGCGACTAGCGCGAACGACGACGGGCGAACGCGAAACGGGGATCAATCGGGAGGGGAGAGAGTCGCGAACCTGAATCGGGGACTCGCGGATCGTGGATCGATCGATCGGGGTCGGAAGGTGGTTGGATTGGTGGAGAGAGAGGGAGAGATTTGGGGGTTTTTGGGGAGGGTGGAGAAACTTCTCTCTCTCTCTTCTCTCTTACTCGAAGGCCGGATGTTATGGATTTCGACGACAATTTGTTATCGGATGCCGGATCGGACGGACACAATCCGATACCAGTTTGATACCATACCCAGCGGATTTAAATGTTTGATTAAGAATTAATATGTTTGAAGTGAACAAATTAATAGGTTTAACTTTTGTATATGATGTTGTCCCGGGATGTAATGGAGTGGTTAAGAGTGAGTGTGTGAAGACGCATGTTCGAATCTCGCTTCGCATATCAAATGTTACGATGAAAATGGTGTGGATTACCTTCACATTTAGAACTACAACTTGTTTAACTCAAGTGAGGATGGATACAGGAAAATTCTAGATTATCAAAAAAAAATGTATAAAATGTGGTATGGTACACCAACAGAGACTAGTTAAATGTTCCGGTTAGGAATCACAGATCGAGTTTTTATTTTGAGTTCAAGAAATAAATGTGTTTTTACTTTGGTGTATGATGTCAAAAGGTCTATCAATGGAGAGTTGTCAAATGTTCGAGTTATGAATCACGAGACGAGATTTTTTATTTGACGTGTGGAAATGAATGTGTTTAACTTTGGTGTATGATGTCGTATGGTACACCAATGGAGATGGGTTTGATAATATACCAGCATATCTGAAGGTTTGGATCACGAATTACGAGTTGAATTTTAAACTTGACGTACATAAATGAATGTATTCAACTTTGGTTTCTGATGGCATTCGATTCACCATCGGATATGGGTTTAATACCATATCAGTAGTTCTTAGCATTTGGGTTATGGATTACGATTTACACGAGTTGGTTTTTTAATTTGGCGTGAAGAAATGAATGTATCTAACTTTGGTGTTATGGTATTTGGTATACCATCATATACAGGTTTGATACTTTACAACGATCTTTAAGGTTTTAGTTACGAATTACGTGTCTACAAGTAATTGCAGTTAACTTTGCTATCCAATGATGTACGGTTTGAATTAGGGAATAGTTAAGAGCTGAATTTTAAATTTCATAATAAATAAACAAATGCATTTAACTTTGATTGCCCATGGCGTAAGGTACACAATCGGATATGGGTTTGATACTATACCAACAGATATGAAGACTTACGTTGCAAATTATGATTTTTAGTTTAAAATTTGACGTGAGATACATTGGTGTTTAATAATATAAGATAATAATGTGTGGAGACAATTATATAGGCAAGTGAGATTTGATCTTTGTATTGGGTTGGGAATTGGTTCGAACTTTAGGTTATTTCAAATAGTCAAGTCGCTTGTGTAATGTGTATTGTCTGTATTATCCGCCGGTGAATACAAAAGAACCAAGTTCCTAACGGTCTATTTTCAAACGCGATGGACAATATCCGTCTATGTATGTCCGTGTGTAAAGTGTAGGATTTTGTGTACTACACTTGTGTATATTAAAAAAAATACAAGTATTCAGGATCGATTTTCATAATTTTCAACAATTTTATGTAGAAAATTCTTAATTGTATTTCAATATATATAATACATTAATTAATATTGAAATACATACATTGGATCATACCTAAAGGATTGTTGAATCTCTTTTACCAATAAGACGATGAGTTGCACGTCGGATCGTCTCGGAATTACCTTTAAGTGTTCATCAAACTCTAAACAAGATTAGAGAGATCAGAGCTAGTCAATCAATCTCTAATTCAAGGTTAGAACCTAGCTAATAACATATTTGATGCTCTAAACAATTTAATCTCCAACACTTTGATTAATTGAGAGAATTTTCAGATGGATTAGATGAGAAAATATGTAAGAGAAGAATTTCGCAATAGTGTAACGCAAGAAACGAAGAAATGACATATTTATAGGATTTTCTCTAACCTACATCATGTGCAAATCACTTACACGTGATCCATTATTAATCTCTCCACTAAACCACATCATGTGTAAACTACTTACATGTGATCCATTGTTTATCTTTCCACTAAACTACATCATGTGCAAACCACTTTGCACATGATCTCTTGTTTATTTACCACATCATCTCATAATTATCTTTGACTAAGGTGGATTAAAACCAGTCATTAATCAGTAAAAAATATCTTATTAATATATGCAAAAACATGGGCAAATGGTTAGACTGTTTCTCGCTGTTTTTGACTTTACCAAATTTTGGATTAATATCCAACAAAATTTAGGTTTTGGGGTAGCAAATTCATATGTTATAATGTTGCGGATCACATTATATTATGTAATATAGTATCATATAATGTCAAACATTATACCACATAATATATACATATCTCATACAATTTTTTTTGATATTCTAACCATGTCGTTTTTCACGACATATTAATTTTGTCATTTTACCATATGTATTTAATTTCATATCATATGAATTTTAATACATCTTATAAAATACAAAATTATATTTCTTATTTTCCAAGGTTGTTGTGTGACGTATAAGAGGATTTAAGTTATGATGACAGTGAAAACATTTTATATCATAAACTATAAGCGTTATCTGGGTACAAATTATAGTTACCAAAATAACAAAAATGTTTTGCTCACTCGAACTAAACACGATCCACTTAATGATATGTAAAATATCACTTGTGTCTATTCCTTGTCACATGATATTGAGTATATTATACAAATTAGAAATGTGTTATCTTTGTATTATATATTCATTTCTTAATTTCTCAAGCTAATTATAAATATGTAATTATACGCAAGTTACATTGTGCACATTATAATTTCACTTTATCAAAATGCCCAACAATATCATAACTCAAGTCAAGATGAATAATGATAATATTTTGACATATCATTTTTCCCAGCACAAGTCATATATAACCACTAATACATTAATCATTATACTCATTGATAGCTTTTATAATAATCAAATCATACACTCCTTATGTGAAAAGATATAGGTCTCATATCTTAGGATTCAAAGACACAATGGAACATTAATGACACAAACACAATTTCATAATGTTTCATTTGTTAGGTCAATTCAATATACGAAAGAAAAAATCCATTTCATATACTCATGTTGTTAAAATACTGTAGAGCTACAATATCATTTAACCAACATATTGTAGGATTTCATGTTTAATTGTACATATTTATTTTTCGAATTTTTATGCACAATAAAGATCAATTTACAATTTTCTATGATTTATTTCATACATGCATCAATTTGTTTCAATATCTAGTTTCAAAACTTTATTAAAACAAATATGGCTCCGAAATTCATACCTAGAAGTTCTCTAAAACTTCTTGAAGATTCGGAGACGTTGGGGATGCTTCTCGCTGCGCCGGATGCCTCCGAGTATTCAACGAACTCTAAACAAGATCGGAGAGAGAGAAGCTAGTCTCTCAATCTCCAATAGGGTTTAGAATCCAATTACTAACCCCTCTTTAATTCCCTTGAGAAGATGATCTCTTAAAAACTAAAACTAAACTTAAGAATTAAGGAATTTTCGTGGAGAATTATGGAGAGAGAATTTTTGCATGAGAAAGCAATGAATGAATTAATGAGGTAATGAGATAAACTTGTATTTATAAGTTCTCTCCAAATTACCTATTCATGTGCAACCTCTTGCCCATGATTTCATGCAAAATTCCATCTAACTATCCATTATTTAATAATAAATAATATTAGCCACGAATTAAATCAATTATGGACTAATTCCATGCATGATCTAATTAATTCTTAAATTAATTCTGCATTAACCGTCTGGACCGGTCGACCGTTTAGAGGTTCGGTCGACTGCTCGAACCTGGTTTCGGTTGACCGTTCAATAACTCGGTCGACCGTTCGTAATAGTGAATTATTCCATCTCGATATTCGGTCGACCGACCGATTACTTTCGGTCGACCGTTCGAACAGATGAAAATTCCCTGTTATCGGTCGAGACATGTCCGGTCAACCGTGCCCGATCGGTCGACCGTTTACTGCTAACCGGTCGACCGTTGGAGCACTGTTTTGCAGACTTGTCAAATTTCGGTTTAACCCCTACAAAATTTGACATTTCGGGATTAGTAGTAAATTCACAACTTATGTAACATATTATCCTATGCAATGATCAATCATTACACCCCATAATATTTACATCACATATGAATTTTATTTAGATTCTAATTATGTTATTAATCACAACATAATTTTGATTTTGCTTGTTCACCCCATGTGTCATATTTTCCACATGAAACCCGACACATCTTATGAACTCAAAATCCCCATTTCTTGTTTCCCAGTTTTGCGGTGTGACCTATGGGAGGATATAAACTAAGTTGGCAGTGATATTAAGAGCTTAATATCACAAGTTATAAGCGGTATCTAGCTACACATTATAGCTCCTAATTAGTAAGATGTTTTAATTCCACTCAAACCAAAACCCGATCCATTTAGTGATGGAGTGCACCACTTGTGTCTGTCCCTTGCCTCATGATATTAAGAATACACACAAAGTAGTATTGTGTCATCTTTGTATTAGTATTCATTTCTTGATATCTTTAAGCTAGTTATAAATATGTGACTTAACTCAAATCACATTGTGCACATTATAACTTTGCTTTATCAAGGAGCCCACTAATATCATTACTCTACTAAGAGGGGCAATGATAGTCTTTTGACTAACTATCTTCTCCAACAAAAGTTGTACTTAACCAACCGATGCCTTTACACTACACTTATCGATAGTTCAAGACACTGATCTAATTAAGTATTCCTTAAGTGATCAGATATAAGTCTCATATCAAAGGACCAAAGACACAGTAAAATATTAATGACACAGAAACACATTTCTATAATATTTTACTTATTAGGTCTATTCAGTATACAAAAGTAATATTTTCCTCTTTTGCCTACCCGTGTTGTCACTCACTTGTAGAGCTACAATGATCTATGACCAACACGACAATCTTAACCCGGTAATTAATGTCCCATGTTAATTACCATGATTGCGAATATCTTTTGTTTTATGTAAACCAATATCTTTTAGAGCTCTACGGTTAAGGACCAAGAGCATCTTCCTTAACACTTTTAAAAGACGAATAACATAAACAATGAACAAAATGATTTCTCATTCAATTCATAATAATTGGCATTTAAAAGTAAAACTTTTAGAACACATTCCCTTCACGTATACCTACACCGACGAATGTTTCACCGATCTAGAGTCTTAATCATAATCACATTGGGTCAAATGTATTTCATGCACTGCACCTATATTTGTATTGTGCATACTCTTATGTTAATAGGTGATCATGACTCAAGAAAAAATGGATTGAATTGAAAACATGTAATTAAACTTTTGAAGGTATGTAATTTTATATTTATTTGAGTCTATAAGAACCTTTGGAAACTTGAGCATACAAGTTGGTTTAACAACTAACACTAACTTTAGGTTCTATCTTAAAGTCATACACAAAATCTCACATTATTTAGACTTCAATAGATCACTCAAACCCAAACTGGAAAACCACCAAACCAAACTTCAGTTTTGTATGTGTACAAAGGTCAACCACCATAATGGTTTTTGTTCAACCGATTGTAAACAACAAATTCTTGGTTGAATTGTCGACTGTTCTTCCAGTTTTGTCTGACCATTCTTGGTCTTTTGATATTTCTTTATCAAGTTGTTTTCTTGTCGTTATTCTCCAACAAGTCAACGACTATGTTGAAAGCAGCATCGTACCAAATTGGAAAATTCAACCTTTCGTTCAACTGGTCCTACCTTAATAGTAGACCGAATCAAACACAAATTTGAACAATAAGTTTTTTAATTTTCGACCGACTATATCTAACCCAACAATCAACCATCATACCAGTTGCTCTTTGCAAACTCCCAGTTTCTATTGTTTTCGTTCGACCAGTATGTACATTCGATTGATCGTTAACTTAACACCGTGAGTGAATGGTCGAACGATATGCCCAATTGATACAAATTCTGTTTTACACTTTTAATCGGTTGTGCTTCACATTTTTGTCTTTAGCCCTAAAGGTTATATGATTCTTAGAGCTTATAAATAAGAGTTCTAATTAATCATTTTAATAACCACAAGTGCACGATGTTGGTGAAGACGCGGTAAGTACGGGTTGGTTCACAAAGATCGTGATTGTTCGGTTCACAACTAATTACGTAATCGAATCGGCAAAAAAATGGAGAAATGAATTGATTAATCCTAATCTACACTACAATGAACTAAATGCAACCTAACTAACACATAGAAGATGAGGACTATGGATTAGGCATAAATTAAGATGATATGTGTAGTTGACATAAAGCATAAGCGGTGTCATTAGTGTCATGAAAGCATGGAATGTGTCTAAAGATTATGGCAAACACCCATCAAACATTAACATTTAATTTCAAGTTAGTGACGAGAGCATGAAATGTGTCTAAAGATTATGACAAACATTCATCAAATATTCACATAACCAACTATTAAGGTCAAACATGTATTCTAAACAACATTTAAGACAATGCACTTAGATATAAGCACGAAGCTCGAAACCATTTAAGAAATGACATTTCGTCAAACACCTAATGAGCATGTACATTAAAAAAGTAAATCTACACATTAGAATCTTAACCACCACATTCATTTAATGTAAAAACAACAACACAACCACCATTAACATATCCTACCATCATACCATTAATATGAGAAGTAGTAGAGAAGGAAGTGAGTGAGTGAAAATACTTACAAAATAAATGTTGCAACAATACAAAAGAGAAATCCAAAACTTAAATATTAAATCTACTCCTAACCTATTTTAACATACTCTAATGGTGGAAAAAAAGGAAAAAATAAAAGAGAAGGGCAAGGGAAGAGAGATTAATGTACTAGGATTCCCACGTTTTTCATCACTGTTTTGTGAATCTGTACTGACATAAGACATATATTTGAAATCTGGGTGTAGATTTAGATTCCTCTCGCTGGGCTGGTCGATTTGAATACCAATTCGACGTAATTTGAACTTCTCTAGACTCGTAGAGAAACATTTTAAGTTCATGCATCATTTCCAACGGGTTTAGAGTCCAACTGATACATAATATTATGTTTGACACATAATATTTTATTCTACCTCAGTTATCTTTATTCCTAAAATACATGTAAACATACTCAAGTAGCACTAGTAGATGGTCAAATTAAACAAATATATTATTGATATTACACATGATATGCTACTAATCAGGTTCATTTTTATGTTTTAGATAACTCTTACACCTCTTATTGATTCATTATCTAAGAGAAAATCTTACACATCTTCAAATACCAATTATACACACAACCTTAAACTTCACCACTTGTGTTCTTCAATCATTTCTTCTTATGCCATAGTAAGACCGTTACACATTCACAAATGACAATATTTTTTCTTCTTCTGAAATCTTATCATGTTAACAATTTCCATTTAGGGTGCACTTGGGATGTGGTGAACAGGGGAATATCATAAGGGAAAATTTATGACCTTTAAGGATGCTTGGAACGAGGGTAAAAATTACGAAGAGGTAATCATTCACCCCATATGGTTTGAATAATTACTCCCCCGTAGAGAAATAATTATGGAAGTTTGTTACGTTCTATTTTTTGCACTTCTAACACTTATATTTAGTAGAAAATATAATGTAGGATGACTAAAATCGAAAACTAACCCGATTTGTACTAATTTGGTAGGATCAAGTTGAGTATTTCCAAGTTTGACATTATTTCTCCATGAATTTTCCCTTGTCATACCAAACACAGGGAAAATTGATTATTATCCTCATAAAAGACTTCTTAATTAAAAAAATATTTTCCCTTTTATTTTTAGCTTCAAGTGCACATTTAAGTTGCGTTTGTAATTAGGAGAGTTATTAAGGGGGAAATGTAATAACCTAAACTAAACATCTTAATTAACTAAACCTAAACCTAATTAACCCTAATTAATCCTGCATGGAGAGGTGGAGGTGTTGGACATGTGGAGGTTGAGGTGGATGGCTTTGGTTGGTTGAGTTTTAGGTTAAGTGTGATTGGATGAGGTGTAGGTGGATTTGGCTATTTAAGGTGATGTTGTTAAGAGATAAGGGTTTGGTCGTTTCTTTCATCATTGCTTGTTATCAGAGAGTGAGAGGAGGTGAACGTCGGAGAAGAAGAAGGAGGTGAAGTAGAAGAAGAGGAGAAGAAGGAGAAGAAGGAAGAAGAAGAGGAGTGAAGTGACTCAAGCTTGGGAGGCTTCTTCAACCGTCAAAAAGGTATGCCAAATCTTCAATATAACTCACTTGTGCCTTGTGAGTGTTGGGGATCGACGTTGGTGTCGAATTCCCCGTCGGAATTCAACCAATTCAGAGGTTGAAGACGACGATCGGTCGACCGGTGCCTGTGGGCAGTCGACCGATCCTATTATTATATTGTTGTTTAACCGCGAACGGTCGAACGATGTCGTTAGACGGTCGACCGTTATGCCAGATTGTGCGGGAAAAAGGGGATTTTACTGTTATCGGTCGAACGGGACCACTTAGCCGGTCGACCGAATAACGATGAGAATGGGTCGGTTGGGGATTTTGACTTATTAAACGGTCGAACGTCCTTACCTTGTTCGACCGATCCATTCGATGCTAAGTCGGTTGGGAGCTTTGACCATCAAAACGGTCGACCGCTCTTTAACTTTCGGTCGACCGACTGAGCATTTAATTAAGCGGTAGAGTGCTTGTGTTGATTCGGTCGAACTGTATTTCAGTTCCGGTCGACCGAACGAGACTTGGGCAAATTATTGAAAGTCCTGTTATCGGTCGAACGGCCCCTTGGTTCGACCGGTCGGATATATATATTATATAAAATTGTATAGCGCAGACCTTCCAAACGGTCGACCGCTAGATGACTTTTGTTCGACCGATTGGTCGGTAATTCGGTTGGCGTGGTTCGACCGGTAGACTTGTTTGTACAGTACTGTGTACTGTGTGGGGGACCGGTCGACCGGTGTGCTTGTAGCGGTCGACCGATCTACCGCAGGTTGGTGGATTTATCCACACGCGATCCGTCGATGTCAGGTCGACTACCGGCTCCGAGGCGACGGTCGATTACCGGCTTTGAGAGCTACGGATTTCACCTTCGACGAAGGCGTATTATTGTTGTACCTTTTTCCTCTCTTACCGAGCGGGGTGTGAGGGATGTGTACCGTAAACCTTGGGCTGTTTGCGAGGGTTTAGCGGTAGGCCGAGGATGTTCCGGCAGGGTGCGCGCTAGGCGACTCTTGGGGGGAGCAGTGGCTGTCGTCTGACCCGAGTTGTGTATTCGGCGGGCTGACTCGCTCCTTGGGTGCGGCGTGTACCAGGGGTTCCTTCCTGCACGATTTGGGGAGCAGTGGTGTCGACTGACCCTTGTGAGGCAGCGGTGGACTGACTTGACCCTAGTGGCAGGAGTGGTTCAGTGCCGCGGAGGCGGTGAGGGCATTATTGTGGGCCCGAGGCGGATGACCATGTGCATAGCATTGCATTGTCTTTAATTCCTTTTTATATTTTAGGAGGTTTGGTATACGGGGTTCCTGTAGGGAACTCAGGCATGTTTGTTTGTTTGCATTTCAGGTAGCGAGCAGGGTTAGGGTTTGAGGTGGTGACTGAGGACGGTGCCCCCGAGATCAGATCCTGTGTCCTCTTTTATCTTCTTTTGTTGAGGTAGTGATTACATGTACATTCATTTTGTTGTAATCACAGTTGACTCTTATGTATAGTTTGACTTCCACGTGGGTCTGTACCTTATATATTAGATATATATGTTGGTTTGATTTCCAGTGACGTGCCCGTGTTGACCGTTGACGGTCTGTATTATTGTTTAAATTTTCCGCTGTTTTCGGGTACGTTACAATTTGGTATCAGAGCGTTGATCTCGGCGTACTTGTCCAAAGAAACCACCTTTGAGTTAGGAGTTAGGTCTAGAGGATCATGCATGCACAGATTATATTGATATTGTCTTGTTTCCTTTGGCAGATGCCTCCTAGACGGGGGAAGGCGGTTGCCCATACTCGCGGTGAGAGTGAGACTGCGAGGGATGAGGCTTGGGAGGATGAGCGTCGGACGTTGTTCGATACGGTCGGACGTCTGACAGAGATGCTACAGCAGCAGACGGCACAGACTGGGCAGACGGGGACTGGCGCTATGCATGACCGGTTTATGCGCCATCATCCGCCTACCTTTCTGGGGCAGTATGACGCAGAGGCTGCGGAGGAGTGGATCTTCACGATGCAGAAGATCTTCGGTGCTATTGGTTGTCCTCCAGAGGCGAGAGTGGGCCTGGCTACTTATGTGTTGGGCGGTGCTGCGTCCAACTGGTGGAGGTCCACATCTGCAGTGGTGTTTGCGGACAGAGATGATATAGCCTGGGAGGAGTTCGTTGGCGAGTTCAACGAGCAGTATTTTCCGCAGCATGTCCAGGATCAGAAGAGGGAGGAGTTTCTGAGTCTTCAGCAGGGAGACATGACCCTAGCAGGCTACATCGGGAAGTTTAACGCCCTTGAGCGTTACTGTCCCGAGATGTATGTTACACAGGAGCAGAGGGCAGGGAAGTTCGTCCGAGGGCTCCGGAAGCAGCTGAGGACGAAGGTGCTGACACACATGCCGAGCACGTTGGCCGATGCAGTGAAGAGTGCCTCTGTTCTTGATCGTGACTACAGGGAGAACTACCAGGATGAGAGAAGGCCATCGGGTAGATTCTCTGGGCGGCCAGGAGGTCAGACTGGAGGGAATCCGGGCAAGAGGCCCCGATACGAGGGAGCAGGAGTTGCAGTACCACGACCAGAGCCTTGTGGTACTTGTGGGAGGTTTCACTCCGGGCCGTGCTTCACCCCCGGAGCATGTCATGGGTGTGGCCAGCTGGGTCACTTTATCAGGAGCTGTCCGAGCCGAGGAGCTGGGCCGAGCAGACCACCGGGTTTACCCGCACCAGGCAGAGGAGGAGGCGGAGGTAGACCACCTTTCAGACCACAGCAGGGGCAGCGCACCGGCAGAGTTTATACCATCCAGGCAGAGGAGGCTCGTGATGGAGGCGCTGTCGTGGAAGGTACCCTTCTTGTCGCAGGTTCAGTAGCTAGGGTGTTATTTGATTGTGGCGCGACACACTCGTTCATCTCAGAGCGATTTGCGGGAGTGTTGGGCTGTACCCTTGCGATGTTGACTGCCACTTTGGAAGTCAGCACACCCCTGGGTCTGGTGGGCACTGTGGGGAGATTTGTCCCCGGCGCCACGGTTGTTTCGGGAGATCAGGAGTTTCCGGCAGACCTGGTCTTGCTACCGATGGAGGACTTTGATGTCATACTTGGGATGGATTGGCTGTCCCAATATGATGTTCGAGTCTTGTGCCGTGAGAAGAAGATTTTGATCCCGAGGAAGGGTTTGCCTGATATTCTGATTAGAGGGATCAGAAGCAGAGGGGGTCGCATTATTGTATCTGCTGTGAGAGCTCAGAGACTGTTACAGCAGGGATGTGCAGCATTTCTGGCGACGCTTGTGGTTGCGGAGGCAGAGTCCCAGAGGCTAGAGGACATTGAAGTGGTGCAGGAGTTCGCGGATGTTTTTCCAGCGGAGATTCCAGGTTTACCACCACACCGGGAGTTGGAGTTCGGCATTGAGTTGGTAGCTGACACTACACCACAGTCGAAGGCTCCATACCGGATGGCACCTGCTGAGTTGACAGAGTTGAAGAAGCAGTTGCAGGAGTTGATGGACTCTGGATTTATCAGACCGAGCGTCTCGCCTTGGGGTGCACCAGTTTTGTTTGTGAAGAAGAAGGACGGATCCTTGAGGATGTGCATAGACTACAGGATGCTGAACCAGGTGACGGTGAAGAATAGGTATCCCTTACCTAGGATCGAGGACCTCTTTGACCAGCTGCAGTCAGCGAAGGTTTTCTCGAAGATTGACCTGCGTTCAGGATATCACCAGTTGAGGATCCGAGATGAGGACATCCAGAAGACAGCCTTCAGGACGAGATATGGACACTATGAGTTCTTGGTGATGCCATTTGGATTGACGAATGCTCCGGCAGCATTCATGGATCTGATGCACCGGACGTTCAGGCAGTATATTGATATATTTGTGATTGTCTTCGTGGATGACATCTTGATCTATTCACCAGATGTGGAGCAGCACAGAGAGCATCTGAGGATTGTACTCAGCATCTTGAGGGCTCAGCAGTTATATGCTAAGTTCTCAAAGTGCGAGTTTTGGTTGGACAGAGTGGCATTCCTCGGACACATTGTATCGGCAGAGGGGATATCAGTGGATCCGGCGAAGGTAGAGGCGGTGACACAGTGGAGGACCCCTACGAGCGTGACGGAGATTAGGAGCTTTGTTGGACTGGCGGGTTATTACCGTCGCTTCATCAAGGACTTCTCGAGATTGGCAGCACCACTGACGGCTCTGACGCAGAAGGGAGTCACTTTTGTTTGGTCGCAGAAGTGCGAGGACAGCTTTCAGGAGCTGAAGAGACTGTTGACCACAGCACCAGTTTTATCATTGCCGAGTGGCACGGGTGGATTCGTGATTTATAGCGACGCTTCAGGTATTGGCTTAGGATGTGTACTTATGCAGCACGGGAGGGTGATCGCGTACGCATCCAGACAGCTGAAGGTCCATGAGAGGAATTACCCGACACATGATTTGGAGTTGGCAGCAGTGGTTCACGCACTGAAGACCTGGAGACACTATCTTTATGGCGAGCAGTTCGAGGTGTTTACAGATCATCAGAGTCTGAAGTACCTGTTCTCGCAGAAGGAGCTGAACATGAGGCAGCGCAGATGGCTTGAGTTCATTAAGGACTATGACTTCACTATCTCTTACCATCCGGGGAAGGCGAACACAGTTGCAGACGCTTTGAGCCGGAAGGTGGAGGTATCAGTAGCAGGCCTATGCATTCAGGAGTGGCGACTGCTGGAGTCTTTAGCAGAGTGGAGACCATTTGCAGATAGCTCTGAGGGTGCAGTGATTGCAGGATTGAGAGTAGAGCCTCAGACAGTGTCAGCAGTGATTCATGCTCAGACTACAGATGAGGAGTTGAGCAGTTTGTTACAGTTAGCTGCCAGAGATGGGTCAGACTTCAGAGTTGGAGTGGATGGAGGTCTGAGATTCAGAGACCGTATCTGGGTGCCGAAGACAGAGGACCTGAGACATGATATCATGGAGGAGGCACACAGATCGAGATATTCCATTCATCCAGGGAGCACCAAGATGTACAAAGACCTGCAGCGGAACTTCTGGTGGCGAGGTATGAAGAAGGACGTTGCAGACTTCGTGTCGAGGTGTTTGGTCTGTCAGCAGGTGAAGATCGAGCACCAGAGACCAGCAGGACAGATGCAGAGGATTGAGTTGCCCGAGTGGAAGTGGGAGCACGTGACGATGGATTTTGTTACGGGGCTACCAAAGACACGGAGATTCCACGATGCGATTTGGGTTATAGTCGATCGACTGACCAAGTCGGCGCATTTCTTAGCTATTAAGACCACTCTTGCTCTGGAGGGTCTAGCTAAGTTATATATTGAGGAGATTGTCAGACTTCATGGCGTACCAGTCAGTATTATTTCAGACAGAGATCTCAGATTCACTTCGAGATTTTGGGGGAGTCTACACAGAGCACTGGGGACACGTCTGAAGTTTAGCACAGCTTTCCACCCACAGACAGATGGCCAGTCAGAGCGGACGATACAGACATTGGAGGACATGCTGAGAGCGTGTACACTTGACTGGGCAGGACATTGGGATGAGCATTTGCCGTTGATCGAGTTCGCCTACAACAACAGCTACCACTCGAGTATTGGGATGGCACCCTATGAGGCATTATACGGGAGACCGTGTAGATCGCCGGTATGCTGGAGTGATGTGGGCGAGAGACAGCTAGTTGGACCTGACATTATCCAGTTGTATTCAGAGAAGGTCGACGTGATTCGGAGACGACTAGCTACGGCGCAGAGCAGGCAGAAGAGTTATGCTGATACGCGGAGACGTGAGCTGACTTTTGATGTAGGAGATCATGTCTTCCTGAAGATCTCGCCTTCCAGAGGGGTGATGAGATTCGGGAAGAAGGGGAAGCTGAGTCCGAGGTATGTCGGACCGTTTGAGATATTGGATCGGGTTGGTGAGGTGGCGTATAGGATTGCTCTACCACCACAGTTTGCAGGACTTCACAACGTCTTCCATGTTTCTATGTTGAGGAAGTACGTGGCCGATCCAGCTCATGTGATAGAGATATCAGTACCGGAGATCCAGCAGGATTTGTCATTAGATGAGAGACCAGTTGAGATCGTGGATCAGATGGTACATCAGCTCAGGAGGAGAGCGATTCCTATGGTGAAGGTCAGGTGGCAGCATCACAGTGTTAGAGAGGCTACCTGGGAGATCGAGGAGGATGTCAGGAAGCAGTATCCAGAGTTATTCCGGTAAGTCAGTTATTTCGAATTTCGCGGGCGAAATTCTTTTAAGGAGGGTAGATTGTAATAACCTAAACTAAACATCTTAATTAACTAAACCTAAACCTAATTAACCCTAATTAATCCTGCATGGAGAGGTGGAGGTGTTGGACATGTGGAGGTTGAGGTGGATGGCTTTGGTTGGTTGAGTTTTAGGTTAAGTGTGATTGGATGAGGTGTAGGTGGATTTGGCTATTTAAGGTGATGTTGTTAAGAGATAAGGGTTTGGTCGTTTCTTTCATCATTGCTTGTTATCAGAGAGTGAGAGGAGGTGAACGTCGGAGAAGAAGAAGGAGGTGAAGTAGAAGAAGAGGAGAAGAAGGAGAAGAAGGAAGAAGAAGAGGAGTGAAGTGACTCAAGCTTGGGAGGCTTCTTCAACCGTCAAAAAGGTATGCCAAATCTTCAATATAACTCACTTGTGCCTTGTGAGTGTTGGGGATCGACGTTGGTGTCGAATTCCCCGTCGGAATTCAACCAATTCAGAGGTTGAAGACGACGATCGGTCGACCGGTGCCTGTGGGCAGTCGACCGATCCTATTATTATATTGTTGTTTAACCGCGAACGGTCGAACGATGTCGTTAGACGGTCGACCGTTATGCCAGATTGTGCGGGAAAAAGGGGATTTTACTGTTATCGGTCGAACGGGACCACTTAGCCGGTCGACCGAATAACGATGAGAATGGGTCGGTTGGGGATTTTGACTTATTAAACGGTCGAACGTCCTTACCTTGTTCGACCGATCCATTCGATGCTAAGTCGGTTGGGAGCTTTGACCATCAAAACGGTCGACCGCTCTTTAACTTTCGGTCGACCGACTGAGCATTTAATTAAGCGGTAGAGTGCTTGTGTTGATTCGGTCGAACTGTATTTCAGTTCCGGTCGACCGAACGAGACTTGGGCAAATTATTGAAAGTCCTGTTATCGGTCGAACGGCCCCTTGGTTCGACCGGTCGGATATATATATTATATAAAATTGTATAGCGCAGACCTTCCAAACGGTCGACCGCTAGATGACTTTTGTTCGACCGATTGGTCGGTAATTCGGTTGGCGTGGTTCGACCGGTAGACTTGTTTGTACAGTACTGTGTACTGTGTGGGGGACCGGTCGACCGGTGTGCTTGTAGCGGTCGACCGATCTACCGCAGGTTGGTGGATTTATCCACACGCGATCCGTCGATGTCAGGTCGACTACCGGCTCCGAGGCGACGGTCGATTACCGGCTTTGAGAGCTACGGATTTCACCTTCGACGAAGGCGTATTATTGTTGTACCTTTTTCCTCTCTTACCGAGCGGGGTGTGAGGGATGTGTACCGTAAACCTTGGGCTGTTTGCGAGGGTTTAGCGGTAGGCCGAGGATGTTCCGGCAGGGTGCGCGCTAGGCGACTCTTGGGGGGAGCAGTGGCTGTCGTCTGACCCGAGTTGTGTATTCGGCGGGCTGACTCGCTCCTTGGGTGCGGCGTGTACCAGGGGTTCCTTCCTGCACGATTTGGGGAGCAGTGGTGTCGACTGACCCTTGTGAGGCAGCGGTGGACTGACTTGACCCTAGTGGCAGGAGTGGTTCAGTGCCGCGGAGGCGGTGAGGGCATTATTGTGGGCCCGAGGCGGATGACCATGTGCATAGCATTGCATTGTCTTTAATTCCTTTTTATATTTTAGGAGGTTTGGTATACGGGGTTCCTGTAGGGAACTCAGGCATGTTTGTTTGTTTGCATTTCAGGTAGCGAGCAGGGTTAGGGTTTGAGGTGGTGACTGAGGACGGTGCCCCCGAGATCAGATCCTGTGTCCTCTTTTATCTTCTTTTGTTGAGGTAGTGATTACATGTACATTCATTTTGTTGTAATCACAGTTGACTCTTATGTATAGTTTGACTTCCACGTGGGTCTGTACCTTATATATTAGATATATATGTTGGTTTGATTTCCAGTGACGTGCCCGTGTTGACCGTTGACGGTCTGTATTATTGTTTAAATTTTCCGCTGTTTTCGGGTACGTTACAGGAAAGATTTCAATAATTTCAAACTTGAAAAAAACTCAACCCGTCCTGCCCCAATTGGTTTCGGTCGAGTCAAGTTTTGATTTTAGTTGACCTTACATGGATCCACAGTTGAGAGAAAATAAAAATTAAGTGAAAACATATTATCTCATAACTATTACCTTAAGGGTGGGAGGGTAATGAATTACCATCGTATAGGGGTAATAACCCCTGCTCCCCCACGTAATTATTCATCCTAATCCAAACACTCTTGGGTGGGGGAAATGATTACCTCTTGATTTTTCATCTCTTATTATCCCCAATCCAAACGCACCCTCAATAACGATAACAATAAACCATTTCTACATAACTATATTTTGTTGGAGAATTTCTAAACCTTTTGACATGATTTTACATAATTGCTTTGATCTTATGAATTTTTGTTAGGTTCTTTAAAAAGGTTTGGGCTAAGCGTGTATGGACCTTGTTCTTCATATCGTCTCCCACTAATGTTGTGCTAATGCAACTTGACTAACATGCTCTTTTTCCGAGCCATAATCCACACCTTGGGGATGAAGCTTGGGATGGATGCTACTCCAATGCCGACGATCTTCAATGATGCGTCGGAGTCGGGCTTCGCTGCAGCGGGAGCATTCCTACCGTCGGCATATGATGGTTACCATTCGAACATCGAGCCTTTGTAGTGTTGGTTTTTTGACATTAATATATGTTTTGATGATTTAATCAACATAATCTTAATTATAATCAATGTAGAGTAGCACACATATTGCATAACATATATATTAGATTGTGCTAACTTCTACAGGTGATCAAGACTCAAGAAAAAGAGAAATAAATTCAAGACATGTAATTAAAGCTATATTGAAGACATGTAATCTTGATTTCTTTAGAGTCTTAGGAACATTTTGTAATTGAGCATACTTGAGTTAAAATCAACTCAAACACACACTAGGTTCCTTATAGAAGTCACACACGAAATTTCACAACATTTGGACTTCAATAGATCATCCAAACTAGACTCGAAAAACACTTAAACCAATCTTGAACTGTCAGGACCAAATCGGTCGACCGGAATGAGTTCATCGTTCGACCGATTGGGTTGTTTATTCTTTTACAGAATCCATTGTTAAACCGGTAGACCGTTTCATACATTTTGTTCGACCGTCTACACGTGTCACATGACCGTTAGACTTGTCGTATTCTACAACGGTCAGATTTCCCAAAAACCCAAACTTACCAAACTTTCGGACGGTCGACCCAACCAAAACCTTAGTTCGACCATTCACTCAAGTGAACTTAAGTTATGACATGTTTTGACAAACCGGTTGACCGGTATACCCAATTCGGTCGATCGTTTCTGTTCTGAAATGTGACATGCACTTCATTGTCTTGTGTTTCTTACACAATCACTTACTCAGTTAATCCCAACGGCTAAAACTCACTTAGAGCTTATAAATATGTGTTACCTTGACACAATTACACAACTCTTACACTTCTACTTGTCATATACACCTAAGAGAAAGTTTCAAGTATCTCATTCCCCAAATCCTACTCTTCAAGCTAAACTTCCACATCTTAGATCAATTTCATATCATAAGCTAAGTGTGCTCAAGTTAGAGAGTGAGTAATCTACTCAACTCACTGTTGTTAGTAAGCAATGACTTCAGTGAAAGCCCGAAGTGTCCCTCTCGGATTGTGAGAGTAAGAAAATCAAGCAAACGATGATGTTCGCAGTGTTTGTGGTGTAAAAGTTTAATCTCGGCCCGGAATGAGGTTGACAGTGAAGACGCAAGCGGAACTCGAGGGAGTTCGAGCGGAACTTGCAAAAGAGAAAGTAAGCGAGATGCCGAAACTCTATAAAAACTCAGTGCCTTCTTGTTGGTTTGCTTATTGTTTTATTTACTTGTTTTTGTTTGATTATTCCGTTGCATCTTTGATTGTTAAGCAAGTAAAGTTTAATTAACCTTAAAAGTGATTAGAACTAAACCATAATACATCCACGATCAATTTCATATCATAAGCAAGGACTCATGTAGTTGATTGCTACGAAAGACACATTACATCCACTCCATTACTTTGGGATGTTAATTAAATATCGTCGAATGCGTTTTGTATTGCAGGATTGTCTGCTTACAAGGTCTACTACGAATATCTGATCCTAAAACTTTTTTTTTGTAATGTTTTGCTGTGGCTCGTGAGGAGAGCTGAACTTTATTTTAACTTTCGTGTCATTTTCCTGCAAAGTGAATGGACTTCCTCACGAGTCAGTCATCCCTACTGTTTCAGTCCAAATAAAAGGCAAGGCACCAGTGCGATGTTGGTGTAGGTGTTGGTGTTGTTGTTGTTGTTGGTGTTGGTGTGATGGAGGCGACGAGTTCGGGGTCGGAAGGGCATGTGAAGGGCGTCCCCACTCACGGCGGCCGCTACGTCCAGTACAATGTCTACGGGAATCTATTCGAGGTATCCACCAAGTATGTTCCCCCAATTAGACCCGTCGGGAGGGGCGCCTATGGGATCGTCTGGTGAGCGGCCTTTTTGGTAATTCTTTCGGTCTTTTTTGGGTTTTGGAATTTGAAAGTTTGAATTTTTTGGGTTTTTTATTGGTTTTGATATTTTTGGGTTTTGGACTTGAAGTTGGGATCTTTTTTGGTTTTGATGGTTTTTCCCCCTTTTTATCTTTTCTTTTGGGTTTGAGTCTTGGAAAAAAGTTAGGATCTTTTTGGGTTTCGATTGATGGTTTTTTTGTTCGAGTATTGGAATTTCTTTTTTGTTTTTAGGTGGTTCTTATATGGACAGTGTCGGCGGAAAGTTTGGATCTTTTTGGCGGTTTTGGAGAAGTTTTTTTTTTTGGATTATATCCTTTTTTCTTTTTTATGTTGGAATGTCTGGATTTTATTGGGTTTCAGCTGGTGGGCTCTTGTGGATTCATTTAGTTTTATTTTTCTTTGGGTGTTTTTGTGTTGGAGTGTTCAATTGGTTTATTATTATTATTTACCTTCGGATATATATATTTTCGATTTGTTTTGCTTTGTGTCGTTTCGATCTTCTTTGGTGTTTTTTTTATAAGGAAATTGGTGGGTTTTATGGGTTTGTTTTAATATTTCATCTTCGAGTGTTTTTGTATTGGGTGTAGGGATTGGTTTCATGTTATTTTTTGATGGAAAAATTAGAAAGTTCTTTGTGTTGTAAGTCTCAAACTTGTTTTGTTTTGTGGTTCTTTTTGTTTAATTTTTTATACTAAATGTTGTATGAATTGTACGTTTAATTTGATGGTTCCTTTAATTAATGCCTTCAAAATTAGTTGAGGTCCCCATTAAACTTAAATTTGAAAGTGACCATAGCTATCGCACAAACTGCAAGCGTGTCACCAAAAAGTGAAACTTTTCTACTCCAAAGCCCCATATTCTCACGGGTTTAACTCCTTGACACCTTACACCTGTCCCTGTTCTTCATTATCAATCGTTACTTTTTTGAGTTAAGCATAGAGGTTAGTTTTGCTAAAGGTGCCTTGTGGCTGCTTCCTTTGTTGGTAAACGGGGGCAACATTTGCCTTTTGAGTGAGTCCATTTGTGTGGTTCTAATTTTTTCTTCAAGAAAAAAATAAAATAAATCGATGTAATATGTTTTTATTCCTTAGCCATTCAGTACAAAGGTTTTTTGGTGGCTTTTATGAATGTGTAAAACAGTAAAAGTTTGTTGAGTGGATGGTTATGTTTTTTGTCAAATTTGAGGCCAATTTTGGATGTTTTGATTTTATTGTTCTGGTTATTATTTTTTTGCAATTTTTATTCTCCTTTCCAAGAGGATAGTAGTTTCTGTTAACAATCAAGTATGCACTTTTAATGTGAAACACCAGTTAAATGTCTGTGATAACTTTTGCAATAGTTGTACCTTTTTGCTTTATAAGTTCCTTGAGCTATGCGTTGTTCAGTACTCAGCGAGAGGAAGAAAAAAAAACCGTTATTTGTTCTTTTGCTAGGTAGTCTACTTTTGTATTTTCTGTAATTGATCATGGTTTTATTATTATTATAGTGCTGCAGTGAATTCCGAGACACGTGAAGAGGTTGCTATAAAGAAGATTGGTAATGCATTTGATAATAGAATAGATGCCAAAAGAACTTTAAGAGAAATAAAGCTTCTACGACACATGAATCATGAAAATGTAAGTGAGATTTTTCTGTGCATAAAGTTGTAACAAACTTTCATGAGCAACTATTTATTGTGTGCATTGGGATAGTACAATATGGATCAGAGACCAATTTTTACTATACTCATTTGTTGTAGTTTTGCGTATTATATTTTTGTCTCTCACATTTTAAATCCTTATATATATTCATTAGCTGTTACTTTTAATTAGGAGTAAATTCAAGGGTTTGTCGCGATTGATTTTTGACTACTGAATAAAATAATCATTAAATTTAAAAAAAATCTTGATTTGGTATCTGCATTTCCCATCCGATAGTAAAAAAATATTAATGCAACTTCCAAAGTAAAGCAAGCTTATAGAAACATCAAGCTCAATTGTCACTGGACCATTATCAATAATAATAAGTTTTATTGCAACTTCCCTTATATCAATTTATTGTGCAGCTATAGGCCCTATGAAGTAAGGTTTTTTCCCTGTAACTTATCACTTTTGATCTATATTGACATAAACTTTGTTCACCAAGAAGGCATGTTTCTAAATATGCATTTGTAAATGAACTATGTAGCTCTGTCATATGTTGTGCTAATGCAGATATCCATGTACCATGCATTAACTTGCTATTATTCGCGTTGGCATCAAATTTATTAATGGAAAGTAAAATATTCCACTGTTTATCTCTTTCGTTCTGAGATTTGTGATGCCTATCAAACTCTCTTTTCAAACATGTAGGTTATTGCCATCAAAGACATCATACGTCCTCCGAAAAAGGAAAACTTTAATGATGTGTATATTGTTTATGAATTAATGGATACCGATCTACATCACATAATCCGCTCCAGCCAACCATTGACTGACGACCACTGCCAGGTTTGTCCTTTTTACTTATTTCATGATTTATTTTAATGGGTCACACTCCTTTTTCGATTAGTCAGCCATCAAAAGAATGCTCGCAGATTTTAGCTGTGTATAGATTTTAGTCAGTCATCAAGTGCAAATTATACTGTTCCAAATTTCACTTTATGTTGTGTACTTACCAAGGTTTTCAGAACCGAACCAGACGTCGAACCAGCAACGTCAAAGGTTCAGAGGTTCGACCGGGATCGGACCGAATCAAACATTTTGAACCGGTGACGTTAGCATGACGTCATTAATATATATTATAAATATAATAGTCATATTTATTAAGCAAAAAAATATTCAAAACATCTACAATATCAACATTTTTAGAGTTGGGGTATAGATTTGGGTTTGGTTTTTTTTGGATATGTAGTAATCGAATAACTGAATACATAATCGAGTACCAATATATAAAAAAACAAAAAAAAAGTTTTTTTCCTGAAACGGTGGTTGAACTGCCGGTTCAACCTGCTTCAGGGCAAAAACGGTTTTGGGGGTGAACCAGACTGGACATGCCTCCGGTTCACGGTTGAACCGATTGGACCAGCCGGTCGGGTTTTCAGAACGGTGTTACTTACAGATAATCTTAAAATGTTTTATTGCAGTACTTCCTATACCAGTTTCTACGAGGTCTAAAATATGTGCATTCAGCCAGTGTCTTGCACCGCGATCTTAAACCTAGCAATTTGCTCTTGAATGCAAACTGCAATTTGAAGATTGGAGATTTTGGCCTTGCAAGGACAACAACTGAAACTGATTTCATGACAGAGTATGTTGTAACACGTTGGTATCGGGCACCTGAGCTTCTCCTCAATTGCTCAGAGTACACTGCTGCGATCGATATTTGGTCTGTAGGTTGTATACTTGGTGAAATTGGAACCAGAGAACCTCTCTTTCCTGGCAAAGACTATGTTCACCAGATGAGGCTTATCACCGAGGTATGATGTCAAAATGATGTCTATATTGTTTGCCTTCCAATAATTATAATGCATCCTTTGTATGTTTCATCGTCTCTTGTATGACTCGTTACGACAAACATTGAAGATTTGAAGTGGTAAAATTTCTTTACTGTATCAGTAGTGCAATTTTCATGGAATGGTATGTCCTATTTTGTTCACATTTTAGGGAAGTTTCCTTTATTTTTTGCTTCCTGATGGAATGATGCGGTATACATATTACGTTTCTTCCTATTTACTCACATCTTCCAGCTACTCGGCACTTTTATCTCTCCATTTTGAATAATATTCGTGTCCGGATCCTTTCTTGCTTGTTAGTGTTTTCTACCTTTCTTGTACTTTCATTAATGTCATTGTTTAGGATATCAGTTTGTGACATCTATTTTTCAGTGACTGTTTCTTCAACATTTAGGTCCATCTTAGCATCTTCTACTTCATCCCGCAAGGCTAGTCGTGTTGTTATTACCTTAAGGTCTGATTACCTTAATTTGACACAATTGTCTTTTTCTTGGAAAAGCTGATAGGATCTCCAGATGATTCAAGTCTTGGGTTTCTCCGAAGTGACAATGCTCGAAGATATGTTAGACAACTGCCGCAGTATCCAAAGCAACTGTTTTCCTCGAGATTCCCTACCATGTCTGCTGGAGCTGTTGATTTGTTAGAAAAGATGCTTGTTTTTGATCCCAGCAAAAGAATTACAGGTTGGTTTTCTTTCTTTCCCTACTGTTTGATTTTTTAATATCAATATGTACCTGTTTTGACCTTGTAATTTATTTGCAGTTGACGAAGCATTACGGCATCCATATTTGGCCCCTCTTCACGACATTAACGACGAGCCCGTCTGTCCTACACCGTTCAATTTCGATTTCGAACAACCGTCATTTACAGAGGAAGACATCAAGGAACTCATCTTGAAGGAGTCGTTGAAGTTCAATCCGGATCCTCCTGCACACTGAATAATCTGGCAACAACGTCGCAACTATAGGTATGGGCAATTACTATATTGTAATCGTTGGAAATGTAAATGTTGAATTTAAATCGTATATTCATGTTTTCTTCTTTCCAGGGTGAAACAAATTATTTCATAATAATTTGGTTTGAAGTTTGCCATCACATTTCCTATGCTTGCTACCAGACCTTGCGACGGTCCTTGGTGTAGTCGGCACACAATATCTACTTAGAACAGTCTCTTTCTCGGCCTTTGCTCGATGAGTTGTTTAAGTACGCAGCTATATCAGCTGTAGCGCTGATGCTTTTCGGTTTGATGTTTCAAACTCTTGCAATAATCTAATTAGCCAAGTTTATTATACCATTCTGTAAGTCCACAAAAATAAAGCAGCATAGATTATTAGCCTGTATAGTGAGTGCTCCATTAACTTCTCTGGATGGTTATTTTTCCAACCGAAGTAATGTTTATTTCCAATTAGTGTTCATATGCATAACGAGTTGATATATTAGTGGCACGCATTATATAGTGAAAGTTTCTTAAATATATTCTTCTCAATTCTTTACCTTTTGGTAAAGGGTTAGTGAGGATCCGTTTGAACACTTCGTTTGAGCGATGAGTAGTTTTTTGTGCGATCGAGAGTTTTTAGACAGATTTTAGAGCTTGGAGTGTTTTTTTTTGGGACACTAGTTTTGGGTTGAGAACTTAAGCTTTTCAGGAGTTCCAAACAGATCATTGTGTTAAGCTCATTTTGTGTCCCGTTGGTATTGATTTTTTAAGATCATATGATTATTTGAATAACGGATCATCGCACGTGAATTCTTACATGGACTTTCAGTCTCTGTATAAGTGAGAATTATCTCATTTGAGTTGATGTTTTTTTTAATTTAGTAACTTAGATGTCCAGTTTGTATTAAAACTACAACTTCAACCCGTTTTTTTGCATCCATATCAAATACCACATTATTGAAAACGTAATTTTCAATCACAGAATGTGTTTGGATGATATTTCTAACTAGAACGGTATTTCTATACAATTTTATCATTTATAAAAATCATGTAAACCTTACAGACTTATTTGGGTCATCATGAAATTCTTAAAGTTGAATGAAACGAGTATATACTACACCAAAAGGGCCGATAGATTTGGGCCACGATAAATAAATACTAGGACTTTTCATGGAACGAGTAGAGCTCACCAACTCGTTCTGTTTAAATACTAGTAACGGTTATGATTTTCAGCCCATCAATCCGTTTATTAAATGGATGAGTTCCAAGTTCCAACTTAAGATAAAATATATATGAGAATTTATAAAGTAAGCCTTAGCTTAAGTAAGCTTCCTTCAAATCCAAATGTGGATATGATATATTTTTAATTTTTACTCACAAAATAGTAAAATTGAAAAAAAATCATTTATGCTATTTCACTCATCTTCTCTCCCACATCTCACATTCTCTCTCAAACCAAACTTACTCTTGCCACCTTCCCTACATCGTTGGAGTTTTTGTCGCCGTTCATCGGTCACAACGTCGTGAGCTTTGAAATGGAGACGTTAGTGTTTCGTGGTAGAGACAACAACAACCAACGAAGACGACACCATCCCTCGCAGCTTCGTCACCAACGTCGTCTGGCAAACATGCTTCTGGCAACGACAATATGTTCTTCAAACTCTTTTCTCCTCACCGGCATCGACGTAATAAAATATTGTAATATTATGTAAATAACAGTAACAAAACGTCGTTTGTCGTAATATAATCATATTCTGTTCAAAATAAAAAACCATGAAGCAACAATAATTGATGACCACAACATATATAAAAAACTTGTAACAATATTTAAATAACAGTAACATAACGTCATTAGCCCTAATATAATCATAATTTGTTCAAAATGGAGAAAATGATTAAAGGTAAATTACCATTAAGCATATGTTTGAGCCAAGCACATAGGTGCTCACAGATTTCCTATTTCCAGCCCTTTTGTTTAGTATTTGGCCATGTATTGAAAGAACTTTCTCCATTGCTAGGCTATGAATAGTCTCAAACCAATTATAAAACTTCATGTTCTCTAGTTTATCAAAAATTGACAATGCAGCTCTTGTAACATTTGAACCCGACATGCAATAAGAAAGTTGAACACATCAACAAAATCAAGAACTTGACATAGTCATCAACTGACTCTTCATCGTCTTTATAATGTAAAGCAACCAAAATTTCTTGAATGTGTGTTGTATTAAAAGTGAAGGTTTTTTCTTGATTGTATTTTACCTCTAACAATGACGATTTTTCACTTCCTCTGATCTTAACCTTGTGACCGGAAGAAGACAAACCTAATATAACACCATCTTGAATGGAGAACTCTAAATTAATCCCACCAACACGAAATATGTTGACTTGAACATGCCTACTAAAGAGATCTTCTAACAATCATATATCACACCTAAAATAGTAATATGAAGAAGTTTCTAAAAAAGAATCACTAAAACGCGTTTCAAGTGTGTTTCACTAGGCTTATATTGTAGGATTTCATGTTTAATTATACATATATATTTTCGAAATTTTTATGTATAATAAGGATCAATTACAATTTTCTTTGATTTATTTCATGCATGCATCGGTTTGTTTTAACATCTAGTTTCAAAACTTTATTAAAACAAACAAGGGCTCCGAAATTCATACCTAGAAGTTCTCAAAAACTTCTTGAAAATTCGGAGACGTTGGGGATGCTTCTCGCCGCGCCGGATGCCTCCGAGTGTTCACCGAAACCCTAAACAAGGTTGGAGAGAAAGGAGCTAGCCAATCTATCTCCAAACAAGCTTAGAATCTAGCTACAAACCCCTTCCTTAGCCTCTGAGATTTCTCATTCCAAAGACTTAGAAAACTAAGAGAATTTTCGTGGGTTTTAGTAGTGAATTAGGAGAGAAAATAATTTCTGAATTGTGTGTCACAATTAGGGAGAATAAGGACTTATTTATAGGTTCCAATCTTACTCTTAATCATGGCTATTCTTTAGCCACGGTTTTATGACAATTTCTCTCACAAACTAATTCCATAATACATTATATGCACCCATAAAATGTTTGACCAAATTTGGAGCTAATCCAACCATCGATCAAATTAATCTCTTAATAATCAAAGGCAGAAAATCGACCGTTGTTCGGTTTACCGAGTCCCACTCGGTTAACCGAATTTGTCACGATCGTTTAACCGAGTACGTGGCGGATGACCGAATCTTAAGGGGAAAAATTCTCCTTAACCGATCGGACCCATTCACGTGTAAGACCGAGTGCTATTCGGTTAACCGAAAATATCGGAACTTGACATTGTTCGGTCGACCGTTTCTGGTTCGGTACACCGTACCAAAGTTCCAGGCACTTTGGTCAAGTTCGGTCAATCAATTACGATTATCCGTTCCACGTTCGGTTGACCGATCCATAGATCCTTCGGTCGACCGAACCTCAACGGATTACCGAACTTCTACCCGATTTTGCCTATTTCAAATTTTGGATTTATTTCCAACAAAATTTGAACTTGGGGTTTTAGCAAATTCACAACTTATGCAATATATTATCCTATGCAACAATAAATTATTGCACCCCATAATATATGCATCTCATATGAATTTATCATGATTCTAATTATGTTATGTATACAACATAATTGATTTTACTCGTTCACCACATGTGTCATATTTTCTATGAGAAACCCGACACATCATATGAACCAAAAATCAAGCTTCTTGTTTCACGGTTTTTGCGGTGTGACCTATGGGAGGATCTAAACTAAGTTGGCAGTGATATTAAGAGCTTAATATCACAAGCTATAAGCGGTATCTAGCTACACATTATAGCTCCCAATTAGTTAGATGTCTTAATTCCACTCGAACCAAAACCCGATCCATTTAGTGATGGAGTGCACCACTTGTGTCCGTCCCTTGCCTCATGATATTAAGAATACACACAAAGTAGTATTGTGTCATCTTTGTCTTAGTATTCATTTCTTGATCTCTTTAAGCTAGTTATAAATATGTGACTTAACTCAAATCACATTGTGCACATTATAACTTTGCTTTATCAAGGGGCCCACTAATATCATCACTCAATTAAGATGGGCAATGATAGTCTTTTGACTAACTATCTTCTCCAACAAAAGTTGTACTTAACCAACTAATGCCTTTACACTACACTCATCGATAGCTCAAGACACCAATCTAATTAAGAACTCCTTAAGCGATCGGATATAAGTCTCATATCAAAGGACCAAAGACACAGTAAAATATTAATGACACAGAAACACATTTCTATAACATTTTACTTATTAGGTCTATTCAGTATACAAAAGTAATATTTTCCTCTTTTGCATACCCGTGTTATCACTCACTTGTAGAGCTACAATGATCTATGACCAACACGACAATCTTAACTCGGTAATTAATGTTCCATGTTAATTACCATGATTGCGAATATCTTTTGTTTTATGTAAACCAATATCTTTTAGAGCTCTACGGTTAAGGACCAAGAGCCTCTTCCTTAACACTTCCAAAAGACGAATAACATAAACAAGGAACAAAACGATTTCTCATTCAATTCATAATAATTGGCATTTAAAAGTAAAACTTTTAGAACACATTCCCTTCAATCTCCCACTTGTTATTAAAGTTTTCTTTCTCATACATACTCAATGCATAAAACAATAATAACTAGGGCAAACCCCATTACATATCAATCATCAAGCCAATCTACATGGTTCCTCAATCCCATGGACTCGAAATGCATTTCGCCCTTGGCTTGGGATAAGGGTTTTGTGAATGGATCAGCTGTGTTGCTGTTGGTGTCCACCCATAACAGATTTATTTTGCCTTCGTCGATGAGGTCACGTGTCACGAAGTACTTACGATCCATGTACTTCACTTTGTGGTGTGATCTAGGATCCTTGATTTGCGAGATAGATGCACTATTATCGCAAAATAGCTCGATGGGTCCCTCGCTTGTGGGAACTACTCCAAGCTCTTCAAGGAACTTCTTGATCCACACTCCTTCCTTGCTCGCTTCAGCGACAGCCATTACTTCTGAAGCAGTGGTTGAATCGGCCGTAGTGGTTTGCTTCCAGCTACGCCAACTCACAGCTCCACCATTCAGAAGGAAGTCGTATCCTGATTGCGACCTTCTATCGTCTGGATCACTCATGAAACTCGCATCCGAGTAACCTTCAGCTATCAATTCCCTTTGTCCTCCATAAACAAGAATCTTATCCTTAGTCCGATTAAGGTACTTTAGGATATTCTTGACCGCAGTCCAATGCTCAGGACCTGCGTTGGATTGGTGACGACTTGTCACACTTAGAGCATACGAGACATCTGGTCTTGTGCAAGTCATCGCGTACATGATCGACCCAATTGCCGAAGCATAAGGGACATCCTTCATGTACTCTAAGTCCTTACGTGATTGCGCACGTTGAGACTTCTTGAGTTGCACACCCATACTCATTGGCACACTGCCCTTTTTGGAGTTGTTCATCTTGAACCTTTCCAAGACCTTGTCAATGTATGCACGTTGACTGAGGCCAATGAGTCTACGGGGTCTATCTCGATATATCTTGATTCCCAAGATGTATTGAGCCTCACCCATGTCTTTCATCGAAAATGCAGATTTCAATGAACTTCTCGTTTGCTCAAGCAAAGGAATATGATTGCCCATAAGCAATATGTCATCGACATATAGGATTAGGAATACTACATGGCTCCCACTAACCTTCTTGTATACACAAGGTTCTTCCTTACTTTGAATGAAGTGAAGCTTCTTCACTTCCTCGTCAAAGCGTTTGTTCCAACTCCTTGATGCTTGCTTCAATCCATAGATGGATCTTTGAAGCTTGCATACCTTCTCGCTATTCTTTGGATCTCCAAAACCTTGAGGCTGTACCATGTACACATCCTCCTCCAAGTTCCCATTCAGGAACGCCGTTTTGACATCCATTTGCCATATTTCATAATCGTGAAATGCGGCAATAGCGAGCATGATCCGAATAGACTTGAACATGGCAACCGGTGAAAAAGTTTCATCATAGTCAATTCCTTGAACTTGAGTGAAACCCTTCGCTACAAGCCTCGCTTTGTAGGTTGTCAAGTTCCCATCCATGTCCATCTTCCTCTTAAAAACCCATTTATTATGAATGGCCTTTTTCCCTTGAGGAAGGTCAACCAAGTCCCATACTTGATTATCATACATGGATTCTATTTCGGATTCCATGACCTTAAGCCATAGTTTGGAGTCTTCCCTTTCCATTGCTTCTTGGAAGGTCAAGGGATCATTGGTATCTAGTACCATGATTTCATGAAGTCCCAGATACAAATCGGGTTTCTTCCTTTCCCTTGTTGACCTTCTAAGTTCTTTTGGTTCTTCTCGTGTCTCTTGAACTTCTTCCACAATTTCTTGAGGAATGGGTTCACGTTCAACTCTTGAACGTACACTTGGTGGGGATGATTGAGATTCTCTCACAATTTCTTGTGATGGTCTCTCGCTCACGCTCCCACTAACCAAAGGAATCTCGGTTGGACCTTCATGATCTTGAATGTCATCATTCATTTCATGATCTTGTAGAGTATCTTGAGTTTCCTCAAGCACAACCCTACTCCCACTACTTTTTACTCTTTCTAGAAATTCCTTTTCCAGAAATGTGGCATCCCTCTCTACAATCACTCGATTGGAGGTGATATGCCAAAAGTAGTATCCTCTCGTCTCACGAGGATAACCAATAAAGAAGCACTTATCCGCTTTTGGTTGAAGTTTGGTCGACATCAATCTCTTGACGTAAGCCTCACAACCCCAAATCTTGAGAAAACTGAGCTTAGGTGTTTTACCACTCCATAGCTCATAAGGAGTTTTCTCCACGGATTTGGATGGAACATTATTTAGTGTATAAGCCGCAGTTTGTAGTGCATAACTCCAAAAGTAAAGAGGTAATTCCGCATGACTCATCATTGACCGAACCATATCGAGCAATGTCCTATTCCTCCTTTCGGATACCCCATTCCACTGAGGTGTACCGGGAGGGGTGAGTTGAGGTACAATACCAAACTCCTTTAGGTATGAGTCAAATTCGGCACTTAAGTACTCACCTCCACGATCCGTTCGTAGAGACTTGATTTTCTTGTCGAGTTGGTTCTCTACTTCATTCTTGAATTCTTTGAACTTGTCAAAGAATTCACTTTTGTTTCTCATTAGATAAACATAGCCGTAACGACTATAATCATCTGTGAACGTAATGAAGTACCTGAAACCATCTCGTGCACTAGTACTCATTGGACCACATACATCGGAATGTATCAAATCCAACAAGCCACTCGCCCTTGGACCTTTCTTCTTGAAAGGCTTTTTGGTCATTTTTCCCATTAGACATGGTTGGCACGTCTCCAATGATTTAAAATCAAGTAGACCAAGAAGGTTAGCTTCTTGCAATTTCTTGATGCGCTTTTCATTTATGTGACCAAGACGATAGTGCCACAAGAGAGTGTCATTCTCGTGAGTGGTCTTAAGTCTTTTGTTATTGATATTAAAGATTTGTTTATTATCCAATTCAAGCAAATAGAGACCATTCCTTATGAACGCATTTGCATAGAACACACCATTCTTCGATATAGACAAACAAGAATTTGAAATATTTATATTAAAATTATCCATATCCAGACATGATACAGAAATAATATTCTTGCTAATCGAAGGTACATAATAAACATTCTTTAGACATAAATTTAAACCACTACATAATTGAAGCACCATAGAACCTTGTGCAACCGCAGACACGTTCGCACCATTTCCGACCTTCAATTCTACCTCGTTCCTTACGAGTTCCTTCCTATCCATGAGTAGCTGCACATTAGAAACTATGTGAGCACAAGATCCGGTATCAATTACCCAATCCTGGACAGAGGTGGCTAAATTTATTTCAATAACAAATATACCTTTGGCCTTTTTGGGGCGCCTGCGTTCAATCACTCCGTTGTCAAGGTCTTCCTTGTACTTGGGGCAATTTGGCCGGATGTGTCCTTTTTCACCGCAGTGAAAGCACTCCGTATTGGGAGTTGGAGATTTCTGAGATTTCCCCCTCGAGGCACTCGCACGAGCACCTCCTACTCCCTTGCTCTTGATTGAACCACTTTTGGTAGATTTGCCCTTTCCTTTACCAATCTTATGGCCCCTCCCATGGACGGCAAGGACTTGCTTGTCCCTACCCTTGCCCATGTCAACTTCAGCAGTTTTGAGAGCGTTGTGCAGCTCCTCAAGACTCACCCCTTTTTCACGCACGTGATAGTGCATCACAAAGTCCTTAAAGGACGGGGCTAGAGAGCCAAGAATCATATCTTCAGCAATGTCCTCGGGCATTGGTGAAGAGAGCTTTGCCAACTTCTCAAGGTATCCTTGCATCGTGAGAAAATGCATAGATACCGATGTTCCCTCCGCCATATGGCACCTTGTGAGTGCGATGGTGGTCTTATAGCGCTCCTTTCGGGCACTATCCATGAACATCTTAGATAAAGCCTCCATGGTCTTCTTGGGTTTTGAATCCAAGTATTTCGCTTGGAGCGAGTCACCCATGGATGCTAGCATAAGACCGTGAACCTGGTTCTCTTGGTCTTCCCACTTGGCCTTAGCCTCTTTCTCTTCATCGGTTAATCTCTCATTCCACTTTGGGATTGGACCTTCCAAAATGTGAGATAGTTTCTCAAACTTTAACACGATGTTGAGTTTGAGTTGCCAACTAATGAAGTTTGAGCCATCATTTGCTAAAGGGTGTTTTTCTATCATGGATCGTACGATAGGTTGGATGTTCGACATTTTTCTACAAAATAAATCATACAGGTTTTAATGCCAATTTTATGTTTTAATACACATGCATACATATATCGAATATATAAATGTAAATGTTGCAAATTAAATCTTGCCCATAAATGCAACAACCCAAGATCCTATTAATTGTAATATAGACTAGCTAAGGGCTATCGAATACATTACAATGTCAAGGTAAGAAAACATTTTCTAATCACAACCTTTTTGAATTTTAGCAACATTTAGCATCTTCAAACTTTTGTGACTCTTGTCGTTTTAATTATGAGGGAATACGACCTATCCTCGTAAGAAAAACTTTTTCCCAAAACCGAGCGAGGGCTCTAGGTAATGTTAAGAAAACTTATTTTCATTTGATACGAGATACGTTTATCTATTGTATTCACAACTAAACGTACTTGGGGTTCACTAGGGTGAATCACACCTCATATATTTAATTGTGGCACAACAACAGACAACCTTTATACCTCCCACTATTCCCAAAGATAGAGGGAGCTATCTCTCGCTAAGGGCGAGCAGAATATCCCTCGATCAATGGCTGCTAGTGGATGAAATAAGAAGGAAATTTATTCTTAATTTTTGTTGGACAATTTAACATGTGATTTAGAATTTTAGGTTATCATGCATATTATTAATCATACACATCCTAACATTCAACACATTCATCACATGCATAGCAGAAATTAAAAACAGAAATTAAACATTCACACAATCCACATCGTGTGAGTTTATATGTTCCCTTCGATCCATGATCCTCGATCCCCGATCCTCGATCCTCGATCGATGCGCTACAGCGGCGACTTCCTCTTGCACCGGAGATGTAGATTTTACAGAAAATAAACATGCTCCTCACATTCGATAAAACCGACTAGTGCAAGTCCTATGTAAAAACCTCTCATATGCAAATGCAACTATCTAAAAGACGGAAATAGAGAGAATTTTAGCTTTTACATACATAAGCCCCTGTATAATAATAATGACATACATTCATAGCTTCTGATTTTGGAACATATAAACTCACAATCCTGCAAAGCAACTCAAGCATCCATGCACGCAATTGCTATAAACTATACAAACTAGTTTATCAAGCATCTAGAATCCCAAACAATTCTTTGAAAAATATTTTGAAATCCATTAAAAACATTTTTCATTCATCCATAGTTCAAAAACTATTTTTGAACCGCTGTTCATCCAATTTCCAATGGAAAGATGAACTGCAGTTTTTCGGTTTTGTTGATTCTCTTACAAAATAATCGTTTATACTTAAAACGAAATTATTGCAAGTTAGACTTATGTCTAAATCATAATTCTAATAATTACATGACATGTTTTAAACATTCAAAACATTTAAAACGAATTATTATAAGGAATTATTTCAACAAACATTTAAAGACCGAAAAACCGGTAAAACGAATTGTTTAAATCCTAGATGGTAAACTAAATTTGTTTACAGCCATAAATCATGAGAAAATTGAACCCTATGCTCTGATACCACTGTAGGATTTCATGTTTAATTATACATATATATTTTCGAAATTTTTATGTATAATAAGGATCAATTACAATTTTCTTTGATTTATTTCATGCATGCATCGGTTTGTTTTAACATCTAGTTTCAAAACTTTATTAAAACAAACAAGGGCTCCGAAATTCATACCTAGAAGTTCTCAAAAACTTCTTGAAGATTCGGAGACGTTGGGGATGCTTCTCGCCGCGCCGGATGCCTCCGAGTGTTCACCGAAACCCTAAACAAGGTTGGAGAGAAAGGAGCTAGCCAATCTATCTCCAAACAAGCTTAGAATCTAGCTACAAACCCCTTCCTTAGCCTCTGAGATTTCTCATTCCAAAGACTTAGAAAACTAAGAGAATTTTCGTGGGTTTTAGTAGTGAATTAGGAGAGAAAATAATTTCTGAATTGTGTGTCACAATTAGGGAGAATAAGGACCTATTTATAGGTTCCAATCTTACTCTTAATCATGGCTATTCTTTAGCCACGGTTTTATGACAATTTCTCTCACAAACTAATTCCATAATACATTATATGCACCCATAAAATGTTTGACCAAATTTGGAGCTAATCCAACCATCGATCAAATTAATCTCTTAATAATCAAAGGCAGAAAATCGACCGCTGTTCGGTTTACCGAGTCCCACTCGGTTAACCGAATTTGTCACGATCGTTTAACCGAGTACGTGGCGGATGACCGAATCTTAAGGGGAAAAATTCTCCTTAACCGATCGGACCCATTCACGTGTAAGACCGAGTGCTATTCGGTTAACCGAAAATATCGGAACTTGACATTGTTCGGTCGACCGTTTCTGGTTCGGTACACCGTACCAAAGTTCCAGGCACTTTGGTCAAGTTCGGTCAATCAATTACGATTATCCGTTCCACGTTCGGTTGACCGATCCATAGATCCTTCGGTCGACCGAACCTCAACGGATTACCGAACTTCTACCCGATTTTGCCTATTTCAAATTTTGGATTTATTTCCAACAAAATTTGAACTTGGGGTTTTAGCAAATTCACAACTTATGCAATATATTATCCTATGCAACAATAAATTATTGCACCCCATAATATATGCATCTCATATGAATTTATCATGATTCTAATTATGTTATGTATACAACATAATTGATTTTACTCGTTCACCACATGTGTCATATTTTCTATGAGAAACCCGACACATCATATGAACCAAAAATCAAGCTTCTTGTTTCACGGTTTTTGCGGTGTGACCTATGGGAGGATCTAAACTAAGTTGGCAGTGATATTAAGAGCTTAATATCACAAGCTATAAGCGGTATCTAGCTACACATTATAGCTCCCAATTAGTTAGATGTCTTAATTCCACTCGAACCAAAACCCGATCCATTTAGTGATGGAGTGCACCACTTGTGTCCGTCCCTTGCCTCATGATATTAAGAATACACACAAAGTAGTATTGTGTCATCTTTGTCTTAGTATTCATTTCTTGATCTCTTTAAGCTAGTTATAAATATGTGACTTAACTCAAATCACATTGTGCACATTATAACTTTGCTTTATCAAGGGGCCCACTAATATCATCACTCAATTAAGATGGGCAATGATAGTCTTTTGACTAACTATCTTCTCCAACAAAAGTTGTACTTAACCAACTAATGCCTTTACACTACACTCATCGATAGCTCAAGACACCAATCTAATTAAGAACTCCTTAAGCGATCGGATATAAGTCTCATATCAAAGGACCAAAGACACAGTAAAATATTAATGACACAGAAACACATTTCTATAACATTTTACTTATTAGGTCTATTCAGTATACAAAAGTAATATTTTCCTCTTTTGCATACCCGTGTTATCACTCACTTGTAGAGCTACAATGATCTATGACCAACACGACAATCTTAACTCGGTAATTAATGTTCCATGTTAATTACCATGATTGCGAATATCTTTTGTTTTATGTAAACCAATATCTTTTAGAGCTCTACGGTTAAGGACCAAGAGCCTCTTCCTTAACACTTCCAAAAGACGAATAACACAAACAAGGAACAAAACGATTTCTCATTCAATTCATAATAATTGGCATTTAAAAGTAAAACTTTTAGAACACATTCCCTTCATATATTTCTCTACAAATTCTACTAACTGTTTCATATGACAGCGATGGTTCACACTCCAGTTAACCACAACCAAACAAATATATGCATGTTCAAATTGATGTAGGCCAGCCTATCTTGCCTTCTGATCCTTACCAGAAGGTCATGGCTCGTATTTGGGCAAATTTGCTGAGGAAAAGGTAATAAAATAAACCACATGTAAATGCTTATTTTCAATGCAATTTGACAGAGATTTAGGAGACAACACGAAAATGATTCTGTAGTAGCAAACACTAGTTTATTTTCAATGCATTTGTCAATGCTTACACAACAAACTCCTTACTCTAATTTAGTTGGGCACACTAGTTTATCTGTTTCAACTAATTTATTCGATTGCACACAGTAATTTACCTGCTTCACCACCATGATAAATGAACCACGGGAGATCTTCTAAGAACCGTACATCACACCTAAAATAGTAATATGAAGAAGATTCTAAAAAAGAATAACTGAAACGTGTTTCAATTGTGCTTCACTAGGTTTATACTTCTCTACAAATTCCACAAACTGTTTCACATGAAACAGTAGTTCACACTATAGTTAACCGCAACCAAACAAAAAAAATCAAATTTTATTTAACTTCAAAACCAAGAAATGTAAATGTATTTAAAAGATAAAACATCTTATACCTGCAACTTTAGCCTTAGGATCAACTGAACTATCACCATTGTCATTGTATTTCTCTTTTATTTTGCTTTGCAGGTTGCGTATTTTTATATTTTTTTTGTTGGCAAAGATTTTGCCACTTTTCTTCTTAGTTTTATCTACAATATCAATTTAACTTCATATTTATGATAACAACCATTTTATTAAAGAGAAAAAAATAGTAGAACTATTGTTATTGAAGACCACTACAATTTCTAAATAGTACTAGACATCAAAGTACCTATTTCTAACGATAAGCTTCCAGTCAAACCTTTATCACTTAATTTCATGGTTAACTTACCTTATCAAACTAAGTCATAACTTGTCTATTCTTGCCATTAGTTTGTGGAAGATTATTTAATTTTGTTATGAT
Source organism: Triglochin maritima (assembly GCA_963682175.1). Lineage (NCBI taxonomy): Eukaryota > Viridiplantae > Streptophyta > Magnoliopsida > Alismatales > Juncaginaceae > Triglochin > Triglochin maritima. The sequence goes on from OY821789.1 coordinate 33,097,425, forward strand.
GATTCTTGACAAAGACTTATAAAAATTAAGGCATAAATTGACTATGAATACCTTAAGATATGACATAAAACATTTTACACATTAATAAAACGTTGTGCTTTTAATATGAATTGATTTATTGTTTTGATGTGGTTCCTTACAATCCAACGACCGTGAACGATGAACGACGACGAAAACTCCAACGAGGTATGAAAAATGGCAAGAGTGAGTTTGGTTTGAGAGAGAAGATTTGAAACATTAGATGCGAGAGAGAAGAGAGGTGAAATGGGGTAAATGATATTTTCAATTTTTTTCCTTTTGTGAGTAAAAATAAAAAAGTCTCATATCCACATTTGGATTTGATTTGGCTGATGGATATTTAGGGGGCTTAACTAAGTTAAGTGAGCCCAATGCTCACTTTATAATATCTCTCTCTATATATATATATATTTGTGCGTTTGTCCATACATGTATGTATTTGATTTGAAATACCACATGCTAATGAACTGAAGTATTTACATAATAGTTGTTGATGTTTCCTTATGGAAATCATAATTATTTTTTAAAAAGTCGGCACATATTCAGATGATCTCATTAATTTGCTCCTCATTAAACAATACACAAAGTTATTACTATGTGGTTTGTATTTCTTGTGGTTAATAGTTGCAAGTTTTTTGCCATTGCGGTTGATGTCATACTTTTTGCTAATTTTATTACCATTAAGTTTAATAAATATCCAATCTATCACTAGTGTCCATTCGAATTTGTTGCATCTAAACAAACCTGAAATTGTTCTTTCAACCGAGATTATCCATTAATTAGTCTGGATCATACTCGAATTGTACCGTCGGTCATATACTTGACCTATATTACTGTGTTTTAGTTTTACAAATATTGGACCCTAAAACTCTAAAATTAGGAAGAGTGAATCAAAAAGGTAATTTAGCGTAAGTAGAATTTAAAATTTGCTAAAGAGCTTCAGAAGACCTTAAGTATGAAATTTGGTAGGATTCAAATCAGAACTTTCACCATGACAAATTGATAGTGTATATTCTAAATCCAACCACCACTCCAACATAAAACGTATGGATCTCAATTATTGGAATGGACCCTACGTAACAAAATAAATTGTTTAGATGACGTTGATACAAGAAGTATTTTAAAGGAAAACACCAAAATGCCAAAAAGGCAAGTGACAAGCATATGACTCTGTTAGAAGTTACTGGTTGTTGCTTATGAGATGCTAAACGTAATCCGTAAATTATTTAAATCGTCAACGTTAATTATCATTTTGTTTTTTTTCTTCTCTTTTTTACTTATTTCTCGTCCCAACAAGCTCTCTTCTTTCCATACAACAAAAAAAAATCATGAAAAATAAAATCAGAATAGGAATGCGGATGTGGCAGGAGAGAATAGTAAGTAGTGTTTTGTCAAAGTAAAATTTTATATTGTCTTCAAATTTTGATTAAATAAAAATTCATTTTAAATAATTTTCAACTTGTTTCTTCTTCTGAAAATATATTTTATTTGTTATTATTTATAAAAAAATATTTTTAACATATAATTGGTCTCCAAATAATACGAGATAAAATTGTTCTAAACAAAACCAAAATTACAAAGGAACCAAAGAAACTCTTCCACCCGAGTTTTTCTTTCCGAACATAAATACTGTCTTGATTTACGTACTGGGAGTCGAACTCCTCAGAATCTGAATCACGTTTGGATGCCCACATGAATATTGCTACAACTTCCGGCGTGGAGGAGCCGGATTCGGTGACATCCGGGTCTAAACCTTAATTAGCATGGGTGGGTTTTGGGCTACACTTAGCATTCACAAAATGACAAAATCCAACAAGAATAATTCACAATTTAATAATAGATAGTTGATCGCATGCATGCATGCCAACCCCAACATTAATATTTAATAATTCGTAAACGTACTGCAAACCTTCGTTGATTAAACTTCCTACGACGTCAATTAATTACTGACCTCTTATAAATGACCCCCAGCGTAATCCACATGTGGATTCAAATTAATCCAAGACAAGAGACGATATAGTGATATACCAATCAAACATTTCAAGATTAATGTCTAATTAGCTCCCAGAAAACATGAAATCAAATCAAGGTTTTAAATTAAGAAGGTGATCCAACCCAGGAGATTTCATAAGAGATCACTCATCATACCGGTATTTTTCTCATCCAAAAACATGTTCAGTAACGAAGTTCTGATGAGATCCGATGTTTTAGACTTTACAACACCTACGGAATCAAATACTTACAAAAATTGACAAAATGAAAAACAAGTGACACTGAAAACCTAATTAATAGTCAAAGCTTGATCAATCACAATATATATTCTGCAAGCAATTGATCCAAGTAGTCAGCACCCAAGTCCTCAAATTCAAACACAATCTTCTTCTTCCCGCCCTCGATTGTACTTGGAATGACATTCCTCTTACTCTTCATGCAATTCTTCATTTTGACGGCCAAAACCGGAGACGTCCCATCGTTGGACGTCTCCATCCCTAGAAGAGACTCCATCACCCGTTCCATCGAAAAGTTCAGCACAGCTTTTGACCCACGAGCCGCCAACGCAGCTTGGTCATATACCAATGCCGCCTCATCAGCGGTATCGAACGTTCCAAGCCAAACTCGCTTGCTGTTATTAGTGGAATCCCTTATCTCCGCCGCGTACTTCCCCCACGGCCTCTGACGTACGCCACGGTAGGACTTCTCACTCTTGGCTTTCAGGGCCTTACCGGAGAAATCGATTATCGCTTGTTGGTCGAAAAGGGAGGGCTCTTGAGTGTTGGAAGAGTATGAGAGTGAGAAAGATATCATTTTGTTGTTGGATGTGGGAAGAAAAGAATCCATTAGCACTTCTTCAGATCTCTCCTGATCGATTTTCTTTGGACTCCCAACATTTTGGGCATTATATATATATATACATAGGTCATTAAACAAATGAACATGTTTATGTCAGTGTTCTTAAGAAACTAGGAAATGACGACGTCCAACTCCTCTAATTACAAAGAAAAGAAAAGAACACATTTCGAAGTGGCAACACAAATATTTCACAGGGTCAAATGTTTTCATTGCGAATACGGATTTTGTTATAATCAACTCCGAATCGATTGAGTATTGTATTTCTTTATGTGAGTAAAAGGGAGGTCTAACGTCCAATTGTATTGATTTTTCGTAAACTGTACGAGCAGAATGTATGCTCTTTGGCAAAATAATACATAAAGAATTGTTTTTATATATAAAAAAAGATTAATACTTGTATTCGTTCTGTATCTATTTTGTTGACACCCATAGAGACGAGAGATATGAAAGTTAGAAACTTGTAAACATAATTTTACCTAATTAAAACAGAGTTGTAAGTTTTATTACTTTTTTAAATTCAAATGTCGCAACTTAATTTTCCTTAGCAAATGGTATGCTAGACTGCTACTGAATTTTAAATAATGTGCATAACTGATATTGAAATACCCATAATCATATTTTTTGAGTGCTGAAATTTGTACTTGCCAAATGACTGGTTTGAGGGAGAGTTGTTTGTGCTCTGGGGGGGGGGGGGGTTAATTTATAGAACGTTCTTGCACTTTTGTGAAATGGTATATATGGCGCTTAGCGAAAAGAATGTTTTTTGATAGACCTAGGACATGGATTCTATATGAACCAATGGATCGAAACAAGTCTTCCCGCATATCACTTGTTTCATACTTTCATGTTGTGGATGATATTTTGCATTTGATCCACATATTTGTTTAAAATTACAACTTCCAAATGCTTTGATAAGGAGTTGTTGATTGATATTTTTCATTTTCTTCATTTTCGATGTTTTAACAATATTTATTCACACATTAGAAATATTTTTTGACAAAGTATCAATGTTTATTTAATTTTGGGGAGTATGTTTTAACCCGACTCGCAAATTGGCAATTTTTAGTATGTTGGGTTCGGTTGATCCCAACCCGTCCTAAACCTGACCTGTTTTACACCCTTACATGCATGCAAGCACAAATTTCACCCTCGTCTAGACTCGATTCCTATTTTTTTGATTTAATAAATATCTCAAATTGACATTTATGATTCATTATAACTACGATTCATACTATGTTTAATTCATTTTATAAAATACGACTCACCAAATGTGATTATCAAATATGCTTCATCCTATTAAAACATATTTATTATGAATTATTTTTTGAAATAAATTTCGATTTGGATTCGACTCATTTGAAATAATAATTGGTATGTTCATTTTGAATCACATTTGTTACAATGACATAAATATCATGAAATGTTATGATATCTACAAAAGTGTGTACAAGGAAGGGAGTATACCAAACATTAGTGTATTTGTTTGATATGTCAATATATAGAAACACACAAGTGATTTTGTGATGTGAGAAGTTCAAAATTCTGAGTGAAACAAGTATATTTGTTAAACATATTAAGGTGAAAATTAAAAGAGATTGATCCAATTTAAGACTTGTAAAATATAACTGTATTTATATAAACCCCTTAGACCTAAAATACAAAAAATAACAAAACCCTTAACATATATGGCAGAAGAATCCTGACCATCATGTAACATCTACAATTAATTAAACCATTTCTCTAGTTCACATTTGTTTTAGTACGATCGTGGTTATTTCATATAAGACTGCGCCAACAAAGCCTGATCGATCACATGGGCGACTAAGCATATATAATGGCTTAACAACAAAAACATTCAATTAGTACTAAATAATATTCCTACCCATTCTGTTGGAAGACTCAAAAGACACCAACTAATACTAAACTAAGTTATCGTCTGGATTATTTTGTATGCATATGTTTGTTTATGAATGCGTCATGTTTATTCTTTACAACACTAAAGCTACAAAAAAGTTAACAAACAACATGATTTCCAATCACTAACCCTAAATAACGTACGGATTAAGTTTTGCAACTGATTGGAATAATTGTTTCTCAGCCTAGCTAAACAACATGGGTTAATTTGTTATAAGCATTGATGGTACCAAATTCTAAACTCCAAATAAATCAACATATTACCCATATCCTCCAATGAGTTCATGCCATCTAATAGAATTGAACTGCTAATTAATTAATTACACCTTCATGTTGAGGATTAGCGAGCTACTTAAAATGGTGAATTCGAGTTTGATTTTAATGTTAAATTTATATGGAGTTAGATATACTTTCGACCATAAAAGGTTCAAATGAGTGAAGAAATGGTATAATTGAAATTCTCAAGTCAAGGTGAAGGTCTCTAGCTATGACGCGTGGACATTAAGGAAAATATTAATCAAGTAATAGAGTTCAAATTAAGGAACAAGTATTACTATAATGTAAATACAAAGACACACACTTACAAGCAGGTGCGGTTCCAGGAAATTTGGTCAGAAAGATCAAAATTTGTATAACTAACAGTTACAGATTTATATATACAAAGAAAAATATTCCGTCGACTAATCCTGCTGCATGCATGCATTATTTTCATAAACAAAAACCAAACCTAACATAATTTTCACGTGGGTCATACATTATGTTCCAACAAAGTGGTCAAAAACGGCTAACTTTAGATTTTGAGTTCCAACCGAGGGAGAGAAATCTCCATTAGATTCTTCCAAATAAAAACATTGTAAATTATACACATATACTTTTCTTTTGACAAACCATGAATTGATTATAAAAAGCTACAATTAAAAATGGGCTTTGTGAGAAGTTCGTATGGAATCCGACAAGATTCCCTTAAATGATTGGAGATAAATATGATGGGGATAAATATATTAATTTGCCCAATTTGTTGGGGGTATAAACACTTCTAATAATCTAAGATTAGCTAGTGGACGTATCACTATGGCTTCTAAGCTCTATTATTGACAGTCACGTAATGAAAATACAAAAAATCTGTTGAGTGTTGTCTTCAAATTTTGTTTGTGAGAATTACCAAGATACGTCTCACTATCGCTGAGATTTCATTTATGATTTTATCATTTTAGGACTAGGAATATATTAACTAGATTAATCTCGGTTGTGCAGAATAGAGTATTGGAAACTTTGTGAAACATGTAGAAACAGGTGGTGTAATTGGTGTGATTTGTATTAGATTTTGAATGAATACATTGGTTAGAATACATTTTGTTTTATACTAGAATAGAAGAACGTTGGATTGTTAGCCGTTACAAGATGCCTTATTTAGAAGATTTCGTCTCAGATTAGTTTCCCTTGTGGAGGGGCTTAACGGTTGGATTATTCCGTGATCTGGGGCAGTGATGGCGAGGAGGATTCTCCGGATCTGAGCTGGAGCCCAACGGTATCATTTGTATTTTTAACACTCCCCCTCAAGTGGGTTCCGAAATAAGTTGAAGGAACCTAACTTTAGAAGAATGTCTTCAAAATGTTTCTGGTCTGTAGCTTTAGTGAATATATCGGCGAGTTGTTCTTTGCTTTGTACGTAGGGTGTTTCAATTATTTTAGCTTGAACCTTTTCTCGGACAAAGTGGCAGTCCACTTCAATATGCTTAGTTCTTTCGTGAAACACTGGATTGTTGGCTATGTGTCGGGCCGCGTTGTTGTCGCAGAACATTTTTACAGGCTCATGATAAGGTTGTTTTAATTCGTTGAGGAGTTGTCTTAGCCAGATGAGTTCACTAGCTGTAGAGGCCATAACTCGATATTCTGCTTCGGCACTTGATCTAGCCACGACATTTTGCTTCTTGCTTCGCCAGGTCACGAGATTCCCTCCAACAAAAGTGCAAAACCCTGTGGTGGACCTTCTATCGTGACTCCCGGCCCAATCTGCATCGGAATAGCCAATAATGGTGTTAGAGTTGTTTGGTTTTATCCATAGACCTTGTCCTGGGGTTTTCTTTAGATAACGTAAGATTCTGTCTACTATGTCTAGATGATGGGTATGAGGTGCATGCATGAATTGACTAACAATACTGACAGCGTATGTGATATCTGGGCGAGTTGTTGTGAGGTAAATGAGTTTGCCTACTAGACGTTGGTATTGGTTAATATCTTTGACAGGTTCTCCATCTGTAGGTCCTATCTTTCGATTAGCTTCTAGGGGGGTATTTGCAGGTTTTGCCCCTAGCTTTCCAGTTTCTTTTAGTAAATCTAACACATATTTTCTTTGCGACAAAAACAGTCCTTTTGAAGAGTATGCAAATTATATACCCAAAAAATACTTTAAGTAACCTAGGTCTTTGATATCAAAATGTGATTTCAAGTATTGTTTAACCGCGTTAATATGACTATCACTATCTCCAGTAATAATAATGTCATCAACATAGATAAGAACTATGGTAGTGATATTATCATGGTGTTTTATAAATAGAGATGTATCAACAGAACATTTAGAAAATCCGTAAAGAATAAGGGAGTGACTGATTTTTGCATACCAGGCCCGGGGAGATTGTTTCAGTCCATAAATGGATTTGTGCAGTTGGCAAACCTGATTTTTACCTGTTATGACACCTGGAGGTGGTGTCATATAGACTTCTTCTTCAAGCGTACCCTGGAGAAAGGCATTTTTTACGTCCATCTGAAATAGATTCCATCGTTTGTTGATGGCTACAGAGAGGAGGACACGAACCGTATTCATTTTAGCAACGGGAGCAAATGTTTCCTGATAATCTATACCATAGGTCTGAGTGTATCCTTTGGGAACTAGACGTGCCTTGTATCTCTCTATAGATCCATTGCTATTATATTTGATTTTGTAAATCCATTTACACCCTACAGGTTTGATTCCTTTTTGGAGGGGTACAATGGTCCAGGTTTTATTATTTTCTAAGGCACTTAGTTCATCTTTCATAGCTTTGAGCCATTCAGGATGATTGACAACTTCATGATAAGTCCTAGGTTCATTTTGTTTGTCGAGTTGGTCTAAAAAGGTGTGATGTGAGGTTTTAATGGTGTTGTAAGAAATAAAATTTTGGATAGGGTATGCTACTTTATAAGTTACATAATCTTGGAACTTGTTTGGGGGTTGTGTGTGTCTGGTTGACCTTCGAACAGGGTTTTCAATGTTACCTGTGTTGGCGGTATTGTTACCTTCATTGTTTTCTTCACTGTTGTTCGGCGGATCATCTTCTTCCTCAACGTAGGTGATCTCGGGAGAATTTACGGGTTCTGGGAGAACTCCATGAGTGCGAGGATCCTTTTGTTGAGAGGGGAATTCCCTTTCGAGAAAGAAGGGTTGATGCTCAAAGAAGGACACGTCCCTGGAAATATACATTTTGCAATTTTGGGGGTCATAACATTTGTACCCTTTCTTTTGAACAGAGTATCCTAAAAAATAGTTTTAACAGAGTTACTATCGAATTTGTCAGTTCGAGGCTTATGAACAAAACAAGTACACCCAAAGACTTTGAGATGATCCACATGAAATTTGCGATTGTGTAATCGTTCTAAAGGTTGTTTGTAGTCAATGACGACACTGGGAAGGCGATTAATGATATAGGTAGCAGTTAAGACAGCGTCAGACCAAAACATTTTGGGAACATTATTCTGCAGTAATAAAGATCTTGTAACTGTTAAGATATGACGATTTTTTCGTTCTGAAATACCATTTTGTTCAGGTGTGTTGATGCACGTGGTTTGATGAAAAATACCATGTTGTTTTAGAAAGTTTTGAAAAACATTACTAGTATATTCGGACCCATTGTCGGACCTAAGCATTTTTACCTTAGTATTGTACATATTTTCAACAAATGGTATGAATTCACAAAAGATTTTAAAAACTTCTGATTTAGTTTTAAGTAAGTATAGCCAAGTAGTGCGGGAAAAATCGTCAATAAATGTAATAAAATACTTAAAACCATCATGAGAATCCATGGGTGCCGGTCCCCAAATATCAGAATGAATAAGTTCAAGAGGTCTACTAGATCTGTTTGTGGAATTATAGAAAGGAAGACGGGTTTGTTTCGAAAGACGACAAATATCACAACATAAATTATTCTTAATAGCAGGAAAAAGAAGTTTTAAAATTGAATTGGACGGATGTCCCATCCGTTGGTGCCAGAGACTAATTTTTGATGAGGTGGCGAGGAATCCTCTTTTGTGGGTATCGAACACGTAGAGGCCGTTGGTAAGGATTCCTTTACCAATCTTCCTCCCTGTGGTACGATCCTGAAATATCACATCAGTAGGTGAGAAAATAACATTACAATTGAGGTTTTTTGTGAGTTTAGCAACAGAAAGGAGGTTAGCATCAAGATTGGGCATATATAGTACATTTTCTAGATTATTCATTAATTTGGTACTTCCTATTCCGTTAATTTCTACTTGGCTCCCATTAGCAACTGTGACAAATTTATTTAATAGATCTGTATTGGTTTTAACATTATAGATTAGGTTGGGGTTACCCGTCATGTGGTCAGTTGCACCAGAATCAATAATCCAAGTAGGGTTAGAAGAGTTAAGTTGAGACTGGACGTTAAAACAATTATCTGAAACTAATTCCATACCTTCCCAATTACCTGTTCTGGGAGGGTGTAACTGCAAAAACGTGTTTAATTGGGCCAGCAAAGAGTTGAGTTGAGTCGGGTCGGTGGAGTGCCCATTTGCTGGTCCACAGTTGTTATCGGGGCGGACCCTTGTGTTATCGGATGCGGAGAAACCCGGTCCCTGATCCGACATATAAGTGTTGCTTGCCATCCGAAAGTTGCCATAAACGTCATTTGAGTTTGTGTTGGTGAGGTTAGGGTTTCCGAGAGGGGGTGCGCCGCCACGCTCGGTCGGATGTTGGCTGGTGATCTCGCCGCCCCCGCCAGAGCATTGGCCGGCAAAGCTACTGCTCCCTTCGTGTTGTCCTTCTCTCCTCCCATGTCTTCCTCGTTTTTCTTTGTCTTGTACCGGTCGGAGGTGTGGAAATAGAAACCAGCAGTTGTTTCTTGAGTGCCCTGTTTTTTTACAGTTATCGCATGTTTCATTTGATTTTCCGTACCTTCGTTTTGAGTTGTGTTTTTCGTCGGTTCTTCCGGTTGCAAACGCATGGTTTTCCGGTGGGTTTGGTGACGGTTGTGCCATTGTTCTTCTTCTGGATTCTTCGTTTTGTAGTGTCGCGATGATTGTTGCTAGCGAAGGTAACTCCTGCGACATGAGGATCTGGTTTCTGATTTGTTCAAAGCTAGGGTCCAGACCGAACAGAAATTGATACACCCGATTCTGATCTTGTCTGGCTTGAATGATGTGCGGGTCCGAGCTAGGAGGTTCATAGACCCCTAACTCGTCCCATTTGCTTTTGAGTGCTCCGACATAGTCGGTCACCGACCCTTTTCCTTGCTTCATCTGCGCAATGTCATTTTTTAGTTTAAAAAATATGTGCACATTTTTTTTTGTTTACCGAACATGTTCTGAGCCGACTCCCATAGTTCTTGAGCTGTGGTAGAGTACATGAAGATCTCGGCGATTTGAGGTTCCATGGATTGGAGTAGCCAAGACATGACGAGGTCGTTGGTTGAATCCCATTCGTCTTGTTTTGTTTCGCTGCCCTCTTCTGTGGGCCTTTTTGATTTCCCGGTGATGAAGCCGAGTTTTCCTCGGCCACTGAGGGATAGGGTGACGGCTCTTGCCCACGATAGAAAGTTGTTTCCATTGAGCAGTTGCGACACGATCTTTTGATTCATGTTGCCCTCAAGGGAGGCCATCGGGTTGTGTGTTTTTTTTGTGGTTTGGGGAGTCAGTGAAGACGTTTCTGAGGCTCCCTTAGATCGGTGATGAGCGGAATGCTTCTGAGATCGTCGATCGACGCTCTGAGACCATGTAGAAACATGTGGTGTAATTGGTGTGATTTGTATTAGATTTTGAATGAATACATTGGTTAGAATACATTTTGTTTTATACTAGAATAGAAGAACGTTGGATTGTTAGCCGTTACAAGATGCCTTATTTAGAAGATTTCGCCTCAGATTAGTTTCCCTTGTGGAGGGGCTTAACGGTTGGATTATTCCGTGATCTGGGGCAGTGATGGCGAGGAGGATTCTCCGGATCTAAGCTGGAGCCCAACGGTATCATTTGTATTTTTAACAAAACACGTCTATTTTTGACAATTTAATTATTATAATTAAAAGTTTATTTACAAATTTTTCTTTGATAATTTTTTACTTGGGCAATTGCAATTTTAAAAATTATTTCAAATGTTTAATTTTTAAACAAAATAATTTAAGACAATTTATATTTTAAAAAAATTATTTTAGGAAAATACTTGTCTTAATTATATAAATCTAGCTCTCAAACGGGCTAAGACACAGATCGAGGCTATCAATGCAATTTCCTACTAGTCGCGTAGTATATGATTGGTTCAAAAAACGTCTAGAGATTGATTTCGCAATGAGGAATTTCTTGGGGGAGTCAAGGAGAGCGGCATACCCGATTGATACTCCAAGTACTTTCTACTTTGATTATTTTTTCACAATCGGTCGCTAATTTTCTAAAGGTTCAGCCATTAATTGAAGAAAAAAATTGCTTAGATGTGAATGATAAATGTACGTTAAAGAATGTTGCATGGACTAGACAAAACTTCAACGTTTTAGAACATTTATTCGTCCATTAAAAAACATAATTTGCACAATAATGTGTTGATAACTTTATATATATAATTGTAAGTTCTGCATGTAAATTATGAAAATGCAACTAATATTTACTTTGGACTTGAATTTTCAAGTGGATAACCTGATCTACAACTGATGATCTGAAGTAATGTGTAGCCTATAATACTTTGGTTATATTATATTACTAATAAGTTTCTCAAATAACATAATAACCTACCTCTCTAATAAATAATTCAATATGTGGACCAATTGGAGACCATTAGCCCGCCATAGTTTTGTCGTTAGTAGTGAATATATTATAAAAAAGTTGTGTTTTTATTATTCTACCACCACCAATCGATATGTGATATGATTATATTCCGTTAATGGCATCTTGATTCTTGTCTCATTCAAACTTTACACTCCATGACAAAACTAAGCACATCCGATCTCTGCAAAAACAAGTAATTAATGACTAATTGATGGGGACTTGCAGATCTAGCTGGAACATGATCAGGACGAGGTAACAAAATATGACCTGTCAAATTCTTTAACTTGTGTTTTTGTTCGGAAACATGATTAATTTATACTTCTACCATGCATGATCATATGTAACATTATCATCACAGACACAGATCATATAGTATTTTATCAAAGAAACTCTCTTCTTGTACGATTTATCTTACGCAGCATAATAAACACGGATTAGGATTGTTTTACAATCTTTTTCACTGTTCAGAAAGAAACACGAATTCACAACCCAAAAAAACCTTTGATGGTACATTAAATTTAACCTAGAATTTCTCTAGTAGGGTTACAAAGTACATCAACTTTAACATTTTTCTTGTTTACATCCGTTTGCTTCAACTATACTTAATTTTGAGGTAACGGTGGTCTAATTCTCCCGTATTATTGTAGCATAGAATTAGTAATTGTCAATAGCTAGATTGTGTTGATGTACTTCTAAAAACATGAGTTTAGAGGTGAGATTCAAATCCTTAAGTCCCTCACCAACCATTAGTCTCCAAATCCACGTGATTCATGCAACTCTTTGCCATTGTATTTAGCTGTCAATCATTTATTAATCATGTTCCTACCAACATGATGACAGTAATAATTGTACGGTATATTTGATATCTGGCTTTGAATCGCTAATACAATACTAAAATGAAATTTTAATATAAAATTGCCCTGGCGTGAAGAGCGTGGCTATATAAAAATACATCAAACAATATCTTTTGTATTTTAATATTTTCGTAAAGAGTTTCAAGGAATCAAGCTCGGAAAGAGTACGCTTAGCGTTCTGCTTGATGATAAAATGTGACAACAAGAACGTACAAGTAGGATCCGGTCTCAAAGTGCAATCTTCATCGATTACCACCCGTTAGAACCTATCACGGTCCTTAAAAGTAAATATAACAATAATGTCTGAGTTTCCATAAAAAAACTCTGTATACTAAGCTCACTTATATGCACAAGCAATGCATGACCCAACATACTAGTATCGTGCCAACATAAACACAACAGTCATCTCCCCAACCGTGGTCATATAGACATAAAACATAACAATCATTTCCCCAACCGGGGTCATATAGACATAAAGGACATTTGTCACAACAAACAACAAGTTTCCAACCAAGTTAAACAACGGTTAATCACACAAGTTGTAATACGGTTCTCCTAAGCTGCTAATAAAGGTTGCTCGTTAGGCTCATAACCAATTGAACAATGGATGCTCACACAAATTGTAATATTGTTGCTCACACCAGTTGTAAAACGGCTGCACACACAAACTGTAATACCACTCTCCCAGTTGCACACACCAGTTGTAAAACGGCTGCACACACAAACGACAACTCACACCGTTGCACACACCAGTTGTAAAACGGCCGCACACACAAACTATAAGACCATTCTCCCAAGCTGCTAATTGAAGTTACTCACACAAGCTATAAGACCATCCTTAACGGATGGTCTTTTGGGGTTGGGTCGGGGGTCGACTCGACCTCAAGCCCCTTAATGGGGGGCGACCCAGGTCGGGTCGTGACCTGGGTCGGGGACCCGACTTGGGTTCCGACCTGGTCAACCCGGGTTGGCCCAATTTTTTTTTTTTTAAAATAAAGATTAAAAAATAGTTTTTTTATTTGTTAAATAATATTTAATTGATATGTATATGTTTTTATATAATTAGAAATAATTTCTGAAAATTAAAATAAACGAAAATAATTAATGAAAATTAGTAAAATAAATGTAAATAATTAATCAAAATTAGTAAAAATAAATGTAAGTAATTAAAGAAAATTTACTAGCAAAATAAAATACATGAATTTACTCAGGTTCACCCAAAAACGCATTAGTAACCTAAAAAATCGGCAGAGAATTACTAATGAATCTCAAACCCCGATCGACCCGTTGGAGTGACCATTATTAAATCTAAAGTTTCAATTTTTTTGGCAATTAGCGTAATTTAATTAAATTAAGTTACTGCAGAAATAATTTATTTAGTAGTTTGTGTATTTTTGTGATATAATAGAAAATGAAGTAATAAAAATGATGTGGATGAGAGAGAGAGTTGAAAGTGGGGTTGGAGTTAAGGAGTGAAAAACATGTTGAGTTGGGGTGGATTGCATAGTGTCTTTTGCTGACATGACGGAGAGAGAAATTTAGTTGGATAAGAGATTTTTGAATTGGGGTTAACGATTTTCTAATATCGTTGCTCAGATACACATAGAAAAAAGAAAGTCATATTACATCTCAATCCACATAATTTTAAACATCGTATCTCATCTTCCTACCCAGCGCAAGAAATGACATCTACACAAGTTGATGTGTATCCATGTAATTTTGGTAATGGTGGTGAACTGAGGAGTTGTTCTCGCAAAAATTTTAGAAACAATATCTAATCTTTATCCCGCAAAAATTTAGCAAAACGGTCAACCGTTCGAAGACATCGTCCGACCATTTGCGGGTAAAAAATAATATTATATTATAATCGGTCGACCGCTAACAGACACCGGTCGATCGTTCGTCGTCTTCAACCTCTGATCAGGTTGAGTTCCGACGGGGATTGCGACACCAATTTCTTTTTGCAATTGCAAAAGGATTGAAAAAAATCAGTCTGCAGATTTAGTTTCATCGAAACATGAATTTATTATTCAATATAAATTTTTATACGTGCTTGCTATTTTATCAATTTTTTCATGAATGTTGCAAAATTGGAGCTCTACTCCTTCTTTCGGGTAATTCTTATAAATCAATCCAAACATAAGCCGAATCACTATGTTTGATCACTTATCTAGATTAGATATACACGTTAAGAAGAAGTAAGATGCATGTCCAAATTTTCTCTTAGTCTACTTATGCTCATGACAGCAAGTATCTCCATCATCTCATTTGCCTTCCTAAAAAATCCAAGATATAATACAAAATTGGAAGTCAAGAACAATAACCAAGTCGATAGTAAACTCTCTCTCTAAAATGATTTTCATTCATATATATTGTGTAACGTCCCGAAACAGCGGAAGAAAATTTTCAAAATTTAACATACAACATACGACCGTCAACGGTCAACACGGGCACGTTACTAGAAAAGTCAACATAATAATATATAAAATATCTCCACGTGGAAGTCATAATACAGAGTTGTCAAAAGAGTGATTACAACTAATACATAACTACTACATAACTACTGTAATCACTACCTCTACAAAAAGATCGGAAGAACAGGACCCGATCCCGGAGGCACTCCCCTCGGTCACCACCAACCTAAGACTGCCTGCTACCTGAAAATGAAACATAAAATCTGCCTGAGTTCCCGAAAGGAACCCCGTATGCCAACATCTCCTATATATACAGAAAAACAGATGAAAATGCCAAGAATGCACATGCAATGCAATCCGCCTCGGGCCCCATACATGCCCCAACCGCTGCGGACCATCTCCCAGCCGCACAGGGGCATGGGAAACATCCCCCACCCTGCCAATCCAGGCCCACACGAGGGGGGTCGCCGCACTCATCTCCCAGCCGCACACAGGGGCACAAGGGAGGCATCCCCCCTGCCAATCCAGGCCCACACGAGGAGGTCTCGGCTTTCCCCCACAGGGAAAGTGCATCCCCTTCCCTCACCAGGGAAGAAGGCATCTACCACCCACACAGGCATGGCAGGCATCCCTCTGCCGCACCGGCATCCACGAGGGGTCCAACAGAAGATACGCTCTCGTCGTAGGTGAAATCCGTAGCTCCGAGGTCCGGTGATCGACCGTGGGCTCGGCAGCCGGTAGTCGCCTCTGCTCGACGTCACGTATGTGGATAAATCCACCAAGGAAAGATAATTCGACCCACCAGTCGAACAAGGTCAAATCTAGCGGTCGACCGTTTGGAAGGTCTACGCTATACGTTTTATATACATATATATCCTGTCGGTCGAACCAGGGTCCGTTCAACCGATAAGGAAAACTGCATGAATCCTGCCCACTGCATTCGGTCGACCGAAACTCTTCCGGTCGACCGGATCAACAGGCACTTCACTACAGGAAATCTGCACGCGGTCGGTCGACCGGATCCAGAGCGGTCGACCGTTTAGATGGTCAACGCTCTTGACCGACCTTGCGCAGTTCGGTCGACCGAGACACACACTCGGTCGGCCGAAGGTCTGTCTACCCTACCTACTGGGATCGGTCGACCGAACAACCACCGGTCGACCGGACTAATATAACCCTTATAAAATATTCCCGCTAAAATTTGGCATAAACGGTCGACCGTCACACAGACGTCGTTCGACCGTTTTCGGGCAGCAAGTTATTTTTATAAAATATCGGTCGACCGAACCTCACACGGTCGACCGAAACACTACAATATCGCACTGAACAGGCATCATTTAGACGCTGTTCGGTCGACCGAGACACACAACGGTCGACCGAACCAGTCGTCTTCAACCTCGGTTCAGCGGGTTACACCGGGGAAAACGGCACCAACGCCGCCCCCTACACTCCCACACCTCTTGGGGAGTTACTATGAAGACTTGGCATACCTTTCACCGCGAAGAAACCGCGTCCCGCGAGCTCCTCCTCCTCCGGCGTCGAAACTCGCTTCTTCTCCTTCGCGCGCGCCTCCACCACGTCGCCGGGTCTCCTCCTCCTCCTCTGGTCGCCGGAACACCAAGGGAAAGTGGTGAGTTGGGTGGAAATGAAATGGGGAAGGAAAAGAGAAGAGAGGGTTGGGTTTGGGTTTAAATAACAAAACCTACACCTACCCTTACTTCTCCACCATACCCACCATACCACCTTACACCACCCCACTCCTCTTCCATACTCTCTCTCTCACCCCACGTTCTCACGTCCTTACAATCCACCCTCCTTAAAAGGATTTCGCCCCGAAATCAGAAGGGTAACTCACCGAAAAGCTCTGGATACTGCCTCCGAACTTCCTCCTCGATCTCCCAGGTGGCCTCGCGCTCACTGTGATGCTGCCATCTGACCTTAACCATCGGAATGGTCCTCCTCCTGAGCTGATGGTCCATCTGATCGATGATCTCAACTGGCCTCTCCTCAAGTGACAAGTCCTGCCGGATCTCAGGTACTGCAATCTCTATCACATGTGTCGGGTCTGCAACGTACTTCCTCAACATAGAAACATGGAAGACGTTGTGAAGGCCAGAGAACTGTGGTGGCAAAGCAACTCTGTAGGCGACCTCCCCGACACGGTCCAAGATCTCAAAAGGTCCGACATACCTCGGACTGAGCTTCCCCTTCTTCCCGAACCTCATCACTCCCCGAGCTGGTGAAATCTTCAGGAAGACGTGATCTCCAACCTCGAAGCTCAAAGTCCGTCTGCGTCGGTCAGCATAACTCTTCTGTCTGCTCTGTGCTGTAGCCAACCTCCTCCTGATCAGGTCAACCTTCTCTGCATACATCTGCACAAGCTCTGGGCCCACTAACTGTCTCTCGCCTACGTCACTCCAGCATACCGGCGATCTGCACGGCCTCCCGTACAATGCCTCATACGGTGCCATCCCAATACTAGCATGGTAGCTGTTGTTGTAGGCAAACTCAATCAGAGGTAGATGCTCATCCCAGTGTCCAGCCCAGTCCAGTGTGCAAGCCCTCAGCATATCCTCCAAAGTCTGGATAGTCCTCTCTGACTGACCGTCTGTCTGAGGGTGAAAAGCTGTACTGAATCTCAGACGTGTCCCCAGTGCCTGCTGCAGACTCCCCCAAAATCTGGATGTGAACCTCGGATCTCTGTCAGAGATGATGCTCACCGGTACTCCGTGCAATATGACGATCTCCTCTACATATAGCTTCGCCAAACTCTCCAAAGGCAAGGTGGTCCTAATGGCCAGAAAGTGCGCCGACTTGGTCAGTCTATCGACTATCACCCAAATCGCGTCATGGAACCGCCTCGTCTTCGGTAGCCCCGTAACGACGTCCATCGTCACGTGCTCCCACTTCCACTCTGGAAGCTCGATGCTCTGCATAGGCCCAGCTGGCCTCTGGTGCTCGATCTTCACCTGCTGACAGACCAAACACCGACTCACGAACTCTGCAATGTCCTTCTTCATGCCTCTCCACCAGAAGTTCCGCTGCAGGTCCTTATACATCTTCGTGCTCCCGGGATGGATGGTGTACTTCGCTCTGTGTGCCTCCTCCATGATGTCATCTCTCATCCCATCAACCCTCGGCACCCAGATCCGCCCTCTGAATCTCAGACCTCCATCGACCCCAACACTGAAATCTGACCCCTCTCTGGCAGTCAACTCCAGCAAACTGGCCAACTCATCATCCTCATGCTGCGCCTGTACTACCTGTGAAACAGTCTGTGGCTCTACCCGCAATCCAGCTACCACTGCTCCCTCAGAGTCCCCAGTAAACGGCCTCCACTCTGCCAATGACTCAAGCAGTCTCCACTCCTGAAGGCACATGCCAGCAACTGATAGCTCCACTCTCCTACTCAAGGCGTCTGCAACTGAATTCGCCTTCCCCGGGTGGTAGGAGATGGTGAAATCGTAGTCCTTAATGAACTCCAACCAACGACGCTGTCTCATATTCAACTCCTTCTGGGAGAAGAGATACTTCAGACTCTGGTGATCGGTGAACACCTCAAACTGCTCACCATACAGGTAGTGTCTCCATGTCTTCAGTGCGTGCACAACGGCTGCCAACTCCAAGTCATGCGTCGGGTAATTCCTCTCATGAGTCTTCAGCTGCCTCGAAGCGTATGCAATCACCCTCCCGTGCTGCATCAACACGCAACCCAAACCAATGCCAGACGCATCACTGTAGACCACAAAACCTCCTGTGCCGCTCGGCAGCGTCAAAACTGGAGCTGTCGTCAGTCGTCTCTTCAGCTCCTGAAAGCTGTCCTCGCACTTCTGGGACCAAACAAAAGTGACTCCCTTCTGCGTCAGGGCAGTCAAAGGTGCAGCTAACCTCGAGAAGTCTTTGATGAAGCGACGGTAGTAACCCGCCAGTCCAACAAAGCTCCTGATCTCCGTCACGCTCGTAGGGGCTCTCCACTCAGTCACTGCCTCTACCTTCGCCGGATCCACCGAAATCCCCTCCGCAGAAACGATGTGACCCAGAAATGCGACTCTGTCCAACCAGAATTCGCACTTCGAAAACTTAGCATACAACCTCTGGTCTCTCAAAATGCTAAGTACAATCCGCAGGTGCTCTCTGTGCTGCTCCACATCGGGTGAGTAAATCAGGATATCATCCACAAAGACCACGACACAACTATCCAAGTACTGCCTGAACGTCCGGTTCATCAGATCCATGAAAGCCGCTGGAGCGTTCGTCAACCCAAAAGGCATCACCAAAAACTCATAGTGCCCATATCTGGTCCTGAATGCTGTCTTCTGGACATCCTCCTCTCGGATCCTCAACTGATGGTATCCTGAGCGTAGGTCGATCTTAGAGAAGACCTTCGCTGACTGCAACTGATCGAACAGGTCCTCAATCCTAGGTAGGGGATACCTATTCTTGATGGTGACCTTGTTCAGCATCCTATAGTCAATGCACATCCGCAAAGACCCGTCCTTCTTCTTCACAAACAGCACTGGCGCGCCCCAAGGTGAGACACTCGGTCTGATGAATCCAGCCTCCATCAGCTCCTGTAGCTGCTTCTTCAACTCTGCCAACTCTGCAGGCGCCATCCTGTACGGGGCCTTCGACTGCGGTGAGGTGTCTGCTGCCAGCTCAATGCAAAACTCCATCTCTCGCGGAGGTGGCAATCCTGGAATATCATCTGGAAACACCTCTGTAAACTCCCGTACCACATCTATCTCGTCCAGCCTCGGAGACTCAGCCTCTGGAACAACCAGCGTCGCCAGAAACGCTCTGCAACCCTGCTGCATCAACTTCTGAGCCCTCAAAGCTGACACCACAATGCGGCCTCCTCTGTTCCTGACTCCTCTAATCATGATATCAGGCAACCCCAACCTCGGAATCAAAACCTTCCTCTCACGGCAAAGGACACGCACGTCATGCCGGGACAGCCAGTCCATCCCAAGAATAACGTCGAAGTCCTCCATCGGTAGCAAGACCAGATCTGCCGGAAAATCTTGGTCTCCCGAAACAATCGTGGCGCCGGGGATGAAGCTCCCCACAGTGCCCACCAGACCCAGGGGTGTGCTGACCTCCAAAGTGGCAGTCAACATCGCAGGGGTACAGCCCAACACTCCCGCAAATCGCTCCGAGATGAACGAGTGTGTCGCGCCACAATCAAAAAACACTCTAGCCTCTAAACCTGCCACAAGAAGTGTACCTTCCACGACGGTGCTGGCGTCCCTCGCCTCATCTGCCTGGACAGTGAAGACTCGTCCAGTGCGCTGACCCTGCTGCGGTGCTGCAGGTCTCCTAGCTCCGCCGCCACTGACACTCGGAAGTCCCGGAGGTCTGCTCGGTCCAGCGCCCTTGCTAGGGCAGTTCCTGACGATGTGGCCCTGCTGACCACAACCATGACAAGTAATCGACCCAAAGCAGCGCCCAGTGTGCACTCTGCCACAGCTCCTGCACGCCTCTGGCTGCGGCGCCCCTGCTGCCTCGATCCGGGGCCTCTTGCCCGACTTCCCCGAACTCTGCCCTCCTGGCCTCCCTGAGGATTTCCCTACCGATCTCCTATCATCCTGATAATTCTCCCGGTAGTCCCTCTCCATGATAGTGGCACTCCTCACTGCATCCGCCAAGGTGCGCGGCATGCTCGACAACACTCGGGTCCTCAGATGCTTCCGGAGTCCCCCGACAAACTTCATCGACCTCTGCGCCTGAGTGACGAAAATCTCCGGACAGTAACGCTCAAGGGCGTTAAACTTCCCAATGTACTCCTCCAATGTCATGCTCCCCTGCTCCAGGGCCAGGAACTCCACCCGCTTCCCGTCTCGCACATGCTCCGGAAAGTACTGCTCGTTGAACTCCTCAACGAACTCCTCCCATGACACATCCTCTCGACCGGTGAACACAACTGCTGAAGTCGACCTCCACCAGTTCGCTGCAGCTCCTCTCAGCACATAGGTGGCCAGGTCCACCTTCTTCTCCGGAGTACAGTCGATAGCCCTGAAGATCGTCTGCATAGTGAGGATCCACTCCTCAGCTGCCTCTGCATCCATCTGCCCAGCAAAAGTCGGAGGGTGCTGCCTCATGAACCGGTCGTGCATCGCACCGGCCCCCGCCTGCGCACTCTGCGCCGCCTGGCGCTCCAACATCCCGCTCAACCGCTCCACGGTATCGAACAGGACTCTGCGCTCTGCCTCCCGGGCCTCCTCTCTCTCAGTCTCACTCGAATCGCGAGTCTCGACCGCAGGCACAACCCGTCTCGGAGGCATCGCTCTACAGAACAAAGAACTCACGTCAGAATGATTATGAATGCATGCCATGGACCTCTAGACTCTAATCCTAACTCGATGGTGGTTTCTTTTGGAAAGTACGCCGAAATCAAGGCTCTGATACCAAGTTGTAACGTCCCGAAACAGCGGAAGAAAATTTTCAAAATTTAACATACAACATACGACCGTCAACGGTCAACACGGGCACGTTACTAGAAAAGTCAACATAATAATATATAAAATATCTCCACGTGGAAGTCATAATACAGAGTTGTCAAAAGAGTGATTACAACTAATACATAACTACTACATAACTACTGTAATCACTACCTCTACAAAAAGATCGGAAGAACAGGACCCGATCCCGGAGGCACTCCCCTCGGTCACCACCAACCTAAGACTGCCTGCTACCTGAAAATGAAACATAAAATCTGCCTGAGTTCCCGAAAGGAACCCCGTATGCCAACATCTCCTATATATACAGAAAAACAGATGAAAATGCCAAGAATGCACATGCAATGCAATCCGCCTCGGGCCCCATACATGCCCCAACCGCTGCGGACCATCTCCCAGCCGCACAGGGGCATGGGAAACATCCCCCACCCTGCCAATCCAGGCCCACACGAGGGGGGTCGCCGCACTCATCTCCCAGCCGCACACAGGGGCACAAGGGAGGCATCCCCCCTGCCAATCCAGGCCCACACGAGGAGGTCTCGGCTTTCCCCCACAGGGAAAGTGCATCCCCTTCCCTCACCAGGGAAGAAGGCATCTACCACCCACACAGGCATGGCAGGCATCCCTCTGCCGCACCGGCATCCACGAGGGGTCCAACAGAAGATACGCTCTCGTCGTAGGTGAAATCCGTAGCTCCGAGGTCCGGTGATCGACCGTGGGCTCGGCAGCCGGTAGTCGCCTCTGCTCGACGTCACGTATGTGGATAAATCCACCAAGGAAAGATAATTCGACCCACCAGTCGAACAAGGTCAAATCTAGCGGTCGACCGTTTGGAAGGTCTACGCTATACGTTTTATATACATATATATCCTGTCGGTCGAACCAGGGTCCGTTCAACCGATAAGGAAAACTGCATGAATCCTGCCCACTGCATTCGGTCGACCGAAACTCTTCCGGTCGACCGGATCAACAGGCACTTCACTACAGGAAATCTGCACGCGGTCGGTCGACCGGATCCAGAGCGGTCGACCGTTTAGATGGTCAACGCTCTTGACCGACCTTGCGCAGTTCGGTCGACCGAGACACACACTCGGTCGGCCGAAGGTCTGTCTACCCTACCTACTGGGATCGGTCGACCGAACAACCACCGGTCGACCGGACTAATATAACCCTTATAAAATATTCCCGCTAAAATTTGGCATAAACGGTCGACCGTCACACAGACGTCGTTCGACCGTTTTCGGGCAGCAAGTTATTTTTATACAATATCGGTCGACCGAACCTCACACGGTCGACCGAAACACTACAATATCGCACTGAACAGGCATCATTTAGACGTTGTTCGGTCGACCGAGACACACAACGGTCGACCGAACCAGTCGTCTTCAACCTCGGTTCAGCGGGTTACACCGGGGAAAACGGCACCAACGCCGCCCCCTACACTCCCACACCTCTTGGGGAGTTACTATGAAGACTTGGCATACCTTTCACCGCGAAGAAACCGCGTCCCGCGAGCTCCTCCTCCTCCGGCGTCGAAACTCGCTTCTTCTCCTTCGCGCGCGCCTCCACCACGTCGCCGGGTCTCCTCCTCCTCCTCTGGTCGCCGGAACACCAAGGGAAAGTGGTGAGTTGGGTGGAAATGAAATGGGGAAGGAAAAGAGAAGAGAGGGTTGGGTTTGGGTTTAAATAACAAAACCTACACCTACCCTTACTTCTCCACCATACCCACCATACCACCTTACACCACCCCACTCCTCTTCCATACTCTCTTTCTCACCCCACGTTCTCACGTCCTTACATATTGTACTCACGAATTGTTTATGTAATGGTCTAGAAAAAGTAAGAATTGAGAAAAGAAATATACAGACAATTTATTTCTCATGTTTGATTTTAAAGAATGGTATTTCAATTCTTAGTTTAAGTTTTCCTAGTGAAAGATAAGAGTAAAATGAATTTTAGGTAGATCTCTTAATGTGTCATTTATACTACGGAATGACAATTTTAAAACTAAATTTCTATAATAAAAAAATTAAAACTAAACTGTCAACTAGGTTAATTGCATACCATCTTTCTTTTTTATTGAGCTTTTCACTTCAGATTTTGTCGTTGTGTGTTTATTTTACTTCTTGGCACAGTTAATTATTCAGTGATCTCACCAATTTAATTATTGTGGCACAGGGAATCCTAGATGTAGCTATCAAAACTTAATTGTAAATTTGATTTAGTATATGATTTGAATTTGTTTTCTCGTTCTTTTGATTTGGAGATATTCCAATTGAAACGTAGAGATGAGTTTCGAAGGAAAACGATGGGCTGTTTCGAACAAGTAAAAAAAGTACATCTATTTTTGCCAATCAATCGTCTTCTTTCTCCAAAACATGGTCTTCATAACAATTAATTCATTTTTCAAATCAAAGTTTAAAGTATTAATTTCATCCAAACATGAGTTTACTTGTGCAAAAAATAAATATTTATGTGTGCAATGTGTTTGCTCCTTTATCAATTTATTCATACATATTTTAGAATTGGAATTCCTACAAAAAATAATCCAACATTAAGCCAGATCACTATGTTCGTTCAATTAATTTACGTACATAAATTAAACAAGTTACGTAGAGGTAAAATGTAGGTCCTACTTTTCTCTTATTTGGCTCATGGTCGTGTAAGATGGCTAGAAATATCTCCATCTTCTCAATTTGTCTTTGTCTCAAGAGGACTTGGAAAGTTGGAAGTCAAGAGAAATGATACAAACACCACCTTGTTAAGATAATTACAATTTGAACGTCGATGTTGACATTGCCGGAAAAAGAAGTTTTCACGCCGGACATTTTTGACGATGGATTTACTAATGTAATATACCGACGTTGTAATTAAGAGACGTAATAAAAACAATATAAACTCACATCGGTTGTAAATATGACGTGATATGTTAACGTATCACACATGAAATGTTCTCTTATCACGTTGAAATCTTTAAAACAAAATGCAGTAGTACATGGCAAATTAATGAGTTTGATTCTCTCGTTTTACCAAGATATTAATTACAAGTATATATATGGTGGTAAAATGCATGCCCATACCTTTTCGTAGTTGACTTCAGGTCATGTAAGATGCCAACAAAAATATCTTTAATTATCATCTCACTTTATCTCCCTCAAATGCAAAAGGTAAGAAGACTTGGAAGTCCACGGAAATAATACGAAACCAAGATCACTTCCAAGATTTTATACGCAGTAGACAAAAAACTTTAGACCAAACAAACAATACAACGTCCTTACGCACATAGTATGATAATGAAACGATCCCAGTGAAGGTTATATAAATAGCTAGCCAGAACAAGAACGCTTACCAAGTAACAATGTCTTCCAATTCTAAGGTGCTTTTTGCAACGTTCTTCCTGTTGGCACTAATTTGCTCAACCGAATCTATTTCCATGCCACCTCGTCTGGCATCCTTTTTTGGTAATAACCAAGTCAATCGCTAATTCTCTCTCTCTCGGTCTCTCGAAATCATTCTGAATTTTCGGCATATATACCGTGATCATGAGTTTTTGGTATGTTAATAGACGTGTTTTAGGTTGGTAAAGTTTTTTCGTCAGATGCATATATATAGTGATGCTTTTTATACAGTCTATACAATTCTTGAAATAATTGTTCTATAAATAAAAAAACACAAGGGCTATGTAGCTTTGGAGCAAAGAATGACTCACTATACCATGAATTCATGTAGATTACCTATAACATGACACTAAACCATGTTTTTGTAAAAAATGTTTGTGCATATGCAGATAGGTGGCTACAGAAACACGATCTACCACGTTTGCAAAAATACCTACAAAAGAAGAGAGAGAAGCAAATGATTTGCCAACGACCTGATCTTCCTGATTCAATCCGCAAATACTACTGCAACGAATAAACCTCGCCGTCGCCACCACTGCGTTGATTGTATTGAGACCATGAAGTACTAGGGCTATTGCTTGTCCAAGCTTCATACTCATATATACTTGTGTCTAAGTTGCTTGAGTTGGCATTACCTAGTTTAGGACATCAAGCCTTAAAGACATTAAAATTTATTACTATGTTTTGCATTATGTATGTTTCCGACTTTTTCTTAAATCATGAATGCCATATTAGCAAATAAACATGATGTTTTAGTTCTGTTCCTGGTGGTGGTATATGAGTTGCAATGCTAACTAGCATAGCATAATACTAACCGTCAGATTTGACATTATTAACGTAACCAACAGATGAATAATTATCACAACATGCATTTGATGCTTCAAACTTTCAATGGTAAATAATGTAAGAGATCTAGGAGAACATTCTTGCAAGAGTGATCACAATTCACAAATCATAACACAAGGATTAAAGGATGATCTAACCCATCTTCCCACCCAAAACTCACACACATGACATGTCATCAATACCATTCCGCAAACCACAAAACCACTCACCAATACCACTCTATTATCTCTCAATTAAAAGCTCAGCCAATGCCATAAATTATCTCACACTCTTCCCAGCAACAATTTGAATTTTTAATTTGAACTTTAAATTTTAAAAATCATTCCTTTATTCAAAACATTTTTTCCACTCTTATCGTAACGTTCCTGAAAACAACAGAAAATTTAAACATAATATTAGTCCGTCAACGGTGAACAATGAGCACGTCATGGAAAACAAATCAAAGATATATATAATTTATATGTCCACGTGGAACTACAACATATAGAAAGTCAAACATGATTACAACAAAAGTCATATAAACATGTAATCACTACCTCTACAACAAAAAAGATAGAAAGGAAGACCAACAGGATCCGATCCCAGGGGCACCCTCCTCAGTCACCATCTCAGACTCTAATGCAGGTCGTTACCTGAAATGCAAACAAATAAAACAACCTCAATTTTCCTGATAGAAACCCCGTATGCCAAACCTATAGTATATTGGTATTTCAGGAAGCCAAATAATTTCGAGAGGAATAACCTACCCATGCAACCCCGGTAGATCAAGACATTTGTGCATGAATTTTTTTTATATAGTTATGCCTTTTAAAACATTAGCCATTTTTATATGGTTTGCATATAATGAACACAAATTGCTTATACATATACTAATGCCTTTTGGATAATATTAACATGAATTGGTTGTAATCTTTGCTTCATTGGAGGTCACTTTTGGGTTTTAGTTGGACGAGACAACTAAGAATACAGAAAGTTTCTTGGCATCCAAACAACTCCAACTTTTGCTTAGAAAGAAGTAATTTCTGAGACTAAATTTCTAAGAACATACTTCCTACAAGAATCTAGCATTTGAGAGCCCAATCAAACTTACTCTTAGTAGCCCAACTTGTGCGCTGTAGATGTTGGCATGATTCGAAGGAACAAATTTTGTACTTAGTCCCAAAAGAAGGTTGTATACCATTTAAAATATATGCAAAGTATACATATAATAACACTAGAAGTAAAACAACAAAAACAGGACGGTTGATATGCCACGATGCCCGCACAAATTCCTCTCTAGTCTCTCCATCTCTATATTATGTCATTCTAACTTTTACCTCCTTTTCCTTGCCACCAACCAGTCAACACACTTAATACAAAACAAAAGGCTACATGGACTTGGGACCCAATTGGTCCCACAGAGAATCCCAATGTCCCCCCCACTTGGAAGTTGGAACTAGGGGTGAGCAAAATTCGGTCCGGTCCGGGTACCCAGATCGAACCGGACCGAATTTTTTCGGTCCGGTCTTCGGTCCACAAAATTTTGGAAATTCGGTCTTCGGTCCGGACCGGACTGAAAATTTAAGAGGAAAATTTGGGTTTTGGACCGACCGGACCGGACCGAACCTATTCGGTCCGGTCTTCGGTCCGGACTTCCCGAAAATTCGGGTTTCAGTCCGGTCCAGTTCGGTCCGGTCCGGTCCGGTCCGGTCTTGAATCGAAGTTCACCCCTAGTTGGAACAACTCCTCATTTCACCACCATGCTCCACTTAAATCATATGATGCCGTCAAGGAGAGCTGCATACCCGATTGATACTCCAAGTACTTTCTAGTTTGATTATTTTTTCACAATCGGTCGCTCGCCAATTTTCTAAAGGTTCAGCCATTAATTAAAGAAAAAAATTGCTTAGATGTGAATGATAAATGTACGTTAAAGAATGTTGCATGGACTAGACAAAACTTCAACGTTTTAGAACATTTATTCGTCCATTTAAAAGACATAATTTGCACAATAATGTGTTGATAACTTGATATATATAATTGTACGTTCTGCATGTAAATTATGAAAATGCAACTAATATTTACTTTGGACTTGAATTTTCAAGTGGATAACCTGATCTACAACTGATGATTTGAAGTAATGTGTAGCCTATAATACTTTGGTTATATTATATTACTAATAAGTTTCTCAAATAACATAATAACCTACCTCTCTAATAAATAATTCAATATGTGGACCAATTGGGGACCATTAGCCCGCCATAGTTTTGTCGTTAGTAGTGAATATATTATAAAAAAGTTGTGTTTTTATTATTCTACCACCACCAATCGATATGTGATATGATTATATTCCGTTAATGGCATCTTGATTCTTGTCTCATTCAAACTTTACACTCCATGACAAAACTAAGCACATCTGATCTCTGCAAAAACAAGTAATTAATGACTAATTGATGGGGACTTGCAGATCTAGCTGGAACATGATCAGGACGAGGTAACAAAATATGACCTGTCAAATTCTTTAACTTGTGTTTTTGTTCGGAAACATGATTAATTTTTACTTCTACCATGCATGATCATATGTAACATTATCATCACAGACACAGATCATATAGTATTTTATCAAAGAAACTCTCTTCTTGTACGATTTATCTTACGCAGCATAATAAACACGGATTATGATTGTTTTACAATCTTTTTCACTGTTCAGAAAGAAACACGAATTCACAACCCAAAAAAACCTTTGATGGTACATTAAATTTAACCTAGAATTTCTCTAGTAGGGTTACAAAGTACATTAACTTTAACATTTTTCTTGTTTACATCCGTTTGCTTCAACTATACTTAATTTTGAGGTAATGGTGGTCTAATTCTCCAGTATTATTGTAGCATAGAATTAGTAATTGTCAATAGCTAGATTGTGTTGATGTACTTCTAAAAACTTGAGTTTAGAGGTGAGATTCAAATCCTTAAGTCCCTCACCAACCATTAGTCTCCAAATCCACGTGATTCATGCAACTCTTTGCCATTGTATTTAGCTGTCAATCATTTATTAATCATGTTCCTACCAACATGATGACAGTAATAATTGTACGGTATATTTGATATCTGGCTTTGATCCGCTAATACAATACTAAAATGAAATTTTAATATAAAATTGCCCTGGCGTGAAGAGCATGGCTATATAAAAATACATCAAACAATATCTTTTGTATTTTAATATTTTCGTAAAGAGTTTCAAGGAATCATGCTCGGAAAGAGTACGCTTAGCATTCTGCTTGATGATAAAATGTGACAACAAGAACGTACAAGTAGGATCCGATCTCAAAGTGCAATCTTCATCGATTACCACCCGTTAGAACCTATCACGGTCCTTAAAAGTAAATATAACAATAATGTCTGAGTTTCCATAAAAAAAACTCTGTATACTAAGCTTACTTATATGCACAAGCAATGCATGACCCAACATACTAGTATCATGCCAACATAAACACAACAGTCATCTCCCCAACCGTGGTCATATAGACATAAAACATAACAATCATTTCCCCAACCGGGATCATATAGACATAAAGGACATTTGTCACAACAAACAACAAGTTTCCAACCAAGTTAAACAACGGTTGCTCACACAAGTTGTAATACTGTTCTCCCAAGCTGCTAATAAAGGTTGCTCGTTAGGCTCATAACCAATTGAACAATTGATGCTCACACAAATTGTAATATTGTTGCTCACACCAGTTGTAAACCGGTTGCACACACAAACTGTAATACCACTCTCCCAGTTGCACACACCAGTTGTAAAACGGCTGCACACACAAACGACAACTCACACCGTTGCACACACCAGTTGTAAAACGGCCGCACACACAAACTATAAGACCATTCTCCCAAGCTGCTAATAGAAGTTACTCACACAAGCTATAAGACCATCCTTAACGGATGGTCTTTTGGGGTTGGGTCGGGGGTCGACTCGACCCCAGACTGGAGGGTTTCATGTTTAATTATACATATATATTTTTCGAATTTTCATGTATAATAAGGATCAATTACAATTTTCTTCGATTTATTTTATGCATGCATCGGTTTGTTTTAACAACTAGTTTAAAAAACTTTATTAAAACAAATATGGGTTCCGAAATTCATACCTAGAAGTTCTCAAAAACTTATTGATGTTTCAGAGACATTGAGAAAGCCAATCGTCGCTTCTCGTTGCGCCGGATGCCTTCGAGTGTTCACCGAAACCCTAAACAAGGTTGGAGAGAAAGGAGCTAGCCAATCGATCTCCAAACAAGCTTAGAATCTAGCTACAAACCCCTTCCTTAGCCTCTGAGATTTCTCCTTCCAAAGACTTAGAAAACTAAGAGAATTTTCGTGGTTTTTTGTGGTGAATTAGGAGAGAAAATAATTATTGAATTATGTATATCAATTAAGGAGAATAAAGACTTATTTATAGGTTCCAATCTTACTCTTAATCATGGCTATTCTTTAGCCACGTTTTTTCTTCACATTTTCTCTCATAAATTAATTCATTAATGCATTACATGCACCCACAATACGTTTGACCAAGTTTGGAGCTAATCCAACAATCGATCAAATTAATCTCTTAATAATCAAAGGCAGAAAATCAATCGATGCTCGGTTGACCGAGACCCACTCGGTTAACCGAATATGTCACGATCGGTTGACCGAGTACTAGACGGATGACCGATTCTTAAGGAGAAAAAATCTCCTTAACCGATCGGACGAATTCTCGTCTAAGACCGAGTGCCTTTCGGTTAACCGAAAATATCGGAACTTGACATTGTTCGGTCGACCGATTTGGGTTCGGTACACCGTACCAAAGTTCCAGGCACTTTGGTCAAGTTCGGTCAATCAAATATGATTATCCGTTCCATGTTCGGTTGACCGATCCACAGATCCTTCGGTCGACCGAACCTCAACGGATTACAAGATTAAATATATATATATATATATATATATATATATATCACGGTTGGTTTCCTCCTGTACACACACGTTCTATTCCTATCATCTCTCTACGAAAACCGTCCATCTCCGACGATTTTAGGTCTCCGAATCCAGAGTTCTCCGGCGACCGATTTTTGCGAGGTTCCGCGCTGCTTTCGTGGTCCGTCGACTCCGGTGTGCGCCTGATCGACGGTGTGACCGTTCTATCGTGGAAGAAAACCGGCAGACCATCAAACGCATTGGTATGTGGGCCGATATTTTCTCTGAGGCAAGTCGCATTCCGACAGCTCGGTCTTTGAGGTCGTCTCTAATCACTGTTCCTTCGTTTCATGTTTTTTCCTATGCATGTTTTTGTTTGTTCGCTTTATCTGGATCATTACGGAATATTTATTCGACATATGTAACCCACTGTATTACATGATCATATTTGTAATTTTATCAACACAAAGTACATTAACTTTAACCTAGAATTTCTCTAGTAGGGTTACAAAGTACATTAACTTTAACATTTTTCTCGTTTACATCCGTTTGCTTCAACTATACTTAATTTTGAGGTAACGGTGGTCTAATTCTCCAGTATTATTGTAGCATAGAATTAGTAATTGTCAATAGCTAGATTGTGTTGATGTACTTCTAAAAACTTGAGTTTAGAGGTGAGATTCAAATCCTTAAGTCCCTCACCAACCATTAGTCTCCAAATCCACGTGATTCATGCAACTCTTTGCCATTGTATTTAGCTGTCAATCATTTATTAATCATGTTCCTACCAACATGATGACAGTAATAATTGTACGGTATATTTGATATCTGGCTTTGATCCGCTAATACAATACTAAAATGAAATTTTAATATAAAATTGCCCTGGCGTGAAGAGCATGGCTATATAAAAATACATCAAACAATATCTTTTGTATTTTAATATTTTCGTAAAGAGTTTCAAGGAATCATGCTCGGAAAGAGTACGCTTAGCATTCTGCTTGATGATAAAATGTGACAACAAGAACGTACAAGTAGGATCCGATCTCAAAGTGCAATCTTCATCGATTACCACCCGTTAGAACCTATCACGGTCCTTAAAAGTAAATATAACAATAATGTCTGAGTTTCCATAAAAAAAACTCTGTATACTAAGCTTACTTATATGCACAAGCAATGCATGACCCAACATACTAGTATCATGCCAACATAAACACAACAGTCATCTCCCCAACCGTGGTCATATAGACATAAAACATAACAATCATTTCCCCAACCGGGGTCATATAGACATAAAAGACATTTGTCCCAACAAACAACAAGTTTCCAACCAAGTTGAACAACGATTGCTCACACAAGCTGTAATATCGTTCTCCCTAAGTTGTTAATAAAGGTTGCTCATTAGGTTCATAACCAACTGAACAATGGCTGCTCACACAAATTGTAATATTGTTGCTCACATCAGTTGTAAAACGACTGCACACATAAACTGTAATACCACTCTCCCAGTTGCACACACCAGTTGTAAAATGACTGCACACACAAACGACTGCTCACACCGTTGCACACACCAGTTGTAAGACGGTTGCACACACAAACTGTAAAACCATTCTCCCAAGCTGCTAATAGAAGTTACTCACACAAGCTATAAGGCCATCCTTAACGGATGGTCTTTTGGGGTCGGGGGTCGACTCGACCCCAGGCCCCTTAACGAGGGTGGCCCAGGTCGGGGACCCGACTTGGGTTCCGACCTGGCCAACCCGGGTTGATCCAATTTTTTGTTTTTTTAAAATAAAGATTAAAAAATTGTTTTTTTATTTGTTAAATAATATTTAATTGATATGTACATGTTTTTATATAATTAGAAATAATTTCTGAAAATTAAAATAAACGAAAATAATTAATGAAAAATAGTAAAATAAATGTAAATAATTAATCAAAATTAGTAAAAATAAATGTAAGTAATTAAAGAAAATTAACTAGCTAAATAAAATACATGAATTTACCTAGGTTCACCCAAAACGCATTAGTAACCTAAAAAATCGGCAGAGAATTACTAATGAGTCTCAAACCCCGACCGACCCGTTGGAGTGACCATTATTAAATCTAAAGTTTTGAAATTATTTGGCAATTAGCGTAATTTAATTAAATTAAGTTACTGTAGAAATAATTTATTTAGTAGTTTGTGT
Organism: Triglochin maritima; assembly: GCA_963682175.1. Taxonomy (NCBI): domain Eukaryota; kingdom Viridiplantae; phylum Streptophyta; class Magnoliopsida; order Alismatales; family Juncaginaceae; genus Triglochin; species Triglochin maritima. The sequence continues at coordinate 33,130,315 of OY821789.1, forward strand.
ATTTTTGTCATATAATAGAAAATGAGGTAATAAAAATGATGTGGATGTGAGAGAGTTGAAAGTGAGGTTGGAGTTAAGGAGTGAAAAATAGGTTGAGTTAGAGGTGAGTTGTACAGTATCTTTATTCACAAGAGGTGAATAAAGATTTTTGGGTTGAGCTAATATCGTTGCTGACACCATACCTCATCAACCACCACAGTACCTCTCGGCTCTCACCTTACCACCCCATCACTTCATCCATCACTCCACCATACCTCCACACGTCCCAACCCATGTTTCCTAAAGACAAAGCAAACTTGATTAATCCCTAATTAAAGGTTAGGATCTAACAACATCTATATCATGAGAATTGAGAAGTGTCGGGTAAATGATCACCTGCCAATTGCATGCCAGATTTTGACCTATACTACATCAAAGGAAGAATTTGAGGTGAGATCAGTCTGGAAAGTGGAAGTTCAAAGTCCAAAATGTTGCATTGTATAAAATTGAATGAAGCGCCTCCAAACTAACCCCGATCGGGACCTTCGATCCCGTGTACAAGATGTTGAAGAAGAAAAACTAAACAAACCACCTAAAATGATGCGATGTCGAGCAAAAGTTTTCCTTTCTTCTTTCTACCATCAACATGTCATTAATGTAGTTCATCCAACGATAAGTCCACCTAAAATATTAAAAGGATTTTTTTTTGCTCAGATACACATAGAAAAAAGAGTCATATTACATCTCAATCCACATAATTTTAAACATCGTATCTCATCTTCCCACCCAGCGTAAGAAATGGACCCCACAAACGGTCCGAGGGCATGCAAGCAATATGCAGTGCAACGAGGTGTACCCAAGTGAATAGTAAAAACTCAGGGGTATTTAACCAATTGTGCACCTTTTGAGGTCTACCCAAGCAAATGACCCTTGGTTTATGCCTTTGTGTAGGGCTGAGCATCGGTCCGGTCCGGTCCGGACCGGACCGGAAATTTTTTTTAGGTCCGGACCGAAAACCGGACCGGACCGGAAAAAATTAGGATTGGCGGACCGAAGACCGGACCGGACCGGACCGGTTCGGTCCGGTCCGGTCCGGTCCAAAAACCCGATTTTTTGGCTTAAATTTAAAAAAAAAAAAAATTGGACCGGTCCGGACCGGACCGGACCGGAAAATTTAAAATTTGCCGGACCGAAACCCGGACCGGACCGGAAATTTTCAAAAATTTCCGGACCGAACCCGGACCGACCGGTCCGGTCCGGTCCGGTTTGACCGGTTTGACCCGGTTCTGCACAGCCCTACCTTTGTGTGTCCGTTTGTCCATTTATATTATTATGCCAAAAACACTTGAGTCATAAAATTAAATATTAATTACAGTCTCTTAATCTTCACAGAATAGTTACACCTATAATGATTTAATGACATACATATCCTTGCACGACTGTAATACAAGAGGATGAATTGAGTTGAATCCGACACACTTCAATACTTTCCATGCAATTTGACATTGGAATAATTGAGTCCAAACTGTCCCCACAAACCAAAAATGCATCACAACTCACATTTTGGTGACTAGTCTAATAAGACTAGACAGACATGTTCTTCCGTCAACTCTCTCAATTTCTCCTAATCTAATCCCAACCACATTTCATAAACATGTCTCCTCACTTCCTTCTCCTTTCCCTACACTTCCTCCTCGCCTTCGCCGCCTTCGTCCCGAAAACGAACATCCTCTTAAACTCGGGCTCCTCGAATTTAGTCAACGTCGACAGTCGTCGATTCAAACCCGACACATCTTTTATCTCGTCTTCCGCCGTCACTAACACCCTCACAGATCCCAATTCCTCGTCGTCAACCCCCGAGCTCTATCGGACGGTCAGGATCTTCTCAGGCTCATCATCATCTTGCAACTTACCCATTACTCAGAGTGGGCCCCACGTGCTGCGCCTCCACTTCCTGAGATTCTCAAACAATCAGCTTTCGGTTCCTTTCAATGTGTCAGTATCTGATTTTCCTTTAATGACCTCGTTTTTACCACCCAGCCCCCAAAACTCACCTTCAGTTTCGGCGGTAGTTATAAAGGAGTTTGTGGTCCCCATTAACTCCGTCGTCGGTAGGTTGGTTTTGGATTTTTCCTCCTCGGGTTTCGTGAACGCACTGGAACTGTTCTCGGCCCCCGAGGGTCTGGTTCCTGACATTGCGAACCTTGTGGGGCCGAGCGGGACACAAAGATTCGACAATGTGTCTAGTTATGTTTTTGAGACACTAGTCATGGGACGGTTCGCGAGATGAATTTGAGCGGCAGTAGTGATGTCGAGTTCAATTTAAGTTGGAAGTTACAATTGAATATATTAAACGGGAATAGGGAAAAAAAAAGGGATTGATTTCTATTATTATGTGTCTGAGGTTTACATGAGTTCATATATATATACATGCGAAAGTTGGGTGACCGTTTGAAGTAAAAGCTGAGTGAAGAGATGCATCGTATGGGAGAGGAAGCGACGATTGGTGAAGAGGCGCTCTGCATGTAGGTGAACAGGTGCGTTTGTATGTTTTAACACTCCCCCTCAAGTTGGGCCTGGAAGAGATTGTAGGTGCCTAACTTGCTTATGATGGTGTCGAATGGTTGTTTACTTAGGGCTTTGGTGAAGACGTCCGCCAATTGTTCTTTACTGGAGACATACGGAACTTCTATTTCTCCAGCTTGAATTTTCTCACGGATGAAGTGACAGTCAACTTCAATGTGTTTGGTCCTTTCGTGGAACACGGGATTGGAAGCAATGTGTCGTGCGGCATTGTTGTCGCAAAACATATTCATAGCTTTAGTGTGAGTTTGACCCATATCGTGAAGAAGTTGCTTTAACCAAATGAGTTCACTGGTGGTGGACGCCATTGCTCGATATTCTGCTTCTGCACTTGATCGAGCAACCACCTTTTGTTTCTTACTTCTCCAAGTAACCAGATTTCCACCAACAAATGTGCAAAAACCGGTAGTTGACCTACGATCATGGCTTCCTGCCCAATCAGCATCTGAAAAACCAATGATGTTGTTAGAATTGTTATTTTTCATTAGCAACCCTTGTCCTGGTGTTTGTTTTATGTACCTCAGAATTCTATCAATAATATCTAAATGTGATGTTCGAGGTGCATGCATGAATTGACTTACTATACTAACAGCAAATGTGATGTCGGGTCTGGTTACGGTTAAATATATGAGTTTTCCTACAAGTCTTTGGTATTGGTGAATGTCTCTAATAGGCTCACCGTTGGTTGGACTGGTTTTGAGATTTGCCTCAATGGGTGTATTAGCTGGTCTAGCCCCAAGTTTTCCTGTTTCTTTTAAGAGATCTAGAGCATATTTTCTTTGTGACAAAAATAGACCCCTTTTTGAGTATGCAATTTCTATTCCTAAGAAATATTTTAGGAATCCTAGATCTTTTATATCAAATTTGGTTTTTAGATAGTGTTTAACTTGATTAATTTGTTCATTATTATCACCAGTAATGATGATATCATCTACGTAGACCAAGACTATGAGAATCTCTCCTTTATGATGCCTAGTGAACATAGATGCGTCAGCAGAGGATTTAAAGAAACCATAAGCAAGAAGGAAGTGACTGAGTTTTGCATACCATGCGCGGGGTGATTGCTTTAGACCATAGATGGCTTTATTGAGTTTGCATACCTGGTTGGGAGAAGTGTTGTAACCTGGAGGGGGTACCATGTATACCTCTTCTTCAAGGGTGCCTTGAAGAAAAGCATTTCTGACATCCATTTGATAAAGCTTCCATCCTTTGTTGACTGCTATGGAAAGAAGAACCCGAACAGTATTCATTTTTGCTACTGGTGCGAAGGTTTCTAGGTAGTCAAGCCCATAGGTTTGAGTATACCCTTTTGCTACAAGGCGAGCTTTATACCTTTCGATAGTACCATCGCTATTATATTTTACTTTGTAAACCCATTTGCATCCAACGGGTTTTGTTTTATTTGGTCTAGGGATGAGAGTCCAAGTGTTGTTGGTTTCTAGGGCTTTAAGTTCTTCTTGCATTGCTTTTTGCCATTTAGGATTGCTACTAGCTTCTTCGTAGTTTTTTGGTTCTAGGGTTTCGTTTATTCGGTTTAGAAAAACCCTATAGTTTGGCTGTATTTGTTTGTAGGTGAGGTAGTTCTGAATGGGATAAGTTACTTGAGAGGTGATAAAATCATTAAACCTAGTGGGAGGACGTCTTGGTCGGGTAGACCTCCTTGGGGTTGGAGCTCTTGTTTCTCCTTGTCCTTCTCCTTCTTCGTGTCCTTCTCCTTGTCCTTCTCCTTGTTCGTGTCCTTCTCCTTGTCCTTCTCCTTGTCCTTCTCCTTCTTCGTGTCCTTCTCCTTGTCCTTCTCCTTCTTCTTGTCCTTCGATGTTGAACTCAGGTAGAACTTGTGAGGAGTCTGGGCGAGATTGTGTTGTAGGGTTGTAGTAGGGTTCAGTTTCCCTAAATATTACATCTCGGGAGATATACATTTTACACGTCTCAGGGTCAAAGCATTTATACCCCTTTTTTTGAAAGGAATAACCAAGAAATAAGCATTTTACAGCATTGCTATCAAATTTATCTAAGCGTTTCTTATGAACAAAGCATACACACCCGAAGATTTTAAGATGATCTAGGGTTAGTTTTCGTCCTAAGAGTATCTCAAGCGGTTGTTTATTCTGAATAGTAGGACTAGGAAGACGATTTATTAGATAAGTCGCAGTTAAGATAGCGTCAGACCAAAAACGTTTGGGAACATGATTTTGAAAGAGCAATGATCTTGTTACATTTAGAAGATGCCGATTTTTCCGTTCCGAAACTCCATTTTGTTCAGGGGTATGTATACATGTTAATTGGTGTAATATTCCCCGATTTTTCAAAAAATTTTGAAAGTTGTGGCTGGTGTATTCGGTCCCGTTATCTGTCCTTAAGGTCTTAATTTTAAAATCATACATGTTTTCAACAAAAATTGTAAAGTCACAAAAAACTTGGAAAACTTCGGATTTGTTTTTGAGAAGATAAGTCCAAGTATTTCGTGAGAAATCATCGATAAACAACACAAAATATTTAAAACCGTTGTAAGACTCGACAGGAGCGGGTCCCCAAATATCGGAGTGAACTATTTCGAAAGGAACACTTGATTTGGTTTTAGAGTTAAAAAAAGGTAATCTAGTTTGTTTAGAATACTGACAAACATCACATGCATAATCAGAAGAAATAGAAGGAAATAGTGTTTTTAAAACCAAATGAGATGGGTGTCCCATTCGTTTGTGCCATAGAATATGGTTTGATAAACTAGTAGTATGAAAACTCTTGCTTTGAGCCTCTAAAACATAAAGGCCATTGGTATGAATCCCTTTACCAATCGTCTTCCCTGTAGTTCGCTCCTGAAAGAATACATCAGTAGGAGTGAATATAACATTACAGTTTAAATTTTGTGTGATTTTTGATACTGAAAGAAGATTAGAGGTGAATGTAGGTATATATAAAACATTTTTATTTACTTGATCTAATATGGTGGTTTCTCCTATCCCTTTTATTTCTACTTGATTATTATTTGCAACAGTCACAAAATTATGAGGAGAGTTCACATGTTTCTTTATTTTTCTTATTAGACCAGAATTTCCGGTCATATGGTCAGTAGCACCTGAGTCAATTATCCATTGATTATTTATGTGTCTAAGTGTTTTTTCTGTTTTGTTGGCAGAGTAATTTTTGGAACAAGATGATATACCTGCGTAATTACCTGAACCCTGAGGGGTGGACTGCAAATATGTGCTGAGGTGGCCCAGCAATTGATCTAGTGGAATCGGGTCGGATCTGGATCCAGGACCAGCGGATGCAGCATCTGGTCGGTTTGTGATTTCGGGTCGGTTTAAAGAAAACCCGGTTCCGCCTGCATACCCGGTTCCGCCTGCATACCCGGATCCTCCCGAGTACCCGGATCCGCCCGAATCACGCGTGGTTATAAAACCCCGTGGATCCGAGCGAATAACCGATTCGCCTTCCCATTTTCGTTGTTCTTCTTCCAAGTTAGGGTTTGCCGCCGCGCTGTTTCCTTTTGGTCCGCCGTTCCGTTTTTTATTCCGATGATCACCTCCTTCCCGTGTTGGTCGAAGATGAGGGTGTAGGAACCAACATGAGTTCCTGTTGTGCCCGGTTTTTTTACAGTTGTCACATGTTTCCTGAGGTTTATTTCCATATTTTCTTGTCTGATTTTGGGGTTTTCCGGCGAAGAATGCCTGGTTTTCCGAAGATCGGTCCGCGATCTGAGCGGTGGTCCGACGGGATTCCTCCCGTTGGATCATTGCTATGATGGATGCGAGATCAGGGACAGTGGGGGTCATCAAAACTTGGCTTCGGATGGCTTCATAGCTGCCGTCGAGTCCGATGAGGAACTGATAGATTTGATCTCGCTCCTTTCGTTCGAGTAGGACTCTTGGGTCAACAGTCGTGGGTTCGTAGATGGCGAGCTCGTCCCATCCACGCTGCAATGTCCCGAGATACTCCGTGATAGTTTGTCCTTGCTGTTTTGTCTGCGACAGATCGTGTTTTAGTTTAAATATGTGAGCAAAGTTGTTGGTTTTACCGTATATGCTTTGAGCGGCGTCCCATAGCTCCTTTGCGGAATTTTTGTAAAGAAAAATAGCCCCGATTTTGGACGTCATGGAGTTGATTATCCACGACATTACAAGATGGTCAGCCGCCTGCCACTCTTCTTGTTTTGTTTCGGTGGCATTCTCCTCTGGTTTTTTTGCTGTCCCGGTGATGTGTCCCAGCTTTCCCTTCCCGCTGAGAGCTAGCGTAACAGCCCGTGCCCAAGACAGATAATTCTGTCCGTTGAGCAGCTGTGACACCAGTTTTGGAGCGTTTGTTTCTGAGTCCGCCATTTTTGATTTTTCCTTCAGGGGTTTTGGATGTCGGGGTTTTTTTTGTCTCCTTCAACCCCCTTGAAAGGCGAAGGTGATGGGTGGTGGGATTTTTGGTTTCGGTTTTTTCTGAGGTGGATCGATGATGAGTGAGGGCACTCTGAGATTCACCAGTGATGGAACGATTGCTCTGATACCATATTAAACGGGAATAGGGAAAAAAAAGGGATTGATTTCTATTATTATGTGTCTGAGGTTTACATGAGTTCATATATATATACATGCGAAAGTTGGGTGACCGTTTGAAGTAAAAGCTGAGTGAAGAGATGCATCGTATGGGAGAGGAAGCGACGATTGGTGAAGAGGCGCTCTGCATGTAGGTGAACAGGTGCGTTTGTATGTTTTAACAGAATACTACAGGTGGTAGGTTTATGGTAAGGTTTCATTATTGTGACTTTGTTAGTAAGGCTCAAAATCAGCTTTCTTTGAATTCCTATGTAAATGGTTATGTTGCCGCGAAAGACCTTGATTTGTCGGTTAAGAAGTTCGGATTGAACGCTCCTTATTACGAGGATTATTTGGTTGATATCAATGGATTGGAATTGGGTAAGCTACAAGTTAGTGTTGGTCCATCTAGTACAAATGGTACAAAAAATGCCATTTTGAATGGATTAGAGGTGATGAAGATCAAAGGTGTATTGGTGGTGTTTTCTGATGAAAACCAATCCACTAACCGAAATTTGGGTAGGTATGTTGGTGTTGGTGTTGGATGTTTTTGTTTGGTTATCGGTTTGGCTGTGTTTTGGATGTGTCGGAAGAGAAATAAAAGTGATGACAAAGCAAGACCAACCTCGACCGATGATTCGGTTTGGACCCCATTGGCCACTTACATCAGTGGTTCGACCGTTGGAGCAACGGGATCGCCTTTACCGAATTTGAATCTACAACTCAAGATTCCGTTCGCCGACATATCGGTAGCAACTAACAATTTCGATGGTAATTGTCTGATTGGTTCCGGAGGTTTCGGAAAGGTTTACAAAGGAGTACTCAGAGATGGCACCACCAAGATTGCAGCTAAAAGAGGAAAGCGAACGCGTGGGTCGACGTCTGGACAAGGTTTAGCTGAATTTTACAATGAAATAATGGTACTGTCTAGAATCCGACATCGCCATTTGGTGTCGTTGATTGGTTATTGCGAGGAGCAATCGGAGATGATATTGGTTTACGAGTATATGGAGAAAGGAACCCTGAGAGACAATCTATACGGCTCCGGCTACGGCTCGGATAAACCGTGTTTGTCTTGGAAGCAAAGGCTTGAAATATGTATTGGGTCAGCTAAGGGGTTGCATTATCTTCACACGGGTTCTAGTTCGCAAGGGATCATTCATCGCGATGTCAAGTCGGCCAACATTTTACTGAATGAGAATTATTTGGCCAAAGTTGCGGATTTTGGCCTCTCCAAGTTGGGACCAATTCTCAATCAAACTCATGTCAGCACCACTGTGAAAGGAAGTTTTGGATATCTCGACCCTGAGTACTTCAGAACTCAACAACTTACCGATAAATCGGATGTTTACTCCTTCGGAGTTGTGCTTCTAGAGGCCCTTTGCGCCCGCTCAGCCATCGACCAATCACTTCCGTGGGAGCAACAAAACTTAGCTGAATGGGGGATGAAGTGCATAACAAAGGGCCACCTCGACCGAATTGTCGATCCACAATTGAAAGACACCATAAATGCCAACTCGCTCCGTAAATTCGGGGAAACCGTCGAGAAATGTTTGGAGCAGTACGGGTCGGATAGGCCCTCGATGGGGGATGTTTTGTGGAACTTGGAGTACACTTTGAAACTAGAGGAAAGTCAAGGGAATCCGGATGCGTGTGACGATAGTGTCGTCACTATATCGTCAGGGAACGCTACCGTTGCATCCACTTGTCCGTCGATACCGACCACCGAGAGTGTAACGGGGATGGATACGATGTCACAGATTTATAAAGAAGCAGATGTCTCACCTAGCCAAGTTTTTTCACAACTGAATATTGGTCAAGGAAGATAGTTAGTTAACAATAATATTTGCATTCAGCAAGTTTTTGAGAGGTACTTTTTTACTTCCCACAATCTCATAAAAACACTTGTTTTTTTTTAAACAAAAAAGTTGTGTGAGTTTGTTGTAAATTTTGGTGATGTTTCCTATGAAAATCTAATTATAAATATGTGGTGTGGGTTTGTAAGTAGCCATTGTTTTGCAATGTTAGAAACTAGTGTCTTGCTTCTTTCTTATTTCAGATGTGTTTATAGAGATTGTGATTGGAAAAGGAAGTGTCAAATAAATTTATGTTTCTGTTATTCATGTTTATAGAGGTTTTAGACCCTTTTTTCCTTCTTTTTCTTGATGGAATCAAATGCTTATTTTTACAGACACCATTGTTAAATGTATGTGGGATTAGTACTTGGTCTGGAAATGTGGTCACTTTTTTTTTTAATTTTCTAGCTGTTGTTTTGTTTCCGAAATGAGTTATGTTCAATGATTTGAAGAAGTTTGAATCAGTGTTTCCTGTGAAGATTTTAATGTGACTCTTTTTCTCCTAAATTATTTGTGGTTATTTTAGTAATTTGGTATACGTCAATGGAATATTTGATTAGTTTTTTCATCTTCCAGTATTATCACAAACATGAAATCAGTATAACATTATAACCAATAGCTAGCACACCAGTTTGTAAATGTGTGAAGCTGCAACTGAACTGCAGGAAGCTTGTATGTGCATTTTGATATGTAAATCACAAGTTATTAAAACTGATTTTATCCAAGTTGCATTTTATGGACGTGTTTTACCAACCAACTGAATATCAAAATGTCAAATGGATTTCATCAACAAATTTCTATATGACGCACATGGCTATTATATTATACCTGTAATCAGAAATTAGCACTAACTTTGCAACCACTGAACCACAAAAGGAAATATATCCCAGGAAATTAAATTAGAAAATGTACAAAAAAATTCACAACCCACCAATACATACACAGTAACATTTCAAATTTTCTTAACTTGCAGTATCAGCAGCCACAAGATTCAAACCAACACCGCCAGGTCTAGTGGAGATTATAAAAACAAATGCACTGGAGTGGTTCTCCAACGGTTTTGTGCTGAAGCTTCTTATTGCAGCAAAGCGCTCTTCAGCCCGAACAGATCCATCAAGTCATTCATAAGTATACTTCCTGAATTCCAGAAAATCCTGAGAGAACAATGTAATAACATCATGAGCATTTCGGGGACGTAAGGCACATTAGTTGTTGAAGTTTAGAAAATTACCGAGTGACTGACCTGAAGAATATCAAAAGTATGAGTCATTTGAGCAAAAATAACAGAACATGATGTCCTGAATTGTGGAGTTTTTGTAGTAGCAAATCAAGAATAATCAGTTTACCACTAGCCTGGTCATTGGGAGTGACATTGGTCATAGATACAGTAATTGGATTTCAACTAAGAAGGAAATGTCTTAAGTGTTCCACGTGAGGAAAATCAGAATCAAGGTCATGCATGGGCATTCATACCCATATTTTGCATCTACACTTGTCAGATTAGGTGCAATACCTCAACTAGATGTTCTCCTTCGATAAACGGTTCAGGCTCAATACCATGGAACAGATAAGGATGGCTGCATGCTTTCCTAAGCTGTATTAACTGAAATAAAAATACAAAATCATATGGTTTAAGAAAATATATATCACAAAATAAGATTGCTTCATGTAGTAGTACAAATTCTGATGACCTGTGCTGATCTTGAATTCTTGATATATCCAACTTACAATATTCTGCAGTGATTGGTGACTAGTAGCTCCTGCTGAGAATGCGAGAAGTTTTGAAAGTTCTCTCCTTAAAATTGACATGTAGACCTTTTGCAATGCAGCAAAGGAGCTGTGAGAACCTAATCCCTTGATTAAGGTTAATTAAGTTTAAGAACCTTAAACCCTTATTAGTGAGAGTATATAAACCAAACCAAACCTTTTTCTCATTCTTTCCTTCTCTCTCTTTTTCATCTCACTCTCTCCCTCAACACTTTCTCTCCCTCCCTTGTAGTTCGTCGGTGGAAGAAGGAGGAGTTGCGGGTGCGCCGGCAAGTCTGGTCGCCGGAGTTCAAGGAAGGTGTGGAGTTCGCCGGAGATACGCCCTTTTGCGTGGGAGGATCGTCGTTGCTCTTCGGAAGCTTCTTCAAGCTTCCAAGGTATGTCAAGCCTTGCTTTTACGCTCACCAAGGTTGTGTGGGTGTTTAGTGTTCGACGGTAGGCCGAATGGCTCGTCGGAATAGTGTGGCAGAAGTTCTGCTCTGTTTCGGTCGACCGGTGCTCAATTCGGTCGACCGGTTGTAGTGTAATTCGGGCGCTCTCGCTCGAATCGGTCGAACGATACCCGATGGGTGGTCGACCGATTGTACATTTGAGCGAGAGGATGAAGACCCTGTGTGTTTTCGGTCGACCGGGTCCCCTTTGTCGGTCGACCGAATGCACTGTAGTATGTCGGTTGGGGGCGTTGACCTTCTAAACGGTCGACCGCCTCTTTGACCAAGTTCGACCGGACGTACTATTTTAAGTCGGTTGGGGGTGTAGACTTCTAAACGGTCGACCGCCCTGAGATCCCGTTCGACCGATGACTTAAGACGACTTAAGTGTGGTTCGACTGATTCATATTTCGGTCGACCGGTAATGACCTTGTAGAATGTTGAAGTCCCTGATGTTTTTCGGTCGACCGGAAGCCCATTGTCGTTCGATCGTTGGGGATGTTTTATTTATTATATTATTTGTGGCGTAGACATTCTAAACGGTCGACCGCCCAGAGACCTTTGTTCGACCGTTTCGATGATTTCCTTGGTTCGACCGTTGGATTGTGGTTCGAACCAAGTACCGGTTTTAACGACCAACCGGTCGACCATATGACCGTTTTCGGTCGACCGTTGGAGCCCAGTATTTGCATTGGTTGTTTATAAGCGCGTTGGTGCGTGGATTGCATTTATTGCTTATGTTCCCATGATATGACATGTGCATTGAGACCTAGGTAGTAGACCTGTGGGACCATATTCCCCTTTGCATGATCTATATGTGATGACTGTTGGCCTGTGTGGCGACAGAGATGACCTTAGCCTTTGTGGCGAAGGAGATGACCTTAGCATGTGTGGCGACGGAGATGACTGTTAGCCCTTGTGCAATAGAGTTCTGTGCCTTAGCCTGTGTGGCGACGGAGATGACCGACCGATGTTGTTTCGGCGGATGTGCTCGACCGATGTTGTTCCGGCGAGTGTGATCGTCCAGCTGTGGCACGGCTGGCGAGTATGACCGAACAGAGCGACGACTCTGGCGGATTGTGGTCTTCGACCACTGATCAGATCTGATGATGACTCGGAATTGCGTGCGACCCTCACCGAACCCATATGACTAGTGTAGCTGCGAGTGGGGGTGTGTCGCATATTTTCCGTATGACCGCATGTGCCTGCGGTGGGTATCTACGGATGTCCAAAACTAGACTTATGACTAATGAACCCCGGTTGGGGAAATGACTATTATGACCTTATGACCCATTTGGGGAATGATCAGTTATGATTTATGTTTGGCATAATACTAGTATGATAGGTCATGCTTCGCATTGCATATAGGTGGGTTTGGCATACGGGGTTTCCTTCGGGAGACTCACGACATTGTTGTTTGCTTTCAGGTTCCCCTTCGGGAGCTGTTTGGGTGGTGACTGAGGACGAGTGCATCTTGGAGTCGGGTCCTCGTGTCGGTTTTGAGGTTATTATGACTACTTGTATATCTGTATATTGTATTTTGATGTAGTCATTCTTTTGACAACTCCTGTATACGGTGCAGCACCATATATATTATATTTATATTTTCGAGTAGCGTCCCCTGTGTTGATGTTTATCCTTTGATTATCATTTATTTAAAAGTTTAAATTTTCCGCTATTTCGAGGATGTTACAGGAGCAATCCTGATACATTCACAAAGGGAATTGATACAAGAGATCGTGCATGGAGTCAAAAGTTACACATATTAACCCAAGGAGGAAAAAGGTTTGAAATATTAAACATCAAGAATGTGGGATGCGTCTGAGATCATTTAGACAGTTGCTCAGACTCATTAAAGTACTGAATAAGTTCCACCAAATAGAAAATTGCAACAATTTAGATTGAGATATGAGTTTACATTGTAATCTCGGTAAGAGGCGGTAGCACCAAAGACCCGCTTTCTAAAAGCATATTTTTTGTTCTACGAAGCATGAAAGCTCTAAGTACATACTTTAGGATTTTGAATCGCCCTTTACTCTTAGTTGAAGCATGATCTGTACAAGAGATGCCATATTCTAAGGTTTCTAAATATCCTATACAAAATACATGCAAAAGAAATCGACTAAAGAATAAATAATTAAGGAGAATATAAGATTCTTTTACGAAAAAATTGAGGAAACATAATATCCCATTAAGGTGAAGTGTTAAGTTAGGATGATGAAAAATGAACCATCTAGCAGATTGAAGAGAGGAGAAGATGTGTAGGTCCGTGATGTTAGTGACACTCGTTGGACATTTATAAATGACAACAAAGGTGAAAATCCGTTGGGGCGAAAGGTTTATAGAAACTTATATTTTATAATTAAATTATTATTAGAAATGTATTATAAGAAAAAATTAAATTAGAAATGCTTGAGAATAAAAAATAATTTCAAATGTAACAAAGATGATAAAGAGTGATAATTATCGGTTGAATCGGGCTTACAGCTAGAACATATTTGATACATTTGAAATTCAGATCACCAAATCCAAGAGTGGTAATTGTTAAGATGAGAAACAGTGGTAGTTCTCAGTTGAATCATACTTACAATTAGAACATATTTGATACATTTGAAATTTGGATCACTGAATTCAAATTTGGACTCCTGAACTGCTAAGACCCAAAGATAATAAAGAATGGTAATTTAAAAGATGATAAAGAGTAGTAGTTGTTACCGCTAGAGGCTCATAAGTAGAACATATATACTTGACATTCTTAGAGAAAGATGTTTCATGTAAGATGTTTGATTGAAAAATGAAACTACATATATTGGGTCTGACAGAAAAACACCTGAAAAGCCCATAACTCAGAGAGGTTATTTTGAAGAGGCGTTCCTGTCGTTAACAAACGTCTTGGCATGATGAACTGATGCTCCAGCACGGTATATAATAGGAAAAAAATTCAAAATAATCAAAAAAAATAAATAAATTGTAAAAATATGCACTTCAGAAACTTATTTGGCAAAATATGCACATTAAAAACGACATCTAAGAGTCGTTTTTATTAAGTAAAAACGGTATTTCAAATACCGTTTTTTCACCAAGTAAAAAATAGTACTACTAGTGCCGTTTTTCACCCGAGGTGAAAAACGGTACCAGTAGTGCCGTTTTTTACTTGCTTAGAAAACGGCACTACGGGTGCCGTTTTTACCCTATATAAAAACGACATTTGAGATGCCGTTTTTAGCCTAAGGTTAAAAACGGCACCAAGACCCCCTTTTCTCCAATCTTCCCAAAAATTTTGGTGTTTCTTCCTCTCCCTCTCTCCTGCGATTTCAGGTATTTTTACATCATTTTTTGTTAAGATTTTGCCTTATTAGTTTGTATTTATGTACATTTGATTGGTTTGGTTAGGATGTGTGTGGATTGTTTGATTTAAAATGGATTCGATTGATTGATATTTGGTTGATGAGTTTACCATACTTTGTTTAATTAATCTTGTGTGGATGATGTTATATTGTTATGATTAATAATCTTGTGCGGATTTGATGATTTGATTAATAGATCAATTAATCTCAAAAGTCCAAATATAATAAATTTACATTGTTTGGATTTGTGTTAAACCAATTAAATTGAATAATCAATGTTGTAGTTGTTGAAATTAGATTTATTGTGGATAATATATTGAATCTGTTTAGATTGTATTATTTGAACTGAATAGTATGTAATATTATTTTTTGTTAATTATGTTTTACAGTTTCCCAAATGTCGACTTCACATGATTGTCACGGTCATGTTGACCCTTCAGTGTTAGTACTACAGAAAGATCATAGATCATCTTCGATTCTGGAAAATGTAAGTGTTATGAAATTTAAATTTAAATTTTTGTGTATCGGTATTGGTTTTTATTTGACGTAAAATAATTAAATTTAGTTTCCAGGAGCCTTTGACGGATATTAAATGCGTCGAACACGCCACTCAGTTCAACACGTGGAATGTGCTAGATGAAAGGATGTGGGATTTGTTAGAGATTGCGGGATTTGGCACTGTGTCTCGATTGCAACGACTGCAACTGCATTAGAATCTGATTCGTGCTGTTGTGGAGAGGTGGAGGCCTGAGACACACACCTTCCATTTTAGACACGGGGAGATGACCATCACGCTACAAGACGTAGCTATGCTTAGTGGTCTTCGTGTTGACGGTTTGGCAGTGTGTGCAACATTAGATCACGATTGGACTCAGGTTTGCATGAATCTGTTGGGTGTTGAAGAAGAAGAAGCGAGAACTGCAGTGAAAGGTGGATACGTGTCATTGCAGTGGTTGCAGCAAAATTTTCAGGTTGTTGAGCAAGATGCAACAGATGAGCAAGTTATGCAGCACACGAGAGCGTACATTTTGTTTCAGTTAGGATCCGGGATAGTGGGCGATAAGAGTGGAAACAAAGTCCACCTGAGATATTTATTGTTGCTGGAAAACATATTTGAATGTGGAAACTACAGTTGGGGAGCTGCATCCTTAGCTGTTTTGTATCAATATTTGGATCAGTCATGTCTGAAAAAATGGAAACAATTAGCTGGTTTCCTTACATTGTTACAGATATGGTGTTGGGAACATCTTCATGTCGGACGACCATCTAGAATTCCCGGTGTGCAACTTCTATTGTGTCCTTTAGGTTCACGATGGCGGACTCCTAGGTCGTGGGCGAACAATGTCAAGACGGCTCAGATTGAATTTTACAGAAATGAGTTTGACGTTCAAGATGAAAGTCAAGTTTGTTGGAACCCATACGAAGAAGTAGATCTGATGGCGTTACCTGTTGATTGCCGCCAAGGACATGACGTTTGGATGAGCAGAACATGGATTGTTTGTTTCGGAGTTGCCGCAATGCACGTGCCAGACAGGGTGATGCGTCAGTTTGGATTGCGGCAACATATTCCAGAAATAATGGAGATGTGCACGATGAAGAAGGCTCAGGAGAAACCAAGAGTAAACTGGTTGCAAGAGCAACAGTTATACATTCAAGCCTGGTCACGTCGACGAGATTTTCTGCAGTTCGAGGCACCATCACTCTCAGAAGATTTTGCTGTTTGTAGACGAATTTACATGGAGTGGTACTGGCAGATTACGATTTGATGGTTGACCCGAAGAGTTGACGATGCTGAATTACCGAATTATAGGCCTCCAGCTGCTAGAGATCGATACTTGGTAAGAAATGATCAGAAAATTATAATTTTGATTAAGGTTTTAATTTGCATTTCTGTCTGCTGAAAAACGGCACTACTAGTGCCGATTTCGTTCAAGAAAAAACGGCACTAGTAGTGCCGTTTTTAAAGCAGACAGAATTCCAGGACATTTGCTTTCGTTTTTTTAGTTTTCGACCTGAGATTCACAACACAAAATTAATTTTTAACCTGAGATTCACAACAAACTAGTATTATGATAACATATTGTAGCGATGATTAACATTTAATATTGTTTCCCCTACATGGGGTACAAGGGAAATTAATACTAAAATAAATAACACAAAATTAACATACTAAATTGTCTCTTTACATGTTTTCTTGTTGTTACCTAACTTGCGACAACGCCCATATCGTATTACTCGTCCACTTTGTTCATCCATGTTGTTTCTGATTCTTTTTGTTTTCGGTCGCCCACTTCGTCTTACCATAGAAGGTGCTATTAAAACTGTATGTCCTTCTTTTATCCAAAACCTTTCGTCTAGTATTGGAAAGAAAATAGGTGCATATGCTTTCTGTTGGCTTTTTAGCCTTAATCTTTATTTAGTTTTGATGATTGAGTAATCTAATCTTAATCTATATTTAATCAATCAACCTAGACAATAAAAGTAAGCAAACACGAATACATGCATTGCATATATATTCGTGTACTTGCGATATTCTTAATAGGTTGATGAAGAATCAAGCTAAGGAGCTTGGGGACAAGAAGATAAAGACTCAAGACATGTAATCAAGCTTTGGACCAATATGTAATGTAGTATAATTTGAGTCCTAAGGATTAATGTAAACTTGAGCACATTAGGATTCTGTCCCGTATCCCCACGGTTAACCGAACCCTTCTCGGTAAACCGAATCTTGTAGAGTTCGGTCCACCGAACACCTTGCGGTCAACCGTGTAGAATCATTTATGTGTTCCCTGGAATAACCACCTCGGTATACCGAACCGCCTTCGGTAGACCGAATTAGGCTGGACGTTTTTGGACTTTGCTCCAACGGTCGTATTTAAATCTTGACTTAAAGCCAAATTGACTTATCCATATTCGGTACACCGAACTTCATTCGGTCAACCGAATCATATTGCTTTAGGAGACCAACGGCTATTTAACTTGACCGTTATTGGTAAACCAATCTCCCACGCTTTGTCAGCGCAAAACCCGCGCTAACTTCAGACTACCGAAGTATACACGGTCAACCGAACTTAGCATAAATAGAACCCTACCAATCTTACTATCCAGTTTGGAACGGTTCACCGAATAGGTTTCGGTAAACCGAATTATATTAGGGTTGCTAGTTAGAGAGTTACTGGAGTTGAGTGAGCGGTTCACCGAATAGAATTCGGTAAACCGAAACGACCATCTTCGGTAATCCGTTGGGTTAACGGTCTACCGAAGAGCGTGCAAATTCTGCCCGAACTTTTGTCACATCATCACATTTCATGGGTCAACTTTCTCACCCACTCCCCAACGACTCTAAGAGCTTTGAAGCCTATATAAGGACCTCATTAGAAGCACAACACAAGTACTACACTCTCCAAACATCAAGTATCCTTGTGCTATCTTTCCCAAACCTTCAAAGCTCAAATCCTATACACTCAAGCCAAAACTTCACCACTTGTATTCCTAGATCCATATCATAATCCAAGTGTGCTCAAAGTTAGAGTGTCATTAGCAAGAGTTGTGATTCCATTCTTTCATCCAAATCACAAGAGTTGTAATAGCTTCAAGGAAGCTCCCTCTCGGGTTGTGAGAGGAGACACGGGCGAGGCGAGGTTGTTCGCGAGGCTCGGGTTTGTAAAGGTGTTGATCTCGGCCCGGTAACGGAGATCGGATAGTGGAAACCACAAGCGATGCTCGAGGGACGAGCGAGGCTTGTGAGTGAGGACTAGGACCCGGGGAGGGTGCCGAACCTCGTTAAATCGGGCGTCGACTTCAACGTTGGTTTGCAAGTTCTCTATCTCTTAGAATAACCCTTGCATGATTAGTTGTTAGTTCGTAATTAGTTTTTAATTCCGCATCTTGTTTAATTACGATCACTAGAGGGCCCCTTAAGATCCCCACACTTTCCTGTAAGCTTGAGTTGTTAGGTATTCTGAGACGATTCGCGAAGTATGAATGTTCGCGTGGCGGTTGCTGCATACGGCCAACACATGTGAGCAAGGAATGTGGTGTGCATCTATGTACCCGCAGGAGCATATTGGACCTGACTACGTCAAAGTAACCTGAAAGCTACGAGACTGGTTGCTTTCGACACTAAAGAGGTTATGACTATGTCTAGTGACACAAAGCTGTGTAGCCATCTGCCGTTGGTTTGTGATTTCATCGTTGATCTTTTTAGGATATGCCAATATCATATTCTCCCCTTCATCTCTTCTACTGACAAAATATTTATTCAGACGCAGATAAGTCATCATGATGAGAGAACAAAGTGGTAAGCCACGTATACGCTTTAACACATTGTTGAAGCTTTCTGACAAGTTTGTGGTCATTATACCGAAACGGCGTCCAAAATCATGACTTAATGCCCAATACGAAACGTCTTCTTGTTCTTTAATCCATTTGAAAACATGAGGGTAATTAATCTCGATATCCTTCATATGCTCTTCAAATGTTTTTCTATCAGTAGCGACACCGGCATGCCAAAATTTATTTTGCAATTCGACATTCCTGCACTGAGCATTTCTTGACATATTTGCACTCATATGTCTCAGACAGAACCTGTGAACATGACCTCGCTCTGGGGGGGAAAATTCTTCACAATATTTGTAAGACCCGGAAATCGGTCACTAATAATACACAATCTATCTCGTGTGCATACTCTACTCGCCAAAATACTTAAGAACCACTGCCATGAGCTGCCCGATTCTTTTTCATACTCTATGTTGTGACTTATCCTCTGTGTCTGAATCTCGACCACGGTGCAAGGATTGGTGGTGCAAAAATTAGACATAAAACGTCTTAAGTTACGATAAGAAGCTTCATCAACTCCGTATACTTGTTCCAATGCTTTCTTGCGGGCGTACCAAGCTTTGTCATACTTGATATCTATGAAGTAATGAGTCTTCACTAAAGCCTGAATTTCTGCAGGAGTAATGGTTATGTTTGTTCGAATGGTGGCAAGAATCATGTTAGAAATTAAACCGGCGTCACATTGCACGTGGTCATGCAAAAGTCCCTCGTTACTACAGGTGTGTTCAGACTTGTACTTCTTAACTTGGAAACATTCTTTGCTCTGACTGTAAGAGACATGTATCTTCCATTCACACTCTTTTTTCAAACAAGCAGCTGGAAATCTTTTTGGCCCAGACGTTAACACTTTGAATTGGACACTTTTTCGCAAATGTCATTCCTTCAACTGATGCAACAAATCTTTTTTTGTTGAGAAAATCCTATGCAACCAATAACTTCGTCAATCTTCTAAGTTATCGTATTCAGTGTACGCAGCAATACGCTCATCGACATTTCCAATCACTGAATTTTCAATCCAGTTCTCGTCAGGCTCTATGTCTGGCAAATGCCTCAAATCTGGTAGTACTGGTATTGGTGGCAATTCATTACTAACGATGGCTTCATATACGTAGCTATCAGGCTCTCGATTCACAGCGTCTGCCATATGATGAAACATGTTCTGCAGCTCCGGAAGTGGGGTTGAATCTACATCAACAATGTCTATCTCATCACCATCCATCTGACCATCTGCCTCATCATCATCTGTCTCATCACTATCTGCATCTTCAACCTGTCTTCCTTGAGAATGTGATTGAACTACGTCTGCTTCATAATTACCAATATTCATTGGTGTGTGCTCATACGATCCAAAATAGGACTGAGGAACTGCCGAAGAAGGACCTGCTTCATATTGGCTATATGTTTGTGTCATTTGTTGATAATCCTCATTCAACTGACTGTGGTGGACAGTAGTATAGGGCTTGGGTTGTTTCTCAACAAACAATACAATTGTACTCATGTAGTTAGATAGAGATAGCATTGTAGCCGTGCTCTGATCATCAAAAACTTGAGCATATGTATACTTTTCATACGGTGACCATTTGCATGTTAACTTTAGATCAAACTCTCCTTCTTGGAAACCACATACTTGACAAACTGATTCACACAGATCATCATATCGCATATGTGTGTTAACATTAAGCATTCGTCTGTTACCACCTTCATATTCTGGTACCTCATCTACGAATGTAAGAATTCCATCGAAAAAAACCATAACCAATCCGGTACCGTAGCTCATTACTTCGAGTGTAGAAAATCTACATTTCACACGTACATGAACATAAAAACAAATACATTAACTATGCATTGTATTTCATGTTAAAATAAAAAAAAACCAAAAACAAAATAAAAACCTAACATCAACACTGTTGGTCATCGGAGAGAGAGACTAATGGGGAGTGGGGGAATTTTGGAAGTGAAAAAATGAAGTTTAAGTGTCTGGCCATGACTTAAACCCTAGCTTAAAAACGGCATCTCGGATGCCGTTTTTTATAGGATAAAAACGGCACTAGTGATGTCGTTTTTAAACAAATTACTGGTGCCGTTTTTAACCAAGTAAAAAACGGCATCTGTAGTGCCGTTTTTTACTTGGCTAAAAAATCGCATTGGAGATACCGTTTTTAGTTACAAAAAACGGCATTGGAGATGCTGTTTTTAATGTGCATATTTTGCCAAATAAGTTTCTGAAGTGCATATTTTTACAAAAAAAAAAATTTGATTATTTTGAAATTTTTTCCTATATAATACCTGGAATATGATGACTCCATTATAACTTGAGCTTTAACTGAATGTAGCAACCATTTCAAGAGTGAAGACAACTAAGGGAGAGAAAAAACTACCTTGTGAAAACTAAATGTCATACACAATATTATTAGTCATTACACTTTATTCGAAGTTATTATTACACTTTACAATCACTTGCCCATGGAAGGAAAGCAGATATATTGAAGATTTTTAGTGGCATTGCGATGTTATCAGGCAATGTTCTGGCGGGTGGTCGCCTATGCGACCGCGCCAGGTGGAGGTCGCCTGGGCGACCACCCGGCTACTGCCTAGTAGGGTGTGTGGCCAGGCGAGTCGCCTAGGCGATCGCAGCTGTTGTTCACAAGAGCAAGTGCAACGGCTAGAATATATATCTTTCAATTCTAAAAAGTCGAGTTCATTTCTTGTTGAGTTTGGGCTCTATATGAAACTTGGAATATATATTTTGAACTTAAAATATCTATAATTCTCTTGATTGGTCATATTGAAGCAAGTACAAATTCTTGATAAATAAGAGTTTCATTTCTAATCTACCTCGACTATATTTGAGAATATTAAAAACTTGTTGTTGTTGCTACATGTTTTTCAATTTCCCCCTGAACATGTGAAAGCTGTAATAGTTGAGATTGAATGAAATGTATTGTAGAAATCAGAAAATTATTTTCCGACTTGTCTTTGGTGACATGCTTTTGCATGTTTATGACCCAACGGTTACAACACTACCATTTCACCATTAAGACCATAAGAATTAGACATCTCCCTTTCACAGAGAATTGAAGAAGATTAGCATATATAGTGGTAAGGGTCTCGGTGGATGTTTGAAATTCAGGAATCTGTCCGCGATCATATTCGTTTTATCCGAGAATCTGTCATCCGTAAAATCGTATTCATATCCGAAACTTGATATCCGAGAACTAGCGGAGCGAATATGGATATTGATACATCTGATCCGAATAATATCTGATCCGAGATTGAATATCCGTATTATAAGAACGGTATCCGTATTTGTATCCGTTTAATATCATACCTAAATTATTATTTTTAAATTTTATCCAAACATAACCATAACCCTAACCCTAACCCCTCTGCCGCCTCCGTCTCGCCTCCTCCCGTCGCCTTCTCCGGTGTCGTCGAATCGTTTGTTTCTTGATCCCAACTCATGCGTTTCGCCTTCAAGTTACGATCTTGATATGTTTTATTTGCTCTTGCAGGCGGATTCTTCTCGCGGAAGGTATGAAATCCTACTAAAGACTTCTTTTTATAAAAAGATTTAGGGTAAAATTCAAAGCCTCGTTAAACACTTTTACTTTTCTGGTTCATAAAAAATGGTACTTTATTGCTATTTTCGTTGTTTATGTTGGGATTGTGTTTCATGATGTTTACTAGTGCATTTGTTGTGATTTTGGTGGATCAAATCTGATCACTTCAAGTTATGGTGAACAATTTTTTATACCTTATCCAACGTTAAAGGGGCAGACTCATTTCTGTTTTCAAGCTGAATTTGTGTTTGGTTTCTGATTTTGGTGAAAAGATTCAGACTTTGGTAGGTATATTTCTGTAAAGGGGCAAAAAGATTCAGACTTTGCTGATTTCTATTTTATGCTTTTATTTTGGTATTTTAGGAACTGGACTGTTCACTTTATGGTTCATGCTGCTGTTTTCTTGATATTTGTATGGTTTTATTTGTTTCTTTTTTTATTTGCTTATTTGGCCCGGACTTCACGTTTAGAAATTAGGGTTTATATACAGGAGAAAGGATTTGGTTATAATTTTGTTGTTGATCTCAATTTTTTGAGGTTTCTACTTTACTTAGGCTTTATTTACCCGGTGTACAGGTATTAAATGAGGAATCTGAAAGGGTGACACTTAATAGTTAATACGCAAAATTAAAACTAAGTTACAAAGTAAGCACATATATCTGGATGTAGTTGAAGTCCAAGTGATTCAATTCTAAGTGTAGTCATTTTCTTTTATTGAAATGGGTTCTACCTTAACTATTTGCGCACATTGCTCCTATGTATTTGTTTTTCTTCCAACAGAAAAATTCTGTTTTCCTCGCAATGCAGTAATTGGCTAACCTGTAGTATTGTTTTCCGTTCTTAAGAGATACTAACCTGTACTATTGTTTCCATTCTCCGTGCTTTTAATTTATCCAGAGCAGAAATTTAAAGTAGCTAGGATTCAGTCACTTTGGTAGCCCAGTCGTCGTTAAAATAACTAACTAGTGTGTGCTGCTTCACGATAACATTCCTTTGTACTTCTGAATTGATCGTTGATTTATTCTTGAATACAAGACCTTTGCAGGTTAGCCATGGGGTTCTGAGTTGAGAAAAATGGCATTGATAGCCCATCAACTACTGGTATATCTTTCCGAACTGGTGTATCTAGATAGTATTTTCTCTCTTCAACCCTTAGTCTTTTCTTAATTCTGCTCTAAGTTGATTTTTTTTAATTCTTAGTTTTTTTTGAAACCTAACTTTTTGGTAGTGTTGTGGTATTAAATGTTTTATCTTCGTTTTAGGGTTCTCACTCTCTAGTGCTTTCAAGGCCTCAACTTTGGAGCCATGACACAACATCTAGACGTGCAATATCTTTCCATCTTACAGGCAGCACATATAAGTTTGTATCATCAAAATACATCAACCCATGGAGGTATATCCAAAATTTTGTCTTCAAGTGTAAAAACAGTAACAATTTGTTGCACTTTTTGTTGAAATTCTAATTCAATGTTGGGTTTACTTTAAAATCATGTTTGGCATGATTGCATCAAGTTCAAAATTTCAAAATGTTTTTTTATGTTCACAACTTCACATGATGTCCAATTGTTCAAGTATTCACCTCCTCTATAGTCTACATAGCCTAGAAACAAAAAAAATGTTTCTCTGTAAAACATTAAAGTGTGTTCTTGATTGTTATCCTGGGATTTGTTAGTTACAAATACCACTCTTTTAGTCAAAGCACATACTCCATATAAAGCATTCTAGTCCTGACTCAACTACTCAAGGCATCATATTTGTGGATTTGAAGGTTTTAACGGTACACACACGCATATATATTTGTTTTCTCTTCATTATTCTAGGACTTCATTGGTGATGCATCATGAAGTGCATAATAAATTTTATTTTTTTGTTTTTTTGTGGGCTTGTTACCTTGCCTGTTTTGTTCATGATAGCAGTTTGACATTCTATTAGTTTCTTGTATTTAACCATATAGTATGTCTACATGGACTTTTTGTTAAACCAACCACCTCCTATTTTGCTCACCTTTTCTAACTTTTTTTTTGTTTTTTTATTCCATTGTTCTCCCTCATGACAGCAGCCAACCTATCATATCGAAAAAGAGAAAAGCTTTTAAAGTTTCTTCGTTTAAGGGCAATTCTCAGAATGCAGAAGAAGCAACAGGGAGTAGATCAAGATCATCCAAAAAACCCGTCCATCTGTCGTTGCAACAGGGAAAGGAAGATAATATCACAGAATCTCCAGATGTATCGAAGGTTGGATCTGATGATGATGAAGAGACTATGACAGGATCTGTGGCCATAAAAAGTTTATTCTGGAAGTGGTTGATATTGCTTCGGAATCAGGTGTCAAGGTCTGCAGCAGTTGAAATTCACCCCAAAAGTTTAGAGCAGAATGAGACTGTTATAGCTCATTCTGAGCCTCTTAGATTGCAAGCAGGAAATTTGCTAAGAGCTGCACTGTTGCGCATTTGGATGTTGGATGCAACAATAAAGTTACCATTGCTAATTCTGTAAGTAGCAATGTTCATCACCAATATTGTTCTTCCAGTTCTAGACTGAGATCAAACTGTGAACTAGTTTGATGGCTTGCATTTTCTTTATGTTTTAAGAGTTGTCCATAGATTGCATCATTCCTTGTGACTCGATTTTTTTTTGGTAGCCTGTATACTAAATACAAATTTACTCAATTTGTTGCAAGATATTTTCTATAATAGATTTCCAGCTTACATGTGAAATCGAAAGCAAATAATTGGTTGGCGTGGACTTGCTTTCATATGTTCTCTCATAAATTCATAACTTACACTGTAGCATGAAAGTAACGTAAAGAAATATTGATAATCTTCTGATTTCTTGTTTCCGTATCCTTTACAACTATATATAGTTATACTAATGCATTCAACCCCAAAACACTGTCTATCGTAACTTTCAAGTCTTATGTTTTAATTTTTCCCTACTATCATCATATGTAATCAATAGCAGAAATTTCAAAAAATTCTTGTAAATTGTGTAATCTATATAAGGAGTTTGGAAAGTCTCAGCGATTGATAATCTCACTTGAACCGTTTTCCTTTATTCTTTTTAAACAAGCCAAGAACATGTAGCTGCTATTTTTAATTGATAATCTTGCTTCACTTTTTTTGCAGCGCTCCTTCATACATTGTGATCAGAGCAGTTTATGGTGCTGAAGTTACAAAGGAATTGATGCCTCTGTGGGTTGGTGGGCCACTGATTATTGTTTCCTATGTCATGCTGGTTAGGGGAGTTATCTTTCTCTACGTATTCTGCTACAAGCAGACTCTCAATCTCTTCATCTACTTGCCCAGTTACTATCAATTTGTACGGGAGGGGAAACCTCAAGCGTATTTGTGGGCTCGATTTGTGCAGCCTTTCTTAGATATCAAGAACAAGGATTACAAAGCCTTGTTGATACAGAAACTGGAACAGCTAAAGGAATGGGTAGTAGATAAATGGCTTGACTATGTGGAAACAGTATGGCCGTATTACTGCCAAACAATCCGATTTTTGAAGAGAGCTAATCTCCTTTAGAGACTCTCGGTGTAGGTACGCTTACATTTTGTTGGGTTAGAGGACAGCAATTTTTAAGCAGCAAATGTATTTTGAAGAAAGTTTCAGTAAGACAGCACAATGTAATGCTCTTGTGAGTATTTGAGTTTTTTATAGAAGGCAATGTTCTAGTCTAGCCCATCTAATTGAAGTTGCTTAGTTTCTGTAGTTATTCTAGTATTGATGCAGCCTTGCGTTTTTAAACTCATACGGAAATTGTAGTATTCCTGTCCAGTGTTTTAATCCTTAACACAGATTACTGCAATTGATGCTTTGTGGTGTCACTTCCTTGTAGTTCATTTTGTTCTTTGTGGTGCTTTTCCCTTTGTTTTCCGGTGCACTGTCTTTCCTTTGTTTCCCTTTCTTTCGTATTCATTCTTTGTGTCCTTGTGTAGATAGAAATTCATTCTTTCTCCTCGTCTATTCCAAATCAGACTTCTGTTTCTTCTCCTTTATCTGTCTCTGGAATCCAGCAGAAATAGATTTTGTTGTTTGTGCTTACCATTAGAAAATACGATAAATTTTGTGATTACAGTTTAATTTATAAATGAAAATTTGTTGGTCTGGTCTCAATAATATTATAATACAAACCATTTAATTATAAATAAAAATACGTTGTCTTATTAATCTCAATAATATTACAATCCAAACTCGGTTGTCTTATACTTCTCCTTTATCTTCTACCATTTGTGAATTTGAGGTTCCTCCTAAAATGATAGTTTTTATGTGCTAAATTAAATTATCAATATAAAGTTGAAAATGCTTATGAATTATGAATATCTTCGTTCATTTGAATTCTCTAAGGAGGGATCGGTACACGTACATTACATGGCAAAATACATCGAGAAGGAAGCGCTCAAGGAGGAGAGGGACGATCATACTGGGGAATGGAGGTTCACTTTGTTAATACAATTACAAATATGATCATGTTTCAACACACTTATCGTGGGCCTTTCTCATTGCTTCAAAAAGGAAGAAAATTTTGGAATGTTAGGGTGATGAAGAACGTTGCTAATACTAGCATTGTCCGATGGGGAACACGATTGTTGTGCTTCTGGGAGGGTGGCGATCCATATGCGGTCGTGCCCGAGACATTGAGTACTATAGGAGAATTCGATTTTTTTCGCAAAACTCCATCGACAACAAGAAATGAATTTGATGTATATAGAAGTAGTGGGAAGTTTTGGAAAATGGGGTTGCAAGCATGCTCCTGAAGCCCATACTACATGGTATGTTCATGCATGCCACAACAATAGATCATTGTCATGGTTTAGTATATATAGCATTTATATGGAGTGTTTTGGCAAAGCAATGAAATTAAGTCAAATTAAAGTTTTAAGTTCTGTGGTTTACTTTTGAGATGTCACAAAAAAAAATGCAAAGCCAAATTAAGTCTCATTTTCTTTTAACTATATATATGATGTAGGATTATTCAAGATGCCACATAAAAGAATATTGTCACACTTCAAGATTGACTCACAAAGGAAGAGATTAATAATCCTCTCATGCAATGCTGAGGACATGCTTCTCCCAATTGCCAACTTCACCTTCTATGGTAATTATCTATATATATTATTGACATATTTAAATCGTAGTATGCATGCATCAGACAGTACTATATATAATTAATTAGTTGTTAATTAAATGTGGTTTGTTGTTTGTGATGTTGTAGAGTTTGATGAAGAGTTTGAGTTGGTGCAGAAGAGGGAGTTCAGAATCAGAGATCACTTGCCATGATTGGTCCTTCACAAGTGATCATTAATTAGAGCATCCCTTAACGCTATAAATTCAAGGTCGTCAGCAGGTCGGTCGTGGGTGACCGATTTTTTTTGTTAGACCATCACTAACCGTGACCTGGACGACCCGGTCATCAGCTCTCTCTCTCTTCAAAATCAACTTTTTCTCTCTTCCACATCAGCTTTCTCTTTCCTCAACCCACCTTCTTCTCTTTCCTACACTATTCACCTCTTAACCACGACCCAACACAACCCACAACAACCTACCTCTCTCATCCACATCATTTCGGGGTCCATCTTGGTAAAACTTTAAAAAAAATTCTAAAAATTCTAAACAATTGTAAAACGTATTTTCAAAAAAAAAATTAAAAACTAAAACAAAAAAATTTAAAAATCAAAACAAAAAAACAAAAAATAAAAAATTTAATATTTTTTTAATGGACGACCGGGTCGTCGACCCGGGCGTTTCAACGCCCAGGTCGATGACCCGGTCATCCACGACCTTGGATGACCCACCGTTAAGAGCATAAATGCTCAGGTCACATGTGACCGGTCGTTCACGACCGAGAAAATTCCCCGTTAAGGGATGCCCTTGACGGCTAAAAAACTGAGGTTGAGAATGACGGGGCCGTCCATTATTTTATTTTATTTTTATTTTTTTGTTTTGTTTTGATTTTTGTTTTGATTTTTTTTTAATTTTTTGTTAACATTTTTTTAATTTTTTTTGATGAAAATACGTTTTATAATTGTTTTGATTTTTTTAGAATTTTTTTTTTATTTTTTTTAAAATTTTACTAAGATGGACCCTGAAATGATGTGGATGAGAGAGATAGGTTGTTGTGGGTTGTGTTGGGTTGTGATTAAGATGTGAATAGTATAGGAAAGGGAAGAAATTGGGTTGAGGAGAGAGAAAACTGACGTGGAAGAGAGATAGTTGATTTTGAAGAGAGAGTTGATCGGGTCGTCCAGGTCATGGTCAGTGACGGTCTTACGTGGTTGTTGGCAATCCGGTCAAGCAAGACATCACTGGTAAAACTTAAACATGATCATGGATTTGTTTTGAAGGAGTTCGGCTAAACCTTGTGTTTTACTTTTGTTGGTTATTGTCTTTTAAATAGTAATTCAAGAATTTTAGACCTACACTTAGATTTTTGCCTCAACCTTGATAATCCAGAAGAATTAATACTTTTATAGAAACACTTCAAATAATAACAAATATCATCAACTATTTGATAATTAGAATCATAGGTCGACCCGAAACAAATTTCCATGAACCTTCAGAGACAGGCTTGGAGCTGGAAGTTTCTCTAAAAGTGTTTATATTTAACTTAATTAAGTAAATAAATATTAGACACAAAGTCTCACGTGTTGTTAAAGATGCGATGTAAACCACTGCAATTTTAACAAAAGAACCAATAAAATATATTTTGTTAATAAAAAAATATTTTATTAATTAAATTAACCAAAGAATTATATTTTGCAAGTTCAATTCTTAACACTCCACCTAATAATTAAATTAACCTCACCAATTATCAAAAAATAATAATCTCCAAACATACTCTCTGAGTATCTACCAACTGAACTATCTTCAAGTGGACATGACAATTGTGTCGTGTAATTTCGTATATATAACATTGATTTTTTCTACACGAACACGTCACGAAATGTTTTGGTGTCTGTTTTTCGATACACAAAAACGACATGAAATTAATCACACATACACGACACGACATGAGAAGTACATGAAATGTTTCGTGTGCATATCATGTAATGACGACACGGTACACGATTCTACATGAACCCAATACGCGGTTCTACACGAAATGACATAGTATACGATTCTACACGAAATCGGTACATGAAACTGTCTTTCGATTTCGTGTTTTTTCGGGTACTCGAACTCAAGACACGAAAACGACACGATTAAATTTCAGGTAACTA
Organism: Triglochin maritima; assembly: GCA_963682175.1. Classification (NCBI taxonomy): domain Eukaryota; kingdom Viridiplantae; phylum Streptophyta; class Magnoliopsida; order Alismatales; family Juncaginaceae; genus Triglochin; species Triglochin maritima. Next base: position 33,159,921 of record OY821789.1, read on the forward strand.
AAACACAACACGAACACGACACAAAACACGAAATGTTTAAACCAAAGACGAATTTTTCGTATTCCGTGTCAACATTGAATTCGGGTTGAAAGACAATCGTGACACGTGCCATTTAAAACCCTACTAACAATCCACATGTCCACTTAATCACCATCATCGACTCCAGTCCGACTCTACAACCTTAAAATAAAAATCACAAAACTCCTCTTCTTCTCCATCTCCAAAACCCAAAACCCATCTCTCCTCAAAATGGGCCCAAATCACCCCAATCCCCGCTTCTTCAAGGTCTTCCTCCCCGACCTCTGCTCCCACCGCCTGGTAAGCTCCCATTCCCTATATCAAACCCCCAAAACCCCGCAAAAATCTGATCTTTAACGCACCGAAGTGGTAAAGATTCGATTTTGAATTGACAAAAGTGGTGAGGACTCAATTTTGGATTGACCCTTTTCAGGAAATCGCGCCGGCGTTCCGGAAACACATCGCATTTTGCATGCCCACCACCTGTTCGGTGTTGGGTCCGAGTGGGCACGCGTGGGCGATGGAGATGGTTGAAGACGGGCGCGGAGGCGTGTGGTTCGGAGGAGGGTGGGAGAGGTTTGCGAGGGACAATAGGTTAGGGGTTGGGGATTTCATGGTGTTTGAGTGGAGAGGAGATAGGATGTTTAAGGTGGTGGTGTTGGATCCAAGTGGGTGCGAGAAGGTCGACGCGTTGGAGGCGCGGCCTGGTGTGGGGTGGGAGGCGGGTGCGGTGAAGGTTGGGAGGGAGTTGATTGTGGGGTTTGGTGGGAAGAGTGGGGGCATTGGGGTTGAGAAAGGTGGTGGTGGTGCATTGGTTGAGAAGAGTGTGTTTGGAGCTCCAAAAGCCCAATGTGAGATCTCTTTTGCTCTGCTAATTAATTACTTTTTTGTGTTTAAGCTTTGGTTTGGTAGTTTTTACTAAGGTATGGGTAGACATGATTTTTTTACGTGGCATGTTTCCAAAGCCTTACCTCTAGGCTTACAAAGAGGATGTTTCCAGTGGACCCATGATATGAATTGTAAACGACTTACCTGCAATTCAACAATGCATACAATGTGCAGATATTTTAGAAGCCTTTTCATTTAGTCCATATGATCCAAAAGCATGTCCAAAAGTATATACTATGCTGATTTTAACTTTGGGCCATATTCTGCACATGTAGTTTTTATCAGGAAACCGGACCGGACATCACAGCAAGTCCACTGGTTTTATGGTTCACTAACTGGCGAAGTTGTGTATTTTGTAAAATAAATTGGAAAAAGTGGGAAATGACACATAAAAGTATAAAACTACAAAAGTATGAAACCATAACAAAAGATAAAATAAAAGAAATAAACATTGAACTAGTGGTTCAACTGGCGTCTGTAGTTTTTACAGTCTATTCCAATATAGGGTGGGGAGGAGGGCTTTTGATAGGTGTGATGTACGTCATAATCTTCACCGTCTACATGTTGGAGTCATAGTCGGACTGTGTAAGAAGAATAATAGTAAGAAAAGCGTGCAGGGTAACGTTGAAGATAGTCCTACACTAGCTTATCAAGGAATATGTTTTACTTTTAAGATCATAAGTATCTGTATCATTGCACGCAACACCAAATAGCTTTAAGTTTGAATTTATTCGTTTTTCAGTAGTTCATAACCAATGACATAAACAATGAAAAGAAAAAAAAGGTCTGGTAAGTTTAGTTTGTTCAATCATCAATTATGCCTTGGATGTGGGGCTGCCCACCTTGTCAACATGTATGGTCCTGTCAATGACATCAATTAACCTAGTATTTTTTATTTTGAGAATTACAAAGCATGTTCCCGAATCATGAACTAATATTTTGACATCAATGACATCAATTGACCAAGTATTAGTAGTCTGTATATCTTGGAACGGAGCTAATTTGCATGAACTGTCAGCACGTAGCCTAGATATCAGAATGTCAATTAACTAACCATTTAATACTTAGTCTTAGATTGTTCTGTTGTGTTTTTCATGTTGAAATTGTCTTAGAATGTCAATTAACTTAAACGCCTGCTGACCTTCAAGTTTCAATTCATGGTGCACATTTGTTGTTGAAGCTTTTAGGGTATTATTGTCACGTCGTAGACCTGTCACGATGGAGGAAATTCAAAGAGCCCGAGATGTGGCTGAATCATTCACATCAAATAATCCCTTCTTTGTTCGAGCCATCCGGAAATCTGATATTTATTTTCACCACAAAATGGTAAACATTTCCTCCTATCTCATATATTCTTCTCTGCTATAACGGAAATTCCTTCAAACCATCTTGGAAACTAAATACTCGTCATTCTGTGTCAAGTGGGTGAGGCACATCATTATGGACCAATTTATCTTAACCTCAAATCATATTCTTTTTTGCTGGTTTCTTGTGAAGCTCCCTGGGCTTCATAATCTTAACACCTCTATCTACTTTGAACCTTTTATAAACTATGGAGCTTATTAATATATCATAGATTTCTCTTGTTAAGTATGGTGACATTTTTTTTCCTGATTTTTCCAGTACGTCCCATCTCCATTCGCAAAAATCTATCTTCCAAAAGTATGCTCAAATATGATCCTCAGGATTCCTAATGGGAAGACATATGGAGTGCGGATCTACAACAAAAATGGTAAAGGTCCATATATCACTGCAGGTTGGCGCACATTCACTGTTGAGAACAACCTGGAAGAATACGATGCATGTGTTTTTGAACTCATCAACAAACATGAGTTCCAAGTTTACATCCACAGAGTGGTGGAGGAAATCACACCCGCGACGTGGACTTTCGTTGACAAATTAAGTCGAGTGTGATTTGGTTCGTTAAGATTATATTCCAGAAGTTCCAACGATTCGTTCAATAAGTCTGCAAATAAAAGGCATGTAGAGCTCTTACCCTTGTTGCAGTGCATAACTGGAAGTGCAATAATTGATGGCCAAGACTGAGGAAGGATGGAAAAGACCGGACCGTAGACGTTGTTTGTATCTCGTGTTAATTTCATCAAGAGTTTGTTCTTTCATTTTTCTTGTTCGAATCCCTTCCTCAGCTTGTATTCTTATAGGTTTCTCGTCCGGCGACAAACGAGAAGAAAGGTATGCTGAGATTTTATTCCTTCCGTGGGATGTGTTCGCGAAATAAACGACGGCCAAGACAGAGGGATTGAGAACTGAACTTGGTAGAGGCTAATTAAGTGTTCTTGGTTGCCTTGTGATTCTTATGTACCTTAATGTAATAGTTTTTTTTATATCTTTCTGTATTTCTAATAAGATGCTGACCGGCACTAATAACCTTTGTTTGAAATATGTTGCTTTAATTTTTCTTTCAATATTATCGACTCAATGCCTTATGCAATAAGCACTGTTTGCTTATGAATATATATATATATATATATATATATATATATATATATGCCTTTAGTTTTCACCAAAATTTTCTAACACAACTCTCTTTTATTATTATTTATGACCAACTTATTCTTGTTATCCAAAATTGTGGAAGTTCATGTTATCCAAAATATACAAGAGTTGGTTCATAGTCAGGTTATGAAAAAGTCAGATATCAGTATTACTTTACCTATTCCAAATTAAATGAACTTAATTTAATATTTGAAATTATTCAAATATTTATAAAATCTTTGTATTCAAAATTTCAATCGTGATTTATTTGATTTTACTTAGAATGAAAGGATCGTCAAAGTTACTAATTTAAAATCATGAAAAATGAAAAACGAATAATTTTGTCTTTCGGATGTGAACATGTATTAATGTAAATGCATTTCAAAGCCCAAACCATTATAATTTGATTAGACAAGAACAATTAATCACATACCTCTTTTGAGGACAAAATTGATGATAGATTTGAAACTTGAGGATGATAAATTAATGACGTGTGCAGGTATGAATGGCATATCAAACTGACTAACCTTTAACACTATTGGTTAATTTGGGAGGAAGAATAAGAGGAAGATGAATATGAATAGTTCAGGTGTGGTTGGTGCAATAATAAATATCTGTTTCAACTTCTCTTAACCAGCAAAATAGTTTAGGCCTCTCACTAATTTATGTTAGTTCTAATTTCTTCTTCTAACTAAGACATGCCGAAGTTCTTCTAGGTCTTCCTCCCACATAAATCATCCCATCATTTGGTACAAGAAGAAGTTATATCAATGTTAGAGTCTAAGAATGAGTCCAATGAATTAAGTCCGGAGCATATTAATGAAGTTGGAAATGAAATGAAGAAGAAGAAGAAGAAGAATGGAGTACTCGAAGATCCATAATAATAGAGTGGGTGAGATAACTTCTTCATTAACTTACACATTAACCATTAAATTAATGAACATGGTAATTAATTAATTTCTATCTTTTCTTAACTAGTACTAAGTTTCTTTTGAGGCAAATATGTAATTTTGTCTTTCAGTCATCAAAATATAAGTGTGACCTTAAACTATTTTTTTTTTTGTAATTTCTCCTTGAAATACCAAACAATTTTTGCAAATAAGCCATATTATCCATGATATTAGTTATCCTTGTCAGTTGTAACAACTAACAAGGACATGTTATTGAAAGTTCACAAATGCACTTAACAATGATCTCCATCCTACTTTAATTGAAGGAGGCTAATTCGGTATATGTACTTATATTCTCTAATTACTTTTTCCACAGTTGACATTGTATAATTATTCAACTTAATTTTGTTACTAAATATTTTATCTTTTGCAAAGGTTTAGCAAAACAGGAAGCCAAGCTTGATCGAGACTCTGAAGATTCCAATCAAATTTTGAGAAATGTTAAGGTGGAGAAAGAAGTGAAGGTGAAAAAGAATAAAAGAGACAGGCCAAGAAAGAATGGTGAGGGTAATAATCACCTTAAATATATATTTTTCACATAATAATTTTTGAAGCATTTTAATTTGCATAAATACTTGCTGGAAACTTAGATTATAGAATTTGATGGAACTCCCTTTTTATTTTTTTTACCATTTTCTTGATTTTATATTGTGACTACATTAATTTGGTGCTCATGATCACTTACTCTCAATTACATTGCCATCTTTTTCCTTCTTTTTTGTTCATATCTTCTAACAAATGTTATGCATCTATTTTGGTTGAATGAAAATGGAAACTTAAACCACAAAGAAGACAAGTGACTCAAAGGGAGATCAAAAGGACTCTTACAAAAGCACAGCTATTCCAATCTAGCAAGCCTTTCTTTATGATGGTGATGGGAAGGAAAATCACATGTTCATCCCGGAACTGTGGTGGTAAAATCTATTTACTTAATCTTACAATTAATCATACTTGCAAACATACATGCAACTTGATACGATTATTTCCTAATATACTAATAGGCTATGCAATATTCAATCAAGTCATACAATGTTTTCTACAATTCATAGTTGATTTATTTCCTAGTTGCATTTTAATTTAAATTGATATGTTGACATCGATATATAAAAATGTCCATTAGATATTTTTCTTATTTTTATTATTTCATTTTCTTAATTATTCCTATCTTAAAGTCAATATGTTCTAATATAAACGACATAATATTTTTATTTCAGTAAGCAAAAATAAATCCAATTTTCCAGATTCTAGTTTTCATCTTTCTTATCTTGTTACGTTCTGGAGCTAATCCGCTCGAATGAGAAAATATCCTAATACAACTCCTTAGTATTCTTCCTAGATATGCCAAAAATAACATCAAAATAGTTGTTGGAATATGTTACTTCTGAAGTCTACTAGACCACAACAACCTCATGATAGACCACCACTAGTTTGTTTCTTGATGTGTATATACATGAAGTTACTATGGTATGAAAGTCATGTATTATATATATGACGACCCGCGACCCAGTAATTTTTTGTTGAAGTGATGTAAAAATTGCATTCATGGTTTGGGTGTTTATTTTTTAAGATTTTCTGGTGAAAACCAATCTAAGGCTATTATATTGAATATCTCTTTCAAAATGAAAATTATTTCCCATTGAAAAGGGAGGAAAATAAATATGAGGATATAATAGTTGAATATGGCTGCCATAATCTTCTTACATGATTCACCTAAATAACTTCATAATATGATCCTTATGCCATAATAAATATTCTCAAGCTAAGTTGCACCATCATGTCCGCAGTGTTGTGCAAATCAAGTATGTTTCAGTCCGTTACTCATGAGTCAACTACTCTAGTTTGTTATTTTCCTCACCTCTATTTTGTTATTCAACTGCAAGGTTTGTAGAGAATTCTAAAATACATCGCATTTCATGTACATTTTTCAAATTTATAAAGACACACATGAGTAAAAGAAAAGAAAAAAAAACACTTTTAACATTTTTCCTTTTTTGTAAATCAAATGTGCTATCACTTTTTTTCTTCTTTTTTTGTGCAGAGAATTCCAAATTACTTCATGAGAGAACATTTTTCCCATTTCAAAGGAGAAATGAGGCTAAGGGAAGCAAATGGTGGTGGTCTCTGGATTGTTAGTGTGGTACCCAACACCAACAGGGATGCTAAATACATAACTACTGGTTGGAGGAAATTCTCAAGAGGCAACAATCTTGAAGAGGGTGATGTTTGTGTTTTTGAGCTCTTAAACAAGACTGAGATGATGGTGCACATATTTAGAGTGGTTTAAGACATCAGACCAGTTGCTTAATTAATTTCCTAAAAGTGAAATTAGTTGAGTACATGAGTTGCATAATGTGGGTATGTTTTCTATTAGGAAGTGGTATGTATGTCTAGTATAACTTTGGTGGATTAATTTAGCTAATTAGGTTGAATTAGCTGTTTTTGTAAGGGGGTGGTAATCCTTGTTTATGTCATTAAGTAGTTCTCTGTGACATCTTTAAGTGGAAATGTTTGAGAAGTCGTTCTCTCAAGTTTCTAATTGCTACTGTAGAGTTCAAAATGTCTCACTTAGTTCAATGCATGCACATTCAAATTTCAAGTCTTCTTCTCAAATACGGGTGTTATTGATTAGTAAAAAAATATGATTGCAAGGGATAATTGGGATTGGCTTAGATGGATGATTTGTAAATCCTATAAAATTTCCGAATGAAACTATTTATAATTAATTTTAAGATTTATTAGTGACACTATTTGTATTTCCTAGATTTGGATAACAATATGAGATCGTACTTCCTAGTACCAGGAAGGATTTATAAATTCCCCCAAAAAAAAACTAACAAGTAATTCCAAAAAAAAAAACTTCTAGCAAGTGATTCATTCGTGATAAACTTTTATATCCCAAGTTGTAGTACAATCCTAGGTTAAACTAACACATCCTACTAATCCCTAGAATGGCATATCATATATAATGTTAGTGAAAGCTAAATATGAAACAAATTTGGTACCCTAACAACGTACCTTTTTTTACTACTGACCAAATTTGGCACCCTAACAACTAATCCTTAAAAGTATGAATCATTGAATAGAGATCATTAAACAATAAATACAAAAGATCAGGACAGTAGTTGAAGTCTGCATCTTGTACGGCTCAACACTAAACCATGTTCATACTATCAATTGACAGTGTGAGCATTGATATCATTTTCTTCCCACACGGAGTGATTTTTGTTTATAAAATTTTAGAAGTCTCGAATACGAGATCAATAATCGATCATCAGTGATTATCTCACTGTCATCTAGGCCATGACCTGAACATGGTTTAATGAATCTGTACAACAATTACTTGAGAGAAGGCCGCAACCGTTCAGAGTCGATAAAAACTCGACGAATTAAGAGGATGAACCTCTTTTATGAATGCGAAACACAACGACCACGATGAAGACCACCACCGATAGCATGAAGGAAGATCTCACGGCACTCTCAAACCCGTCCATCTTTTTTCTTTTTTCTTGGGGATAGAATAGCTTGCTTGCCAGTTTTGCGATGGTGTCGAATAATTCCATTATCCTTGCCTTTGTGTTCTCCAAAATCCATTGCAAGAACCTTGTTGGGATATCTGAAGGGTCGTCTTCGAGTTCCGTTATCGCCTCGAATCGACTGCTCTCTGGTGCACAAATATCACAATGAGATATTCTACAGACGAGTTGAAGCTACAACACAGTGTATATGCAATAACAGATAAGCAGAACAATTTGTTGTACATGCTTTGTAAGTTCAAACCTGTAAACAAAGTGTCTCTTAATTCCCTCACTGCCTCATTTTTCATGACAGCATCCCAAACAGCTTTATCGGATGACAGAGAAAGGACCAATTTCTGCGTAGTACAAAAGCCAGAAAGTGATCAAATGACTACTAATATCCAACAAACCCTTTACGCATTTGAAGACAGATTAGCTAATAAGTTAATCCTTTCCTCGGTAGCTTTTAATTTTGCGTCAATTAGTTTAATTGTGACAATGCATAAGCTTCCTAAGATGGTGAAATTCCTTTTTTTTCCACAAATTATACAAAAAATCTTGTAGGCTTGAACCAAATTAAATTACAAATTCAAATATCAAGAATAACAAAACAAAAAAGTTTTCTGAAATCAGTATTGTTAAAATACATGGGAAAAAGATAGATCTACTGCCGAAATTATAACGGAAAGCCCACTTGAAACATTACCATGTTGATCAAACATGGTATAAAAATATACAAGGTTTCAGCGAATGCACACTAGCCTATTTTGGTAATGGTAGATGTGAATATAAATGAATGTCGACATTTTTAAGAATCAAGATTGAAGTGTAGGTACGCATTTTACTCAATTGAAAGTTGCATTCATGATTCAACCTTTTCTGGAACTTCACAATCAAATACCTCATACTATCACTGATTCAGTGTGATGTTTGTTCAACACTAATCAGTATGTTAACAAGTTTAGTTTAAGTACCAACATTCCATAAATTATATTCATTTAACATCGACATCAAAGTGGGAAAACCAAAAAAGTACAAAAACTTAAACCGATAATTAGTTACTTTCATAAAAGAAAATCTTAACATAGTACAAGTGTCACCTGAATGGAGGGATCTGTTTGCAGTGAAAAGAACGCATCAACAACATTGTGCGGGGATATGATTGATCTATTGTAAAGGTGAGCAGGAGGTTCAATCCAGTCCAATTCGGGCTCAGCATTCAAATTATTTTGCAACCCCGTCATTGAAGTTAATGCCTTGTCCAAAGATTCCTCACCGATATTAGAAGACGACCCCTCCTCAAAAATCTGAGAGAATGTGACTGGTATAAAGACCCTGTTAACACTTTATGATTAGTAAGAAAGGAAGAGAAAACAAATTTCCAGCAGACAAAAACCACATGGAAACACTTAAATAATGTTTAATAAGATTTTTTTGATTGGTATGTTTAATAAGAAATTGTCTGCACGAATAGTCAAATGTATTTTACAGTGGAGTGTGCTCCATAAACATCCTTGTGGTATCATTTCTTCCAGTTTTTTTTTGTGTTTGTGAAAACATACTTGTGATTTAAAATGGTTAAATCTGATAGCTGAACTCACCTCCCCAAATAAGTATTTCAAAAATTGTATTCAATGATTCGGGACCATGAAATGTAACTTTAGATATTCCCCAAGAAACAAAAGTAAACCTTACAAAAGGTTTCCAACTTTTGTCACCTCTAATACAAAAGGTCATCGTCATTTAAATACAGTTCGACCTCAGAATGGTTGACATAGAATTTGGCAAAACTTATGTCCACAAACCCACCTCAGCAGTTAAGAATATATGTCAATATCCTTGCCAACTACTTAACAGAGAGAGAACTTATTACAAGTTCTTTGAACTTAACCTGCCAGCATGTTCACAGATGTCATGATCTTAAGAGTCGAAATTTTTGCCTCCAACTAGGTGATCCGTGAGTAGAGCTTCGATTTTCCATATGATTTGGATTAAAACAGACAACCATATACCTAAGGGTGTCAATTCAGCCTGTCAGGGGCTTTGCTGAGCATCACTCATGATTGGACAGTTGTTGTAGAGGGTGGTAATTATCTTCCAGACTTTATGTAGTTCTTTTGTTATTATTATGATTTCAGATCAAGTTTAGTTTTCGTTTATTCTACGTCTATGATTCTATCACTGCAGTTCTGCTCCGAAACATGAACATAGAAGTTTGGGCATCATCTCGTCTCTCTTTTCTAAACCTTTCATGTTATACTAAGTATTACTTAGAATAGAGTTCTATGAGTTCCAAGGCTTCCTAAATTATAATAAAGGTAAATTCCCCTACTTCCACTCAAAAAACTAGAAGTCGTCCAAATCTTGCATTTTTTACCTAAAAATATCATTTTCTAGTAATGTCAAAAAAAAGGAATTTTCATCAAAAGGTACATTTTTGTACCAATCGCCAAAATTGAAGTCACGAGAACTAGAGTTATTATAACTAATTTTCAATTTTTAAGAACTAGACTTCTAGATAACCCCCCTCCGACTTCCTTCGAACCAATCACACTCTTAAGAATTATCTTCAACCAAAGAAGAAATTATAGTAGGGATCAATTCCCCTACTTCTACTAAAAAAAACAGAAGTACAGTTTCTTGCAATTTACCTAAAAATGTTCTTATCTAGTAGTAATGTCAAAAAAATGAATTTCCTTTTCACTTCGTCAAAAGATATATTTTCAGACCAAACACCAAAACCCCAATTACAAAAACTAAACTTATAATAAATTTTAAGTTTTAAGAACTTAGACTTCATTCGAACCAATCACAGAGGTAACATTATCTTCAACCAAAGAAAAATATAATAAAGAAATTATAATAGGGATAAATTCCCCTACTTCCACTCAAAAAAACCAGAAGATGTCCAGTTTCTCGTAATTTACCTAAAAATGTTCTTATCTAACAATGTAAAAAAAAACCTTTTTTACTTTATCAAAAATAGATTTTCGTACCAATAACTAAAACCCTAATTTCAAAAACTAAACTTATTATAATTTATAAGTTTGAAGAACTTATAAAGGAAAGAAAAAAAGAAAGCATACTGTTGGATGGCGTCGACGGCTTGGAGGGCCTCTTGGGTGGACGGAGGCGGTCCGAAGGCGGACGTCTCCCTCCTCCAGAACCCGTCGAGCTCCTCCTCGTCCTCGCACAGGAGGTGGGAAGACAGGTGCTGCCACCCCGACCCGATGGGAGCGGAAGGATTAGGTAGGGAGGTCGGAGAAGGAGGTCCGATGGTGGTCCCCACGATTGCTCGTAGGAATCTGCTGCCGCCTCCTCCTGCCATAGATTTTGTCGGTTTCTTGTCGGAATTTGTGTTTTGGAGAAGCTGGTTTTTTGATGAGGTTTGGTTGGGAGGGTTGACTTTTTAAATATTTTACTATTAATATCTTTTGAAAAACGGTGCAAACCATCTTGTTTATATGACTCAAGTGCATTCCACGTTACCTAATCAAGTACAAGCATTTTGAAGTTTAGATTCTTGAAAGTGGATTTTGAGGGGGGGGGGGGAGGGGGGATTCTTGCTTTTAGAAAGCTAAGTACTAGAGCATGGCTGTAATTCACCTAACATTAAACCTTTGGTTAGCGGGAAATGTTTGTTGAACGTAGGGCGTCACGGACGCGCTCTACGTGGATATCCATGTCAGTCATTACGTGGCCAAAGCATGAATGTTTTTTTGTTTTTTCTTCCTGATGTCCACTCAAATCACATTAAATGCGTTTCAACTCAGCACGTTCTCTCTCTCCACCCAAATACAAATATGATGACACTCTTTCTTTCTTCTTCATTCTTTCTCTCCAGAATAAATCACCATTTCTAGCAAGATATTATGTCGAAGAAGCGTCTGATGCCGACTCCCAGGATTCTTCACAACGTAAGCAGCGTGAATGGGACGGTGCGAAGACTTCCCGATGTTCTTGTCAGCGTTAGCATCGTGAATGTGACGATCCGGTGGTGAAGACTTCGCACCACAACATCTTTGCTGCATTGTTGGAGCCATGACAGAAAAAGAAGGAAGAAGAAAGAAAGAGTGTCATCGACCGTCTCATTCACGTTCCTTACGTTGTGAAGAACCCTGGGAGTCGGCATCAGACGCTTCTTCGAAATAATATCTTGCTCGAAATTGTGATTTATTCCGGAGAGAGGTACAACGCTCCATGGTGAAGACTTACGTCTGTTCGGTTTATGTCGTACATCTCTCCGTAATAAATCACCATTTCGAGTAAGATATTACGTCGAAGAAGCGTCTGATGTCGACTCCCAAGGTTCTTCACAACGTAAGCAGCGTGAATGAGACGATCATGTTTAAGTCTTACATCTTCTTTCCGATTTACTGGGAAAATATATATTATCTTTGTAATTTGTGTGTGTTTGTATTGTTTGTTTGTGTGTGATTTACTGGGAGAAGATATATTATTTTTGTAATTTTTGTGTGTTTGTGTTTGTGCTTGTATTGTTTGTTTGTCTTTGTGCTCTCATTGTATCTTATTGTGTAATAGTTACCATCAATAATATGTATCATCAATATCTCATTGTGCTCTCATTGTATCTACATAAACATGACAAACTTTCAACATAAATTGGACAAACATTCTACATAAACAGGACAAACCTTGTACATACACAGGACAAACCTTGTACATAAACAGTACAAACTTTCTACATAAACTGGACAAACATTCTACATAAACAAGATAAACTTTCTACATAAATAGGACAAACTTTCTACATAAACAGGACAAGCTTTCTACATAAACAGGACAAAACATGACAAACTTTCTACATAAACAGGACAAACTTTCTACATAAACAGGACAAAACATGACAAACTTTCTACATAAACAGGACAAACTTTCTACATAAACAGAAAATCTGAGATGCTATTTTTTTCCTAAACGTAATTCTTGTGGGGTAAAATATACAGTGGGAGGTTTGTTGAGTTTGTGCGGGGGTGGCAGGGGGCGGCAGCCCCTGCGGGGGACGTGTTTTTTTGTTTTGACATCATATTATTGCATTTCATATATTGATTCGTTTATTCCGACAATAATGAAGCCATATATTATTCCGGACTGCAAATACACTTATTCCGGACTGCAAATACACTTATTCCGATTCCGGACATCAAATACACTTATTCCGGACAGCAAATCCACTTATTCCGGACAAACTTTATGTTCTGTTTCTGGACACACTTTATTCTTAAACCGGACAACAAATACACTTATTCCGGACAACAAATACACTTATTCCGGACAAACTTTCTGTTCCATTTCTGGACACACTTTCTTCTTATTCTAGACAACTACACTTATTCCGGACAACAAATCAACTTATTCCGGACAAACTTTATGTTCCGTTTCTGGACACACTTTATTCTTAAACCGGACAACAAATACAATTAGTCCGGACAACAAATACACTTATTCCGGACACCAAATACACTTATTCCGGACAAACTTTTTGTTCCGTTTCTGGACACACTTTCTTCTTATTCTGGACAACTACACTTATTCCGGACTGCAAATACACTTATTCCGGACAGCAAATACACTTATTCCGGACAGCAAATCCACTTATTCCGGACAAACTTTATGTTCCGTTTCTGGACACACTTTATTCTTAAACCGGACAACAAATACACTTATTCCGGACAACAAATACACTTATTCCGGACAGCAAATACACTTATTCCGGACAAACTTTCTGTTTCGTTTCTGGACACACTTTCTTCTTATTCTGGACAACTACACTTATTCCGGACTGCAAATACACTTATTCCGAACAGCAAATACACTTATTCCGGACAACAAATCAACTTATTCCGGACAAACTTTATGTTCCGTTTCTGGACACACTTTATTCTTAAACCGGACAACAAATACACTTATTCCGGACAGCAAATACACTTATTCCGTACAGCAATATACACTTATTCCGGACATACACATAACGTAAACAGGACAAACACATAATGTAAACTGCACACACACATAAAGTAAGCTAGACAAATTAAGTTGATCCAACGTAAAACTTAAAAACAAATATTTTATTATGATAAGTGTGGGCTCTGCACGAATAATGAGACTGCACGATGTCCTAGGGTCTGCACACTGTCTTATCTGTGTATTGGGAAATGAATCGTTCAACTTAAAGAACCGGCGTTTTTTAAAAAGACCAAAACACGCGAAGAGAAATTTCGCTGACTGGACGCTGACTCAAAGAAAAATATCTGAGTTGTACAGATCCACGTAAGGCGCGTCCGTGACGCGCGCGTCCGTCTATCACGGCTCTTGGTTAGCTTTCTAATTATTATATAAAATCTCAACCACTAAAAATTAACTGAACTGCAATTCGTCGCCGTAAAACTACTTAAATCGCCCGTAAGATTATCATTTCGCCCATCTACACTTTCTACTAATATAACTCATCATTTCACTCTTTTAACACAATTTTCTCTTCATATCACTCTTCTATTCACCACATAAGATGTCTCGGAGGTCAGGAAAAGCACCAGCGGAGACCCCTGACTACTCACATCTGGTAAATTACCTTGTTTATTTCAATTAATTTTAAAAAAAAACATTTTTGAGTCGAGCGTCCACGGGAGACGCCCGACCCATCGAGAGGGCGGTTCCCGCGACCGCCCGATCGTTGGGTCAGGCGTCTCCCGAGGACGCCCAACCCAAGGAACCGACGTCTACGGGAGACGTCTCCCACGTAGGGTAGGCGTCTCCGGCAGACGCCTACCACGTAGGGTAGGTGTCTCCCGCAGACGCCCGGGGTTTTTTTTTTGTTAAAATTGATTATAAATTGTGATAAAATTGAAATAAATTGAATATTATGTTAATAATGAGTTAAATTAGTTTAGTAAATCGTTTATTAATTATAAAATGCGATAATTAATAAATAAATTGATTATTATGTTAGTAATTAGTTGTGTACGATTTTAGTAAAGGATTATTGAATAATTGTGATAATTGCTAAATAAATTGATTATTAAGTTACTAATTAGTTTAATTATTTTAGTAAAATCATTAATAAATTTGTATTTTTAAATTGAATTAATAGTCATCGGGTTACCGTGGAGGAAAAGGGAAATCAATTCCCTTACGCGCGGTACGTAGTATAGCAGACGAGTCAGGTCCTCGTCATCCACGTACACGTGGTATTTCTGCTTCAGTTAGGAGAGAGAGATCTGTTACGTCGTCGTCAGACACCTGGAGAGTCTTTCGACGACGAGGATGATTCAGATGAGGCGAGGAATCACGACGACAGTGACGATGGGGGCCGATACGACTTGGGGCCACAGGAGGAGGCGGTACATCAGTCCGGTCGAGGACGGGGGCGACACGGTGGTCCTTCAGCTGAGTGGGTCATTAGGAAGGATCGAGGTGGCCGGTTTGTGACCGGTGATTCGAGTTCGTGCACTGGAGACGCTCGAGCTCAGAAGAAGAAGATGGGTGATGACGAGTCTTGGATCGTCACGGATATTATTCCCGGTGGTCCTGTAGATGGCAGCGTCATTCCGAGTTTCGGAGGCCACGTCGCCAGACGCATCTGGGATGGCGAGGAACGGAAGGTTTTGAAGTGCCATAATCGGCACAGAGCCTGTACGACATTGCAGGCATGGCGTTCAGTGATGACTGAGGATATGACGGCGACCGTTGTTGACAGTGGATTGGGTCACTTGCCGTACAACATGTTTTCCTGCATCGACATGCCGTTGATTTCGGCATTCGTGGAGCGGTGGCAGCCTGACACCAACACTTTCCACTTGTCGTTCGGAGAGATGACAATCATGTTGCATGACGTCTTTCAGATTTTGCACATTTCTGTTGAGGGTCCCATGGTCAGTGCGCAGGCGCCGACATCTGAGCTGAAGTTATATGTATCTAAGTTGCTGGGTGTCAGCCAGGAGGGTCTTGGGCGGGATAGCTCATTTTGGAGTGGCGGTGGTGTTAGTATCGACGTTGTGGACGAGTGTTGCAGACGGGGGCGACCACCACGGACTGAGGATACGCAGATGACTGCTTATTTCTTCTTACTGCTAAGCTGCGTATTGTTTATCGACAAGAGCGGTTCCAGACTGAGACCACGCGACTTATTGGAGGCGAGGGACCCAGATACCATTGGTGATTACTCATGGGGGTCGGCGACGTTGGCATATCTGTATCGCCAGCTGGGCATATGTAGTCGTGCTGATTGTGGTCAGATTACGGATTGTCTTACACTGCTGCAGGCTTGGATATATGAGTATTTTCCTGCTTTCCGCTAACATCGTGAGCGGAAGATTGTTGAGCGTGGCCATCCTCGTTCGCGTATGTGGGCTGTCCGGGCGGAGGATAAAAGCGAGAGTTGACTTCTTTCTATTCGTAGACGGCTAGATCAGATGACTGCATCGCAGGTATATAATGTATATATTATTCACGTTTATTTAAATTTAATTTTATTATTATTAACGTATAAACGTTTAGGTGGAGTGGTTACCGTATGGTCCCGAGCCTGCTGTAGCTGTGCTGAGGACTACATTTGCCGGCATTATTCGTTATAGGGATATCACAGAGCCTTATATACCTGATCGCGTGTTACGTCAGTTGGGTTACATTCAGGTGATCCCGGTTGACATCCCGACGCCCGAGCATGCAGTACGGTCTGCGACTGCGACGATGTACGACGTCAGGCACAACGTTTCATCTGCGGAATCGGTTTAGAGGACATTTCCGAGACTAGGACGACTACACCTGGCCGATCTGAGTCGTAGCCGCGACCCCTCCACTTGTGCTCCAGATTATTTGCAGTGGTTCGGTAGGTGTTCACATCCACTACTCGTACGCGGTATCATTCCGAGACCGTAGAGACCACTGGATAGGACATGTGCCAATGCGGTAAGTTTATCTAATTTTATATTTAATTGTAAAGTATATTTTGTTATTGTACGCTAATTTTTATTTTACATACAGTGGATGAGTAGGGCGATACGGTGTACGCAGCCGTTCTTGCGAGAGAGAGACGTCATGCCGAGTGAGGCGACGAGACTTGCATGTACAAATTGGGATCGCCTGATCGAGGATTGGAACAGCCAGTTGGGCATTTCGGACCATGATTCAGATGCTGAGATGTAGTTGTCTTGCTTTTACTTTCGTTTTGTTGCACTGTTACTACATTTGTTGGTATTTGCTTATGTTTATTTGAGTACTCTTGTTATTTATTTCTGACGAACATATCTTCTACATATTTCTTTCACTATCGTATTTTTTAATATTTATTTTTCACGAAAATATTTTCAACTTATTTCTTTAGATATCAAATAATATTTAAATTTAAAATACGGTGAAAGAACAACACGATATAAGTAGAAATACACGATATATTATACATTACAAAAACATTACAAATTACAATCAAAATGTACCACGTAACCGGTTTCAATACTCCATCCTACTTTGGTATTGATCCTCCCATCCAACAACACTCTCATCTCGCATTTGATACCATAAGGTCGCTATAGGAGGTACTGGGAAATCATCAAGTAATTCCAAACGAATAAAATGTCTGTAACTCCCTAAATGAGCAATGACCAACTCTCTGACAGACCTCGTCATGGCAAACGGACACTCCCAAGGTAGAACAGTAAGACACGGGAACAACGACCCTTCCGTTCCCACTGCGAAATACATGACCGCACACTTGTAAAAATTAGCAATAGGAAACAAGTCGGACCAAACCTCCATATAATGATCCTCGCCACAAACTCCTCCGCCCCAATCAATTCGTTGACGAGCCTCTCTCACATTGCCGAAATAGACACTCTCATATATAGGATGTGCACCTATCTCATTAGAAATCGCACGACGGGCGTACGACCAGTTCTCCTGACCACCATGAAAGACATTGGCAACACATCGAAATACACAGTTGCCATCAGCACGTATGTCATTCCACCTATCCAGAAATGGTAAAATGATTCCTGGCAGTCTATCATTATATGGGAAGTTGTCCACGTCAACCCATCCAGACACTGTAAGATATGTATATAACAATTAATTAAAACAACAAAATTAGGAGATAATATATTCAACCTCATTTAGATTACTGAAATATATTAAATAACATAACAACAAAGATATCGACATACCAGAAGATCCTGTGCCCGTATTCACGGACGATCGAGACGAATTAGACTGACGACCCCTGCTCCCAGTACTGCCAGACCGACGACGACCCCTGCTCCCAGTACTTCCAGACCGACCACGACCTCGCTCAGCATACTCGAAGGCACTCGGGTCCCGACGTGTCGACTTTCCCCTAGATCGACCTCGTACCTTAGTATTTTCTTCGGGTTCTCCATAATTCGACTGATCGGGGTGTAACTGTTCGTATAAAATACGAGAGGCACTACGAATTACAGCAGGGTCGCTCTCCGAGATCTCATCCACTAGCTTCCGAAAATGCTCGGCGTCTTGTGCTGACCGATCAACAAACTCTGACATCTGGACTCCTTCTCTGATAACAAGTGTTTTCCAGAATGGATGAATCTGCTCTAAATAAATTTCATCACCTGACGCCAAACACTCGTACATGGTACAGGCACAAGGAATCTCATGTGTTGTCAGGAAAGCACACCCACAACGATTTTCAATTTCATCACTTAAGTCCTTCATTCTCTTCAACTCCTGAGTCATTAACGACAAACAGTGATGCGAAACTCGGCCATTTATATGCTGAAACAGAGGACCTATGTACTGTGCCAAATTTCGACGTCTCGAATCTTCAAGAAGGTTCCGAATATTCGTCAGCTGCATTTCAATAGACGAGTTCACGCGGTCGAAAAGAGTGCCGAGAGCGGCAGTCGATGTAGTGATCCACTTTTTCAGAGCCGAATGTGCATTTTCCACCCTACAGTTCGTAGTGTTGCCGAAATGAAAAACTTTATTCGTCCAATTCAACACGAATTTTTCCTTATGCACCAACCACGTGTCTTCCACATACTCCGTGAGCACTGGCCAGGACTTGAAAGAATCTTTCAGGTTACGGACTGCTCTATCATAATCCGTCTGTGAATCAGAATCAGGACTTTCCTCCACCTTCCACGCCTGAAAATCTCTGCAGACTGCTTGTACTTGCCGAATACGTGGTATGCGTAGTTGTACACGTCTTTGTTGATATGCCAGGTGCATAGTAAATGAGCTGACTCAGGAAAAACCTCTGCCACTGGTCGCATCAGACCCATCTCCTGGTCCGTAATTATTGTTGTCGGGCTAACAATATCCAATAACAGATCTCGCAACCTCTCCAACACCCACCGGTAACTAGACTCGGTCTCATCCTGCAAAATCGCATATCGGACGAGGAAATTCATGTTTGTTGGAGTAACTCCAACCATCTCAAACAAAGGCATCTTGTACTTTTTCGTCTTATACGTCGAATCCATACAGATTACGAATGGGTATGTACGCAACAACTGAACTGAAGTCGGATGTGCCAAAAATGCGTGAGTCAAGACATTAATTTCTTCATCAGCCACAATCCAATGCAAATACTTATGCTCCACTGCCTTTCTGAGAAACTGCTGCGCGAGATTCCTGTCTTCAGATTTCGTCCTCCTCATGTACTCTCTGAAGTTGTAAATGTGTCTTTGATTCGGATTATCGTCCGGAAATTTCTTCTTTACCGCCAACAAAATGTTATGGGGTCTTGCTTGTGCCTCTGTCATATCACGAACAATTTGCTTTGCCCCAGCACTAAGTCCGCTGACCTGTCGGTGACCCTCTGAATAAACTGCCAATGGGTGGTTGTGCTGCCCATACATGCTACTAGAAACAATAACTCATCCATCACGATCTCGTCGCTCCACCACTTTTACCAAAAATCGACAACCGCAACCTTTTTTTTCGTATTCTTTCGTAGTACAATACTCGTATCACGAGAACTCATCTCGCGTCTGCGATCACATCTGAGGTAACAATCCATCTGGTTATCTGCTTTTGGTTTGTACGATGATATAACCAAAAAAAATCTGGCTCCTATTGCAATTTGTTTCGCCCATTTACAAGCTTCCTCGATTGTTGTAAATATTTCTTTACTGTCAAAAAGCTCACTGTAATCTACTCCATCACCACCGAAATCTTGCAACGAAACCTGAAAAATTTGAATTTAGCAAAAAATTAAAAAAAAAACAAAAAACGGGCGTGTGGCTAAGCCGCCTCCACCTTTGTGGAGGCGTGCATCTAAGCCGCCTCCAGTTAGGTGGAGGTGTTTGGCTAAACCGCCTCCACCTATGTGGAGGCGGCCTATCCAGACGCCTCCACCTATGTGGAGGCGGCTTAGGCAGAGACGGGAAAAAAATTCCGCCCCCGTTACCTCGCCGGATTCTGGTGCTTCGCCAGACATTTTCGTGGTGTTGGTACTGGGAATGTGAGTAAAATTGAGTCAAACACCTTGTTTAAAGACACGGGACGAAATCAGTATTAATTGATTTGTTAAGGGCAAAAAGGTCATTTTTGGGGCGGTTTAAGTAGTTTTCCAATGACGAATAGTAGTTCCCAAAATTAACCCAAAGTTAACTAGCCTGTTGTGGGCACCTACTACTGCTCCCTTCTTGGGTAAAGTGGAGCTAGTTGAGGTTGTGGAATCATACTTTCAATTTGGAGTTGCAGCTCGACTCACAAAGTGAGGCGTATGTTAGGATTACTAGGTTATCAAAAAACATATGCACTTGTATTCAGATATTTCTATACATTACCCAACTAGTCCTCGAAAAGTTGGTCTCGCCAAACTAAGGTTGTCGAGTCTGACTCGCTCGGTTCAGGTAGGATTAAAAAAACTCAACTCGGTTTTTTGCTTAGAGTGAAACTAAATTGAAAACAAAAAATATCTCGTAACTTGAATTTTTAAACGAACATACTCGAGCTCGAAAATACTTCAACTCAACTTGAAATCCACTTAGTTATTTTTGCACATGTATAAGTAAGTATATATAAGAATAAAATTCACTAATACTCAAGACTCGAAAATTTATCTCGCCCAGATCCATCTACGAGGATGCATATATCCTATTATGGGTGTGTATCAAGTTGTGTTAGTACTACCTTCAACATGTAACACATATCAATGTCTAGAATACAATTACTTTTTGAGCAAGAGTAAATACAAAACACGAAAATATACGTTTATCAAACTGAAGTTCTAAACGTCGTCCGCGAATTACTTAAATCGCCCGCGCCAATTACCATTTTATCATTCTCTCATTTTTACTTATATCTCTCTTCATTTCATTCTTCCACCACCACTCTCTCTTCATCTTCCTCTTAATCATCAAAAATAATGTCTCGGAGGCGCCAGGAAAGGAGTCAGCGGACGCATTGGTGTACTCGAATACGGTAAAATTTCTAACTACTTTTTTTTTAAAAAAGAAAAAATTCCAACTCCACCGGACGCCCACGCCTTGGGGGCGTCTAGGACAACCGCCCCACCCAAAGGGGGGCATCCGCGACAGATACCCCAAATTTTTATTCTTTTAAATTGATTATTAACTAGTTATAATTTTTAATTAGTACTAATTGATGATTAGTAAAAAATAATTAATAATTTTGTTAATTTAGTAAATTAAATCCATTTAACAAAATTTTATTTTCTAAAATTTAATTAATACTCATCAGGTTACCGTTGAGGAAAAAAATTCATACCTTACGCTTACAAAGAGGGTTCATCACATTGTCATCCACGTAGACGGGGTATATCTGTTTCGGTTAGGAGGGAGAGAGATATTTTACGTCGTCGTCAGACACGTGATGACTCCTTCGATGATAAGGAAATTTTGGATGAGGTGGAGGGTGACGACGACGAAAGTGACGATGAGGGCCTGCATGGGTTGGAGTTGGAGTGACATGAGAAGGAGAGGCATGGGGTGTATGGTAGAGGACGGGGGCGAGGGGAGCAGTATGGTAGAGGACATGTGCGACATGGTACTTCTTCTACTGCTGAGTATCTAGTTCGGATGGGTAGAGGTGATAGGTTTGTGACCGGCGATTCGAGTTCATGCACTGTGGATGCCTGAACTCACAGGAAGAAGAGGGTTGAAGACGATTTTTGGATCGTGACTGCTATGATGCCCGGTGGTCCTATAGATGAGAGTGTTATTCCTAGTTTCGGGGGCCACATCGTTAGACGCATTTGGGTGGGCGAGGATCAGAAGGTTCTGAAGTGCCATAATTGGAACATAGCATGTACTACACTGCATGGTTGGCGATCGGTTTTGAGTCTCAGTATCACGGGGAGCATTGCTGCTAGTGGATTGGGTCACTTGCCTTGGAGCATGTTCACTCACATTGACATGTCGTTGATGACTGCGTTTGTGGAATAGTGGCAACCTGACACGAACTCTTTACACATGCCTTTTGGAGAGATGACAATCATGTTGCATAACGTGTTCTAGATCTTTCGCATTCTTGTTGAGGGTCGTATGGTCGGTGTTCAGACATCGACGACTGAGTTGAAGAGTTATGTAGCAGAGTTACTCGGGGTGAGCGTTGATGGCCTTGGGAAGGATAACTCTGGTTGGAGTGGCAGTGGTGTTAACATTGATTATGTTGACGAGTTATGCAGATGGGGACGACCTCCGCGGGCCGAGTAGACGCAGTTGACTGCCTACCTGTTCTTACTACTCGGATGCGTCTTGTTTGTCGACAATAGCGGTTGCAGAGTCAGACCACGCGACATATTGGATGCTAGAGACCCGGATACCATTGGTGAGTACTCATGGGGGTCGGCGACGTTGACATACCTGTATCGCCAGTTGAGGATAGCTAGCAATATTGATTGTGGAGGTATTGCGGGTTGTATTACGCTGCTACAAGCTTGGATATATGAGTATTTTCCTCCTTTCCGCCCGCATCGAGACTGGAACATCATTGAGTCGGGTCGGTTTGCTAATTTGTTTGCTAATGGACTGCTGGACTTGTTCGAGTATGTGGATCGTCCGGAGCGAGGGGCGACTCCGTTCCGTTCGTAGACGACTAGATCAGATGACTCTATCGCAAGTATAAAACATTATACCATTTACATTTATTTAATTGTTATCATGCATGCATGCATAATAACTATGACTATGTTGGTTTTTTGGCATTAATCTATGTTTTGATGACTTAATCAACCTAATCTTAATTGTAATCATGTAGAGTAGCACACATATTGCATTGCATATATATTGCTTTGTGATAACCTCTACAAGTGATCAAGACTCAAGGAAAAAATGAAATCAAGTCAAGACATGTAATAAAGCTCAATTGAAGACATGTATTTTGTATTTCTTTGAGTCTTAGGAACTTTGTGTAATTGAGCATACTTGAGATAAAATCAACTCAAACACACACTAGGTTCCTTATAGAAGTCACACACGAAATTTCACATAATTTTGACTTCAATAGAACACTCAAACTTATACCGGAAAACACCAAACAATCAACCTGAACTGTCTGCCCACATTCGGTCGAATGAAACAGACCGTTCGGTCGACCGTGTATACCCTTTCGGTCGACCGAGTGAACTCATTTTTCCGACCGTTAGTTTTGTCGTATATACCCAATGGTCATATTCGTATTAAACCAAAAATACCCCAAATACATTTCTCGTATCGGTCGACCGAGGACCTTGTTCGGTCGATCGAATATCTGTCTCTTGACAAACCCGAACTTCCTGTTGAAATTCGGTCGACCGTGTACCTTGTTTCACTCGACCGAATATGATCTTGTTTGTCAACCCCTTAGAGTCTGTTGTGAATCGGTCGACCGAACCCTTTGCGGTGTTCGACCGATCACTTAAGTGTACCTAAGTTGTAGCGTTGGGCGGTCGACCGTTCCTTAACCGGTCGACCGAACTGAGTTCAAAACTACCAAACGGTCCACCGAACGACCCGATCCGGTCGACCGAATAAACTCAGAATTGGGCTCTACGAGTTTCTGTTTTGTGTATCTTACACCAACACTCACTCAATCAACCCCAACAGCTATATTCTCTGTAATGCCTATATAAAGAGTTGTAAAACACATTTTAACACAACTCTCCCACACATACTTGTCCTATACATTAGAGAGAAACTCAAAACACTCAAAAGCTCAAAACCTTCCACACTTAATAATCAATTTCATACTCTACTCAAGTGTGCTCAAGTTTAGAGAGTGTTGTTCCACTCAACCATTGTGAAAGAAGCAAGGGTCTTGGTGAAAGCTCAAGACAAAGAGTATAGACTTCGGTGAGAGCCCGAAGTATCTCTCTCGGATTGTGAGAGGTGGAGTCAAGCTCGGCGAGGGTTGTTCGTGAACTTGAAGATTGTAAAGGCGTTCTCTCCCGGCCCGGAACGGGGAGTGGATAATGAAGTCGTGAGCGGAGCTCGAAGGGTCGAGCGGAGCTTGCAAGAGAGGACGTAGGCGGGATGCCGAACCTCTGTAAAAACTCTCATGTTCCTTGTGGTTTGCATTTTCTATTGCTTACTTGCTTGTTTATTTTAAATTCCGTTGTGCACATCTTTGATCGTTAAACAAGTAGGTAATTAGGATTAATAGTGATTAGAATTGTAGACCCCCACGTTCTACAGACTATGCATGCATGCTCTACAACAAGATTGACAATGCAAGACTTCTAAGGTGGTTTCTTTGGACAAGTACACCAGAACCAACGGGTCTGATACCAAATTGTAACGCTCCGAAACAGTGGAAAAAATTAAAACTATAAAGGATGTATATCAAACACCAGGGATGCTACGAAACACACACACACACACACATATATCAGGTGGTGCACCGTATAATACAGGGAGTCAAAAGTATGATTACATCAACAGAATATATACAACAAATACAAGTGTAATCATATCAACCTCAAAAGCAAGAAAATAGGATCTGGTCCGGGTGCACTCACCCTCAGTCATCATCTCCTAACGACGCTCACGTCCTGAAATGAAAACATAAAACTATGCCTGAGTTTTTTATAAGGAAACTCAGTATGCAAAACTCCTAAATGCATGAACTAAACAAGAACATGACATGATATGAAAATGCAAAAATATCACAATTGTGACTGTCCAACTGGGTTCCCAAGACCTCTTTCCCAACCACAATTGACACAACAACACGGGTCTCAAGGGTCCTCTCACTCCAACCCGATAACCACTCGTGCACACAAGGCACCCGCCGGAAAAACATCGGCCAACCAACCACACGTGCACGCAAGACACTGTCGGAAAATCATCGACCAACAAACACATGTGCACATAAGGCACCCGCTTCGTAGACCCACAACCACTATCGTTATCAGACCAGAATGTCCTCCATGTTGCCCCAAAAGGGCCGGCAAACTCGTTGCCATCCAGACCGATTACAACCACAAACAAAGCAAGCAACAAATACAAAACTGGGCAGAAACGTTCGACCGAAACCCCACACAAAGGCCTGGTCCAACCGAAATAACAACCAACCGGTCGAACGGCAAAGAGGACATGTTCGATCGAAAACAACCAGTGGAATCCACCTCTTGCTCAAAAGCACAACGGTTGAACAAACAAGAAACAACGGTCGACCAGAAAAAGACAGTAAATTCAGATTTGGAAGCAAATTATACCGATCGACCGAAACTATAAAGGGTCGAACAAACTTTAAGTTATCATAAGTCATCGGTAGAACAAGATCTCACGGCGATCAACCATTTTGAAGTCTACACCCCTAACCGACTTAAAATAGTGCATTCGGTCGAACGAAAAAGGGGACTTGTTTGACCGAAAACACCTCGAGTCATCTTCTCCTTCACAAATACACTACAACCGGTCGACCGAAACAAGAATCGGTCGATTGTTCCAGTGCAGAACTCTGTTGCACACCTTTTTCGACCAGTCTTTCAGCCTACCGTCGATCACTCAAACACTCAAATAAACTTAGGTTAACATAAAAGTAAAGTTTGACATACCTTTAAGGCTTGAAGAAACCTTTGAAGAACCACGACGAACATCTCCACCCGAAAAGTCCCATCTCCAGCTAACTCGATCTTCAAGCAATGATTGCAACAACCTCAACTACGCCCTCGCGATACTTCTGCTCGTCGATCACCGCATCTTGCCGACTCTTCAATTTTCTGAAAGAGGAAATGGGTTCAAGGGAGAGAACGGACGGGAGAGAGAGACAAGTGAGATGAGTGAGAGAGTCAACCTTATATACTACTCTCCCCACCAATCCCAAACGACCACCTCACCATTCCCAAATCCTTCCCTAAACCCTCGTAAGCCACCTAAACACAATTAAGCCACTAATTAGAGATTAGAATCTCACGGGTTTTGATGATGGAAATGTTAGATTTTAGGGGTTTGTCGGGTTTGGATGCTGAAAAGATTGGATTTTTGGGGTGTTTTGTTGGTTTGGATGATGTTAAGGCTGGATTTTCAGGGGGTTTTGTTGGTTTGGATGCTGAAAAGGTTGGATTTTTAGGGGTTTGTTGGTTTAGATGATCAAAGATTGAATTTTTAGGAATTTTGTTGGTTCGGATGATGTAAAGGTTGGAGTTTTAGCGGTTTTGGGGTCTGAAAGTGTTGGATTTTTAGGGGTTTTATTGGTTTGGATGGAAAGGTTGATTTTTAAAGGGGCTACGTTGGTTTAGATCTGATGAGTTGGATTTGTAGGGGCTTTTGGTCTGGAAGATGAAAAAAATTGGATTTTATGATTGTTTTGGTCTTGAGGGATTGGATGATTGGGAGTTGGGTTTTTTGATCTGCAAGCTGGAAAGGTTCGATTTGTATGGTTATTTTGTCTGCAATTGGAATTGGTCATACATTTAGGGTCATTTTTCAATTTCGAAGCTAGAAGCTATTGATTTTGAAGATGATGTGAGCACTTGCAATTTCGCAGCAAGGTGGCTGAGGTTGGTTTGTACTTTTTAAGGGGTATAACTTGATCTGGAAATTAAAATTGTCAGCTTACCAACGACGTCCTTGAACTCACTCGGGATATTACGGAAGATAGTGCTCGAGTGAAAGCTAGGTAGGGGTACTGCTTTTATAAGTAGACTGGAAAGATAAAGTGTTTTTTATATTTCATTTGGACCTGGGGATGAAAGCATTGGATTTTGATATTTAATTTTGGTGGAAGCTGATAAAAAA
This sequence comes from Triglochin maritima, assembly GCA_963682175.1. Classification (NCBI taxonomy): domain Eukaryota; kingdom Viridiplantae; phylum Streptophyta; class Magnoliopsida; order Alismatales; family Juncaginaceae; genus Triglochin; species Triglochin maritima. The sequence continues at coordinate 33,186,969 of OY821789.1, forward strand.
TTGTTTTTTAGTTTGTTTTGTGTGTTGAAATTGAGTGGCTAAAAGTTTCGGTGTTAGTTTGTTCCAGCAAGTTTGACTATTTAGTTTTGGTGTATTGTGGTTAGGGGTGTAAACGAGCCGAGTCGAGCGGATTTTTAAGTCATGAGTATTATCTTATGTTATTAATAAATACAAAAAATAATTATGAATGAAATAATAATAAAATCGAACGAGCTATCGAACCAATGATCAAATTTTTTCGAGTTCGAACGGTATGTTTACTAAACCAAGTTTGAAGATTTTTTGGTTTTTCATCAAGATTCTTCATTTTCAAGTTAAACTAGAGTCGAACATTTTTCGAATCGAGTTCGAGTCGAGCTATCGAGCCGAACCAATTTTAACAGTCCTAATTGTGGTACCTAAACTTCGTTAAAAATACTGAATTTCTACCTTAGAATTTCTAGGAATTGAAAAGCTTCCTTTCTTTATCCACCTGTTACATTGAATTTAGAAAGGTGGTACCATAACATCTAAGGTGTTACACCTCAAAAGTCAAAATCCAACTGAATTACCGTATGATTTGATCAGTTCCAACCTTTTGCAAGGTTTTTTTTTTTTTTTTTTGATGACCCAGAATTCCCCGGCACCCGCCCCCACTTGGGACAGACGGGTTGCGGCTCCAAACTGGGGGTGGTCCAACACCATTTTCACCGGAACGCATTAGCATTAAATAAAGTGCTTTGCTGGGATTCGATCTTGTGACCTAAGGTTCGTGAACCCACGTACCTAACCAACTCGGCTGCGTCCCGGGGGACCCTTTTGCAAGGTTTTAACATAGCATATGTGGAACCTGTGGGATTTTGTGCCCAGGGCTGCATATGCGGTTGCACTAATCGGTCGGAGAAGATAGGCTTGCATACCGATTATGCGGTCACACTTTAAAACCTTGAACTTTTGATGTTAAACTTAGATCCGTTTTCAGAAAGTTGGTACCATAACATCCAAGATTAGGGTTGCCAATTCTAACTTGAGACTGAAACTCGACTCGAGCTGGACTCGAAAAATGTCTAACTTGTTTTTTGCTCGAAAATGATGAAAGCAGTTTAATTTTTTTGAAAAATCACATTGCTTGAAAATTTAAATGAACCAGCTCGAGTTCGAAAAAGTTTAAGTTTGACTTGAAAGTTTGACTCAAAAATTATTCGGTAATATATAGAAAAATATAACTAGGGGTGAGAATCCGGTCTGGACCGGACCAAATTTTTATTCGGGGTCCGGTCCAAGATCGGAATTTTTAATATAAAAAACCAAAACCGGATCGAAACCGGAAATTTCAAAAAGTCCGGGTTCGATCCGGACCGGGTTTTAGACACCCCTAGATATAACACATTAATACGAAATTTTAGTTTGACCTGACCCGTTTACATGCTACTCGAAAACCAAATAAATATCACCAACCAATGACTCATTTCGACCGAAGCAAACCCCCCAAACCTTTAAACCTCCAAAGCACAAAACAAACCAAACCCTAACCGAAACCCTAGCCATGAGGATCGGGTTTGCTCCCAGATGGCCGTCGCTCAGTCTCCCGAACCGCCGATTCCTCTCCGGCAACCCCCACCTCTTCCGCTCCTTCGCCACGGGCGGAAGCGGCGCCAGCACAGGTTGCTTTCGCCTAAAAACCCTTGCATTGATGCTTACTTGTAGTACCGGACTCGTGGAAGTAGGGAATGTTGTGGAATTTGATTATTGTTTTTAGATGGTATGTGATGAGGGCGTGATTGTTTGCATGAAAACTTTGAAGGAAGGGTGATTGGTACTCTTGAAAATTTCATGAAAGTGGAAATATGGACTTATATAAGATGACTTCTGAAGTTTTGAGTGATTGGTACGTAGGAAAACTTTAAAAGTTATGGTAATTGAGTTCCAGGACGAGTTTCATGACTTAAATATGTAATTAGAGTGGGTTCCCCAATTTAAATTTTTAAAAGAGGGGGACTCATAGAAGTGAAGTTGTAGATGTCCTCACACTTCATAGTTACAAATCACACTCGGAAGTGGAAACTAGACTTTTGAGATAACTTTGTGTGGTTACCGTCGTTGGGTGTTTGTTTTGATGCTGAATAATTATTTTAGTGGAGAAGTTTGATTATTGTTTTTAGATAGTAAGTGACGAGGGCGTGATTAGTTTCCATAAAAAACTTAGAAGGAGGTGTGATTGGTACTCATGAAAGTTTTAGGGAATTTGATAACTGAACTTCTAAAATGACTTGAAATTTTGAGTGATTGGTAGTAAGGAAAACTCAAGATGAGTTCCATGACTTAACATACGTAAGTGATGAGAATGTGATTGATTTGCATGAAACTTACAAGGAGGAAAATTTAGGGAAGCGGAAAACTGAACTTCTAGAATGATTCTGAAGTTCTGAGTGATTGGTAGAGAGGAAAACTTTAAAAGTTATGGTAATTAAGTTCCAGGACGAGTTCCGTGACTTAAAATACGTAATCAGAGTGGGTTCCCTAACTTCCACTGTAAAATGAGGGTAAATTATGGAAGTGAAGTTCGAGATTTCCCTCCACTTTGTAGCTACAAATCACACCCAAAGTGGAAAACTAGACTTCTTAAATGACTTTTGTGTGATTGGTTTGCGGAAAATTTTAGAAAATCCTGGAACTGAAGTTCCAGGACTTCAAAAATTTTACTTGGAGTGAACTCTCCCATTTCTACTGCTGGTGTGATTGTTGCCATGAAATTCCATGGAGGTGGGAAAGTGGACTTGTAAAATGACATATGGATGATTATTGGTAGGAAGGAAAATTTAAAATATTTGAAACATGAATTCCAGTAAAGAGTTCTATGGTTCAAATATTTGTGCTTAAGTGTGTTCCTCCATTTCCACACAAAATCAAAAGAAACCATGGAAGTGGAGTTTTAGATTTTTCTTCACTTCCTACAAACCAGTCACACCTAAATAGGGGTGGGTCTGTCAGAATGTGAATATGTTCATGTTAAGGAATTTGATGTAGTGATGTTTGTAATTTCTGTTGGTAGATAGGCAATAAGTAATGCTAAGTGTAGTGGGTGTGTCAAATTTTTCATCTTTTTCAGTCAAGGAATTTGATTGTAGTGATGTTTGTAACTTCTGTTGGTACTTCTAGTCTGTATAGACAATAAGTGATGATAAGTGTAGTGGGCTTGTCAAATTTTTAATCTGTTTCTATTGAGGAATTTTGATTGGATCATTGTTTGTAATTTTTGTTTAGAGATGTAATAGAGTTAAGCAGAGCGAGTTTTGAAGGAAACTTGTTCTCCACAAGGTAAATGTCTAGAGGATTAGTTGAGTTCTCATGTTTTCATTTGCCTGGCTACCTGCAATACTTGAACCTATAGATGTTCTGCATGTTCATTTTTCCATGTGTTGGTTTTGGTTGAAAATTTCTAATTCTATTTTTTTCTGTTAAAAGTTCCTATGTTAGTGTTAACTTTAAACTTTAATAGATATGCATTAATTTACAAAACCAAGGTCTAGTATGTGGGCACCGATATTGCATAATCAATTATGGTATTTGTTAGTTTGAATTTTGAGGACTTGTGTGAGATTATATTTTTTTTGTTATTAATGTGGCTTCAGTTTGATTTTATAGGTGGTTCTTCATTCTTAGTACCTGGAGCAACTGCAGCCACTCTTGTTATGCTTGCAGTTCTTCATGCTCGACGGCTTTATGAGGACCAAAAGGTTAAAATTGAGCATTCTTGTATAGGTTGTCATTTCTAAATAATGAGTGGTGTGTATTCAAAATTGCCCTGAGAAATATTCACCACATAGGTTTGTTTAGTTTAAAAAATGACCTCTTTTACCTAGTCTTTAGTATATCAGAATAGCTAGTAATTTATATGGATCAAGATTAATTTTCTAATTTTATTTTGGCAGGAACAAAACATGCGTTAAAATGTACACACGTAAATACATAGAAGCACCGATAGAAAATAGAAGTACATAGAAGTGCAAAATTGGACATGCGTACATGCATACATATACACTAAGTTCCATTATAAAAATCATATGTTATATTTACACTTTAATGGTCTATGCACTAATGCACTATAGACAACAAACAATGTTATATATAATGTAACACATAGTTAGCAATTTAGCATAACTAGGATTCAGGTGTTGATTGCAGTTTGGTACTTTCAAGAATCTGATTACCATATTGGCATATGAACGACAGATTTTGAGAAGTAGATCTGAACAAATCAAAATTCAAATACAACCAGTATAGTCTTGAAATCTTGGATAGGGATCTGTAATTATGTATATCTTTAAAACTTATTATAAAAATATCTTCCAGGGATACATGTTACTACAAACATGGATCTGGTAAACCATATCTATTTGCATTTATTCTCCCAATCCCTAAATAGTTAAAAACAGATTGGATATTTACCAATTTGTGTCCTTTATAAATTCAAAAACTATAGAATCACGTTAATGAAAGGAATCTATGTTTTGTTCCCAAAAAATTGTACCAACCATTTGTTTGAACTTTGAACTTTTCATTATAGCAAGTGCATTCAAGTTGATTATACTTGCAGAAGGTAGTGAAGCGGTTTTCGTTATTAGTGGTTTCTATTTAAGTTTGTCTTAAATATTTGTGAGTTACAAGTTACAAAATAATAAAACAATAATTTGATATCTTGCTTGGAGTTCTCTACTTACCACCAACAAGGTAAAAGTTATAATCATGAATGAGTATGACACAAAATAACGTAGCGATAATCAAAGTCGTCTAGCAAATTCATATGTGACCTAAGAAGTTGCAATACTTTCTAAATTTTACCCAAATCGTCACAGCTACTTGTACATAGACAACCTTGCAAGAAGCTAAAAACCTTGATTAGGGTACTTGTTCATGGTTATGCTCCTACTACAGGTTGAAGAGATGAAAGAGATGGGCATTGAACATGAGTTTTCCCCAGATGTCAAGGTATATGAATGACATATTGAACTAGTTTATAGTTTTACTTTTACATATGAATTTTCTTACCATTCATATCGAATGCTTCTTTTCGTGCTATTCTCATGTTGCGTATATAGGCATCATTCTTAAAGTTCATGCCGCTTCGTTCAATCTCCCGTTTCTGGGGTTTGCTGACCAGTGTGGTACGTTGCAAATTAATTTTGTAGGTATTTAAATTGTGATAACCTTTTATATTTGTCCTAATCTCTCACTTCTATACCTAAAGCTTGAATTTATATAATTTTTCATAGGTATTTAAATTGTGATAACCCTTTTAAGTTGACTTGGTTTAATATTGCCCTAATCTCTCAGTTCTATACCTAAAGCTTGAGTCTATGTATTGTCACTATATTATTCTTTGAGTCAATAAAGGTTCCTTTATGTGTATTTTGTCACGGTCAAAAACATGATTCCTGCAGCTGCTCTTCCGTGTATATGATGAACCATATAACTAGGTTCGATATTTACTTGTGATCTTATCAAACTACAAACAACCTTTTACACAACCATGGTTTGAGAAATGAGTTTGAATTGCTAAGGAATATGTAGTGGGGAAGAATTAGAAATCAAGTTTTAGGATAAGGTTAACACTATGCCACTATTATATATAGTAGTATAAATATGGATGCAAAGCATGACGACTTCCCTCTTTAGAACATCCACTCGTGAATTTTCTGTTGTCTTTGTTCTAGACTTTTAGTGGTCTTTGTTCTAGACTTTTAGTTTCACGTCATGACCTTGTAACTGTTCATGCCAAATAAGACTATCACGTAGTTAGCTAATTTGATTTTTAAGGGTTTATAACATCTTAAAAGTTTTTAAGAAAATGAGAAATTTATATGCAAATTAGAATCTGAAAAATCTTCTGTCAGTCCATTTGTGCATTGTTAAATCACAAACTACTATTGACATGCAACTTGATTGGAGATTCGCAAAATTGTGTAGGCACTTCCCACCTCAATTTTGTAACAACTACTACTATAAAAAACTAGTTGTTGTTAATTTTGTAAAGTCGTTTAAAAAACTAGCTCTGGGATTCACTTGTCTATCATTTGTTTTTCGATATCTAAATAACTTTTACACTTTGTTTCCCTTTATTCTGTTACTATATGTTTCTAAAATAATCCTGTTTCTCAGGAAATTCCTGTACCTCTTCGACCAATTGTATATAAATCTTGGGCTCGAGCATTTCATGCAAGTTAGTTCTCTTACAGTTTCCGTTTTCAGTTACAATAATGTTCTTTTCAAGTGATGTTGCATCAATGTTTCTTCCATGTAATATTACATGATATACACGAAATGTATGGAATTAATCTTGTTAGTTTTGATGTATGTGCACATGTGCAGTATCCCACTTTCAGAAGTTAAGCGTGTTGGAAGTCAAACAAGATTTGTGTTTAGAACAATAACAAAAATCTCTAAAGCCAAACCACTGGTCATTGTCACAAATGACAAATGAGGATAAATCTGAAATAACTAAGAATACGTTTTAAAATCTTGTAAACACATGTGAATGGCATTATAACATTTTCTGAAATTACATATTAGGTACTGAAGAAGCCTCTTTCGCATATGGTTGTTCAATATACTTTCTTGGATCTGGAAGTTAGCTGCTTCCGATACATGTAGTATTCTATGGTCCATGCTACCATACCTCTGATTCTGTGGTCGATGATGTTAACCTTGACGTGTATATCTAGTTGAACTTTATTCTCTTTTCCAGGGACAAGCTTAATAATGAATAATGACTGTCTCATACTCCTTGCAACAACTTCTAGAATAGAAGATATAATGGTCAGCTCTCTTCTATTCCAAGTTTTTTGTTTTTTATTCCTTACTCAATAAATTCTGTGTAGATTTGGATGAAGCTTCTTTACCGCTGGAAGAGTATCCATGTTTAAGGAAATTTTTTATTCGCAACCTCAAAACAGGATCAAGGCCGATTGATACTGATCCACATTGTCTGGTAACTGGTAACAACTGCTTCTTTTAATTCCTATTATCTATTTTAAATCTTCCACTACTAGGAATGACTAATATTAAGTATACATTCGAATAGGTCAGTCCTGTAGATGGTACGGTTCTGCAATTCGGGGAACTTAGAGGAACACATTCCATGATTGAACAAGTGAAAGGTTTTTCTTATTCAGCTTCTTCTCTTCTTGGTTCTAATACGTTCCTTCCTGAAGCAAGTCATGAGGAGGTTAAGGATGAATACGCTGAGGAGAAGAACTCAACACATACAAGCAGAACATCATGGTGGCGGATATCATTTGCTTCACCGAAGTTGCGGGATCCTGCTCCTTCAAGGTGTGTCGTGTTGGAATTTCATTTTCAAAATTTCTTGACCATCAAAGTATTCCTTCCCTTGTTTGAGGCATATCTATTGGGACTATTGTTGTTATTGCCTGGAGTAGTAGTTGCACATAAAGCTTGAGAGAGTCTAACACATCATTTGAATGAGTACTTTTTGTGGTAATTATTCACTCATCTGTTGCATAATGCATGATTATGAAAGCATTAAAATAATCTAGAGTCCTGACATCAATTTGGTTCATTTGCTTTACGATCTGACCTACTCTGCCATCCATGGTGGCATGGATTGGTCTTCTTTGTTATTTATTGTGATTTTCAAGATCTCCTCAGCTTTCATTTTTGTGATAATATCTTGGTCATATAAAAGTAATTAAAAAGTACTTTTTTCCAAAATAATCAGTTAAAAAAATAAAATTGGAAGAATATGCACATGAGAAATTTAATTGACAAATTATGCACCTTAAAAACGGTACTGTTGCCGTTTTTACCCTTAATGAAAACAGTATCACTGATGTCGTTTTTACTAGGGCAAATTTTTTCTTGGTTTCGAGATGTCGTTTTTAGCTAAGACATGTTGAACTAGCAACGGATCGGTCGGGGGTCTCGCTCACATGTCTTAGCTAAAAACGACATCTCGAAACCAAGAAAAAATTTGCCCAAGTAAAAACGGCATCAGTGATACTGTTTTCATTAAGGGTAAAACATCATCTACAATGCCGTTTTTAGTTAATGAAAACGGCACATGTAGTGCCGTTTTTAATGTGCATACTTTGTCAATTAAGTTTTCCATGTGCACATTCTTCCAGTTTTATTTTTTTAACTGATTATTTTGAAAAAAAATCCAATTAAAAATATAATCAGTAGTGGCATGCAGTCATGGTAGTATGTATATATATATATATATATATATATATATATAGTGAGGGAAACCCAGAAAACCACATCCATTAAAACATTACCGAGTTGATAATTTTCATATTCATGCAGCCATGCATCCCACGGACCTTGTCCTATTGGCTGGGTCGTTACTTTTTAGGAACTCATATGTATATCACATACATCTGTTTTTTGGATCTTCTCTCTTACATGTAGGACAGCCTTAGGTATTATTAGGTGCTTGTGTGTTTTGGGGTTCCAATCAAAAGTTTTTCGTTTTGTTTTCAATTCTAACTTAGCCGTCTTATCTAATTTTTAGTGGCAGTCGAGCAAAAGGCGTATTTTACTGTGTCATATATTTAGGGCTCGGAGATTATCATCGAGTGCATTCTCCAGCTGATTGGCAGATTTTTCGTCGTCGACATTTTTCAGGTGTCATAAACTTTTTCCCATTGTTTATTATGATATTAGTTCATCTAGGTTAGTCAAATATATTAGTATGCTCTCTCAAGACTGTCTCAACCTCATCTCAGATTGTTTATTTTTGCTTATCACATCAGGGCATTGAAGCATAGCATCTGATTACTGATATCAAATGTCATATAGTGTATGTAATATGGCCTTGCACATGCATAACCACTTGATTTTTTCGTATCATCTATTTTGCTGGCTACTGTAGTTCATTTGGCCACAAAATTCTTTTTCTTTCCAGATGAGTACATTGTTCAAAAGAATGAAACTGCATAAGCTAACCAAAAACGTGGATTTATTAATTGTAGAGAGAAAATAAAGGATTGATTATATTATTGCTAGAAGGCCTCTATATATTGAGGTTACATAAGAACAAAAAAGGAAACAGAATTAGGATCCAATATATGATTCGAACTGTTACATATCTAATCAGATCTTTATAGGCTATATCTAGAATATTTGCAACATTAATGAAACTCATTCTTCTTAATGGATTCATGCTGTTCATATCTCTTGTTTGTTTTCATGTTTGTGTATTATTTGATTAGGATTATGAGAAACTCTGCTAAAAATGTTTAGGACGTCTTTTCCCTGTAAACGAACGTGCTGCAAGGACAATCAGAAACCTGTATGTTGAGAATGAAAGGGTAAGTGTTGCTCTAGATTACAAATATTAGATGTACGTTTTGCTTTTGAAGAATATGAACTGTTTTGTGATAGCAATCACAAAATAGGCATGCTTGCATATCGCCACTATTTGTTACTTTAATAAATAAATTTGTCTATGAAAGTAATTATGTTCTGCATGTTTTTGTAATTGCTCTTAGGTGACTACTAAATTTGTTAACTTGTGCAGAATGTCCACATGCATACTTGTTATATAGTTTTTCTTATTTCGAAGCATTGAGTCATGCCTTGTTTCACGTGCTAATAACTTTGTATTCCTTGTAAAAAGTATTACTTAGAAGACTGATTTGGTTGATACAAGTTGAGAAAAAAATCTGCTTGAGAGAAATCTAGTTTATCAACTTTTTCTTTTTTTAACAACTTATGGAGAGAACCAATGAGAAAATTTACGTAGAAAGGAAACTCTCATTTCTCTTTGTTGAGAAGAGTCCCGCGTTGGAACTCTAATGCATGGAGATTATTTTCTATTAGGTTGTTCTTGAAGGACGGTGGAAGGAGGGCTTTATGGCACTTGCAGCAGTGGGAGCTACAAATGTTGGATCCATTGAGGTTTGTTATTTGCTACCCATTTTTTTGTTCATTGCCTTCAGGCAAGTGCTCCACTAGGTTAAAATGTTTGTCAATAGTCTGTTGTTACATTGTTACTTGCTCTGTACTTGATAGAAGTAAAAATATACTATAAAACTTAAATGTTTTTTTTTTAAATTACAGTTGTTGGAAAGATGTTTCAAAGCTGTAACATGCATGCAACTGAAGTTGTTTCTTGCTTGGCTTTGGTACAATCTCTAATCCAAAAAATTAGCGAAACTTCAAGATTCATATTTCATGTTCAAACCATGAAGTTTGAAAACTCAATTCATGACTCGCCGTGTTAGATGTATTTAGGCTGAACTTTGCTTCCTAATTTTCAAGTGCTAAATATCCTCAAATTTGCTATTTTGTATACATTTGAGCTTTGGGATGCTGGATGCCAAAGTTCATTTTTTTTACTTCAACCTAAAATGTGTCTTTCTGAGCCAGGAATTTGGTTTTCTCACCTTAATTTGCATTTAAAATTTGATCCTCCAATTTCACTCATTCTCATTTTTAAATGGAATGTACTAGCCAAAGCAAGCAACAGTTCTTGTCGGTACCTTTCTAAAAAAACAAATCAATTTACCATTCAATTGTGCTTTAGAGCAACAAATCTTGTCGGTATCTTCAAGGGCATCTGTTTGTGCGTCCATCTTTGTCATGTTGCCCTTTGTTTCTTAGATTTGCAGAAGATTTCCGCAGCCGTCACATCCACTTGTTTGATGGCTCTGTGTTCCTAACTATAGCTCAACGTTCCTAACCTACCTTATTGTAAAGGATGTTGGAGAAAAATGGACCACACATAATTAACAGCTAGGGATGTAAACGAGCCTAAACGAGTCAAGCCCACAGTGTTTGAACTTGCCTCGTTTAATAAACGAGCCGAGCTCGGGCTTGACTCGTTTAATAAACGAGTCAGATGCCCTGTTTGAGCTTGGCTCGTTTGCTCGTTTAAGAATCTCAACAAGTTTTTTTCAGCTCGTTTAAGGTTTGATTAACTTGTAAAACATATTGTTTACATTTTATAAACATCATTAGCATATAAATGGGAAATTTTATAAATTATATGATTTATTTTTAGGTAATAGGGATATAGAAAATAATATGTTTATTTGTAACGTATATGTAATATGTGTATATACTTAAACGAGTCAAACAAGCTCACCGAGTCGAGCTGGGGCTTGACTCGTTTAATAAACAAGCCGAGCCCGAGTCGAGCTTTATCGAGCCGAGCTCGTGAGCTCGAGCCGAGTTCGAGCAGAATTTGACAACCCTATTAACAACTATCACATTTTTGGTACTTAACAAATAGTTAAACGAAGAAAGTAATGATTTAGTTGTTTAAAATATAATGTCCCATGCTTGCTAAATGCTAATTATTTCCCTCTACAGCTTCTCATCGAACCTGAGCTGAAGACCAATAAACTGAGGAACCTACTGCATTCAGAGCCTCCAGAAGAGCGACAATACGAACCTACTGGTACCGGAATAATACAAAAGAAGGGCGAAGAGGTATTACTCCGTTCTTCACTGCTTAAATTATTCTAATCTATTGTTGAGTTTTGAACTTCTAATATTTTATCCCATTGCTTGACTCAAACAACTGCTGTTTCAGCTGGCAGCATTCAACATGGGATCGACTGTGATACTTGTTTTTCAAGCGCCAATCTCGAAATCTCCTTCAGTGAAAGGTTCCAATTCAGAATTTGAGTTCTCCGTTAGAACAGGAAATCGAGTCCGGGTAGGAGAAGCAATTGGTCGATGGGGTTAACCGATTTCCAAGCTACAAGTTTCTGCAGTTCTGGATGAGAGATCCAGTTCAAGGATGTGTGATGTTTCATCTCGGACTTCCGTTTATTACACCTGAGATGAATATTATACAATCCGGTGAAATTTTGTTAACTCACTCTTGCCATACTTAGATGATGAATTGTGAGATCTGTCCTTTTCATTGTTGGTGCCATCGTGATGGTTTGCTGGGGGTGTAAAGCAAAAGTGATGCACATTATGTCCATTTGGGTTGGTTTGTTGACTTGATGGTAGCTAAGCTATGTTGAGACTCGCGAGTACAAATTTATAAGGTTCTGGAATCTCAAGATGGAAGGGTGGAGGTGTCAGAGGAAGTATTTCACCTTTCTTCAGTTCTTAAGATTCACCTATGATTTCCGAGAAGAAATATACCAATCGAGCTATTTAGTTTACCTTCAAATTGTAACTTGCTCGCTCAAAAATTCGTTAACTTCCGTCAATTAAGGATACATACTAACTAAGCTATTCAATTTACCCCCAATAATTCGCCAAACAATGAGCAAGAATGGAAGCAAAAGAAGAAAAAACATTCTCATATTCAACATAGCCAAACTCTTAAGTCGAGGGAATAGAAATTTCGATAACTTCCTTTTCTCGAGGATATGTCAATGATCTATTTTATTTACTGCAATAATTTGACAAACAATAAGAAAGAAATAAAAGCAAAAGAAAAGAGAACTCGCAGACTAGTTATTCTCAAACAAACCAACAATTCATTTTTGAAAGAGTCCACTCCACTCCAAAGGCGTGTTAGTGGTGTGGAAAGCGACGGAAAATGATTTTCGGAGTCAACCGGAAAGCATAGGAAAATAAAATCCAGTATGGACGACTTAAATGAGAATTTTAGTGATTTCTCTAAGCGAACGTTAAATGGTCGACCAAACTAATTTCGATCGTCTGAATTGGTCATTCCAGTTACGAATTTTGGTGGACCGAAATGTGTTCGATTGTCCATTAAAATCATTTCGGTGGACCGAATGGTTGACGGTTGACCGAAAAAAATCGTTTTCCACTGCTTTCCGACAAAAAACGGTAAGAAAACTAAAAAAAAATTGTATACACCACAAAATCCGACAGAAAATTCCTCAACGTGCACAAACAACCTTTTTTTTGGAGTCAACCGGAATCTGAATTCGTTTCCCTCGGATTCCTTCAACTTGATTGCTCGAAATATACCAACCAAGTTATTTAATTTACCCCCAAAAATTTGTCAAATAACACAAAAGAAGAAACAAAGAAAAAACACACGCAAACTTTTCATATTTAATATAATTAGACTTCAAAACATAACTTAATTGCTCGAAAAACTCGATAACTTCTTTTATACCAACCAAGTATTTAATTTACCCCCTCATCAAACGATAAATAACAAACAAAAGAAAAAAAAACTTAATGACTCTGAAAATTCAATAACCTTTATTTGTACCAACGGAGTTAGGAATGTCAACTAGTCGAGTCAAAACAAATCGAGTCTTACATATTATTGCTAAATATAAAAAAAGTAAATGCAAATTGCACAAGAAAAATCTCGAGTCAAGCCATCGACGAGTTCGAGCTATTTCAGTTTCGAGTCAGCTTCTTTAGCGATCAAGTCACGAAGATTTTTTAATTATTCACTTAACACCTTTATTTTGAAGATAAATTAAAATCTGAGAGTCGGAAGTTGAAATTCGAGCCAGAATTTACAGCACTAACGGAGTTAGTTTAAATTACCCCCCAATAATTCGTCAAACAGTAAGCAAGTAAAGAAAAAGAAAAAGAAAGAAAAAAGAAAGAAAGGGAGAAAAAACCCACAAGACTCTCAGATCCAAAGTCAGATCACACACTCCTCTTCATCTTCCTCTTCTCCATTCTAGGATTAGGGTTAGGGTTTGGGCGATGCTGACGAAGTTCGAGACGAAGAGCAACCGGGTGAAGGGGCTGAGCTTCCACAGCAAGCGGCCATGGATCCTTACCAGCCTCCACAGTGGCGTCATCCAACTCTGGGACTATCGGATGGGGACCCTAATCGACCGCTTCGAGGAGCACGAGGGGCCCGTGCGTGGCGTCCACTTCCACTCCTCCCAACCACTCTTCGTCTCCGGAGGTGAGGGTTTGGTGAAGTTGGATTACGGGATTTGGTTCAGATCGGGTGCTGGATCTGTGAAATTTGGAAGGTTTTGGATGGATTTGGGGTTTTGGTGGTGAGAGTGTTTGGATGGGAATTAGATTTGTGGGATTTCCAATGTCGTGAACGATTCGAGGTTTTTGAGTTTCGAACATCCTGTTAGTGGAATTTGTGCTTTGGTGTTAGAATAGAGTCAGAACGTTGGTATTCAATTGATGTGCTGGTTTGGATGGAAGTTGGATCTGCGAGATTCCCGAGGTTTTGAAGGATTTGAGGTTTTTGAGTTTCGACCGTTTTGGCGGTGAGAATGTTGTTAGGGTTTTGGTGTGAGTGATTTGGATGGGAATTGGATCTGATGTTGTGAACGATTTGAGGTTTTTGACTTCCGATGGTTTTGTTAGTTGAATTCATGCTTTGGTTTTGATTAGAGTGAGAATGTTTTCATGACTTGATGTGTTTGGTTTGGAGGGAGATTGGATCTGTGTGATTCCCCAGGTTTTGAAGGAATTTGTGGTTTCCAAGTTTTTGACGGTTTTGGTGGTGAGAATGTTATTAGGGTTACGGTGTGAGTTATTTGGATGGGAAATGGATCTGTGGGATTACCAATGTTGTGAACAATTTGAGGTTTTTGAGCTTCGACCATTTTGTAAGTGGAATTTGTGTTTTGGTGTTTGGTGAGGAGGAGGGAAAATGTTAATGGGAATTGGATCTGAGATTCCTGAGGTTTCAAAGGATTCAAGGTTTTTGAGTTTCGACCGTTTTGGAAGTGAGAATGTTGTTAGGGTTTTGGTTTAAATGATTTGGATCTGTGAGATTTCTGAGGTTTCGAAGGATTTGCGGTTTTTGAGTTTCCAACGTTTTGGTGGTGAGAATGTTAGGGTTTTGGTGTGAGTGATTTGGATGGTAATTGGATCTGTGGGCTTGTCAATGTTGTGGCAAAGATTTGAGGTTTTTGAGTTTCGACCGTTTTGTAAGTGGAATTTGTGTTTGGTTGTTTCGGTGGAATTGAGGTTTTTGAGATTCAACCGTTTTAGAAGTGAAATTGTTGTTAGGGTTCTGGTTTGATTAATTTGGATGGGAACTGGTTATGTGAGATTTCTGAGAATTTGAAGGATTTGTGGTTTTTGAGTTTCGAATGTTTTTGGTGGTGAGAATGTTAGGGTTTTGGTGTGAGTGATTTGAATGGAAATTGGATATGTTAAATTTCCAATGTTGTGAACAATTTGAGGTTTTTGAGTTTCGAATGTTTTGTTGGTGGAATTTAT
Source organism: Triglochin maritima (assembly GCA_963682175.1). Lineage (NCBI taxonomy): Eukaryota > Viridiplantae > Streptophyta > Magnoliopsida > Alismatales > Juncaginaceae > Triglochin > Triglochin maritima. The sequence goes on from OY821789.1 coordinate 33,202,074, forward strand.
GCCTTGGTGTTTGATTAGAGTGAGATTGTTGTGATGATTTGATGTACTTGGTTTGAAGGGTGATTGGATCTGTGAGATTCCTGAGGTTTTGAAGTATTTGAGGGTTTTGAGTTTCGACCGTTTTGGTGGTGAGAATGTTATTACTTATTAGGGTTTTGATAAGTGATTTGGTTGGGAGTTGGATCCGTGAGGTTTGAGATGTTCAGATTTGGGTTCGTTTTTTGGATTAGGTGAGTTGACGATTTGGTGTTTGATTTGGAGGGAAAATGTTGTGGTTTTGGTGTGTTTGGAATGGTTGGATCTGTGAGATGATGTGAATGGTTTTGAGGCTTTGGCCGTCTTGTTTGGGATTGGAATTGGGCTTTCTACTTTGGTGTAGAATTTGGAGGGAGAATGTTGTTAGGGTTTTGGTGTGAGTGGTTTGAATGGGAATTGGATCTCCGAGGGTTTGAGGTTTTTGAGTTTCGGCTGATTTGTTGGTAGGATCTGTGTGTTGGTGTTTGTTTTGGAGGGAGAATGTTGTGGTTTTGGCATCTCTAGTTTGGATCTGTGAGATTCCAATGTCGCGATCAATTTGAGGTTTTCAAGTTTCAACTGTTTTGTTGGTGAGAATGTTGTGGTTTTGGTGTCTATTTGGATCCGTGAAATTTCAATGTTGCGAACACTTTTAAGGTTTTTTTTTGAGTTTTGACCGTTTTGTTGGTGTGATTTGTGCCTTGGTGTTTGGTTTGGAGGGAAAATATTGTTACGGTTTTCTTGTGAGTGGTTTGGGTTTTTCGACTTGTTTGTTTGTGATTGAAATCGGGATTTGTGTTTGAATGGAGAATGTTCTTATTGATTCTGGTAATTTGGAAGGTTGAATCTGTGAAGTGTCGTGGGTGGTTTGAGGTTTTTGACCTTTTGTTTGTGGTTGGGAGTGGGATTTGTGCTTTCGTGCTTGGTTTGGATAGAGAATGTTGTTATGGTTTTGGTATCTTCGGTTTGGTAGGAAATTGGAATTGTGAGACTACCAACATTGCAAACAATGTTATTTTTGAGTTTTGACTGTTTTGTTAGTGGAAATTTTTGTGGTGGTGTTTGGTTTGGAGGGAGAATGTTGATGTGGTTTTGGTGTGTTTGTTTGGGTGGGAATTGGATCCATGTGACTTCCAACGTTGTTAAGGATTCAAGGTTTTTGAGTTTTGGCCGTTTTGTTTGTGGGATTTTGATTAAGAATGTTGTTATGGGTTTGGTGCGAGTAGTTTGGGGGTTTTAACTAGTTTGTTAGTGAATGGAAGTGGGATTTCTGTTCGAATGGAGAATGTTGTTCTTGATTTATGTAATGGGGAAAGTTGGATATGTGTGGTGTTTTGAGTGGTTTGGAAAATTGACTGTTTTTTGTGTGTTAGTGGGAGTGGAATTTGACCTTTGCTGTTCGATTTTGACTGAGAATGTTATGGTTTTGTTGTGGTTAATTTGGGTAGGAATTGTATTTGGGAGGTCTGGCATGCTCTTGTTTGCTGGTTTTGCTTTGTTTTGGATGGAGTCTTGGATCTCTTTGGTGTTACCGTGGTTGTAGTATTGGGTTTGTAGGAGTTGAAATTTGTGTTCATCAGCTGGTTTTGTGGGTTTTCTCAATCCGCTAGTTGGAGGCTGATCATCAGTGAGTTTGTGCTTCACGTTTTGTTACTGAGGTTTGTGCTTTGGTATTTGGTTTGGAGGGAGGATGTTGTTTTGGTGTCTTTGGTTTGTTTGGGATTGGTTCTGTGAGATTCTCAACGTTGCCAAGGAAACGAGGTTTTTGAGGTTTGACCGTTTTGTCAGTGGGATTTGTGTCTTGCTGTTCGATTTGGGGGGAGAATGTTGTTATGGTGTTGGTGTGATTGGTTTGGGGGTTTTGTTTGTGATTTGGTGTTTGGTTTGGAGGGGATAATGTTATTATGTTTTTTGTGTCTTTGGTTTGAATCTGTGAGATCCCCAGTATTTCAAACCATTTGATGTTTTTGAGTTCCAACCTTTTTTGGTGAGATTCATGTTTTGGAGTTCAATTTGGAGTAATGCTGTTATAGTTTTGGTGTGGTTGGTTTAGATGGGAATTGGATCTAGGATGTTTTGGAGTTTTGGGTTTTGAGGTGTTAAGATTTGGGTTAGTCAGTTGGATTATGTGAGTTGACATTTGGAGGTTGGATTCCGTTGATGTAGTGAGGTTCTGTGATTACCAATATCGGGTTCGTTTTCAGAATTTAGGGTGTTTTTGATGTTTTGTTTGTTTCTGTGTTTTTGGTTTTCAATTTGGAGGGAGATTGGTCGACTGATTTTTCCTACTTTGCTGGTTTTCGTTTTGATCAAGTCTACGGTGTGTCAGATGTTGTGAGTGGTTTCGGCCGTTTTGTTTGCCATTGGAAATGAGATGCGTGCTTTGGCATTTGGTCGGTATGGAGAATGTTGATGTTTCGGGTTATTGGAATTTGGGAAGGTTGGATTGGTGTGGTGTTGTGGATAGTTTGGGGTTTGACCTTTCTTTTCGTGATTCGAAGTCGGATTTGTGCTTCTGTGTTTGGTTTGGAAGGAGAATGTTGTTATGATTTTGGTGTGAGTGGGTTGGGGGGTTTGACCGGTTTGTTTGTGATAGGTAGTGGGAATTGTGATTTGGTGTTTGGTTTGGAGGGAGGAATGTTGCTATGGTTTCAGTGTGGTTGGTTTGGAGGGAAAATGCTGTTATGGCTTCGGTGTGTTTGCTTTGGATGGAAATTGGATCTGGGAGGTATGTTGGAGCTTTGGGTTTGAAGCTGTTGAGATTTGAGTTTATCTGTTGGTTTCTTGGTTATCTCGATTCGGTAGTTGGAGGTTGATTGGAAGCGAGATTTGTGCTCTGGTGTTTGATTTGGAAGGTGAATGTTGTTATGATATCGGTGTTTTTGGTTTGGTTGGAATTGGATCTGCGAGATGTCATGGAGTTTTGAGGTGCTGAGGTTTGGGTTTGTCGTTTGTATTGGATGGGTTGAGGTTTTGGTTGTTGGATCTGCCGAGATGCTTTTCTCCTCTTCCTAGTCTTCATTTGGATCGGGTGTTGAATCTCTGTGGTGGTGTGAATGGTTTTGGGGGTTTGGCTGTTTCCTTTGTAGGGATATGTGTTTGGATGGGCAATGTTAATGTTTCATGTAATTGGGAAAATTGGATCTGTGTAGTGCTCTGAGTGGTTTGAGGGTTTTGACTCTTTGTTTATGGTTGGAAGTGGGAGTGGTATTTGAATGAGAATGTTGTTTCAAGTGATTGGGTAGGTTGGATCTGTCTACAGTTGTGGATGGTTTGGACCTTTCTGTGAGATGTAGTGTGTTTTTTGATTTTCAATGTGTTTTTGTTTTGAAATGAGATAATTGAGAATTGTTTGAGGTTTTTACCCTTTTGTTTGTTTGAATAATGAATAATGTTCCTACGGTTTTGGTTGGTTTGGGTTCGGATAGAACTTGGATGTGTGATGTGTGTCTGAATTTTGGTTGTAGTTGGTTATATCTATACTAGTTATATACCTGAGGCATCTATTTCTTTTTCTTGAAATATAACTGGTGCTACTTTTTGCAGGAGATGATTACAAGATTAAAGTTTGGAACTATAAGATGCATCGGTGCTTGTTTACCCTTCTAGGGCACCTGGACTACATTCGAACAGTCCAATTCCATAATGAATACCCATGGATTGTTAGTGCAAGTGATGATCAGACGATTAGAATTTGGAACTGGCAGTCACGCACTTGCATTTCTGTACTAACTGGGCATAATCACTATGTTATGTGTGCGTCTTTTCACCCGAAAGAGGATCTGGTTGTGTCAGCATCTTTGGATCAGACCATCCGTGTATGGGATATAGGTGCTCTTAGAAAAAAATCTGTGTCCCCAGTGGATGACATTTTGCGTCTTAGTCAAATGAACACAGATCTATTTGGTGGAGTTGATGCGGTGGTGAAGTATGTCTTGGAAGGGCACGATCGTGGAGTAAACTGGGCCTCTTTCCATCCCAGTCTGCCTCTTATTGTGTCAGGAGCAGATGATCGGCAAGTTAAGCTGTGGAGAATGAATGGTGAGTTAGAAGTTCCAGTATGTACTTATTGGTTTTTCATTTTCGTCTGATTCCATGCTATCTTCTAACTGCAAATACTGCTAATTAACATCTTAATCCTGCAGATACAAAGGCTTGGGAAGTTGACACGCTGAGAGGGCACATGAACAATGTTTCTTGTGTAATGTTCCACGCAAAGCAAGATATTATCGTTTCCAACTCAGAGGATAAAAGTATTCGTGTTTGGGATGTTACCAAGCGAACAAGCATTCAGACTTTCCGCCGCGAACATGATCGGTTCTGGATTCTTGCTGCACATCCAGAGATGAACCTTCTCGCTGCTGGGCATGATAGTGGTATGATTGTTTTTAAATTAGAGAGGGAGCGCCCTTCATTTTCTGTCAGTGGGGATTCTCTATACTATGTGAAAGACCGTTTCTTGCGTTTGTACGAATTTTCATCTCAAAGGGACACTCAAGTTGCCCAGATCAGAAGGCCTGGTACCACTAGCTTGAATCAAGGGGCAAAATCAATTTCTTATAGTCCTACAGAGAATGTTGTCCTTATCTGTTCTGATGCAGATGGTGGGTCTTATGAACTTTACGGTGTCCCTAAGGATGGTTTAGCACGAAGTGAAGTTTATCATGATGCAAAGAAAGGCCTTGGGGCCTCAGCTGTCTTTGTGGCACGCAATAGATTTGCAGTGCTAGACAAGAGTAACAACCAAGTCTTTGTCAAGAACCTTAAAAATGAAACAGTAAAGAAGAACCCTCTTCCTATTGCAGCTGATGCGATTTTTTATGCTGGTACTGGCAACTTGCTGTGCAAGGCTGAGGATAGGGTGGTCATCTTTGATCTTCAACAGAGAATTGTGCTTGGTGAAATTCAGACACCTTCAGTTAAGTATGTGGTATGGTCTGGCGACATGGAAAGTGTTGCACTACTTAGCAAACATGCTATTGTTATTGCTAGTAAGAAACTTGTCCACCGTTGCACCCTTCACGAAACAATCCGTGTGAAGAGTGGTGGTTGGGATGAAAATGGAGTATTCATATATACAACGTTGAATCACATTAAGTACTGCCTTCCTAATGGGGACAATGGTATCATAAGAACACTTGATGTTCCAATTTATATCACCAAGGTTTCTCAGAATAATATCTTCTGTCTAGACCGGGATGGGAAGAACCGTATTATTGCAATTGATGCTACTGAGTACACTTTTAAGCTAGCTCTTATCAAGAAAAGGTACGATCATGTCATGAGCATGATCAGGAATTCACAGCTATGTGGACAGGCTGTGATTGCTTATCTTCAGCAGAAAGGATTTCCTGAAGTAGCTCTCCATTTTGTGAAAGATGAGAAGACTAGGTTTAACTTGGCTCTTGAAAGTGGTAATATCCAGATTGCTGTTGCTTCAGCCAAGGAAATAGACGAGAAAGATTACTGGTACAGGCTTGGAATCGAGGCCCTTCGACAGGGAAATACTAGTATAGTGGAGTATGCTTACCAGAGGACCAAAAACTTTGAGAGATTGTCTTTCCTTTATCTTGTAACAGGGAACGTTGAAAAACTCTCTAAGATGCTGAGGATAGCAGAAATAAAAAACGATGTGATGGGTCAATTCCACAATGCTCTATATCTTGGAGATGTAGAAGAACGTATAAAGATTCTGGAAAATGCTGGTCAGCTGCCTCTTGCATTCGTGATAGCTTCTGTTCATGGGCTTAACGAAACAGCTGAAAGGCTTTCATCTGAACTTGGAGATGATGTTCCTTCTCTGCCTCAGGACAAAGTTTCATCTCTGTTGATGCCACCTAAACCCATTATGTCTAGTGGAGATTGGCCATTGTTGAGGGTTATGAGAGGCATTTTTGAAGGTGGCTTGGATAACGTTGGAAGGTCTAATGAAGAAGAAGAAGAAGAAGAGGCTACTGGTGCTGAATGGGGTGAGGAAGACTTGGTCATCGCAGAGATTGATGGTATGATGCAGAATGCAGATATTGTCACTGCTGAGGATGCTGAAACAAAGGAAGAAAATGATGAGGAAGGTGGCTGGGATCTTGAAGACCTGGAGCTTCCCGCGGATGCTGAAACTCCGAAAGCTGCAACTAATCCCCGAGCTTTCTTTGTCACTCCTACACAGGGGACACCTGCTAGTGATAAGTGGACTCAAAAGTCATCGCTTGCAGGGGAGCATGTCGCAGCTGGAAACTTTGAAACTGCTATGAGGTTACTTACTCGCCAATTGGGAATTAAAAATTTTGCTCCACTGAAGTCATTATTTATGGATACACATGCAGCAAGTCACTCCTATTTATGCGCTTCTGCTTCATCTCCGGTGATATCACTAGCTCTAGAGAAAGCTGTGGCCGAAACGGCAACCCCCAATGCTGGGAATCATCCTGCTCTCATTTTCAAATTCTTGCATTTGGAAGAGAAACTTAAGGTCGCTTATCGTGCCACAACAGAAGGGAAGTTCCCTGAAGCCCTACGACTTTTCCTTAATATCTTGCATGCAGTTCCCCTCATTGTTGTTGACTCAAGGAGGGAGGTTGATGATGTCAAGGAACTGGTTGGAATTCTTCGAGAATACATTCTTGGCCTAAAGCTGGAAATTAAAAGAAGGGAAACTAAGGACGATTTGGTGCGACAACAGGAATTAGCAGCCTACTTCACGAACTGCAGGCTCCAGCAGGTTCATCTCAGGCTTGCACTTTTGAGCGCTATGAGCATTTGCTACAAGGGAGGGAGCTTCGCTACAGCTGCCAATTTCGCTAGGTTGTTGCTCGACACCAATCCTATCAATGAAGCCCATACCAAGAAGGCAAAGCAGGTGCTGAATGCCTGTGGTGACAAACCAGATTCAAAGCGGCTGAATTACGATTTCAGAAATCCCTTTACGGTCTGTGGTGCCACATATGTGCCCATATATCATGGTACCAGGAGTGTAAGTTGTCCATTTTGTGGTGCTAGGTTCGAACCCCATATCGGGGGTCAGGTATGCTCAGTTTGTGAACTGGCAGCGGTCGGATTCGACGCATCTGGGCTCCTCTGTTATCCTTCCCAGTCAAGGTGATGGAAAGGATACTCTCTTTTGTATCTGACTTGTTTTATCTCTTTATTTTTGTTAGTTTAGTTTCTAGTTACTTGAGTTGCTAGACTAAACTTGCATATGTTATATCTTACCTGAAATAGAACTTCGCGGAAAGGTTGTAGTACATGATAGGAGACCAGTATATTGGGGTTTGTTTGAACTGGGAGTTGGCATTTCAAAATGCTATCGCATGCCCCTATCGTTGGAGTAAATGCCGGCAGACTTTCCCCCCTCTATTTTGGTGGAAATGCTGCAGGGGTCACTACTTGTTCCTCGTTCCTCCCATAGCTTCTGCTTCAGAGCTCTGACTTGTGCTTTTGGATTTGTATTATTTTGTTATATTTTATTTGATTTTCAAGTCACAACTGTTTTGCAGGGCTTCTTGTCATTAAGGCATCGTGTTATGCTATTTTGAACTCTATTTTGTAAAATCTGTGATTATTTTCTTGAAATTTTCAGAATTGCAAGCAATGTTTAGATTGGTCTTTCAGGAACGATTTTACCTAAGTACAACCTTGGCCAGGTATAGAAAGGCTGATCTTAAACCTAATAGCTTTGCTCGCTATTTACTCCATGCTTTCGCGTTCTCACGTTTTGTGCTTCAAAGATTCTCAAAATTCACCAACTTCTCAGCGCCTGACTGGATTTAACGTATCTACTTACAAAAATGTAGTGTCATTGATGCGTCTAACACAAGTTCTGTAATAAGGAATGGATACCTAATATCCTAGATGTTCATTTTTTTGCAACTGGAAAAGTACCTTAATGTCAATTTTGCTATCACTATGCCTATTCAGTTTTTGCTTATGCACAACTTTTGGATCCCACCAAACGAGTTTAAGGGTGTGATTGGGAAACAACTCAGAGAGAATATAAGAGAAATGCAGAGGAACCATCCTATACGAAATGAATTTTCAATGTTTTCTCGTAATATTGTGAGAAATAGAGAAAAAAGTTGAATTTTGTTCATTCTTTTTAAGTTGTTACAAATGAAATAACATAGATAAAAAATATGAGTATTTTTGTAATATAGATGTCATATGAGTATTTTTGTAATATACCTGTAACTTTCTTCTTCGAGACTGACCACTGCGACCCAGTCCTATTAACGGCACAAACCAAAGTCTCATTGCCTGCCTTCCGATTCCAGTGTGCACAATAGCCTGTCTTTCGATCCCGGAGTGAGTAATAATCTCATCTAGGAAATTCACCGCTCATTGGAGCTCGAGGACAGGTTGGTTCGTTGGGAGAACAGGGAAAATGTTACATATATGTGTCCCGAGTTGGTTGTGCACGAAGTGTGATGCTCTATTATTGCCCTGTTCTTTTTTGTGGTGTTGGGGTTAGCTTTGCCATTTGCATCGTATATTTGCATAGGATAGTGAAGTAGACCTTATAGGTAGGACAAGTTGGTTAGGGAAGTCTATAAATACATGTTCCTATTTTAATGAAAGTATCTAGAAATTAATTGAAATAGCAATTATTTTTTTGTTCATCTTCTTTATCATTCACAATTCAAGAATTCCATTCCTCAAACAAGGGACCGTATCAACGGAGAACCGTTAAAATTTGACAACTAATGACTCGTAAGATATAGAACTATTCTTATCAATCTTCACGCATACGATCAATATATTAGATAAAAAGCAATTAACTTATGGGAGGATGCATTAGATTTAGTTTTTGCTTGCACGTAATTCGCTAGGCCGACTCCAGCTCTAGAAACAAATATATTCACGCAAAAGGTAGTTTGATGCCCGTTCTATGAATGTTAAAATGAAAGAACTTGTATTATGACAGGCAAAAACCACATATTTAATCACCAAAACGATGTCACCTAAAAGTACTTATTATTCTGTATCCGTGAACTGAAATATATTCAATTCTGTCAGTTGAGGAATGATTGCACTTCATAAATCTTCCTTCTGCTTTTCTAACTCAGCAAAGACAATACACCGGAAGAAGCGGTGATCATATTAGCCTTTAGATCAGTCCTTTAATCCTGAGACACCAAACAAAATCAGTTATAGGCGCACAGCATTCAACAAACAAAAACCAAAATACTATGAAAAGAAGCCTTCCATTTCGAACTAGTTCAAACTGAGTGTTCTAAGCTTTTGGTAGAAAATAACATAACTTTCTAGACTGAGATGTAACGTGAATCTTGCAGCATATTTACCATCAACTTTGAAAGTATTCAAAAAGAGGGTTTTGGGTTATGTTTGGGACTAAAATCTCACTGTAAAACACAGACTGCCACAATATGATGTATAATCTAAAGAATGACAGTGGTGGCAAAAGGTGGTGATCGATGGAAGATATTACATAATCTTTCTCAATAGAGACAAGACTACAGCCTGTTGAATCTTTGTGGTTTCGTGTCAACAAGGAGAAAATACATATGTCTGGTAAGTTACCCTAATTATGTATAATTACACATAGTAATAGTAATTTTACAAAATATTATTTGTAGGGGCAAGTATTGGCAAATGAAACTTCAACATTTTTTTAGTGTAGTTGACATGAGGATATGGATTAAACTTCTAACCGCTCACCAACGGTCAAGATGACACAATTATTTGCCTTAAACGAAGTGACAAAAAAAATCACAAGACCGGCATGAGAACTATCAAGGCAAAATATCTCCTAGCAGTGCCACAAGCACTGCATTCAGGCTCCTATGTTGTTGCTTTGGTAAAGAAACCTGCAAGTCCACAAAGACGACCTGATAGGAATTGCCAACTTAACTAACAAATAAGGTCAACCATTAAATATTTATATATGAACATCTTTTAACATCAACTTTAGTCATAAGCATTTACCAATATCTTTTGTTTCTTTTAGGTAAAATTACATGTACTTTCATTATTTCACGCATTTAAATAGTATAAGTTGAAGTTTCAACAACCAAACATGACCACAAAATCTACCTCACCAACACTAATAAAAAATAAGCCAATATTCAACTAGCATAGAATGATATATATCAGTCAAATAACTAAGCATCTCAACTAACATCCAATAATCACAAAAATAAGATCAACCTTCAGGAATCAAATGTCACATGACATTATAATATTCTATCCACCACCAAGCCAAAAACTACTCTTGAAAAAATCTCAAGAAGCACCACAACAAGACCATAACTTTCAAGATAAACATCATACAACAATCTACCATATAACTTCTCCGAGAAGGTACCCAAAATCAAAATCTTCCAAGTCTATTATGATTTTACAATTTGGCATAATTGTTGTCATCCTTATAACTATTTGGCCCGTAATGTACCTGGAGACCATTTCATTTTGTTGGTTCATATAAAATCATAACACGTGCAAAGTGCATGTTCACACATAAGAAAAGTAGCTTCCCTAACTAATCGGTGTGAATTTCTTCTCAACAACTTTGCACAGTCCTCTTTTATTTATTTGTAGTAACTTGGTTTTTGGCAGATATTAGGGAATCCACCACTTCAAAGAGTATAACCTACCATCTACTAACCCATAAAAGCACCTAAAGTAACAATATCAAAACATAAAAAACAAAACATTGCAGAGCGATCTACATTAAGCCCTCAAGTAACCGCCCTAAAACTTAACTATGATTCCTCACATCACATTTATCAGATATCACAAACAAATTGTCAATAAACAAAACCACCAAATCAAACCTAGTGGAACTCATCCCAGAAGTCGATTGTTAAGATAAGAGAACCTTGGCTATATCAACATATCTCTGTTATCCATGTAAGTAGTGTTGGTTATCTAGTATGAAAAATTGTAACAATACAACATACTTCCAACACAACGTCCTCGACTATCATACATTGTGCAACTTTCACCATTTAAACTTGATCTCAGTGGGTAGTTCAATTCCAGGTCACCCTTATGAATCTCAAACCAAATTTGTGAGGATTGGTTTTGGTACCACTTCATCCTAAATTATAATATCTCAATCCTGGAAGGTATTTGAGGTGAGGTAGCTTAAGAAGTTGAGCAATGACAACTCATCCCCGTTACCAAAAAAAAGACATATAATATCCAACATGAACCGTAAGGGTGTAAATTGTTTTAGGAGAACTTCATAAAAAAGGAAAACCGGGTTTCTAAAATGATTTCTGGATGATTGGTATAATTAAAATAAAACCTAATTTTTTTAGAACTTGAGTTCCCAATGGGAGTTGGACTACATACAAATCTATATATAAAATGAGTTCTTCAACTTCCACTTTAAAACCTAACTCGAATTTTAACCTCATTTCATCTCCTACAAACCAATCACACCTTGGTAAGCAAGAAAACCTTTAAGAGTGTGAGAAACTGGATTTTCAAAATGATTTTTGGGTGATAGACAAAAGAAAATTAAATATCTTGAGCATGAACTCAAATTGGAGATCCTTGACCTAAATCTGTATATTTAGAGTGATGAAACTCACTTCCACTCTATATTTAAGTCATGAAAGTGAATTTGTAGATTTTCCTTCACTCTCTGCAAACCAATCAAGTGAAATAACTCTTAGAATTCCACTTCCACGACTTTTCTGGAATTCAAATTGAAAGTAAGATAAGTCATTCAAACAATTAGAATTAGGATGTGATTGGTTTAGAGGAAGTCAAAGAACTTTTGGAACCCTAGTTTCATGACTTCCCATCACTTTGGATTGGAAGTGAAGGAAGTCAACCAAAATACAAATTATAATACTGTGGTACTCTTGGAACTGGATTTCCAGAACTTCATTTAAGTTTTCCTGCAAACCAGTCACCAGAATTAATTCTGGAAGTTCAAATCCCCAACTTCCTATTATTTTCCTGCAAACCAATAGCATCCTAAACTTTACAGAACTTCATTAAATTTTCCAGCAAACAACCATCAACAATTCTCATGGAAGATCATTTTCATGCAAACCAATCGCACCCTAAACGCCACAAACCAAACCAAACTTAACAATTCCCAAAGCAAACCACTCCAAGCATCATCACCAAACACACAACGAGATCGACATTTTCCGGAACGAAGACCGAAAGATAGAGCACACCTACGTCTGCTTGGAGGCAGAGGACGAGGAGGACGCGCGCTTGCTCCGGAACATCATGTACCCAAGCGGGAGCACGACTCCGACCACCATCACCGCCGCTCCGGCGAGGTACCGCACCAGACCCGGCGGCTCCACCTCCATCGACGGATCCGAACCCTAGAAACCGGGGATATAAGGGAATTTCAGAGAAAGGAGAGATCTGGGAAAGTCTGTGAGGGAGGTTTTGGTGATTTCGAGAGATCTGGTTTTGTTTAAGTGATAATGAAGTTTAAGAAAAGTAATTATAATTATGTTAGTTTAACTGACATAATTAAGTTTGGGAAACCTGAGTTAGGAATGAACGTAAATGAGCAGAGTTGAAATACTATTTTGAATATATTGAGTATTAACGTGCAATGTTATTCAAATGTAGTATTGTTTAGTAGAGATAGAAGTCTCAGGTCGGAGACGTTTACTCACAAAGAGTTTGATGAACAAACGGGGAGCAACGCTACACTCAGGGTGCAGCCTATGCGAGGGAGGCGAGGAAGACATTGAGCATTTGTTTTGGGGGTGCGAATACATAAAGAAGGTGTGGGCATAAATCTTGCACCTTTTAAAGCTTAACCACAGGATGTCATACTCTTTAGAGGCTGAAGCTCTACGTATTTCACACATAGGAGGAAGTCGGCTTGATATTGTGGTACGGAGATGGGTCTTCCAAGCCATGATACACGAGTGCTGACTGGAACGCAACCGAAGGATTTTCGATGGAGAAAAGCAACAACCAACATATATTGTGGCTGTCATCAAGGACATGGATCGTTGTCTTTGGGACAAAGTAAAAAGGCTTGCAAAGAGTGACGAGGAAGAAAACCGATCCCACCTCATGTGGATATAGTTGTTGTTGGTCTTCGTGTTTTTGTATAGTCACTTAACCTACAATGCTGACATGATATATTGTGTAATGTAGGGTAGAGGCCGGGTATGCATGTGGCATACACCCGCATTCATTATGGCTCGGTTTTGTACTCAATTTTGTAGGTTGTAAACTTTACTTAGTTTATAAAATTCGAGATTAAGCCTCCCTTTTTGCTTTGCAAAAAAAAATCCTAGGTCATTCATGTTGAATGTTGCGTTGTGTATGGAAGAAAATATGATGAGTTGTTATTTCGGGTACTTGCACAACATTATTCACGCATGAAAGAAGTAAAATTTGGAACTATGAGTGCGCTCGTGGATGCATTGTGCTTCTCGAATGACATCTTCGTCATTCATCCCACTCCTCTTGCGTGTAGCTGCTTCGTCATAACAACCAGTCTACTTCATAACAACTGCTCCAATTCTTCTCCACCTACCTTTTAAGGATTTTGTGTTCCTTTTTCCGATCTTTCGTTTCGTTCGGGCTGCCAAGTCGTAAGCTTTCTTTATCTTACTCCATAGTTGTCTGCTTTTTTGGTTGGCGTTTACGACAACGTCAAAGCTAATGAATTAAGGAAGAGATTAAGGCATCTTCTTCCTCTGTTGACTATTTTTCTTGCCTTGACGAGGTTAAGTGTTGACATGTCTACCAGTGGTGAATAACAATGCGATAGATTAGACGAGCAAAGTTTTACTTAATTTGTTGTCATCATCCTCACTATTATTTGATCACCTTGTACTTCATATGGATATGACGAAGGACCTTCATCACAAAGGAACTGCGAGTACACCCAATACTTTTGTTGAAGATTTGTAAAGGGAACATTGGGAATGAATTATGGTCTTGTTGATATTGGTATTCCGGGTAATTGGTATATGGACTTGGAAACGAAGATGGACTTAGGTAATTGGTATATGGTCCAATGGGAAATAAACGTTGTTGGTTTTTTGGTGGTGGGTGCTGGTGTTTCGTGCTTGTCGTAGGTGGTTAGGGGAAGACATTTTGAGTTGAAAAAAGAAAGATGTGTTCTGAAACTAGTTACAATGTGCTCGTTATGTAACAACGAATTATTATTAAAAATAATAATCAGAAGTAATAAAACAAAAATGTTAGTGTCACTAGGGTCAACTTTGTGTCACTAGTACAACTTTGTATCAGGTCGCACGACATTTTGTAAGTCGCACGACATTTTGTCATGTCGCACAACTTTGCATCACGTCGCATAACCTTTTGTCACATTGTAGTATTTTTAAATTTCAAATTTTCAAAATTTTAATATTTAATAATATATTTTCGTGGTTTTATTTCCTATTATTTATTTTTAGTTATAAAAAGTGGTTGTAAATACTAAATACAATAAGTTAATTAATTATTGTTGAAAATTACAAACGAGGAGAAAATAAATTATGCGTAAGTAAGAAAATGTTGATTTGACAAATTGATATTTATCAGAGATCTTTAGTTCACTAGAGAATGTTTTTAAAATAGGGGAAATTTTGGGAAAAAGAAAAAATACTGATTTGATAAGTTAACGTTTACGGAAAAAAAGGAAAGAAAAAAAAACCGGGCTGAGGATGGCGTGAAGCAGGTGGCGATTGGAGTTGACTTAATAATGTACAAACCGGTGAAATTCGATCCACCGCAAGAGGAAATTACCCACAAATTCTCATCTCACGCCTTTCGTATCGAACGAACCCTTCCCTTCCCTTCCGATTCTCCAACTCCGGCCCAAAACTAGGGTTTCGGGATCGTCCGCACGGAGATCGATCTTCCTCTACGGGTAAACTTCTCGCCCTCGATTGGTAGCTCAATTCCCGTTTCTTCGCTTGTTTAACAAACAAACAAACAAACAAACAAACAAACAAGTTGCTGGATTTCGACGGTTTTGGAAAGTCTTGGAGGAGTTGGAGAGGTTTTGATGTATTGAATGTGTGTTTGGTAGGAAAACATTGACTTAGAAAGTTGGGAACTCGACTTCTGAAATGATTGGGAGATTAAAAAATTTTGAGTTCCGTGACTTAATTTTGTATACTTGGAGTTTGTGTTTCAGCACTGTAACAATTTATGCAGTGGGTTTGATCCTTGAATATCAATTCTCATTTACTTTGAAACTAGTAATCTTTCTAACTTAAACATATAGCCGCCATGTTAGCAACTGTTAATGTATTGAGAGAACAAAGAGGGAAATGGAGTTAAACTGAATGAAGTGAAAAGAGGGTAAGAAATACTATAGAGAAAGAAAAAAAAAGGTTTATGTCTAGTAAAGCATGCATGAAGTACAAACATTAAATAAACTGAAGGAACTATTTGTTAAAGAGAGTAGACATACATGATAATATCACAATATAAGATTACAAGTTGATATGAGAGGGTAGTGATGTAAAACACAATTTTAAATCATATTTGGAATATGAAGAGGTTTCCAAGCAGGTTTTATATAACACAATTTTCACTACATGTTATTTTCCTTTTGTAACTTATCACAAAAGTAGAGGCAATGTTAAGATTCATGCATAGCATAAGAAGATGGTAAGAAAGTATTTCTGTTTTATATTTCCAACTTACCATTGTGCACATTTTGTGTGTCCTGTAGAGGCTGCCTCTTGATTCAAAAACTCATTCATTTTGAACTTGATTCTCATGCCAAATTGTGCCCCTGTGTTACAGAAGAACAGTGTTTTGCCTTAGGCATCAGCTGAACCAAATGAACTGATTCATTTGGGTCAGTATGTCATGATGGACAAACAAGATCACAGCTGTCACAAATAGCACAACAATGATGGGAACTAGTCCAACAACTCCAACCACTAATTTCAGCAGCACTAAAGTGGAAGATTCCAACAAGACTAATCCTGCATCTCCTGATAAATGCAGTGACAGCTTATCAGTATTGGAAGAGCACGAAAAAGGCCTACAATGTGCAGCACCTGATATACTACCACGTTGTCAGAATGAAAGAAATGAAATGTTTCAAACAACTTCAGAAAACAGTGGGGTGGATTTAACTAGTAATTGCCGTACTGTCGATACAGGAAATTTAGTTGCAGAAACACCTCTCTGTTCAAAATTACTTATGGAAGAATGCAACATGCCAGCATATTCGGAAAAGTCTGATGGTCCGTTACACGTAATTATTGAAAAGGTTAATGCTCCAGGAGGTGATGAGACAGATCCCCCAGTGCTACAGTCTGATGTTGATTTGCATGACAAATCGCCCAAATCATTTCAAGAGTGTGATAGAAGAAAAACAGAAGCTTCTACTGTGGTTACAGAGGAGAAGCAAGATGAAAGGAATTGTCATTCTGAAACTTATAAAAATAATGCAAATAATCTGTCTATCACAGGGGGAAATGTTGATGACTTAGTGGCTGAATCTGATAAAATAAATATATCTGAGATAAGAGAAGAGGAAAAGCTAGGACCTCAAGGATGTGAGATCTCAGTTGCAAAAAAGAGTGCTGATATTTCCATGAAGGAAGAAATTGTTCAAAATGAACTAGGTGATGCCCTCTTTTACTTTTGAAGCCAGGTCTTTAGGTCAGTGTGTTAGTACATAACTTCTGTATAGTGGTCTATGTTTGAATATGAAAATTTCCTTTTTACAGGTTTTACTTCTGAAACCTCATCTTCAGAGTTATCAAAATTGCCTAGTAAAGTACACGACACCCAGCAGTTATTGTCCGTGACCAACAGTCTTAATAAAGAAGTGGGTGTACATAAAGAACTGGTGGCAGCTTCGTTCCCCGTAGATTACACCGTACATCCTCAGAAAATTCTTGTTCAGTCTGCTCCTTCTTTGGAAGTTAATGATAAATTAATCAGAGATAGTTGTCATATTTCATCTGAACACGGCTTGGATCCACTTAGAACTGTTAGCTGTGGTGACCATTTGCCTCATGGAATTAAGGGCCAAGAGAATGAAGGGTTGTTTCATAAAAGTGACTCTATTGAAGATGATTCCCCTTTGACATCTAAGAAGGAAAAACAGTATTGTCAAACTGAATTTTCTATTCAAAATCCCAAGCGAATCAATGCAGTTGGAGATGATAAACATCACTGTTTTGAGATCCGCCAGCCATCAGAAGAACATTCAGAAAAAAATAATGGCTTGGAACCTTTTTCTAGTATTCAATCTCTTGATGGGCCCGAGGTACTTATTTCTTTCTTCACTCTTGAGGTTTTTTTACCCTTATTTTTCGTGCGAAATTTGTGCTTATATTTTTTTAATTGTCGATTCTCCAGTCCGGCAAACATACCCTTGGGAACCGAGGAGACGATAAATGTGATTCTGATAGGGTAAGTGAAGCCTCTAAAAAACTACCAATAGTTTCCATTGAAGAAAAAAGGAATGACTTTGTAATGAAGAGTACTGAAGTAGATAAGAATTGCAATTTGGGCACTGATGAAAGTGGATTTAAACAAAGAACTGTTAAAGAGAAACCTATTTCCAAAAAAGCAGCAAGGGCCGTGCACCGAAGTGGTACCAAAGGAAGTTCGTCTAGAACCGGCCCCGGTGTTTTGATCTTGGATGGGTTGCATCAGTCTCCTACTGGGGAAGTAAAATCTTCTCTAACAAGTCAAATGAGCAGTGCTCCAAACTCCACTGCTGCTTCTAAGACGCCGCTAGTGTTGCAGCGGCCATTCACAGATTCCCAGCAAATCCAACTGCACTCCCAGATATATGCTTATGGATCTCTAATGTGAATTGGCTTTCTTCTGCTTCTTTTTGATCTGTTGTATTGCAATTTGTACCTAACTTTAAGTTCTTTATTGTATCCTCATCATATGCAGTCAGGGGTATCCACCCGATGAAGCTTGCATGGTTTCGGCCTTTGGAAACGTCGGTTAGTGTTTATTCTTTAATCACTTACTTGCTCAAGCCACTTCTTTTATTTAACTTCTGATCATCTAATGTTGCTAATTGCATTTAAGACGCTGGACGGAGCAAGTGGGAGACTGCATGGCGAACTGCTGTCAAAAAGTATGGCAAGCAGAAATCCCTGCCTTATGGTCGTGATGCTCCCGTTTCTCCACAAGGCACATAAATATAAAATTTTAATTTACAACCAAATTGATTCCTTTGGGTCTCTTTAATATTTATTTTCTTGTGATAATTTGTCTTGCAGTCACCACGTCTAATCAAGCATCAAGGAGCAGCCCTCTTCAAAAGAAACTTATCGCTGCTCAACCCTGCTCAACTGGCAGTGGCAATTCAGCCCCTACATCAGTTTTGAGTCCCTTATCTTTGCCATCACCTATCTGGAATAGATCAGCACTTGATAGATCACATTCTAATACACCCAGAAGTCTGCCTTTCACTTCCAATCAAATGCCACCTCCACTGCATGCTTACCAATCCACACATTTTTTGCAGTACTCGGCTAGTTGTTTTCCATGGCTTGCACAATCTCCTATTGTTTCCTGGACAGCACCCCATGATAGCGCTGCAGTCGGCAAGCCACAGTTTCCTATTTCATCTGTTACAGAAACCATCCGACTAACATCCTCGAGAGACTCATCTATATCACACAACTGCAGCATTCCTTTTATGTCCCCTGGTGTTTCCTCTGCAACCAGGAGCAAAGTCAGTGATTCAACAGCTGCTGCAGTGCAGGATACTGTAATCAGGAACGAAGTAGCTTCTGGAGCAATAAAAGATGTAGATGCTGTTCCAATGTCCCGGAAAAAGAAGAAGAGTATGGTTCCAGGGCCAAAGGTGCAGGTGCCTTCCAATTCAGAACCTCACTCAAGACTTGACGCTACTGCTGTTTCAGCTAACTTGATGTTTTCAGCTACAGCTGCCAGTGCCTCGATTGGAGCATCTTCTGTTGGTTTTCCAATTATTTCTCCTGCCCACTTTCAAGTGGTTGCTAGTGGTGGCATGGGGTCTAATATTATACTTTCAGATGAAACACTCAGTAAAATTGAGCAGGCCAAGTTACAAGCAGAAGAAGCGGCTGCTTTTGCTGCTACTGCTATTCGACATAGTGAAACTACTTGGAGTCAGTTGGCTGCCCAGGTAAATTCCAGAGTGCTTACAACAGAGGTTGAACAAAGATTTGTGTCTGCAGCTGCAGCAGCAGCAGCAGCTGCTTCTGTTGCAAAAGCTGCATCAGCTGCTGCTAAAGTTGCTACTGACTCTGCTTTGCATGCCAAACTGATGGCCGATGAAGCTGTGGCATCTGAGCAAACAACTAAGGTGCCTCATTTCTCGGAAGCTGAGGGTCAGTGCAGTGAAAATAATCTTTCTGCTGATGCTCCGAATTCCACTTCTGAAGTCAAGAATTCCAAAGCTGGATCTCATTCCACAATACCTGCTACAAAGAAAGCTCCTCTGGGGAGGTCACAAGCTGCTGCCGCAATCAGAAAATCTGGAAACAATGATGCTGCACTTAAAGCTGCAGAATGTGCTGCACAAGCTGTGGCACAAGCAGAATCTATTGTAGCTATGGGTGATGTTTTGCCTTTTTCTTTAAGACAAATCATAGAGCTAGGCCCTGAGAGTTATTGGAAGTCTCGAAATTCAATATTAGAGCCACTTACAGAGAACATGAATGGAAGTAAGTTACTAGCCTGATTGATCTTTTACCATCTAATGTAAAAGAAATTGATTAAATTGCTGGAAGTAATTTGTTCAACCGAGCTTCCTTGGACTTGAGAGCTCGTGTCCTCCAAAAAGAGATTACTGGAAATAATTTGTTCATCGAGCTTTCTAGGAAACCAACTGAAAAGTTTTTTTTTGTCCCAGACTAGAGAGGTCGTGTCTTCCAAATAAATTAATAAAGTGATTACAAAATTTTCTGGATTGCATTCAGCCATAAATATTCGAGTTAAAGATTTTGCAAGATAAATATTTGAATTCAAATCGACAATTCATCTTATACCATTAAGTTTATTGATTCAGGTGCTTCAAGAGTGTCAACACCTCCTGTTTGTGGAGATGACAAAGATCAAGAAAAAACTAATATTCATGAAAACACTATCCAGGAAGGATCATTTGTTGAGGTATAATTCTATCTTATGTGTGCTTACATATTTATACACAGTTACACACACACACAGACACATGTATGCGTATATCTATGTATGTATGTCTGTGGGCACACTTTATCTAAAGGTTTCCTATGTCATGTACTTCATGTCACCATTCAATTTTATAATCATAAAACATCTCTTACGGATTTCTTAATATCGTGGGCATGTTCTTAAATTGTTCATAATTTCTCTACCAAAAGGATGTTTGTGTCATGAGGAAATTGTTGTTGTCTATATTTCAAAAGATTATGTTAAAGATAATATACACAAAATGATTATGAATCTTGATATATTATTGCAACGGATTTTGCTGCCTGCAAGGAAGAAATATAAAATTTGAGGTGATTAACGTAATTAATCCCTCTCCTTTTTCTAGGTATTAACTGATGTAAAAGGCATTTCTGGTGTTTGGTGTTCTGCACGAGTTTTGAACATGAAAGATGGGAAAGCTTGTGTTCGCTTTAATGATCTTCTCAGTGACGAAGGTTACCTATAGATAATTTCTGATAATTGCTCAACCCTAGAAGATTGAGTTTATTAACTATCTACTTGTGCAGGTGACAAATTAATGGAGTGGGTATCCCTTGGTAGAGAAAATGAAAAACCTCCAAGAATACGTATTGTTCATCCTTTTGCAGCCAATAGATGTGATAGTTCAAGGAAGAGACAAAGACCAACTGACTCATGGGTAGTGGGGGATCATGTCGATGTATCGACAAAGAATGGGTAAGCTTAAAATTTAGTTATCTATATAAATATACCGACAAAAAATATCAACACAAATACATTCTTCTTTTGACAACAAACAACTTAAATAAATTGACAACACAACTTTTTCTCCATTATATTTGTTGAGATTGATTTCTTATTTGTGTTGTTTTTATTTGCCAGTTAATGTCTTTGGCCTTTTGCTTCTTATACAACTTTATTGTGCTCCACTTGTATATTTTTTCATCTCGATAAACCCACATTCTCAACCACCCCGTTCAAACAATGGGCTAGTCTAACCATCCAACACCGTGGCTAGGTTGATTTTTGGTTTTGTTCGGAACATGTATCAGATGATTTATGGAATACAAATATACAATACCTTTTCCATCATGGAAAAAGTACACAGGCTTCTCAACATGAGCTGAATAAATAAATAAAAGGAAATCCATGGTCAATATGTTTACTACAGTTACACTGGGAGTTACACTATACAATTATTGCCTAATAAATTCCCATATCACATATTCAGTTTGTCAAAACAACAAATATTTCGGGGAAGAGTCCATTTTACACGTACATATCAGTGTCCTGGTGCTTAGCTAATGATGGTAATAAGGGATTGGTCCTCATATGATCCATGAATGCATACTATCGTATTTGCTTACATCCCAAACTGAATGATCTTTACGACCTCTTGTCTGATGACCCAGAAATTCCATCTTTTGTGATGTATTTTGATGTGAAGTATTTTTGTAATGTTTGAAAATTTAGATATTTTATCCATCGATCACATAATATCTTGTAGTGCAGGCAACATATCTAAATACTTTTGCAGTTCTCAATTGTAATTTGTTTCCTTGTCATATCTGTCATGTTTGTGTTCCTTTTCGATTATTGTTTCCCTGTTAGTGTGAGAAAAAAACATGTAAATGAGCAAGAAAAAATTGTTTGTTTTTTTCAGTTGGCGAGAGGGTGTTGTTGCTGAAAAGAAAAAAGGTGGAACAAAGTTAATTGTACGTTTTCTGGGTATGTCTTTCTTATGCAAAAGAGAATGTTTAGTTGGTATTATCATCAGATAACTGAGTTCTCTTGTATGCAAGTTACCATGCAATTAAATATAAATTCTGTTTTACTGATTTTGTATTTTGTCTTGCTTAATGTCCATTTCCATTGTGTCAAAGATTAAGTTGTTTTTTGCCATTTGGAGCATCATGGACCATATCAAATGACTATCTAAACGTTCTACATTTCTTATCTATTATGAAATTGCAAATGGTTAGTTGCACTTCACATCATTAAGTCAATTGGAAACAACCTTACTGTTTTACAATGGTAGGGTTGCTTACACCCAACCCCTCTACCTCACCTAGGCGGGAGCCTCTTTTGAGGAATTGGGGGTAATGTTGATGTTGTATTTTGTCTTGCTTCTTAAGAGCGAGGGGGCATATGTTAATAGTTCTACTCCTTTGTGTTAGGTAATGAGTTTCCAAACCTACTGGTATTTTGTGAAGGTACCAACAATCTTATAAGCCTCCAGAATGTCCCCCGGGCCCTGATTATCCTTTGAGTGATTTTCTTAACACTTCAGAATTTCATGGGTAAAGGACCTATGTTAGAAAACTGTCCTAAGATCGTCTGGGGCTTTTCAAACAAGAGCAACAGAGAACACCCAAAGCAAAGTTAAATTATTCCCTGTAAAAGTTATGGTGTCTGAGTTTTGGGTACTTATGAAACTTAGCTGGCATTTGTCTTGCAAACCACTGAAAGATCCCCTTAAATTTCTCACTTATTTAAATGTTTCACATTGGAAAAATACCTCAAGGATTAGTAATTTTCTGTATGCAATTCAGCAGGAAGATTAACCCATTGATATTGATTATAGTCGGATAATATCCCTGACAGTTAAGATTTTCTGCTTTTTCACATTTGATTATCTAAAGCAATCTTGTGAATCTGGTTCTACTTTTCTCTTCTGTATCTAGATGCAGGTGGTGGTGATTCCAAAGAAGTTAAATCTTCAGATCTTCGTCGATCTCTTGTTTGGAGAGATGGCCAATGGATGGCATGGCTTAGTTCACCAAAAGATACTCAGCTTCACGAGGTTTGTGGAGTGCTCTTTCATTTTCTTCTTCAGAGAAATTGTATCTCAATGATTTTAATTTTCAGGCATATCTATCTCATGAAAAGAAACTAAAAAATAGCAAAAGGGAAGGCAAAACTACTTCTGAAGCTGAGATTCTAAAGGCAACTAAAATTCCTTACTATCATTGCCCTGCTGAACTGAAAAAAACTGATGTTACTCCATCAGCATCGATTTCTCAGGAGAATCCTTTCTCTTTTAGAAAATCCGGTGAGGAAGAAGACTTGCGCAGAATTAACCGCGTTGGACTACAAAAAGAAGGCCCAAAAGTGGTTTCTGGTATTCCAAAACCTGTCAAGAAGAGGAAATTTATGGATGTAAGCAAGCATTGTGTTGTGGGTGCCACAGAAAAGGAAGGCAAGGGCATTCAGGGAAGTAAATCAACTAAATTTGCCAAATATTTAATGCCACAGACTTCTACAAGGTGGAAACGCATGTCTAAAGTTGACAGTAGGAGCAACCAAGCTGTAGACTGGCAGCCCAAGAGGGTTAGTGTGAAATCTCGAAAATTTCTGAACTTGTCTGACAAAAAAAGTTCATTTGCTTCAGGGTTTGATGCTCCAAATGAAGGATGTAATCATGCTCCCATTTGTGGTAAACCTTCTATTCAGAATGCCAAAAAGAAGTCTGCAAAGAAAAACCATGTTGAGCTTGATTCTACAGCAAACAGCACAGGAGTAGCAGGTGGCCATGAGTTACTTTCTCAATCGCAACAGCAGCCTCTGGTTTCTTCTGCCACGTCGACTGTGTCTAATGCAGATGCTGAGAAGGAAACTCTAACCCAACGGAATTCGATCGTAACTGAAGACAAAGACCCTCCTGATATTTCCGACAAAGTGGGATCTGATGGCAGGGGACCACGTAGGTCCAGTCGAAGTATTCAGCCAACGTCCAGGGTGAGTTGGATGTATTTGAGAAGAGTTTTCTTCAATTTGCTAATTTGTTATGTTTTTCACTGCAATACCTTTTATTGTGAAAAATATTGCATGCAATTTGAAATTATTCTCATACGCGATACACAAAAATAGAAGCTTGAATCTCATAATTACAAGATGTTCTTTGAAGCATAGATGCAATGGATATACTCCTGACCTCCTGTAACCATGTGCCATTGCCATATTAGAATTGTTACTTAACCAGAATCTCTCTAAAAAAAGGTAAATGGTTAATTCCTGAGGAAATATTTCTGCATGAGGTACACCTTTTTTGAAGTCCATTTTCTTTCGTTTGAACCACTGAAAACGGCATAAGTCTGTGTTTCGTGTTGCTTCAACCGAGTTTTGGAATTTGGGGTTTTCATATCCACCTTGGAAACACATTCCTGGAAACTCGGTACAATTCATTATGGAAAATTTTCTTAACGTTGAGTGTTTCGTTGACTGCAGTTACTTGAAGGATTACAGAGCTCATCCTTGATAGTTGTGAAGGTTCCTACTGTGTCTCATGCTACAGGTGGGAAGGTTTCTCAGAGGACTGGATAATCCGGAGGTATTTTGTGGCAAAAAATCTTTCTCCTGTTTGTCATTTGGAAGTAATATTGCCGTTCCAATTTAATTAACAGAAGGTACTTTCCTTGGCACTTGGCAGTGGGGCTTTAAGGGGTTTATTTGTCCTACAGACTGTATCTAATGCACAGAACTTCGATAGTTGCTTCTCTATACATATGTTACAACATCGGAAATCAGAATAAGGATGGCGGGATCTCTCGGCCACCGGCAGTGAGCAATTCGGGTGTACATAGTTTGTTCAGTTTCAGCTTCAAGGTTCAGAGTTCCTTGGTTAGAATGTGTAATAGTATTCGGCTTTCTGATGTTCGTCTCTCTATGTTTCATAGGTATTTAGATGAGATTTTAATCTTTTACAACGCAGAGATATTGAAATGCAATCGATTCCATGGCTGTATTTGGTGTGTTGAGATGAGTGTTGAATTCCCTCTTGTGATGGGGATGTTTGTTTTCTGCATCAATAAGGTGTGTTTAGCGAAAATGTTCTTCTAATTCCATTGTCCACTGAACTATTAGGAATTTATCGTTATCATAATCGAGCTCTTAGAAGCTTATGAGGAGTTGATGTGTAAATCTGACAGTGATTGATTCAACACGCGATTGGTTGAGTACTTTGAGTGTTTTGTAAAAAAAATTTTGGGTTTGGAGGAAAATAAGCACCACCACTGTTCAGTTACTAAAGAAAACATCAGATCAAAACATTTATTTATTTATTTTTGTATTCGTTAAAACAAAAAGAGTGATTTGTATTTGTAACTATGAACCTTGCTCACCATCATTATATTCCATCTAATTGACTCCAAATTTGAAAATATAAGGATATATATATATATGGTGTCGTTTTTCAATGTGCATACTTTGTCAATTAAATTTCTGAAGTGCATATTTTTTCAATTTTTTATTTTTTTTTGATTATTTTGAAAAAAAATCTATATATATATAATGTATATTTTTAATTTTTTTTCATAGTAGACATCTTTTAAAAAGTATTTTCATATTAAACTTGTTACAACTTACAACGTTGTGACACGTGATAACGACGGATCTTATTTGTAGTGTTTAGAGTTATGATTGAGTTTCATGTCCATTAAACTTGACGTTCAAGACGCATTGGGCTCTCGACGACGTTGATTTCCAGCAATTTACTTCGAGTATAGAAGTGGGTGTTGTCAGCTTGAACAACTCAAGCAAAGCCGGCTTCTAGAACACCGAGTTTACAAACAGGAAGTGGGTGTTCATAACCGGGCGGGTCGGATCCATCAACGGGTCTGTTTGGATCCGGATACCATTTAATCCATTTATTTATATAAAATAAACCGTCAAAAATCGAAATATCAACCTAACACCGACCTGCCGACCACCGCCGGCCGCCTCCGACCTCCGCCGTCCTGCTCCAGCCAGGATCGTATCCGACCACCGGAGCTTCCACTTACTCCGACTCGATTTGCATTTTTCAGTTGTAGAAATGGATGAAGGAGTGAAGAATCTCCAGCAGAGCATAGTTGAGATTGAAACTGAAGCAGAACACCTTTTCTTGGCCCGTCATCAGGTGAAGAAGACTGGAAGCTTTCTTCATTTATCTTTAAACTCAATATGATCCATTAATTATGTATCTCTTGAGTGTTAATTTGTCTTCAAATCATGTTATGTTAGTTTGAGTATGTATATTGTTTAGGTAAATAACATAACTATTTTCAGTGATAAGTTTTTTTATGTCTGCAGAAAGTAATTAACTTAGAATGATAATTGGATTGGGAATCTTGTCGTACTAAGGGCATGCTTGGTTCACAGTAATTGCATTCCATGGAATTCAATTACATGTAATTAGATTACATTCCCGTGAATTGAATTCCATGTAAACAAATTATACGTTGTTTGGTAACATTAGAATTCAGCACAGGAATTGTAATGTAATTTAAAAACAATTTTTTATTTAATAAATTGATAAATGTCCAGAGATGTTTTTGGAGTTCCGGCATACTTCCAGTAAGCTAGAATTTTAGTTTTGCTGACTTGATAATGTTTTAGTAATTTGAAATGAGTTGATCAGGATTACAATCTCCACTGATATAATCCAAGTACCTTGAAAGGGGTGTAATTGGAGTTATCTTCGTAATCTAATTACGGAGTGATTACGACCTTCAAGTTTCTCAACCAAGCAACGTAAAGTAATCAGAGATGTAATCATATTACATTACACCCTAAATTACGGTGAACCTAGCATGGCCTAAGTTGTTTTATGTTAAATCCAACTGTTATCTTGTCATGTCGGTTACTCGTAAGTCACTGGAAGTTAAACGACCAAGATGTTCATTGTGAAGCTTTGTAGCATTATCTTTAAACTCAATTTAATCCATTAAATATGTATCTCTTGAGTGTTAATTTGTGTACTAATCATGTTATGTTCACTCTAAGTAGTGTCATGGTCATTATATTATTGTATGTCTTGTACAATACATACTTTTCAGAAGTTTGGTTATGTATACCGTTTAGGTAAGTAATATAACAATATTCAGTGATATTTTTTTTGTCTGCAGAAACTAATTAACTTAAAATGATAATTTGGCAGTATCTGTGTTGGGAATCTTGTCGTACTAAGTTTTTTCATGTTAAATCCAACTGTCATCTTGTCATTCTGGTTACTTGTAAGTCACTGGAAGTTAAACGACCAAAAAGTTCATCGTGAAGCTTTGCCCGTGTTTTAATTGATTATCTAGTTTCTGTTGTCCCATATAGTATTAGAAATTCAGACTTATGTGACTGGCGCTCTTGGCAGATGGTCGAAAATGACAAGCTAAGGAATGGGAATAGAGAGGCACTAACAGCTCTTCGTAAAAAGGCTCGCACGACAAAGAGCAGTGTCCCGACTCCTTTTGAGAATGTCATGAAGGAGATAGAGGGCAATGAGTCTCGATCTCTGGTCAAGGAAATCTGCCCAACCTGTGGCAACCACGATCCCAAGGAACAAACATGGTTGATGTTTCCAGGATCAGAAATTTTTGCCCGCGTACCATTCCATGCTGCCCACGTTGTCATAGAGAAAGGTACTCAGTCTCAGCGTCCTGTAGGTTTTGTTTCATTAGTGGTTCCTTCTTTGAGGTTTTAGAATTCGCAAGTTTTTTGAACAGACCAGGAACGTTTGGATTATGAAACGAAGAAGCTTCAGAGCTTGGTGAAAGAGAAGTCTTTCTTGATATCGGAGAAAGGTGTTCTTGCGGATAGCATCAGTCCTGGTGTTCTTAAATCTCTGGTCACCCTCACAGACAAGTCTAGGTAGTTCATGCCTTACAACATAAAGGTAAAAACCGTAAACAACAGTCAATATCTAATTCAATAACCAAGTGATCTCTGCCCTATTAATTTTTACTTTCAATTATAGGTAATTTCTGTTTCAGTGATTATCGAGCCGTAAATATACAATATCTGTATCAGAGATTCAGAAGAGAAGCAAGCAGATGCAACAGATAGAGAGGTGGAACACATAATTTAAGATTACATCAGCCTATCAAACCACTAGGTTATGACCATATTTGCTAGTCGTTTTTTTGTCGGTCGAAAATTGTTTTGCTAAATGCTAAAGCATATGAGATCGTGTTTTCTGGTTAATATCAGTCTTGTTTCTAGGGCTAATTTTACTACTACGACTGGGTTGTTACTTGTTACAGGTTGGTTAGGCCTAACGTGATTAGAGTTGGGCACATTCAACACATGAAAGGGCCAAACTGAACTTTCTAATCTCATTCAGAGCGTTCGCTCCCACCGCACGCCAGACGCTTGTTATAGTATTGTACACGTCTACGTTGTTACAGTTTAATCTTAAATATAAACATTCTCGACATTTGTTCGTCTTAATACTCCTTTGTACCTTGACTTTAACATCTGGGTGAATGCCAAACACAAGTTATAGCATTTCACCCAAACAAACCTTTAGATTAACTTGGACCCAAGATCGAATCCCAAAATACAATCTAGACTAAGGTCTGTAAATTTTAGCTCGAGTCTCGAAAATCGACTCGAACTCGAAAAGCTCAACTTGAATTCAACAAAAAAGAATTGGTTGAACATAAGAACCATCCTAACTCAAATCGTCAAACAAGTCGACTCAACTTGGAAAAACTCGAGATAAGCTTGAGATTATTATGGTATGGTGACATTTGTAAACATTTTCGAACATTACATTCGTGACTCTACTCAACTCAGTTTACAACCAATATGATTTAATTAATATGAGGGTAAATTATAGTTTGCTCTCTTAACTATGGTCGAGTAACATTTTGTTCAACTTTAAAACGTTACGATCACACTTTTTAAATTTTGATTTTTTGTAATATTTTAACTTATTTTTATCGTAATATTATTATTTTTTCAACATATTGATAACTTTTTTTTAATATTTTGTGTGTGTTGTTTGTCGAATATGTTTCTAATGTATCTTATGATACAATTTAAATCAAATATGAAACCATAATTTACTTGAAATTTGGACGATTCAAAATCCGAACTAAATTTGAAACAAATTCGATTTTTAAAGAATACACATTTTCTGCCAAACCCCATCCAAAATATCCAAACACACACACACACACTCCTCGCACTTGAAGTTGCAGCTCCAAACTTGCCTTCAATGGCTTCCTTCTTCTTCCTCCCACTCCCACCCTTCCTCTCCCCCCAAAACCCTAACCCTAAACCTAAACCTAAACCCCAACCTCTCCCCCCACTCCTCGCCTCCCCCTCCGACCCGCCCGGCACCGGCGCCGCCGCGCCCACCCGCGGCGACCTCTTCCTCGACCGCAACATCTCCCGCGAAAACGCCGCCTTCGTTCTGGCGAACTCCCCGAAGAAGAGTAAGAAGAGGAAGGATAAGAGGATTGTTGTGGCGTCGGAGGTCGCTTGTTGCTATGGGTGTGGCGCTCCCTTGCACACCGGGGAGGTCGACTCGCCGGGTTTCGTTGATCCGGAGACGTATGAGCTGGTGAGGGGGAACCGGTTGGGGTTCGGTTTATGTTTTGAAGTTTTGGAATCACATTTTGATAAACAGATGGTTTCTAATTTCGGAATCACATTTTGATAATTGGATTTTGACTCTAGAAAATTAAGATCGAGTGTGATTTACGATTGACATCTAAAAATTAGAATCTTCATACTAATGCTAGGGTACGTTTGGGAACAGATTTTGAGATTTGGTCAGATTTTAGAACCGTGAATCTGTGATTAGCAAAATGTGATTCCGTACGTTCTCGCAAACTCCCCGGAGAAAAAAGGAGGAAGAAGAAGAAGGCTGTGGTGGCGTCGGTGATTTTGAAAAACTTGATAAAGTGTTTTGGAATCACATTTTAATAATTGGATTTTGACTCTCGAAAGTTAAGATCGAGTGTGATTTACGATTGACATCTAAAAACATAGAATCTTCATACTAAGGCTGGGGTACGTTTGGGAACAGATTTTGAGATTTGTTTAGATTTTAGAACTGTGATTATCAAAATGTGATTCCTTACGTTCTCGCAAACTCCCCAGAGAAGAAAGGAGGAAGAAGAAGAAGGCTGTGGTGGCGTCGGAGATTTTGATAAACTTGGAATAAAGTGTTTTGGAATCACATTCTGATAATTGGATTTTGACTCTCGGAAGTTAAGATCGAGTGTGATTTACGATTGACATCTAAAAACTTAGAATCTTTGTACTAAGGCTAGGGTACGTTTGGGAACCAAATTTTAGATTTGGTTTTATTTTAGAACTTTGATTACCAAAATGTGATTCTGTGTGTAATCGCAAACTCTCCAAAGAAGAAAATGAGGAAGAAGAAGAAGGCTGTGGTGGTGTCGGAGGTTGCTTGTTGCTATGAATGTGGTGCTCTGTAGCACACCGGGGAGGCCGGCTTGCCGGGATTTGTTGATCCGGAGACGTATGAGTTGGTGAGGGTGAGTTGGTGAGGGAGAGTCGGCTGGGGTTTGGTTTCTGTTTTGAGGTTTAGGATTTGATGTTTTGGAGTTCGCTGGAACTTTTTTAGGCACCATTTGTGTAACTAAAGGTTTTCTAACTTTGATTTTGAAAGTGCATTTTACAAGTTGACATCCAATTCAAATAATATAGTAAATTAGTAAGAGACAATATATTTGAGAAGAAAAAATGTGGTCTTCCCATTGTTTTTTTTTTTGGAAAATGCATTCTCAGCAATAAAATACAGATTTATAATGCATATTGGGCATGATTCAATTATCCAAACACCCTTTTAGGTTTAAAGATCCTATTTTTTGAGAAATACAGTTTTTCTTCAACAACATATTTTTTGAGGCTATTCAAATAGGCCCTTAGTGTGTGTTGGAATGGTTTAAAGTCAAACCAATATTGTTTTGCCTTTCTGTAAGTTCCATTACAGATCGTGGTGTTTTCAGTTATCTTGGTTTATAAGGAGCTCAATTTGTTAAGAATGGTGATGTGGCTTTTATGGATGAAGTCCTTGACTAATACGCTGTAAAAGTCATACATATCTCAACTCAGAGAAACAAATATAAATCTATAATTGGTTTTGAATTTAATCTCTTCAGAATTCTGTATTTTTTGGAGTTAGCATTTTGATGTTGTGGTTAGTATTTGAAGTTAAATGCAGGATTTGGTGGGCTTTAGTTTGTTGGTGTAGTGAAACCATGTAGTTGTGTTTTGTGAATTGAACACTAAGTTGTAGGTGGTGGATTATTGAAATTTCAATTCATCTCAAGTTTGAGGTTTGGTGGTATTGTGGAACTTTTGAGTTCACAGATTGTGAATTCTTTGAATAGTTTGTGAAATTCTAGGGTACTTTTGTTGGGTGTAGAGCATTTATGTAAGTTTATCAAGATTTGAGGTTTTAGGGTTTTAACATCGTGGTTCATGTTTGTCTTTGTGCAGAAAAAGAAGCATATGCAGCTCAAAATGGTTCTGTGTGGGAGGTGTAAGCTACTATCGCATGGTCACATGGTGACTGCTGTTGGTGGGAATGGAGGATATCCTGGTGGGAAGAAGTTTATTTCAGCAGAGGAGTTACGAGAAAAATTATCACACCTGCGTAACGAGAAAGCTCTCATTGTTAAATTGGTACATATCATTGTGCTCTCCTTAAATCTTTTGCCTATTTTTGTTGGTTCCAACCCAATATAATTTCCCCCCTTAAGATAAGTTAGTTTTGATGGAAAATTGGAAATGAACACAAGTTGGTTAACAACTCACTCTAAAAAACACTAAAAAAATAAAATTTCAGATCATTCTTTCTTGTATTGATATTCTACATAGAAGGTCAGTTCCTTGAAATAATGAAGACCCTAAACTAGAGTTCTTTTTTCAATTTGTAGGATCAAAAGCACTATATGCTTTATTTTTCTCAATCTATCAATGATCAAGAAGAACTTTGTTCTTATTAAATTTGCCTCTTCTGTGTCTAGGTTGATGTTATTGACTTCAATGGAAGTTTTTTGGCTAGAGTTCGTGATTTAGCCGGTGCGAATCCAATTATTCTTGTGATCACGAAGGTTACTCAATAATGCTTGTTATTTTTTTTTGTAGTTGATTTGTAGGCATAGAAACCTAATTTGCACATTATTTTTTATATATAAAAACTTACGTATTAGTTATCTTATGAAGATTGATCTCCTTCCCAAAGGGACGGATCTCAACTGCATAGGTGACTGGGTTGTGGAGGCGTGCACAAAGAAGAGGCTCAAGTAATTTCTCTATACCATTCCTGTTAGTGAATTTTTTTGCTTTTTTCGTGGTAATATTTTCATTTTTCATATTTCCTATCGAGTATTTGATATGTTTGTGAATATTATTTAAAATCGAAAAAATATATGGCAATTGCCATATATATGCTTTGAGAATTGCTTGAAGAACCATGCTAGGAATCACACCACATTGAAATTATTGCACCTGGATTGAAAGGATGAAACATATAGAAAAGTGAAATAAGAGAGGAGAAAAAAGTAAAGGAAGTCCCTTTTTCCCACTTGTTTTGTTGGGGAGGAGAAAAAGTAATTTGCCTTGGTTTTGGATAGTTTTAGAATCCTGGGGGAAGAAAATAAATTTGTGATTGTATTTACCAAATTTGGTTCTATTTGTGTTCTTTTACTTTATTGTAATTTTGAAGGAAAAGCAGAAAAGTCTCTTTCTCTTCTCTTTAATTTCAATGGGATGTTGGCAAACCATGATTATTATTCTTATTCAAAAGGAATTTCTTCCTTAAAGATTCAATTTTACTAAGTGTAGTAAGGGTATTATTCTTAAATAGTAAGTACGTATTGCAGTTATTATTGAATGCAACAGGATCAATTTTCTACCCATCAAAAGGTAATTGCATTTTCATCCGAAAAAGTTGAGGCCTTGGTTTCTCTTGATAATCCGAAAAAGTGAGACTGGCTAACTAATATTATTTTTATATTTTTTTGATACAGTGAAGTACTTGTGAGATGTTATTGATACAAATGGAAGTTGTGCACCCAAAATAAAATTATAGAAGTTTGCCAAACTTATTAAGAATTAAAAGCTATTCTGTGTCACTATTGTCTATGCAGTGTTATTAGCGTCCATTTGACTAGTTCAAAGTCGCTGGTTGGAATTGCTGGAGTTATATCTGAGATTAAGAAGAAGAAAAAGGTAAGCAACTTATTACTTTTTGCTAGAATGAATGATGCTTGTGCTCATAATTTGAATTTCACACTATGAGTTGTGATCTTAAGTCCGTAGTTGCTCTGATTCATCCATACATACGGTTTTTGCTGACATTTTTAACCTTTTTGGTTTAATTTTCTAAGGCATAGTTGAAACTCTTTTATCAATGTTTGTATGCACATATCATTGTTGTATCCAATTTTCATATGTATATGCATTATTAATCGAGGACATGAACAATTATTGGTTGTCAGAACCTGTTTGCTAGCTAATTTATAATTTTTGTTTTGTTCCCATCATGATAAAAGTTAGTTTATTGAAATTTAGAAATAAAGGATAGTTTTGAAAATACAACATTGAAAAATCATTAACACTTGAATTTATAACAAAGTGAATTTATATCACTTGAATCATTAACACTTAACCATAGGATTAGAGCAGGATGAATGAAATGACGACAAGCCTCATGTGTCTTATGTGACAAGAAAATTCCACTTAAGTTAAAGGAAAGTTTTATAGAACCACAATAAGATCTGCAATGTTATATGGTACGGAATGTTGGGCCACTAAAAGACAACATATACAAAAGATGAGTGTATCTGAAATGAGGATGTTGAGGTGGATGTGTGACCATACGCGAATGAATCAGATTAGAAATGAAGACATTCGTGAGAGAGTTTGAGTTGCTCCAATGGAAAAGAAAGTTATCCAACACAGACTGAGATGGTATGAACATGTACAAAGAAGACCTATGGAGACACCTATAAGAAGAGGGGTATTGAATCGGATCAAAGACATAAAAAGAGGAAGATGTAGACCACGATTGACTTGGGAGGAAGCAGTCAAAAGAGATTTAAAAGATTAGAATGTTCCTCGAGAATTTGCATTGGATAGAAATGCGTGGAAGAAGGCGATTCACGTGGCTGAACCGTGACTCTTTAGAGTTTTATTTCTAGCCTATCCCAACTAGTTTGGGATAAAAGACTTTGTTGTTGTTGTTGAAGACGAGAAACCAAACATCTCTCATATTTTCGGAACATAAATATTAACGAGGGAGCAATAAAAAAAGAAAAATAAACAAATGCAATGTAATTCAACACCCCCCTCTAGCTCCCAACCATCTTATTAGAGACCTTTTCGCTGTATGTTCTTCTGCAGCTCAAGTTCAACTAGCCACTTACATTGGCCATTGTTTAATGCCCTTGTTAAGGGCTTTCATCCAATGTGAAGCTTCCTTTCACAACCCACGAAGCTTTTATAGCTTTAAACCTGCTTCTCCCAACTGAAGAAACTTTGCACCTATTTTTTACAAAAAGAAATTGCAAATGCCTTGATTACCCCATTGTAAGCTCCTAATTAATGGTTACATTCATAAGAAGGATCAAGAGGAAAAATCTTGATTACAGCATAAAGCTAAGAGCTTCTTTGAAGCCTAGAAAAAAATGAAATTGAAGAAGTACTAGATCTGCAAACCATGCATTGTCACAATGTCATCTATTCATCTGTGGACTGTAGATTGCTCTAGAGCAAACTGAATGGTGAATTACAGTTTGTGGTCTTAATTCGTAGGTATTTTGGCAGTATGTTCTTTGCAGGGGTTCGAGAACTATTTAGACTATAATTTGAAGTTTTACAACTCATTCTGAGCCTTCTGCCCTACTCTATTCCTTAGTCCTTACCTAAGTAGAAATTTACATCCAGAATGGGGTAGGAAGAGCCACATTTCGGCAGTTCTTTGAGTATATCAACAATATACTTCATTTTACATGTGATCTAGCAGAAGTAAACAGAAACATCTAATAAAGAATACGATTTTTCTTCACTACACCAAACTTGAAGCAGTTATTGGATGAACTTTCAGCGTTCTGGTACAGACAGGAGACAATTATAGATTCTACTGAGTAGACACGATTTTGCAGTAGCTAACATAACATTGCCTATTTATGTTATTATGGCACCTCTGTGTTATTATTACCTTAAATTTTCCTTCAGCACAGCATGACTAAAATTCTACATGAGCTTAACCCTTTGAATGCTATGTTTCTAGTCCCATATATGTTGTGATTTTTGTGACCTAACTTAAATTACTGAATTTTTGCTTTTCTTTTCAGGGTCGAGATGTCTACATTCTGGTATGGTCCTCTCTATCTTGATAGTGTCGAAGTATGATTCTCACTTCTTAGTAAACTTTTACCGTTTACCTTTTTACTAATTCTAATTAATACAACTGGTGCAGTCATAATCTCTTCATATTTTTATGAAGTATCAAGTCATCGAGCCAGTGCTGAATAGAGCAGCATGTATTCATTACATATATTTAATTGCTTTCTTCCACTTGAGAGCAAACCTTGTGTACTTTCTATGTAGTTGCCCTGTTTAATATTTGATTGACTGGCTCTTATAGTATTAGCCAGGCTCATACGATAGTTTATTAAATGGAATTCAATGCTTTTCTGAAGCTTTCCTGGTTATTTCATTCTTACACAAAGTTGACCTTCCTTTTGATTACTTGGGTCACCACATAGTGAAAGATTGTATTTGTTTCCATGGTTATTACTATTGGGTAATGTAGCAAATGTTCAGATATTGATATTCTGTTATCTTCCTTGCATGATTTGTGGTGAGAATAAAGTGATTGTGATTGTAAAGTGACTATGTTTCCATGGCCAGCTCTCGTAATTAAAATGACGGTAGTAAGTTTAATTTAGATGTGCATCAGCAAGTTTGAAGCAATCCAGCTGCTGCTTAGATATGCAGTTTCTTGTCAAACTGTGAATGATTTACTAGTTTGCTACTTCTCTTTAAATGGAGTTCAAATGGTTTGCTACTTCTACTGTCCCATTAGGCCATTACAAAGGCATCATTATAAGTGTCCCTTTTCTGTCTCAGTAAGATCAATTAGTCAAAAATATTAACCTGCACCACTTACATAAGCTGTATCTGCATTCATCCAAAACCAAACTGTGAAATTATTGTTTGTCCTTTAAGGTCAGCAGTTTTTGTTATCATGTATTCATTCTTATAATTATGCACGGGTTACTTTAAGGTGCATTGGTATTCTGTATGATTAGAAACCTTTTGTTTATCTCATTGCAGGGTGCAGCAAATGTTGGGAAATCTGCATTCATCAACTCAATGCTCAGTATGTACTTTCTGTAATCCCTATTTTGTTTGTTTTACTTTTTTCCCCTTTTCTAGTTTCTTTTCTTCTTCCCCCCCTGTATCCTGTTTGATCTATTAATGACTAAAGAAAATTATTCTGAATATGTAACTTGTCCATATTCTATTCCTCCTTTTCACCCCTTTTTAATTTGTCTGGTACTATGCCGGTTGTTCTGCACAAGCATGTTTTCCATGTGCTTCAGTTTTTATGCTTATATATTGTAACATAAAGTACATGTCTGTATTTTGTCATACTACTTGTGAAATATTTAAGTACAAAGTGTTTTTCCTCCTTTTGGTTACTTCTCACAGAAATGATGGCGGAAAATAATCCACTTGCCGCAGCTGCTCGGAAGTACAAGCCAATGCAATCTGCTGTCCCTGGAACAACTTTAGGTCCTATTCAAATCGATGCATTTCAAGGAGAAGGGGTATATGTTTTGTCCATGTTATATTCTTTTGCATTGTTTAGTAAATAATATGAACATGGGGCATTGGACAAAAAAGACTTAGCTGTAGATTGACAAAAATAAATGCTGATGTAGATGAGTTGGACCTATTTAGTTTCCCCACACTGAATGTGAAATAGTCCAAGGGATTGTGATGTCATGAGGATGATATTCATGTCAATATGGTTGACAGGAGTGTTCAATATCTTTAGAATGTGCTAATGGAGCCCTTTACAGTTAGTAGTTACAAAAAGATCATGTTGTGGCAACATCCATTAAATTTTAGTTACTTCTGACACTTTTGCAGAGTGCCAATGTTGTGTTAGAATATAAGCACTTCAAGTTTGATTATGTTGGTGTTGTGCCTGGAAAATTGACAGTTGGGAAATGGAAACTGCTGAAAGGCAGCTTCTTCCCAATCCATGAAATGGCAGGACATATATATTTGCCAATTTCTTATCTGCAGATATTTCTAATTTTCTTTTGCATTTTTAGCAAACAGTACTATTTATCATAATCCAGATTGCAGTACAGGCTTATTTCTCTTTAGGAATAAATGGGTGCATTGATAAACTGCTATTTAGGTACAATAAGGACTAGCATCAACTAATTCATTGGGCTGTCACTGGGACTGTGATGATACAAAGGATATTTAAGGTGTACATGATGCATTTTCTATCACTGAATCTTTAGGAGGATTCGTCTCTGTGTGCACCTGTTGTGGAGAGATCTTTAATATGATTGATGACCAAATTGTAGTTCTCTCCAGAGTCCCTATTG
This sequence comes from Triglochin maritima, assembly GCA_963682175.1. NCBI lineage: Eukaryota > Viridiplantae > Streptophyta > Magnoliopsida > Alismatales > Juncaginaceae > Triglochin > Triglochin maritima. The sequence goes on from OY821789.1 coordinate 33,239,558, forward strand.
AGTTGGTTTATATTTAAATCCTGTGTGGGTTTTTTATTGTATATGCTCTGGATTAATCAATGGAAACATGTTGCAGAAGTTGTATGACACACCAGGGGTGCATCTTCACCACAGGCAGCCTGCAGTTGTTCATTCTGAAGACCTTCGATATCTAGCCCCTCAAAGTCGTATAAGGGGCCGATCATTTCCTGTACGCTGACAAGTTTTTACGCATTTGGTTTGGAAATTCTATTTTTCTGATATTGTATATTTATTTTGTCGATTATTGCTGTATTTTGTATTCATTTACGGGTTTTTTTCTTCCATAGAACACCTCAAGTATGAAGGTATTGGATGGTGCTGAGCCTGTCTTCTGTGGATTATCTATATTTTGGGGTGGGCTTGTTAGGATTGATGTAAAGAAGGTCATCAATTAATTTTGAATCTTTGATATAGTCAAACGCCGACATGTGGAACTTCTGAATCTAATCCTCCATCGGACTGCAGGTTCTTCCACAGACGCGCCTTGTATTCTATGGCCCACGATCATTACAAATTCATACAGTTCCCATTGATTTAGCTGATGAATTTTACCAGGTACCAGCATCATCTTGTTAAGGGCATTTGAGTCTACACTTTTAGCCTTCAAAATGTTTGGAGTAAAGAATTCGGAAATAATATTGCCTTGACTCTTCTTGGTTTTTTTTAATCGGTAGACTTTTCTTGGTTGCATCTCTCCGATTCCCCCTTTATATCTTATACATGAAGTGTTAACAATTTCCAGAAGGAACTTGGAAATGTATTGACACCTCCAACTGGGAAAGAGAGGGCTGAAATCTGGTCGGGACTTCATGGTGTGCATGAACTGAAGATCCCTGTTGATGGCAAGAAGAGGTATGTAATATGTATGCATGTGGAAGGGTTTTTCCCTTGATCTCTTGCGACAGAAGGGATGATTAATTTGTTTTTTTCCCTTCACGCAATGATATTGCTTCAGTTTAGTGAATAGGTGGTTGTCGGTGTAAGTTCTTTATGGCTTTATGTAAGGGTTTCTTGGCTCATACCTATAATGCATATGCTTTTTATGAGTAGTGGATGGGCTTTATGCTGATGATTTGTTTGCAGGATGTTATTATGTGTAATTTGCATTCTTATGTGGTTCTCTTGTCACGTCTCATACATAATTGGTGTTGATTGGTTATGTCGAACGTCGTGGCTCGTTATCATAATTCTAGTCCTAGTTTGGGGCACGACGTCGTGCTCTTATGATCTCTACTTTGGTTTTTACATGTTTTTTTTGGTCATAATGGAACTTTCTTTGGTTCATGCAGTTGAGAGTGTAATGAGATTTTCTGCAAGTGTGGTCTAACTATTTTGCTTACTTTTGTTTTCACAGACCTACATGTGACATTTCGATCTCTGGCCTGGGTTGGATAGCTGTTGAGCAAATAGACGATGGTTGCAAAGTAGCTTCAGCGGTTGTGGAGCTACATTTAACGGTTCATGTTCCTAAACCAGTTGAGATCTTCCTACGGCCTCCCTTGCCTGTAGGCCAAGCCAGTGCAGAATGGTACGAGTACCGAGAACTGAGTGACGAGGAGGAAGAATTGAGACCAAAGTGGTATTTCTGAAACTTACGCTCCATCTAAGCTGATAGATTTCAACGGAGCTAACCCAAGCGTTGAGGAAATTCTAGTCTAATCCGGTATCGTAAATAGAAAGTAATTATATTTGTCTGGTGTAATTGACTCAGGCTGACCTGCTACTCCATTTTGCATGTTCATGCGATCTTCTGTGTAGAATATGCATGAAATAGTGAGGTGTGGGTATTCTTGAGTTGAAATGTCCTTTGAACAAACATGAGGTTTGAGTGGTTCATCCCTTTTTTCTTTAATTACAATAAAGTGCATTAGTGTTATGAATAATATTAAAATTGTAAATGTTCGTACCCTCCACGATTCTTTATATTCTCTCCTTTATGGTAATTGTGTTCGTTAAGTTCTCTCATTTATGTTATTATTGTTATTATTATCATGTTGATTGAATTCTATATACAATGGTTATTTGCGCTCTGTAAGACATACAAAAATAATAGTTTAATTTTCTTTTCTTTTTTAATAACTACATTTATCTTCTTTTTTTTAATTTTTTTGATCTACTCCACTATCTGGCTCATTTTGAACCTTGAACGTCATAAACATGCGATTGAGATTGTTGGATTCGTGTTCTGTTCTTGACTATCTCAAGACAAAAAAGAATTTTCCAGCTGAACCAACACCAATTGGTCCGTTCTATCCTTAATCCTTTCCGCAGAAGAAACAGAGAAGTTATTGGGGCTGGAGGAAATAAGAATCTTTCCAAGTTACCCACCTAAGGCCTACAAGTACAAGCACCATACCCATTACACTCCTAACAGCCGACTAATGTTTAACAGACATGGGTATAATGCAAGTCTAAGTCAATCCAAAGCCATAGAAGCCACTTATAAATACTTAACTAGCAACCCCAAGGAAGAACATGTCTGATATTCTCCTCCACCACACTGCACTCAACTGTTTAGAGTTGTACATTAGCCACCAGGAGTTATTGCAGGCTTTGCTTGACTTGTGTTTCCTACGAATGATTTTGTAATTGTATGCGTGGTATGTATATTTTTTTTGAGTTTTCCGTCAGATTCCGTGGTATGTATATTTTTTTGAGTTTTCCGTCAAAAAAAATATACATACCACGGAAAACGCAAAACTATACATATCACTAGCAAAGAGAAAAAAAAACACGTCGACGCCATCGCGAATTATGTCAAGCTTGATGAAGCTGGGAACCTGAATTCCACAAGGAAAATCGAACTTGTGAGCTCTAAAAGTTCTGTTGTTGGTCGCTGGGTTGTACTCGACCTGTTGCAATCAGCAGGAGTTTTATGTAAACTTTTATTGTATTTGGTGTTCATGTTTGGCCTTACGTTCAATTGTGTTTGTGTCACTTCTTGAAAACTTCTTCTTTGATGCTTCGAAGTGTCTTTGCTAGGTAAAACCTCTGGAGTTCGGTTAAATCTTGTAATATACGTAACACTTACGGATTTTTTGCTTGCGTGCACTTTAAATACTATAATTTGGATTTTATCATGGCTCTACAGTTGGGGCTGAAAAAGGAATGAATACTGACATTTCTAAATTTGTATAATATTTACATCGATGACTCTATAGCTGGGGTTGGAAAAAGAATGACTACTTGAACGATCAATATTTTTTTATCTATTGTGAAATCGTAGATGGTCAATTACATTTCAGATCGTTGTGTCAATTGAAAATAATATTATTGTTTCACAGTTATAGGGTTGCGTATACCCAACCCTCTTATCTTGCTTAAGTGGGAGCCTCTTTTGAGGGTAATGCTGATGATGTTGTATAAGAATGAAAACTTTTTGGATCTTATAGTATATTTCCATATTTGGGTAATTGAATGCGGATAACAATCCCAAATGTGAACCAATTGTTCATTTTCTTTCCTTTTGATATTTATGAATAATTATAAAATTAAGAAATCGAGTACCAATGCAAATCATAAGTTATCAATTTATCATACATATTGTTAGCAACCAACTGACCTATCTCAACTTATCATTATAAACTTGAAGACCAATCATGGAAAATAACTACTAACAACCATATCTTATTTTTTCTCTTATAGTCCCCCCAAACCTTCCTTCTGAAGGTCTCGTTCTTTAGAGTCCACTGTCCCACAACAACCTCAGACTTCACGGCCGTCTTGTACAAACCTTGGTAGAACCCAGGGATGACGATGGCCCTCGAGTCCCTCTTGTCCTTCAATGTGACGGTAAGGTCTTCATAGTCGATGCCCGAGAAACGATTCCTATTCTTGATCTCGAGATTGAAGGTCACGTTAGACTGGTTGACGATACCGATATCTAACAAATGAAATGTGGGAGGTGCATTTTGGCCTACTAAGAAAATAATAGTGAAGGTTAGTCCAAACGTTAATGATATACAACTTGTGAAACATGTTCCTGAATCCATTGTTCGACCTTCAGAGCTCATTGTGGGATGATTGTGTGAATTGTGAATGGGGAGACAATAAATGAAATTGAGACAATTTAAAGGTACGTACGTAGTTGAGTGTTGGTTGGATTTTAGCTTTGCTTGTTCTCCAGCTACAGGAGAATATGAGATCTTTCGCTTTGTCCGAAAACTAGTTGTTTAAGCAATAAAAAAAGAAGTTTTGGTATCTTTTATATATTCTTTTCCAATAGAAATCAAATATCAGAACCAATAACTAATTAATTGTTCTTGTAATCTCGTAATTAACCTGGATTACAAGCTTTTAAACTAGGAAGACATTCAGGTCTATTTGGACCCTTCCATGAAACTATATCATTGTTAACACTGTAAGCCTATTAAATAAATTAATTTGTGTTTTTCTCCTTTTTCTACGTTTAAGTCCTTCACATCAAGGTCCCCTCGTAACTTTCATTTTTTTATGATATTTGTTGGCTATTTTTGTTTTATCATCAAAATCATTTTGAAAGTGACTTTATGTGGTTTTTCTTCCTGCATCGCATTTATAATAACAATTTTTATTTTGAATCAAAACACTCTTAAATGTTATCTTGTGTGTATGTGTGTGTACATTTTTCGCATAGAGAACATTCTAAAGTTACCTTTAATTTTAATCATATAAAGCTTATGTATTACAATACTTTTGTATTTATTCGTTCCCCCCCCCCCCCCCCCCCTCATAAAGGTCCTCTTCCAAGTTTCATTTTTGTGTTAAGATATCTTATTTATTTTATTGAGCAAAATTCATATTTCTTTTTTCTTCCTTTCATTTGTTGACACTTGACACACACCGATGCGGATAACGTAGGTTTCACCACCGAGGCAAGCCGGAATGCACTACTAGAAAAAACATGTTTTACCAACGGATAACTATCCATCGGTGAAATATGCCCGATCCCCTCGACAAATTTGCACCAGAGCCAGGGAGCTAGGGTAAAGTTGCGCCATCATTTGAAACATGTTCTTCTTAATACTAGTAGTGTCATCATTTGAGGTTGGAATGGATAGTGGAGATCAAGGTTGATATCCCAATTAGTTTGTTTACTAGATGTGGTATAGTGGCCGATGCAACTCTTGTTCCAGATGTGTGTTGTTGGTTCAAAAGAAATCTATGGTATATATATATAAAACCAAGTTCTGGTGAGCCCAATACTTTTTTTATTTAGTTTAAGTCTTCTATAATCTCACAATTAAATTTTATTTACAGTTAATCTTACCATTAATTAACATAATTATTTTTCTCTTAATCTACCATACAATTTCAGATGAATGATGAATATAGTGGATGCTTAAAATAAAAAATTAAATCCCAGACTCACTAGATAATTCATCTATATATATGTGTGTGTTTTGATAGGTCTTGGGATGACGAGACTCCTCTCCATCTTAATAAGTATGATGTATCTATTAATCTAAACTTGAAAGTGATTAACATATACTTCAAAATGATTAAAGAGAGGATAAGGGAAAGATGGAACAAAGATTAATTAATGTAGACCTCAAAGAATCAAAGTGATTAACGAGAGGAAAGATGGAACAAAGTGTAATTTAGTTGGGAGGTGAATACAATTGTGTTGTGGGGATGGATGTGTTGTTTTGGTTCTCGTGAAGGAAACAACAACTATTGTCATGTTTTAATGGTGGCTTATGTTTTTAATATTCCTTGACGTTAGTTGGTGGAAACATCTGATTACATGCATGATGTGGATCAAATGGAAATATGGGGGGATAATTAAGATTACTAAAATATATAATGCACATCATACCCGTATTTTTTTTATATAATAAAAAAAATCAAAAATTCGAATTTTAGGTTTCTTTTTTTCCAAAAGTACTCGGATCGTGGGTAGGAACCGCGATCCATCCCCCCAATTTTTTTTTTTTGAAAATTTTAATTTTTTTTTGAAAATACTAAATAACTATACTATCTAGACCATTGCAGTTTGGAACGCATATAAATACTAAATAACGTAACGTCAAATTTAAATAACCTAAGGTCGTTCAGTGCAATTTTCCCTTCCCCCAACAACACTTCCTTCGTTGGAATCCCCCAAAAAAACCCCAATTTTTCCAAGAAAAAGTGGTAAAATCTCGATCTCATCTTCCAGTTCTGATATTTTATTAATCCACAAGTTCATTAAACTGCTCTATCTCTATTTTGCTCGTCTCATGCTTTCATTTTGTGGGTGTGTAATTTTTTTGCTTTTCTTTTCTTTCTTAATTAGTTTGGGTTTTTGATTGTTGGTTTTTGCATTAGATTGTAGTAATTGTTTTTAAAATTCAATTTGTCAAAATTTACTAATTTAAATATTTAATCTACTCGTTGAAAATAAATCTTACTAATTAGGCGAAATTTCAAAATCTAGGGGTTCAAAGTGCTTGTTTAGATTGATATTGTGGGTCAATTTTTTTGTTGTTAAATTGTTCAAATTGATGTTTTTGTTTAACCATTGTATTAGTTTGTGTTTGGGAGCTTTGAATTATGAGCTACTATTTGTTTGGATTTTTTTTTCCATTTTGTAATTGCTTTGTATAATTGATTTTCGATGGGCATTGAGTGATACTTCTTAGAGAGGGAACAAAATGTTATTAATGTTTTATAGATTTAGTTTTATGAGAATTTTGTGGGTTTTTTACATTAAGAGAGGGTGAATGAATTATGCTACAGCTTCCGTGCATCACTCTACATTAAGAGAGAAAATGGTACTGCAAATTTAAGTAATATTTTGATTCTCGTGATCAGTAGTATGAAATTGTAGGTTTGCAGTCTTTCGGTAAAGCCCAAATACACAATACATTAAGGAATTTTTTTTTTGCACTGCTTTTTTTTTGTGTTGCGCTGCTTAGCTTATGGATCCTTTGTATATTCAGTTGACTGATTAGTTTTTTTATTGAAATTACTTAGTGACCATCTGAATGTACTGTAAACAAAATTTCATTATGTTTTTTGATTAATTTTGATTGCCAATTTTTGGTTTACTGTATTAATTTCCAACGATTGACCAACTTATAGGAAGAGTCATAAGGTATGAGTTGGTATTGTTAGTTATCGAGCCTACTAATTTGTATACAAAACAATTTCTGTTGTTTGATCATGACAGGCTGATATCAGACAGTGCAAAAATTTTCCTTAATGTATTATGAATTTGATCACTATATTAATAGCTATTCATAATCTTACAACAAATTTGGCCTTTTGGTTTTGCACTATTTCTAATAACGTGACTACATTTATGCATTACTATTCTTATTTTTATTTAATCTACCTCAGTTCTTAATATAGCGGTAATCTTCTGTCTGCCATAATTTCGATAATACTTCTGTCCAAAAGGTCTTTGCTTATTTTATTTTGGTGGAAGGGTAGAGTTGCTATGTAGCATATGGAACCATAGCATACCCTTAATCTGATTTAATGTTAATTTCGTTCAGGTTAAAAGGTAGTTTATAGTTTATACATGGAGAAATCATCAACTGGTGATCATTTAAATAAAATTTGTAAGGATCGAAGAGATGGTGTTTCATCAAGGGAAGACCAACTTGTCAACGTCTTCATCTGGGACATGGATGAGACCCTAATATTATTCAAATCACTATTAGATGGGACGTTTGCGGAGGCCTTTAATGGTTCAAAGGATGCAGATGAGGGAAGAAAACTTGGGAAACACTGGGAGAATCGGATTCTCCAAGTGTGTGATGAGTTATTCTTTTATGAGCAAGTAAGTTTGGGGATTGATTTAGTTGCATGCTGGAATATGATACTGAGACTTGTGTTTTGCAAGTTGTCTTATTTCTCTTGTTTTCTCATTTATGTCGAGATACGTGTTATTAATGATGTTTATACTTACATCTCTTGGTAACAGATTGAGAGCTATAATGAGCCGTTTCTTCATTCGTTGCGTGAATTTGATGATGGGTGTGATCTGTCAGATTATGATTTCAGCAAGGACAACCTTGGTCCTCCTTGTGATGATTCTAACAAAAGAAAACTTGCATACCGGCACCGTGTCATTGCACAAAAATACTCTCAGGTGCTAATAGTGTGAATTGTTTCCTCCATAAAGATTTCTATCGTAGGCTCTTATTCCCATTTTTGAAAAAAAGATGGAAGTGCAATTTTCTATCATAAACTTGTATGAAGATATGGAAATGAAACTAGATAATATAAGTCATTCTAAAGAATGGAAAATTGCGCTTTAAGAAACAATGACGAATCCTTCAAATGTGCCGTACAGTTGAATTTTATCACTTGTATTTTACACTCTGCAAGGTTAAATAAGAGATAGAGAGAACTGTTATCGAGGAATTGATTCTATTAGTCTTCTGCTATGTTTGATGTTTCTTGTTTTGTCAAACATGGCACTGTCAAATTCCATGTGCTCAAACAGCCCAGAGAAGAATAACTTCTCTGAACTTTGAACTCATTCAACCTTTTTTGCAATGAAAATCATGTTTGTCAGGAGTATGACTGTTTGTTATTTTTCGCTGCTTCAGGGATTGTATTCCATGCTTGATTCAGAGAAGATTAGTCTGTGGAATGATCTATATGATTTGACAGATAGTTATACAGATGGATGGCTTACTTCAGGTATGCTGTACACTACACTTGGCTGCCATTCGTTTGTACAATGAGGAACATAGGTTTGAGAACATGTTTTAGTAGTTTTTTTTATCGGTAATGGAGAGAAATCTTATAGATGAAGAAAGAGTATAAAAAATACAGAAAATTAAAAAGAAGAGGCAAAGACCAGGGCCTTCGCAGTTGCACTCAAAGCAGTAGGGCAGACGGTGGTCGTGCAGAAATATATAGAAGACATCAGAAACCACAAGGACCTTCATTACAGAATTCTGAGATCTCAACACACATATAAGCTATATAGGTTCCCAACTACATAAGATCATTATGAATTTAAAGCAAGGCACTCTCATCCAGATGTTTTTGTTCGAGATGATAAGTCAAAGGCAATCACCTTCCATACCGAATCAACTATTATCCCTTGATTCCTGAATATGATACTATTAGGGACCTCCCAAGTGTGCTACTGTATAGAGGTCCAAGCATCCAAGATTTCCTCAGATTATGTAATTGATGAGCTTTATCTTTGACAAAATCTCGGATGCTTGGACCTCAAGCTCTTTCATCTTTTAGTCCGTTGAAGATTTTATTAATTATTTTAAGTTTTCCATCACTTTGGCTCATGCACTTGTCTATGGTAAATAGTGTATAGGCTTGTCAGATCCGTTCACTTGTCTGGTGCTTTTTTTGGTGCTATGGCTTTCCAATCATGTTTGAGTAAAGATCGTAGAGTAAATCGAGCCAATATTTGGTTGATATAAAAAATAGCATCATTGGATTTTTGGTTTGTTTATGGCTGCGATGGTTAATTTTCAACTTTTTAGGGGTCCTTTTTTTGTAGCAAAGTGAGGAGTGAAAAGGGGAAAAGATAGCGAGTCCGACGCAGACCTTTGACTCTCCACGATTGGAGAGAAAAGAAAATAGATTGTGTTCTATTGTTGTTCCTCAAGAGTGTTTATGCCTAGTTGTTACCTTATCATAATTTCCTTTAGACTTAGTGTGGTTTAAGTTTCATCCTTGTCCATCTTCCCCGATTGTTCAACCTTTTTGCATAACATTTGTGCTAGTGTTTTTTTTTCTTTCTAGGATGGTGCTAATTATTCACAAAGACCTTTGCTCATCATAATGTATGTGTACTTTTTGAGGGAAAATAAGCAACGAGTAATATTTCAAGTGAATTAATACATAAATTTTATGTGATTTTTATTAATTTCGTCTTCCATTATTTATCTTTGGAATTGCAAAACAATTAAATGTATTTCTAAGTTTCAATCCATGGGCTTATGCCTAGACCGACATGGTGTAGAAAGTTCTCCAAAGTGCTGAAGTTAATGGTTAGATTTTCATAGTTTAACTGTAGTATATCGCCATTGCTGGTTTTTTAAACTCAAAGTCTTCGAAACAGCACACGCTTTCTTGAAGCAGATCTCAAGTGAAAACACAGCTTTGATTGGCGAAGGAACCTCAACAAGGAATTCTTCGACATCTATTGGATTACAGTGTCAAAACATCAATGTGGTGGTCACAAGTGGGTCACTGGTGCCGAGTCTAGTAAAATGCTTGCTCTTTCGGTTGGACGACGTAATACCACATGAAAATCGTAAGTTTCCTTTTAAGTTGCTCCTTTATATACTTTATATCGAGTAAGTAATTGCCATGATGGTGTTTTGTTTTACCTCACTAGTCACTATATTGGATTTGCCTTTTGTATTATAATCTTGATCAATGAATATACCCTCTTTTCAGAAGTAGAAATGTCTGCGGTGTGTTATGAGTGGAAGATAAACATAAGCATCATTACTATCTGTTTTATCCTTCTGAATTTTGACGGATGATATGCACCATAGTAAACAAATGGTTCCCAACATTTTTTTAGAAGGTTCTTGTTTCCTTTGTGGAAATTATTACCTATCCACCTGTTTACAATTTTGCACGTTTTCTCATCTCGACATGTAATAACTTGTTAGAATCATTTGTTTGTCTCTCCCCCCCCCCCCCCCCCCCCCCCCCCTACATCACCATTCTTTTTCATCGTCATGTTTATGCACTTGTGGGCCAATTATGGATCAATATTAGTGTCGGCAGTAATTGCTAGAAAGAGGTTTATGCAAATCGGTTTGTGTGCTCTGTGGTGTAACTACTTCATAACCCAGAGGGTCGGTATCTGAACAGAAATTGCATACGAGTGCAGAAATAGTAAACTCCTTTTGTTTAATTTTTACAGTCTGTCAAAGGATAAAGTGTGAGGGGGCTGAGGGCTGCGATGGCGTAGACAGCCAACATAAAAACACTAGCTTGTCTAAGCCTCTAAGGGGAATAATGGAAAAGGTTTTAACTAAGATATATATATGTCCATATGTTGTTCAACTTAATTTTTGATTAGTTTTGTCCTAAAATGGAAAGAGTTCGCTTTACTAAAAAAATCTACTTGCAGAAACACATGGGCTAAAAACATTAGCAAAGAAGATCTTTCACAATAAAATACATTTTTCATTTGAAAAATGTTGTTGAGATAGTCCATCAATGTTTCACATGATAAGTTCATTCTTTTATAACAGAACTTCTGAATCTACTATTTAATTACAGTGTATAGCTCATGGGATGTCGGCAAGCTTCAATGCTTCTCGTGGATCAAGGAGCGGTTTTCTGGACGGTCAGTTCGCTTTTGTGTCGTTGGGGACGGCATGGAGGAGTGCGCAGCGGCGGAGAAGATGTCATGGCCATTCGTTAGCATCAACTTCGAGCCAAATTCCACTCATCGCTTTCCAGGCCTTACGACAAAAACACTTGGGTACTACATGGATGTCGTATATGGGGCAGCCAAAGAAGGCCGTGATGATGATGAACTGTAGTTCACCAAATGCTTTTGTCTCAGTTGCCAATATCATCGTGTTTTTCTCTCGTAACAAAGTGTTTTCGAATGAACTTCTTGTAAACAGAGGCTGTGTTATGAATTTAGGCTAGAGGGGTTGGAATTTCTAAGAACGTCAATAAAAATAGATTTTATTTGATGTTTGATTTGGTACCTTATTTATGCGTTAGTAAATAGACTCTTGTAATAGACTGATTTGTTAGAATGAATCCATAAATTAACATTTCAAATTCTCGGAAACGAGGAGGGCTACATAGGCTTTAGATGCCTCGTGAACTTATGATAAAATAACTGCAGTGCTAAACGTCGTCCGTAAATTACTTAAATCACTCATGTCAATTACTATTTTGTCATTTTCTCATTTCTACTTATATATATCTTTTCATTTTACTCTCCAACCATCACTCACACTTCATTTTCCAAAAACTTATCAAAAACAATGTCTCGAAGGTCAGGAAATGAGCTAGCGGACGCCCCGATGCACTCGAATCAGGTAAAAAATCTCATTTATTTTAAGTTAACAAAAAAACAATGGAAGGGGCGTCCGTGGGAGATTGTGAATGACAAAATGGTAATTCAGACTGACGATTTAAGTAAAAATTGGACGATGTTTAACAAAATCCTAAAATAAATTACAAGCACATATTTATTTATATTTTTGTGCAAAAACTCTTGCATAATCTCAATGATGGTTTAATTTAATAAAACATTATAATTTGGAAAGACAAATTAGTGGGTTTTAATAGACGGTTATGATGAATTCTAAAAAAAGTTTAGGATAAGAAGAGCTAAAACTTATTGGATTTAGTGGAATGTTAACAGATGATCGAGATCATTTGAGGATATATAAAATAATAATTAACGAACAATTGAGATTGATTCGAAGGACAAAAAATAGACGACCAAGATCGATTTGATGAACAAAATAAGTAATAAACGAACAACCCAAAATAAGTAATCAACCCAAAAATATTAAAACTAACCACCGCCACTAATCCGCTTAAAGTTTAAAAATCACAACAAAAAAGAAAAGTTAAATGTAAGTTTCTGTGGTGCAATAAATAAAAATTAATTTAAAATAAAAAATTAGTATGGAATCCCACCACTAATCTCATTATAACCACAACTAACTTCATACTATAAATTATATTATAAACCTCAAATTTGATCACAATCTTAGCCTACATCAACCTTATTCAACTTCGTCTATAAGAAAAAAATTATGCAAATTATTCTTGTGATAACAAAGTTTCTTGTGAATCACCTTCTCATACTAAACTAAACTTTTAGTATTCTATGTGGACGACCAAAGTTTTGGTGTTGTTTAGGTCCTTCAAGATTATTTCAATACTCTACAAACAAGGTTATTGTCCAAGCATGTATCCACTTGTTCTAAATATGGTTGAAATTTGCGTCGGATTGATATTGAATTCGACCCAATTCCAACAAAATTCAACTTCCGTTTCGATCCGAATTTTCACGTAAATATAAGTTTACAAGTGTATCAGGGATACAATGCAAAAAAATACAAAAAAAACGATAAATATGTTTAAATAATAGATTTTTAAAGTTCATTAAGGTGAAATGTTCCAAAACAAAATTCAGAGTGATAACTGTCAATTTTGAAAATTCAAGAGTACAAAGTGATATCAAGACATAATTTAGGAGAATAATATATGATCACTACAAGAATTTTGGATTTTAGCCACTGTAAAAATCTGTCACTAAATCTAAGATTCCGTCACAAAAAAGTTTTAGCCATAAATAATTAACGTCGTTGTTACTAAAATCACTAAAATGTTTCAGCGATGGATTGTGTGACGGATGTGTGTTGTCACTGATACTTTTTGGAGCGAAAAATTGGCCGGATGGAAAAGATACAGTGACGGATGTCAAACCTTTTAGCGACGGATTTTTCCCGTGGTTAAAAGCTTTTCTCAAAAAAAATCTCAACATTTAATAAATCACTAATACACCTATATTTATCAACATTTATAATTATATAACTCTGTAAACCACGATAAATTAACAAATCTATCATCATAATAAATAATAAAATGTGATTAAAAATTCAAGTTTAAGTACTTAAGAATCGAACGAAGTCATACTATATAGAACTAATTAATAAGAACTATAAATCTACAACATATTGTCTCGAGATGAGTCCTTGAAGGCTTGATATATGCAATCCTGCAAAATAAACCAACAAACTAAGCTAAGCATATCTTTTTGTGTAAAAATTGAGCAGGTTGTTTCCAAATGGTATTGATGGTGATCAATACAAATTAAGAATGATAAAAATGCATAATTATGATGCACGTTGTTTCATTGTTGGAGAAATATCCAATCTACCAAATTCTGACTTGGCATTTAAATCTCTAGGTTATGAATATTCTAAGTGTACACCTACATAATAAAGACAAAAAATCAGAATTTAATGTGATTGAAAATTCAAATTTACTAAGAAGTTTAACAAAAGCACAACAGTTTAAAACCATTGAAACTAATACAAACACAACTCATATATTGATCTTAAAAATATGAAAAAACGTAGTTATAAGGTCTGGTTGGAATAAATACACAACATATATTGATCTTCCATTCTTGTTCGAATAAATGCAAGACAAGGTCTGGTTTTTCTCTAACATGTTTCTATACCTTTTAAAGTTCTAGTAACTGTCAATACTAGCAAAAGAAAAGGAACTCATTTTCATGACTTCAATTACCAACTCATTTTAAGACACTGCAATCATGGTAATTGATTGCAAAATGATAAAACATGCATCATCACATACGTCATCATATGCCTTTTCACGATCCAATTGCTGAGAAGGCATCACTATTGAAAATGCTACTATTTGAACGAAATGATACGCAAGCTTTAATGGATGGGAAAAAGAATACGAAAAAAATGCTACATTTTTTTCTACAAGAAGTGGATTTGAACGAACCTTCAACAATGTGATGATTAGAAGACCGCAATGATGATGATGAACTGTAGTTCAAGAAATGCTTTTGTTTCAATTGCATGTTTTTCTCTCGTAACAAGTGTAGTCTCTAGGAAAACAATCAAGTTGGTTGGGTATGTGATTTCATACATCTTAAGTCACAAGATCGAATCTTAACAAGACACTTTATAAAACATTGTTTGTCATTTATTTTACTAATTATTTATACAAACTTCATAAAACATTCTTATTGTTGACAATATTACAATGAATCCATAAATTATCATTTCAAATTCTCGTACACGTGGAGCTACATATGCTTTAGATGCCTCGTGAACTTATGATAAAATAAATTACAAACACATATTTATTTATATTTTTGTGCGAAAACTCTTGCATGATCTCAAATTCTCAATGATGGTTTAATTTAATAAAAAAATATAATTTGGAAAGACAAATTAGTGGGTTTTATTTGACGGTTACGATGAATTCTAAAGAAAGTCTAGAATAAGAAGACCTAAAACTTATTGGATTTAGTGGAATGTTAATAGACAAGTAAGACCGATTTGAGGAAATTGATTTGGGGAAATGTAAAATAATAATTAATATGCGTATCTATCTCAAAATCAATTGGTAATGAGTAGAGAGATCTTACAATTTATAACCGAAGAAAAAGTTCTCGTTTTACCAATGTATGACTATTCTATAATATACATACCAAATTAGTTACAATTTTTTCCTTACTCAATAATGCGGCATTTGAAAACCACCATTTGGGCAACATCAGCTTGACTAAATTCTTTCAATTATATCCTCATGCTGAGAATGCATCAAAATATCAATCTCAAACCGATTACACTAAATTTCAATCAAAACCAGACGACGCACACACAATTGATATTTTGATTACTCTGTGGTTCCAGACTCAAGAAAACTTTGAATCAAAACTAAACGACATAATTGATATTTTGATTACTTTGTGGTCCAGACTCGATGATATTGAAGTCACCAATAACACTGACTTATAATCAAAATTAGACGGCATAATTGATATTTTGATTACTTTGTGGTCCAGACTCGAAGAATTATTGAAGTCACCGACGATTGCATAGCTTAATACATAGGTATAGATTGCCATGAATGTAGTTTGGATTCTGTAGAACAAATCTAAGAGGAAGGCGTACATGTTAAATTAAGATTGCCATGAATGTAGTTTGTCTGTGTTAAATTAATATAAAAACACACACACGCAATCATAATTGTTGTTTAATCCACGATCGGGTTAGAATAATTTATAGTATATTTATTGCCCACATGCACTGTAAGTGAGCTTTAACTCCAGTCAACGACTGTGGACTACAACTATGTTTTAAATATTCAATTGGAGACGTTATTTTCTAAACAAAAATTGTTCAGATATTTGTGTTCGTATGTTTTCTAGTTTGATGTATGTAGTATCGTAGAGGATTCAAAGTCTTTTATGGGCGACTAGCTAGTTTTTGGACCTCAAATTTTAAACTTTGTTTTTCAATTAAATTCATCAGAAGTGAAAAACTGAAAATAAATACAGACAACAGGCCACTGACACTAAACGTACGTACTTCTTGCTCAGTGATAACTAATTACATTTCACACAAACCTTGTAAAATACTGGAATGGTCTTTTATAAGCTCTATCAGCTCACGACCGTCCGATAACATCTGGGTTACAAAACATGGATTTTGTAACGAAAGATCTTATAATTACTTCGGTTAGTATGACGGTTAATTGGTTTTGTATGTGTGTGTATATGAATTCACTGAGAGAGTTAGGAAAAGTAAGTCAAATAAGGAGTCTAAATTCTCCAAAGACATGAGAGAAACTGACGGTTGTTGGTGTTTTTTTCTTGATAAAAAGAAGATCAAAGCAAATAATAGCTTTGCAAACTAGTATTATTAACGTAGTCTAAAGAGATGACCACAATTATATATATATATATATATATATATATATATATATAGTCAAGCTCTAGTGAGCCTAGGACTCATCAAATTTAGTTTAAGTCCCCTACAATCTCACTATTGGATCTTATTTACAATTAATCTCATCATTCATTAACATAACCGTTTTTTTCTTAATCTACCTTACAATTTGAAATGAGTGATGAATATTATGGGGGCTTAATTTAGAAAAATTAAGCCTGGAGCTCACTAGAGAATTCTTGTGTGTGTGTGTATATATATATATATATATAGCGTCAAGCTCTAGTGAGCCTAGAGTTCATCAAATTTAGTTTAAGCTCTCTACAATCTCACTATTTGATTTTATTTACAGTTAATCTCACCATTCATTAGCATAACCGTTTTTTTTAATTTACCTTACAATTTGAAATGAGTGGTGGATATTGTGGGAGCTTAATTTAGAAAAATTAAGTCCTAGACTCATTAGAGAATTCGTGTGTATATATACGTTTGTCTTTCCCAAGCATGTGCACGTTGATTGCATTATGTTCTTTCGCTTCACAAATATATTTAATGATCCAATTGCAAACATGTTTTTGTCGCTTTTTACACAAAGTGAGGTTTAACTATTGACAATTATTTTTATAAATTTTTAGATACTTGGTTCAAGTTGTCATCCACGACTAAGCACACTTCTGTAATTATGTTTTGTTTATACACTAGCAGCCTCGACACATGCAAAAGCATGTGCTGACACAGATGATAATTAGTGTACATATAAATTAATCATTACATTAACACTATCACAGAGTATTATATATATCGTAGAAGACTCAAAACATATTGAGTCTGCATTTGTTGCTTGGAGAGATTATGAAGGTTGTTGATGTGTTCAAGCCCTTAATTAAGAACGTGGAGATGGTGAGTCTATATATGTGTGGTCACAATTGATCAGTGGTTTTCATATTGTTAATTTGACCACTGCTAGAAGCTAAGCATAATACAAATCTAAAAGATCAATACCATGAAGCAATCTAAAGACCCAAAAAAAACTGATTCCATATATGCCAAAATGATTCCATGCAATCAATAGAAGTCTTTAGATTTCCATTTTCTAATCCTTCCATAAAAGATGTGGGCAGACAAGAAAACGAGCATAAAAATCACAAAGTGAATCATAGCAATGAAAACCATTGATCAAACGTAAGGAGTTAAGTAAGGCGACAACTGTGAGATCATAATTCTAATTGAGTTTTAATTGTTATTTAGGTAGTGATTAAGAGGAGTTTGGAGTGGACGACTGAGATTGAGTGACATTGGATGGATGGTTGAGATGAGAAGATGGAATGTATATAAAAGTAGAACTCTCTCTCTCTCTCACGTCTCTCTCATTTCTCTCTCTCCCTCAGTGATTGTGCTCCGGCGAGGAGAAGTGGGGTTTGGCGAGTGTTGGTTGGTGGAGGGGAGTTCGTTGTTTTGCTAAACCCGTTCCACTTTTTTTGGCTCGTCCAACCGATGACTATTCAACTTATTCAACTGTGTGACCGCCTGTTTGACTCGTCCAACCGATGACTTAAGTTGAATAATGGTTGGGTTCGACCGATAGTGGTTCGATCGACCGGTGTTGTTTTGACGCATGGTGGATTTTACTGGTGGAAATCGGTCAACCGAGAGTGCTCAGGGGTTCGACCGGTGTTGATGTTGAGCGATGTTGGATTTCACTGGTGGGTTTCGGTCGAACGGGTCTCATTTACCGTTCGGTCGATTGGTCGTTATGTTCGTTGAACCTGGGAGACGACTTTCTAAACGGTTGACCGGTCCCTAACTTTGGTTCGACCGGATGTATGTTGTTGGTGGGAATTGTTTGACCGATGGAGTGTCGGTCGAGGCAATTGCCCTGTTTTAGTGAGATTCGGTCGACCGAGACTCTTGGTTAGGTCGTCTGTTTGTGTCCAGTTTTGCACATTGGAGGTGTGGTTGTTGTGGTTGTCCGTGTGAGACGAGTTGTGGTGTCGATGTTCTTCCGGCAAGTGTGCTAGTGAGCACGGGTGTTGCGGTGGTTGGGTGAAAAAGCCCTGGAGCCCCGTAACTGTTGTGGGAGTTGCGGTTGGGTGAAAAACCCCTGGAGCCATAAGACGTTCGGGTTGGGTGAAAAAGCCCTGGAGTCCTGGTCGTGTCGTGGTAGTTGTGGTTGGGTGAAAAAGTCCGAGAGTCCAGTTTCACGACGTTGAGTGTTGCGGTGGTTGGGTGAAAAAACCCTGGAGCCCCGTAACGGTGGTGTGTGTTGTGGTTGGGTGAAAACGCTCTGGAGTTCAGCCTTGTTGTTTGTGATTTCTAGAATTGTATGCTAGAGTGTTTCAGTTTCATGCATTGTAGAGTTTGGCATATGTGGTTTCATTCAGGAAACTCATGCATTGTTGCATGTTTGTTTAGGCCGTGATCGGCATTAGGGAGATGGTGACCGAGCAGAGAAGCACCGCTACCAGATCTAGTTTTCTCTCATTTTGAGGTCAGAGTATTTACTTGTTGTTGTTGTATAGTCATTTTGATGTAATCACACTTTTGAAATACTCGGATATATATATTATATATGTTAGTGCACATGTCTCCTTGTATTTGAGTAACATCTTATGTTTGATTGTATGTTATAAAATTTTAAATTCTTCTGCTGTTTGGACATTGATAGATTAATTAACGTTGGGGATATCAATCTCAAAGGTTGATTTGAATCCTCTAGCTAGAGAGAATATTAAATGACTGGCAGCAACCAAGCGAGATTAGTATGGCTGATAATGGGCCAGTAATTCGAAAACGTACGACGAGAGGTGGTATCAATAATAGAACAAATCGACGAAATCATGGTCTAATAATTCAGGAAGAATACAACCAATATACAAATTCGAAAACGTAGACGAACGGTTTTTCAATATACAAATTCATTAATGTTTCTTTTTTACATTTTTCCTTACAACAAATCACTAACACCTTAATGTATTTCTCTGACTTATTTTTGGAAATTGAATTCCTTACGATTAGAAGACATTATCCAAGCTAATCACATTTTAGAAAACTCGATTTCATCTGCTTCTGGCCTTCCTAAAAATTAAATCTCCAACAAATTAATCTTCTGCTTCCCCAACTAACAATGCAGCAGCAGCACAAACGCCTTCCCCCTCGTACTTAATTCGATAGGGCTCGAAACGCATTCCATGTAGATAACATGAGTTAAATAATTATTAGTAAGACATATGCGGCTAAAACATTCGTAATCATCTTCCGTACCCACGAAAATAACTCCTCCTCAATTGAACGAAAATCGCAACGGTTCCATAAAATTGTTGTAGTAATTCTGTGCATGCAATCCGCAGCTATGAGTAATTTGTTGTTGTGAATTTCATAACTTTGCAGCTCCTTTTAAGATTGTGTTAGTTATGAGTAATTTGTTGGTGTAAATTTCATTTGTAATATTATCATTAATTTGTATAACTTACAACACGTACTAAAGACTCCGTTATTATAATCTTTTCTATTTTTACTTTGAATAGAAAGAACACTCATGATTAAGATAGTTGTAAGGTCTTAATTGTTGTTAGTAATAAAAAATTACAAGTTAGAGGAAAAAAGTAGTTCCAATAATTAAATGGCATACACTAAAATACGAGGGTTACATAGGCATGCATGACAATAAATACGAGAAACGATAGAATAATAATAATAATGTTATGAAAATTGTATACAGTTTTCCAAGATGGTTCATCTTCCAACAAATTAATTGTAACTCTTTTATTAGAATGTGTTGTAATGTGCATTGTATTTACATCATTATTTAGTGTGAGCATGTAACTTTCACACCTCTATATGTATATCTATGAGGTTGTGCTTGTTGGATTTCATGTTTAATTATACATATATATTTTCGAAATTTTTATGTATAATAAGGATCAATTGCAATTTTCTTTGATTTATTTCATGCATGCATTGGTTTGTTTTAACATCTAGTTTCAAAACTCTATTAAAACAAACAAGGGAGCTCCGAAATTCATACCTAGAAGTTCTCAAAAACTTCTTGAAGATTCGGAGACGTTGGGGATGCTTCTCGCCGCGCCGGATGCCTCCGAGTGTTCACCGAAACCCTAAACAAGGTTGGAGAGAAAGGAGCTAGCCAATCGATCTCCAAACAAGCTTAGAATCTAGCTACAAACCCCTTCCTTAGCCTCTGAGATTTCTCCTTCCAAAGACTTAGAAAACTAAGAGAATTTTCGTGGGTTTTTGTGGTGAATTAAGAGAGAAAATAATTATTGAATTGTATGTATCAACTAGGGAGAATAAGGACCTATTTATAGGTTCCAATCTTACTCTTAATCATGGCTATTCTTTAGCCACGTTTTTCTTTACATTTTCTCTCATAAATTAATTCCTTAATGCATTACATGCACCCACAAAACGTTTGACCAAGTTTGGAGCCAATCCAACCATCAATCAAATTAATCTCTTAATAATCAAAGGCAGAAAATCGACCGCTGTTCGGTTTACCGAGTCCCACTCGGTTAACCGAATTTGTCACGATCGCTTAACCGAGTACGTGACGGATGACCGAATCTTAAGGAGAAAAATTCTCCTTAACCGATCGGACCAATTCTCGTCCAAGACCGAGTGCTATTCGGTTAACCGAAAATATCGGAACTTGACATTGTTCGGTCGACCGTTTCTGGTTCGGTACACCGTACCAAAGCTCCAGGCACTTTGGTCAAGTTCGGTCAATCAATTACGATTATCCGTTCCACGTTCGGTTGACCGATCCATAGATCCTTCGGTCGACCGAACCTCAACGGATTACCGAACTTCTACCCGATTTTGCCTATTTCAAATTTTGGATTTATTTCCAACAAAATTTGAACTTAAGGGGGTTTTAGCAAATTCACAACTTATGCAATGTATTATCCTATGCAACAATAAATTATTGCACCCCATAATATATGCATCTCATATGAATTTATCATGATTCTAATTATGTTATATATTACATAATTGATTTTACTTGTTCACCACATGAGTCATATTTTCTATGAGAAACCCGACACATCATATGAACCAAAAATCAAGCTTCTTGTTTCACGGTTTTTGCGGTGTGACCTATGGGAGGATCTAAACTAAGTTGGCAGTGATATTAAGAGCTTAATATCACAAGCTATAAGCGGTATCTAGCTACACATTATAGCTCCCAATTAGTTAGATGTCTTAATTCCACTCGAACCAAAACTCGATCCATTTAGTGATGGAGTGCACCACTTGTGTCCGTCCCTTGCCTCATGATATTAAGAATACACACAAAGTAGTATTGTGTCATCTTTGTATTATTATTCATTTCTTGATCTCTTTAAGCTAGTTATAAATATGTGACTTAACTCAAATCACATTGTGCACATTATAACTTTGCTTTATCAAGGGGCCCACTAATATCATCACTCAATTAAGAGGGGCAATGATAATCTTTTGACTAACTATCTTCTCCAACGAAAGTTGTACTTAACCAACCAAGGCCTTTACACTACACTGATCGATAGTTCAAGACACTGATCTAATTAAGTATTCCTTAAGTGATTAGATATAAGTCTCATATCAAAGGACCAAAGACACAGTAAAATATTAATGACACAGAAACACATTTCTATAATATTTTACTTATTAGGTCTATTCAGTATACAAAAGTAATATTTTCCTCTTTTGCATACCCGTGTTGTCACTCACTTGTAGAGCTACAATGATCTATGACCAACACGACAATCTTAACTCGGTAATTAATGTTCCATGTTAATTACCATGATTGCGAATATCTTTTGTTTTATGCAAACCAATATCTTTCAGAGCTCTACGGTTAAGGACCAAGAGCCTCTTCCTTAACACTTCTAAAAGACGAATAACATAAACAAGGAACAAAATGATTTCTCATTCAATTCATAATAATTGGCATTTAAAAGTAAAACTTTTAGAACACATTCCCTTCAGTGCTATGTATTGAGAGAATACGGCAAAATGATATTCATCTTCCTCTCCCTCCACATACTTCTCTTGTCTTGTTGTTCCTGTGTTTCCAAGGATCTTCGACATATTTACAACACATTATCGGTACGACTTCGCCCGATGTGATCAACTCAAACACTAGTTGTTCCTTGTTTGATTAAGGTAGTTTACAACATAAGGTTGTATTCATCTTGAGGTAGTCTTTTACAATTTATAATATCATTAATTTATTTACTTGTTGGATATACTCATATTATATTATTAAATGTGATGTTATGTCTAGAAATCACTGTAGCAAAATCTTGGTTTGAAATATCACGTTTTGCATCTTTATATATATATTCTTAGATGATGGACTATTAACTTTTATTTTAGTATGATAGTAAAATTTAAATCATGCACATACCATTTATAGATGCATATGAGTATGTTATTTGATAAATATGCATTAATAGATGTTTATAAGCATTTTGTTTTGCAAAAGTTGATCATGTATTTGGAAGATCACTAGACAACTTAACATTCCAAAGATAATGAGATAATTTATTTGTGCATATGTCATATCTAATGCATGTTATTTTGTTAGAAACTATAAGTGTTTATTTTATCTGTTTTTATTTTGTGTAATCTTTTATATGATATTGATCATCTTAATTGTTAACACAAGTTAAATATACGACTTTTGATAAAATAGACAAGAATTTTACTTATCATGTATTAGATGTTGAAATCCAACTTGGTGCTCTTGGAAATACAAATGAGAAAGAAAAAAAATAAAGAAATAAGCATCAAATCAAGATAAGACGAAAGTTGTGTTTTGGCTTCGCAAAGACATGATATTTACCTTCAGATTTTTTTTGGGAATGATGGTAGTGGACACGACTTGTGTGGACATAGGAGAGGTCTCTATCTCATGTAACAATGATCCTACTTGTGGACAATCTAGTGGTGGGGTTGATAGTGATCGAGATGATAATTCATGGTGATGCTTGTGTTCCCGAGAATGAACTTAGTTGTGACGATGGACTAGTAATATTTGAACATATTTGAATTACATTATGTAGTATTTCATATTTTTCAAAATATTTGTTTAACAAAGACTTACAATTTTCTACATGTTTTTGGAAATTTTTATAATTCATATTTTCAATTTTTTTTTCAAGAAAACCTACAAACCACTAATTTTAAATCTATGATCCATAATAAAAGCTAAACAAAAACTAAATGAATGAAGATTTCAATATTTTTTAACTTTACCATCCATTACATTTAAAATTTCAACTAAATCAACATTTGACCGACATTTTTCAAATACTCTAGTAATTAGAAATAATTCATAGAAAAATATGTTAGATGTGGGATAATATTGTCCACTTAATCTATTGGCGAAAAAAGATTTTAAAAAATCTAACATGATTTTATAATTATTCCAATATATAAGTTTAACGTGTACTCATTTTATTTTTCATTATAAAAAGTTGGAATTACAAGATTACAATGATAACAACATTTTAACATTTCATATATAAAATTTCATCTAAGAGAGACATCTAATTTAAACTTTATAGGTTTAACATTATTATATGTACAAAATTATCTAAATTACTGATATCTAGGTGTACTATTGCAACTTACATAAGGAATTGCGTTCCTAACATTTTCTAAGTAATGTTTAATTATTTCAAGTCGATCTTGTACTACAAAGTTCAAAGTATAACAAACACATATTATATGAAAAATTAAACCATTTACGGGTGGATAATAATAATTTATAAGCATTTTATTGATGAACTCTTATTAGTAGTATTATCAAATGTAATTGTACAAACATTATTTTCAATATTATTAGCTATCATGACATCTTTTATATTATCAAATATGACATTGGTAGTGTGTGGATGCAAAATAAGTAAAAAAGAAATGATTTTTTTATTTAAATATCATGAATCATCTAGATTATGAGCAGTCACGCAACAGTAAGTATAATTATTTAGACCGGTTCAAACATCACTAGTTAATGCTACACTATTATTCATTGATAAAAAATAACTAATAATGCATTTTTTTCTTTAACGAAGTAATCAAATACAATATTTAAAGTATTTTTCTACAAAATGGTTTAAATTGTGGATTATGGTAGAGAATTAAATCCCAACGGACTTTAGATTCACATGTGTTAAATGATAGTTTATATCTAATTATGAAATCAACAGTTATCTCTCTACTTTTGATTGAACAATATTTTCTAAAATTTAAACTTTCACTAGTTGTGTCTAAAAATTAAAGTTTCAACAATTATCTACCGATGATGCATTCTTAACTTTATATACAAGTAAATATGTCTACTTAGATGACCAGTTTCTCCACTTAACTTAGTCGAAAATACTTTACCATAATGTATACAAGTAGCACTTAGTTTAACCTCATTATTTTGTCATTCATCAAAATCATTCCATACTTTGCTAGTTCGTTTTCTACTACCTGTACTCGTAGGTTTAGGTGGATTAAGACAAGGTGATTTATTATTATCTTCAGATTCAGATGTTAAAGTCATAAAAATTATTAAATATCAATTATTATTTTTTTCCATAAATGAGAAAGTCACGATGATAATTGATGAACTAAAATAACTTCTAAAAAAGATAAGAAAATCTTGAGAAGTGAAGAGCGGAGGAGTCACAAAATCGGGCGGTCAGCAGTCTTCTTTGTAGTTTTAGCCTTCACGTTTTAACTCAAATTCAATCCGTCTCCACCAAAATAAGAGCAATTAGAGAAATAATACAAAATATTTGGAGAGATTTAGAAGATGAGTAGGATTTTGATATGGAAAAAAAAGGATGGGGGGTTTATATAGAAAATGGGGGATTTTCGAAAATTAAAAAAAAACTCAACGACCCGGCTAGCGCGACGCGGGGCAGACCAAGAATTGGTCCGACCAGCCTGGCGTGTTGTGCCTTGCCGACACTTGAGGGCTCAAGTGCTAGTTCTAATATCATAGGGCCAAACTTAAAAACAACTTAGAATTAGAGTTATCCAAAGTCCTAACCGGTTCCGGATCCGATCCGTTTATAAACCGATATATATATACACTCAATAGTACGGTAAAAGCTGCTCGATTCCACTGCATTGGCGGCGGCGACGACACCATCCAACGCAATCTCTTCTTCCCTTCTCTTTCCTTCCAAACCCCACCTTCGCGTCTCCTCCCAAACCCTAGCCTTCCCCCGGCGGAGGGGGGTCATAGGAGTCAGGGCGGCGCAGGTCAACCCTTCCGGCTCCATCGACGCCTCCTCGCGGCGATCCATGGCGGAGAAGGTAGTGGTTAGGTCAGATTCCGTTTTTTTGTTTGTTGTTGTTGTTGTGATTTTGAGATTTGATATCTGAATCGAAGTTTCGTGGTTGGATTTCGAAATGGCACACAATCGGTTGAGGAGTTAGCTGGTTTGCGTCTAAATGTACAGTTACTATTTTCGACTGGAGCGGAAGAACCGTATCGGTTTCTGAGTGGATCGACAGTTTGGTGTTATCAAACTAGTTCAATGTGAATGTCATTGCTAGGATCGGTCGATAACTAAGCTAGTTTGTGGCTAAAAGTTTGGTTTCGATTTTCAACCAGAGGAAAAGAACCGAGAGAACTATCATTTTCTGAGTGGATCAACAGTTTGGAAAAAAAATTATCACCCGAATTCAGTGAGTATGTCAGACTGGGATTGGCCGAGTACTAAGCTAGTTTGTGGCTAAAAGTTTGGCTTGGATTATCGACCAGAGCGGAAAAACCAAGAGAGCTATCAGTTTCTGAGTGGATCGGAAGTTTGGTATTATCAAACAAGTTCAATATTTCTGGGATCAGTTGAGTACTAAGCTGGTTCGTGGCTAAAAGTTCGGTTTCGATTTTTCGACCAGAGGAAAAGCACCGAGATAACTATTGGTCTCTGAGTGGATCAACAGTTTGGTATTGTCAAACAAGTTCAATAGGAATGTCATTACTGGGAATGGTGGTTTCACCACTAACATATGTAATTGGAACTCGAAAACTTCGAAGAGTTCAAATTCAACTATAATAGTTCAATTTAGATTTCAAAACTTTGATCACGAGTTTGAAACGTTTCAATGTTGGGAAATCCCCAGTAGCAAGTGTTAGTGGGAGTCTTGTAAATGTAGATTTATGCCTGAACAATTTGATCCATGAGCAAACTTTGCACCACCCTTGCTGACTGATCCAAAATGCTTTTGTAACCTTGCTGCTTTGAGTGAATTTCTACTTCTCTCATGTTTTTTTAATATTTGACTATATCGAAGGCTATATGGAACTTTGGGGGTGATCATAGGGAGCCTAGGAGCAATTGGTCATGTTATTCAAAAAAACGTGCTTGGGATTGTAAAATGTTTCTATGACTATAGACCACTGTGGGCATGTAGATGTTTTGCGATAGGCAAGAAAATAAATAAACTGTAGTATGATAGATATATCTATAAAAAACAAGAGTCAACCACTCATGAAGCCTAAGAAGCAAAGAGAGGAAAGAAAGGCGTATATCTTGGCTACGTCGAACACAAGCCATTGAAATTAGTTGTTTAATGTGGTGGGTTCGGTTTGTCTTTGATTTATACAAATGATTTATGTTTATTATTCGTATTATTTTAGTTTCTAATTTATATATAATTATATACTATGAACTAAAATATCACTGACCTAAACTGCTAGTAGAAGCAATGCAGAAAGAGCCAGAATGTTAGTTATTAGTTAAAATGTTAAATTCAAAAGGTTTGCACGTATATAGATTACTTATTTTTGTTAACCATTGATTATTTGATCTCCGATATTAAATTGATAAAACAATTATTGGATATTTTCTCATGCTAACAGATCAAGGAAGAATTGAACGCAGATGTAGTTACTGTCAAGGATGTTTATGGAGATGGGCGACATGTCAGGTGTGTAATAACTAGTTACATGTTAAATGATAAAGCTTTACCCAGCTATTATGTTTTGCTTTTAGTTGTGGTTTGACTTCGGCTGTATTTTTATGGTTCAATCATATTTCCCCAACTTCTGTCGAGGCAGTTCCTATCAACACAATTATATGCCTTAGCGAGCGAGATCTTAGTTGATGATCAAACCCTTCAGACTTGGCCTGTCAAGTCTTATGATCAACTGGTTAGAGAACCTATTTACTCAGGGTGTCACTAAGGTCAGACATATATATTCATGTATGCATATGACGTTAATATTTTTTATATATACTATATATATAATATAATATTCATATTAAGGATATCTAATTTTATTATTACTGGTATGGTAAAAAAATTCATATTGAGGAAACTGCTGATCTAATGCTCCACCCAGTGGAACAGCCAGCTCGAACGTTTAATGTGAAAACAGGTTTTAGGGAACGATCCATTGACATCAGACTGCTTGAGTACCAGTTTTCCGATTCAATTGTTTCAAGTTTGAACCATCGGGTCTAGTATGGGTTTCAAATCCATATTCAAAGTTTTGCGAGTTGAGGGTATATTTTCCACTAGGGCGTTTTTGTACCATATTTGCATAACAAATTCGAATACAAATACAATTATTTTTAATTTTTATGATACATGGCCATATCTGGAGTTAAATGAGTGTAGATAACGATTGAATGCAAATTTGTATCAGATATTATCTTCTTAGTTTGTAAATTTATGGATGATTTTTAAATTGAGAAATTGGATACAAATAAGGATTGGATATTGTCACACATAGGTCTACCACTACCGCAGTTGTTACCAACAGATTTTAAATTTTGAGATCATTTGCTGAACGAATTGAAATATGTCGATCAGAGTGGATATTATCTGGACCACTTTTACCCTTATTTTCCACATGCCAAGTGGGGAAAAGGTAACATATTAACATGTTCTTACATAATTGATAGCAGGCTAGATCTGTTTCAGTTACAAAAACAAATTGACCTATCTTTACTTCAGCCATTCTAAGATTAAATTTTATAGGCACTGGTATGGTAGTCTTCTATTGTTTTGAGATAAAAAGGCAGGTAAGTGCTTGAATTGTTTGTGCTACACTAGCTTAGGTGTGCAGTGTTTAAGATATTACAGGATAACTGTAAACAATTACTTTTGTGTTTTTCTTGGTACACTACTGCCAGTTACAAGAGTATCTATCTTTCATAATTTAATGCTATCTTCCTTTTGCAGTATTTATGTTGTATCCTCTGCATTCGAGTGACAATCTGAAGTAAAGAGGCAGAGAATGGTGTACAAAGCGATATGGGAGGAGATTCAGACTACCGTGCATGCAGTTGATGAGATGATTACTCATACTCCAGCTGAAGTTCCAGAAAACAAATGAAATTCTAGTTGGAACTTGTAGAATTACTTACATGTAAGAATCTCTATCTAATTTTTTTGTTGTTGTATGATTGCGGCTAAGTGATAATCTGAAATCACCACCTTACATTGCTATCCAATTGATAAAGGGTACCACCCATAAGTAATGACATTTCCGGTACAATAGTCATTGGCGTACTTGTTTGTTTTTAATTTTGTTTCACACTCTGAAATTTTTGAGGGGCATCTGTGTGGTGTCACATAGTTGCGAATTCGGGCATATTGTTTATTTGTTTTGCGTTTTGTTGTATTTTAGTTGATGGGCTTATGTAGAATACTAGAATATAAACGGATCAGTCGACTCGGGGGCTAAAGCTTGTACCATCCTGTGAAATCAATAACTGAGCCAATTCTTAGGTTACCTAAATTTGGACAATGGCTGTATCTGCTAAGTATTAGCAAGATTATTTTCTTGAAAATCAAAAGTTGTTTTTTCTTTGTAGATACCGTCATAGAGTTACATTATTGCCATTGGTGCAATAAATCAACAACTTGATGTTATTCTTGACTCTTGAGTTAATCTAGGGTACCTTTGGGTAGTTATTTGTAAATTCTAAACCAAATGATGAGATTGACAATTTTAACAATAAAAATAAATGGTGTCAAACTGTCAATAGACAAGCCATTTCCAAGGGATGACTATTAAAATCTCATACAATTTTAATCTC
The DNA here is from genome assembly GCA_963682175.1 of Triglochin maritima. Classification (NCBI taxonomy): domain Eukaryota; kingdom Viridiplantae; phylum Streptophyta; class Magnoliopsida; order Alismatales; family Juncaginaceae; genus Triglochin; species Triglochin maritima. Next base: position 33,269,019 of record OY821789.1, read on the forward strand.
GCGTGGAGTTTAAAATCATGCTTGAACCGTAAGTACATATAAGAATGTGGATGTGGGCTTAAATAGAGTGTAACATTAACATTTTGTTAAATTAAAATAGTTAAAGTAAGACTAAGTTAAGTAGACTTGTTTAAATACTTCCCTTCTACATAATATTTATTTTGACTACTTTTAATAGAGGTGATATGTTTTAAAACAAATACAAGTTTCCAAGGGAGATCACCAAATGAAGTTTATACGTAACATTCTTCCAAATCCCAACTTAAACGTATAATCTGAGTTGACAGGCTGCAATTGCGGATCTTGATCCTCTTAATAATAGTTGTCCTGTTAGTGAGATTTGAGTAGGACTTGGTCAAACAACATTAGCCACAATGCTGCTGAATTGTGGGAGTCTGATTTGTTACTGATTCCAAGGGGCAGTCTCATTTGGTATATTGAAAATTATTCGTCTCAGTTACCAGGGGGGAGTCATCTCAGTTACAGCGGGGGTGGGGGGTTGTTTGAATTTCCAAGGGGCAGTCTGATTTTTATTTATTTATTTATTCAACACCTAATTAAGTTTTATCACTTACTTTAAAGGATCTATGAAAATGTTATGGTTGATATTTATGCCCAAAATCCACCTAATGCCAAACGTTGTGCCCTTCACTACCATATATTTTCCTCCTTTTAGAGTTTGAGTAAGTTGGCTTTTGGGTCTCCTTTCTGTCCAGGCAAATCCTTATGTAGTATTTCAGTAGGGGGAGCAGTTTTGCTCCCTCCGGACCGAAGTTGAAAACCCACTCGTGACAAAAAACGCTTACCAGTGGAAATTGGGTTGATCATCTCGGTTATGTCTCATAGCTCAACTATTTTAAGTGGGGGTGGATGTTTGAGGAATTCCGTATCATAAAAAATAAACGTCTTCAATATATGTATGTTCTAGGATGTCATGGTTCAGTCACACTCACAGGATCAGACCCCCATTTATTTGGTTTGTGCAATCTTTTCCATAAAAGAAAAAAACAACTTGAAGCCGGATGCTAAAAAAGTCACATGTGGCTGCTTCGCATGTTCGGCCACTTAGCTAAACCTTGTGAAAGTTATTGGATAAGATCTAGGCAGAAGATTCTAATGTCGTGCAAAGTCTTATGGATCCATTTTCAAGTCAGTTCGATTTGACAGTCAATAATTCCGCGTCAGAACAGTTCAGTGACACTTCCCAATGAACCTTCATTTCTATAGTCCTTCCTGTAGCAGCCCCTGCCACTACTGTTATTTCCTCAAGTAACAACTATTCTAGTCTTCTAGATCCACATACATAGCCCTAGATAAGTCTGGTATTTGACAAAACGTATTACAATTGAGATCATTACAAATTATATAATCTTTAGATTCTTGTTTGGTATATTATTTTATGTAGAAGCTAACATAATTTATTCGTTTTTGTTTGAAATATGTTTTTTTTTCTCTTTCATTAAGTTTCCTTGAGATCATATGTTCATCCCAGACAGAAAGTAGTAAAGTTAGGCCCCAAGAGTAACAAACTTTTGGTATTGAAATGGCACAATCAACTACGTTTCTATTTTCTACTCTAGTTTATTTTACACTTGGACCTTAGTTTTGCCTGCTAGATATACTTACTGTGCCTCAAAGTTGTGTGCAAGTACATATTTTGTTATTTTTCATCAACTTTACCTTTTTTTCATGGACATCATTCTGTTATCACCATCACAATGCTTTTTTTAGTACCATCCCCATGAATCCACAAGATTTGAACGGATGGTGCACTCGCATTTTTGAAAAATAATATATGATTCTAAAGCTAGAACATTCACTACAAATTTTAACCAAAAAACACTTACATATACTTACAATGAACCTGAGAACTGTTACATATTCTCTATAAAATCTTCAACATAAAGACTTAATTAGTGGAAAAAATTGTCACTGGTGATTTTTTTCTGTCTGAAGATCTGCTGACTTGAATTAGGTCTGTACATCATTCTCTGAAGGGAAGGTTTTCCTCTAAATTTCCAACAATCAAATATTCTACTTGCTCTTATTTCTCCTCCTGTCATCAATGAATCTTTCTACTTAGATCTGTTGCTATCTTCCACTGGGTCATCAAATTGTTTGTGATTCTCAAAACTTTTGCAGGTTGTCTTCTTTCACTTGGTGTCTCCGCTGAAGAATTTGATGGGCAATCCATTCATGGGGAGAGCAAAGGGACCAAATTAATCACAAAACTTTTGCAGGTTTTCTTTCACTTGGTGTCTCTGCTGAAGAATTTGATGGGCAATCCATTCATGGGGAGAGCAAAGGGACCAAATTGAATCCCACCATCATTATTTGTGAAGCACCACCTGTAAGGAAGAAAGTTGATGAGATCATCGAGCCTTTTTAAGCCCTTTATTTGTTTTTTTTTGTTTGCTGAGGTAAAGAACAGCATGAGGGGTTGTTGGATTTGATCTGACAGACCTGTATTTTGTGGTGAGGTGGTGGAGGAGGACAAGCATCTCTAGCCTTGCTAGCCCATTCCCAGGACAGCTGTGTGCCCCACTGCCAAATGGCATGAAGGTATTGGGGTTTTGTGCAACCTGCAGTTGGAGTGGTGTCAGAGTTCAGTTCATTTGTTAACGATTGCAAGTCTGTATGGTCAGGTCGGTCGGGGTAATATTAATTTGTGCACAAACCATGGAAGAACTACTGTTTTCAAATGAAATGCTTCAGTTTAATAAATTTCCTGCAAGTACTCATGTTTTTTCTTTGAAAAAGTTACCTACTTTATATTTGACTAAACCATGAATGTAATTGGTGCATTTGTTATTTTAGGTTTGAAGAGAATTAATTTGTGTCAGTAGTCATGCAAACCACCCAATATTTTGTTATCTTATGAATTTTCAAACTAATTACCTCAAATCTTGAGGGATCAAACTTTCCAGGATCAGGAAAGAGCTCTGGGTTGTGATGGATGTTTCTGAACAGTGGCAGCACTTTCCAACCTTTAGGTATAAGGTACCCTGAAGGATCAAAAATCCCAAACTTAGATATCACAAAAAAAAGAGCTTAACAGAAAGAAATATGAAATCAAGGATTGAAAACCTACCATCATACTCCACATCTTCAATAGCTTCTCTAAAAGTGAAAGAAAGGATTGATGCTGCCCTCATGGTCTCTTGTATCACTCTGCAAGTGATTGGCATCTTCTTAGTGTCCTCCCAACTCAATGATTCCTCACCACCCTTCTTCTCCCTCATTATCCCTTCTTGTTCTTCCTAAAAAACCAACAAATTAAATTAGACTTGTTGATTTGGCACCATTTTTGTTATTGCATTAGTGTGTAATTTCTAATCAGAACTTTGTGTTGTGATATTTAAACATGAAAATGTTTATTTTTCTTACCGTGACGGCTTGAAGGATTTTAGTGTTTTCCCCGAGATACTTCAAGATCCAGGTGAGAACACTGGCGGTGGTGTCTCTGGCAGCGAAGATGACACCGATGATATTGTCGGCGATTTGCTCATCAGTGAGGGCTTCTCTACTCTCCATAAAAGATCCAAGGAGGTCAAGTGCCTCAACCTTATTCTCCCTCCTTGAGTTCATGATTTTGATCAACATCATCCCTAGTTGTTTTCTTGCCTTCATTGCTTTGTGGAAGAGGGTTCCATAGATGTTGATTGGCATGGAGTTGTAGCCTTTCTCCAATGTGTAGTAACATTGCTTCAACTCCTCTACGTAGGACATCTCTTGATTGCCAAATATAGATTGCAGTGCCACATTGAAAGCATACTGCAAGAAAGTACCGGGGGGAAATTAAATGATTAAACCCAAAATATCAAAAATTTCCCAAGGTTGATTATGACTAGAAAACCATAAAGTCAACTTCTGTAAACCAAAGTTGTGTATAGTTTGGGAAAAAGTCAAGTCGTGCATAACTAACAAACCAGAATTGTGGCAAAACAACAAATTGTTTTCTGAAAAAAAAAACAAATTTAAAACTAGATGAGGGTTTTATTTTGCAGACACGTTATGATTCCCACAGAGAAATTAGTGAAGAAACAAAGAACTGTTTCAAGATATAATTAACTGAAATACAAGCCATATTCTATGTAACAGGGAGATCAGTGAAGCTCCTTAATGTTATGAATACAAAAGGTTTAAAAACAAACTCAAATTTGAATGTGTTAAAAAAGTCTCTCACCATCTTCATCTCCATGTAGGTGTTGATCTCGCGGCCTTCCCACGACTGGAGTGTGGCCTGAGCAATGGCCTCCAAGTCTCCCACCCGGCTTTTGATGGCGGCCGGCATGAAAGCTCTCAAAACAAGCCTCCTAAGCTTTAAATGATATTCCCCTTGTTGGAAAAACACAGCCTGCCTCCCTATCATTCTTTCTTTGCTAGCCGGGAAAGTAGGTTTGAACAAATGGGCTTTTGTGACTAGAACAAATTTTGATGCCTCAGGATTTGACATCATAATACATGGGCATCCAAGTATGTGTGTCTTGAACACTGGTCCATACCTGAAAACAAACATTGCCAAATGAGAAAAACATGCAAACACTTCTTCGAAACATCAATATAAGATTAAGTTTAAAGCAAAGCCTAAGAAAAACGAAATTTAGGTTAAATTGTCTATTAATGATTAATCAAATACCATATTGTTAATTCTCTTGATGAAGGTTTTCATTTTTGTATATAACAATTTAGGTCGCTCAAGGGAAGAAAAAAAATTCAGTTTCAAGGCTTTCAGCTAATTGACAACTGAGTATTGACTTTAAGAAGAAAATAAGGCCTTTATTCATGACAGAGAATCAGTTGCTAATGGGTGTAATATTTCTTGTAGTGATATGAACAAGTTGGTTAGTAGTTTAAGTAATGCACCTTTTCTCCTTGAGAGAAAAGAAGATGTTGGGGTTGTTGGAGTAGTAGAGTTGGAAGGTCTCTCCTATGTAAGGCCACCCCATACTGCCCGGAGGAAGCGGTGGCTTTTCGCGACGGATGGAGAAGAGCTTCCACAACTTTGAGTGGAGATCAATGCACCAGGACATTAAGACTTTGAAGGGGTAGAAGAAGACATGGAAAAAAGCAAACATAGTGATATAACAATAACTACTGTTACTATTACTATATCACTTCCAATGGAGGTGAGAGAGAATAGGAGTTGTAGAGAGAAGGGTTGGTTTGGTTGGGATTGTTGAACAAGTGGTTGTACTTATAGGGGTTTGGAAGTGGAAGGCATCATGGTTGGAGCTTACCAATTGTGTCACTCTCAGCTAAGAGAGGCGGTGAAAGAGTTGACACGTGTGGGGAAAATGGATTTGTGTGGCTTTTGATTGGAGGCTAAGGTGATGAGCATGATTTTTCTTTTGCTTGTGGTGATTGGAAGGTTAATTAATTTTTTTAAAGAGTTTGTGTTTAATGGAGTTGAAGTATTCCATGCATATGCTTGGGGTTGGGGGGGTTTATATTCTTTGTAGTGAGGGGGAGCATCTCAGTTTTTTTGTTGTTGTTCAATGAACGTAATGTTTGTTTTGTTAATTATACATGATAATGAAGGGTTCAATGGATGCGCACGCATGATATACCAAATGCGGACAATTTTAATGGGCTAACAATTATTTAAGATTAATGATAACCATGGATATTGGACATTGTTGGTATTTATTGTAAATTTGATTAAGATTCATGATATGATAATATAATATAATATAATATTATGTTTTGCATCACCAATTATGTGGAATCAGAGAACTTTTAATTTTCACTAGGAAAAGAAATCATAAATTGAGAAGGTTGTTTTATTAATTATAAAATTAGATTGAATCCCTCCAATTGCTATAAAGCATTTAGATCATAGCATGGGACCCAACAAGCAACTAGAATATTACAGTTTCCGCTTCGTTGCGTTGGTGTCAAAAAATATTAATACCTTCTGATTATAATATTTTGGTAGAATAATGTTCTTCTTTTGCTTTCAACTCTTTTTTTATGAGTTCAATTTTGCTCTTTCGGGTATTGATGGGAGAGAAATAAGGATTCTTGGGAATTGGTGTTTCACACTGCTCCTATTATAAATTTCCTTTATTTTTTTTGGTGACGAAAATCATATCAAAATAAATTATAATTACTAATTCAATTTTTTAAATAATCAAAGAAATAAAAAAATTGAACACTAAGGATTAGGACGGTTAAACTTCGGGATAGGTAGATTGCTCTGTATTTGCTCAATTTTGCTCGGATCGTGACTCAAATCGATAAATAATGAACCAGACACGAGTAAACAATTCTGCTCGACAAACTAAACGAACCGAACACGAGTAGACAGACAGTACTTGCTCAATGCCCGATTATACATATATACATACATACATACATACATACATATTTTTTTATTTTATGGTCTCCACAAATAACTGATGACTCAATGATTAATCAAGGTTGCGAGTTTGAATCTTGACTATTACATTTTCTCTCTCCCGCAGATACATTTTATTTCATGCAAGTGATTTAGTCCCACATCACCCATATTAAAATTCATCATTGATTTGTTTTTTATTTATACCGTATTGTCATTAAAATTATGTCACGTTTTAGCCAAATTGGATTTGAATGTGTCACAAAATTAAAACTTATTTATAAAGTTGACTTTGGCTCATGCTAAAAAACAACATCAAAGAAAGAAAAGAAAAGAAAAGTTAAATGTATTGAAAACCGACATTTAAATAATGGAGATGGAGCAAAGTGTGCGGATCCAAAATTTCTAAACGACGTTTCCAAATTCTAAGGGTTCAAATCAAACCTTGGTTTAGGAGTGAAACTGTTATTTACCCTTGTTTAAAGAAATGAAAGCGTGTAAAAAAATCAATTATGGTGGTGCTTAACAAATAACAATTGAGTACAAAATAGTTGATGTTCGCATCTCTGAAATAACTTATTTATTCCAAGCTATTCATCTGAGAAACATTTAGTACCACATCGATGGAATGGAAATGTAGACGATGAGGAGGGCCTATAAATAGAAGTGGGTGTGACTTAGAAAATGCATATTTGTGTTTGAGGATATTATTGAGGTCCGTCAATTAATTGTTGAAAATTATTTGCAAATCCCTCTAAATTATTGGAACTTTAACTCATGCAATATTATAATTTGAAAAATAGACCTCTGTGACTGTGCTAAAATCCATTGCGCAAAGATCCTTTTTTTAGTTGGACGATTCCAACAAGCATTATGTCTTTGACATGTTTGATTAATTAGTAGATTAATTATGGTATTAAGTATAAGTAATTGATATTTTAGCACTAGTAGGGTTCAGATTTGGGCAGGTTAGTAGTGAGATTACTTGGGATAAATACTAGACATATTTAGGTTTGGAAAAATATGTTGGGATTTGACGCATATGCAAGCTTACTTTTGCATCTTTGCCTCTTCACTCTTCACATATAATATACTACTTCTAAAAATTGGACTGCATTTCCTTCTCATCCCTATTAACATTAAAAACTCTAAGTATATATGTTTTATGTGTATTTAAAGTATATATGTTCTCTTTAGTTTGAAAAACCAAAAAATGTTTTTATGGGTCACAATATCTTAAATATTTTCGAAAAAATATAAATTTAAAGTTTAAGTCCACATTTAATTAAATGTACATGTATATAGTACATGATAGCTATATTTTTTTATATACAAAAACTTCTAAATTTGTGAATTGCAAGTTCAATACTTCTTTGTAGAAGGAAACATATAACCACCGAGAACTTAAAATAATGAAAACACAAATAAGAAGAAATGGAGTTTAGATACTTTATCCTACAAGTAGTGGACACCTAGAAAGTTGGCTTGGAAGGATGAGCTGGGAAGAGGGACTTTTGAAGGACATCTGTGAAAACAAGATATTTATTTTTTATTATTCTAATGAATAGAAGACAAATCTATTCATGACTTCTTAGAATCCATCTATGTATCTACCAACTTATTTATTAAATTTGATCTACATATGCATCTCAAAATTAAGAAGAAGAGTGCACGACCAAATCACAACTAACAAGTACTAATCACCAACTCTTCGCCAAATTCAAATAAGTCACTAATTTCCTCACTCAAATAAGGCTTCTAAATTCATAAATGGACGTCATGAAGATACCTTACCCCATTTACATCTTTATATCACCCAACAACAAGAGCAATTCCCAAGTTAGTCTCGACTCTTGAATAAGAAAAAGCAACCATACCAGATTTCTTTAATGTTACAAAAATTGAAAAGTACTTTGTTATTTCAAGACATCTAAAAGACGACAATGTAATTGTACCATGATAAATCACTAAAGCAATAATTGTTTCTTAATCTCTTCTTCAAGTTGATCGGCCGGATATAGTTAGGATACAGTTGATCCACCTAAGTTAATTGGGTAAACGGTGCAGGACGTGGTGAGGCAATAAAAAAGATAACCGCTGCTCGCTCCACCTAACGATGGGTTAGGCATGTGCGAGGCCGGGTTACGTTGATGACTCTTTAGACTTTGTATTTTTATGAATTAGATCTTGTAGAATAATAACAAATTCATATATATATTACCAAAAAAATATTGGTAACAAAAATACATATCAAATTATCAAGTTTCACCACATATAAACATTGTAATTTGATTAAGTTGGGTTTAAAGTCCTAATATTAAACACTTAACTATATATTTATAGCATAATTTTTATATTTATTAAATAATAGCTATATTTTAAATGGGTGGTAAGTTAGTAGGTGTGTGCTGAGAAACAATCGCAATCCGCCTCTTTTATTAAGTGGGTTGATGGTTTTATTGAGTTGTGATTTTTGGGCCACAACCTGCCATATGTAGGGCAGGATGGAGTGGTGCAATGGGTTAAACCCGCTACAACCCTAGATATAGTCCGGGAAAATTGATTGGAAAAATAATACGAAACAAAAGAAAAAGAGAGATCAAGTCCTAGTTACCACAAGACAAGTTTTAATCTAACTTTACTTAATATGCATCTCACATATAATTTAGCTTCATAATGGTTCTCGCCAAACATGTTGAATGGAATGGATGATAATTAAACTACAAATCAATAATTATATCTACAATAATCGGTAAATCTCTAATCTTGAATAGAAGTCCCACAAATTTGTTGGTGAATTTGCAAGAAGATACCAAACTCCAAAGAAATTGCAAAATTGTTTGATAATTTAGAGAAATTGTACAAAAGTTTGAAAGTTAGCCATATTGTGTTGAGTAAACTGTATCTCGACCTGACTGTATAATCGAGAAGACTATACAAAACCGTTATCTTATTAAATAATGAAATCGAAAATCCATTAGACTTGAGCAAACTCCACATTCAAGGTCATAATAAAATTAAAAAAATGGCAAAGTTATTCAGAAATCAAAACACATTTACAAAAAAAGTACCAAACATAATAATTTATCCATTATTAAAGTAATAATTGGGAAGAATTAATGATTCTAATAAGGCTACCCCACGTGTCCAAAGAGATCGACATAAGCACTTACTATCACAATTCACAACTACCTTGTGATGATATCATCCAAGTCACCAACATAAATAATAAAAGCAACCACATTAAATAATCCACAATGTCATCTTGATCCTTTTGGGACCATCCCCCACCACCCAAGCAATTGGTCACATGCAAGCCTAAATACATAGAAAACAAATAAAAATTAAGAATACATAATTGGAACAACAACAACATGTGGAGAAATTAAGAATGAGATTTTTACGTATGTGCACTTGCAAAGATGGCTTGTTAGACGTTTGCTCCCGTATAGTTTTATATTTTCCATGTGCACATGCAAACACCACTAATTTCGTCTATGCACATGAGCCCGACGCCCGTTAGTTTTTAGGTGACGCCGTTACCATAACTTTAACCCCGTCACCATCTTCCCCCTAATCCCTCTTCCTTTTCTCCAAATCCCTTCCCCCTAATCCCCTTCCTTTTCTCTGAAACCCTTCCGCCGAAATCACAGTCATCTTCCATCTCCTCCAAAACCCACTCCACTCCGGCTCCCGAAGGAAGTACACCATCTCCCCCAAAACCCAGTCCACTTCCACTCCGACTTCTCCATCGATCTGTCCGACGATATCTCCAGCGAATCTACTTTTTTTCGCCAAGTTCGTTTACTCCGGCCTCATCCCGTTGCCCAATCGGTTCATGCCCGACAAACCGAAATCGCAATGTCATCTTCCTCCGACTGCTCATCGATTCCTCTGACCAACATTCCCCTGCAAATGCGGACTTCGAGCGAAGATCCAAGTGTCCAACAAGCAAATCTCATTTGGGCGTCGGTTCTGGGTGTGCCCTGCGGATTTCAAGGCATGATTTTAATTTTTCTCCTCCTTTGTAGTTTATATGTAATGTTGGCCCGAAGGTGTTCGACGATCTTTCTGAGCGGATGCCATATTTTAGATTCAGTTTGGATAGAATGAGATAGAATTTTTGATCAATAATCCATTGTTTTTTGTAGAGTTCAAATTCGTGCGACTTTTTTAGGTGGTTCGACCAAGATATGAAGATGGAAAATTTTAATTTCATTCATGTGAAGATGAAGTGTTACTTGGACGAGCTTCTGAATCTCACTATTCGGGTCGGGGAGATGCATGTGTTGCTTCATGAAGTGAAGCAAAATGTGGAGAATGTGAATGTCATCGTGAAGAAGGCCGACATGTTTCTCTTGGTGTTTGGTGTTGTAGTCGTTGCTCTGTTCGTAAAGTTGGTCGTTTAGAATGAAATTGTTGTAGTCTTTGCTGTTATCTGAGATGTTTTTCTTATGTTATCTGAGTTGGTCGTTTAGAACGCGTATTAAGAGCAATTTGACCTGTTGATTATCTGTAATCTTATGTTCTTATGTTCGTATGTGAATGGGAGGAGATATGAATTTGATGGTGCTTTTGGTAGAGTTGGTGGTGATGAGTTGATTCATACTTTGGTCCTATGATTTTGCCAGCATCTATATTTTTTCAGCACGCAACATGATGAATTACTTGCAGCAAAAATTCAAACAGATTGCTATCAAAATCTGTTCTAAACAACAGATTAGAACAAACTAAAACCCACTCTCTCAGCCTGCTTTCTAAGCAACAAATTAGAACAACAGATTAGAACAAACAGATTGCTATCAAAATCTGTTCTAAACAACAGATTAGAACAAACAACATTTGCTTTCTAAGCCTCCACTCTCTCAGGAGCCTCCTCAATAACAATGCTCAATCATGTCTGCTATAATAACAACCTCTCATAAACTAGAACAAATGCAGGAACAATCATCAATGCAGTTGCTTTTAGAAACTGAATTACTGAATTTTACATGCATTCTCAACATCAAACACACAAAATCTAAGACAACTGCATTTAGCATTATAGCAAACTAGAACACACGAAATTTAAGACAACTACATTCAACACTAAAGCAAATTAACATAGTCCATCGAACACAAGTTAGAGCTGCATTCAGCACTAAAGCAAATTAACATAAAGCAAATTAGAACACACGAAATCTAAGACAACTGCATTCAGCACTAAAGCAAATTAACATAGGCCATCGAACACAAGTTAAAATCCCATACTCCGTTAACATAGGCAACTGATTTCGAAACTTAAGAATACAACTCAAAGTCAACTTCAAAATGAAATTAAGAAAACCATCGATCAAGGGAGACATCCACCGCTAACTTGGCCAAGCAAATCCATCATGGGTCCAGAAGTACTTAATACAAGTGGTCCAGTTGTACTGAAAGTTGTTGGTGCTCCAGAAGAACTTCCCCCAGACCTCCTATCACCCCCTATATTCATGGTACCTTGAGGCCTCCTGTTTTTTACCACAAATGCAACAAACAAAGAAATTAGTAAACTGGGCGAAATTCCATTAGTTGATCAAGTAAAATGTTTAATCACCTATCTGGGAAAGAGTGTTGATCCATAATTGGTTCCTTGCATTTCCTGGCCTGGTGTCCTAAATTCCCACGGTTCTTGCATTTGTGTCTTCTTTGTGCATTTGTTGGCTCGTCAGATGCTCTCTTCCTCTTCAATGCCGGCCTTCCAGCTTTCCTCCTGGTTTTTGGTGGCAATACAAGTCCATCTTCTTTGGCCCAGTTAGCTCTGTCTGGCATCAGACTAACGTTCACGGCGTAAGCGCGTCTGTACTTCTCCACAGTGTAATATTCGCTCACGTAATCCTCCCACACCACACCCCTAAGTGTTGAAAGCAATGCACAAACATGCTTGCAAGGCAAGCCCATGATTTGCCACATTCCACATGAACAAGTCTTCTGGCCAAGGTCAATAATACATCTCCCCTTGTCGAACGACACTTCTGGTAGAGTGTCAGTTGACCATACGACGGTGTAACTCCCCAACTCTCTTGTTGTATTATACAACCACTTCTTCGCAAGCGGTACCAAGGTTCCGGTCCACGTCTTTACCTTGCATTGTCGACTGTAAATGGTGTTCATGTACTTCTGTCGCAATGTGTCCACCATACTAACAACAGGGAAGTGCCTTGCTTCATTGATGTAGGCATTGTACGACTCACTGCAATTATTCGTGATGAAAGGGCACTTCACATACATACCAAACTGACTCCTCGACCAAACTTTCTCCTTGTACTCCACCTTCCATATCCAGTCATATGCCGACTTATTTACTACCTTCATTTCTGAAGTGAACGATTGAAAATCTTCATCTTTGTACGACTGAGCGACACGCCAAAGAAGGGTTTGCAAATAAGCTCCAGGGAATTTTTTCTTAAAATTCTTGTATAAGTGTCTCATACAAGTTCTATGCTCACACCCAGGGTAAGTCTTGGCAACCGCCTCCTCAAGGCCCTTACACCGGTCAGATATAAACACTAACCCTTCTGGTCGACCAACAACTTCCATCATCTTGTCCATGAACCACTGCCAAGAGGCCTCACTTTCAATATTTGCAACCCCAAATGCTAAAGGCAATATACCATTGTTCCCATCGATAGCAGTCGCAGACAGTAAGACTCCACGGTACTTGTGCTTGAGATGACATCCATCTAGACCTATTACCGGTCTGCATCCCTCGAGGAACCCCTGTCTACAAGCATTCAAGCACACAAAAAGGTATTGAAATTGATTATTTGGATGAAGTTGGAATTGGATAACACTGCCAGGGTTCCGCCTCTTCAGTTCACCCACCAAACTGGGAAGTAATTCGTATTGAAGACCATCTGCTCCATGTAATTTCTGCAATGCCAATGTCCGAGCACTCCAAACTCTGTGATATGGGAGTTTCAGATGATATTCTCTCTGCAGTTGATCAGCAATATTCTTCACTGTTAGTCTCTCATCCTGCCTTAACAATCCAAGTGCTTGATATGCAATCCAGTGCTTTGTAGCCATCTTTGAAGCACAACTATTGACTGAGGAGCACGTATGTGGAGTTCTAAGTGTCTTGATCTGAAACACCTTGGACTCTTGCATCCGAGACGCATGAATTCTCCATGTGCAATTTACCTCTTGGCACTTTGCAGTCACTTGATCCGGTTGGCTCTTGATGATATGAATTGCACTTTCAGACAAGATGCAATGTTGCAACAAGCACATTCTGAAGCATCCCACATCTGGAAAAATTGCCCCCACACATATCACTGGGTTCTTCATGTCAACATGAATTAGTTGTGGGCCATCATCGAAACTGAAGTTCAACTCTTGAAGAGGGTCATCCTCCAAAATGTCATCAACTCCGGGAAAATGACTTCTTCTTCATCAGAATCTGAGTCTCTACCTGGCGTGTATTCGGGTCCTTCTTCATCAGAATCCCTCGCAGCAGCCATGTCAACGTCATCCTTGTCTTTGATTGTGGGGTCATCATTTTGGACTCCACGAATAGTCCTCCTGGTGGACCGTCTTAGTGGACTGACCTTTTGTGGTTGTTGTGGGGTCATATTAGTATCATGAACTTGTCCTTTTGATACCAGAACAATTGGACATTCAGGCTCATCCACACTTCTGCTACCAGAACATGAGTCCACACGGTGTAGTCCTTCAACCCCACATTCTTCCTCCCTATTCATATCAGTTTGGGTCAAATGAGGACCCTCACCTATGACCGGCGCCGTTAAGACATTTTCTGCACTTCCAAAGATGTGCAACTTCATCTTCCGATTAACGGTCAGTAGAGTTGCCTCTAAATCCATGTCTGAATAGATGGTTTGATACTCCTTCATCTTCGGATGAGGAACCATGTAGTCAATTCTCAATACTTGGTTGACACCCACCTCAACAAACTTCTCGGTCCATCTCTGAATATCACTAAAATTGACTTTTTCAATAATGATCATCCCCTCTGCCTCTTTGAAACCCATAGCACGCCTACGTCCCTTTCTAAATACCCATTTTCCTCCAACATGCAATTTAAGTTGAATATTTGTGACTTGAACATTCCTGGTAAGATGAAAACAGTGTTTCCCAAACAGATGTATTTACAATAAACATTAGGTATATTGTTTTCTTAAGTAATCAATAGTCTAATGTAACCTACACATAAAGTCAATTTCAAATAGTCTCATGAATATATAACGCATGACAACATTGCTTGGGACACAATTTCAGATTTAAAAGAAGAAATTAAAGCCATCTACTTGAAGAAACTTCCTAATAATATGATGGTCTATGAGAGAATTGAGTTTGTGTCACTCCACAAAACCAAACAAACAGAGAATATCTAGGTTGCGTTAATAGTTTCATGCATGTTCATTTTTTCACCAATATCTACTCTAGCACAGGAGATTAACCCAAAAATTGCTATTTCCTGACAACATTTTCATCAAATCACTACAAGTGGGACGCATTCGAACACCTACCTTAGACGTCGACCTCCAAGTCCACTTCTTGTGTGCATTGTATCCAGCGGGATGAGAACAGCAGGCTTGTCGGGCGTGTCCCGATTGGGCAGCGGGATTCGTTGGAGATATCGTCGGACAAATCGATGGAGAAGTTGGAGTGGAAGTGGACTGGGTTTTGGGGGAGATGGTGTACTTCCTTCGGGAGTCGGAGTGGAGTGGGTTTTGGGGGAGATGGAAGATGACTGCGATTTCGGTGGAAGGGTTTCAGAGAAAAGGAAGGGGATTAGGGGGAAGGGATTTGGAGAAAAGGAAGAGGGATTAGGGGGAAGATGGTGACGAGGTTAAAGTTATGGTAACGGCGTCACCTAAAAACTAACGGGCGTCGGCTCATGTGCATAGACGAAATTAGTGGTGTTTGCATGTGCACATGGACAATATAAAACTATACGGGATCAAACGTCTAACAAACCATCTTTGCAAGTGCACATACGTAAAAATCCCAATTAAGAATACATAATCTCTCTTGGACTATAGTTGGTGGTGTTGATGTGCACGCAATGTTAGATAGAATAGGTGATGAGTTAGAGTCTTTTGTCTTTTGATTTATATATATAATTTGAGTGAGTTATTGCATGTATTCTACAAATTCCAATGGGAATTTACACGTGTGGTGTGATAGTACGTAGAACATGTATAGGCCATACATGATGTCAACATGAGAAAATTAGGATTATGGTGATTTTTTTATTTAAAATTTTTATTTTTATTTTCGAAGATAACTTCGTTTAAAACAGCAATACAATGGTCATTTTTTTATTTTATTTAATACAAAATAAGAATGAGTCTCATGACTATTAAATTAATTTAAAAAAAAACAAACAAACGAAACGATCAACTCGTCACATGTGATTACACACACATATATATATATATATATATATATATATATATATATATATATATATGGATCACCCGATTCACCCCTACGATCTTTATCACGTTCTCCCAAACGCCACCATTGCTAGTGCTCTATTAACGGGAGCTCCCATGTTAGATATTATTCACATCATGTTGTTCCACTGTCTCCTCAGCTTCTGTACATAACCTATACCTACTTACTCGCATTGGAATGGTCTCCAACTTTCTTGCTTATTGTAAAGTATAATTAAGAGTTTTACATTTAGACCCTTAGACACATATAATAGGTAAGATATAATCCATTCAGACCTAGATAGAAATAACATCAACAAGGGACTCATATTTATGATCCAAGTTGTCGATCAAATTTAATGGATTCGATAGAAAACTTCGTGAAGACAAATATAGATATGCACATTTGAAACAAAATGTTGCGTAGTATTTTGCAAAAGTAATTTCTAGCTAACATGTTCAATTTCTAGGACCTATTATATTGCCCTTTTAACACACATATTTATGTAGAAGTTAAAAAAAATCATATGTCTAAAAATATACATCAAGCTTTGCCTAGACATAGCATTTTACTCATATATTTTTACAAATTCTAAATTGAACATTGAATGATCAAACATACCCCTCTATTGCTTTGTTTGTACGAGAAAATAACCTCCCTAACACGAAATGTCTAATTAAAGAACAATACAATTCTTGTAATAGCAAATTGTTCGGGATATGACAGAGGCACAAGCAAGGCCCCGTAACATTTTGTTGGCGGTAAAGAAGAAATTTCCGGACGATAATCCTAATCAAAGGCACATTTACAACTTCAGAGAGTACATGAGGAGGACGAAATCTGAAGACAGGAATCCCGCGCAGCAGTTTCTCAGAAAGGCAGTGCAGCATAAGTATTTGCATTGGATTGTGGCAGATGAAGAAACTAATGTCTTGACTCACGCATTTTTGGCACATCCGACTTCAGTTCAGTTGTTGCGTACATACCCATTCGTGATCTGTATGGATTCGACGTATAAGACGAACAAGTACAAGATGCCTTTGTTTGAGATGGTTGGGGTTACTCCAACAGATATGAATTTCCTCGTCGGATATGCGATTTTGCAGGATGAGACCGAGTCTAGTTACCGGTGGGTGTTGGAGAGGTTGCGAGATCTGTTATTGGATATTGTTAGCCCGACAGCAATAATTACGGACCGGGAGATGGGTCTGATGCGACCAGTGGCAGAGGTTTTTCCTGAGTCAGCTCATTTACTATGCACCTGGCATATCAACAAAGACGTGTACAACTACGCATACCACGTATTCGGCAAGGAGAAGCAGCTTGCAGAGAGTTTTAGACGTGGAAGATGGAGGAGAGTCATGCTTTCTGATTCACAGACGGATTATGATAGAGCAGTCCGTAATCTGAAGGATTCTTACAGTTCCTGGCCAGTGCTGACGAAGTATGTGGAAGACACGTGGTTGGTGCATAAGGAAAAATTCGTGTTGAATTGGACGAATCAAGTTCTTCATTTTGGCAACACTACGAACTGCAGGGTGGAAAGTGCACATTCGGCTCTGAAAGAGTGGATCACTACATCGACTGCCGCTCTCGACACTCTTTTCGACCGCGTGAACTCGTCTATTGAAATGCAGCTGACGAATATTCGGAACTTTCTTGAAGATTCGAGACGTCGAAATTTGGCACATTACATAGGTCCTCTGTTTCAGCATATAAATGGCCGAGTTTCGCATCACTGCTTGTCGTTAATGACTCAGGAGTTGAAGAGAATGCAGGACTTAAGTGATGAAATTGAATATCGTTGTGGGTGTGCTTTCCTGACAACACATGGGATTCCTTGTGCCTGTACCATGTACGAGTGTTTCGCGTTTGGTGATGGAATTTATTTAGAGCAGATTCATCCATTCTGGAAAACACTTGTTATCGGAGAAGGAGTCCAGATGTCAGAGTTTGTTGATCAGTCAGCACACAACACCGAGCATTTTCGGAAGCTAGTGGATGAGATCTCGCAGAGCGATCCTGCAGTAATTCGTAGTGCCTCTCGTATTTTATACGAACAGTTGCACCCCGATCAGTCGAACTATGGAGAACGCTAAGAAAATACTAAGGTACGAGGTCGACCTAGGGAAAAGTCGACACGTCGGGACCCGAGTGCCTTCGAGTATGCTGAGCGAGGTTGTGGTCGGTCTGGCAGTAGTGGGAGCAGGGGTCGTGGTCGGTCTGGCAGTAGTGGGAGCAGGGGTCGTCGGTCTAATTCGTCTCGATCGTCCTTGAATACGGGCACAGGATCTTCTAGTATGTCGATATCTTTGTTGTTATGTTATTTAATATATATTAGTAATCTAAATGGGGTTGAATATATTATCTCCTAATTTTGTTGTTTTAATGAATTGTTATTTACCTACCTTACAGTGTCCGGACGGGTTGACGTGGACAACTTCCCATATAATGATAGACTGCCAGGAATCATTTTGTCATACGGTAACCACTCCACCTAAACGTTTATACGTTAATAATAATAAAGTTAAATTTAAATAAACGTGAATGATATATACATTATATACATGCGATGCAGTCATCTGATCTAGTCGTCCACGAATAGAAAGAAGTCGACTCTCGCTCTTATCCTCCGCTCGGACAGCCCACATACGCGAACGAGGATGGCCACACTCAACAATCTTCCGCTCACGATGTGGGCGGAAAGCAGGAAAATACTCATATATCCAAGCCTGCAGCAGTGTAAGACAACCCGTAATCTGACCACAATCAGCACGACTAGATATGCCCAGCTGGCGATACAGATATGCCAACGTCGCCGACCCCCATGAGTAATCAGCAATGGTATCTGGGTCCCTCGCCTCCAATAAGTCGCGTGGTCTCAGTCTGGAACCGCTCTTGTCGACAAACAATACGCAGCCTAGCAGTAAGAAGAAATAAGCAGTCATCTGCGTATCCTCAGTCCGTGGTGGTCGCCCCCGTCTGCAACACTCGTCCACAGCGTCGATACTAACACCACCGCCACTCCAAAATGAGCTATCCCGCCCAAGACCCTCCAGGCTGACACCCAGCAACTCAGATACATATAACTTCAGCTCAGATGTCGGCGCCTGCGCACTGACCATGGGACCCTCAACAGGAATGTGAAGAATCTGAAAGACGTCATGCAACATGATCGTCATCTCTCCGAACGGCAAGTGGAAAGTGTTGGTGTCAGGCTGCCACCGCTCCACGAATGCCGAAATCAACGGCATGTCGATGCAGGAAAACATGTTGTACGGCAAGTGACCCAATCCACTGTCAACCACGGTCGTCGTCATATCCTCAGTCATCACTGAGCGCCATGGCTGCAATGTCGTACAGCCTCTGTGCCGATTATGGCACTTCAAAACCTTCCGCTCCTCGCCATCCCAGATGCGTCTGGCGACGTGGCCTCCGAAACTCAGAATGACGCTGTCATCTACAGGACCACCGGGAATAATATCTGTGACGATCCAAGACTCGTCATCACCCCTCTTCTTCTTCTGAGCTCGGGCGTCTGCAGTGCACGAACTCGAATCACCGGTCACAAACCGGCCACCTCGATCCTTCCTAATGACCCACTCAGCTGAAGGACCACCGTGTCGCCCCCGTCCTCGACTGGACTGATGTACCGCCTCCTCCTGTGGCCCCAAGTCGTATCGGCCCCCATCGTCACTGTCGTCGTGACTCCTCAGCTCATCTGAATCATCCTCGTCGTCGAAATACTCTCCAGGTGTCTGACGACGACGTAACAGATCTCTCTCTCTCTCCTAACTGAAGCAGAAATACCACGTCTACGTGGATGACGAGGACCTGACTCGTCTGCTATACTACGTACCGCGCGCAAGGGAATTGATTTCCCTTTTCCTCCACGGTAACCCGATGATTATTAATTCAATTTTAAAAATACAAATTTATTAATGAATTTACTAAAATAATTAAACTAATTATTAACTGAATAATCTATTAATTTAGCAATTATCACAATTAATCAATAATCCTTTACTAAAATCGTACACAACTAATTACTAACATAATAATCAATTTATTTAGCGATTTATTTATTAATTATCACAATTTATAATCAATAAACGATTTACTAAACTAATTTAACTCATTATTAACATAATATTCAATTTATTTAAAATTTATCACAATTTATAATAAAATTAAAAAAAACCGGGCGTCTGCGGGAGACGCCTACCCTACGTGGTAGGCGTCTGCCGGAGACACCTACCGTACGTGGGAGACGTCTGTTCATTGGGTCGGGCGTCTCCCGCGACCGCCCGACTCAAAAAGTTTTTTTTAAAAAAATTAATTGAAATAAACAAGGTAATTTACCAGATGTGAGTAGTCAGGGGTCTCCGCTGGCTCTTTCCCTGGCTTCCGAGACATTCTATTTGGTGAATAAAAGTGTGATATGAAGAGAAAGTTGCGTTAAAAGAGTGAAATGAGGAGTTATATTAGTAGAAAGGACAGAGGGGCAAAATGGTAATCTTATGGGCGAATAGCAGTTCAGATTTTTTATGGTGATTTCTTTTACTTTTTAACTGGAATAATTCCATGTGTGAATTGCAAAAAGGCCCATTCTGTTATTAAGCACTAAAGATTGCTTAGCTGACGATTGCAGAAAATATTAGTTTTTTTTGTTTGATGTGGTATGCCTATAAAGTTAGTCTCATTTATATAGGTTAGGACTACGTGATTACGACCGGTAACATATATTAGGTATTTTGGTGGGTGCATTGAATCCTTATCATCATGTAAATACATTTTTGAATCACTCCGTAAAGAAAAAATTATTGAGAAAACAACCAAAGAAAATTAAAGGGAACTACTATTCATCGCCCCAAAACTACTTAAATCGTCTGTTTAATTATCATTTTGTCATTCACAATTCATTTAATACTCATTTCGTCTCTTAAACTACAGATTATGCCTACGTTTTCCTCACTTTACCAGTATCAACACTACGAAAATGTCTGGCGAAACGTCTGGATCCAGTGAAGTAAGCACAACAAAAAATTATCATATCGGACATCTGCGTAAGACCCCCCCCCCCCTGTTGGGGGGGAGGGGCTCCTACGGACGCCCACCCCAAATTTAATTTTTTTTAATATAATTTAAATGAGACATTTTATCAGATTCGAGTACACTGTGGCGTCCACTGACTCATTTTCAAGCCCCCGAGACATTCTTCTTGATGATTATGAGAGGAAGATGAAGAGAGAGTGATGGTAGGAAAGTAAAATAAAGAGATATAAAAGTAGAAATTAGAAAATGACAAAACGATAATTCACACAGACGATTTAAGTAGTTTTCCAACCACGAATAGCAATTCAGAAATTAAATCTTACCACTTCTAATCCAACTAGGGCTTTTCCAATTGATAGATCGTTGACTTGAAATACCAAGAATGTGGGTCGAAAAACAGCAATAGCGACTTAGATTTTAAGTTTAAACAAAACAATAAAAAGTTGTTCAGGAAAGTAGCTCAGAACATAAGTTTAATTAGAGTACAGTAAAAAGTTTTTTGAAGAAAAAATTGCGATCCTGTATATGAATTCAAGCTTGGACAACACTGTTATATCCTAATCCTAATTAAGGGTTTAATCTTGTTTAGATGGTGGATTAGAGGAGGATTAGATGGACGACTGAGATGGTTTGGGGAGGAGAGTATATATGGTGTGGATTTCTCTCTCTCTCCCTCACTCACTTTTTTCAGTTCTTTCTATCTCTCCCGCTCAAACTCTTTCGTCTCCCTCTCTTCCAGCCATTGGTGCATGGAGGTGTTGTGATCGGCTAGGAGAAGAGGTGTGGTGAGGTGTGCAAGGGATCGTTGGTGGCTCGATTTGGGTTTCGTCGGAGAAGATAAGGAGTTAGCATGGAAACGCTCGCCGGGGTTCTTGTAAGGCTTCTTCAAGCCTTAAATGTATGTCAAGATTTACTTTGATGCAAACTTATGCTTTCGTGAGTGTTGGAGTGGTCGACGGTAGGCCGGATGACTCGTCGGATTAGTGCAGCAGAGTTCAGCACTGGAACGGTCGACTGTTTCTGTGGTTTGGTCGACCGGTCGTAGTGTATTTTGGGAGGTATCTCTCAAACCGGTCGAACGATACCCTAGGGTGGTCGACCGGTTGTGCATTTTGGGCGGGAATATGGAGACTCTGGGTGATTACGATCGAACGGGTCCCCTTTGTCGTTCGACCGGAAGCACTGTCGTAGGTCGGTTAGGGCATTGACTATCCACATGGTTGACCGCCTGTTTGACTCGTCCGTTTGTTGGTTTGGTTGACCGGTGTAGTTTGGATCGGGACTGAGTTTTACTGGTAGTTTCGGTCGACCGGTTCGTCTTGTTGTCCGATCGTTGATGCACTTTGTGCGGAAGGAGGATTTGTACTAGATGTTTTTGGTCGAACGAGTCCCTTTGTTGTTCGACCGGTTGGTTGTTAGTTCTGTTGGAAACAGAATAGTCGTAGGGTTTCGGTCGACCGGCTGGGGTGTTCGGTCGACCGTTTTGGCCCAGTTTTGGATATGTTGCCTTCATGGTGTGTGGTTGTGATCGATCTGGTTGGCAACAGTTTCACCGGCCCCTTGGGAAAAGTGTGAAGGACTTTCTGGCCCGATAGTGATCGGGGGTTGTGACTCTATGGAGTGTTTTGGACTCTAGAGTGACTGTCCTTGTGAGACGGTGTTTTGTGGTCGAGACTCTGACCGGCGGTGCCGTTGTGCACGATTTTTGTTGTGGCTGAGACTCTAACCGGCGGTGTCGTTGTGCACGATTGTTGTTGTGACCGAGACTCTGACCAGCGGTGTCGTTGTGCACGATTGTTGTTGTGGCCGAGGCTCTGACCGGAGGTGCCTTGTGTGCATGAGTGGGTTGTGTCAGCTGTGGTCGGGAGAAAGGTCCTGGGAACCTAGTTGACACGTGGTGGTTTTATTGCATTTTCATTGCATGTTATGTTGTGTTACTTGTTTGCATTTAGAGGCTTGTCATACGGGGTATCCTTATGGAAACTCAAGCATAGCTTTATGTTTGCATTTCAGGCCGTGATCGACGGAGGAGAGGTCTAGGGACCAGATCTTGTTTCCTTCCTTTTCAGAGGTTGTTGTGAATACAACTGTGTATTTATCTTGTAGTCTTTTGATGTAATCACTTTTTGTAAACTCTGAACCTATATATATGATGGTGCACATTGTGTTATTTTCGTAATGTCCTCGAGTCCCGTTTGATTCAGTCGATTTTCTCCTTTGAAAACTTTTACAAAATTTCCTTTGTTTGAAGACGTTACAAACACCTACCAACATATGATCTAAATATAATCGTGATTTTTATGTTTACACCCAAAGTAAATTAAATTTCACCATCCATCTCTTGCATACGCTAGTAAGCCTAGTATGGCTTCAATTGATACCTGGTTTGTCCTATCTTGGGTGTAACAGACATCATCTCGTGTTTTTAGTTCCTACTAATTTTAGAATAACTACTTGTCGCATATGATAATGCATCATCTGATGAATGAAGTAGATGACCGAAGTAAAAACATATTCTACCGACTCAAGTCACTTGGTGTATACCAATTAATAAACACATCGATGAATTAAAAGATATTTAAGTTGTAAGACTTATAATACCTTTTCTTATTCATTGTCTTTTTTTTGGATCTTTAACACATGAATAATGGGGCTCCTCTGTTAAGTGAGTTAGAACATAAGACCATCTTCAATGTCCTTAAAAAGAAAATGTTCCCGCTCCCTCAATGGGGGAGCGTGACTACCTGACTTCCATGGTCTTTTTTTGTTTTAAGTTAGTTTATTTTTTATATTATTTAATTTTTTGTTAATGAAATGATTTTGTTAAGTACTCCCATTATCTCAACTTCAAATCCAATCCAACCTAACTTGTCACTTTCTGTCACGTTAGCACAATCATTAATTCAACCATCTATTCAACCTAATACAAAAACTCTCCGCTACCTCAACCCAACTTTTCAACACTCCATCTCTTCCACATCATTTAGAGGTCAATCATGGATAAAACGTAAAAAATTAAAATAAAAAAAACAGATTTAAAAAACAGATTTTAAATATTTTAAAAACAAAACAAAATAAAAATAAAAATAAAAGGGGCCAATGGCCTCCACATCATTTAGTTTAATTTGGTTAATTAGTTACACAATTTAATTTTTTTTGCTAATTAATTTTCTTCATTTTTTGATTGATTATTAAATTTAGGGAACTAGTAAAAATTAGTAATTATTCATATTTAGTTATAATACTTTATGATAAATAAAGGGAACCACTGTCTGTCGCCGAAAAATTACTTAAATCGTCCGTCTAATTATCATTTTGCCCTTCGATATCCATTTAATACTCATTTTGCCCCGTCTCTTAAACTAAGGTTTCTGTCTTAGTTTTTTTCACTTTATCAGTATCAACATCACGAAAATGTCTGGCGAATCGTCTAGATCACGTGAATTTCAATTTATTTTGGGCACGACGTCTGGGCAAAACGCCAATCCAAAAAAATATTTTTATATTTATACAGTGTGTTACTCAAATTATTTGAGATTCCGTTGCAAGATTTTGATGGTAACGAGTTGGAATACAATGAGATTTTTTGCAAATTATGAAGATCCAAAAAATTTCAAATCCAAGTGATGCAGCAAGACCCTCGACCTGTCGATGTGGTATTTGGTAAAACTTCATGACTTACAAAAAACTTATTATAATCCACCCCATTAATACCAAAAATCTTCGAACAAAACCTAAAATAATTTGAGATAACACACTGTATAATTTTAAAAAAACATTATTATAAAAATAAGGACGTGTAAG
Organism: Triglochin maritima; assembly: GCA_963682175.1. Lineage (NCBI taxonomy): Eukaryota > Viridiplantae > Streptophyta > Magnoliopsida > Alismatales > Juncaginaceae > Triglochin > Triglochin maritima. Next base: position 33,293,644 of record OY821789.1, read on the forward strand.
CCAGACGCCACCCCAATCTGGCTAAGACGCCACTTTTTTTTTTACTAAAAAGAAGTTGAACATTTTACCAAATTCGAGTGCATCGATACGTCCACTGACTCATTTCTTGACATTCGGAACATTATTTTTTATGATTATGAGAGGAAGATGAAGATATATATAAGTAGAAATAAGAGAATGACAAAATAGTAATTTGTACGGACGATTTAAATAGTTTGCAACAACGAATAACAATTCAGTAAATAAATTATGTGATATAATTAATTAGAATTGTGCAAAAATTAAAAAGGATGAAAAATAAAAGAGGTGAAAGTGAGAGAGTATTGACGTGACTAAGTTACTATTTATAGGTAGGTTGTGATTAAAAGATGAATAGCAAAAAAAAAATAGAAGAAAAATATTATTCTGATGCAAAGTATCGAAAAGGTACTCATATGATTAGGTTAATATTTTAAAAAATGTCGTGGCAAAAAATTTTGGATCACGGAACATGGCGTAAGTGTATGTTGGGAACATAAAAGTGCCATCGTGTGTTTTCATGAATGACAATAGTTGTATCTCCGAGAACAGTGGAGAGAAGAAACACTTCCGTGGTGGAATTCCCACTTATTTTGAAATTTGCAATTTGTACAATTAATGGACACTTTCTAGTTTCTACAGCTAGTGTTAGTTAAAAAAAAAACAATTTGTACATTTTTAGTGTATGGATGATAAAGTGAATACTTTCATGTACAATTTGGATTGGTTTGAAGCAATGAGTCGACCCTTTCCAAGACTATTTGCACGTGACGCCTTAAGTGTTACTACCTATGCAATTTCAATAAATTTAAATTTAAAATACGGCAACATCAAACTTGTTGATTAATTGTCAGGTTAACAAACCAACTAGTTGACTTTGCCATTTCAATAATTTTAAATTTAAGATACGGCAACATCAAACTTGTTGATGGTTCACTTTCTATTATTACCAATTTTCTTGGATCACTTATTGCTATTAGTAAATTAATATGATGTGAACTTTATGCTAGTGATGAAGCATAAATAATAAATATGGTTGTTTAGCTTGGTTGACAATGGAGAACTCGTAAAGGACAAAAATGGTTGTTTTTTTTTCTTAAAAAACCCTCGACAATAAAAAATTAAAAAGACTTGTGGGAGGTAAAACCAGATGATAATATCGCAATCGTTACGAAAAATAAGTAAATACATACAGTGGTTTTAACAAATTTAATTGTTAATACTGAGAAAATAATAATAATGATAACTACTAGTTTGTACCTTCCAAAAGAATGCATCTCGAGGAAGATGGTATCATAGTAAGATAGTGACTTGAAAATTAACACGATTTCTCTTATATGTCTAAGGTAATAATTGTTGAATTTTTTTGCTTCTGCACAATCGTAGAAGTTCTATCAACTGCGGCCGAACGTAATTCTGAGCTTGAATTTTAACCTTAAAAAAAACATTGGTCGCGAATTTTTAGAAATGTAGATTATAGTATCATTTTCTTATCTTTTCATAACATTTAACTATAAATATTGATGCTCTTATTAGATGATAAATGCAAGTGTTTTTAGAAATCTACATAACCAATAATTACTTTCTTAGTGGCATCTATTCAATTTTGTATCCTAACCTCTATTTGTCTGTACCAGGTCAGATCATTAGAAAGTCGTAGTTTATGTACAACTGAAGTTAGTCATAGAAATGGAACAAACGAACTTTCAAAAGAAAATGGAACAAACAAGACCAAAATGTCACACATCCGTACGATTGTACCCTTGCAAGGGTTCAAGATTCTATTGGAGACGAAGGAAAGGTTTCTCTTGGAGTTGAAGAGTTGAATTGCTTCAGTGAAAGTAATGGTTGTATGCCCCATGGGCCATCCACAATCTTAACGAGAGTAGTTATTTGCCATAGGTTATTTCTTGCGTACAACTACATGGATGACAAGTTAGCTAAAAGAACTAGTTTACTTCAATGATATGTACGATGTTAAGAAACTGATAATCAGTTTTTAGAGGGTATTGTCATCAGACTGTAGGTCAACCTAGAATAATTGGCAAAGATGTTAAAAAGGAGGCACATCGTGCATTTGGTGTGAAGTAAAATCAAATAAAGGACATAAGAAATACGCTTAACAATAACAAAAGATACAAGGAAAAGAATTAAAATGCAGGACAAAAATCTAAATCAATAAAGGAATTAATACAATAAAACCACAACAATATGGGGAATTAATTACAATTCCATAAAAAAGAAAATGACCTCGCTCCAAATGACCAATTGAAAAATGCAAACCACCGAAATCACATTCAAGCATATGGTACTGCTGGAAATTTTGCATTAACCTCAACCCGTGGGTAAATTTTCCCATGAGCTCAGGAGTCGGCAATTGCTGTGTCAAAGTATGACAAAGGTGGAATCCTAGAATATGATATTCTAGACTTCACAAAGACATAAAAAAGCAGTTGGTTTGTGTTACAGCTTCCTTATACTAACAAGTTATATCATACGTCCATACCTTGACTAGATAAACGAAATTATATTCACAACCTAAAACAAGAGAACAGCAACTAGCAACTTTGCAGTTAGTGTCAGCAACGAACTAAAGCTTGCTATGATGATTGACAGAGCAATTTGAAAGAAATTACATTACACCAATTTATAGATAAATCAAAAGACTTACTAAGGGAGCCTCATAATATTTTATGTAAATAAATCAAACGCTATGTTTCAATTTTCAGTAGACTTACCAGGTGTTTGAGAGGCATGAGGTAAGATATAGTAACTGACTCTCACCAATTCTCAAATTTCCTTCTTTATATTTTCATGAAACCCGCCGCCGATGATAGCAGGGATGGCCAAAACCGCTGTATTTTTGTACTGGGCCATTCCCAGAGCAGCAGCATCCGCAGTTTCTCGTTCTTCAGGAAAAGAAATAGACGGTGTCGCTCTTGCATTTGGGTCGGTTAGTTTTTGCAATTTCTTTAGTTTCGGTGCTTCTAGTACACTTGATTTCTGTGATGGACCTACATAAGAAGAGTCCTTAATTCTGGGATCCCCAGGAACCAGTGATTTCGATTCTTGCAGTATTTTCAGGCGATAATCAGTTTCTGGCCTCCGACAAATCTTTCTTAGAGGAACAATTTCCTATACGAAATAATTAACTACGATAAGAGCTTAAAAGAAAGCAAAGTATGTGACAACGATGATTAAGTTGAAAGTTCACTATTTGGTTGCTTCAATGTAACATTTTCCACACTTGAACATAAGGAACATGATTGAACCACCCAAGTTATTTTTCTTTCTCGGTACAACTAATTTAGAGTAAACTGGATCAAAATCAATAAATGGTTTTGCTTTGAATACACCCAATAACCACTTTAGCAATATACCGGTATTTCATCATCATCAATTTCATATGAAATTCGGAGTGCATCGACTCCTTAGTGTAACAAATATCAATTGTCAAGCTTAAATGCTTTATTTGAGAATTTTAATGTTACGTGTTATATCTCTTAAATAGATCATGGATTACTTTCTTTCATATAGTAAGTTCAGTCCTAAGACTTGATTTTTAGATTAAGAAATGGAAAGCTAGTTACCCAATATGCAATACACTAGTCTGTAGGACTCCTTAAGTTAATGCAATCGGCGATCAATAAGAAAAAGCTGAGTTGCCGTGAAATAGAAAAAATCACTCATCTAGTTGAACAAGTACTGCTACCAGAGTTCCAGGAAACACATCATCCAACTTTCTTTCTCTCCACATTTTGTTGTCAGGAAACTTCTACTAGAACAAGACAGGTAGACACTTCGGAATAAACATTTTAGACTTAAATCCTATCAAACATCATAACTTCATAAGCTTCTGAACTATTTAACAGTTTCATGAAACATAAAGATTAAATAATTAGCACTCTACGTTATAGACTCCTAAAAATTTGATTTATGTTGTATCTATTGATTACATGCCACATTTAAGAATGACATTCTGTAGCTTTATCTCTTTTCCAGATTTCAAGAAATTACTGTAGCTTTTGTCATGAGCAAAGGGCAAAATACCACTCGTTAAATATGAGAAATCAAAACCATAAATGCTAACGAGAGAGCACCTCGGAATTGTCATGGTCGTAGCGAACTAAGAATCTACACCGACACCCTCGAACATCGTGTCTTCTTCTTTGTGCATCAAGAACATGAGCATCGAAGTATAAAGCTTGATCTTTTCCTTCCTGGAAAAATTCAGTCTTAGAAATAGTCCAATGTTTATGGTCCGACAAACAAACAAAAATCAAGAAACACATAAAATACTAAATTATTCCTTATGATAATGATTCCTTAATTTAGTAGCCAAATTACAAATGCATTGACATGGTTTCACTGTAGCTTTTGTTGGATGAATGGGGAAGCAAACAAGCTACTCAATGAAGACCACATATTACATGACAATTTTAAGTAACTTAAATGTGTTGGTGCAAAGATCATCTGGAATGAGTATTAATTAATATGGTTCTGAAATGTGAATAAATCAAGAATGCGTTAATAAAAGTATTAACTTAATTAAAATGCAAAAGATAAAAGAATACATCTTTTATCCACAGAAACAACCGGATTTGTTCACAAGACACGTGTTATTGTCTTGCCAGAAAATTAACATCAGTTGCAACAAATAAATGAGGACGTCGGTAGCTAATGCACCTGAAAACAGAGCACGAGATCTCCAGGAAGTACTACAACACATTCTGAGGGTTCACATGGAAGAGACCGCAGCCTCACACACCTCCGGACGTTAACCCATTCATCTTCTTCAATTCCAAACCCAGTAAACCTAATCAACACTTCCTGATAAAAGGGGAAAGTTAATAAACAACTTAAAGCAGATATGTTCAAGATATAATGCTTAAAGAGAAAGGGCAATTGCTTTGATTACTGTAAGGACTTCATGAAGTTGAGCATCAACTAGATGCATTTGCTGCTAATAGGATGACCAAGGTTTAAACATTTCTAAACCAACTAAAGAGTGACATGATCTCACTGATAATAAAAAAATCTTGAGAACATGAACAAGCCTTGCTTAACAACGAATCTGTAAATGACAGTACATTACCGGATCTCCAGACTCTAACATTCTATGAGTCATAAAGTCCGCAACGTCGTACCTGAGAAGTACAAGGCACAACATTAGCTAAAGGCAGGGAACAAATTACATCTATCATCATGTTCGAAATACATAAGTACACCAAGTTACGATCATAGTGGCTGCTTATTCCTTAATTCTATATTACATAAGTACAAGAACAGATACGCCAAGTTCCTTAATAGTATATTACAGAAGAATGGCTAAGTGGGAAAGGGAACGTTTATCTTAACAAAATTGATACTCACAAAATGCTACATCTGTAGATGTGATAGCCAAACAAATCTTAGTTCTGCACTCTTATACTATTGAAAAAACACATATAAAGATGATGGCGACATTAATAGCATACAGTGAAGTCCTTTCTCTAGGCCAGTGGGCAACTAAGACCATATTTGTTCCAGGTATGGTATATACTGATAAGATCTTCAATGCAGATACTTGTTTTGATCAACTCATCACTGAGATATTAGCGTTATCATATTTTCAGTTTCAGTATTACAAGCAATCATTCATATACCAATTTTGACAAGTGATGTGTCAAAATTGACAATAGCAAGTAATCATTCAAAATGTAGTACTGGAGAAATTTTACAATGGATATGAAAAAAATAACTTAACATGTGATTGTCCTCACAGACCCATTTCTCTATTAACCAAAAAATCGCATCATTTTCTAATACTAAAAGAGGACCGACCAAGCTCTATCTCGATCAGATCTCGCTTCAAACTCCATATGGTTCGTGTCTGAAGAGGGCTTTCTTCCTGTAAGAAAGCACACAAAACTACGAGTGTGAACTTGAAGTAAAATAAAGATAGTTGATAGCTTCGATCTAGATAACCTGTAAAAATGAAGCAATCACAATAAGCTCATACCAAGCACGAAAGAAAAAACTTCAAATATACATTTTAGAAATAATCATATCAAGAAAATACTTTATAGATATTTTTGTGAATACGACACTATAAGTATGCACCTAACTATCCAAATATATATCAACGAACGTAATCTCAAAAACCACATACCCACATTGTTATCAGCTGTTTCAAAACAATCTATTAATGACTATTAAATAATTTACAACATTTTAATTGCAAAACTCTTCAAGAAAACCATGACTACACATACATGACATAAATTATTTGCTGAAGGAAAAAATGTACCACAAAAGTCAAACTAAGAAGTACACCATTTGAAGAAAAAAAAAACCTAAAATCATTTCTTTGAAATAGCATTAAACAAGCATATTCAATAACTTATTGTATGCCATATTAAACTTCAAGCAAATAATTTCAGTAAAATAATTTTTAGCATCCCAAAGAAAATAAAACAAGCTCCAGCAAGAGCAATTTAACCTTAAAGTAATTCTTCAAATAATCATATAAGAATAGAAAGATAATTGAACCACTAAAAAGTAAAAACTACCTCGAGCAACAGGTAATGAATTGATGGGGTTTCTGAGTGGAACTATTTCTTCTCGAGAAAAAAGTGACACGCTTGGTCGCAAAGGAGCCTTGGTCATTTTTGCTCTTTGCGAATATCTTCGATTTTGAAACCAGTTCCAAACCTGTGTACATCTGAAATTAGATAAAACCTTCAGAAGACAGAATCAGACACAGCTTCCTAACCTGCTTTGTCTGCACATTGCTCCTTCCAGCCCGTTCTGTAGAAGCACTTCAAAGCAGAAAACATAACGTCAGTTTTATCCATGCGCACAACTTTTAAAGAATGTTATATTCAAATGGTCCACTTATCATCATTATTATGCATTTTCAGTGCAGCACTCATACCTAAACTTTTCAGCAAGACCACCAATTGTATCACGAGCTGGTATCGCATAATTGGCTTCTCGCAAGCACGCCTCCATCTCTGCTACCTATAAATCAAACAATATAAGATAAAGATTTCACCACGCACCCCGAGTGGATATCATTTTTTAAACACATACCTTCTAGTTCTAGCCTACTAGAATGCCTTGCATATGAACTATTACAGATAATTTTGTGAATATGGGTATCTAAACAATAACTGCTGCATGATGTAAAAGAAACTTGATGATGAAATATGCTGAATTCCAGACAAAATATTTGAAATTTGATGTCGTCTGCATGCAGTAGCCTAGGAGTGTTTACGGAGTCACACTTCAATGAGCTTATGAGCTACACAATTGTTCAAATACAATATCAAACTCGAACACATAAAATAATTCAAGATGAGCTCTCTCACAAGTCACGCGTCAACTCTCTTTCTCACCAGAATCCCCGAAGTTGTATGCTGGAGAGTCCAAACCATCCCAAGCAATCATGCACCAGTTTTTCTTCGTAAAACTGCCCAACATTCTCTAAAATATGTCACTTCTAATTAAATACATCTTCACACGTCCATAATCCACCACAATGCTCGAACTCGTGTACATGTTTTTTAATAACCCAACATTTTATTCCATACATCCTAATAGATCTAATATTGTCCTATGAAACATACCTTTTGATTTTAGTTATACTCTTTCATCAAACAAGAAAAATAAAGTATGACATTATTTCACTCACTTGGGTTTTATCATGTGGCTAATGTCTTCATCAATCATTACATCCTTTTGTAATATGTCAATCCTAAAAATGTACAGCCATCGTTTCTGGGCACTACTTAACGTCTTAACCTACCGAAAACTCCAAAACAAAATCTTTTCGTCACTCTCTCACATCTCAACCTGACACCATCTCTGTTTTCTCTACCATCAAACTTGTGTTTCAACTGTCTAGTTTGAACACAATCACCTCAAAGTTCACCTGAAAACCCAATAAAAGGCAACCCAAGACTCCAAAACCCAACTTTTTCCCGCAACTTAGTTTTGCATTCATTCCTAGAGATATTAAGATTTGTAAAGGCCAAACTGGGATTTGCATCTCTTCCTAACACACTACATAAAACCAAAACGATCTTCCACATATCCTCCCAAAACTCGGAACCCAAAACTTGAGCTCACTCTCCCATCTCTCAAGTTCTCAACCTAACACCAGCTCAGTTTTCACTACCATAAAAAACGATTAAAACCAACACAACCTTCCACTAACAAAACTCAGAACTACGAAATCCACCTAAAAATTCTGAAAAAGTCAAAAATTCATCTGAAACTAAACCATAACGAAACACCACCACCTCAGAATTCACATGAAATCCCACAAAACACAACCCAGACGTTCCGAAACCTAACTTCTTCCCGCAAACCAGATTTTCTGAAAGCCGAAACTATGATTGACGTCTCTTCCTAACACATTATAACAATACCAACACGATCTTCCACATATCCCTAAAACTTCAGATTCCAGAACCAAAACTTCACTAACAAACTCTCAGTTTCCACTATCATAAAATAACTAAAACCTCAAAATCTGCCTAACTCCGAAAAAGTCAGACATGCATTCACCTGAAACTAAACCATTATGAAACACCACCACCTCAAAATTCACCTGAAATTCCCCAAAACGCAGCGCGGACGCTCCAAAACCCTTTTTTAGGCAAAACCAGATTTCTCAAAAGCCAAAACTATGATTATCCTCTCCTCCTGACACATTACATCAAAACCAACACGATCTTCCGCATATCCCTAAAACTACAGAGGCAAAACTTTTACTAGCACCATCTCAGTTTCCGCCACCATCAAACAATTAAAACCTCAAACTCCGCCTAAAGTTCAGCAAAAGTTAGAAAATCAACTGAAATTACCAAAGGTATATTTGGATAAGCCTCGAAATCATAGTTTTGAGGAAAAACATGATTTTTTTAAAACCGGAGTTTTCAAATTTTAATTTGGTCTTTGGATTCGAAAATAAAACAGTTTTGAAAAATAGGTTTTGGCAAAAAATAGAGTTCTGAAAAATCAACTTCAACTTTTGTTTCCCAATCAAAACCAAGTTTAGCGTGTAAAGAACTCTTGGATCTTAAATTTTGAAATAAATTTCAAAAACCGTGTTTTCATCCAAACACCCAAAATCGAAGGAAACTATACTTTTGAAAAGTTAGCTTTTGAATTGGTTGCTGTTGAGAAAATTAAAGAATCAAAACAATTTTTTAAAATACATTTTAAAACCAAACAGACCCTAAACCATCAAGAAACACCACCACCTCCTCAGATTTCACTTAAAATCCCCCGAAATGCAACCCGGATGCTCCAAAACCAATTTTTCCCAGCAAAAACCAAAATTTCCAAAATCCGAAACTACAATTCACGTCTCTTCCTTACACATTACATTGAAATCAACATGATCTTCCACATATCCCTAAAACTCCACAACCAAAACATCCACTAACACCATCTCAGTTTCCATTACCATTAAATAACCAAATTTTCACCTGAAATCCCACTTAAGGCAACGGACACTCCAAGACCCTTTTTTTATAGCAAAACCAGATTTTTCAAAACAAAAATTATGATTACCGTCTTCTCCTAACACGTTACATCAAAACGAACACGATCTTCCAAATTTCCCTAATTCCAAAACCAAAACCAAAACCTTTACCAACACCATCTCAATTTCCGCCACCATCAAACAAACCAAAAACAACTCGAAATTCGCCTAAAAACTCCCAAAAGATCAGACATTCACTGAAACTAAACCATCATGAAACAACACGACCTCAAAATTCACCTGAAATCCCACTTTTTTTCCGGCAAAAACCAGAATTTTCAAATCCAAAACAACGATTCGCATTTCTTCCCAACACATTACATCAAAACCAACACGATCTTCCACATATCCCTAAACTTCAAGTTACTAAAACCTCGAAATCCAACTAAATATCCGAAAAAACTGGATTTTTGCGAGAGCGAGGGTTTGCAGGGTTCGGACAGACCTCGGCCTGAGTGAAGCGGAAGACGGTGACGCCGCTCTGAGGAGGTCGGCCCATCGCCGGCGCTGGATCGGAGAGGTATGATATGGTTTGGGGTTAGGGCTTTGGCGTCGGAATACCGACGGCGTCTCGGCTGTTTCGGTTTTGATTGCACGTGACGTGAGTAGTTGGGCAAATTGCACTTTGCCCAACCTTCTCTGGAACGGAATTTCGATTCGATTCGATTCAAGGGACTTGGATACGACTTTCAAATTCTGCTCGAGTAGGCTTGCTCGAACACGGCTCAATAAAGCTCAAATACCGAAATCCGTTCGTTTAATAAACGAGTTAAGTCTTAGTTCGACTTGATTAGTTCGATAAGAACTTGTTTGACTCGTTTAACTTTATACACATATTACATATATGTCACAAATAAATATATTATTTTATATATCTTAATTACCTAAAAATAGACCATATAATTTATAAAATCTCTCATTTATATATTGATGTTTATAAAATGTAAATAATATGTTTTACAACAAGTTAATAAATCCTTAAACAAACTTAAAAATTTTGGTTGAGATTCTTAAACGAGCAAACGAACCAAACACAAACAGAACATCTAACTCGTTTATTAAACGAGCCCAACCTGAGCTCGAATGAACAAGTCGAGTTCAAACACAGTGGGTTTGACTCGTTTAGGATAGTTTACACTCCTAGATTTGGCGAGTCTATTATTGGTGTAGGACTAAAATAAAGTGGTCTAGGATTGGGAGTTTTTCCCCTTCAGTTTCTCTGTTTTTAAAAAAAACCACATCCAAACGGGATTAACCAAATCAAGTTTGAGTTTAAAAGTTGACCCGAGTTTAATGTTTTTTACACATGAAAATAAAAGCTTAATGATTTGAGGTAGAATTGTTATGATCTAATCCCTCATTAGGGATTAAACCCACGAATTTAGGGTTGCTTGCATGGGGAAGGGAAGAGAATGAAGAGTTTAGGGTTTAGGTAGGGGTCGGTTACTATAGCATGCATGGGTTGTTGTGTTTATAAGAAGCAAATCTCACTCTTCTCTCCTTTTTTGGTTTCATCCGTTTTCCACCCAAAAGCCCAAGACTCCAGTGCATCCCAGCGACCAGAGGAGGAGCTCCGGCGACGTGGTGGAGGCGCGCGTGAGGAGAAGACACCGGGAACGGAGGAAGGAGGGAGAAGAAGCTAGAAGCGACGCCGGAGGAGGACGAGCTCGCCGGACGCGTTCTCGCCTCGGAAAAGGTATGCCAAGTCTTCATAGTAACTCCCCAAGAGGTGTGGGAGTGTAGGGGGCGGCGTTGGTGTTGTTTCCCCGGCGAAACCCGACTTGACAGAGGTTGAAGACGCTCTGTTCGGTCGACTGATTGAGAGTTCGGTCGACCGAACAACGTCTAGATGATGTCTGTCCAGAAGGGAAATGTATGTTTCGGTCGACCGGTGGTTGGGTCGGTCGACCGAGTTTAGTGAATATTAACTTACTATCCGAAAATGGTCAAATGACGTCTGTGTGACGGTCGACCGTTTATGCCAAATTTTAGCGGGAATCTAAGGGTTATATTAGCTGGTCGACCGGTGGTTATTCGGTCGACCGAATCCCAGTAGATAGTTTAGACAGACCTTCGGCCGACCGAGTGTGTGTCTCGGTCGACCGAACTACGCAAAGTCGGTCAAGAGCGTTGACCATATAAACGGTCGACCGCTCGTTGTGATACGGTCGACCGACCGCGTGCAGTTTTCCTGCAGTGAAGTGCTTGTTGATCCGGTCGACCGGAAGAGTTTCGGTCGACTGAATATAGTGGGCAGGATTCAGGCAGGCTTTCTTATCGGTTGAATGGACCCTGGTTCGATCGACTAGATCCGTAGCTCCGAGGTCCGGTGATCGACCGTAGGCTCGGCAGCCAGTAGTCGCCTCTGCTCGACGTCACATATGTGGATAAATCCACCAAGGAAAGATAATTCGACCCACCAGTCGAACAAGGTCAAATCTAGCGGTCGACCGTTTGGAAGGTCTACGTTATACGTTTTATATACATATATATCCTGTCGGTCAAACCAGGGTCCGTTCAACCGATAAGGAAAACTGCCTGAATCCTGCCTACAGCATTCGGTCGACCGAAACTCTTTCGGTCAACCGGATCAACAGGCACTTCACTACAGGAAAACTGCACGCGGTCGGTCGACCGGATCCAGAGCGGTCGACCGTTTAGATGATCAACGCTCTTGACCGACTTTGCGCAGTTCGGTCGACCGAGACACACACTCGGTCGGCCGAAGGTCTGTCTACCCTATCTACTGGGATCGGTCGACCGAACAACCACCGGTCGACCGGACTAATATAACCCTTATAAAAATATTCCTGCTAAAATTTGGCATAAACGGTCGACCGTCACACAGACGTCGTTCGACCGTTTTCGGGCAGTAAGCAAATATATACTAAACTCGGTTGACCGAGACCACTACCGGTCGACCGAAACATGCATTTTCCCTCTGGACAGGCATCATCTAGACGATGTTCGGTCGACCGAACACTCAATCGGTCGACCGAACAGAGCGTCTTCAACCTCTGTCCAGTCGGGTTTCTCGCCGGGAAACGGCACCAACGCCGCCCCCTACACTCTCACACCTCTTGGGGAGTTACTATGAAGACTTGGCATACCTTTAAAGACGATGAAGACCCGCCGGAGCCTCGCTCGCGCACCGCCGTCTCCGAAGACCTCCTCACGCTCCTTCCTCGTGCTCGCCTCCACCACGCCGCCGGAGCTCCTCTCATTCCTCCTCTGGTCGCCGGAAGCAAGGGAAGAATGGGTGAGTTTGAGTGGAAACGAAATGGAGAAAAGAAAAGGGAAGAAAATGTTGAGTTTTGGTTTATATAAACAAACCCTACACCTAACCCACACCCTCACCATACCTCCACCCACCACACACAACACTCCACTCCATACCTCCCTCACCCCCACACTCCACCCCATACCTCCCCTCTCTCTCTCTCACGACTTTACAGTTTAATCAAACCTAAGCATAATCAAGTTTATGGAAGCCCATGATTGCAGGAACCTATCTTTTGGGGGGGTCATAAAAACAACTAATTTGACATTTCCATTCGTAGTTTATAATGAGGTGATGGCTAATCTTTAATTAATGTAGGGTTCATTAATGCATGTGCAAAGTAGGTTGGAATATGCTACATTAAAGAGAAACTTGTACAATACTACATGAGTTGGTTTGGAAATATTATCCAACGTCGATCGGTAGAGGCACGCGTAAAGAGTTTTAATTAAGTCATGAAGAAAGCGCTAAAAGATAGGTCGAGGCAAGAGTAAGTTAGGAGGATGGAGGCAAAATAGAAAGTCAAATTCCCAATATCATAATTAAGCACCACCATCCCAACAATATGTTTGGTTCTCATTAAGGATGTCACCAATACAACAACACTGGGCTTGGCAACTAAAACCACCAAGCAAAAGCAGCCATGCATACAAACTAGAAATATAGTTACACAAAGTTCCACATGCTCTACTTATTGTGAAATGGAGGAAACATGTAGTACGTACGATAATGATTCACCCCACACCAACCTCACTTCAGCAAAACTAGGATCACACATGCAAAAATATGGAGAACATACATAATTCATATATAGCACTCAATAGTGTTTCATAGACACAAACACTTTAGACCAACTACTTGTGTTGGTTTGGAGGTGCGTTATGTCCGATGGAAGGGCTATTACCTCTTCCAGTTGGTGGATAACCTTTGGTTTCATACTTCTCAGATACCAATCTTTTCGAACGTATTGGTCGCTCGGAGGATCGTGTTTCTGCACCGGCAGAGAGGTGGAAGAGGAGAAGAAGTATGATTAGAGTTGTAGCTCCTACTGAGGAAGTTTTATTTGGGAAAGCCATTTAGGTGAAAGAAAGTTTTCAGGGTCTAAGTGATGATGAAGACTAGTCTTTGGATGGTTCCTAATTTATAGCCATAACACACAAAAATAAATATATGCTCATGCAAAATCTTAATTAAATATTTACTCTTACATACCTTTTTGTTTCTATTCAAGTTTGCACTCATGTCCCTATTCTTCTTGATGCACGTATGCATACCCTTTGATGTATTTTATAGCTTGTCTATATGATTCTAACTAGATCCTATGGTTGGACTCTCTACATTCACTGATTTTTGGCTAATACGAAGTCAAATTGGTGCAAGATCATGCATACCCTCAAGAGCATCATTAACGGCGCCCAGGCAGTTCCCGGGCGTCCTGTTTTCTCTCTCAGCCACGTCAGCTTCTCTCTCTGTCACGTCAGCACAAACCAACCCCCTACAAAATCCTTAACCATTACCCAATCCACCCAGTCACGCTACAGTATTTGTTGCCACGTCATTATTTTTATTCTTCTCTCCAAAACTCTTTCAACAATCAACAAAATATATTAATAATCATTATCGTAATTATTTAATATCAACAATTCATTCGTTTTTAATTAACATTTAATTAATAAATACGAAATTATTATTAAAATTTAGAAAACCACATTACATAGTACATTAACCGGAAATTAAGAAACTAAAACTAAAAATACATGCTTAAATACTAAACTTCAAATACATCAAGACGCATTTCCTCCAAAGCGTTGCCATATTTTGAGAACCGTTTACCTCAAAATTCACAGGTGGAGCTCGTCCTTCCATTACGTCGTCAAAAACCGGAGATCGTTGCAGGACATTTAAGTCATTGCATGAACCTGGTGTGCCAAAAAACGAGTGTCATATCTACAAGTCAGCCGACACCACTGCCTCGAGGACAAGAGTGGCATTGCCACTACGCCCTTGATATTGGCCCCTCCAAGCAACCAGGCAATTTTTCCACACTCAGTGCATGCAATCGATACTTCCCATCATGCCTGGGAACCCACGTTACTCACCAACGTGAAGTAGTCGTGCTAGGTCATTTGCATTAGGTCTTCGGAGGTACTCACCGCCGAAGTTGTTAATTACACCATCGCAGAATTTCTCAAGTGCGTTTCTTGCCGTGGATTCGCTTAGCCTCAAGTATTCGTCCACCTCATCAGCCGCAACACCGTACGCTAGCATACGAATCGCCGCGGTACATTTCTGCAGGCCAGAGATGCTCATCCTACCGGTGGCGTCTGGATTACATTGGAAGAAGACATCAGACGCCTCAATGGCACTCACAATGAGAAGAAATACATGCTTTCGCATCCTAAATCTTCTCCTGAAAATGTTGTCAGGATAAACATGGTCGTTAGAAAAATAATCTGCAATCAAACGGTTGTAACCAAGCTCCCTATGAAGATGATGATGAAGATGTTGTCATGATAAACAGGGTCGTTAGAACAATTTCCTTCGTCATTGGATGTTGAAGATGATGAAGACTTCCAACTGGAAGACTTATCGGGTGAAGACATTGTTCGTAGATGAATGAGAGAGAACCAACCAGGAGGAGTGCATTTATAGTTGTGAGAAGTAACTTACAGTACGCGCGTGACTCACAAAAGACGAGACGATTGGATCGAGGCTTGGACTTCTCAAGCATCGAGGACCTAGAGTACGTGCGCGACTCACTAAAGACGAGACGATTGGATCGAGGCTTGGACTTCTCAAACATCGAGGACCTACAGTACACGCGTGACTCACTAAAGACGAGACGATTGGATCGAGGCTTGAATTTCTCAAACATCGAGGACCTACAGTACGCGCATGACTCACTAAAGACGAGACGATTGAATCGAGGCTTGAACTTCTCAAACATCGAGGACTTACAGTACACGCGTGACTCACTAAAGACGAGACGATTTGATCGAGGCTTGGACTTCTCAAACATCGAGGACCTACAGTATTTCGTATTTTGTACTTGTATTGTATTTTGTTTCCGAAGTGTATATGTATTGTATTTGTATTTTGTATTTCTTAATTTATTTATGATTTTTTTAATTTTTTTATATCTAAGTAAATCATAAAATTGTTAATTAATCATAAAATATTTTTTAAATTATTTTGTAATACCTAATTAATTAAATTCCATTTACCTAATTAATACATTATCCTAATTATAAAAATAATCTTTATTTAAAAAAATTTGGACGAATGGGGAGGCACGTGGCCCCCCGCCCGAGAATCCGCCCAGGGCGCCCCGCCCTGGGCGCGCCCTCCCGTTAAGGGAGGGCTGCCCAGGCCCCCTACGTGGCGCCCGGGCAAAGAGCACTCGTTAAGGGTGCTCTTAGAGCACCTTCAATTTCTAGAAGGATATATATCAAACGGTTCTAAATTTAGAGTGCTTTAATGTTTGGAATAACTATGGTTTAAGAGATGTGTTGTAGTTGAAGGCTTAGGGCATGTCAAGATACAAATTTGATGGTAGCAACTTACGTTAAGACACATATATGGTAGTATGCATAGTAAAATATGACTATCTATGCTCCAAATGACCCAATCTCTGAAAAATAACCTCCACTTGACTCTTTTTGAAAAATATGTTTATGTTTCCCGTTCTACCCAAAATACCCTTACCTTTAAAAAAACCAAAAACCTCTCTTTGTCACGCATCTTCTCTCTCACTCTCTCTCTTTCACGTAACCATTCCTCATCTTAATTAGTCGAACTCAGATGTATTTCGGGGAGGGGGTGCATATTCAGAAAATGATTTGGAGGGGATTTGTGTTGGGGTTGGCTCGTACTCCTTGTGCTCATTTAGAATGGTCTTTTGTGTTTCCAACAAAGCTCGATGGACTCAATATGAGTTCGATAGGAATGTGATTGTTGTGCTCGATAAACTCGATTACTTTTGCATGTGAGCTCGATAGGATTAGACTGACTGTTTTGTGGAGTGGATTGAATCGATGAAAGTCGGATCGATCTTTTGTGTTTCCAACGAAGCTCGATAGACTCGATAGATGTTCGATAGGAACACAATTGTTGTGCTTGATAGACTCGATTCCTTTTGCATGTGAGTTCGATAATACTCGACAAAATTTGTTGAGTTTATTTTAACTTAATGTTGAGTTTGTTTTGATGTCCTCGATTGAGCTCGACAGAGGCTCGATTGAACTCGATGTCATTGTAATCAACCCATTCCTTCTGAGCATATCCTTTTACCACCAACCTCGCATTGTATTTTAACTCCTCGTTAATAGGAGTTGATCATTCCTTCTTCCTGAAGATTCACTTGCACCCAATCACGCGTTTTTCCTGTGGAAGCTCTGTTAACTCCCAAGTCAGATTCTTATGAAGAGACTTCATCTCTTCGGTCATGGACACCATCCACTTGTTGTTGTCCTCCTGTTCAGTGACTTCATCGATTGTGCAAGGGTCCCCACATTCGGTGATAAGAGCAAACACAATGCTAGCGTCATCGTGATCATATCTCACTGGTGCCCTAGTGATCATCCTTTGTCTCCCCTGAGCAATACTCTTCTGTTCAGGCTCTTCCTCTACTTGTGAGTCGATTCTTTCTTGTTGATCTTCTTCATTTGATTCACCCCCTAAGGTCGTGATCACTTCAGTTTCGTTAAAGACCACATCACTCCGCAAGAGCACCTTCTTGCCCACTAGATCTCAAAGTTTGTATCCTTTCATTGACCTATCGTAACCAAGGAAAATACATTCCTTCAATTTTGAATCCAACTTCTACCGTTGTGTTTCATCAACCAACGCATAAGCTTTGCATCTAAATATCCTCAGTCTTGAATAATCAAATATCTCACTCGTTCACACTTCCTAAGGTGTCTTTAAATCAAGATCAATTGTTTTAGCCCAGTAATCCTTCGGTTTAATGATGTAAATTTGATTTAATGATGAAATTTTAGGGAGCTCAAACTAGTAAGGTGAGCCATGTGCTCACTATATCTTGGTCATGTGTGTATATGTGTATATATACACACACACACATTAGTTCTCTAGTGAGTTTGTGGCTTAATTTTTCTATTTTAAGCCTTCATCATATCCACCACTTATCTGAAATTGTAAGATAGATTAAGGTTATGGGGATTATGCTAATAAAATGATATAATAGTGAGTATTAACCGTAAATTAAAACTGATGGTGAGATTATAGAGGGCTTAAACTAGTAAGATGAGCCCTACGATTTTACCATTAGATCTAATTTACGGTTAATATACACCATTAAATCCTTTTATTAGCATAACCGCTCATAGTCTTAATCTACCTTATAATTTCTGAAGGACTTATGACATGTGACTTTACCACTACACTAAAAGCAATTATTGTTAGTGAGGGGGCCACTTCCAACATTCCCAGGCAGTGCAGAGCCCCAAACTAAGCGTCGGGTAGACATGAGGGGTTGCACGTTGGTGGAAACGAGTCGGGCGGTTAAGCACCTAGGCCTTTAGGCCCACGAGTCATAGTAAGAGATTGCTTGGCAACAACCCCCAATCTATACGGGTGATCCCATAACCACCAAGGAATTTGTTGGGTCCCATAACCCCAACAATCCCCCCCTAGAAAATTCCTTTCCTGCGCGAGGCGTGACTCGAACTCGAGACCTCGCTTTGATACAAAATGAAGGACTTATGGCATGTGACTTTACCACTACATTAAAAGCAATTGTTGTTAGTGAGGGGACCACTTACAATATAGTCTATTCTCAGGCAGTGTAGAGCCCCAAACTAAGCGTCGGGTGGACATGAGGGGTTGCACGTTGGTGCCAATGAGTCGGGTTGTTAAGCACCTAAGCCTTTAGACCCACAAGCCATAGTAAGAGATTGTTTGGCAACAACCCTCCACGTATACGGGTGGTCCCATAACCACCAAGGAATTTGTTGGGGTCCCATAACCCCAACAATTTCAAATGCGTGGTGGATATGGTGGAGGCTTAAAATAGAAAAATGAAGTTTCGGACTCACTAAAGAATTATACACATGAGGAGGGTTTGGCTACTTTCACAAGTATTTAACACCTGATTCTCATGAATCTTCCACTGTTAATTTCAAACATGACCAACCAAATGTTCATTTCTATCCATCTAACATGTAATGGATGGTGGAGGATTCATAAGTATCAGATGTTAAATAATCAAGAAAGTAACAAAGGCATTCACTATATTTATATTATATATACAGATGGATTTTCAGGTGAAGTCAACCTTATTTGAGGCAAAATTAGGTTAATCGGTAGGATGTGTTGGATTCTAATCTAATAACATAGATTGATTGAGTCAGATTTAAAATATCTTAATGTGCATAAATTTAATTATATAAAAAATATGTTAAATGTTGAGGTTTATTATTTCCATAAACATAAATGAAAAGAACTTATTAATTGGGTGTGCAAACGCATCAATCTACAATTATTGAATTTAAATCCGACAATCAACATCGGACAACCTCATTCCGTGCAAAATGAGTTGAATGAGGTCACTTTTGGACTGAACGGGGTCAACCTCATTTTGGACTGAATGAGGTTGTTCGATGTTGATTATTGGATTTAAATCCAATGGTTGTAGATTGATGAGTTTGAAATTGACATTTTTTGAAATTACTTAATAGCTATAACCAATTAATATTGATTTAAAAGCTATAAAATCAAGGTTTTTTTTGCAAACTTTCATATAAGAATATAAATTGAAAAGTTTCTTGAATCTTCAAATTTGAAGTCGTAATTTTCTATATTATACACCAATTCTAACTTAACTGATGACAAATATTTTCTATAAGATAATACACCAATTTTCTATATTATAAAATATTTTATTATTTTTTGCACATACCTTGCAAATATGATTCAAGTGGTGTGGGATGTCTTTTTGGTGTTGCACACCACCAGATCAAATGTGTTTTGCATGTTCTTACGATTTTCTGTTCACATGGTTGTAAATATCATTATATATACTTCGTTTATGCATGTTGGAGATTAGTACATTACTTAATGTACTTTGAGAACATGGATCATTATGCATGGAAGCATTAATATATGTGCAAATGTCAATTTGATAAAATCCCATAACCTGATAATGTCATTTTTTTGTTATTCTTTTAATTTATAAGTATTGTTAGTCAGTTTAAGGAAGCATTACTATAGGAAATTTCGTTAAATAGATAAACAAGATCTTTGTTATTAGTTCTGCACTTTGATTTAAGATCAACTCATTTCCAATTGACAATGGGCTGTTCTTTTGCATGGTTTGATATGAGTATAATTTTTTCCCTGTTTGTAATGATACTAAGTTATATGTAATATTACCAATCAAATTCTGCCCTTGCTTTTGGGGGAAAAGTCTGCTATAGCAAGGTGTCGATTTCTTCATCATCTCCGTGCATTTCAGTTGTATATTGTAACCTAAGAAGTTGATACTTCATTGGGTTTTTACAATCCATAATTTTCTTAGAACATCATCAACACTTTAGTTGACTATAAATTTTATCAATCAAATCAAATTCAACTTTGGAAGACCAGCTTCAAATCGTACATTCTGTTTATCTCTTATTAACTCATACGTTGTCTTTACAGGTATACACACTATATTGGCATGCTATGTTAAACTCTTTACACTATTAATCTATTACTACCAAAGCAAAATCCTTTGAAATAGTTTTTGAAAAAATAACCTGCAAATTCTATAATTCTCTGCACATTACTGAACAGTGTAAAATCATACTTTATTACTGCAGTAACAGCACATTTCAGAAATAATAGTGTAAAATCATAAAATATGATTTTGCTGCACTGGTGTTTGATTCACTTCATAAGGCTACTACTTTTGTACCACAACTTTAGCAAAAAAAAAAAAAGTTGTCCTGATATGGGAGAGAGCTGATATATATGATCCTGATACTGTACATACTCCTAAATACCTTTTAATAAATTTTGCTGCACTAATGTTTAATACTTGTATGAGTCATTTAGCGCTCAAGTAAAAAATTAACGTCCATAGATACACAGGACGCCCTTTGCTATTATCGTGCTTTGCTAGGAAGGATGTGCTTTGCAAGTATCTAAGATGCTCTTCGCACTTGCATGATAAAGTGTGTCCCTTTATTGGACATGAGATTTTATGCATAGAACTTGTTTGTTTAGGCTTCCACCTGTGTGGGTTCCTGAAGATGCAAAGCAAAAGTATCTATTTGTTGTATATTTTAACAAATTATTGTTTTAGGTGGGAATAAAGAAAATAATAACAATACAAATAAGGGAACTATCATAGTCAGAAATGTCTGTGGTAAAGTAAATAGTTCTTCGAACCAAAGGATCAATGCATTATTATGTTTTTATTTGTTTTTATTTTTCAATTTCAAAAAGGACAAGTTTCATGAAAGTATTTCGTTTAAAAAAAACCAATGAGCAAACGTAGTAAGGTACAAGAATTTAATAATTCTATGGCAATCTAATGATGTCATTTTCTTTCCGGAATCTTAGTTCAATAATTGGACACTCAATGTTAATCTACTCTTCAAGTAGTTAATAAGATAAGATGATCAATACAAATGATGATGGTTGCAGACTCAAGTGTAGGTATAATTTTTACATAAGCAAACATGTTCCTCTAAGCACTTGGGATGCATTTCCAATAATAGGCATAAAGAAGTTTGAAGAAGCATGTCCATCATGGATAGAACTTATCCTTCGAGGAGCATATGATTGGACACAACACACAAATAAATAATTTGGGATATCATCGTATCAGTAGTTTTCTAGCTATGACGTGACATATGATGTTATGTCCCTAAACCGGATTAGGATTGGATTAGGGTTAAGTGAGGTTTGACTTGGAGGAGAGAGGAGGTATGGTGGAGTTGTTGTGGAGGTATGGGTTGGAGTGTAGGAGTATGGTGTAGGGTGAGGGAGAGGTGTTGGGGTGTAGGGTTATTTAAGTGTTTCTCTCTCTCTCTCTCTCTCTTTTCCTTCTTGCACTCTCTCACTCCCTCTCCATTTTTTCTCTCCGGCGACCAGAGGAGGAAGAAGGCTCGGAGGTTCCGGCGTGAGGAGGTCGTCGCGGGGAGGAGGACGCGCGTGAGGAGGACGGAGGCGTGAGCTTGCTCCGGCGTTTCGTCGTCTTCATTTGAGGTATGCCGCTCATTAGTGTGATTTTGTTGCCCACCCTTGTGGAGGGGTGTTGTTGGTCGGTCGGGGGAGGTCGAGGACCTCTCCGGCGACGCGTTCTTCGTAAATCCTCGGCTGGCGCGAGGTTGAAGACGACCAACGGTCGACCGGGTCCTTCGGGCGGTCGACCGTTTTAGCACTGTTTGCCCGACTTTAACCTTCACCGGTCGAACGATGCCTTGGGGCGGTCGACCGGTCGTGCATTATTGCTGGTGAGTTGGGATTTTCTACCTGTTATCGGTCGACCGGTCCTTGTTGTGTTCGACCGGAACTTAAGTGTACCTGTTAGTATTGCATGTTTGTTCGACCGATTTATATTGCGTTCGACCGATTGCATGTTTGTTCGACCGGTAGTATGTTTACGTTCGACCGTTTGATGACGTAGAATACTAGGTTGACCCTGTCTGTTTTCGGTCGACCGAGACCCCTGAGTCGGTCGACCGCTAGAGTGGAATTTAATGTTGACCAGACTCCGGATTTTGACCTCGTTCGGTCGACCGGTTTTAGACTTTTGTTCGACCGTTGGGGAATTAGTGTTGCGCAGTGAGTTCTACCGATTCAGACTTTCGGTCGACCGAATTCCTCGTGAAAACGGTCGACCGGTTAGACTATTTCGGTCGACCGAATCTGCTCAGAACTGAATTCCTGGGTCCCGTTGTGAATGCCAACTTTGTCCACGGAAACCCGTGTCCTCGCCTTGTGCGTGAGCCGGGAGGTGACGGTGGGCGCGTGATGCGTGCCTGCCCAGGGACCGCCGTTGGGAAGAGTGTGGGTGTTCGGGACGCGTCACCTCCAGGTATGGACCGTGACTTTTGAGTTGATCGTTGGCACTTTGTAGTATAGCAGGCCTGAGGGATCGCGGATCCCAGTGTTGATGTTGTGCGGGCACGCAACTGGCGTTGGGTGAGGTGACTACCGGCCTTCGGGCTACGGAGGTCGCTGCCCTGCTTTTATAGCGGCGCAGTTGGTGTTCGCGGCTCGAGGAGCCCGATGACCTGGCAGACTTCGGTCTGGACCGTCCGATGCTGTGCCGGACGTTGTGATGGACCACCGATGCTGTGCCGGTGATGCCGCCGAGGCTGTGCCGGCGATGATGATTGTTGGGCCGAGGCTGTGCCGGCTATGTTGTTTTCCTCGGCTGGGCACCTACCGAGATGTTGTTGTTATACCTTCCGGGCGACGGCCCCGTTGGTCCCTGTGGCCCCGACCACTGAGATTTACAGATCTGTTTCTATCGGCGCGTAGACGTGACAGAGGCTCCCTGCCGAACCCTTGTGTAGTGTAGCTGCGTGTGGGGGGTGCGATGTCGCGGGCTACTAGACTGCATGTGCCTGCAGTAGGTCTCTTCGGGAGACCCGATGATTGATTGTCGGACTGATGTCCTGTTTTACCCTTCGGGGGAACTGTTTTCCATATCTGTTGATGCCATGACATGCTACTAGTATGATAGGTTCATTACGTGATGCATGCATATAGGTGAGTTGGTATACGGGGTTTCCTTCTGGAAACTCAGGCATTGTTGTTGCATCTTTTTCAGGATCGCAGTAGGTCCGGTGGGTGGTGACCGAGGACGGAGCGCTTTGGAGTCGGATCCTCTTCGGCATTTGCGAGATCGTACGACTACTTGTATTTTCATTCTTTCATCTGGATTGTAGTTGTACACCTTTTGTAAACTCCATGTATTTTGGGTGCACCCGGATTTCTATATTATATATTAGTGACGTTCCCGCCTTGAGTTGTCAGTTTTATTCGTTATTTCGAAATTTTAAATCTTCCGCTGTTTCGGGACGTTACAACTTGGTATCAGAGCGGTCGATTCCTGTGTCTTCGTCTAAAGAACCACCCTTAGGAGTAGTGTTAGAGGCATGCATTAATTTCGTAGCTCATGCATGCATTGTTGCTTATCTGTTGATTGTTGTGGTGACAGATGGCACCTAGGCGCGTGAGGAGTTCTCCACGCGATCGTGATCCCAGTGACGACACTTCAGGTGCTCAGTGGGACAGGCTGGGCGAGTTTCTGGAGCGTCAGGCTGCTCAGAGCGCTCAGAGCGGGGTGGGAGCTGAGCACGATCGGTTCATGCGTCAGCACCCGCCGACTTTTGATGGCAGGAGGGGCCCAGAGGTTGCAGAGGACTGGGTCTTCCGGATGGAGAAGATCTTCCGCGCTATTGGTGTAGTACCTGAGAGGATGGTGGAGCTGGCCACCTACGTGTTCGATGGCGAGGCTGCCAACTGGTGGAGATCCACGTCCACAGTGTTGTTTGATGATCGTGTGGATGTGAGCTGGGAGGAGTTTTTGGAGGTGTTCCACGAGCAGTACTTCCCCCAGCATGTCAGGGATCAGAAGAGGGAGGAGTTCATGTCGCTAGAGCAGAAGGACATGACACTGACGAGCTACATCAGCAGGTTCAACGCCTTGGAGCGTTATTGCCCAGAGATCTTTGTGACCCCAGAGCAGCGGGCGAGGAAGTTCGTGCAGGGACTGAGACCGCCGCTTCGATCTCGTGTGATCAACAGCATGCCGCGGACCCTTGCAGATGCGGTGAAGCATGCTACGATCATCGAGCAGGACCAGAGGTTGTGTGTTCAGGAGGCGCGGAAGGCGCCAGTGAGCACCGGTAGCAGAGTAGCTGGTCGTGGAGCAGGGAACCCGGGCAAGAGGCCCAGGTTCGATGGAGGAGGAGCACGTCAGTCTGGAGCGTGCACTTACTGCGGGAGGTTCCATCCGGGGCAGGAGTGTCCCCGTCGGACTGGAGCGTGCATGGGTTGTGGTCAGATGGGGCATTTTGTCCGTGATTGTCCTCAGAGGCAGGGTGAGCCGAGCAGGAGGCCGGGACCACCAGCAGTAGGCAGAGGCGGAGGTAGCCGATCAGTTGTTGCACCGGGGCAGAGCAGGAGGACTGGGCGAGTCTTCACTATCCAGGCTGAGGAGGCGAGGGACTCCAACACCGTCGTGGAAGGTACGCTTTCAGTTTCTGGTTCAGTAGCGCGTGTGTTGTTTGATTGCGGCGCCACTCACTCCTTCATTTCGGAGAAGTTTGCTGGCGAGTTGGGTCGGACCCCTGTGCTGCTGACTGATGTTTTGGAGGTCAGCACGCCCATGGGTGAGGTGGGCACTGTGGGGAGCTTTTTCCCCGGCACCACAGTTGCTTCGGGAGACCACGATTTTCCGGCAGATCTGGTCTTGTTACCGATGGTGGACTTCGACGTCATACTGGGGATGGACTGGCTGTCCCGGTACGACGTGCGAGTCTTTTGCCGTGAGAAGAAGATCCTGATTCCGATGGAGGGTTTGCCAGATGTTCTGATCAGAGGTGCGAGGAGCAGAGGGGGTCGTCTGATTGTGTCTGCAGTTAGGGCACAGAGACTGATACAGCAGGGATGCAGAGCGTTTGTGGCCACGCTGGTAGTTCCTGATCGTGAGACGAGGAGACTGGAGGACATAGAGATTGTGCAGGAGTTTCCGGATGTGTTTCCAGCGGAGATTCCAGCGTTACCGCCGCACCGAGAGATCGAGTTCGGCATCGAGCTGGTAGCGGGTACGACACCTCAGTCGAAGGCACCGTATCGTATGGCACCTGCAGAGTTGACAGAGCTGAAGAAGCAATTGCAGGAGTTGATGGAGTCCGGGTTCATTCGACCGAGTGTTTCTCCATGGGGAGCGCCTGTGCTCTTCGTGAAGAAGAAGGATGGGTCGTTGCGGATGTGCATCGACTACAGGATGCTGAATAAGGTTACCGTTCGGAACCGGTACCCTTTGCCCAGGATTGATGATTTGTTTGATCAGTTGCAGACGGCGAGAGTGTTCTCGAAGATCGATCTGCGTTCGGGTTATCATCAGTTGCGGATCAGGGAGGCAGATGTTCAGAAGACAGCCTTCAGGACGCGGTACGGCCACTACGAGTTCTTGGTGATGCCATTTGGACTGACGAATGCGCCTGCAGCATTCATGGATCTGATGAATAGGACCTTCCAGCCGTACCTCGACAGATTTGTCGTTGTATTCGTAGACGACATTTTGATATACTCGCCTGACAGGGAGCAGCATCGAGAGCACCTGAGGATTGTGCTTGGCATCTTGAGGGATCAGCAGCTATATGCCAAGTACACGAAGTGCGAGTTTTGGTTGGATCAGGTGGCTTTTCTGGGGCATATTGTGTCAGCAGATGGGATTTCAGTGGATCCGGCGAAGGTCGAGGCAGTGACTCAGTGGAGAGCCCCGACGAGCGTGACGGAGATCAGGAGTTTCGTAGGTCTGGCAGGGTATTACAGGCGCTTTATCCAGGATTTCTCCAGACTTGCATCGCCGCTGACAGCATTGACGCAGAAAGGCGTCAAGTTCGTTTGGTCCCAGAAGTGCGAGGACAGCTTTCAGGAGCTGAAGAGGCGATTGACGACAGCACCTATTCTGACGCTACCGAGTGGCAGTGGAGGCTACGTGATTTACAGCGATGCATCCGGGATAGGCTTGGGTTGTGTCCTGATGCAGCATGGGAAGGTGGTCGCGTACGCTTCGAGGCAGCTGAAGGTGCACGAGAAGAACTACCCGACTCACGATCTGGAGCTGGCGGCGGTAGTTCACGCGTTGAAGACCTGGCGGCACTATCTGTATGGCGAGCAGTTCGAGGTCTTCACCGATCATCAGAGTCTGAAGTACTTGTTCTCGCAGAAAGAGCTGAATATGAGGCAGCGCAGATGGCTCGAGTTCATTAAGGACTACGACTTCACCATTTCCTATCATCCGGGGAAGGCGAATTCGGTTGCAGATGCGCTGAGCCGGAAGGTGGAGGTTTCTGTTGCGAGTCTGTGCATTCAGGAGTGGAGGCTACTCGAGGCTTTGTCAGAGTGGAGACCGTTCACAGAGGGTACAGAGGGAGCAGTGATTGCTGGGCTTCGGGTGGAGCCGCAGACTGTCTCACGGTTGGTTCAGGCTCAGCAGGGGGATGAGGAGTTAGCTGGTCTGCTACAGTTGGCTTCCAGAGATGGATCAGATTTCAGTGTGGGGGTTGATGGTGGTCTGAGGTTCAGGAGTCGGATTTGGGTGCCGAAGGTTGATGGGCTGAGAGATGACATCATGGAGGAGGCACACAGAGCCAGATACACCATTCACCCGGGGAGCACGAAGATGTATAAGGACCTGCAGCGGAACTTCTGGTGGAAGGGCATGAAGAAGGATATTGCAGAGTTTGTGGAGCGATGCTTGGTCTGCCAGCAGGTGAAGATTGAGCATCAGAGGCCAGCAGGACCGATGCAGTGTATTGAGCTTCCTGAGTGGAAGTGGGAGCACGTGACGATGGATTTTGTCACAGGATTGCCGAAGACGAGGAGATTCCACGACGCGATTTGGGTGATAGTCGATCGACTGACCAAGTCGGCGCATTTCTTAGCGATCAGGACCACGTTGCCTTTGGAGGGTCTAGCTAAGTTGTACGTGGAGGAGATAGTCAGGTTGCATGGAGTGCCAGTGAGCATCATCTCCGATCGAGATCCTCGATTCACTTCCAGATTTTGGGGGAGTCTGCAGCAGGCTTTGGGGACGCGTCTGAGATTCAGTACAGCGTTCCATCCGCAGACCGATGGTCAGTCAGAGAGGACGATACAGACCTTGGAGGATATGCTGAGAGCATGCACGTTGGATTGGGCAGGGCACTGGGATGAGCACCTGCCGCTGATAGAGTTCGCCTACAACAACAGCTACCACTCGAGTATTGGGATGGCACCGTACGAGGCGCTGTACGGGAGGCCTTGCAGATCACCGGTATGCTGGAGTGATGTGGGCGAGAGGCAGTTAGTTGGGCCAGAGATCGTGCAGATGTATGCAGAGAAGGTGGATGGGATCAGGAGGAGACTGGCCACAGCGCAGAGCAGGCAGAAGAGTTATGCAGATCGACGCAGACGAGCGCTGAGTTTCGAGGTGGGCGACCATGTGTTTCTGAAGATTTCCCCTGCCCGAGGTGTGATGAGGTTTGGGAAGAAGGGGAAGCTCAGTCCGAGATATGTCGGACCGTTTGAGATCCTCGACCGGGTTGGAGAGGTTGCCTACAGGATTGCATTGCCGCCGCAGTTTTCAGGTCTGCACAATGTCTTCCATGTATCGATGCTGAGGAAGTACGTTGCAGATCCGTCGCACGTTATTGAGATAGCAGTGCCAGAGATTCAGCAGGACTTGTCGCTCGAGGAGAGGCCGGTCGAGATTGTTGATCGCATGGATCACCAGCTCAGGAGGAGGACCATTCCGATGGTGAAGGTCAGGTGGCAGCATCACAGCGAGCGCGAGGCCACTTGGGAGATTGAGGAGGATGTCAGAAGGCAGTATCCAGAGCTTTTCGGTGAGTAGTTGCTTGATTTCGGGACGAAATCCTTTTAAGTTGGGTGGATTGTTATGTCCCTAAACCGGATTAGGATTGGATTAGGGTTAAGTGAGGTTTGACTTGGAGGAGAGAGGAGGTATGGTGGAGTTGTTGTGGAGGTATGGGTTGGAGTGTAGGAGTATGGTGTAGGGTGAGGGAGAGGTGTTGGGGTGTAGGGTTATTTAAGTGTTTCTCTCTCTCTCTCTCTCTCTTTTCCTTCTTGCACTCTCTCACTCCCTCTCCATTTTTTCTCTCCGGCGACCAGAGGAGGAAGAAGGCTCGGAGGTTCCGGCGTGAGGAGGTCGTCGCGGGGAGGAGGACGCGCGTGAGGAGGACGGAGGCGTGAGCTTGCTCCGGCGTTTCGTCGTCTTCATTTGAGGTATGCCGCTCATTAGTGTGATTTTGTTGCCCACCCTTGTGGAGGGGTGTTGTTGGTCGGTCGGGGGAGGTCGAGGACCTCTCCGGCGACGCGTTCTTCGTAAATCCTCGGCTGGCGCGAGGTTGAAGACGACCAACGGTCGACCGGGTCCTTCGGGCGGTCGACCGTTTTAGCACTGTTTGCCCGACTTTAACCTTCACCGGTCGAACGATGCCTTGGGGCGGTCGACCGGTCGTGCATTATTGCTGGTGAGTTGGGATTTTCTACCTGTTATCGGTCGACCGGTCCTTGTTGTGTTCGACCGGAACTTAAGTGTACCTGTTAGTATTGCATGTTTGTTCGACCGATTTATATTGCGTTCGACCGATTGCATGTTTGTTCGACCGGTAGTATGTTTACGTTCGACCGTTTGATGACGTAGAATACTAGGTTGACCCTGTCTGTTTTCGGTCGACCGAGACCCCTGAGTCGGTCGACCGCTAGAGTGGAATTTAATGTTGACCAGACTCCGGATTTTGACCTCGTTCGGTCGACCGGTTTTAGACTTTTGTTCGACCGTTGGGGAATTAGTGTTGCGCAGTGAGTTCTACCGATTCAGACTTTCGGTCGACCGAATTCCTCGTGAAAACGGTCGACCGGTTAGACTATTTCGGTCGACCGAATCTGCTCAGAACTGAATTCCTGGGTCCCGTTGTGAATGCCAACTTTGTCCACGGAAACCCGTGTCCTCGCCTTGTGCGTGAGCCGGGAGGTGACGGTGGGCGCGTGATGCGTGCCTGCCCAGGGACCGCCGTTGGGAAGAGTGTGGGTGTTCGGGACGCGTCACCTCCAGGTATGGACCGTGACTTTTGAGTTGATCGTTGGCACTTTGTAGTATAGCAGGCCTGAGGGATCGCGGATCCCAGTGTTGATGTTGTGCGGGCACGCAACTGGCGTTGGGTGAGGTGACTACCGGCCTTCGGGCTACGGAGGTCGCTGCCCTGCTTTTATAGCGGCGCAGTTGGTGTTCGCGGCTCGAGGAGCCCGATGACCTGGCAGACTTCGGTCTGGACCGTCCGATGCTGTGCCGGACGTTGTGATGGACCACCGATGCTGTGCCGGTGATGCCGCCGAGGCTGTGCCGGCGATGATGATTGTTGGGCCGAGGCTGTGCCGGCTATGTTGTTTTCCTCGGCTGGGCACCTACCGAGATGTTGTTGTTATACCTTCCGGGCGACGGCCCCGTTGGTCCCTGTGGCCCCGACCACTGAGATTTACAGATCTGTTTCTATCGGCGCGTAGACGTGACAGAGGCTCCCTGCCGAACCCTTGTGTAGTGTAGCTGCGTGTGGGGGGTGCGATGTCGCGGGCTACTAGACTGCATGTGCCTGCAGTAGGTCTCTTCGGGAGACCCGATGATTGATTGTCGGACTGATGTCCTGTTTTACCCTTCGGGGGAACTGTTTTCCATATCTGTTGATGCCATGACATGCTACTAGTATGATAGGTTCATTACGTGATGCATGCATATAGGTGAGTTGGTATACGGGGTTTCCTTCTGGAAACTCAGGCATTGTTGTTGCATCTTTTTCAGGATCGCAGTAGGTCCGGTGGGTGGTGACCGAGGACGGAGCGCTTTGGAGTCGGATCCTCTTCGGCATTTGCGAGATCGTACGACTACTTGTATTTTCATTCTTTCATCTGGATTGTAGTTGTACACCTTTTGTAAACTCCATGTATTTTGGGTGCACCCGGATTTCTATATTATATATTAGTGACGTTCCCGCCTTGAGTTGTCAGTTTTATTCGTTATTTCGAAATTTTAAATCTTCCGCTGTTTCGGGACGTTACATATGATATCTTTTAATTTATTTAGTATAGTTTTAAAAAATAGCAGAACATATGTTACTCGAGTTGTAAACGGTATATATGGTACGAATCGGATATATTTAGAATCATATATATTTACGAAAATGGGGATGGGCATCATTAAGTCATTAAATAATGGATACACACAGTCGGTAATGGCATCAACGTATTGGTAATTAAAGCATAATTCTGAAACACATGCCAAAGCACTTTTAATCATTCTTATTTCAGGATGGTGTATTTATCATGCGATTATATATATATGGGTCAAACTCTAGTGAGCCCAGTGATTATCAAATTTAGTTTAAGCCTCCTAATATCTCACCATTGGATCTTATTTACAGTTCATTAGCATAACCGTTTTTTTCTTAATCTACCTTACAATTTGAAATGAGTGGTGGATATTGTGGGACTTAATTTAGAAAAATGAAGCTCTACGCTCACTTGAGAATACAGTCATATATACAACCAACTAAAACCAACTTAGGTAGAAGGAATAACACTTTATGGCAATGTAATGATGTCATTATCAATATTCCGGAGTCATAGTACAAGAGTTGGAATCTCAATCTTAATCTAATCATGCATAAAGTACTTAATAAAATAAGGTCTTCAAGACAATGGAAGATGCAGGCAAACTCAAGGATAGATATATTTTTCCATAAGCAAACATGTTCTTCAAACCACTTGTGTTGAATTGCTAAATTAAACCTAAGCATAATCAAGTTTGTGGAAGCCCATGATCGAAAGAACTTATCCCTGAGGGGGCATAGTGATTGGACCGCATCTAAAGAACTAATGTAATATCCATGCATAGTTTATGATGAGGTGATATTTATCTTATTTAATTTATCATAGTATTATACTAATACTAAAATAAATCATAATTTTTTATATGCAAGTTGGGTTGGAATAGGATATATTAAAGAGAAACTTGTCCAATACTAGATATGAGTTGGTTTCGGACATATAGGGTAGAGGCACGGGTAAGAAAAGGAGGTTTAGGTCATGAGGAAGGCGTCGAAAAAGATATGTCAAGCCAAGATTAAGTTCGGAAGAATAAGTTAGAAGAGACTTGAAGGATTGAACTATATATTGCAAATATTTGGCTTTGCATGGGAATCCATAAAAAAGACGATTCACGTGCAAAAATTGTAATCTTAATGAGTTTCATTTTAAGCTAACTCATGACCATAATTCCTGCAGTCTAGTAGGTTTTTACGTACTAATTGAGACACACTAGATGTATGAAGACTTTGTTGGTTTTTGTTGTTATAATTAGATGTTTACTTAAAAAGTAGCTTTTCTTTTAAGTACCTAAGGTCATTAGTTTATTTCTTAATGCAGAGTCTGACACAGCAGAGATAGGAACATTGTATTCCAACCAATTACAAATCCTTCTTCCTTCCATGCTAGTTTTCCTACGAAGAGGCAAAGGAGCACATGTTGCGATCTAGCTAGTTTGCTCTCGTAAGAGAGAGGTTAGTGGAAACGATAAGTGTACGATCCATGCACCATCCGAGGGTCGAGCACAAATCGAGCAGATAAGAGTACAAATAACATCGTCCGGTCTACCCCGGGCACCCTGCACTCTCTCTCTGCCACGTCAACTTCTCTCTCTGCCACGTCAGCTCACCCAACCCACCCAAAAAACCCTCTTACTCATGCCCGGGCTACCCTCACTCACCCTACACTCTCTTTACTCCACATCATTTCTTAATTAAACAAATTTAATTGTCACGCAACATTTAATAAATTACATTTTATATAAATCTAATTCTAATTACATTATAATTCTATTTCACGATATAATTATTATTACTCTTAATTAATTAACAATAATAATTATTCATTAACAATATTAATCACTATTAAACCACAAAATTTTGAATATTTGAATATTTGAATTTTGAATATTTGAATTTTGAAACGCGCGTGAATGCACAGTATACACGTGAATGTACAGTATACGCGTGCATGAAAAGTAATCTGCGTGATTGCACAGTATACACGTGAAAGAAAAATAGTCCGCGTGAATGTACAGTATACGCGTGCGTGAAAAGTAATTTGCGTGACTGCACAGTGTCTAATTTTTTCTCTATATATACCCTACACAAAACTCAACTTACATCAATATCTCTTCCACAAAACACAACGTTGCAATGTCTTCTCCGGATTACAACTGTTCCCCCCCCCCCCCCTCGTCCACAATCAAATCCGCATCCACGCTATCCACAAGGATACCCCTCACGTCCATTTTACCAACAACCACTCCAACAACCAGACTTCTCCCACTACGCACCACCATTCCCACCACCAGACCAAAACTCACCATTCCCACAATTCTCCCACTACGCACAACCAGATCAAAACTCATCATTCCCACAATTCTCTCAATATGCACCACCATTCCCACATAATCAACCGCAATTCCAGATGTTTGGCCGACACATGTCTCAACAAAGTAGTCAGAGTATGGCAGACACTGAAGAAGAGGGTCACGACGACGATGAGTCCCCACCACGACACACCGCCACACCACCATCCCCACCTCCACAGCGCCGCCACCGCAAGCAAGTCCAAACTGCTAAAGCCAATCCAAAGTTGTGGACCACAGCTGAGAACGAGAGACTTGTCTCTGCATATATGGAAATCAGTTGCGATGCGGTGACAGGGACAAACCAGAAGTCTACTTCATTGTGGGCTAGAGTGAAACGTGTGTACGACATCTCCGTGGAAGGCACAAGCCTACCCGAGAGGAATGCAGAGTCCTTAAAAGGACGATGGAGGAGAATTGTACCTGTTGTGAACAAGTGGGTCGGGTGCTTTGATCAGGCATTCTGACGGAAAAGGAGCGGCCAGAATGACGACGATGTTGTCCGACAAGCGCACGTGATCTACGAGCGAACTCATGAGCCTAAATTTCTTTATTTTGATGCTTAGGTTATGTTGCATAGGTACCCAAAATGGGAGTCTGTGATATCCGGAGCTA
This sequence comes from Triglochin maritima, assembly GCA_963682175.1. NCBI lineage: Eukaryota > Viridiplantae > Streptophyta > Magnoliopsida > Alismatales > Juncaginaceae > Triglochin > Triglochin maritima. The sequence goes on from OY821789.1 coordinate 33,327,295, forward strand.
ATGTCGTGCGTGTTGACTGGGAGTCCCCGGAGTTGCACGATGAAAATAGTCCCCAGTCAGGAAGCCTTGGGAAAAGAAAGAGCACGGATGGCTCCAGGACGCAATCACCCTCGGATGCAGAAGAGTTGATGTCGGAGTCGTCTACACGCCAGAAAGTGTGAAGAAGGCTAAGAAAAAGGCTAAGAGTGCATTACGCCCCGAAAGAGACACCGATGTTAGAGAACTTGCACAACAAATTTGATACACCGCCCAAGTCAGAGAAGATGGTTTCTCCAAGCAAGAGGAGTTAGCGGAAAGGAATTTCCAGAGGCATTTAATAAAAAATAAGTTGGACATGCTTCACTCTCTGATGAGGAAGGACAACCCGACGGAGAAGGATCAAAAAGTAATCGATAAACTTCTCGCCTGGGCAGAAGAGAATGAGTACGTGTAGTTTGTTGTAGTCCGTATTTCGTATGGTTTGTATTTTCCTTTTGTATTTCGTGTTGTTGTAGTCTGTATGGTTTGTATTTCCCTTTAACAAATGTTTCATGTGGTTGGTTGTATTTCGTATTTTAGTATTATTAATGTATTTGTTCTTATAGTATTGTTGTATTAATATTTTTTTCTATTTAACTTGATTTTTTTAATTTTTACTATTAAACCACCTCGACAGTTCGTTCGGGGGTCTCGCTCACCGGTGAGCGAGCGGCATTCCACCCGCCGGTGAGGTGGTTGGGGTGGCAAGGGGGCAGCGTCCCCTGGAAATTTTTTGGATCTTGAAATTGTTGATTGAGAAAATTTTGAATCTTCATCACTTGTAAAAATTTATTACCCTATTTTAATAACAAATACTCAATCCATTAATAACAAAACATCCCCTAAATAATTAAAAATTAAAAAAAATCAATGAATGGGAGGGGAACACGTGTCCCCCACCCGCGGGCGCCCCGGGCGTCTGCCCGGGACGCCAAACGCCCAGGCAAGCGCCGGGGTGGGCGTCCCGGGCGGGCACCCGATGGGCGCCCGCCCCGTTAACGGGGGTGCGCCCGGGCGGGGCACCCCCGTTAAGGGTGCCCTAAAGTCTAATCCTATGATGTGATTTGAGGGGGTTTCTTGCTTGAGTAACAATCCCCGAGACCGGCAGTGGTTAGAGTCGACATGGTGCCACAACTGGCTTAGTCGACCTGCGAAACACAAGAGGAATCCATCTTCCTGGACTGAGAAATTGTAAATTTATCTTGGAGAGAAATGAAACTCCATTACCACCGGAACAAATGCACTAAAAAGACGTCAAATATAGCAGAGATCAGGCCAATCGAAGACTAATTGTTGCATAAGTCGGCTTTGAAAGATAATATGCTACAACAATCTCTGATACACACGGCTACAAAATAAGTGTCGTTTTTTTACGTATTACGTTGGGTTGACCGACGTGGTAATACTAAAACCATGCCGGTTTATTAATGACAACCGACATGGTACACCTAATACCACTTTGGATTTTCTACGACAGATGTGGTGAAACTGCGTGGTAAGATCCGTAAGTATATTAAGCTGTCTTTCAAAATCCAACGAAATAATCATAACGTGGTCCGCGTAGATTCCAACAGTGCCACATACAGAGACACCGAAACTCCCAACCTTTAAACAAGTCGATCATAATTTTTCTATGACCATGCTACGTCCTAACAAGCCAGAGAAGCATAAGAGAAAAATACCATACAGCTGTAAGACCGACTACTTCTACTTTAATAAGTAGTAGGAGTCGAAAATTTGTTTAATGTAGGTTGTAAGACTTGTTCTCGTGCTATTTTAATAAGTCATATTTTCATCCTCATGCTCGATTTTATTTTATATGAGACAATCCCTCATTAGTAGTGTTTTAAAGTCTTAATCTAGAAAGCAATTCTCCAAACAAACGCTCAACTCACACTTGTTGCAATGGAATTCCTACTAATGCATGGTCATACAAAATGAATGAATGAGAGTAAGAAATATGTATCACACGCCAGCGCTCAACAACTGAAAGTATAGCTAAAGTAAAAGATAAACTACGTGTCTAAGTCAAGTATATGATGCATGACCTAAACAAGCAAGAATGCATAATCTTTTGCTTTGGGTTTTAGTAACCAAGTTGATTAAAAAGGAATTGATTATTGATTTGGGGACAAACTACAAGTTAAAACATGTCAAATTGAGCCCCAGACAACTATATCAAATGTATAAGTAAACCAAAGAGAACAGAAGGAAACTGGAGCTCACCAGACCGCCAGTTGGCGGTCTCGGGCCACTGACTGGCGGTCCAACTGGCTTTGTTCTCCTCTGAACTTCTTCTAGTGACTCCCCTTGATCCTCAGAGTCTCTTGAAACAAAGCAAACTACAAACAAAAAATTAAATCCACTAGAATCGTCTAAACCAAAGAGGTAAACAAATTTGATTATGTTAATTTAAGCTACACTAAACTAGTAAGAAGAAATGCGAAAAAAAGCAACAACGAGCGATTCAAACTAAACTAAGAGAACTTAATGCAATGCTACAAATCAGGAAGAGAGATCCCTAAGGGGTGGAGTGAGTGCACACATGCAATAAGATAGTGAAGAATGCATTCAATAGGCACAAATGTAAGTAGTGTTTTCATGTACAGAAATTGTCTAATGGTTATGACAAACCTATCAATCCAATCACTACCTACTTGATTAACATTCACATACACAAGTTCGTTATTTCAGAACCTAAACAAGTATGAAAGGTGTCTAATAGTTGTGGTAAAACTCATCAAGTGAAGTATTCTACTCTAAACAAGCAAGCATACATTCACATTTATCAATACATTTCAAAATAAAGCATTCATTTTCATTCTTTAATACAAGTATAAACATCATCTCCACCCCCAAAGGGGATAGAACTACTCACTATTCATTAAGTTAACTATTATATTAAGAGAGAAAAACATGTTAACTAAGCCTACTAAATTTAATGAAATGAAACTAAGCTAATCATGCAATAAACACAAAAGAGACAACATAACAAAAAAAATTCAAACTCACAATACAAGTAGCATCTATCCACTTGAGTTTTTGCTTCAAGGCTTGACTCTAAGTAGATGGATTAGTCACCAAGCATGTAGTGAAATACAAAGGAAGATGAAGAGTTCTATTTATAGTCATAGAAAAAGATGATCAGAGATAATTCTCTGATGTGGGATTAATGCACTACTAAAAATAGACATAAAACACTCTAATACATAACCAGCCAAGATCTTATCGGATCTGGAGACGACCCGACCACCAATCAGCGGTCTATAGATTCTGGATCAGGTCTGGATTTGGAGTGTGGTTGTCTGGCTCAATTTCTTCGTGTGTGATGCACCATAGTTGGTTGTTGGAGTTTAGGTCCGAATTGAATTGCAAAAATATTCCTCATGATGGTGTGGAGTTTCTTGATTTGCTCGTTAGTCCTTTTGGTTTACATCTGAGTCATTCTCTCTTGCATCTCAGTCCATAAGTCTTACAACTCAGTCTTTTTTCTTGTTTTTAGGTCTTTTTTGTGCATCTTCTCCTCAAACATGTTGATTCCTGAAATTTAAAGATAAAACTCGTTACGTAGCATCATCTAGGTGAAAGATAACGGATATAAGACACAAATGTATGCATGATATGATGTCAATCATTGGCGTAGCCCTTCCAAATGGTGGATGGGGTTAGGAAAGGGTAGGGATGGACCCTAGGGAGGGTGAGGGGGTCTGGATGGGTTAGCTTGGTCTTAGCAGTGTGCACTAGGGTGGGATAACCATGCGGTTAACGCACCATACACACCATCTTGCTTGGTTGTTGGACTATGCTGCTTGGACGGATCTCAACTGACCTTCTCCCACCTCAGACCACTTGAGAAGGATACTCTAAGCATATGGGTTGGACGGGTCAGGAGCTTATATATCTGGTTGTGAGTGTAGGATCGTGAGGGTTTCTAATTCTAATCACTTTTAATCTTAATTACCTACTTGTTTAATCGATCAAAGATATGCAGCGGAATTTAAGACTTAAACAAGCAAGTAAAGCAAACCACAAAGGTGACACCAGATTTTTAAAGAGGTTTGGCCTCCCGTCTACTTCCTCTCTTGCAAGCTCCACTCGATCTCCCTCGAGCTCCACTCGCGTCTTCACTATCAACCTCTTTCTGGGCCGAGATTAAGCCTTTACAAAATAAGCTCCACGAACACCCTCGTGAGCTTGACTTTCTTCTCTCACAATCCGAGAGGAACACTTCGGGCTCTCACCGAAGTCTATACTCTTGTCTTGGGGTTTCACCAAGACCCTTGCTTCTTTGACAACAATGGAGTGGAACAACACTCTCTAATCTTGAGCACACTTAAGTGAGAATAGGATTTAAGACTAAAGTGTGGAAGATTTGAGGCTTGGAGTGTTTGGATCTTTCTCTCTAATGTAGGAAACAAATAGTAGTGAGAGAGTTGTGTTAAAATGTATTTTACAACTCTATTTATAAGCACTAGAGAGAATATAGCCGTTGGGGTTAATTAGGTAAGAGTTTGTGTAAGATACACAAAATAGAAACTAGCAGGACCCAATTCTGCATAACATCGGTCGACCGAAACGGGTATATTGGTCGACCGGTTGGTCAATTTTGGCTATGACTTAAGTTCACTTAAGTAAACGGTCGAACTGGCTCAGGGGATTGGTCGACCATTCTAGGATTTGTAGTATGAGAAAATAGGAACAGTCGAACAAGGCAAAAGGTTGGTTCGACCGAAATAGTCCAGGCACTTCTGGGTTTGGGAAGAATTGGGTTTCGGTCAACGGGAGCCAAAGAGACGTTCGACCGAATTAGTCCAGAGTGTTCAGGGTGACCAAACTATGTTCGATCGGTCGACCGGATGTTTGGTAAGCTTGGGGTTCTGGGAAATCCGACCGTTGTAGAAAAACGACAAATCAAATGGTCATACGACACATGTGATCGGTCGAACACAAATATTTAAACGGTCGACCGGTGTTAACACTAAATCCTGTAACATAATTAACAACCCAATCGGTCGAACGAAGAACTCGTTCCGGTCGACCGAGTTGATCCAGACAGTTCAAGTTAGATTTAAGTATTTTCCGGTCTAAGTTTGGGTGATCTATTGAAGTCCAAATTATATGAAATTTTGTGTGACTTCTATAGGGAACCTAGTGTGTGTTTGAGTAGGTTTTAGCTCAAGTATGCTCAATTACACAAAGTTCTTAAGACTCAAAGAAATACAAATTACATGTCTTCAAATGAGCTTGATTACATGTCTTGACTTGATTTCCTTTCTTCCTTGAGTCTTGATCACCTGTAGAGGTTAGCACAAAGCAATATATATAACATGTGTGCTACTCTAAATCATGATCACATTTAAGATTAGGTTGATTAAATCATCAAAACATAGATTAAGGTCAAAAAGCCAACAGTGAGTCGGTTTGCCTTGTTAGCTCGTTTAATGTAAATTATCGTGTTCTATGTGTTGAATGTTGTATTACAATATAAGAGTTGTTTGTGTTTTAGTAGTAGATATGATATATATATATATATGATCAGATGTGGGTGCATTTCCTGATGCTGGAGTCATGCATGCACTTATGAATGCAATCAAGCCCCTTTCATGTTATATGATATTCGTGTCATATTCTAATGCAACATGTTAACCCGTTTGCACGCATGTACGCTAGTTTAGAGATCTATATTGTCGGTTGATATTTCATGCATGTCCCATCATGTTATTCTACTGATATATATGTAATTCATACCCATATCAACTATGATCATGCTTTGAGATTTTAAATTACTATTGCATATACGCTCTGAAATTGATGATGCATGTTATCGATTATTATGGAGTTCGACTATGACATATTTTGTTGTAACGCATCATCTCATTGCCTCTTTCATGTCTATGTGTTACTAATGTGGCGTGTTATGTTGTGTTTGTGTATGACCCTTAGGATATCATACCTTATAACATCATTATCATGCCCGTAGACGACTCAATTAGTTGCTAGACGGTTTTACCGATTCGGTTAGGATTGGTTGTTGTTGTTGATGCAATTTGATCCCTGATTTGGGACATTTGTTTCTGATTGTTGATTGGGGCTAAGAGAAGGGTATCCTTATATCCTTTCTTGAGCTCGTTCTGGACTCTGTATCTACATTAGATTTTAGATGCTTAAGTAGCTTGCATTACATTTAATCTGATAAGTAATTCTGGGCACGTTCTGTTTCCTGGGCCGACGGGCCACGAGTGGGTCCTCTAGCTTCAGCGGTCATTCGCGTAAGATAGGTCCTAGGCAGGCACACTGTCATTCTATCTCAGGTTAGATGTTCTCAAAGTCCGTGATTGCACTATGTAGATTTATTTCCATGATTTGAGGGTCTATCTGGCGTACCGCTTTGTGCCAAACGATGGGTCATTGTCGAGTAACCCGCTTCTGTTTCTGACCAGCGTGACTGGTGTTCTGTTTCCTTTTATAGGAATTTGCTCGGGTGCACCCGACTGGTGTGACTGTTGGAGTCGTAGCCTTTTATTGCATATTATGTTTTTCTGTTGTGTTTCTGATGTTTTTGACTTAGTTTAGACTGCATGCATACTTTTGTAAAACTCTGAATTGGGCCGAAGGCATGTTGGGTTTTCTTTATTGAAAACTCATGCATATGTTAATGCGGTGCTTTAGGTACTTTGGTTCCTACAGGGAGGACTGGACGAGTAGTCGAAGATTCTGTACACGAGGGACATGTCGACCAAAGTCTTCAGTTATCTTTACTTCTGCTTATGTTATTGCATTTTCCCTTGAAACTCGAGTGTTGTAATGAATCTTTTTCATATATGGATATTCAGTTCTTTTGTTATTTTATTATATGTCAGTTATCCATGTATGTCTTTCATATATTGTCGAGTTAGTCTGTTTGTCTTATTATTGTAACTCCTTCAGTTGTCACAGATGTCTCTGATCGCGACACTGGTGTTTCTTTCCCAGTATGCGTACCCGCGAGATCAGGGATATTACAATACCGTAGTCCTTCCTGACCAAAACACAAACACAACCAAACACACAACCGAAGCAAATAACAGGACAAACCAATACACCTAACAACAGGACTAGCTAATTAAGAGCAAAGACATCATCCTTATTTAAACTAGAAGATTATAACACAAGGAAAGTACACCTCTAAACAAGGGGGTTGGAAAGGGGCAAAGCTACTGGTGGTAGCCGGACAAGAAAGTGTACGTGCAGAAAGTTTACACCATATATGATGTGGAAAAGACTATCAAACGTAAACATATATAGGACTATCAAAATTTCTAGCGTTGCCTATATAGTTGAAACAGTCATTTCGCAATATTTGATTTTGTGTCATATATACTGACCAGTAAACAACAACAAAAATAAAATTGAAAGATTTAAACAACAAAATTGTTAGGTTGAGGAAGTACTTTGTATATTCCATTATATAGGTGGCAATAATTTCTAAGCCATATATTCATAATCATGCCCACAAAATGTTTAATTACCTCTTTAATTGACAATAATATTGCTAGCTAGGATAGTAGGATATATACCATCGTAGCAATTAAAAGTTTATATGCGATTGCTGGATCATTATCTGTAGTGAGAAGTGTAAACTCCACTGTCATGCATGACTACTATCACCCTAAATTCTCATTAAAATCATATTCATTTAGAACTCCATAAGATTTCTGGACGATTATCTTCACTTGGAACTTTAAACTCCATCATCTTTGCCTAACATTCACATTTAAATAATATTCATCTTTAAATTACAAAGCAACGATCCAAAACTTTTGATATTTTAAAAGATTTTTTTTCAGTTCATATAACATTTGCTTATAAATCAACATACTAATTCAAATTACCAATATCATAGAAACCAACATACCAACAATACGTTTGATTCTCATTAAGGATATGTCACCAGTACGATAACATTGGCTTAATTCACAACTAAAACCACCATGCACACGTACAAAATAGATAGCTGAACAAAGCTCACAATGAGTTTTATTTACAGTGAAACAAACAAAGGAAACACAAGACTGGAACAAACCTCTACCAACCTCACTTCAACAAAACAAGGATCACACATGCATAAAGATGAAGAACATACATAATTCATATATAGCACTCAATAGTGTTTCATAGACACAAACATATAGACCAACTACTTGTGTTGGTTTGGAGGTGCGTTATGTCCGATGGAAGGGCTATTACCTCTTCCAGTTGGTGGATAACCTTTGGTTTCATACTTCTCAGAAACCAATCTTTTCGAACGTATTGGTCGTTCGGAGGATCGTGTTTCTGCACCGTCAGGGAGGTGGAAGAAGAGAAGAAGTATGATTAGAGTTGTAGCTCCTATTGAGGAAGGTTTACTTGGGAAAGCCATTAATGAGGTGAAGGAAAGGTTTCAGGGTTTAAGCGATGATGAAGACTAGTCTTTGGATGGTTCCTAATTTATAGCCATAAAGGTGTTTTGAATATATGCTCGTGCAAAAGTACGAAAAACAACAAATAGGAAAGTAAAAAACAACATATGGGAAAGTAAAGTTAAAATGCAAAAAATCATTGAAACAGTGGATTGTTGGCAATAAAATGTTGTGAATGTAAGATTTCATAGTTGTTATAGATTACGTATGTCACGTATCAACAAAAACAAATATGAATAACAACACAAAAGTAATTAAAATCACAAAAAAACCAAAAAATAGAACAAGAAGATGTGGAAGTCACGAGAGGGAAGGTGATGGTGAGAGAGAAATGAATTGGATGCATGATTTGTTAGAGTTTATATAATGTTTTTTCCCTACAAAATTGAAATGTATTTAAATTCAAAATGCTAAAAATGTATAAGTACTTTTGGCATAGGAGGTACGCAGCTACTTTTGGTATTGAAGGCATGATGGGTAAGTAGCGTAAAGGTGATTGGGTATCATACTAGTATAGTATATGAAACGTTTGGATGATATAAATATAAATATACTAAAGAATGGAAAATGTCCGTCTTCTTGTCCATGTGAGATAAAAAATAACATGTCTGGGCTACCCCAGACGCCCTACTTTCTCTTTTCGTCACGTCAACTTCTTCATCTGCCACGTCAGTTTACCCAACACATTCAAAAAAAACCTTAACCACGTCTGAACTACTCCCAACCACCCAACATTCTCTTCCCTTCATGTCATTTGGAGATCAATCTTGGGTAAAATATTTAAAAAAATCACAAAAAATTTTACAAAATCAAAACAAATAAAAACATATTTTCAGAAGAAAAAAAATAATTTAAAATGATTTTTTAAAGATCTTTAACAAAAAATAAATAAATTTAACGAATAGGTGGGGCGACAAGTTCCCCCCACCCAACCAAACAAATCGGGCTCCCAGTGCGGATGATCGGGACGCCCACCGCTCGATCATCCGCACGGACGGGTGAGGCACATGTTGAGGTAGGGTTGGCAATTCGGGTCATGACACGAAACCCGAACCCGAATCCGACACTAAATATCATGATTCGGGTCGACACAAATGACACGAACTGTAATTCGGGTCGACACAAATGACACGAACTATAATTCGGGTTCGGGTCAGAGTATTTCGGGTTTCGGGTAATTTGGGTTGACACGAATAACACAAACTGTAATTCGGGTCAGGTTCGTGTTTCGTGTAATTAGTGTCAAACATGCTAGTTCGTGTTCGAGTTAATTCGTGTTTGTGTAAATTTGTGTCAAACATATCATAATTAGTGTCAAACATGTTATTTCGTGTTCAAGTTAATTTGTGTTTGTAAAAATCCGTATCAAACAAGTCAGTTCGAGTTATTCGGGTTAATTCGTGTTTGTGTCAACACGAACACAAAAAATGGATTCGTGTCAACGTGGGTCGTGTTCGGGTTACCAAATTTGTGTTCGGGTTTAAGATTAGATTTTCATGTTCGTGTTCGTGTCGATTATTCCTTATTAATTCGTGTTCGTGTTCGGGTCGAGGAAAAACAATTCGTGTCAATTCGTGTTCGTGTCAAACACGACAAAAACATTCTAGGGCTGAGGTGACTTGATTTTTTGGCGGGAATTCAGATGTGGCTTTGCAGGGTGCACTACTACAGAAAATGGAATATACGTCGGATATACGGGGCTATAAACGTCGGATATAAGCACTCCCCGATCCGACGTCTATGTGTGTGTCGTCTATGCATAGACGTCGGTCATCGTATAACCGATGTCTATACCTAAAGAATATGTGTCGGCTATACGTGGAAGCCGACGTTTATTCGTTAACGCATAGACGTCGGTCTATGCAACACCCGACGTCTATTCTTTAGGGATAGAAGTCAGTGATATAACAGACGACATATATTCTTTAGGGATAAACGTCAGTGAACTAACATGCGACGTCCATTCTTTAGGGATATACGTCGGATTCCACATAAACCCGACGTCTATTCCTTTCTTCAGAGGAATAGACGTCGGCTAATAACAACAGTCGTCGTCTATTCCTAAACCTGGACAAAATAAATAAATAGCATCCAACGAAATTGTTTTTAGTCATCGTATTCGTGTACATACAACTACACCAAATTCGTTCACCTATAAATTTGTTCATAAATACTCACAATTTCATCCACATATACATACAAGCACAAACAAACAAGCATACATGCACAAACACAAACACAAACACAAACATACAACCATACATGCACAAACATACAAAGCATACACAATTGACATTCAACACACTTGCAATTAATTCATTCTAAAATTAAGGCAATTATATTAAGGCATAAAGTGTAGGTTTGTCAGCATGTTTCTGATGAAATAGCGAGTTCATTGGTCACGAGTTTCATCGAGCTCCTGTTGCGAGAAGGGATCACTACTTTTTGGGAAGACCTATCAAAAAAATACAAGTGTGTTGAATATTAATAACTAAATATTGAAACTACAATTGAATATACAATTGAATAACGATCTACATTACCTCGGTTAGACTTACGTCTTGAGTTGTCACATCGAGGATTTCCTCCATGTATCTCATCACGTAGTAACCACATTCGGTATTTCCAACCTACTTCCGGTACTACAAACATAGAAATTCGCTAAATATATGTTCCTAAGTATTCAACAAAAATGAGATCGAACGTACTCTCATTCCATGTCATGTTATTCTTACTTTTGTGGTTGTTCTCCTACCACCTAAAGCTCTGTAAACCTTAATTGCCCTGAGTAGCACAAGTTAAAATATCATTCAATAATACTAATAAAAATTCATGAATTACTTTATTCACGAATAAACGAACTTACATATTTAGAAGTTTCTTTATTGAGTCCCTTGGTTTATTCGACCCCAACGGATCAAACCAATATGCCGAATTAGTCGTGGGGCATACAACGACAAGCATCCAATGAACCCTATGTTATATATATAATTAGAATCCGATCTCCTTTCTTCTCTGGTTTACTAGCTGGTTGGTTTACTAGCTGGAGGTAAGTAATTCCGATCTCCTTTCTTCTCTGGTGCCAACATTGCTCGTATACCAATATCAACAAGATCAAGTCTTGCATTATATCCATCTTTGGTTTTACCAGGTATGTTCAACAGAGTGCCAACAAGACTATCACAAACATTTTTCTCTACGTGCATCACATCAATACAATGTCTAACTTCTAAAGTTTTCCAGTAAAGGAGATCAAAAAATATGGATTTTTTTCCAACTACTTTTGTCGTTTGCTCGTTTGTACGGTTTTCCAAATTCACATTCAATGTTCCTTACACGTTCATACATCTTTTCGACGCTGATTTCAACTGGCGGATTCTGAAACTCCTGTTTTCCGTTAAATGCCTTCTTCAACCTACGATAAGGATGAGAGTTCGGCAAACAACACACCAAACAAATACACCAAACAAACACTCACCTCACTCTTGTTCCAATGCAAGTCCTACTAACTAATGTGTGCTTTCTAATGAATGATGAGTGAAAGATAGTACGTACCTTACGCCAGCAATCTACGACAGAAATCGTAAATAATAGAAAAATACAACGCATGCAAATCCTATATGATGAATGACTTAGCAAATATTATCTAATCTTTTGCTTTGGGTTATTAATGGCCAAGTTGTTTAAGGGGGGCAATGAGTTATTATCATAATATTAAAAATTCAAAAAATTAAGGCAATAAACATTTAAAATATTAAAAGCAAGTATTAAAAATAATTACTTGAATAGACAGAAAAACATTTTAAACACAAACTATCATGTTATTAATAATAATTGGGAATAAAATTTTATTGAAATTTTGGCAGAACCTCTACTTAAAATTTGATATGTAAAATTCTTCAAATCCAGAAATTAACAAGAAAAATGTATATCTAGTTATCTACTCAGATTCATATCATGTATTTCTCTACTCAATCCAAACCAAATTCTTAACATAATCCAAACCAAATCAATCCAATGAAAACAAAGTTTGGTTAAATCATCAACTCAACTCAATCCAAACCAAATCAATCCAATGAATCAGTCAAATCAAATGAATTAAACATTCACACAATGATCACACTCCATTCACCAATTAACTTATCAAACTCCCAAATTAAAAAATTATGTTGAGGCATGATTGAATGGAGAATACATGTATAAGGGTAGGGTTACTATGGTAGGTCTTTTAACATATTTAACGTAGGTTCAGCCATGAGAAGAATAGTGATGCATTAGTTGGATATGTTTATCAAATATCAACACATAACACACTAGATATACTAACCTACCGGTGTCAGTTTCGTTGCAAAAAAAAAATCATTTTCAATCTTAAGGTGAATTTAAACTCAGGGCTTTCTGTAGGTTTTCAAGTTTGTTTTTCCACAAAATATTACATATTTTTTCAATTAAATCTCAACAAGTAACCAACATACACGCATGTTGGCGTTGGATTCTTGGTCTAAACTAATTCTAAATTAAGGATCTAAAATTGAGCACGCACCAGAGGAGGGAAAAGTTGTGATGCCGGAGGAGGTCTTTGTGGTTCCCGAAGACGTCGCGGAGTTGGTGCGGTGACGGCTGTAAACGACACAAGATGAAGGCTAACTTAGAAAGAATATGTGGAGAAAGACGGAGGAAGACTACCTTAAAACAACCAAAAACGAACTTAAAACTTACATGTGGAGAGAGACGGAGGAAGAAGGAGAAGCGGGCCATAGAAGTGGAGGAGAGCTTGGGAGCTCGCTGCAGAGCCGGAGACGGTGTGGATCGGTCGGAGGTCGATCGCGGAGGAGAGTTCGGTCGCGGGACGGCTAGGGTTTGGGTGGGTTTCGTCTGAAATGAATGAAAGAAAACGTGTCTGTCCGATTTCTTTAAGACATATAGACGTCGAATGTTATATAACACCGACGTCTATACCTAGACGTCTATATGGATGGAGTATAGATGTCGGTCTTACATTACATCCGACGTCTATCGGGAGACGTCTATACCCTATAAACGTCGGATTCACAAGGTACTCAAACAACTGACGTCTATATGTCGACGTATATACCCTATAGACGTCGGCTAAACCTGGTATTCCCAAACCCGACGTCTATAGTACTACATAGACGTCGGCCTCAATGAAGACCGACGTCCATTCTGTCCTCTACCCACTAGACGTCGGTGGTTATAAAGGCCGACGTCTATTGGGCGACGAGTAAAGTCTATTCTGCACTAGTGGTGAGTGCGCCTGATGGTTAAGCATGCTTTTACGTCGGACTGAGGATGGGAAATAGTATGGGGCCTTACTTTCCTATAAATATGTACTCTTACTGCTTACATGCTCTTTTATTTCTAATCAAGATTGCATTAATGCCCCTATTTTTTCTTGATGTTTGAATGCACACCTTTTGAATTTTTTTTACAACTCTTCCATAAAACTCTATGTGAGCCTATGACTCGACCCACAACAATAAGACAGGCGGCTTGATTTTGGTTAATTGAAGGTCAAAAATTAATATACTTTACTGGTAGTCCCAGTAAGATCATGCGTACCCTTGAGAGAGCCTTAAAGTCTAGAGGAATAATATATAGGGTTAATTACAGTTTGACCCCCTGAACTATGTTTTGGTATCACTTTGCCCCCCTGAACTTTCAAAGTTAACAGTTACCTCCCCTGAACTTTAATTTTGTAACACTTTGCCCCCCTGAACTTCAAAAACTCATTATTTAACACACATTCGACGTTTTTTTCCTAATTTTTTTTGTTGTATCCCTAATACACTCCTAAAGTTATATTTACGTGAAAGTTTGGATCCAAACGGAGGTCGGATATGGTTGGAATTTGAGTCGGATTGAGTGTCAAACCGACCCAAATTCCAACCATAACCGACCTCCGTTTGGATCCAAACTTTCACGTAAATATAGCTTTAGGAGTGTATTAGGAATACAACAAAAAAATTAGGAAAAAAAACGTCGAATGTGTGTTAAATAATGAGTTTTTGAAGTTCAGGGGGGCAAATTGTTACAAAATTAAAGTTCAGGGGAGGTAACTGTTAACTTTGAAAGTTCAGGGGGGCAAAGTGATACCAAGGCATAGTTCAGGAGGTCAAACTGTAATTAACCCTAATATATATCATCAATTTTAGATTTACCTCTCAACCCTCTTAGCTTGGGAATAACTATGCTCAAGGGAGATAACTAAGATACAAATTTGGTTGTCACGACTTTTGTCAAGATAGAGTTAATTAGACTGGTGCTTATAATATTTTACTGTTAAAAGGCCTACATTTATTTTGTTCACTAAAAAGACAAAATCGTTGGATTTCTTTCTACAAGATTTCAATAATGATATTTCAAGGTCATAACTAGGAGTGTAAATGGGGCGAATAATACATGTATACCCGGTCACCCTCCCCGGTTGGGTAGAGGTACAAAAAATCGTACATGTTTAAAAATTCATACCCATATACTCTTACCCGTTTACCTGGTTAATAAACGGGTTGGGTACAAGTATACTGATTACCCGTACCAGTTTACTCGTTAAGATATATCATATAAAAATATAAATAATATTTTATATTTTATATATTATATAGTATACCCTTGCCCATTTACCCGCCCCATACCCGCTAAGTTAGCGGGTACGGGTACAATTTTTTTAACCGGGTATATACTTGTACCCGCTAATTTAACCGGGTATGGGTACGTGTACGGGTAGGAGCTTACTCGACCCGTTTACATCCTTAGTCATAACCGAAAAGGTGGAGAAGAATATGACATGTATGTAATTATCAATCTACAAAAAATAAATATGTAATATAACATTGTTTATAGGAAAGTATATGCAAATTGCAAATTTTAATACACTGATACCAAAAAGATATAGATGAGTACAATAGCAGCAATATTAGAGGACAATACGGATGATCTTCTGTTAAATTCACCAAATCAACCCCTCTTTCTTCCCTTCTTTCTCTTCACCTCAGCTTCGGTGGGTGCTCCGACACTGGCAAGGATCGCACGTAGGTGCGGAGGGGAAGACGTCCGCTTCTCCGGCAATCTCTGACGAAGGTATGGCATCCCCCTCCTTTGTTTTCCGAGTTCCATGGGTTGGTTGAGAGTTTGGGGTGCTCCGCGGAGAGAAAGGAGCGGTGGTCGGGCGCTGCGTACGGCCCGACGAATGCGGTGCTGACTGTCGGAATTACGACCAGGAAGGAGTTGGAGAGGATCGGGTGGCTGCGGCCATGCGAGGCCATGCCACGGTGGTGGTCGACGAGGTGGCGACTTGACCAACGACGATTGGCTGACAGTGGCTGGCTAGGGTGGCGACAACTACGGTTTGGTTTGGTTTGGGGTATTTTGCATGAGGTACTTGAGTTTTATTAGTATTTGGTTGAAATATTTAATTTCCTTAATTGTTGGAAAACCTTGGACCTTTGTGAATTGTGAAATGAATGAATAACTAGAATAATTTCAGAAAAAGCTTGGACTTTGTAAAATTGTAGAAAATAACTTAATTTTGAGAAAATTGCCCTTTTCTCATGGATTCTTAGATTTTGTTTTGTACTATATTAATTGTGAAATTTATTGTTTCCCCCTAAGCTTATGTATATTGCTCTATGATTCATTGTGGCTTTAGTGGAATTTATGACATTAAGAGACATGTTAATTGGGGTCGTATAATCCGTTACTTTTGGGGTAAATTGCATTTACCCCTTACCTTGTGTATTTTGTGAGAGGTTCGTGGAACCGGTTGTCCACCCACGTTGTGACGAGTAGTCATTGGAACGTTGCTCACGAACTTAGGCGTATGGTCGTGTGGTTAGGATGACGTGTGAGACACATATGACTAGATGTTATGGTGGTTCCCCTTTGTTTTGTGGCGGTATGGGAGGGTCCACGTACGTTGTGACGAGTAGCCATTTGGGAGTGTTGCTCACGAACTTGGGCATATGGTCGAATTCTCGGAGCCAGAGGAGGACTAGTCAGCTCACCTGCGTTGTGAAAAGTGACCGTTTGGGAGAGTTGCTCACGGGCTCAAGCGCGTGGTCGGAGTAGGGTGTTGCCATCTGGATCGGATGCTCGGTTAGCTGAACGTGTAGTCGCTTTAGGATGTGTGACAGTCAACCATATGCAGAACTGGTCAGCTCACACACGTTGTGACGAGTGGTCATTAGGAAGCGTTGCTTACGGGCTCAGACGTGTGGTTGAAGTAGGACGTTGCCTTGTGGATCGGATACAGGGTAGGGTTGAGGTGCACGCTCGTCTTTGTTGGGACGTGTGGTCGCCTTGGGACACAAGACCAGTGTGAGTCGTTTGGATGGCGTAACCTAGTTCAATGTCGGGTTGGGTGGTGTACGGAGTCTTGTTTCAAGATTCAGGCGTAGTTTGTGCTTGTGCAGGTGGGACGCGGTAGACGGCTGGAGGCGACTTGGGATTGGGACATGAGGACTGAATCGTAAGCTCATTTGATGTATTTCCTTGCATCTCGTAGTATTGATGTAGTACGATTTCAACTTCTTATATTTCACTTCCGCATTGTACCCTGAGATTGACATTATGTTCTTTTAATTGAGGCATCGACTTGACTATTTTCGTTAATGTTCTTTTTTCGTTTATTATGGTTTGTGATTAGCTGTTGTGTCCTGAGTGTGGATTAGGAGTGTTACATCTTCTGATTGTCAATTCAGGAAGGCATTTTGGAAATGCAGAGTGATGTTTGAAAAGGTTTACGTGGAAATGTTTTTTTAATAGATAGGTGCAACTAAAATAATAATGATATGATCCAGAACATGATTTCAAAGTGATATCAGGTTTTCTCCTCAAGGTATAAGTGTACCGACGAATAATAGTTTCCTTACGTTAAATGTACAAAATGCTTGAACAATGACAAGTGAAGATAAAGTACCAGATGGAACGCATGATTGTTCACGTTAGAAGTTTTTTTTTCTTTGTACGGTTTGCAGGCTGATTGTCTCCCTTCGTATTGGTGAGTACCATGCATCCCAACTCTCATTAGTTTTTTTTTGTTTCAAGCAATGCCTCCGATAAGATGTTTTTGTCAATTTGGGAATTAAAATCTTGATTTTATACGATGTGTTATTTAAATTATTTCAGGTTCTGTTGTAATTTTTCGGTGGTGACAAAGTGGAAAAAAAAATACAAACGTAAATAAACGGGTAAACGGATCAATATCTGAAGTACAATAATAGAATGTCGAAACAAAAAAACACCCGCAAAGCGAGCGAGCAGGGGAGTGCACTTTGCGGGAGACCCGCAAGAGTTGCCACCCTCGCATTCCTACTTCGATTTTATTTTTCATGGTTATTTTTTGTTATAGTATGAAAAGATGAGAGTCTATTGAGAGCAGAAATAAGCAAAAAAGATAGAATGACAAAATGGTAATTGATACAGACGATTTATGTAATTCACGGTACGATTATGAGAGGATAATGAAGAGAGAGTGGTGGAGGGAGAGTGAAATGAAGAGTTATATAAGTAGAAATGAAAGAATGACAAAACCGTAATTCGTACGAACTATTTAAGTAATTTTCCACAATAGCAATTTAGTTTTTATTTAACACTAAAAGTGTATTCCTCGAAGAGACATGTGAGGCATGCATTGACGGCACAACATGAAGTGGTGTAGTGTTAGGCTTCTGTCTGCATGCAAAGCAAAAAAAGTATATATTATCTATTTATTTGAGTAATAGTATTATATTTTAAAATGAGGTATATTCGATATGATCCCATTCTTTATTAGATATAGTAATTTAGTTCTAAGCATTACTGACTAACTTTGCTCCCTAGCTATATCTGTTTCTTCAAAAATATCACACTATTTGTAAAACAATCTTACAGTACTTTTCCAGATGTTATAACTTATAAGCTTCCATTTTATAATATCCGAGGAGATAAAACAAAATAATGTAATAAGAATTATACCATCTATGCAAAGTTGCGAAACTAATTAGATATTTTATTGTAACATATATATCTTATATCTTATGATTTCATCAACTTAGTTTACACGCCATCACGAATTCCAGTTTAGGATTGAATTTCAAATTTAAGGCCAATTGAGGTGTAGTGCAGTCCAAGTTTAAATTATTATTTCTTTAACGTATAGTTGCTAAAAAAAGTATACTCCTCTACGGTTGTGGTTCAAACTTTAGTTTTAGATTAGAAATTAGCTTCCACTATGTAATAAACACTAGTTATCATATAGAAATTAAGTACCATCTCTTGTCTTTATCCTTTTTCTTATTTGATTACTTAGGAAAATGATTTTTAATGAAGCGGAATAATATCTCTTACAAGTGGTTGAATGGCTTTTCTTGTTTTGGTGAAACCCCAGCCATCGCAATCGATGCTAGTGTTTTATAGTTTAGATCCCTTTAAATCTGTGAAAGATGCTCAAAAGATAACATAAATTTTGGAACTAATTAAATTATATTTGTAATTAACAATTACAAATAGACTACAGTAAGCTGAGTAGACTATTCAAAATCGTAGTATAATACGAGTTTGAATTCGTGATTTTTATTAAAGTCTAATGTGTTTAGTTTGGTGGTTGTAGTAAGATATGTGACACACCTCGGCCATTACAACGTCCATCCTCCGGCACTGTTGTGGTAGTTTGCACAAGCTTGGGTCAACACTGGTGTATCTCGGCTAGGGGTTTGAACGGGTCAGATAAGGAGTGGATTGGAGCTAGCTAAACAGACGGGTATGCCCATAATAGTACCCATACCCGACTAAATAAACAGGTACGGGTATATACCCAGCCCAAAATATAAGTACTTGTACATGACCCGTACCTGATCTATACCTGCTGGGTACGGGGCGGGTGAATGGGTAGGGCGGGTATAATATATTTAAAACACTGAAAATTACATAAAAATCACAAACATACATAAACAAATGTCAAATAAACACAAACATCAGTTAGAAGTTTAAATTCTTCTGGTACATGTATCAGAGGGTTTTAGGGTTAGGATTTTAGGTTTTTGATCATTAGATTTTTAATATAAAAATATATAATATATATAATAGGTATACGAGTAAATGGGTATGGGTAATGTGTATACCCGTACTCGATCCGTTTATTAATCAGATATATGGGTATGAAGTTTTAAATGGGTATGATTTTTTGTACTCGTACTCGATTGGAGTGGGTAACCAGATATACGTGTATCACCCGCACCATATACCATCCGAATCAGAACCAACCTAGAACCAATCGGCTTTAGATTTCTCGAGTTAGGGCCCCAGATCCCATCAGCTAGGGCAGAGCAAAACCCGTACCGGTCAGGGTTTTTGGACCGGACCGTTCGGTCCGGGTTCGGTCCGGGTTCGTCCGGGAAGATTTGGTCCGACCCGATCCGATCCGGGTTTCGGACCGACAAAATTTTAAAATTTCGGTCCGGTCCGGTCTTTTTTTTGTTTTTTATTTAAAAAAATCGGTTTTTGACCTAACCGGACCAATTCGGTCCGATCTTCGGTCCGGACCCTAGCTAAAAATCCGGTCCGGTCTGGACCGGATGCTCATCCCTACCATCGACCCTGCAACCTGGCTACTTGAGAGCATCCACAACCCCAACCTAAAATCCCCCCCTACTAAGTTTCTCTCTTCGTCACGTCAGCAAACTTATTATGCCCAACTCATTTTTCACTTCTTAACCCCAACTCAACTTCCAAATTATTTCTTTTTACCTCATTTTCTATTCCACCACAAAAATACATAAACTATTAAATAAATCATTTTTACAATATCTTTATCTTATTAATTTTCATTAATTATTTACATTTTGTTTTAATTTTCAGAAATTAATTCTAATCATATCAATTAAATAATTTACCTATTTTGTTAATATATTTATTTTAAAGTCATTTTGAATCTTTTTTTCTGGAAATATGTTTTTATTTTTTATTTTTTTAAGTTTTTTACCCAAAATTAATCTCCAAAAAACGTAGAGTGGAGACAATGTTGGGTATTTAGCTATTTGTTTTAATTTTCAAAAAATAATTTTAATTATATATATATATATATCAATAAAATGTTATTAAACATATTAAAAAACTGATTTTTAATCATTTATTACATTAAAAAAATTAATTGGCCAGCCCAAGTCCCAGCCAGATCGGGTTGCTGACCCAGGTCAGGACCTGCCTGGGCTGCCCTTCCATTAAGGGGGCTGGGTCGGGTCAAATCCCGATCCGAACCAGTGAGGTGGGCTGGGTCGGGTCGGGTCAAATCCCGATCCGAACCACCAAACCACACATATAGACTACATACCGGATCGGGTTGTCTTCTACAATTAAATTAATATTATTTATCTAGGATTGCACCGCGAACTGAATCCCCTCTCTTTTTTATATTCCCATCGAAGTACACAACACCACATGTTGAGTAGCCTCCAAAATAAAGAATATATAACTTAATTATGAGTTATATTATAAACTTAATAAAATCCAATAAACAAACTGTATTTTAGTCCTAACCTTCTCGAATAAAGGTGAACGTGGTTTTTTTGTCATTTATCCAGGTTTGCAGTTCTATTCGTCCTCAAAATATTGTACACTAACAAGGTTGAACGAAACAACAGTTACAAAAACAAACAAAACTAACCTGATATCACAACTTCAAACTCAAGGCTAACAACTTTAAGGAAACCCAAGATAACAAAAAAAAAAAAAAAAATCAGAAAACCTAGCTAGTAAATGCAAATCTTTATCAGTAAGAAAAAGTGCACGAAAACAACCTAAGCAACTCCAAAAAGGCAACATTTTAGTTGAATCGAATTGGAAAGAGTGAAAGCTCTATAAAGACAAACCAAACCAAACAAACACAAGCTGATTGCATTAGTTTTGATGTCTAGCTAAGATGTCTAAGAAGAGAAGTTTGGTATTTCACTTTACTACACAACTAAAGATTCTTTGAGGATAAAACGAGCCAATGACTTTACAAATGAGCAAAGAAGATACCAAACCTACCCAATTCAGTGATCCCACAAAGCAATTAAAAACCAGACAAGATCTAACATAAAGCAAAATCAGCTGACACCCATCACCATCTCTTCGATCTGGATGTTGGTACCTACATTTATTTGTTATGCCGAAGCAAGTTCTCCGGCGGGAGCACCGCACCAACGCGTTAATTTGGCTGGCGGCGGTGGTTTGTGCGATAATAATGATTGCGGTCATCATCACCGGAACATTCGTTATCGCTGTTTACATCGTGTACAAACCGAGAATGCCGGACATCAAGGTGAATTACACTCAACTCCTTCATTTGGATTACGACCGGACGGAAGGAACGCTTGCCACCCAAATGATAATCAATATGGTAGCCGAAAACGACAACAAGAAGGCCAAAGTGAGCTTTTCGGATATAAGTTTCATGCTTAGGTTCCGTCAATTGCCAATTGTCCTATTACGAGCCGACCCTTTTGATGTGTCAACTAATGAATCAAGTACTCTTAATTACGTGGTTGATTCCGCGGTTATACCGTTGGATAAAGCCGGGAGGGAGGATGTAGAGTTGTCGATAAAGAGGGACTTGATTAACTTCAATCTTAGGGGGAAAGCAAAGACTAGATGGTCAGTTGGTGTGTTTGCATCTCTACAGTTTTTGGCAGATTTAAATTGCAAACTTCAGTTCCTGCCATCAAATGGGAGCAGTGTAGACTTGGATTGCAACACCATAACGAGCTGATTTGTGGTTTACGAATGCCGGATTTCGGTCCCAAGCGATTTTTCGCCGAAATATGATTCATCATCTTCTTGTTAGTATTTTTACAATTTCATCTACACTTGTTGTATTGCTTTGTTGATTTAGCAAACGAAGTGAGAGCATATATAAGAGGTTCAAATTAAGCTAGTGCTACTTAATTTGAGAGTATTTCTTTTATAAGGTTTAAATTTTCCTCATTTTGTTCCTACTTTTTTCAATCCCTTTGTAAAAATGTACTTGCACTAGTGTTATATTGCTGATCGAAATATTAAAAATAAAATCAGGAAATTTCTGGACTTATTGTGATTTCTCAAATTTGTTAATTTGTTAGTTTTTTTAAATAATGATTTTAGATTTTCAATTTAAAATCATTATTGGATTGTAAGATTTCTCAAATTTGTTAGTTACCTTCATTGTCTTCCTAATTTTCCATTTGAATTTGTAAAGAACATATATATATTTGTGGTGTTTTTAGTTGTTAAAAATTACATAGGACTATATGGCTACATTTTTTGTCATAAACATCAACAGAAATGAAATGGAAGGCTTCTTAAGTATATGTATAACATCTAGACATTATTTCGCTCTTTTTTTTCTTTCTTTATCAACGAAAATCATATAAATAAAAGCATCAAATTTTAAAGCATCAAATATGACAAAACGTCCTCAAAATTAAATATTGATTTTTTTTGAAAAATTAATCTTTTTTTAATTTCCAATCATGCCCACATACTATGTATTGTTTTACGAAAGGAAGTAAAACATGGAAAAATATTTAGTTCCACCTAACTTTTTTCTAAATTATTTTCTAGTTTCTCCCGTCCAACCTTATACCTTTTCATTATTTGTAAAAATTTTGGTGGATAAAGTTGAAGAGTATAACTTTACAAGTTATTATCTAAAACACAATTACAAGTTTAATTTGGAAATTGAAACAAAACATGTTATTAGAACAGTCAACAAGACGGTTATTTTGTGTCGACCCGAACTCAAATTGGGACCAATGAAATGGGCGAGGTTTAGATTTCTTTAGAAAAAAAACTATGGCCTTCGGCCCGACCCATAATCCAGAAAATATAATCGGCTATTCATAAATATTCTCAAATTTGCTCGACCTTCTATCAACTAACTTATATGCAAGCATCAATCGTAACCAATTTATATGCAAAGCTATGACTATGTCAAAACAAAATGAAGTTGAAAAGAATGTCCAAAAACAAATGCATAAACTTAATCCATTTTACATGAAATAATTTTCGCGTTTACATGAAATGTAAACACAAAAATGTGTTTTTAACTGATTTACTAATTAGGTAAGAATAAGATGAAAGCTAGATTCCTACTTCTGTAACAATCCATTGTTAGATAAGATGTGATCAGGGGAGACCATTTTTCACTCCGGTTCGGTTCGGTCCGGACCGAATCCGACCGGTCCGGGTTCTGATCTAGGTTCCGGGATGGGTTCGGGTTTCGGTACGATTCAGTCTGAACTCGGTCCAAACCCTATTTTTCCCACAAAAACCCGATCCAGACCGAATCTGACCGGTCTGGTCTTCAGTCCAGACCTCGGAGAGCATCCGGGTCCGGATCGATTCTCAGCCATGTAATTACACATACATTAATAATTAATTTTAAAAAATATTTAATTAATTGATAAATGTCAACACATAAGCCAGAATTACAAATAGTTGACGGTATGTCAAATGCAGAGAACGCTATATCAAGAGAATTTTAGGATGAATGATCAACTGCCGATTGCATGTCAAATCTCCGGAACATGGATGTCAAAAAAACCTAATAATTAAAATTAACTCTAGCCTCGAATCAAAAACTTAATACACTCTGCCCAAGTCCTATCACTAGTACGGTCTTATCCAACCCCATGCAACTTCCGACCACGTTGGCATGCAAATGCTCAAAAGACGACACCTGTAACTCCATATCTACATGTCACTTTTCATGTCCCGAACACTTCTCTTTGAATCTGTATGTCTTATAAACTAGAGTTGAGCTTATCATGGAACTGAAGGAGTAGCAGAGTAGAACACCAATTGGTAACCACCAACTACTTTGATTTCACTTCCTTTTGTGTTTGGATTGAGATTTTAGGTGGATTGGAGGTTTTTGGTCGTGGGTTTTGTGAATAAATGGTGTTTAGTTTTGGGAAATTATAGGTGTGATTTTGATTTTCTTTTATTTGAGTATTGGGTTTGGTCGTGCGGATTTGTAATTTTTGGGGAATTGGTTTTTTTTAGTATGACATCAGTTTGTGGTATTGTGAAGGTGAGTAGAAATGTCAATCCCAAATGATAGATTGAGTTTACAAGAATTTGAACTCTGAGATTTGATCTCGAACATTTAGACAAATAAACTCATGTCCGACCACTGAATTATGTGCATGTGTGGACTAAGACTTGATATTGCATTGTTGAAGTGTGCTCTTTGCAAACTTAGGCTGAGGAAAAGTACAAATTATAGTTACCGAAATGGGGTTTGTTATTATTTTGCAAAAGGGTGTGATCATGCTTGTACGATTTTGTTTTTTAACTTGCATAATATTCTTGTTTTCCTTCTCTTCATTTTCCAACAAAATTTCTAATGCTACTTGACCTTTCGAATAGGACTGATGATTTGATGTTTTGTGGACTTTCTAATGGTATGTTGTTTTTTTGCAAAAAGGTTGCATATTGACTTTTTTAGTCTTAATTTACTCCTCTTTGTTGGAATGTGGTTTTTCTACTTTTTCAATTTGGGTGGTTTATAAGGAGTGTTCTGTCTGGAGAAGGTGTAATCTTGATCATTTTTTTTCCATATTTATTTCTTTTGATTTGTCACAGACATAGTTCCATGGTCAGATATGGACCTATGAGTTTAGATGTCTTAAGATAGATTTCAAGTTTACCTAGTAATTGGTTATTGGGAGCTTAACCAATCATATTGTGGGTACTTAAATCTCATCAATTGTAATTCCATCTAAAAGATTTGATCAAGGTTGCTTCTTGAAATATCAGTTCTGTTTGATTGGCAGAAAGTATGATTTGGTTGCTAAATGTTGAGTCTTGGGTTATGATTATATATGTGTAATGAGTAATGTTAATAGCATAGTAATATATCACCTTCCCATCTTTCCTGCCAGTTCCAAATTTATTTCTTAGCAAGTAGATATAGATTATACATATCTTCTAATCCAAACAAATATTCTTGCTTCGAGAGGCTGTCATTGTCACAACTAATTATAACTTATAGTTGAAGTTTCAAGAAGGTTTAACTTGTTTTGTTTTTATACTCGTGTAGTAGTCAGGGATCGGAGCTAGTGAATAATTCGATGTCATAATACGAATCAATCGGATTAGGTTGAGGAATTAGCAGAGATGTATCAATGTTGGTGTTCTGTTGCACTTTTTTCCTTTGATTTTGTTGTGGGTGCATAGATATGTTAATTAATTTGTAATTTGGTTTTTAAAATGTTTGTCTTGGTGAGAACTGTGGCTTATTCTTCAGTTATTTCCTTACTAAACTCACTTAATTTCCTTTATATTAAAGCGCAAAACATAATTAAGCTAGCTTTTGTGCTTGTAGGTACGTCGTGTAAAAGTAGTACAACAATAATTTGCTGTAACTGAAGTATATAATCGATGGGTCTCCTCGAGTTAGCGTTCTTGTTGTTCGTGATGAAGCCATTGTTGTTGGCGAAGGCTGCGATTTCGACATGGTTGCGGTTAACAAAGGCCTTCATAAATTTTCAGGCAGATTTACTCTACAAGCTTGTGTCTTGGTCGATTGCTTGTGTCACGCTGCCCATTCGAATTGTCACTGCTTTACAGAGAGAAAAAATAGTGAGATTTTATTATTGCCCTTTTAATTTGTATTGAAACATTTACATACTACTGTCTGTTAGGTGTTTTGTCAAATATTTATTCTTGTGAACTCCAGGTAATTAAGCAACTAATTTAATTAGGATAAAAACATCCCTATATATATGCTTTATTAGTTTCTTTGGTTGTTGTCTAGCTTATCTCTACTCTTAGAACATGTCTAGAATTTTAGCCTTTTATCAACATTTGTATCTTCTTAATTAGATCATTAGTCGTTATACTAATACAAGTACAGTTTTTACATATAACAAAATTTTAAAAAAAAAATCCTGTTATGGCTAGATTTGTACTGCCAAAGTTTTGACTGTATGATTGGATCGACTTGTGCATGCAGCTAGAGACGAGGTTGCGAGACACACGGATCGAAGTTGAGGATCTCATATGGGAAAACAATGAACTTGAAGAAAAATTAGAGATGGCAGTGAAAGAGTGTAGGGTCATGGAAAAAATGTTTGCCCAGCTTGAATACGACTACGAGATGGTTCTTTCTCGAACTGAGAAACTAGAAAATGAGGTAAGAGCTAATGACCATCTTAATTGTCATTTTTATCGATCTGTGAGGGAAATTCGTTCTGTAATGGTGTACGTTAATTAAGAAGAATGGAATCAAGCAAGTCGATATTTATTCAATTATATAGGACTTCCTAGCTATAACATAATTAAGGAGAGAAAGTAAGATAAGAACTCTCATTTGTTTAATTTGTATCTTCACACGCATTATGTTCTTCATCGATCTCTGGTATGTATGTCGGTTACAATTAATACACGAAACTTTGCGAAATTTCAAGGGATTGCAATGATGCTTTCTTATTAATGGATGCCACTTGATTGGTTACATCTTGAACAATTAATGGTCGAAAATTACATTAATTTGTTTCAAAATGCTAATTAAATGTACTTTACGTTGTTACAATGAAATTTCTTAAGGTGTGCTAGCTAAGCTAATACAATACAATTAATGTTTTGACATGCAGGTACATAAATTAGAGGACGAAAATCTTCGGTTGAGCGAAGTCCATGGGAAAATCCGATACAATTACGGAAGCGAAAAGGAAGACGATGAAGTGCATGCGGGCATTCCTGTAAGTGCAAAATACGACACAGAAAAAACTGGTGGTTACCGGACCGACCACCGACAAGATATAACAAACCTCTACATAGACGACACGTTGGTCGAACGAAGGAGCAGCGCTCTATCGAAGAGCCTCTTCAGCGCCATCTTGTCGCTTTTGGTTGGAGCCATAATATGGGAAGCAGATGACCCATGTATGCCTTTGGTTGCGGCTCTATTTATGGTTGTCGGAATGTCGCTCACTAGTGTTGTGCAATTCTTCTCCACCATCAAGAACAAACCCGCGTCCGACGCTGTCGCGTTGTTGAGCTTCAATTGGTTCATACTCGGGACCTTGTCATCGCCAACTCTACCTCGTGTTGCACGACTTTTGGCCCGCACAGCTTGAAAGTCGTGGCTCGGGTTGTCAGATAGATAGATCGGCTTTAATGTTGGTTCGTTTTGTTGTTTTTTTACATAGAACTTCAAACTTGGACATGTTTTGTTGGTGTGATTTGGTGGAGTTTGTAGGAAATGTGTGGTTGTTTGTGTTTTGTTCAGGGATAATTGTGTCAATACGCTCATATGCTTTTCTCAGGTTGAAGTGTCGCCGATCATTACAGTTAATTAACGGTTATTTCTTGTTACATTAATGCTTAAGTCTACTAATATAGTTTCAGGTCATACTTAACTCAAATCCTAATCTAGAGGATTAATTCCCTGTTACACACCTTAGTGTGTCCAATACTTGTTTAAAACCATTAGGTGATCTGTAGGTGGCTATGCAATTTATTACTGATCGAACTTGATTTGTTGGTTTTGTGGTTAGGAAGGAAAACACGATTGCAAGATGTAGCCAATAATAATTCCGAGCTTGCTTGGATATAATCTTGGTTATTGGATTGAGTCATAATAATCCTTTGAAATGGGTGTGACGAATTAAATGGGTGTTGAGGGTTCACTTAATATTTCGACGACCCACAAAATGAAACTGTCTCAAAAATTGAAGTTTGAAGGAAAATCCAAATGAGCCAAGACATGATTTGATGATTAGTTTAAAGGTGATTAATCAAAATTGATGGCCAAGAATAATTACATATCATTTTACATGCACCGAAGAAACACATTAAGTAATACAAATGTAATATCCTTAATCCTTATTAGGACTAATCATGTTTTGGCTTTGATTAGGGGCTTAATTGGTTGGATTAGGATGGAGGGCTGAGATCGTTTTGGTTTGGTTGAGATGAGATGAAGGGTGGAGATTGGAAGAGAAGGGTTTAAGGTGTGGTGAGTGATTCTCTCTCCCTCTCTCTCGCGTTTTCTCTCTCTCACCGCTCAAACTCTCTCTCTCTCTCTCTGATCAGACCTCCGGTGCGTGGAGGAGCTCGAGCCGTGCGGTTCTGAAGGCGAGGCAAGGATCGGACGTTCTCCGGTGAGGGTAGATCGTTGATCGGTTGGTTTTCGCCGGAGGAGGTGTTTTGCGGGAAAAGCTCGCCGTCGAGTCTTCGAAGGCTTCTTCAAGTCTTCAAGGTATGTCAAGCTTTACTTTGATGCTCACTTATGCTTTGGTGGGTGTTGGGGTGGTCGACGGTAGGCCGGAGGGCTCGTCGGACCCGTGCAGCTGCGTTCTGCACTATAATCGGTCGACCGGTGGCATGGTTCGGTCGACCGGTTGTAGAGGAATTTGGGCGGAAACCCTTGCACCGGTCGAACGATACTCTTCGAGTGGTCGACCGGTGGTACGTTTGATCAAGGGAGAAAAGGCTCTGCGTGTTTTCGGTCGAACGGGACCCCTTTGCCGGTCGACCGAAAGCACTGTTGTAAGTCGGTTGGGGGCGTTGACCATCCAAACGGTCGACCGCCTTGTTGACTCGTTCGACCGGCGATTAAAAATAACTTAAGTTGGTTCGACCGTGAGATGTTCCGGTCGACCGGTGCACTATGCGGATTTTGGAGTTTGGTACTGGTCGTTTTCGGTCGACCGGTGAGTTTGGGTCGTTCGACCGATGGTGCATATTACTGTGGCACAAGTTTTACTGGTCGAATTCGGTCGAACGGGACCCCTTTGCCGTTCGACCGATTGACAGTTTTGTTGGTTGGGCCAGTCCTGCTGAGAGGATTCGGTAGACCGGTTGGGACATTTTGTTCGACCGTTTGGTACGGTTTTTGTGTGTTCTTGTGTTGTGAAGCCAGCTCGAGATGGCAACGGATCTCCGGCCCTAGTGGGGTGACCGGTGCCGGCCTGAGAGTGGTTCACGGGTGTTGTCGGGCCAACCCAAGAAGGCAACGGATCTCCGGCCCTAGTGGGGTGACCGGTGCCGGCCTGAGGGTGGTTCGCGTGTGGGGCCAGCTCAAGATGGCAACGGATCTCCGGCCCTAGAGGGGTGACGGTGCCGGCCTGAGAGTGGTCTTCTGGACAGCTCAAGATGGCAGCGGTACAGAGGATACCGACCTGAGAGTAATCCGGCGGTGCCTGGGGCACATGTGTGTGTTGACCGAGGATATTTCCGGTCGTGGTGCCTGAGGCACGTGTGTTGTCGCCGAGGGAGTTCCGGCTGAGGTGCCTGGGGCACGTGTGTGAGGGTTGGGCTAGAGGACCCGTGGGACCCGTCACTGTTTGGTGTCTACTGTGGTAGGGAGAGAGTTCCCGAGGACCCAGTGAGACGTTGTTGGTCTATCGCATTTCATATCATACATGCTTTAGATATCTAGTCATTTATTGTTATAGAGGTTTGGCATACGAGGTTTTCCTCTCGGGAAACTCAGGCATATTCATGTTTTATGTCAGGTCGTAGGCAGCATTAGGAGGTGGTGACCGCGGAGGAGCGCCTTCGGGACCAGATCCTGCTTTCCCTGTTTTGGAGGTCCGAGTGATTACATGTATATTTTCCTTATCTTTTGTTGTAATCACACTTTTGTAAACTCTCAGATATATATATTGTATATATGTTGGTGCACCAGTTGGCCTTTTTCGTCGGTAACATCTTCGTGTTGTGTTTTATTAAAAATTTAATTTCTTCCGCTTTTGAGGATGTTACAACAAAATATCACAAATAACAATCATTAGTAAACAGAGTATATAAGTTCTTCATGTACAAGTGCTGACCATCACAACATAATTATTATTACAAGGCAAGCATGCCCTTTATTTATTTTTCTTATTAATAGCAAACCACACATGGGTAAGTGAAAGCAAATTCAAACCCAAACCCAAACCATCTAATTAAGTCTTAAGGAGATACACATCGAGCTCGAGCAACGCAAGTTTCGCGACCATCGCGAGGGGGGTGACATCTAAAATCTCAAACGGGCTTAGTTTCTTCTCATAAAGAGCATCCCATTTAGCAACGCAACCATCATCATTTGCCTTCGGGACGAGTGTGAGAGTTCCCCCGACATGCTTGGATTTCATAAGTGACACCATGTCAAGGCAATCGTACTTCAAAATCTTGTTCTCATTGTCGACCGAGGTGAACTTAACCGTCATGGAGGTCACACCAAGTGTAACTGAAGTTCACGATACCTCAATATTAATTATGTTTCGATTTCCTTTTGTCCACATACAAATTTTAGAAAGAGTAGTTTGAGCCAAGTTTTTTTATTTGTTTAATGAAATGAAATGTTTGGAAGCGAAATCAATGAAATTTATCACTTGAAAATAAGATTTTCTAAAACATGTTCAAATCTCAGAATCAGTTCTCAGACGTACCTACCCTAGTTGTAGTATGAAAACTCTAAGATCTTTTATATCGATTATAAATCATAGTTGACTGCTAGTTTTTACGAATCAAATATATGATTATCAGAACTTAGTCTCAAACAGACCCTAAGTATTATCGATTGTGATCCAAGAAATTATATGGGTACCTTGAAGTATATCGAACTTTATTACAGAAGCCACGGACTTGCCATCACCTTCAAGAACTTGAATGCCCTTGAAAAGCTCAGGAGAGGAATTGGTCAGTACTTCAGCCATGTCGATTATCCCAGTCCACGACTTATCGGCAGACGATTTCATGTCGAAATTCGTTGTGATCGTGTCAATTACAGACATTTTCGCAGCAAAAGATCGAAATTATTGCCACACAAATACAATTTTTTGGCAATGTATAACAATGGTTGTAGCTAGTATTGTAGCTTTATAGATACACAGAGATATGGGAAATGTTTATTTTCTATATTATTAATGATAATCCCAGTTTTGGAACGTTTACTAACCCAACCAATGATGTAGATTAAGCCCCACTTGCCGCGGATGGATGGGATGGATTACATTTTGTATTGCATTATTGTTAATTTGTAGGCGGTAGCTCGTTGAATGTTAGTTTCTAAAGATACTATTTTCAAAGTCATTTTCAATTTTAGTGGATACATCATTGCTGTGACAGAAGGGAGTTTGGGTGTTACTTTAAAAAAAATCTAACAGTTGTTAATCAGGAGTTTAGGCATTGGGTTGTTGTCCTCAAGATCTATGATGAACATCGATCGATTTTATGACAAGAATAGCGAACCCTCTAATGACTTAAAAATCGTAGGATTTTCTTGTCCAACTCAACACACTAGTTCTTCTATATACACTACTGTAGAAAAAGAATATCCGTCGGATCTACGGGATAGATATGTCAGATATACGTAGGACACATAAATTCACTAAATATATGTTCCATTACTTAACTTAATTAACAAAAATGAGAGAAAAAACTTATTCTTATTCCATGTCATGTTACTTTCGTTTTGGGGGTCGTTCTCCTGTCACCTAACACTTTGTAAACCTTCATTGTCCTGAGTAGCACAAGTTATTGAACATAATACTAATAAAAAACACAGATTACAAATACGACGATTATATTGAACTTACGTTGAAACAAGTTTCTTCATGGATTCTCGTGGTTTATTCGACCCCAAGGGATCAAACCAATATGCAGAATTAGTCTCGGGACATAGAACGGTAAGCATCCAATGAGTCATGTAGTTTATGTACATAATTAGAAGTTTATTACGAAATAAAATTCCACTTACTTTGAATTAACAAATTTACCTCTCATGATAAGAGAGCAGATAATATCTTTTGCCTTGATTTTTCATGAGAGTCGCAAGCTAATCCGATTTATCTTCATTCCCGGATATATAGGCAGATGAACTAACAAATCCAAATAGTTGATTGTCGGGAAATACTGACCTTCTGAAGTCATAAAGGTGTCTACAATAGTAAACATTACATTATGCTATAATTAGGATAAGAAAACAAGGCAATAAACATTTTGAATATTAAAAGCAAGTATTAAAAATAATTACTTCGATAGATAGAAAAACATTTTAAACACAAAATATCATGTTATTAGTAACAATTGGGAATAAAATTTTATTGAAATTTTGGCAGAACATCCTCTTAAAATTTATATGTAAAATTCTTCAAATCTTAGAATAAACAAGAAAAATGTATATCTACTCATATTCACATCATGTCTTTCTCCACTACATCACATTCACGTTACAAATCTACTCATGTTGAAATACACATGTATGAGATCCATGAAGAACATTAGTTTATTTACATTCAAATTTACTCAATAATGCATCCCAAACAAAATAACATTATTACCTAAATCATCCAACTAACCCAACTCAAGACCTAAGATAGCAAACCAAACCAATCCAACTCATTTATACTCATTTAAATCATTCAACCAACCCAACTCCATCCAAACCAAACCAATCCAATGAACGAGTGAAATCAAATGATATCTCATTAATAAAAACTGCATCCATCATCATACCATATAGCAATAAGATATAACAAAATGAATTAAACATTCACACAATCACACTCCATTCTCGTCAACCAAACAAATCCAAAATTCACAATTTCCACAACCAACTAAACAATCCAAATCCAAACACCACAATCTAAACATATCAAATATGAGAACCTAATCAAACAAGATACAAGACAAGGCTAGTAGATTTTCCTTTTGGGTTCACTTGAAGTTAATTTTTCTACAGGTGGTTATAAGCATGAACCAGAGGAGGACAGGAAAGTTGCTGCCGATGTCGCGAAGGAGGTGTGGTGACGGTGGTCTCTCCCACAACTACACCAAATAAAAAAATCAATCCACAACTACACCAAATGTATGAGCACGAACAAGAGGAGGAGGAGGTCGTGGTTGCGGTGACGGTGGTCGTGGAGTAGGAGGGTGCGGTGACGGTGGTCGCGGAGGTTGCGGTAGTGGTTGGGGAAGTGGAGTAAGACGGCCGGGGTTGCGAAGGATAGGATTTTGGTCGGGTTTTAGTCGAGTTTTGGTCGGAGTTGTCGAAGAATAGGAAGACGGCTCGGTTTTTGGTGGCTAAGATGAAAAATAAAAGATAAAAACTGAACAGAAACCTGGACTTATTAGAACTATAGACGTCGGTTGTACACATAGCCGACGTCTATACCCCGACCTCTCAACCAATAGACGTCGATTGTTGAATAGGCCGACGTCTATCCCCTGACCTCTCCCACAATAGACGTCGGCCGTATTAACAGTCGACGTCTATAGGTATAGACGTCAGCTGTTGATATGGCTGACGTCTATTGGGTGACGAGTATGCACTATTCTGCACTAGTGATATTCTTGAAGACAACGTGTATTCAAACTAAAGAGATGCATAGTACAACTCGTGGTTAGTGAGATGAGCTTGCAACTCTCGACGATAATCATTATTAACAGTTGCCACATATCAACACACACAAAACCCTTGCGTTCATGAAACAATCATTTTTGTGGGACATCTGATAAATTTGATGGGGCATCCCCACCTGATATCTCTTAGGAGATATCTGATAAAATTGAAACAACAAAGAGAGTAGTACTAGTGTGTTGAGTTGCTCAATCTGGAATACACTAGTAGAAAAACAGCATACACCGACGGATTTGTATACGTTGGTGTGGTATCCGTCCGTGTAGAGCACTCTACACTGACGGATCTATCATTCCGTCGGACATGAAAACCAACGAACCTACACCAACGGATACCAAAGACTACATCGACGAATAAGTTCCGTCGCTTCTTATTTTCGCAACAGTCGTCGGTCAATTACTCTACACCGATAGATAAGTACCGTCGGTGGAGAGTTTTGACAAAACAATAAATGGGAAACCAAATTTGTCGCGCTAAAAGCCACACTGGCGGTTAGATTATCATACTCTGACGGATAGCTTCTGTCAGGTGTAGAGTTTGAAAAAGAGACATTTACACATTAATCTCGTTACACTACACCGACAGTATAATTACCTTACACCTGACGGATATCTACCGTCGGTGTAGGGTTTGAAAAAGAAACGTTTACAAAATAATCTCATTACCCTACACCGATAGTAAAATTACTTTACAAAAATGGATATCTACCGTCAGTGTAGGGTTATATTAGTAACCCCTCGAACAAGTCTGATCGTTTCTCGTGAAACCCACCAACCTTAATTGTGCTCGTCGCCGCACGTCGTTCTGTCACCTCCGATCGCCGCCTCCTCCTATGGTAACCCTCGTCCCCTCCTATCCCTCCCTCCCCATCCCCGCAACCTCCCCACCACCACACAGCTCCACCACCCCAATCCTGTCTCCGTAGCCTCCCCACCACCACACGGCTCCACCACCCCGACCACCACAGCTGCTCCACCTCCCCTACCACCCACAACCACGCCCGTCCATCCCCCACTACCACTCCACCACAGCCCCCACCTCCCCCACAGCCTCTTCCTCCACTCCATTTTTTTATTTTTTGGATTTTTTTTGAATCTTTTAAATTTTTTTCATCACAATTCATATATATATATATATATATATATATATATGTAATTTCTTAATTTATGTAGATTTTTATGATTACTTTAAAAATTTATATGATTTAATGTTAGATTAAAATGAATGTCTTATTTTATTGGTTTAGAAATTGTATTTTGTCGACAATTTGTTAGATGTATGTGATTTGAATTTGGTTGCATTTGCCTTTGATTGATTTAAATAATTTGTTTAGTTTAAACTTAATGTATATGATAGATTAGTATGATTATTTTGAAATTTTATATGATTTAATGTTAGATTAAACTTAATGTGAAGTTTGACTTTTCAGAATTCGCATTAATAAGTCTGAGCTTACTTGGATATAATATTGGTTATTGGATTAAGTCATAATAATCCAAGAATGAAGGTTCGGCCTTAATTACCATCACATGTTACATATTATCTTACATGCACCGAAGCACATCAAGTAATACAAAATATCACAAATAACAACCATTAGTAAACATATTACTGAAAATTATTATTACACATGACCATCACACATGACCATCACAACATAATTATTATTACAATGCAAGCATGCCCTTTATTTTATTTTTTCTTACTAATAGCAAACCACACATAAGTAAATGAAAGCAAATTCAAACCCAAACCATGTAATTAATTCTTGAGGAAATACGCATCGAGCCCGAGCCACGCAAGTTTCACGAGCATCGCGACGGGTGACATCTAAAATCGCAAACGGGCTTAATTTCTCGTAAACAGCATCCCATTTCACAACACAACCATCATCGTTTGCCTTCGGGACGAGTGTGAAAGTTGCCCCGACATACTTTGTTTTCATCAGTGACACCATCTCAAGGCAATCGTACTTCCAAATCTTGTTCTCATTGTCGACGAAGGTGTACTTAACCGTAATGGAGGTCACACCAAGTGTAACTGAAAATTCACGATATCTCATGTATATTATATGCTTCGATGAAATTTATCAAAGTCATGTTTTCAAATCTCACTACTACACTTGAAAATTAGATTTTCTAAAAACTGGTTGAATCTCATAATCAGTTCTCAGACATACCCTAGTTAATTTGTAGTATGAAAACTCAATTAGATTTTCTAAAAACTGGTTGAATCTCATAATCAGTTCTCAGACATACCCTAGTTAATTTGTAGTATGAAAACTCTAAGATCTTTTATATTGATTATAAATCATAGTTGATTGTTAATTTTTACTAATCAAAATAATATGATTATCAGAACATAGTCTCAAACAGACCCTAAGTATTATCAATTGTGATCAAGAAATTATATGGGAATAAACATACGTACCTTGAAGTATATCGAACTTTATTACAGAACCCACGGACTTGCCATCACCTTCAAGAACCTGAACGCCCTTGAAAAGCTCGGGAGAGGAGTTGGTCAGTACTTCAGCCAAGTCGATTATCCCAGTCCACAACTTATCTGCGGAGGATTTCATGTCGAAATTCGTCGTGATCGTTTCAGTTACAGACATTTTCGCAGCAAAAGATCGAAATTATTGCCACACAAATACAGATTTATGGCAATGTATGACAATGGTCGCAGCTAGCTAGCATTGTGGCTTTATAGAAACACAGACAGATGGAAAATGTTTTTTTCTAAATTATTTTTTGGAACGTTTACTAACCCAACTTGCCAAAGTTTCGTGGGACATCTGATAAAATTGATGGGAGTGTCCGGAAAAGACGGAGAGTGTCCTATTGTGTTGAGTACACATTTTGAGAAATTAAGTATGAATCACGTTGGGAGAGTGTTAGCTCACTCAAGACTTGGTAGGTGTCACCAACTTTAGGGAGACGCCTAGGGTGCACCAACCAGGCGGATCTAGTAGTCGGGACTACATGAGAGACGAAGAAGTGCACAATTGGTGGCTTGGAGCGCAAGGGTTCGTGGAAGAGCATCAATGCTTGGAATCTGAGGATGTCCAAGGGAGGTTGAGGAGCATCAGCAAGCATGGCGCGAGCGTGACACTTGGGAAGTGCATCCTCACATGCGGGCAGCCAAATGCACTTCAGAAGCACAAGGTGGGGTTGTGGCTACGAGGGCACGCGCTAGACATTGCCCGGGCAACACATAGGCGCGCCTTGGAGGCGTGCGTGGGCAGGCAATGCCTAGGAGTTGAGGCGTGGATGTTTGGGAAGCCAAGACACTTGCGTAGGGGTCAGCAAGGATGGAGAACGAGTCAAGAGAGGTTGTTGATCGTGTGGGAACGGTTAGGTAAGCTCTCCTTGAAAATATGATTCGGTTATTGAACAGGTCCGTAACCGAATCGGGGGAAATTTGGGTTGGTCAAAATTGTTCTCCTTAAAAATAGGGATCGGTTATACTTGT
Source organism: Triglochin maritima (assembly GCA_963682175.1). Classification (NCBI taxonomy): domain Eukaryota; kingdom Viridiplantae; phylum Streptophyta; class Magnoliopsida; order Alismatales; family Juncaginaceae; genus Triglochin; species Triglochin maritima. The sequence continues at coordinate 33,364,597 of OY821789.1, forward strand.
CCTTAAAAATAGGAGTCGATTATGGAATGAGTCCATAACCGAACGGAGGTGGCATGAGTGGGTTGACCGGGTCAAGCCCTACTAATGCATGCCTCTCCAACGTGGGCATTCGGTTTTGGGGAAAACCGAACCAGCCAGCATGTTCCCCACGTTCTGGTCAAGGATGACCAAGTCCTTAACCGTTTTATTCGGTTATAGCCCCATGCGTGATTTATAAGAGGCACTAGAGAGAGTGGCCTTAGTGGGGAGAGTGGCATTCGGTTTTGCCCCACTCCTCCACAACCAAAGAAGAGTTAGAGGTGATAATAGGGATCATGGATCCCCATGTGTGCATGTAGTGGGAGGTTCACATGTATAAAAGGGATGCACCTCCAACCTGTGGAAAGAGCATCACGACTAGAAATAGGGTTTTCTAGTTGTATCGGGTTTTTCCTTCTTTCTTCCATCCCTAAGGAATTGTAATTCGTTTGTTCATAGTAATAAAGAGTAGTGATTCCGCCAACGTTGTTTGTGTGTACGTTTTCGTTTGTGCTTGTTTGACTCTACGGGAAACCGAGGGAGTTGTACGGTTGTGTTGGTGTTTTCAATCTTCTCCGCGGAGATAGAACGTTTGACGATGTCAAAGCTCAAAAAAATTGAAATTTGAAAGTCTCTAAAGGACTCCTAACATAACCGGTAACAGTTGGACAAAACAAATCACGTTGCCTGGACCCTTTTTTTCTTCCCATTCTACGGAGATATCCTCAATCAAACATTTAATTTCTCCATATCTCATCCAAAAATACTCTATAATAATCTATGAAACTTATAATTACTTTATGCACATCCAAAATTAAGTGAATACATCATTGCATAGTGACAGAAGGTACTTAGGGTGTTACTTAAATAAATCTCCTGAAAATTAATTAAATGTTCTGAAACTTTTACTAAATAACTGTGATCCTAACAAAAATTTCAAGCAGCTCTTTAGTTCCTTAAAGAGGCTTTCAGTTCATATAAAAATAAAAATAAAATGATGAATAAATACTACAAGATTCTGTTCCTACATGTTCTTTGACATTCACCTTCAAGTAATCTCACCAGTATAAATAATGAACCAACACTTTTATTTTCTTCTCGACTTTTTTGCTTTCTTTGATGTCTTTCCCTTCTTCGATTCTGGAAAGTGTGTGTCGGTTTCTTCCTCGTTCTCATCGCCTTGTCTCCTTCTCTTCCGGCTGCCTCCCTTCTCCTTTATATCCTGCAAAAAAACAAGGGAACGGATCTTACATTTTGGAAACACTTGCAGACGCAACCATCTACTGCTGCACAAGTCTCGCTTTCAAGGCCAGATTCATAAATAATTACGAGTATCAAATTGTCCACAACTACAGACCATGACATATCGTTCTTACAGAAAAAACATGAAATTATCTATATGGCTTGTATTGAATTGGAAAAGAAAACGTATGTTGGTTTTCTTGTCAAAATGTTCAAATTCTGGGAAAGTAAGGGTAAAGTGAGCAATGAATTGTCAGGCCAACGCGTCACAAAAATTGCTATGGGCAACAGAAGCAACCTACAAATTTTGGATGTTTACTATAGTTAGCAGCATAATACGTAAAATTTATAAGCACTCATTTGGGAACACTTACCGGGAATACCAGGGCCCTCTAGCTAAAAAAATTGAATTTACTTTTTTCGTATTTCTTGTGAAGTACATTAGAACGGAGATCAGTATAAAATGACACACCGTGTCAGCCCTCCTCCTGGCATCAGAAACACTTTCAGATAGTAATAGAACCTCCTCCTCCACAGCTTGATATTTAGGTAGTGCCTTGTCTGTTAACATTTAACATTAAAATGCATTGAACTGCTTCTGGTAGTCGATTGTTCGCGAACATGTCTCAATAATGATAATTAAATGAAATGGTACTCACTAAGACGCTTCTCGATAAGAATAAACGATTCCACCTCATATTGGTTGACCAAAGAGAGGGCCAACCCAGAACGCCCAGCACGAGCAGTTCTACCCACACGGTGGCAGTAATCCTGAATTCATGAGAACCATCACAGTGAAAGTGAAAGAACAATGCAATCACGCATGAATCAAATGTAACCAATAGCCATCAACAATATGCTTTAAAGTGTAAATAGAGGAAAAGATGCATGGAAAATAAAATAGTAAATTCCTTGGTATCATTTCATGTCATAGCCTACAAGTAACACACAAGATGAACTTGAAATCAAAGAAAAATACACTCATTTAGAGAGGAGCAGTGGGCAGAATAGAATGGTAATTTGACAAAAGAAAATAAAGAACTTCAAGAAAGCTTTCCTCAAAGCAAAGCTCACTATTGAAATAGAGAAGCGGGGAAAAAATCAAGTTAAATAAACCCATCTGTATAGGGAGCAAAGCCAGACCAATTTGTCAGACATGATTAAGTTCTAGAGCACATGCAAATGCTCTTTGAGCAAAAAATTACCTTAGAGTTTTGAGGTATATCGTAATTGATCACAAGGTCAACTTGCAAATCAAGACCTCTACTACCTACATCAGTGCACACGAGGATGTTACATTCCCCGGCCTTGAATTTGTTCAATGCTCCTAGTCGCTTTGCCTGTTGATTGTTGAATTTACATCAAGAAGTAAAATAAAATTGGAGGAAATTAATATTGCAAAGGCAGTCAAACAAACTAAGGAAAATGAAAAATAAGTCACGGTCCAAAGACATCATTAACAAATAATAATACTTAAGTAACTGACCTCAGTCATCTGCCCATGGAGGGGTATGGCCCTAAATCCAAGGTTACGAAGAGTCAATGCCAGTAACTGTGTGTCATTACAAGTTCGAGTGAAAATCATCGTTGTACTTCCAGAAGTCTCGTTCAATAAGTAGACAAGGTAGAAATTCTACAACAAAACAGAAAAGACAAAGAAATCTCATGAACGATTGAATTCTACTTGCCACACACACTGGAAGAATGAATGGGAACTTCACCATAAAATATCATTATATGTTCAGAATGTCGTGAACTAAAGGGATCAACTATAGACTGTAGTCCTAATTGAATCATCGAAACAGTGACCACAAAGGCTAACATCATGTATGAAAATAAAACAGATGTGTACAACTAACCTTGTATTTTGCAGGAACTAAGAGAAACTCTTGCCTAAGTGTGTCATTAGTTGAATATTTTGAAGACACTTCCACCTAAAAGAAACAGATGTGGACATCAATGAAACAGTTGGAATTATTAAACACACATTTTAGCACTTCATGAAACAAATTACTCGAGCGAAAGGCCAAGCAAACCTTGACAGGATTCTTCAGGCAAGCGCGCTTAAGCTTCGCCACCTAACACAACAAAACAACACCAAAATAAGACTGGGGCAGATTACTTAAGCAACAGAGGTTTCAATTTGTGTTCTTCAAACTCAAAAACATGAAACGTATTACGAACCATACAAAGTTAAAAACGATGTACTAACATTCCACATAAAAAATACTACAAACTTGATAAGTGACAGTTACAGCAACAAAACCACATAACATAAGGCTTCAAAGCATTAGAATACTGCTTCGGAATACAACTTAACCAGCATATATCTGAAATTAGAGCTTAAAGAAGGTGTGCAAAGTCCTCTACAGGGAACAAATTTATCAAAAGGCAATAGTTGGCCAGATACGCAAACTCAATGGTACACAACCCTACAATACTATACCATTGAAAGGCAAAACATAAAACAGAAATCAACAAAAACTTCATGAAGCCTTTAAATTACAATGTACCTTCTCCGTCATGGTTGCAGAGAACAGATATGTTTTTCTCTCTCTTGGGATCTCCCTCAGGATATCATTTAATACTTTTTCAAAATCGAGATTCAGCAATTTATCAGCCTCATCCAAAACCTAGTCATCAAATAACACTTTGTATTAGAGGGAGCTGGGTAAAAAACCCACATGCACTTGGTTATTTGACGAGCTTCTGACTAAGTTCTAAATTAACAATAATGATTTGTTTTCATATTTATGTCCATAGAATGATAATTTGATGAATTGTGAGCAGGGATATGTCAAAAAAAAACTAAATAGTAAATTGTTCTATTTGTAGCACCATTTGCATATGTAGGAGAAAGGTGGACAGGAAACAAAAATAATGTGAAATTGTGACTAATAATGTAAAACTATGTATATTGAAGAATAGTGGTGCTGCATGGAACCAAATAAATAAAATTGTGACCCAAGTAAAGATTGATTTACTTCAGGATGAATATATGACAGAATGCAGCTAGTTGTATACCAGGTATTTCAGTGACCGAAGGCTGAAACCATTTGTACTTTGAAGGTGGTCATAGAGGCGACCAGGAGTTGCCACCTGTGAGCCAAAGTAAAACAAAATTTAGGAAGCATGTGTGGTATAAATACAGACACTTCTAATTGTTTTCCTGAAAATAAGTGAAGACAATAGATAATAGCATACAGAGACATGTATGTAAAAAGGCAAATCGCAAATGTGTCGAGAACTCAAGATAGAAAGAGGGGTAATGGATTCCATTAGGAATAAGATTTTCTGAAGAATTCAAACAATTCAACTGAGATAAACTGATGATGCCATTTGTAAGAACTACGAAAACATGAAACTGACAGAGGCAATAAGCATCACAACATTTGTAGGGAATCTACTGAAACCAGGCACATTGAAATTCACTCAACAAATTGAAGTTATGGTACACAAGTTCTGCACATCCCACGTTTAGTAAGAAATGTGTTCCATCTTCTCTGTTAGGAATGAAGTATCAAAGAAAACCAAAGTGCTATCATGACATGAAAGCAGAACTGCTGAAACTTAAAAGAAGATCAGCCAACAGTACCCACCACTATATGTGGACGTTTTCCAAGAGCACGAGCTTCATCAACCTTACTAATCCCTCCCATGAGCTGCATATACAGAAAACAATCTTAACTTAATCGCCCACTGTAAAAAAACTACACAGGGCCTACCTAGTTACACTTTAGAACTGTGAAAGTGGGGAATAACTTGGTCCTTCACTGTCTTAACACTTACCACAACACATTTCACTCCAATGAGTGAACCTAAGGCTTCAAACTGTTTTGAAATTTGAGCTGCTAACTCCCTAGAAAGAGTAGACAGTAGGAATAGAATCATACACGGTGATAAAATAACCAGACTTATAAAAGAAAATGTAATATAATTATAGAAGGGAAACCTCGTAGGAGCAATAACACAAGCAAAGAAAGGATGTGGATTTTCTAGGAGAGCATGGAGTATGGGAAGAGCAAAGGCACCAGTCTTTCCGGAACCCGTCTGTGCAAGGCCGATCAAATCTTTCCCTGATTAGAAAAGAAATAGGTTCAAATTATAAAGCAAAATCAGATTCTCCAAAATATGTAAAATCATGGCCATAAAGTTTTTTAGCACCCATCTAATTCTCCAAACCGGAGATGAAATCCAATAATAACATGATCAATTTTTCCAACCAAATAAAAATACACTTGTTCCAATTTGACTTAACCTTTTGCAAACCAAAACCAAACTATTAATAATTTAGTCTAACAAACACAATTCAAATTTGCAAGCTTTTTTCATCTTCCAGCAGCAACCTTTGACAAGGCTTGGGAACAGATCATTCTCCATTTAAAAAAATAAACATTTAACTCAACAAAAAAATAGAAATCTTTGAGTTTTTTCCATCTTGCATTTAACAATTTGCCAAAACACACCAATTTATCACATGAAAACCAAAACCAAAACCAAACACCAGAAAGCAACAAAAAATAGAAATTTTCGAGTTCGTTCCATCTTCTGTATCTACAACCTTGAAAACCCCTAACTTTTACAGAAAAACCCAAAACCAAACGCCATAAAGCAACAAGAATAGAACTTTTTCTTCCAAACAATCCAATATCAAGATATTAGAGTTTTCCAATAAAAGATCCAATTTTTCCAATTGAACTGGAAAAAGGAAAAAAGTGAAATTTCGAGTTTTCCATAATAATAATTCTAGGAAGACTCGTTTTCTAAACAGAAATTCATTTTTATCCAATTTCACTGTAAAAATTAAAATCTTTGACTTTTTCCATCTTGCATAACAACAATCCCAGAAAAGACTCAAACTTTCCTCGTCGCAATACCAAAACCAAACCACAGAAAGCGTTAAAGATCGAAATCTTCCAAGTTTTTTCCATCTTCCACATAACAATTGACCATTTTTCCCAAAACTAAAATCGAAACTTTCCAATTTTTTACAGAAAAAACCCAATACCAAACGCAATAAAGCAACAAAAATAGAACTTTTTCCCTTCCAAACAACCCAATATCAAGACATTCGGGTTTTCCATATTAATAATTCAACAAAGACTATTTTTTCTAAACAAAAATTCAATTGTTTCTAATTCCACTGTAAAATTTATTTTTCTACAAAAATCACTGAAAAGAATGAAACTTTCCTGGTCGCAAGTCGCAATACCAACAAAACCAAACCCTAGAAAGCGATTGAAATGGACCTTGGAGGGCGAGAGGGATGCAATCGTTCTGGATCTTGGTGGGCGTGGCCCAGCCGAGCTTCTCGCAAGCCTCCACCAACTTCTCGTGGAGGTCCAAATCTTCGAACCTCTTCCCCTCCGCGAAGATCGTCGTGCTCACGTCGCCGTCGTCTGCCATCGCTCGCTATCTCAAACACTAAACCCTAAGTGGGGGTGTTTAGGTCGTCCAAGCCAACGATTTTAGGATTCAAAATTTCAAACGGATAACCAAAAAAAACCAGTGGAAAATAAATAAAAAATGATTAATTCTATTATTTGTGTCCGTCGGAATACCGTAAAAAATAAATTCTCTTCGATTGTATCTATCACTATTCACTGGAAAGTTACCAGGAACTTTTTAAATGCAGTTTAATTTATAAATAAAAATTTATTACTTAAAAATAATAATACTACCAAAAATAATGTCAATATTGTTAATATTCAATCAAATCACATTCAGTACTGCAATAAGTATTGTAGTTTAATATTTAACAACCCTACTGATTAAGTAGGGGACTTAAAAGTCGTCAAAACCAACGTTAATAACCAACAACATGCATGTTCTCAACTATTCCCTAAAATAAGACAAGCTTAGACATCCAAGTAACATGTTTAGAGAATGTTCATTCTGGTTGGTTAAGCATACAACGGGACTATTTTTGATGTGTTTTAGGCACGGTTTTAAAAACCGAACCAGACCGGACGGTTCGACCTGGTCGGACCGGGAACCGATGGTCCGGCGGCCGGTTCACCCGAAAAATCGAGCCTCTAGTCGAACCGTTTTGAACCGGATTAGGCCGGGTCAGACCGGGTGGTCGGACCAGACATTTTTTTTTCAAATTTTCTTGATTTTTTTAAAATCAGAAAATATGAGGATTTTAGATTCTTAATCCAAATATTGTTTTCTTTAATTTTTATTCAAGCAATTTTGTCGAGTTAAGTAAAGATAACAAATTTGTTGAGTTAAGTAAACATAACAAATTTGCTGAATTAAGTAAATTGTGATTAATATCATGATTATATTTAATGTTTGGTATGTATATATTAAATAGTTTTACAGAAATCGGTTCAAACCGGTCCAACCACCGGTCCGACCGTTAATATTTATTCGGTTTGGTCCAACTTTGGGTCTAAAAAATGATGACGTCATGCTGATGTCATCAACGGTTCGACCGTGATTGGACCGTGGTTCGACCACATTGAACCAAAAGCAGAGCTTTATCGGTTCGATGACCGGTTCGGTTATGAAAACCTTGATTTTAGGTAGTGCTAGGTTGTGGTGTTGGTCCACTTAATTGCATAGGACAAATCAATTTATGGAGTTAAATGGCTTATAGTTACATGTTTACTTGCATTCACATTCCATGACGTAGACTAATAATTGAATAGAATGATTAAACTTAGTTGTTGCCCGCTTGCCTTACAGTAGGTATAAGAATTGAACTTGGGTTAGCTTTGAAATTTGTTTTTTTTATATGTTAGGTCTTCTTGTAAATGTTACTTTGAAATAAAAACTATTATTAGTTGTTCTTTCCTTCGGACTATCCTTTGTCCCTTAGTATTTATTCTAGTGGATTTGTTCATGTATGTATATATATGTACGAATGGTTTGATTTATCTTTTTTCCTTTCAATTTTCTAAATTGCAAAATCATTGTTGATTGGAAGTTAGTCCTCATGTAGGGTTGGAAAATTGCCCCTCTAGTAGATGTAAGTGAAATTGTGCATGTCCTACAAAAACTTATTGAAAGTTGATTTTGGTACTATTGGCTCTAAGGAGCATTATGACTCTTTAGAGTACTGACTCTACGGAGCATATTGGCCCGACGGGACAATGATCTCTTCATGAGATTAGTGGCGGCAATAGGACCACATATACATATTTGATATCTATCGTATTGACACGGGTTGATGTATGAGACCCCACAATAATTTGAAATTATTTGTGTTTGAGAACATAAATGTTCTAAAATTATTATGAATTATTGAATAGGTGTGGGACAAGTCATACACTAATCGGAAGATCGCACGTGTCAACGGTGGGAATTCTTTGGATACATTTATGTATCACAGATTGATTGGGAAAAACCAAATTGATCGTGATTTTAGCATATTTTGGTTATTAAATCCTTGTTGAAGTATTCAATGTTTATCTTGAATTAATTCAAGATAATGTTGCCTTCTGTCAATGTCATTTGTATGCATTATTACTTAATTGATCATTAATGACAACATCATTTTTAGAGCATCCATTTTACTGAATATTGTTGATGGTTTAAATTCTTTGAATTGTTTAGTCATCTGATTTTTTATCCTAAATTTGACCCATAGCATAATGAATTTTATAAACTCACATGATTGTGGCCATTTATTTTGCAGAAAATCGCTAGGTGGTGCTGGCTTAGCAAGGATTCATGACATGTAGTTGTTGTATGGTGATGATTATTGATTTTTGTTGTATTTATACACAGGAAATTGACTTTAATGTCACATTTGTCACCATTTTGAGTAGGTTTGTAAACGGGTAGGGTACGGGTCGGGTACGGGTATGCCCTTACCCGTACCCATACCCAACTAAATTAACGGGTATGAGTATATACACGGCCCAAAAATGGCATGCCGTACCCGCTATGTTAGCGGGTACGGGGCGGATAAACTAGTAAGCGGGCATAACCTATTAAATTTCTGAAAATATCATAAAAATTAAAAATCACAAACAAATTAAAAATGCACTTGATCCAAGAAAATTTCATCTCTATAACGTTCTAAAAGCAGGTGAAAGCTTCAATTGTTCGTGGAGACGATTATAAACAAGTGTATCTTCTGTTCTGTCTCTACTTTGCAAATCTACAAGTAATAGTACCGACAAATATGCTTAAGAATGGTAGCATCGACAAACAACAATCACCTTACAGTAGTAGGTAACAATATCAGCAACTATGTTATTTCTAGAACTTGCTGACAAAGACGACCAAATGACGATTTGTAGGAGGCGGGTGGAGAGAAGGATGTTGTAGGAGGTCACGGAGGGGAGGTGGTGGCTGGACGGCAGGAGGCTAGGCCGGCGATCGGAAGCGAGTGGGTTTGGGTCTAAGAGGTACAGGGTTAGGGTTAGATTTTTGTTTTCGGTTTTGGTTTTTGTATATTTTGTTATTCGGTATTTAATATAAATATATATTATATTATTAAGGGAAAAGAATAAAAATAACGGTGAAAATTAAATAAATTGCCCAAATATTAGAGTTGTGAAAATAATTGACAAATATAAATCCCATAGTGGTGTTACTCATTTTAAAACTAGAAAACGACAACTCCGATATCGTTTTCTACTTACTCTTATTTTTAGAAATTATGAGTTTTAAATTAAAAAATTTAAACTTATTTTTTGGGTATTTTGATAACATATCAGTGTTTTTTTCTCTTTTTTATCATCAATTCAAATAACATATTGTTAGTATTTCATTGATTTTTGAAATTGTTTTTTTTAATTATAAACTAGAAATTCAAAAAATATAGGAAATTGGTACTTGAATCATACGAGTTAATGTCATTTTTTAATATTAAACCAAATGTATGTATCTATAGTAAATTAATTCAAATCCTTAAAGAGCAAAACACAAATAAAAGAAAAAACTCCAACGTGACAATAACATATTCTACTTTAATCTCAAAATATTATATTTTTCATGGAAAAAATTTAGAAAATTTTCAACCCAAAAATTATAAAAATTTACTAAATTTTATTATTTAAATATTTGAGATTACGACATGTATCTCACTTTAAAATATACATTGAATTTATATACAAGATAATCTTTTTTGGTAATTTTTATCACAAATTCGGATTCATCTTTTTTTAATCTTTAGTTCAAGTACAAATTTCTTATATTTTTGTTGAATTGACTAATTTATAATTAAAAATTTACTTTCAAAAATCCACGAAACACTAACAATGTGGTATTTGAATTGATGTCAAAAAAGAAAGGAACATGAATATATTATCAAAATACCCAAAAAATTATTCTATCATGTTGAAAAGGAGTTCAATTTTTTTTAATTTAAAATGCATGATTTAAAAAAAATAGTTTTAAAAACTTTACTCCAATACCTGAGTTTATATTTTCGACAAACAACGTAACTCCAGATCTTCATAAAGATTTTAGATAGCCTTTGGGTATGATCATCTCTTCGTTGTTTATTCTAATATATGTAGATTTGCATGATGTTGGAATAAACACAAAATAATATACATGAAATCACTGAAAATATGAATATCGATCTTGTATGCATATATATAAAAAATTAAAATATATACATATATAGGGGCACGAAATCCTACACTTTAGTCCCAAGTTCTTACTGCAAAGTGCATCTATAAGAAAGAGCTGGAGCTCAAGTGTTGGTGCAATGGTTGAAGGGAACAAAGAAGGATGCTACTTGGGCAGATCACGAGGAGTTAAAGTGCCCAATTTCCCTCTCTAAACCTCGAGGGCAAGGGTTTGCTTAAGGGGGAGGAGTTGTTAGCACTGCTAATTAAACAATAATGGAAATGCGGGTCAAACACCGAATCCAACCAACCTGGATACCCAATAATCATCTAGATCCGGTGTCAGATGATCCAACGGTTGAGATTGATTCGAGCTAATGGGTAGGGAGGATGTTATTTTGGTTAGGTTTATTGTTCATTGTCTACCTCGATGGAATGTTATTTGGGGTTTATTGTTTGAATTTGTTAAAATACAATCCACATGGCAGATAAGGTTGTTGTGGTGTAACAAACTTTTCCTGATTCTCAAGTAAAAATACAAATAACAACCCGAATTTGGGTTGTGATTGTTTTGTTGCGAAAACTAGGATTTCGTTCCGTTGGAGCTGACAAGTGCTCGAAACGAATCCATTTTCCTCCCACCATCTCTAGGTTTCTATTCCTTATCCCCCACCACCACCACAACTTACTTCACAAGGCGAAAGGCGAGGTTGAACACCTACTTCCATCTTAAACCTTAACGTCAACTTTGCTTGCTTGCAGATTGATTGTTGATTGATAAGGTTGTGGTAATTTTGCATTTTGAGTCTAAGTTGTTAATTTATATTATTAACAGATACAAAAAAATTAAATGATAAAAAACTCGAGTCAAGACCTCCTCAAGTTGAACCTCAATTTTTTCGAGTTCAATCTGACTCATTTACTGAACAAAGTCGAGACAAATTATTTTCATCAAGATCCTTCGTTTTCAAACTTTTTCAAACCAAACTCGAGTCGTGTTTCGAACTCAAACCAAAGTTAGCAACCCTTGGTCAAGAGACTTTTGTAGTTTTGTGGTTAAATTTTAGGATTTAATGTTTTATTATAATTGGTGGGTTAATTTTAATTATTTTGTGGATTGCGGATATGTACCCTACCTACTACTAGTTAGTATGGGATCGAACTTGCTGAAAGGAATGTGTTCTAAAAGTTTTACTTTTATATGTCAATTACTATGAATTGCATGTGCAAACATTTTGTTCCTTGATTATGGTATTCGTCTTTTGGAAGTGTTAAGGAAGAGGCCGTCAGAATGATAGATCTGTCGGTGTAGAGTGCTATATACGGACGTATATCACACCGACGGATACAAATCCATCGGTGTATGCTGTTTTTCTACTAGTGTATTCCGGATTGAGCAACTCAACACACTAGTACTACTCTCTTTGTTGTTTCAATTTTATCAGATATCTCCTAAGAAATATCAGGTGGGGATGCCCCCATCAAATTTATCAGATGTCCCACAAAAATGATTGTTTCATGAACGCAAGGGTTTTGTGTGTGTTGATATGTGGCAACTGTTAATAATGATTATCGTCGAGAGTTGCAAGCTCATCTCACTAACCACGAGTTGTACTATGCATCTCTTTAGTTTGAATACACGTTGTCTTCAAGAATATCACTAGTGCAGAACAGTGCATACTCGTCGCCCAATAGACGTCGGCCATATCAACAGCTGACATCTATACCTATAGACGTCGACTGTTAATACGGCCGACGTCTATTGTGGGAGAGGTCAGGGGATAGATGTCGGCCTATTCTACAACCGACGTCTATTGTGTAAGAGGTCGGGCTATAGACGTTGGCCTATTCGACAGCCGACGTCTATTGGTTGAGAGGTTGGGGTATAGACGTCGGCTATGTGTACAACCGACGTCTATAGTTCTAATTGAAAGGAATGTGTTCTAAAAGTTTTACTTTTATATGTCAATTATTATGAATTGAATGTGCAAGCATTTTGTTCCTTGATTATGGTATTCGTCTTTTGGAAGTGTTAAGGAAGAGGCGTTTGGTCCTTAACCGTAGAGCTCTAAAAGATAGTGGTTTACATAAATCAAAAGTTATTCACAATCATGGTAATTAACATGGAACATTAATCACCGAGATAAGATTGTCGTGTTAGTTATCGGTTGTTGTAGTTCTACAAATAATTGGCGACACGACTATATAAAAGAGGAAAAGATTACTTTTATATATTGAATAAACCTAACAAGTAAAACATTATGGAATTGTGTTTCGTGTCATTAATGTTTTTACTGTGTCTTTGATCCTAAGATATGGGACTTATATTTTTTCACTCAAGAATTGCTTAATTTGATTATTGTCAAAAGCTATCAATGAGTATAGTGATAAAGGCAATAGTTGGTTGAACATAACTTGTGTTGGAAAAGATAGCTAGTCAAACGTGAAGGGAATGTGTTCTAAAAGTTTAACTTTTAAATGTCAATTATTATGAATTGAATGAGAAATCATTTTGTTCCTTGCTTATGTTATTCGTCTTTTAGAAGTGTTAAGGAAGAGACTCTTGGTCCTTAACCGTAGAGCTCTAAAAGATATTGGTTTACATAAAACAAAAGATATTTGCAATCAAGGTAATTAACATGGGACATTAATTACCGAGTTAAGATTGTCGTGTTGGTCATAGATCATTGTAGCTTCACAAGTAAGTGACAACACGGGTACACAAAAGAGGAAAATATTACTTTTGTATACTGAATAGACCTAATGAGTAAAACATTATAGAATTGTGTTTTCTGTGTCATTTATGTTTTACTGTGTCTTTGGTCCTTTGATATGAGACTTATATTCGATCACTTAAGAATTGCTTGATTAGACTAGTGTCTTGAGCTATCGATGAGTGTAATGTAAAGGCATTGGTTGGTTAAGTATGAATTTTGTTGGAGAAGATAGTTAGTCAAAAGATTATCATTACCCCTCTTAATTGAGTGATGATATTAGTAGGCCCCTTGATAAAGCAAAGTTATAATGTGCACAATGTGATTTGAGTTAAGTCACATATTTATAACTAGCTTAAAGAGATCAAGAAATGAATACTAAGACAAAGATGACACAATACTACTTTGTGTGTATTCTTAATATCATAAGTCAAGGGACGGACACAAGTGGTGCACGCCATCACTAAATGGATCGGATTTTGGTTCGAGTGGAATTAAGACATCTAACTAATTGGGACCTATAATGTGTAGCTAGATACCGCTTATAGCTTGTGATATTAAGCTCTTAATATCATTGTCAACTTAGTTTAGATTCTCCCATAGGTCACACCACAAAACTGGGAAACAAGAAATGAGGATTTTGAGTTCATAAGGTGTGTTGGGTTTCATGTAGAAAAAATGACACATGTGGTGAACAAGCAAAATCAAAATTATGTTGTGATTAATAACATAATTAGAATCTAAATTAAATTCATATGTGATGTAAATATTATGGGGTGTAATGATTAATCATTACATAGGATAATATGTTACATAAGTTGTGAACTTACTACTAATCCCGAAATGTCAAATTTTGTAGGGGTTAAACCGAAATTTGACGAGTCTACAGTACTGTGCAAAAACGGTCGACCGAATGTGGCACGGTCGACCGAAATGTTGCACGGTCGACCGGATGTGTCTCGATCGTAACGGGAATTTCTACTGTTTGTTTTCGGTCGACCGAAGTATATCGGTCGGTCGACCAAACATTACGATGAAATAATTATGTTACGAACGGTCGACCGAGTTTATGAACGGTCGACCGAAACTTGGTCTAAACGGTCGACCGAACCCTTAACACGGTCGACCGATTCAGACGGTTACTGCAGAATAAATTTAAGAATTAATTAGATCATGCATGGGATTGGTCCATAACTGATTTAATTCGTGGCTAAGATTATTTGTTAGCAAATAATGGATGGTTAGATGGAAGTTTGCATGAAATCATGGGCAAGAGGTTGCACATGAATAATTAATTTTGAGAGAACTTATAAATACAAGTTTATCTCATTACCTTATTAAATTAATTCTTTATTTTCTTGTGCAAACATCTCTCTCCATAATTCTCCACGAATTTCACCTTAATTCTTGAGTTTAGTTTTAGTTTTCAGAGATCTTATTATCAAGTGAACTAAAGAGGGGTTAGTAGTTAGATTCTAAACCTTATTGGAAATTGAGAGGCTAACTCTTCTCTCTCCAATCTTGTTTAGAGTTTGGTGAATACTCGGAGGCATCCGGCACAGCGACAATCATCCTCAACGTCTCCGGATCATCAAGAAGTTTTAGAGAACTTCTAGGTATGAAATTCGGAGCCCATGTTTGTTTTAATAAAGTTTTGAAACTAGTTATTGAAACAAACTGATGCATGCATGAAACAAATCATAGAAAAATTGTAATTGATCTTTATTGTGCATAAAAATTTCGAAAATAAATATGTGCAATTAAACTAGAAATCCTATAAAACGATTATCATTGCCCCTCTTAATTGAGTGATGATATTAGTAGGTCTCTTGATAAAGCAAAATTATAATGTGCACAATATAACTTGAGTTAAGTTAAATAGTTATAATTGGCTTAGAGAGATCAAGAAATGAATATAATACAAAGATGACACATTTCTACTTTGTATATATTCTTAATATCATGAGGCAAGGGACGGACACAAGTGGTGCACTTACATCACTAAATGGACCGTGTTTTGGTTCGGGTGGAACAAAGACATCTATGCTAATTGGGTAACTATAATGTGTAGCTAGATACCGCTTATAGTTTGAGATATTAAGTGTTTAATATCGCTGCCAATTTGGCTTAGATCCTCCTATAGGTCACACCACAAAACTGGGAATCAAGAGAGTTGATTTTATGTTCATATGATGTGTCGAGTTTCATGTGAAAATATGACACATGTGGTGAATGAATAAAATCAATATGTCATGAGAATTAACATAATTAGAATCATAATAAATTCATATGAGGTATATATATTATGGGGTGTAATAATTTAATATTACATATGATAATATATTATATAAGATGTGAATTTGCTAAAAACCCCAAAAGATCAAATTTTGTTGAAAATAAATCCAAAATTTGACAAAGGCAAAATCGGGGTCAAACACGGTGAACCGTTCATGGTTCGGTCGACCGGGGTATCTTCAGATCGGTTAACCGAATAGGGAACGGGTAAGCACAATTGGTTGACCGAAATTGTCTGGAGTGCCTGGACAATCGGGTTCAGTTAACCGAGTGTGAACGGTCAACCGAGGAAGTAGTATTTTCGGTAGACCGAAGGTAACACGCTCATCCGTAGACTATGTCCCAGGAGAAATTCTGGTAGGTCAACGGTAGACCGAGTAAAAGATGTGTTTCGTCCGAATTTTTCAAGGGAATTTTTCTCATGCTGGATCGGTCGACCGTCTCGCTCACGGTGCACCGAACACGTGTTAAAACCGAACGGTTCGGTTGACCGAGTAATACTCAGTCCACCGAACAGAACGATTCTGCCTGAATTATTAAGATATTAATTAGATCATGGGTGGATTAATTTCAGATTTAATTAAAACATTTTTTAGGGTGCTTATGTGGAAATTTGAGATTAATTTTAGGAGAGAATAAACAAGGGGTCATGGCTAAAGAATAGTTATTGATAAGGATGTTTTGGGAGCCTATAAAAGGACATCTTCTCCTACTTGTTTAAATACTAATGCAAAAATTCTTTCTCTTATTAATCTCTCCTCTAATCACCACGAAAATCTATTATTAATTTTGAGTTTAGGAGATAGAAATCTCAGGAGCTCAAAGAGGGATTATTAGTTAGATTTTAAGCCTTATTAGAGATTGATTGGCTAGCTACTTTCTCTCTAATCTTGTTTAGAGTTTGGTGAACGCTTGGAGGCAAATCGGTGGACGATTCTACGGGCAACGCGACTCTGGATCTTCGAAAATGTTTCAGAGAACCTTTTAGGTATGATCTTTCTTTGTGGTTTATTTTAATAAATGTAGGGTTGCATGATATTAGATTAAACACAAAGTAATGTACATAAAAATTATTGAAAATAAGAAATAGATCTTGTATGTTGTATTAAAATTTTCAAAATATATACATACATGAGGACACGAAATCCTACACTTGCTACCTTCCCCGACTCAAGAGGTACATGAACCACTTGGAATACACATAAGGCGTTTTAGGGTTTAAGGTTGGCTTGGGTTCAAGGGAATTTGATTGGTAACTTAGATGTTATCAAGGTTGTGATTTTGCATTATGATTTTGGAAGATTTTATCGTGTTTAAGGTTTAGATTTTGGGGATGATTAAGATGTGGTTGAGTATGATTATGGTACTAGATGTCATCTCGACTCAAGGTTGTGATATTTGATTGTATCCAACAACGCGATCGAATCCTCGAAATCCCCCTCCTTATTACCCCGCCTTCAGTTGCACCTAAAATAGGACTGTCAGTTTCACAGGAAACACGATTACACGACACGAAGTTTGTGGATATGGATTGAAAATTTTTACTCCAACAAATTGTTGTGATATTGAAACACGATTAATAAACGGGTCATATACAAATTTAAGAGTCAAACATAATAACACGACAGAGACACAATAACCAATTGGGTTCGTCGGTACACGAATGCAAGTAATACATGAGTACTAATCCTTATAGTAATAAACTTACCATTTTGGTTGTTTATACCAATTCCAAATAAGCCATAATCGTGTACCCATGACATATATTAAACGTGTAACACATGTCGTATCTTAGCCTATACACGACATGTCACGCTTAGTAATCGTGTATTAACGGTTATTGTCTTGTCGTGCTTACATGATTATAAATGGATAGAAAATAGATAAGGGTCCAAAGTCACGATTATTAAATGGATTTGATATGGATTTACATATAAAACTTATATATATGACCATACACGACACAATTAGTACATAACACGATAAGATTTTCAACTCCATCTACAAATATTATTTAATTGTCAACCAAAAAATACATGAGCATAATCCCACATCCTCCACGCCCAGTAGGGATATTTCTTATTAATATTGCTATCATCAAAGCCCACCAACAGAACAGAACACGGCCCAATAAACTTCCATTCTCGTTGGGGAAAAAACTGAAGGGGAAAAAAGACCTTATAAAGTAAAAAAAAACTAGGCCTTCATCGTGACAGCAATCAAAATGTATTGTTTATATATACAGAAAATAAGATGATAAAAGGAAATAAAAAAATTACAAACGTATTTGCTACATGCAAGTGCAGAAGTGCTCACCACTAATGGCTGACTGGTTTTATTAACATAAACATGTTTTGATCCCGACAACCAACGGATCCAAAGCAGGAAAATGTAACCCCACGTTGGATCATTTATATATGATTAGTGAGATCTTGTCAACTATTACTGTAAGTAAGAGATTCCCATTGGCACATGATTCTGTTCAGCTTGTCTCTTGCCTACACTATCTTTGCTTCAAATACCACAGAAGCAAAGTTTTGACAAATTCTTCTCTACAACCCTGTGGCCTTAAAAACACTCTCTTATTAGGTTACAACTATGGAGGAGATGTGAGCAGTGATTTAACTGCATCACCACCTCTGCATGTTTGATCTCCGAATAGACGAGATGTGGTTCTCAAATGTTGATAACATGAAGGAGAATTTCGCGAAGCTATTGCTTGGAACCGATGCCTCTGGTGGACGCGAGGGGGTCACCACTGCGTTGGCATTATCGCAAGCTATAACAAGTCTCGCAGGTACTACACTTTCTACTATTATTACAGCGGCGACGACGACGACAATGATTTCGTTTTCTTTTTTACGTTCAAGATTGTCCAACTTTAGACCTTAATTCTTTCTCTCTATAAACTCAACGACCTTTCAAGTAGAGGATGTAAACAGGGTTTACAAATTTACATATGCTTATCTTAATTGACTTAATAAGAGGTATCCAAACCAAACTCGGATGAGCTTGAGTAAGCTTCAGAAGTCTAAACAAATGTCAGTAGCTTGCCTTGTTCGGTTGCAAATAAAGAAAACTAAGCTTTTGCCAAGTCAAATTCCAGCGACTCAGAACTCAAGGCTCAAGTTGACATTACTATAAGAGTGCAAGTCAAATGACTTTTTTATATCCATCTAAGAGATGTTTCTAAGGGTATTTGTTAGCAAATTCGACCAACGGAGCAATTAAATGGAAAAGAAAAACACACACACAAACCACAAGATAATAATTTTATGTGGAAATCTTTTCAGAGAAAACCACGACCGTCTCAAATCCTAATCCACTGTTTTGCAAACAATTACAAGTACAGGAGAGAGAGAGAGAGATACAAGTGTTTATGTAGATAAATCCTAAAATCGAGATAAATCTGAACCATCTATCTCTGAAGGGTCTACCGAAATCTAGGACAATCTGATTAAGGATCCAAATACATTTTTTGGGTCACAATAAATTTAGGCCTTTATTCAATTTCACATGTTCCTCACTAGCTAGCTTGGACTCTGCTCTCAATGTGGGGAGATAGAGATCGATATAAATGTCCTCCCGTAGGGGACTACCGTCACCTGCCACCTCCACCATCATAATCATGTTTTAATCAAACCCACATACATAACATGATTAATACAAAGATTTTAGATCGTGTTGATTAAATTCTTAATTTAAAACTATGGGTTTAATGTGGGTTGTGTTGTTGGTGCAGTGTCTACGTTTGGGGAGCTGTGGAAGTTGGAACCTTTATGTGATGGAAAGAAGAATAGATGGCAAAGAGAGATGGAGTGGTTGCTATCTCCAACTAACTATATGATTGAATTTGTCCCACAAAAGCGAATTGGAACCAATGGCTGCACCTTAGAGGTAAAAAAATCGAAAATAACTACAAAATTATTACATTTGGTTTAACCAATATTTTGGAAAAATAATTTTATGATTTGAAACACATTACAAGTTGACATTTTTTAAAATTAGTTAGTTGTTCTGTTTCAGATAATGACACCAAGATGTCGTTTGGATGTTCAGATTAATCTCCCAGCGCTCAGGAAATTGGATTCCATTCTTATTGTACGTGACGGTTTGTTAAACGGGATTTAAGTGATTTTGATTTCTAGGAATCAAATACACCTTAACATTAGTCCTCAAACCCTGCATTTTAGGTATAGATTCTTCAAATTGTTACATTTTCCATAGATTCTAATCAAGAAATATACAAGTTGACATCATGATTTCTTGCATCAACTTTTAGAAAATCAAATTCTAGAGCAATATGCGGCCGACTCTTTCAGCCAATCAAAGTAAGATTTAAATTTAACAAAAGAAAAACTGAAGTAATTATTCTTTTATCCACACGAACATGATCTATTTTAAAGTTCATTTCAGTTGAACTCGATCCAAAATCAAGCTGAAGCAATTGATGGTGGATTTTTAATGTCACCAAAATAAGAATCTTAATTTACAATGAGGCCTGAACTCAAATTGACTAAATCTTAAATTAAATTCATGTTCATTTCAACATGTGATTCATTATTACCATAGGCGGAATCAAGGTGGTGCATGCGAGGCCACCCAATTTTTTGTGAGCTTTCAATTTTATTAGATTTTTTCCTAATTCGAATAGAAACCTACGAATAGCAAGGGTTATTGCATAACAATAATAATAATAATAAATATATAGCAAACTTTCTATTGATGAAACAAATACTATATAACGTCATGAGTTTCGCAAATTAATTTTATTAGATTTTTAAACTCCTAATTTCAAATGGAATCCTATGATCATGGGTCATTGCACAATAATAGAATAATAAAAATAATAAGTATATAGCAAAAAAATTATTGATGGAATGAAGAGGTCTATATTCTTCTTCTTCTTCTGGCTCACTTGTGATCTAAGTTTTAGCTGCAATTTTTTTGTGTTTTAGTTGTTCTCAAATTTAAGAATTCTACTGTCATACTATCCTAAGATTTTTATTGATTACATAATTGTAGTTATCTCAAGACATAATGGATACGTTTCTACAAATAACAATTCAAGGGAAAATAAATTGCAAATATCTCACTATTTTCAACAATGAATATTGTGAAACTGTTTCCCCAATCGAACAGAATCGGAAGAATGACGACTATTAATGGCTTATATAGAGAAGATTTATTTTACAATGTTAGTTAGTGATTTATTTTACAATGTTAGTAGTGATCAAATTATATATCGTTTTGATAATATAAAACTTTCGGCATGCCCGTTATAGTTTTTTTTGTAGGAAAAACTGTAGTCTCCTCTTGAGGAAAGCCTTTTGAACCATATTTACGATGATAAGTTTCATTTGATTTAAGCCCCACCCCAATTGAATTCCTGGTTACGCCATTGTTATTACAATAATATGCATTATATTATGGTTTCACGAATTACATTACAGTTTAAAATTTTATTTCAACCGTTCAAAGTTTTGTAGAAGGTGGCACCAAAATCAAAATGAACCTCGGGCTCACTGTAGCTCGGCCGTAAAATAATTGTAACAAAGAAAATACAGTAAGTAAAAGAGAAACCAAACCCAAGTTCGGTTTGAACACGTATATATTTTGTTTTGATGTATACTTTCAATTCATTTCTTGCATTCTGCAAAATGGAGTATCTTTACTTGTGCTTTATATGAGTGATGTGAAACACATTGAATCAATTCAAATTCGATATGCATTAATAGTAATAGCATTCCAACTGAAGTTCATATGTTTGGTAATCTTTGCATTTGTAACATAAATGAGCATACCTTCCACTCCTGTACTGCTTTAAGACCAGCTAACCAGACTTCATGCAGGAAGTTCTGGACTCCATGGTGGACAGAGAATTCTGGTACTGTGAAGGTGATGACACCGCCGAAGCAAGGCGAAGAGAACGCACGAGGGAAAGGAAAAGATGGTGGCATCCATCTCCCAGAGTTCCTGATTCCGGTCTCTCAACCCACGAGCGCAGGAAATTGGAATCCCAAGGACAGCTTGTTCGTCAGGTCCTCAAAGCTGCAAGATCGATTAACGAGCATGTCTTGCTTCAAATGCCTGTCCCTGCAACCATCAGAAATGCCCTCCCTAAGGTACCGAACTACTGATAACTTATAGAACGCCTTGTTAGGACTTATAAGATCAGTAGATCATCAATGAAGTAAAGACTACTCGACCACGATCGGTAATATTATGGAACCAATTGGTTATGATCAATTAATCTCTTCCTGTTTTCCAGTGCATCAGGGATTTTTTTTTAAATGTAATACAGTCGTAGTAGTTAACTATGTGATCATGCAGCTTGATATCTTCCTAAAAAACAGAAGTGGTTCCTGAGAAAATGACACTCTAGATCAATGATTTGAACATTTTAGAGCCATATTAATGAATGTGATACATTCTAAAGTATTTCCTAAACACAGTCAGGTAAGGCGAACTTAAGCGAGGAAATGTACAAGATCATATCTTTGGAATCAAATACCATAGAAGAAAAGTTAAGCATGCTCAAGTTGAGAAGTGAACATACCATTTTGGAGACCATAAACCGCCTTGAAGCAGCCATATTTATCTGGAAGGAGAAAGTTTCAGATGCAACACTAAAGAGATCATCGGTGAAGCGCTCATTGGCCTTTCTTCGGAATGCCAGATTGAAGATGGACAAGGTTGAAGTCTCACTTGAAAAAGCTGAAACTGTACTGACTTCCCTGATGCTTAAGTTTCCAAACCTACCACAGAGCTTTTTTGATGTAAACAAGGTACAATACAACAAGGTGAGCTCAGAATGAAATGCTCCAAACCAACTCATCACCAGATAGACATAAGACAAGAATGGTATAACCATAATCCTGTTGTTTTAAGTTTACAAGATGTTAAAACAATCTTAGCATACATATTAGAAACCCCCAAATTGTCTAAAATAACACTAGGTTTAAGTAAACTTGAGAATTGGAAGAAAAACAACAAAGTCTTTAATCCCAAATTAGTTGGGGTGGACTAAAAATAAAACTCTAGAGAGTCACAGTTCACGTACGTGAATCGTCTTCTTCACGTGTTTCTATCCAATGCAAATTCCCGATGGACATTCCAATCTTTTAGATCTCTTTCAACCGTTTTTTCCCAAGTCAATCGTGGTCTATCTCTTCCTTTTTTGTGTTCTCGCTCTGATTCATTACTCATCTTCTTATAGGTGTCTCCATAGGTCTTCTTTGTACATGTCTTCCACGCGTTTCTATTTAATGCAAATTCCCGAGGGACATTCCAATCTTTTAAGTATCTTTTAACCGCTTCTTCCCAGGTCAATCGTGGTTTATCTTTTCCTCTTTTTGTGTTCTCATTCTGATTCAATACTCATCTTTTTATAAGTGCATCCATGGGTCTTCTTTGTATATGCCTTCCATGTGTTTCTATCCAATGCAAATTCCCGAGGGACATTCTAATATTTTAGATTTTTTTGACCGCTTCCTCTCAAGTCAATCGTGGTCTACATCTTCCTCTTTTTGTGTCCTCGCTCTGATTCAATACCCATTCTCTTATAGGTGCCTCCATGGATCTTCTTTGTACATGTTCAAACCATTTCAGTATATGTTGTATTAGTTTTTCTTCCATTGGAGCAACTTCGACTCTCACGAATGTCTTCATTTCTAATCTGATCCATTCACATATGACCACACATCCACCTCAACATCCTCATTTCAGATATACTCATCTTTTGTATATGTTGTCTTTTATTGGCCAACATTCTGCATCATATAGCATTGCAGGTCTTATTGTTGTTCTCTAAAATATCATTGTCACATGAGACACATGAGGTTTGTCGTCATTTCATCCATCCTGGTCAAATTATATGGTTAACATCTTCATCGATCTCCCAATCTTTTTGAAGTATTAATCCAAGATATCTAAAAATATCATTTATACGCACCACTTGCCCATCTAATATTATCTTCTCTTTCTCGGTATTAACGGTACTGAAAGAATTCTTCATATATTTAGTTTTAGACTTACTTAGTTTAAAACATTTTGTTTCTAAAGTATTTATTCACCACTCTAGTTTTCTCTCTACATTTATCCTACTCTCGTCAATTAATACTACATTATCTGCAAAACGCATACACCATGGAACCTCACATTGTATGTCTTTTGTCACCTCGTCCATTACTAAAGCAAAGAGATATGGACTTAAAGATGGCCCCTAATGAAGTACAATCTTAATCGGAAATGTTTTAATCACACCGTCATATTCTAATGCTAGTTTCAACTCCCTCATACATATCTTTAATCAAGTTCACATATTTTGTTGATACTTTGAAGAAAGTTTATAAAAATTTATCCCACTGCAGAAAGACTGATAACATAACATTACTAACAAGAACGCTAATACGTTTAGGACAAGCAGCACTGGTTGTAGTGCCATTTTCATTCCCTCTTTAGTTTCTTTCATGATTATACTTCTGCACAGTATTTATACACTTATACCTTTTCAACCAGGACATTGGGCACTCTATCGTTGAAGCTTATTCGAGGGTATTGGGAAACTCAGCCTTCAGCATATTGTCAAGAATAGGGGACATCTTGCAAGAGGATGATCTGAGAAAACCAAGAATTCCATTAGATGCCCACAGTTTTGATTTCTACTCACATGCATACCGTAAGGGTCATGCTCGAACCACACCAGCTCGTGTCCATGTCAAGCGATCCCTTATAGAGCAGTTGAGCCTGGTGGACGAGAGTGATTCAGATGCAGACAACAACCTGTAACCACTGAAAGGATAAAGCACAGAGAATATCACAGTAGCTGAATGAGAGTCCAGACTCAAGAGAATCGTACTGTTGTCATAGGAGAAGTTCACAAATCCGGTTTTTACTATCTTTTCAAACCGTTTTAACAGCATGAGGTTTTCCTGTTTCATTTTGATTTATCACAAGATGCAAAGAAGTTCTTAAAACTCACAAGATGCAACCAAATAAAGATTACATGGCCCCAAAGTTGCCTTTGACCACCAAAAATGTCATTGCATTTCACTGTGTATGGAAACACGCAAGCTACATAAAGAAAGATAATTACAAGAAATGAATACTAACCTCAAGTAAATGCTTCGACGTGATCTCCACATTGTCACCTAGCCAATATTACTTGCAATTACGTTTGACCAGTACAGCACAAGCATCACACTATCCTTTGTCACAACTCCAGCAACTACTACTGAACGAGAAGAACTTCATATTGCATGGGTGTATAACATATACCTACTGACACACTTCCACAACAACATCAACATAACCCCAATGTCTCAGAAGAGGCTCCCGCCTAAGCGAGGTAAGGGGGGTCGGATGTACGCAACCCTACCACTGTAAAACAGTGAGATTGTTTCCAATTGACTCAAATGATGCAAATGCAACTGGCCATCTGCGATTCCACAATAAAAGAAATGCAGATTGTTTAAATAGCTCTTTGATACAATAAAAGAAATGCAAATTGTTTAAATAGCTCTTTGATACAGCCTCAAAGTTGCCTTTGACCACCAAAAATGTCACCTACTGACACACTTCCAGTAGCTGCAAATAGTTATATCCTTCTGACTGCTGTCATTTCTAACAAATGGAAGGGGGCAAAGATGTGTTTCTTGTGAGAAACTTAACCTAAAGCATTTTTGTGAATATTCCTACTCATAGGGCTTAAGGACCATCACATTTCACCTGCCATATATTCAGTAATTTCCTGCTATAACTTGGAAATTGCGAAAAAAATTGAAGTGGTTTTAACTTTAAACATCAGGAATGCAGTTTCACTGAGACATAAAATACCACAGATAATTTAATTTTTACACATCAAAGAAGATTTTGATCATATTCTTGTGAACCATATGAAATATGACCAATTTACAGTTGCATTCAGTGCTGTGGCGTTAAGGGTGGCAAAATAGAACATGTTATGAAAACATAATGGTTGTCAACATCCTATACCGATGCAAATTCTCTAGGAAGAGATAATCAACAATAGTGTCAAGAGGTTCTTACATGATGAACCAAAACTATAAACGTTTCTCTCACGATGGGGTCAAAGACATAGTCCTGTAGTGATTTTTCATGACAGTATCTAAAGTATGATTAAGATAAAGAAATAGAGAATATATTGTTACCAGCTCAATATCACTTAACTTGATTTGACTAGAAACAACATTAAGGTTCTAATGTAGGCAAAGTTTGCACAAGAAGAGCAAACTCCAAGTAAAAAAAAACCATTATACAAAATTTAAAAATTTAACAAGAACCATGGAATTACACATTATATGCTGCATATTCTGATAGGCTTTTCTCTTACAAAAGAAAATACCACAATTGTTATGTTCGAGTGTTTAATTGATATCTACATACATGAAACAAGTATCATAAAAGGTTTATTTACGTTATTTTCTCCAATATATTAAGAATCTCAGCTCATACCAATTCAAACTCAGTATGTCGTCTATACATGTGTGGTTTTTACATGCCAACCGCATACTCCTCTTAGCCGTGTATGTTTCTCCTATGATAACAACTTGCAGCTATGGAATCAAAGTACCAAACCCCCGGGTGTGGTAAACACAAAATATGAGAAAAATTACTGACATCACTTGTAGACAAAAGAAATTTCACAATGGTTCCCAGAAGAAACCAACTGATAAAACCTCGTATGTAATAAGAATAACATTATCAGGGTATGTGACAAAAGCTTGGGCGGGACTTCTTGAATAACCACGATCAAATGGAATGACAGAATCACCAGAGTATGTTTTCGGTTGGCCCAACAGGCGGAGAATATAAGGCTCTTCTTGGCTTCTCAGTTATTATGGTCATGGTCATATTATAGCTTCTATGTCAGAGTTACTCCTGCAAGATCGGTACTTATCAACCCTTCTTCTTGACAAGCCAATCTCTGTTACCTGGTAAAAATCCAAGATCTAGTCAAGCAAAGACTGTTTCTTTGCAAATTTCACTCACAACCATTATGTAGTCTCTTGCCACAAACAAAGAGACACCACAACAGTAAAGTACTGAAGTGATGTATACAAAGAATTTGATTGAAAACCGTATCCACGGCAGCAAAGAAAATCCTGAAGGAATTCATTTCCTATAGAATATCAAACCAAGCCTTGTTCCACGATGAAAACAACTGGTCAGAGCTGCAGAACCTGTACTCATTTCCAACAAAAGCTGGCAGCATCACAGATTATAGAGGAACCATCCTTCGTTCAAAATTGCAAAGATTACAAAAGCTGCCGGTGGCAGAAGCAAGTGAGAGCTTCTTCCTAACTTTATGCCATGTGTCCTTTGTGTTTTCTCCTCATGATTTTACTTATCTTAAGCCTTGTTGCTTTCCTGGCTTGTGGAGGATCACCCCTTTTCTTCAACTTCTCCAGTTTCTCTTTTCGGCCTTCTATTTCAGCAGTGATAATCCTATCTCTTCTTTCATCGGACAACAAAGCCAACTTGGCAAACTTCTTTGGCATAACTTGTCCAAGACGTTCATGGATTTCTTTAAAGGCGGGAAATAAACCAGCTCGCATGAAATATCCTTCAGAAAGTCGTATTGAACTTGATTCAGGTAAAGATGGAGAATCTTTTAGCTCTAGATCCATACAGAATGAAGAGTCCTTCAGCCACATTCTAAGAGAATGAGCTTTTGCTACAAGGACACCTGTTTTAGTTCTACATGGTAAAAATGGTGAGCCCATCTCCCAAAGGTATGCCTTCAGTGTGTTGTTCAATGACACCATATGGTATTCAGCAGTTCCAGTGATTAAAACAACAGATTTTGGGGATTCCGGTGTCCCCTCTAACGAGGCATCCTGAAAAATTAAAAGGCAATCAAAGCTGGAATAAACTGCTAGATATAACATATATGTGAATGTATACTCTTTATTCAAATTAGTGAACATGCTATGGTTCTTCCAACATAAGCTACATGTGAACTGTGAAGTAACACTTTCATCTTCAAAAATAAAACTCAGAAAACAGTTTACTGAACTAAAAGAATGTTTGAATTTGAATTAAGAAAGTAAAAAATAAATCACTCGGCTTGCCCATGAGAAAAAATGGGTCCACTCTTCCTAAATCATGGGAAACTCATGTGTTAGTGAATCATGACTTCACTTTTTGGATTAACAAATAACAATAGTGCTGAATGTAAAAGTTGATGGACTTAAAGTGCGCTTCCATGTGCAGAGGCGAACAAGTACAGCAGAAGATATAAGTAAATGGCTCTTCACAAGCACCCAATATCAAATTATAATCAGAAAATTGTAAATATTACAGTTAGAACTTACTTGCATATGGTCAAGCCATAACGTCAGGCCAACAAGAGCAGCACCAGCAGATAATTTTCTAAAATCAGCTCCCCAGTCTTTCTCCACAACTCTGCAGCATATTTGGAAAAAAAATAGTGATGCCTGCCAAGCATTGTATGACTATGATAACCGGAACAAAATAGTGGAATACAAGGAAGTTACCTGAACACGTTATGGCGATAGATTCCCTTTCTGATTGCCAACTGGAAAACCCAAGAGGCAGTAGCACGCCTTTCAAAAGCCCATAAGAGATCTTCAAGAGCATTAACAAAGTTGAATGAGGCATTATCTTCAGAACCCATTTCATCAAGAATATGGTCCAGCTCGTTAACTATCGACTCAGATTTACCTGATAGAAGCCTGCACAATGGGGGCAAAGAAATAAACAACAGTCTGAGATCAATAAAATGAGCATGGATGGGTCACTTTTTATGTAAATTACACCATACAATAAAATCTACCTGACTGAAATATCAAAACCTGTATCAGTTAAAGCATTCAAAAGAAACATAGCTTCACTTGTTTGGTGACACAAACTTGCACCCCGGATTAAGCACGTCCAAATTCTGTGGTCCGGTTCAACTCCATCTTGTTTCATATCCAATAGTTTTTTATGAGCCATACTATAGTCTCCACTTTTTAAATAAGCATCAATAACTGAAGAATATGGCAATGTACTGAGGTCAAGACCATAATCTTTCAGGCTGTTAAGCACCTTATCAGCCCCGTGGGGCTGACCACCGGTCCCATATGAATCCATGAGCATGTGCATTGTGGCAATAGTTGGTTCTAACCCAGCCTTTTTCATCTTAAAAAGTAGTGATTCAGCTTTGGAGTGATTACCAGTGTCCCTATAATTTTTCATCATTGTATGGTATACACCACGGTCCAGTCCATAATTTTTTGACTGGATTATTTCAAATAGGTCGTCAGCCTGTTCCCATAGCTGTTCTTTGCCACATGCAGCAAGCAAGCTCTTGTACGTATCTAATTTTGGATCAAAACCTTTCTTTTTCATTTCATTTACAAGGGATAATCCTTCTTCGGGCCTGCGATCTCTGCTATACATCAATATAAGATAGTTATATGTTTCCTCGTCTGCTTCAAACCCAGCTCCAAGAATCCGTTTGTAGACTTCTGCAGTCTTCCTAAAATCCTCGATCGCAGTGTACATCTTAAGGAGAGAATTGAAGATGTTGAGGTCAGGCTTAAACCCAGCTTGTTCCATCTCGAGGACCATTGACTCAACATCTCTGACTCGCTTTCCACGAGACAGCAGGCTAATCATACTTCTGTAAAGGTGCATGCTAGGCAAGTAGCCAGCGGCCTTCATCCCATTGTATATTTTCTTAACTACAAATATGTTTCCAGCTCTTGCAAATGCGTCAAGCATTAAAAGAATAGTACTTTTGCTTATCTTGAAGTCCATATCTTGCAACTCCTGAATGACAACATAGATCTCATCTAGTCTCCTGTCAACAATTAAGGCCTGCAGAAGACCATTAACAGAATCCACAGACGGTAATGTTCCATCTTTGATCATTGTATTAAAAGCTGCTCTTGCTTGTTCATATTTTCCACTTTCAGCATATGCATAAATCAGAGCATTCCAAACTTTTCTTTCAACTGTTCTTTCCAGCCTAAGTTTCCCGACCAAGCTTTCAGCCCTCTGCAATAGCTTTAACTTTCCATATGTTTTGATTATAGCAACGTGAGGAGAAAGATCATTGAAAGAAAATCCAATTCTTAAAGCCTCATCCAACACACAATGAGCAGTTTCAGGAAAATCAATTTTGCAGTATGCAGCAATGATAATACTGTATATATTGGCCCCGAGATCTCATATCAGAAAATACCTGACAGGCTTCAGAAAAGCGTTCTTTTTCTTCGCAACATGCAATAAGGGACTCATATATATTACAGTTTTCTTCAAAGGAATAAGTTGAAAGATTCACAAATTTGTAATATTCCTCAAGTGCATGATCTAAGTCACCTTTCTTGCCTAAGGTAAGGATAGAAGCTGCAGCAATCAAGTTATGAGAGTTTGGAGCATGCTCTCTCAGAAAAGCAAGCAAACTTGAAGCTTCCTCGTGCTTCCCCAAGGAACTATAAACATCTAAAATTGACAACAAACTCTCCTTGTCGGCCTCCTCTCCCTGTAAAATAGCCTCTTTGAGCATCTTGGCCCCATAGTCAAAGCATTTCGACTTAATGAGAAGCAATGATATCATTTTCGGGTTCATCCCACATAACCTTCTCATGTCATTGATGAATTTTTCGACCTCGTCCATCTTTGAATCTGAATAAAATACTGTGACCAGTGCCTGATAGAGGCCCTCGTCTGGCTTGCATCCACTTCGAATCATATCCCTATACAATGCTAAGGCCTTTTTTGTGTCACCAGTTCTCAAAACAATATCCAACACTACAGAATACGCCTGGCTGTCTGGTTTAATGCCGGATTTCACCATATGATCGAAAGTCGTCTTAGCCTCTGTTCGCATTCCAACCTTACCATATCCACAAATAAGAGCACTATAAGTTTTCAAGGTAGGCCTTACACCCAACTCCACCATTTCTGACATCAACTTTGCTGCTTCCGTAACCCGTTCAGCCTTACCCAATGAATCTATCAACACTGTATAAGTGACTGCATCGGGCAACGGCCAGACAGTTTCATCTCTTCATAGGAATCAAGTGCTAATTCATGCCTACCTTGTTTCCCGTACATGTGAATAATGGTGTTGTAAGTGATTTCATCCTTCTTAAACCCTGCAGCAGCCATCTCTTCGCAAACTCTCTCAACATCGTTGGACTTGCCTTCTCTTGCAAAAGCATACAACAGTGAATTATATGTTACTGCATCTGGCAGAAACCCTTTCTGACCTAACTCGTTGAACAACCTCTCTGCCTCCTTGGCTCGCCCACAACGCCCATGAACGGACACCAATGCATTGTAAGTCCAAAGATCAGGTTGGCAATTTGCTGCCTCCATGTACTCAAACACCCTCATTGCCTCCTCCAAATTGGACCCATGAGAGCAAGAACTAATCAACGTGTTGTAAGTAATGGTATCAGGTCGAAGCCCAGACTTTCACACCTCGGCAAGGAGTTCCAAAGCCGACCCAACAGGCATATTTCCTGACTTGGCACGTGCATTTATAAGCGTATTAAAACTTACGAGATCTGGCTCACACCCATTTTTCCGCATTACCTCCAAAAGCTCCTTAACCCGTTCAAACCTACCTGCTCTTGCGTGCACACCCATCATTGCATTGTAAACCTGCACAAAGGCCACATTTTTAGCTCAGGATTGTGATCTCTCAAGTTTGGCTCGGTAAAGAATCTCCGACGCCATTTCAGCTATTGGATTGATAGTTTTCTAATTTCTCCTTTATGTATGGTTCAGTCATTCAACAAGTGGGGTTTTTAATCTTACCTTTCAAGCCAAAAAAAAAAGGTTCAATCTCAACCATAAAGGGGGGAAAACTTGTCAGCTCTCATCAAAGTTGAGTTTAGGCTCTTCAAGTTAATCCATTTAATTGAGACCATCCAAATTCAATTTGATAACAACCTAAAACTAAACAACCCGATCCTCAAACACGAACGTAGGCATGTTAAGCTAATCAAACCAATGTCAAATTCTAGTACGACCAATTCGAATTGGATTGTCAACACTCTTAATTACCTGCACATTAACAACTTGACCAAACTCCTCGCCCGCAACCCTCTCAAACACCTCCTCGGCCAACTCATCCTGCCTCGCCCGTCCCAAAAAGGCAATCACGGTAGCAACCATTCTCGCATTGGGAGTGTACCACCTTCGCAAGTTGAGCCACTCGTACACCTCCAGCGCCCTCTGCCAGCTCGAATTCCCGACCTGCTTAACCACAAAGCAGTAATTGGTCGGCGTCATCTGCACCGGTTTCTGGTCCAACACGTCGGCCACAAACCCCCCCCCCCCCCCCCCCCCGGCCTCAAATTCAGTATCTTCTCGGTCAGAAACCGGACCCGCTCCCTCCAGTCCTTCGCCCGCTTCAGCGCCAGCTTAGTCATCTTCTTCCCCCGATTCCGCCCCGCGGAGGCCTCCAAAGACTCGATCTTTACGTCTTCTTCGACTTTCGAGGTCGGTTCGGGTTCCGGTTCGGGGGTTTTAGGGTTTTGAGGGGGGAAAGGGGGAAGGGAAGGGGTGAGGAGGAGGTTGTCGAGAGGGAGGTTGGGCCAGCGGATGGAGGGGGAGGAACGGGGGTAGGTGAAGGAGGAGGAGGAGGAGGGGGAGGGGCGGAAGGGGGTGGTGGAGAGGGGGATTAGAGTTAGGGTTCCGGCGAGTGGCATCGGAGGTGAGGGTTTTGGGGCTTTGTGGTTGTGGAGGGAAAGGAGAGGAGGATAACCGGTTTGGGGTTTTTTGCATTTGGGTCCTTCTAACTAAACCTGACCAGGGGTGTCAGATTTCCGCGTTCAGCGGGTCATATGAGTAAATACGTTTTATTTGGTTGTTCGTGTTAACATAAACCTCTAGGTTGGGTGTCGGAGAGGGGGAAAAAAAGATAACAAGTTTTGAATTTTTGCATTTTCGCTCATCTGAACTCGACCAGGGTTGTTGGTTGGGGCAAATGGCAGGACGCATTCAGTGTGTCATATGAGCATAGTACGTTTTGTTTGGTTTTTTGTAACAACGTAAACATTTATGTTGCTGCTTGGTGAGGGAAAAGATGAGGATAACATGTTTGGTATTTTGCATTTGGGTCCCTATAAATCACACCTTACACTCATAAGGAAAAGAGGAGGATAACGATTTTTTTTCATTTGGGCCCTCTACACCCGACTTAGGGTGTTGGTGGGAGCACAACGTAGGACGCATTCAGTGTGTCATATGAGCGTAGTATGTTTTGTGTTAATGTAAACCTCTATGTTGTGGGTTGGGGTTGAACTAATATTAACTTGTCTCTCTGATTTTAGTGATACTTGTTATTATGGATTATTTCTATTCATGTTTTGAAGATTTCAATATCATGGGATATATGGGTTTTGGGGTTTTATTGGTTTGTGGTGGTGGTGGTGGAAGGAAATTAGGAGGATAACAAGTTGTGGATTTTTTGCATTTTGGTCTTTCTAAACCTGACCTAGGGTGTCGATTGGGGCAGAGTGTATGATGCGTTCAGTGTGTCATATGAGTGTAAGATGTGATTGATTTGCATAAGGCTTTAGAGAGTGAGGAAAATTAGATTTCCTGTATGTGTTTTAGGTAATTGGTTTGCAGGAAAACTTAATAGTTTTGGAAAATGTAGTGTACCTAAAAATGTTATTTATTAATAATATCCAAAATATATATTATTTTCCCTTGTCTTATCAAAAGTTACATTTTCGCACCAATAATATTAACCAACAACTAAAATGTAGTAGTAAAATTACGACTAAAATTCATATATGTATCCGCTTAATTCTGGATGTAAAAAATTAAAAATCAATATCGGCATGAATTGTATCCTTAAAAAGTAGTATCTAGATGCAAATGTTTCGACTGTCTACACGACTAATCAGCATACGTCTGCACCCACGTGCATCTAGCAGATTATCTTCTTCTTGTTCATAAGATTTTAAGGTATTGAAACCTCAACCATCTTTTATAACAAATGAAAAATGAAAACTCCCTCCCAACAAAGGATCTAATCCTCTGAAGAATGAGATTCACGACATAAAATGCCACTCCGGAGAAATTCCCACGCCTTCCTTCACATATATATATATATATATATATATATGCATACAATTAACTCTTTTGATTTAAGCACCACAACTAACTAATCACTTCGCAAAACTAAAAAGAATGCCAACTTGTTCTCTCACCCTACTTTCCAATAAAAATTATCCTATCAATTAATATTATAAAAAAATGGTTGGAAGAAGAAGAAAAATATTTGAGAATAATTGTTTGGTTGGAAAACGACAAGGTGTTTTGCACGTAAGTGTTTAGATAGATTTGGATAATCCTCCGCACGTGATGTGT
This sequence comes from Triglochin maritima, assembly GCA_963682175.1. Classification (NCBI taxonomy): domain Eukaryota; kingdom Viridiplantae; phylum Streptophyta; class Magnoliopsida; order Alismatales; family Juncaginaceae; genus Triglochin; species Triglochin maritima. The sequence continues at coordinate 33,398,765 of OY821789.1, forward strand.
CTGTCGGGTACAGCAAAAGCTGCCGTGGATAAGTTTACTGTCAGACACTCAGAAACTGAAACTTCTGGTCAAAGTCAATTGCATGCCAAAACAATCTTTATATATTCCAATCTTCTTTTCTTCTTCTTCTTCTAAATTAAGACAGATTTAGTTACTTAATTGCTTAATATGTTAACTACTCGTCAATTAGTCTGGTCAGGTCAGTAGTCAATACAAAGTAAAAGACTACAACTTTAGTGTTAAAGAATAATCCTTTGGTCTCAACAACACTCATTTACATTCAACTATTCTTGAGTCAATGTCACATGTGGAGAGTTAGTTAAATGGAAATGTACTTGGAACAACAACCAAAACTTTCATTAATTTTTGTAGTCTAAATTGAGTAGTTGTGTAAAACACTATTTTCTCTTTAAATTGTTCCACATTGTTTTCTAGGGACTCTAAAGAATACTCAGCCATGCATGTGTAATTAAGGTGATTTATATTTAACCATCTCCACACTCAAACATGCATATTCGAACATGTATAACAACTTATCCCAATACCTCTAGGAATGAAACTCGATTGGCTCGTACTTGACCACCGAAACATACTCAAGTATATTCTTATTGAACTTGCAAATTAAGCAAAGAAGCAACCACCGAATTTATGGTCACATTGACACCCAAAACAATCTTTCTCAAATAATTAATTGCTTCAAAGCTTTTGACAAAGATAATTGCTTCTATTTTGATTTTGAGAAATTTCTAGTAGTAGTTTCTTAGAAGTTGTTGAGAAATTCCTTAGAAGACACTGGTAACGTAGTAAAGAATGATTCTACGTACGTGTGAGATTCTACTTCTCCAAGACTTATCACACCACATTTCATTTCTGAAAGTCTTCCCAAAAAATATCACATTATCATGGTATGTACCATCGCATTTTTTCTTCTTCTGATGATTAAATCCATCAATGCCCATCACGCTTAACTTTAAATGACATATACAACAAAATTATGCAATTTTTTTTACCGGGTCAATATTGATATATACTTTTATATTTAAAATATTATTTTTAATTCTTCTAATATAATATTGGCGTTTTCCACTACAACAAAGTAAGCATGTATATCCCTATGAAAATTATTAAAAAGATGGATATTTATTTTCATAAACCACATTTTAGCTGAAGATATCATGTACAGGAGCCTTTCCTATCGAGGCCAAAACCTAATTAACCTAAAATTGTAATAACCTAATCTAAATCATCTTAATTAACTAAACCTAAACCTAATTAACCTAATCTAATCCTGGAACAGTGTAGCATGAGGTGTTGAAAGGAGAGAGAGAGAGTTGGTTGGTTATGATTGGAAGGGTTTTAGGTGATTAGTGATTGGATCTAAGAGAGGTGAGTTTGCCTATTTAAAGGGCACTTGAGATCAAGTCTAGGTTTGCTTCATTTTGTGCGAAAACCTAGCTTATTAGTGAGGAGAGTCGGAGGAGACAGTAAGAAGAAGAAGAAGAAGAAGTGAAGAAGAAGAAGAAGGGAAGAAGAAGAGAAGAGGTGTTGAAGGGAGCTCGGGAGGCTTCTTCACTCGACCAAAAGGTATGCCAAGTCTTCATATTAACTCCCCAAGAGGTGTGGGAGTGTAGAGGACGGCGTTGGTGCCGTTTCTCTGGTGAAAATCCTACTGGACGGAGGTTGAAGACGACTGATTCGGTCGACCGTTGAGTGTTTCGGTCGACCGAACAGCGTCTAAATGATGTTTGTCCAGTGGGAAGATGTATTGTTCGGTCGACCGGTATATGGGTCGGTCGACCGATATTTATAAATATTAACTTACTGCCTGAAAACGGTCGAACGATGTCTGTGTGACGGTCGACCGTTTATGCCAAATTTCGCGGGAAATAAAGGGTTACATTAGCCGGTCGACCGGTGTTGTTTCGGTCGACCGAACTCAGTAGATAGGTTAGACAGGCCTTCGGCCGACCGAGTGTGTGTCTCGGTCGACCGAACTGCGCAAGGTCGATTACGAGCGTTGACCATCTAAACGGTCGACCGCTCTGGATCCGGTCGACCGACCGAGTGCAGTTTTCCTGTAGTGAAGTGCTTGTTGATCCGATTGACCGAAGGAGTTCCGGTCGACCGAATCCAGTGGGCAGGATTCATGCAGACTTTCTTATCGGTTGAACGGACCCTGGTTCGACCGACAAGATATATATGTATATAAAATGTATATCGTAGACCTTCCAAACGGTCGACCGCTAGATGACTTTTGTTCGACCGATTGGTCGGTATTTTCGGTTGGCGTGATTCGACCGATAGACTTGTTGTACAGTACCGTGTACTGTATGGGGGACCGGCCGACCGGTGTGCTTTTAGCGGTTGACCGATCTGCCACAGGTTGGTGGATTTATCCACACGCGATCCGTTGAGTATAGGTCGACTACCGGCTCCGAGGCGACGGTTGATTACCGGCTTTGAGAGCTACGGATTTTACCTTCGACGAAGGCGTATTATTGTACTACTGTTTCCTCTCTTACCGAGCGGGGTGTGAGGGATGTGTACCGTAAACCTTGGGCAGTTTGCGAGGGTTTAGCGGTAGGCCGAGGATGTTCCGGCAGGGTGCGCGCTTGGCGGCTCTTGGGGGAGCAGCGGCTGTTGTCAGACCCGAGTTGTGTATTCGGCGGGCTGACTCGCTCCTTGGGTGGCGGCGTGTACCGGGGGTTCCTTCCTGCACTTTTTGGGGAGCAGTGGTGTCGACTGACCCTTGTGAGGCAGCGGTGGACTGACTTGACCCTAGTGGCAGGAGTGGTTCAGTGCCGCGGAGGTGGTGAAGGCATTATTGTGGGCCCGAGGTGGATGATCATGTGCATAGCATTGCATTGTCCTTAATTTCTTTTTATATTTTAGGAGGCTTGGTATACGGGGTTCCTGCAGGGAACTCAGGCATGTTTGTTTGTTTGTTTGCATTTCAGGTAGCGAGCAGGTTTAGAGTCAGGTGGTGACCGAGGACGGTGCCACCGGGATCAGATCCTGCTCTCTTTTATATCTTCTTTTGTTTGAGGTAGTGATTACATGTATATTCACTTTTGTTGTAATCACAGTTGACTCATTTATATAGTTTGACTTCCACGTGGGTCTGTATCTTATATATTATATATATATGTTGTTGGTTTGTTTTTCCGTGACGTGCCCTGTGTTGACCGTTGACGGTCTTTATTATTGTTTAAATTTTCCGCTGTTTTCGGGTACGTTACAATTTGGTATCAGAGCGTTGATCTCGGCGTACTTGTCCAAAGAAACCACCTTTGAGTTAGGAGTTAGGTCTAGAGGATCATGCATGCACAGATTATATTGATATTGTCTTGTTTCCTTTGGCAGATGCCTCCTAGACGGGGGAAGGTTGTTGCCCATACTCGCAGTGAGAGTAAGACTGCGAGGGATGAGGCGTGGGAGGATGAGCGTCGGACATTGTTCGATACGGTCGGATGTCTGACAGAGATGCTACAGCAGCAGACAGCACAGACTGGGCAGACGGGGACTGGCGCTATGCATGACCGGTTTATGCGCCAGCATCCGCCTACCTTTCTGGGGCAGTATGACGCAGAGGCTGCGGAGGAGTGGATCTTCACGATGCAGAAGATCTTCAGTGCTATTGGTTGTCCTCCAGAGGCGAGAGTGGGTCTGGCTACTTATGTTTTGGGCGTTGCTGCGTCCAACTGGTGGAGGTCCACATCTGCAGTAGTGTTTGCGGACAGAGACGATATAGCCTGGGAGGAGTTCGTTGGCGAGTTCAACGAGCAGTACTTTCCGCAGCATGTTCAGGACGCGAAGAGGGAGGAGTTTCTGAGTCTTCAGCAGGGAGACATGACCCTGGCAGGCTACATCGGGAAGTTCAACGCCCTAGAGCGTTACTGTCCCGAGATGTATATCACACAGGAGTAGAGAGCGGGGAAGTTCGTCCGAGGGCTCCGGAAGCAGTTGAGGACGAAGGTGCTGACACATATGCCGAGCACGTTAGCCGATGCAGTGAAGAGTGCTACTGTTCTCGATCGTGACTACAGAGAGAACTACCAGGATGAGAGGAGGCCATCGGGTAGGCCCCGATTCGAGGGAGCAGGAGCTGCGGTACCACGACCTGAGCCTTGTGGTACTTGCGGGAGGTTTCATTCCGGGTCGTGCTTCACCCCCAGAGCATGTCATGGTTGTGGCCAGCTGGGCCACTTTATTAGGAGCTGTCCGAGCCGAGGAGCTGAACCGAGCAGACCACCGGGTTTACCAGCACCAGGCAGAGGTGGAGGCGGAGGTAGACCACCTTTCAGACCACAGCAGGGGCAGCGCACTGGCAGAGTTTTCACCATCCAGGCAGAGGAGGCTAGGGATGGAGGTGCTGTCGTGGAAGGTACGCTTCTTGTCGCAGGTTCAGTAGCTAGGGTGCTCTTTGATTGTGGCGCGACACACTCGTTCATCTCAGAGCGATTTGCGGGAGTGTTGGGTTGTACCCTTGCGATGTTGACTGTCACTTTGGAGGTCAGCACACCCCTGGGTCTGGTGGGCACTGTGGGGAGATTTGTCCCCGGCGCCACGGTTGTTTCGGGAGATCAGGAGTTTCCGGCAGACCTGGTCTTGTTACCGATGGAGGACTTTGATGTCATACTTGGGATGGATTGGCTGTCCCAATATGATGTTCGAGTCTTGTGCCGTGAGAAGAAGATTTTGATCCCGAGGAATGGTTTGCCTGATATTCTGATCAGAGGGATCAGAAACAGAGGGGGTCGCATTATTGTATCTGCCGTGAGAGCTCAGAGGCTGTTACAGCAGGGATGTGCAACATTTCTGGCGACACTTGTAGTTGCGGAGGCAGAGTCTCAGAGGCTAGAGGACATTGAGGTGGTGCAGGAGTTCACTGATGTTTTTCCAGCGGAGATTCCAGGTTTACCACCACACCGGGAGTTGGAGTTCGGCATTGAGTTGGTAGCTGGCACTACACCACAGTCGAAGGCTCCATACCGGATGGCACCTGCTGAGTTGACAGAGTTGAAGAAGCAGTTGCAGGAGTTGATGGACTCTGGATTTATCAGGCCGAGCGTCTCGCCTTGGGGTGCACCAGTTTTGTTTGTGAAGAAGAAGGACGGATCCTTGAGGATGTGCATAGACTACAGGATGCTGAACCAGGTGACGGTGAAGAATAGGTATCCCTAACCTAGGATCGAGGACCTCTTTGACCAGCTACAGTCAGCGAAGGTTTTCTCGAAGATTGACCTGCGTTCAGGATATCACCAGTTGAGGATTCGAGATGAGGACATCCAGAAGACAGCTTTCAGGACGAGATATGGACACTATGAGTTCTTGGTGATGCCATTTGGATTGACGAACGCTCCGGCGGCGTTCATGGATCTGATGCACCGGACATTCAGGCAGTATATTGATATATTTGTGATTGTCTTCGTGGATGACATTTTGATCTATTCACCAGATGTGGAGCAGCACAGAGAGTATCTGAGGATTGTACTCAACATCTTGAGAGCTCAGCAGTTATATGCTAAGTTCTCAAAGTGCGAGTTTTGGTTGGACAGAGTGGCATTTCTCGGACACATTGTATCGGCAGAGGGGATATCAGTGGATCCGGCGAAGGTAGAGGCAGTGACACAGTGGAGGACCCCTACGAGCGTGACGGAGATTAGGAGCTTTGTTGGACTGGCGGGTTATTACTGTCGCTTCATCAAAGACTTCTCAAGATTGGCAGCACCACTGACGGCTCTGACGCAGAAGGGAGTCACCTTTGTATGGTCGTAGAAGTGCGAGGACAGCTTTCAGGAGCTGAAGAGACTGTTGACCACAGCACCAGTTTTGTCATTGCCGAGTGGCACGGGTGGATTCGTGATTTATAGCGACGCTTCAGGTGTTGGCTTAGGATGTGTACTTATGCAGCATGGGAGGGTGATCGCGTACGCATCCAGACAGCTGAAGGTCCATGAGAGGAATTACCCGACACATGATTTGGAGTTAGCAGCAGTGGTTCATGCACTGAAGACCTGGAGACACTACCTTTATGGCGAGCAGTTCGAGGTGTTTACAGATCATCAGAGTCTGAAGTACATGTTCTCGCAGAAGGAGCTGAACATGAGGCAGCGCAGATGGCTTGAGTTCATTAAGGACTATGATTTTACTATCTCTTACCATCCGGGGAAGGCGAACACAGTTGCAGACGCTTTGAGCCGGAAGGTGGAGGTATCAGTAGCAGGCCTATGCATTCAGGAGTGGCGACTGCTGGAGTCTTTAGTAGAGTGGAGACCATTTGCAGATAGCTCTGAGGGTGCAGTGATTGCAGGGTTGAGAGTAGAGCCTCAGACAATATCAGCAGTGATTCATGCTCAGACTACCGATGAGGAGTTGAGCAGTTTGTTACAGTTAGCTGCTAGAGATGGGTCAGACTTCAGAGTTGGAGTGGATGGAGGTCTGAGATTCAGAGACCGTATCTGGGTGCCGAAGACAGAGGACCTGAGACATGACATCATGGAGGAGGCACACAGATTGAGATATTCCATTCATCCAGGGAGCACCAAGATGTACAAAGATCTACAGCGGAACTTCTGGTGGCGAGGTATGAAGAAGGACGTTGCAGACTTCGTGTCGAGGTGTTTGGTCTGTCAGCAGGTGAAGATCGAGCACCAGAGACCAGCAGGGCAGATGCAGAGGATTGAGTTGCCTGAGTGGAAGTGGGAGCACGTGACGATGGATTTTGTTATGGGGCTACCGAAGACACGGAGATTCCACGATGCGATTTGGGTTATAGTCGATCGACTGACCAAGTCGGCGTATTTCTTAGCTATTAAGACCACTCTTGCGCTGGAGGGTCTAGCTAAGTTATATATTGATGAGATTGTCAGACTTCATGGCGTACCAGTCAGTATCATTTCAGACAGAGATCCCAGATTCACTTCGAGATTTTGGGAGAGTCTACACAGAGCACTGGGGACACGTCTGAAGTTTAGCACATCTTTCCACCCACAGACAGATGGCCAGTTAGAGCGGACGATACAGACATTGGAGGACATGCTGAGAGCGTGTACACTTGACTGGGCCGGGCATTGGGACGAGCATTTGCCGTTGATCGAGTTCGCCTACAACAACAGCTACCACTCGAGTATTGGGATGGCACCATATGAGGCATTATACGGGAGACCGTGTAGATCGCCGGTATGCTGGAGTGATGTGGGCGAGAGACAGCTAGTTGGACCTGACATTATCCAGTTGTATTCAGAGAAGGTTGACGTGATTCGGAGACGACTAGCTACGACGCAGAGCAGATAGAAGAGTTATGCTGATACGCGGAGGCGTGAGCTGACTTTTGAGGTAGGAGGTCATGTCTTCCTGAAGATCTCGCTTCTAGAGGGGTGATGAGATTCGGGAAGAAGGGGAAGCTGAGTCCGAGGTATGTCGGACCTTTTGAGATATTGGATCGGGTCGGTGAGGTGGCTGCATATGGGATTGCACTACCACCACAGTTCGCAGGACTTCACAACGTCTTCCATGTTTCTATGCTGAGGAAATACGTGGCCGATCCAGCTCATGTGATAGAGATAGCAGTACCAGAGATCCGGCAGGATTTGTCATTAGATGAGAGACCAGTTGAGATTGTGGATCAGATGGTACATCAGCTCAGGAGGAGAGCGATTCCGATGGTGAAGGTCAGGTGGCAGCATCACACTGTTAGAGAGGTTACCTGGGAGATCGAGGAGGATGTCAGGAAGCAGTATCCAGAGTTGTTTCGGTAAGTCTGTTGTTTCGAAATTCGCGGACGAAATTTCTTTTAAGGAGGGTAGATTGTAATAACCTAATCTAAACCATCTTAATTAACTAAACCTAAACCTAATTAACCTAATCTAATCCTGGAACAGTGTAGCATGAGGTGTTGAAAGGAGAGAGAGAGAGAGAGTTGGTTGGTTATGAGGTGTCGACCGGTGTTATTGTTGGCTTTTTGGCCCTTTAATCTTATTTTGATGATTAACAAACTAATAGTATGCATAACTTCAATTACAATATCACACACATCATATTATCAAATTGCATAGATATTGTGTATTCCTAACAATGTAGGTAATCAAACCAAGGGACTAATCAACTTCAAGATCAAGGCTCAAGACTTGTAATCAAAGCTCAAGGACTTCATATGTAATTTTCCATTTATTTGAGTTGTAGGATCAAATGTACACTTGATGCACTAAAGGATAAACCCGTCTGCCGCGGTCGACCGTATCCACATCGGTTTACCGAACCAGGTTCACAACGGATAACCGAGTGTCTCTCGGTGAACCGTTCCTTATAGAGTCAGTAAACCCTTGATCTCCTGGAACCCTTGTGTCGGTATACCGAACCGTATGCGGTCAACCGTTCCCTATAGAGTCAGTAAAACTTGATCTCCTGGAATCCTCGTTTCGGTGTACCGATATTTGTTCGGTCAACCGTCTTCATAGAATCAGTAGAAAACTTGATCTCCTGGAAACATTGTTTCGGTGTACCGAACCTTACCCGGTCGACCGTGTCCCTATTCCCAGTAGCTTCGAATACTTCTCTGGACATCTCTATTCGGTCTTCCGAATAGATCTCGGTCATCCGAACTTCTATGTATCTTTAGGCCTAAACCGACTTCATCTTATTGGCCCACGTGGCACAACTAACTCCACCAGACTTATATTTTGTCGTTTAGCCTCATCTTTGAAACATCCATATCGGTCTACCGATGGATTGTCGGATTACCGAGTTGTTCTTAGATATAAGATCGTAACGGCTATTTTTCCACGTAATATTTCGACCGTTATCGATAAACCATTTTCACACACTATGTCAGCCGAAAATCCGCACATGTATCGGTCAACCGAACATATCACGGTCGACCGAACATGTTCACCGAGTCGCACCAAATCTTTACTGTCCACTCTTGAACGGTGCACCGAAGTAATCTCGGTCAACCGAAATTAATTATCCGATATTAGGAAAAAGTTACTGGAAGTTGGTAAACGGTTATCCGACCTATATTCGGTTAACCGAGTTCTTGTTTCTGACCATTGCTTCGGACGACCGTGTTTCCAACGGTCGACCGAATATGTCTCGATTTCTACCCGAGCTTAAGTCACATCTTGTTTTCACTTGGTCCACTCCTCACCAACTTACCATAACGGCTCTATTTGTTTTGAAGGCTATATAAGCTTCACTTAAGAGACACATTCAGCACCTTACTTGCCAAATATCAATCCTACTCTTGTGCTCTCAATCTTCAAGCCTTCAAAGCTCCACCAACTCTCATACTTCCACTTAATTCACTCCAAGCCTAAATCATATCCTTGAGTGCATTCAAGTTAGAGTTCAACAACCACATTCAATTTCCATTGTGTTGTAAAGCTTCGAGGAAGCACCCTCTCGGGTTGTGAGAGGAGATCCGAGCAAGGCGAGGGTGTTCGCAAGGCTCCGATTGTAAGAGGGTTTATCTTCGACCCGGAACGAAGATAATAGTGAATTCTCGAGTAGGGATCGGAGGATCGATCGGAACTTGAGGAGAGGACTAGATCACGGTGGTGTGATCGAACCTCTATAAATCTCCGGAGTCATCTTGTGGTTTGCATTCTTTCCCTTATTGTTTTAATTGTGCAATAGTATAAGAAAATTAGGAGATAATCTATTCACCCCCCTCTAGATTAGTGACCGATTAACTTACATTTGGTATCATAGCGTAGGTTTACTCATCTAATCCATTTAGCCATGGAGAGTAGCACTAATCAACTTAGAGAAGGATTATCTACCACTAGACCCCCGTTGCTTACCGGAAATAATTATGCACATTGGAAGAATAGAATGAGAATCTACATCCAATCAATTTCCTTAAAAATGTGGATATTCCTTGGTAGTAAATATGTTCCACCCACTAGTGAGCAATTAGCAACATTAACCGATGATATAATTGCTAATGCCGAGATGAATGCAAAACTCATGAACATATTTGCTTGTGGAGTAGATACTCAAGAATATGGTAGGATTAGCGGATGTGATACCGCTTATGAGATATGGAAATTACTTGAATCTCATCATGAAAGATCATCTAGAATGAAAGAAACTAGGGTTGATATATTTGTGCGTAAATATGAATTATTCTCTATGCAACCCGGTGAAAGTATAAGCGAGATGAACACTCGCTTCACCGAGATTACTAACAATTTGAAAAATCTTGGTAAGAAGGTAAATGAAGGTGACAAGGTGAGAAAGATTCTTCGATCTCTCTCAAACGATTGGGAGAAAAAGACAACCGCCATTGAGGAAGCTCAAGATCTCAACACATTATCGATGGAGGATCTCATCGGAAGCCTTATGGCTTATGAGATTCAAATGAATGGGAGAAAAGAGATGGAGAGCTCGAAAAAGAAAGAAAAAGTCATTGCTCTTAAGGCCAACCTTGAATCCGAAAAATCGGATGACGATGAGAGTGATGAAGAGCTTGCAATGATGGTTAAGAGATTCAAGAAGCGATGGATAAAAGACAAATTTCAAAGAAAGAGAAGGGATGATGGAGAAAGCTCAAAAGGTCCTATTTGTTATGGATGTGATAAAATTGGACATATAAAGAAAGATTGTCCCTTGATCCAATCCAAGGAAAGGAAAGAGAAAAAGAGAAGAGAGAATGAAGAAAAGGAAAGGAGATTCAAAAGAAGAGAGAAGAAGTATAAGGAGAAGAAAAAGGCCCTCAAAGCAACTTGGGATGGATCATCCGAGTCATCCTCCGGCTCTTCAAGTGAGTCGGAAAATGAAGAAGCCCATCTATGTCTCTACACTCAAGAAGAAATCGATGGAGAATTAGATGGTGCATCTTCGTCAAGCGAGCAAGACGAACCCAACACTTGCAATGTCGTCAAAGATGGAGAAAATGAGGTAATCTCAACTCATGAATCAAACTCATATGATGAATTACTAGATGCTTTTCATGAATTGCTTGAAAAATGTGACATACTAAGGCATAAAAGTAAATTATCTAGGAAAGCTAATCATGATCTAGCTTGTATAAATGAATCATTATCAAATGAAGTTGATAAGCTTGTATTAGAAAATAAAAGCTTAAAAGAACTCAATGTTGAATCTCATGCTAAAGAAATACATGATCTTAGAGAATGCAATAAGCAATTAAGAATTGATCTTGAGAAATTCACCAAAGGGAAGAAGATGCTAGACATGTTACTTGGTAGTCAAATTCAATCTTTAGAAAAGCATGGTTTAGGATACATGAATCAAAAGAAAAACTCTAAGAGTTATTTTGTGCATGCTTTAAATGGTATAGTGAAAAAGAATTTCTTTTCAAATGTTTGGGTACCTAGAACCAAACAAGTTTGGGTACCTAAAGCTAACCCCAAAGGACCCAAACAAATATGGGTACCAAAGTTATCTTCTTCTTCTTTGAATGTAGGTGAAAAAGAAGGGGAAGTGGATCGTAGATAGCGGATGTTCGAGGCACATGATGGGAGACCACTCTATGTTCAAAACATTGAAATCAAAGAAAGGTGGAACCGTCACATTTGGGGATAATTCTAAAGGTCACATTATTGGCATCGACGATGTTGGTAATGACTCTACTACTCAAATTCAAAATGTGCTTCTTGTTGATGGTTTAAAACATAATTTACTTAGTGTTAGTCAATTAACCGATAAAGAATTCTTAGTTGTCTTTGATCAACACATCGTATACATCATTTCTAAAGCTACTTTGAAAACCACTTTTAAAGGATATAGATATGGAAATGTTTATGTTGTGCATGTCGATAGCATTGACTCATTTTCTAAGGAAACATGCTTAGTTGCTTCAAATGACGAATCTTGGTTATGGCATAAGAGGTTAGGCCACATTAGTATGAGCCAACTTCATAAACTTGCTAAATTTGACTTGGTAAGAGGATTGCCCAAATTGGATTTCAAGAAAAATAAACTTTGCAATGCTTGTGAATTTGGAAAACAATTTAAAAGTTCTTTCAAGTCTATTAACATGGTTTCTACTTCAAAACCTTTGGAAGTCTTGCATATGGATCTCTTTGGTCCATCTAGAACGTTAAGTCTAGGTGGCAAGAGATATGCATTTGTCATCATTGACGATTTTACTCGATTTACTTGGGTGTTGTTTCTTGCAAATAAGAATGAAGCTTTCAAGCAATTTGAAAAATTTACAAAACGAATTCAAAGAGAAAAAGGGTCTTTGATTTTGAAAATTCGTAGTGATCATGGTGGTGAATTTGAAAATGAAGGTTTTGAGGAATTTTGTGATTCTAATGGTATAGAACATACATTTTCTTTCCCAAGAACTCCTCAACAAAATGGGGTAGTTGAAAGGAAGAATAGAACTCTTCAAGAAATGTCAAGAACAATGCTTTGTGAAAATGGCCTACCAAAGTATTTTTGGTGTGAAGCGGTTAACACGGCTTGTTACATTCTTAACCGTGTTTTGATTCGACCAAATTTAAACAAAACTCCATTTGAACTTTGGTTTGGAAAACCCCCAAAAATTTCATATTTCAAAGCTTTTGGTTCTACATGTTTTGTTCTCAATACCAAAGATAATTTAGACAAATTTGATGCCAAATCCGATGAAGCAATATTTTTAGGATATTCAAGTAGAAGTAAAGCATATCGAGTTTATAACAAGAGAACTAGTTGTGTAGAAGAATCCATGCATGTTCACTTTCAAGAAGAACCATGTAAGAATAATTCTAACATTGATGATGAACTTATTGACCATATTCATGATATCACAACTCAAGAACAACCAAATGAAACATCTCAAGAAAAACAAGAGTTTCCAAAAGATTGGCAATATAAGAAGGATCATCCTAAGGATCTCGTAATTGGTGATGTATCAAAAGGAATTATTACTAGGTCTAATGCTCTTGTTATATGTGACTCATATGCATTTATATCTCAACTTGAACCTAAGAAAATAGAAGATGCATGTGATGATGAATTTTGGTTATTAGCTATGCATGAAGAGCTAAACCAATTCATTCGTAATGATGTTTGGGAGCTTGTTCCGAGACCCAAAGATCAAACGGTAATTGGCACCAAGTGGGTTTTTCGAAACAAACTTGATGAATCCGGGCAAGTGGTTAGAAACAAAGCTCGATTGGTCGCTCAAGGTTACAACCAAGAGGAAGGTATCGACTTTGATGAAACCTATGCTCCGGTAGCTCGATTAGAAGCAATTAGAATGTTATTAGCATATGCATCATACATGGATTTTAAACTCTTTCAAATGGATGTTAAAAGTGCATTTTTAAATGGTTTTATTATGGAAGAAGTTTATGTTAAACAACCACCCGGTTTTGTGAATGAAACATACCCGGATCATGTTTTCAAGCTTAAGAAGGCTCTTTATGGGCTTAAGCAAGCTCCTAGAGCTTGGTATGAAAGGTTGAAGACCTTTTTGCTTGAAAACGGATTCATCATGGGAAAAGTTGACACCACATTATTTACTAAGACCAAAGATAAAGATTTATTAATCGTACAAATATACGTTGACGACATTATCTTCGGTTCTACTAATGATTGTCTATGCCAAGAGTTTTCTAAGTCTATGCAAGGTGAATTTGAAATGAGCTTGATGGGTGAACTCAACTTCTTTCTTGGACTTCAAATCAAGCAAACCTCGGAGGGAAACTTCATCAACCAAACCAAATACACAAAAGAATTACTCAAACGATTTGGATATGAAGATAGCAAACCTCACAATACTCCCATGAGCACAAGCTTGAAATTGGATAAAGATGAAGAAGGCAAAGAAGTTGACATTAAAAAATATCGAGGTATGATCGGTTCACTTCTTTATTTAACCGCTAGTAGACCCGATATTATGTTTAGTGTTTGTCTTTGTTCTCGTTTTCAATCTTGTCCTAAAGAATCTCACATGCATACATTGAAAAGAATTTTTCGATATTTGAAAACTACTTGTGACTTCGGATTGTTTTATCCCAAGACTCGATCTTTTGATCTCATTGCCTATAGTGATGCCGATTATGCCGGATGCAAATCCGATCGGAAAAGTACTAGTGGGACATGCCAATTCTTGGGAAAATCTTTAGTTTCTTGGTTTAGTAAGAAACAAAATAGTGTTGCACTCTCAACAACCGAAGCCGAGTATGTGGCCGCCGGATGTTGTTGTGCACAAATCCTTTGGATGAGGCAAACCCTCAAGGATTTGAGACTTGAGTTTCAAACTATACCCATTTTTTGTGATAATACAAGTGCTATAAACTTATCTAAAAATCCAATTCTTCATTCAAGAACCAAGCATATAGATGTTCGCCATGACTTTCTTAGAGATCATGCTCTTAAAGGTGATATTGAATTACAATTTATTTCAACACATGATCAATTAGCGGATATATTCACTAAACCATTGAATGTTGATCAATTTGATAAAATTAGACAAGAACTAGGGATGTGTAGTGCAAAAGAAATATTATAATTCATCTCATTTGCTTAAAATTCATTGCATTGTTTGCTGTGTTTGTCTGTCCGCACAAAACGGATGACCGAACATGGTTCGGTAAACCGGATTGTGTCTGGACAGGGATTCGGACTTGGTCTGGATTCTCTGTTTCGGTACACCGTGCCTTACACGGTCGACCGACTGTCTTGCTGTGCTTTAATTAGAATTCTTCCCTGTTCCGAATCTATCGGGTATCCGAACCTTGTTCGGACGACCGCGTCTCTTGGATGTGTTTTAAATTCTTCGTTGACCCCTTTTTAAACGAATCTTGTTTTTGAATTCTTGGGTATCCGATTTTTAATCGGATGACCGTTGTGGAAAGATTCTCCCACAACGGATGTCCGAACATGTGTCGGTCATCCGTTCACCTGTTGCAGTATAGCTTTTGAAACTTACTGTTATCTTTGTGACGGTATACCGACGCCTGTTCGGTCGACCGAGAGGCGACATTTTCTAGCCGTTGGAACTGGTCCAACGGTCTTCCGAGGCAATTATGGATGACCGTTGGACACGTTTTTCCAAGTTTGCACACCCCTTTATTCTCCCATCTTCTATATTTTTGGCTACCCTCTTTCATTTCTATCATCCCCAAAGCCAAAAATCTTCCTAAGCACACTTTTGCTTCCTCCTTTCTCACTTCAAACCCTTTCCAACTTCAAAACATTTCATCACTTCCTCCATTCCTCTTCATGGGTCCAAGAAAAATTTGCACTTCCAAGAAAGCGGTGGAACCACCGACGAAACCAACAACTAGGAGAGGAAAGAAACCCGCTCCACCGGCAAAGAAGACAAGGCTTAACCCCGACATACCATCTTCTTCTACTAATCCGGCGAGCGAACCCGTCGACGAGTATCTTCGGCCCTACAACAAAGGCATCTTCTACAATCAAAAGGCGGAGGAGCACTACTACACTATTAGTGGTGCAAATCCAATTCCGGAGCGGAAGATCATCCTAAAAGATTTCGAGTCGATTGGTCTATCCACCTATTTCATGGTTGATAATCTTGGCATCTTCTTTCATGACAAACTTCCGGTCCCTTTCTCCGCGGAAGCTTGTCGTCAATTTTATGCAAATCTCCGGGAGACCACCGCTCTTGATGGTACTCAAGCGGCGCTAACGACCCAAGTCGATTCTATCTCTTTTACTCTCACCGCCTCTCTCCTCTCGGAGATCACCGGACTTCCTAGCGCCGGGGAGGACATCTACAATCTTTCTTGGGAGAATGTTTGTGGCTCTATGAGTCAATTTCTGGAGGTGACTCAACCGGAAGTTCCTCACGATGGCAAGCTTTCCATTCCTCATCTTCCGGTTGTTGGCCGTATTCTTTGCCGCTTCATTTCCACCAACCTTTTTGTGCGCAAAGGGCACCTCGACGAGCTTGGACATCAAATGATGAAGTGCCTTTTCAACCTCTCTACCGGAACACGCACAAATTGGCCCTTGTTTATCATCAATCACATGATATACATTTCCCGGAAGAAGCGTAACTTTCTCCCTTTCCCCATGTTGATTTCGCTGGTCATCGATCACTTCAACATCCAATTCGACCGCGATCTCTTCAAATCATCCAAGACGGTCATCGATAAATACACTCTCAAAAGGATGCGCTCGGGGAAGCAAGCACATGTCGAAGAAGAAGTGGAAGACGACTCCTCTGAAAATGAGGATGATGATGTCTCTACCGATGCTCCACGTTGGTCTCCTCCTCCATATGATGCCGAAGTGAATCCTAATTGGGATCCTCGCTTGTCTCGTGGTCCACGGAGATACGTTCGTCCCGAATGGTCATCCGGCACCGATGCTCAATGGAACCAACCGGCATGGGCCTATCGTCATGAGAAGCTCTTGGACCGGAATTGCGAAGAGATTCACGAAGTTAGGAGTTTGGTAAATCGTAACTATCAAGGTATTCAAGACCTCACCTCCGACTTCCAAAACTTCCAATTATCAACGTCAAACTCGCTGAACGACATCCACAATCAAATTCGTGAGGTTGGAGACTCACGTCAAGCCTTTTTCGACTCGCAAAATGAGATGATGGAACTTCTTCGAAACATGAACAAGCCGGACAACTAGCCTATCTTTGTTGCTTGTTCTTGCTTCTTGTTGTTTGTTGTTTTTGTTTGCTCTGTTATTTGCTTATGTGTGTTTGCTTTTGCATTGGCTTTATGCCTTATCTTCCCTCTTAAGTAATGAAATTTCATTTTTTTCATATTGTGTGTCTTTTTGTCCCCAACTTTCATTGCAATGTTCTTTTTTATGGATGTCAAAAGGGGGAGAACAAATGGATACAAATTGCCTAATTCAAATATATGAAACTCATGCATTGAGTAAGGGGGAGTTAACATATATTTTGCATATTGATAGGGGGAGCACTTACACAATTTGACATTAGTTTGTCATCATCAAAAAGGGGGAGATTGTTGGCTTTTTGGCCCTTTAATCTTATTTTGATGATTAACAAACTAATAGTATGCATAACTTCAATTACAATATCACACACATCATATTATCAAATTGCATAGATATTGTGTATTCCTAACAATGTAGGTAATCAAACCAAGGGACTAATCAACTTCAAGATCAAGGCTCAAGACTTGTAATCAAAGCTCAAGGACTTCATATGTAATTTTCCATTTATTTGAGTTGTAGGATCAAACGTACACTTGATGCACTAAAGGATAAACCCGTCTGCCGCGGTCGACCGTATCCACATCGGTTTACCGAACCAGGTTCACAACGGATAACCGAGTGTCTCTCGGTGAACCGTTCCTTATAGAGTCAGTAAACCCTTGATCTCCTGGAACCCTTGTGTCGGTATACCGAACCGTATGCGGTCAACCGTTCTCTATAGAGTCAGTAAAACTTGATCTCCTGGAATCCTCGTTTCGGTGTACCGATATTTGTTCGGTCAACCGTCTTCTTAGAATCAGTAGAAAACTTGATCTCCTGGAAACATTGTTTCGGTGTACCGAACCTTACCCGGTCGACCGTGTCCCTATTCCCAGTAGCTTCGAATACTTCTCTGGACATCTCTATTCGGTCTTCCGAATAGATCTCGGTCATCCGAACTTCTATGTATCTTTAGGCCTAAACCGACTTCATCTTATTGGCCCACGTGGCACAACTAACTCCACCAGACTTATATTTTGTCGTTTAGCCTCATCTTTGAAACATCCATATCGGTCTACCGATGGATTGTCGGATTACCGAGTTGTTCTTAGATATAAGATCGTAACGGCTATTTTTCCACGTAATATTTCGACCGTTATCGATAAACCATTTTCACACACTATGTCAGCCGAAAATCCGCACATGTATCGGTCAACCGAACATATCACGGTCGACCGAACATGTTCACCGAGTCGCACCAAATCTTTACTGTCCACTCTTGAACGGTGCACCGAAGTAATCTCGGTCAACCGAAATTAATTATCCGATATTAGGAAAAAGTTACTGGAAGTTGGTAAACGGTTATCCGACCTATATTCGGTTAACCGAGTTCTTGTTTCTGACCATTGCTTCGGACGACCGTGTTTCCAACGGTCGACCGAATATGTCTCGATTTCTACCCGAGCTTAAGTCACATCTTGTTTTCACTTGGTCCACTCCTCACCAACTTACCATAACGGCTCTATTTGTTTTGAAGGCTATATAAGCTTCACTTAAGAGACACATTCAGCACCTTACTTGCCAAATATCAATCCTACTCTTGTGCTCTCAATCTTCAAGCCTTCAAAGCTCCACCAACTCTCATACTTCCACTTAATTCACTCCAAGCCTAAATCATATCCTTGAGTGCATTCAAGTTAGAGTTCAACAACCACATTCAATTTCCATTGTGTTGTAAAGCTTCGAGGAAGCACCCTCTCGGGTTGTGAGAGGAGATCCGAGCAAGGCGAGGGTGTTCGCAAGGCTCCGATTGTAAGAGGGTTTATCTTCGACCCGGAACGAAGATAATAGTGAATTCTCGAGTAGGGATCGGAGGATCGATCGGAACTTGAGGAGAGGACTAGATCACGGTGGTGTGATCGAACCTCTATAAATCTCCGGAGTCATCTTGTGGTTTGCATTCTTTCCCTTATTGTTTTAATTGTGCAATAGTATAAGAAAATTAGGAGATAATCTATTCACCCCCCTCTAGATTAGTGACCGATTAACTTACAGTTTCGGTCGACCGAACCCAGTAGATAGGTTAGACAGGCCTTCGGCCGACCGAGTGTGTGTCTCGGTCGACCGAACTGCGCAAGGTCGGTTACGAGCGTTGACCATCTAAACGGTCGATCGCTCTGTGTTGGCTTTTTGGCTAATGATTGCTTATCCGTTTTGATGATTAATCAACTTATAACTTAAACACATGTAATTCGTTCATATCACTCTTGCACAATACACATATATTGTTTTGTACTAACATTTCAGGTGACAAGTTTAACGAGAAATAAAGTTGAAGAGTAGATAGGTTTACATTATTGTCATTTGGATTTAAATGTAACTTGAGCACTTAAATCTTGATGCATTGCATATCACGACTCTTTAGGATTCCATAGAAGTAGAACTAAACTTTCAAATTCCATACAAAACTTCTTTAGAAATCAATCAAACCATATCTAGGAATTCTGCACTCAACCGGTCGACCGGTCGACCATCTGGTTCGACCGTTTAATCTAAAATCTATTTTCTGAACCCTTTCGGTCGACCGAACTGTGTTCTGGTTCGACCGGTTCATTAGAATAACTTTAGGTATTTTGGTCGACCGATCAACTGTTCATACGTGCTGGAAGACACGTGCCTTAGTGCAAACCGGTCGACCGAAAGTCCTTTTCTGTTCGACCGGTTGATTCCTATTTTTGTCTTCTTTTGTGACCGTTATACTTGTCGTATTATACAACGGTCGTATACACATACTTTCACCATTCCGGACTTTCACGTGCTACGAATGCAACAAGACGGGGCACTTTTGATTTTGGACTTTTCTACCCTAAGACTAGGACTTTCGATCTTGTTGCCTATAGCGACGCCGACTATGCCGGTTGTATTTTAGATCGTAAGAGTACTAGTGGCACTTGTCAATTTTTGGGTAAATCTCTTGTCTCATGGTTTAGTAAGAAACAAAATAGTGTTGCATTATCATCAACCGAGGCTGAATATATCGCCGCCGGTTGTGCTTGTGCACAAGTCCTTTGGATGAGGCAAACCCTCAAGGACTTGCAACTTGAGTTTCAAATTACACCAATTTATTGTGATAATACTAGTGCTATCAACCTTTCCAAAAATCCTATCTTGCATTCAAGAACTAAGCATATAGAAGTTAGACATCATTTTCTTAGAGATCATGCAAATAAAGAAGACATTAAACTTATATTTGTTCCCACAAATGATCAATTAGGGAATATATTCACCAAACCCTTAAATGTTGATCAATTCAATCTCATTAGACTCAATCTTGGCATGTGTACCCTAAATGACATTTGAGTACGTTTCTACTTGAGCCCATTTGACTATATTTGGTTCTAGTGTCTCTTGATTTTTGAACTTTGTTCTGGCTTTTACTGTTCCACCGGTCGACCGAACTGAGATTTAGTTCGACCGGTGCTGAGTTGTTTCTTGACTGAATTTTGTTTGTTCAACCGATTTCCTGAGTTTGGTCGACCGGTGTTAGTCGTTCGGTCGACCGGTCTGGTTTGTTCAACCGATAGCAGGGATCTTAAGTTTTCAACTTTGAGTTTTTGTTCGACCGCAAGTGTTTTCCGTGCGACCGTTTTCAATATATCGGTCGACCGGTCTGGTTTGTTCAACCGATAGCAGGGATCTTAAGTTTTTGACTTTGAGTTTTCGTTCGACCGCTCGTGTCTTCCGTGCGACCGATTTTATTTGGTTCGGTCGACCGGTATGTTTTGTTCGACCGATAGCAGGGGACTGTCTGCCTTGTTCTTCAATCCGGTCGACCGAAATATGCTTCTATCCGACCGTTCGTTTTGTCGACTTAAGTTTTTACAGTTTTCTTTAACCTTTGGTCGACCGAAATCTGGATCGGTCGACCGGTGCTGTCGTTTTCTGCTGCATTTAGGGCTAAATCGAAACATGTTCTTCACTTTTACCCATCTCTCTCTCTAACCCTAAGCCTTCCCCATCACCTTCCTCCCTCGACTTTGCGTTTTTCCTGCGGTAAAACTTAAATCTTTTTGCATTTTATCGCTTCTCATCATCTCCTTTTCATTTTGCACCCATTTTTTTCCAAACTCGAGTTATTCACCATGACCGGGAAGAAAATGGCTATCCGCAAGAAACGTTCGGATGCTTCCACCACTTCCACCGAAAAACGCACCAAGAAGGCCCACGATCGCTCCTCTACTACCCCAAATGTCCGGCATCCGCCCGCGCCTCCAACTCTTGCCTTCCATCCTATTGACGAGTTCGCCAAAAGCGATTGGGAGAAAAAGCTCTCGGCGGCTCCTTTTATTCCAAACCGTGCTGTTGAGGTAGCGGATTTTCATGATTATTTTCTTAAATCGTGCTTAGATGCTAATGGACTTACTCATTGTCTCACCCATTTAGCTTCAAAACCTTACTATCTGTTTTTGGTTCAACAATTCTATTGTAATCTTCGTTTTGAACCAAATCACCATATTGCTCGTACCATGATCAATGGTCTTAGATATGAAATTGTCCCCGGAACTCTTGCTGAAGCTTTTGGCTTAGAGTTCTCGGGTGTTCATTTATATGTTGATCATCCTCTTAGTGTACTTGAAAACATTTCTCATGATGATATGGTTGCTGAATTATATGCATTTCCACCTCCTTCCAAAAATGGTTATATTATTCACAACTCCTCCTTGATGCATCCTTTTGCTCGCATCTTGGCTTATATCGTATCATTCAATTTGCTACCTAAACATGGTCATCATAACGAAGTCTCTTATACGGAGCTTGTGTGTATCTATTGCATTTACAAGAAAATTCCGGTTAATTGACCTCTATTCATTTTCCTTCATATGCGCTTTAAGAAAGGGAGGTATCTCCCTTATCCCATGTTGCTCACCGCTCTCTTTGACCTTCTGAAAATTCGTGTTACCGATTGTCCATCGGCCACATACAAATACCAAATCTGTAAGACCACTCTCTCTAAAATGAAAACTATTGCCTCATCTTCTATTCAAGCGTCCTCTGAGGGAGATTCTGAGCAAGAGGATGAAGATGATGTGCCGGCCGATCCTCGTTGGATGCCCCAGCCATCTCAGCAGGAGGGTCACTGTTCTTGGGGAGAAGGCGACGAATCTGCTTGGCAGGAGAGTCAGTGGAGATCCGGTTATACTGATTACACTCCGAATCATTCCTTTCAGCAGATTTCGGATCGTTTTGATGCGTTTGAAGCTTCCACTTCTCAATGACTTGATCATTTTGAAGCTTCGACATCTCAGCACCTAGAGCGTCTTGACGCTAAGTTCGACTCGGTGCTTCATGGCATTGATTCTCTCACATCTATGTTTCGTGATCGTTTTGGACATTGAGTTGGTTGTCGTTTTGTTTTAATGGTTTCATGTGGGTTGGTCGTGTGTCTTGTATGATTTCTTTTCCGCTTTGGATGTGTGGTGTCTCGTTTGCGTGTGTTGTATTTTGAATCCTTCTTTTCTTAATGCATGCTTTACTTCTTCTTCATTGTTGTTTTGGCAAATGGTTGTGTTTTAGTTGTTGGATATTCTCTTTCAGCTTTTTGATTATGCCAAAGGGGGAGAGTAATACTACTCATACATGTCTATTGGGTTTACGTATGCCATATAGCTAGGGGGAGCTATAAGATAGGGGGAGCATTGAGTAAAATTCATTGAAATAACATGTATTTAATTTAATAAGTTGTCATCATCAAAAAGGGGGAGATTGTTGACTTTTTGGCTAATGATTGCTTATCCGTTTTGATGATTAATCAACTTATAACTTAAACACATGTAATTCGTTCATATCACTCTTGCACAATACACATATATTGTTTTGTACTAACATTTCAGGTGACAAGTTTAACGAGAAATAAAGTTGAAGAGTAGATAGGTTTACATTATTGTCATTAGGATTTAAATGTAACTTGAGCACTTAAATCTTGATGCATTGCATATCACGACTCTTTAGGATTCCATAGAAGTAGAACTAAACGTTCAAATTCCATACAAAACTTCTTTAGAAATCAATCAAACCATATCTAGGAATTCTGCACTCAACCGGTCGACCGGTCGACCATCTGGTTCGACCGTTTAATCTAAAATCTATTTTCTGAACCCTTTCGGTCGACCGAACTGTGTTCTGGTTCGACCGGTTCATTAGAATAACTTTAGGTATTTTGGTCGACCGATCAACTGTTCATACGTGCTGGAAGACACGTGCCTTAGTGCAAACCGGTCGACCGAAAGTCCTTTTCTGTTCGACCGGTTGATTCCTATTTTTGTCTTCTTTTGTGACCGTTATACTTGTCGTATTATACAATGGTCGTATACACATACTTTCACCATACCCCGAAATACACAGCTTAACCGGTCGAACAAATTTTATTAACCGGTCGACCGTTTGACCATTGATCGTTCGTAGCATTCTTCCTGCTATCGGTCGATACCACCTTGGTTCGACCGGTCACACTTTGTCTCTACCGAACCTTCACATCGATCGACCGTTTCCTTGTTTCGTCCGACCGGTACACTTAAGTTCCATCCCAGTTAGTTCGACCGTTCCTCGTTTGTCTGACCGTTTGACTACTATTCACGTAACCGGTCGACCGTTTCATTCTTACCGGTCGACCGAACTTTGACAGAATTGCTTCCTGAATCTCTGGTTTTGTGTATCTTGCACAAAACCCAATCAAATCTTTCTCAAACGGCTAGAAAACTTAAGAGGCTTATATATAGAGTTTAGATCATCTTTACAATGTTACCAATCCATTCTCTAAGCTCTCATTGTGCTAAAAACTTCCAAGTGCTCTTACTCTCTTTATTGCTCTCAACCACTCTCTTGATCAATCATTCAATTGCATTCATCATCAATTCAAGTGCTCAAGAGTAGGTTACACAAAGTCTACTACAAAGGAGTTGTACAAGCTTCCGGAGTGAAGCTCTTCTCGGGTTGTGAGAAGGAGGTCCAAGCTTGGCGAGGGTGTTCGCAAGCTTGAATTGTAAAGGCTCGATCTTTGCTCGGAAAGAAGATCAATTTAGTGAAGATCGCGAAGTTGCTCAAGGAAGAGCATTTCGTAAGAGAGGACTAGGATCCGGTGGTTGGATCCAAACCTCTATACATCCGGTGTTTGGTTTGCCTTTTTCATCTCACTATTTTCATTGGTTATCTTGTTATTGCACAAATAGTTGGTAGTGAGAAATTAGTCTATAAACCCTTCCTTAAGACTAATATTTAGGGCAATTAGATCCTACACTCTGGATCCGGTCGACCGACCGAGTGCAGTTTTCCTGTAGTGAAGTGCTTGTTGATCCGGTTGACCGAAGGAGTTCCGGTCGACCGAATCCAGTGGGCAGGATTCATGCAGACTTTCTTATCGGTTGAACGGACCCTGGTTCGACCGACAAGATATATATGTATATAAAATGTATATCGTAGACCTTCCAAACGGTCGACCGCTAGATGACTTTTGTTCGACCGATTGGTCGGTATTTTCGGTTGGCGTGATTCGACCGATAGACTTGTTGTACAGTACCGTGTACTGTATGGGGGACCGGCCGACCGGTGTGCTTTTAGCGGTTGACCGATCTGCCACAGGTTGGTGGATTTATCCACACGCGATCCGTTGAGTATAGGTCCACTACCGGCTCCGAGGCGACGGTTGATTACCGGCTTTGAGAGCTACGGATTTCACCTCCGACGAAGGCGTATTATTGTACTACTGTTTCCTCTCTTACCGAGCGGGGTGTGAGGGATGTGTACCGTAAACCTTGGGCAGTTTGCGAGGGTTTAGTGGTAGGCCGAGGATGTTCCGGCAGGGTGCGCGTTTGGCGGCTCTTGGGGGAGCAGCGGCTGTCGTCTGACCCGAGTTGTGTATTCGGCGGGCTGACTCACTCCTTGGGTGACGGCGTGTACCGGGGGTTCCTTCCTGCACTTTTTGGGGAGCAGTGGTGTCGACTGACCCTTGTGAGGCAGCGGTGGACTGACTTGACCCTAGTGGCAGGAGTGGTTCAGTGCCGCGGAGGCGGTGAGGGCATTATTGTGGGCCCGAGGTGGATGATCATGTGCATAACATTGCATTGTCTTTAATTTCTTTTTATATTTTAGGAGGCTTGGTATACGGGGTTCCTGCAGGGAACTCAGGCATGTTTGTTTGTTTGCATTTCAGGTAGCGAGCAAGTTTAGAGTCAGGTGGTGACCGAGGACGGTGCCCCCGGGATCAGATCCTGTTCTCTTTTATATCTTCTTTTGTTTGAGGTAGTGATTACATGTATATTCACTTTTGTTGTAATCACAGTTGACTCATTTATATAGTTTGACTTCCACGTGGGTCTGTATCTTATATATTATATATATATATGTTGTTGGTTTGTTTTTCCGTGACGTGCCCTGTGTTGACCGTTGACGGTCTTTATTATTGTTTAAATTTTCCGGTGTTTTCGGGTACGTTACAAAAATGAATTGCATTTTAATGTCGATGAAAATGCAAAATGCCAGAAACAAAATGCATTCATCACAAGCTACATTTTTAATTAACCACATAATGAGATGAATCAATAAAAAGTCACATTACAAGAAGAAGAAAAAGTGTGATGATAGTCACAATATATTTCTTTAATTGTAGTTTTCTAAGAAATAAATGTACTTACATCAAATGTAAGCAAGAAGTTGCACTTGACTAATTATATGCATCTTGTTTTGTTTTATCACATAACTCCACTTGATTATACAATGTAGTCTCTCACATTTTATCCTAAATAAAAAACTATTACATGTAAGGCCTAATAAACAAGCAAGTCCTTCAAGTTTAATCCTCAAATAGAGACACTTCGCTGGCTCCACTTTTTGTTTGACGTGATTTGAGAAGAAGTGAGAGATTCTGGATTCTATGAGTTTCTAATGGGAACTACTAAACGTCGCCCCAAAACTACTTAAATCGCCCCTTGAAATTACCAAAGTGCACTTAACAATATATTTAATACCCATATCGTCCCGTGTCTATAAATTAGGCATACGATCTTGTATATTCATAATTTATCAGTAAAAACACCACGAAAATGTCTGGCGAGGGTGATGCATCCGGTGAGGTAAGCCTGGCGCGGGGCAAATTTTGGGCCGGGCGTCTGCATTAGACGCCTCCCCCAAGGTGAGGGCGTCTGCGTAGGACGTCCTCCCATTGGCCGAGGCGTCTAACGCAGACGCCTACGCAATGGGAGAGGCGTCTTATGTAGACGTCCTCCCCTTGGGTAAGGCGTCTGTAGTAGACGCCCTTCCCTAGGGTCAGGCGTCCTACGCAGACGCCTCACCCATGGGAAGGGCGTTTAACTCAGACGCCCCCCCATGGGGTAGGCGTTTAATACAGACGCCCGAATTTTTTTTGATTTTTTTAATTTCGATTTTATTTTTGTAGGTTCCGTTGGAAGATTTCGGTGGTGATGGAGTGGATTACAGTGAGTTATTTCAAACTACACAAATCTTTGAAACAATCGATGAAGCATGTAAATGGGCCAAACAAGTAGCTATCGGAGCTGGGTTTTTTTTGGTCGTGTCGTCGTACAAAACAAGATCAGATAGTCGGATGGATTGTTATTTGAGATGCGACCGGCAAAATCAAATGGAGTCTCGGGATATGGATACTGCACTTCGAAGAAACACCAAAAGAAAGGGTTGCGGTTGCCGTTTCTTAATAAAAGTGGTGGAGCGACGAGATCGTGATGGATGGGTTGTGGTTTTTAATAGTGCTCACGGACATCACAACCACAGACTGGCAGTTTATCCAGAGGGTCATCGTCAAATTAGTGGTCTAAGTTCTGGGGCGAAGAAGATTGTTCGTGATATGACTGAGGCGCAAGCAAAACCACGGAACATCTTGAAGGCAGTAAAAGAAAAATTCCCGGAGGACAATCCAAATCAAAGGCATATTTATAATTTCAGAGATTACATGAGGAGGACAAAATCTAAAGACCGGAATCCCGTCCAGCAGTTTCTCTATCAAGCAATGCAATGTGAGTACTTACATTGGATTATGGCGGATCCAGAAACTGATGTCGTCACTCACGTTTTTTTGGCACATCCGACGTCAGTCCAGTTGTTGCGGACATATCCTTTCGTTATCTGCATGGATTCGACTTACAAGACGAACAAGTATAAGATGCCTTTGTTCGAAATGATTGGGGTCACACCAACAAACATGAATTTCCTTATTGGATATGTGATTTTGATGGATGAAACTTACTCCAGTTATCTGTGGGTGATGGAGAAGTTGCGAGAACTGTTATTGGGGATTGTCAGCCCGACTGCAATAATAACAGACCGGGAGTTAGGCCTTATGCGACCAGTGAGAGAGGTATTTCCTGACTCTGCTCATTTACTCTGCACATGGCACATCAACAAAGACGTATTGAACTACGCATACCACGTATTCGGGAAAAATAAGCAGATGGCAGAGACTTTGAGGCGTGGAAGATGGAGGAAAATCATGCTTTCTACTTCAGAAGCCGAGTATGATAGAGCTGCGTATGCTCTGAAAGATTTGTATAGATCGTGGCCGGCTATCACGGAGTATCTGGACACCACGTGGTTGGTGCATAAAGAAAAGTTTGTGCTGAATTGGACGAACAAAGTCCTTCATTTTGGGAACACCACGAATTGTAGGGTCGAAAGTGCTCATTCGGCTCTAAAAGAGTGGATTTCTACATCGACTGCAGCTCTGGGCACTCTTTTCGAGCGCGTCAACGCGGCTATTGAAATGCAGCTGACGAATATTCGAAACGCTCTTGAAGACTCGAGACGGCGAAATTTGACTAATTTCGGACATGCTCTATATCGTCACATAAATGGTCGAGTTTCGCATCACTGCTTGCAATTGCTGAGTCAGGAGGTGAAAAGAATGCAAGAGTTAGATGATGAAGTTGAATATCGTTGTGAGTGCGTTTTTCTGACTTCTCATGGGATACCTTGCGCATGTACCATCCGCGGATGTCTTGAATCAGACAACGGAATTTACTTCGAGCAGATTCATTCGTTCTGGAGGACACTTGTCATTGGGGAAGGAGCCGGGAACGCAGAGTTTGTGTCTCAGGCAGCTCAAGACGTCGAACATTTTCGCAGCCTGGTTGATGAGATTGCAGGAAGTGACCCCACCGTAATTCGATCTGCCTCTCGGGTTTTATTCGAGCAGCTACACCCCGAACATGCGAATTTGAGAGAGCCTGCAGAAAAAACAAAGCTACGAGGTCGACCAAGGGGAAAGTCGACACGACGGGACCCTAGTGCGTTTGAGTATGCAGAGCGAGGTAGTGGTCGATCTTCAGGTAGTGGGAGTAGAGGTCGTGGTCGTTCTTCCGGTAGTGGAAGCAAAGGTCGTGGTCGATCTTCTGGTTCTTCGTCTGTGAGGGGAGGATCAGGTACACCATCCCTATATTTATTGTTATTATAATTTTGTTATTTATTTCAGTAAATATGTATCTTTTGTTATTATATGTAACTGTATTTTTTGTTTATATTGTAGTGACTGGGCGGGCTGACGTAGACGACTTTCCATATGCGGATAGGATTCCAGGAATCATTATGCCATTCCTACACCAGTGGAATGATGTACGTGCTGATGGAAACTGTGGATTTCGATGTGTCGCCGATGTTTTTCACGGTGGTGAAGACAATTGGCAACTCGCCCGTCGTTCGATTTCAAATGAGCTAGCTGCGAACCCATCTTTTTATGAGCACGTATACTACGACGGTGTGGCGCAGGCTCGTCACCGGATTAATTGGGGCGGGGGACCTTGTGGCGAGAATCACTACATGGAGACGTGAACGGACTTGTTTCCCATTGCAAATTTTTACAAGTGTGCAGTTATGTTCTTCTCTCTCGGAAATGATGGTTCGTTGTACCCATGTCTTACAGTTCTACCTTGGGAGAGTCCACCTACCGTGACGAGACCGTGCAGAGAGTTGATTATTGCTCATTTAGGGAGTTACGCTCATTACATTCGTTTGGATTTGAATGAGGGATTCCCTGTACCTCCTATAGCGACTCTGTGGTTTCAAGTACAAGATGAGAGTGTTATTGGATGGGAGCTGGAGTACCAAAATAGGATAGCATCCTTGCAACAATTATGTAATATGTTTTGATATGTTTGTACCAATTATATAATATGTTTTGATATGTTTGTACACTATATATTGTTGCTTTATTATGTAATATGTTTTGATATGTTTGCTTTATTTGCATTATATATAATAGTACGATACGTTAGCAAACACATATAAAAATAATAAGCGTATGACAAATAAGCAAACACAAATACAAATAATAAGCGTACGATATGTTAGCAAACACAAACACAAATACAAATAATAAGCGTACGACAGATAAACAAATATAAATGCAAATACTAAGAGTACGGTACAACAGATCAGCCTACTCATCATCCGAATCATGGTCGGAGATGCCTAACTGAGTATGCCACGAGTGTATGATCTCATCCAAATCTCCGCATGCAGCTCTGGCATCGTCTGGCAGCTCATCCCTCATCTGCAAGATTGGGTCTACAGCCCGTATCATCTTACCCATCCACTGCACATAACAATAACATTAGCGTACATTAACAAATTATACGGTACAAATAAATATAGATAAAATGAAAAAATTACCAGATCGCCACACGTCCTATCTGGTGGTCGATCTGCTCTCCGGGAGGCACCACGGACGATGATAGGATGTGAGTAACTACCGAACCAATCAAGATAACGTGCATCACACTCGGAGGGGTCGCGACTACGTCTGAAGTCGCCAAGGAACAATCGACATGATCTCGGAAATGTCCGCCAAGTCGATTCCGCTGTAGAAGCGGGGAACCTGACGTCGTACGTCGCTGCTGTCGCAGACCGCACCGCATGCTCTGGTGTCGGGATGTCAACCGGGATCACCTGAACATATCCTAACTGACGCAAGACCCGATCGGGCATATAAGGCTCTATGAAATCCCGATAACGAATAAGACCCATCAATAAAGTCCTCGGGACATCCGCTGCTGGGTCAGGACCATAGGGTAACCACTCCACCTAAAGTTTAATACATTAATAATAATACATCTTAAAATTAAATAAATGGTGTAAAGTTTGATACCTCTGATGCAGTCATCTGATCTAGCCGTGCGCGGATGGAACGCAATCGTCCATCGCTCTTGTCCTCGCTCCGGACGGCCCACATACCCGAACGTGGATGACCCTCGTCGATAATCTTCCGCTCACGATGCGGGTGGAATGCAGGAAAGTACTCGTATATCCACGCCTGCAGCAGCGTAAGACAACCTGCAATCCCAGAACAATCCGCACGACTAGCTATCCCAAGCTGCCGGTACAGGTATGCCAACGTCGCTGACCCCCACGAGTACTCACGAACGGTGTCCGGGTCCCTAGCCTCCAGTAGATCGCGTGGTCTGATCCGACAACCACTCTTGTCGACAAACAAGACGGCTCCGAGCATCAAGAATAGGTACGCCGTCAACTGTGTATCATCGGCCCGCGGAGGTCGTGCCCGTCTGCATAGGTCCTCAAGGGAGTCGATGCCGACACCACCACCACTCCATAAAGCTGTATCTCTCGCCAGACCATCAGGTGTGACACCAAGCAACTCTGCCACATAACACCTCAGCTCAGACGTCGACCCCTGAGCACTAACCAGACGACCATCCACAGGAATGCGCAGGATCTGGAAAACATCGTGAAGCATGATCGTCATCTCTCCGAAAGGCATGTGGAAAGTGTTGGTGTCAGGCTGCCACCGCTCCATAAACGCAGAAATCAAAGGCATGTTGAGATAAGGGAACATGTTGTACGGTAAGTGCCCCAAATGCGTGGCACTAATCTCCTCTCTGATATCAGCACTCAGTGTAGACCGCCAACCCTGTAGTGCTGTACAGGCTCTGTGCCGATTATGGCACTTCAGAACCTTCCGATCCTTTCCGTCCCAGATCCGTCTAGCGATGTGACCCCAGAAACTAGGAATGACGCTCCCATCTAAAGGACCACCAGACGTCATACGGCTCACGATCCAAGAATCGTCCTGGACCCTCTTCTTCTTCTGAGCGCGGGGATCAACAGTGCACGAGCTCGAATCCCCGGTCGTAAACCTCCCACCCCTACCCTTCCGCACCATCCATCCGGCGGAAGTAGAAGTACCCGCTCGACCACGTCCTCCGCTATAATCCCCCTGCCTCTCCACCTCCGGCCGCACATCATACGGGCCATCATCGTCGCTCTCGTCGTCGAAACTATCCACATGCTCATCATCGAAGGAATCATCATCCTCCTCACGACGACGTAATGCCTCTCTCTCCCTCCTGACCGAAGCAGATATCCCCCGTCTACGTGGATGACGCGGTGCTGAATCATCCTCTAAAGAACGGAAGGCGTGTAATGGTATCGACTTGCCTTTCCCTCAACTGTGACCCGATGACTATTAATTGAAATTTTAATTACAAATTTGTTAAATTTGTTAAACTAAATTATCATATTTATCACAATTGTTAAACTAAATCAAAATTTGTTAAACTAAATTATCACAATTGTTAAACTAAATCAAAATTTGTTAAAACTAAATATCACAAATGTTAAACTTAATAAGAAATTGTTAAATTAAATTTTCAGATTTATCACAATTTATTAAAGTAATTATCAGATTTAATAATTTTTAAAAAAAAAATTTGTGGAGGCGTCTGCGAGAGACGCCTCCCTTATGGTGGAGGCGTCTGTCGGAGACGCCTCCTCTTTGGGGGAGACGTCTGACGAAGACGTCTCCTCCATCGGGAAGACGTCTTCCCCAGACGTCTCCCGCTAGTGGCCGGCTTCCTCGGACGCCCGCCCCATGCGGGGGGCGTCTCCCTCGGACGCCGGCCACTTTTTTTTTTTTTTTTTTTAAAAACAAATAAATAAAGTAAGGTTACCGTATACAGGTACACCGGGGGAACTGCTGGCTGCTTGCCTGGCCTCCGAGACATTCCTAATCTTCTGTAGTAGGTATAGGAAGAGAAAGTTTTGAAAAAAGAGTGAAATTGTGAGATATATAAGCAAAAATAGGATGAAGGGCAATTTGGTAATTTCAAGGGGCGATTTAAGTAATTTTGGGGCGATGTTTAGCAGTTCAGTTTCTAATTCTTTTCTTTTCAAATTTAATTTTTGTCATGACAATTTTCCTCCGACCATATATTTATATTCATTAATGTTGGATTTTTGTCGTTGATTGTCAAAAGTAGGGTAGGCTCGAACTTGGCTTGAAACTAAACTTTTGAAACTTGTGCTCGGCTCAAGGTCGGTAAGCCAAATAAACTAGGCTTGAATTTGACTCGGGTCAGATCATCGAGCAGCTCGACTCACTCAAATGCTTGGTTGAGAGAGCTCAAGCTAACTTGTCTTATTTGGAAGTCCACCATCCTTTTATATTTTATAAATCAAATCCAATTTTCTCAAATCAAATATATTTTATACATTATATTACATGCAACACATGTAAAGTGTGTGAACAAAACTTGGTTATAGTAATGTATCTCAATACATCTAGCTAGATATATTGTCGTGCCTGCATGTGTGTGTGTATATATATATATATATATACATATATATATATACATATATATAGGCAAATGAGCGAGTCTTGAGTGAGTAGGGTAGTGCTAAGCTCGTTTATTTTGTTGAGCGGAAATTTTTACTCATGCTTGATTCCTTAATTATGAATCAAGTCGAGCCATGAGCAGAGCAATTTTGAGCAAGTTCTGAGTGAGCTATCAAACTCGAGTCAAGCTTGACAATCCTACTCTACACACATGATCGCACAATGTTAGGAAAATATGTAAAAAAAAGGAAAATAAGAGAGGCAATTCTAACTCAACTTGTTGCATCTCAACTCCTTCAAACCCTTAACTTATATATTCTAGGAACAATTAAATTCACTGGAAATATATAAAAATGTAACTAGCATGGGTAACAAACGTTTTTGTTCTTCCAAACTTTACTAATTTGAATGAATATATATGTATTCTCATATGACCCCAAAAAAAATGGGGGAACTACTAAACGTCGCCCCAAAACTACTTAAATCGCCCCTTGAAATTACCAAATTGCCCTTAACAATATATTTAATACCCATATCGTCCCGTGTCTATAAATAAGGCATATGGTCTTGTATATTCATAATTTATCAGTAAAAACACCACGAAAATGTCTGACGAGGGTGATGCATCGGGTGAGGTAAGCCTGGCGCGGGGCAAATTTTGGGCCGAGCGTCTGCATTAGACGCCTCCCCCATGGTGAGGGCGTCTGCGTAGGACGCCCTCCCCATGGACTAGGCGTCTAACGCAGACGCCTCCCCCATGGGATAGGCGTCTTATGTAGACGTCCTCCCCATGGGTAAGGCGTCTGTAGTAGACGCCCTTCCCTTCGGTCAGGCGTCCTACGCAGACGCCTTACCGTTGGGGAAGGCGTTTAACACAGACGCCCCATCCATGGGGCAGGCGTGTAACACAGACGCCTATTTTTTTTTTTTTTTGATTTTGATTTTGTTTTTTTAATTTCGACATTATTTTTGAAATTTTTTAATTTCGAATTTATTTTTTAATTTTTTTTAATTTTGATTTTATTTTTGTAGGTTCCAGATTTCGGTGGTGATGGAGTGGATTACAGTGAGTTATTTCAAACTACACAAATCTTTGCAACAATCGATGAAGCATGTAAATGGGCCAAACAAGTAGCTATCGGAGCTGGGTTTTTTTTGGTCGTGTCATCGTACAAAACAAGATCAGATAGTCGGATGGATTGTTATTTGAGATGCGACCGGCGAAATCAAATGGAGTCTCGGGATATGGATACTGCACTTCGAAGAAACACCAAAAGAAAGGGTTGCGGTTGCCGTTTCTTAATAAAAGTGGTGGAGCGACGAGATCGTGATGGATGGGTTTTGGTTTTTAATAGTGCTCACGGACATCACAACCACAGACTGGCAGTTTATCCAGAGGGTCATCGTCAAATTAGTGGTCTAAGTTCTGGGGCGAAGAAGATTGTTCGTGATATGACAGAGGCGCAAGCAAAACCACGGAACATCTTGAAGGCAGTAAAAGAAAAATTCCCGGAGGACAATCCAAATCAAAGGCATATTTATAATTTCAGAGATTACATGAGGAGGACAAAATCTGAAGATCGGAATCCCGTCCAGCAGTTTCTCTACCAAGCAGTGCAGTGTGAGTACTTACATTGGATTATGGCGGATCCAGAAACTGATGTCGTCACTCACGCTTTTTTGGCACATCCGACGTCAGTCCAGTTGTTGCGGACATATCCTTTCGTTATCTGCATGGATTCGACTTACAAGACGAACAAGTATAAGATGCCTTTGTTCGAAATGATTGGGGTCACACCAGCAAACATGAATTTCCTTATTGGATATGCGATTTTGATGGATGAATCTTACTCCAGTTATTTGTGGGTGATGGAGAAGTTGAGAGATCTGTTATTGGGTATGCCAACGTCGCTGACCCCCACGAGTACTCACGAACGGTCTCCGGGTCCCTAGCCTCCAGTAGATCGCGTGGTCTGGTCCGACAACCACTCTTGTCGACAAACAAGACGGCTCCGAGCATCAAGAATAGGTACGCCGTCAACTGTGTATCATCGGCCCGCGGAGGTCGTGCCCGTCTGCATAGGTCCTCAAGGGAGTCGATGCCGACACCACCACCACTCCATAAAGCTGTATCTCTCGCCAGACCATCAGGTGTGACACCAAGCAACTCTGCCACATAACACCTCAGCTCAGACGTCGACCCCTGAGCACTAACCAGACGACCATCCACAGGAAGTCGCAGGATCTGGAAAACATCGTGAAGCATGATCGTCATCTCTCCGAAAGGCATGTGGAAAGTGTTGGTGTCAGGCTGCCACCGCTCCACAAACGCCGAAATCAAAGGCATGTCGAGATAAGGGAACATGCTGTACGGTAAGTGCCCCAAATGCGTGGCACTAATCTCCTCTCTGATATCAGCTCTCAGTGTAGACCGCCAACCCTGTAGTGCTGTACAGGCTCTGTGCCGATTCTGGCACTTCAGAACCTTCCGATCCTCTCCGTCCCAGATCCGTCTAGCAATGTGACCCCAGAAACTAGGAATGACGCTCCCATCTAAAGGACCACCAGGCGTCATACTGCTCACGATCCAAGAATCGTCCTGGACCCTCTTCTTCTTCTGAGCGCGGGGATCAACAGTGCACGAGCTCGAATCCCCGGCCGTAAACCTCC
Source organism: Triglochin maritima (assembly GCA_963682175.1). Taxonomy (NCBI): domain Eukaryota; kingdom Viridiplantae; phylum Streptophyta; class Magnoliopsida; order Alismatales; family Juncaginaceae; genus Triglochin; species Triglochin maritima. Next base: position 33,433,695 of record OY821789.1, read on the forward strand.
CACCCCTACCCTTCCGCACCATCCATCCGGCGGAAGTAGAAGTACCCGCTCGACCACGTCCTCCGCTATAATCCCCCTGCCTCTCCACCTCCGGCCGCACATCATACGGGCCATCATCGTCGCTCTCGTCGTCGAAACTATCCACATGCTCATCATCGAAGGAATCATCCTCCTCCTCACGACGACGTAATGCCTCCCTCTCCCTCCTGACCGAAGCAGATATCCCCCGTCTACGTGGATGACGCGGTGCTGAATCATCCTCTAAAGAACGGAAGGCGTGTAATGGTATCGACTTGCCTCTCCCTCCACTGTGACCCGATGACTATTTATTGAAATTTTAAATACAAATTTGTTAAATTTGTTAAACTAAATTATCATATTTATCAAAATTGTTAAACTAAATCAAAATTTGTTAAACTTAATTATCAAAATTGTTAAACTAAATCAAAATTTGTTAAACTAAATTAAAACAATTGTTAAACTAAATCAAAATTTGTTAAAACTAAATATCACAAATGTTAAACTTAAAAAGAATTTGTTAAATTAATTTTTTTGATTTATCACTATTTATTAAAGTAATTATGATATTTATTAATTAAAAAAACAAAAAAGGCGGAGGCGTCTGCGAGAGACGCCTCCCGCAAGGTGGAGGCGTCTGTCGGAGACGCCTCCTCCTACGGGGAGACGTCTGCGGAAGACGTCTCCCCCATCGGGGAGACGTCTTCCGCATACGTCTCCCGCTTCGGGTCGGCGTCCGAGGGAGACGCCCCCCGCATGGGTCGGGCGTCCTCGGAAGCCGCTCCCCCATAGGGGGAGCGGCTTCCGAGGACGCCCGACCCATGCGGGGGGCGTCTCCCTCGGACGCCGACGACTTTTTTTTTTTTTTTTTTTTAAAAAAAACAAATAAATAACGTAATGTTACCTCATACGGGTACACCGGGGGAACTGCTGGCTGCTTCCCTGGCCTCCGAGACATTCGTAATCTTGTGTAGTAGGTATAGGAAGAGAAAGTTTTGAAAAAAGAGTGAAATTGTGAGATATATAAGCAAAAATAGGAGGAAGGGCAATTTGGTAATTTCAAGGGGCGATTTAAGTAATTTTGGGGCGATGTTTAGCAGTTCAGAAAAATGGCGGAACACTAAAAAATTGATGACTTTTACTAGTTATTTAGTAGTTTTAGATAGACGTGTTCGTAATTTTCCCAATAATAAAAAAAACTATGTGGTCACAGAGACAACCGATGTGCTCATGTGAAGTAATCTATGTTCGGATAAAATTCATTCGTGGGAAGTCAAATCAACCTTAACGATAGAGTCATATGGGTTCCCTACCATTCTACCGATGATAGAAAAATAAATTTAATCCTTATTAATAGGGTTTAGTAAAATGTAAGCTTTGTTAATGGAAAGCCCCCAATTCTACACATGGAGTGATTTTTGTACATTATTCGAAAATTTAATTTGAAAATAATGTATAGCTTGGGTAGAAACAAATTTAGGAATCAATGTTTAGAATCATGTTCTTATTTTTCCGGGTTCATTGATTTTGCAAACGTAATCATGTGTATGTAAACAAAATAACAATAGAATGTTGGCATGAGTACATTACAAGCACGAGTATGAATTTACGAATGTATCCAATTTGGCAAGATGTCCTTAGATAATATAATATCATTAAACTATTTTGTTAAATTTGGAGGAATATAACCCCATTTTCATAAAATTCTATTATGATTTTCCTAGCAAATGATAAAAGTAAATTTCTCAGCTTTTAACCGCAAAATAACAACGACTTTGTAAGATTTTGTCAGTCATAAACTCATACCTACGTAATAAATAATGTAAATAATTGGAATTTCTTTCAAAATAATCACTAAAAAATACACATGGAAAACTTAATTGACATGCACCTTAAAAACGACATCAGTTAAAAACGACATCACTGATTCCGTTTTTATGCTATATGAAAACGACATCAGTGATGTCGTTTTTACCTAGGTAAAAAAAATCTGAGATGCTGTGTTTTTATTAACAGAAAGGGGTCGTCTACCCGCCTCTTCATCCTCCCACCTCCAAATCACTCCCCACTCTTCATTACCCTTTGTTTTTATATGTTGAACTAGCGACAATTCTATTAGTAAATGTTGTGGGGGGTAAAATACATAGTGGGAGATTTGTTGAGTCTATGGTTTTGATTGAGAGTGCAAGAATGTTGTGGGGGTAAAATACATAGTGGGAGATTTCCCGACACCTTATTATTGTATTCCTGATATTGATCCGTTTACTCGTTCATAATTTGATCCGTTTATTTACATTTAGAATTATAGACTCAATCAGAATCAAAGACTCAACAAATCTCCCATTATGTGTTTTACCCCACAACAATTATTAGTTGGATATAATAATTTGAGTTGATTTATACATTTTTTACGAAGATTCGACGTAAGTTACATACGACGTGTAAAAATGAGACACCCGATCGATCCGTTACTAATTGAAGATACCCTAGGTAAAAACGACACTGGTGATGTCGTTTTTAGTTAATGAAAACGACATCACTGGTGTTGTTTTTAAGGTGCATACTTTGCCAATTAAATTTTCCACGTACATTTTTTTTTATTTGGTGATTATTTTAAATTTTTTTCCTAAATAATTTATTGGGCTTTGGACCCCACAAAAGTTTTATTCTCACTTTTGAGTACAAACAAGTCACCATTTTACCTTCTCAATCTGTTATAATTTAAACCAGTTTATCTCAACTTTTACCAACGAGTTAACAAATTATTAGGATTATTACATCCTATAAACATGTTCGCATCTTAAAAAAAACTCCCAAACAAACAAAGAAGCCAAATGTCAATTAGCATAGACAAAAAAGTAATTAAGCACTACTAATGACAATAAGAACACTAATCAATAATGTTAAGCATAAAATAAGACCACATACACAGTCAATAACACAACACAACCCAAACAAAAGCAAACACAAACACAAAAACAATAAACAAAACCCAAACGAAGGCGACGAAGAAAGACGGGAGGTGGAGGAGGAGAGATTGAATCCGCCACCATTCCCAATCCCAAACCCTAATCCGGTCCCGATCGGGTGATTCCGCGGCCGGAGGGCGATGGTGGAGTGAGGCCGATGGCGGAGGACGCGTGGAGGCCGAGGGAGCTCGCGTTCGGGCGGTTCGAACCGGGGAGGGGGACGTCGGGGAGGCCGATCGGGAGGAGGAAACCGGTATGTTGGTTGATGGTCGGGTTTTGGGTCGAAATTGGGAGATTTTGGTTGAAGGTCGGAGCTTTTTTGGGTTTTGGTTGTGAATTTGGGTCTGTTTTGGTCAAAGGTGGGATCTTTATGGGGTTTCGGTTGTGAATTGGGAATTTGAGGTGGCGTTTGGGTTAGATTTGGGGGTTTGGGTTGGTTTCGAGTGGTGTTTTAGTTAAAGGTCGGAGCTTTTTGGGGTTTTGGTGGTGAATTTGGGGGATTTTGGTTGTAAATTTGGGTTGGTTTTGGTCAAAGGTGGGAGTTTTCTGGGGTTTTGGTGGTGAATCGGGAATCCGGGTTGGGTTTGGTCAATTTGGGATGTTTTTGAAGTTTTGAAGGTGAATTGAGGATTTCGGTTGGGTCGAGGTGGTGTTTTTGGTCAAAAGGTGGGATCTTTCCGGGGTTTCGGGGTTCGAGTTGAGGTTTAGGAGTTTGAGGCGGTAGGAACTGAGGTCGAGGAAGCTAGTTTTGTTGCTGATTTTGGAAATTTGTTGTTTCGGTGTGATTTGTTTGTTTGGATAAAGCAGGTTTGTTTGTGAGAGTGATTTTCAGGTTTTGGGTGTATTTTGTGAGCTATTTGAGGAGATTTGGGAGGCTTGGATTGGTAGAATTGTTGTTATTGAATTGGGAAGTCTGGTTTTAGTGAAGTTGCCACTTTGTTCTTTTGGTTTGGACGTGGTCTGAAGCTCGTGCATGGTCAATTTCTTAATGGATTGAAGTTCCTAGCTTAGGGAAGCTGGTTTTCTGGTAGAACTTTGGTTTTTTAGGTGCATTTTGTAGCTTTTGACTTTTGCGTGGTCAATTTGTGAGTCGGGAGTCGTGTGTTTATTGTTTTGAGGTAAATTGAAGCTTATATGCCTGAAATTGACTACATATAAACTGAAAAACAAAGAAAAAGAAACTAATTCTATTGGGGGGAAAAGAACCGACATTTTTTTTTGAATAATTTAAATAAAAGGATGTTATTAAACGCAACACGATGTCCAAATTTACTAATAAAAACACACACTAAGGGCAAATTCTTCAAGTTATGCGATTATTTTATTTAATTGCTCTCTACTTAGGATGTAATATTGGGATTTCGCCCCGAGTATTTCTTGCTAACCGATTCCCCAACTAGTTTGGGATTGAAGATTTTGTTGTTGTATTTCTTCATTTCTTGCTACTGGAGATGCTATTTTGATGTATTTTATCTCTACTACTTTGAGCTGCTGTGTAGCATCTTATGTTCATAAATTAGTGTCCGTAACCAAATTATAATACTTTCTGTGCAGCTGGTAACTAGACTGACCAAGGACATCATCCTCACCTATCGACTATGTAATCCGAGTTTTAAGTACTCGGAATCCTTGAATCCAAAGAAGTACCTCACTTCACCGCACAATGGTGTTTCTAATGAGGGTTACGACAATGAAAATTCAGACCTCGTTTTAAGTGTCAACCTTGAGTTGATCAATGAGCAGTCACAACAAAGGTTTTTCTTTATTAATCAACTCATTTGTACTATGTGCTCTATTTGAAATCCTTTGCTAGATTTTGTTTTTAGTATCATCTTGACAAACACAAGTGATTATCAGTATTAGGGGAAAATACAGTGATTGCGACAGAGTTTTAGTTTTTTCTGGCTATCTGCATACGTGAAGCCATATCTACAACAATTGATGCTGAATACCACATTTAAACTACTTAAAGACTAGAGAATATTGTTTCATCATGATTCATGAGGAACCACCTAATGGATATCAACAATTGACAAAGGGCCCACCTTTCCTTAAAAATATATATTTTTGTTTGAGAGCCATACCTAATTCTAAAACGCTATTCCTATATATTATTTTAGATCATGTAAATATTAGATAGTTGTCACCTTAATTAATTCCAAAACAAACTTTTCTCAATCGCTTTATCTAAAAGCTTAAATATTTATAAACGAGAACATGACTTTTTGGATATTGGACAGTAAAGTTGTCTATCATATCATACGGGGCACTAGTTTCATACTTTCATGTTTGTCTTTTCATTGCCCACTCCCTGCATTTTTAAGTAGTATGTCCCCCTCATTATCATGATTGATGTCGGGATTTTTCAATATGTCAGATATATTGTCAAAGAAATGCTTGGCCAAGGGACTTTTGGACAAGTAGCAAAGTGCTGGATGGCAGATACAAATACGTATGTGGCTATTAAAGTGATAAAAAACCGAACTGCTTATTATCAGCAGGCAGTACATGAAGTTAACATCTTAAAAACTGTAAGGAAATAACTGTTCTTGATAAGTCTCACTGCATGTACAATGTTTCTCATGTAAGGCCAACCGCACCTGTTTCTGTATTTGCAGCTAAATCAAAATTTTGACCCTGACGAAAATCACTTGGTTCGGATGCTTGACTTTTTCATGTATCGGAGCCATTTGTGCATTTCATTTGAAATGCTTGGCTCAAATCTGTAAGTTCTTAATTATCAAATTTGTATCCAGGAGATGGTTCTGCATTTTTTACTTCTCCAAGTTACTGATTCCAAGTTTTCATGGTCTCTCAGGTATGAGCTACTGAAGAAGAACAGCTTGAAAGGTCTACCTTTGAGTCTTGTGCAAATGTTCTCAAAGCAGGTATATATTTGTTTGTTTGTATACTTCTGCCCCTTCCATCAATTATTTTCATCTCTCCCATACTGTTGTCGTAGATCTTACATGGATTGGTAGTTATGAAATATGCTGGCATCATACATTGTGATTTGAAGCCAGAAAACATCCTTCTCTGGACAAAGTAGGTTCTTACGTTTCTTAAAATCATTTGATTTTATATATTATGGTTCATTATTTGAATATAAATATTTCTTTTATCAATAGCGTAAAGCCTCCAGGAATAAAAATTATTGACTTTGGCTCAGCATGTAAAGAGAACCAGACTGTATACTCTTACATTCAGGTCAAATATATATCTAGAGCAATTCTTATCATTTTGTGTTTTAAGATGGTCACTTTAATTATGGGCTGTGTGCTGATTCTTTTTCCTTGTTGCTCTGTTGTCTCTTATGGTCACAGAGTCGATACTACAGGTCACCTGAGGTTCTTCTTGGATACCCGTATCCTTTTAATGTCTTTATATTTGTTTTTGGAATGAGATGCATTGTTCTTACCTTCATACCTTACTTACCCACCAATATCTGCGCCAAAGACAACCATTCCATTTTGTTCCCTAACTCCTTATCCAGGTATACCACTGCAATTGATATGTGGTCTTTTGGATGTATAATTGCTGAGCTGTTCCTAGGGCTCCCTCTGTTTCCTGGTGCTTCGGAATATGATCTCCTCAAGAGGATGTTAGACATAACCGGGTATGCTCATTTTGCATGTTGTGATCTTTAACTAGGCACAGCGGATTGATGATATTTTTAACACAATTTTATTTGAGAACTACACGTCTACACCCATAATAACATTCAAAGTATTTTGAGAGGTATCACCCTTTACAACCTTGAAATTTCATCGAGTTCCTTTCGCAGGGTTCTTTAGAAAATAAACATAGCTGACAATAGCATTTACCTTTTCTTATCAAGGGTTCATTGGTTCATTTACTACAAATTTGTATTTAAGATTACCATGAAACTATAGATGCATGGTGTGATCAAGGAAACGACCCAAATGTCATGCTTCTCCAGCTGAAGAACCCATCAGTTGATGTATTTATCATGCCAGTGTTCATTGAAGTCACATTTGATTTGTCCATGCAATAGAAAGTATGATTATCACATTGTCTTGTGTTTCCCAAATTTGTATTTAATACCGATTCGATTCATTTATCTATTGTTCCTGTTCTTTTCATGAGTTAAAAATGCTTGTAGATGTTTGTGCTTGTACATTAAGTAAAATTTCTTAAGATCACTATTTAGGTTCTTTAGAATCACAAGTTTAAATTCTTGTAATTGTTTGAGACATTTTGTCACCCGGAACTTTTACAAAAATGCACAAATTTTCTATTCACAGTCGCAACGCCACACCTTCAAGGTGAGATGTCCAATATTAAAATCATTTTTTATATATATACAGAAGCTACAAAATCTAAACAATGAGTGATCTATTTTGCCACTAATATACATATGCCATATAGGGAATATGATATAATCTGCATTTGTTATACACTGTTTGTCTTTCTGTTCAAGTCTAATGGAAGTATGTATATTTATGCAGTGGACAACCTCCCGATTGTTTGCTTAGGGATGCCAAAAAGACAATGAATTTTTTTAAGCACGTAGGAAGTATCCATCACCTTGATGGTGATGAACAATTCAGCGTGAGGGCATACCGTTTGTTGACAGAAGATGAATACGAAGCTGTAAGTTCTTTACTCTTTTAAGTACAAGTATTATGAATCAATTTTATTATTTGTATGTAATTTTGGTTTGTATTTTAGAGGGAGCACATAAAACCTTCAGTGGGAAAATGGTATTTCAGTCATGTGAAACTTGATGATATCGTGTCAAATTATCCCTACAGGAGAAACCTGCCTGAAGAAGAAATATCTAAAGGTAGGCTACCACCTCTTTTAGTATATGTGGTTAACTTGTCATAATGAATATTAAATGTTCAAATGAAGCTTAGCATCTTTCATGATAACTTTTTTGCCATGTCACAGAGAAGTTAATACGCATGGCAATGCTGGACTTTATAAGGGGTCTCATCGAGTTTGATCCACTGAAACGATGGACACCTTTGCAAGTTGGATTTTCAATATTGTTTTTTATTCTTTTGAAAGTAATGTTTAATGAAATACTCATACTGTTATTCTTATTCTTTACAGGCTTGTAGACATCCTTTTGTCACCGGTGAACCCTTTACAGAACCTTACCACCCTCCTCCAGTAACATATCACAATGTAAGCATCTAAATTTAGAATTCCATACGGTTTACCTTGGGGTCAGTGTACTTCAAGTAATATAATTGCATCTTGGGGCATGGCATACTGCCTGGTACAAAATTTAACTTATCCTTTCTATTGTGTTAGCACCTTCGAGGTCAGTAGTTCAGGGGAACATAGTTGCTATATGCCACACCAAAGGGAAATGATGGGTCTCTAGTTTGTTCAAGGTTAAGAAATGCACTTTGTGTTTTTCGTGCAGAGGCGAAGTGAATAGAGTACATTAGCTATGTGACAGTATATGCGGTTTAGACTTTTATTATAAAAATGAAAAAGCTAATTCATGATGAATATATTTTTTGCTCTAATTATATGCCATGCAAGATTATCCATAATAATTTTATAAGTAATCTGAAAGAGATTTCACAACCTAAATAGTTCAATGATATGTTAATAAAAATATTTAACACGTAATAAGCCCATAATGTATATTAAATATTATTTTTATCAAACCAGTCAGGATTGAGATGATAATTAATAAATAAAGCATGAAAAATTCAACAATGTAAATTAACAAGAAAAAGTTGAAAATAATCAGTGAAAATGACTCTTATTAGTAAGTGAACAATAAGTAATAAAAGACAAAGGTATGAAGAAAAAGGTTAAAGACAAACATATAACCTCAAATCTCTAGCAAACTTGTAGAATATTGAGATAAGGTTGAAGAAGAGGACAGCAGTGGCGGTTGGTTGTTGTTTATTGGGTTAGGGTTAGCCAGTTAGGGTGACAAAGAACGAAGAATGGTCCGCTTCTTTGATAGTTAGGTTTTTTAATTGATAGAGAGAAAGAGTATAGAGTAATTGGCTTATTTCTGTTCGCCCATTTAACATAAACATGCTCTTTTTAATAGGCTCCGTTTGTATGGCCGCATGTGGAAAACTCCCTGTATATGCACCTCAAAAGAATTGGGGATGCATATTGCTTATGAGGTTCAGCCTAGCAATTGAAATGCATGCATGGCCACACTCGTATATGAAACTTCTCTAACCTATGCCGTTTCATCATATAGTTAAGTATTGGTCTGTAACTGATTTTTGAACTAACGTGGTTCTGGTTCAGGATATATGGCCATAGTTACATGAATGTTACCACATTAATCAATAAGGGTCACTAGTTTAGTTTTGAATAAATAGATTCAAGAAGGTAACACTTAATTAGTTTGGTTTTAAAAGAATGCTAGACTTCTCCAACCTATATTTTTGATCTTATAGTATATCTTAAGCACTGGTGTTTGGTTGATGTCGACTAACATGGATTTGATTAACTAGTACAAAGCTAATTTTGTGCAGGCTCCTAAGTGTTTGATGAGCACTATGTCAAACCGTCATATGAAATAACTAATATTTTGTATTTCAGCCTGGGATTCCTAATTTTAGAGTGGATCATGGACCCGAACAAGGGCATTGGTTAGCTTCTGGTCTTTCTCCACAGGTAATTAGTGGCTTACCGTTTTTTTTCAATTTTAAAGCATTGCATGGCATGGTTATAATATTATTGTTGATAGAGACATATTTATAATATTAGTCTATGACGAGACACATGCATGGTCTTCTGCTGAAAGGTATTGTGGTATGGGGAGCGAAAATATTAAACCTCAGGTTATCTGAAGTATTCTAAATATAAAATATAGAATCATATTAAATCCTAAACGACTAAACACTAAGTTAGCTTCATATCAGGTCTCACTTTGTGAGTATTGTCACCCAAGAGTATTAATACAAAATTTGATTATAAATGTGAAATTATCTTGTCATATGCGTTATATATTATGTCACTCTATTCATTTTTGAGTTGCAGAATCATGTGTTCTATATGCCAATAATTACCCCCACTTACGAATCCTAGAGAAATACCTTACTTTCATCAAATAATTCTCTTATTAGTCAAAATATGCATGTAGAGTAAACATATCTCAACATCTTTATTCTGACATTGTTCTTTGTTGTGCAACTTTGTGTTTTGATATTTCGTGGTCACTCCCCATTCACAATTTTCTAGTTAAATTTAGATTACATTCGCAAAATCTTACCCTGTCACTACTACCCCTACCGGTATCATACAAGTTGCTAGATCTTCATGTGACCCTTCATCTAAACCATCTCATGGCCACATACCACATATGACCTAAGCAAAGTCATCATATAACTCTTTTGCACACCAAGAGGTAGAACACCGCCCATCTGGATAGACATGGAAAATGTTCCATTGATTTAACTTTTACAATCACTGGTAAAATACCATCATTTGTCACCATTGTCAAAAGACATTCAATTTCTCTAATCTTTGCATCTATACTCATCTATTACAAACTTGCAGTGCATGCTTCCCCCTATCATTTCCTCTCGCAGTCACTGGAATACCTGAAGTACTGATAAGTACTATATACGTCTATGTATGTTGCCACATTTTGTCTCTTGCAATCGTCGTACTTCTAATACAACACACATCTTTCTGATTCAGAAAAACTCTATAAACTGTACTCTTCTCCAAAATAAGTTATAAGCCTGCAACTAGGTCTTTTTAGTATTGATTTGAATTGAATAGTCATGATATTAGGAATTAAGGTAGGTATTCATAGTGACAAAGCTCAAAAGTAACACTCTTTGCTGTTTATGCCCTCTGCTCTGTACCGCCAAGCAATGAAATGTCATTTACTTATGAGGTGTTTATGGTGTTACACAAAGTCGAACCTCCACTTTTAATGTATATGTCATTAAATTGCTAATTTAATATTTCAAATTTTTGAGTTTTAGAAAACCAAACAATTTAACTTGCTCAAGATTTAGTAGGTTTTCAACCGGTAAATATGTTGTAATCAGGAAACTGATACACTGTTATACATCTTTGCTTTATTAGCCATTAGTGTCAAATTAATTGTTTTCTCCGACATCAGCCGTAACATTTATTACTTTTGTCTAGGTTTCAAATATGGGGAGAGGTTTTTTTCCAAGTAGTCCCCACGTTGCAATGATGCATTTGTCCCATGGTGGTGGCTATGGAAGCTGGGGAAGCTATGGTAGCTATTCGGATAATGCCGGCCCAGGGACAAGCTTTGGAGATACTATTATGCATGGGTATTATTCTTTTGGTGGTCCCTCTGGCCTGAGCATTCCAAAGCAGTTTGGTCGATCAAAGTTAGGATCTAGCCCTGATGCACGTGCCATACCTCAATATTCTTATGGCACTGGGTTAGGAATGAGTCCTTCAGGAACATTCAGGCCAATGTCACTTGGAGCCAGCCCCTCCCAGTTTACACCTCCATCGTCTCAAGCTCAGGTTTCACACATTTCTCCTGGAAAGTATGGTCCAACATCTCCTGCCAAAGGTGGTTCTTACAGTTCTACTCTGGGAAAAGCAGCTGCTGTGGCCCAATATAATAAAAGGAGAAATTGGGGGCATCAAGGATCTTTCCCTTTTCATCATCCAGAGAGTTCATCTCAACGTAGTCATGTACACCACTTTGATAGTGTTGCATGTGGCGGTCCTGAGCAAAATTCTCAAGGGCTTATTCCTTCTCCTCGTGGTGCACAATTGATTCCATCAACCTGGTGGAATGAAAGAGGTTCAGGTGAACCCACAACAAGAAATATTTTGCCAATTCAGCAGAATGTGAAACCATCGCATCCCGGAAATTCTACTGAAGCTAGGTATCCTTCGGAGTCGTCATCTGGTAAGGCGGAATCCAGTTCCTCCCTGGATCCTGGAGATTGGGACCCCAATTACAGGTCAGTCGAAATCATTTACTTGCTTTTACTTTTAATTTTTGATCATTTATATTCCTATAAATTAATACGATGACCTCTTGTTCATTGTATGGTAACATCTCATCTCTCTTTCATGAATTTGTTTAAATTTGTGGTTCCATATATCATCACTTGCAAGTTTCGACTTTGAGTTACAGTTTTATGTGGTTGACTATGTATTGAGGTACTATTTAGACTGCTTAGCCATGGTATGTAAAGCAGCCACATGTATAAATGTCCAATAGACACGATAATGTGGCCACAATATATCAGTATTATAGTTAAGGTTGATGAATAGCTTCTGCATGTGGGATGATCATTGACTTAATCTTTCTGTTCTTTACCGAATGATCAGTGGTGACCAAATATAGGCCAAATATTCATGTTAGTATCTAACAGAGTGTGGGTTTCCGACTCATAAGTCAAAACAAATTGGTTATCAGTCTTATGATTTATGAGTGGAATCAACCAAGATCTTGCAAGTCAAGTCCAAATTTCAATAGGGGACTATTCTCAACATTCCCCCCCACATGTGTCGTCTAAGTCCAAAATATATATGGTTAAACATGGATGGATATGTTGGACCGGCAGTTGGGCCTTTTGGCTCTAATACCATATTAAAGTCTCGTTGTCTAATTTAAAACTAATTGGTTGTGAGTGGACTGGCCCAAGATATTATTAGTTACAATAATAGTCTAAACTGTCTAGTTTTTTTTTGATCGGTCTAGTCCAAACTGTCTAGAGTAGTACTATTATAAAGAGTACCATTACACCAGGACAATGTCACTATAGTCATCTTTCTAGTTACTAGATTATGGTTGAATAAGATGATAAATTTAGAATACATAATTGATAATTCATTTATTTTATTAGGTGCCTGGTTATGGCCAGGCATTTGTTTGTACAGTTTTACTTTCTTCTCTAATATCTTTTATTTGACCGATAGAAAAATGTATTTTATTGGGGTGTATTATTGCATAATGTTTATTTACTAGTGCAGCAGTGGCCGAAATTTTTTAATATAATAAAAAAAAATTAAAAATTCGAAATTTAGGAAAAAAAAAAATTTTTCTTCCAAAACTAGGTGGATCGCGGGTCACACCCGCGATCCGTGTTCCCGCCAAAAAGTTATTTTTTTTTGATTTTTTGATTTTGTTTTTTCTTTTCTGTTTTTATTTTTTATTGTAATTATTTGTAATCTTTTTTTAAATCTTTTTTTTTTCAAAATAAGTTTTCTAATTTATATTATTTTTCTAAATTTTTTAAAATTATTTTTAATTTTTCCAATAATCGACCTCTAAATCACGTCGATAACCCGACGTATTGAAATGTTAGGGTATTTTATACAATAAAAAAACAATTTTTTTTAGCCAGATTAATAAATTATTTACAACTGAATATTAAACAAACACTAAAACTAATTAAAACAAAAAATTCGAAACGTTATCAAAAATTAGTAGGGTGTACACACATTGTAAATATTTTTGGAGGTCGATACAGCAAAAAATTAAAAACACAATTAAAAAATTTTAAAAAATAATAACAATTACAAAACATATTTTGAAAATAAATATAATAAAAAACATAGTTAAAACGATTTTAAAAAAATCAAAATCCGTGACTTTTTTATTTTCTTTTATTGTTTTTGATTTTATGTTTTGTTTTTTTACAAATCATTTTAACTATGTTTTATATATATATATATATATATATATATATTTCAAAATATGTTTTGTAATTGTTATTAATTTTTAAAAATTTTGAATTTTGTTTTTAATTTTTTGCTGTATCGACCTCCAAAATGTTTGTAATGTGTGTACACGTTACGAATTTTTGACAACGTTACCAATTTTTTGTTTTAATTAGTTTTATGGTTTGTTTAATATTCAGTTGTAAATAATTTATTATTCTAACTAAGAAATTTTGTTTTTATATTGTATAAAATACCCTAACAATTCAATACACGCCGAGTTATCGACGTGATTTGGAGGTCGTTTCTTGAAAAAATTAAAAACAAAATTAAATTTTTTTAATAAATAATATCAATTAGAAAACATATTTTGAAAAAAAAAGATTTTAAAAAAGATTATAAATAATTAAAATAAAAAAGAAAAACAGAAGAAAAAAAAACTAAAACAGAAAACCGAAAAAATCAAAAACAATAAAAGAAAATAAATAAAATCACGGATTTTAGTCGTAGTGTTTTATGTTTTGAATTTTTTTAAATCATTTTAGCTAAGTTTTTTTATTATATTTCTTTCCAAAATATGTTTTGTAATTGTTATTATTTTAAAAAAAATTAATTGTGTTTTTAATTTTTTGCTGTATCGACCTCCAAAACTGTTTGTAATGTGTGTACACCCTACGAATTTTCGACAACGTTACCAATTTTTTGTTTTAATTAGTTTTAGTGTTTGTTTAATTTTTAGTTGCAAATAATTTATTATTCTGACAAATAAATTTTGTTTTTTTATTGTATAAAATACCCTAACAATTCAATACGTCGGGTTATCGACGTGATTTGGAGGTCGATTTTTGAAAAAATTAAAAACAAATTTTTAAATTTTTAAAAAATAATATAAATTAGAAAACATATTTTGAAAAAAAAAGATTTTAAAAAAGATTAAAAATAATTATAATAAAAAAGAAAAACAGAAATAAAGAAATTAAAAAAAATTAAAAAAAAAATTCACGGATCGCGGTTCAGAACCGCGATCCGTGAAATTTTCAAAAAAAAAAAAAAAAAAAAAATTTGGCGGGAGGGACGGATCGCGGGTGGGAACCGCGATCCGTTCCCCACGGATCGCGGGTCACACCCGCGATCCACCTAGTTTTGGAAAAAAATTTTTTTTTTCCCTAAATTTCGAATTTTTAATTTTTTTTTTATTATATTAAAAAATTTCGGAGCAGTGGTGTGTTACAAAAGATGATAAATTTAGAATACATAATTGATAATTCATTTATTTTATTAGGTGCCTGGTTATGGCCAGGCATTTGTTTGTACAGTTTTACTTTCTTCTCTAATATCTTTTATTTGACCGATAGAAAAATGTATTTTATTGGGGTGTATTATTGCATAATGTTTATTTACTAGTGCAGCAGTGGTGTGTTACAATAATGCTTTTGCTAGTATGAAAATACAGTGATAGATAGGCAATGGATCTGTAATATTAGAATAGTGGCTATGTTTTTAAAGATATCTTTTTGCTCCAGTGATGATCTTCTATTGCAAGAAGACAGTTTGGACACCAGCAGTATGGTTTCTGGAATCAACAATTTGCACCTTAATGTGAAGATGGATCCTGCAATTCCTGGTGTGGGGTCTGGTAGAGATAGACGTGGCTATTCTCAGCCTCGTTCAAATACTATTTCACTAGATACAAGGTCTGTAATCTGTTCTGTTAAAAATCATATAGCTTTTATGTATTCCTGTCGTTCCAATCTTTCAGTAGCACCTATTATTTTGTACAGTACACTTCATAGGTTTGCAGAATCTGTGTCCATTTCATCTCGTTATAGCAACTAACTGAGGTCTATTCTGGAAGTTTCAGCTTTCGCCAGCCAGATTCATTTCCTAGTTACATTTTACAGTTATTAGATAATCATCATTTTTCTATACCTTCTAACTTTTAGTTTGTTTAATACACTCAGTGCTGTTACGTGATGATTTTTTTATACTTTCTAGCTTTTGGTTTGTTTAATGCATGCTACTTTTACTTGTGGCAACAGGATAAATGGCCAACATCAGATAGGGTCAAACTCAAGCAGACAGCCTTCGTTTCATGAGATCCATCCTGGAAGTGGACCAGGCAGTTATAACCTACCAATCAGCATGCCGCATCACATGGCTCATCATGCACAAAGTTCTCCAAGCCGTTTCGCTCAGCAGCCTACTCAGCAAATAAACTCTACGACGTCAAATTCAGTTAATCCCGACAGGAAATGTCAAAGAGGGCAATCAGTGAGGGCTCATTATGGTTCAGAAGATCCACAGGCTTCACATAGTGTTGCATTTAGGGGTGTCACTACCTGGGGTAATCTTAGTCATCTTCCATGATGCCAGCCAGTACTTATGATGTTTCCCACCATAATTGTTAAACTTGGAATTTGTGCTTTTCAATGGTGTCATTCGAGATTGTTCTATTTTTTAATATATACATCATAAGCGAGTAAACTCCTGGTTTCCTTGATTTTGATTAAGCACTTTCTCAATCTGATGAATTTTACCTTGGACAAAATGAATACCCTATGCATTATAGTGGATTTGCCTCCCTTTCAATACTCCTCTTTGACCTTTAGTCGTCAGCATTTTTTTCTTGCGAATTCTCTAATATTTCTTTTCTGGCAAACCTTCCAAAATTGTTGTCGTTCATTTCCCTTTTTTCCCAGGGGAACTGTTAAGAATCTTTTATTTTTATTTTTTATCAGAGAATTTTTACCTTTTCCTCCATATGGTTTCATTGTTTATCCGTCTTCTAAATGTTTTCCTTCTTTCTGTGTAGGGCAGCAGGCTGGTCACCCAATTCCTGCAGTCCTACCATCATACCGTACAAGAAATGATTATGGAAGGATCTCCTAGTGAGCGAGCGAAATAGTATTCCCTTGCATAGGGATGCTAAATTTCTCACTGGCAGTGGAATCTGTATTTCAGTTATAGCTGCGGATGGATGAAAGAACAGCCTATAGGGCGTCCTTGCTTTTGAGTTTCTGGAAATCTTCATGTTGGGCCTCCTTGATCATTGTGCTTCATAAACAACTGGTTATATAAAATTTATTGCACTCACATTTCTTTGGGTCTTGATCTGCTACTTTATTTTATTCTGGGTTTAACATCTAACATTGGCTCTCTGGCTAATGTAATTTTGCTAACCAAGACCTCCCAAACTCCTGCTTGTTCATTGCTTATTTTATTTTATTTTAAGTTGTAATTTTATACATCAGAATGTCTGATATTCTCTCTGAAGTATTATTCTGTACTAGTTCAGTTACTCATGCCTTGGTTTTAACGTCATTTTCCTCTATTTTCATTTCAAGCCATAAACTTTGCTTAACATTTAGGTTCTATCTGTATTCTGTAGTATGAATGCTGTTCTGAGGGATATGTTTAGTGGTCTGGTTACTGCGATCAACATTCCCTTTGGTTCATATACATGTCCAAAAAATATGTTTGGGTGGGGCTAAAGAATGTGGTTACTTTCCTTCTATTCTAATTGATAACATTTTTATGTTATGAGTGCAGGATGCTTAAAATTAACCAGTTTGTTGCAGATCTTAATGTCACTTGGATGCCACTCCTTTGCGAGATTGAAGGAATGTTCACACTAATCGATATGCACTGAATGATAACGACAGTAAGCTTTCCAAGGTAGAAAAAGATACTGTCGTTAGCGGTTACTATGAATTACTTCTTTTCTTATGTGTTCTAGTTTTTTGCTCAGTTAACATGTTCTGCAAATATTGCCTTGGTTCTCTACATGGACTAGATTGAACACTTGTTTGAGAAATTAAACTGTCAGTTTGCTTGCAAACTTTGGGAGTTTTTGATTATTTAATTATGGCTTGCCGCCTTTGTAAGTCACCATAAGAGTAGAATATCAATCTCTTGCCAAATTTATTTTCCTTTTGTATTGGATAAACATATTTTTGCTTTTCTTAGATGTAAATAGTTCTACCATCATTATGAACTGTTTTACATTGCTGCTAAGTTTATTTATTTCTTAATTGGTCTTCGTATTGAGAAACTACCCTATGGTTTTTGTTTCTTTGGGTAGCCATTTCTTTGAGTTCTTTGCGATAAATGTTACTTTTGTTGCTCTATAATTTATTAGATTGCTTGTATTACCAATAAAATTTTGGTTAGGAGGAAACTTAAATTGTGAATTTAGACTAGCATGTATGATGAGGAAACCCTTGATCTTAAGGGTCTGTCGGGGGAAAGTGTCTTGTGTCTTTTGAAAATATATACCTCATGGTGGTTTTATAATAGCAGATCACTTGTCGATTGTTATCATGGTTTGTTACCTTTTGTAATGGTTGTAGTTTGGGATTGAAGGTTTTGTTGTTGTTGTACCTTGCGGAATGATTGCATTTTTGCTGTTTCAGATGTTCTGTCATTTAAGAAAAATTACACGTGTCTAGTCAAATTGTTACATTGAGTTTGATTAATTTTGATCCAATTTTTGAGGCACCATTCTGGCCTGAATGTGACGCTTCCTTAGTTTATTTTCGTAAGTTTGATATTTGATGTACCAGAAGTTATGGTAATCTTCTTCTTTCGTGTCATAAAATCGGATGCATCATGGCTAACATCCTCTCTCTTTTAATGTTGTTGTTATTTTACACTTTGGAAGGTGTTTGGATGTGATGAACTGATAAGAGATTCTGGGGAGAAATCTATCGTAGTGTTACACCCTTTTGGTCTGCTGTTGTGATTAAAAACAATACTTGGTTGCTTCACTTTGTGTTCGATATCTCATGTTTTGCACTCGTTTTGTTTTTAAAAAATAATTACTCAATGTATGTGTCATTGAACCAATCAAGTAATAGTCAAGTATGGATTGTTTCCATAATAATAGAACAAATCTCTATTGCTACAACATTATCGGTTTGATAGACTTTTCGGCTTTTTATTGCATAATGTCATATATCTTCAGGCACATGTCACATATCACTGGGGGCATGTTTTCATTTTTAGACTTTCAACGTGTCCATATTTTCGATGGTTTTAACGTGGAAATTATGCCCCTATTAATGGAGCAAATATGGAGATCTATTGAGAGTTATGTAATGCCGGGAGGTAAGAACATGGGTTAATTTAGCTTTAATAGGACCTAAGGTAACAGTGGCGAACTGGCGATGCAGGTTAAGTGAAATTTAACAGTATTTAAAGATGAAAGACAACATCCATTCAATTGTAAAATCTATTGATACATGAAAAGCATGAAATGGAATAAGATTATAAAAGTGAAATGGAAAATACATAAAAGATTACGATAAGAAATTAGGTAGCAGAAGTAGCCAGGTTATACGGGACGGGTTGCGAGAAAATTACAATCTACGTCGATTATGTAGGTGGTTGATTGACCAGTAAGTTTTTTTTGCCCGCAATTTGCATACTGTGGTGCGGGACGACGAGTCAAATCCGTCTCATTTATAGCCCTAGAGACCATCTGACCTTTGCTTGCTCTCATTCTCAAGATCTAGATTGAAGGTGCAATGAAAGTTTGAATCACACCTCTAACACCTATAAAAGTCTTCAAAATGACGAGAGGTATGTGTTTCATTCGGCGGTCTCACGTATATACGGGGAGGGATTTATTATTCTTAAATTTCGTTGACACATGATTGCGTTTGTTAATAAAATTAAATTTGAATTTCAAATTGAAAATCGAAACTGTAGATCTTGATCTACAACATATGAAGATTAAGAATATCGAAAATCATAATTTTTGGTAATCGTTTAATATGAGATATAGAAATCAGGTTTTTTAGCGAATGTAGTGCGTTCATTTTTACATCTGTAAATATTGTGTAAAATATATTCTAAAATTTATGATTTTCGATATTCTTAATCTACATATATTGGAAGTCAACGAAATTCAAAGTCAGCATATGTATATATATATATAGAGAGAGACGAAAATGTGATATAAACTTATTAGGAATGTCAATTACTTAATAAAAAAACAAATGTATCGGAATCCATCCCTAAAAAAATAAAAATAAAATAAATTCAGAACGTTTTTTTTTCTTCTTCTTTTCTTTCAACGCAACATAAACCAGATGAATCTTATGTGATGTGTTGTTGTCTGTCTTCTGATCTTCTGATCTTCTCGTTCTCGACTACCAATGACTCCTCCTCCTCCTCCTCCACTGTTGTCTTGTCTTGAAACTCGCCAAACCCTAATCCTAAACCGCATCTCATCCCTGGAGTCGTCCTCCACGACGGAAGGTCGTCTGTCGGCCCTGCTTCGTTCCCGCGGGGTGTCGGATTTCGACTTCAAGAGGGTCCCGGAGGACTACTACGACTGGGATTTGGAGAGACGGAGGGACGCCGTTGGGGCCGCATCTCTCCACCATCTCTGCAAGACCATTGTCATGGTATGCTTCACCAATTCATGGATTTTGTTATTTATACAGGAAAACAGTTTCTAGATTAGTTTTCTGGTCCTTCCAGTTTGTTGGAAAATTTAATTTAATTTTGGTGTAAAATTACACTTTTACTGCAATTTCTTAGGAACTTGTGGAACTGGGTTCTGGATTTTCCACCACTTTTGCCAAACCAATCACACGTTAAAAATCAAAATTTTAATTGGTTTGCAGAAAAACTAACAAAATTTAATAGAACTGAGTTCTCTCACATCCACTTAATGTGTCGTTGGTTTGTCGGAAATAGTTGAAAATTCAGAACTCAATTCCATGAATTCCTTAGATTTAGAGTTGAAGTTGGGGAAGTCATTTACAACGCAATTTTATAAAAGTTTGGAACTCAGGAAACATAGTTTTCTGAATAGTTTTAAGTTTTTCTGTAAAACAATCACTAAAAACCCATTTTGGAAGTCAGGTCCCCCACTTCCAAGCTGAGTTCTTGCAAACTAATTGCATTCTTTATGATGTGATTGGTTGCAGGAGAACTTAAGAAAGTCAGGTACCACGGGAATAAAGTGGTTCGTTCTTTAACAGTGAAAAAAAAATGCCGTTCATAAACATGAACTTACCACGTATTTAGGGTATCGGCATTAGCCACTCTGAAACTATCTCTGCATTAATATAACTTTCAACTGTATTGTTTCTTTATTCATTGTCATGATAGAGAGCTTGTGTTCTTCTCAGGTCAATACTCAAGCTCATGCAAGTGTCACAGATTGTAGTGACCGGAACAATTCAAAGTACTATGTTGTGGTTGTTCAGGTAGCATCTTTGCTGCACTTAATTCTGCTGGTATTGGAATTTGATACGGTTCCACAAACTTTGTATCTGATAATTAATACATTGCAGTACACAGCACGACTTAGCGCCGAGAATATTAAAAACTTTCTCTACACCCTCAACAATGGGAAGATAGCAAAAAAGAGATTTAACAGTGAGTTTTTGTTTCCATTGCTTAACTCCTTTCTTGGTAATTAAAAAACATCAATTCGTAGATTGATTAGATTCCCATTTGCCTCCGTTTAATACCTCACTCATTTTACATTGTAAATCTGTCACAAAGGCTCAATCTCTTGGAATTTACACATCACAATGTTTTTTATTATTATTTCTAAGCATAATTTGAAGATACTGCATTGTCCGTCATCCCAAATATCAATGTGCACATTATGGATCTCACATCTTCTGAGTCGTACCACGACCACATCTCATTTTATTACTCGTGAAATATTGTTTGTGGCTGTCAAAATGTCCTTCAAAGGGATTGACTTCAGTCTTTTGGAGCAATTTGATTTTCATATAATAAAAATGATGCTACTCACTCTCTGTTTGAATTGTTATGCGTTGTTTGACTTAATTATTATCTTCTCAACCTTTTCAATTTTTGATCATGTTCCCTTTTTGTTATTGAGGTAGTGAGGCTAGCACCTGAGGAGGAATCACTTAAACTCACTGGCTTTGTGCATAATGGAGTTACATGCGTTGGCATGAAGACGGACATCCCGGTAGTTGCGAATTTTCAGAAAATATTCATTGTTTCATGCATAATACTTCACCATTTTGTGAAATATACAAAAACTTGAGGATGTTGATCTATCAGATATATTTGTAAACGATCTCAATCCGGCGACAAGTATTTTTATATAACTTGATTTCATTGGGCTTAAATTAACAAAATCTTATCTTTGCCCAATGTTACTTTGTTATATATATACATTTCTGTTCTAGAGAGGGAGCTCGCAACTTGCAACTGTAACGATATCGATATTTCGGTGTTTTCAGGTGATCTTGGACGAGGCGATTGTGAAGTTGACCCCTGATTTCTTCTGGTTAGGAGGTGGTGAGGTGGACCTGAAGCTTGGAATACGAACCCCTCAATTCATTGATTCTTTCAACCCTCTTATTGTAAATTGTAGCACATGAGCAATTTGTTAGGGTTTTGGTGTCGAAAGGGAGGGGAAGAGGTTCACATTTTTTGTTTCCAGTGAACATGAGCAGAACATTATTTGTGATCTTGAGTTTTGCCTAGTTGACATTGAGAGTGTCATTAACTTGTTATTGGATTTCTATTTGAACTGCAATTATGCAAGATTGGACCCACTCGACTTTCCTCCACGAAGTATGCATTGCAAGTAATGCCACTCGAGGTGACGATTAAAAGTACTATCACATCCTTTGTCGGAATCAATACCATCACGACCACCATCGTCGTTACATCACAAGTTGGCACGAGTTGTTTCTACTTGTATTATGGATGAGTATTGGTTCGATCGGATGTTTACCCATTGTTTGTGGCAGACCCTAATATCGAACCGTCATTGTCTTCACTAGATGTTGTAAGTTTGTAACCTTGTGTTCACATTAATGAAAAACAGTGTTGTCACACTTCAGGATTTGCTTCTAGTATAGTAAGCATTTATATCTTCGACATGTTTGCAAATTGTGTGTGCTTTTCTCTATCTTAAGAGGTTCTACGATGATTATGATGGTTTGATGTGTCAATGGTATTCTTGGCAAGAGATCTGATGAATGTTTTTGCTACCATCGACAGATAATCTGTGTGTTGGAAATAACATCACAAGTATGTATCAAACTTTATTAATTACACTTTAACACATCAACAAGGTTTATTATTTATTTACAGAATTTATACATCAGAACAGCAGTTTGTAACAGAGATACCAAGTCTGAACAATCACATATTTTGTTAGAAAACTCTTATCATACTTCAGTTGCTTGGGATCCAAAGGTGTTCTCTCCACTGTAAGTCACATAAAGAAACCCGTCTTCGTCCTTCTTGTCGTCGTAAATCGCCGACATAAGCGCTCCTACAACCACAAAACATGTCTCGCTTTCATCGATTTTACGATTGTTTGAAAAGATGAGATTTATGAATGTAGGTAGAATCAAATACCATTAGGAGGAAGGGTGTTATCGACGAAGATGAAAATAGCTTTCTCTGCACTAAGTTTGATTCGCTTTCGGACAACATAGACAAATTGTCCAACTGTGAGATCAGCAGGGACTAAATACCTATATACATTTCATTTTCATAAGTAAAATCGTAGTCACGAGAAATAATTCGAACACAAATTCAATAATGGTAATCACCAAAATACTAACTTAAGTTCTTTATAACTAAAAGAAGGAAGTTAAATTGAAGCAACAAGAAATGAATAAATCCTTCAACATAAAAAAGCACATGAACTTGCTTACTTTTTCTTGTCGATATTTGGAATATCGCTCCTCTCAGCCTTCTCTACGATCACCTATTGATATAATAATTCACAATTACAAGGAGATAGTTGAGAAAAAAGTGTATTGAGTTGAATTTTATCTAAATTTAAAATAAATCACATATGCAAAGTTGGAAAATTTCCCATTCTCAAACGTGAAAAATCTAGATATACCGTTCAATATCAAGACAAAAAGAAAAAAACGTTTTTAAATTAATTTTATTACCCAAGCACATCAATATTACTAGTTCCTTATTTTCTGAACGTGAAAGGAAAGTGAAAAGTTAAAACTACATGTACCCATTTTGAGAAATAAATCATATACCAATAAGAATAAAAAAAATGAAAATATGGGTTATTCGCATGATACAAAAAGCCAACTCCATAATAATCAAATCCATATTCATATTAATAAGGAGATATACATATAAACATACTTTGAAATACGATTTACTTAAAATTCAAACTACATAATCAAATCCATGGGCAAGTTAATGAAAAAAATGTAAAATTAAACTTGATGAATCTAACTAATACATGCTTTGAATTATAATATCATTAAATAAGTAACACAATCTTACTGGTATCCTCTCTGGGTATTTCTCTCTGATTCTAGTGGATTCGGCTTTTCTTTTCTCTGCAAAAGCAAGCATAATTTTAAAATTTTAATATATGACGTTACTTCATGTAACACGCAAACACAAAAAACAAATGGTGGAAAATTAATGTTATCCAAATGACTCTTACCAATGTCGTTCTCAAGCTTGAAACTGCTTTTGGCCATTTTGTTATCTGCAAGAAAGAGTAGAAAACAACAATCTTTTTTTACATACTAGTCAATGAAATAATTTCCATGTCTTTTGGAAGTAGAATTACGAAAGGCACAAATGACATAGAATTTTGATGAAACATGAAAATACATTATGAAAACTAAACAAAAACTAGCATTACATTTAAGACACATTTCTTTCATCATAATCCTAAATTAGATAAGGTTAATTTACATCTGAAGGAGACAATAAAGAAAAAAACATTAAAAGGACATGAACTCGCGGAAGGAGAATATTTACAATATAATATTACAAGTTTGACGAATTTTAATTTTAATCCTCCCTCAATAATTTAGAATTGAAGATTTTGTTAAGTTATTGACGTAATCTCAGCTTATAGTATTCCACATAAAGGGCTAATACAAACACCACAAATCATCATAAGAATGAAAGTCAACGATCAACATTATGTTCACACGTATACACAATGCATTCCTCACGATACCCTCAATTAGATTGTCTTAATTATCTCAATAATTCGACCACATATAACAAAATTTACAGAAGCCCCATAACAAAGAAAATGCATTTTACAATTCACTTTTTCCACATACATGTATACATGATCATATTTTTTTCTTCACTTTATATATCCACATAAAACAATTTTGATTTTCGTCGTAAATGCAATCAATCCAATTAAGAACATGGCAAACAAAAGGACACATAAAAAACTCAACATGACAAAGGAAACAAAGGAAGAGAGAGAGAGAGAGAGAGATTAAACATACCTTAATTTGTGGAGACGACAAGGAAGATGAGAAGAAGAGTTTGGTGATGAAGAAATGATCAGAGGAGAGAGAGAGAGAGAGAATATATAAAGTTGGATAATAAATAGGGAAAAGAAAGGAGAGGAGAGAGAGTGGTGGGCACGTTTGCTTGCTTGCTTTGGGATCTTGTCTTAACTAATTAAACTCTCCACGTTCTATATTATCCCCACATTCATATTACACGCGTCCAACTAACCCTAAAATAAAAAGGCAACAAAATGGACGTTTTACTTCTTCAACCCCTAAAAGGTATATTTTTCTTTTAGAGTATATTCCTCCTCGAAAATATATGTTTCTCTTTCTTTCTTATGTCGGCACTGAATCTCTAATTTACAAGTCATTCCCAAACTCTAATTTCCATCTCTTACTGGTTGGTCAAATGAAGTTTGAAGTACTAGTTTCGAATTATATGATATAATCTTGTATGGAAATTCTTGCCAAGTATTCTTAATTTCTTAATTATATGATATAAATTGGGCTTATTGTCGGCTTGCTCAATTTTTGATCCAATCAGTCAGTTCCACATTGTTTTTCAGTTCATATATGAAACTTTACTCATCATATATACAAAACATATGTATATATGAGCAGTAATGCATACTTTCTGTCTTAAATTCCAATGCCATAAATAGGGTATAACGTACACTTATTTTTGACCTGGAAGAAGTAGACTATTAGCTTAGATCCTCTAAATTAGAGTTAGCCATGTAAATAACCTGTCAGACGTACGTTTTCAGTTTAATATGTAGAATAAAAATGCAAAACCCCTTTTTGTTTTCTAATCTTAGTTTAACAATGTTCTTTTTGCCAGCTATCTTAATTTTAAATGATACTTATTCTAGCACTGAACCTCGATGGTATTTAATCTGTGTATTCCTCTTCTGAATTCTCACTTTCTGTTGAGGCTTCATCATATTTCAGAAGTAAAGGTTTTAGCATTCTGTCATAAACTGATATACATATAATAATACGAATCTATACTACCATGCATTCCTATATGGTAAGCAAACACTCAAATCAAACAACTCCTGGACTTGTCCGATTTCGTCGCCACTCCCAAATATGTTCCTTGTTTTCAGGATAGAAACAAGCCACTTCTGGATTCCTTAACATTGTCAACAAATCTTCTGCTTCCCCAAGTAAAAATGCGGCTGCACGGACACTCTCCTCTCTCACTTCAATAGAGCAACAGAGGCACTCCATGTATATCACGCGAGGTAAGTTGGTAAGGCATGCACCTAAGATATCTGCAATCGTCTTCCGTATCCACCCGAATAAATCATCATTGGTTTTGTTGTAAGCATTGTAATTTGACAAAATTGTGGTACAGATCCTATGCATACAGTGAGCAGCCAATACCTCCCCTGGCCATTCAAGGTGGCCCCTTTCTATCTCCTCACCTCTCGCGATCCTCGAATGGAATTCAGTAACATTATCTTTAGCTATCTTCTCAAGCTTCTCGATAATCCTCTTCTTACCACCATTATCTTTTTTCTCTTCCGTAGAAATGAAGCTGTGTAGATCGACATTATACCATTTGTGGTAGATATCAAGCTGAATCCACATTGCATCCGCAGCATCCCTCATGTTCAACAAACCTTCGTCGTCTAAATTCTTCTCGACAAGTCTAGCGTATCGGAGCCCTTGAGACACAGCCTTCAACAACAATTTAGTCAAATTCCGGTCGATGTCCGGAAGTGCTACTGCAATGCTTGCAAGAGTCACAACTGGCAATACCCAACAATGCGGAGGAGGCTCGATATCATCGGAATCATCACTTGATTTATCGAACTCGCCTACACCCTTAAATCCTTGTGAAATACTGGAATACTCCTGTATCAATTCAGTAAGCTGGAGTGGTTTATTGTTCTTGCCTCTGTCAATCCACCGATCGGTGTCCTTCCGCTCGCTGCGCATCATCAAACCAACCAAATCATTCTCTCCTTCAAGATGCAATACACACTGGCTGAAATCTATGTTTGTAACCGAACCACAACTAGTCGTCGTCGAGTCCAGCTTCCTCAGAATCTTCACCAAATTCGCACCTTGAGCAACCCAGCTTACCGGAACAACCGACATCATCCGAACCACCTTGCTCACCATAACCACTCCCTTCTGCATCACGACCGACACATCGAGACACAAGTTCTTCAACTCGTGTGTCCATTTTCTCACCCATCTCAACCTCCCCGATGTGGTAAGGTAAGACGAGGGGTCTTCTTTCCATTCCTGAAGCCTTTGGATCCAATACTTTTCGACCTTCAACACTTGCTTACATCTCCAATTCTCGATCCATCTCACAGCGCTGAACCATCTCACCACGGGGGCTATCGTCCCGACCGCAACTGTAAAAGTTTGGATGATCAACACCACCGCAGTTGAGAATTCGTAGTCGCTGCTTCCGCCGCAGAACACGGATTTCCATATCAAAGATCTTACAATTGCTTGGGCGAGAATGAGAGCTGAGATTAAACAGAATGCACCTGAGGCGGTGCACGTTGCCGACCGACCGATAACGTACTGCGGGCTGCTTGTGTGAGCCATGACCCAGAATTTCCTGACGTACTCTTTAAGCTTCCGCGGGTCGAATTTATCGAATTCGACCCGCTCGTCACTCTCATCACTTTCGTCGTTGTACCTCGTGTCGAATTGCCGGTTGAGTATCACTTTCGTGGTCGGGACGATCAATGCCGACGAAATCAGGAGCACAAATAGCACAAGCATGAAGAGCATAATAACCGCATGCTCCGGTAAGTAAACGTAGATCACACCTGTAACCATCTGAATTGTTACGTTCACAATCACGGTGATCACGAATATCGCGAGAGCGATAACGTTCGATACGATATCGGAGCTGCCCATGACTCCCAACGAAGGCATCAAATTTCCCATTGCAGTACATATCAATACTGTACCGCTAAGTTTAGTAAGCTGATCCCAGCTCCCGGGCATCGGCGTGTTAAGGTCGACCGGGAGCTTGGTGGCGATGCCGAGAAGCGTGAGAGTGGCGGCGTTAAGAGAGAAGTACTTGGATGGGAACCAGAGGTTGCGTTTAAGGAATCCTCGGTAGGCGTCCATGCTCATCGTGACTGCACATATTAGTGATGCGGCCGCCACATAGAGACCAATCCATGGGAGAGGTTTGCTGAATTCGGTGTCGTCAAGATTGTTTTCAGCTCCTCCACTGCAGCCTCGCATTTTTATTTTTATTTTTGGTCAGAAGTCGCAGCGGAAATTAAGTGGTGGAAATTAAGTTCAGAAGGGTGTGTTAATAGATACCAATCGGTTTGGTGTTGAAATTGTTAGGAGTCGCAGCGGAAAGTGATGGATTTACGAGATTGTACGACAATATATAATAAGTATAGATATGATCGTATGAATAATCATATGCCGAGAACATTTTTTTAAGATTATAAGTTGTAAAATCTCTCTACTTGTTACCGATTGGTTTTGCGTTAAGCAGATCGATAACTAATCTATTATCTGATTGCCATTTTGCTTACTTGCCATTGGCAGTCAAAAATTGTCATTTTGGTGGTTGGTTGGTTGACAAGGTCTTCAAGTTCAGAAGGGTGTGTTAATTTGTGTTGATACCGATATGTTTGGTGTTTCCAATCTCATTTCATTTTTTTTTATAACTTTTTGTCTTTTATGTTTGAAGACAGCATCTTCCCCCCCCCCCCCCCCAAAAAAAGAATTGAAAACGCACACCACTTGCTTTTTTATTATAATAAAAATGACCCCACTATTCATCCATTATCTACTTTTAAAAAATATATAAACAACTATATTTTTTGTGATATGTTTATTTAATGTATCTGAAGATGGGTTTTTTAAATTACTGTGTGTGGAGGAATATGTTCTTCATGACATGTGAAAAATGGCATGAAAGAAGGTTATTGTTGATTTGATGTTAAATAAAATAGAGACAAAGCAACGAAGTAGAAAAGTGTTGATAGTTTAAGGGAACTACTAAACGTCGCCCCAAAACTACTTAAATCGCCCCTTGAAATTACCAAATTGCCCTTAACAATATATTTAATACCCAAATCGTCCCGTGTCTATAAATAAGGCCTATGGTCTTGTATATTCATAATTTATCAGTAAAAACACCACGAAAATGTCTGGCGAGGGTGATGCATCGGGTGAGGTAAGCCTGGCGCGGGGAAATTTTTGGGCCGAGCGTCTGCATTAGACGCCTCCCCCATGGTGAGGGCGTCTGCGTAGGACGCCCTCCCCATGGCGTAGGCGTCTAACTCAGACGCCTACACAATGGGAGAGGCGTCTTATGTAGACGTCCTCCCCATGGGTAAGGCGTCTGTAGTAGACGCCCTTCCCTTCGGTCAGGCGTCCTATGCAGACGCCTTACCGTTGGGGAAGGCGTTTAACACAGACGCCCCATCCATGGGGCAGGCGTCTAACACAGACGCCTTTTTTTTTTTTGATTTTGATTTTGTTTTTTTAATTTCGAGTTTATTTTTTAATTTTTTTAATTTCGAATTTATTTTTTTATTTTTTTAATTTTGAATATATTTTTGTAGGTTCCAGATTTCGGTGGTGATGGAGTGGATTACAGTGAGTTATTTCAAACTACACAAATCTTTGAAACAATCGATGAAGCATGTAAATGGGCCAAACAAGTAGCTATCGGAGCTGGGTTTTTTTTGGTCGTGTCGTCGTACAAAACAAGATCAGATAGTCGGATGGATTGTTATTTGAGATGCGACCGGCGAAATCAAATGGAGTCTCGGGATATGGATACTGCACTTCGAAGAAACACCAAAAGAAAGGGTTGCGGTTGCCGTTTCTTAATAAAAGTGGTGGAGCGACGAGATCGTGATGGATGGGTTGTGGTTTATAATAGTGCTCACGGACATCACAACCACAGACTGGCAGTTTATCCAGAGGGTCATCGTCAAATTAGTGGTCTAAGTTCTGGGGCGAAGAAGATTGTTCGTGATATGACAGAGGCGCAAGCAAAACCACGGAACATCTTGAAGGCAGTAAAAGAAAAATTCCCGGAGGACAATCCAAATCAAAGGCATATTTATAATTTCAGAGATTACATGAGGAGGACAAAATCTGAAGATCGGAATCCCGTCCAGCAGTTTCTCTACCAAGCAGTGCAGTGTGAGTACTTACATTGGATTATGGCGGATCCAGAAACTGATGTCGTAACTCACGCTTTTTTGGCACATCCGACGTCAGTCCAGTTGTTGCGGACATATCCTTTCGTTATCTGCATGGATTCGACTTATAAGACGAACAAGTATAAGATGCCTTTGTTCGAAATGATTGGGGTCACACCAGCAAACATGAATTTCCTTATTGGATATGCGATTTTGATGGATGAATCTTACTCCAGTTATTTGTGGGTGATGGAGAAGTTGAGAGATCTGTTATTGGGGACTGTCAGCCCGACTGCAATAATAACAGACCGGGAGTTAGGCCTTATGCGACCAGTGAGAGAGGTTTTTCCTGACTCTGCTCATTTACTCTGCACATGGCACATCAACAAAGACGTATTGAATTACGCATACCACGTATTCGGCAAGAATAAGGAGATGGCAGAGACTTTGAGGCGTGGAAGATGGAGGAAGATCATGCTTTCTACTTCAGAAGCCGAGTATGATAGAGCTGTGTATGCTCTGAAAGATTTGTATAGATCGTGGCCGGCTATCACGGAGTATCTGGACACCACGTGGTTGGTGCATAAAGAAAAGTTTGTGCTGAATTGGACGAACAAAGTCCTTCATTTTGGGAACACCACGAATTGTAGGGTCGAAAGTGCTCATTCGGCTCTAAAAGAGTGGATTTCTACATCGACTGCAGCTCTGGACACTCTTTTCGAGCGCGTCAACGCGGCTACTGAAATGCAGCTGACGAATATTCGAAACTTTCTTGAAGACTCGAGACGGCGAAATTTGACTAATTTCGGACATGCTCTATATCGTCACATAAATGGTAGAGTTTCGCATCACTGTTTGCAGTTGCTGAGTCAGGAGGTGAAGAGAATGCAACAGTTAGATGATGAAGTTGAATATCGTTGCGAGTGCGCTTTTCTGACTTCTCATGGGATACCTTGCGCATGTACCATCCGTGGATGTCTTGAATCAGAAAACGGAATTTACTTAGAGCAGATTCATTCGTTCTGGAGGACACTTGTCATTGGGGAAGGAGCCGGGAACGCAGAGTTTGTGTCTCAGGCAGCTCAAGACGCCGAACATTTTCGCAGTCTGGTTGATGAGATTGCAGGAAGTGACCCTACCGTAATTCGATCTGCCTCTCGGGTTTTATTCGAGCAGCTACACCCCGAACATTCGAATTTGAAAGAGCCTGCAGTAAAAACAAAGCTACGAGGTCGACCAAGGGGAAAGTCGACACGACGGGACCCTAGTGCGTTTGAGTATGCAGAGCGAGGTAGTGGTCGATCTTCAGGTAGTGGGAGTAGAGGTCGTGGTCGTTCTTCCGGTAGTGGAAGCAAAGGTCGTGGTCGATCTTCTGGTTCTTCGTCAGTGAGAGGAGGATCAGGTATACCATCCTTACATTTATTATTATTATAATTTTGTTATTTATTTCAGTAAATATGTATCTTTTGTTATTATATCTAACTGTATTTTTTGTTCATATTGTAGTGACTGGGCGGGCTGACGTAGACGACTTCCCATATGGAGATAGAATTCCAGGAATCATTATGCCATTCCTACACCAGTGGAATGATGTACGTGCTGATGGAAACTGTGGATTTCGATGTGTCGCCGATGTTTTCCACGGTGGTGAAGACAATTGGCAACTCGCCCGTCGTTCGATTTCAAATGAGATAGCTGCGAACCCATCTTTTTATGAGCACGTATACTACGACGGTGTGGCGGAGGCTCGTCACCGGATTAATTGGGGCGGGGGACCTTGTGGCGAGAATCACTATATGGAGACGTGGACGGACTTGTTTCCCATTGCAAATTTTTACAAGTGTGCAGTTATGTTCTTCTCTCTCGGAAATGATGGTTCGTTGTACCCATGTCTTACAGTTCTACCTTGGGAGAGTCCGCCTACCGTGACGAGACCGTGCAGAGAGTTGATTATTGCTCATTTAGGGAGTTACGCTCATTACATTCGTTTGGAATTGAATGAGGGATTCCCCGTACCTCCTATAGCGACTCTGTGGTATCAAATACGAGATGAGAGTGTTATTGGATGGGAGCTGGAGTACCAACATAGGATAGCATATTGGCAACAATTATGTAATATGTTTTGATATGTTTGTATAATTATGTAATATGTTTTGATATGTTTGTACATTATATAGTGTTGCTTTATTATGTAATATGTTTTGATATGTTTGCTTTATTTGCATTATATATAATAGTACGAAAGGTTATCAAACACAAATACAAATAATAAGGGTACAACAGATAAGCAAAACACAAATACAAACAATAAGCGTACGACATGTTCGCAAACACAAACACAAATAATAAATAATAAGCGTACAACAGATAAACAAATATAAATGCAAATACTAAGCGTACCACAGATAATCAAACACAAATACTAAGCGTACAACAGATAAACAAATATAAATGCAAATACTAAGAGTATGGTACAACAGATCAGCCTACTCATCATCCGAATCATGGTCGGAGATGCCTAACTGAGTATGCCATGACTGTATGATCTGATCCACATCTCCGCATGCAGCTCTGGCATCGTCTGGCAGCTCATCCCTCATCTGCAAGATTGGGTCTACAGCCCGTATCATCTTACCCATCCACTGCACATAACATTAACATTAGCGTATATTAACAAATTATACGGTACAAATAAATTTAGATAAAATGAAAAAATTACCAGATCGCCACACGTCCTATCTGGTGGTCGATCTGCTCTCCGGGAGGCACCACAGACGATGATAGGATGTGAGTAACTACCGAACCAATCAAGATAACGTGCATCACACTCGGAGGGGTCGCGACTACGTCTGAAGTCGCCAAGGAACAATCGACATGATCTCGGAAATGTCCGCCAAGTCGATTCCGCTGTAGAAGCGGGGAACCTGACGTCGTACGTCGCTGCTGTCGCAGACCGCACCGCATGCTCTGGTGTCGGGATGTCAACCGGGATCACCTGAACATATCCTAACTGACGCAAGACCCGATCGGGCATATAAGGCTCTATGATATCCCGATAACGAATAAGACCCATCAATAAAGTCCTCGGGACATCCGCTGCTGGGTCAGGAGCATAGGGTAACCACTCCACCTAAAGTTTAACACATTAATAATAATACATCTTAAAATTAAATAAATGGTGTAAAGTTTGATACCTCTGATGCAGTCATCTGATCTAGCCGTGCGCGGATGGAACGCAATCGTCCATCGCTCTTGTCCTCGCTCCGGACGGCCCACATACCCGAACGTGGATGACCCTCGTCGATAATCTTCCGCTCACGATGCGGGTGGAATGCAGGAAAGTGCTCGTATATCCACGCCTGCAGCAGCGTAAGACAACCTGCAATCCCAGAACAATCCGCACGGCTAGCTATCCCAAGCTGCCGGTACAGGTATGCCAACGTCGCTGACCCCCACGAGTACTCACGAACGGTCTCCGGGTCCCTAGCCTCCAGTAGATCGCGTGGTCTGATCCGACAACCACTCTTGTCGACAAACAAGACGGCTCCGAGCATCAAGAATAGGTACGCCGTCAACTGTGTATCATCGGCCCGCGGAGGTCGTGCCCGTCTGCATAGGTCCTCAAGGGAGTCGATGCCGACACCACCACCACTCCATAAAGCTGTATCTCTCGCCAGACCATCAGGTGTGACACCAAGCAACTCTGCCACATAACACCTCAGCTCAGACGTCGACCCCTGAGCACTAACCAGACGACCATCCACAGGAAGTCGCAGGATCTGGAAAACATCGTGAAGCATGATCGTCATCTCTCCGAAAGGCATGTGGAAAGTGTTGGTGTCAGGCTGCCACCGCTCCACAAACGCCGAAATCAAATGCATGTCGAGATAAGGGAACATGCTGTACGGTAAGTGCCCCAAATGCGTGGCACTAATCTCCTCTCTGATATCAGCACTCAGTGTAGACCGCCAACCCTGTAGTGCTGTACAGGCTCTGTGCCGATTCTGGCACTTCAGAACCTTCCGATCCTCTCCGTCCCAGATCCGTCTAGCAATGTGACCCCAGAAACTAGGAATGACGCTCCCATCTAAAGGACCACCAGGCGTCATACTGCTCACGATCCAAGAATCGTCCTGGACCCTCTTCTTCTTCTGAGCGCGGGGATCAACAGTGCACGAGCTCGAATCCCCGGTCGTAAACCTCCCACCCCTACCCTTCCGCACCATCCATCCGGCGGAAGTAGAAGTACCCGCTCGACCACGTCCTCCGCTATAATCCCCCTGCCTCTCCACCTCCGGCCGCACAAACTCATACGGGCCATCATCGTCGCTCTCGTCGTCGAAACTATCCACATGCTCATCATCGAAGGAATCATCCTCCTCCTCACGACGACGTAATGCCTCCCTCTCCCTCCTGACCGAAGCAGATATCCCCCGTCTACGTGGATGACGCGGTGCTGAATCATCCTCTAAAGAACGGAAGGCGTGTAATGGTATCGACTTGCCTCCCCCTCCACTGTGACCCGATGACTATTTATTGAAATTTTAAATACAAATTTGTTAAACTAAATTATCATATTTATCAAAATTGTTAAACTAAATCAAAATTTGTTAAACTTAATTATCAAAATTGTTAAACTAAATCAAAATTTGTTAAACTAAATTAAAACAATTGTTAAACTAAATCAAAATTTGTTAAAACTAAATATCACAAATGTTAAACTTAATAAGAATTTGTTAAATTAATTTTTTTGATTTATCACTATTTATTAAAGTAATTATGATATTTATTAATTAAAAAAACAAAAAAGGAGGAGGCGTCTGCGACAGACGCCTCCCGCAAGGTGGAGGCGTCTGTCGGAGACGCCTCCTCCTACGGGGAGACGTCTTCGGAAGACGTCTCCCCCATCGGGGAGACGTCTTCCGCAGACGTCTCCCGCTTCGGGTCGGCGTCCGAGGGAGACGCCCCCCGCATGGGGCGGGCGTCCTCGGAAGCCGCTCCCCCTATGGGGGGAGCGGCTTCCTCGGACGCCCGCCCCATGCGGGGGGCGTCTCCCTCGGACGCCGACGCATTTTTTTTTTTTTTTTTAAAAAACAAATAAATAACGTAATGTTACCTCATACGGGTACACCGGGGGAACTGCTGGCTGCTTCCCTGGCCTCCGAGACATTCGTAATCTTGTGTAGTAGGTATAGGAAGAGAAAGTTTTGAAAAAAGAGTGAAATTGTGAGATATATAAGCAAAAATAGGAGGAAGGGCAATTTGGTAATTTCAAGGGGCGATTTAAGTAATTTTGGGGCGATGTTTAGCAGTTCAGTAGTTTAACGGAAATTTCTTAAAACAATCTTATTCTATCGTGCGTGGCAAACTGCCAACAGCCAACTTATGTTGACTACAAGTTTTTCTAATGCTTTATTATCTGGAATTCGGAAAATTAGTAAACCGAATACTTTAGTTTTTGTTAAGAATCCAACACCAACCCAAATCCAAATCTAAGTCCTAGCCCAAGAGAGAAATATTATCTAAGTAGGCTCGATCCAAGGGGCCCAATTCTAGAGTTTTCTTACTCTAGAATTCTCTATCTAGACTTCTCCATCATATCTAGAAGTTTCCACTCTAGAAACTTCATCACTCTCTACACACTTCCATCTACCACTATAAATAGGAGATATCAACCTCCATTCTAAGCATCCTAAGCAAGAGTTAGTCTCCACCACTATAAAGAGAGAGTCTTGTAGTTGTGTTAGCTAAGGTATGTGTATTGTAGTAGAGAGTCTTATATAAGAGTGAGTGTAGTAGAAAGAGTAGTTGTGAGTGTGTCTCACAAGGTAGATAATGTGTAAGTGTAAGTTGTAGTATTGTAACACTAGTTGTTATAAATACAAGCTTACATTTCATCTATCTTTGAGTCTCTTCTACTCAACAATTGGTATCAGAGCCGTGTTTGTGGTGATCGTTCGTCGAAAACCACAAAGTCGAAACCCTGTTGGAGGAGTTGAAGATCACGCTGAAGGACTTGGTTCGATTAGTTCGAAACCAAAAGGTGATGGCGGATTTATCAAACCCATGCGGCGGAATCGAGAAGCTCAATGGCGAAAACTACAGGTATTGGAGTCTTTACATAGAACCATATTTGCAAGGGCAGGATCTATGGGAGGTTGTTGCTGGGAATGAAACCACATCACCTCCTGTAGAGAATGCTGATGCAAATAGGAAGTGGAAGATAAAGGCTGGGAAGGCCATGTACGTGCTCAGGACAACCATTGAGAAGGATTTGCTTGAGCATGTACGTGAGGCTACTACGCCTAAGGAGGTATGGGACACACTTAAGTCGCTCTTCACGCAAAAGCATGATGCCCGACTTCAACTTTTGGAAAATGAGTTGATGTCTGTTAAGCAAGGAGGTATGTCCGTTAACCAATACTTTACAAAGGTGAAAGGGCTTTGTCGTGACATATCTCAATTAGATTCGGAGTCTAGAATTAGTGAGCCCAGGATGAGAAGGATTATTATCCATGGGCTAAGGCCAGAATATAGTGCCTTTATCACAGCCGCACAAGGGTGACCGACTCCTCCTTCCATCTCAGAGCTAGAAAGTCTACTTGTCAATCAAGAAACTCTCACCAAGCAGATGACAAGAGTTTCTACGAAGAGTGGAGAAGAAGCTCTCTTTAGTGGAAGAAAGAATGGTGGCCCTAAGAAACAAGAGCGGAGGAGTTCACAACAAGGGGGAGCACTTAAAAGGGAGCAAATGAAGAAGAACCTCAAATGCTACAATTGTGGCAAGAGAGGTCACTTTTCGAGGGAATGCTGGTCGAAGAAGAAGATTGCAGAAGGAAATGCTGCAACACAGAGTCACAAGGAGTGTGACAGCGAAGA
Source organism: Triglochin maritima (assembly GCA_963682175.1). Taxonomy (NCBI): domain Eukaryota; kingdom Viridiplantae; phylum Streptophyta; class Magnoliopsida; order Alismatales; family Juncaginaceae; genus Triglochin; species Triglochin maritima. The sequence continues at coordinate 33,470,613 of OY821789.1, forward strand.
AGAATGAGACGTAGAGGCATCTATGGCAACGATAGAGGAGCATGCTCTTGCAGTCAACACAAGTTCAGTGCGAATTGACTATGATAATGATTGGATCGTGGACTCCGGTTGCGCCAACCATATGACAGGAGATAGGAAGAAATTACAAAAATTGTCTAAGTATAAAGGTGGTAGAGTTGTAGTGACAGCAGATAACTCAAAACTACCAATCACCCACATCGGGAAGACAGTGGTGGTGCCTCGATTTAGCCCAAATCAAGTGCAACTGCAGAATGTCTACCATATGCCAGGTATGAAGAAGAATCTCATGTCTGTGTCCCAACTAACATCAACTGGGAAGTATGTTTTGTTTGGACCAGAAGATGTGAGGGTGTTCCAAACTCTCAAGATAATTGGTTCACCAATCATGGAGGGACAAAAGCTGGAGTCTGTGTACGTGATGTCTGCAGAATCAGCATATGCAAACAAAACAAGAAAGAACGAGACTGTTGATCTGTGGCACGCTAGACTTGGACATGTGGGCTATCACAAACTAAAGGCAATGATGAAGAAGTCGATGATAAAGGGTCTACCGCAACTTGAGATTGTTGGAGATATAGTATGTGCTGGATGCCAATATGGGAAGGCTCATCAACTCCCTTATGAAGAATCAAGCTTTCAAGCAAGAGAGCCACTGGAGTTAATTCACTCAGATGTCTTTGGACCGGCAAAACATCCATCCATTAGCGGGACTAAGTACATGGTGACGTTCATCGATGATTACTCAAGGTATGTTTGGGTAGACTTTCTTCAAGAAAAATCAGAAGTCATTTTAAAATTCAAAGAGTATCGGGAGAAGGTTGAAAGAGAACTTGGAAGGCGTATACAGTGCTTGCGCACTGATAATGGAGGTGAATACACATCCAAGGAGTTTGCAACATACCTAAAGGAGCACAATATCAGACGTCAATTAACATGCCCCAACACTCCTCAGCAAAATGGTGTGGCTGAGAGAAAGAATCGACATCTAGTAGATACTTGTAGAAGCATGATGCACGCAAAAAATATACCTGCAAGATTTTGGGCAGAATGCATGAGAACAGCGGCACATATAATCAACAGACTACCACAAGCAAGGTTGGAGTTCGTCTCACCATATGAGAAGCTGTGGAAAACAAAGCCCGTTGTAAGTCACTTCCGCGTGTTCGGTTGTGTATGTTACGTATTTGTACCAGACAATCAACGAAGTAAGTTTGACAAGAAGGCAATTCGGTGCATCTTTGTTGGGTACGACAATGAGAGAAAAGGATGGAGGTGCTGCGACCCAACAACCGATCGATGTCATACTTCAAGGAATGTGATTTTCGATGAAGCTTCATCTTGGTGGTCCTCAGATAAGGTAGTGCTTCCAAATTCTGGAGAATTGGAAAGCATAGTACAAGAGAATCTTGGTGAGCAAGATTCAAGCGATGAAAGAGTAGAATCCGAAAAATGCTCATCAAAACCATCAAAATACTCTAAAGATCCTTGGAAGAGTGGAGTATATGGGAAGAGTTCAGAGGAGACTCGACCATCTCAGATGGAGGTCGAAGAAGAATCTGGAAGCAAGATACGACGATCCAACAGAGAAAGGAAGCCAAATCCAAGGTACACAAATGCAGCCCTAGCAGGAGAAGAAGATATCAAGGAACGTGTCACATATGAAGAAGCAAGCAAAGGATGATACCTGATGGGGTTGGTGTTGAGGGGGAGTGTTAAGAATCCAACACCAACCCAAATCCAAATCTAAGTCCTAGCCCAAGAGAGAAATATTATCTAAGTAGGCCCGATCCAAGGGGCCCAATTCTAGAGTTTTCTTACTCTAGAATTCTCTATCTAGACTTCTCCATCATATCTAGAAGTTTCCACTCTAGAAACTTCATCACTCTCTACACACTTCCATCTACCACTATAAATAGGAGATATCAACCTTCATTCTAAGCATCCTAAGCAAGAGTTAGTCTCCACCACTATAAAGAGAGAGTCTTGTAGTTGTGTTAGCTAAGGTATGTGTATTGTAGTAGAGAGTCTTATATAAGAGTGAGTGTAGTAGAAAGAGTAGTTGTGAGTGTGTCTCACAAGGTAGATAATGTGTAAGTGTAAGTTGTAGTATTGTAACACTAGTTGTTATAAATACAAGCTTACATTTCATTTATCTTTGAGTTTCTTCTACTCAACAGTTTTAACCTATGATATCTAACCGAAAAAAATTAAAATACCATCAAGGTGCGTCAACCTCACCATTTCCCTGCACACTATTCCATCCAATCCAATGACGTAAGTAGGGACATCAGTTTCATTTTCTTCTGATGTAGACCTTCTTAAAACTCTATTTATTCATTTTAATGTTAATTTGTTTCAATTTTATATGATTTGTCAAATTTGATATTGTTGACCAATGTTATCAACAATATCTTTGATGTAAATTTAGGTCTTCCAACATTAACTCATTGAAATATAGAACTTTTCTACTTATATCACCTCATATTTCTTTGTTGTCTTTCATTTAAGGTTGTCAATTCTAATTCAAACTTGAAATCCGACTTGAAAAACGTAACTCTGTTTTAACTTGAAAATGAAGAATCTTGGTGAAAAATAAAAAAAATCTTCCGACTCGTTCGGTAACGAGTTGTTCAAACTTAAAAAAATTGAGTCTCCGTTGTAATTTTTTATTACTCCATTTATATTATTTTTCTGTATTTGACTATAATATAAGTTAATATTTGGGGCTCAAATTTTTTGTTAGACTCGTTTCGTTTACTCTCGGCATTCATTTGAAACTTAATTGTTTGCTATCCACGCATCAATCGAACACATTAAAAAATCACATTATGAAAGACCGACGCTCAACTTCCTTTATTTAACTATGCTTTGAAAAAAAAACTCCTTTATTTGACTAAAATGCTTACAACACTTTGTATAATTAACTTTTTAAAAAACACTTTGTATAGTTAATGTTTTGTCGTATTGATATTGATGAGTCATCATCTAGCATGTGGTATTTTAAAACGTATATTATATCAACAAGATGTGGTAATCAGAGGTCAATTGAAGAAAATAACTTGAATGACATGTAAGTGTAACTATGTTCTTTATAAGTGCACCCTACAAAAGATTCGGTTTGTTAATGGTCTCTTTCACTGATCAATGTATTAAGTTCGGTTTAGACCTCGAAATGTTACCAACAAACACAAAAGGAAAACTTATTGGAGAATAATTATTCGATGAGGGCCTTAATGTTGTTTGCAGTCCATGATTTTTGGGAGGTATTTTTGTATTATTGTTTGGATAATTTCATATTACGATTTCATAATATCCACATAGTTTAGTAAAAATCATTAATAAAAATGCGTCCCAGACAGATATAATCAAGTTTTCCACGTAGTTTAGTAAGAATATGCAACTGCTATATACAAACAAGAATTCCAAGAATATACATAAGAAAACCAAAATTCAACATAAACTACCTACTGAATAGGATTTATAGAGCAGAAACTACCTACTAACAAGTTTCTAGAGAAACAAGATAACGAATTCTGAAAAAGAAAATTAAGGAAACAAAATGTCCCTTGTGTTGGATTCCAAATTCAAATTAACCTCGCATTTATAGTTCGACACAATCACTTCAAACCACCACAAACAATTAATCACATCCTTTGGCGCCAAACATATAAAACCCATAACACAAACCAAACCATATATATATATATGTTCCACGTACGTACAAATACAACAGTCTGTCTGTCTCTCTTCACATTCAATACTGTACACAAGACATACATTATTAATTTCATACACCAAATTAAACATTCAACTTTGCACAAGAAATCACACACAAAATTAATCAGACATGCATTATAAAATCAAACTATATATATATTGTATATATATATGCATGCATAAGTTTATATATTTGTTTTAATTAAGTGATATTCCAATTTGGATGTGATTTGGAGACCATCTTCTCCTTAACCTCTGCAATGACAAGTTTGGTGAGAAGAAGGCCGGCGACGAAAGCCGCTCCCATCAGCATTGTGAAAACATTGTCCCATCCGGCATTGCCGGAGGAGATGTATCCGGTGACGAGTGGACCGATGGCCGCCCCAACCGAACCCGTTCCATCTATAATCGCCGTAACCGTTGCCAAGGCTTTGGAGTTCCCATTCAATGAGCTATGAGTGCCGAGGTCGGCCGAGACGGCGGTGGTTATGAGGGCGTAAGGGCCGTTGACGAACATTCCGGTCACGAACATGAGGGCTATGTTCCAAGATAGAGAGATGTTGCCGTATATGCGGTAGAAGAAGAGGGACGGAATTGCGCAGTACATGAAGCTGGCGGCTGTGATGGCTCGGGCGCCGAGGCGGTCCGAGATGTAACCCGCCAATATTCCACCCACAACACCTCCTACGTCGAATATCGTTGATAGCGTGCCAGCGCCGGAATCCGATAAGTACACCCCCGCAATTGCTGTTTGACGATAATATCAAATGTTAAAGTAAAATATTATCATGAAGTTACTTAATTAGTATGAATAACCTTTATCACTACATTGGTGGTTAATTGTAAATTTGAATTAACCATATTCTTACTCCTCTATCCAATTTAATCAAATGGAAAGATTATCTCTTATAGAGTTATCAGAACCTAATTATGTTTTGATCGATATATGCAATTGATCGATATAGTAGTAGTTTATCTACTACTATATATTAACAAACAAAACCAAGAAATTAAACAAACATTAATCAAAGAAAAAAAGATGGAAAACAATACCAGTATGGGTGATGTAGAATGGCAACCAATAGAGAAAAGTGTAAGCCACCAACTTAGAGAAGAAAAGGCACATTGCAAATGATGCAACTCCAGGGATCTTCCAAGCCTGAACAAACCCTACAGCTTTCTCCTCCTCCTCCTCCTCAACATCCTTATTCAAATTCTCCTCCAACAATTTCTCTTTATAAACCTCAAAATTCTTCTTCTTCTTCTTCATATCTTCATCCTCCTCCTCCTCCTCGACTCCCATTGCCTCTGGTGTAAGAGGCAAGAAGAGAAAGACTAAAACTCCGACGACAACGATCACAATTCCGGGCACGAGTAGGGACCAACCCCACCCGTATCGCAACAATGCGGAGGCCATGAGGGAGCCGGAGATGTTGCCTAAGGAGGTGTGGGAGTTCCACACCCCCATGATGAGTCCTCTCTTGGTTTTGCCAAGCCAATTCCCAAGGACAGCCACCACCGATGGCCAACCGCTAGATTGGAATATTCCGGCCAACATCTGGATGATTAGATAGTAGTAGAAGTTGTGGATGTTGAGCCAATAGCCTAACCCGAATAAGGCCGTGAACATGCCCGTACCGATCATGCCAATTGTCAGGAAAATTCGTAGGTCTAGACGGTCCCCAAGGTGGCCTGCATGCAACTCAAACTCATGATTGTTTTAATTCGGGCTTGTGATTCGATTCGATTTGGTTCAGTAAAATATATTGATGAAACACAATTCAAGCTAGTTTAACGACATTGAGTTTATATATGTACACTCTCTAGCTTCTTAATTAGCTACTACCACATTGTGTTTATTAAAGATAATTGTTCCATTGTAGCATTCGGATTTCGAATTTGTACCCACAAAGCCAACGAAACTTCAAGTGTAGTTAGTGAACATTTGTTCCATTTTTCCTATATATAAATATATATATATGTGCCGTTTTATATTTTCTCTTTCGCACATCAGTCATATTTGCTTCTCAAACTAGTATTGCTTCCACACTTAAATATTGAAGCATGCCGTCGTCCCGAGTGTCACAATGTAGTGGCAGTGAGCATTGTTTTACAATTTTTTCTATTTGGGTCATGTATATTTCTTGCAATTTGTTTAAGCTAAAAGGTTTAAGCCTATATATATATATATATATATATATATATATATATATATATATATATATATATATATATTTGTGCATCTTATGCTTAAAGGTTTAGATTTAATCTACAAATTAAATAACATATACTTACCTGCGAAGTACATTCCCATAGCATACACCGACAGAAATGCAACGTCGAGGTCCCCGAGCATTTGTTGGCCGGTTGGCCCATTGAAAGGCGCCCAACCGGTCTCCGTGGCGGCGGATTGACCCCTAAAGAAGGAAAGTTTGGGGGATTTGGGGTCTAAGGCTCCCTTCACAATGCTTGTTGTTTTCCTTGTGATGTGGAAACTAGCATAGGCAAGGAAGGTTAGAACAAGTGCTAGGATTTGGTATGTCACGAATCGGATTCGGGACTTGGTTATCGATTCGGTGAACCGGATTCCGGGAGGCTTGCTTGTTTTCCTTTCGGTTGTGACTCGCTCTTCGATTGGGGTTGGGGAACCCATGATTGATATATGTAGTTGGAGTGGAAGTGTCTGCAGATCATTAAGTGAAATATATAGATTTGTTAGTATATATTCATGGTTTGGGTCTGTTTGGAATCACGTTTTGAATGGTAACAATTTTTAAAATCAAGCGAACTCATGTGTGTCTAGCTAGTTTTAAACATTCTCAGGTTAAACTATACGTTGATTTTTGAAATTTCGTTCCTCTTTTGAGAATGAAATATTTAATTTGGAGCTAAGGTATTAAAGTTGCTTGGAATTGTAGATTCTATTAATTGCAATTATGATACCTAATATCGAATAACGTATTTCACAATCGCAGATATATAATATCTTTATGTCCTCTACAACCTTGAGAGATCTTCTCAAATGACCGATCGACAATCTTGAAGTTCACAATTATTCAAAAACATATTCCTTTTTTTTACCTAAATGTCCAATTGGAACTGCTCACAATATATTGGTTTAGATTTCGAAGATGTTTGAGTTTATGATTAGAAAAATAGGGTAGCAAAAAAACCAAGTTGACCTGAAATATTTTCAGAGCAAATAAAGATAGCTTTTTGTAATCAGACACGCATTAAGAAGGTAATATACCTTTTGCAATTAACTAATAGTTAATTTCAGATGCAACTCAGATCTTCAAGAATACAATTTTCTTTTAATTATTTACCACGTTGGATTGAAACTTCATAGAATGAAAAGGTATTGAATTTCAATATCATTAATTACCATATATATCTCCACTCAAAAAAAATCTAAATACATCAAAGTCCTATAACATGTTGCCACTCCTAATATTTTATAACAAAATCAATCCCCACAGCTTAACATATAACCCAAATAGATGAGGGAAACAAACCAAAATCATCAAATAGTCAACAAAGAAAAAACACCACCATATAGTTGCTAATCATAATATCCCAAAATAGATGAACTGAAAAAATGAAACAAAGCAGTATCATTACCTATTTAATTTGAATGAAACGAGATATTCTTGATTGTTCCTTTTATGTTTCTTCGTTTCCTCCCCTTTTCTGTTTCTTTGATAATGTTTTTGGAGGTCTGGAGTTGAAGGATAGGGATAATATTTATAGGATTATTTTCTTTTCGGAAAATGGAATTTGCAACATTTTGTATTATTTCTTTCCCTTTCAAATCTGTAGTGTGGAAGATTGTGGAACGGAACGTTTGATTGTCAATGCCGTAGACTACGAGTAGATTTAGGCTATTCAACTAAATCATTTTATTTTCATATGTATAATAGGAATATTAGAACGAGCCCACGTCTTTTTACGAAATTGATGTGAAATTTTGGTTGGTTTATCGTCTCAACAAAACAAAATACGTAGACAATAGATAGTGATTCTCTATATTATTTCAATACAAGACTATCATTTTCAACACTCTCCCACACATTCACTTGAGATTATCTTTTTCGTGTCTACAAGTGTATAAATATGAATCAGAGTGGAGCTCACGGGTCAATTGAACCGTTTTGATAGCATGTAAAATTTTGTTTACTTCATCAGCTCAACGAAATTCAAGTACTTAGGTAGTAAATAGTAAATTCAATCTCATCACTGAGTGTTACATACTTTTAATGTTTAACAATGTTCTATCTTTGCTAACATATGTTTCTTTCTAACAAATTAAGCAACAGGCGGTGATCTCGATTGTTAGATGGAATTTACCACATATTTATTATACATATAGGTAACATAAATCCAATTATTCCAACACTTGCATGTTTCCATCCCTTGCACATTGAAGATTCAATTTCATATTCCAGATGTATATTGTTTATATGTAATTCAACGTACGATGCATATCACACCAGGATTAAGATTTTAGTAAGGTTTCCTATTAATACTTATGCCTCCCCTCCCCTTGTTTTGGATTTGTGAGCTTTGTAGTGACCGTAATTCGATGCGTTGCAAGAGTTTTCCACGTAAAATCTCTGTATCTTGGTTTGTGTGTTTATTTTTTCTCGTTTGTCTGCTTCTTCGTGGTCGAATTCCTAACACGTTTCAAATCACAATTCGAATAAAATTCGTAATTATACATTGTGACTTTCATGTTGCAATTGTCCTTCTAGACAATTACATGTCTTCATTAGAGAAATATATCACTTGCTAAACAAAATTTACAAGTTTGTCGAGGGAGTATGTGATTTAAGTACTCGATCTCCTACTCTTTTAACAAATGCAAGAAATCTTGTCGTGTTGAATTTATAAATGTTTTTATGTGGTAAAATGTATATTGATGAACATATCTAGGGTTGGGTCAAACTACCCCATAAGAGCCTAATCCAAAATTTAAAATTTGACTAAAATATATTATGTATCTTGGCTAGTTGGATTCTTGCTTGAGTTTAAGAAAATGACATAAATATATGTGATACCAATTATTTTTCTTGATCGTCTGACTAACAAAATTTGTGGAATGCACTATCATCATTTTTGAGAGAATGGAAATTGACTACGGTATTTTAATAAAGGTCTTCATTTGAACAAAATTAAATCAACAATTTTGTACAATTTTTCAGGCTTTACTAATCCAATAAGGTTTCTAAACAATGCTTATTTTCATATTTTCTATCCTTTGATTTGCATATTGATTGCTAATTTATAACTTTGTTTTGCATGTCAATGTCATATTGACGTTAATATTTTCTACTATGCATTAAAAGCATTATCTAATTATTTGTTTTTTATTAATTTATTATGATATTTTACCTTGTTATTGTCATACATGTGTGTATGTGATGTAATATGTCGTCAGGCAAAAATTATAGACAAACGAAGATGTTAATATATATTATCCTCTTACTTTTTCAATAAACAGAATACTTCAAGTTTGATATTTTGCTTCGACGTTCTATTAATACATCGTGTTTCTTTGTTTTTTGTTCAAAAAGTTGTGATTGAAGAATCTCTCTTACAGTTTTATAATATCATATTACATCCTCTTCAAAAGTATTCGCAGCATTAGAAGTCTAAATTTGCACACTTTATTCGGGGATTTTTAAATTGTATTTGAATGTGTCTCATTCTCCATTTCTTTGACTTGACCATGAATATTTATGTAACATTCCCGAAACGACAATAATAAAGAATATTTAAACAATAATAAAGACCGTATAGGTCCACATAGAAGTCAAAATATACATATAAGTCAATTGTGATTACAACAGAAATGAATATACATGTAATCACTACCTCAACAAAAGATACAAAAAGAAGACAGGATCAGATCCCGGGGGCACCCTCATCGGTCACCACCTCGACTCTAATGCTGTTCGCTACCTGAAATGCAAACAATTGAAACATGTTTGAGTTCCCTACAAGAACCCCGTATATCAAACCTCCTAAAATACAAAATGGAATTAAAGACAATGCAATGCAATACACATGATCATCTGCCTCGGGTCCACAATAATACCCATCTCTGCATCCGCGGTACTAAACCACTCCTGCCACCACGAGGGTCAAGTCAGTCCACCGCTGCCTCACAAGGGTCAGTCGGCACCACTGCTCCCCAAGAGCCGCAGAAAGGAATCCTGACACTACGCCGCCACCCCAGGAGCGAGTCAGCCCACCGAATGCACAACTCGGGCCAGACGACAGCCGCTGCTCCCCCAAGAGCCGCCAGACGCGCACCCTGCCGGAACATCCTCGGCCTACCGACAAACCCCAGCAAACCGCCCAAGGTTTACGGCAATCATCTCTCACACCCTGCTCGATATGAGAGGACCAACAATAATACGCCCTCGTCGAAGGTGAAATTCGTCGCTCTCAAGGCCGGTAATCGACCGTCGCCTCGGAGCCGGTAGTCGACCTATACTCGACGGCTCGCGTGTGGATAAATCCACCAACCTGCGGCAGATCGGTCGACCACTACAAGCACACCGGTCGACCGGTCCTCCGCACAGTACTCTGTACTGTACAAACAAGTGTATCGATCGAACCACGCCAACAGAATTACCGACCCATCGGTCGAACAAAAGTCATCTAGCGGTCGACCGTTTGGATGGTCTACGCTATACAATATTTATAATATTTATATATCTGACCGGTCGAACCAATGGTCCGTTCAACCGATAACAGGGATTTCAGCATTTTGCCTAAGTAATATTCGGTCGACCGGAACTGAGATACAGTTCGACCGAACACAGGCACTCTACTGCTTATTTAAAATGCTCAGTCGGTTGACCGAAAGTTAAAGAGCGGTCGACCGTTTTGATGGTCAAAGCTCCCAACCGACTTAGCATCAAATAGATCGGTCGAACCAGGTTAAGGATGTTCGACCGTTTAATAAGTCAAAATCCCCAACCGACCTATTCTCATTGTTTCGGTCGACCGGCTAAGTGGACCCGTTCGACCGATAACAACATTAAACCCTTTTTCCCGCACGAATCTGGTATAACGGTCGACCGTCCTCAGACATCGTTCGACCGTTTGCGGGTGCAAATCAATATAATAATAGCATCGGTCGACTGCCCACAGGCACCGGTCGACCGATCGTCGTCTTCAACCTCTGAATAGGTTGCAATCCGACGGGGAATTCGACACCAACGTCGATCCCCAACACTCACAAAGCTTATGTGAGTTATAATGAAGATTTGGCATACCTTGATGAAGTTTGTGGACGCCTCCCAAGCTTTGGCAAGCTTAACCCAACTCTTATCCTTCACTTCCTCTCCTTCTCCTTCTTTCCTTCTTCTTCTTCTTCTCCAAATTCGCCTCTCTCACTCTTTGATGAACTTGAGGATGAAGAAAACGTTATTCCTTGACCCAACACTTCTATTTATAGCAAAAATCCAATTCTTATCCAATACTTCCACCTCAAGCTTTACTGTAGCAAGCTTAATTAAGGTTAATTAGGTTTAGTTTAGTTTAATTAAGGTGTTTAGATTAAGGTTATTACAATTTCTGTATTTACCACATAGAAGGAAAATATATACACGACCTAAATTTCCTCTTTCTATATATATTTTTTGATTTATGTAAACAATAAAATGATACAATTATTTTCTTCTAAATTGTCAAACATTTGTTTTGAAATAATATAAGATACATTATATATGATCACGTAGCTGAACCCTAACCACTACCATTATATGATACGTATTAAGAAAATTTTCGTACTAATCCAGTGGTGTCTATTTTGCCAATCATTTTGCTTATTTTATGGTGATGAATGGATCATGTTTAACCATGGTTAAGAGTTTAATTCTGCCAAAGCAAAGTATGAGCTAGTAATTTCTTGATTTTTGTTAAGTTTCATTTATATATCCCATAAAATCTAGTCAAAAGTTTGTTAAGATTTGAATATTTTGAAGATTATTTTAATGTGTTAACTTCAACAAAAGGCGAAATATATTAATATATCTATTATTTTTCGATAAATGCATGGAAGAAAATAGACCTTTGATCTACAAAGTAAGGAGATAGAGAATTTGTTCAATCTTTCGTTCACTTTAAAACATATTTACATTATTGAACATATATTTTAGGTAATTTAGTAATCACTATCAAAGATTGCCAATATTCTAGATTCGTAAGAACAACACCAAAATCTTCAAATCTACCAATTCTACGATCTGTACTCATAGCAAACATCCCTAAAAGACACGATCCAATAACTAGTTTTGTTTGTCTCAAGTCAACACAAATATATTAATCCAAGTCCAAACATGTATAGCCTAGCCCAAAACAAACACTAGCAAAGAGTAGATCTAATCATGACAACAACTAATGATCTAGTTAGTCTACACAATCATGACAATAAAAACTATCCTAAGATCAGGCCGTAATTTTAAGGTGTTTCCAAACCAAATTGCTTAAATAAAATTCAAAACTGAAATATTTTATGCCTTAATTGTTTTAACTATACGACTTCCATGTTATAATTGAAAGTTCTTACAAGAGCATTTTTGCAAATTTTCAAATTTATATCATAGCCAACTTTCAAAGGTGAATACTGACTGGAACGACAACTACACCTATTTTATTTAAGAACAATAATGAACTGTCGTTTATTAATGGTGCAATAAAAAACTGAAGCAATTGGTGGTAGCTTGATCATAGGTCCATCATCTAAGATCTACGACTGATTTTGTTCGATAAAAAAAGTCATGTGTTGAACTATACGACTTTCTATCTCATCTTTAGAGAATCTTCATATTTTTATGGTCATATTGGTTTCGTGTATTACTTATACCCTATAAAAGTATAAATACATGTAATATAAAGAGATTGATTGTGTATTATTTAACTTCATATGTATATATATTGATATGTGTATCTTATGCAATATGCATGTGATTCGTAAAAATATTGATCATATGATTCTTGGCATGGATGATCTTCCATGTTAGGAAGTCCTCCCTCGAATTCTTTTGAATCACCACAACGAAAGTACGTTGAACATGAAAACATCTACAAGCATAGATTATTAGATTTGCATAAAAGAATACGAACATTTACATGGAAAACACCTCTCTCTCTCTCTTTCTATCTATTTATCTCCTTTGCATTTTAGATTAACTAACTTAATTTGATGATTACAACTTACCAAATCTTAATTTCTTACCATTGCTATCTAGGTAAGACCCGGTCAAAAATATTCATTGAATATTAACCAAGAAGACCAGTCAATGATTCAAGACATGTAATAACATTTTGTTTAATACAGGGAGTCAAGATCTAGTGAGCTCATGACCTATCTTATTAATTTAAGTCCTCTACAATCTCACTGTTACATATAATTTATGGTTAATGTGCAATTAATATCCATAATCAAATCATTTTATTAACATAATCACTCATAGTCTTAATCTACCTTACAATTTCAGATAAATGATGAATATAGTGGAGGATTAAAATAAAAAAAATTAAACTATGTGCTCACCAGAGAATTCCTGTAAATACATGTATTTTCTCTTTATTTCAGTTCTTAAGAAATATGTAAACATGAGAAAAGTAGTGTTGGACTTTGGTCATATTGGCTCGACTCGATTGTTTGACTCGAACTCGACTCGAAAAACGTTCGACTCTAGGTTAACTTGAAAATGAAGGATCTTAATAAAAAACCAAAATATCTTTAAACTTGGTTCGGTAAACGAGCCGCTCGAACTCGAAATTTTTTAATGATCGACTCGATAGTTTGTTGGAATTTTTTATTGCTCAATTCATATAAAAAATTATATTTGTTAATAACATAAGATAATACTTATGACTCGAAATTTCGCTCGACTTCGCTTATTTACACCAACTGTTTTTGTCAACAAATATAAGTTTAGCGGTCTTTCCCCCAAGAAAATATGAAGATTTTAATCGTCTTTCTCTTGTTTATTGAATCGGGGTTTTGTTTGGGACGTCGACTTTTGGCTTCTCAAAATCTGACGATCGAGATACTCCTTTTCTTCTCAAGCTGTTTCTAATTTAATCAAAATCAAATTTTAACCTTTTTTGCTTGTTTTTTTTACAAAGAGTTAATCTGTAAGCTAGAGAATATGAAAGAACTAAAAAAGAATTACAAACTAATTTTCTCTTTTATTTAATTTAGTTTTGGATTTGTTTGATTAGTATCAGAATAAGCCCTTTAATTTTGTGTAGCTTTTGTTCTGCCATTCTCTGAGCAAACTAAAAAACTGATTGTACTTTTCCCCCCCCCCCTCAACATTCACTAGATCTAAGGTTTTCCATTACGAAAAAAATGAACATGAATCCATCCCAATGACTTTCATTCGATCAAGTCAGTTTTGGATAATAAAAAAGAGGAAAAATAGTGAAACGAAGTATTGTTGTTGGGATTTTAAATGAGGTGGGTTTTAGAGTACATATATTAAAATTAAAAAATATAAAATGCCCATCCATTAACTAATGAATTAATGAAGTATTGTTATTGAATTTCTTGTTTGGTAAATATAGGCAAGTTATTAGTATGAGAAGTGATGGTAAATATAATTAACTATTTATAAAATTTCTCCAATTTCTCACAAGATTGGCATAGCAATTTTAACGATGCTTATGCACCTAAGTTTGACTTGCTCAATAAGCAATACCACTCATCTTTTCACATTTTTTACTCATAATAAGTTAGGGCTGTAAATGGGTAAAATTTTACCCGCAACCCGCCCCGCCCCGCCTAACGCGGGTTGCGGACAAAAAATTGTTACCCGCCAACCCGCCACCCGCATAATAAGCGGGGCGGGTTGCGGTTTTCTCGCAACCCGCCCCGCATAACCCGCAACCCGCATTAACCCTATATTTTGTTTGATTTTTTTGTATTTGTTTGTATTTAGCTTCTTCTTTTTTGTATATAACTTAAAAAATAAAGTATACTTTTAAGCCATAATTCATCGGAAAGGACAACAAAGTCATAAGCACAACCTTGTGATCAAATTAACACCTTCTATTAAAACAAGACTTCAACATTTGTGAAGTTAAGAAATACCATTGCGTCAATTAACGAGTTTTAGCATACAAAACAGAACCTCAAACCCATAATACCACAAAAGACCACAAAATTGGAACAAAATAAATTGCAGAAAACAGAGCCAAACATCTAGATATGAAATCGGCAATATGAAACAAACACCATTTTCATCAATTTACAAGCAAATCCCAAATCCGAATCAATTACAAATCAAAACGTCAAATCCATCTACAAACATTGAACAAAAACTTACGGTAACTTTAAAGAAAATAAATATTTTTTTATATTTAACTTTAATAAGAGATTAAACCCGCCAAACCCGCCCCGCATAGCCTAGTCCATCCTCACGCGGGGCGGATAGCGGATTTTGCCATTCTTCTCTCACTTCACCAATTGATAATAAATTTTCAATTTAGAAATAGATAAAGATCATCTGAGGGTGTGGTGGGGGCCGGATTGGGATTTGGGACCCTTCATGGAAGCACGTACGTTGAGGGCTTCCTTATTCTATATATGCTGACCATTCTCTCTCCTCTCTTCTCATGCATACATGATATAGGAAAATTCATCCACCCAAACACACTCCACTATCATCACACACTACTTCACTACTAGCTACGTACCTAAGATATAGCTGTAGAGTGAGAATTAATTGTCAAGAATATTTGAGGATGAAGAGGTTGGGAATGGAAGCATTCCCTTCTCCTTCTACCAATGCAAATGCTACAATAACTGGGGATGGCCTTGGTGTTGATCACTTCCTAGACGTCTTCTCATTCAAAGATGGTTTCTTGGACATGGTCACCGGCAACAACTATCACCACCCATTGCCTAGTCTCGTCGCGGAAAGAAACGTGTTCGTCGACTCTACTTTTTCCGCTCTCACGTCCAATGATTTTTGGAAGCCGGTAAGAATAACCAAATCCTGAGAAATATCCGAATTATGAATTTTAATTAACAATTTGATTGATCCATATATTACTTCTTTTAAACTCAAGAATGTTATTCTTTAATTTTTGTGCGCTTTGAAGAAATGTGAGACTATTTTTCCAACACTGATTGAGGTACTTTGATTGCCATGTCTCCAGAATGACGACATCATGGACTTGGAGTGGATATCGAAGTTCGTGGAGGAGTCTTTCTCCGAAGTACCTTTCCAATATTCAAGTGATGTCAAAAGCATAGCCAAAGTGGACAATGGAACTCCATTAGCAAGCAACAATATCACCTTCAATAACCAATCATGTCTTCCGAGGAGCAAACGCCCTCGGGTGTCCATACCACCAACTCACATCACCTTCTTCTCCCAAACTTCCACCTCCAATTCCACATCCTCCTCGGAAACATCAGGAGGAGGAAGTCTGAGGAAGTGCTCTCATTGCGCCTCTGAGAAGACACCCCAATGGAGGACGGGGCCTCTTGGACCTAAGACACTATGCAATGCTTGTGGTGTGAGGTACAAGTCCGGTAGGCTTGTGCCTGAGTACCGTCCCGCGGCTAGTCCAACATTTGTGCTTACAAAACACTCTAATTCTCATAGAAAGGTTATGGAGCTCCGTCGTCAGAAGGAGCCCCATTTCAACCACCACCACCACCACCATCCCCAATTCTCTACCTCGACCGCTCCCACCACAATGTCCAATGCCAACACTCACTCCAATTTTCTTCTTTGCTGAATAATTGGGGCATATCTTTTTCTTTTCTTTGGTGTTGTTGGGTATTTTGACACATTTGTCATGGTTTGATATTGATATGTGATGTTCATTTGAACCCCAACAATTTGTAAGTTATTTTGGAAAATAAAAGTGGAATTAGAAATTAAAGTGTGATCTGAGTTTCAATTTTGTGATTAACTACAAACACAATGTTGTGGTTAATTAGTGACTCACTAGTTGCTAATTAAAGAAAACTCAAAATCTACAATATAAGAAACATATCATAACCATTGAAATAATGGTACATTGAAGATGTGACATTGTTAAGAAGATGATGCAATAACGAATGGGGATCTTCATCGAGCTCTCTTCATGAACCTAACTTGATTAAGTGACTGGAGTAAATATATAATAATGGTGCATAAAGTGAAAGATCTAATAAACGAGAGGTGTTAGTATTACCCAACTAATATGTGCCTCTTGTTAATCTTATCCAGTCTTATGGTGCGGTTACCTCTTCCTGTCATCTCGAACCTAAATTAGTATTTAGGAATTTACTTTTGTAAATTTAAAATGGGATCCTAACTTAAGAATCCTCTAATACAAGGTTGTCGACCATAGACGTACACCATATATATAATATATATATTTCACTACTTTCACTTGTATTTTTAATTCTCAAGTTATAATCTCAAAACTCCTCCTTAATTGACACCTCTTATTAGCTTTTGTTTTAAGTTTAGAATTAATATTAATAAAAAATTGAATAAATAATAATAGTCAACTATCCAACCTAGGGTGAGCGTCCGTCCGGACCAAACCGGACCCGGATGCTCTCCGGTGTCCGGACTGAACTTGGACTAGATTTTTAAGGGAAAAATAGATTTTGGACCGGATTCGGACTGGACCGAAAATTGAATTTGTCCCAGGTTCCAGACCGAAACCCGGACTGATCGGTCCGGTCTAGGGATGACAACGGATCGGTTCCGATCGGATACTAGTAGAACCAGAATCATATCCGAATTACAAAGTGGGATCCAGAACCGGGTCTGGATCCGGATCGGTTCCCAACATGGGTATCCAGAATCGGATCCGGTTGGTTAACGGATAGCCAGAACCGTATCCGTTGGAACCGGATTCAATACAAATTTTGTATTTTTCAATGTGTTCTTTGCGGATTTGGTCAAAAAAAACTCATCTCAAAAGACTTGTTGAAATCAATGGCCTATGGTGAGGTTTTATAGTTTCGATTTTGAGTAAGAAATTCGTTTTTTTCGACGTGAGACTATACTTTCCACACAAAATTCATTTTTTTCCAAAACAATATATATCCAAGATAGCATTAATTATCAACTCCCATGAGTTGGTGTAGTGGTGAAGCTTATATGATTGTGGCCATGTACTCATGTTCAAATCCGAGTAGGTGACAATATTTTTGAAAATATTGTTCATGTCGGATCCAGTTCCGGGTCTATTGGTTAGAACCATATCCGAACCGGAACCGGGTCGGTTCTGAAAGTGTATATCCAGATCCGACCCATATCCGTTTTGTCCCGATTCAGTTCCATCGGTTCCGGATACCCATTGCAACTCCTAGTCCGGTCCGGACCACAGCCTTAGTCCAACCCTTGAAGGACACCACGCTGTCATGCATGCAGGAAGCAATAAACCACCTATCAAGTGCCTAAAATGTTTTCAAGTATATTAAATAGTTGTAGGACCTTTGCTACTTACATAGGGTGGTTGTTACAGAAGTAACTTTCATCTTGCTAGTATATTAATTTAGGGTGCACATGGATCGGATTGGTTTTTTGAATAAATCTAGACTCAACTCGATCGATTCCTTAATTAGGTCTGAATAAAAATGAATTTAAACTCGACCGAATGTGTTTAGAGACTGATACTACACACGTGATCTTGATGAAATCGACTGAATATTTGATAAAAATATTCTTCATTCTAGCATGTAGATTTTTCCATGGTGACGCATACAGTTATCTTGATTGATAAGTCTTTGTTATACGCACCAATGAGGATATTTATACTGAAATTCTTTTTTATTAATTTTTTCTGCGTTATTTTTAACAGGGGTTGGTTACATCTGCAACCCAAATGGAAACCAAGAGTTTCCTGGTTCTAAAATGTCAAATCTCGTCTTAATCATCGTTTGTCAGGATTTTTCAGAGTAAGTTCATTGACTTGGGCATGACATTTAGTTCATGTTGCTATTCCAGCATCTAGGGGGAGTACGTTAGATGAAATAATTTCTTAGATGTATTATCGTATCCCCAAAAGTTGGAACCTCCAATTTTTGAATTGTGCGAACAACTTTGTCTTTTTATTTATTATTATAATGTTTTTACAAAACAAAAAAAAGTTATCAGTTATGACAAGTTCACTATAAAAAAATCTTTTTGTGACTAACTATTTATTAGGAAAAATAGAAAAACTCATTACGAAGAAAGAAAAAGAAATAATAGTAACTTGGTCTAAAACATCTATCATTATACTCACAATGATTTGACATACAATCGTTATTCATAATAGAAAATAACATTTACACATTTATATAACAAACCATATGGTGGGTCATAAATTGGGAGAATTTGCTCGAAGTTTTGGTAGACATGCGAGAAACGATAATAGATCTCATCGTTGATTTACGTTATGGTTGAAGACATATGTATGGCCGAGTCGATGAAATTTATATGTCAAGCAAATTTATACCATCTTAATTATGTATATCGCCTATACCATGAAATGTTTTGGACGTTGTTCTTATCGTAGAATTTCGTTTATGCGTATAGTAGTGTTAACTCCAACGCGAGGCATGTCATCTTAATTACAATATTTAATTTTTATCTAACTGATGATAATTTTTGACGTAGCTTTTCACAATCTTCAAAAAAGAAAAGAAAAAGAGAATGTGTTGTAGCGTCAACAAATGACACTCACAAATCAAAGTTTTTTATTAAATATTTGGTGTTTCTTAATTAAATATTATCATACAACTCATGGATCAAGGGTCTTTTTGCATATACATACAGTTATACACCCATGCATGGTTCATGTGTGTATTAATTTTCTTTATGAAACCCATATAATTACCGTAATTTTTTTAAATAATATTCATTTTAAAAAAAATTCGAAAACTAATCACAAAAAAAAAAAAAATCAAAAGTACGCAGATCGCGGGTCGAACCCGCGATCCGCGCAACCACGGATCGCGGGTACGACCCGCGATCCGTGGTGACGGATCGCGGTTCGCACCCGCGATCCGTGGGCGCGAGTTCTTATAAATACGCGGTTCGTCAATTTTTTTTTAAATCCAATTATTTTTTCAATTCCTCCTACATTTCCACTTCTACTCTCCACAGTTTTGAAATTGTGCCCGGTAATATTAATTTTTCTGATCCGTTTGTCTTTCCTGGTGTTATTTGAGATAAATATTTTTTTCATTCTTATATTTATATTTATTAATAATTGGTAATAATATCAAATATTGAAATTATACTCTCTTTACAGTCTTCAAATTGTGCCTGGTGATATCAATTTTCTGATCCGTGTGTCTTTCCTGGTGTTATTTGAGATAAATATTTTTTTCATTCTTATATTTATAGTTATTAATAATTGGTAATAATATCAAATATTGAAATTATACTCTCTTTACAGTCTTCAAATTGTGCCTGGTGATATCAATTTTCTGATCCGTGTGTCTTTCCTGGTGTTATTTGAGGTAATTATTTTTTCATTCTTATATTTATAGTTATTAATAATTGGTAATAATATCAAATATTGAAATTATACTCTCTTTACAGTCTTCGAATTGTGCCTGGTGATATCAATTTTCTGATCCGTGTATCTTTCCTGGTGATATTTGAGGTAATTATTTTTTCATTCTTATATTTATAGTTATTAATAATTGTTAATAATATCAAATATTGAAATTCTACTGTCTTCACAGTCTTCAAATTGTGCCTGGTGATAACTATTTTTTCTGATCCGTGTGTCTTTCCTGGTGTTATTTTAGGTAATTATTTTTTTCATTCTTATATTTATAGTTATTAATAATTGTTAATAATATCAAATATTGAAATTCTACTCTCTTCACAGTCTTGAAATTGTGCCTAGTGATAACTTTTTTTCTGATCCGTGTGTCTTTCCTGGGGGTATTTGAGGTAATTATTTTTTTCATTATTATATTTATAGTTACTAATAATTGGTAATAATATCAAATATTAAAATTCTACTCTTTTCACAGTCTTCAAATTGTGCCTGGTGATATCAATTTTTGTTATCCGTGTATTTTTCCTGGTAAAATTTGAGGTAATTTTTTATTCATTTTTAATTTCTATTTATGTCACATTATTAATAATTGGTAATAATATCAAATCTTGATATAATTTGTAATATAAAACTGATTAAAGAATTTTTCATTGTAGTTAACAAAATGATTGCGGTAAGTGTGTACTTTGGCGGTGAAATAGTTCAAAATGCAAGTTACGGTGTAGAGTACACGATAGGTCCAAGACTTACACTTTCAACGAGCGAAAATGTAACCTTAGAAGAACTTAAGAGTTGGATATATCAAGGTTTGAATGTCGAAGAATCTCAGTACTCGATGAATATTCAGTATCGTTGTAACATTGCACCAACCGGTTACTTTTTTTTTAATGTGATGTCTGTATATGATGAGAATTCTTGGAGAATAGCCTATGAAACAGCTTATTCCAAAATGGGAATGATGGAGTTATATGTACAGTTGAATCCTGTGGAAATTGAGTGGAGGGTTGAGATGTTTACAGGTAACCAACCGGGTAGTAGTAGTGGTGCAGGTTTCATATCTCAACAATCATGTGATGCAAACACCATAGCAGAAACCAGTCGACCTGCGAATAGAACTTCTGATTTCGTGCCTATACCAACAGATGATGAAGAAGAAAATGATGACGAAGATTACAATATAGATACAGAGAATGAATCATCAGGTGAGGACGACGAGGATGCTGATGAGATTGAGGAAGATGAAGATATTGGTCCGAACGTGAGTCAGTTAAGCCAATACAACCCATTTAGAGGGAGGGGTTCGGCTCATCCAACATACATTCAAATTCATTTCTGTAATGTGTAAGACAATTATGTGCGGCACTAACCTCATAAGTCTGTGGGTATTGCCACTTAATAGCAAATGGAGGTCGCGAGTCTAGGTCTTCTCCACCTAAACACTCAGCATGACCCACGTGTCTCGGCCGGGCTACGGGAAACCGAGTCCAAGACCAGTGTTGAAGAAGTAACAATGCACCACCAATGTTCCTTTTCCCAGTTTGACATGAAATAGACAAGTTGCGATATAAACATGAAAGCACGGCCGCACCCCAATTGTATACTATCGGCTTGTCCAACACCTGCAAAAATCTCAAATACATAACTGGAACACCTGTCCCAGAGCTATCAGGGAAAACCATGGATCCAAACAAATCTAAAATGAAAGCCCGTGTATATTGTGTCACTTCTTCATCTGTGGGAAATTCTGGCAGATTCCCGTAATTTAGCCGCAACCATTGCAAACTGATGCTAAATCCAGACTCTTTGAACATTTGTGGCTCATCTCCTCCAACCGTTCTTTTACCTTTTTTCATAATCTCGGCGTTTATATCAATCCCAAAGCAATTTCTAATTAACTCACGACTATCTCGATCACTGTGCCCGATTATTGGAATACCACTGATAGGTAGACCCCACAAACAGCTAACATCCTGCAATGTTAATCCAACTTCCCCAACCGGTAAGTGGAAAGTGTGAGTCTCAGGACGCCAACGCTTTACAAGTGCAGTAATCAATCTATTGTCTGTCCTTGTATGTTTTATTTGGGCAAGTTGATATAATCCCAAATTTTTGAGTGCTTGACTAAAACAATCGTGGAAAGGAATTACTGGACGATGTGCACGACATTCCAAAACAGCCTCCGGCTATAATATATTCAAATATATTGTGAAAAATAAATCAATTACAAAATTGTAATTTAAATATTTACAAAATTAACACAATATACTTTTTTTGTACTTACATTTGTGCAAATATCATTGACTCTGAACATGCAATTTGGTATTCCGAGAAGTGGGGAAATAGACTCTCTATCAACTGCATCATTATACTCACGTTCGTTTTGTACAGAGCGACTTCTACTTAAATGACTCATTTTGTCAAAACAACTGTTCATGAAAATAAAAACAGAATTACTTATAATAATTAAAAAATAATCTACTCGTACATTTCATGACAAATTGCATGTTATAGAAATAATGAAAGTTATAACAATTTAACACATAAATACAACTAATATTTAAATTTTAATTTAACAGAAAATAATAAATAACTATTACAAATACTTATATTATATAATAAATTTCGTAAATGTACGTTATACAAATTTTAAATGTATATACAATTAATTTAATTATAAACAGATACATAAATACAACTAATATTTATAATTAAATATAATAGAAAATAACAAAACAATTCCAAATAATTTAAATTTAACAAAGAAATTAAATCTTAATTTAAAATATTCTTAAGTAAAAAATTTGTGTAAAATTTACCTGAGTCCAAGATAAGCTGGGAAATAAGTGTTGTGCGAGCTCCGAATTGTAGAAAAACTAGAAGAGAAGTGTCGTGCGAACCCGAGAAGATAATAAAAAACTAGTTGAGATTAACTGATTTTAACTCAAAATTTAATCTGAAAACTCAAACATTAACTGAAAACTCAAAAATTAACTGAATACTTAATATGAAAACTCAAAAACTTAATAACTGAAATTAAAAAAAAGTTAAAAAAAAAACCCGACGGATCGCGCTTTTATAGCGCGATCCGTCGCACGGATCGCGGATCCGATCCGCGATCCGTGAAACACGGATCGCGGGTCGCACCCGCGATCCGTGGTTGCGCGGATCGCGGGTTCGACCCGCGATCTGCGTATTTTTGATTTTTTTTTTTTTTTGTGATTAGTTTTCGAATTTTTTTTAAAACGAATATTATTTAAAAAAATTACGGTATAATTACGTAAGAAGAATTTATCCAAAATATATTGTAACTAACATGTTGACAAGGTGCGCGCGATAAATTTTGCATATAAGAAAAATAATGGAACCAGTCAATAAGAAGAAAAAATCTAGCAATTCGAATTTGTAAAACAATTAAACTAGAATATGACAATCAAAATTATCAAATAAGAAACAGTAAGATTACACAAAGAAAGAAAAAAATCGTCAACCAAACAAAATAATGTTTTGAATAAGTTCGATATCATGAATTTAGGAACTGTTGAATTAATATTTTCTAATTGAGAGGGTCAACTATTCGATTAATCATATAATACCTATTTATTGGAATAATGTCTCTCGATCTGTTCATACTTAATTACTTCTTTTAGTAGTAACTATTCACGTACGCTTCCAATATCTTCTGCAGTTTTACAAGATTAATCTTCTAAACGTTTTTTAGAAGTCGGACAAAAAGGTTGGTACTTTGTTCCTCAATTTTATTTTTATTTTGTTCCTTGTATTTGCATTGTATGTATGTGTAAAGTTATTTAGTTTGGGAAAGTAATTAGATTTTCAGATATAAGGATGTAGATTAGAGCTTTAAATTTGCTCGTCACTATAAGAGATGTCAATCAAGTTGAACATGAGCGTATCTTATTCGTGTTCAGTTCGTTAACTTTTAGTTGTTCCTATTCGAATCTAGTTCAATATTATCTTTACTATGTGTTCTCGTTAAATTTTATCTATTCGTGTTTAATTAGTTCCTTATAAGCTCGTTTCACGATCGAACTAAATACAAATTATATTTTAGCTCGTTGATTTTATTTTCCTTTTATTTTTGAAGGTATAAATATAATTATGCATTCCTGCTACTGTGTTACACACACACGCATATATATCATAAACACGTGTATGTATATGTTATTAAATATTAATAAAAAATATTAGTAATTTATATGTTTTTCATTTATGTGTTTATGTATATGAAATGCTATAAGATTTAAATGGAAAAAAATATCACGACATTAATAACAAATTAAACATTCAATTACAAAGGTTTGCATTACAATTTGCGAAAAAGCAAGGTACTTTTATACATGGCATACTATAAGCGAAAGATGGTGAGTCTATTGTTGGATTTTCAACAATGTGGATGTTGAGTCCATTAATGTAAATTTTGAAAATGTTATTATTAATGTGATTGTGCAATTATCATTTCTCTTATTGAAAAGTATCATGCAATTATACTTAACTTAACTAATTAACTTTTCCTTTTGATTTTTCATTTTAAAACTTTAACAATAGACGGGGGAGAAAAGTAGACCTGGGTACCGATCTGGGCCGGCCTGAAAGTCTAAACCGGTCGGGCGTGGGACCAATATATATATATTTTAAAGTATTTTCGTAAATTTGGGTGGTATTTTCGTTGCTTTTTAAGATTTTTGAAGTATTTTAAAATATAAAATATAAAATGAGGCTACCCATACCGACATCACACGGGCCGCCTGGGCCTGTATCCCTTAAAGGGCTGGGCCTTGGGCCCGGTCCGTTTGGCCGAGGTGAGGCCCGACCTGATACTCGAGCAAAGCCAGGTCTAGAGAAAAGTGACAATATATTATTATATGATTTTCTTTATTAAATTCATGTTTTTTTGTTGTATCTATACGTTTAAAGTCTACATATTTAATGCATTTCTAATCATCTTCGTATCGTACTTCCAGCAGGTTCAAAAAAAATCGACAATCCTTCTCATTATGGTGTGATTGTTTACAAAAAGAACATTTTCAGAGTGAAATTTTAAGATGGTCTGTTAAAAATCAAATGGAGGAGCCTAAGTTACGATCCGAAGACAATAATGAAACTATTAGCAATCAAATGGTACAAAAATCTTAAAATTATACTCGATTTGTGATTATACCTACTGTGATAAATAACAAGAATTATTTCCTTCTTCTACAGGAAAACACAGTTGAGTCTTCACAAACCCTTTGCCTTCTGAATAGCGTTTCAATTTCATCTTCTCGTAAGTATCTACAATCTATACCATTGCATTAATTTCCATGGATAGAAACCAACTAAGACTAGTTTTATTTATAAATCCATTATTTTGAGACTACTTAGAATGTATGCCTTTTAAATTAACGTTAAAAAATTACCATGAGAAAAATTCTCAAGTTGTTTTTGTTGTTTAAATATCTTTTAGATGCTACATTTGGCACTCCAACGAACATCAACACCCTTCTAGCTGCTTGCAAGGAAGTACCAGTATGTTTTTTTTTTATGATCCAAAACTCCCTAGAGTTTTATTTTTTATTTTGATAACGATGTCATGTGGTTTGTATCTTTTAAGGGACATTCTTTTATCGTAGGTTCCTCCTCCAAAGATCGCAAGAGAAATTGTTTCGGATATCGATAATCTTTCACAGGAGAATTTGACTGAAACTGCAAACAAATTTGTTGATGTTTTGGAAGAGCAATACTACCCATGGTTTGCACAACATATGATAGTGAGAAGGTAAAACAACGATTTTTTTATGTTAATATAAATTTTATTCCTGCAAAATAATTCAAAATCAAATCAAATTTAAATCTAAATTCCCAAATTATGGAATTTCTTATGTCACTCCCCGATTATGTTCTCGTTTGAACTTTGTAAAAATATAAACTAAGGGTGTATACAAGAACAATTAGGCAAAAAGTTCAAGTCAAAAGTATTAACTTACATTATTATCAAATATAATTTTTCTTTACAAATTGAGGAATAAAAAAATCAAGTCGAAACTTGAGTTTTTCGAATTCGAACAACTCATTTATTAAACAAAGTCGAAATAAATTTTTTTCCATCGAGATATTTCATTTCCAAGTTAAACCAAAATTAAACGTATTTCAAATAGATTTTGAGTGAGTTCGGAGTTCGCACTTGGTAGACTTATTTTAGAATTTTTACGGTTCTAAATTTTCTTTATAAATTCCTCGAACGTTCGGGCCGAAACGCCGACGAGCCGATGTTCCCAAACCCGTCGTTCTCGGGTCCGACGGCGGCGAGACGTCGCCGTCGAGACTGGAGGGACCGATACGCGAGGAGAAGAAGGGAAGGGATCCGTTAGGGTTTCGGAACTTGAAAGGGACGGGAAGAGCGGAAGAATGGTGATTTTCGGTGAGATCAAGAGGTTTCGAAGTAGAAACAAAGTAGATTTTTTTGGTTTGGGATGACAACTGATAATCCATATTTTAATTAAAAGTTCATGATTTTCAGATAATTGGTTTCCAATTTTCCATACAAAGCGAAGCTGCAAATGATAATCCATATTTGTATCTATTTCTTATAAGATACGGATGAATACGGATACGAGGATCGACTTTAGAAATTTTAAATTAAGGAATAAGTTTTTTTATAAATATTTCTTAGTTAATATTTTAGTTACAATATTTATATGCATTCTGATAACTATACTTTAAGGTATAGTTGCAATGTATAATTCATTTGGTACTGATGTATATTCCGTTTTAAGTTTGTTTGCAATGTATTGGTTCTATATTCGTATCCGTTTTGAAGAATACTGATGTGCATTTTCTTATCTGTAAGTGTTCCATTATTGTACCGTACAATAGATAGGGAAATGAAAATACTCATATTTGCTACGCTTTGATTCATTTGAACCCCTATTTCCATGCCATTAGGTGTTGTGTCAAACTTTGTTTTTGAGAGAAAATTATAGTATCAAACTAAGTTTTGTTTCCCAACTCAAACATTATGTTATAGTTTTCAAAATTTTGATTAGAGAAAACAAAGTTTCGACCGTAATCATGGTTTAAGTGGGTATCCGAACAAAGCTTAAGTTTTTCTCGTTTGGGGAAGAACATAGAGAGATAAAAAGAAAAAGGGTCACATTAAATTAACCGATGTACACGTCTTATGTATCCTTAATGGTACTCGTATCATTTCAATAGAACCTACAAACATCTAATATTTGAAAAAAAATCTAGCATCACATTGATGAGAGTTAGATATGAGAAGTTTGTTGTTTAGGGGAGAACAGAGAAAGGTTGTGTTTGTTTAGGATTGAAATTTAAGATAATTGGGTGCTTTGATCTAGCTAAAAGAGTAGTTTGGGAATGAAATGATTTAAAACTATCTTATTTTATCTTAAACTAGCTCTAGTTTTGGAGAGAAAGATAGAATGTCAATTTGTATAGGAGGGTTTCTCTTCATTTCCCTCGAAATTTCTACCCAAATTTCAACAAGTTCAACACACGTGACTGAGATTGTTTTTTGGTGTTTACGCAGCAAAATTATGTATTGAAGTGAGCCCTTATATGTTGATCAACCCACTTTGATATTATGTAAAATTTGGTTCTACCTCTTTGTAACTCAAGTACTTAGGTAGAAGACAATGGGCACAACTTTCACAGGGGGTTTTACATCTTCATTTTGAGTAAGGACTACCTTTGTAATATCATACATGAACTTTGGGTCACACTTGGAGTGTTGTTTGTTAATTCCGTTGGATTTTCAAATGACGGAATACACAAACCTATGATTATAAAATTATAGGATTTATATTTTCATAGATTGAATAAACACACTATGTAATGAAAAAAAACATTTTTCTTCATATGCAATTCCAAATTATTTGTATGCAATTCCAAAGCTAAGGTGATTCATCGTTATGCAATGACAAAAAACATTTTTCTTCAGGTTAAGCATAAGTCGTGAGTTTCACAAGATATTCATAAAGTTTATGGAAAAAACTGGTTCTAGATCATTAGAGAAAGAGATCATCAAAGCTACTCACGAGAACTGCAAGGTATTAGATCAGGTGTCTTATCATTTATCCCTGTATCAGTGTTCATTATTAATGTTCTCATCTTTGTTTTTGTTTCATGTTTGCAGGTTTTGTTAGGTTCTGATACCATAAAATCTAACTCAGGTGAAAGATCCTTGCTTGTAAACCTTGGCAGGTTGATGGGGAAGCTTACAATTGAAAGAAACGTAGCCTTAAAAGCTTCATACCTAAATCCCAAACTGCTCCTGAAAAAGGTGACGACTGTTTTCTTCTTCTTTTTCCCTGTAAGGGGTCAGCGAACTTGACAAATACAGTGTACATCTAAATACATGATCTCTATAGTTGTAAAACTAGTTGGACTTTCAAATATTTCTGGTGAAGAGATCGTATTGGCCATTGATTTGATTACATGCTGATGTTCTATTATGATCATTATCACCTTATTTTTGTTGTTGTCAGGCATGTGAAGAAGGGTCAATGATTGCTGTTATTCCATTCATATCAAGGGTAAATTTAACTTGTTATCATGCATTTTCTGGTTGATATACTAAACAAGTTGGATGTCATTTTTTGTCCAGATGTTGAGATCATGCCGGAAGAGCATCGCATATGAGCCTCCAAATCCATGGACAATGGCTGTCTTGAAAGTTCTCCTTGACATATATAAGCAGCCCAATCTCGAGAGTAACCTGTCATTCGAAATCCAGGTCGATTCTCTTTTCGTCTTGAAATTATTAAGATTCATATGTGCTCATAAAATTTCAACTCTGCTTTGGATTTCTAGGTTCTATATAGGAAACTTGGTGTTGATATGCAACAAGCCAAGATTACGAAAGTAGGTATTGGTTCTTCTAATAAAATCGGGAACTTGCACAACACTGAACATTTGCCTTATGATTATCTAAATTCATCCTTGTTACAATATTTTTAGAATTCTTCTCGTGTTTTTCACTTTTTTGTTGTTATTAAATTCCAATACTTTTCTCTTGCAGATTCTCAGGGAAAGGTACATTAAATTGCATGATGCTTCCTGGTGCTTCGTTCTATTTTGGGCGTTTGATTTGAGAAAGAGATATGATTCATATGAAGCTTGATATGGAATTTTTTACTTTTTTATTCATTAGTGATCTTGTTTATGTAGAGCTGCTAGCTTTGAAGTGCAAATTGACGTTGTTCTGATTAATGACTCGGTCCTTGAGAATGGAATCATCAAAGCTATTCTAAGAACAATGGATTTTATTAAACAGGTTAGTGTTTTGTTTTCTTATTTTTGGATTCTCTAGACGTTATTTGACCAGACACTCTCATTTCAGATGTTAGACCCTTATTTCTTCATCTCTGCTTAACACTGTCATGTCTTCTGGTGTCTGACCTTTCTAAAAACGTCTAATTTCTGGTCTCAATCTAGAATAATTTGGAGAATGATGAGAATTTTCTACGGGCTCTTGCATGTAAGAAGGTTTCAGAAGCTGTTGCTGGTATAGCTGGTAGCTGCAAGGTTCTTTTCTTGTTTCCATAATTTCTTTAGTATACACTTCTCCTTGCTTATCATTGAAATGACATCAGTTGTGGGCCCTCCTTTCTTAAATTGAAACTTGTTAGAACTGACTTGGTTATCATTTTGTGGTACATCATTTGTTATTCTCATTATTGGCTGTCTTGTAGTTGAATTGTGTGCCAATCAATTAAGTTGTATGACCTGATGTGGGAAGGGAATTCTTTCTCTCTTAACAATAACTTAATATCTTAAAGGAATGTATACGGTGATGTAAAAATTTGATGCATATAATATATATAATTGATATGTATCTTGCTGCGTGTAAGCAGAGATGTACAAGTAATAAAATGAACCCTGTTGAGAACAGTCCGACTCTCACATTAGATAAATTAGGAAGATTTTTCATGAGCTATGAGAACTGCTGCGTCTAATGAGAACATTAGACAAATATGTGATTTTTCATGAGCTTTCACTTGATAAAAAATGGTTTTGAGAAGGAATCCCAGACTTTATTATGGCATTAGAGCCTAAAAGCCCAATGGCCGGCTCAACTAGGCACCCATCTTTATATCTAGACGTCTTGAACTAAAAAAAAAGACGTGGTTGTTGAGAATAATCACATATTTGTTTTATTATCGGTAATAATCACATTTTCACACAAAGTTTTTGGTATGCTTAGCAGTTTTACTACATTAATGCTCTGAGTTTAACTTTACAATTCAATTAATATTTTTATATTAAAATTGTAAATTAGTGTTACAAAGTAATGTTTTTTCTGTTATAAAATTACAATAACAAAATTAATTCTTCCCAAATTATTCTATGTTATTGTAGTTTCTCAAAATTTGATGTAGTTGATGTTATCATGTAACAAAAGTGAAAAATTAAATATAACATGGGTTGTATGCATCAATCAAGGTTTGTATAATTGCATATGCAACTTGGCATATGTAAATAATTATTTAGTTCAGAACTTTCTGCCTTTCAAAATGGGCACCTGTAGATAATTATTTAGTGCGGGACTTTCTTTATCTCGAAATGGCTAACGTTACTTGAAAGCCGAAATGAGGTTCACAGCCAGCTAAAGCTAGAGTCCTGCTAAAGAGTGTTTCGACAGGGTAGAACCTCCTCGGGTTGTGGTGGGGGTTGACTTTCCCTTGCAGTTGCATAGAGGCTGTTTTAGTTGGCCCTTAATCTAAAACGTAACTACTGCCTGCCATTTCACAATAACTAAGAAGTGCAGACAGTGTAATAAGTCATTTTAACTTAGTTAATTACAATCTGAAAGCCAAAAGTAGTAAATCTTTGACTCCAATGGAAATGAACAACAAAATGGCCTGTTGTAGTTTAACTTGATTTACATTTTAATGGTAATTTTTGTTTACATTTGCAGGAGTCTGTGTCTAATATTTTATCTCGCATTTTTAAAGAATCACTTGGGGACATGGTAGATAATCAAGATGTTTCTGGCCGAATTATTAGTGGTATCATGAATACAAACTATTATGTGTGTTGGAGGAGTCTTCAGAAGTATGCTACACATTGGGTACTTGTTCCCTTTCTACTGAGCTTTTTTCGTATTATCAAATAAAAGCTAAAATTGAAGTTGATAGAGTTCATTCAAGTATGATTTTTCTTTTGCAACACTGAAGATATTATCTAAATTGTTGAGTAGTGATTTAAAATTCAATAGTAGACTTTAAAATATACAGGGGTCGAATGTTCACAAGAAAAGACAAACCAATGTGTTTTATACGTCATAGATAGCATTCACAAGCTTTGCTTTTAGTTGGCTAGTAAGCACTGGTTTAAGTAATAGTATTGTAAAACAATATGTTTAGTTCCCTTCGAGACTGAAGCGAAATCAGCCCTTCTTTAGATGGTTCCTATGACTTTTAAGCACATCATATATGGGTTTGCAATTTTCAAGCACACTTGACAATGACATCCTCCTTGAGACATAACTAATCTTGTTAGTGAACCCTTATATTTTTAAAAATACGGATGGTAAATATTTGTTATTCTAATTTTCTGATCTTCCATATTGACTTCTTACTTGTATCAATTTATTTGCTTCAAGAAGAGTTTAGTCTCTTTACTTTTTATGGACATTATCATGCATGTAATTATTGCTAGCTTTTTTTCTTCAAGTCAACTAGCCAGATGTCTTGATGACTAGAAATAATTGTCATGTGTGTTTGTTCTAGTTTATCAAATAGGATTCCTGTTACAACTTGTAGCCACCAAGAACTTAGGTTTTCTGGTAACCCCAAAAAAGTTGCCACTAGGATAGCATGCCACAACTATAAAGGGTAGGTTCGTTTTCTAGTTACACCTTTTTGGCACAATATTTTGCTAACAAGGCGAAAACAAAATCAAATGGGCACCAAAAATCTTGGTTTGCCAGTTGTGTGAATTAAATCATACTTCTTAAACCTATATATTATGTGATCTCTCTATTGAGGCATATCGGCATTGTAGTATAGTTAATGGTAAAAACTATTAGATGCATACCACAACTTGTTGGTCACAGTAGTTACTTAATTACTTGTTTCTGTTGTTATGAAACTGATTGGCTACTGTTATTTTTGTGAGAGGATTGTTATTTTTATCTTGTTTTTTTTAATCTACTACAGGCTTTGCAAGGCATTAATGCAGTTATGGAGGCATACTTGGATTCTGAAAGGAGGCAGAGAGGGGCTGGTCCTTCTCTTTGGGGTTCAAGAAGCCAAAATTTGAACTCCGCTGTTTTTGACACTCGGTTGCATGTTGGTGCTATGGGAATTATTAAGTATAAAAATGCCATTTTGGAAGAGATATATCCATGCTTCTCACCCATTCTCAGGTCTCATACACTTGTTGCTCAAACTCATATTTTTAGTACGAAAGCTAAAAGGAATTCTTGTTTTCTTGTGAATGCAGTGAATCTTCGGGTTTTGCTACTCCTGCATTGCCCACAGAGGGATCAAATCCTGCACAAAGCACCACCCCTTATCGCATAACACTGCCACGCGAGCCCAGTTGTGCAGTTCTTCTTCAGGTTCACTTAATGCTCTTCTCAAACATACTAGGGGCACTTTACAAATTCTGTAATGCGATGTTTCTTCATATTGGATGACATCCTCAAGAACTAACATATGTGGTGAAATCTGTTACCCACAAAAATCTTAGGAATTAAATAGAACACGAAGAACCATATAAAACACAAACCATGTTGAAGAGCAATTATATGTCATTTGTTATAGAAAATTTTACATGGAAAACCTTCCCAACAAACGCAAAATCCAAGGGACGACACCCAATCCCTCATTAGGGAAAATTCACTAATAGCAAGGGAAAAACTCCTTTTGCATACCAGGAAACCAGAAATAAAAACCTTTAGCAACAACTCTGGAATTATAGGATTTGTCAATATTCACAAGTTTGACTTGTGCCAGAACTAAGTCCACGACTAGCTATTAAGTGACAAGTGTTACGAAACATTTCATGATATATGATGTATCTGTACCTTAAAACGTCAAACATTTCTTAGGCATGCAAAGCATGCATGAGTTACTGGTATCCTCTTCTGATTTTTGGATTAATTTACAGGCGCCTCATTTACTTAATATTTGGCATAACCTATGTCAACTACCTGCTCCAAGTGAGGAAGCCTGCTTTGGGTACATTTTGACATTGCAGGAAGCATGCCTCCTGAGAGGAGATTATCTTACAGAAAATCTTTTCCATTTCCTAACAGTAAAGAAACACCTCTTTCAGTTACTAATTTATTTTTTCATATAGTTTCACAACGTACCCTAGTTACTCCTGTTTTTCTTCCAGAAAATTTCTGTAGATAGTTTTATGGTGTCCATGCAAGTTGGACAACCATCACAAGGGGTCAAGCGCCTACCTTCTCGTGCAATAGACACATATGCCAAACTTATATTATTAATGATGAAGGTAACATAATTAATTTCGTTTTTACCATTTACTGTTTGCAAACTACGATAAACTTATTTCATCGAAGGGGCTTGATATTTTCTAGGATTTTACCCAATTGATGGCCTACCAACCAGATTATAATTTGATTCATTTTACCTGTACTACATTTGAGTGAACTTTAACAATGTAATTTTTATGATTTTATCTGCTCCAGCATTTTTCAGCAGACGGAGGAAATGCCATTGCTATAATCTTCCAAAAGGTTGAAGTATCCTAGATACTATCATAGTCAGCTGTCTACTAGTTCTTTTTTATTATTTATTGTTTTACTTTTTATTTCAGTTCCTGTCGGCAATAATTTGGCTTATCTGCAATGCTGCAAATGGGGGTGGAAACTTATTTAACTGTAGGCCATATCGCAAGTTGGTCTCAAAATTGCTTGTGGGTATGACTTCTTTGGATTTTCATCCGGATGAGGTAAATAAGCATGTAGTTTTGGTACAAATTTCTTTGCCTGTTCCTGCTTGAAAGTTCTGCTTGTCATTCAAATCCTCACCGTGTTCATTTTTTTGTGTGTAGCACCTTCGTAATTTAATATGCCTGGCAGATGCTTTCCATGCACTTGAACCGTTAAAGATTTACAAATTCAGGTCACTATGTCAACTACACACTCATCTTAGATTTTACAATTATCCAACAGATTCAGGTTTAACGGATGCCGCTTAAATAGTATTGTGGCACCTTGCACTGTTTTTTGGAACAACGACCCTTTATGTCGTGATCACACATTTCCCTCCTCCTCCTCCTCCCCACATTTTTTCAACATCAATTAGCTTTGAGGAAGCCATCATTTGATTTTCACTTTGCTGTGAAAATTTCATTCAGATTAATTATGATTCAAACGTGAAAAAGATAAATGATTAGTTCTTAGTTTATTTTTCCGAATTTGTTATTGCTTTTAGGATTTAGCATTTTCAACAATCATCCCACTTTGCATATTAATATTTTTCTACAAGTCCTATCAACAATATAAGTGAGATTATAATTTGTTGTTTTTAAAAATCAATTGCATACGGTAATCCTCAATTTTAGAATGTGGTCTACTAACAAAGTTTTACTAGGCCCCCGAGTTTCTAGATACATATTCAATAACTTGCATGTTGCGTGCATGGTTCTGAAGTATCTAAATATGTTAGCTGCTCATATTTGAATATATTTTACATATTTTAGAAGATTCACCCCAAATTTGAAAAGTTTCGATATTGAATTTGTGCTATCAGCTACGCATGGCTTCGGTTGGTGGGCCATGAAAGCTTCATGCCGTATTTGCTTGGAGACCTTCGAAGTTGGCCATTTTACCAATGCTTGCTTGTTGATATGTTCAAATTCCTGGGACCAATCCTCAGAAACGATGATTTACAACAATCGGTCTGTTTGCATTTTAGTATTTTCACCCACTTTTTCCATATATGTTACCTTTTTTTCTTCATTTGGAATGACTTCATATATATAGCTGCATGCATTGTGTGCAGGTTTCATATCTGTACAAGAAAGCTTCTAAGTTACTTCACCAACTTCACGATCAATTTCCAGATTTCTTGTGTAGTTACCATTTCAGTTTCTGTGATGTGATACCGATCACACCTTCAAGATGTGACCGAATGAGGAATATTGTTCTGAGTGCAGTTCCAGTAAATGTAAGGTTTCCTGATCATGAGTCCTGATTTGATGGTCGGTTGGCCTATCTTGCAATGCATTCATTCAATTAATACATCATAAATTGTTACATCACTCGTTTATTTGCCTTACGAAAATCGTGACTGTTGTATCCAAAGCATAGTTTGATGAAAAAGATGTCACGTTTGATTAATAATAGTCATATACCTGTTAGGTTGATGCTTCCATATTATAGAACATTTAAAACAAATTGTGTATTTTCATGTCAGAAACGTATCTTTTTCTTTAGGTCTGTTCTTCATAAATCATCACAACTAAGCCAATTAACCCGAAATGCTTAGATGTTGTTTGCATTTAGTGTCACAATCATGTTAGAATATTTCAGGTGTATCCAATCTTTTCAAACCATGTCTTCAAAAGTATTAATACTTAAAGCTGTAGGTCCAGCACAATGAATTGCAGTCACCGTCCCATTTATCCGACATTGATGGCTATCTAAGAGCAAAGAATATTAAAGATGACATCGATGACTATTTGAAGGTACATCAACTAAAATTTGAGTTCTCCCTTTTTTATTGGTCCTCATCAACTGCTTCTTCTTAACTGATTTGAACCTGCAGGGACAATCTCAAGAATCATTTCTACCAGATCTGAAAAATCGGCTACTTATCTCTCCTCAACCGGATAAGTCCGGAGAAATACACTATGATGTTCCTTTGATTAACTCCCTTGTCCTTTATGTGGCCTCTCAGGTTAGTTCTTCTCGTGCCACTTTCAAAATCTTCATGTTTTATGTCGCATTTTCCTGGAATTGTATGTTGGATCATACCATCCTCAATGATGTATGGGGTATCTTAAGTTACCATTATAGTAATTTGAAATTGGTTAAGGATAGATGTATGACATCTTGGCGAATGTCTACTTTGTGTTCTTTTGATTTTCTGTTGTATATGGTGTGACCGATACAACGGTTTCTGCTTAACGTAACATCATGGCACATTTTATTTCACATTTAATCCGTGCTAAACACTTAAAGTCATTAATATGAGGCTTCCAAACTAAATATTTGATGTTGCAGACCGATAATAAAATATATATATATATATAATAATATATATATATATATATATTTGATGTTGCAGGATCTTGCACAAAGCGACTCCCCAGAAGCAGCCCATGAGTTAATTTACTCTCTTGCTAGCCCAGCTACTCGTCTGCTATTCCGTCTGGCATTAGATTTGGATCGTGAAGGCTGTAATGCATTTCTTAATGCTGTTGCCGACCAACTGCGCTACCTTAACAACGAGACCAACTATTTTTTCATTTTTATCCGTGTTTTGTTTTTGGAAAGCAATCAGGTATCTTTAGAGTAACTGCTTTCTTTCTAATTTTTTTTCCACAGTGCTCTTAATACACCTTAGGACGCAAACTACTTAATCTACTTAAGATCATTTAATGTTTGATCTTGACTGTTGCAAGTTTAGATATCAATCGACTGAGTTAGTCCAACTTATGTCCTTTTAAATTATACAAAATCATTTCACATTAAAAATTAAGTATACCATTAAGATGAAGTCCTTGCTTATATTGTAGCACCAAGTTCCAAAAATTACCTTAATGCATCAATCAGTCTTTAAACAACACAAGTTAAACACCTAAGTTATCACATTCATTAGAAGTTCTAAAGAATATAAGAATACAGTAATTCTCTAGTGAGTCCAGGGTTTAATTTTTCTAAATTAAGCCCCCACAATATCCACCACTTATTTCAATTTGTAAGGTAGATTAAGAAAAAACGGTTATGCTAATGAATGATGAGATTAACTGCAAATAAGATCCAATGGTAAGATTGTAGGGGGCTTAAACTAAATTTGATGAGCCCTGGGCTCACTAGAGCTTGACCCTATAAGAATAACATTCTTGTGGCTCAAACGACTAGGTATCTTCTCCCAACCTCATTTCACAAGGAAATGGATGCCAACACTAACTAAAATTTCAGCATACAGATCACTTGCTGTATGTGAAGGGAAAAAATGAATTGCTAGTGAAAGTGAATTTAGATTTCTGAAGTGAGTTCGGATTTCTGAAATTCATAAATATGTTGTGTATCTATGTATTTTATTGCTGCGAAAGGAGTTCTGTATATGTATTGTATGTTTGCAGGAACGTATTCAGAAAAAAATTACACGTCTTCTGGTCAAGCGGTTATTGGTCGCACCTTGTCCCTGGGGCATCCGTGCAGCTTTTGATGACATGATCAAGGTAATTTTCGATATAGTGTTATTCCAAATTTTGATCTCTAAATCATTCCCCTTCTATTACATATTTACATTCATTCCAAGCGATACCTTAGACAAGTGGGCATTGTAGTAATTTCCACAACACCAATTCAATTTTAGATTGTTGTAACTTGTAAGGGAGTTGCAAGTAGGGGCGTTTGATGAAATTTGGGTCGGGAGGGTCAGAATTTATAGGGACGATCCAAAAATAATTGAGAATTCATTGGTTTCGTTTCATTTGAAGTATGCTTGGATTTTTTACTCGTGAGTAAAGACATACTCTTGTACTTGACTAATTGGACAAAATCTCATCTACCTATTATTGGTATTTAGAAATATTAAGGGGGTTAAAATCTAAAGCGGCTGGAGTGTTTTTCTGTATGAGGAATTCCATCTTTTTCCCTAAACACCAAGTATGCATTACAACTATTGCAACATTGACCTAACTAAAGGGTTCGGGGCCTCGGGCTCTTTCTCCATCTGCTCACGATTCTTGTACTGCAGCGTTTGCTACTTCCATGTTTATAAACTTCATGAGCCAAATTACGGTTTCATACGGTTTCACATCTTATATGCTAACATTATCAATTGTCCTTACAGAATCCAATGTTTAAAACATGGAGCGAATCATTTGTTCAGGGTGACCCAGAACTTTAGAACAACTTACTGCAACTTGCAAAACGCTTCGGGATCGGTAGCGATGTTCTTGGTGGTTCTATGTCTTTACTGAAATGCAACAACTGAAGTAAACCATAATTCTCAATATCTGTTTAGTTTTATGTACAGCTGATACAATCTGTACAAACTTTACTGCCCAAAGAATTAGTCTAGCTCACAGGGTTTATTGTGAACAAATATGTATGGAAGCTTCAAAACTGAAGCATTGGTATGTAGACGTTTTTTCCCCTCTAAATTTGTATTGGGTTAATCATATGTTAAGTATTCCAATCTGTATGAGAATGTTCCTTTGTCATCTAAAGCTCATAAAGTTAAATAATTTGCATTTTTAATAAGTTAAAAATCAATTTTGTTTTTGGCATTATGGATTAAAATAGAATAAGTCAAAATGACTCGAAATGGTTTGTGTTTTCTTATATATTTTGAAAATGATTTGTTGTGTACCGAATCAATGGATCAATTGAAAACAACTTCTAAGACCAGCTGGAGTGTGGTTGCCTAGATTCGGCCCCATCTATCTTGCTCATGCAAGAGTGATGTGGTAATCTTGATGTTAATTTCCTAGAGTTAAACAAAATAGAATTTGAACTTAGACTTTAGTTGACACTCCAAATGGTCCTCAAGGCCTATATATTGAGCCGAATTCAACCATTATAAAACACAGCTCTAGAAATAAATATGAATATTCCACTAAATCCATTGTTTGAGACTTTGAATATAAGGCTAAATACACGTTTTTTACAATGTGTATTAGTGTCAAATTATACTGTTTTAAAACCATTCTAAAATTCACGAATGTGTCAACGGAGACCACGTTAGGAACCATAGAATGAACAAAAACTTGTAATGTACTTAATTTGCATCGAAGAGACCCTCTCCATCAATGCATATTGTTTTATTTATAGGTTACATATATGTAGCATATATAGATTGCACTTTTACAATTTTTTCCCCAAATCACAAACTATTTGTTGAAATTCACAAGAGATCCCTAGGTTGCACCGGCGGCCCAATTGGTCGGAATTACACCATCGGCGACGATCTTTTCCCCAGAGGAAATGGATGTGAGTTGGATGGAGAACGGGCCCATTAGTTCCGAACTCGAGTCCAACTTCCACACTGCTCCCCATGATTGTTGCATGGGGATCCATGAATTAGGGTTCGATTCCTGAGAAGATGTGTCCTCCCGAATGCTTACACCAGCGAGATCACCATCTCCTCCTTCGTACTCTACAAGCATTGCGAGATAATTTTGGTTCGAACCTGCGTCAATTTTGAAAGTGATTTCTTTTCCTGGATAGTTACACTGCACCCTACAAATTCAAAGGCAAATTAATTGCTTAAATGCAATTCAAAAGGGTAAGAAATATCTTTCAATTGAATGTAATATATATCTAAAAGAAATCCTCCAATTCATGTATGTTGTTCTATTAGATGTATTAGTCTATGTTTCCATATTTTGATACAAGATGGTTTGATTGAAAATTTCAGTTATACCCTTTACCGCTCATTGAGTCATTCTAGCGTCGATTTGAAGTGTATCCAACTTCAAATAATTGAGACAAACTTTAAAATCTTTAATTCTCTATTTAATCTTGTAATAAAAACTTAATAACGACTTACCTGTTGAATTCAACTTGTATAACTCCAACATTGCGCAACTCTTCGGCTTTCCCGGGAAGCGCCATTGCTCCGAAAGCAGTACCACTCATGTCGAAGTGGGCAGACTCAGCGAGGCACGGACCACCGGGGCATTCGTCTGTGATTATCATGGTTACCGGATTCCCAGAGCATGCTGAGTTTCCTTTGCACTTAACCTAATTATCGCGTGAAATAAGTCGTTATGAGTTTACAATCATAATAAGTGATATCATTGATATTCATGCATTCGAATGAGACAAGTTTGACTATTCTTATGACTTATAAGATCTTGGATACCTCTACTCACTATATCGTTACGAATAGGAAGAAGAAGAAGAAGAAAAATATTACGACAGTATATATATTCAACTCAAGAGACTTACATGCCATTGATTAGAATTATTTTTATTGCTTCCGGTAAACACCAATTGGTTTCTAGTTAGAAGTCCAAATTTAGTAATAATTATGCTGATTTTAAACTTAAGTTTGACAAACCTAATATATCAAAAGAACTCAACCAAAGATATATATATATATTTTTTTTCATGAGATGGATACTACCAAACTCATGACTTTGCAACAACAACAACATATATAAAGTTTGTGTCAGGCAATTAAACTATGCCCTAAATGTAATTAATTAAGTACTACCTGATAACATGCTCCACATCCCTTGCCAGAATTGAACAAGGAAGGACCTCCTGCAGCTATTAAGGAAGAGAAGGGTGGTTGCCCTACAGTACTTCCATATCCACAAGCTCCACCTACAAATTAACACCATTTCTTCTAAATTCATACTCAAATTTAGCACATACATATGCTAGTAAATTGGTCGATCTTTATGACAGAAAAAACCTGTTTAACGAAAATCGTTCAAACAAGCATAGATCAATTAGATTATTGAAAACCATATATAGTTCTTATGAGGGTTCAAGAAGTTAGTTGCTTTGAAAATGGAAACTTCTTGTCTAAATTGCTTGAACTAAAATGGGAACAAAATACATGTTGCTGGCAGTTCTAATACTAGCACATCAGAAGTTAATTTTGCATGAATTATATCCCAATTTTATTATGGACGTAGCTCTGAAGTGGTCGTCCGCTTTAGAGTAGTTGATTGGACAATGAAACTCTGGCTAGAATTTTGAAAAGTATTAGATTGGCTAGAATTTTCTTGACCACAATTAGAGCGATGGCTTAGTGCTAATTTTGTGAAAGTGCGCGCATTGTTTCTTGATGCTCTAGATTAGGGTTTGTATTGTGAAAATTTCATTAATGGAAACCTACGTGGTTTGGAAAAAAATTATTTTGCCAAACCATGCTAATTTTTTTTATGTGGTGGATAAGTTTAAGAAAGAATCTTAGAAGCAAAATAATCCAAAACCATGCATGCACACTATTTCATTTACAAATCATGAAAAACTATGATGATAACAGCATCAAGTGGCTAGAGTTGAACTTAGTTCTAGTATAACAAAGAGTAATTATTGCAAATTAAGAAACCCTAATTAAGTTTATGTGTGTACCATCACTTCCAAATCCATTGGGACTCCCATACCAAGTTGCCCCTCCCAATGTCCACTCAAGATTCTCCAAAGAAGAAGAAGAAATATTTAGAAGCCTACCATTACAAGGCATTGCAAAGAGGGTAAAAGAAACAAACACAAAGAGAGAGAAGATAGAAGTGGTCATTTCTAACAATATGTAACGCTTCCAAGTAGGTTTAGGTAGAAAGAGATTAGTGAATGTTGTGTTAACTAAACACCAATATTTATAGAAGGTTAAGCACATGGGTTTTGCACTGGTTTTGGATTGAAGTTTGAAATTTTAACCAAACAAAATCCGGCTTTTCCTCATTCTTTCACCCTGTCCTTAAGAAATAATCTAGTTGACTTTGGTTACCACATGGGTTACTTTGCACTAATCCATGCATTTAATTAAGTTAAGTTTGGACGATGAATGTATAGTAGGGTTTTGGATCGACTATATAGAAACTTTATAAATTGTTTTGTTATTCAAAGTTCCTTTATGGCATGTTCTTTTTTTTGGTTTTATTTGTCAACTGGACATAAAAGATAAATCGTGGTTTTTATTAATTAAATTTAAATTGGTAAGAGTCATATAATTGTCTTAACTTGTTAATACAAATTCGATGAAAACAACGTAACTCTCAAACCCTATTATAAGTCTAGTAGGATGTCCAAGTTGGCCCCACAAACAATGCTTAATTATCAATTTAGATACTCGTAATCTCCTACGCAGCAAGTTCCATGATTTCGGCTTAGAATTGAAAAGGTTTTGCACAGACCTAGCCGTTGATGGTGGTTAATGGCCGTTGAAATCCTTAACTACCAATTAAATAACGTATCGATGCAATAATCATTTAATATCGACAATGACATGAGAGACAAAGCTTCAAATGTCGCTCAAATTCTCAATCGTGATTAACGTGAACCCGGATTTCACCTTCTCAATTAATAATAGTAGTTGCGGATGTCACATGTCTTATTAATTAATCGTGTGGTTGAATACAATTGAAGAGTTTGTACGGAATTAAGTTCAATTGTATTTGGCAATTAACATCTCGATTCATAATAAACGGAGGAAATCAAGGATTGACGTGTGTGTATAATTTGACAATTTATACATGTCATGTTTATTCGTAGGTGCAAACGAGATAGTTTATTGGGTTAGGATAAGATTGAATATGAATTAATTGAGTTTTTAAAGTTGAATTCGTGGGTTGGATTTTGTTATGGTTTCCAAGAGCTCGTGGTGTTATGTGGATTGGTGGCAATTTATTTTGAGAAGTCCAAATGGATTTCATTAGTTTGTATTCCTTAATGGGATTAACCTGTATTTTGTTAGGTATTTCTTCATTACGCGATACATATATACTTCACGTGTATTAAGTATTTTGTTATTCTTTAACGGTAGATTACGAATAAAAAATCGATATACGTCTTATCGCCGTTGATTTGGGACTCCTATCACCGCACTTGGACAAAAGAGTTTGAACTCATGAATTTATTCTCATGTCTCTCAATTCCTTTTGAGTGAAAATCTTTATATAAGACGATGTATGCGAAAATCCTTTATATGATTATTAAGTCAAAACCATTTTTTATTTGTTTTAGATGTCATAACATCTAAAACTAAAAGTTTTTTATATTAATGAAAACCACCATCTAATATTCTAATATATGCCGAGCTGGCTCACGACCCGTCTAATTATTATTATTTGTTTTTTTATAAAAAT
Organism: Triglochin maritima; assembly: GCA_963682175.1. Classification (NCBI taxonomy): domain Eukaryota; kingdom Viridiplantae; phylum Streptophyta; class Magnoliopsida; order Alismatales; family Juncaginaceae; genus Triglochin; species Triglochin maritima. The sequence goes on from OY821789.1 coordinate 33,513,888, forward strand.
ATTTTCAATTTTTTTAAAAACACCTAAAATAACTCTAAAATTTTACAAAATACCTAAAATATCTAAAATAAATAAAAATACTAGGCCGGCATACCCCTACCTCAGATGTATAGTGCATTTAGATTCTGCAAAGTATGCTCTGGACATGATACATGTGATGTGTTTTCAGTCCAATCATAATGTGTCAGCAGTTGTCTCATTTTCGCCTCATGTCATGATGATGCCATGATTTGCATTCATATTCGTCAGACATTTATATCCACCATCACGATGTCAGAATTGTTTGGTAGGGTTTTTTTTTTTTTAAAAAAAAAAAATCGCGTTAAATACATTAGTGATTAGTGATACATTCGATTTAAATACCGCAAGTACATGACGTCGGTGAAGACGTAACAAATACGGATCAATCCATAAGGAGGTGTGTCGACTATGGTTCTTTCGAAGACAAGTGAGAAAAATAGAAAAATTGTGATTACACTAGCTAAACTACGCTAAACTAGCAAGCATCAAACAAAGAAAACCCATAACGGGTGGAGTGTGAACATATATGATGTGAGAGAAGTGATGGTTGACGCATGTATGCACATGTGTGTGTCTTTATACATATGAAGTGTATAAAGATGTGACAAAACTTATCAATCTATTCATACAACATACTAGCAATTACTACTTGATTATAATTAGATGAGCCTCAACATGAGAAGTGTCTAAAGATATGACAAGACTCATAAAAAACCAGGACTCATGTGAAGAACAAATCTAAGCATGAGAAGTGTCTAAATGTTATGGCAAAACTCATCAACATAAAGTTTCTTCAATCAATCAAACAAATAAACACTAATACAAACACACGACTAACATGTAGCATATCCAACATAAAATTTCAGCCAATAAACATGAAGAAACCAAACATGAAAAATGTCTAAATCTTGTAGCAAAACTTATCAAAAATTTCTCAACATATAGATGAATAAAACAAACCCGATGAACATACAAACATTCAAGACTACAAAATCTAAATTTGTCAAACATTCAAAACCTCAAAATATAAATGTACATTATCTCCACCCCCAGAGTGTGATGAAACTACTCATTACTCATTAAACTACAAACTATATTAAGAATATGAAACATTCTCATTACTTCTACTAAGATAAAACAAAATGAAGCTAAGCAAGAAAGAATTAAAATAGAAGACAACATTAAAACAAACTAAAAAAATATTTTATTTACATGACTCACATTACAAGTAGCATTCTTCTTCACTTGAGTTTTACTCCAAGGTTTTACTCCAACTAGAGAGAATGCCACCAAACAATGAGTAGATTACAAGGGAGAATGAATAGTTCTATATATAGTCATAGAAAAAGGTAATCGAAGACAATCCCCCGACGTGGGATTAATGAAAATCCGGGACAAATCGGGTCGGATTTTGAGAAAAACAGACTGCTAATTGGCGATCAATTTTTCTCGGATCCGACCCATTTTCAGATATCTTCTTTAGTTCTTCAATTCTTCACATGAGGTGCACTCGGATCGGTTATTGGAGTTTAGGTCCGGATTTAATTGTAAAAAAACTCATCATGATGTGTGAAGTTTCTTGATTTACTCATAAGTTTTTTGTTTAAATCTGGGTCCTTCCCTCTTGCTTCTCAGTCCATAAGTCTTGCAAATCAGTCTTTTTCCTTGCTTTTAAGTCTTTTTTGAGTCTCTTCTTCTCAAATTTGTTTATTCTTGAAACTTAAACATAAAACTTGTTACGTAGCATTGCTTAGCTAAAAATAAAGGATATAAGACACAAATATATGCATGATATGATGTCAATCAGTTCGCAAGTAGAGTAATGAGCTCGACCTAACATGACACGACAAGTCAGGCGGATCGTGTCGTCTCGTTGGCTTAATTGGTGACGAACCCAGCTTGTCGTGTTGTGCCAGGGATCTCGGTTGTTGTGTCGTGTCGTGCCGACACGACACAACAAACTTCCACCGGCAAGGCACCTTGGTCCATTTGCAAGATGATAAGTATTTTGCAACTTCCATATTTTTTATAAGAAATTAACAAAAGCAAGGATTACGAGTCTGCTCAGAACACCTAAAAGTTGTGTTCGAGTCTCACTATTCCTTGGGCATAGAATTTGCGACAAACATGTCTTTAGGCCATTGAAAAGCTGAGATTAGGTCCAAACAGTTCAATTTATTTTTGATTGATTTGAAAATTTACTTGCATCAAATTTCTTGTCAATTTGAGTCAAAAATTAACAAAATCAATTTGAGTCAACCTATACACTAACTGTTATATCCCTAAACCCAATTAGGGTTTGATTAGTGGTTAAGAGGAAGTTTGTCTTGAGAGGAGAGAGAGGTATGGTTGGGGTGTTAGAGGATGGGTGAAGGTATGACTGATGTGATGGAAGAGGTAATGAGGTATGAGTGGGGGTATTGTTTGGTCTTTTTAAGGGAAACAACCATCTTCCTCTCTTCCTTTCTTCTTCCAAATCACCATCTCTCTCACCACATTCTCCCCTTTTCCAAGAGCAGAGGCGCCAGTGGGAGCTCCAGTAGAGTATGCGAGCATGGTCCTGAAGAGTGAGACGCGGGTGGTCGGACGCGAGGAGGAATTTCGGAGGCAACGTTGCGCGAGCGAGACTCCGGTGAGTTTCGTCGTCTTGGAAAGGTATGTCAGCTTACTAGTTTGTTTTGTTGCTCACCCGTGAGGGGGTGATGTAGTGGTCGGTCATGGGAGGTCGGAGACCTCACCGGCGACGAGAAACAACGTAAAATCCTTGGTTGGCCTAAGGTTATTGTCGACCAACGGTCGACCGGTTCCTTCGGGCGGTCGACTAATTTAATGTATTTGCCCGACTTTAACAAACACCGGTCAAACGATGCCTTGTGGCGGTCGACCAATAGTGCATGTGCTGATAGGTTGGGGGTTTGCATGTTGGATTTCGGTCGATCGTTTCCTTGGTTGGTTCGACCGGAACTTCAGTTGCATTATGTATGGTTCAACCATTTTTATGCACTGTTCGACCGTTGATGACTTTGAACTTCTAGGATACCGTGGTAGTTTTCGGTCGACCGTTAGTATTGATGGATTTTGACCAGACTACGGATTTTGACCACGTATCGGTCGACCGGTTTTAGACTTATGTTCGACCGTTGGGACTTAAATTTTGCACGGAGAGTTCGACCGTTGCAGACTTTCAGTCGACCGTTTGTGCACAAAATTGAATTCCCGATCTTTGTATGATGCCAACTCTGTCCACGAAAACCTGTATCCTCGCCTAGTGCGTGAGCCGGGAGGTGACGGCGACCGCGTTATGCGTGCCTGCCCAGGGACCGTCGTGTGGAAGAGTGGGTATCTGGGATGTGTCACATCCGTGTATGAATCGTGACTTAATGCGATGGATTGATGGACTCATAGTAGGGTAGCAGACCTGAGAGATCGCAGATCCTAATGCATGATGATGTGCGGCTCGTGGAGCCTGATGACCTGACGGACTTCGGTCCAGAACCGTCCGATGTTGTGTCGGACGTATGTTGGACCACCGATGCTGTGTTGGTGATCCTGCCGATGTTGTTCCGACGATGATGAGCCGATGTTGTTCCGGCTATGACGGTTGATGGGTCGATGTTGTTCCGACTATGTTTTCCTCAGCTGGGCACCTACTGAGATGATGATTGATGGTCCAATCGAGCGACGACTCCGTTGGGGTGGTTTGACCACGATGTTACAAATTTGTTGCCGAACCCTATGATTAGTATATCCGCATGTGGGGAGTGTCACGTCTTGTTCCGTTCTGGTATGTCTCCGAGGGAGACCCGATGATGATTGTCGGACTGATGTCCTGTTTTACCCTTCAGGGGAACTGTTTTCCTTACTGTTGATGACATGACATGCTACTAGTTGTAGGATCGTGAGGGTCTTCAATTCTAATCCATTTTAAGCTAATTACCCACTTGTTTGATCGATCAAGTTATGTGCATCAGAATTTAAACAAACAAGCAAGTAAGGAAGGAATAATGCAAACCACAATGGACTCGGGGTTTTTTACAGAGGTTCGGCCATCACCTACGTCCTCTCTTGCAAGCTCTGCTCGACACTTTGAGCTCCGCTTGCGTCTTCACTATCCACTTCTCGTTCCGGGCTGGGAGAGAACGTCTTTTACAAAACAAGCTCGACGAACAACCTCGTGAGTTTGCCTTTCTTCTCTCACAATCCGAGAGGAACACTTCGGGCTTTCACCGAAGTCCTTGCTTCTTTACAGACGAATCTTGAGTGGAACAACACTCTCTAAACTTGAGCACACTTGAGCGAGATAAGATTTATGACTAAAGTGTGGAAGGTTTGAGGCTTTGAGTGTGTTGGGTTTCTCTCTAATGTATTGGACAAGTATGTGTGGGAGAGTTGTGTTAAAATGTGTTTTACAACTCTATTTATAAGCATTAGAGAGAATATAGTCATTGGGGTTGATTGGATATAAGTTGATGTAAGATACACAAAACAGAAACTCACAGGACCCAATTCTGGATGAGTTCGGTCGACCAGATCGGACTGAACGATCGACCGTTAGGCAGTTTTGAACTCAGTTCGGTCAACCGGTTAAGGAACGGTTGACCGCCCAACGCTAAGACTTAGGTACACTTAAGTGATCGGTCGAACACTGAATAGGGTTCGGTCGACCGAATCACACCAGACATTATGGGGTTGACAAACAATGTTCTATTCGGTCGACCGAACTAAGATCTAACGGTCGACCGAATTCCAGCAGGAGATTCGGGTTTGTCAAGAGACAGAAATTCGGTCGACCGAACAAGGTCCTCGGTCGACCGATACATGAAATGTATTTGGGGTATTTTTGGTTAATACGAATACGACCGTTGGGTATATACGACAAAACAAACGGTCGGAAAATACTTTGGACTCGGTCGACCGAAAAGGTCTGAACGGTCGACCACACTTAGGTAGTTAAACACTAACAGATTAATTGATCACTCGGTCGACCGAACGGTCTGTTTCGGTCGACCGAATGTGGGCAGACAGTTTGGGTTCAGGTTTAGTATTTTTCGATGTAAGTTTGGGTGATCTATTGAAGTCCAAATTATGTGAATTTTCGTGTGTGACGTCTATAAGGAACCTAGTGTGTGTTTGAGTAGTTTTTAGTTCAAGTATGCTAAATTACACAAAGTTCCTAAGACTCAAACAAATTCAAAATACATGTCTTCAAATAAGCTTGATTACATGTCTTGACTTGATTTCCTTTCTTCCTTGAGTCTTGATCACCTGTAGAGGTTAGCACAAAGCAATATATATGCAATGTAACATGTGTGCTACTCTAGACGATCACAATTAAGATTAAGTTGATTAAATCATCAAAACATAGATTAAGACCAAAAAACCAACACTAGTATGATATGTTCATTGTACTACTGCATTCATATATGTGAGCTTTACATACGGGGTTTCCTTATGGAAACTCAGACATTGTTGTTGCATCTTTTATTTCATAACCGCAGTAGGTCCAGTTGGGTGGTGACGGCGAGCACGCGCATTTTGGGATCAGATCATCTCGTTCGGACCACTGAGGTCGGCATGATTACTTGTACTTCCTTTTGTTATATCTGATGTAATTATGTAGCTTTTTGACAGACTCTAATGTAATATGGTGCACCGCTTGAATATTTTATTAGAAATAACAGTCTCGTCTTTTGATTATTGGTCTTTGGTATCTTGATGATAAATTTAAATTTTCCGATGTTTCGGGAAGTTACACTAACACTAATTACAGTGCATACAAAAATATATGAAAATATCAGTAAAAATAACAGCATAAATTAGTTGTCCAAATTAGTCAAAGTTTTGCTGGATGAAACAAATGTTGTATTTCAAAACTTGTAAATGGACTTACAACTTGGTTTATACCAAATTTAATTTAAAGCAAAATTTCATTTTAGTCGTGTGAGAAATCCAATAACTTCATCAACAGACAATTAATTATTGCAACAAAACCCAACCATACACAAAATCTACCGTCCAAATTCATAGTCAAGATTCAACACTCATATCTAAACTTTAAGTACTCCACGGTAATCCTCCATTTCCATCACAATCCATTGGTTAGACACATATTATCATGCATTTTCATAATCAAGTGGTCAAGTATTCACTTAATTAGTCAATACTAAATCCATCCATCCCAATCCAAGTGCAATCCCAATCCTTATCCTAATTTAGTAATCAACTTCTTTGTAAATCAACTTCTTGGGAAAAAAAAGTAAAGACATTAGGACTTTTTTTTTGATTTTCTATGACATTAGTCCCAAACAATTATTTTCATATGACATAATTTCAATCTCGTTGGTTGTCAGTGACACTGAAGCAATTCACTATTTTTTAAATGATTCTTTACATATTTTAAATCATATATAGGTGATATTGTAATACTTTTTCTCTTAGTAAAATGACTTAAAACATGGAAGGAAACAATCAATCGTAGCTTACAAGGATATTTAACACATATAACTGGATAGAAGGAAACAAAACAAATAAACAACTTTTTGACCGAAAAATTTTAGTCTTTTCCCACGCAATGCCATTAGCGTTAACATATATTAGAAACGAATTTAGTGACGTTGGCATAAATAGCTCAAAACTGATGACACGAAGCATAATTACAGTAACAAGGAAACAAAACAAAAAAAAAACTCTATATGATTACTTTGAATAATTCTAGCACTTTTAAAAATATATTGAGAATATAATTCTACCACTTGTAAAAATTACACTGACATCCTCTCTTAATTATGAACTTTCTAATATGACATCTTTATTTGTCCTTTTTTGTTTGTCATGCACTTTGTTCTACTTAACCTTGCATGAGATTCTTTTACTGAAATTAATTCGCCCTCGAGGAGGAAAAGTGAAACCTTTTCTAGTGTATATATTCTTAAGAATCATCTATTCTAAACTTCTGGGCTATTCATTTTGCGTGTGTTTCTTTGACAAATCTCGTGATACAACACACACACACACACTTGTATCCAAAGCAATTATTCCCTGGATAATCAAGTAATTAATAACACATGTAAACAAGTATTAACCTTATTGCATGGAGTAAAAGAATACATTGGCCGTTGTGGCGTAGCGGAGGCTATTGAGGGGATGGCGTCATACCCTCTAGTCTAAGTACAAAAAATACGTTTCAAGTGTCTAATGTTGGATCATCTTAAATTTAAAATTGTAGGTCGTTTCAGAAAATAAGGCGGGTAACATGAAATTCTAGTCATAAAACACCAACACACATACATTTGGGCATTCAAAAGAGAGGAAATATTGTACTTGTCTTTTTTTTCTTTTTTGATATAAAGGAGAAATGTACTTGTCTCTATGTCTCACTTTCACTTCTTTCCCATCCAAACACAACCAATGTGTATTCACCTCCACCTCGCAACTCGTGGTGGAGAAGCCCCTACGTGCACTCCATCAGAATCTCCCATATTTTCAGCCCATAAAATGAAAAAAAATAGTAAATTAATTTTCAAAATATTTTTCACAAAATATTAAGGAATCAAATGAAATAGGTCTCCGCAATCCTAATTATTCGTTATCATGAAATTAGACCCAAAAATATCTTATCATTGATTTGTTTTGAATGATTAGAGCCTAATAGTTACATTATACTTTCGAGAGAAAAAAACTCAAAATTGAAACCCAACCAATCGGTAGAAATTTATAAAAGGAAAGTTAAAAGCCAATCTAACCAAAGCCCTTTGTGGGCCCACCATTAATTCGTAGTAATAATGTAGTAAAAAGATGCATGTAAAAACTTCGATTAAGTAATTAATTGATATGCACAAAAAAGGACACAATCACTAAATTTTTCATCATTCAATTTCCATCGAAAAACAAATACAATAATTTTTGATTTCACATATCATTTATAGCTAGTTGAAAATTAATCTTTAAAATGACAATCATCTATAATGATTCTTAACATTCAACAATTTAATCAAGTACACATATCATTGTTGAGAATTAATCTTTAAAATGAAAACCATTTATTATGAATCTTCATATAATTAATATTATATTAAGAAATAATATTTGAATTAATATTTAACAAGCATATATAGGGAGACAACCACCTCCACTACCTGTACATGTGTCTCACAACTTGACCTTCAAACAGACCAGTGGATCTCTCCCTCACCTCTCTCTGCCCACAGACTTCTCCATCTCCTCATTCAATGTACTTCTCTCTCATCATTGCCATCCTTTTCCGAGCTTTCTAACTAATTGGTTTGTTTACTTTGTAAGTTAATTTCCAAGTAATCAAAACATGCAACTATATATGCACATATATATTGCCACGTATTGATTTTTTTTGGAAGTATGGGTATTTCTGATTTGGATCTCCTAGATTTTTTATTTGTAATCTCAAAGCATATATATAACTCACACAATTATCAGATATAGTAACTCTTTATCCAACAAACTATAAATTAGCTAGCTAGTTCTCATGCACGTCAAAGCACGTGAAATTTCCCATAATAACTGGATATATAAGAGTGAAAAATCCAAAACATGCAATATCTGAACATCAATGATCTCTCTTCGATCTGTAATCATGGTCTCCTCAAATGTTTTTAACTCTTGAATATAAACATAATAAAATTACCAACTCCATCCACGATGAGTTAGTGATTAGTTAGTTAGTCTCATATATTTGATTTGACTTCTTGTATAGTTTTCACTCATATCTATCGTCTACCTAGAAGTAGGGGTGAGCTTCGGCCCAGGACCGGACTGAACCAGACAGAATCGGACCGAAACCCGAATTTTCGGGAACTCCGGACCGAAGACCGGACCGAGTAGGTCCGGGTCGGTCCAAAACCTGGATTTTTCCCTTAAATTTTCGGTCCAGTCCGGACCGAAGACCGAATTTCCAAAATCTTGTGGACCGAAGACCGGACCGAAAAAATTCAGTCCGGACAGAAAAATTCGGTTCGATCCGGGTGCCCAGACCGGACCGAATTTTGCTCACCCCTACCTACCTGGAAGACATGCATGAGCCAACTTAAATAGGTTGTTTTCCCAATTGCACCCATCGCTTTCCGGCCACTTGTCCAAATCTTAGTTGCCTCTCTCATCATCATTTCCCCATCCTTCCTGGTTAATTTCACCCAATTATTGAATATTATCTAAGCTTCTATTTCAATATATCTTCTTCTTCTCTTCCTACTTTCTTCTCCTTCAAACCAAGACAACTTTGGTCGAAGTAATATCAAGACATGAGCCAGTGTGTTCCAAATTGGGAGCTAGATGATGACCCACCTAATCCTACTTCACAAGGCCTTGTCCTAGAGTCCTCCGCCGTGGCGGCCGGCGCTGCCCAATCAAGGTTTATTGGTCTATTTATTTGTTTTAATTTGTTCGTGCATGGACAATTGTTGTGTTGTGTTGAAACCCTAATTATATATGAGTTTAAAAATGATGAGTTTTGTTGATGTAGGTCCGATTACGAGGTGGCGGCCGAGCTCACATGGGTGAACGGCCACCTCTCGATGCATGGACTCGAGCAACTTCGGATCGGAAAATCCGATTCGAAGTCGCCCGGGTCATGGGATAAAACCCTAATTAATAGCAGTGGCACACTGGAGTCTTTGGTGGATCAGGCGACTGGAGCAATCTTATTCCCTAATTGTCATGAGTCTCCAACAACTAATACTAATTTTGAACTTGTCCCTAATTGGTTGACTTCCAATACTACACAACCAAATTGTACTACTAATGCTACTACTTCTGCCATGATGGATGCACTAGTCCCTTGTGCCAATAACCAAATGTTGGTCCCCGAAAATATAAGGGGGCAGAAGAAGAGAATGAGAGATGGTAATTGTAATGTAAGTACCGGAAGTGCCGCCTCGATGGGGTTGACATTTGACGACGTAGATGTTGGTTTCACCACTTCTACGTCACCGTTCGATTGCACTGAGAACACGAGTTCCGGTCGACCGATGACAATCGTCAATGAGCATGACTCTGCGTGTCATAGTCATCGCTCTCAGGTACGTACTTACTTACTTAGATTGCTCGAGTAAATTCATCTGCTATATATTATTACGATTACACAAATCATACTATTCTTGTGCCAATAACCAAAATAAGTGGTCGAGGTTCTGATATGCAATTTCATAAAGTTTTAATAATTTTGCTAAATTTGAATTTGGTTCGGTTGTAGAGAGAAGATGGATATGTGGCAGAAGAGAACCAGAAAGGTGAGGTCACGAGGTCTTCTATTTCCACTAATAAGAGAAGTAGAGCTGCAGCTGTTCATAACCAGTCAGAACGGGTACTTTTCATTTTTTAATTAGTCCATTTACTTAAATTTCAAACTCTACCAATTAATTGTTTAAGAGCATATTTGGATTTAATCGTATTTGGAACTTCATATTGACTCCGTAAGACTCTTAAAATAAGGATTCTAGGAATATGATTTCTTAAAATAGTTTATCTTAGAAAGTGATTGTTGTTCACGTAAATTTTTCATTGTTGTTAGATAAAGGTAATTCAATGCATGGTCTTAATGATCACTTAAGATCCATAAATTAGGTAGATTTTTAGTCTCAGATTAGCAAAGAAGAGAGATCAATCTCAGTCTCACTATATGAATTAAATATTTGAGATTTAACTGAAAAACGTAATAAGTTCCTGACAGTGGTTGTCAAATTTAAAAATATCGATGTCAAATAACCACATGAATAGGTATTGGAAAACGACTTCACGAATCATGAAAATAACAAATTTTAGAGTAGTGGTGTACATTCCAAACTACTACTTTTTTGAACATTACAAAAAAGAATAAATAATATTTCGATCACAAAACAGAAAGATAATATATATAATGCATTTATTCTGTCACATCGACAAAATAATTAATCTCTGAGGCCCACTATCAGCCCGAATCCAGAGTGAGATAACTGCAATAAGTTTTAGAAAAATATCAGAAAATTTAAAAAAAGTTGGGATAACTACAAGGCATTTTTTTGTTAAAAAAGGTCAACACTTAAAATAAGGGCTGATTAATGAGAATATAGAATTAGTACGTATGCGTGCAGTTATTTTTTTCTAAATGAAATTCATTGAGTATATTTCAAAAGTATAATTGGCTAATTGCTAATCTTTAGGGTCATTGAATAAAAGATCCATTGAATTTGCTAATCCCTTCATAGAGAAAATTGGATCATTTTGTTGTATTTATATTTATATTTACATACAGAAAAGAAGGGATAAAATAAACCAGAGGATGAAGACATTGCAAAAACTTGTGCCAAATTCTAGCAAGGTGAGATATATTTATCTATTTATCATCTTTTAGCATTTTCAAAAAAATATTTACATTTACATTTATGTTCATACTGATAATAAAAAATATACATATATGTGTCCATTAATTATTTGTTATTGTTGATATATAAACCCTCAAAATATTACTTCAAGTAACCATTGGTCTGAAGTGTGGGTTTAATTTTCAGGCCGACAAGGCATCAATGCTAGACGAAGTAATCGACTATCTGAAGCAGCTTCAAGCTCAAGTTCAAATGATGAACAGATTGAGTACTATACCTCAAATGCTTATGCCAATGCAACAAATGCAACAAATGATGGCACAAATGGTTCAAATGGGAATGCCAATGCCAATGGCCTTAGACATGACTGCCCAAAATCGTCCTCCGCCGCAATCGAATTGCTTTTTGCCTCCTCGACCTCCTCCGCCTATGCATCTGCCACCTCTCAACCCTTTCGCTATGCCTCCAATGGCTAGCCCGATGACGATACCTATAGACCCTTTTTCTGCCTTCAATATGGCTAGTCAACCTCAGGTACAATAAAATTTACAAGTTTTTTCTTTAGAAAATGTTACCAACATTTCAATGTTCTAATATCTTAGATACGTCTATCCAAATTAGTTTGTGATTAAAGACTTTGTTGTTGTTGTTGTATCTTAAATGTAACGTCCCGAACAGCGGAAGATTTAAAATTTCAAAATAACCAACATAACAGACAACTCACGCGGGAACGTCACTAATATATAAATATATAAATCCGGGTGCACCCAAAATACAAGGAGTTTTCCAAAAGAAATACAACTACAATACTGATACAATGGAAGAGAATACAAGTAGTCGTACGGTCTAGCAACTGCCGAAGAGGATCCGACTCCAAAGCGCTCCGTCCTCGGTCACCACCCACCCGGACCTACTGCGGTCCTGAAAAAGATGCAACAACAATGCCTGAGTTTCCAGAAGGAAACCCCGTATACCAACTGACCTATATGCATGCATCACATAATGAACCTATCATACTAGTAGCATGTCATGGCATCAACAGATATGGAAAACAGTTCCCCCGAAGGGTAAAACAGGACATCAGTCCGACAATCAATCATCGGGTCTCCCGAAGAGACCTACTGCAGGCACATGCAGTCTAGTAGCCCGCGACATCGCACCCCCCACACGCAGCTACACTACTCTAGGGTTCGGCAGGGAGCCTCTGTCACGTCTACGCGCCGATAGAAACAGATCTGTAAATCTCAGTGGTCGGGGCCACAGGGACCAACGGGGCCGTCGCCCGGAAGGTATAACAACAACATCTCGGTAGGTGCCCAGCCGAGGAAAACAACATAGCCGGCACAGCCTCAGCCCAACAATCATCATCGCCGGCACAGCCTCGGCGGCATCACCGGCACAGCATCGGTGGTCCATCACAACGTCCGGCACAGCATCGGACGGTCCAGACCGAAGTCTGCCAGGTCATCAGGCTCCTCGAGCCGCGAACACCAACCGCGCCGCTATAAAAGCAGGGCAGCGACCTCCGTAGCCCGTGGGCCGGTAGTCACCTCACCCAACGCCAGTTGCGTGCCCGCACAACATCAACACTGGGATCCGCGATCCCTCAGGCCTGCTATACTACAAAGTGCCAACAATCAACTCAAAAGTCACGGTCCATACATGGAGGTGACGCGTCCCGAACACCCACACTCTTCCCAACGGCGGTCCCTGGGCAGGCACGCATCACGCGCCCACCGTCACCTCCCGGCTCACGCACAAGGCGAGGACACGGGTTTCCGTGGACAAAGTTGGCGTTCAAAAAGGGAACCAGGAATTCTGTCCTGGGCCCAAACGGTCGACCGTAAAAGGTGACTCGGTCGACCGTTTCCAGAAAGGAATCGGTCGACCGTCCCTAACACGGTCTACCGCTGCGCACAGAACACAATCCCCCAAACGGTCTACCGAAGGTCTAAAACCGGTCGACCGAACGAGGTCAAAATCCGGAGTCTGGTCAACATTACAATCCAGTCTATCGGTCGACCGACTCAGGTCCCGGTCGACCGAAAACTAACAGTACAACTTCTACATCATTTTATTCCATCGGTCGACCGACTCAGGGGTCTCGGTCGACCGACAACATTTAGGGTCAACCTATATTTCTACGTCATATAACGGTCGACCGAACATACACCAAAGTCCGAACATCATGCAACATAAACCAATATATTTAAGTTCCGGTCGACCGAACACAAGACCTCGGTCGACCGAAACGCAACAGACAGTAAAGATATACATGCATTCGGTCGACCGTCCAAGGACCGGTCGACCGCTCCGGTCGTCTTCAACCTCGCGCCAGCCGAGGTTTCTTCGCCCAAACGCGACGTCGGAGAGGCCTCCGACCTCCTCCGACCGACCAACACGACCCTCTCATGAGTGTCCACAACAAAACCACACTAGAGAGCGGCATACCTCAACCAACGACGACGAAACGCCGGAGCTCGCTCACGCACGTCGCCTCCGGTAGACCTCGAGCACGCGCCTCTCCTCCTCCGGTCGTCTGACCTCCTCCCGCTCAACGTCCTCGCCTCCTCCGACCGACTCCTCTGCTGGATGAAGGAGAAGAAGAATGAAAATGGAGTGAAATGAGAGAGAGAGAGAAGAAATCACGCACTTAAACCCAAATCAAATCCTCTCCCCACGCGTGAACAGTGCCCTACACCACAGACCACACCTCCCCCTCACGTCTACAGTGTCCGCCCAACTCCTCTTCCCCATGCATACCACGCCTCCCCATGCCAAGCCAACCCTAATCCTCCTCTAATCCAAGTTTAACCCTAATCTAGGGTTTGGGTTCTAATATTAAATACCGTACCTTTTCGATTTGATCAAGACTTACTTTCATATCCTTTAACATAAATATTTCAACATTAGTTATGACCTAAGTTACAATTGACTTCATGGAAAACAAAGATTAATTAGAAGATTTAATTCACTGCTTGGGGGATCTATATGAGCATGAATATTAAGTTCGAATAAGTTTGTACATGTGGTAAAGTTGAAAATTTACATCAAATACAAAGTATCTATGATATCATATATACAGAGGGTATTGTTGATAATTGAATTGTTCTAAGATTACTATTTATGAAATTACCCATGTAGTCTTCATAACATACATAAACATATAAAACTAGCAATGTACATATTGCAACCCAACATACCATAAATGTGGTTTTATGCTTGCTGAATCTTCTTACTAATTTACTAAACCCACCTAATTCTTACTAATAATTTGTATGATATTTAATCTGCAGAAGCCTATGAGCATGGATGCACTCAACAGGATGGCTGCCAACATGTATCAACAAATGTATCATCAGACAACCAATCAAATTCCAACCTCAAATCCTAAGTGATGACGTTGGAGTTGGAGAAGTTCGTGTAGTGTTTTTTTATATATGTAATGACTACAAACTTAATTCATAAGATTCCTATTAAAATATGTGAAATGTATATGCACCTTGTCGTGGTTTTGCATAGATATGTAATGTTGTAGGATTTCTTATGCGCCATGTTGGACAATGTTTATTATTTACTAGATTTTATAGAACACGAGGGTTTGAAGGCCTAATTGTTTAGAAACTTTGTAAGTTGAATAGTTGATTGTGAAATGTTTATCATAGGAATGACTATCAAAGGCTAAAATATATGGTTAGGCATATACAAAGAACAATCGATACATTTCTCGAATTCAGTGACTATTTGCCCCTCATTTAGAGTTGTCAGTGGATTAGCAAATCATTCCGAGGATCAATACAACAATCCTTTGAAACTAATGTAGTTGAAGAAATTTAACATCCCACTAAAAATGTTCGATTTTAACTTTTTAGTAGTTAGAATATTGTTTAGAGAATACACTACAAATTAAGAGAGCATATAATTCGTTGGGCTGATTAGCCGATGTAGCCATGACTTGTGCGCCTGTCGGATATTGATTGGGGTGGTTATGAACTCATTAGACGTTTATAAGTGGGTTCTGCATTTTCCTACAGGGTGCATTTAAATGAGGTAAAATTTAAAGGTTACCATTAGGAAAGTGACATTTTAAGGGGGGTAATAATTACTTTTCCCCATGTTTGGTGTGTCAAGAAAATTTTCATTAAGTAATAACCTCAAAATTCAAACAAATTCAACCCGATCCGGTCAAATTAGTATAGATCAGGTGATTTTGTTTTTAGTCATGCTACAATATAATTCTACCAAATGATTGTGTCAGAAGTGGAAAATAAAATAAAAAAATTACTCCACAAGGGAAGGGAAGAATAGATTATCCCACACTAATTATTTCCTCAATTCCAAGCATGAGTGAAAAATTATCGCTTATTTTTTCACCCCTCATTTGATGACTTCTGTCTTCTTTAAGAAATTTCACCTTTTTATTATTTAATGGAGTAAATGTAAAATTGATACGAAAAGAAAATTCCAATTTTGACGAGTTGTGTTATCACAACTTGTCTCTCCAATCAAGATTATCAAACTCTAGGATGTGACAACTGCTCCTTCATCTAATACGACGGTTTCCTGGGTTGAAGTTAAAATATGCAACAAATTTCATATGTTAAACCACGATATTGAACTTTATTGTATCGTCGTTAAAAAGGAGTGTTAATATTCGTCGTCGAAAACTTATTTAAATTGTCCTAACAATTACTTTTTTACCATTAACAAATCAATTAATACACATTTCGTCACGTGTCTTTAAACAAAGTTTTTGACTCAGTTTTACTCACATTCCTAGTACCAACACCACGAAAATGTCTAGCGAAGTACTGGATCCGACAAGGTAACGGAGGTGGATTTTTTTCCGACTTGGGCGTCTGAGCAAGACGCCTGTTTTTTTTTAAAAAAATTATGTTAAATTATTTTTTTTTCAAGTTTCGTTGCAAAATTTCAGTGGTGATGGAGTAAATTACGATGATATTTTTGATAGTAAACAAATATTTACAACAATCGAGGAAGCTTGTAAATGAGTGAAACAAGTTGCAATAAAAGCCAGATTTTTTTGGGTCATATCATCATACAAACCAAAATAAGATAACTGGATTGATTGTTAGCTGAGATGTGATCGCAGACATGAAATGAGTTCTCGTGATACGAGTATTGCACTGCGAAAGAACACAAAAAGAAAATGTTGCGGTTGTCATTTTTTGGTAAAAGTGGTCGATGATGGATGAGTCGTTGTTTCTAGTAGCACATATGGACAACACAACCACGCACTTGCAGTTTATTCAGAGGATCACCGACAGGTCAGCGGACTTAATGATGGGGTCAAGCAAATTGTTCGTGATATGACAGAGGCACAAGCAAGACCACGTAACATTCTGTTGGCGGTAAAGGAGAAATTCCCGGAGGATAATCCCAATCAAGGACACATTTATAACTTCAGATAGTACATGAGGATGACGAAATCTGAAGACAAGAATCCCGCGCAGCAGTTTCTCAATCAGGCAGTGCAGCATAACTATTTGCATTGGATTGTGGCAGATGAAGAAACTAATGTCCTCACTCACGCATTTTTGGCACATCCGACTTCAGTTCAGTTGTTGTGTACATACCCATTCGTAATCTGCATGGATTCGACGTAGTACAAGATGCCTTTGTTTGAGATGGTTTGGGTTACTCCAACAAACATGAAATTCCTCGTCGGATATGTGATTTTGAAGGATGAGACCGAGTCTAGCTACCGGTGGGTGTTGGAGATGTTGCGAGATCTATTATTAAATATGGTTAGCCCGAGTGCAATAATAACGGATCGGGAGATGGGTCTGATGCGACCAGTGACAGAGGTTTTTCCTGAGTCTGCTCATTTACTTTGCACCTGGCATATCAACAAAGACGTGTACAACTATGCATACCATGTATTCGACAAGAGCAAGCAACTTGCAAAGAGTTTTAGGCGTGGAAAGTGGAGGAGAGTCATGCTTTCTGATTCACAGACGGATTATGATAGAGCGGTCCGTAATCTGAAAGATTCTTACAAGTCATGGCCAGTGCTCACGGAGTATGCGGAAGAATCGTGGTTGGTGCATAAAGAAAAATTGGTGTTGAATTGGACGAATAAAGTTTTTCATTTCGGCAACACTATGAACTGCAGGGTGGAAAGTGCACATTCAGCTCTGAAAGAGTGGATCACTACTTCGACTGCCGCTCTCGACACTCTTTTCGACCGTGTGAACTCGGCTATTGAAATGCAGCTGACGAATATTCGGAACTTTCTTGAAGATTCGAGACGTCGAAATTTCGCAAACTACATATATCCTTTGTTTCAGCATATAAATGGCTGAGTCTCGCATCGTTGCTTGTCGTTATTGACTCAGGAGTTGAAGAGAATGCAGGACTTAAGTAATGAAGTTGAATATCGTTGCGGGTGTGCTTTTCTGACATCACATGAGATTCCTTGTGCATGTACCATGTACGAGTGTTTTGCGTCAGGTGATGGAATTTATTTAGAGCAGATTCATCCATTCTGGAAAACACTTGTCATTGGAGAAGGAGTCCAAATGTCAGAGTTTGTGGACCAGTCACCACAAGACGCCGAGCATTTTTGGAAGCTCGTTGATGAGATTTTGGAGAGCGACCCTGCAGTAATTTGTAGTGCCTCTCGTATTTTATACGAACAGTTACACCCCGAACAGTCGAACTATGGAGAACCCGCAGAAAATATTAAGGGACGAGGTCGACCTAGGAGAAAGTTGACACGTCGGGACCCGAGTGCCTTCGAGTATGCTGAATGAGGTCGTGGTCGGTCTGGCAGTAGTGGGAGTAGGGGTCGTGGTCGGTCTTCCAATTCGTCCCGATCGTCCGTGAACACGGGCACAGGATCTGGTATGACGATATCTTCCGCTCCCGATGCGGGCGGAAAGCAGAAAAATACTCATAGATCCAAGCCTACAGCAGTGTAAGACAACCCGTAATCCCAGAACAATCAGCACGACTCGATATACCCAGCTGACGATACAGATATGTCAACGTTGTCGACCCCCATGACCCACTCAACCGAAGGACAACAATGTCGCCCCCGTCCTCAACCGTACTGCTGTATCGCCACCTCTTGTGGCTCCAAGTCAAACCGGCCTCATTGTCACTCTCGTCGTGACTCCTCAACTCATCTGAATCATCCTCGTCGTCGAAAGAATCCTCAGGTGTCTGACGACGACGTAAAAGATCTCTCTCTCTCCTAACTGAAGCAGAAATACCACGTCTACGTGGATGACGAGGACCTGACTCATCTACTATACTACGTACCGTGCGTAAGAGAATTGATTTCCCTTTTCTTCCACGGTAACCCGATGACTATTAATTCAATTTTAAAAATAAAATTTTGTTAATGAATTTACAAAAACAATTAAACTAATTTTTAACTTAATAATAAATTTATTTAGCAATTACCACAATTTATAATCAATAATCCTTTTCTAAAATCGTACACAACTAATTATTAACTTAATAATGTATTTATTTAGCCATTATCACAAATTTTAATCAATAATTTCTTAATAAAATAATTAAACTAATTATTAACTTAATAGTCGATTTATTTAGTAATTATCACAATTTATAATCAATAAATGATTTTACTAAACTAATTTAATTCATTATTAACATTATATTCAATTTATTTTGAAATTATCACAATTTATAATCAATTTAAATAATTTAAATAAATTAAAAAAATTGGGGCGTCTACCGGAGACGCCCCACCCAAAACAATTTAAAATAAATAAATTAAAATAAACAAGACAATTTACCAGATTTGAGTAATCTGGGGCGTCCGTTGGTTTTTTCCTGGTATCCGAGACATTTTTCTGGTGAATATAAGAGTAATATGAAGAGAGAGTGGTGTAAGGAGAGTGAAATAAATAGTTATATAAGTAGAAAGGGTAGAAGGACAAAATGATAATCTATACGGACGATTTAAGTAGTTTTACGGCGATGAATAGTAGATCAGTTAAAAAATGTCAAATGTGATTCATCCGTAACAATTCGAACATCATATATATCGAAGAAAGTACATCTTTTAACCTATCTGTCAATCATATTGAAATCATTATTTATTATATCTTTCAATTAATATTTTAAATGACAAAATATTAATTTGGACGTCTTACACTTGAATCTCAACTAATTAATAAAAAATATTCAGAGTCCTCGAACCTTGCCCAAAATAGCAACTACGTGCTGGAGAAATTTTATTTACTTTGGATAATGTTCGCATAAATAGATTGCTTACTTTTGACAAGTCGGCCTAAATCTTCTCATCACGTTGGTTCCAAAATTGTGAACGTGCGCCTACTTACATGCTGACTAATTCATAGAATAAAAAACAAAAATGAATTATTACAGGTCCAAGTAAAATCCTGAGAAATGAAAAAGAATTAATTTTTTCAAAGTGCTTAAAGAAACTACAATATAGGAGTTTTCCCATCCCAAAAAACAAAATTAATTTTTTGTCATTTTCCAGGATTTTACATTTCTCGAGGATACAATCACTCCTAAAATTGTAATACAATTCAAATAAGAACATTTCCACACAATAATAATATATCTTTTCCAGGAAAACGCGGGCAATTCCGGGAATGAAGTCTTATAGAGTTTATAGCGATGCAATTTGCAAAAATTGAATTTCCAAATAAATATTTTCTAGAAGGCCTTGTTTAAAGTCTATAAACCGTAAAATAAATTTTCGAGAACCTTGATGCAAAAAATCCCATGACAGGAAAGGTAATTAGTATATAAATTTATAAGAATAAAATTAAAATTAAAACATATTCATATAAGAATAATGTTAAAAGTGAATCTTCAAGTAAATTATCAAAAATCAGGAACGGTAAATTATTTGTCTATTGAAAGTTGAAACTACCAATGTACATCTTGTATGTTACAATTAATATCTTGTATATCAAATATTGTGAATGTGATTAACAAATCTTGCATTTGACAATAAAAAGAGAAATACAATTCTTAGATTTGAGTCAACTATATAAAAATTCCTCTTTTGGATGGGATCCCTACCCAATATGGCAAGTTTTTTTGACTAAACAGTTTTATTTTGTATAATGATTAACTAAATAAAATTACAAGTGTCGTATTCTTGTTCAAGAGATCTCAAGCATAAAATTTCTCATCACAACATTGACTGTAAAAATTGCATGCATGCGCCCACTAATTATGTGCGCACTTGTCTTGCCAATCAAGTATCTAAGATCATGACTCCCTAGTTCATACTTACAAATCACCTCACAAATAGCTCCTTATGACTAGTTCAAACCCAAGACTTTTTAATTACCAATTACTAGCTCAAAATTTATTTTCCATATTTGTAGGAAAAAGTAATTTTTTTTTTATAATTGAACTATTCTCAACTTCTAAACAGTTACTACTTGTACATATATATACCAACAAATAGTTAAGAGTCTTTGAAACCCTAGTTTCTTTCTCGGCTTGTTTGAGTGAGAAAAGGACTAGGAAGAGCATATTACTAGAGATATATATTCCAAAAAAAAAAGAAACAATATTGCTACGATCCCTAGACTACTCATAAACCTTTTGTCTCAACTTCCTTGGTTGTTATTTGGTTCAAGATGATCATGACTTACGATCGAAAGCAACGTAGTGTTAGGGTTTGCAAGAGAAAGTTGGAGATGCCGCCTCCGTCGAGGGAGGACTATGAAAGGACGCCAGAGGAGGAGGAAGACGGTCACCCTTTGGGAAACTCCGATAGCTTGAGTGGGGATGACTCGGTAGTCCATGAGAGAATAAAGAAAGATAACGAGGACAACATTAATGATGGTAGTCTAAAGGGTAAGGAGACTAAAAGAAAGCGTTTGATCGAGGGCAACGAGCAATTGAACGTAGGCCTCGACGGGATGGAAGACCTATTAAGTCTTGCCAACGTCACCGTTGAGGAAGGAGAGAAGGAGAAGGAGAAAGAGATAGAGATAGAGTCTTGCACCCCCTCTAACGATAGGTAAAATCTTCATTTGATTATGTTGGCATAATGGCATGCATTATGATTCTTTTAGGGTTGTCTTTCTTTATTTTACTTGATTCTATTTTTTTATTCTTTTGAATGTGTTAACATCGTTAATATTGTCATTAGAAAGTCCATGTAAGACACAGTAAGATATGTTAGCAAACCATCAAAAGAACTCAATCGTATAGTTCTCTTTACGCGAATAATAACTGTTTTATCATTGAATGTAGTGGTATTATGGTCATTAAGACTGTAGCCATCAAAATAATATTTTTTCACTTTCTTTTCATGAGAACAGGTGCAACATAGTAACAATAATAACTTATGATCTTTTGGAAGTAATTCTTATGTAAATATACAATGTACATTTCAAATAACTAACTACATTCTAAATCCTTCCAATATGCATGAAAATATACTTTTAAATTTTGGACTTTTATGTTGAAGAAACAAATACTTAAGACTCTTGGAGTTTGATGCTCCTTCGGCAATTCACTATGTTGCCGAAACCAATAACAAATTTCTAAGTTTAAGAACTGAACTCTACTTGTGGTTTAAATTAAACTGTATCTGTTTGACGAAAAGATACAACTGGAGTTTTTTTTTAATTAAATTGAATGGTATCTAAGATAAGGTATTTGAAAATTCAAGTGCGTTAAAGTTACAACAAAATTTTGTTGGACTTGTAACTAACTTATTCATACTAAACTTGTTTTCTTTTATATTGCAGCATGTCCTTATCAAATCCATACAACGCAGGTTCTTCTTCACAAAGGTAAGAAACCATCTAGATATCTGTGACATGAGAACTTTTTTACTTATTACTAATATTTTGTGAAATATTCTTAAGCATGAATACCTCCAATTTGATCACATCTATCATAAATTTACGGAACATAACAAAAAAACAAACTCATATGTTTCCATACTTAATTACGGTTTGTTATGGATTGCTGTCACATATTTTACTTTTATTCTAGTTACAATTCTATTCTTATTAGGTTATTATTCCCTAGCCGGCGGTCAAAAAAGTTTCTAATCGTCAATGGGAAAATCACATTTTGAAATTTAAACCTACAATTAGCATCTTTGTTATGATTACAATGCATAGGAATTTTTTATTTCACGAATCATCAGTCATGTTTTCATCGTATTTTCTATTATTTTAAGGGTAAGGATAATGCTAATTAACCTGATATAGTTTGCTTCTAATTACTTCGATGCCTTCCCTTATTATCTGAAAGGGTAGGCATGTAGGCGTAACTTGTAATCACGTTATAAAACTTCTAATTTCTTAACACTACAAGTGGTTTAAAAATAATATGATATTATACTACACTGACTTACATGCATTTTGATTATTTTAACTGATATTGCAACAGTTATCACTTCTTGAGCTTGCAAGAGGAGCGTTCACATCTTGCTACTTCTTCGGAAAGGTAAAGACATTAGTAGGTTCATTATAATTCAAGCGTGGTTGATTTCGTCGAGAACGGTCGAACCTCATCTATGTTCGTTGTTCATTTTAGAATCACTACCGTAGTTCATATGAAGGCGACGTCGGATCAAGGGTTGTTTAAGTGCAAAGGCTGCAACAAAACTTTCACATCTCACCAGGCGCTAGGCGGGCACAGGGCGAGCCACAAGAATGTCAGAGGTTGTTTTGCGGCTAAGGCCGAAAACTCGGAAGAGTCAAGCCAAGATGATGTTGAGGAGGACGATGAGGTCAACCCTAATTCAGAGAGAAGGGTAGAAAAACTGCATGAATGCACCATATGCGACCGCAAGTTCCCGACTGGCCAAGCCCTCGGTGGTCACAAGAGATGCCACTGGATTTCGCGAACACTATCGACCGAGTTGACCTCAGTAGAAGAAAATATTCAACACCACCATCAACAACAACTAACGACAAAAGAAATTGCATTGAAGAAGCTCAAAGAATTCGACCTTAACTTCCCGGCCATCTCAGAGCTGGTTCCAACTTCACCACCCGTGCCAAATTACAATCATCAACTACTCGGCCAAAGAATAAACCTGAATATCAACAACAACAACAACAACAACAATGACATAAATGTGGATAGCCACAACGTTATTGAGGGTGGGAGTAGAGTTGGTGACTCTGAATTTGAAGAAAGACGTCAATCGGAGACTTCAAACAATAGTGTCGAAGATGATGACACTATGACTCTATTGAGTCTTGGTTGTGCAAGAAATAAATAATGTGTTCAAGTTGTTGTTAATGAGTCAATGTTTTCAATTCATTTTGAAAATATAAAGTTCACATGTGTAGCTTGATTTCCGCTTCCTGAGTTTGGAGTTCTTATGTGGTCATGTTCTTCTATCGCTAACGAGTCATCAATAACGGTGATGATTCCATCAGTCCTTTGTTATGCAAGTTAATGATTCAACCTATTAGTCTCTCCAAGATCTTAACGTTAAACTCTTGTTAAGCCTCTTCCTGGACAAAATAATATCAAATTATCAATGTCGATCGAGGAGCCTGGAAAGCTTATTCTCAAAGTCAGGTCTTTTTATGGCAGAAATAGAATGATTTTGGGTTTCCTTATGATTGTCATGAGCAATTAGATGTTACATTGTTTACCGTAATCAATGATTGGTAAGAAAGAAGACATACACGGCTCATGTTATTTTTTAAAATTGGTATACTATATGTCTAAGGCCATGCAGCCGTAACGACGGGGGAAACCGAATTGGTCACAGACTCACAATTGCTGTGGCTTATTGACACTGAATGTAATTTGAGCCGATCAAGAACCGAAAGGTTGCACAGACAGTGGATGAGGAAATGGTGTTGGTCATCTGTTCCGATTTTGACATAACAAGCAAGAAGTTGCCCACATGTGGCCAACACCGTGAAAGCAAGGTCAGCGACTGAGGGGCACTATTGGTCGACTTCCAGATGAGCTCCCTCTTGATGCTGTAATTGCATCCTCTCTTCGTAGCAAACTGTTAAAAACAGCACTAACAAGAAAAGGTTCACCGTTTGTACTTTAGACCAACTTGGTTTTTATATGGTAGATGTATGACATTACCTTTGATGTCCGTGTATACAACTTGATTAAATTTTGTCTTCAACATTTTTCCGCCAAGATAAGGGGACGGCATCATAGCACCAAAGGTGCTTCTGCATTCACCAGACTGGAGCGACTGATCTGCTTCTCTGGCATATTCTCGAGTATGATAGACTTCACTCTTCAGGATGCACTTTACTGTTCAAAACAATAGACAAAATTACGACTAGGAGCAAACTTTAGGATATGTTTGGCATCATAAAATGGAGCATGGGAAAGCAACACGAATAATTTGAGGGCTCCCTGGCAAGAGATACCTGACATTGTGATACATTGACACTACAAATCAGCAATCCGTAACTGAAATTCTAAATAATCACCAACTGCCACCTGTTGTGGGAACTGGGAAGTAGTTATTAATCCTCAGTTGCTCAGTTGGCGCCCGTTCATTTTTTTAATTTTATTTGTTCTTAAATGTCCAGCACTCTAGTGCTATATACCAGAGGCTGGAGAGTTATGCATACCTTATATTCAAAAGTCAGAAATCTACATGCTTACAGCATATAAAGATTAAGAAACAAACTATGCAGTAATGGAGTAAACTTAAGGGTGCATTTTGATAAGAACTTAGGAATAGAAGGAAATTAATTGATATGAAAGTTGAAGAGAAATCACACCTATCATATGATTCATACTTGAATTAAGAAGAGATATTGAGAGAAAATCTGATACACTTGGAACCTCACCTTTCTCTCAAAAATTGGAGCGAACCAGGTGTAATATTTTCTAAATCCCAAACTATCCTTCTTAAACCCCTTTCAAGGTGTTAATAACAGAAGATTATTTTGGAAATTTACAGGAACATATTTCTTTTCTTTGCTCTCCAAGTTTTTATTCAAACAAAGGGAAGCCATTTCCTCTCATGCCTATCCAATAAGGAGAGGAATCTAGTTTCTTTTCTAATAGGAATCTAGTTTCTTTTATAAACATTTTTCTTTTCTTTACATACAGACAAAGCATTAGTGTACAAAAAAAGTAACTTTTATAGTGTTTTGACGCTGCTGGAGAAATCTACAAAGTTGGGAGTTTTTGACAAGGTCGACAAACTAGTTACAAGTGAATAACCATCTTAAATAGAGAAATTATGGACACTAGGGAAACAGAAAAAGATTAAGGGTTAGACCTGGACCGAGAAAGGATTCTAGATCCTTTTTGCATGGATTGTTGCACATGTTGATTGCCAGCTGGTCAATCTCTGTGATCTTAACCACCCCTACCCCTACCCCTACCCCTACCATAAAATGCTTAGGATGAAATACCCACCTTGGCATCGCATAAGGCATAAAATAGGTAAATGAGGCAAGGGACCAAAAGGAGTGAATTCATAATGCAATAACTACTTTGATTACCAGTCTTCTGTTGGAACATACTTCGTAGATCAGCTAGGCTTCTTCTCATAAATGCTTGGGATAATTTTTTCCAGTAATTTAGCCGTTGAACTGGTCTGTGAATCCTGGTTGCTAGAGAAGCTTACCATCTCGCTTTCGAGCAGAGAGTAAGCATCCGCAAACGCCTGCATCATACCATCGGATGAAACACCAAACAACTCAACTAGGTATGCAGCAATAAAAATGGTGAGCGGCCCTGTAACTTCCAACAAAACAGAAATGGAGGTATTCACAAAACATCAAAGAACCAAAATGCATCATAAGTTACCAAGCATCACTCTCAAAAGAACAAAGAACCTGTAAAGAACCACCAATTAATACAGTTCATCATAAGTTATACATGACTTGACTCCGTGAAACTCCAAACTCCATTTACATCATTACGTGAATCAATTAAAATGACTCAGCACGAGTCCTATTTGGCTCAAAGTGACTAAAGGAACAATCCAGATGAAACAATTTTTTCGTTTTGAACAAAGACTACAATAAAACCAGGAAAGTGGCAAACCAAATGCATGCCTTGGTATTAAACCACAATATATACCAATCAAACTCAACGGCTAAACCACCAAAATGTGTAGTTCAGCTAGTGGAACTTAACCCATTGACTTGTAACTTTCATGAGAATTTGAACTAAGAAACTTAACTCAAACTGTCATGAAGAAAAGAGATCAAATTTTGATTGGCCTTTACATACGTTAGAAATAACCACAAACTCAACTGAACCGGACATGGACTTCTATCATTATCTGGTTTTTGGATCACAAGCTCTAGTCTTTTGAACTAGAATTCAATTGTACATGTACCATGCCAAGGTACAATTGAAACAAATTGCGCTAGCATCATTAGATATTGATCTTTGGTATGATAATTCTAAACAAAATGAGAGCTCAAGAATAATGATACTTTTGAACTGGATTTGTCAATGTTTTTATCACTAGAACTGAATTTAGTCACTGAAACTGAAAGAATGATGAAGGTGACAGCATGGCAACAGAGATGTGACCAATAGAAAAGTGCAGGTGATAGGCTGCTATCAGTAAGAAGCACAATTTCTAAAGGAATAATAAAATGCAAATAGGAAACACCAAGTATTTGCTAAAGGGTGGGAATAAGTTATGATCTAACCTTTATACATTGATGTATCCGGAAACAGTTCCTCCCGACATTATTAGTAGCACAAAGAGGGTCATCGATATGAATTGGATCAATACTGCAAAATTAATGATTCAAGGAATAAGAAGAAGAAAAACATGGGGGGTTAAATATATGATACAGAGTGTGCTTGTTAGCAAAATATGCCACTGTCAAACCTGTAACCTCTTTCTCTATTCATATACAGCCCACTCCCTCGTATAGAGATACGCATTTGTCGTGGATCAAAAACATTCCTAACAAAGAAACCATCTTAGAATTTTGATTTGGCTACATAAGAAATTATACCAAACAACAAGGGAACACAATGCATTGGGCACAATTGAACCACAAAGCTTTTCCTATACGATCAAAGTATTAAAATAACAGAATAATATCCAAAGTTATAACTTTACCCAAAAAAATATAAGAAGTCCATCAACAGGCTACCAAGATTCTGCAAAAGAAAGTGAAAATTCAGTACGACAGAATATATGTCGTTTCCTATAATTTGCAACGCTGAATTGGTTGGGGAGTATGAAGACGTTTTTCAGCATGATATTTAACTAGGATAAATAAAGTGTGCTAATTTTTCCTTTTACCTGGTTAAGTAACCGACCTATGTGGTGTTCATGCTGAAGAAAACGTGTAATCAGCAATACCTATAGAAATTTGAACATTTCATCAATGCAAGCAAAACTACACATTTCCATAACTCAGATAAAACTTAAATGATGACCTCCAAACAACCCTCACGAAAAAAATCATGAAAGGCAGATTCCTTTCTAGGGAGTGGTTGACCAAAAAGAAGCAAACTAGATGCATTATTTTGGCTTTTAAAACAAGAAAAATATTGTTATTTTGGTTTTTTAATTTTTAATGTAATGAAAAATTGAAGGTTATATGTATGACCAGTTCTGTGTCGACAAACCTAGGAGTTTTTTCTCCCTAATAGATCAGCAAGGATCAGAAGTGGAACATATGTTTGATTTAGTTTTGAAGTCATCTCACCTATTCCAGTAGGTTGGGCATTATGCATTCAGTTCTCTGAAAACAATAATGGTACTATTCTACCATGTTAATTATTAATAGAAACTGCCCTAAATCATCATTTCCATGTAATATGACAATCTTATTATGCAATACGAGGTTAGAGTGTCTGGATATAATATAGTTATTTAAAAATCAGGCAAACACAATATATCACAGTTTTTCTTTTCATTGGTAACTCTATAGTCTATATATCACAGTAAGTAGATGATTTACTTCATCATTTCAAAAACCCTGTAAGGTGTTCTACAAAACAACTTCAAATTTTCTACTTATAGTATCACCAACTATGTCCACGTGAAACATAGAACAGTATCAGTGATGCACATCAGTCTTCGTACACAATATGGTTTATGGCATACTCCAACATGAAGACAAAGTCACAAAAGAAAAATGTTTCAGCTTATTATTGGATCAATGCTGTGAAAGGAATATGTAGTCTTCAACATATTACTTATTGTTGCAAAAAACCAAGTACCAACAACCCAGGAGAAACACAGGCATTTTCTGTTGGTTATTTTAGAGAGGTAGTATGCACATAATTTGAAGACCAACCTTTTGAATTAGGTATTGTTTAAGACGTAGAGTGCAGTGCACATAATAAGCCATAATCAAGTAATTAACCATAATCTCCTAATGAAGAATTCAACAATGGAAAAAAATCCAAAAGGCATAAACACAACTTTTTTAATGGTTAAGCATAATCACAACTCACCAGACAATATGAACTTAAGCCACCCGAGTAAGCATGATCTAGACTCCGATCAGCCAAAAACTGCTTGAGTATCAAAGCAAGGGGAACAGATGCAGGAAATTGTTCCGTCAATTCTCTAACCTTCAACAGAAACTCAGCAAATAAAACAGGTAAGCAACGTGAAATTCTGAAACACTAAGATACATAAAAAAGCATGAAATACAAAAATAAATTAGTTAAACTACTCATACAGTCATACCAGATAGGAAAGGAAGCATGAAACAATCAACATGGATTAAAAACAACACTGCAGCCAAACAGCACAGATACAGGGGAAATAAAAGAATAGAAAATAATGTAAAGTGAGTCAAAAGGAAAAACCATTCATGGAAATATGGCAACCAGTACCAGGCCTTATCCGACAAAAAAAAGAGCTCGGAAACTAGATCACCAAGTTTATTTCAGAACTCTCACATGCAACTTTTGGTACTAAAAACTTGCATTCACGGCTTAGGAACCAATTAAAAAATCTTGGAGATGAACTCAGCAAATGGCATATTTAATTTAAGTTTTATTATATCACTGGATATTATTTTAGTTAAGCTTTTGTCAAAGAGAATTTCTACGCACAATGGGTCAATAAATGATCATATTTTTAAAAATAGTTCCTCGCAATTAATTTGGCAATGTATTTAAAATAAATATTCAAAAAATCTAATTATCTTAAAATATTTAATTATCAATGTATTTCTTGGGTTGATGCAGATTTTGTCAATTACCAGCTCTGTAGTTTGAAGACCAGTATGAGATGGTGACTTGAAACTGATATCTAGACGAACGGGTTCCTTGTAAACCTCAGCACTGCTCAACACCGAGGATGCATTCTCAGCATTGAACGAACTAGAATGAGAAATA
The DNA here is from genome assembly GCA_963682175.1 of Triglochin maritima. Taxonomy (NCBI): domain Eukaryota; kingdom Viridiplantae; phylum Streptophyta; class Magnoliopsida; order Alismatales; family Juncaginaceae; genus Triglochin; species Triglochin maritima. The sequence continues at coordinate 33,543,530 of OY821789.1, forward strand.
CCACAAGTTCCAACAGACTCAGTGGACTGTCTTTCCTGTGGATGTGAACTGGAACTTCTTCCACTTGATGAAGCAAGATAGATAGGAACCTCAGCAACAATCATAATCAGGGGAATCTGAAGATCCATCTTATAGAGTTAAATAGCCTCTTAACATAAGAATTGAGAACAGATGGACAAGTAACCATTGAATTAAAAGGAAAAGAAATTACAGCTGTGTTTTCGATTGTTTTAAGGGAATCATTCTTCACCCATTCCTGGTTTGCGAGGTACCTAGCAGCATGCTGAAATAACAAAATAGGATCATTTCAATGACAACAAACAATAAGAAAAAACAATTAGAGATTAGATATTTCTCTTATAACTTATAAGCAAAAAAATGAAGATTAGTGAATGATTCATTATAATGAACTTATGAAAAAAGGCAATAAGCAATTAAAAAAGCATTTCAAAAACTACAAGGAAGCTTAGCTACACTGAACACCTGAAGACACGTTTCTTTAATACCATTGCGGCCCTCCAAAATACCTGCTTCTTTTATGGGTTCCTAAAAAAAGTCAGACACCACCTTCAATAAAACAAGAATTGATATAAGAAAGAGAAGTGACTACCAATGTTATCTTTATAGTCCTCACCAAATTTCGAACTGGGGGCAGGCAAACCACAAGGTCCACATCACTGGATGGCAGAGCTAAACCAGTAGCCACTGAACCAAATATATTAGTACGCGATCTAGGCCAAAGAACTTGAAGAGATCTTGCAACCCTTTTGACAGCCCAGTTAATATATGGTTTCTTAGAATGATTTTCAGCAGCAACCTTGTATACCAGAAAAAGAATAAAAATTACTATCTTAATATAAAAGCTAATGAATATAGATTACAGAATCAAGAATAAGTAAGTCCTTGAACTCCCGGATCAACCAGTTCAACAGCTAAATGTTGTATTGTGCTTCTAAGTCTAATACTGCACTGAATGGAATCATTGAATTGTTTTCCTAATATTGCACCAAAATGCATAACCTAGTAGTGCTTGGTTCACGAAAAAAGTAAAATAAAAAAGGGGATCTGATCCAAGTTTAATAGCCTTATTCTAAAAGGTTTGCACCACTGAATGTGGCACCTTTTGTATACAAAACTTGTGCAGCTTATAGGCCATTATCTCACTTTAAAAATATTATGTTCAACAAACCTTGAACCAATTATAAACTCATATCTGGTAAGTGATAACAAATTTTATTGTTCAAAATTCATTCATAAAGGAAAGGAATAAATGAAACGAAAGAAAAAAAACCCGTCTTAAGAGTATAATACATTTATTTTTTATTCAACTCCACTATTGTGTAAGATAAATTATCAAATGTCACACCTGCTTGCAGAAAGAACTTATTTCCTCGTGAAGAAGACTGCAACCTGATGTCAGGGATGTCATCCAAGTAGGATGCTTTAGTATCTCAGGAGGTTGAACAGGAAAAGCAACATCTGGCTGCAACGTGTTGTAGTTAATATGACATCGATAACTGAAAAACACAAGTAGGACATTTTCAGATAACTTCTTACATGTTCTTGATCTCTTCCTATCTGGGAGATGGCAATCAGGCGTTCTTGTAACAGTGACCCTGGCACAGCTTGCACCATTGCATTTCTAGGAATTCCTTTACTCCCCCACGATGTCCAAACAACTTCAGGACCATCAATGCAAAGATTAGCATCATCAGGCCTCGTTTCTTCGTGATGGCCACTCCTCATGCCCCAATGTCTAGGACTCGAGCTACCAGACCTCACAACTGGAAAGCCTCTTTGTTTTCTAGAATCACCTACAGGAGAGGGTGGTGGAACTCGAGGTGCACGAGGTATACAAAGTACAACTGGAGACGGGGGACGCTTGATCCGGGGAGCATCCTTTTTACTAGAAGGTAAACATGGGCTTCTGTGGTCCCGGCTATGTTTAAAGTCAGATCTCGAACCTTTTCTTGATATGCTTGGTATGATAATTGGACGCAGCATAGGATATGGAAGAGAATCCCCTTTCATTCCATCAATGCTGCCAGTAGAGGCATTAAGAGAACCAGGTGTTGCATCATCTTCTGGAATGTCTGCTGTTGATGTCTGTGAATCTATAGACTTTGAATTCATATCATTTCCAGAATAAACATATCCAATTGATTGCTGTCCATGTCCTAATGTTTCAAAAGGCGAACAAAGGGCAGGAGTTGTTGGTGAAGCTAAACCGTTAACACCATATGTAGCAGGGATACCAGGCAACCCAACCATATCATCTATAGCTCTGTTAAGGTCTGCTTCATGCCATGCCCAAGAGCTATCTTCAGAACTATGCGAAGGAGCACGAGATGAACCCATGCCCACATGCTCCGGGGTATTCCAGTACATTGCCCCTCCACCAAAATACTTGTTGTAATCTCTTCCATTGATAGTAGGCACATCAAGCTCTTCTTCTGACATCCAGTGGTTGTCAGTATCATCAAAGAAGTATGAACCATTTTGATAGTCAGACAAGTCAACAACATCCCCAGAATACAACCATTCGTTCTCCATATATGCACCTTTAAATTGCACTCCCTCATTTGCACTTCCAGTGCAAAGAGTCGAACGTATCCTTGGGTTCCAAGGGTCAATATTTGGAGTTACTGATTGGATCAATCTACTGCAATTTCTTACCAGTGGCGGCAAATCTGAACTCAATGGGAAATTTACTGATGTCAAAGTGTGACCATGTCCATGTTCAACTGGTGCATGTCTGACCTGATGCCTTGTAGTTAAAAAGGAATGATGGTAATGATTGGGCAAATTGTGGCCAACTTCTAAATGCAACCTATCAGTAGCTGCAGGTGGGTTAGTTGAACGAAAATGTAGAGAATGTCGTGGAGCTAGATCAGGCCATTCATATGAGGTGCTCCCAACATATGTTGTCTGAGTACCGAAATGGAAACTGTTATCTCCCTGTTCACATACAGTATTACTGCCATTCAACACTCTGCAGTATTCAACAGCATCTTCTGGCTGACAACCATTTTCAACTTCGAAACTTTTGCTTTTATGGCCGGTTTCTTCTGCACAGCAGTACCTATTGCCATAAGAGTCAGATTCCAAAGATGCACTTGTTGCGATGGTTTTGTCCTGTGCAATATCAACAGAACTATTATTGCTCAGCGGAGAAGCAGAAGTTTTCATTTGATTCTGAAACCCTTCATTCTTCTCAATTGACACATTTTTATTGTTTGAAGATTTGTCAACGTCAAATCTAGCAAATGTATGACCATTTTGACATTCACGAAGAGTGGCAGGAGCAGAAAATTCAGCAAGCACCTCCTTGGGTCCATCATCAACATTAACAAGACCTGATGTCGAAATATCAACTTTGACTTTGTCATCGGTTGATTTCAAAGGCACAGGACTATCTGAGTTCAAGAGCTCGTACTCTTCTTTCCGTTCGATAGATACTACACAGTTGCTTCCTTGAGTACCAGTTGTGGGATTTTCAATTTTATCAACCACTTTCATTTTGCCTCTCACACGCTTTCTCCCACTTCTTTTTCTGGGAATACGAGTTCTATGCTCGGCCAACTCCACAATATGGTCCTACACCACAATAAGAAAACACAGTACAATCAAAACGGACAGCATAGACTATATAGTAGACAAAATGCCATTTTAATTTAATAATGTCTGTAGTAAAAATGATAGTATACAAACAAGTACTTACAGGTTTAACCTTCTCATTTGCAATTACAGCAACCACTTCCCTCTGAGAGGAACTTAGACTATTGTTGCTCGAAGGAACAAGGCATGACTCCTCACAAATTGGGTTAATGTGTGATATTCCACTCTCAATTTCCTAAAAACAGAGGTTTAGATGGAGTCTTGCCATGATTAATAACAAAACCTAACATGATAACTAATGAAAGAGGTTACCTTGGTGGGTTCTTGTCTCTGACATAATGAGGTATCATTAGAGTCGTTTTGCTGTTGATGTATATTGCTACGTTCTTGGGGAGATTTTGATAACTTTTTTGTAGTCTTAGCTCCTTTGCGAAATTTTTTCTTACTCTTTACATCGGGTTTTTTTGTGAGTGTATTCGTACTCAAATCCATCATCAGCTCAAACTCCATAGAGCTATTTGCAATTACTTTAAGAAAGCAACGGAGTCTCCTAAATACATGGTCTTGTATTGTATGTACGGAGCTCAGTGTAGTGAAGAATATTGAGTCGGGGTTTATTTCACCATTTTGACATGCAATTAGTATATTTCCTATCTGCTGGAGCACAACCAATTTCTTCAGATGTCTTAGTAAGATGGGATTTTTTTCAGGAGCTTTTTTTTGAATTGCACATAAGAAAAAGTCAAGCTCAGTACCATGCAGCAATTGATTTCTAGTCTTGCAGTGTGCACCACCACTGGGTTCTTTGCAGGAAAAAAAATCATCCATGGATGCAAAATCAGGACTCTTCAATAGCTCAGTTACCTGGCAATTACCAAGGTCGAGTTAGGTTATCAAGATAGAAATGGCTTTACATGTAACAAGGTTTATTATTTAGGTAAAAGGTAGATGGAATAGCAATACTCATAGGCAACTTCGATTGATCATGCATTCATGTGTATCCTGTTCTTGGGTTCTTGTTGTAGATAGAGGTTGCCATTTAAACATCCGACCGAGTCCCCTTACCATGCTTAATGTGGGAGCCTCTTTTGAGGTTTTGGGGTAACACTGACGTTGATGACTTAACTTCAACACAACACAAACACCAGTCGGTCCGTTTCAAGACATCTTATACAAAGCACTTGACTTTAGCACTACAACATAAACACCGATCATTTCAACAAATTCCACATGTACAAAGTTCTTGGCTACAAAATGATTGATCACGGTGTAAATAGCTCTTGTTATGTAAATGGTAACCTATATCTATATCGATACTCAACAACATGACTTTGATGGGTTCTTGTTGTCGATAGAGGTTGCCATTTACACCTGTTCTTGGTATGTCCATTTCTAACTCTTCATAAAGAAGAAAAAACAAGGCCTTTTTTTCTTTTTTCGACCTATATTCCTCAAAATGCATGGCTAGATTCGAAACAAATTGAGCATCCACATCCATTTGCTTTGAAACAGTACTACATCATGTGTATCCACAGTCCTCAAGCTACGAAGTAATCAATCATGGTGTAATTTGCTTTTGTTATGTAAATGGCAACCTCTGTCTACAACAAGAACCCATCAAAGTCATGTTTTTGAGATCAACAACATCAAGACTAAATTTTCAAGGCAATTTCTACATAGCACTTATCTTCAACATAAGATATAAACATAAACAATAGACATTTCAACTTCCAAATGTACGAAGTGCCCAAGCTACAAAGTCATCGATCATGGTGTAAATGTGTAATTTATCCTTTTTATGTATATGCTAACCTTTATCTACAACGAGAACCCCCGAAAGCCGTGAATTGAAACCAACAAACAAGAAGTGCAAAACCTTAAGGCGATTTCTACAAAACACTTAACTTCAACACACGTGTCCATTCCTAATTTCCAATGGAGTCAAAAATCAAGTTATTTTTTGGCTTTTGGGTTACAATGGACTAACTCAACGTGGTTCATATAGCCGTTTGCAATTCTTATTTATTGTGAATTAGAAAAAAGTCGTTCAGGCATCATATCATGGGTCAATCAGAAACCTCTCTCTCTCACAAGGTGACTGGGGTATGGCTGCAAACATCCGACCGAGCCCCCTTACCATGCTTAATGTGGGAGCCTCTTTTGAGGTTTTGGGGTAACACTGACGTTGATGACTTAACTTCAACACAACACAAACACCAGTCGGTCCGTTTCAAGACATCTTACACAAAGCACTTGACTTTAGCACTACAACATAAACACCGATCATTTCAACAAATTCCACATGTACAAAGTTCTTGGCTACAAAATGATTGATCACGGTGTAAATAGCTCTTGTTATGTAAATGGTAACCTATATCTATATCGATACTCAACAACATCAAGTCCAAATTTTCAAGGCAATTTCTACAAAGCACACAACATACAACAACACAAACACCAATCATTCAAAAAAAAACACTCAAAATACCATTAACTTGGCTCCTTTAGTGAGAAACCCGACGCAGACCCTCCTCCTAACACCAGGATCCAACCGGAGAAACCAATCGACACACCCGATCTTCCTCTCCAACACATTCTTAGCAAGCACATTCAGCTTAACCCCCTTCTTCCCCTTCCTCTCCAACCACGCCCTCCTCAACGCGACCTCGATCCAGTTCCCTAGAAACGCATCCAAACTATAAAACCCCTTCTCCTTCAACCAAGGCAACTCGCACCACTCCTCCCCCAACCCCTCCACCTCCCCCCTCAAAAACCCCCCATTGGACACCCCATCCATCACCTCCACGAACCCCTCCACGTCCTCCACGAACCCCTCCCTGACAGTAACACAGTCAAGCACACCCCCATCCATCACCGATTCGAAGAGCAAGATTTGGTCTCCGATGGAGGTTTCAGAGGCGGAAACCGTAGCGAGGAGGGAGGTGGGGCGGCGGAAGCATAGGGAAGGGAGGGGCCCGTCGGGGAGGTCGGGGAGGAGGAGGAAGAGGGAGGAGGTGGATCGGGAGGTGATGGTGTGGAGGAGGGAGAGGAGGGTGGGGTGGTGGAGGGTGAGATGGGAGCGGCGGAGGGTGGATGGGAGGGTGGAGAACCAACGGAGGATGGCGGATCTAGGGTTTGGGTTAGGGTTAGGGTTTGGAGGGGAGAAGAGGGCCACGTGGGACGTCAGGGCGTCCAAGAGTTGCGTCGTCGTCGTTGTCGTCGTCGACGACATCGGAGGTGAGAGAGAGAGAGAGAGAGAGAGAGAGAGAGAGTTTAAGCGGACTGGACGGGACGGTTCGAATATGGGTCTGATGGGAATGAATCCGCAAGTTAAAAACTGAACATCCATCGAAATGTCTTGAGCCGGATCAAACTCGGTTGGACCGTTCCGTTCAACCAATAAATTCTACTCACTTTAGCTTTAGGATTGGTGGGTTCAACGCCAGATTAGTTTGATAAAAGCAATTAAAAGACCATGCTTTTTGAATTAGGGTAAAAATACATTGAATAAGATAATTTACGTGTTTGAAGTTTGAACCACTGTTCTGGGCCAATTATAGACAATGAACATAGGTGCACAAAAGCAAATAGTCAAAAATCAAGTGCAAATTCTTAATTACACAACGACAGAGATGCATCCAAACAAATAACTCTTAACTTTATATGAAAATTAACCTTATTTATGGAATTTCTAACTTATATAACTAATTTTATTACATTAGGGGTAAGAACGTCTAAAAAAGCGAACATTTCATAAAAACACATGATGAGAATAAATTTTCAAATCAAGCAAAAATGAATGGTAGTGCCAGACTCCAACCGTAAGTTCTCAAACACCAAAAATTCTGTTTGATACCAAAAGCTGCGTCTCATAGTATGATGTGACTCAAACACAAAAATTTAAGTGTCTCAAACGGACCCTTAGTCTCTACCCAATTAGTTTGAGATTAAAGACTTTGTTGTTATTGTGTCTACAATTATTTGTGTCTATATCCATGAACAATTCTAATATCCATACTATTCTCCGCTTATTTTTAACTTGGTATTCGTATTTATTTATGTAAAATTTGAACAAATAAAATAAATATTAATATCAATCTCGGAATACTCTTGATATTTGGATATGAAATTTTAATAATCACATTCTTGTACGTTTGTACGTACAAATCTCAATTGCAACTCTATGTTGTGGATACAATCATCATTTTGGGATCTTTGCTTAATGCTTACTAAGTAAAATTCAATTACAATATTCTCAAGTAAACCCTAGCCATAAGTAATTACAATTATCATTTTGAAAATTCAAAGGGAAAAAAACTAAGTTAGTTTTTAATGTCCAACTATGTTAGTTTTAAAGTGACTCCTAGCTAATCCTTACTGATATTTTCTACTTCTCTAACGTAAACAAACGGGACCACTTCATTGGAATTGTACACCCATGATAGTGTCGAAAAAAAAATCCCCACTGGATTGATAGTAAGACCAAAACAAAATACAAATATAGCTCATGTACGGAGTTTATTATGAGACGTAGAGACATAATTAACAACAATATTACGTACTAGTAGCTACATTACTTGTAATGATAACATGAGTTGATAAACTAACAAACAGAAGTTGAGCCATTGCACCAACTCCCGAAACTTTCCTTATTCTTAGGATAGTCACGAAATGACCCATTTTTTCCAGAAAATCAAGTTGAAGGGAATGTGTTCTAAAAGTTTTACTTTTAAATGTCAATTATTATGAATTGAATGAGAAATCATTTTGTTCCTTGTTTATGTTATTCGTCTTTTAGAAGTGTTAAGGAATAGACTCTTGGTCCTTAACCGTAGAGCCTTAAAAGATATTGGTTTACATAAAACAAAAGATATTCGCAATCATGATAATTAACATGGGACATTAATTACCGAGTTAAGATTGTCGTGTTGGTCATAGATCATTGTAGCTCTACAAGTGAGTGACAACACGGGTAGACAAAATAGGAAAATATTACTTTTGTATACCGAATTGACCTAATAAGTAAAATATTATAGGAATGTGTTTTTGTATCATTAATATTTTACTGTGTCCTCGGTCCTTTGATATGAGACTTATATCCGATCACTTAAGGAGTGCTTAATTAGACTAGTGTCTTAAGCTATCAATGAGTGTAGTGCAAAGGCATTAGTTGGTTAGGTATGACTTTTGTTGGAGAAGATAGTTAGTCAAAAGATTATCATTGCCCCTCTTAATTGAGTGATGATATTAGTGAGCCCCTTGATAAAACAAAGTTATAATGTGCACAATGTGATTTGAGTTAAGTCGCATATTTATAACTAGCTTAAAGAGATCAAGAAATGAATACTAATACAAAGATGACACAATACTACTTTGTGTGTATTCTTAATATCATGAGGCAAGGGACGGACACAAGTTGTGCACTCCATCACTAAATGAATCGGGTTTTGGTTCGAGTGGAATTAATAAATCTAACTAATTGGGAGTTATAATGTGTAGCAAGATACCGCTTATAGCTTGTGATATTAAGCTCTTAATATCACTGCCAACTTAGTTTAGGTCCTCCCATAGGTTACACCACAAAACTGGGAAACAAGAAATGGGGATTTTGAGTTCATAAGGTGTGTCGGGTTTCATGTAGAAAATATGACACATGTGGTGAACAAGCAAAATCAAAATTATGTTGTGATTAATAACATAATTGGAATCTAAATTAAATTCATATGTGATGTAAATATTATGGGGTGTAATGATTTATCATTACATAGGATAATATGTTACATAAGTTGTGAACTTACTACTAATCCTAAAATGTCAAATTTTGTAGGGGTTAAACCAAAATTTGACTAGTCTGCAGTACTGTGCAAAAATGGTCGACCGCTAAACGGTAAACGGTCGACCGAATGTTGTACGGTCGACCGAAATGTTGCACGGTCGACCGGATGTGTCTCAATCGTAACAGGGAATTTCGTCTGTTCGTTTTCGATCGACTGAATATTGCAATGAAATAATTTTTGTTACGAACGGTCGACCGAGTTATGAACGGTCGACCGAAACTTTGTCTAAACGGTCGACCGAACCTCCAAACGGTCGACCGATCCAGACAATTTCTACAGAATTAATTTAAGAATTAATTAGATCATGCATGGAATTGGTCCATAACTGATTTAATTCGTGGCTGAGATTATTTATTAGCAAAAAATGGATGGTTAGATGAAAGTTTGCATGAAAAAATGGGCAAGAGGTTGCACATGAATAGGTAATTTGGAGAGAACTTATAAATACAAGTTTATCTCATTACCTTATTAATTAATTCATTATATTTTTGTGCAAACATCTCTCTCCATAATTCTCCATGAATTTTCCTTAATTCTTGAGTTTAGTTTTAGTTTTCAGAGATCTTCTTCTCGAGGGAACTAAAGAGGGGTTAGTAGTTAGATTCTAAACCCTATTGGAGATTGAAAGACTAGTTCTTCTCTCTCCGATCTTGTTTAGAGTTTGGTGAATACTCGGGGGCATCCGACGCAGCGACAAACATCCTCAACGTCTCCGGATCATCAAGAAGTTTTAGAGAACTTCTAGGTATGAAATTCGGAGCCCATATTTGTTTTAATAAAGTTTTGGAACTAGTTATTGAAACAAACTGATGCATGCATGAAACAAATCATAGAAAATTGTAATTGATCCTTATTGTGCATAAAAATTTCGAAAATATATATGTGCAATTAAACTAGAAATCCTTCACAAGTATGGTGTGTGCCTCTCCCAAAATGAATGCAGCTTCTCTTAAATCGACCAACCGCTAGCAGCCACGTAATCAACATGATGTTTTTGTAATTCTGTCTCAGTGATTATGTACATGCAACTAACAGCAAAAACCTTCGTGGACCAATTCTTGGCACTAATTGTTAGAACCCTAAACCCAATTAGGGGTTAACCCTGGTTTAGTGAGGAATTAACATGGGGAAGTGGGTGCATAGTGTTGTGCATGGGACGTTGGAGAAGATGAGGTGATGGGTGTAGTGTAGGGGTCGGGTACTGTAGCGTGGAGAAGGTTTTGTTGGGTTTAAGAAGAAATATGTTTCTCTCTCTCTCTCTCTCTCCCTTACTTCCTCTTTCTCTCTTTCCACTTACTCTCTCACTCGTTTCCCTTCTTTCTGGCGAACTAGAGGACTTGGAGACTCCGGCGTGAGGCGTGCGGAGGTCGTTGCAAGGAGGTGGACGCGCGAGGGGTGGCGAAGACGACGTTGCGCGAGCGAGGCTCCGACTGGTTCGTCGTCTTCTTTGAGGTATGCCGGTTCTTAGCAGACCTGAGGGATCGCGGATCCCAATGTATGATGATTGTGCGAGCACGCAACTATCGTTGGGTGAGGTGACTACTGGCTTATATGGAGACGGAGGTCGCTGCCCTGCTTTTATAGCGGCGTGGTTGGTGTTTGCGGCTCATGGAGCCTGATGACCTGGCAGACTTCGGTCTGGACCCGTCCGATGATGTACCAGACGTATTGATGGGACCACCGATGTTGTGTCGGTGATGCCGCCGATGCTATTCCAGCGATGATGATTGATGGGCCGATGTTGTTCCGGCTATGATGGGCCGATGTTGTTCCGACTATGCTTTCCTCAGCTGGGCACCTACTGAGATGATGATTGATGGACCGACCGAGCGACGGCTCCGTTGGTGTGCTTTCGACCACGAAGTTATAGATCTGTTTCTTATGGCACGGACCTGGCGGATGCCCATTGCCGAACCCCATGATTAGTGTAGCCGCGTGTGGGGGGTGTCACGTCTTGCTCTGCTAGACTGTATGTGCCTATGGTAGGTCTCCTTGGGAGACCTGATGATGATTGTCGGACTGATGCCCCGTGTTACCCTTCGGGGGAACTGTTTTCCTTACAGTTGATGACATGACATGTTACTAGTATGATAGGTGCATTTGTACTACTGCATGCATATAGGTGAGCTTGGCATACAGGGTTTCCTTATGTAAACTCAGGCATTGTTGTTGCATCTTTTTCAGGACCGCAGTAGGTCCAGTTGGGTGGTGATCAGCGGGCGCGCGCATCTTGGGATCGGATCATCTCTTTCGGGCCACTGAGGTCGACATGATTACTTTTATCTTCCTTGTTGTTCTGTTGTAATCATGTATCGTTTTGACAAACTCTGATGTAATATGGTGCACCGCTTATATGTTTTATGAGAAGTAACAATCCCGTCTTTGATTATTGGTCTCTGATGTCTTGATGATTAATTTTTAAATTTCCGTTGTTTTAAAGTGACTCCTAGTTAATCCTTACTGATATTTTCTACTTCTGTAATGTGAACAAAATATGGGACCAGTTCATTGGAATTGTACACCCATGATAGTGCCGAAAATAATTTCCCCACTGGATTGATAGTAAGACGAAAGCAAAATACAACATAGCTCTTATTATGAGACGTAGAGATATAATTAACAACAATATTATGTACTAGTAGCTACATTACTTGTAATGAGAACATGAGTTGATGAACTAACAAACAGAAGTGGAGTCATTGCACCAACTCCCGAAGCTTTCCTTATTCTTAGGATAGTCACGAAATGACCCATTCTTTTCCAGAAAATCAAGTATGGTGTGTGCCTCTCCCAAAATTAATGCAGCTTCTCTTACTTTATCCTCCTTGAGTCCAATTTTACCACTAGAACAATGAGTGAAGATGGCGAGTGCAAGATTGGTCAAGCAAACGCCAATAAGATCCACAACCACACCTTCCAACCAATAAACCGACCAACCACTAGCAGCCACGTAATCAACATGATGTTTTTGTAATTCTGTCTCAGTAATTATGTACATGCAACTAACAGCAAAAGCCTTCGTGGACCAATTCTTTGAACTATCTTTCTCGAACTCTTTCATATACTCCATTGACTTGACATTGAGATTAAAAATAGAACTTCTTGGATCCTTTGAGGAAGCAATTGTGGCAAGATTCACATCTAACCATCGACTGTGAAGGTAGACTCCTTCCCAAACCATTTTAGATGCCCTACGCATGCTTCTAGATCCTTTCTCGCAAAGCGCCTAGTCAACGAATAACACGTATTTAAGTGCTTCGTCGATGCAATCCATCAACCTTTCATCTTCAACATGTTGGGATGTAGCACGAACAATACCACCAAGAGTTACCAAAATCAATCCCCAACATTTTGACGGATCATATTTGGATATTCTCTCTGTCGAGGAGATGTCCATGCTGTAGATATCACGCAATCCCCTTAAACCATGTTCGATAGAAAAATGATTCGTCAAGAAAGAGTACAGAACATGCGGTTGTTTCGTTTTCCGTTTCTTGATCCAATCATCATGATAATTTTTCCAATGTCGTACAACCCTTTTCGACGAAGACAGTTTCTTTTCTTTTTGATTCAAGACGTACTTCACAAGCTCGTCCTCGTTCTCTATCGTTGTCCTTCGGTGCAACACCTCCCACAAGTTTTTATACAATAAATAAATAATAAAAATAACGCAAAAAAACTTTATAAAGAATATCTGATGTACGAGGAGAAAATAAAAAATAATCTGAGATACCACTGTAAGTACCTCTGTAGGCGATATAACAAGGATAAGGGAAAACACACACAAAATAAGCAAACTAAACTTGCAAAAGGTTAAAGCTGAAAATTGGAACACCATCAAACCTGCAACCAACATCACTCTTGTGATAGAAACCAACTTCCTAAGAACTTTGCCTCTGATCTGAAAAGATAATGGAGCCTCCATCCATTCCCTTACCATAAAAAAGACACAATCTCAACCACTGAAAACCGCCAACAATTGCCTCATTCACCGGAGCCACGGTTTTGCCTCAATGTTACCGGAGCCACGATTTTGCATCAATTGTCGGAGCCACGACGACGACTTATACATGCCTCATTCGCCGGAGCCACGGCTTGCCTCAGTGTTACCGGAGCCACGGTTTTGCATCACTCCCCAGAGCCACGCCTTTGCCTCATTCGCCCGAGCCACGACAACAACAATCACAACCCTCCTCAAGTGTACTGATCGCTATAGGGCCGGCCTGTCCGTCCGTTGCCCCAAAAGGGCCGGTGAACCCGTTGCCTTCTAGCCAATCAACAGCAACAACAAAAACACCAAAACTGTGTAAAAACGGTCGAACAAAAGCAGTCCTTCAATCGACCGAATCCTCACCTAGAGAACTGACCCAACCGAAAAACCCGTCAATCGGTCGAACGGCAAAGGGGTCCCGTTCGATCAAAAAGCACAAGTAAGAAATCTTTTCGCAAACAGGGATCAATGGTTGAACTACCCAAAACTTCCGGTCGACCGAAATCCACCAGTAAAACTCACAAACAATCCACACTACACGGTCGACTGAAACAACACTTCCGGTCGACCGGCCATTAAGTTAACTTAAATCGTCGGTCGGACGAGTCAAACAGGTGGTCGACCGTTTGGACGGTCAACGCCCCAACCGACCTACGACAGTACTTTCGGTCGACTGGCAAAGGGGTCTCGTTCGACCGAAAGTACCTAGAGCCTACATCTCTCGCTCAAAATGCACGACCGATCGACCACCCCAAAGGTATCGTTCGACCGGTGCGAGGGATATGCCCAAAATACACTACAACTGGTCGACCAAACCCAAAACACTGGTCGACTGTTTATAGTGCAGAAAACTGTTGTGCAGGTCCGACGAGCCATTCGGCCTACCGTCGACCGCTCCCACTCCCACGCTAACAATAGGCGAGCGCAAAAACAAGTTTGACATACCTTAATGCTTGAAGAATCCTTTGAAGAACCATCGGCGAGCGCTTCCTCGCAAAACCTCCTCTCCTCCGGCGAACACCTCGACTCGAACACCTCCAAGCTCCTCCTAGCCACTCCAAACCAGATCCTCCGGCTCGCCTACGGGAGAGAGAAATGAGCGGGAACGAGAGAGAAGAGAGACGTGCGGGTGAGAGAGAGAAAATGAGAGAGATAAAAGATTTAACCTTTATATACAATCTCCTCAATCCATCTCAGTCGTTCATTCCAATCTTCTCTAAACCTCCCCTAAACACAATTAAAATATTAAGTAAGGTTAGGATATAACATTAAGTAAGGTTAGGATATAACATGGACACTGTTGTTCAAGTCGTCAATCTTTGGGTGTGAATGGAGCAAATCTTACATTTGAATGGTTGTCCCAAGCTGTAGTTTCTTTGTTTTGTTTTGTTTTGTTTTGTTTTGTTTTGGGTCTTAGTCATTTTTTGACCTCTTTTCTGTTTTTTTTTCCGTTTCCTATTGTATCCTTTTTCCATCTATTAATGATCAAAGAAAAAAATAGATATTAAATATCCATGTGAAGGATTTTGCTTATGTTAGTGTTTGCCAATTGATGTTTTCTTATATCAGCTTGTATTTTTATTTTTTTTATCGGTCATGTAAATTTATATCACCTTGCAACTTTATATATAGAATAATTTTTGTAGTCTATAAAACGATCTCTCGTTTCTTTTTCTTTTTTGATTGGTCATCTCTCATTTCTTTTGTTCCATCTCAGCAGTTCCAAATCCTTCTAGATTATTTTAGTTGAGATTTGTGTGCATAGCTTATTAGCCTCTCTGTGTACATAGCCTCTTTGAGGACAGCAAGTATTAATTATTACTTTAGGGGAAGCTCGAATGAGTGGTTTGACAAAAACTGGAGTAGGTAGATGATGCATGACTAAAAATTATGGTCCCAAATCAGCTAATTTTTTAATAATATACATAAGATATAAACATCATTATTCATATTAATAATTTTAGATAAGATGAACAAAATCTCTTTTCAAAGATTTTTCTTAATAAACTTCAGCACTAATGTTGAACTCAAAAGACAAGAAATAAGTGACTTTACAATTAAATAACAAAACTTAACTAATGGACAAAAACCAAAAGAAGGGGAAAAGAGAAAGCAAATGGCAATTAACTTTTCTGGCTTACAGTCTACCTTTACAAGTTTCAGCTTCTTCACATGTCGATGCCGGAAAGGTTTGTTGTTACATCCACTCCCACGTTTACAACTAGAAGTGTAACGTTCTGAGCCCAGACAACTGCTCATCCGTCTGAACCCGGTGCGTTAAGATACAATCCACGAACCTGAGCGTTGCGCACTCTGATATTTATATCCATATGATAGGCCCATAACAATCTGAAAAATATAATCAACAATTTGTGAGCTCGACAACCCGCAAGTTCCAACCGTCAATCAATCAGAATCAGAATCATGTGGAAAATAATACGGAATATGACACTCAGTTAATAAGCACAATCAAGAGACATGCATCACAAATAAAATACATGCATAACAATCTGGAACCCCGTTCGGATTCGACCACATCATGTGCTTCTGAAATCTATCAATCAGTCAGACGCACACCTGGTAGCTCCACACTAACGACATGCAACCCTTTCCTCTCTCAGGTGGCTCCACGCTGTCCGCTAGGCAGCTCTTTCCTAAGTTGCTCTGCCAGAAACATACACACAACCACATGACATGTCGACCGAAACACCACCATGCAATCATATGCATATCCATAAAATCAACATCAATACTCAGCATGCATGCAACTACGAATATCAAGAGAGACAGACATGATATGAAACTGAAGAATAACGAATCAGTACTTGCCTCAAAATCTCCATCTTTTTCTTCTATATATTCTTCTCAAAATTTCATCTTCTCCTAAAACCACACAATCATCCAACAATCTTAATTAGTCCATTAAGATATTTGATTATTACCTCAACTAAAAAATTCAGGATATTACATTCTGCCCTCCTTAAAAGAAATTTCGTCCTCGAAATTTGATCTCAATATTGTCTCAATCCGAACAAATCAATACAAAATTTTCAACTTATTATTTATCAAATCTAAAAACCCAACACCATTTATCGCTCATAATTTAGATAATCAATCCAACCAAATCCAAATTCACATTTGAACTCAAGTCCAAATATCTATAAATTCATCTTTCATTATTTATTAATAATTTGGTAGCAAATTCAACCAAGTCAAAATTCACATTTAAATCAATAGTCAATACTTCTAAATCCAATTTCTCAAATTCCAATTCAATCAAATTTTTATTTCAAATCCAAATCCCGACTAATTCTGAGGATCGTATTGCTCTAATACCATTTGTAACGCCCCGAGCCCGGACAACTGCTCACCCGCCCGAACCCGGTGTGTTAAGATACAATCCACGAACCTGAGCGCTGTGCACTCTGATATTTATATCCATATGATAGGCCCATAACAATCAGAAAAATATAATCAACAATTTGTGAGCTCGACAGCCCGCAAGTTCCAACCGTCAATCAATCAGAATCATAATCATGTGGAAAATAATACGGAATATGACATTCAGTCAATAAGCACAATCAAGAGACATGCATCACAAAAAAATACATGCATAACAATCTGGAATCCCATTCGGATTCGACCACATCCTGTGCTTCTGAAATCTATCAATCAGTCAGACGCACACCTGGTAGCTCCACACTAACGACAGACAATCCTTTCCTCTCTCAGGTGGCTCCACGCTGTCCGCTAGGCAGCTCTTTCCTAAGTTGCTCTGCCAGAAACATACACACAGCCACAGGACATGTCGACCGAAACACCACCATGCAATCATATGCATATCCATAAAATCAACATCAATACTCAGCATGCATGCAACTACGAATATCAAGAGAGACAGACATGATATGAAACTGAAGAATAACGAATCAATACTTGCCTCAAAATCTCCATCTTTTTCTTCTCTATATTCTTCTCAAAATTTCATCTTCTCCTAAAACCACACAATCATCCAACAATCTTAATTAGTCCATTAAGATATTTGATTATTACCTCAACTAAAAAATTAATCTAAATTAATCTCAATTATCTGCTTATCAAAAGAAAACCTCTACATTTTTCCTGGTAACAAGTTGAGAAAAGGATGAGGAACAACTAAAATGTGTCCAGCAAAACAAAAGAGGTAGGCCTTGTATGTGGAGTATGCAATTTGATAGTTAAAGACGTGAAATATGTAGAAGGTAGACACCTTGAATGTGCAAACCCAGTTCTTCTCCACTCTCATTCTAACTTAATATTGCTCTCTCCTCCCTAGACTATGGGGTTTTACGAGTCTATAACAGTCACTTATTTGGACTCAAATTTCCCCATTCAAATAGGCAAAATCGGAAGATAACCATTTGAGAATTCGTTAAAGATAGGCTTGAATCTTGATATAAAAATACCAAAGACTTTTAGGAAGTTAAGTATGATCTCAGAAAACAAATTTCACTGGTAACTTCTGTTTAGAGCATCCCTTAACGCTTAAAAACAGTGGTCGTCGGCAGGTCGTCCCACGGTCGTGGATTAAAAATTAATTTTTTGCAACAAAAACTTCGGTCGTAGATGACCGGGTCGTCGACCCGGTCGTTTGAACGACCGGGTCGTTGACCCTGTCATCAAATATTTTATTATTTTTTGATTTTTTGATTTTTTTTGTTTTTGTTTTGATTTTTTTAAATTTCTGTTTGAGTTTTTTTTAAATTTTTTTCCCGAAAATACGTTTTATAATTGTTTTGATTTTTTAGATTTTTTTTATATTGTTTAAATTTTTATCAAAATGGACCCCGAAATGATGTGGAGGAGATATGTAGGTTGTTGTGGGTTGTGTTGGCTGTGGTTAAGAGATGAATAGTGTATGAAAGAGAAGAATGTGGGTTGAGGAAAGAGAAAGCTGATGTGGAGGAGAGAGAAAGCTGATTTTGAAGAGAGAAAGAGCTGATGACCAGGTCGTCTAAGTCATGGTTAGTGATGGTCTTACTGGGTGTGCAAAACATTGCGCCAGACTCATGATCAGGAAAATGCAAAAGCTGTGATTTTCAGTGCTAGTAGTGTCTTCTATCTTTCTTGATAATAACACATATTCTCCAACTTCAACATACTCAAACGACTCTGGCAATTGATTTTAACAATTCCTCAGTTCGATTATGGTGCTTCAGCCATTAGACTTTTTTTTATACGGTACTTCAGAATGACTAGCACTATCGTGATTTTATAAAATAAAAAACTTGATTAATTTTCAAAATGACTAGCACTATCGTGATTTTATAAAATAAAAAACTTGAAGTCATTTTGAAAATTAATCACCAAAATAATATTAATCATCAAATCTGCAGAATGCACCAGTAAGAAAAAGAAAATATTCAACTACAGGTACGCTCTAATGCATATTTAGGGGTCATCTAACACACGTTGACCTCGAGGGACTGCATTTACACATGAACCATCGCCTCCGTCTGCAGCTCAAGCAATCGAAAACTTCCAGCCCAATAATGTAAATAAGTGAATAAAAAGAGGAGGGGAGGTTTGGCTTAATATAAAAAAATAACATCAATATATAATTGCTAGGGTACGTAAAAGAAAAAAGAACTACACATTGCTGATGATGTTTCTGAGAAGGCGGATATATATGTTAGGACTTTTGTTTTTATTTTTGGATAAAAGGATTTCTGACTCAATTTCCCACCTACATTCTCATCCGCGTGAGGTGTCAGTTCTACCTAGGAAAGAGACTCTCGGTCACCAATATCACAATACATAAAAAATAGATCTTATACCACACTCTCTCTCCAAAAAAACCCAACAAAAATTAGTGGTACTCTCTCTCTCTCTCTCCAGCCGGTACGTACCCAGCAACAACCATTAATGAGATTTTTTTTTTGAATTTCAAACCTATTTTTTTGGGGGAATCTCATTTCTTCCTTCTTCTCAAGGGAACCATTGGAGGATTCTCATTCCTAGGCTGCTGGAGGTTAGAGGGGAGCTTCGTAGGTCGGATCTAATCGTCGAGGAAAAGCTCGTAGATGAACGACAAAACTTTTGTGTGGATCTTCTGGTGGATGTTGTCATTCCGTGGTGGATTTTCTGGTTCCGACCTAGCCTCTCCAAAAAACCTAGCCTCGCAATGGTGGTTTCTCTCTTCGAAACCCTAGCCTCCACCCCGACCAAGTCACAAGCGATCTCCATCTGCCTCACCTCACCCCTCGTCCTCGATCTGTCCGTCTGCGAGCTCTGCCGCCTCCTCCCCCACTCCTCGAGCTCCTCTCTGCCCTAAAGTCCTCCCCAACCTTATTCCGTTCCCCTCCTGCTCCTAATCCCCAAATCTTCGTAAAGATGAAGATTTTACTAGATTTGTTGCTCTAACCCTTTATTGACCATTTTGCCTTTTTAGGTGCTTGATTGAGAAGGAAGAGGTGTGCGACGAGCTTCTCAGGCAGGTTGTGGTGCTTGAGGAGAAAGAGGCCCTCGTTTCCGTCCTTCAGCTTCTTGTTCGATGTCTTAAGCTTCATGAGGCCAATGTGGTTTTTGGAATATTTAGGATATTCATTAATATTAGCTGCATATTTTTGGTAGGTGTGTTGGGGTATTTTGGATATCATCAATACGGTGCATCAAAAGGATTTCTGACTCAATTTCTCACCCACATTCTCACCTGCATGAGGTATCAGTTCCACCTAGGAAAGAGACTCCCAGTCAGCAATACCACAATACATAAAAAACAGATCTTATACCACACTCTCTCTCCAGAAAACCCAACAAAAAATAGTGGTACTCTCTCTCTCTCTCTCTCCAGACGGTACATACCAAGCAACAACCATTAATGAGATTTTTTTTTTGAATTTCAAACCTATTTTTTGGGGGACTCTCATTTCTTCCTTCTTCTCAAGGGAACCATTGGAGGATTCTCATTCCTAGGCTGTTGGAGGTTAGAGGGGGAGCTTCGTGGGTCGGATCTGATCGTCGAGGAAAAGCTCGTAGATGAACGACAAAGCTTTTGTGTGGATCTTCTGGTGGATGTTGTCATTCCGTGGTGGATTTTCTGGTTCTGACCTAGCCTCTCCAAAAAACCTAGCCTCGCAGTGGTGGTTTCTCTCTTCGAAACCCTAGCCTCCACCCCGACCAAGTCACAAGCGATCTCCATCTGCCTCACCTCCCCCCTTGTCCTCGATCAGTCCGTCTGTGAGTTTTGTCGCCTCCTCCCCCACTCTGTCGCCCTCCTCGAGCTCCTCTCTGCCCTCAAGTCCTCCCCAACCTTATTCTGTTCCCCTCGTGCTCCTAATCCCCAAATCTTCGTAAGGGTGAAGATTTTACTAAATTTGTTGCTCTAACCCTTTATTGACCATTTTGCCTTTTTAGGTGCTTGATTGAGAAGGAAGAGGTGTGCGACGAGCTTCTCAGACAGGTTGTGGTGCTTGAGGAGAAGGAGGCATCTATTTCCGTCCTTCAGCTTCTTGTTCGATGTCTTAAGCTTCATGAGGCCAATGAAGCTTCAGGTGATCAAATTGTGGCTTTTGGAATATTTAAGATATTCATTAATATTAACTGCATATTTTTTGTGGATGTGTTGGGGTATTATGGATATCATCAATACGGTGCATCAAAATGATTTCTGACTCAATTTCCCACCCACATTCTCACCCGCATGAGGTGGCAGTTCCACCTATGAAAGAGCTCGTTGTCAGCCATATACTAGAGACAATGTTACTGTCTTCTAATTTAGGTTTTTTAGTTTTGACTTTTATTAGTGGGTGACTTTTCGTAGAAATCATTATATCCACTTTTACTTGTATTTTCATTTCTATGATTACAGGGAGAGACAGTCAGAGAACTATTATGGAAGGTAATTTTTTGCTTGTGTTATTCATCTGCGATATCACACTTTTCCATATATTCACGAAGGTTAATTACTTCATATCACAGTTGTTTAGATATTTGTAAAATAAATTTTATTCTTATGTGATTTATTTTGACTTTTTGCATTCAGTTGGTTGCTTGTAACTTCTGCTAGATTTCTGATCGTACCTTTCCATGTTGTAATTTTAATAATATTATATTTTTCTGACTTATAAAAAAATAGTTGTAAAGCCTCTCTTGCATCATTCCAACATCACATAGAAGATAAAAAGATAAATTTATTGGTCATCAGTCAATTATTCCTGTGCTCCAATTCTCATGTCAATGCTACCAGGTATTTATTTATTTATCTGCTTCACATTCGTTTGATATCTCAAATTTTCTGCTTTGGTATTTACACTTAGGAAGTCTCATTGTGCAATATCCTACATGATGATATGTGTTGTCTTTCATTGCGAAGCTATTAGTTTAATTACCTCTGTAGATCACTTGAACTCAATATCCCAAAATAGGATTGTACAGAATCAAACCAATAGTGTTTAATTACTCTGTACCTTGTGAGCACGAAGAAACTTGGGTCTAAAGGCTATAGGCCTCTCTCTTACAATCTCTTAGATTCTGATTAAGTTAGCATAATTCAGAAAAGATAATAAGAAATACTGTTGTCGAGAACACTATTGATGCATCGGCATTCAAGTTCTTTTCTAATTAACGTCTTATCATGCATTCAGGCTGAGGAGCAATTACAATAATCCTAGTTTAAGACATGCCTACATTACATGTTAGATTACTTCCCCCATTCCTCTCACTTTACTGCACATTTTGTTTCACCAACTTTTCCATGTGTTTCTAACATCGGTTCTTTCCAGCTTCCCACTATCATCCGTTGATCTCATCGACTTTGATTTCGACTAAAGCTTCAATTGGTCGGACATAGATCACGACAACATCAAGAAATTTGATCCACAACCCTCTAGTATCATCCCAAAAAAGACACATCCTCACACGAAGTTAACTCAACATTCCCTCAACTAAACGGTTCTAGTTTACCTTCGTTGAGAACCCTAAATGAATGTTTTTTTGTGTTTGTGTGGAAGGAGGGAGTAAATTTGTGTTGTTGTTGGGGGTGAATTGGATATCATGGTAATTACGTTACAATAGGATGTTATTTTCAATGCCTTGTGTTGATATTGGGCTAGGTGCCTGAAGTTACCAATATGTGTGACAGAAATTGCACATGTGTTTATTTTTGAATTTTTTGTGACTAGAATTTAAATGATTTGTTTACGATGGCGATTCGATATGTGGTGTTTATTTAATTTAATTTTAATTCTGATACAACTATGTTATTGTACATGAGGTATTTTGGAACATTGATTAAGATACATTTAATCTTGATGTGGTGCATTGAATATGTACGGTGTGATGGGAAGGTAGTTGGTGCTGATTATATTTACGGTAAGCATGTGTTTTCCTGTGTATTTACAAATATAACTAATGACAAATTTGGTTGTATATACCACATGATATGTTATTTGTTCTGTTTTCTACGGTGTTGGTAAAACCATTGCTATTGTGGGGTATTTCAGAGTTATTTTGTGGGGTATTTCAGAGTTAGTTTGTTGTTGTGTTGTGTTTGGTATTTGTTGTTGTCATACGTAGTGGGTCTGCATCTTTCATTTAGTGGTGGAGGTTATTTCATTTACAATAAGGAATCTATTTTACTAGTACGCTAAGGTATTTTCATGTACAGTTTGAAAGTTATTTTTCAACATTCGATGTGATGTACTTTTATTTAGTGACTTTTGTTCACACATTTATGGTTCAACTACTTATTCGCTACTGTACTTCAATTTTATGGTTCAAACTCACTTTCATCTGGACTTCATTTGATTTCTCCATATCACGTAGATAACATACATCTTTTGCTTACCACATATGATGATTGATTATAAATATTTTCTATCTTCTATGGAAAAATACAGAAATGCAAAACACGTACAGAAACTAGACAACCAAAAGCAAGAGAGAGAAAATTTCCATACGAAACTTGTTGTTTGCAAAACACGTACAAAACTTACACTCACCCCGAAAACACAAACACGTACAACCTGAGAAATAAAGACATACAAAACACCTACTAAACCTACACTCACCCAGTTCAAAACTTGTTTTCAAAACCACCTACACCAGGTCCACCATCCGATGTGTATCTCCAAGTCAGCACCGCTTGGGAAGTCTGGTGGAATGGTGCGTATCCCTCCCGGAATCCTTTGTTTTTTATCACAATAAAAACTGTGGGACTTTTTTTATCACAATAAACACTTATGCTGGTTGATAGTTGTGCGTGAGGTAGGTCTAACTTGTCTATCAAGTATGATTTTCCACGAGTTGTGGTCTCGTGGTCTTGGAATATGACTTCAAGTCAACTTTTGGTTCTATCATCTTGTTTTAATTTTTATTTTCGATCACAATAAAAATTATGGGACTAATTTTTATCACAATAAATACTGATCCTAGTTGGTGGTTGTGCGTGAGGTAGGTCCAACTTGTCTGTCAAGCATGATTTTCCACAAGTCGTGGTCTCGTGGACTTGGAAGATGACTTCAAGTCAACTTTTGGTTTTATTATTTTCTCTAAATAAAGTTGTTCAATAAACTTCAAAACAAACTGAGCATCAACATTCATTTTCTTTGAAACAGTACTACATAACGTGTGTCCACAGTCCCCAAGCTACGAAGTAATCAATCATGGTGTAATTTGCTTTTGTTATGTAAATGGCAATGTTACATCTTAACCCTTGCCTTTTGGGTTAATTGTGTTTAGGTGGGGATTAGAGAAGGTTTGAGATGGACGACTGAGATTTGGTTGGGATTGAGTATAAAAGGTTTGAACTCTCTCTCAGCTTTTGGAAGCTCCGACGAGGATTGGGAAGCAGAGTGCACATGGTTGCGATCGTGTTGCCGGAGTGAGGTGATCACGTTCGAGGACTTCGCCGGAGAAAAAAAGGTTTTGCGAGGAGACGCTCGCCGTGATTCTTCAAAGGCTTCTTCAAGCCTTAAATGTATATCAAGCTTCTTTTAACACTCAATTAAGCCTTTGTTGCGAGTGTTGGTTGGATCGACAGTAGGTCGAAAGGCTCGTCGAGGGTCGTGCAACAACTTTTCTGC
Source organism: Triglochin maritima (assembly GCA_963682175.1). Taxonomy (NCBI): domain Eukaryota; kingdom Viridiplantae; phylum Streptophyta; class Magnoliopsida; order Alismatales; family Juncaginaceae; genus Triglochin; species Triglochin maritima. The sequence continues at coordinate 33,568,039 of OY821789.1, forward strand.
ACTGGAACAGTCGACCGGTAGGTTGGTACGGTCGACCAAGCGTAGTGTATTTCGGGCAAAATCTCTTACACCGGTCGAACGATATTCTAGAGTGGTCGACCAGTGGTGTAATTTTAGCAAGAGAAGGAGGTTCTGGGTGTTTTCGGTCGAACGGGACCCCTTTGTCGGTCGACCGAAAGTACTGTCGTAGGTCGGTTGGGGCATTGACCATCTAAACGGTCGACCGCCTGTTTGACTCGTCCCACCGATGACTTAAGTTCACTTAAAGTGTGTTCAACCGATTATTTGGTCTGGTCGACCGGTGTAATGTCGTTTGATGATGAGTTTTACTGGTGAAATTCGGTTGACCGTAGACTTGTTTTGTTCAACCGTTAGGGTTTGGGATTTGGGGATTTGGGAGAAACAAACGTGGTCCTGTTAAATTTGGGGGTTCTTTATTCATTAAGGATTTAAGTATGTGACTGTGAGACTGTGAGAATAATATACTAATATATATAATATAATATATATTGTTAACGGGTATACGGGTACGGGTAAGGAACAAACCCGTACCTGACCCGTTTATCTGGCGGGTAAACGGGTATGGGGTAACGGGTACAATTTTTTAAACGAGTACTGATTTTTGTACCCATACTCTTATCCGTACGGGTCAGGTGGGCGGGTATACGGGTATTACCTGACCCGTTTACATGCCTAAAGAGAAGAGATTGCATTTTAAGTTTGTAACAATCTTGTGACTTGACACAAACTTATATAATAATACTCATTACTCTTGAACTTGTGTTAAAATTCTTTCTCATCTTTCCAAAAAAAAACTAAAGGGACACGACGAACCTGCGATCTTGCTCTCGACCAAGGTGAAGGCCTTTTAGAACAGTGTCGTCGTTGTCAGGGAGGAAGGGAGATCGATCTGATCGGCCTCGAGCTATCTGAAAAGCCAACATTGGTTGTTGGCTCGTCGAATGAAGGTTGGTCGTCTCGACCTTCGTTGACATCCCAATCAAAGTGTGGGATATTGGTGGACAAAACGACTTAGCGGTGGCCCCTGCAATATTCATGTTTTGCAATTTTTGGTATTTTGTTTGTTTATCCTTGATCGTTCCACCGATGAGGAAGCGTTTGGAAAGGCAATATAAATCCTTACGCCTAGTCTACCCAGTTACTTTGAGATTATAGGCTTTGTTGTTATTGTATCTACAAGTACCTCTGTCTATATCCACGAACAATGCTAATATTCATACCATTTTCCGCTTATTTTTATCTTGGTATCCGTATTTATTTTTGTAAAATTTGAACAAATTAAATACATATAAGTATAAATCTTGGAATACTCTTAATATTTGGATATGAAATTTTGATAACCATATTCTTGTATGTTTGGATGTACAAATCTCAACTGCAACTCTATGTTGTGGATACAATCATCATTTTGAGATCTTTGCTCAATGCTTACTAAGTAAAATTCAATTACAATCACTAGTGCAGAAAAAATAATATACGTCGGATATATGACTTATATACGTCAGATATACGACTTCCCTGACTCGATCGACAAGTAATTATAATTACCATTTTGAAAAGGGAATTACTATTCGTCGCCTGGTTTTTACTTAAATCGTCCGTCTAATTATCATTTTGTCATTCATAATCCATTTAATACACATTTCGTCATATCTCTTAAACTATGGTTTTTGTCCAAGTTTTCCTCACTTTATCAGTAGAAACACCACAAAAATGTCTAGTGAAGCGTCTAGATCATGCGAATTAAAAAAATAGGCAGGGGCGTCTCGGTAAAACACCCCCAATAAAATGATTTTTTTTAAAACTTGAAATAAATTGGACATTTTACCATATTCAAGTGCACTGGAGCGTCCACCGGCTCCTTTCGTGGCATCTGAGACATTATTTTTGATGATTATGAGAGGAAGATGAAGAGAGAGTGGTGGTAAGAGAGTGAAATAAAGAGATATATAAGTATAAAATGAGAGAATGACAAAATGATAATTTGCACTGACGATTTAAGTAATTTTCAGACGATGTTTAGCTGTTCAATTTTGAAAATTCAAAGAACAAATGTCTAACTAAGTTAGTTTTTAATGTCCAACTATATATGTTAGTTTTAAAGTGACTCCTAGCTAATAATCCTTACTAATCATCTCTATTTCAGTAACGTAAACAAAAACGTGGCAACCATTCATTGGAATTTGTACATCAGCAATGCATCATAAGAATCGAAATAATTCTATAAAATTTATAGAGAAAAATATAATTATAATGCATACAAAGAGGAAAAGACTCCAAACTTCTAACACTTCAAATCATTTCCCATGAATTTGAGACATTAAGGTTCACCATTAAATTATTAACACATACAAAACTGTTAAAACAAAAGCCAAATACAACATATCTACTTTACTTGTAATGAGAACATGTGTTGATGAACTAACAAACAGTACTTGAGCCATTGCACCAACTCCCGAAGCTTTCCTTATTTTGTGGATAGTCACGAAATGACCCATTCTTTTCCAGAAAATCAAGTATGGTGTGTGCCTCTCCCAAAATGAATGCAGTTTCTCTTACTTTATCCTCCTTGAGTCCAATTTTACCACTAGAACAATGAGTGAAGATGGCGAGTGCAAGATTGGTCAAGCAAGCGCCAATAAGATTCACAACCACACCTTCCAACCAATAAACCGACCAACCGCTATCAGCCACGTAATCAACATGATGTTTTTGTAATTCTGTCTCAGTAATTATGTACATGCAACTAACAGCAAAAGCCTTCGTGGACCAATTCTTTGAACTATCTTTCTCGAACTCTTTCATATACTCCATTGACTTGACATTGAGCTTAAAAATAGAACTTCTTGGATCATTTGAGGAAGCAATTGTCGCAAGATTCACATCTAACCATCGATCGTCAAGGTAGACTCCTTCCCAAACCATTTTTGCTGCCCTACGAATGCTTCTAGACTCTTTCTCGCAAAGCACCTCGTCAACGAATAACACGTATTTAAGTGCTTCGTCGATGCAATTCATCAACCTTTCATCTTCTACATGTTGGGAGGTAGCACGAACAATACCACCAAGAGTGACCAAAATCAATCCCCAACATTTTGACGGATCATATTTGGATATTCTCTCTGTCGATGAGATGTCCATGTTGTAAATATCACGCAATCCCCTGAAACCATATTCGATAGAAGAATGATTCATCAAGAAAGAGTACAGAACGTGCGGTTGTTTCGTTTTCCCTTTGTTGATCCAATCATCATGATAATTTTTCCAATGTCGTACAACCCTTTTCGACGAAGACGGTTTCTTTTCTTTTTGATTCAAGACGTACTTCACAAGCTCATCGCCGTTCTCTATCTTTGTCTCTCTGAGTAACACCCCCCAGAATTTTCTAAACAACATCAAAAATAACTTTCTAGGCAATGCAATAGGGACAAGGGAAATCACACACAAAATAAGCAAACTAAACTTGCAAAAGGTTAAAGTTGCAAATTGCAACACCATCAAACCTGCAACCAATATCGTTCTTGTGATGGAAACCAACTTCCTAAGAACTTTGCCTCTGATATGAAAAGATAATGGAGCATCCATCCATTCCCTTAACAACTGGTAATCATTCTTGTTTATTGAGAACAAGGACTTGAAGATGTTGAAAACAAAAGGAATAGAGTCTAATCCTCGAAGGAGAGATATCAAAACACCTATGATGATTCCAACTGTTTGAACCCAAAATATCACCATACAAGCCGCCCACCTGTACTCTGTTTTGGGACAATATTTCTTCGTTTCAGAGTAATAAATGTGGAAATTGGCAATAACTAGAAAACCCAAAAACACATTCTGCAGAGTACAAAGGCAAGACAAATTAGATTTCCGTAGGACATAATCTGGACTCGAGGTGAGGGCCAGAAACCAATATTTGCGCATGCACTCCTTTAATTTATTCACTGATAAATTTGTCGCATCATCCATTTTAGACATCTCCTCCAAAATCTCATTGTGTAAGGATTTATATTGCCTTTCCAAACGCTTCCTCGTCGTTGGGATCATCAAGGAGTAACATACCAAATACACAAAATTGCAAAACATGATTATTACGGGCCCCACTATTGCTTCATTTGTTACGGCATTATTCCGCACTTGGATTTGGATGTCAATGAAGGTGGAGATGACCAAGATTCCAAGTGCTATCACATTGGAGAACATGGTGACCCCGTCCATGCCATACAGGGATGGCATGGCGTGTGTCATGGCGATACTAAGGAAAATGAGGCTCAAAGCCTTGATTAAAGCCACTTCCGACATGTCGGCGGCGGATGCCAACTTAGTGGCCACACCCAACAAGGTCAAAGTGGCAGCATTGAAAGAAAAGAACTTGGATGGAATCCACCATTTCCGTTGGAGGAAGCCATTGATCAGGTCCGCAACCATGCAAAGAACGCAAACGAGGGAGGCCATTGCTATGTACATACCTATCCATGGTGCGGCATTCTCGTATGACGTCCGGTCCATGGAGCTAGAGGAAACAAAAAAAAGAACAATGATTACTCGAGTAATGTTGGAAAAGTAGATGTTTTGTTATGGTTTATACATATTGTACTTAATTTTGTTAAGCAATTATCGTTGTAACAATGGGGATTGACGATGTCGAATCAATAGAAAAAAATGAAATTTGACAATAAGAGATGGGAACTTATGAGCTTTATTGATTAAAAAGAAGTTTACATCAAAGAAGGTTGAAAGAGAAAAGAGAAAGCACTCGGATAATCAAGCTCGGGTGCATGGTAGACGAATACTCCCAAGTACAAGACCACCAATCACACTAGGTGTCTAAATCCTTCGACTCTCTCTTACACCTATCTCAACTTTTAGGTGGTTAAACCTATCTCAACTCTCTCTTACATGCGACATCTAAATCTTACGACGAGAGATATTTATTGATTTTACCAAAACCGAACGAATCCTAAATCGAAGGGAAACCATCTCTAACCGTTGAGGAAATAATATTCCTAAAAAATTGTAATTGGTTTGAATGCTTCCTGCAACTTAAAAAAATGTATCATAAGTATTTTCAACACACAACTCCTTCATCTCGAGCTGGAGCTTTTAAAAAGGTGTGGGTGAATCCTGAATGATCTCTTTTAGTCCAAAGAGAAATATACTAAATCTAATCAACAAAATAGGAAAAGAAGAAGGCACATACTCTCCCATTGCCACGCTCGGCACCTCAAGGAATCAAGAACTTCCAGCCCAATGTGAAGAAGTGGATAAAAAGAGGAGGGGAGGTTTGGCTTAATATAAGAAAAGTAACATCAATATATAATTGCTAGCGTACGTAAAAGAAAAGAACCATACATTGCTTATGATGTTTCTAAGAAGTTGAAAGGAAAAGACGGACATGTTGGGAGTTTTTATTTTATTTTTTTATTTTTGGTCAGTCCACCACCACCATAAATACTATGGGATTATTTTTCAATAGTAGGTCACGCACAATGGTTGTGCATGAGGTAGGTCCAACTTGTCTATCAATCGCCTGGTCTTGTCTTGTTTTTCAAGTTGTGACGACTTGGAGGACGACACGGAGTTAAGACTTCTAAAATAATGTCATTCTAAAGCTTTAGTTTAACATTTAAAAATAAACCCTAGGATGCAACGTGTAAAGGTATAGTATCTAATATAAAACAGCTTGACGTACCCTGTCATTGATGGAGCAGCGGTTCAATGGAATTGTACACGCCCATGATAGCGTCGAAAAAAAAATTTGCCCCACTGGATTGATAGTAAGACCAAAGCAAAATACAACATAGCTCGTGTAGGAAGCTTATTCTAAGACATAATGACATAACAACAATATTACGTACCAGTAGCTACGTTACTTGTAATGAGACCGTGAGTTGATGAACTAGCGAACAAAGTTTGAGCTATTACACCAACTCCCGAAGCTTTTCTTATTCTGAGGATAGTCACGAAATGACACATTTTTTTCCAGAAAATCAAGTATGATGTGTGCTTCTCCCAAAATGAAAGCAGTTTCTCTTACCTTTATCCTCCTTGAGCCCAATTTTACCTCTAGAGCAATGAGTGAAGATGTCGAGTGCAAGATTGGTCACGGAAGCGCCAAGTACGAATACCCCCGACTGCGTGCTCGGGTGCGTAGGATACGAATACTGTTTTGATTAAGCTTTAAATCGCAAGTACACGGTCACGATGAAGTGATGGTAAATATGGGTCGAATTCACAAGGATGTGTGTCAACTCTAGTTCTTCAGAAATCAAGTGACAAATAAGAGAAGAAAAAATTTGACTACACTAAACTAGCAACTAACAAATGAGAAAGATAACAACACAAGATTAACTAAAACTAAACTAAGCAACTAACAAAGCGAGATGAAATTCAGTAAGGAAAACCCCTAAGGGGTGGAGTGTGTACATATGTAATAAAGTGGTAAAAATGCATTCGATATGACACAAGTATAAGTTGTCTTTAATGCATAGGAAATGTCTAATGGTTGTGGCAAGACTTATTAATCAAGTCACTAACCTAATTGATTAATATAAGCATACACAAGTTGGTTGTTAAGAACCTAAACAAGCATATGAAATGTCTAATAGTTGTGGCAGAACTCATCAAGTTAAGTATTCTAATTTAAACAAACAATCACACTCACATTCTTCATACATGTATAAACATCATCTTCACCCCAAATGAGGATGTAATTACTCACTACACATTAAGCTAACAATTATACTAAGAAGGAAAGACATTCACTACAAGAAATTATGCCTACAGCCACGGTAGGTGTATCCGTCGCTGATTCTTATATCAGCCACATATAAAGGTGAATTGTCCGTGGCTAATTCTCCTCGGTTAACCCCAAATGGTATAAACCAATGTTTTAAAAACCGAACCGAAGAGTGAACCGAAAACAGCTCGGTTTGGTTCAAAGTGGTCGAACTTATGGTTCAACCTGTTCCAACCGATGATGACGTCAGCATGACATCAGAATTTTGTGAACCGAGGTTGAACCGAACCGACTCCGTAGCGGCGGTCCAACCGATTAAACCGCTTTTTCCTATTATTTTTTTACATAATAAGTAATAACCAAGTGTCTAAACTATGAACAATTCAACAAAATTACTTATCTGTAAAATAATTTAATTAAAACATGTAAACAAAAATGAAATGATCGTGAGGGGTGGAGGAGCAGTGAGGGGGTGGAGGCCTGGTTGGGGGTTGGAGAAAGAGTAGTAAAAAATAAAAGCTTTAGAATTTGGGTCAAAATTGAACAAAAAAAATAAAATAATAATAATCAAATTTTGTTTAAATTGAAAAAACCGGTTCGTTTCGGTTCGACCAAACCGAAAAAACTGATCGGTTCGATCGGTTTTTTCGGTTTTCTTCGGTTCACTCTAGTTCATAAGGAGGGTCAGTTTTTTGACAGATTTGACCGGTCTGCTACCGGTTCACGGTCCAACCCGGTCTGACCATCGGTTGGGTTCTGTTTTTAGAACAGAGGTACAAATTCGTCTCCTCAGTTCACCCGTAGGCAAACCCCCCAAATCGTGCCTCTCACCCGAAACCCCCAAATCGCCGCCTCCCAACGCCACCACCACCGTTGCGATTGCCACCACTGCTCCTCGTCGTCGTGTCTCCCACGTTGCTTCTTCCACGTTGTTCCATCACCACCACTCTCATCTTCCTCTAGTCCTCTCCTCCCATGCCGACATGACCGACAACAACTCCCCAAAGGTACCCAAATTTCCTATCTTTCCCGAAATAGGGTTTTGGAGTTGGTTTTTTTTCGATGGGAATCGTTTCGATTTTTGTTAGGATTTTTGGAGGCGAGTGTGGCATTTTGTTTGGGATACGAACAAAATAAAGGCCGGAGGTTTTTAGGGTTTTGTGCTAATGTGGTTTGGTTTGTTTGAACGAATTGCTCGTTTGTTTGTTGTCGGACCAATGGTTGGAGGAGTTAGGGTTTGCAAAAGTGACTGTCTTCTCTTCCAACACTCCAGATTTCGTTTTTATTGAGAGGATTTGGAAAAATAATAATAGAAGAGCAATGTTTCTGGAGACACTCTTGACTTTGTTGTCTTATGTCAACATATTATTGTAGCTTAGTGATCTCATTAATCTTGAATTATTGTGTCTCTCTTGTGTTGAATAATTTAGCTGAATCGCATCTAATCCTCTGTTGCATTTGTGCTGAATAATTGAGCTAATATTGTGCAGCAACTAGGCTATTTAAGTGTCGAATTTTGGTTGCAATTGTACCTGTGCTTGAGATACATTTGGGCTGCTTTTTTACTGAATTGAAGGGCTATTTTGTGTGCTGAAGTTGCTGAAGTTTGTGCTGCGATTTTGGATTGAATCTTTGGCTGCAACTCGGCTGCATCTTGGCTTATTTTGGTAATGATTTGTGCTGAATTTGACAGTGGGTTGAGAAGTATGGCAACTTGATTGGCTTTGGTAAGTCATCAAAAGAAAATATTATTATCCGAAAAGTATTACGAGATTCAACTTGCAAGTGTAACTATCGACGACCTTTAACTGAAAAGCATGTTCTTATGGTTTTCTAGTTCTCCTCATCTATGCTGGAAAAAATTTAGATTGTTATAAATTGTCCTTTTATTTTCATTGATGACGCAACTTTACAGTTATATCACATCATCTTTTGTTTTGCAGTTGAACGATTTTCAATTGGAATTAGAATTCCAACAACATTTCTTACGGGTGCATGGGTATTAGCTCCTTGCTCTTCAAATGATATTCTCAAATTGATAGTTACATTTTTTGCTTCCTCTTTTGAAAATGTATAGGTGTACAAGTGATTTATTCAATGCTGAAAATTTATGTTTAACTTTTATACTCTTGTCGAGTTGTCGTACTTAAAGTTAAATCACATTTATAGTTACGAATTGTACATTTTAGTGAATCTAGATCCATGTGTTTGTGTTTTCACTTGCGCACAACCAAGTTGGTATACTATAGATCATTGCATTTTCAACATGGTCTCAACATGCCATTTAAATCAATTTTGGTTGCTGGATTCCTCTATAAATAACAATATTAATTGTAGGATCTTAAATGTTGATGTTCTACAACATGTTCTAGTGTTGTTGTCTCCTGCAAGGGTGGTTGAAGCATTGAAAATTGGAGTGCAACCACTACAAAATGAATATGGTGAAAGTGTTTTCATTAACTAGTGCTCACTCCTTGATAGTTTTAGATTGATTTGGTTCTTTAATTCAAATTCATGTTTTATTTTTGCAGGAACTAAATACATGGTTGGTTCTGCATTAGATACACAAGAACCATATCAAGACATTAGTCGTATAAACACCTTCATTAAAGCCTCAATTTCTTGTTGTTAGTTTGCTCAATTTTTACACAAAAAGATATGCTTAGGTTTAGTTAATTTGTTATAAGTATCTAAGGATAAGAACCATCTTACTTCGTAATTATTCTTCCCATTTACTTTTTACTTTTAATGGGCTACGTGCCAACTTTTAAAACAACTTGGATATGTTTTGTTAAATTCCCCCATTAGACACTTGTCAAAACATCTAGCAATTCCAAAGCAATGGTAAATGCATCATTTAAGTTGATAGCTAATTTTTCTTTAGACCATTAATTATCACCTCAAGTTTTAATGTTCTTCTTTCTCTTTTGACCAGATTTCAGAAAATGGCATCTAGGAGGTAGAGGAATTGGTAGTGGAATTGGTTTCAAAACATGATTGATGTTATTATGGAGTGTAGCTGCACATGGTACTTATATATCATTGTGCAAAAGTTAATTCTTAAGTTTTCTTTTATGTAATTGTCCGAAGTTATTATGGAATACATTTATTATGTGATGATTATTGTGATAATTTTGATACATTGATGTTATTGTGCTTGTGTATTTGTGGTGGTGCTATAGATGACTGTGTTTATTGACTTTGTGGTGGTGTTTTGGATGAATATGAGAATGTATTGGTTGTTAGTTGTTTGTACCAGGAAAAGAGAAACACAGTGAATGCTAATTATATTTTTTTGGCAAATAAACCATTTAGCCACGGGAACTATTCGTGGCTAAAAGGTTTATTTTTCCCGTCATTTTTTCCCTCCAAATCTAAGTTGTGACGGTTACTATTCGTCACAACATTTGTCGCTAATTGGATTTAGTGACCGCGGCAACAGTGACGGAACTTATCCGTGGCTGAAAGTGTATTGCCACGGATGATGGGCTTTAGTGACGGAACTTATCCGTGGCTGAAAGTGTATTGCCACGGATGATGGGCTTTAGTGACGGATTTTACCGTGGCTAAAACATTAAATTCTTGTAATGATTCTAACTAATTATATTAATATTGAGAAAACAAAACTAAGCTAAACATGCAAGCATTCAAAAGAGGCAACATGAAGCTAACAAAAAAATATTTTATTGATAAGTTACATTACAAGTAACATTCTCTCCACTTGAGTTTTGTTCTAAATACTTACTCCAAGTAGAGAGAATGACTACCAAGCAATGAATGATTCCAAAGGAAGAATAAGATTTTTATTTGTAGACATGAAAAAAGACAACTGGGGACAATCTCCCGGTGTGGGACTAATGAAACATACTTAAAATGTACATAAACAACATAACACATAACCAATTGGAAGTCTAAGGCCGTCATTTGTCGGTCACAAAGTGACTAATCCAACCCACTTTCGTCTGGCGTCTTAAATGCTTTAAATGGTAACGTTAGGTGCACCTTGGTCGATAATGTGGATTTAGATGCCAACCAAATTGTCATAATATTCCTCATAATGGTGTGAAGTTCCTCGGTTTGCTATTTGATCCTTCTGGCTTACATCTATGTTTTTCCCCTTTGCAGATAGGTCCATAAGTCCCACAGATCAGTCTTTTCTTGCGTTGTAGTTATTTTGTGTCTTCTTCTTAAACATGTTTATTCCCAAAACTCAACATAAAACTCGTTACATGTCATTACTTAAGTTCACAACAGATGATATATGACATGAATATATGCATGATATAACACTAATCAAATACCCCAGAGTACAAGACTACCAATTACAATAGGTGTCTAAATCCTTCAACTCTCTCTTACATCTATCTAAACTTTTGGGTGGTTAAACCTGAAATGAATGTGTTCTAAAAGTTTTACTTTTAAATGTCTTTTATTATGAATTGAATGTATTGAACATTTTGTTCATTTATTAATGTATTCTCTTCTGAAAGCGTTAAGGAAAAGACTCTAACAGATAATGATTTATATAAATCAAAAATGATTCACAATCATGGTGATTAATATGACATTAATTACCGAGATAAGATAGTCGTGTTGGTTAAAAGATATATTTTAGCTCTACAAATATCTAACGACATGAGTATATGAAATCGAAAATGTTTTTTTAATATATTGAATTGACCTAACGAATTAAATATTATGGAATTGTGTTTGTGTCATTAATGTTTCATTGTGTCTTGAATCATAAGATATGAGACTTATATTTTTTCACACAAGGAGTGTACGATTTGATTATCATCAAAAACCATCAATGCGTATAATCATAAATGTATTAGTTGGTTATACCTAACTTGTGATGGAAAATGTGATATGTCAAAAGTTTATCATTGTCCCTCTTGACTTAAGTGATGATATTGTTGCCCCTTGATAAAATAAAATTATAATGTGCACAATGTAACTTGTGTATAGTTACATATTTATAATCAACTTCAGAGATCAAGAAATGAATATATAATACAAAGATGACACACTTCTATTTTGTATAATATTCTCAATATCATGTGGTAAGGGATATACACAGGTGATATTACTTATATCACTAAATGGATCGTGTTTAGTTAGTGTGAGCAAAAGAATTTTGTTATTTGGGTAACTATAATGTGTAGCTAGATACTGTTTATAATTTATGATATAATGTGTTTTATATCATTATCAACATAACTTAGATCATTATCAACATATTACATAATATAATGTGATCTGCAACATTATAACTACAAGTTTGCTAAAACATCAAAGGTCAAATTTTGTTGGATATTAATCCAAAATTTGACCAAGACAAAAAATAATACAAAATGGTCGACCTGTGTGAACAGTAATTTCTCGGTTTTGAAAAACGGTTGACCTATTGAACATGTGGTTCAACCAAAAATAACAGGAACTTTTCTTAATGTGAATCGGTCGACCGGTGGGGCATTCTATTCGACCAAAATTATCATGAACTTTTCTAGATAACGAAACGGTCGACCAGTTGGCCGATTCGTTCGACTGTTTGTCCAGAATTTACCTGAATTAATAAGAGAATTTCTTTGATCATGGGCTGGATTTGTTCCAACTTAGTCAAGGAAGGTTATGAGATGATTATGTGTCGAAATATAATTAGTTTAGATGAGCTATTAACAAGAAATCATATATATAAGTGAGTTACTCATGATGTGGGTTGAGCAAAACCCTATAAGTAGGTCCCTCCCATCTTCGTTGTTTACATGAATGCAAAAAATTCTCCTCTCTATATTTATCCACCAAATCCATCCGAAAATTCTTTTATTAGTTGAGTGTTTGAGAGATTAAATTCTTCAGAACATTAAAGAGGTAATTAGTTAGATTCTAGCTTTGAACTAGAAATTGCTTGACTAGCTCCGATCTCTCTAAATCTTGTTTAGAGTTCGGTGAACAATTATAGGAATTCCGAGACGATCCGACGTGCAACACATCTCCTTATTGGTAAAAGTGATTCAATAATTTCCTAGGTATGATCCAATCTATGTATTTCAATATTAAATAGTTTATTATGTATATTGAAATACAATTATGAATTTTGTACATATAAAATTGTTGAAAAATATGAAAATCGATCATAAATGTTTGTTATTTTATTTTATAAATATAAACAAATTCAGGACACGAAATCCTAAGAAACCTATCTCCACTCTTTTACATGTGACATCTAAATCCTTCAACAACAGGTATTTATAGATTTTACAAAAACCCAACCGAATCCTAAATCGAAGGGACCATCTCCAAATATCCAAAAAAGCAATCTCTTCATTAGCTTGTTGAGATTCTTTTGTTTCATTTAACAATGTTCCTCAAAATATCTATGTTATTTCCTTGTTTTTTTTTAAAATTTTATTCATTTTCCTTTTCTCTGAACTTGTATCTTTAGTTTTGGGGTCTTGGAAGAATAAAATTCACGTCTTTCCTTTATGCTCCTCACCTGCTGTCGAACTGTACCTGCATTTTTTTTTCATTTGATAAAAAGAAGGATCAACATTGTATCATGTTCCACTTTCTCATTTCTTTGACATCTTTTAGTTACACTTGATGTTCCTTTATAACAAAAGGATAATTGCTTTTCCTTTAAAGGACACTGGCGATAAAGAAGGCAAGTATTATGCCATAAATGTCCCACTTAAAGATGGAATAGATGATAATGGTTTCACACGGCTGTTCAAGATTGTAAGTTGTATGTTAGAATTGACTTCTTTGTTCAGGTCCTCGAGGTTCATTTTCTAAAAGACATTTTAACCTCGAGTTATGTGTAGATTATAGCCACGGTCGTCGAAATGTATCGACCTGGTGCCATAGTTATTCAATGTGGAGCTGATTCACTTTGTTAGAATCTTAAACTCCACTACGTATAGAATAAACTTAATGAATGATTAATTAGGTTTAAAAGGAATTACCTGATACTTATCTTGTTGCTCGGAGGGGGTGACGTGTGAGAAGCTTGTGAGGTGAGGTGTAATACTTTGATGAGATGATCGGTGGAAGTGGAGGTGTAAGTTAAGATGGAGGTAGATGATTGGAAGACATATAGAAGGATTTTTAGTTAAATGGTTAGATTTAATTTTTGGTATGATTAATAATTTATGATGTTGATTATTAGCTATTAGGCTTCTGTTGTGCAAGATGAGGTAGAAGAAAAGAGGAAATAAGAAATCTAGACATTTGATTTGGGTTGCGAATCACGGTTGTGGTTGTGAGACAAGCAAGTACTGATTCGTTATTCTTCAGTTTCATGTCATGTCTGTCTTTCTTGACATTCGTACATAGTTGCATGCATGTTGAGTATTGACATTGAATTTATTGATATGCATATGATTGCATGGTGGTGTTGTGATCGACATGTTTTGTGGTTGTATGTATGTTTCTAGATGAGTCACTTAGGAAAGAGCTACGTAACAGACAACGTGGAGCCACCCGAGAGATAAAAGGGTTACATGTCGTTAGTGTGGAGCTACCTGGTGTGTGTCTGACTGATTGATAGATTTTAGAAGCACAAGATGTGGTTGAATCCGAATGAGTGTTCCAAATTGTTATGCATGCATATTATTTGTGATGCATGTCTTTTGATTGTGCTCATTGACTGAATGTCATATTTCGTATCAGTTTTCACATAATTATGATTCTGTTTGATTGATGGTTGGTACTTGCTGGCTGTCGAGCTCACAATTTGTTAATTATATTTTTCAGATTATTTATGAGTCTATCATATGGATATAAATATCAGAGTGCGCAACGATCAGAGTCGTTGATCGTATATTAAAGCAACCGGGTTCGGGCGGGTAAGCACTTATCCGGGCTCAGGGCGTTACAAATAATATCAGAGCATTACGATCCTCGGAATTAGTCGGAATTGGATTTGAAATAGAAATTTGACTGGATTGAAATTTGCGAATTTGGATTTAGAAGTATCGATTATGGATTGAATATGAATTTAGAGTTATTCAGACTTGGATTCAAAATGTGAAATTTGGACTTTGTTGGATTTGTTATCCAAATTATAGGCGATAAGTTGGTGTTGGGATTTTTAGATTTGATGAATAATGAGTTGAATTTTTTTGTATTGATTTTGTTCCAATTGAGATAGTATTGAGCTCAAAATTCGAGGATGAATTTCTTTAAGGATGGTGGATTATTAGAATCTTAAACTCACTACATACAGAATAAACTTAATGAATGATTAATTAGGTTTAAGAGGAATTACCTGATGCTTATCTTGTTGCTTGGAGGGGGTGACGTGTGAGAAGCTTGTGAGGTGAGGTGTAATAATTTGATGAGATGATTGGTGGAAGTGGAGGTGTAAGCTAAGATGGTGGTAGATGATTGAAAGATATATAGAAGGATTTTTAGTTAAATGGTTGGATTTAATTTTTGGTATGATTAATAATTTATGACGTTGATTATTAGCTATTAGGCTTCTGTTGTGCAAGATGAGATAGAAGAAAAGAGGAAATAAGAAATCTGGACATTTGATTTGGGTTGCGAATCACGGTTGTGGTTGCGAGACAATCAAATACTAATTCGTTATTCTTCAGTTTCATGTAATGTCTGTCTCTCTTGACATTCGTACGTAGTTGCATGCATGTTGAGTATTGATGTTGAATTTATTGATATACGTATGATTGCATGGTGATGTTTTGATCGACATGTCCCGTGGTTGTATATATGTTTCTAGCTGAGTCACTTTGGAAAGAGCTACCTAGCGGACAGCGTGGAGCCACCTGAGAGACGAGAGGGCTACCTGTCGTTAGTGTGGAGTGCACAGACTGACTTACTATAATGTTCGTTGTTCCAACTCTTACAAGGTGTGCGTCTGACTGATTGATAGATTTCAAAAGCACAGGATGTGGTCGAATCCGAATAAGGCTTCCAAATTGTTATGCATGCATATTATTTGCAATGCATGTCTTTTGATTGTGCTCATTGACTGAATGTCATATTCCGTATCAGTTTCCACGTAATTATGATTCTGTTTGATTGATGGTTGGTACTTACGGGCTGTCGAGCTCACAATTTGTTGATTATATTTTTCATATTATTTATGGGTCTATCATATGGATATAAATATCGGAGTGCGCAGCAGTCAGAATCGTTGATCGTATATTAACGTACCGGGTTTGGACGGGTAAACACTTGTTCGGACTCGTGACATTACACACTTGCTGGGGATAGCTTAGGCTGCTTCAATCCTTCTATCGAGGGTGCTCACTTTCTCCATGCTACTATTAGTTGCACTTGCTTGAGATGATGAAATAATTTTGTTGAAATATATTTTCTGAAACGACACCTGTTCATTTTAAGATAGTATTTAGTGGTTGATGGAGTCTCGAATTTCAAAAAATGTGCACAACCACTTGTCTGACTATTGTTATAATCAAGCCCATATTTTAAGTGATGTCTTGCTTAGTACATCGATTGACAGCCCCTTGAGTATTTTGAGAAAGTCCTTGAACCAGCTTGAATCCGAATAATCTTTAAATATTCTATTATTCTTTCTTGTTCATGTCTGGTAAAAGATTAAGTGTAAAACTTACAGTTGTCATCTTTCAGTTTCGACTCATACAACATGCCTCTGATGTACAGATGCAAGAGGTGAGATACTCCTCTATCCTTATTTGTTCTTTTTTTATTTGTTCTATTTTGTTATGAGGTTTACTGGTACACAAAAATTTCCATATTTTTTACCATATTTTTTATGAGATCATTGAATTTGGAGAATCGTACTTGAATATTAGTTGAATGAAGATTTGAGGATTTGTGAAAGCCACATGTTAGCTTAAGAGGAATCATAGTACCAAGTAAATCAAGCATCAATTTAATGATCATAACTGCCAATAGTTGCTTTCTTCGGTTCCTGTACTCTCAGCAAAGGTTTTTTCCTCTTATAAGATTCATAAAACAGATTATAAAATGTTGATAGTTTCATGTAATTAACATAACATCACCAAACAATCTCACATAGACCTCGAAGTAATTGTATATGGTGCATTTACTCGTCAAAATAGATGCCTGATATCTCTTGTAGATTGCAGTAGTGTATGAAGTTGTTTGTTAGTATGTCCACGGACTGACTTGTCTTTGAGAATGTATAACATGTCTTCACTAGGCCCACCAATACAGGTACCACCTGATTTTTACATCCCAGATTTTGATGAAGATGAACAGAACCCGGATGAACGAGTGCATTGTAAGCCATTTTCTTTTTAATGATTATATGTTTGGTCTGTTTGGACAAATCTCACTCTGAAAAATACTAGAATTCTTTTGGTTTGTTTAAGATCCGTCACCTGTGATAGCAACCAGTGTTGGCTGATAGGTTCGTGACTTGTGGGTTCCAGCTAGCGGTTAGAAATTTCAAAATGACATGGGCTTCTACATTTTCTCTAGGAATGAATCAGTTTGCTTCAGCATATTTGAACCGCCCTTATTGCAAGCATACCTCCCACTTTCTGTAATTGATATTGCATTGTATGACAGTATGAGAGATGTAGATTATTTATCTGTTATTTCCGCATTCTCCTCCATACTTGCCTGTGACTGTCCTTTCGATGAAAACACTGATAACTTCAGTACTTAAATCTCTTTGCAATGTCTTGGATAAAGAAAGAATCCTAAGGCTCTTAGTTACTTCCCATGTTGAGTGTGTTGGATTTGGTTTATAATTGTTAATACAGGAAAACAGGGAGAAATGGTCAACCGGAACTTAAGTCACGGTCGACCGATTTACTCCAGGAGCCTGGAGGCTCGGAACAGATCGAGGAACGGTCGACCGTTTCGGGGAAATCGGTCGACCGAAAAACGTCAGTAGATTTGGAGCTCGGGATGGATCGAGATCCGGTCGACCGGTGCTGGGCACGCGGTCGACCGAAAAGCGACAGTAGCTAGGAGATGAAAATCGACTTGCAGAACGGTCGACCGGTGTTGGACTCGCGGTTGACCGAAAACGTCCAGGAGCTTCGGGCACTATTCAGAAGCGCGGAACGGTCGACCGGCTCGGGGCGAGTGGTCGACCGAACGTTGACGGTTATGCGTATTAACCGAACAACGGTCGACCGAATGGGCAATTCCGGTCGACCGTTTGGAGACAGTTATGCACGATCTGACTTATTTCCTGTACGAATTTAGCCAATTATAAATAGTTTTTTGCCATAATCTTGTAACACAACATACAATCTTTATTTCCTTGAGAGAGATTAGGCTAGAGAGAGATCTAAAGTGCTTTGGGAGACGCATTGCTTCCAAACTTGTGTAATCTCGGGGACTTCTCTTGTTGGAGGAGAGCTTCAAGGAAAGGAAACCCGCAGGAGACACCCCCAATGATGTAGGCATCTTGCCGAACCTTGTAAAATCGCGTGTGTCGTGGTTTGCTTCAGGTGTGTTGTGTGATTGCTTGTTATTTCCATCTTAATCGTGTTTGCTTGTTGCATTAAGTTTGGGAGAGAGTCAGAAGTTAATTTCCGCATACAATATTCGTTTTTCGTGGTGCGTGTAATCCGTGTCGAGTTAGTGCATCGTAGATCCCCCTCCCAACAGCTGCTATCAAAGCTTTGGTTGCACTTTCGATGGCGGAAGAAGCGTGGAATTTTCGGGTGGAGAAATTCACCGGGAAAGGGAACTTCTCAACATGGCAACGAAGGGTTCGTGTGTTGATGTCTCAAACGGACGGGCTATTGCTGACGTTGGATGGGGTTGAGAAGAAGCCGTCAAAGATGACCGACGAAAAGTGGGAGAGTCTGAATCTCCGGGCTATTGGAATCATCGAATTGTGCCTCTCGGATGATTTGCTTTTCGAGGAATCGGCAAAGACCGCGACAGAATATTGGAAACTTCTGGAGCAGAGGTTCATGAAGAAGAACCTTAGCAACAAGTTGAATTTGAAGCGTCAGTTGTACATGCTTCGGATGAAGGAGAACACACCGTTCATCGAGCACCTCTCGGTGTTCAATAAGTTGATAGCTGATCTGACTCAGCTTGAGGACAAGATGGAGGATGTAGACAAGGCAATGTTGTTGTTGACGTTACTACCGGACTCGTATTAGAATTTGGTGAATACGATCATATATGGCAAGGATTCGTTGGTGTTGGAGGAGGTCAAGGGCACGCTGATCTCCTACGATGCAAGGAGGAATTCTGGTAGTAGCTCTTTCGAGAAGGGTGAAGGATTGATCGCAGCACCGGAAAGGGGCAGGACGGGTAACAAAGGAAGAAGCAACGGAAGGGGCCGGTCCAAATCAAAGGGGAGATCCTTTGAATGTTTTTTCTGCAAGAAGGTTGGTCATATGAAGCGTGATTGTAGGGCCTTCAAGGAGTCGCTGCAGAAAGGGAAAGACGGGTACAATTCCGCCAGTGTGGTGGAGGAGAAGAACGAAGTCGACGTTCTAACAGTTTGCGCTGCAGGTATTGACAAATCATCATCTGGATGGATTTTGGATACAGGAGCATCATTTCACATGTGCCCGGACAAGGAGTGGTTCACATCCTATGAGCCACTGAAAGGAGGGATCGTTGTTATGGGCAACGATGCACCGTGCACTACCGTCGGTATTGGTTCCGTACAGTTTAAGATGTTCGATGGGTGCATTCGAACGCTGACGGGTGTGCGTCACGTACCGGAGTTGAAGAAGAATCTGATTTCTCTAGGAGAGCCTGATACTCTCGGGTGGAGATGGTCCGGCGGGGACGGAAAGATTAAGGTCACTCATAGGGCGATGACAATGATAAAGGGAACCAAGGTGGCCAACTTGTATTGGATGCTCGGGAATGCAGTAGCGGGAAAGGGTGCAGCAAACGTTGCACGAGACGAAGACAACACCGCACTTTGGCATATGAGGCTTGGTCATATGTCGGAAAAAGGTTTGTGTGAGCTACACAAACAGGGACTGCTGAAGGGTGTTAATGAAGGGAATGTGTTCTAAAAGTTTTACTTTTAAATGTCAATTATTATGAATTGAATGAGAAATCATTTTGTTCCTTGTTTATGTTATTCGTCCTTTAGAAGTGTTAAGGAAGAGGCTCTTGGTCCTTAACCGTAGAGCTCTAAAAGATATTGGTTTACATAAAACAAAAGATATTCGCAATCATGGTAATTAACATGGAACATTAATTACCGAGTTAAGATTGTCGTGTTGGTCATAGATCATTGTAGCTCTACAAGTGAGTGACAACACAGGTATGCAAAAGAGGAAAATATTACTTTTGTATACTGAATAGACCTAATAAGTAAAATATTATAGAAATGTGTTTCTGTGTCATTAATATTTTACTGTGTCTTTGGTCCTTTGATATGAGACTTATATCTAATCACTTAAGGAATACTTAATTAGATCAATGTCTTGAACTATCGATCAGTGTAGTGTAAAGACATTGGTTGGTTAAGTACAACTTTTGTTGGAGAAGATAGTTAGTCAAAAGATTATCATTGTCCCTCTTAATTGAGTGATGATATTAGTGGGCCCCTTGATAAAGTAAAGTTATAATGTGCACAATGTGATTTGAGTTAAGTCACATATTTATAACTAGCTTAAAGAGATCAAGAAATGAATACTAATACAAAAATGACACAATACTACTTTGTGTGTATTCTTAATATCATGAGACAAGGGACGGACACAAGTGATGCACTCCATCACTAAGTGGATCGGGTTTTGGTTCGAGCGGAATTAAGACATCTAACTAATTGGGAGCTATAATGTGTAGCTAGATACCGCTTATAGCTTGTGATATTAAGCTCTTAATATCACTGTCAACTTAGTTTAGATCCTCCCATAGGTCACACCACAAAACTGGGAAACAAGAAATGAGGATTTTGAGTTCATAGGATGTGTCGGGTTTCATGTGAAAATATGACACATGGGGTGAACAAGCAAAATCAAAATTATGTTGTGATTAATAACATAATTAGAATCTAAAGTGAATTCATATGTGATGTAAATATTATGGGGTGTAATGTATTATCATTACATAGGATAATATGTTACAAAAGTTGTGAATTTATTACTAATCCCGAAATGTCAAATTTTGTAGGGGTTAAACCGAAATTTGACAAGTCTGCAGCACAGTGCACAAACGGTCGACCTCTAAACAGTAAACGGTCGACCGGATGTAGGACGGTCGACCGCAATATTACACGGTCGACCGGATGTGTGCACATCGTAACAGGGATTTCGTCTGTTCGTTTTCGGTCGACCGAATTTATCGGTCGGTCGACCGAACATTGTGATGAAATATTTTAATGTTGCGAACGGTCGACCGAGTGCCTAAACGGTCGACCGAAACCAGGTCTAAACGGTCGACCGGACCACGCAGACGGTCGACCGGTCAGACGGTTTTATGCAGAATTAATTTAAGAATTAATTAGATCATGCATGGAATTGGTCCATAATTGATTTAATTCGTGGTTAAGATTATTTATTAATAAATAATGGATGGTTAGATGGAATTTTGCATGGAATCATGGGCAAGAGGTTGCACATGAATAGGTAATTTGGAGAGAACCTATAAATACAAGGTTATCTCATTACCTCCTTAATTTCATTCATTATTTTCTTGAGAAAAATTCTCTCTCCATAATTCTCCACGAAAATCCCTTAATTCTTAAGTTTAGTTTTAGTTCTTAAGAGATCATCTTCTCAAGGGAATTAAAGTGGGGTTAATAATTAGATTCTAAACCCTATCGGAGATCGAGAGACTAGCTTCCCTCTCTCCGATCTTGTTTAGAGTTTGGTGAATACTCGGAGGCATCCGGCGCGGCGAGAAGCATCCCCAACGTCTCCGAATCTTCAAGAAGTTTTTGAGAACTTCTACGTATGAAACTCAAACTCAACATCGTGTTAAAGTTTGAGAAACTATCTCACATTTTGGAAGGTCCAATCCCAAAGTGGAATGAGAGATTAACCGATGAAGAGAAAGAGGCTAAAGCCAAGTGGGAAGACCAAGAGAACCAAGTTCACGGTCTTATGCTAGCATCCATGGGTGACTCGCTTCAAGCGAAATACTTGGATTCAAAACCCAAGAAGACCATGGAGGTTTTATCAAAGATGTTCATGGATAGTGCCCGAAAGGAGCGCTATAAGACCACCATCGCACTCACAAGGTGCCATATAGCGGAGGGAACATCGGTATCTATGCATTTTCTCACGATGCAAGGATACCTTGAGAAGTTGGCAAAACTCTCTTCACCAATGCTCCAGGACATTGCTGAAGATATGATTCTTGGCTCTCTAGCCCCGTCTTTTAAGGACTTTGTGATGCACTATCACGTGCGTGAAAAAGGGGTGAGTCTTGAGGAGCATCACAACGCTCTCAAAACTGCTGAAGTTGACATGGGCAAGGGTAGGGACAAGCAAGTCCTTGCCGTCCATGGGAGGAGGCAAAAGATTGGTAAAGGAAAGGGCAAATCTACCAAAAGTGGTTCAATCAAGAGCAAGGGAGTAGGAGGTGCTCATAAAAGTGCCTCGAGGGGGAAATCTCAGAAATCTCCAACTCCCAATACGGAGTGCTTTCATTGCGGTGAAAAAGGACACATCTGGCCAAATTGCCCCAAGTACAAGGAAGACCTTGACAACGGAGTGATTGAACGAAGGCGCCCCAAAAAGGCCAAATGTATATTTTTTTATTGAAATAAATTTAGCCACCTCTGTCCAGGATTGGGTAATTGATACCGGATCTTGTGCTCACATAGTTTCTAATGTGCAGCTACTCATGGATAGGTAGGAACTCGTAAGGAACGAGGTAGAATTGAAGGTCGGAAATGGTGCGAACGTGTCTGCGGTTGCACAAGGTTCTGTGGTGCTTCAATTATGTAGTGGTTTAA
This sequence comes from Triglochin maritima, assembly GCA_963682175.1. NCBI lineage: Eukaryota > Viridiplantae > Streptophyta > Magnoliopsida > Alismatales > Juncaginaceae > Triglochin > Triglochin maritima. Next base: position 33,590,673 of record OY821789.1, read on the forward strand.
ATTTATGTCTAAAGAATGTTTATTATGTGCCTTCGATTAACAAGAACATTATTTCTGTGTCATGTTTAGATATGGATAATTTCAATATAAATATTTCAAATTCTTGCTTGTCTATATCGAAGAATGGTGTTTTCTATGCAAATGCATTCATAAGGAACGATCTCTATTTGCTTGAATTGAATGATAAACAAATCTTTAATATCAATAACAAAAGACTTAAGACCACTCACGAGAATGATACTCTCTTGTGGCACTATCGTCTTGGTCACATAAATGAAAAGCGCATCAAGAAATTGCAAGAAGCTAACCTTCTTGGTATACTTGATTTTAAATCATTGGAGACGTGCCAACCATGTCTAATGGGAAAAATGACCAAAAAACCTTTCAAGAAGAAAGGCCCAAGGGCGAGTGGCTTGTTGGATTTGATACATTCCGATGTATGTGGTCCAATGAGTACTAGTGCACGAGATGGTTTCAGGTACTTCATTACGTTCACGGATGATTATAGTCGTTATGGCTATGTTTATCTAATGAGAAACAAAAGTGAATCTTTTGACAAGTTCAAAGAATTCAAGAATGAAGTAGAGAACCAACTCGACAAGAAAATCAAGTCTCTGCGAACGGATCGTGGAGGTGAGTACTTAAGTGCCGAATTTGACTCATACCTAAAGGAGTTTGGTATTGTACCTCAACTTACCCCTCCCGGTACACCTCAGTGGAATGGGGTATCCGAAAGGAGGAATATGACATTGCTCGATATGGTTCGGTCAATGATGAGTCATGCGGAATTACCTCTTTACTTTTGGAGTTATGCACTACAAACTGCGACTTACACACTAAATAATGTTCCATCCAAATCCGTGGAGAAAACTCCTTATGAGCTATGGAGTGGTAAAACACCTAAGCTCAGTTTTCTCAAGATTTGGGGTTGTGAGGCTTACGTCAAGAGATTGATGTCGACCAAACTTCAACCAAAAGCGGATAAGTGCTTCTTTATTGGTTATCCTCGTGAGACAAGAGGATACTACTTTTGGCATATCACCTCCAATCGAGTGATTGTAGAGAGGGATGCCACATTTCTGGAAAAGGAATTTCTAGAAAGAGTAAAAAGTAGTGGGAGTAGGGTTGTGCTTGAGGAAACTCAAGATACTCTATAAGATCATGACATGAATGATGACATTCAAGATCATGAAGGCCCAACCGAGATTCCTTTGGTTAGTGGGAGCGTGAGCGAGAGACCATCACAAGAAATTGTGAGAGAATCTCAATCATCCCCACCAAGTGTGCGTTCAAGAGTTGAACGTGAACCCACTCCTCAAGAAATTGTGGAAGAAGTTCGAGAGACACGAGAAGAACCAAAAGAACTTAGAAGGTCAACAAGGGAAAGGAAGAAACCCGATTTGTATCTGGGACTTCATGAAATCATGGTACTAGATACCAATGATCCCTTAACCTTCCAAGAGGCAATGGAAAGGGAAGACTCCAAACTATGGCTTAAGGTCATGGAATCCGAAATAGAATCCATGTATGATAATCAAGTATGGGACTTGGTTGACCTTCCTCAAGGGAAAAAGGTCATTCATAATAAATGGGTTTTTAAGAGGAAGATGGACATGGATGGGAACTTGACAACCTACAAAGCGAGGCTTGTAGCGAAGAGTTTCACTCAAGTTCAAGGAATTGACTATGATGAAACTTTTTCACCGGTTGCCATGTTCAAGTCTATTCGGATCATGCTCGCTATTGCCGCATTTCACGATTATGAAATATGGCAAATGGATGTCAAAATGACGTTCCTGAATGGGAACTTGGAGGAGGATGTGTACATGGTACAACCTCAAGGTTTTGAAGATCCAAAGAATAGCGAGAAGGTATGCAAGCTTCAAAGATCCATTTATGGATTGAAGCAAGCATCAAGGAGTTGGAACAAACGCTTTGACGAGGTAGTGAAAAAGCTTCACTTCATTCAAAGTAAGGAAGAACCTTGTGTATACAAGAAGGTTAGTGGGAGCCATGTAGTATTCCTAATCTTATATGTCGATGACATATTGCTCATGGGTAATCATATTCCTTTGCTTGAGCAAACAAGAAGTTCATTGAAATCTGCATTTTCGATGAAAGACATGGGTGAGGCTCAATACATCTTGGGAATCAAGATATATCGAGATAGACCTCGTAGACTCATTGGCCTCAGTCAACGTGCATACATTGACAAGGTCTTGGAAAGGTTCAAGATGAACAATTCCAAAAAGGGCAGTGTGCCAATGAGTATGGGTGTGCAACTCAAGAAGTCTCAACGTGCGCAATCACGTAAGGACTTAGAGTACATGAAGGATGTCCCTTATGCTTCGGCAATTGGGTCGATCATGTACGCGATGACTTGCACAAGACCAGATGTCTCGTATGCTCTAAGCGTGATAAGTCGTCACCAATCCAACGCAGGTCCTGAGCATTGGACTGCGGTCAAGAATATCCTGAAGTACCTTAACCGGACTAAGGATAAGATTCTTGTTTATGGAGGACAAAGGAAATTGATTTTTGAGGGTTACTCGGATGCGAGTTTCATGAGTGATCCAGACGATAGAAGGTCGCAATCAGGATATGTCTTCCTTTTGAATGGTGGAGCTGTGAGTTGGCGTAGTTGGAAGCAAAGCACTACTGCCGACTCAACCACTGCTTCCGAAGTGATGGTTGTCGCTGAAGCGAGCAAGGAAGGAGTGTGGATTAAGAAGTTCCTTGAAGAGCTTGGAGTAGTTCCCACGAGTGAGGGACCAATAGAGCTATTTTGCGACAATAGTGCATCTATCTCGCAAATCAAGGATCCCAAATCACACCACAAAGTGAAGTACATGGATCGTAAGTACTTCGTGACGCGTGACCTCATCGACGAAGGCAAAATAAATCTGTTATGGGTAGACACCAACAACAACACAGTTGATCCATTCACAAAACCCTTATCCCAAGCCAAGGGCGAAATGCATTTCGAGTCCATGGGATTGAGGAACCATGTAGATTGGCTTGATGATTGATATGTAATGAGGTTTACCCAAGTTATTATTGTTTTATGCATTGAGTATGTATGAGAAAGAAAACTTTAATAACAAGTGGGAGATTGAAGGGAATGTGTTCTAAAAGTTTTACTTTTAAATGTCAATTATTATGAATTGAATGAGAAATCATTTTGTTCCTTGTTTATGTTATTCGTCCTTTAGAAGTGTTAAGGAAGAGGCTCTTAGTCCTTAACCGTAGAGCTCTAAAAGATATTGGTTTACATAAAGCAAAATATATTCGCAATCATGGTAATTAACATGGAACATTAATTACCGAGTTAAGATTGTCGTGTTGGTCATAGATCATTGTAGCTCTACAAGTGAGTGACAACACGGGTATGCAAAAGAGGAAAATATTACTTTTGTATACTGAATAGACCTAATAAGTAAAATATTATAGAAATGTGTTTCTGTGTCATTAATATTTTACTGTGTCTTTGGTCCTTTGATATGAGACTTATATCTAATCACTTAAGGAATACTTAATTAGATCAGTGTCTTGAACTATCGATCAGTGTAGTGTAAAGGCATTGGTTGGTTAAGTACAACTTTTGTTGGAGAAGATAGTTAGTCAAATGATTATCATTGCCTCTCTTAATTGAGTGATGATATTAGTGGCCCCTTGATAAAGCAAAGTTATAATGTGCACTATGTGATTTGAGTTAAGTCACATATTTATAACTAGCTTAAAGAGATCAAGAAATGAATACTAATACAAAGATGACACAATACTACTTTGTGTGTATTCTTAATATCATGAAGCAAGGGACGGACACAAGTGGTGCACTCCATCACTAAGTGGATCGGGTTTTGGTTCGAGTGGAATTAAGACATCTAACTAATTGGGAGCTATAATGTGTAGCTAGATACCGCTTATAGCTTGTGATATTAAGCTCTTAATATCACTGTCAACTTAGTTTAGATCCTCCCATAGGTCACACCACAAAACTGGGAAACAAGAAATGGGGATTTTGAGTTCATAGGATGTGTCGGGTTTCATGTGAAAATATGACACATGGGGTGAACAAGCAAAATCAAAATTATGTTGTGATTAATAACATAATTAGAATCTAAAGTGAATTCATATGTGATGTAAATATTATGAGGTGTAATGTATTATCATTACATAGGATAATATGTTACAAAAGTTGTGAATTTATTACTAATCCCGAAATGTCAAATTTTGTAGGGGTTAAACCGAAATTTGACAAGTCTGCAGCACAGTGCACAAACAGTCGACCTCTAAACAGTAAACGGTCGACCGGATGTAGGACGGTCGACCGCAATATTACACGGTCGACCGGATGTGTGCACATCGTAACAGGGATTTCGTCTGTTCATTTTCGGTCGACCGAATTTATCGGTCGGTCGACCGAACATTGTGATGAAATATTTTAATGTTGCGAACGGTCGACCGAGTGCCTAAACGGTCGACCGAAACCAGGTCTAAACGGTCGACCAGACCACGCAGACGGTCGACCGGTCAGACGGTTTTATGCAGAATTAATTTAAGAATTAATTAGATCATGCATGGAATTGGTCCATAATTGATTTAATTCGTGGCTAAGATTATTTATTAATAAATAATGGATGGTTAGATGGAATTTTGCATGGAATAATGGGCAAGAGGTTGCACATGAATAGGTAATTTGGAGAGAACCTATAAATACAAGGTTATCTCATTACCTCCTTAATTTCATTCATTATTTTCTTGAGCAAAATTCTCTCTCCATAATTCTCCACGAAAATCCCTTAATTCTTAAGTTTAGTTTTAGTTCTTAAGAGATCATCTTCTCAAGGGAATTAAAGAGGGGTTAGTAATTAGATTCTAAACCCTATCGGAGATCGAGAGACTAGCTTCCCTCTCTCCGATCTTGTTTAGAGTTTGGTGAATACTCGGAGGCATCCGGCACGGCGAGAAGTATCCCCAACGTCTCCGAATCTTCAAGAAGTTTTTGAGAACTTCTAGGTATGAATTTCGGAGCCCTTGTTTGTTTTAATAGAGTTTTGAAACTAAATGTTAAAACAAACCGATGCATGCATGAAATAAATCAAAGAAAATTGTAATTGATCCTTATTATACATAAAAATTTCGAAAATATATATGTATAATTAAACATGAAATCATACAGTTAAGAGCTGCAAATTGGATTTTTGCAAGTATTACGTCTTCGGTAAACATCACAGGATTCGATTCAAGACGGTTATGCACAAGACGAAGGGAATTTTGGAGTATGTGCACTCATACGTCTGGGGACTCGCTCAGGTTCGGTCAAAGGGTGGAGCCGAATATTTCGTCACATTCATAGACGACTTCTCGAGGAAGGTATGGGTTTATTTTCTGAAAAATAAATTTGATGTCTTTGATAAGTTTAAAGCATGGAAGGCCCAAGTAGAGAAAAGTACAGGAAAATTTGTTAAGTACTTACAGACAAATAATGGAGGTGAGTACACCTCAAGGGAGTTTGCAAGTTTCTGTGAGAAAGAAGGCGTCACGAGGCATTTCGCTACACCGCGGAGTCCGGAACAAAACGACGTAGCTGAAAGGATGAACAGAACACTATGCAAACGGGCAAGGAGCATGAGGCTTCATGCAAATCTGTCAAAGGATTTTTGGGCGGAAGCAGTAGATCTTGCATGTTACTTAGTAAATATCTCACCGTCATCGGCACTTGAATTAAAGACGCCTCAGGAAGTGTGGACGGGTGAGCTATTTGATTACTCGAGGCTTAGGATATTTGGATGCAAAGCCTATGCGTTGGTCGATGAGACACAACGATCGAAGCTGGATTCGAAATCGAAGAAGTGCATATTCCTTGGTTACGATAGGGCAGTGAAAGGATATAAGCTTTGGGATCCGGTGAGCAAGAAGGTACTCCTACGGAGTAATGTGGTCTTTGATGAGACAAGTCTGCTCAAGGGCCTTGAGGACAAAGAGCAGCAAGAGGTTCCCATGCAGGAAGACGAAATTGAAGTTGGGGTCACGACTTCAAGGGAAGAATCGAATCAAGAAGTTCAGCAGGAAACAATTGACTCACGAGTAGAGGAGGAAGCTGAGCAAGAGAGTATTGCTCAAGGAAGACAGAGGAGGATCACAAAGGCACCGGTGAAGTATGACCACGATGATGCTAGTATTGCGTTTGCACTTGTTACCGAATGTGGGGACCCTTGCACATTCGATGAAGCTATTGAGCAGGAGGATAGGAACAAGTGGATGGTGGTCATGACCGAAGAGATGGAGTCTCTTCATAAGACTCAAACTTGGGAGTTAACAAAGCTTCCCACGGGAAAGCGCGCGATTGGGTGCAAGTGGATCTTCAGGAAGAAGGAAGGGTCATCTCCTATGGAGGAGATAAAGTATAAAGCAAGGTTGGTGGCAAAGGGATATGCTCAGAAGGAAGGGGTCGATTACAACGAGATCTTCTCACCCATTGTAAAGCATACCTCTATTAGAGTGTTGTTAGCTATGGTAGCTATGGACAACATGGAGTTAGAGCAGATGGACGTGAAGACAACTTTTTCTTCACGGGCACATAGAGGAAGAAATTTATATGAGGCAGCTGGATGGGTTCATCGCACGAGGCAAGGAAGGACAAGTATGCAAGCTGAAAAAGTCCCTCTATGGACTTAAGCAATCGCCGAGGCAGTGGTACAAAAGGTTCGATTTATTTATGATTAATAATGGTTTTGTACATTGCGATTATGATAGTTGTGTATACTTGCGGAGTCTTGGAGACGGTACACACGTGTTCTTGCTTTTGTATGTGGATGACATGTTGATTGCGACTAAGGAGATGAAGCATATAGATGATCTCAAACTGAAGCTTCACGGGGAGTTTGAGATGAAAGACCTCGGGAGTGCAAAGAAGATTCTCGGTATGGAGATCTCCAGGGATACCGAGAAAGGTGAAATTATGCTCACTCAAAGGAGTTATATCCGGAAGATACTCGAGAGGTACAATCTCGAGAATGCCAAGCAGGTGGCCACACCTATTAGTGCTCACTTCAAACTCTCGTTGAAGTGCAGCCCCTCTACTGAAAAGGAAAGGAGAGATATGGAAAGAGTTCCATATGCTAGTGCAGTCAGATCCGTTATGTATGCTATGATCTGCACTAGGCCAGACATTTCACACGCAGTTAGCCTCGTGAGTCGTTATATGGCTAACCCAGGAAAAGAGCATTGGGAAGCGTTAAAGTGGCTGTTGAGGTACCTGAAGGGAACCATGGATGTTAGCTTGAAGTTCACCAAAGATGGAGCACAAAGGCAGGTGGAGGGGTACGTTGATTCAGATTATGTTGGAGATTTGGATAAGCGGAGGTCCACAACAGGGTACGTGTTCACTTTGGGTGGAGGTCCAGTGAGTTGGAGATCGGTTCTCCAACATACTACCGCGCTGTCTACGACGGAAGCGGAGTACATGGCTGTTGTCGATGCCGGGAAAGAAGCTATATGGTTGAAGAGTTTGGTTAGCTCTTTGGGGATGGAACAGGAAGTGACCAAGTTGCATTGCGATAGTCAAAGTGCAATTTATCTAGCCAAGGATCAGACGTTCCATTCAAGGATCAAACATATTGAAGTAAGGTACCACAGGATCCGAGAGTGGATCGAAGAAGGGCAGGTTGTTCTCCAGAAAATCGACACAAGTGAGAATCCTGCAGATATGATGACTAAGGTCGTCAATCGGGAGAAGTTCGAGTTGTGCTCGAAGCTTCTCAATGTCCTCAGAGAGTGAGAAGGAGAAGCGCTCCGGGGGGTAGCGCTAAAGGTGCTTCTAGGAAGCACGAAGGATGCGGATCAAAGAAGGCTAAGGTAACAATTCTAAACCAAGGTGGAGATTGTTGGATTTGGTTTATAATTTTTAATACAGGAAAACAGGGAGAAACGGTCAACCGGAACTTAAGTCACGGTCGACCGATTTACTCCAGGAGCCTGGAGGCTCGGAACAGATCGAGGAACGGTCGACCGTTTCGGGGAAATCGGTCGACCGAAAAACGTCAGTAGATTTGGAGCTCGGGATGGATCGAGATCCGGTCGACCGGTGCTGGGCACGCGGTCGACCGAAAAACGACAGTAGCTGGGAGATGAAAATCGACTTGCAGAACGGTCGACCGGTGTTGGACTCGCGGTCGACCGAAAACGTCCAGGAGCTTTGGGCGCTATTCAGAAGCGCGGAACGGTCGACCGGCTCGGGGCGAGTGGTCGACCGAACGTTGACGGTTATGCGTATTAACCGAACAACGGTCGACCGAATGGGCAATTCCGGTCGACCGTTTGGAGACAGTTATGCACGATCTGACTTATTTCCTGTACGAATTTAGCCAATTATAAATAGGTTTTTTGCCCTAATCTTGTAACACAACATACAATCTTTATTTCCTTGAGAGAGATTAGGCTAGAGAGAGATCTAGAGTGCTTTGGGAGACGCATTGCTTCCAAACTTGTGTAATCTCGAAGAGTTCTCTTGTTGGAGAAGAACTTAAAGGAAAGGAAACCCGCAGGAGACCCCCCAAGGACGTAGGCATCTTGCCGAACCTTGTAAAATCGCGTGTGTCGTGATTTGCTTCAGGTGTGTTGTGTGATTGCTTGTTATTTCCATCTTAATCGTGTTTGCTTGTTGCATTAAGTTTGGGAGAGGGTCAGAAGTTAATTTCCGCATACAATATTCGTTTTTCGTGGTGCGTGTAATCCGTGTCGAGTTAGTGCATCGTAGATCCCCCTCCCAACAGAGTGGTATATAATTTCCGATCCATTCTTAATACTTATTGTTTCATAAAGGTGTTAGACATGCTTGAGGATGCTTGTGAATCGCTACTCGACGGTATTCTGGCAGAGAACTCATCCCTGACTCCTAGTTCCTGAAAGGTGCATTGAAGTTCCAAGTATTTCACCACTCTTATCATTTAACATAAATCCGGTATGCTTTTAGCCAGGTAAATTGAATAGTCGGAGCATCCTACTATATATATATATATATATATATATATAGAATAGTTTTGGAAACATTCGTTCTCCAAGACGACATTTGCCACTAAATTGTATGTTAAGTACCATATTGTTTGGTACTTAACATACAATTTCCCTATTGGGGTTCTTATACACGAACGCATCCTGGAGAGCGGCTACTAAATATTTCCCTATTGTTTGCTACTTAATGGCCATGTAAAAGCATTGTTGGCATATATATGTCATGGCATCGAGTGATAGGACATGGCCAACAAGTTCAGCACATTTGTCTTTTATTAGTTGTAGTAAGGTCGTTTTGACTTGTATGAAATGTTTTTTTTTATGACCAGCAAGTAGATGATATGCCTGCTCCTGAAATGATTGCAGAGTGGAGTGCTGGAAGAGAAGCGACGTCGGCATTGCATTGGCTTGGATGGATTTCTGTTGTTCCATTGATTTTTAGCAGCCATAGGGCTTTTGTCGATGTTATCTGATGGACCTTACTTACATCCTACATGTGATTACGATCTACTAGATAGTATTGCCCCAATGTTGTTTACTCTATCTTATAGCTCAGTGTATGTCGAAAAACAACCTGTAAAAGTGTTCCAGTAATGGAATGCCACAATAATGTGTGTAGGTCTTGTTGTCAAGGTAATAATGTTGAACAAACAATTGACAGGGAGAAAGCTTCAAGGAGCAGCAAGCAAGTCTTTACCTATAAAGCTTGTCCTTGTTTATGATAGAACTAAAAGTGGATTCAATAGCGTATCATGAGGTTCAACTATACACCAAATGAGGGTAAAAAAATTATAGCACGTGTAATGAGGTATCCCTAAATCTGACCAAGTGAACATTTTTGTTAGAGACTCTAAATTTTGCATGCTTCCGAAGATCGTAATTCACATGCTTCTGACATTCACAAGAATGCTCAGAAACCAACACATCCTCCATTGCAGAGATGCTCCTATATGATGAAATTCTTTGTTCCTTTTGAGCCTCGTTTTCTTCATGGGCTCGAGCTGAACATGCAACTCAAAGCATTGACAAGGTCTGCATCTTCCTCATTTATAAGGATGTTTGCTGCATCTGGATTTGCAAGGAGTTATTTTGCCACAAGGTACCCTGCAATGGACCATGTTTGATAGAGTCGTGTTTGTTTACCGATAAAACGAGCCCTCATTGTATCATAATATTCTGGCCACTTGTCTTTGAGTAGCCGCTTCTCTGCAACCTGAACTGCCCTTGCAGAAATCTTTGGCCTATCCATCTTAATGCATGCAACCGTAAGGGGTAATTACGACTTTATTTCAGACAAACTGTCGAAAATTAATGGAAGATTAACAAGAGGGATGTGTTTGATAAACTAAATGATTTGAGGCCCAATAAGGATTTCACGTTGCTCCTGATCAAGCTTCAACCTAATTGGTTCTTCAACAAACTTATTCTTATAGCTGAGGACAAAAGTCAGTTTTTCAATATGTGCTGGTTCAATCTCATATTTCTTCTTACGCATAATTTTGAATATCTTTTCAGCCTTTCCATACTCTTCTGAAGCAATAAAGCCTGCTAAAATAATGTTACTTTCCGTACCAATTGCTCCATTCAAGTGCATCCAAACTTGAACTTCCTCTGCCAACTCAAACTTGAGATTTCTCACCAATGAATCTAAGTAAATAGTGTCAGCGGTCCGGTTTGGACTTTTTGTCTCATTTTCTTATTTATATAGGCGGTGAAAAAGAGAAGTAATGGTGAAAGCAAAGAAAGAGACGGAGGAAATGAAGATGATTCCACTCGTCCACCTTAACCGTGGTGATGGCGTTGTGCCATGTGGGACTGTGGAAAAAACGACTTCAAATCAACCTTTCGTTTAATTATCTTATTTTCATTTTTATTTTCGATCACAATAAAAACTGTGGGACTATTTTTTATCACAATAAATACTTATCCTAGTTGACGGTTGTGCGTGAGGTAGGTCCAACTTGTCTGTCGAGCTTGATTGTCTAGTGGACTTGGAAGTACAACTTCAAGTCAAGTTTGGTTCTATTATCTTCTCTAAATAAACTTGTTCAACAAACTTCGGTTACAAAGAAACTTTTTACGCGAATTGAAGATCACTGGATATACCACACCCAATTTTTTTAGATGCCAAGACAACAAATGACCCACGACGGCCTATATGTCTAAATACTAAGAGGCCTCGAACTATTTCTTGGAGTGTCAAACAACCACTCACGGATTTCTTCAATCAAAACTACTAAAATTCTCATGGAAAATAGTTATGAAGTTTTGCACATACTTTATGGTATCAAAAGGCCGTCAAAGATATCTTTCGACAACTCGGTGAATGTAAATTTGTCATATCTCCTTACAATGATAGAACCTCTTCAAAATCAAAAGCATATCGATATGAAGTTTTTGGATATTAAAGAAAGGGTTCAGAAAGTTTTTGGATATTAAAAACATGCTCCAAACTTCAACGTGATTACAAGAGAAATCCCTTAAGTTCACTTCCTATTTTCTCTTTATATTACAGGTTAATTTCAGTCTTTCATTGTTCCCACCAACTCAATCTGAACTGTTGGCTCTCGTGTATTGCTTCAACAAGTTTTCCTTCTTAAAGCAGACGTTGCGAATCAGAACATCATGAAGTTCTCTGAGGCCGTGTCCGAATTCAATTTAGGCTGTTAAAAGACATGACAGAAAGCAAAAGGGGGCGAAAGAGAAAAATACGTAGTAGTAGAGGAGATTAATTACCCTGTAAATTGGTAATGACCTTAGCTGTGAAACGGTAATGAACTACAAAAAATCCCAATCTTGCTTGGACATGTCAACTGGTTCAACACGTCCGTCCTCATATATGATCTGCACACACAAAATTCAAGTTTAATATGTTTATTGAAGTGAATTTAAAGAGATTGAATGCTTAGAGTCGTACAGTATGTCTACTTGTGTAGCAATCAAAATCTGATATGACTCCTCCATAGTACCTGAAGATTAAAAAAGTATTAACTCAAACAGATTGAAAGGCGCCTTGGCTGCAATAATAAACATAAACAACGTAATCAAACACAAACTAAGCACATAACATAAAGCATGTCAAAGCAACATTCAAAAAGGCCCCAATTTGGAAGATAACCATTTGAGAAATTGTTCAAGATAGACATGATAAAAAAAAAATGCAAAAGCCATTAAGGAAGTTAAGTATGATCTCAGAAAACAAATTTCACTGGTAGCATCTGTTTACTGTGAAACGTTGCGCGGGAGGCATGATCAGGAAAATGCAAAAGCTGTGATTTTCAGTGCTAGTAATGTCTTCTATTTTCTTTCTTGATAATAACACATATCCTCCAGCTTCTACACACTCAAACGACTCTGCCAATTAATTTTAACAATTCCTCAGCTCGATTATGGTACATTAGATTATTTTTTTAAACGGTACCTCAGACGTTAGACTTGATTAATTTTCAAAATGACTTCAATATCGTGATTTTATAATATAAAAAGCATGAAGTCTTTTCGAAAATTAATCACCAAAATAATCTTAATCAACAAGTCTGCAGAATGCACCAGTAAGCACAAGAAAATGTTCAGCTACAGGTACGCTACAATGCATATTTAGGGGCCATCTAACACATTGACCTCGAGGGATTCTACATTTACACATGAACCACATTTCACTAAACACCTTAAGCAAAGACTTAGCATATGAATTCACAAAAAAATGATTGTGCAATGTAAAGCTCATAAAGATCATATTACCAAAAAGTGAATCACCAAGTCTATGAATGAATATTAAAATGGCCATGAAATAAAAGACCAGATCTATGAGCACCTTTTATCCTGGGTACTCCATATGCGCACCACCTGACCAATACAATTGCGAAAAGACGTCCCGTTTTCAGGAAAAGCTTGCATGAAACCTATTTACCAAAAGAATAAAAAATAGAGAATATGAAAAATTACAACCAAAGTGATCATAAGCTATCAGACAGTTGTGTACCAGCCAGAGGGACTCCATTTCGCCAACCCTACAAAACAGCATTTAATAAAAAATGGTTACAGCTCATTACAGGAAAATTTGCATGTCTAAACATAAATAGATCCAATCATTTATCACATCCTATGCCTTTTACCAATGAGGTCTATTTAATTCTATGATTTACTTGCAGCGTATTTCTTGAGAAACCAAGGGTTGAATTGAATATGATTTCTTAATTCTTTCCCATTGCACTCATAGCAAATATAAGCTTTTTCTCATTCATCTGACAATCACTGGTTGCTTGTCCTTAACATGAAGAGATTTCCAAGTACTAACAGGGAAATGTATTGGGGAATCAGAACTCCCAAAACCAAATGATATATGAGGGTTATATACTTATAGTCCACCTCAATACCCGCGTTGCACAATGATTCTTTTAGCTTGCTATATTGACTCCCCAGTTTTTGCCTGCAGCCTAAGGCCCCACAGTGACATTCCTGATCTGCTCCGAATTGTACGAACCTGCAGATCCAAACGGAACATTTAGTGGTACGACAAAAATGATACTCTACAGTGAATGATCAAGGCATATCGCATCACAGAACATACTGATAATCATATGTAAGACTCTCTCCTCTTTTTATGTTTCGAGTGGCAAAGATGCCAATTCTGGTTTCCCCTTCAATACTCCTAAAAGAATATAAAACACGCCTAAGAATTGACTTTAATTCCCAAGCAAATCATAAATGAAAGTAAAGTTTTACTATAAAAACCATTTCTGCATTTCTGTGTTTGGTTCACAGCTATGATTCATGAATCTTGATTTGTTTCCTTTGTATGTGGCATCAATCACCATATCATGATTGACCTCACAGAGATAGAAGTTGGTATCTCCACGATGTTTCATTTTCCATAGTCTTTCTTCACATGTTTTGTCATCAATTACTGCAGAAAAATCAAAAAAGAAAAAAAACACTGTTAGATAATATAATTGTAGCAATAAAAGTGAGCATAGAAGCATATTTGTTTTACAAAAAATATAGTTAGAAAACAGCCACCTTCTCCCACATACTCTATCACAAAATCCCCTTGCTTTATATCTTCATCAGCTGTCAGCCCCAGTCCACATTTCTTTGTCTAAAAGGGAGCAGTTTAGTACTGGAATGAAATATGGTCATATTCAATATTGTTTTAATCTGAACTAAAAACAAGATACTCTGACGTATGATTAAACAAAGATCAAATTATCAATAGTTTTCAGAAGAATATCATTGTAACATAGCAAGATGAAAAAAGTCAAACAAACATTAAGCTACTTATACAGAGCGTGTCAAATGAATGTCATCACTCGTTGATGTGCACAAACACCCTCATATTGACTTAGATAAGTTACCAATAACAGCACCATCATTCTATCTTATAATATAAACCTTCCACAGTCTGCAGAAATGCTAGTTCAAACTAATGTTTCCCCACCAAAAAGGAAAGTGTTATATATTGTTACTATTGAAACAAATAGATATTGTAATAGGAAATAAATAGATATTAGGAAAGCCGGTCCTTTGGCTATATGGTGGAATATATGGATGGCAAGAAATAAGCAATGTTTTGATAACAAGAAATAGAACATCAGTGTCACTTGGACACTGTTGTTGCAAACGTCAATCTTTGGGTGAATGGAGCAAATCCTACATCTGAGTGGTTGTCCGAAGCTGTAGTTTCTTTGTTTTGTTTAGGGTCTCTTAGTCGTTTTTTGACCTCTTTTCTGTGTGTTTTTTCGTTTCCCGTTGTATCCTTTTTCCATCTATTAATGATCAAAGTAAAAAAAATGATGTTAGATATCCATGTGAAGGATTTTGCTTATGTTAGTGTTTCCTAATTGATGTTTTCTTCTATCAGCTTGTATTTGTATTCTTTTTATCGGTCATGTAAATTTATATCACCTTGTGACTTTACATATAGAAGACTTTTTTAGTCTATAAAATCATCTCTCATTTCTTCTTTTTTGATCGGTCATCTCTCATTTCTTCTGTTCCATCTCAGAAGTTCCAAATCCTTCTAGATTATTTTAGTTGAGATTTTTGTACATAGACTCTCTGAGGGAAGCAAGTAATAATTATTATTATTTTTTATCATTGATGGATTAGAAAAAAGGGATACAAGAGGTGAAAAACAAAACAAAAACAGGGAGATGAAAACAAAAAACAAAAAAGACGGGAACAGGACCCCGTCAAAACCAAAGCCAAAGGTAGGAAGTCAAAACAGCCCACAAGAAGTGGGAGAAGAAAAGAAAAAACAACACAAGACTGCGAGAACCCCAACAAGAGACTAATCTAAAAACAAAAAATCCGTTGTAATCCCCGAAGTTTGTAGCAACAGGTAGACATCTCAAACAATCTTTTGTTAGATCTCCCTAATTACAATTTGTTTGTTGTCAAATCGTGATTTGTTGTGTGCAACCCAAATATTCCACCATAAGGCAAGATGGCCAAGATTTCCAGCCATCATAAACCGACCACTAGGAATGTCCGAGGTCCACTTATACTAAAAATCTCTAAAGTCATCACCCACAACAATCATACTTTTGCCAAGCTTGGCCCCAAACTTATCTAACGTAGCTCTGGTAACCTCACAATTCCTGAAAATGTGATCATTATGCTCATCTTCCTCCAAACAAAGTGGGCATCGACTAGCCAAGTATCATGCCCGAGATTTCAAGACTACCTCTGTCAAAGTCTTACCATGAAAAATCAGCCAAGCAAGGACACAAATTTTCGACGGCGCATTCTTGTTCCAAATCAGTGATACGAAGTCTAATGATGGGTCAGGACCAAGAAGGATATGATATAGGGATTTAACTGAGAAAGAGAGGTTAGATTGGAACATCCAAATAAGAGAGTTGGTTACAGTGATGGAGAAAGAAAACGCATTTAACAAGCTGAAAAGAGAACAAAATTGAGAGGATTCTCGATCCGTAAGGGACCGGGAGAAGACTAAGTTCCAAGTTGGTGACGAATTCTGCCATGAAAGTAAATCAGCAACTCACGCCTCCTTATCCACCGCTAGCCTGTAGAGTAGGGGAAAAGTTACCATAAGTGAAGACTGGTCAACCCACCTATCTATCCAAACCTAACAACCTTCCCATTTCCCACCCCACACCTCATTCCCAATTGTAACACAACCTCCCCTTCAAGAATATCATTCCATAGACCTTAGTAGTTTTGATGAGTAGGAAATCATTCAGAAGAGTCGTGATAGTATTTATCATTGATTAACCGTTTCCACAGAGGTGGATCTGGGTCAAACAGACCAGACAATCTCCAAACTCATTTGCCCAACAAAGCTTGGTTAAAAGACTTAATATCTCGAATACCCAGGTCTCCCCTCGATTTTGGTTGACACAATTTTTCATGGGACAAGAGGGTAACCTGTGTTTTTCTCGCCTTTTCATCCTTTCCAGAGGAGGTTCCTTTGTAGCCTACTCTTTTTTTGCCACGCTTGTTGGAACCACAAAGATTGACATATTTTAGGCAAATTAGTCAAAACAGATTGGATTAATGTCATTCTACCCCTCCAAAATAAAAACTTTCATTTCCAACCTGCAAGTCTAAGGTCCATTCTTCACTTTTTAGCAATTGTTCTCACTCAATTTTTAATTTCCCACGGCTATTTTTTTGATCCTCAGAAAGCGGTTCTTCCTCCAAAACATCTAATAAATGAAACTCCTTAAGGATTTTATCCTTATTGGCATTAACATTCCCGAATTCTTCTTTGTTCCAAATTTTAATCTAAGATTTAACTTCTTTTAACTTCAAGGTTAAGGTCGGAACTTTATTCTTCTTTAGGGGCACCATTTTCCATCATCCCTCAATTTTTTTAATAAGGACACTTTTTCCAAATCACATTTTTTCAAAACGAAAAGGAACAAGACCCCAATTAGGACACTTTGTGTCAAGGAAAATAGGTACATGATCATAAATGACGCGAGGTAACCCCACAACCGCAGAAAAAGAAAACGCCTTGTCCCACTCGATGCTCACCAGGAATCTGTCCAATTTGGAAAGCGCAAGAACATCTCTAAAGTTGGACCAGGTGAAATTTTGATTGGACAGAGGAAGGTCTATTAGGCCAAGGTCATTGATAAGGTTTGAAAATTTTGTCATAGATCTCCCACCCCTAATAGCCGAGTTCCTTTCAAAAGTAAATCTTATAATGTTATAGTCACCCCCGCTTACCCATGGTTTTGTAAATTGAGACCCCAATTGGTTAAGCTAGGCAAAAAATCACCCCTTAGATTGTCCTCACAAGGGTCATAAACAGTGGTGAAAAATAAACTCAAAATCCGAAGAAACACACGTAAAATGAAGCGAGATAGAAAAATCCTCAATCCATTGGTCAACCAAATTAAGCTTATTATTGTTCCAGAAAGTGATTAAGCCACCTGAGGCCCCAATTGAACATTTATCAACATATCGGATATTCTTATCCCTCCCAATGAGAATAGCGATTCTAAGGTCACCCGTTAGAAATTGACTCCTGAATTGCCATGATCCATGGCTTATACTTTACCGAAAATTCCTTAAGCGATATTTTTATCGTAATCCCCCAAACCTCTTAAATTCCACGAAATTAACTTCATTTGGAAACTGTATTTTTCCCATTATTTGTCATTCCCCTACCCCCTGTGGTTGTGAGATCTAAAATGGGCCCAAGATCACAAAGTTCCCTAAATCCCCCCGACTTATTCTTACGAGGCGTGTGTATCCCAAGTGAGTCACTTTTGGATTCCTTAGATCTAATGGACTTGATGGATTTTTGGGTTAATTTTGGGTTAAACCTTTCCAGCAAGTATTAAATATTACTTTAAGGGAAGCTTGAAATGAGTGGTTTGACAAAAACTGGACTAGGTGATGATGCATGACTAAAAATTATGGTCCACAATCAGCTAATTTTTTATTATAGTATACATAAGATATAAACATCATTATTCGTATTAATAATTTTAGATAAGATGAACAAAATCTCTTTTCAAAGTTTTTTCTTAATAAACTTCAGCACTAATGTTGAACTCAAAAGACTAAGAAATAACCCACTTTAGTGACTTTACAATTAAATAACAAAACTTAACTAATGGACAAAAACCAAAAGAAGGGGAAAAGAGAAAGCGAATGGCAATTAACTTTTCTGGCTTACAGTCTACCTTTACAAGTTTCAGCTTCTTCACAGGTCGATGCTGGAAAGGTTTGTTGTTACATTCACTGCCACATTTACAACTAGAAGAACAACTCGAAAATAGCATTCTGCAGAGTCAAGAAACAAAACCACATAAACCAACAAAAATATACACAACATTAACAAGTCCAATGAACCGCACTGCAATTTAAGGTTATTCAAAATTAAAGAGCAACCTCTCACCCACAATGACAATCGCCACCACATACACTAGATTTTCCTGGAGAGGAACTGCAAGAGCAGAATATGCCATCATCCTCAACACGCCTTTTAATAAGATAGATATCTTTGCAAGTGTCAAGAATAAAAACCTGTTCAAATGGTTATTTTCCAGCACCAATGAAGTTAAAGCACTATCTTCTTCAAGTGAAGTACTAAACAAAAATTATAAACGTCAAACCAAAAGAAAGAACAATGCAAAATCTTAGAATTGAGATGCGGTTGAAATATAGGAGGTAACAGACCTTTGAGTTGGAATGACCACTACAACACTTTAAACCGTAGTTGAGGAAATTTGCCCTCTTTACACTCTTATAACTGTAACACCTCTTCTTATCCTTCATTCTTACGTGTTAGCAGTTAGCACGTCAAGCGACCAATTGAGAAACTTCATTGTCACCATGGAAACGTATCAGATACCAACCAATGATTTAGAAGTCGACCAAATAGTCAGCAGCCAGTTTTAACCCTGCTAGCCAAGTAGCCCAACAAATTTGGGACTGGTTGATTTTGAGCCTTAGACCGACTGGCATCCTACTAGCCAACTTTAAATCTATGGTACCAAATACCAACTAGACGGTTGATGGTCATAAGTTGATTTCAAACCGACAAGCCCAACTAATCACAGACTAGTTGATTTTGAGCCTTAGACCGACTGGCATCCTACTATCCAACTTTAAATCTACGGTACCAACTAATCGGTCAACTAATCAGCAGTCGGTTTCAACCCGACAAGCCCAACTAATCCCGGACTAGTTGATTTTGAGCCTTAGACCGATTGGCATTTTACTAGCCAACTTCAATTCTACAGTACCAACTACTTGGTCGACTAGTCAGCAGTCAATTTAAAATTGACAAGCCCAACTAAACCCGGAGTAGATGATTTCGAGCCATAGCCAACTAGCCAATTTTAAATCCATGGTACCGATTATCGACCATTTACCAAATTCGCACAATTTGAAACACAAAGACTTAAAAAAATAAACCTAATTCTTAGGATACTGCGCTTGATCGATATGTACTGAGTCGATTTCTGCTTCGTCAACCACTCCGGGAGCTCGAACTCGACCGGAACGCCATCGCTTCCAGATACCAACTTCTCGAACACGTTTCTGACTCCAACCGCCTCAGGAGACTGCAAAAACACATAAAAATCGGTAAAAAAAAACCGTTTTTGGGTATCGGAAGAGGATGAGAAACGGACTTTGGGATCTGTTGGTGTCGGTTTGTTGGGGCTGGTGGAGTTTCTCGTCGTCGGCATGGTGGATTGGGATTTGGGAGTGGTGAAGAGGAGTGGGATTTGAGATTTGGGGATTAGGGTTCGGAGTTCGATTTGGAATTTGGGCGGAAGTATTGGTGTTTTTTGCATTTAGATCCGTCTCTTAGTAGTAATTGTAAAGTCGTCCCTATTCCCAAAGTCGGGGTCTAGTACCTAGGCCGAGCAATAACCGGTTCGGCCTGTCGGTCGGGACTTTGGTCCGGGATCC
The DNA here is from genome assembly GCA_963682175.1 of Triglochin maritima. Lineage (NCBI taxonomy): Eukaryota > Viridiplantae > Streptophyta > Magnoliopsida > Alismatales > Juncaginaceae > Triglochin > Triglochin maritima. The sequence goes on from OY821789.1 coordinate 33,610,587, forward strand.
GGAACCAATTCGGTTCCGACCCGATCCGGACCGGTCTGATTTTATTTTTGTAAAATGTTAAGGTAAAAAAATCCAGTTTTGGACTGGGTCTGGTCCGGGATCCGGAACCGGTTCCGGTCCAGTCCGGTTGCTCAACCCTACTAGTACCCTTCTAAGAATAGAAGGAAACTATATTTAAATAAGATGCTCAAATATGTATTGATATTTGTCTTGATGAAGCTCAAATGTGTTGAAAAAAAGTTGCAGAGAATATCAAGTTATGATATGTAGAGACCAGAGAGGTCCCAATGAGTCTACTAGACTCAACCTTTGTATTTTGTCAGATTGTATGGCTTTTGAGAATCAGGTGGTGGTGGTGGTTAACAGTCAAATTCAATAATTAATCTAAATTATCTGCTTATCAAAGAAAACCTCTACATTTTGCCTCGTAACAAGTTGAGAAAAGGATGAGGAACAACTAAAATGTGTCCAGCAAAACAAAAAAGGTAGCCCTTGTATGTGGAGTACGTAATTTGATTGTTGAAAACGTGAAATATGTAGAAGGTAGACACCTCGAATGTGCAAACCCAGTTCTTCTCCACTCTCATAATCTCATTCTAACTTAATATTGCTCTCTCCTCCCTAGACTAGGGGGTTTTACGAGTCTATAACTATCACTGCACCATCTTTCAAATGTTTGTTGTTCAGGTGCTTTACATATAATCAACAAAAAGTATTCGTCTCAAAGAGTTTGTTGGAAGTCTAGAATCCTCCAAATAACCATTGCCCACTGGGAACTTAATGACTTCCACGATTCCAGACGAGACATCATATGTTATTAGTGAAAGTGCTTTGAAATTCGAAAAGAATTTGGGATGGTAACACAACGATCTGTCACAACCTGCAAAGGATTATAGGTTTGATCATGTAAACTTGTGGATCCACTAATACGAGATCGGCTGGTATAATTTCAAACCAACCATACCTGTCTGTTTTGACTACAATGTCAGCCACAATACATTATTTGCACATATCCTCTTTTTTAAAGTGACTACCTTTAACAAGGGACATGCGTCGCTTGAAATACCAACCAAGTATCAAAAAGACACCATAACAGAAGATAGCACCTCGGATCCACTTGTAGAATACTAGAATGTGTCAATTGGGACACATAAGGCTCTTATCACTTAAATTTCCTTATTTTAATTCATGAAAATTAGCATTCTGCTAATTTGTCGATTTTGACTAATTGAATTTAACATTCCCAATGGTTCTAGTATTGTCAGCAATGTCAAATATTATACTTTATCGCCATGGATTACAATATGAAAATAGATGGAATGTAAATTCTGAAACATGAAGCACATAATACACACATAAAACTAACGACGAACTTCTCATACAAAACCTAAAACTGACTAGTAATAAAAAGTAACAGAAGAAATCGATTAATACAAATATGTACACCGTACATAGGTACAACTGGGTCTGAGCGTCAACAGGAGGTAACTCTTGAGGAAAATTAGATCTCTGGCCAGTGAAAATGGCCAACCTGTGAAATCTGCTTTCGTCCATCTTCCAAGGCTAGAACGAGTTGAATGAGCATACGAGGAGAACCGCAGTAGAAAAGCAGGACAAAGCTTACAGGGGTTTTACGTTATATCGTGCTCTTTGCTTAATCCGTCCTGCAAACACAAGCATTTTTTTTATTGGCCTACAGTCAGTCAGTTATGCTGAAAAAAGAGATGGGGCAAATGCATTCAGAAAATCAATAATGATGACCCAGATCGAGGATTGGATTGTTTCTAAAAATATTGAACCTTAGATGGCTCAATATAATGGCTGCTATACCAATACTTCGCTCTTATTTGAATTAGAAAACAGACTATATAACCCATAAATGCATACAACAAAATGGTAACCTATAAGTTAACAGAAAAAAATGGGCCCTATAAGCCAATACGGCTTGCTTACCTTCCAAGCTGAGTTTATAATTTCTTTAATGATTTCAGAAATTGCAACAGTTCAAGGGAAACCAATGTTTTACAAGGTTAGTGTGTATAATCACATGCAAAGGATAGACCCAGCGCTAAGACAATACTCAACTTTTTTCATCTTTCATGTGCCCTGGGTCCAATTATGATCTCTACATCTACGTATAATTATTAACAGTTTAACACCAACACTAAAAACAAGTACAATCCACAGGATTGCAATTTGCCATCCAGATTAAAGTGTAAAACTTCAGCATGATACTAAAGAAAGAAATCACTTCACTTAAAAATTAAGCAACATAGCATACTCTTAACTCTTAAGGACCTATCTGCATATCAAAATACTTCACAACCCAGACTGTATAAGAAATTCTTGATCCATGTAATACATTATATCAAATTCAAAAACAAAACGGCATGATATTTCAAGTTTTATCTGCAACCTTTACAAACAAGGACATTATCAAAATACGTTTCCACGATGAAATTGGAATAAGAGTACGTGAATCTTGCTAATCGATAATGAAAGAAAAATTCGGTGTACCTTCCATCTTGATTTATGCAAGGCAGGTTCCAATTTCCAGGAAGACTTCATCTCATTTGACCACTTAACTCCGAAACGTAGCAATCCTTTAAGCCATCTGATTTTATTTACAAGCTCTTCAAGCTCCACGATTGAGGATTCTATTGTGTCGTAGTAAAGCAAGGAACTTCCACATCCATATCCACCTGATCTTGGCCTTTTCAAATAAATTTCATGATTACCTGAATTTTTTCTTTCACCGTGTGAACTTGTAGGTTTAGAAGTACCAACGCCTTGAGCTTTCCCTTCACCAAGTGACACAGCTTTACAAAAGCTACGGATATCGTGTTCTTTATCTCCACCTTTTGCTTCACTAAGTGGTGTTGAAGCTTTAGAACACTTGATTTCTTGTCTTTTGTCTAAAACTTTCCCTTCTCTCCATGAACTGGCAGCTTTAGATGGGCTACTAATTTCTTGATCCTGTCTTATAGCTTCCCCTTCACCTGGCGAACCTGTAGCTTTAAAACAGCTACGTATATCATGCTTTCTGTCAACATTTGTCTCTTCAGGGTGTGAACTTAAAGCTTTAGAACAGGTAATGGTGTCTTGTTTTTTCTCTAGATGGTTCCCTTTTCCATGACTTGAAGCCCTAAAAAAACTGTCCGTGTCTTGTTTTTCATCCAGATTTTCCCTTTCACCATCTTCTGTTCCCAATGAGTTATCAGAAGAACTTTCTGAGGGAAAAGGAGCAGAAACTGTTTTCAAATCACATTCACTTGCTCTTTCTTCATCTACATTTATTTAGTGTAAAAAAGAGAGTTATTGGATGAAAATGTGCAGCAGGAAAAGGAGAGCTAATTTAAAATGTGCTTCGATGCCATTTATGTCTGAAATCATGAACCAACCAGACAACATATATATAACTTTACAAGTCATCTTTGTTCATTAAAATTATTGCAAGAGTACCAGGTTGTCTATTAGCAACATTCCAACTCTCTTCAGATTTATTAGGCGACAAACATTGTAGGAAACAACCAACACGTAAGACTGCATGAGTATTTATTTTCTACCAAGAAATCAAATTAGGCCATGCGTGTTTGACAGATGTAAACTGATTTTATCCAAGGAGAAGCCCTATTCTTTTGTAAATACTAGTGACAAAGGTTAATGACCCACAAATTCATACATGCTTACTCGAGTGCATGTGAACACTGAACAAAGGTCCAATTTACCTTCTTTTTGTGGTTGAACAAGGCGAGCACAAACACCATGACCCTAGGGACCGAAGCAGCAAACAAAAAGTTAAACATCGTTCACGAGCTTTCGAAAATGCATCAAAATTAATGCATTGTTGACGTAAAAAACAGTCAGGTATGGACACTGATATTTTGCATAATTGCCAGTTTGAACCAATGGAAAGTGGATGTAACAATGTGAATGGGATTGTATCAAAAATGTATATAAAAAAACATTATGCTGTTTGGTAAACCCTTGCTGCTTTAGAGAAACAAATGACAGAAAACATTTAAGGTTATATACAGCTAATTAGTAAGAAACACTGAATACTGGTATTCTGATATAAAGCTAATTAGCAAAGTCCAAGCTCCTAAGGACAATGTCAAACTAAGAAGCATTTTATAATCGTAATTCCCAAAATTAATCAATTTTGAGTTTTGACTGAGAGGGCAAATGCCACCTCACCAAGATGACGATAAATCCAATGACTGCTGGTCATTTTACAAAAATAAATAAGTAAACAGTACTCCTAACAAAAGACCTAATAGAACTAGAAAGGATACTAATATGTCCACGTCGAAAATTTTGAACTTCAGAAGTGAGCAAACACAAGTAACGAATTGTACAGAGCAATTTTGCCATGACTACATGGAAAAAGTATCCCATACTTGGAATACTGGTGCAACTTTGGTAATTTCGTATGTGAAGCATATTTTTCCTAGACAGTAGTAACATCACAAATAATACAGTCCAGTTGACTGTTAGTTGCACTACACCTTATGAGGCGACATTTATGCACATGTCTAAGTTACACATCAATATCATCAATGAAAAAATCTAGAAAAACCTTCAATCCCAAACTAGTTGGGGTGGGTAAAAAAATTTAGAAATTTCAACAATATCTTTGTAGCTCATGAAGCGCGGAAAAATGCAACAGTAAAGACAAATATTAACTCACATTAGATACAGGTATGGTCCAACCATCTTCAGGAGACCAATCCAACGACGGTCGCAGATCCTTGGAGCAAACCTCATATGATCCTCCCTCACCAACAGGAGATCGATGCAACTCTACCTATATAAACGATACAAGTTAATAAGGTAAACCACAATGAACATTTCTCCACCACTTCCAAGTCATTTTTTTAGTTAAAACAAAAGAAAGGACAATCAACATGGACTTGTGCTAGGAGAAACATGAAAGTTCATACAATGATCAATACAGAACATATGTCCCAACGACCTAAACAGATCAATTGATATAACATCTCTAGAGGTGACAACAGTATTAATTGAAAATGGTAACCAACGTGATAAGGGTATATGCATTGCTCCTGCAAACATATATTAGGAACAAACAAATATTGTTCACAAATAGGTTGCTAGATCTTGTAGCATAGTAGACAGAAATAAGTGTATATGTACAGAAAGGAATGGAGCCACAAAAGTACAGTATTCTGAATGTACACAACTAAAAAACATCATCAATATCTAACTTCCTCATATGACATCATCTTGAAGACGACAAATTTAGCTTAAAATCTAATCTTCAAGGCTGAAACTTCATTTCTGTCAACCAAGAAATAGGAAAACTTCTCTACCAGTCGACATCCTTAAACTGATCTATGAGGAAAAGGTATAATAGTGAGGAAAAAGCATACCTGAACCTTATCACCTTGCAATATTTTTGTAACTTCACAAGACCAATAACAATCATCACGCCACCAATCAACCAGATCGCCTACGGCCCACACATCACGAACAACCACCGCAACATTTGGTGATGTGGGGAGATGACCCCACGACATCTCATTTTCACGGATAACGTGTGGAAACACAGGACGTAGCATCAGTGCCTCGTCTTTAGATTTTTTACCCATTTGAGATTTTCTAGACCGATAAGGAAGTTTCTGATAAATCTGCAGCCACCTTTGTTCTGCAAATTTGAAGATAATTTCAGCAAAGTGTGAAAGTGAGAAAAAGTGTACCTCAAAAACTAATTAATTCTCAAGGAGTATCCAATGACATCAAGGCTGAAGGCTCTACAAATGATGATGGCACTAAAGAAATCCTAGGGATCACTTAGTAAGATTAATTCCCACAATCCAAGGCATTTGTGAAAAAAAACAATGAACGCCTAAAATAATTGTTTAAAGCACCAAACAGACATGTGGTCTGTGTTTATGACAGCATTTGAACAATTTAGCTACAAAAAACAACTTGACAATGTATTATGCATCAATAATGAACTAACATTACTATGGTTGCATGAGTACTAATCTCCAGTTTTATTTGATTTCTACTCGCCAAAAAATCAGAAGACTATGGCATAGTCACACGGGTTTTTTGCAGTTAAAAAAACGTTACCACAAATCCAAAACATTAACACCCTATAATTGGAGGAAACCAATATCTACTACTGCAGTCTACATGGTCATATATGTTGTACTGTTGTAGCATAGTTTGATCTTTTAACCAAACAGCATGTGGGGGATGTTGCCTTACTAGTCATACATATAAAATCTAGATATACACATGTAGCCATATGCAGCAAAGTACGGAAAACAAACCCGACGAATTTATCATTTTATTTACATCATCAGCTGCAGGTCCCATAATGATTATATTATTTCAACATTTCAATTATCTTTTGTTGTTAAGTTGATTTGAGTCATTTGTCTGTGTTATTTAATGTGTTCCAAGTTATAGTATTTGGTAGGATCTTTTAAGACTCGATTATCTGTTTGTGGCTTTGTGCAACTTCAGATTGTCCTTAATATGCAACACTCTGCGTTCACCTGGGCTAAATTGCTTTGCAACCGCACTGTGCGCATAAGCGGTCACCAAGTGTAAAATGATTTTTGTAAAATATACATTCCTGAAACTAGATGACAAAATCATATAAATTCAGGAAGATTTTGGGGAAAATAATAAAACAATAAACAATGTTATTGCAATAACCAACCACAAATAAATAAGAAGAAACTAGAAATCATTGCATATGGACAAGGAAAGACTAAATAACAAAGTTTCCAAAACAACAATATATATTCCTCTTTCTTTTTCTCCATACCGTAGAAAAACATAAAGAAGAGTAGAGAAGAAACAATGCTTACTTCTTAAATAGCAACAACAAAGCAAGAGAAGAAACCCAAAAGAGGCTTCGTGGAGGAGAAGCGTCTGGAATTAAGCGGTTGTACCATTGAACCACATAAGTGGTTGTACAGGCCACACAATCGCTTATGCAGTCAGTCCCTTCACACGGGTTGAAGCAATTGCGTGGTTGCCACATATGCAACCGCTTACTAAAACAATGCCCCAACCGAATAGAGGAAATCTAATTTGGAGGTTAGAGACACAAAGTAGAGTAATCAAATCCTATTGAGGTGAAGCAGTCGTTTGTCCAGCAGACCACTTTGCGGTCTAATTGCAATCTTGTGTGATCCCCAATTCTCAAGTTTCAACTAGATTTCAAGATGCAATTTCGAGATCCCATTGATAACGACAATGTTATACGTTTTGTTCGGATGGTGTTTGTGTCAAGTTGTAAGGATGTGGTTCACACTTGTTACTAGTATATGACAAAAAGACTGAAAGTTTTTGCAATTCGGTAACACCAAGATTCGATTGTCACATGGCCAATTATACAGACGGATGGTAAATGGATGGGGCCTTTGTGAGACTGGAAAGTTGAGGAGGGTCTTTAGGACTTTTAGTTAAGGGTACGTTGTGGATTTCAATGTATCGATGAGAATAATAGGCTTACGATTTAACCTCAAGATAATTTGTTTTTTTCCTATGAAAGGGCTAAAAGATATGTGAAATGCAATCTATAGCTCATAGATTGAAAAGAAGCCAAAATGAGAAATTATAAGTACAATTTACTCTAAATTGAAGCAATCACATCCCCAAGTAAAAGGTTTAGCATATAACTATATAAGCGAGATACTTTATCACAGTTTTATCGTAACTTACTTTCATCAGGATAATCATAGAAATTCAAACTACATCCAAGCTTGTTGTGTTTTTTCCTTATTGCCATTACCTAGAAATATAACCAGAAAGTGCTTTGAGAAAAAAATAGGTATAAGAGTATAAGCCCATTATATAGACAAAAAAACGACATTAATTTTCAGTGAAGTAGGAGATATTTCGCTCTAAAGTTGGAAATGCTTAACACATTTTTGCGATGAGAATATATCACCTAAACGTTGTTTTACAATCTCAAGTTATTTTTTGATGTTCATAAACTTTTTTGGTCCTTGATCCGTTAACAAAACGCACATATATTTCTTTCACAATCTCAAGCTACAATTGGCTCCATCCATTTCTTGGGATGTTTCTTATTCGATCAAGAAAATCAAGTGATGTCACGGTTTTACCAATGTGGTTCACTATTCGACCCATAAACTCATCGCTACATCCATTTGATGGGAAGAGCATGGGGTAAATAGCTCAACCTACATCCAACTGATTTACAATCCTTTCTCCATCGACCATTTACAACCCTATATTCTTTACATTAATTATAATTATTTAAAATTATAAAACAAAATCTTGCATGCAATAGTAAGCTACATGTATTCTTTGATCAATCAGGATAAATCTTCTAATTTAGAATTCAGGTAGAACTTTGCAAAGAATAATTTTATATCACGTAAATAATTCCACAACCCAAATAATTTTATATCACGTAAATAATTTTATATCACGTAAATAAACTCTAAAAATAAGCTAAATAAGTAACTCTTCCACAACCCAATAACCCTCCTAGAAAGCTCAGGCTGCCGAATTATAATTACATGAGGCACTACCATAAGAAGCAAAGAAAATAAATTTTAGTAGCTACATTGCAAGTATAACTCACAATATCTACAAGAAAGGTCTAAACTAGAGAAATTTCTTTTCATCGCTAACCTTGCAACGGAACCATGCACCTCGAAAACCACTTAAAAATGATCTTGATTCTGCAACTTGGCCAACTTCAAAAGGCAAGTTCTGGTCCTGGTCCATTGTGTTTCACCTGGATAAATAAAGGTATATATTTTAGAAACTAGAAATGAGTTCTCACCAAGAAATAGTTTATGATATCAAATATATGTAACACCTATACTTGACACAATGTTCAGGCTATGCATAACGTGAGTTATGTGATGTCATAGTTGAAATCGCATACGCATACCACCTATAGTTAACACCTGTGAAGCATGGATCCGGATACAGGATTGGGGTGTGATACGATACAAGTGCAGGGATTCAGCAAATCCCAAATACCATGATACGGGATACAGCTAAAATATTAAACATTAAATAATATGTTAATATACCTAAAATAAAAACTGAAAATAATAATCAAAAACTAAAATGACTTAAACAAACAAAGAAGCTCATAGCTCATTCCACAATTCAACCACAAAACAACACGTCTAGATTGAAAATACAAGTCTCAAGTCATAATTAAGTAACATTATTAATAAGTCTCTCTGGCACTAATACTTTATAAATCTATAAGTAAAATAACATCAACTTCAATTTTAACCACAATAAAGACAAAAAATCTTATATCTAACTCTTAAGTTGTAAAATCAACTCTCAAATAGTCCAATTTCAACAAAAATTTTAACATCTCACTCTTAAAACTCCCAAGGGTCTGTTTGGATAACCCAAAATAAGATGGTTTTTAAGGGAATCCGCATTATTGAGAAAAATATAGTTTTCAATCCTAGAAGAGTGTTTGGATCATCCTGAATAATGCATTATAAAAGTGTTTTTTTCTAAAAATGCGTTTTTTGAGTCTCAATTACATCGTGTCTCTTGTTCCTTCTCTATTTCATATGATTACACATTTTCAAAATACACACTGCGATTTGGATGACAAATTGAAAAATGTAATTTTGAAATCAAAGATTTAAAAATCCTTAGTTACGTAAACGGGGTCTAAGTTTTAACATCAAAACTCTAAAATTTCACTTAAATCTGTACTACAATTACAACGTCTAGCCAAAACAGAGAACGGACAGCAAGGAGAGGAGAAGGTCACCAAGGGAGGCTGTGGAGACGCAGCGGCCGGAAGAGGCGGTGGTCGGGGGAGCAGGGAGTGGGGTTGCGGTTGGGGTTAGGGCGGCTCCGCAGTTCTTTTCTATTTTTGTAATTTTTTTTCTTATTTATGTTTATATGTGGGTAAGAACTGTAATAGTCAAGAAAACTATTATGGTAAAAAGTTTTCCTGCTACTTACCGGTCCGGCCACGGTGGCCGTTGGGATTACTGCATTAGGCCCGGCAGGTCAGGTCAGATTGGGTTGGTCCGGCTGGTTGAGTTTGGTTGCTGGTCAAGTTCGAGTTATTGTCTGTTAGATTTGTGGTTCCTATTTTTCGTAGAAATATTCAGATAAAACTTACAAAGATTAAATTAAAAATACTATCAAATTATGATTTTAACAAAATAATCTGCTGGTAGCTTTAAGTTTTTGTTCAAACTGGACCACTTCAAACACAATTAGAGAGCACTTAGTGAAAGATTGAAAAACTTAAAAAAGAAGATTAGAAGAGATAGAAAAGATTTGGTAGGAAGAAATGAAGGGTTTATATAAATTTTTGTAGTTGTATTTTCGTAATTAAAAAAACAAAAAACAGCTATATAGTTGTTGGCTTCTGCTGACGTCAGCACGACAGCACCCAACGACTATATAGTCATACCCTTTCATTTGTAACAAAATATGTGGAAGTACTTAGGAATATGGACAACTAGTGGAAGGGTACAATAAGGATGGTAGCACAGATTGAGACTCGTATTGACTGGGTTTTGTACTCGGAGGATTAGATGGAGTGTTTTCATGAGAGCTTTTGTATGGTGGGGGACAATCAATTATGCAACCATCGACGGTTGATAGTTTATTGTGATAATGTCAGTATAAAAAAGAAGAGGCTTTCCGATTTGTAAACACTTGGACGAAGGAGAACGATTTTCTAGAAATTGTGCAAAAAGCGTGGAAGATCAATGTTGAAGGCACACCTATGTATAAAATTACGAGGAAGCTTGATGAGCTACGACAAGCCTTGAAGCTTTGGAGTAATCACAACTTTGGCAATGCAAATGAATTTGTTGACAAGGCAAGGGAAGAGCTTGAACAAGTGGGCCAGGACTTAATTCTGATGAGCTCATGCACAAGGAGGTTACATGCACGGATAACCTCAAGTGTGCACTATCTTATGAGGAGTCAATAGCACGGCAAAAATCAAAGGTTGTGATGGCTTCGTGAGGGTGACTCGAACTCCAGATTCTAACATGCTGCTATGAGAGTGAGGAGAGCCACAAATATTGTGACACAAGTGGAATCTGGAGGAGAGGTGTTCGTGGAGGAAGCACAAATTCGTGAGACATTTTGACACCTTTCTCTAACATTTTTTTCTCAAAATGTGAATGTTATCTTGCTAAGTGCTAGTCTTTAGTTACCCTGCCTTGAGCCTTCCGACGGCACATGCACGTCCGACATGGAATTGGACAAGGTGGTGAAGAAGGGCAATGAAGATAAAGCACTAGGTCCCGATGACTTTAATGTAAAATTCTTTGTGATGCTTGGCTGAATTCAACACATTTTGTAGCGACAAATGGCCTGAGGCAAGGAGATCTCATTGCACCTGTAGAAAAAGTGATTATCTGTTGTATTATTCTTATCTTGCGATTACAAATACATGCGATTATATAGTAGATTAGTATAATCTAGCCGTTTGAAAAGTAAAGAGAAACATTTAAGATCTGTGGGCATTGGATGATGAGATGCAATAAGTTGTATGATAGAGTTCCGAGGTGGGGCATTGATGATGTATTAAGTCTGAGCCTCGAGTTCTTCAACACTCCCCCACAAGTTGAGTCCGGAAGAGATTGAAGGAACCCAACTTGTGAAGAATGGTATCAAACTGTTTTTGATCCAAGGGTTTGGTGAAGATATCTGCGAGTTGGTTTTTGCTTGAGACGAAGGGGACATCGATTTCTTTAGTCTGAATTTTTTCTCTGATGAAGTGACAGTCAACTTCTATGTGCTTTGTTCGTTCGTGAAACACAGGATTGGTGGCAATGTGACGAGCGGCCTGATTGTCGCAGAACATGTGCATAGGTTCATGATATGGAACCATCATTTCTTTGAGGAGTTGTTTAAGCCAAATCAGCTCACTGGTGGTGGATGCCATGGCACGATATTCCGCTTCAGCGCTTGATCTAGCCACAACGTTTTGTTTCTTGCTCCTCCAAGTGACGAGGTTTCCTCCAACGAAAGTGCAGAACCCAATGGTAGATTTACGATCGTGACTACCCGCCCAATCTGCATCAGAGTAACCAATGATTGAGTTAGATTGGTTTTGTTTCATCCATATGCCTTGTCCTGGAGTTTTCTTTAAATACCTGAGTATTCTATCAATGATGTCCAGATGGTGTGTGTGTGGTGCATGCATGAACTGACTTACTGTGCTAACTGCATAAGTTATGTCAGGTCTAGTGACGGTTAGATAGATGAGTTTCCCTACTAATCGTTGAAATTGACTTATATCGCTTAATGGTTCACCATCAGTGGGACCAACTTTTCGGTTGGTCTCAATAGGTGTGTTGGCCGGTTTGGATCCTAATTTTCCTGTTTCTTTAAGTAGATCAAGGACATACTTCCGTTGAGATAAAAATAGGCCCTTTTTTGAGTAAGCAATTTCAATGCCCAAAAAATATTTCATGAATCCTAAATCCTTGATGTCAAATTTGTTTTTTAGATATGACTTAACCCTATTAATTTCTTTGTCATTATTTTCGGTGATTATAATGTCGTCTACATAAACTAATACAATGATGGTAATATTGTGATCATGTTTGATGAACATAGAAGCATCGGCAGAACATTTAGAGAAACCAAATTGACTAAGAGATAGACTAAGTTTTGCATACCAGGCTCGGGGTGATTGCTTTAATCCGTAGATTGATTTGTGAAGTTTGCAAACCTGAGTGGTGTTATAACCTGGAGGAGGAGTCATGTAGACATCTTCTTCTAAGGCTCCCTGTAAGAAGGCATTTCAGACGTCCATCTGAAAGAGATTCCATCCATAGTTGACTGTTATAGATAGGAGAACACGGACAGTATTCATTTTTGCAACAGGGGCAAAAGTTTCTTGGTAGTCGATGCCATATGTTTGGGTGTATCCTTTGGCTACTAGTCTAGCTTTATATCGCTCTATTGATCCGTTGCTATTATATTTGATTTTATAAATCCATTTACAGCCTACGGGTTTGGTTCCAGGTTTTGGGCTGACCATGGTCCAAGTTTGATTTTTTTCTAAGGCTTCTAGTTCTTCTTTCATTGCTTTCGTCCAATTGGGGTTGCTAAGGGCTTCTTGGTAGGAGGTTGGCTCTTTAGCCTTCTCAAGGGTTTCTAGGAATGTTCGGTGGGAATTTGCTATGGCGTTGTAGGATACGTAGTTTTGAATTGGGTATGTAACATTATAAGTGACAAAGTCTTGAAGGTGAGATGGGGGACGCGTAGGTCTTGAAGATCTTCTTGTGGGGGCTACTTCGCGGGCTGGTTCAGTGTGGTGCTCTCCTTGTCCCTCCGGAGTGTTGTTTTCTCCCCCTTCTTGAGGACCGTTTTCTCCCCCTCCTTGAGGAATAGGATTGCCTTCAAGGAGAGAGAACTCGTTTGGATGTAAGTCGACGGATGGAAGTGAGTCAGTTGACCCTGCAGAAGTGTTAGTCATAGATTCGAAGTATGATTCTTTTTCAGAGAATGAAACGTCCCTGGAAATATAGAGTTTGCAATTCGTTGGGTCATAGCATTTGTATCCTTTTTTGTGACTGGAGTACCCCAAAAAGACAGTTTTGACTAAATGAGAGTCAAATTTGTCAATCCGTCTTTTATGAACGTAACATACACAGCCAAAAACTTTGAGGTTACCAACGCCCATCTCCCTCTTATTCAGAATCCCCAAGGGTTGTTTGTTGTCTAGAATGGGGTTAGGTAGACGATTGATAAGATAAACAGCGGTTAAGATGGCTTCAGACCAAAAAAATTTGGGAACTTTGGTCTGAAAGAGCAGGGATCTGGTGACATTTAGAAGATGGCGTTTTTTTCTTTCGGAGACACTATTTTGTTCTGGGGTATTAATACAGGTGGTTTGGTGATGAATACCTTTTTCTTTTAAGAAAGTTTGAAACAGGGAGCTAGTGTATTCAGCGCCGTTATCTGACCTAAAAGTCTTAATTTTTGTGTCATACATTTTTTCAACCAAAACAACATATTCGCAAAAAATAGAGAAAACTTCAGATTTGGATTTAAGCAGATCTAACCAAGTAGTGCGAGAAAAATCATCGATAAAAGTGATACAGTATTTAAAACCGTTATATGACTCTATGGGAGCTGGTCCCCAAATGTCAGAATGGATCAGTTCCAAAGGTTTCCTAGTCTTAGTGGTGGAAGAATAAAAAGGTAACCTAGTTTGTTTTGCAAGGCGACAAGTCTCACAACACAATTCAATGTTTGGTATGATGCTAGGAAATAATTTTTTCAAACCAGGAAAAGATGGATGTCCCAAACGTTTATGTAGAAGGTCGGGTGTATAACGGGATGCGTTATTTGCATGGAAGGTATTGTCAGATTTTTCTAGTACGTAAAGACCATTGACGAGAGTGCCTCTACCAATCATCTTCCCTGATATACGATCCTGAAACAACACATCAGAAGGTGAGAAAATAGCATTACAATTAAAAAAATTGTTATCTTTGCAATAGATAGAAGGTTAGATGTAAACTCGGGAACATATAATATATTTTCGGATGTGTTATTTAGGACTGTAGATTGTCCTATACCTCCAATTTTTACTCGATTTCCATTTGCTACAGTAACGAAATTGTTTATGTTTGGGTTATTTTGAATATTGCATATAAGATCCTTGTTTCCGGTCTTGTGATCAGTTGCACCAGTGTCTAAAATCCATGAACTAGAGGTAAAAGTATGGTTGCAAGAGATGTGAGTTGAAATAATACCTGACCCATTACCTTGCGGCGTCTGATTTTGACCGGACTTATTAAGTAGACTGTTGAGCTGGGCCAGCACATGACCCAATTCTGTGTGCATAGATTCAGGCCCAAGGTTGTTTGAGGAGTGAAGCCCATGATGTGCTGGACTGGGCCCGTGACCAGCAGACCAGAGCCCACCTCCTTCACCTACAAACCGCGGGTCAAGATTCGACCCGATCATGGAGCTCGGTTTGTCGGTAAGAGGAAGATCTGCGAAATCAGAGGATAAATATCCTCGACTCCCGGATCCAGACCCGGATGCCCATTTTGTTTTTTGCCTCCGTTGTTAGGGTTTTGCGGGGTGACGTTTGGTCTGCCGCCGGGGTTAGGGTTTCCTCTGTTGTCGCCCCCTCTTTCTCCGGTTCCATCCTTTGGTGGTCGGAGGTGCGGGTAGAGGAACCAGCACCGGTCGCGACTGTGTCCCTTTTTCTTGCAGTTGTCACAGTGCTCGTCTTTGTGTTTTCCGAAGTGTCCTCTTCCTTTCTGGTTTTGATGTTGTACTGTGACGAAAGCTTGGTTTTCTCTGTGGTTTTCTCTGATGTTTTGTGGCATGGCATGTCTTCGGGATTCCTCTCGTTTAACCATCACAATGATCTGAGTGAGGGGCGGAAGCTCCGATGATAGTAAGATCTGAGATTTTAGGGGCTCGTAGCTAGGATCGAGACCTACCAGGAACTGGTAGACTCGGTTCTGCTCGTCCCTTTCCTTGATGATTTTAGGGTCGTTGCTCGGTGGTTCATACACACTGAGCTCGTCCCATCGGCTTTTAAGAGTACCGAGATACTCGGTAACCGATCTAGACCCTTGTTTGGTTTGCGCAAGTTCTTGTTTGATTTTAAAAATATGGGCGAAGTTCTGTTGCTTACCATACAGAGCGTGGATGGAGTCCCACGGCTCTTTGGCTGAGTCGAAGTAAAGGAACAGCTCCGCAATCTGAGGTTGAATGGAGTTCAACACCCAGGTCATTACCAGATGATCGGAGGTTTGCCATTCCTCAAACTTTTCGTCGTCGGTGTCTGGTTTTTGTGTGCGTCCCGAGATATGGCCAAGTTTTCCCTTGCCGCTGAGTGATAACGTGACCGACCGAGCCCAGGGCAGATAAATTGCCCTGGTGAGGAGTTGGGTGGTGAGTCGTTGTGGCGTGGACCCTTCTGATGCCATGGCGAGTTTTTTCTGAGGTCAGAAGACCGATGATGGGTTTTTTTTTGGATTTGGGTGATTCTGATGAGAAAAAACAGGGTCTGAGGTCAGATGACCGGTGATGGGGCTTTTTTTGGATTTTTGTATGAGGGAAGCTTGGTTTTGGGTTTTCTTTTTGTGTGGAAGGGATCAATGAGGAAAGGAGGAAGACAAAGGAGGTGAACGGAGGTTCGCCTCCGATGATGATCCTTCTAGATCTGAGATCGACGCTCTGATACCATGTAGAAAAAGTGATTATCTGTTGTATTATTCTTATCTTGCGATTACAAATACATGCGATTATATAGTAGATTAGTATAATCTAGCCGTTTGAAAAGTAAAGAGAAACATTTAAGATCTGTGGGCATTGGATGATGAGATGCAATAAGTTGTATGATAGAGTTCCGAGGTGAGACATTGATGATGTATTAAGTCTAAGCCTCGAGTTCTTCAACAGCACCCTACTTGTTTGTGCTCTGCATGGAGGTTTCTAATGCTTTAATCAGGGAGGAAGTGACCTTGGGATGACTGACCCCTTTGAAATGCAGAAACAAGGGTGTCTCACGCCTCTTGTTTGCAGATGATATCATGATTTTCGTGGAAGCAACAAAGGACAATGCAAGTCTATGAGATGCAAAATGATTGTCTTTGCTTCCATGTTGATTGTTCAATTGAACACGAATAAGAGCCAAATATTTATAGGTGGATCCAGCCACAATAGCGAATGGATTTGTCAAAATTTGCAAACGAAACGAGTGGATTTCCCGGTGACCTACCTTGGACTACCATTGTTCTCATCACGTTTGGGGAAAATGCATTGCAATACCCTTGTCTAGAAATGCAGGGGTTCGCCTTAGTGAGTGGAAACGTTCAATGTCATTCATGGTTAGTTGGGTCGAACTAGTGAGAAGTGTTCTAGTTTCATTCAGTGTTTACTAGACATCAGCGTTCCTTATGCTGAGAAACATACTACTTGAACCTGAGCGAATAATTATCCACTTTATTTGGGGAGGAGACAAGTAGTTGGCGCATGTGTCCTGGAAGGATATTTGTGCACCAAAGTAGGATGACAAACTTGTTCTAAGATGCCTAACCGAATGGAATGATGCAGGAATGCTTCAACTTTTCTGGTTAGTCGCCTAAAACAATCCCACGCTTTGGGTAGTGTATCCAAAGCAAATATCTAAGGAACAAAACTATTTGGCTTGCGCATTCCCCATCCAGTTGCTATTAGGCTTGAAGATGAATCTTGAGACTCCAACTTGTGGTGCAAGCGATATTCTCATATGAGATAGGTGATGGCTTACAAGTGTACTTTTTCCAAGATCCGTGGTGTGGAAGACTATTTATCCAAAAGACGTTTGGAGCGAGTCTTCACTATTGTTTGGAGCAAGAGTATCCGACACGAGAAACCAAGTGTCTTGGTTTCATGATGTGTGGCATCCACTCGTAATACCACGAGTCACTATGGTTGTTCGGAGGGCAATGAGTAGACGACTGCCAACAATGGACTTTCTTTGGGCATGACGGATGCATATCGTCTCAAGGTGCGCACTATGTGGCATTAACGGAGAGAATACTAACCACCTCTTTTGGGAGTGTACCTTCTCAAGAAGTATTTGGGACAATGTATTGAGCATAATGCAGGTACATGGAATGGTGGAGTTCAGCCTAACTAGCGAGATAGAGATAGTAATTAAGTACATGAAGACACAGTGGGACTACAATATATCCCGATTGGCTTATGGGCCCACAAATATACGCTATTCAGAAGGAGAGAAACATGCTGTCATTAGGGGGCAGCCACGAACATGGGCCTTGGTCCTTCAAGATATCAAGGAACTTGTTCGCCTATGAGGAAACAATGAAGAGGTTAGGGTGCAATGGTCATGATGTAAATCAGTTCAATTGGGTGTTGTGTGTTACGTGTTGTGTGGTGTATGTTGTTATGTTGACTACATGTACAAATGTAATGTGTATCCGATTATGTTAGGCCGCATAATCCGTATTATGTAATGTTCTGGATTTCCGTGCAAATTTATAAAACCCGGAGGCCTGCCACCCTCTTTTTTGCTTTGCAAAAAAAAAATTGCTTGTATGATATAAATCTTGTATGAAAATTCTTGCTAAGCATTCTTAATTTCTTTTCCTGACCACTAGTCTTTTTGTGAAATGAACATAATTTGATAGTCAAAATATCAAATCTGAATCTAAGTAATGCTTACATAATAAATTGGGCTTATTTTCAGCTTGCTCAATTTTTGATCGAGTCCGTTGTTCCACACTTGATCATTTCGCATTCTTTTCAATTTGGAATAAAATTTTGTATCAAACCTGTCACCTTCAGATAGTCCATAAAGTAAGAGTTAATGGATTATTAGAATGTTTGGAGTTATATTTTCAGTGACATTTACTCTTTTATCTTCAACAATCATGATTGATTTGTTACACCTGTGTACAATTTTCATATTGTAATACATTATTGGAGATCAAAAGGGTCATAATGTATTACTTTGGTCTCTGGTATGATTGTTGGTGCCTTATGAGCAGACCTGGTCTAACGAATCACCATTTTCACCATTTATGTGTTGTATAGGTACAAGGAATCGTGAATCCTTCGTTTTTGTTGGTTTTCCACCCTTCAATTTTGTTTGATCGGGGTTAGTAGAAGGATGGAGAGTTGAGTTATTTTGAAAATTGTGATTCGAAATTGATGTCATACTTTGAGTTAGTAGGGTTCCTAGAAGTGATGATCAGATGTTCTATCAGACCCCCAATGCAAGTAATAGGGGTGGCGCAGATGAGCAAGTCCACTTGTAAGGCATACACATCTAAAGAAGATGACGATGGCCACCTGAGAGAGGTAGAGGACGTTCGGCAAGGGGTTGAGCTCACATAGGGGAAGCATCAAATCAAGGAGGAAGTAGTGGAGTTGTTTTTCATTGATTGTTGTTATGGTTTGTTGTGATATGTGAGTGGTTAGTTTTGGATGTTATTGTTGTTACAGAAATATGACTGAATTGATGTGAATGATTATTATTGTTGAGTGGTTAGTTTTGGATGTTAGTGTTGGTTTTCATTGATTGATATGTTTTGTTGTGATATGTTAGTGGTTAGTTTTTGATGTTATTGTTGATATTTTCTCTGGAACCGTTGTTGCAAAAAATGACTGTATTGATGTGATGTTGCTTGTTTTCTTCTGTTTTCTTTTTTGCAAGTTGTTGTATCTTGATGTATCTTGTTGTTTTCAGGTTGTATCTTGTTGTTTTCAAGGATTTGGTATTGGGTATATGCGTGTTCCTATGAAACTAATTTGATTTCATGATCATACAACTGAAAATGTAGGTTGGATATTGCAAGTCATGTTGCATTCAGTAGATTGCCTACCAAAGAAAACTATGAAATATATTTTCAAAAGTCATGTTGCTCAACCGTACCCCACAAACAAATGCATTCAGTAATTGAAGATTAACTGTGAAACATACATTTTATTAGACAGTGAAGAGAAAATATTGTTGCATGTCTCTATTACAACCACTGAAGATTAACAATAAACAACAAGAAGCTTCAATAAAGAGATGCACTATAAGTCATCATTCCACTTGACAAACAACAACAAAACGTTTTGAATATGGTATCACTTTTTGATCATCAATTTCTGATCATCACACCACTTGGGAAGTGTGAATGTTGACTCATGTTGCAGTCTTCTATGGTCTTGTATATGCTTACTAAGTTGTCAATGCGAAGAGTTGCTCTTATCTCTGCATTAGTTCAGTATTCTCGAAACAATAATAAATGAGAAGTTGGAATAGATGAAGTGATAGCTCTTAAAGCTGACTATCTGAAAACATAGTAGAATACACAAATTCTCATTACTTTGCAGACCCAAAATAAGATTTCAAACTCCAATCAGAAAGAGATTACATAATTAGGCTGAAATTTGAATTCAAGTCAAACCAAAATGGAACTGAAATGGAGCATATATGTCAAGACATGGAAACCAAATAATATTTTACTTTAGATATGGTTTGAGCTTATGACCCATATGTTTTCAGGATGTTATTAGCCAACCAAACTCGTGGACCAAACCAATTTATTGTTCCTTGCAATTTATATTTTAACACGCTGATGCAATATAAATACAAGAACATATTGTAATATGGATATCATCACATGTACCACTTAGATTCAACATGAATGCAGGCGAGGGAGGGGGAGGTGGAGAAGGTACAGTGGACAAAGAGGGCGGCAGAAGGGGAGGAGGTGGGCGTGAAGGTCAGGAAGGGGGTGGAGGGTGGAGAAATGGCAGTGACGACGACAATTGCGGAAAATAGATTTTAATTGAGGATTATTCTGGTTAGATGATGGATTTGTCTTTTGTAAGTGAAGGGTAATTACGTCTTCTTTTCAGAAGGTCAGTCAAAAATTACTGAATTGCTAAACATCGTCCCAAAATTACTTAAATCGTCCATTGAAATTACCAAATTGTCTTTCCTCCTATTTTTGTTTATATATCTCACAATTTCACTCTTTTTTTCAAAACTTTCTCTTCCTATACCTACTTCAGAAGATTACGAATGTCTCGGAGGCTAGGGAAGCAGCCAGCAGTTCCCCCGGTGTACCCGTATACGGTAACCTTACGTTATTTATTTGTTTTCAAAAAAAATTAAAAAAAGTCGTCGGCTTCCTCGGACGCCCGCCCCATGCGGGGGGCGTCTCCCTCGGACGCCTACCAATAGCGGGAGACGTCTCCCCGATGGAGGGAGCGGCTTCAGAAGACGTCTCCCCTAAAGAGGAGGCGTCTCCAACAAACGCCTCCACAAATTTGTTTTTAATTTTTATTAAATCTGATAATTACTTTAATAAATTGTGATAAATCTGAAAATTTAATTTAACAAATTCTTATTAAGTTTAACATTTGTGATATTTAGTTTTAACAATTTTTGATTTAGTTTAACAATTGTTTTAATTTAGTTTAACAAATTTTGATTTAGTTTAACAATTGTGATAATTTAGTTTAACAAATTTTGATTTAGTTTAACAATTGTGATAAATATGATAATTTAGTTTAACAAATTTGTATTTAAAATTTCAATTAATAGTCATCGGGTCACAGTGGAGGGAAAGGCAAGTCAATACCATTACACGTCTTCCGTTCTTTAGAGGATGATTCAGCAACACGTCATCCACGTAGACGGGGGATATCTGCTTCGGTCAGGAGGGAGAGAGAGACATTACGTCGTCGTGAGGAGGATGATGATTCCTTCGATGATGAGCATGTGGATAGTCCCGACGACGGGAGCGACGATGATGACCCGTATGAGTTAGAGCGCCCAGAGGTGGAGAGGCAGGGGGAGTATAGCAGAGGACGTGGTCGAGCGAGTAGTTCTACTTCCGCCGGATGGATGGTGCGGAAGGGTAGGGGTGGGAGGTTTACGACCGGGGATTCGAGCTCGTGCACTGTAGATCTCCGCGCTCAGAAGAAGAAGAGGGTCCAGGACGATTCTTGGATCGTGAGCAGTATGACGCCTGGTGGTCCTTTAGATGGGAGCGTCATTCCTAGTTTCTGGGGTCACATCGCTAGACGGATCTGGGACGGAGAGGATCGGAAGGTTCTGAAGTGCCATAATCGGCACAGAGCTTGTACAGCACTACAGGGTTGGCGATCTACACTGAGTGCTGATATCAGAGAGGAGATTAATGCCACTCATTTGGGGCACTTACCGTACAACATGTTCCCTTATCTCGACATGCCTTTGATTTCTGCGTTTGTGGAGCGGTGGCAGCCTGACACCAACACTTTTCACATGCCTTTCGGAGAGATGACGATCATGCTTCACGATGTTTTCCAGATCCTGCACATTCCTGTGGATGGTCGTCTGGTTAGTGCTCAGGGGTCGACGTCTGAGCTGAGGTGTTATGTGGCAGAGTTACTTGGTGTCACACCTGATGGTCTGGCGAGAGATACAGCTTTATGGAGTGGTGGTGGTGTCGGCATCGACTCCCTTGAGGACCTATGCAGACGGGCACGACCTCCGCGGGCCGATGATACACAGTTGACGGCGTACCTATTCTTGATGCTCGGAGCCGTCTTGTTTGTCGACAAGAGTGGTTTCCGGATCAGACCACGCGATCTATTGGAGTCTAGGGACCCGGACATCGTTCGTGAGTACTCGTGGGGCTTAGCGACGTTGGCATACCTGTACCGTTAGCTTGGGATAGCTAGCCGTGCGGATTGTTCTGGGATTGCAGGTTGTCTTACGCTGCTGCAGGCGTAGATATACGAGTACTTTCCCGCATTGCGCCCGCATCGTGAGCGGAAGATTATCGAGTAGGGTCATCCACGTTCGGGTATGTGGGCCGTCCGGAGCGAGGACAAGAGCGATGGACGATTGCGTTCAATCCGCGCACGGCTATATCAGATGACTGCATCAGAGGTATCAAACTTTACACCATTTACATTTATTTATTTAATTTTAAGATGTATTATTATTCATGTGTTAAAGTTTAGGTGGAGTGGTTACCCTATGGTCCTAACCCAGCAGCGGAGGTCCCGAAGACTTTATTGATGGGCCTTATTCGTTATCGGGATATCATAGAGCCTTATGTGCCCGATCGTGTCTTGCGTCAGTTAGGATATGTTCAGGTGATCCCGGTTGACATCCCAACACCAGAGCATGCGGTGCGGTCTGCGACTGCAGCGACGTACGACGTCAGGTTCCCCGCTTCTACAGCGGAATCGACTTGGCGGACATTTCCGAGATCATGCCGAATGTTCCTTGGCGACTTCAGACGTAGTCGCGACCCCTCTGAGTGTGATGCACGTTATCTTGATTGGTTCGGTAGTTACTCACATCCTGTCATCGTCCGTGGTGCCTCCCGGAGAGCAGATCGACCACCAGATATGACGTGTGGCGATCTGGTAATTTTTCATTTTATCTATATTTATTTGTACCGTATATTTTGTTTAGGCACGCTAATGTTAATGTTATGTGCAGTGGATGAGTAAGATGATACGGGTTGTAGAGCCATTCTTGCAGAGGAGGGATGAGCTGCCAGACGATGACATGAGAGCTGCATGCGGAGATTTGGATGAGATCATACAGTCGTGGCATACTCAGTTAGGCATCTCCGACCATGATTCGGATGATGAGTAGGCTGATCTGTTTTATCGTACTCTTAGTATTTGCATTTATATTTGTTTATATGTCGTACGCTTATTATTTGTATTTGTGTTTGTGTTTGCTAACATGTCGTACGCTTATTGTTTGTATTTGTGTTTGCTTATCTGTCATACGCTTATTATTTTTATTTGTGTTTGCTAACCTATCGTACTGTTATATATAATGCAAATAAAGCAAACATATCAAAACATATTACATAATAAAGCAACACTATATAATGTACAAACATATCAAAACATATTACATAATTGTACAAACATATCAAAACATATTACATAATTGTTGCCAATATGCTATCCTATTTTGGTACTCCAGCTCCCATCCAATAACACTCTCATCTCGTATTTGAAACCACAGAGTCGCTATAGGAGGTACGGGGAATCCCTCATTCAAATCCAAACGAATGTAATGAGCGTAACTCCCTAAATGAGCAATAATCAACTCTCTGCACGGTCTCGTCACGGTAGGCGGACTCTCCCAAGGTAGAACTGTAAGACATGGGTACAACGAACCATCATTTCCGAGAGAGAAGAACATAACTGCACACTTGTAAAATTTGCAATGGGAAACAAGTCTGTCCACGTCTCCATGTAGTGATTCTCGCCACAAGGTCCCCCGCCCCAATTAATCCGGTGACGAGCCTGCGCCACACCGTCGTAGTATACGTGCTCATAAAAAGATGGGTTCACAGCTAGCTCATTTGAAATCGAACGACGGGTGAGTTGCCAATTGTCTTCACCACCGTGGAAAACATCGGCGACACATCGAAATCCACAGTTTCCATCAGCACGTACATCATTCCACTGGTGTAGGAACGACATAATGATTCCTGGAATCCTATCTGCATATGGAAAGTCGTCTACGTCAGCCCGCCCAGTCACTACAATATAAACAAAAATTACAGTTACATATAATAACAAAAGATACATATTTACTGAAATAAATAACAAAATTATAATAACAATAAATATAGGGATGGTATACCTGATCCTCCCCTCACAGACGAAGAACCAGAAGATCGACCACGACCTTTGCTTCCACTACCGGAAGAACGACCACGACCTCTACTCCCACTACCTGAAGATCGACCACTACCTCGCTCTGCATACTCAAACGCACTAGGGTCCCGTCGTGTCGACTTTCCCCTTGGTCGACCTCGTAGCTTTGTTTTTTCTGCAGGCTCTCTCAAATTCGAATGTTCGGGGTATAGCTACTCGAATAAAACCCGAGAGGCAGATCGAATTACGGTAGAGTCACTTCCTGCAATCTCATCAACCAGGCTGCGAAAATGTTCGGCGTCTTGAGCTGCCTGAGACACAAACTCTGTGTTCCCGGCTCCTTCCCCAATGACAAGTGTCCTCCAGAACGGATGAATCTGCTCTAAGTAAATTCCGTTGTCTGATTCAAGACATCCGTGGATGGTACATGCGCAAGGTATCCCATGAGAAGTCAGAAAAACGCACTCGCAACGATATTCAACTTCATCATCTAACTGTTGCATTCTCTTCACCTCCTGACTCAGCAATTGCAAGCAGTGATGCGAAACTCGACCATTTATGTGACGATATAGAGCATGTCCGAAATTAGTCAAATTTCGCCGTCTCGAGTCTTCAAGAAAGTTGCGAATATTCGTCAGCTGCATTTCAATAGCCGTGTTGACGCGTTCGAAAAGAGTGTCCAGAGCTGCTGTCGATGTAGAAAGCCACTCTTTTAGAGCCGAATGAGCACTTTCGACCCTAAAATTCGTGGTGTTCCCAAAATGAAGGACTTTGTTCGTCCAATTCAGCACAAACTTTTCTTTATGCACCAACCACGTGGTATCCAGATACTCCGTGATAGCCGGCCACGATCTATACAAATCTTTCATAGCATACAAAGCTCTATCATACTCGGCTTCTGAAGTAGAAAGCATGATTTTCCTCCATCTTCCACGCCTCAAAGTCTCTGCCATCTGCTTATTCTTGCTGAATACGTGGTATGCGTAGTTGAATACGTCTTTGTTGATGTGCCATGTGCAGAGTAAATGAGCAGAGTCAGGAAAAACCTCTCTCACCGGTCGCATAAGGCCTAACTCCCGGTCTGTTATTATTGCAGTCGGGCTGACAGTCCCCAATAACAGATCTTGCAACTTCTCCATCACCCACAGATAACTGGAGTAAGATTCATCCATCAAAATCGCATATCTAATAAGGAAATTCATGTTTGTTGGTTTGACCCCAATCATTTCGAACAAAGACATCTTTTACTTGTTCGTCTTGTAAGTCGAATCCATGCAGATAACGAAAGGATATGTCCGCAACAACTGGACTGACGTCGGATGTGCCAAAAAAGCGTGAGTGACGACATCAGTTTCTGGATCTGACATAATCCAATGTAAGTACTCACACTGCATGCTTGATAGAGAAACTGCTGGACGGGATTCCGGTCTTCAGATTTTGTCCTCCTCATGTAATTTCTGAAATTATAAATATGCCTTTGATTTGGATTGTCCTCCGGGAATTTTTCTTTTACTGCCTTCAAGATGTTCCGTGGTTTTGCTTGCGCCTCAGTTATATCACGAACAATCTTCTTCGCCTCAGCACTTAGACCACTAATTTGACGATGACCCTCTGGATAAACTGCCAGTCTGTGGTTGTGATGTCCGTGAGCACTATTAAAAACCACAACCCATCCATCACGATCTCGTCGCTCCACCACTTTTATTAAGAAACGACAACCGCAACCCTTTCTTTTGGTGTTTCTTCGAAGTGCAGTATCCATATCCCGAGACTCCATTTGATTTCGCCGGTCGCATCTCAAATAACAACCCATCTGACTATCTGATCTTGTTTTGTACGACGACACGACCAAAAAAAACCCAACCCCGATAACTACTTGTTTGGCCCATTTACTTGCTTCATCGATTGTTTCAAAGATTTGTGTAGTTTGAAATAACTCACTGTAATCCACTCCATCACCACCGAAATCTTCCAACGGAACCTACAAAAATAAAATCGAAATTAAAAAAATCAACAAAATTGCAGGCGTCTGGAGTAAACGCCTACCCCATGGGGGGCGTCTGAGTTAAACGCCCTCCCCAAGGGTGAGGCGTCTGCGTAGGACGCCTGACCGAAGGAAAGGGCGTCTACTAAAGACGTCTTACCCAAGGGGAGGACGTCTACATAAGACGCCTCTATAGTAGGTATAGGAAGAGAAAGTTGTGAGAAAAGAGTGAAATGATGAGATATATAAGCAAGAATATGAGGAATGACAATTTGGTAATTTCAAGGGACGATTTAAGTAATTTTGGGACGATGTTTAGCAGTTCAGTTAAAAAACAAGATGAGATAAAGAGAAACAATGGAAAAGTGAGCGAGGAAAAGTCAACAAGTAGTTTTCCAACCTTCTCTAATATAGCTAACCACCTTCTAGGTTCTAGCCTATGATCCCACTTAAATTTTGAACATCACTAACCACTTACCTAAAATCCGAAGTGAAAGAAATATGTAATTTTTAAAGGTCATTGAACATGATTATAATTTAAATAAATATATTCGAAATTCTTATTTAATCTTAATCACAAACCAATAAATACATGGTATTGTTCTTTTGCGTTCTTGGAGTAAAGGATGGAATGAAGAAATGGTACTTCGATGTACAACTTTAGCATCAAACAAGTGGGATATCAGAATCAAAATAACGTTGACAACAAAAGTTCTGATCAAAATTGAGATTATTGAGAAGCATTATTTAGGAATGGTGTTCCTTAACACGTCCTTAATTAGTAATTGGATAATATCATCACAAGATATCTGAATAATAATACGACCAAATTGGAAAACATATAAGTAAATTATTGTAAAATGCCATATATATGAAGTTAAGAAATCAACAAGCAACATACAAGGAAGTTGGATATATAAAGCTAGTGATGCCCTTAATTATTCATCAGTACTACCAACACTATAAATAAACATAAATCTGCTATGCTACATTATTGTTTTTCAAGGAAGATGGTGGTGGGCTCTTAGCATCAGGCGATATCATATGGCAGATAGACATGAGCTTATATCTCGACATTTCGATATCGCTGTCCAAATCCAAAATGGTACTAACATCCACTTGATCATTTAGAAGGGTGGTGGTGTGCGGCAACATTGTTGATATTTGCAGAAGCGATTGCCTTGCAAGTTCTTCAGAGAAGTTAGCAGTAGGTGTTATGCAGTCCATAGAAAGCAGAAACTACTGTGCACAAGAAGGCTTAGCTGAACCTGTAAAAAAGTTCATATAATTCGGTTAAAACCACTTTAATTTTAGTTTTTGATATATATTTTCTTCTTCTATATTGATAGGATCTACACATGATGTATTGGCTATGCAATGGCTACCAATTTCTGGGTCTTGTATATGCCAAAGATTCGAACTTAGTAATCTTTGGTTGAAGATCATTCTATCTACATCTAAGATAATTTAGTCTAGATTAATTTTCTCAGTGATTTTTTTTACCACAACTCACGACACAAATTGTTATAGGCAAATTTTAATTTCTCCAACCAAAACAAAAGTTATTTTCCGAGGTTTAGACCCAATAGCTAATTAAGTACAAAAGTATTAAAATTCAAGTTCCTACCTTCAATTTCAAGGTTGCCAATCATGGTTTTCTCCCCTGAATACTATGGGGTCGAAAATTAAACCAGTAGCTAACCATAAAGAAAACAGAGTGCACTTCCAAATAAAATCTTACATGGAAAAAATATATATATTGAGGAGAGGTTGTTTCAATGAATAGAAGTAAGAGCAAATCTAAAAATTGTGGACGGCCAACATGGTCTAGACTAGTTGATGTTGTAGTCTAAGAATTTCTTAAACCATATTCGATTGAAGTATGGTTAGAGATGAGCTAAGAAGCTTTGAAAAGACATGCATACAATATGTAAAGTAACAACCCAACCCAAAGCAGTGATTCCTTAAAAGAATAGGATCAATCTTTTTTTGTTCGAAAGGAAGAGACATAAAAGAGAAAGTTAAGAGGACTAAGAAACTGTTACCTGCTGGAGAAAGAAGACTAACAACAAGGAGAAGAATAATACAATCTGGTATGCTAATAATATGTGCTCTCCTTATGGGCTATTTATAGGATATAAAAAAACCCACTGTATTGCACGATACGTTTTTGGGATATTTATATTAGTACCCTTACATATAGCAAAATTCCTGAGCAGTATTTCAGTTTTTTTTTGTTGCTTTCAAAGAAAAAATTGTTTCTCTACACTATTCTACAATTTATTTATTAATTAATAGCATGACTAATCTAATAAAAGTACATTGAGATATACAGTAACTTAGGATTTGCTTAGTATCAGGCATCAGTAGCAAAGATGCACAATCATAATGTGTGGTAAAATATTCTAGTTCTTCTTCTTCTCAATCACAATATCGGAGGTTAAAAATGCAAGATCGCCATACAAGATATATTATAGGATATTTCTTAATTTAGCTACAAAAAACAAGGACAAACCTACGTCCAAATGATTTTACAAGTTATCCAAAGTCCAAACACTCCGCCACTGGAAATCAAAACCCAAACAAAGTCTTTGCATTTAGCAAAACTACTTGCAATTGTCAATTCGATCGTGGTTAAATTCATTAAATATGATGTGACATATTACATAATCTCAAGAAGAATTCCCACCAATTCACAATCTACAAGGTCTTTTCTGCTGATTCGGAGGACAACATTGCAAGAAAAGCAAATTGAATATAAGGGATTTCATCTTATCTCCAGGATGCAATCTTTGAATAAAATTAGTAGCAAATAACAAAATCCCTCCAAAGTTGATGTGGTGCTTACGTGGAATACAAAGAAGAAGACAAAGATCTGAGGTGGCTCCAACAAGGTGTTTTCTAGGTCTGATGCTAGCTAGAGTTTGGTTGGTAGTGTGCTTTCTTTGGTGGACCTAAGGTAACCTAACATTGGGTATCTTAGATGTATATCTTGAATCATGTAACTAGGAATATGATCCAAAAATCTGAATGAATGTTTCACTCCTTCAAACAAGTTGCGGAACACCAGGAAGGGTTGCATATTCTTCTCACGTGCAATAGCAACCTTTTCTTATCTACAACATAATTATTGCATGAAAGGCATGCATGCATGTAGCTCGAATTATGGTAGACTAATTTTCTATGTTATTCTCTCTATTATATGATTATGGAAAAGATTACAGAAGCTGCTAGATTGGAGACACTCTTGTCTCTTCTCCATCCACTTGTTTAGTGTTTTTGTTCATTAAATATTGCTACATGCATCATGTCGGCATAGGTGAGAGTAACTCGTCACAAATGATAAGCACCCTTCATTTTCTTTCCTACTTTTGTCGATGTTATTATAACATATGAGTTCTTTTGTCGTCTGCCCGCCATGCGATAAGGGTATGATTATATTGACATATAATATGTGACCTAGCGCTCTCAATTTGGCTCGGTTCGATAGTTCGACTCGAAAAACGTTCGTAGTTTATCCTGAAAATTAAGTATCTCGATGAAAAACAAAAAAAATCTTCAAATTTGGTTCGGTAAACGAACCGTTCGAACTCGAAAAAAATTTAATACTAGACTCGATAGGTCGTTCGAATATTTTATTGCTCGATTTATAATTATTTTTTTGTATTTGGTAATAACATAAGATAATACTTATTGTTCGAAATTTCGCTCTACTCAACTCGTTTGCACCCCTAATGTGACCATATATATATTTAAGGTACATATACACTATTTATTTGATTTTAGTACATTTATGTAAAATTACGCAGACTAAAGGTTCGCTTGGAATTCTTTTTCAAAATCAACTTTTCTAAAATTTGATCATATCTTAAAATTATTTCCAGACGCGCCATAAAATTATCATGAAAAATTTAAGTTTTTAGATGTCTATTGTAAATCACATTAAAGTCTTGATTTTGAGAAATTAGAATATATTTATCAATTGTGATTCCAAACAGATGTTTAGATATGTTGTCATACTATAAAAGTTAACATGAGGCTATTTTTTAGTTTTATGTTTTTTAATCAGTTTATTATCTATTACTTTTCTTTAACTTATAATACAACATTGTGTTATATTAAAATCTTTCTGTCACTATTATTATATTATAATACATGATATAATCTAATATATAAAACAACATTGACATATTGTAGTAATACATTAATTTATAGTTTTTAGTATAACCAATACGAGCTATTCAAATCAATATTTTTTTTAAACTAACAATGAAGATCTTACTTAATATTATTTTCAAACCCATACATTTAGGTCCACAAAGATGTTCTGGACTAACACCAAAAGTCCATCCAAGTAACCAAATCCACTACAAGTCCCACATCCATGTGGAAGTAAAGGGAAAGAAAATGGAGATTCTTTTCTCTGGTTGAATACACACTTTGGTGGTTGGAACTGAAAATTCAAACTGAATTTATTTGAATTGAATAGACCACAAGGTTAGTCATCTTCTGGATTGGAAGACATGCATGTTCTTTAATTCACTGTAGTTAGGATTATGTCACTTGGCTGGACGAACCAACTCGTGTTGATTCAGTTAGTAGATTTTTAGTTTTACAACAACTGATCTCTATTTAAACATCCTTACATATCATATCACACCTAATTAGTGCGTGAAAGCAAAAATGCAGCTTAGTGAGAACATGATAACACATATCAACTTCAAAGCACACACAAATAATGTCATATCAACGTCTACTTAGTTTTACAATTAAAGAAACAAATGGTGCACAATTAATACATGATCCTCACATAAACTAATTAATTAGCACCACTTGCCACCACCATAGTACTGTTGCACCCTAACACAACAACTAAAGAATGGCTTGGCTGGAATCCTCTGATGTGTCTTTCCCACATCCATGTTTTGAATGTTTGCAATGGGTAAAATCAGATGGTGAGTTTTAATGGGATGCGATGTCAATTCCATGCATGTGTTATCCCACGCCTCAAAAGTTGGAGAAACGAAAACGTAAAAGGTCTATTACCTTTTTCGTATTAGCTTTTGTGTACCTTAATTTTCAAGTTTTTTAACGTTTGTAGCCTTGTAAGGTCTACTTTGTAACATTTCTGTTAGAAATTTTACAAATAACACCTCTTAATATATTAAAGTCTTTAATATCAATAACAAAAAATATAGTAAAAAACTAAAAATATATCCCAAAACACTCTCCTCTCTCTCTTCCCGATCGACCACCTACCTTGTCCTGGTCATGGCCAAGGCCCGCATAGGCCACGTTGTCCTGTCCGCCACGTCTGTGCCGTCTCCGGACAAATCTGATCCCTCACCAACATGGACGACGACAAGGCTGCCAGTGGGGTTGCCACTCCCACCGACGTCGCTCTCATGATGCAGCTCGGATGGGACGACGTCTTCATCAATGCTCGCCGCGCCCGTGGCACCGTCCAGGCCGTCGCCCACCACAGCAATCCCGAGATGCACATCTACGTCAGCGCTGGCCTCGGGAACCTCAATGATGACAAGGTCTAGAGAGAATGGAAGAGAGAGAACCAAAGACAGACAAGTGAGGAGAAAAGACACCAGACAGAGTAGGGATGTCAAATTCTGCTCGTCATCAGTGGATTGTTCGATTTTGCTCAGATTGTGGATAATATCAGTTTGTAACGAGTCGAACACAAGTAAAAAAAAATTCGCTTGATGAACTAAACGAACCGAGTACAAGTAGATCCTTCTCGCTCAAACTGCTCAATTACACATACATATATTTATATATGTTTTAATTTTATGGTATCCACGAATAACTGATGCCTCGTGGTTAAGTTGGTTTTGTTTCGTATACAAGTGTGTGGAACAACATCAAATCATTGTTAATTCAACTTATTGTCCGTGATTGTAATTTTTTTTTATAAATATAGAACATCAACAATAAATATTTCTCGTCACTTTATTTCCGAAACGCCCACCACAAACTCAAATTAAGTCAATAGGATCCAAAAAAAAGTACAGGATCTGCCAAATCTTCCGCTAAAAGAATCGAAATGAAGCCATGCTCCCATTAACGTGAGTGGAGTGGTGTATTATTTATTTTAAGATGGCGTAAAGTCCATATAGGCCCACTAATAATTATAAACCGTTGTTGTTATTCATGTGTCAATATTGATCATTTTATTTATTTTTTAGATTAATAGCATTAATGCTGATAATATTGTCATTGCATTTCCACAAACAAAAGCGTAACCTCATTATCTTTTTAGGTACCATTAATCACCAGGGAGTGAAACTATCCTGATAAATATGAGAAACTATAACACCTTTTATTCTCCTTGTTTTTGTGGCCTTGCTTTCATTGTACACTTACTGTAAAAAAAAATCGTGAAATTGAAGAATAGCAAAAAAATATCATCACAACATGTTTATTTTTTAATGTATTTTCAATGTTGCGTTGTAATGTTTATCTTGAAATAAAAAACAAGTTTGATGCATGTTTAACTGTTCGTTTTCTTCTATTCCTCACATGTAATAGGTTCGAAGTAGGAACCTAACTTTTGATGTCTACTAATCTATCAGGGATAATGTTATATGTCAAACGATATTTAGTTTAACTTTAAAGTAATAATAAATACCGTTTATTAAAGTGTTTTTTTGTTTTATATACACCTAGATGTCAAATTTGCGCATTTACCCATGATGTATGACTCAATTGACGAAAAGAAATCCTAATAGTTTTATGATTTTTTGTTCAATCATAATTGATGATAAAATTTCTGAATTGTTATTCGTCGCCGTAAAACTACTTAAATCGTCCCAATAGATTACCATTTTGCTTTTCTCTCATTCCTACTCCTATAACGCGACATTTTACCCTCCTATCATGCATCTCTCTTCATCTTCCTCTTATAATCATAAAAAAGTAATGTTTTGGAGGTCAATAATGAGCCAACGGACGCCCCAGTGTACTCGAATCTGGTAAAATATCTAACATCTTTTTAATAAAAATATAATAAAAAATAATAATAAATTGCGGGCGTCTGACGGAGCCGCCCAGCGTAGGAGCGGGGCGTCTGGGTAAGACGCCTCCCACTAGGGGGGGCGTTTTACCTAGACGCCCCTATCCTACGCTGGGCGGCTCCGCCAGACGCCCGTAATTTTTTATTATTTTTATAAAAAAATAATTGATTATAAATTTAGATAATTGCTAAATTAATTAATTAATAAGTTAATAATTACTATATTCGGATGACCGATACCCCTTCGGTACACCGAATAGAGATTTCCAGAGAAATGTCGAAGCTACTGAGAATAAATATTCGGATAACCGGGTAGAGATAAGTAAACCGACCCAATGATTCTAGGAAGATCAAAAACTTACTATATTTACGATCACGACGGACCGATGGAAACTCGGTCATCCGCATGAAACATGTTCGGTAGACGGAAAAGCAAACGGTCGACCGTCCGACATCACCTTACAACGAGTTTTTGCAATTGATGAAAATTCAAAAAAATTCAGATTCAACAATTTCAAAATCCAAAAAAAATTCTAGGAGGCGCTGCCCCTTGCCACCCCGCCACCTCGTGGCTAAGACGCTGTCACCTTGGTGGAGGCGTCTGGCTAAGACGCCTCCACCATGGTGTAGGCGTCGTATCCAGACGCCTCCACATAGGTGGAGGCGTCTTAGCCAGACGCCCGAGTCGGAAAAAAAATCTGTCTTCGTTACCTAGCCGGATTTAGGTGTTTCACCAGACATTTTCGTGGTGTTGGTACTAGGAATGTGAGTAAAACTGAGTCAAATACCTTGTTTAAAGACACGGGACGAAATGAGTATTAATTGATTTGTTAAGGGCAAAAAGGTAATTTCTAGGACGATTTAAGTAGTTTTCCGGCGACGAATAGTAGTTCTCTATTTTCCAAAATATTCTTACAAAATCTCAAAATCAGCATCCAGACGAACCCCACACTTAAAAGAAGATTTTAAATTTTTTAGATGTCAATTGTGAATCACATTCAATTCTTGATTTTTGAGAATCTAAATCTGATTTTAAAAATATGATTCCAAGCGGATCTTTTATTATTTTTAACAATATTTTCATTGCATGGCTGCATTTGCATTTTGATGACTACTGAAATTGGCAGTTATATATATTGTTTTATTTTATATTGTATTATCCACCTTACAATTGTACATGACCTATTGTTTGTTCACAAAATAGTAAAAAATATCCATTTAGTAAATGAGTTAGACAAACTAAGTTGGGTTACTTGATGGTTTGGGTTTGGTTTTGCTTTCTAACCTTTATGATAAAAAATGGATAAAAGTTTAAGTAGGTACAATTTTGAGTTTGTGACCCATAGAACACCTAATAAACGGTATTCCACCCCTATGACAAATAAATAGTCTCCACTCCATGACAAATCGGTAAAAACGCATTTGTTAATAAACTTTGTTTTTAGTATTCAAGTACAAACAGAAAACTGCTTCTGCCTGTGACCAAATATAAAAGCTAATTTGGAATCAAAATGTACAATTGAGAGTTGTGAGTCATATAGAACACCTAATAATTAATAGTATTCTACCCCTATGACAAATAAATAGTCCCCACTCCATGACAAATCTGTAAAAAACGCATTTGTTAATAAACTTTGTTTTTAGTATTCAAGTACAAACAGAAGACTATTAATTAAAAACGCATTTGTTAATAAACTTTGTTTTTAGTATTCAAGTACAAACAGAAGACTGCTTCTGCTTGTGACCAAATATAAAAGCTAATTTGGAATCAAAATGTACAAATGAGAGTTGTGACCCATATAGAACACCTAATAATTAATAGTATTCTACCCCTGTGACAAATAAATAGTCCCCGCTCCATGACAAATCTGTAAAAAACGCATTTGTTAATCAACTTTGTTTTTAGTATTCAAGTACAAATAGAAGACTGCTTCTGCTTGTGACCAAATATAAAAGCTAATTTGGAAGCCCAATCAACACTAACACATAACTAAATATAAATGAGAAATATCGAGTCTAAGTCTAACAGCTAATTTGGCCAAAAGATCAGACAAATTAACCAAGCAATGCGTCTGCTTATTTGAGTTGCATTCAGTTAGTGTCTTCGATGGCGTTTTGTCAAAATTTAGCTAAGGTACGTCTTTACTGTCGTGATGGTTACGTGAAGAGAATCATCCTTAATCTAGCTGATTAAAATGGTTTCCTTATAGTTAAGTAGTAGTTCAAGTATACCTATTAATATTAGGAAAAAAATTCAAAAAAATCAAAAAAAGGAAAAAAAAGGAAAAATATGTACCTCAGAAACTTATTTGACAAAATATACACATTGAAAAATTGAACATCTAATACCATTTTCATTAAGTGAAAACGGTACCTCAAGTGCCGTTTTAACTCAATTGAAAAATGCACCACTAGTACCGTTTTTAATCAAGTTACTTTTAACCAAGTTAAAAACGACATTCGAGATGTTGTTACTTTTTCACTTAAAGTTTAAATGAGGCTGACCAACCACCATCTTCATTCTCTCACTCCCAATTTTTCCTCCACTCCCCATTACTCCCTCTCTCTGACGACCAACACTGTTAAAGTTTGGTTTTTATTTTGTTTTTGGTTTTTTTATTTTGACAAGAAATACAATGCATGTATAGTTAATGTATTTGTTGTCATGTTCATGTATGAAATGTAGATTTTCTACGCTCGAAGTAATGAGCTCCGGTACCAGATTGGTTATGGTTATTTTCAATGGAATTATTACATTCGTAGATGGGGTACCAGAATATGAAGGTGGTTACAGACGAATGATTAATGTTAATACTGAAACCTGAGTCCAATCATGATCTAACGTCGCACACACTGTCAAACCGTCAACACGAAGACTACTAAGCATAGCTACGTCTTGTAGCGTGATGGTCATCTGCCCGTGTCTAAAATGGAAGGTGTGTGTCTCAGACCTCCACCTCTCCACAACAGCACGGATCAGATTCCAATCCAGTTGCAATCGAGACACAGTGCCAAATCCCACAATCACTAACAAATCCCGCATCCTTTCATCATGCACATTCCACATGTTGAATTGAATGACGTGCTCGACACATTTAATATCCTTCTCCTGAAAAAGAAAATTAATTATTTTACGTCTAATATAAACCAATACCGATACACAAAAAATTGAAATTAAAAATCAAAACTCTTACTGTTTCAAGAATTGAAGATGATCTATGATCTTTCTGTAGTACTAACACTGAAGGGTCAACATGACCGTGACAATCGTGTGAAGTCGACATTTTGGAAACTGTGAAACATAATTAACAAAAAAAAGAATTTCATATTATTCGGTTTAAATAATACAATCCAAACAAATTTCATACATTATCCACAATCAACCTAATTTCAACAACTACAACATTGATAATTAAATTTAATTGGTTTAACACAAATCCACACAATGCGAAACTCATCTAGACAAT
This sequence comes from Triglochin maritima, assembly GCA_963682175.1. Classification (NCBI taxonomy): domain Eukaryota; kingdom Viridiplantae; phylum Streptophyta; class Magnoliopsida; order Alismatales; family Juncaginaceae; genus Triglochin; species Triglochin maritima. Next base: position 33,647,209 of record OY821789.1, read on the forward strand.
GTAAACTCATTAAATTGGGACTTCGGAGATTAATTGATTCATTAATCAAAAGATTAATTAATCATAACAATATAACATCATCCACACAAGATTAATTAAACAAAATAAGGTAAACTCATCAACCAAATATCAATCAATCCAAATCAAACAAATCCACACAAATCTTAACGAAACCAATCAAATGCACATAAATACAAACTAATAAAGAAAAACCTTAACAAAAAATGATCTAAAAATACCTGAAATTTCCGGAGAGATGGAGAGGAAAAATGAAAAAAAACGGATTAGGAAGATTGGAGAAAATGGGACATTGGTGCCGTTTTTAACCCTAGGTTAAAAACGACATTAGTGGTGCTGTTTTCATTTGAGTTAAAAATGACACATGATGTGTCGTTTTCACCTAATGAAAACGGTACTAGATGTGTCATTTTTCAATGTGTATATTTTGCCAAACAAGTTTCTGAGTACATATTTTTTTCAATTTTTTATTTTTTTTATTTTGAAAAAAAATCCTTAATATTATATAGTTGATGTAGAGAGAGTTTGCCATTATAAACTTGGTGTTATCTATTAATATTGGAGAAACCCAAAGAGTTTAAATCAGGTAGTTTCGAATCAGACAAATGAGATTATGCTCCCAATTTGTAATTTTTTCGCAATATTGATGATCCAAATCATGAAATATCCATCGAAATAAGAAGTATTACTTAATACATGTGAAAAATGGCTATGAAAATTAGAGTTGTCAATCGTGTCGTGTCGTGTGCTAATCGTGTATATAAGCTCTAGGTGAAGTGTCGTATCCGACCCATTTCATAATCGTGTTGCTAGACTTCTGCCGTATCCAACCCGTTTATACACGATTATTAAATGAGTTACTTCGTGTACACGTTTAACATGACTACCGTTTACACCATTAAACAATAATTCATACACAATTAGTTCTGTTTATTAGATGAATACCGGATTGCATGATTGCACATCACCCGTTCATTTTAATTTATAACTAATATATTAGTTGTAGACTTATATGTATTAGTCGTGTATTAATCGTGTATTAATCGTGTAGTATTCGTAATCGTAAATAAACAATTTGTGATTCCCAATAAAAAGAGGTAACAATTTGTTTCCCAACAAAGCAAAAAATGGTTGGACACACACTAGGCATATTCTGGACACACTCTGAACAAATTCTAGATACATTTTGGACACATTTTGGACTCACTCTGGACACACATTGTGAATACATTTTGGACACACTTTGAACATATTCTATATACACTATGGATGTACATTCTGGACACACACATTCTAGACACACTTCAGACACATTTTGGATACACTCTAGACACATTCTACATACATTCTGGACACACTCTGGACAAATTTTGGACGCATCCAAAGTGTGTCCAAAGCGTACGTGTCCAGAAGACAATCCAGAGCATGAGTCATTAAAGAGCGTGTCAAGATTGTGTCCTTACAAATAAGGTAAGAGGTGATAGATACAATCTTGAAAATGAGTATTAACATAATTTAGAAAGTAAACAATATCATGCATTTGAAAAGTAAACGTCGTCTAGAATGTCGTGCCTCTTATTTACGAGAAAACTCATTGACGTGGAAAAGTGTGTTCCACATTGGACGTGTTTGTGACGCGCGCGTCCAACAATCCGTTTTCCTATAGTAAATATGGCGCGTTGATTTTTCAAATCATTGTTTAAATTTAAACCAGCTCAAAATGCAAGACTAACCTTTGGATCTTTGAATGGAATGTTGAGTAAGTGAGAAGGAAAATTTGACTTTGTATGTTCAAAGTTCCCCAACCTCTAAGAAAATGCCCCCACTTTGACACCATCTAAAAAATATGCATATCTTGCAACTTCTCCCTGAAATACCCCTGCCTAAATCGTGGGACCACTAACATCGTTTGGAACTCTGTATGTCTCTCTATGTCTCGATATTTTAAATTATTTCAGAAATCGTTGGTCTTCGGTAGTACTTGGCAGTACACGATAGATAGTGCGGCCTGACGCCGATGTGTATGCTTGATAGTTACACTTGGCGAAGTGGCGATATGTGTTATACAGAAACTCGATATAAGATTGATGGCGCTTGACGATCAACATGATAAATGTTCACATGGGACGGGTCATTATTATGCGAGGAGACGCAAATCACGCAACCGTTCTTCCTTCCTTCCTTCCTTCCTTTTGAGAGGACACAACCTTTCACCCGAAGAGACGCAACCCTTCATTACAGGGTCTATAAAATCAAAGGTTAGGGTGTCTTCCATTTAGTTGTGTATTCGATCCTCTCCCAAGTCCCAACTAAGTGTATTCGACTCGTCTCCTCCACCCAAAAAAATGGTCTTCCAACACAATGACTCAGACTACTCATTCGACGAAGCTGAGCACATCGTTGGTGGACCAACATGAGGAGGTTGTCGCCCCATACTAGGAGTGCCCTATCACACCTGTAGGTGTGGGCTGAAGGCAACAGAGTTGTGGTCCAACACTCCGAACAAGATTAGCAAGAAGTTCTACGTCTGCGGCTCCTCGGAGTCAACCCGTCACTGTCGATACTTCGCCTGGGATGATGGAACACTGGTACCACTAGTGGATAAACCCGACCAGAGCGTAAATGACTCAGGGATGCGGAAGCTTGTTTGAAAGGCTGCTAAGTTGAGTCAGAGTCAAGAGATAAACAAAACTATCTTTTGGGCTTGCAGACGACATCTGAGCAGTTCATTTTCTTCCGATTGACTGGCAAGAGATATATAATTTTTGTGTGTTCGTGTTTGTATTTTTTGTTTGACTGTGTTTGTGTTCTCTCCTTGTACCTCGGTAATAGTTACAATCAATAAAAGCTCGATGTTTGTGTTTTTTGTTTGACTTTGTTTTTGTGATCTATCATTGCTCTTCCATTTAACCTCGATATTGGTTAATGGTGGTTCGATACGGACTCGACAGTCTACGACTAATAAAGATAGAAACACCAATTACTTGTGTATTTTCAACCGAAGTTTGGATGGTCTCCTCTTTAACCTCGATTGTGGTTCGATACTCGACGGTCTACGACTAATAAAGATAGAAACACCATTTACTTGTGTCTTTTTAAACGAAGTCTGGATGGTCTCTCCATTAACCTTGATTGTGGTTCGATACTCGACGGCCTACGACTAATAAAAATAGAAACACCATTTACTTGTGTATGAAAAAACACAGTCTGGATGGTCGCCCATTTAACCTCAATTGTGGTTCGATGGTGGTTTGATACTCCGACGGTCTACGACTAATAAAGATAGAAAGACCATTTACTTGTGTCTTTTCAAACCAAGTCTGGAAGGTCTCCCCTTTAACCTCGACTCTGTTTTGATGGTGGTTAGATACGGACTCGATGGTGTGGCCGATGGTTGTTCTATTACCTCTTCAACTACGTCGTTTGCACGGGGAAGATTGAAACAATCACATCATTCACAACATTGGAATATTAACAAAAAACAATGTAAACCATTCACAACATTCGAATATTAACAAAGAACAACGTAAACCGTTCACATCATTCGAATGTTAACAAAAAACAACGTAAACTAACACATACACAACAAAAACAAAAAAGTATCGTAGAACAAAACATTAACTAAAACAACTAAAATAACTTCGCCCTCTTCCTGATCCACCCGGTGTGTTCTTCAAAGCATGGAGGGACGTCAAGCAGTGGGGAGGGTGTTGGATCAGGGATGGGTGTCTCGACGAGGCAAGTCGCCTCACATTTGGGGCAGGTGTGCTCCAGGAAGGGGGTGTTGGCATTGGTGTGGTTGGGGTGGAAACTACGCAAACCAAATAATGGTATGTCAGTGGACAATAACTTATAACAGAAGGTAACTGAAAAATAAAGGAAAAGACGATTAAAACCTACCATTGTCAATGAGGAGGTCAAATGACGTTCCACGTCGGCGATCATGTGGCGGAGTTCTGCCAGGGTCTGGTTGACCTCCTACAGTGGTTCTGGGGGCAGTCGAACTGGAGACCTCCTACAATGGTTTTGGCGTTGCAAGGCCCACAATGCCAGGTCTGTTGCACCACCCTGGTTGTGGACCCGACAAACACTTGTCATGCGGGGTAACCGCACAACCAGAGGATGTCGTCGATGGGTGAGACCTCAGCAATGTCGTCGTTGCGCATCATTCTGGGACTGGAATGTGGTGGAGGGAATAAGGCGTTGGCAAGAAAAGTGTAATGGTGTAAGGCCGAACGCAGGGATGGGTGTTTTATGCTATCCTGATGATAGACGCGACGTATGGGGAAAAGGTAACTAGACCGTCGAAAACGCCCTCGATTGTCGTACGATTATCGAGCCTCCCACTGGTATGGTTTTTCACACTTTGGGCATACCTGATGAGATGTTTCGACAGAAGGTAACTAGACCGTCAAAAACGCCCTCGATTGTCGTACGTTTATCGAGCCTCCCACTGGTATGGTTTTTCACACTTTGGTCATAACTGACAAGATGTTTCGATAGAAGGAAACCCGACCGTCAAAAACGTATGTGCCTTGACAATAACGTTACTTAACGAGCTTTTATCGAATACATATCGAACGCATCAATCTCAACATAATGTCACATCAAAGAACACATTGGTTCAGTTTTCGAGCTTCAAGTAAACCATCGAGTTCACATCTAGCTGATAGATCGAAACAAAGACGACCTTCTTGATTCATCATATAGATCTCATATCGTAGTCCGTTGAAGTCTTATTCCGTCGAGTGATTATCGAACTTCCATCGAACAACAATCGAGCAGAACCACAATCAAGCTTCGGTCTTAATTACTGAGGTGACGTTTGGAGAGAATGAGACCAAACCGTCCAAGAATCTCCTCAGAAAGCCACACCCATTAAACTATTGAGCCAAGATAGCGTACACATCGATCCCAACAAAGAAGACTCTTGCTTCTTCATATCGAGGTCACATCAAACCACCATATTAGTTTTAAGTCTTCAGTGTTAATTACTGAGATGACGTTTGTGCAGTGTTATGATAACATTACCCATTCACCGTGAAATGTTCTACCTATTTATGATGCGGTCTTTTTAAATATATTTTGCGTCCTTTTTTGGTGTTGAGCGTCACATGGGCTCAACAACACGATAGGTGCTCAATGTTTTATGAGTTATGTAATAGGAAATTAATTTTCATATGTAAACAATAATAGCTGCTTCCAAAAAGAGTAACTATGCATTGTACATTCCAAAAAGATACAATATGGTTACAAATTTAATAACATGGATCACTATTACAAACAAATGATAGGTAGTATTACAATGTGCACTTGCTGTGCTTGTCGTCTGCGTTTTGAAGGAGATATTGAAGAATTTTGCTGATGGACTATTTGGGTCTCTAACAAAAGAATTTGAGGTGGTTCATGTAGAGCTACTCTTAATGCGTTTAATGCACGTCTTTGTTCCATTCCAATTTCGTGGACGGTTTAACACAGTGAAAATAATAACCAATTGATACATTGAGTTGGAATGCGACGTAGAGTACCTTGATAAAGTTTGAATGGGACGCAGAGTTGCTTGACATCTTTGTCAAGGAACTCTGCAGTGCATCCAAACTCAATATATCAATTGATCATTATCTGCACTATGCTAAACCGTCCACGAAATTGGAATGGAACAAAGACGTGCATGAAGCGCATTAAGAGTAGCCCTAATCCGTGCGGTCTCTGCACGAAATTGGCAGTTTGGGCATTTTTGTTCCAGGAAGGGGGTACTGTTGTTGGTGTCTTCGAGGATGGAACTACCCAATATAAAATAAGGTAATATCAGTGTTTATTATCATAACAACTCAACGTATAACTACTAGTAACTCAGAAATAATAAAATAATAAAACATATTGTTATCTAGGTGGACATTTGCAATAGTGTCTTGGACGGTGGCGGTGATGGAGAGCGAAGTGGAACGAAGTAACTAAAGAAGAACCTTTGAATGGCGTTGTATATTTATAGGATCATATCTGACCGAAGTAACCTTTGAATGGCGTTGTATATTTATAGGATCATATCTGACCGAGGTAACCTTTGAATGGAAGGAAACAATTTGACTTCCGAACTTCATCATATCGAACCGTCAAAAATCGTCCTAAAAAACTGACGCGATGTATTAACTGACGCGACGTTTGGAAATAAAGAAACAAAACCGTCTATAAATGCCTTAAATAATCATGTCGTTGTCAGTGACATTTCCTATCGAGCTCATCCACCCCAACAGAGAGGAATAGTCATGTTTTTCGTAAAAAAACAAAATTATCAAGTTCATACAGCACGCCTATCGAGGTTGTATCGAACCAATCAAAGTTACAGTTTAAACAATCCACTCATAATTGTCGAGCTCCTACCGAGCCTATCGAATCACAACTATGAAGTATTGAAATCGAGCTCATTGAGTCGGCAGTTCTTTGCAATCAAACTGGTCATATTGAGCTCACATGCAAAACGAATTGAACTAATATCGAACTCAAAGGGAAAATAGTCTGATTTTCATCAAGCATGTCTACAGAACCTATCATGCCCTAAAATCGACCTTCGTCATCGTTATTTGGAAGGGTACGCCACTGGTTCAAAAGACGGATCCAATGCGAGAGAGAAATGATGTGCAAACGAGAGAGAGAAAAAGACAAAACGGATGCACGATAGTGATTTGCAACTGTTCGAAAGAAAGAGATAGAGAACATGATTTGCATATTCAAAAGGAAATGCATAAAGAGAAAAATCCACGATTTAGGCAGTGATATTTTGGGAAGAAGTTGAAAGATAGGCATATTTTCTAGAAGATGACAAAGTTAAGGTTTTTTTAGAGGTGAGTTACTTGAGGCATACAAAGTCAAATTTTCCAATGAGAATGATATCAATGATATATATTGGATCTCTCGTAATAATAAAAATATAACTGAGGTATGTATTTAATATTTTCAAAGATAAAATAATTTAGGGAAGGTCTACTCTAAGATTACATTACACAACAAAACCGTAGACCAACATCAGAACTCCAAAATATGTTGATAGTAAATTACCTAATGAGTTGTAATTCTGTGAAGAAAAGCTAAGAGGACGACAAAAAGATGAGAAAAGATCATAACATTACATCGATCATAGTAGTAAAAAGACAATGGATCCATAAATGTCGTACGTAGAATTTGAAGTCCAGTCTAGTTCCTACTTTTTCATAGCAACAAAGGAAAGAACATAGAAGTAATTTGAAACCAAGTTTATCTACCAAAGAAGGTACGTATATACGTTCCAAAGAAAGTACGTGTGTGTATATATATATCAGTAAAATGGATGTTCAATTGCGAAAATCTTTAATTAGTTTGGACAACACAATCAAGATAGATGACCACTGATAAAGGATAGATGGCGAACACATATGCAACAAGGCTCATTATTTTTGACATCATATAATTTTTATATTGCAAATGATATCTCTAAAGCAAGCACTATGCGTCATGTTGACATGGATATTGCAAATTACACAAATTCCACTCAATAATCCATCTAATTTAAGGGCAAAGATTGCCACTGACATTGTCTTCAAAGGAGTACTTTTAAACAACGAATCACTTGATCCATCAAATTCCCTTTTACGCCATGCTTCGACTATTCTTCCTGCATCAAAGATTTCCAGAATCTAATCCAATGAACGTAAAATAACGAAAAGATAGTACGGCTAAAGCAAAAGCTTGTCTAAATTATGTGAGTTTCCTTGGAAACTGACACAAAAGGAATTTGATATATACATAGTTCTCAATATATTAGGAAAATTTCACTTTTTATAATCAAAGTGACCTAAAATCGAAAAAAACTTACACATTGATATCTTCTGAAAAATATACTTATGATTTCATTTCTCCTCAAAATACCTCTGCATAAATCGTGAGATAATTCCCTTCCAATCTTTTCATTCCTCTTTCTTTCTCCCTAAAAACCCGTGTCGTAAACAGTCGCGTTTTTTTCAAAAAAATCTAAATCATCGAACTCGAAATTCACTTTCTTGAGCTTGATGACCTTGATTTGAAACTGGCTCCACTTTTTTCGGAATTCAAATCGTTTGAGTGTGGAGAACTGTAACCTCGATGGACACAATATGAACTCGATATGCGCGCGATATGACCTCGCGATATGAACTCAATATGACATCGATTTGACCTCTATTTGAAACTGCCTCCATTTTTTTGAAAAAACACGACTGTTCACGGCACGATGTTGGAGGACGATTTTTGACGGTTCGAAATTCGAATCGTTTGAGTGTAGAGGATTGTAACCTCGATGGACTCGATATGCGTGCGATATTAACTCGAAATGGCCTCAATTTGACCTCAATTTGAAACCGACTCCAACTTTTGAACTCGATATAACCTCAATTTTTGGACTCGATAACTCGATATGATCACGATTTGAAATTGCCTCCATTTTTTGAAAAAAATATACGATTGTTCACGACACGATTGTTGATGACCTATTTTGACTGTTGGGAAATCGAATCGTTTAAGTGTAGAGAATTGTAACCTCGATGAGCGAGCTCGATATATGCACGATATTATCTCGCAATATGAACTCGATATGACTTCGATTTGACCTCGATTTGAAACTAACTACATATTTTGAACTCAATATGACCTAGACGTGATCTCCATTTTTGGGCTCAATGAAGTCAATATTACCTCAATTTGAAATTGGCTCCATTTTAAAAAAAACACGATTGTTCAAGGCACAATTTGGGTCGGTCCGAACCAGGTTCGAAGTCGGTCGAGTTCCAGTCAAAGCGGGTCCAATCTGTCCGGTTCCTGGCGACGGACCTGGTTCCGGTCCGTTCCATTCCTGAATTTTCAATACAAACAAGCCTTCTGGACCGGTCCACAACCTGGCGATGGACCAGGTTCGGACCGATGCACAACCGGTCCTGAACCGGTCCGCAACCTGGCGATGGACCAGGTTCAAACCGATGCACAACCGGTCCGTTCTGGCGACGGACCAGAACCGGTCCGCAACCTGGTGATGGACACGATATGAACTCGATATGCGCGCGATTCGACCTCGCGATATGAACTCAATATGACATCGATTTGAAATTGCCTCCATTTTTTGAAAAAAAACACGACTGTTCAAAAAATCGTTTGAGTGTGGAGGACTGTAACCTCGATGGACTCGATATGCATGTGATATGAACTCGAAATGACCTCAATTTGAAGTTGACTCCATATTTTGAACTCGATACAACCTCCATTTTTTGGCTTGATATGACATCAATATGATCACGATTTGAAATTACCTCCATTTTTTTTGGAAAAAAACGCAACTGTTCATGACACGATTTTTTATGACCTGTTTTTACGGTTGGGAAATCAAATCGTTTGAGTGTAGAGAACTGTAACATTGATGAGCTCGATATATGCACGATATGATCTTGCAATATGAACTCGATATGACTTCGATTTGACCTCGATTTGTAACTGACTACATTTTTTGAACTCAATATGACCTAGACATGACCTACATTTTTGGGCTCGATGAACTCGATTTGACCTCAATTTGAAACTGCCTCCTTTTTTAAAAAAAACGCGACTGTTCAAGGCACAGTTTGGGTCGGTCTGAACCAGGTTCGAAGTCGGTCCGGGTTCCGGCCAAAGCGGATCCGACCTGTCCGGTTCATGGCGACGGACCGAGTTCCGGTGTGGTCCATTACCGGATTTTCAATACAAAAAAATTTGATCCTAGACCGGACCAATCAGTCTAATTCGGTCTTCGGTCCAACCGTGACCGATTCGGTCCGCAACCTGGCGATGGACCATGTTCTGGTCCAGTCTGGGTCCGGTTCGGTCCGATTCGGGTTCAGACCGATGCACAACCCTTCCACGGTTTATGTAGGGGTATTTTGGGGAGAAGTTAAATCATAAAGACCTCCTTCTTCAGCTACTTCTACTTGTCCCTCAACTTGGGCTCTCTCTTCTCCAACACATTCCTAAGCTACATAGAAGACAAGGGTCATTGGGCAATTGGATTTTGGCTCTCTAGTGCCTCAGCTCTAATGGGATTGGTGTTGTTTCTTGTTGGTACACCTTGGTATAGGCATTTCAAACCAGTGGGGAACCCTTCGGCTAGGGTGGGGCAGGTTGTGGTGTCTGCTTATAGGAAGTCTATGGTCCGGATGCCACCTGATGCCAAAAGTGAACATCTTTATGAGGTGGATTCGGCAGATTTTGATGGGAAGAATGTTTGTAGAAAGATTTTGCATACCCAAGTTTTAAGGTAAAATACTAATTACTTCAATTTTATGAGATACTTTGTAATCCATTTCATGTACATGTGTGAATCGTGTGATAGATGAAGATTATTTAGCTATATATGAACAATATGGATTAGGATTATATAGCTATAAATGAATAGTATGGGTTACAATGGACTCAAAAGTGGAATCGATTCATTTCGGTACCAAGTGATATTGTTTTTGTCTACCAGTAGGTCCCACATCATACAATGTAAGTATTTAGAGCATCAGTAACGGGTCGTCCAGCGTTGGACGACCCCGACGACCGGGTCGAAAACGGTAGTCGCCCCCTCACGTTTTTTAAAGTATTTTTTTGATTTTTTAAAAATTAGTTTGAATCTTTTTTATTTATTTTTTGAAAACGTGTTTTCTAATTGTTTTGATTTTTTAGATTTTTTTTTAAAATTTTCCAAAGTCGACTACGAAATTATGTGGCGGAGAGAGATGAGTTGTAGTGAGTTGTGGTTAAGAGGTGAATAATGTAGGAAAAAGAAGAAAATGGGTTGGGAGAGAGAAATCCGACGTGGATGAAAAAGAAAACTGACGTGGAAGAGATAGAGAAAGTTCATGATCAGGTCGTGAAGGTCATGGTTACTGAAATATATGGATCTTAGCGCAAGTAAATCAACAAGTGGATCCCAGTCCAACCTCTATTCTCTTTGTGCAGTTTGTGTACACGTGAATTAGGCATTTTAGTTATTTATATATATGAAAAATAATTTCATGTCTTGATCAAATATTTATCAAACGGTTGTGCCCTTTTTTTTAAGATCTAAATATGTACTGGCCAAATATGTTATCTAAAATATATCTTAGATATTATGATTTTCAACCTTCATGAACAACTCGAATCATAGATCAAAATCTGGATTATTCACTGCATTGAAAATCTATCTTCTATTAAAAGAATTTGACCGAACTTTACCCTCAAATAAATAGGTCCCTGACATTTTTGATCTATAGATATTCTGTAGATTGACTACTAAATTCTAAGATACCATGCACATATATGTACATGAACAGATTCTTTGACAAAGCTGCTATAGTAGTTGATTCAAGAGATTTCACCCAAGAGGGTCAAGACCACACCACAAATGACCCATGGAGGCTATGCACAACAACACAAGTAGAAGAAGTAAAATGTGTGATCAGACTCCTCCCCATATGGCTCTGCACCATACTCTACTCAGTGGTGTTCACCCAAATGGCATCTCTCTTCGTGGTGCAAGGCTCAGCCATGGACCTCAACCTACTAGGCTTCAGAATCCCAGAATCAAGCATGTCTGCTTTTGACATAGCAAGTGTGGCAGCCTTCATTGTGTTGTACAAAAGTGTGATCAACCCAATGGCTTGTAGGCTCCAAAAAGGTGGCAAAGGCCTCACTGAACTCCAAAGAATGGGAATTGGGCTTGTTCTTGCAGTTGCAACCATGATTGCTAGTGGGCTTGTGGAGCATTATAGATTGAGAAAAGTTGTTGGTGGTGGAAACCTTAAGTGTGTTTTGGCAGGTAAACCTTTTTTCTTGAACACCTTCTTTTCAATTTTTCAATAATGGTTAAAAGAGCCTCCGATTTACAGTAATTTTTTTATCGAGCAATTCTTAGAGTTAACTTTTAATGCTTCCTTTGTGTGTTCATTTTGAGCCAAAATAGACAGCTAATGGCTTGAAGCTTTAAAAGTCCACATATGAAGTTGAATCCACTGTATGTCAAAATTAGGGTCGTAAATGGACGGTTCGTGGACGGTTATAGGGTTTACCCATGATCTTACCCGTCTAATTAAACGGTCCATGGTTCGGTCCATGGTTCGGTTAGAAACTCATTTATTTTTACATCTACCCATGACTCTACTCGTTTAATTTAATTAAACATTCACACATAATGACGATATAAAATATAATCTAAACATTCACAAATTCATATAAAACATCACACATCCACACATAACGACGATAATAAAACAAAAAATTATATGTATATAATATATATAACAAAAAATTATATATATATATATATTCATTATGTTTCGCGGTTAAACGGTTAAACGGATTGGTTAAATCATGGAACATTATCGACCATTTATTAAACGATTATGATTTTCACAACCCTTATCCGTCCATTTACTAAACGGTTATGATTTTCACTACCCGTGACTTTACTGTTGGGACGGTTAAACGGTTTTGACCCTACCTATTTACATCCCTAGGCAAAATGAATTTCAGAAGAGCACATCTAAGAATTTGGATTGAATTAGAAACGTATTATATTATGGCAAACAAGTTGGTATTGAAGTTATTTCCAATGAAGGATGTATGAGAAATTATTCTAATTTTTTGTATTATTAAATTGACCAAAATCAAGATGCAAACCATATGGTTGAGAAGGTGATTATCCCAATGTTAAAGATCTACAAGTTGAGCTAACTCAGTTGAGTTTGTGTTACACAAGGTTCCACAATACACACTCTTGGGTGCATCAGAGGTGTTCATGTACGTCGGCCAGCTCAAGTTCTTCAACGGACATACTCCGGACGGATTGAAGACCTTTGGGAGTGCACTTTGCATGACTTCCATGTCTTTTGGGAACTACGTTAGTACTCTCATTGTGAGTGTTGTGATGGCTCTCACTAAAACTGGGAAGAGCAAGGGTTGGATTCCTGATGATCTTGATGAGGGTCGTTTGGACAAGTTCTACTTCTTGTTGGCTATACTTACTAGTGTTGACTTCTTCGTGTACTTGGCTTGCGCGAGGTGTGTTAGAGAGAAGACGTTGGAAGGACGATGTCAGTCTCAAGGGCAACATATCAACCATATTTCTGGTGTCTAAATTGAAATTTACCGTGTTTGATTCTTTGCAACAATAACAAATGTATTCTTCTCTTGGTTAGTCTGATTAGCTTGTGCTCTATGGACATAATCACACTTGAAACTGATTCAAGCAGGCATGATTATGGAGAGAAATACGTCAGTAGTAGCTTCTGGATGGTTCAATAATCAATAGTAGTAAAAAGAGAAAAACACAAAAACATCATAATTTACCTCACAATATTTACAGAAAATTAGACAGCGTGATTATCCGACCATTACAATTATTCAAATGATAACGAAAAAAATTAGTCACCAAAACTTCAAAATCCACTCTCAAGGAGGTGACAATTAAAAGAAATGCCAGAAAGAAATTGGCATTCGCGTTGAAGGCTAAAACCCACAAAAATTAATACAATACAAGCTGATAGCCTTATTCTTACTGAAGCTGCACCACGGCGGTTTTATGGACACTATACAGAGCAACTTTACAAATTTCCAAAAAAAAAGAAAAAAAGATCTCACTCCCCTCTAGATTTTATACAGATCCCACAACAAGAAACTGTACAAAGTATACTCTATAACAATCATCTATCCTATGCGTGAAAAATATATTGTTTCAAATAAGCAAAACCTGAAATTTTCTCTATATTATCGCCCATCTTGGCTTCCATTAAAATTGGCAGCAGCAGAAGGGAGCCTTGCAACAGCCGGCTGTGCCGCAGATGGAAGAGCATACGTTATTCGTGCTGAAGAGCTCTCTATTAGTCCAGCAACTCCAGCGGCAGCAGACTGAGCATTAGAAGGAAGAAAGAGGTCGTGTCGCTGATCCTTGTAAGCTCTCCATACCTGCCAGAGTAATTATGTCAAAAGAGATAACTACATGTTTATCCACGTCGGCCCATTTTTTACTTTTTACTTTGGAGCTAAGCTTAGTTCGTAAAAAAATCAACCATTTGAAATAAGAGCAACATATAAAGTTTATATGAAAGGTAGACACGCAAGATGCTTATTATCAAGTTGGGGTAGTTTCGGGATATAATGAAGATTATCGAATTTGAAAGGTTTGACCAGCTTTTCCTCATCTTCAACAAATTAGTGAAAGCACACTTTCACTTCAAAAAGAAATTGATGTTTAAAAATATTTAAACTACCTGCTTGCTACTAGCTAGGTAAAAATCTGAGTATCATATTAACAGTTTCATAGGTTAGGTGTCAAAAGAAAGTCAAGATACCATCATCTGCTGACTAGGAAAAGATCTTGGTAAGTTTTCAAAGTTTTGTAGGCGGTAGAAATTAAGAGACAAAATACATACATCTGAAGCATCCAATATATCACGAACTTTAGCACAATGGGCACCTTCTGCGGCAAATGCATGTAATACCTGAATCAAAAAGCAGCTCTTAGGATTAGCTACAATATCTAGAAAGATGGACTAAACAATGGAACACCATGAATATGAATAATAAGAATGTGCTATGTTTTGTACTCCCTCCTCACAAACCGTCATTAATGTAAAGTGTAAACACAATTTCAGACACAAAAATACTGAAGCCTCTAACCTTGAAAGCTCTTTAAGACTTCCCCCACAAAATCATCTTAAACTACTAATTTTGAATCTTCTCTATCTTAAAATATGTGGTAATGTGGTCGTGATGTTTCATCAGTGTTAGAAGTTTGGTGTCAAATTGGTGGCAAAAAATATTAGAACAGCAGCAAGTAAGCAGTACTGCAAACCTCGACAGCAAGTACACGCCCTATAGATGCTTCAGACTCATTCCACTTCATTTGAGTACAAAGGCCATGTCTTCCTCCAGCTCTCCAGTCAAGTATTCCTAGGAGTACTTCAACAAGGCCAACCCTAATTGTTACATCAATCAAATATGATTAAAATGGTGAAAAATATCATGCATATGTTGTTCTGACAAAACTAGCAAGTTGAGCTCAAGAGAAAAGAGACTCTGTTTCCATGAAATGACTTTCAAGGGTTTATTTTTTGATAAGTGGCTCTTTTGAGTTATTTGGCAACTTTGAATTCTTCATGAAGAATTTAGTTGTGATTTTGGACTTCCACCAGTTCCACCTTTTTTTATCGGTATCACCAGGTCCACCTTTTTTATCAGTATCACCAGGTCCACCTTTCTAACCATGTACTACCTTTCTTCCTCTCCATGAAATATACCATTATATCACTTCAAAATTTATGGTTAGTAAAAACTTCTGCTTCAATTTATGCTACTACATTCACATCCATAAGTTCAGCTTCCTAAGTATTAACACATGAACTTCAATTTAGCTTGTCAAAAAAAACTTCAGAGAACAAAATTTTATCTGATGAGTCATGGCATCAACATTGCACATAAATATACATCGGATGGGCCAAACATTTTGAAAATATATCAACCAACAGCATGACCACAAGTAATATTCAGATATATTTGAAAACACTAAAAGTTACGGAGTACAATGAGAAAACCTCAAATAATTGGTGGATTACCTTTAAGAGCAGTTTGATATGCTCAACCAACAAATACACTACTTTAGAGACCGATACCAGAAAAACACAAGCAAGAATGACATGACATCAAAACAATCATTAAGAGATATATTGGCATGATTAGGAATTGAAGGACTTACTTCGAGACCAATACTGGAAAAACACAAGCAAGAATGACATGACATCAAAACAATCATTAAGAGATATATTGGCATAATTAGGAATTGAAGGACTTACTTCAACCCTTGTGCTACAAGTGAATCTCGAGCACGGTTTCCAGAAACAACAACACGTTTTAAAGTTTCAAGTGCTAATATACTCCCTCCATGCCATCCAATTGCTTTCATTAACAGTGGAACAACCTGACACAAGAAAACATCATGTTAGCAGCATTCACTAGGGCAAAACAGTTCAAAACGGATTAAGTACAGAACTTAAAACCATCCTAGACGATCAACATGAAAGTTGCCTAATGTTTAGGTAGTTACTGATCATGAGATATAAGCTATAGCTGTTACAATAGCTTGTATGTAGCACCTAGTTACTTATGATGTTTAGTGAATTGCGATATCCGATATCAACAGACTGCTGTTATCAGGTGTAACATCACAAAATAAGGTGCAACAATGAAGTTGGAATAATTAAGAGACGGGAAACTGGCAAAGAGCAAAGTTTATATTAATGTTTTCTTTTACTTCTATGCTTGATCATGCACCAGGAACATTTGACATTAGCCACAGATGATTGTAGTGCAGCCTTATGGGTTGTACTAGGATCATTTGGCATTTTTGATAGCATACATACCTGAGGAGTTCCTATACTTGTGGCTGCCATAGCTTCAGCACAAGTTGTACTTGAAGCAAGCTGATGTAGGACGCGCAAACAACTAAGACGAACTCGTTCTTGAGGAGTTGGTGTTGAATCTTTTGATTGTTCATCATTACTGACATCACTAGGGTGATCACTCCCATTTTCCAGTTCTTCAGATGACATTGTTTCTCGTCTTCCCTCAAAAGCCATAGCAGCAACAAGCTTCGGGACATAACCCAGGAACCCAACATGGTCCGCAAGTGCAGGGTGCACTCGCAACAGTGACACAAGTGCAGCAGACAGAAGCAAAGGTAGATCACAATCAACAACGGCTTGTGCATCATAATGTGTAGCTGCAACTGAGGAAACATATTGATCCAGCAATCCCTCCAAAAATTTTCTGGGATTTCTTAAAGGGAATTTAGGATCCTTCAAAAATAGTCTTACATAAATACCTCCAACCTGTAAAAAAAATAAAGCATGGATACTTAGACTGAAACCTTTGATGTTAAAAGCTAAGTGTAACCGATTTATACAGGTACCTGTGGTTCATCTCTCATTTCTTGTTGCCCAGATGCCTGCTCAGGTATGTCCCAGTCAACAACACGCCCTTTCATTTGTTCATGAAAGAGGTCTGACGCCATAGTCACCAATTGTGCAGAGAGAGAAGCTGCCATTGCAGGTGTCCATACAAGTTCTGGGGTTTCGGTTGTTTGATCAAGAATGGCAACAACTGCTTCACCAGGTCCATCCTTGACAGCAGACACTAAACCATCTGGTAAAAATCTTGCCAACGTTATAGCAACCCTCGGGCCATGCATTGGTTGTCCCAGAAGTTTCCCCAACAGTGATGCAGCAGCTGCCCTTTGTAACAAAGGTATTTCTTCTGCAAAAAAAAATCCATGTAAGCATGTATACTATTCTTGTGAGAAATTATCCAGAAGCACTGCAATGAGATATCTGAGATGAGTTTTTTTTGGATCGGACTGAGATGAGTTACTTGTAGGCACAATGACATCATTAGATTGGTCTGAGATTGTTTTGTAATTAATGCCAGTCAATATGGAATGTTCATTGCTCGGCTGATACCCAGTGGAACAAGAATGCTTCTGTTTCTCAACCTCATGAAACTACTAGGTGAAACCATATAAAAGGGGATTCACATTTGTAACTATTGCCTAAGGCAACTAATTCATCCACGAAATCCCTGTTAATTGTATTGCTCTTCTTGGGGGGGGAAATAAAAAGGTTGAAAATCTGAATGCTGTCCTGTTGGTACTTGGTACAGTATCAAAAAATGTACTGTTACCATTCAAAAAGTACATGTTGCGGCTTTGAACCTTAGAATGATAAAAGAAATTTAGGAAATATTCACCTTGGACAGGTAAGAGAAGTTCAAGAATATATACAACTCCACCATGCTTAGCGGCAGCCCATGCTAACTCAGGTGTGCTTGCTAAGGCATAAAGAACATGCAGAGCACCTTCTCTGCAAGGTGGAGAGCAATGAACCATTTGTAATAGTAGGATGAGATTTTTCTGCTCAGCAACCATAGCCTCCAAGCAAGGGGCATATGCTGTTAACAGAGAAAGTACACCTAAAGAAAGTTGAACGACCCTTTCATCTGGGAACCGTGCAGTACAGCACTCAAAAATAGGCACAAGCTGTTCCTTGGTAGAAAATACTGCTGCCAAACATGGATTGCTTGTTAAAAGATTCTGCAAAATAAACAAGTTCAATTCCATTTATATTTTGTTTGCATCGGCAAGTAAAATAAATAGTAGTCATTATCTACCTGAAGAGAAGTTAATCCCATTTGAAGATTCTTCACCAGTTTAAAATTCTGACCAAGCACCTCTCCTTCAATCGAACATGTTAAAGATTCTCTAAGTTTTCTTTCATTACTTTCATTCTCATCACCATTTTCAAGCTCAGAATGCTCAATATTAGAGCCACTGGTACTGGATTTTGTCTCAACATTAGATTCTCGCAAAAGTTCAGAAACAAGACCAGATATGAACTCAAGAAGAGCAATACAGAAAGCATCCGGTTCACTTATTTCAAAGTTTGGCTGGTCATTATATACCCTTAGATACACATTGCCAACATGAAGCTCATTCGATAGAGCCTCATGCATGAAGGATTGTGCTTCTGTCAAATCATACGAGCCATCAGGCCCCAGATTCGCACGTTGCTCGTCAACAAATTTAAGTAGCTCCGTCCGGGTTGATGAATTCCAGATGATCTACATCAAGAAAGAAAATATTACATGTGATTGCAGCCAAATGGTAGTAAGATAAGTGTATGACAAGATATTGGAATTTTAAAAAAATTAAAGAAAAGAACCGGCGGCGCCTACGACGAAGGTTGTACAGCAACAGTAGCACCGGACAACTCTTTCAATAAGTTTCTCAAAAGAACTAAAAATATAATGAATTCAGTAAAAAAAAAAATGGTGATTGTGGCTTGGCGACCGTGAAGTAATTTATAGGTGTAGATCAACATCTCAGTTTCTTCAACAGTTTAAGAAGCACTATGTACTATGGAGTGGTTGGGAAACTTTAAGTTTTTTTGGGTGGACACGTCGGCCATCACATATTGGGAGAAGTGCATCTTTATGTTGTTTTAAGTATATATACAACATAAATGTTCTTTTGAGATGTTTAAAATATTAAATTCCTAGATCTTCAAGGGAGAACTGAAGGAAGTTTATGAATTGATTCCTATAGTACACTTCTGTCATGTCAAACTCTTGCAAATGCTCCATGCTCTGCAGACTTTTTGTTAACCAAGAACGGCTAACGCCCCAACAAACCTGCTTACGGGGTAACAAGAGCACTGAGCAACTCCAAAGACTATCACTTGAATGGTTCCTTGTGATTTGAAGGTGTCACTGCCACCTTAAACAATTAAATCCTGATTCCTTCAGAACATGGCGATGTTACCTATTTTACCTATACCAATTTACTTGTATATGCAAACAACTGCCTCTTGTATACTGATGAAACCTCTTGAGACTCTGAACATAAAACAAAATCATGTTTCTTAATTTGTTATGTATCACTACATATTTGGATCCCCTGCAAACAACCTAGTACAAGTACAACGGGTCGCAAGCCAGCTACTTTACAGTCAATGCTGAACTACTGGTATACAAGGAAGAAACCACCCAGTAAGAAATCCAAGCGTAACATTCCGGTCTACAACCACCAATCATGTTGGCTACCACTTTCCTAAAGTCCTTTACTTTATAATGATTCAACAAGGACTCCAACTACAACTAAATCAATATTTGAAACCAATATAATAAAAGCACAATGCAGATATTTACCTCTGGAGACTCCAAATTTGAATTCAGGCTTGATAGAAGTTCTTTTAATTGTTGATGTTTGAGCATACTAGCATGCTTGGGAGTGAGCAAAGCTTTAAGTGCAGCAGCAGCAGTTTTGTTATAAGGTGATGATATTTCATCACAATAAACACCACTAATTTTGGCAAGAGCTTGAGAGGCATTCAATGCATGAACATTTTTTGCAATTTGTACACTAGAACCAACACCATGTGCCTCCGTTACATCGTTCTCAGCAGCTGTCGCATCATATTGAAGCAGCAAGGGCAAAACGTACCTGAAAGAAATATAGATTAAGCAAACACAGTTAGGAAAATAGATTACAAACTGAAAATAATAGTCTGAGTAATAAAATTTGGATCACACAAACAAATCCAAGATGCCTTGAGTACTAAGAATCGGTACATGTGTGAGGGAGATTCTTATGCTAATATTACAAACAAAGAACGACAGGAGGTCAGACGTGTAGAGTAAATCATACCAAAGAACACCAGCTCTGAGTAAGGCATTCTGCAAATCAGATGATACAGAAACACATGCTGCGGTTTGCAGAGCAGCATCAACAGCAGAAGGTATGAGTTCCAGTTCAGTGCAATGAACAATATCCTCAATCAATCCTCCAAATTTGAGAATTTCTTCTCTTGCATTCTCAAACTGACTTAGGACAGAAAAAGTGTGCATAACATTGGCAACAATAAGAGCAGCTGGATCATTGGCAGTAGTAGTAGGCTGGACAACACACATGCAGCGGGAGAGAAGAGTAGCCAAAAGTGGGATTCCTTCGTCTCTGACAAGCTCTTCTCCATTCAGTGCAGATGACTCGCACCTGAATTGGAAGAACTCGTTATAAAATGAACTTGACTAAATAAGGTTTTATCAGAAGGCACTGGCAGCTAATCATTGCTTACGTTAGCCAAATGAGTTCTGACGCAGCAACAAGAAGAGTTGCCCTATCAGATGAAAGAAAATTGCTATCATTTTTATCCACGGTGATAGCATTGAGCAACATAGGGTAGCCAGCATATTTGAAAGGTTCCAAGACATTGCCATGGCGTCTGTATAAGATACATTGACTTTTCAGTAGAAGCAACAGCCTCCATGTCTGTGGGCCTTGTAGTCCTTGCATTGTAGCCTATAGAAGCATAAGGCAAAGTAAAATATATATTCTTTAAATTACAACTACAACTTCATTCCTTTTGTAATGAACCACATGAGACAACTACAATGACTACTTTTAATGGCATCATATAGTGTCAAACTAATGGCCTTTTCTTTTGAAGATTTCATTTACCATTGTCCTCTTGTAATGAACTGTATGAAATATAGTTTTTATCAGTAAAAAAACATATAGCCATATAGGTATTAACCAGATAATTTTAAAGGGGAAAAGAACGTCTATCGTGTATAGTGCTTTTAAGGTATTAACCAGATAATTCAGATGGGGGAAGAAACACCTATCCTGTATAGTGCTTTTAGTTAACCACTTAATCATCGTATCACTGTAGCACCAAATAAGATGAACATGTTCTCCAGCATTTTCCAGGAAAGTAAGTACCTGCAACCTCTCATAAGCCTTCTGTACAGCAACGAACTTCTCCCTTCCTTCAGGGTTTTTGTCAGGGTGGTATCGCATTGCAAGTTTCCTATATTGTCTTTTAAGCTTTTCCTCGTCGATATTTCTAATTTGTTTAGAAGTATTAGAGTAGTCTTCAACTCCAAGAGATGATGTACCATCATCTATAAGATCATTCAGTGATATTTCCAAAATTTTAAGAGCATCTTCCTCTGACAGATCCATTGGCCGTCGAGTCAATTCTTCACGCCACATAACAAGCAAAGATTGAAGAAACTCAACATGCTCTACAATAGGCCAATTTGGAAACCTCAATTCATCACACAAGTTCCGAAGATAATAGCGGTGACACCACATTTCATCTCTTAACTCCGGATAAGTAACAGGAGGCATTGGGGCATAATCATATAGTGCATGGCAATGTTGAGGTAATTTTTGGGGGAAATCACCAAGATGCTGCAAAACCTGTAAGGAAAATGCACATAAATGGCAGCAGATCAACATGGGAAATCCTAAGATCTTAAGTTCAATTACTCAATAAAAGTTGCCATGTTAAAATTTGAAAGATCAACCTGACGTATCAAATGTTCTGCTCGCATCTTATGCGTCCAAATGATTTCAGGAGTATCAGAATCAGAAACCATGGCAGCTGCAAATGCGGATGGCCCACTTCGTTCTAATACATACAGCAAGGATTCTGGAAGAAGACCACCCAGCACACTACACTTCGCCAAATGCAAGGAAGACGAAAGTGCAGACTCTTCTCCACCGTGAAATGCTTGATGGACATGTGTCATCGAGAAGAGCTGAGCAATTGAAAGGAGATTGGACCCAGGATATGCCAGGGCAAAATAGAAGGCACCTGTACTGTAAAGTCTTATCATGGCCTTCGGGTTTCTAGTTACAATAGACTTTAGCAAAGATGCAGCACTCTCCACAATGCTAGGCTCACCTGTCAGCATGGCCTAAAACACAGACAACAAATGAGTACGGAAATAATGCTGTTAATCAATTTGTTGATAACACCAAAATATGCTAAAGCTATGTGGTATTTAGTTGCAAATAAGCCGTGAACCACCTTATAAAAACTTTTGCACATCGTTTGACGAGAAAACTGTCAAGGCATCATGCTGATATCCGATGTTCCTAATTATTTGTATAATAATAGATTTAAGGCTTCTAAGAATACCAACCTTATTATATCTTGCCCAGCCAAGATGGTTTAGCCAGTTAGCCCAATAAGCAACTGAATTGTAGAGTATATAAAGCCTTACATGGCGTTCCTGCCAACTAGGCACAAATACAAGCCTTGATGGAGTGGTTGGTTGTCAATGAGATACTAGAACACAATTATGACATCAACTGCAAGGGAAAGAAATGTTGGGCTAACATAGAATATCTCTGACCTAATCATGAAGGAAATCCAAATGAAAGCACCGAGCTCTACATATATAGAGGTAGTTCCACATCACAATCGTGTAGCTATTATTCTCAAACAAGACAAGGTTGATATTTGACATTGTAAGTTACCTCCCATTCAAAATGGCAATTAATTTAGAAGATGAAGAGGATTACTAAGGGCCACTGCTGCATATTATGCAGAACTATAGACACTATTACTCACCTGTGCAACATGTGGCAGGCAGCGAGGGCTAGATAGTATTCTTTTCACTCTTGGTGTTGGAGTAATAATCTCCCCAGCATCATCGAGATCTGAATGTGCAGAGACCATGCTATGCAATATGGCCAACGCCACTTCTCCTGCCTACATATGGAATGTATAGATACAACAATATCTTAGTCAAAAGTACAAAAAGTGGTTCGATTTTGAGATATTAAGAACAGGAATATAATAACTTGATAATAACAAAATCCAGCTAGGAATGAAGAAGTCGTTGGATGAAATGAAAATGGAAGTTCACACTCTAAATGAGAATAGCATGTTACCATTTGGGAGTTGGAAAAAGTATATACCAAAACATAGAGCAATATCTTGGATGAAAAGGCATTTTCAAAAAGGAACATAGCGCCATTCCAGGAAAAAC
The DNA here is from genome assembly GCA_963682175.1 of Triglochin maritima. Lineage (NCBI taxonomy): Eukaryota > Viridiplantae > Streptophyta > Magnoliopsida > Alismatales > Juncaginaceae > Triglochin > Triglochin maritima. The sequence continues at coordinate 33,670,612 of OY821789.1, forward strand.
TGTTAGAACTGACAGACTGAGGCATAGTAAGAGAAAGATTACCTGAACAGGAGTAAGAACAGTAACACGAGAAGCTAATGCCCACCGCAGTTCACGAATATCGCGTAGTCGCTTGCAATCCAACATTCCAGAAGCCCAGCATTTGGTAGTCCAGTCGATTTTTTTTTTGGAATAAAACCTCCTAATTGCATCTTTCTCCGTAGGTCCAACTTCTGCACCCTCCTTATCAATGAACATCCATTCCTTTAATGGTTCCATAAAAGCTGAGGCAGCTATCAAATTAGACTGCAAAGGTATAGATGTTCTCTCAGAAGCTTCGTGTGCAACTGTTAGGAGATCAACAGCCAAAACACAACCACCGACCAAGACACAAGCTTCAATATTTGCAAGATCCTTCACTAGAACCTGCATCAGTAAGAGGAACCGCTTATACTGTTAATTAGCACTCACAATTTTATACAACATGACAAAAAGCATTTATGCATCGGGGAAAACATTTATCCTTATCTCAGTGATATACAAAGTTCTCATGAATAAAGATGTTTCATGGCCCCACACAAATCCATAAATAAACGTCATCGAACACCAAGGAATTCCATGATTACAATTAATTGCATACTTCCCATCAACGCAAACAATGAGCATATCCTAATAATCAAAAACAAAATATACTCTAATTATTTCTTAGTACATAGTGATTCAATGAAACGGATGATGACTAAATTATGCAGGTAAAGTGTAACTAGACATAATTGAAAGTTTTTAAGCTTAAGTTCGAAGATTACATGCAATAGTAACAAGAAAAATCAATTACCGATAAAAAAACAAGAAAAATCAATTCATTTATGCTGGTATTGGTTTCATAAGAAAAGGTGGTCATTGTGCAATATGCTAGATATATCTATCACACGCTAAACGCTACTTTTACGCGATCTACATATTCCTGACAGTTGTTTTGGAACTGATGTAGTCCCAAATTACAGTAAATACCAAGTACTGTGCAAAAACATAAGCTAATGAGTAATCTAGAAGTTTTTCAACCAGTACATGCTGATTCAATTATGTAGGTAGAGTTTCAGTAAACATATTTGAAAGTTTTTTGAAGCTGAAGTACAAAATCACAGGGTTTAACAAGAAAAACTCAATTCATTTATGCTGGAACCTTGAGAAGAAGAAGCAGACGGTGTCTCAGAGTTTTATCATCAGTCCTGTCCAGCAACACTGTGATGTGAGCAGTGCCATCAAAAGGGCCTATAGTTTTATGATGTTGCTCATAAACAATTGCCATGGCCCTTGCACAGAGCTCCCTAACTGAAGAACCTCCTCCGCCACCAAAGCCATCCAACCTCCCCATATCACACCAATCATCAGAAGAACCTAGTTCATCAGGTATAGCACCATCAACAGTAAGACCAACATCTGCATCACATAGAAATCGGTGATATAATGCTCTAAAGAATGCAACAGGGTCACGAAGTGGAAAATCCTGTGCTTGACAACTGCTGCTGCTATCAAGCAACAGACGCAAATAATATTGACCCACGCAGACTTCTTTTGATAAACTTGGGTAGCTAACTGAAAACTCAATGTAGTTCCATGATATTTGTGGTGCACTACCAACCCCAGACACTGCATCAATCATTGTACCTTCTGGAACAATATCTTCCGAACGTTCCTTTTCAACATCTAACTTATGAACTTCTGCCAATAAAGACTCTCTCAACTCTTGTCTCGTCCGCTCATTCCATATTAGATCAGCTCTATTATGGTCTAGGCCAAAGGCTTTCCAGAATTCTTGCCAATTGCAAAGTAACCTACCAGAACCAACAGAAGCATTCTCCGTAACAATTTGAGCAGGGGCAGGGAGATCTGAATGGAGTGAGTCACTGACATTTGTATTTGAGTTGGAGTCATATAGAGGTTGATCCATTGAGCATGATAAATTGTTTTCTGGTAAGCCATGACATGGTGAAGCACCACCTGATACATCTGTGTGGATCATAGCATGTGGAGATGCATTTACCTGATTTTTACTTGGGGGAATAAAATAGGACGGCGGAACTTGTCCAAAACGAGATTCTACGGGAATAGTTTTATGGATTTCTGAAACATCTGTAGTACTAGCAGCCACGTCACCAACTTCATTGTTACTTGCAGTCGATGCCATATTATCATGGGGATTTCCTTTTCCACCCTTCCTCTGCTGAAGAAGACGTCTTTGCCTTCTCCTCGTGAAAGGGTCTTCATGATTAGAATGGTTCAGTGCATCATCATGAGAATCACCATCAGAACGAGTGTGCAGATAAGCAACAAGTCCAGGGGGAAGTACTCGTGACAGTAAAACAATAGCAGGTTGATATGAATCAGCCCAAAGAGCAACAAGCTGCTGACTAACATCTTGTCTCTCACCAGCAGGAAGGAAAAAGGCATGCAGCAAGTGTCTCAAGAGGGCACCATCTCTCAAGGCAGCATCACGCATGGATTCAGCTGCAATAGCATCTTCCTCTGCAATAGTACGCATGATCACAGCCACAGTTTCTCTCACACTTTCAGCTGGGTGCCCAAACAGTGCAAACAATCGACGACGTAGACCAGCTACTTGGCGTAATAAATCAACAAAAGTAGTATGCTGTGTGGTTTCACTGTGAGGCTCGCATAGCATCGCTTCGAGGACTTCCACAACCGACATAGAAAGCAAGGTTGATGCAGACATGGGTTTCAGCCTATTCACTAAAATGGTTCCGTAAAGTTGATGTCCAAATAATACGGACTTAGTATGCATGAATGTAGCATTATGTTCACCTTTTGAATCCATCAAATAAACAATGTTTCCGGGACCACCACCAACAAGAACAGAAACAAGTCCTGCAGCCTCAGCTGCCACACCCTCAGACCCATTTCTCAATAGCCCCATTATTCTTCCTACAGCAGCAGGGAATGACACCACATGTGAAGCTGCAGTTCTGGATGCAAGTAACCTACGCAAACATGCAACAAATCCTATCACGGTTGCTGCTGCCTTAGGAGATGGTGAAGGTGGAGGAGGTGCCTCTAGAGGAAGGTTAGGGGTTGCTGGAAGCATTGTTATCAATGCCATCAAAATTACCTCAGGCACTTCAGTATCAGATGGTACACCACTATATGGTATGCATGCATTGAACTCCCTAATCCTACGCCACAATCTAGCCCGCGATCCTGGAACAGAACCCCCTTCTGCAACAGCATCTTTTGCAGCTGCAGCAAGGTGCTTCAGATGCATGGACACCATTTCAACATCAACAAGATGCAGCTGTTGTGCAGGTTGAATTTTAACTTGGGCTCTACCACATGGAGGATCAATACAATGCCCTGGCATGGTTATCCTCGGGATTACTGGAATAGGACACTGGCCCTGCGTTCGTTTGAGAAAGAGAAGAAAAAACTCAAACTCTGGTGACCTAAAAGTAGATGCAAAATGGAACAGCTGCATGGTCCATCGAAAGTCTAAAGAAAAGATAAATAGACAGTATGCATAAATTGCAAGAGCACTGACTTCTGTCTGCAGGATATCACGAACTGCAGCAAGCAAGTTATCGCGGGAGGTGCTCGCATACACCTGTGTGAGTGGGAAAATAATAAATGAGTAAACATGTCGATGGGATTCAGTAATTTGTATAGATAAGATGCTTACATGGAGAGGGCAGCCATCATTAAATTCAATTGCAAACATTTGTGGCTCTTCCGCGAAACGGATAAGAGAGCTTACTGCTGACAGTGGTCGAACAATGACGGCCTAGTCAAAAAGAGGATTAGTAAAGCTTCCAAATTAGAACCACAAATAGATTAAGAGCTTGCAGGTTTTCAAACATCTTAAATAAGAAACAAAAAAAGTCAAACCAAAAGCATAGTAAACTATAATGGTGGGAGTACTTTTGGATTGTCAATCATATACCCAGGTGCAACAATCTAGAACTCTACAATTGAGAAAGTGTAAGCCGACAAATGCATGGCATGAGCTTTGGACATGAAGATGGGGCGTCAATGGGGGCAACGGAGGATGCTCAGAGCTCCAACGGTCAGTCTGCCAGCCACTAGGGTGGGTAAAAAGTAGCCATAGGGGGGAAACCTGTGGCTGGATGGAATCCGTTGAAAATCACGTCGCAAATGCTATGCCTGACATTCATGAGAGCACCAAGGGGGTTCGAGAAAATGCTCAGGGCAGATGAGAACAAATAGAAGAACAAAGAACCATGGTTGCATAATACATATGCGTTGGAATATGGCTGACTTTCAACTTTCCTCCCAGTCCAGAAAAGATAGGGAGAAGACTGATCTATCATAGCAACTGTTCAGAACTGCAAGTAATATGTCTCACACAGAATATATATATATAGAAACATAACTTTGATTTCATAAAAAGCACAAGACTGTTCTGATCAAGCTAATAATGTAGAGATTTAAACACAAAAGCAAAAATAATAAAGATAAACATATGTTGCAAGCCTTTTCTATCATTAACACATTGAAACCTGAAGGTCTGAGAGATCAACCTCAACCTATTAAGAGAAAATATTGAAAATAATCTGAGAAATTGCTGAATATATGTTACCTCATAATTCTCAGGGCGCCGTTCAACAATTGAAACCTTTGAAAGAACAAGCTGACGTGATAAAGAGTCACCATGCTCTCCTAGCCCTCCCTTTGGTCCAATACCAAAACTTAACCCAGGGACGTTAACTGTTCCATGAGCAGCAGATCGCAATCTTGTTACAGACCATTCTCCATATGGAGTTTCCCCTCCTCCAACAGCCTGCTTAGCTGCAAGTTGTGATTCATTGTTAAACTTCTTTATAACTTCACATCAAATTCAAGGATCAATAAAGCCATATATGATTACCAACCCCATATCCAAAATACTACAGGATCAGTGTGACAGGAAAACTGAACTTGTAATGAATTTAAGATCAACATATGCTTCTTTAAGCCTCAATCAATAAATTTTTGAGAAAACCGCTATTGATCAATGTTATGGTGGTGTAGATGGGACCACGTGTAGGCTGCATATGCTACACATACATGCAAATGCACAGAGCGCATACACAGACATGGATATTTTTTTATCAATGCAAAAAAAAGTTCACAACAATCAGGAAAATTTCATACAATGCATTGAAAAATACCAACATGCTTTGGCTTAAATAGGACACCTAACTCATAGACAGTATTCCCTCACCGAATACCTTATTTACCCGATTATTGATATTGATAACCTAATAAATACTATTTCTTGTAACTCTTACTAAAGTTGATACAGACAGCTTTTTTAATAACTGTTCTGTCTTTGGACGACTGTACTCTAATAAGAGAAACCCAATTATCCGCTAAATGTGTTGTGCGTGTTTTAAAAGTATCACACATCTGGTATTGGCCTATTCAGCATAAATTAAAAGCCATCATCATGACATATCATACCAATCAAAATTCAACCAGATAAGGCATCCTAGAGCACCTTGATGATGTAAGAATTCAATGAATTGATTCAGTGATTGATGAGTGATAATGCTTAACAGAGGCTACTGAATGATGATGGCTGCACTATTTACATTTCTTTATGCTGATCATCTTGCAAAACTTCAAGAAATTCACACATTCTAGACAGCTAGAGAAATGTAATTCAACTTCTAATATTCGCAAGCTGCTAACGGCAGCCTGCTTCTGTGGCCATTATCGTCTGAACTAAAATGACAAAATAGTGAGTTGCAGCTATAATGATCAAAATTGTAGAGCAGAATCTCTACAGGATAGCAGATTGCAAGGAGGCGTGGGTTGGGGACTTGGTGTGGAATGATTTGTCACCATCCTAAAACCTTTCTTACTCGCGTGCCCTTTCAGATCGTGAGTGCTTACAAAATTGCTCTCTATTGAATATTCTTGATTCTTGGTCTATTTCTAATGCTACTTCAAATTCTCTTCTGTGGTCTTTTCAGTCCAACAATCTTATCTCTGTTAAATTCCTTTATCACATTCTTATTAGCCCTGGACTTTCTTTGGACATTAAACGCTGATTTGGAACAAGATGACACCTCAAAAATTCTATTTTCCGGCTGGGTTATATGCTGTGGCACAACCCTTACAGAGATTGCCCTGAAATCCAGGAGATGGTTCCTGGTTAGTCTGTGTCCATTGTGCAAGGCAGGATTAGAGGATAATGATCATCTCTTTAGGGTGTAATATTACAAAGACCTTGTTGGGGAAATTTAGATCGAAACACGGCAAAGATGACATGGACGTTGGACTGGATTTCCATTATTTTGGACAAAAAATAAAAAAATGGTTGCATGATCTACCAAAGGGCCGCTACAAAGATGCAGCTACAGGCCTACGGCCATTAGCATTCTTGTGGAACATACGGGTGGCCAGAAATAGGTCTTGTTTTGACAACAAGAAAGTGGTCGTTGGGGAAATTTGGCATAAATCCGTTCCAAATGTCTACTTATGGATGCAACAAGCGGGCACTAGGGCTTAATTTTTGTTTTAATTTCTGTTGTCGTTACTGTCGTGGGCTTCCTTGTTTTAATCTTGGGGAGCCGGTTGTCTTTTTGTTTCTCTTGGCCGGAAGAACCTTTGTGACATTTTACCCTTTTTGTTTTGTTTTTGCTCCCTTGATATCCTGTTTTTCCTATCTCTTAATGATCAAAGAAAAATGACAAGGCGTTTTATCTACACCTTTGGTTTTACTTTTAGAGCATAAAAAATAACAAATTATCAAATATTGGATCTAGAAAGGCAGAACACACCCCTTTCCTTGATAAAAGCCGCTGCTGTTAATTTCTGAGAACTATCAACGGCCAAAGACAAGCCAACCATAGATTTTGCAGTTTTGGTCTGCACATAAGTCAAAGAATCAGAACAGATGCACTAACAATTATAATGCTGCAAATGATAAACAGAAAACTATCTAGTACTACAAGTGACTAAGCAAACTAATAAATCAAATCATGATTTAGAAGGAGAAAACTGATGGCATATACTAGCAAAAGCTTGATGCAAAAAAATATACTTACCAAGCTTGAGACAATTGCACTATTAGAGCTACCAGATGCTGCCATAAAAGCCTTGGATTTTCTACCATACGAGGGGCAAAGAACAAATCCACCATGCTCAAGATTCTTTGTCCCGAAAGAGTCAGCAAGGAGAACTATAGCAGGGTAATCCATGTCTCTGAAATCCAAGGACCACCTTAGGTTACCAGATTGCCCTTCCAGAAGTTCAACTCCAACCACTGTTATCCTCATCTTCTGCCAAAGGTAAAATCCCACCAAAATAATATCAGAGGAGAAAAGAAAGGATAAGAACACATGCAGTCCATAGAGCCTAATGAAAGTCAAGGAGTAGCACATATTGGTTTTAACAAATCATCTACCTAGCATATTTGCAAACCAAAGCTATGCTATCCCACATTCACCAAAACATTGCAGGTACCTCATAGTCTTTGGCTCTTTGCCTCGAGTGCATGAATGACTATCTTCTATTCATTTAGTAAAATTGACAAAGCGATGGTCAAATACACCCAGAAGATATGGTATATTTTTTCAAAAATTCATAAACAAAAATCAACACCTCAAAAGACAGATGAACCACTAGAAGAAATGACGACACTTTGATTCATTCACGACTAATTATCAGCTGATCTTGTACGCAATTGTGCAACCACATTGCTGGTACCAAATAACAGTACTGTTTTCCACAATAGCACTCGCAAACGGCAACTACATTTTAACAAAATTACAGGGGGGGGGGGGGGGGGGGGGGACCTTAAAACCCTACACAGTTCCATTTTCTTTAAAAGCAACATCTAGTTAGTATTACTACTACTAAAACCAAGAAATCACTCACATAAGGCACCCAGTCGGCAGTCCTCCGGCGGAGATGCAAGACGGGAAACTCGACAACGGACCCGATCCTACTCCCCCTCAACCGATGCAACTCAGTCAGAATCCCGGCCCTCAACACGGACGAAAACTTAACCGACTTGAACTTCCCCTTCCCATCGGTCCTAACACTCATCGTGAACTCCCCGGCGGTTTCATCCCTCCCGATGACCGGCGCGGCGCCTTCGAAATCGCTGGCGACGTCATACGCATTGGTAACGGAAAGAGTGGTGGGATCGAGAGTCAAAATCGAGGAGTCGGACAAGGAGATGATCCGCTTGTAGCGGCCGCGCCAGGAGTGCTTGACGACGAGGTACCTCGCGAGGTACTCCGGTTCCTCGGGGAAGGAGGTGGAGGGATTAGGGTTAGGGTTTGGGGTGTCGGAGTGGCGACTGACGAAGTCCATGGATGGGAGCTGGTCGAGATAGTGGCCGGGACGGGCATTAGGGTTGAGGACGGAGGAGAGGAACCACGCCGCAGCTTGGACTGGGCCTGGACGGCTCTGATTCGCCCCCAGGACGCCGTGAATTGGCTCCGACGGCCACGATCGATTCGGATCCGATCGGGGATTGCTGGGAATTGGGAACGAGAGGGAGAGGAGAAATGGGAATGGAGTTTGGGCGATAACAGATCGTTAGTGCTTTTGCTTTAGCTAGAGAGGAGCTTTTTGTTCTTAATTAATTCTTTTTTCCGAAGTTTTTTTTATATCCAATTCATCAGGTTTTTTTGTTTTTTTACGAAGAAATGACAGTTTTTATTGTTAGGTTTACTAGAAAATGAAAGTTTTTTAAGTTTATAAATTTAGAATTATTTATTTGGGTAGTTTGTTTGGGTAAATTTAGAATTTTTTTACTTTTTATGGAAAATAACTTATAGATTCATTTTAACACGTTATTTATGACATTATTACTTTCAAGCGGCAAGTTGAGCATTTTTATCAATTATTTAAGGATTTTTTTGCTTGCATGTCATTTCAAAACACTATATTTTCGTTTCTGTCATCATTGTATCGTTATTTGTATTAATGCTACTAACGAATTATACAAATTCTATTAATGTCACCAAAAACTATACTTCCATTGATGACATTTCGTTAATGGTGTTAAAAATTATTATTTTAATAGTTATATTTACAAATTCTACCGTATATAATTTAATAACTTAGCAGTCCAAATCTTTCATTTTTACGATCTTCACTGCAAAACACTTAAATTCAAAAAATCAAAAATGTTAATTTTCACAAGTACAAATGGTAAGGATACGAGTGTTTTTGTGTTTTTTTCCTATAAAAATTAAACTCCAAAACACTTAAACAATAATTAAACATGTATGATTTTCACAACAAAACACTTAAATTCCAAAAGTTTTGAATTATAATTTTCATAACAAAAAAAACATCAAAACATTGGTATCCCCGTCGTTGGTACTTGTGAAAAATAACATTCTTGATTTTTTTTGAATTTAAATATTTTGTTGTGAAGATCATAAAAATGACAGATTTGGATTACTAAGTTATTAAATTATATATGGTTGAATTTGTAAATATAACTATTAAAATAGTAATTTTTAACGCCGTTAACGGAAGAAAAAAATTAACGGAATGACATTAATGGAATTTGTATAATTTTTAGTGACATTAATAGAATTTATATAGTTTTTTAGTGGTATTAATACAAATAGCGATATAGTGACGGTAGAAATGAAATATGGTGTTTTGAAATGGCATGTAAGCAAAAAACTCATTATTTATTTTATTTCCAAAATTGATAGCAATTTTTTTATCGGAAATCATATTTTTTAACAAAAAAATAAAAAATTCAAATTATGACATAATGACATGGAGCGCGTCACAGACGCACCTTGTCCACGTAGCATGACTCGATTAAGATGCACTAATTTCCCAAAAAACAAGAACTCAACACAACGGGTTTAGAGAGAAAGACTCTCGGATCTCGTAAGAGGAAGGAAATTCAAGTAAGTTCAGCCGTTGCAACAACCATAGCTCTATACTCGGCCTCTGCACTAGAACGTGATACAATTGCTTCTTCTTGACTTTCCATGAGATGCAATTTTGGCCGAGGAAGATACAAAAGCCATTTGTGGAATGTCGGGTGTCTTGACAACCCTCCCAATCACCATCAGAATAGACAGACTAGAGAATGTCTATACAAGTGAAGGTTGTGACTCTGGATTCTCAACACCTGTGATCATAATATCATATACATATACAGCTAAATAGACATGCCATTTTTTTGTTGTTTGATGAATAATGAATGATCCACAACACATCTTTTGAATCCATCGCCCATAACAAATCTGATCGGATTTGTTTGAGACCATAAATTGCTTTTTCCTGGATGACACACACGCTTCTACTCAAGAGCAACAAAAAAAAGAAACAAGAAAGAGCAACAACTGATCCACAGACATGTCCACCAACATCAGGGAAGGTTTCCCATCCTGACAATGGCTTCACTTTTAGAAGATGACCTCTCATTTCGGTCACCTCTTCCGCAATGAACATGTCCCATTTGCATTCAATGCTCTCAGGATGTCTACAACATCAACATTTCTCGAGAACTCCAATGTGCTCAGCCCACAGTGACATTATGTTGGCGTGGACCTGAAATAGTAATGTAATGTGCTAATCCAGTCAATAAATAATGTCTATTAAAAAAACTAAATAAGAAATGTTGGAGGATGCAATTTTTTTGTTGTTGAAAGCATCTAAACTTTTGAGTAAATTCCAACATGTAACACATTATAACGAGATTCTGCCTTTAGTCTAGGCTAATCCAAGATCTCTTGTAGCCCAAGCAGGCGAAGATGCAATTAGTTAAGGGAACTACAAACCTAGAAATATTTCACAATAATGTCTATTTTCGAGAAGACTGGAAAAAAAACTTTTTTTTTTGGAATCTTGCCTACAAATATTAGCACCTTGCTTTGAAAAATAAATTAGGATATCAAACAAAATAAAATAAAAAAGAAAGAAAGAAAAAGAGGTAGATGGCAGCCTTACCTTTGAAGGCTACCTTTTAGTTATACAACTCAATGCTAACTGAAGAAAACACAGAAGTGATACCCAGAAGCTAGCTAGTATTCATATCACTATATAACGTTACGATTGGTAGTTGTAAACGAGATTTCAAATTTACCTCACCCCACAGACTCCACATTTTTGTTGCCCAAGTATATATGTTGTGGCTTTCGAATGGACATATATCATAAAGCGTTTATTCTTCTGAGCAAGCTCCTGAATGAATGTTGCATGTCGCGCGATAAGGTTATGGTATGTCCATGTACTATACAAATATAATTGTGTCAAGAAATTTTTTTCTGCCCAATTTCTATTACATCCACTAAGAAATGAGAGTTTTGGCCTGTGAAGGAGTAAGAAAAGTAGAGGTAGACCAAGAATAACTTTGAAGAATCATTCAAAAGAGACTTGAGATGACTGAAATATACTCATGAGTTGGTTTTGGACAAGTAAAGACTGAAGAGTTGAGAGTTTAATTTTTAGCTTACCCAAGTAAACCAGTGTTGTTGTAATCTGTAAGCAAGAAACAGTTGCAACTGAACTTCGAAGACAAACAAATAGTTTGCTTTTCCCAGAATTCCAATCCAAACAATAGCATAATTACCAAATACAGTCAATATATGTTTTTCAGTTATAGTCGTTGGTCTTTACACGCGTCAAACCGAGAAAATTATGTGTCCGATGGTTGTGAAAAAATAGTCATTTTTTATTGCACTAACTGAAATCCTCAAACACCACAAAAAAATGATACGGAAAATGTCTTACAAGTCATGCATCTATCACTAACTAACATAAAGAAAATGTTCTGCAAGGTGTATGTTACTAGAATACATGAATGTCCTACAAGAAGTATAATTGATGCTATTGATGAAAGGAATGCAGAGCAATAACAAGAAAAACAATAGAAAGAGAACCTACAATTGGAGTACTTTCTGCATTAGGATCTGTAGGACTCACAATTGGCGAACTTCCATCGAGAGGCTCGACAAAAAAAACAGATAATCCTGTGGCTCATACATCTGCTGAAGTCCCGCTCCCACTAAGGCGTTATATATAACCTTGTACATCATTTCCATTGTTTTGTTCTGCGCAAAGAGAAGGAAGACATTTGAGTCTCGACATATCCGTATGAATCTAATTGAGTTACATCTTCCAATTCATAAAGAGAAACAAAGTTGACTAAAACGATGCCTAAGAAAGGTATTAACATACATACCTTTTTACCTCATTACTAGAATCAAGGGGACTTCTCAACCTCTAATCAATGAATATGTAATTTGATGTGGTATTATAGAAAAACATAGATGAATAAAAAAGAGTGATTTATTATTTCATTCTGAGTTACATGATTTATATAAGTTGTCGATGACCGTTTGTGCATAAGTGAACAGACGCGTTTGTTGGTTTGATTTATTTCTTGGTGATGATTCGGAGGTGGGCACTTCAGATTCAGGTATGATGTTTTGGTTCTTTCAACACTCCCCCTCAAGTTGGGCCCGAAAGAGATTGTAGGTGCCCAACTTGTCTATGATCAAGTTGAATTGTTTCTGATTTAGAGCTTTGGTGAAGACATCTGTCAGTTGCTCTTCACTTGAGATGTATGGAACTTCTATTTCTCCGGCTTGAATTTTTTCTCGGATGAAATGACAATCAACTTCAATATGCTTGGTTCTTTCGTGAAAGACGGGATTTGATGCTATATGTCGAGCAACATTATTGTCGCAGAACATGTTCATGGTTTTGATGTGAGTTTGTCCTAGATCATGAAGAAGATGTTTTAGCCATATAAGTTCACTAGTTGTGGATGCCATGACGCGGTACTCAGCTTCTGCGCTAGATCGGGCAACAACCTTTTGTTTCTTACTTCTCCAAGTTACGATATTTCCTCCAACGAATATGCAGAAACCTGTAGTGGACTTTCGATCATAGCTTCCTGCCCAATCTGCATCGGAAAAACCAATGATACTGTTAGAATTGTTATCCTCATTTAGTAGTCCTTGTCCTGGGGTATGTTTTATATATCTTAGAATTCTATCGATGATATCTAAATGTGGTGTTCGGGGTGCATGCATAAACTGACTTACTGTGCTAACAACAAATGTAATGTCGGGTCTAGTTACTGTCAGATATATAAGTTTTCCTACAAGTCTTTGAAACTAGTGAATATCTTTAACAGGTTCACCATCAGTAGGGTTGGTTTTGAGATTTGCTTCAATGAGTGTTTTAGCAGGTTTAGCCCCAAGTTTTCATGTTTCCTTTAACAGATCTAGGACATATTTCCTTTGTGATAAGAACATACCCCTTTTTGAATATGCAATTTCTATTCCTAAGAAATATTTCAAAAAACCAAGGTCTTTTATATCAAATTTTGTTTTTAAGTAATGCTTAACCTGATTAATTTCATTAGTGTTATCACCAGTAATGATAATGTCATCTACGTAGACTAAAACTATGGTGATTTCCTTTTTGTGATGTCTAGTGAACATAGAGGCGTCAGCAGAAGATTTTAAAAAAACCATAAGCAAGCAGAAAGTGACTAAGTTTAGCATACCATGCTCGAGAAGACTATTTCAGACCATAGATGGCTTTGTTGAGTTTGCATACCTGGTTTGGAGTAGTGTTGTACCCTGGTGGGGGAGTCATGTATACTTCTTCTTCAAGCTTTCCTTGGAGAAAAGCATTCCTAACATCCATTTGGTAGAGTTTCCAATTTTTGTTAACAGCTATGGATAGAAGGACACGAACAGTGTTCATTTTCGCAACTGGTGCGAAGGTTTCTAGATAGTCAAGGCCGTAAGTTTGAGTATATCATTTGGCTACAAGACGAGCCTTATATCTTTCAATAGTTCCATTGCTGTTATAATTTATTTTGTAAACTCATTTGCATCCAACTGGTTTGGTTCCGTTTGGTTTAGGGATAAGTGTCCAAGTTTTGTTGGTTTCTAAGGTATTGAGTTCTTCTTTTATTGCTTTTCGCCATTTAGGGCATCGAGAAGCTTCTTGAAAGGTCTTGGGTTCTAGGTTTTCGTTTATTTTGGTTAGGTAGATCCTATAGGTTGGTTGTATTTGTTTATAAGACAAGTGATCCTCAATAGGGTAAGTTACGTGAGAGATAATAAAATCGTTAAACCTAGTAGGTGAGCGACTTGGTCGAGTAGATCTTCTTCTCGGAGGGATCTCTTGATTGTTTGTAGGTGGAGTTTCTTCTTCTTCTCTTGTTTGGAAGTTGATAGTGTTGACTTCCGGTAGAACGGATGTAGTGGCCGGGAGAGACTCGGTTGGCCTTGTGTCTTCCGTTTCTTTAAAGTAGGGCTCACTATCTCTAAAGGATACATCTCTCGAGATATACATTTTACAGTTCTCGGGGTCGAAACATTTGTACCTGTTTTTGTTGAAGGAATAACCAAGAAAAATGAGGACTTTACCAAGAAAAATGAGGAATAACCAAGAAAAATGAGGACTGTTTTTGTTGAAGGAATAACCAAGGAATATACATTTTACAGTTCTCGGGGACTCTTCCCGTTTGATCATCGCGATGATGGACGCGAGATCTGGAAGTTCTGGGGTCATGAGGACTTGACTCCGGATGGCTTCATAGCTGCCGTCGAGTCCGATGAGGAATTGATCCCTTTCTTTGCGCTCGAGTATGACCTTCGGGTCAGTAGTCGCTGGCTCGTAGATGGCGAGCTCATCCCACCCACACTGGAGTGTCCCGAGATACTCCGTGATGGTTTGTCCTTGCTGTTTTTGTCTGCGATATGTCTTGTTTTAGTTTAAATATATGAGCGAAGTTGTGGGTTTTACCGTAGATATTTTGGACCGCGTCCCAGAGTTCTTTTGCTGAGTTTTTGTAGAGGAAGATGACACTGATTTTCGGTTGCATGGAGTTGATCACCCATGACATGACGAGGTGGTCCATCGCCTGCCACTCTTCTTGTTTTGTTGCGGTGTTTTCTCCGTCGGGTTTTGTTGATGTTCTGGTGACGTGTCTGAGTTTGCCCTTTCCACTGAGGGCCAGTGTAATCGCCCGTGCCCATGACAGATAATTCTGTCCATTGAGCAGTTGTGATACCAACTTTGGGGCATTTACTTCTGGATCCGTCATTTCTGATTTTTTCTCCCTTGGGTCTGGATGTCGGTTTTTGGTCACCTTCAACCCCCTTGAGAGGCAAAGATGATGATTTTTCTGGTGTTTTCTCTGAGATTTTCTGATGATGAGTTCAGAGAACTCTGAGGATCACCGGTGATGAGAATGTGTGGGTTGTTGCTCTGATACCATATAGAAAAACTGAGATGAATAAAAAAAAGTGATTTATTATTTCATTCTGAGTTACATGATTTATATAAGTTGTTGATGACCGTTTGTGCATAAGTAAACAGACGCGTTTGTTGGTTTGATTTATTTCTTGGTGATGATTCAGAGGTGGGCGCTTCGGATCCAGGTATGATGTTTTGGTTCTTTCAACAGGTATTTTACTATGATATGTAAAACTAAACACCTTCATATATATGTAGGGGTGAGCAAACTTCGGTTCGGTCCGGACCGAACCTTTTCGGTCCGGTCTTTGGTCCGGGAGACCACGGGAATTCGGTCTTCGGTCTGGTTCGGTCTGGTCAAAAACCGAAATTTTAAGGGTTAAATTCGGATTTTGGACTGAACCAGACCGGACCGAACCGAATTTATTCGGTCCGGTCTTCCAAAAAGTTCGGTATTCGGTCCGGTCCCAGACCGAAGCTCACCCCTGTATATATGTCTCGATGGTTGAGACATTGGTATATCAAGATCAAGTCTCTTTGAAGTTGTTATTGCAAACAAAGAGACTTATAAGCTTCAACGTATCCATCTTTAAAGTTGAAATGTTCGTATTCAACAACCTCTTATCATAACCAGTATATTTTAAGTGAAGCACACGATTAAAGTTTTAAACTAATATTATCTTGAACTTCTCAGAGTCTTACTTAAATATTGCTACGATACCCTTAATCATGACCCATGTGATTTTGAGAAACAAATTTGCCAGTAGTGAATGATCTGCGCCGGAATTGGTTTAGCCTCAGGCATCACAATATAAACAGAAAATTTCTCATTGGATTTTATTTTATTTGCTATTTTAAGAGCAATTTTCATTGATATTAAATTGTTCGCACCTGCAAATTTTTTATTATTGAAAAATCAGTGATAACAAATAAGACGATAGATGAATTGAAATTGTAGCCTTTAATATACACGAATCAGATTATTCAGAGTATACAACATATTCGTGATCCAAATGGGTCAAGAATCCGAAAAGATCAAACTCCAAAAAAGACAATGAATATGATGTCTCATAAATAAAAACATAAATGTAAGGACATATTGCCATATCGGTAAACAACAAGAAATTCATCCCATTAGTCTGTGTTAGTTTTGTTACCATTACTTTAACAAGTTTCTCAAACTACTATTTGCTCAAATCTAGCTGGCACAATACTCCGAAAATGTATCAAAAGGTTTGTGTTAAACTGTTAATTATGTTAAGAAAGTGGAGTATCACATGTATTACATATAGACTTCCCTAGTATAATTGTGAAATTGTCTCTGTGTTGTCATATTGACATCCACACACCACACACCTAATTGTCTCCATATCATTTTGTAGATAGTGATCCCAAGGTCATGGTTGGGTTTGGTTTCCTTCATTGTACCCTTTTTTCACTTGCACACCAACTAACCTATCCACATTTTAATTTTTAGTGGTCACAATATCCTCAATTCCTCTCAACCAAACCAAATCCAATCATATGGCTCTCCATCCCTCACAAGGTTTTTTTATGGTGTTTGTAACTATACCTTCTATTTTAATAATATTTTCTGTAGAATCTTTAATTGAAATTCAATCACATATGCTCTTGAACTCGATATAGATCTACGATAATTGTTTTCTAAGAATGAGGAAATCTTGGTATGTTGTTGTCTTTATGTTTGCTATGGTTAATTTTAATCATGTCAGGTTGCGTAAGTGTATCTCTACGACTACGAGTTGTTATGAGGTTGGAGATTAAAACCTGCATCCCAATCCCACCCAAGGCCATATTATGCAACCACTCAACATTGCTGGGTGTAAATAATAACAGCAAAAGTTGGAGTAAAATAATCTAAATATAGGAGAAATCAGTGTGGATATACAAAAAAACCCTGCTTAATTTTCTTTTTTAGCCCACTAGAGGGGAGTGTGCAATGTACATTCAATTCAATAAACTTTGTTTTCTTTCCTCTAGCAAAAGGATTTATGTGCTGGGGGTGAAGCTCATCTTGTCTCTATTTTCAATTTGGATCGGTAAGATGTTTTGTTCATAGCAAGTAACTAAGCAATATCTTTTATTTGTTTAGAGTGAGTTGTAGTCTTTTCAATGCATCAACATCTTGTCCTTGGTTTGGTTTTCTGTTGAGAATTTAATTTAAGTCTTAAACATCAATTTCTCTGTTCTTCTATCATAATTCCCTTAAAAAAAGAGTACACTACTGTCGACTAAAATGCTGCTGAATTTGCTATAAATGTTGTTTCAAACCAAGTCTTGCATTGTATATTGCCTTGAGGATTATCTTACAATCATATATTGTAGATATTGAATTTTGTTTTCAGATGGGAGACGTAGCCAAGGATTTGACTGCCGGAACGGTAGGCGGAGTGGCCCAATTGATCGTTGGTCACCCGTTCGACACCATCAAAGTCAAGCTTCAAAGCCAACCTACACCATTAGCAGGTCTATACTATATTTTATTTTCTTCTTCTAAATCTCCTTAATTAACTAACTAACTCATTTGACATGTACAATTAGTTATTTCTGTTAACTCTAACAGGTCAACCTCCAAAGTATTCGGGAGCCATGGATGCGGTTAAGCAAACGATCACGGCCGAGGGTCCAAGAGGGTTATACAAAGGAATGGGAGCTCCACTGGCAACCGTGGCCGCCTTCAACGCGCTTTTGTTTACTGTCAGGGGACAAATGGAGGCTCTGCTGAGGTCCGAGCCGGGAGCGGTCCTAACGGTTAACCAACAAATTGTGTGTGGAGCTGGTGCTGGTGTTGCTGTTTCTTTTTTGGCTTGTCCAACTGAACTCATCAAGTGCAGGTTTTGATATCTCAACATTGATTTCTACTACCAATATTGGATTCTTTTGTTAATCATAAAGTGTTGGCCAACGCCCAACAATGACATTATTAGAACGGATTTCATATTGGATTAGGGTACGTAGTAGTGAGAATCATTCATTAGTCTGCTGATTTCTTGACATGCTTGTTAATAAAGTGTTGTTCATTTTAATTAGTCCTAAGATTTCCTTCAAGTACTTATTCTCTGTTTTCACATGGATCTGTTTCAGTAAGTCACTAACATACACAATAAATAAATAAATAAATAAAACAGACGATTTTGTTTAATAAATGGGAAAAGATTGATATAGGGAGCTATCGTTAAGCTTGGTTGGTTCGTCATATTTCAGAACTCAAATACTCAGCTAAAGGATTACAGATATCAATAATCTCCATCAAATTGTTGCAAGGTTCTTACATTGAATTAAGTTGATCAATCACCACTTTAAAATCAAATTGGCTGGGTAAGTCGTAAGAACTTGTAAATCGACCAATTATATATTCTGAAATTTACCAAGACTTCCCTTGATTTTAGTTAGGGAAGTCATCCCAAGTCAGGTGGTTAATTGTCACAAAGAATGTCGCATAACTATTTTTCATAAACAATGATGACAATCTTAAGCATTAATCTATGTAACCCTCATGTAAACCACCTTGATTATATTTCTTAAACATCTTAATGTGAGATTGAACAAAGTTTTATACTTCTATTCAACTCATTAATTATGCTTGTTTTCTACATTTGGAAAAAAAAGATTACAGGCACAAAGCGCTCTGGGGGATGCTGCCTCAGCTTCAGGGATGGTAAAATATTCTGGTCCAATGGATGTCGCGAAGCACGTGATGAAATCGGAAGGCGGGGTAAGAGGCCTCTACAAGGGCCTCTTCCCCACCCTATGCCGCGAAGTCCCGGGAAACGCGATTATGTTTGGGGTCTACGAGGCTGTAAAACAATACATTGCAGGAGGACAAGACACTTCGAGTCTCGGAAGAGGCTCACTTATTATCGCAGGAGGTGTTGCGGGTGCGACATTTTGGGGTTCTGTCTACCCGACAGATGTGGTAAAGAGCGTGTTACAAGTTGATGACTTCAAGAAACCCAAGTATACTGGGTCAATCGACGCTTTCAAAAAGATTTTGGCGGGAGAAGGTGTTAAGGGGTTGTATAGGGGCTTCAGACCCGCGATGGCTCGAAGTGTTCCAGCCAATGCGGCTTGCTTTCTTGCCTATGAGGTCACAAGGTCTAGCTTAGGTTAAAGGATTGAGTGATTGGAGGAATGCGTGTGAAGTTTAAATTCTTTGGGTTGTGATGCATGGTACCATGCATGTACCTTACTTTAATTTTTCATGGTTGAATTGTACTCGTGACACAACAATAAATAAATAACTATAAACAAGTAAAAAATGACATTAGCAAATATAATCAAGTCGAAACCTCAATTAAAAACACCATGTCAATATTAGGGTACAAGCAGAAGGGAAAATGACACGAGCTGAAATCCTACTACATCACACTAAGAGACGAAAGAAATACATCAAATGAGCTCATAGATCCAATTCTCGCGTCCCAAGCCCAAGTCACCTCTAGCCTCCTACCACATCCCACCTGCACACACAAACCATGTCTCAGTTTCAAATCAAGACTCTGTACACCACCCCAACCCGACACTATACTAGGTTACGCCGACCATACAACTCACATTGGTCTTATGTCCCAAGGCGACCACACGTCCCAACAAGGCTGAGCGTGCACCTCGACCCTACCACACATCAAATCCACAAGGCAAAACTCAACCCGCTCTCATGACAGAATTGTCACATGTCTCAAGGCGATCACACATCCCTGCAAGGTCGAACGTGCACCTCGACCTAACAACACATCTGATCGACAAGGCAAACACTCTACTCCAACCACACACATGAGTCTGTGAGCAACTCTCCTTAACGACCACTCGTCACAACACGGGTGAGCTGACCAGTTCCGTATCCGGCTCCAGGATCTGACCACATGCCTAAGTCCGTGAGTAACACTCCTTAACGGTCACTCGTCACAACATGCGTTGACCCCCTGGACCGCCACAATACAAGGGGGGAGCCCTAGTAGCTAGTCATACGCACCTCACACGTCATCCCACTACCACCGCACGCCCGATCCCGCGATCCCAGCTCCAACGACCACTCGTCACGATGTAGGTGAACCACCATTTCCATGAACCTCTCTTGTATTTACATAGGGGAGAGGTAAACACAATTTACCCAAAGTACAAGTCATACAACCCCAACAATCATATCTCATAATATCATGAGTTTCACTAAGACAACAACGAATTATAAAGCAATATATATAAACATGACTAGAGAATCATAAAAACAACATAATAAAACTATCGCTCCAGACCCACAATTTAAGGGGAGTATAGGGGTCGAAGTGTAATTCTACTAAAGTGTTCTTACTAATCACACATTCCATAAATTCAGGGGGAAAACAATAAATTTCTCAATTAATATTGTTTACTACAAATATCTGGAAATCCGAGGGAAAATATTTTCCCTGAATTAAGTTATTTTCTACAATTCTACAAGGTCCAGGGGTTTTCCGAAATTATCCCGATTATTATTATTTTCACAAATCACAAAGTCCAAGGTTTTTCCAACAATTATCCCGATTAAATTGTTCAACCAAATACAATTAAAATCCAGGGATCTCATTGCAAAAACCCCAAACCAAACCAGGCCAAACCTTAACCCTACCCGACGGCCATCGCCACCAGCACGGTGACAGGGCCCGCGTGCGATCGGCCTTACCGGTCGCTCCCTCCCCAAACACCCCAACTCTCCTTCGACCCATGGGTCTGGAACAAAAAGGGTGGGTAACGTACCTTCACCGGAGTTCACCGCCTTTGGTGCTGCCGCTGCTGCTTAGGGTCGCCGCCACGAGGAGGGGTTCAGATTTGGGTTGGATTGGAAGAAGAAGAGAAAGAAAATGAGTGGGGATTTGAGGGTTTTAACATGAATGATTGACATGTTATTTGCATCAACATCACTCCAATGCCTTGAAAGAGACTCCCGCATGGGTGAAATTAGAAGGGTCGAATATATGTACCCAAATATGTCTTTTAATGAGACATGTTATTTCCAATGGATTGATGCATAGTCGATCGTCTTGAATTTGATCCATTTTAGTTTAGTTCATTTTAAATCAGAAAGCGGGAAAATAGTTTTTGACTTATTTTAAGTGGACACTATGATATGTTATCATAAAAAGATGTTGAAGGTTAAAATGGGAGGTTACATATTACAATCATTGGTGCCATTCTTATCATTTATATTTGAAGAAATTGTAGTTAGGATGTGAAATTGTGAATGCTTATGAAATCTCAATGCTATACAAGGATCGAGTTCGGCGAGTTGTACCCAATTTCTCAACTCACTCTTTCAAATCTTTATGCTACCGAATACACCCAACCATCAAATAACCATAAGCCCAACAACTTCTGCAAAGCCCATTTCACATGCTATAAAAATCCACATTTTTCCAATCCAAGGCTTTTAATTCCTAATTTCATCTTGAATTTGGACCTTAGGATTAGATGAACTTTTTTTGGATTCCCATGATTCATCTCATGATATACAAGACACTTTATACCATCTTTAATTTGTGAAAAGAGACTACATGTAGATCAAAGTCTAGGAAACCTAATTAATCAAGATGTTTTATCCCGTGACAATAGTTGGTCTATTGCTGGTTGAGATGCACTAAATTTATCATCTCCTTGAATTTTGACCATGTAGGTTTGACTTACTTATAATAACTCACAACTAGGTTTTACATACAAATTAATGAAGTAAAGTAATAAATACACAATGTACAACAACAACAACATTTAAGATTTGTTGCAAGCAAAGCAAGCCAAGACCTTCCGACCGAACGTGTCCTTGCTCCTGGGTTTAACCACCACCACCACCTCCGACTCGTCCATGCCCTTCTTCCGGCATTTGTGACACTCCTTCATGAATACCTCGAAAGCGTCTTTGGTGTACTCTGCGGCTTTCGCGACGGTCATGTTCTCGTGGAGATTCGCCTTGTCTTCGTGGCAGTGGTCTCCGTTGAGACTGGAGCAGAGTTGCACCAACTCGGCTTGGAACTCGGTTAGAGGTGCTGCCTCTTTGGCTTCTGTTGTCCTTAGTTTCTTTGCCTCCGGCAACGTTACTAATCCAATACCAACAATATTGTTATTAATGTTAGATAAATTAATTAGCCACTACGCAATATACATCGACCGACATGATCCTCACAAGTCAGAACTCATTTCAAAAGCTAGCTAGCTTATACATGAACACATTACAACAAAAACAACATTTTCTGAAGGCCAACTGCACCGATGGATATTCCGCCATCAATGGGTATTCCCGACGGAATTGGATTTTATTGCCAGACAGATTTGTCCGTCTGCAAAAATCCATTTTGTAGTAGTGACACTTGGCAAAGCATGTATATATGACTTACTAATTTAAAGACTAAGCTCGTAAATAATTTTCCAAATGAAGTTTATGTTTGTGGAAAAATATATTGAAACTAAGTATGAATGTATTGTACATACCAGGGCAGTCAGTTCTAGGAGTGGTTCGGGTTAGGACTGACTCAAACGTTCCAGCCCAAGCATCTCTCTTGGTGAGGAAGGACTTTAGGTTGAATATCTTCTTCACGGTGGCCGGAATGGAAGAGTGCTCGTATTCCGACGTGGGTTCCGGTCCGGATGGCCTGTGAATCACTGCATTCGAACCGACATTAGTTCTTTCCTACCTGCACGTCTTCAAGTCATAAAGTTATTTACGTAGCATTAATGTTTAGAAGTTTGTCTACTTTAAAATTATACTCGTTATTCAAATTAAATCTCGAGAGATGACTCGTATTCAGAAGAGTTCGATTTCTGTATTTTGTATATATAGCTGTGGATGTATTAGTATAATGACATCAAATTTGAAGGTCATTTAAAATCTAACTAAATGAAGGGAACAAATGCAAAATAACATAACTCAAGAGCATACTTGACATCATGGCATCAAATTGGAAGGAAGATTGTATCTTTTCAAAAATATATTGTATTTTGTAATCAAATTCCACACGAAAAACTCATACTGGGATTCAATTTCTTGTACAGCTTAATCCAATACTTATAAGGATAATTACCTATATATAGTTCGTGAATTAAAACTAAATCATACATCAAAACCACATATATACCTGTTCCAGGTTCGATCCAAGGAGAGATGAAGATGGCCGGAACACGAACCCCAAGACGATCAAAATTAAAATTAAATGGCGGTGGTCCGACGAGACCATCGGGGTTCGGCACTCCCACCGGGGTCGGAACGTGATCAAAGAACCCTCCATGCTCATCATAAGTGATCACAAACAACATCTCATTCCACTGAGGACTAGACCTTAGTGCTTCATACACCTCCTTCACGAACTTCTGGCCTTCCGATACGTCGTGGGACGGGTGGTCGTCGTTTCCGGGAAGAATTTTGAGATCAAAGTAGCGTTGTTCGACCACGACGTAGTTGGGGAGCTTGCCTTGCTTGCAATGGTGCTTGAATGCTAAGTCGAACTGGTGGAACTTGCTTATGTACTTTAACTTCCTTAGACTCCTGTAAAAGTGTAAAGTATGTCGGATTTTGTTTATTCAAAGTGAAATTCCTTGTGATCACATAAATCATGAATTGAATTGTTCAATTAAACTACCTCGACCATTTGAGTCACATACATACACCAAATAACATATGTAGCACATTCTGATCTTAAATTCAATGAAAACATAAAAACAAACTTAATCCCAATAAAAATGATGACAATGAATCCGATGGCATAAACATAGATATGAAAAATTTGCAGTGGTATGAAAATAAATAAAGAAAAACGATGGTATAATGATAAAATAGTTATTCTTTAGTGGAATGAAAGCAACAAGTGTGCATAAGTAAGTAAACCCGAAGACATTATCACAATCTATAACCTACTTGGACTATTTTAATTAAGTATAGTACCATTTTCTTTGAGTAATTCATATACACTTACCACTAAGGAATTAACACTAACAAACCCCATACTAGAGTAGTAATGTACCTGTAAAATAGGGTAGAAGGTGGATATTGGTAGTATATGCCAAAGTTATATCCAGACTCATGCAAAGAATCAAAGATGGTCTTCTGCGGCAACCCTTCAATCAGCTTATTCCTCTCGTTGCTCGTTAATCCGTGCGACGTCGCCGAGTGGACGAAAAGCCGGTTAGGCTGAGTAGAAGAAGGAATGGAAGCGAACCATCGGTCGCAGACCGCGAATTGGGCAACCAATTCTTTGTACACTGGGACTGCATCCGGACGGAATCCGTTCATCACCGTTTCTGATAGTCCCATTTCTTGGCTCTCCGATTGTTGGGCGAATCCGTTCATGAGAGGAGGGGTGGTCGGAGTGGTGGCAAGCTCGCTCGAGTACTTCACCCCATACACCTAGTTTAATCGAAAGTTTAAAGAGTGTAACTGTAAAGTTTTAAATTTCAGAGGAATAAATGTTACTGAGGCATAGTTGAGAGGATATCTATAATTAATCCTAAATTTTATCTTAAGGATTAGATAATTAGAGAGATAACTAATGCTTTGGCAGGTAAGAAATTATTTTTGAAGTTATGGCTAAGATATTGAAGCATCAACAACTCCATGTGAAATAAGATTCTTGGGGATTATCTTATCTATATATATATGATGTCAATACGATTATCTTATTTATATATATATGATCGAGTACCATAAAATTAATTATTCGAACTAATAACGGTTGTTAGAAACCTAATTCATTTTTAAAAAATCCCGGTTCACGTTGAAATCAATTTTATACTTAAAATATATAAGATATGAAAATTCTAGCATTAAGTCACCAAATTTTGAAAAATTAGTTCCGGAATGCATTAGAATGAACTTTTTTAAAGCGATTCTTTGTTCTATCAACCTAAGATTTTTCACATTTTATTGCATTACAGTACTTTCCATGTAGTTATTAATTTAAACCGACATCCAAAGTGATTCCAATCTAATATTACTTACTTACCTAGATAAATACTTCCCGCGTAACATATATATCCTAGCTTATATGTATCTTTCTAACTCTAGCCTAATAAAATACATCAAAATATAATTTTTTTTTGTGAAATTAGAATAACATGCCAGAGTTTGACATAACAAACTTACAGTTCCGAAGATGTTTTGTAATAACCTTAATCTAAACACTAAAATTAAACTAAACTAAACCTAATTAACCTAATTAAGCCATGATTAATGAAGCATGAGGTGGCTTGCTATGGTTGGAAGCATTGGAGGTGGAGTTGAAGATAAACTTGGTTTCTTCTATAAATAGAGGTGAGGTTAAGGAAAAACGTTTTCTTCATCATTTTGTTTTCTACAGAGAGTGAGAGAAGTGGTTTTGGAGAAGAGGAGTGAAGGAGAAGAAGAGGAGAAGAAGAAGAAGTTGGGTGGAGTTGTCAAAGCTTGGGAAGCGTCCACAAACGTCAATAAGGTATGCCAAGTCTTCAATATAACTCACTTAAGCTTTGTGAGTGTTGGGGATCGACGTTGGTGTCGAATTCCCCGTCGGATTGCAACCTATTCAGAGGTTGAAGACGATGATCGGTCGACCGGTGCCTATGGGCAGTCGACCGATCCTATTATTATATTGATTTGCACCCGCAAACGGTCGAACGATGTCTATGAACGGTCGACCATTATGCCAGATTTGTGCGGGAAAAAGGGTTGATGCTGTTATCGGTCGAACGGGTCAACTTAGCCGGTCGACCGAAAAACAATGAGAATAGGTCGGTTGGGGATTTTGACTTATTAAACGGTCGAACATCCTTAACCTTGTTCGACCGATCTATTCGATGCTAAGTCGGTTGGGAGCTTTGACCATCAAAACGGTCGACCGCTCTTTAACTTTCGGTCGACCGACCGAGCATTTTAATTAAGCAGTAGAGTGCCTGTGATGTTTCGGTCGAACTGTATAGCAGTTCCGGTCGACCGAATACCACTTAGGCAAAATGCTAAAATCCCTGTTATCGGTTGAACGACCCCTTGGTTCGACCGGTCGGATATATATATATATATATTATATAAATTTGTATAGCGTAGACCATCCAAACGGTCGACCGCTAGATGACTTTTGTTCGACCGATTGGTCGGTAATTCGGTTGGCGTGGTTCGACCGATAGACTTGTTTGTACAGTACCGAGTACTGTGTGGAGGACCGGTCGACCGGTGTGCTTGTAGTGGTCGACTGATCTGCCGCAGGTTCGTGGATTTATCCACATGCGATCCGTTGAGTATAGGTCGACTACCGGCTCCGAGACGACGGTCGATTACCGACCTTGAGAGCGACAGATTTCACCTTCGACGAATGCGTATTATTGTATTACTGTTGCCTCTCTTACCGAGCGGGGTGTGAGGGATCTGTGCCGTAAACCTTGGGCAGTTTGCTGGGGTTTAGCGGTAGGCCGAGGATGTTTTGGCAGGGTACGCGTCTGGCGGCTCTTGGGGGAGCAGCGGCTGTCGTCTGACCCGAGTTGTGTATTCGGCGGGCTGACTCGCTCCTGGGGTGGCGGCGTAGTGTCAGGGTTCCTTTCTGCACGTTTGGGGAGCAGTGGTGCCGACTGACCCTTGTGAGGCAGCGGTGGACTGACTTGACCCTCGTGACAGGAGTGGTTCAGTACCGCGGAGGCGGAGAAAGGCATTATTGTGGGCCCGAGGTGGATGATCATGTGCATTGCATTGCATTGCATTGCATTGTCTTTAATTCCTTTTTGTATTTTAGGAGGTTTGGTATACGGGGTTCCTGCAGGGAACTCAGGTATGTCTGTTGTTTGCATTTCAGGTAGCGAGTAGCATTAGAGTCAGGTGGTGACCGAGGAGGGTGCCCCCGGGATCTGATCCTGTAGTTTATGTTCTTCTTTTGAGGTGATTACATGTTGTATAGCTTTTGTTTGTAATCACAGTCAGTCTGTATATTTGACTTCCACGTGAATCTTTTATATTATATATATGTTGGTTTGTTTCCCGTGACGTGCCTCTGGTTGACCGTTGACGGTCTTTATTATTGTTTAAATTTTTCGTTGTTTTCGAGGACGTTACATGTTTAGCTTAGAACTTACGTTTTCTAGAAGGGACTATTAGTTGTGAAATATCTTCTACAACTTAAATGTCACGTATCCTTGACATGGACCTTCAATTAATCGACCAAGGTTTTTAAATATACCATCAAGTTGAACCATATTTGTAATATTATGAAATTGACCTTCAAAAGTCAAGTTTGCATGAAGTTGAACCTAGTACTTTACATAAAAAATAAGTGAAAAATGCAATTCAGTCTGGGTCAAATTCTAAGGCATCCATAACAAAATATTAAAGAGTACACAATGATATTTTATATTATTTGAAACGTATATTAATGATTTTCAACAAGAGAAAATGTTAACAAGTCCCTAAATGAGCTCTAAAGATACAGCTTACTTGAACATAACAGACCTTAACTCTCAAAGCATCTCTACTTAATTTCACCGACACAATATTTTTCTAAATTCTAATGGAGCAAGTATTATTTCTATATCTTTGACCAATAGAAATCCAGTCTTCTATTGTATATTATTTAGATTATACACGTCAAAGCATATATGCTTTCCCAACACTACTCATGACATGGATCAACGTCAAGCGGTGTAATAACTTAATTATATTAATCAAGAAGCATGTGAAGAATAATTATATATGAAACCGTAGATACGATGCTCTTAATTAGCAACGGTAATTAACTAAAGAACTGTAACGAATTCTTTAACTCACTCACTACATCTAATCTAATTGGTATATATTTAGCTTTAAAATACGTAAGACTAATACTAGACATGATACTTGTTAGTGAGCTCCACCACAATGACGAAGAAAACCTAAAAAAAAATACAAATTAATGATTTCCAAAATATGGCAAGATTTTTCAGCAAGAATAGACTCCACATATATATATATATATATACCTGCTGATAGATGGCTTGGATAGAGTGGCCCGGGTCGGGATCGACGTACTCCGACTTGTCTCCAAAGAAGACCTTGCCGGAGTTGGGGTCGGCGGTGTTGAGAAGATTGAATTCCGATCCATTAACACCGTCGATTTCGGGATTGAGAGCCTTCATCCACCCCAACATGTGGTCGAACGATCGGTTCTCCATCACCAACACCACCACCGTCTTGATCCGACCCTCCAACTTGCCACCAACATCACCATGTTCTTGTGACGAGCTCGCCATTCTAATTACAACTAATTAATTAAGCTAGTCTTTGGTTTTGTGGACTTGATTCTTGCTCAAACCACCCTTCCTATTTATAAAGAAAGCTAGGAATCGATTCTTGTTTTCTTGCATGAAAGCGTGTTCCAGGTCGTATCTCAGTAATAATAGAGCACATATATATATATATTATAATATGCTAAGCAAATTATTAATTACTTCTAATCTCGATAGGATATCCCAAACAGTGAGCTTAATAATATTCATATATCTTGTAGAAAGTACAAATTAATAAAATAATGTCACGAACCTTTTTCAGGAAACAATTATTGTGGATTGAGTCAAGCAGGACACAATCACTGTCATGAACCGTAAGTTAAGCATTACGTATTAAGAATAAAATAACTTAAAGTAATGGGATTACAAGTTTGCAAGAGAAGGATATTCCTGAATAAGCCGTCTTGCGTAGTTGTCAAACGTAGACGTCAAGGAAGGATAACGTGGTTTCATGTGCTATATATGTTGTTGAGATGAAATTTACAAGGGGAATGTGCTACTGTGCACCTTCTAAGTGCAGCCGGTTTTTGTTATTTCCTGATGTGGACTTTCTAAGTGCACCTGTAATCCGATATTATCTGTTGACATTAGTGGATCCCACTTCATCACCGTTATCGACCAACGACGTTAGAAAATTTACAATTTAAACTTTATAAAATCCAAATGTCTTTAATTATAAACAGAAAAAAGTCAAAAACCATATAAAAATCAAATTGTTTAACACTCTCTACATTTTCACTCTCCACTCTTTCACTCTCACTCTCTCGCATCCCTCTCTCTCTCTCTCCACTCTTCCACACACTCTCTCATCCATCTTTCTTTCTCTCTCCACTCTCTCTCATCACTCTCTCTCTCTCTAGAATTTCTCTCTCCTTTCTCAGTTTCTCCCTCTCCACTCTTTCACTCTCACTCTCTATTGAATCTTTCTCTCTCTCCACTCTTTCACTCACTCTCTCTCTTGAATGTTTCTTTCTTTCCCTCTCTCTCTTGAATCTTTCTTTATGTCAGTAGCAAATTACTCAATTTATAAACACATGAAACGTCACTGTCATTAATATCAAAATATCATAAGCAAACGAGCAATAAGTATATTTATGGTTTCTTCTTAATAGAATGAGAAGAATGAGACGTGGAAGATTGTTGGAATTAAGTGTTTTGTTTTTAAGGTTTTTGTCAACAAAACTGAAGTCTGATAACTTGTGGGATCTGATTTTTTTTTGTTTGGTTCGTTTGGTGAATCAGTTTGTGACCATGACAAAGACTATGAACACAACAGGTTTGCACAAAAAGAGAATATTATAAGAATTGAGCAAAACATCCCTAAAAAACACACATTCATACAATATACAATCAGGAAAGGTGTAGACAAATGTAGAAAAAGGTTTCTCTCACTATATCCTCCTTTCATAGATCACAACGAAGAGAAATGTAACTCTTCACATAAAATCAAGTAAAGGGAAACTACACCCACTTTATGCACGCTATGGTCGTTCAACTAAGATGATCCAATATCATTCTCCGTATAAATGATGCTTCGTTCAATATCTTGGCAAACAGAATCGATGATCCAAGATAACACCATATCATTACATTTGGTTTCTTTTCTTGATCAGGAATGGGAAGTGGACCTTCAACAAACCCTAATTTGCCTTTTGCATTCAAAGAAACTCGCATCGATCTTTTCCAGATTCCATAATTTGCTTTGGTTAAGACTTTCAAGACAAAAATCATAACTGGAAAATCCGATGGATGTAGAAAGTAGGGATTTGGCTGATCCCCCCATTCTTATTTGTGTTGATCTGACTTGCTTTATCTCTTTCTCCAATTTTCCACCAGAAAACCTTACGGAAACAAATCAAAACAAGCAATTAATGATTCTTCACCTCACTCCATTGATCTGCTTGGCTGTGTAGATCTTCAACGAGCACCGATTCAAGAATCTCCGACAAGGATTGATCCCCACTCTAATACCATATCAAATTTTACGGTGATGCCATAGACCAATCACAACAAAATCTTGCTCGAGAAAAATGATGGGGAAAATAACCTTCCAAATCTTATTATTCAATTCTCTTGATTTAGAGGCTGAAAATTCCTATTTTATATTGATTCGAAATTAGTGTTATCGGGTTCGGGAGAGAGCCCAATTAGCCTATTGTACACCCGGTTACAAGGTTGTTATGGATCTTAATTGTAAGAACCTAATCTAAAACACTTTAATTAAACTAAACTAAACCTAACTCACCCTAATTAATTATGTTAATAAAGAGGTGAGGAGATAAGGTTGAGAAATGAGGTGTTGGTATTGGATTGGAGGAGATGGAGGTGATGAGTCAAAAGGTGATATATATAGTAAAGATAAGATTTTGTTTGAAACGTTTTTGCTTCTTCATTTTGTTTTTACCAGAGCGTGAGAGAAGGGTTTAGAGAGAGGAAGAAGAAGAAGGTGAAGAAGAAGAATGAGAGAAGAAGTGAAGAAAGAGAAGAAGAAGTGGAGTGAAGTGGTGCAAGCTTGGGAGACGTCTACAAACTCCTTCAAGGTATGTCAAATCTTCATTATAACTCACATAAGCCTTGTGAGTGTTGGGGATCGACGTTGGTGTCGAATTCCCCGTCGGATTTCAACCAATTCAGAGGTTGAAGACGACGATCGGTCGACCGGTGCCTGTGGGCAGTCGACCGATCCTATTATTATATTGATGTTTACCCGCGAACGGTCGAACGATCTCGTTAGACGGTCGACCGTTATGCCAGATTTGTGCGGGAAAAAGGGGATATGCTGTTATCGGTCGAACGGGACCACTTAGCCGGTCGACCGAATAACAATGAGAATGGGTCGGTTGGGGTTTTGACTTATTAAACGGTCGAACGCCCTTAACCTTGTTCGACCGATCCATTCGATGCTAAGTCGGTTGGGAGCTTTGACCATCAAAACGGTCGACCGCTCTTTAACTTTCGGTCGACCGACTGAGCATTTTAATTAAACAGTAGAGTGCCTGTGATGTTTCGGTCGAACTGTATAGCAGTTCCGGTCGACCGAATGTCACTTGGGCATGATACTGAGAAGTCCTGTTATCGGTTGAACGACCCCTTGGTTCGACCGATCAGATATATATATTATATAAATTTGTATAGCGTAGACCATTCAAACGGTCGACCGCTAGATGACTTTTGTTCGACCGATTGGTCGGTAATTCGGTTGGCGTGGTTCGACCGGTAGACTTGTTTGTACAGTACTGTGTACTATGTGGGGGACCGGTCGACCGGTGTGCTTGTAGCGGTCGACCGATCTACCGCTGGTTGGTGGATTTATCCACACGCGATCCGTTGAGTATAGGTCGACTACCGGCTCCGAGGCGACGGTTGATTACCGGCTTTGAGAGCTACGGATTTCACCTTCGACGAAGGCGTATTATTGTACTACCTTTTTCCTCTCTTACCGAGCGGGGTGTGAGTGATGTGTGCCGTAAACCTTGGGCAGTTTGCGAGGGTTTAGCGGTAGGCCGAGGATGTTCCGGCAGGGTGCGCGTTTGGCAGCTCTTGGGGGAGCAGCGGCTGTCGTCTGACCCGAGTTGTGTATTCGGCGGGCTGACTCGCTCCTTGGGTGCGGCGTGTACCGGGGGTTCCTTCCTGCACTTTTTGGGGAGTAGTGGTGTCGACTGACCCTTGTGAGGCAGCAGTGGACTGACTTGACCCTAGTGGCAGGAGTGGTTCAGTGCCGCGGACGCGGTGAGGGCATTATTGTGGGCCCGAGGTGGATGATCATGTGTATTGCATTGCATTGTCTTTAATTTCCTTTTCGTATTTTAGGAGGTTTGGTATACGGGGTTCCTGCAGGGAACTCAGGCATGTTTGTTTGTTTGCATTTCAGGTAGCGAGCGGGGTTAGAGTTTAAGGTGGTGACTGAGGACGGTGCCCCCGGGATCAGATCCTGTGCCCTCTTTTATACTTCTTTTGTTGAGGTAGTGATTACATGTACATTCGTTTTTGTTGTAATCACAGTTGACTCTTATGTATACTTTGACTTCCACGTGGGTCTGTATCTTATATTATATATATATATTGGTTTGTTTTCCAGTGACGTGCCCTGTGTTGACCGTTGACGGTCTTTATTATTGTTTAAATTTCCGCTGTTTTCGGGTACGTTACAATTTGGTATCAGAGCGTTGATCTCGGCGTACTTGTCCAAAGAAACCACCTTTGAGTTAGGAGTTAGGTCTAGAGGATCATGCATGCACAGATTATATTGATATTGTCTTGTTTCCTTTGGCAGATGCCTCCTAGACGGGGGAAGGCGGTTGCCCATACTCGCGATGAGTGTGAGACTGCGAGGGATGAGGCTTGGGAGGATGAGCGTCAGACGTTGTTCGATACGGTCGGACGTCTGACAGAGATGCTACAGCAGCAGACGGCACAGACTGGGCAGACGGGGACTGGCGCTATGCATGACCGGTTTATGCGCCAGCATCCGCCTACCTTTCTGGGGCAGTACGACGCAGAGGCTGCGGAGGAGTAGATCTTCACGATGCAGAAGATCTTCGGTGCTATTGGTTGTCCTCCGGAGGCGAGAGTGGGCCTGGCTACTTATGTTTTGGGCGGTGCTGCGTCCAACTGGTGGAGGTCCACATCTGCAGTGGTGTTTGCGGACAGAGATGATATAGCCTGGGAGGAGTTCGTTGGCTTGTTCAACGAGCAGTATTTTCCGCAGCATGTCCAGGATGCGAAGAGGGAGGAGTTTCTGAGTCTTCAGCAGGGAGACATGACCTTGGCAGGCTACATCGGGAAGTTCAACGCCCTTGAGCGTTACTGTCCCGAGATGTATATTACACAGGAGCAGAGGGCTGGGAAGTTCGTCCGGGGGCTCCGGAAGCAGTTGAGGACGAAGGTGCTGACACACATGCCGAGCACGTTGGCCGATGCAGTGAAGAGTGCCTCTGTTCTTGATCGTGACTACAGGGAGAACTACCAGGATGAGAGGAGGCCATCAGGTAGGTTCTCTGGGAGGCCAGGAGGTCAGACTGGAGGGAATCCGGGCAAGAGGCCCCGATTCGAGGGAGCAGGAGTTGCAGTACCACGACCTGAGCCTTGTGGTAGTTGTGGGAGATTTCACTCCGGGCCGTGCTTCACCCCCGGAGCATGTCATGGGTGTGGCCAGCTGGGCCACTTTATTAGGAGCTGTCCGAGCCGAGGAGCTGGACCGAGCAGACCACCGGGTTTACCCGCACCAGGCAGAGGAGGAGGCGGAGGTAGACCACCTTTCAGACCCCAGCAGGGGCAGCGCATTGGCAGAGTTTACACCATCCAGGCAGAGGAGGCTCGTGATGGAGGTGCTGTCGTGGAAGGTACACTTCTTGTCGCTGGTTCAGTAGCTAGGGTGCTCTTTGATTGTGGCGCGACACACTCGTTTATCTCAGAGCGATTTGCGGGAGTGTTGGGCTGTACCCTTGCGATGTTGACTGCCACTTTGGAGGTCAGCACACCTCTGGGTCTGGTGGGCACTGTGGGGAGATTTGTCCCCGGCGCCACGGTTGTTTCGGGAGATCAGGAGTTTCCGGCAGACCTGGTCTTGCTACCGATGGAGGACTTTGATGTCATACTTGGGATGGATTGGCTGTCCCAATATGATGTTCGAGTCTTGTGCCGTGAGAAGAAGATTTTGATCCCGAGGAAGGGTTTGCCTGATATTCTGATTAGAGGGATCAGAAGCAGAGGGGGTCGCATTATTGTATCTGCTGTGAGAGCTCAGAGACTATTACAGCAGGGATGTGCAGCATTTCTGGCTACACTTGTGGTTGCGGAGGCAGAGTCTCAGAGGCTAGAGGACATTGAGGTGGTGCAGGAGTTCGCGGATGTTTTTCCAGCGGAGATTCCAGGTTTACCACCACACCGGGAGTTAAGAGTTCGGCATTGAGTTGGTAGCTGGCACTACACCACAGTCGAAGGCTCCATACCGGATGACACCTGTTGAGTTGACAGAATTGAAGAAGCAGTTGCAGGAGTTGATGGACTCTGGATTTATCAGACCGAGCGTCTCGCCTTGGGGTGCACCAGTTTTGTTTGTGAAGAAGAAGGACGGATCCTTGAGGATGTGCATAGACTACAAGATGCTGAACCAGGTGACGGTGAAGAATAGGTATCCCTTACCTAGGATCGAGGACCTCTTTGACCAGCTGCAGTCAGCGAAGGTTTTCTCGAAGATTGACCTGCGTTCAGGATATCACCAGTTGAGGATTCGAGATGAGGACATCCAGAAGACAACCTTCAGGACGAGATATGGACACTATGAGTTCTTGGTGATGCCATTTGGATTGACGAATGCTTCGGCAGCGTTCATGGATCTGATGCACCGGACATTCAGGCAGTATATTGATATATTTGTGATTGTCTTCGTGGATGACATTTTGATTTATTCACCAGATATGGAGCAGCACAGAGAGCATCTGAGGATTGTACTCAGCATCTTGAGGGCTCAGCAGTTATATGCTAAGTTCTCAAAGTGCGAGTTTTGGTTGGACAGAGTGGCATTCCTCGGACACATTGTATCAGCAGAGGGGATATCAGTGGATCCGGCGAAGGTGGAGGCAGTGACACAGTGGAGGACCCCTACGAGTGTGACGGAGATTAGGAGCTTTGTTGGACTGGCGGGTTATTACCGTCGCTTCATCAAAGACTTCTCGAGATTAGCAGCACCACTGACGGCTCTGACGCAGAAGGGAGTCACCTTTGTATGGTCGCAGAAGTGCGAGGACAGCTTTCAGGAGCTGAAGAGATTGTTGACCACAGCACCAGTTTTGTCATTGCCGAGTGGCACGGGTGGATTCGTGATTTATAGCGACGCTTCAGGTATTGGCTTAGGATGTGTACTTATACAGCACGGGAGGGTGATCGCGTACGCATCCAGACAGCTGAAGGTCCATGAGAGGAATTACCCGACACATGATTTGGAGTTAGCAGCAGTGGTTCACACACTGAAGACCTGGAGACACTACCTTTATGGCGAGCAGTTCAAGGTGTTTACAGATCATCAGAGTCTGAAGTACCTGTTCTCGCAGAAGGAGCTGAACATGAGGCAGCGCAGATGGCTTGAGTTCATTAAGGACTACGATTTCACTATCTCTTACCATCCGGGGAAGGCGAACACAGTTGCAGACGCTTTGAGCCGGAAGGTGGAGGTATCAGTAGCAGGCCTATGCATTCAGGAGTGGCGACTGCTGGAGTCTTTAGCAGAGTGGAGGCCATTTGCTGATAGCTCTGAGGGCGCAGTGATTGCCGGTTTGAGAGTAGAGCCTCAGACAGTATCAGCAGTGATTCATGCTCAGACTACAGATGAGGAGTTGAGCAGTTTGTTACAGTTAGCTGCCAGAGATGGGTCAGACTTCAGAGTTGGAGTGGATGGATGTCTGAGATTCAGAGACCGTATCTGGGTGCCGAAGACAGAGGACCTGAGACATGATATCACGGAGGAGGCACACAGATCGAGATATTCCATTCATCCAGGGAGCACCAAGATGTACAAAGATCTGCAGCGGAACTTCTGGTGGCGAGGTATGAAGAAGGACGTTGCAGACTTTGCGTCGAGGTGTTTGGTCTGTCAGCAGGTGAAGATCGAGCACCAGAGACCAGCAGGGCAGATGCAGAGGATTGAGTTGCCCGAGTGGAAGTGGGAGCACGTGACGATGGATTTTGTTACGGGGCTACCGAAGACACGGAGATTCCACGATGCGATTTGGGTTATAGTCGATCGACTGACCAAGTCGGCGCATTTCTTAGCTATTAAGACCACTCTTGCTCTGGAGGGTCTAGCTAAGTTATATATTGAGGAGATTGTCAGACTTCATGGCGTACCAGTCAGTATCATTTCAGACAGAGATCCCAGATTCACTTCGAGATTTTGGGAGAGTCTACACAGAGCACTGGGGACACGTCTGAAGTTTAGCACAGCTTTCCACCCACAGACAGATGGCCAGTCAGAGCGGACGATACAGACATTGGAGGACATGCTAAGGGCGTGTACACTTGACTGGGCCGGACATTGGGATGAGCATTTGCCGTTGATAGAGTTTGCCTACAACAACAGCTACCACTCGAGTATTGGGATGACACCCTATGAGGCATTATACGGGAGGCCGTGTAGATCGCCGGTATGCTGGAGTGATGTGGGCGAGAGACAGCTAGTTGGACCTGACATTATCCAGTTGTATTCAGAGAAGGTCGACGTGATTCGGAGACGACTAGCTACGGCACAGAGCAGGCAGAAGAGTTATGCTGATACGCGGAGGCGTGAGCTGACTTTTGACGTAGGAGACCATGTCTTCCTGAAGATCTCGCCTTCTAGAGGGGTGATGAGATTCGGGAAGAAGGGGAAGCTGAGTCCGAGGTATGTCGGACCCTTTGAGATATTGGATCGAGTCGGTGAGGTGGCATATAGGATTGCACTACCGCCACAGTTCGCAGGACTTCACAACGTCTTCCATGTTTCTATGCTGAGGAAGTACGTGGCCGATCCAGCTCATGTGATAGAGATATCAGTACCGGAGATCCAGCAGATTTTGTCATTAGATGAGAGACCAGTTGAGATTGTGGATCAGATGGTACATCAGCTCAGGAGGAGAGCGATCCCGATGGTGAAGGTCAGGTGGCAGCATCACACTGTCAGAGAGGCTACCTGGGAGATCGAGGAGGATGTCAGGAAGCAGTATCCAGAGTTATTTCGGTAAGTCTGTTGTTTCGAATTTCGCGGACGAAATTCTTTTAAGGAGGGTAGATTGTAAGAACCTAATCTAAAACACTTTAATTAAACTAAACTAAACCTAACTTACCCTAATTAATTATGTTAATAAAGAGGCGAGGAGATAAGGTTGAGAAATGAGGTGTTGGTATTGTATTGGAGGAGATGGAGGTGATGAGTCAAAAGGTGATATATATAGTAAAGATAAGATTTTGTTTGAAACGTTTTTGCTTCTTCATTTTGTTTTTACCAGAGCGTGAGAGAAGGGTTTAGAGAGAGGAAGAAGAAGAAGGTGAAGAAGAAGAAGGAGAGAAGAAGTGAAGAAAGAGAAGAAGAAGTGGAGTAAAGTGGTGCAAGCTTGGGAGGCGTCTACAAACTCCTTTAAGGTATGCCAAATCTTCATTATAACTCACATAAGCCTTGTGAGTGTTGGGGATCGACGTTGGTGTCGAGTTCCCCGTCGGATTTCAACCAATTCAGAGGTTGAAGACGACGATCGGTCGACCGGTGCCTGTGGGCAGTCGACCGATCCTATTATTATATTGATGTTTACCCGCGAACGGTCGAACGATCTCGTTAGACGGTCGACCGTTATGCCAGATTTGTGCGGGAAAAAGGGGATATGCTGTTATCGGTCGAACGAGACCACTTAGCCGGTCGACCGAATAACAATGAGAATGAGTCGGTTGGGGTTTTGACTTATTAAACGGTCGAACGCCCTTAACCTTGTTCGACCGATCCATTCGATGCTAAGTCGGTTGGGAACTTTGACCATCAAAACGGTCGACCACTCTTTAACTTTCGGTCGACCGACTGAGCATTTTAATTAAGCAGTAGAGTGCCTGTGATGTTTCGGTCGAATTGTATAGCAGTTCCGGTCGACCGAATGTCACTTGGGCAGGATACTGAGAAGTCCTGTTATCGGTTGAACAACCCCTTGGTTCGACCGATCAGATATATATATTATATAAATTTGTATAGCGTAGACCATTCAAACGGTCGACCGCTAGATGACTTTTGTTCGACCGATTGGTCGGTAATTCGGTTGGCGTGGTTCGACCGGTAGACTTGTTTGTACAGTACTGTGTACTGTGTGGGGGACCGGTCGACCGGTGTGCTTGTAGCGGTCGACCGATCTACCGCTGGTTGGTGGATTTATCCACACACGATCCGTTGAGTATAGGTCGACTACCGGCTCCGAGGCGACGGTTGATTACCGGCTTTGAGAGCTACGGATTTCACCTTCGACGAAGGCGTATTATTGTACTACCTTTTTCCTCTCTTACCGAGCGGGGTGTGAGGGATGTGTGCCGTAAACCTTGGGCAGTTTGCGAGGGTTTAGCGGTAGGCCGAGGATGTTCCGGCAGGGTGCGCGTTTGGCAGCTCTTGGGGGAGCAGCGGCTGTCGTCTGACCCGAGTTGTGTATTCGGCGGGCTGACTCGCTCCTTGGGTGCGGCGTGTACCGGGGGTTCCTTCCTGCACTTTTTGGGGAGCAGTGGTGTCGACTGACCCTTGTGAGGCAGCGGTGGACTGACTTGACCCTAGTGGCAGGAGTGGTTCAGTGCCGCGGACGCGGTGAGGGCATTATTGTGGGCCCGAGGTGGATGATCATGTGTATTGCATTGCATTGTCTTTAATTTCCTTTTCGTATTTTAGGAGGTTTGGTATACGAGGTTCCTGCAGGGAACTCAGGCATGTTTGTTTGTTTGTTTGCATTTCAGGTAGCGAGCAGGGTTAGAGTTTGAGGTGGTGACTGAGGACGGTACCCCCGGGATCAGATCCTGTGTCCTCTTTTATACTTCTTTTGTTGAGGTAGTGATTACATGTACATTCGTTTTTGTTGTAATCACAGTTAACTCTTATGTATACTTTGACTTCCACGTGGGTCTGTATCTTATATATTTTATATATATATGTTGATTTGTTTTCCAGTGACGTGCCTTGTGTTGACCGTTGACGGTCTTTATTATTGTTTAAATTTCTGCTGTTTTCGGGTACGTTACATTAATAGTGTAGATCCAGAGAATCATATAATTGCTAAGTGGCAACATATAGGCCTTACAATATAAAAAACCCGAGTAAACATTCTTAAATCTCAATATGACCATGAGTATACTCATATCTGATCAGTTTCATGACCGGACCTTCAACACCGGGATAAAAACGGTGTTTATATTATTGACAAAATGATGACTGCCAATCTTCAAGCTATTTATACCAAGATCGGTGGTGGTTAAGTTTGTTACAAGGACCATTGAGCTTCTTCACTGGGCTTAAGGTCCAAACACAATTTCAAGTAGTAAGAAAACAATTCATTGAATTATTTCAGTAGACTATGGGCTAATATTTTTATTTTTACATAAAATTAGGGGTGACAATTTAGATTATGACACAATAACAAGATACGAACTCAACTTGAAAATGTGAGTTTGGGTTTGACATAAATGGGTTTGGGTCATAATCGGATCGACATGATTGACTTGGCATTCCGGTAACTAAATGAGTTGGGTTTGGGTTTAACACATGTAACTCGTGTCCAACCTGTGTATATAATACATATATGTGCTTCCAGTTATAATATTACATATAGTTACAAAATTAGTAAAAATCTCCATATTTTTCATCTTTTTACGTCAAAATATATTAATCAGCAATCAATAACGAATTACATAATCATTTTTGGTAGTTCTCATAATGCAGTTTTTGTTTTTTTTGTCATACATGAGTAAATATAGGGAAATGTTTGTTGAACGCAGCGCGTCACGGACGCGTTCTACGTGGACATTCATGTCAGCTCTTACGTGGCCAAAGCATGAATGTTTTTTTGTTTTTTCTTCCTGATGTCCACTCAAATCACATTAAATGCGTTTCAACTCAGCACGTTCTCTCTCTCCACCCAAATACAAATATGATGACACTCTTTCTTTCTTCTTCATTCTTTCTCTCCAGAATAAATCACAATTTCGAAGAAGCGTCTGATGCAAACTCCCAGGATTCTTCACAACGTAAGCAGCGTGAATGGGACGGTGCGAAGACTTCCCGATGTTCTTGTCAACGCTCCGTGGTGAAGACTTACGTCTGTTCGGTTTATGTTGTACATCTCTCCGTAATAAATCACCATTTCGAGTAAGATATTACGTCGAAGAAGCGTCTGATGCCGACTCCGAAGGTTCTTGACAACGTAAGCAGCGTGAATGAGACAGTCATGTTTAAGTCTTACATCTTCTTTCCGATTTACTGGGAAAATATATATTATTTTTGTAATTTGTGTGTGTTTGTGTTTGTAATGGAAATCTGAGATGCTATTTTTTTCCTAAACGTAATTCTTGTGTGGTAAAATATACAGTGGGAGATTTGTTGAGTTTGTGCGGGGGTGGCAGGGGGCGGCAGCCCCTGCGGGGGACGTGAGGGAGCGCGCTTTGCGGACAGAGGGAGCGCGCTTTGCGGACGTTTTTTTGTTTCGACATCATATTATTGCATTCCATATATTGATTCGTTTATTCCGACAATAATGAAGCCATATA
Organism: Triglochin maritima; assembly: GCA_963682175.1. Lineage (NCBI taxonomy): Eukaryota > Viridiplantae > Streptophyta > Magnoliopsida > Alismatales > Juncaginaceae > Triglochin > Triglochin maritima. Next base: position 33,711,325 of record OY821789.1, read on the forward strand.
TTATTCCGGACTGCAAATACACTTATTACGGACTGCAAATACACTTATTCCGGACAGCAAATACACTTATTCTGGACAACAAGTCCACTTATTCCGGACAAACTTTATGTTCCGTTTCTGGACACACTTTATTCTTAAACCGGACAGCAAATACACTTATTCCGGACAACAAATCAACTTATTCCGGACAAACTTTATGTTCCGTTTCTGGACACACTTTATTCTTAAACCGGACAACAAATACACTTATTCCGGACAACAAATACACTTATTCCGGACAGCAAATACACTTATTCCGGACAAACTTTCTGTTCCGTTTCTGGTCACATTTTCTTCTTATTCCGGACTGCAAATACACTTATTCCGGACTGCAAATACACTTATTCCGGACAGCAAATACACTTATTCCGGACAACAAATCAACTTATTCCGGACAAACTTTATGTTCCGTTTCTGGACACACTTTATTCTTAAACCGGACAACAAATACACTTATTCCGGACAACAAATACACTTATTCCGGACAGCAAATACACTTATTCCGGACAAACTTTATGTTCCGTTTCTGGTCACATTTTCTTCTTATTCCGGACTGCAAATACACTTATTCTGGACTGCAAATACACTTATTCCGGACAACAAATACACTTATTCCGGACAACAAATCAACTTATTCCGGACAAACTTTATGTTCCGTTTCTGGACACACTTTATTCTTAAACCGGACAACAAATACACTTATTCCGGACAACAAATACACTTATTCCGGACTGCAAATACACTTATTCCGGACAAACTTTCTGTTCCGTTTCTGGACACACTTTCTTCTTATTCTGGACAACTACACTTATTCCGGACTGCAAATACACTTATTCCGGACAGCAAATACACTTATTCCGGACAACAAATCAACTTATTCCGGACAAACTTTATGTTCCGTTTCTGGATACACTTTATTCTTAAACCGGACAACAAATACACTTATTCCGGACAGCAAATACACTTATTCCGGACAACAAATCAACTTATTCCGGACAAACTTTATGTTCCGTTTCTGGACACACTTTATTCTTAAACCGGACAACAAATACACTTATTCCGGACAACAAATACACTTATTCCGGACTGCAAATACACTTATTCCGTACAACAATATACACTTATTCCGGACAGACACATAACGTAAACAGGACAAACACATAATGTAAACTGCACACACACATAAAGTAAGCTAGACAAATTAAGTTGATCCAACGTAAAACTTAAAAACAAATATTTTATTATGATAAGTGTGGGCTCTGCACGAATAATGAGACTGCACGATGTCCTAGGGTCTGCACACTGTCTTATCTGTGTATTGGGAAATGAATCGTTCAACTTAAAGAACCGACGTTTTTTAAAAAGACCAAAACGCGCGAAGAGAAATTTCGCTGACTGGACGCTGACTCAAAGAAAAATATCTGAGCTGTACATATCCACGTAAGGCGCGTCCGTGACGCGCGCGTCCGTTTATAACTACTCGTAAATATAACCCATACACGAACAAGATCCATTTAAATGGATTAGATGGGTCGGGCCGAGTTGACACGATTTCAATTGGATCATGTTTGGGTTCCATTCTTGGTCGGTTTGGTTTTTGTAATTTGATTTGGGTTGTAATTGAGTTTGATACAAATACCACATGGTAATCCGTATTGCCACTCTTACATAAAGTATAACTACTCATTCTATCAATAATTCAATATACAATCATTAGGCTACTAATTAATTCGGCCTATTGTTTCCAGGGTTGGAAACCTACGTAATGCAGACTTTTACATTGTTTGGAGATAAACCACCTGGCTTAGTGAAATGAGCTTTTAATCTTGTACTCTCTTAAAGTTGACATTATTTTTGGCTTTATTTGTTTTAGAAGAATTGCAGTTTGAACGTTGAAATATCTTTGAAGTTCTGGTTTGCACTTTAATTCCATATTTATCTTATCGTAATAATGTTTTCTTCTTCTTTAATTACTGTAGTTGGGTGATAAAAATGTTTAAGATAGGGATCTCCTTGAAATGTTGAGCTAGTGCAAAAATTAATGCAGCAAGACCATGACATTGGGTAAGACCCTAAAATATTGGTAGTTAATTGCGGAAGTTTTTGTAGAACCTCTAATTTATAGGCAATGGTTTGCTTACTCAATTTAATTAAAGTTTATTAGATTTCCTAACTCTAACAAACTAACGGCGGCCTGACTTTTCAAATGTATATCTGGCAAATTGTCGAAGTTTACAAGTGCACCTAAGCAATTTATAAAAACACAGGTTGAAGTTACCATTTCGATCTTTTCAAGCATACCCAAGCAAACAAAATAAATAAAAAAATAATCCATATTTGTATCATCATCCGTATTGATTAGTCTCCAAGCATTGTAATCTCTAACCAACCCAAAAATGGAGAAGCAAAACCATCACCAACTTCTGATCCTCATCGTTCTTCTCATTCTATCGTCGACAAACACAATATCCACCGACGTCGATGTTGGTGTAGTGCTGGAGCTTGGGCTTCCGATGGTACAAAGGTGGCGAACCAGCATGTTGATTGCCATCGAGGACTACTACGCCCAGCATACTAACAACAAGACTTTCATAGCCCTCAATTTCCATGACTCCAACGGTAGCATAGTTCATGCTGCCATCAAAGGTAAATCATCGTAATCAAACAATTTAAAACAACTTAGTTGATAGATTCTTGATCTTGAAATCAAAACATAATCAAACGACTTTTTGAATTAATTTTCTTCGAAGTAACATTTTTTTCCATAATTTATGTATACGAGCGTAGCAAAGAGTTTGATGAGTGAGGTGGGGGTGAAGGCGATCATCGGCCCTTTCAGCTCATCGCAAGCGGTGTTCATATCCGATCTTGGCACCGAACGCCAAGTCCCCATCGTCTCCTTCTCGGCCACAAGTCCTTCCTTGTCCACTTCCTTGGGCTCATACTTTGTGCGGACGACGATCAACGATTCTTCTCAGGTGACCGCTATCGCCTCTCTGGTGAACAATTTCCAGTGGAGGGAGGTTGTTCTCATCTACGAGGACACCGAGTACGGATCCGGATTCGTCCCTTATCTAGTTGACGTCCTTCAAGAGGTTGCAAGCGCTCGCGTCTCTTACCGATATGCGATTCCTATATCGACCTCCAACAATACGATGAAGGAGCGATTGAGAGAGTTGATGAGCATGCGAACAAGGGTATTTGTAGTGCACATGACCCCGCCTCTTGGGAGCAAATTGTTCTTAATTGCCAATGAGTTAGGCATGATGGGTGATGGCTATTTTTGGATCATGACCGATGGTCTCACAAATGTGTTCAATGAATTGGACTTCATGGTGAGGACTAGGATGGGTGGCGTTGTGGGTGTAAGAGCTCACATGCCTTATTCGAATGACGTCGACTTTTCCAGGAGATGGAGGGAGAAGATTATACTTCAAAATCAAAATTCAACACTCGATCCAATGCCTTACGACTTGTGGGCTTATGACACGGTCTGGGCATTGGCGGCTGCGGTCGAAAAGTGTTGGATCTCCAATGCTTCTCTAGCTGGTCCTGACGTCCTACTTGTTGCTATTCGAGAAACTAAATTCGTAGGCCTAAGTGGGAACTTCAGCTTGGTCGACGGGCAATTGGAGCCACCGCCGTTCGAGTTGGTCAACGTCGACGCTGGCGGACGATTGAAATCGATTGGGTATTGGACACCAACAATTGGAATTTCACGATATTATGATTCCGAAAGTAAACTAAATGACACCGAATGGCCAGTCAAGCTGAGGAACCAACCTAGGGGTTGGGAATGGCCTACGAACCGTAAGAAGCTGAGGATTGGAGTTCCAACATTCGACGGATTTAAGGAGCTCACAAACAATAAGACTGGATTCTGTGTCAAGGTGTTCGAGGCGGCCCTCAAAGAGCTACCTTACCACGTTCTTTATGAATACATATCGTATGATCCCAATGCTTCCCACGACAAACTCATCAAAGAAGTCTACTTGAAGGTGAACTACGTACTCTTCATTTTCATTTGCAATTTATAGCTTTTGGAGAGTTTCACCAAAATTCACATGAATCTTATGCATTATTTTACTATAAATAAATTTGAAAATACCGTTTAAATTTCATCAAAAATTTAATATTTGAAGTTGGTCAAGTTTGTTGATTGATTGCTTGTTGTAATCCCTGAATTTGCAATGAAAATGACCTACAGGACTAGTTCAATGGAAAGTGAAAGGATGCTGATCTAATGAATCTCTTAAACTTTTTGTTGTGATTAATATATATATGTTATTACGATCGAGGAGAGAGTGGGATATGCAACTATATGGTCATACACTCATACCTAAAATTTTCATAACCTAGCTATTACCATCAGAAGTTGTTCAATATTGAATTATGAGATAATTATTGGTCCGAAAGGGTCATCATCAGTACCATGTTTTAATGGCATCATTCCTCTGATCTAATTTAACCATCCGGTCCGAAATAATTTTTGTAATTCACTTGAATTATAAAATTGGTTACTAATGCATGCATTAACAGAATTTGGATGCTGTCGTCGGAGATATAGCCATATCATGGGACCGGGCAAAGATGGTAGACTTCACAACACCCTACACTGAGACAGGCTTTGTTATGGTGGTACCAGTCAAGCGAGACTCGGACAATTTATGGAGGTTCTTAGAACCCATGACAAATGATTTGTGGCTTGTAAGCGGAGCTTTCTTCATCTTTACTGGAACAATGGTATGGCTGATGGAACATCGCGGAAACGAGGCCTTTCAAGGAACACTCTCCCAGCAGCTCGGAGCAACGTTTTATTTCATTTTCTCAACCATAGTTTTTTCCCACCGTTAGTAACATTTTTTGTTATTCCATATATATTATCTGTTGATACAATTATTGTAATAACCTAATCTAAAACATCTTAATTAACTAAACCTAAACCTAATTAACCTAATCTAATCCTGGAATAGTGTAGCATGAGGTGTTGATTTAGGATTGGATGAGGTGGAGGTTGGATAAGAATTGGTTTGCCTATAAATAGAGGTGTAGGGTTAATTAAAACGTTTCTTCACTTGTGTTCAGTTCAGAGAGTGTGTGAGAGGCGAAATTGGTGAAGAAGAAGAAGGAGAGAAGAAGAAGAAGAAGAGAAGAAGGTCAAGTGTTGGGTTGAGGTTGCCAAAGCTAGGGAGGCTTCCACAACCGTCAAAAAGGTATGCCAAATCTTCAATATAACTCACTTGTGCCTTGTGAGTGTTGGGGATCGACGTTGGTGTCGAATTCCCCGTCGGAATTCAACCAATTCAGAGGTTGAAGACGACGATCGGTCGACCGGTGCCTGTGGGCAGTCGACCGATCCTATTATTATATTGATGTTTACCCGCGAACGGTCGAACGATGTCTTAGGACGGTCGACCGTTATGCCAGATTTGTGCGGGAAAAAGGGGTGTTGCTGTTATCGGTCGAACGGGACCACTTAGCCGGTCGACCGAATAACGATGAGAATGGGTCGGTTGGGGATTTTGACTTATTAAACGGTCGAACGTCCTTTACCTTGTTCGACCGATCCATTCGATGCTAAGTCGGTTGGAAGCTTTGACCATCAAAACGGTCGACCGCTCTTTAACTCTCGGTCGACCGACTGAGCATTTATTTAAGCGGTATAGTGCTTGTGTTGGTTCGGTCGAACTGTATTTCAGTTCCGGTCGACCGAACGAGACTTGGGCAAAATATTGAAATCCCTGTTATCGGTCGAAAGGCCCCTTGGTTCGACCGGTCGGATATATATATTATATAAAATTGTATAGCGTAGACCATCCAAACGGTCGACCGCTAGATGACTTTTGTTCGACCGATTGGTCGGTATTTCGGTTGGCGTGGTTCGACCGGTAGACTTGTTTGTACAGTACTGTGTACTGTGTGGGGGACCGGTCGACCGGTGTGCTTTTAGCGGTCGACCGATCTGCCGCAGGTTGGTGGATTTATCCACACGCGATCCGTCGATGTCAGGTCGACTACCGGCTCCGAGGCGACGGTTGATTACCGGCTTTGAGAGCTACGGATTTCACCTTCGACGAAGGCGTATTATTGTACTACCATTTTCCTCTCTTACCGAGCGGGGTGTGAGGGATGTGTACCGTAAACCTTGGGCAGTTTGCGAGGGTTTAGCGGTAGGACGAGGATGTTCCGGCAGGGTGCGCGCTAGGCGACTCTTGGGGGAGCAGTGGCTGTCGTCTGACCCGAGTTGTGTATTCGGCGGGCTGACTCGCTCCTTGGGTGCGGCGTGTACCGGGGGTTCCTTCCTGCACTTGTTGGGGAGCAGTGGTGTCGACTGACCCTTGTGAGGCAGCGATGGACTGACTTGACCCTAGTGGCAGGAGTGGTTCAGTGCCGCGGAGGCGGTGAGGGCATTATTATGGGCCCGAGGCGGATGATCATGTGCATAGCATTGCATTGTCTTTAATTCCTTTTTATATTTTTAGGAGGTTTGGTATACGGGGTTCCTTCAGGGAACTCAGGCATGTTTGTTTGTTTTCATTTCAGGTAGCGAGTAGCATTAGAGTCAGGTGGTGACCGAGGAGAGTGCCCCCGAGATCAGATCCTGTAGTTGTCAGTCTCTTCCTTTTGAGGTGATTACATATTGTATAACTTTTGTCGTAATCACAGTCAGTTTGTATATTTGACTTCCACGTGGATCATATTTATATTATATATGTTGGTTTGTTTTCCGTGACGTGCCCAGTGTTGACCGTTGACGGTCTTTATTATTGTTTAAATTTTCCGCTGTTTTCGGGTACGTTACAATTTGGTATCAGAGCGTTGATCTCGGCGTACTTGTCCAAAGAAACCACCTTTGAGTTAGGAGTTAGGTCTAGAGGATCATGCATGCATAGATTATATTGATATTGTCTTGTTTCCTTTGGTAGATGCCTCCTAGACGGGGGAAGGCGGTTGCCCATACTCGCGGTGAGAGTGAGACCGCGAAAGATGAGGCATGGGAGGATGAGCGTCGGACGTTGTTCGATACGGTCGGACGTCTGACAGAGATGCTACAGCAGCAGACGACACAGACTGGGCAGACGGGGACTGGCGCTATGATTGACCGGTTTATGCGCCAGCATCCGCCTACCTTTCTGGGGCAGTACGACGCAGAGGCTGCGGAGGAGTGGATCTTCACGATGCAGAAGATCTTCAGTGCGATTGGGTGTCCTCCAGAGGCGAGAGTGGGCCTGGCTACTTATGTTTTGGGCGGTGCTGCGTCCAACTGGTGGAGGTCCACATCTGCAGTAGTGTTTGCGGACAGAGATGATATAGCCTGGGAGGAGTTCGTTGGCGAGTTCAACGAGCAGTATTTTCCGCAGCATGTCCAGGATGAGAAGAGGGAGGAGTTTCTGAGTCTTCAGCAGGGAGACATGACCCTGGCAGGCTACATCGGGAAGTTCAACGCCCTAGAGCGTTACTGTCCCGAGATGTACATCACACAGGAGCAGAGAGCAGGGAAGTTCGTCCGAGGGCTCCGGAAGCAGTTGAGGACGAAGGTGCTGACACATATGCCTCGCACATTGGCCGATGCAGTGAAGAGTGCTACTGTTCTTGATCGTGACTACAGAGAGAACTACCAGGATGAGAGGAGGCCATCAGGTAGGTTCTCTGGGAGGCCAGGAGGGCAGACTGGAGGGAATCCGGGCAAGAGGCCCCGATACGAGGGAGCAGGAGTTGCAGTACCACGACCAGAGCCTTGTGGTACTTGTGGGAGGTTTCACTCCGGGCCGTGTTTCACCCCCGGAGCATGTCATGGTTGTGGCCAGCTGGGCCACTTTATTAGGAGCTGTCCGAGCCGAGGAGCTGGACCGAGCAGACCACTGGGTTTACCAGCACCAGGCAGAGGTGGAGGCGGAGGTAGACCACCTTTCAGATCACAGCAGGGGCAGCGCACCGGCAGAGTTTTCACCATCCAGGCAGAGGAGGCTCGGGATGGAGGCGCTGTCGTGGAAGGTACACTTCTTGTCGCAGGTTCAGTAGCTAGGGTGTTATTTGATTGTGGCGCGACACACTCGTTCATCTCAGAGCGATTTGCGGGAGTGTTGGGCTGTACCCTTGCGATGTTGACTGCCACGTTGGAGGTCAGCACACCCCTGGGTCTGGTGGGCACTGTGGGGAGATTTGTCCCCGGCGCCACGGTTGTTTCGGGAGATCAGGAGTTTCCGGCAGACCTGGTCTTGCTACCGATGGAGGACTTTGATGTCATACTTGGGATGGATTGGCTGTCCCAATATGATGTTCGAGTCTTGTGCCGTGAGAAGAAGATTTTGATCTCGAGGAAGGGTTTGTCTGATATTCTGATTAGAGGAATCAGAAGCAGAGGGGGTCGCATTATTGTATCTGCTGTGAGAGCTCAGAGATTGTTACAGCAGGGTTGTGCAGCATTTCTGGCGACACTTGTGGTTGCGGAGGCAGAGTCTCAGAGGCTAGAGGACATTGAGGTGGTGCAGGAGTTCGCAGATGTTTTTCCAGCGGAGATTCCAGGTTTACGACCACACCGGGAGTTGGAGTTCGGCATTGAGTTGGTAGCCGGCACTACACCACAGTTGAAGGCTCCATACCGGATGGCACCTGCTGAGTTGACAGAGTTGAAGAAGCAGTTGCAGGAGTTGATGGACTCTGGATTTATCAGACCGAGCGTCTCGCCTTGGGGTGCACCAGTTTTGTTTGTGAAGAAGAAGGACGGATCCTTGAGGATGTGCATAGACTACAGAATGCTGAACCAGGTGACGGTGAAGAATAGATATCCCTTACCTAGGATCGAGGACCTCTTTGACCAGCTGCAGTCAGCGAAGGTTTTCTCGAAGATTGACCTGCGTTCAGGATATCACCAGTTGAGGATTCGAGATGAGGACATCCAGAAGACAGCCTTCAGGACGAGATATGGACACTATCAGTTCTTGGTGATGCCATTTGGATTGACGAATGCTCCGGCAGCATTCATGGATCTGATGCACCGGACATTCAGGCAGTATATTGATATATTTGTGATTGTCTTCGTGGATGACATTTTGATCTATTCACTCGATGTAGAGCAGCACAGAGAGCATCTGAGGATTGTACTCAGCATCTTGAGGGTTCAGCAGTTATATGCTAAGTTCTCAAAGTGCGAGTTTTGGTTGGACAGAGTGGCATTCCTCGGACACATTGTATCGGCAGAGGGGATATCAGTAGATCCGGCGAAGGTAGAGGCAGTGACACAGTGGAGGACCCCTACGAGCGTGACGGAGATTAGGAGCTTTGTTGGACTGGCGGGTTATTACCGTCGCTTCATCAAAGACTTCTCGAGATTGGCAGCACCACTGACGGCTCTGACGCAGAAGGGAGTCACTTTTGTATGGTCGCAGAAGTGCGAGGACAGCTTTCAGGAGCTGAAGAGACTGTTGACCACAGCACCAGTTTTATCATTGCCGAGTGGCACGGGTGGATTTGTGATTTATAGCGACGCTTCAGGTGTGGGCTTAGGATGTGTACTTATGCAGCACGGGAGGGTGATCGCGTACGCATCCAGACAGCTGAAGGTCCATGAGAGGAATTACCCGACACATGATTTGGAGTTAGCAGCAGTGGTTCACGCACTGAAGACCTGGAGACACTATCTTTATGGCGAGCAGTTCGAGGTGTTTACAGATCATCAGAGTCTGAAGTACCTATTCTCGCAGAAGGAGCTGAACATGAGGCAGCGCAGATGGCTTGAGTTCATTAAGGACTATGACTTCACTATCTCTTAACATCCGGGGAAGGCGAACACAGTTGCAGACGCTTTGAGCCGGAAGGTGGAGGTATCAGTAGCAGGCCTATGCATTCAGGAGTGGCGACTGCTAGAGTCCTTGGCAGAGTGGAGGCCATTTGCTGATAGCTCTGAGGGCGCAGTGATTGCCGGATTAAGAGTAGAGCCTCAGACAGTATCAGCAGTGATTCATGCTCAGACTACAGATGAGGAGTTGAGCAGTTTGTTACAGTTAGCTGCCAGAGATGGGTCAGACTTCAGAGTTGGAGTGGATGGAGGTCTGAGATTCAGAGACCGTATCTGGGTGCCGAAGACAGAGGACCTGAGACATGACATCATGGAGGAGGCACACAGATCGAGATATTCCATTCATCCAGGGAGCACCAAGATGTACAAAGACCTGCAGCGGAACTTCTGGTGACGAGGTATGAAGAAGGACGTTGCAGACTTCGTGTCGAGGTGTTTGGTCTGTCAGCAGGTGAAGATCGAGTACCAGAGACCAGCAGGGCAGATGCAGAGGATTGAGTTGCCCGAGTGGAAGTGGGAGCACGTGACGATGGATTTTGTTACGGGGCTACCGAAGACACGGAGATTCCACGACGCGATTTGGGTTATAGTCGATCGACTGACCAAGTCGGCGCATTTCTTAGCTATTAAGACCACTCTTGCTCTGGAGGGTCTAGCTAAGTTATATATTGAGGAGATTGTCAGACTTCATGGCGTACCAGTCAGTATCATTTCAGACAGAGATCCCAGATTCACTTCGAGATTTTGGGAGAGTCTACACAGAGCACTGGGGACACGTCTGAAGTTTAGCACAGCTTTCCACCCACAGACTGATGGCCAGTCAGAGCGGACGATACAGACATTGGAGGACATGCTGAGAGCGTGTACACTGGACTGGGCCGGACATTGGGATGAGCACTTGCCGTTGATAGAGTTCGCCTACAACAACAGCTACCACTCGAGTATTGGGATGGCACCATATGAGGCATTATACGGGAGACCGTGTAGATCGCCGGTATGCTGGAGTGATGTGGGCGAGAGACAGCTAGTTGGACCTGACATTATCCAGTTGTATTCAGAGAAGGTCGACGTGATTCGGAGACGACTAGCTACGGCGCAGAGCAGGCAGAAGAGTTATGCTGATACGCGGAGGCGTGAGCTGACTTTTGATGTAGGAGATCATGTCTTCCTGAAGATCTCACCTTCCAGAGGTGTGATGAGATTCGGGAAGAAGGGGAAGCTGAGTCCGAGATATGTTGGACCTTTTGAGATATTGGATCGGGTCGGTGAGGTGGCATATAGGATTGCACTACCACCACAGTTCGCAGGACTTCACAACGTCTTCCATGTTTCTATGTTGAGGAAGTACGTGGCCGATCCAGCTCATGTGATAGAGATATCAGTACCGGAGATCCAGCAGGATTTGTCATTAGATGAGAGACCAGTTGAGATTGTGGATCAGATGGTACATCAGCTCAGGAGGAGAGCGATTCCTATGGTGAAGGTCAGGTGGCAGCATCACACTGTCAGAGAGGCTACCTGGGAGATTGAGGAGGATGTTAGGAAGCAGTATCCAGAGTTGTTCCGGTAAGTCAGTTGTTTCGAATTTCGCGGACGAAATTTCTTTAAGGAGGGTAGATTGTAATAACCTAATCTAAAACATCTTAATTAACTAAACCTAAACCTAATTAACCTAATCTAATCCTGGAATAGTGTAGCATGAGGTGTTGATTTAGGATTTGATGAGGTGGAGGTTGGATAAGAATTGGTTTGCCTATAAATAGAGGTGTAGGGTTAATTAAAACGTTTCTTCACTTGTGTTCAGTTCAGAGAGTGTGTGAGAGGCGAAATTGGTGAAGAAGAAGAAGGAGAGAAGAAGAAGAAGAAGAGAAGAAGGTCAAGTGTTGGGTTGAGGTTGCCAAAGCTAGGGAGGCTTCCACAACCGTCAAAAAGGTATGCCAAATCTTCAATATAACTCACTTGTGCCTTGTGAGTGTTGGGGATCGACGTTGGTGTCGAATTCCCCGTCGGAATTCAACCAATTCAGAGGTTGAAGACGACGATCGGTCGACCGGTGCCTGTGGGCAGTCGACCGATCCTATTATTATATTGATGTTTACCCGCGAACGGTCGAACGATGTCTTAGGACGGTCGACCGTTATGCCAGATTTGTGCGGGAAAAAGGGGTGTTGCTGTTATCGGTCGAACGGGACCACTTAGCCGGTCGACCGAATAACGATGAGAATGGGTCGGTTGGGGATTTTGACTTATTAAACGGTCGAACGTCTTTTACCTTGTTCGACCGATCCATTCGATGCTAAGTCGGTTGGAAGCTTTGACCATCAAAACGGTCGACCGCTCTTTAACTCTCGGTCGACCGACTGAGCATTTATTTAAGCGGTATAGTGCTTGTGTTGGTTCGGTCGAACTGTATTTCAGTTCCGGTCGACCGAACGAGACTTGGGCAAAATATTGAAATCCCTGTTATCGGTCGAACGGCCCCTTGGTTCGACCGGTCGGATATATATATTATATAAAATTGTATAGCGTAGACCATCCAAACGGTCGACCGCTAGATGACTTTTGTTCGACCGATTGGTCGGTATTTCGGTTGGCGTGGTTCGACCGGTAGACTTGTTTGTACAGTACTGTGTACTGTGTGGGGGACCGGTCGACCGGTGTGCTTTTAGCGGTCGACCGATCTGCCGCAGGTTGGTGGATTTATCCACACGCGATCCGTCGATGTCAGGTCGACTACCGGCTCCGAGGCGACGGTTGATTACCGGCTTTGAGAGCTACGGATTTCACCTTCGACGAAGGCGTATTATTGTACTACCATTTTCCTCTCTTACCGAGCGGGGTGTGAGGGATGTGTACCGTAAACCTTGGGCAGTTTGCGAGGGTTTAGCGGTAGGACGAGGATGTTCCGGCAGGGTGCGCGCTAGGCGACTCTTGGGGGAGCAGTGGCTGTCGTCTGACCCGAGTTGTGTATTCGGCGGGCTGACTCGCTCCTTGGGTGCGGCGTGTACCGGGGGTTCCTTCCTGCACTTGTTGGGGAGCAGTGGTGTCGACTGACCCTTGTGAGGCAGCGATGGACTGACTTGACCCTAGTGGCAGGAGTGGTTCAGTGCCGCGGAGGCGGTGAGGGCATTATTATGGGCCCGAGGCGGATGATCATGTGCATAGCATTGCATTGTCTTTAATTCCTTTTTATATTTTTAGGAGGTTTGGTATACGGGGTTCCTTCAGGGAACTCAGACATGTTTGTTTGTTTTCATTTCAGGTAGCGAGTAGCATTAGAGTCAGGTGGTGACCGAGGAGAGTGCCCCCGAGATCAGATCCTGTAGTTGTCAGTCTCTTCCTTTTGAGGTGATTACATATTGTATAACTTTTGTCGTAATCACAGTCAGTTTGTATATTTGACTTCCACGTGGATCATATTTATATTATATATGTTGGTTTGTTTTCCGTGACGTGCCCAGTGTTGACCGTTGACGGTCTTTATTATTGTTTAAATTTTCCGCTGTTTTCGGGTACGTTACAATTATAATCCAACATTATCATATTAACAATTAATCATCCATCCCTATGAAAGGCATGCATTACAGTGACTAAATTTGAGGATTATGTGATTTGTTGCAGAGGAAAGGCTGACAAAAAATGTATCAAGAGTTGTCCTGATAATGTGGGTCTTTGTGATCCTTATTTTGACCTCAAGTTACACTGCGAACCTATCGTCGATGCTTACGACGAAACAACTACAACCAAGCATGATTACAAATGTTTACTCTCTTATACACAATGGAGAGAGTGTTGGGCACAAGAGCGACTCCTTCATCAAGTATCTACTCATCAACCTCGGTTTTAATGAGTCCAAAATCAAATCATATTCATCACCAGAGCAGTATCATGAGGCGTTATCAACTGGAAGTGTTTCCGCGATATTCGACGAGATTCCCTACATCAAAGTTTTCCTTTACAAGTATCCCTCAAAGTATGAGGTGATCGGGGAAGCATACAAGAGCAACGGGTTCGGCTTTGTGAGTACTTTCTCCACTCCTTTTATCTGGAATCGTTCAATACCCTCTAATATTTACGTGAGAATGCCATCACTAGGCATTCTCATCATTCACGAGCATTCATGTCCTTGTCTGCGATGTTAGTTAAAAATCAAGGTATGTTAGGTTTAAGAAGTAAAATGACAATTCTACCCTTGAACACATTAGTTACAACTAGTGCTACCAATGATAGTAATTAATGTTTTTTTTTCCGTTTTCACTTTAGGTTCTGCCAAGAGATTCCCCTATGTTGCCAGACCTTTCAAGAGCTATCCTAAGAGTGAAAGAGAGCGATACAATGACAAAATTAGAGAAAAGCTTATATGGAGACAAGTTGTTTGGGCCTTTAAAGTCTTCTCAAGAGGAAGGTGAGATCAGCCTAACCTTGGAACGATTCCGGGGTCTTTTCCTCATCACTGAGGTTACCTCTACTTGTGCTCTTTTACTGCATCTTGTGAATGTTCTTTTGAAAAATAACACATTGTCTATGTTGCGAGCGAAATACTCGACGATTATCAACTCATTTCGAAGCATCGGAAGTGGGAGCAGATCGAATATATTAGTAACGAAATCACAGAAACATCTCCCTCAAGCAGTGATATTAGTGTTCATGTTGGTAATGAAGAAAACTCGGTTGGTCGTGGAGAAATTCCATCTGTGCAAATAACTGAAGAACGTCGTTAACATGCATGTCTGAAGAATTGTAAAGTTGAACATTGCCGCCTTCGATTCGAAATGGTCACCTGAACTTCAAAACATACTAATCACTTTCCTTTTATTTTCGGTTTGTAACTGTCTCCACTTTAGTTAATGCATGTTCTGTGTTTTAAAAATATATATATATTTCAACAGATCCATCGTTATTTTTCTATTTTTCTCTATTTCTTAGGAATAAAGACTCGTAACTCTAACTTCGTAACTAGTAAGTGCAACTTGATGTATTTTGTTAAAATTTTGTATAACCTCCAACATAATTTTGATATCAATATGACTTAAGTTATAAGTAAATTTGATCCAAATCCAAATTGTATCACTTATAACTTATAAGGTTAATAATATTCTTGTAAAAGAAGTCATAAAAAACACTTTTAACTATGTTAAAACAAAGACATTATTTGGAAAAAAGCCTAACCCAAAGTTTATAGGAGCAAGATTCAGAAATGCGGGATGTGGATTCGATGCGGAGAGACACCGCATCCAGCTTATACAGAATGCGGGTGCGATGCAGGTATATATGCGATTTGCGATTTAATAATTAAATATATTAATTTTATATTATATAAATGTAACTACAATTTTAAGTAAATAATTTCTAACCTCAATGATTCAATATTAAATAAAAAAGTGTTTTGAAATGTAATCGCACCCCTTGCATACGTGGGCAAGGATGCGGGCCGCATTGGGTGGTTGCATTCTAGAGATGCGATCTCCTCCGCATAGGCATTGTACTGCATTTCCGTACAAAGCATAGGAGTGATTGCGACGTTTTTTGCTTACTCTGAAATCAAGGTAAAGTTTAGGACAATCTATGATTTATCCTTAATAATATATAATTTAAACATCAACGCTTCAAAAAAAATTCTCTCATAATCTCACTTCCTTGTCTTAATGGATCTATTTTGCTATAATTAATGCAAATCATTCAAAAGGTAGGCCACTAGAAATTTCAACTGAATTCAGTTTGATATATTCTATTTTTAAAACATTGTCTAAAACGAACAATCTTCGTAAGTAGAGACAATATTCTTTATATAAAGATTTGAAACGGAAGTTCATTAAAATACTGGGCTTCAGATACTCGCGTGCATCATCTGAAAACGAAACCGTTACAACTTATTTCAGTTGAATACGGTTTTTATCGATTTTAAATATGAATGCACGTCATATGAAAAGGACATTTTTATAAGATAAAAAAGATATTTTTGAAGATAAATGTATTCCGCTTAGAATAGTATCCCAACAGTTATATATATGTTGAAAATTGTATTTGGATGGGGTCAATGTGGGTATCAATGACTTTATAGTGCACATGTCCCCCAGTCTAGGTTCCCGCTTGTTTTTAAATGCGAAAAAGGTTGGGATGATGGACACTGGGTGTGTTTGGATCATGACCGATAGTCTAACCTCAATTTTGGACTCAAACGATTCTCTTCCTATTGACTCTATGCGAGGAGTGTTGGGCGTGAGGCATTTCATCGATCGTAATTCGACAAAGGTTAAAGATTTGGATGAGCCGATCATTTATATATGCTGTTTGGTCATATGACACATTTTGGTTGTTGGCTCAGGCAGTTGAAGATATTATCAACTTAAAGACGTCTAATAACTCCAACACTACCACCATAGATGGCTTGCCGATTTCCAATGTTGGTCCTTATCTTTATGATGCATTAACATCAAATAGTGCTGAATTCGTCGGACTAAGTGGCAATTTCACGATCCGTGATAACCAATTGCAGTCCTCTAGTTTCGAAATAATCAACGTCGACGGGATTAGCGGGAAAGTGATTGGGTATTGGAGTCCAAGTTACGGATTAATATCGAAAAACAAGAGCAAGACATACTCTTGTTCAATGGATACTATAATATTGTGGGCAGGAGATTCAACTTCAGTTCCTAGTGGTTGGGTGATACCAACAAAGGACAAACGGTTGAGAATTGGTGTCCCTGTTCGAGATGCAATGGGTTCCTTCGTAAAGGTTGAGCGCAATCGAGTTACCAACAAAACTATGGTTGTTGGTTACAGCATTGATGTGTTTGAAGCTGTTTTGAAGGTATTACCTTATGCCATCTCCTATGACTATATTTCATTCGAGAATGCGACTGGATCCTACAACGACTTTGTCGACCAAGTATACAAACAAGTAAGCAAAAATTCTCAAAAAAGAATATCAAATATAAATTAATTTTTATGTTGCATTTGTTTGCATGCACAATATTTTATTAAGTCGATCTTCTTTGTGGTGCAAATTAATTAATTAAACAGGAGTATGATGCAGTTGTTGGTGATGTCACAATTACGTCCGATAGATCGGTGAAAGTCGATTTCACATTGCCATTTACTGAGTCGGGTATCGCGATGATAGTTCCTTTCGTGGAAAAACGAAACAATAAGGATGCGTGGATTTTCTTCATGCCACTGACAAAAGAGTTATGGTTTGGGATTTTGGGGTTCCTTGCATATACGAGTTTCGTTATATACATAATCGAGCCTCCAAGCAATGAAGCTTTCAAAGGGACAATAAGTGAAAGAATTGGGAAACTCTTCTACTTCATCTTCTCCACATTGGTTTTTGCTCATAGTAAATTAATTAAGCTATATACTTTCTTAATTTTCTTTAGATCGTTTAATTAATTAAATTTGAATGATCTACTTTAATTTAATTTGTAGGAGAAAGATTGAAGAGCAACTTCTCCAGGGTTGTTGTGATCGTATGGGTTTTTGTGCTTTTCGTTCTTATATCGAGCTATAGTGCAAACTTGACATCTATACTTACCGTCGTAAAGCCTCAACCGTTGGTGAAAGACATGAATGAGCTTGTGAAAAGAGGAGACATGGTCGGCTACCCTAAAGGCTCATGCGTGAAGGACTTGCTTTTAAAAACATTCAACGAATCGAAACTGAAGTGCTTGGATAAGCCAGAAGATTACATCGAAGCACTCACCAAGGGAAGCTCTAATGGGGGCGTGACCGTCATATTTCAAGAGATCCCTTACATCAAGCTTTTCCTCCTACAACATTGCAATCAGTACATGATGAGCTCTCCAACTCATACCACTGCCGGTTTAGCCTTTGTAAGAATATTCCTATATTTTTAATTTCTCTTAGCATGTAATTAAGTCTTAATTTTTTGAACTCAAAATCTGATTATATATAAAAATAACATACCTAAGAAATTAATTAATGGAACAACATTATAAGTTAATTTATTTCTTACTAAACTAAACTAAACTAACATTGATTGATTTGCAATACCACCTGCATGCATGCAGGGTTTCCCCAAGGGCTCCCCTCTAGTTCGCGACATCTCAAGGGCAATCTTAAATGTTACAGGAGGGGATACGATAATCGGTATCGAGAAGAAATGGTTCGGGTATTCTTGTCAAAAGAAAGCTGAACCTGTGGGTGCACAACCTTTATCTTTGACAAGTTTTTGGGGTCTATACCTCATGACGTACAGGAGCTACTACATTTGCCGCAATTTTGTTATCGGTGATTTTCTTTATTTACAATGAACGCGAAACATTGAAAACCATGTATATGCATCAACCTTCAATGCAAAGAGCGATGTCGTTCGCCAAACATTTCTTCGAGGGTGACGACCGAAGTGACACAGAGAATTCTTCCGATATTGAAGACTCCATTAAGAGTGGCGGTTCGCAAGTATCACTTTGCAACTCTTGCCATGGAAAGTTTGTTCCATCAAATGAAGGAAGCACCTCTGGAGATCCTGGAAGCCCACCTTATGGTGAAATTTTGGTCGTCGAAACTCGCTGAAAGCGACCATCTATAGGGGCAAGACCTACACTTAATAATGTTATTTAATTTGGAAAGCCTACATTTGGAATTTGTGCTTTTCTTGCTATTTTGTTGTTACCACAATTATCGATCACTTCATGCCTGAAAACTATTAATAGTCGGAACTAATTGGGTTGTGATGATCGATGTTACTCATGTATCCATCATCAATATTGTTGTTGTTGTTATCTATATATTGTGTTTTTTTTGTGAGTTTTTGTGCTTGTTTAGATGATTTTTCTCATAAGAAATGGAATGGTGCATTGGTGTTGTGTGAAATATTCTTGGTTAAGATTCATTAGAAACACTAGCAAGAAAGACTCGACCAAAACAACATATATATGTAATAGGGAGGATTAACCAGGTCACTATAACTAATATGAATACAATTTTAATGTTCTTGGAAACACATATATTTGACAAACCTTTGTAAGATGATCCAATTTATCCATACAATATATATCCCCAAACGGTAATCAATCCATAGGTACCGAAAGTGACACAATTACTTACTATTAATTATCTTAGTTTACCTGTATGTATGTATGTATGTATGCATGCATGTATGTATGTAATAATTGACTAGGATTTGTTGCAAGTGAAGCAACCTAGAACTTTACTTCGGGCGGACGAATTTCTTTTCCTCTTCTTGGGCTTGACCACCACCACCTCCGACTCGTCCATGCCTTTTTTCCGACACTTTTCGCATTCCTCCATGAACGCATCGAACGCTTCTTTGGTGTACTTTGCGGCCTCTTCGACGGTCATGTCCTCCACCAGCTTATCGGGATCATAGTCATCTTTGGTGCAGTCGCCGTTAAGGGCTGCACCGAGTTGCACCAACTCCGCTTGGAACTCGCTCAGTTTCGCATCTTCTCTTGCTTCGGTCGACCTTAGTTTCTTCGCATCCGGCAAAGTAACTAGGCAAGACACACATAAAAATGAGAGATTATTATGTTTGTACGGATTATAGACGGACAGTATGTTTAATTTTGAGGGATATACATAGTATTTTCTATGATATTTTTTTATGACCCAGAATTCCCCAGTCACGATACATGCATGTTTGTATTCTACGTACCAGGGCAGTCTGTTCTTGGAGTTGTTCGGGTCAGGACCGACTCGAAGGTTCCGGCCCAAGTATCTCTCTTAGTGAGGAAGGATTTGAGGTTGAAGATCTTCTTCACAGTGGCCGGAATAGAAGAGTGCTCAAATTCCGACGTGGGTTCCGGTCCAGACGCCTTGTGAATCACTGCAGATGCATATATAATAGACACCAACAGTGTTAATTAATCTAGAAAAAAATTACATTCTACTTTGTGTATATGAGATATTTAGTACCAAAATTAGTAGTATATATAGTTACAAGTTTTGAGTTGTAGTGACAAATTAAGTACGTTTTATGTTTCTTGGAACCATGTCAAATAGTGTGATGATGATAAGGTAAATTTAACCAAAACTAAAGGAATTTAAGCTAACTAACAAAATAAAAAAAATGACCTAAAATCTACTATTATTCTCCAAGCATATATAAATAAATAAAAACCAAGGTAGCTAGATAGATAGCTTTGACCATAAAACAAACAAAGATAAGATAAATCTATCTAGCTAATTTAGCACAAATGGGTACAAACATTTCAACTAATAAAGGGGTAAGGAGTATCACAAACTACACATATATATACCTGTTCCAGGTTCAATCCAAGGAGAGACCAAGATGGTCGGAACGCGAACCCCGAGACGATCAAACTTAAAGTTAAACGGCGGTGGTCCGACAACATCGTCCGGACTAGGCACTACATGGGCCGGTGTCGGAACGTGATCAAAGAACCCTCCATGCTCATCATAAGTGATCACAAACAACATCTCATTCCATTGAGGACTAGACCTTAGTGCTTCATACACCTCCTTCACGAACTTCTGACCCTCCGATACGTCGTGGGACGGGTGGTCGTCGTTTCCGGGAAGAATTTTGAGATCAAAGTAGCGTTGCTCGATCACGACGTAGTTGGGGAGCTTGCCTTGCTTGCAGTGGTGCTTGAATGCTAAGTCGAACTGGTGGAACTTGCTTATGTACTTTAATCTCCTCAAGTTCCTAAGTTTATGGGACCAATTAATCATTAATTTATCTAGTATATACATATCGAACCTAAAAACTGCATATTTAGAAGAAAATATTAATACTTTATAAAAAAATAATGATGTTGGATCCATAATTCAACATTACACATACATGTAAAATAATTACGTGATTCAGATTGTCATGATTAAATTCTATTAAGTGCGATGATAACATTTTCTACTAAATATGCAGTGTTCATGTAGAACTTGGATATGTATTTGTTCCCAAAATATTTGTACTTTAACTGGAGCATGTGTTACAATAGTCGTATTATTTGTTCCCATAATATATGTACTTTAATTGGTGTATATACTACAATAGTTGGAATTACAAAATATCAATGTAAATCTGTCAAAAGTGGTAAGTTCAAATTGAAAAAAGAAGTCCCTCTCCGGATGAAAATGCCCTATCTCCGACAAAATGTCAAATGTCGCAATAGGAGAATATTCGAGATGCATATGCTTCTTGATTTGCATAGTTAATAAATGTTCATGTTCACAAGAAAGACAAATTAATTAATTAATTACCTATAAAATAATGTAGCGGGTGGATACTGGTAGTATATACCAAAGCTATATCCAGACTCATCCAAAGAATCGAAAATTGTCTTCTGAGGTAATCCTTCAATGAGCTTCTTTTTATCGTTACTTGTTAAGCCGTGAGACGTTCCAGAGTGGACGAAAAGGCGATTGGGTTGTGTCGAGGCGGGGACCGAGGCGAACCATCGGTCGCAGACCGCAAATTGGGCGACCAATTCTTTGTACACTGGGACCGCATCCGGACGGAATCCGTTCATCACCGTCTCAGATAAGCCTTTTTCTTGTCCCTCCGCTTGTTGGGCGAAGCCGTTCATGAGCGGAGGGGTGGTCGGAGTGGTGACAAGCTTGCTCGAGTACTTCATCCCATACACCTGCTCATACAAAAAACACAGATCATATATTAATTGTAAATTACCTTAGCAAATTGGAACTGATTCAGTTGGTAGATGATGAAATTATATACATAGATGATGAAATCCTATACGTTGTGTTGTAAGTTGGTATTACGAATTAACATGGGATAAAATTGCAATTTACCCGAATGGATGCTAATAGCCTGCTACCTACCTAAACGTTTCTTAAGAATCACAGCCTGCAAAATAATTGCCATCTCACTTTTCAGTTAGCATTTTAAACGTAATATGTTACGTTTCAAACTCTAACCTTTGCAAAAAGTACTCATCCAATATATTTTTCTTTTAGTTTATTTTAAACAAGGGGCCAACACAGTTAACAAAACAAGAGACTCATTATTCAAACCAATACACGTTACGTGAGAAATTAGACATCACTGTCACATTTTTCCCACCTAAAAGAATCAAAACAGCACAAAACCCTCACACTTTCCCTTACAAGCCTCAACAAAGTAGGCAGTTTCAATAGCAACAACAAAACAAAATAAATAAACAATATCCCAATTCACAGATCATGAATCGTTTGCTAATGAAACGAGACGCATCTTGAGTTTTAACTAGAGTGGGGTTTCGAAAAATTTACAAAATATATCGACATTCTAGAAGAAAAAAATCCAGCAAGAATAGACTATATATATATATATATATATATATATATATATATATATATATATATATATACCTGCTGATAGATGGCTTGGATAGAGTGGCCCGGGTCGGGATCGACGTACTCCGACTTGTCTCCAAAGAAGACCTTGCCGGAGTTGGGGTCGGCGGTGTTGAGAAGATTGAATTCCGATCCATTAACGCCATCGATTTCGGGATTGAGGGCCTTCATCCACCCTAACATGTGGTCGAACGATCGGTTCTCCATCACCAACACCACCACCGTCTTGATCCGACCCTCCAACTTGCCACCATTGTCGGAAGTAGCCATAGTAGTCGATTGATTGTGGTTTTGATTTTGCTTGCTAATTATTAGTAGAAGTATGTAATTTTGTCTGTGTGGGTTTAATTGTTTCAAACTTTGTTCTCCTCTATTTATATTTATAGTGAGGAGGAAGGTGTGAACCAACTACCTAGTGTGGTTGCTTGTGGATGTCCTTTGGTGATTTTGCATCCTTACCTTCAACTTTGACATTTGCGAGATTATGTTTATCTTGTCTATTTTTTCTGTTTTTGTTTGTATGAGGATGAAGGTCACCTAGTGGATCAATTTACGAATATCGAATATCGTACTTGTTGTATATGACATAAACTTACCGGCCGGTTGTGACATATGAACAAATATAAAGTCAAGATAAAATAATTCCAATTAATTTCCATGTAAAATCATCCAAATATACCTTCAATTAGTTGGTTTTTTAGAAACTCGAAAGGAAAAAAATTGGCTGGTGTGAGTGGAAGGATATTCCCGAATAAACCTTGGCATTTTGGAGGAATAACAACAAAACAAGAAAATCACAATTTCATTGCTTTGGTATGTGAAGTGATGTGGTGGAGCATGTGACACTTACAATTTTCTTACGCCACATCTTATGAAGGATTTGATGACAAGTATTTAACATCACCGTCATATATATATTTGAGTATTATATAAGCTAATGTGGAGTGTTAATTTGGCAACATCTTCTATGTCATACTGTCAAAATTTTGTTGACAGGTATAAATTTTCATATATTTGTGTCATTTGTGGACTTTTCTTAACTTATGCTGCCTCAGCTTCAGGGATGGTAAAATATTCCGGTCCAATGGATGTTGTGAAGCACGTGATGAAATTGGAAGGCCGGGTAAGAGGCCTCTACAAGGGCCTCTTCCCCACCCTATGCCGCGAAGTCTCGGGAAATACAACGATGTTTGGGGTCTACGAGGCTGTAAAACAATACATTGCAGGAGGACAAGACACTTCGAGTCTCGGAAGAGGCTCACTTATTGTCGCAGGAGGTGTTGCGGGTGCGGCACTTTGGGGTTCTGTCTACCCGACAGATGTGGTAAAGAGCGTGTTACAAGTTGATGACTTCAAGAAACCCAAGTATATTGGGTCAATCGACGCTTTCAAAAAGATTTTGGCGGGAGAAGGGGTTGTATAGGGGCTTCAGACCCGCGATGACTCAAAGTGTTCCAGCCAATGCAGCTTGCTTCCTTGCCTATGAGGTCACAAGGTCTAGCTTAGGTTAAAGGATTGAGTGATTGGAGGAATGCGTGTCAAGTTTAAATTCTTTGGTTGTTGATGCATGGTACCATGCATGTACCTTACTTTAATTTTTCATGGTTGAATTGTACTCGTGACACAACAATAAATAAATAACTATAAACAAGTAAAAAATGGACATTAGCAAATATAATCAAGTCGAGACCTCAATTAAAAACACCATGCCAATATTAGGGTACAAACAGAAGGGAAAATGACATGAGCTGAAATCCTACTACATCAACACTAAGAGACGAAAGAAATACATCAAATGAGCTCACAGATCCAATTCTCGCGTCCCAAGCCCAAGTCACCTCTAGCCTCCTACCACATCCCACCTGCACACACAAACCATGCCCCAGTTTCAAATCAAGACTCTGTACACCACCCCAACTCGACACTATACTAGGTTACGCCGACCATACAACTCACATCGGTCTTGTGTCCCAAGGCGACCACACGTCCCATCAAGGCTGAGCGTGCACCTCGACCCTACCACATATCAAATTGGCTGGGTAAGTCGTAAGAACTTGTAAATCGACCAATTATATATTCTGAAATTTACCAAGACTTCCCTTGGTTTTTGTTAGGGAAGTCATCCCAAGTCAAGTGGTTATTTTTTACAAAGAATGTCGCATAACTATTTTTCATAAACAATGATGACAAACTTAACCATTAATCTATGTAACCCTCATGTAAACCACCTTGATTATATTTATTAAACATCTTAATGTGAGATCGAACAAAGTTTTATACTTCTATTCAACTCATTAATTATGCTTGTTTTCTACATTTGGAAAAAAAAAGATTGCAGGCACAAAGCGCTCTTGGGGATGCTGCCTCAGCTTCAGGGATGGTAAAATATTCCAGTCCAATGGATGTCGCGAAGCACGTGATGAGATTGGAAGGCGGGGTAAGAGGCCTCTACAAGGGCCTCTTCCCCACCCTATGCCGTGAAGTCCCGGGAAACGCAATGATGTTTGGGGTCTACGAGGCTGTAAAACAATACATTGCAGGAGGACAAGACACTTCGAGTCTCGGAAGAGTCTCACTTATTATCGCAGGACACACTAATATGCATGTTTGGCCACAGAAATTCCAATTAGATATAGTTGGTAACTAATAATGTAAACATGTCGGATATGGGTAGGTTAGGGCCAAACCAGATCCAACCCGTTTATGTTTTTTATTATATCTCAATATTTAATTTTTACAATTTACAATTTGATCTTTGATTCACACTAATCCAAAATTAGATGTCTACCCACCGAGAAGCAGTAATTGCTTATATTAACAACTTTGATCTGACTTGTTTAACTGTTACGAATTGGCAAATTGAAGACAGAACCTGTTAGATCCTAATCCTTCTTAGGGTTACTGTTGGAGGAGGTGGGATTACATGGGGAAGGAGAAAGGCGTGATGGATTGGGGGGTGTAGGGTGATGGGGGGTAGAGTGGCCGGAAGTGATGAGTTTGGTTTTACTTTGGGGTCTAAAGAAAACCAACGACTCTTTCCATTTCTTCTTCATCCATTCTCTTTTCATCCCAACTTTATACTCACTCACTCTCTTCCTTTTTCGGCGATCCAGAGGAGGTGACAGTAGCTCCGGTGGGCGGTGGCGAGAGTGATCTTAAGGCTTGAGGCGTGTAGAGGTCGACACAAGGAGGAGGTCGTGCGAAGGTTGCTGTTCGGAGGCGGCGTAGCGCGAGCGAGGCTCCAGTTAGTTCCGTCATCTTGGAAGATATGTCGGTTCTATAGATGCATGTTTGTTTTGCTCACACTAGTAGTGTGAGGTGTTGGCTGGTCGGCGAAGGTCGGAGATCTCGCCGACGTTGTGTGTGCAACAAGTTATACCTAACGCGGCTAGGTCGACCGGTGCCTTACGGCGGTCGACAGAATGTAGTGTAAATGCCCAACTTTAACCAACACCAGTCGAACGATGCCTTGTGGTGGTCAACCGGTTGTGCTTGTGCTGGTGAGTCGGGAATGCCTGTTGTTTTCAGTCGACTGGGACCCCTGAGTCGGTCGATCATATCTTTCTGGACAGGCCTGGACAGAGCGTGGACCATCTAAACGGTCAACCGCTCTTAACCTTGTCCGACTGGTACCTTAAGTTCACTTAATAACTGTTCAACCGATTGATTGTTAGTTCGACCAATTGATGAGTAGAATTTCTAGGTTGCCCCTAGCTGTGTTCGGTCAACCGGGACCCCTGAGTCGGTCGACCGATTGCCTTGTACGATTTGACTTAGTCCGGATTTTGACCATGTAGCGGTCAGCCGATTTTCACATTTTGTTCGACCGTTGGGGCTAAGTTATGAGCCCAAAATTTGATCGAATGCAGGCGTCTATTCAACCGATTCCTTGAGATGTGGTCGACCGTTTGGGCCCAGAACTGAATCCTTTGTCATAGCGGAATGTTAACTCTGTCCACGAAAACTCGTGTCCTCGCCTAACGCGTGAGCCGGGAGATGACGGTGAGTGCGTTGATCGTGCCTGCCCAGGGACTGCCGGGTGGAAGAGTGTGGACACTCGAGACGTGCCACATCTGATTTGTTGAGTTTACGGTCGTTGATGTTTTACTTGACTCATTATTAGAGTAGTAGACCTGAGGGATCGCGGATCCCATTGCACAATGTTGTATGGCTTATTGGAGCATGATTACCTGACAGACTTCGGTCTGGAACCGTCCGATGTTGTGTCGGACGTATGCTGGATTGTTCGATGTTGTGCTGGACATATTGTTATGTCGTCGATGTTATTCCGGCGATGAAGCTGCCGATATTATTCAGGCATGTTGCCTCAGCTGGGCACCTACTTAGCGTTTGATTGGACCAACCTGAGCGACGACTCTGTCGGTGTGGTGTTGACTGTGATGTTTCATATCTGATTCTACTGACGCGGATGTACGAACGTACCTCACCAAATCTCATGTTTAGTATAGCCGCGTGTGTGATGCGTTGGGTATGGTCCGTAAGACCGTATGTGCCTACGGTAGGTCGTCGAGAGGGACCCGATGTTGATTGTGGGACTGATGTCCAGATTTACCCTCGGATGGGAACTGTTTCCTTACTGTTGATGACATGACATGTCACTAGTATGATAAGTTCATTTGATTGTACTATTGCATTCATATAGGTGAGCTTGACATATGGGGTTTCGTTATGGAAACTAAGACATTGTTTGTTACATTTGCATTTCGGGACCACAATAGGTTCTGTTGGTGGTGTCCGCGGACACACACATTTTGGGGACAGGATCCTTTTTGGACTATTTGAGGTCGTCATGATTACCCGTATTTATCTTTCGTTGTATTGATGTAATTATGTATTTTGACAAACTCTGTTGTATTTTGATGCACTAACTAGTTATGTATTTGAGTAACATTTCCAACTTGATGATCAATTTCATTTGAACTTTTATTGTTTAAATTTCAAAAAAATTGGCTGTCCTAGAATGTTAGACATCCTAAGTTCTAACTTAACTGACATATACAATTTACACCCCATGCAGGCACGCTGATTTATATTACCTTTACTTGAAAGTTAGAAACAAACCACAAGTATAGTATGATGATTTTCAAATCATATAAGTTGTTCTACACTCTTCCTAAGACACAAAATTCCCATGTCAGTAATCACATTTAACGGAATTAAACAAATTAACGACTTCTTCTATGGATAAACGAAGAGGTGAAACTCTTTCTTAGAGTTATATGTACTTATATATGGTTGGTAAGTTCCATTTATTGGTACAAATTTTATTATCCAATACAATGCATTGATCTATTCTCTCTCAATTTCAGTTATATATAAACTAATTAAACAATAATGCACAACATAACATGAAACAACATTATCAATTATAAAGAAAAGAAACAATTTAGAAATTAGTACAAAACTTGTTTATTGAATCTCCGCTTTAAAGAATACTTATTAGCATTTAACTAAGTTATAATGAAATTAGAATAAAAAAACAAGAAAACCTCAATTACAAATGTTGATTTAGGTTTGGGAGAGGAATTAAGCTGCTAATCAAGATTTAGCAGTTGATATGAACAAAGTAAGCAAATAAAATCGAGGTCCGGCACCGCAAAAATTTGGAGGCAATTAGATCGACCCGAGTCACTTGTAGCGGAAAATGTAAAGCTACCCGAGTCAAGATTAAACACCGTCTAATCGATTGGTTAACGAGATCCCAAATCTTCAATTAGATGCAAGTCTTTCAAATTCAACTTCTCACCAAAATTTATGATTATAAGTCAATTAAACCAACTCAAATAACGAAATAAGAGTAAGCTTCTTCAATTGCATGCTTTTCATGTTTACAAATTGAACCCATCTAGTCGTAATTTTTTTATTTAATAATAAAAAAATTTAAAAATCAAAATTTAGGAAAAAAAAATTTCTTCCAAATCGCGTGTGTGACCCGCGATCTTTGGAGGCACGGATCGCGGGTGTGCCCGCCAATTTTTTTTTTGATTTTTTGATTTTGTTTTGATTTTCTGTTTTTCTGTTTTATTGTAATTATTTATAATCTTTTTTTAAATCTTTTTTTTTTCAAAATAAGTTTTCTAATTTATATTATTTTTCTAATTTTTTTAATTTTTTTTTTAATTTTTCCAATAATCGACCTCCAAATCACGTCGATAACCCGGCGTATTGAAATGTTAGGGTATTTTATACAATAAAAAAACAAAAATTTTTAGGCAGATTAATAAATTATTTACAACTGAATATTAAACAAACACTAAAACTAATTAAAACAAAAAATTGGAAACGTTATCAAAAATTAGTAGGGTGTACACACATTGTAAATATTTTTGGAGGTCGATACAGCAAAAAATTAAAAACACAATTAAATTTTTTTTAAAAATAATAAAAATTACAAAACATATTATGAAAACAAATATAATAAAAAACATAGTTAAAACGATTTTAAAAAAATCAAAACATAAAACACTACGACTAAAATCTGTGATTTTTTTTATTTTCTTTTTTTATTTTTGATTTTATGTTTTATTTTTTTACAAATCATTTTAACTATGTTTTATATATATATTTCAAAATATGTTTTATAATTGTTATTAATTTTTAAAAAATTTTAATTGTGTTTTTAATTTTTTGCTATATCGACCTCCAAAATGTTTGTATTGTGTGTACACCCTACGAATTTTTGACAACGTTACCAATTTTTTGTTTTAATTAGTTTTATGGTTTGTTTAATATTCAGTTGTAAATAATTTATTATTCTGACTAAGAAAATTTTGTTTTTATATTGTATAAAATATCCTAACAATTCAATACACGTCGGGTATCGACGTGATTTGGAAGTCGATTCTTCAAAAAATTATAAACAAAATTAAATTTTTTAAATAAATAATATCAATTAAAAAACATATTTTGAAAATAAAAGATTTTAAAAATGATTACAAATAATTAAAATAAAAAGAAAAAACTAAAACAGAAAACAGAAAAAAAAATTCCCACGGATAGCGGTTCACACCCTTGATCGTTGGAAATTTTCAGGAAAAAAAAATTATTCTATTTGTTATCTAAATAATAACAATTGGGATCCACGTGAAAAATTATGTTATTTTATACAAAAATTATTGAATTTTTCAACCCGCTCTGTTATCCACGTGATTTGAAGGTAGATTTTGGAAAATATTTTTTAAAAACATTTTAAAAAATAATAAGAATTAGAAGACTTATTTTCAAAAACAAATATATTAAAAAACAGATTAATATTTTTTTTAAATACAAAAACATAAAATCAAAAACAATAAAAGAAAATAAAAAAGTCACGGATTTTAGTCGTAGTGTTTTATGTTTTGATTTTTTGAAAATCGTTTTAACTATGTTTTTTATTATATTTGTTTTCATAATATGTTTTGTAATTGTTATCATTTTTTTAAAAATTTTAATTGTGTTTTTAATTTTTTGCTGTATCGACCTCCAAAAATATTTACAATGTGTGTACACCCTACTAATTTTTGATAACGTTTCCAATTTTTTGTTTTAATTAGTTTTAGTGTTTGTTTAATATTCAGTTGTAAATAATTTATTAATCTGGCTAAAAAAATTTGTTTTTTTATTGTATAAAATAGCCTAACATTTCAATACGCCTGGTTATCGACGTGATTTGGAGGTCGATTATTGGAAAAATTAAAAATAATTTTAAAAAATTTAGAAAAATAATATAAATTAGAAAACTTATTTTGAAAATTTTTTTTTTAAAAAAGATTACAAATAATTACAATAAAAAATAAAAACAGAAAATCAAAACAAAAACAGAAAAAAAAAAAAATGGCGGGAAAACGAATCGCGGGTGTGACCCGCGATCCGTGGAGGCACGGATATTTCCGGCCAAAAAAGTTTTTTGGTTTTTGATTTTCTGTTTTTGTTTTGATTTTCTGTCAACTTGTTTTGGTCAACGTAATTTAAAAAAGAGAATAGCTTATTCTTCTGTATCTCATATGAGTTTTATAATTATAGGAATTGGTTCCATAACCAACGCAGGACTCACTCAATCTTATCCCATGGTCACACCCGCGATCCGAGTAGTTTTGGAATTTTTTTTTTCTTTCCTAAATTTCTAATTTTAATTTTTTTTTATTAAATAAAAAAATTACGGCCCATCTAGTTTGTTTCTTCTAACGTCCTATAAGTTTGGTGGAACCCTTCTTCATTTTCATCAACAAAATCACAAATAACCATTTCACGCATAAAAAGAAAAAAAAAGTTGTGAATCACATGGTTACTTTTATTTCAATATATAATCACATGATCTGAGAATTTAGACGAGATGCCATATTCATCACTTCAACTGCTACGTTATTGTTTATACAATTTGACAGAACCTACTTTTTATGGAACCACTAAAACAATAGTATGTATAATGTAAAGAAATACACACTTTGGCTACTGTAACATAAAGTTTACTATTTTAGTCCAATTGCACAGACTTGGAGGCAGTGTTTGATCAAAATATTATCAGACGTGGTGGCACAGGGAAAAGTCCCTTCAGAAAAAAAACGAAAAATCCAAAATTTGATATTCCAAGACAAAAAACAAAACCTGAGTACTGGAAAACTCAAATGTGCTAAATGCAAAGGAAAATATTATGGATTGAACACATAACTACTATTTTGTTTTTCATGACAATAAGGATGAGAATCATAAATCAAGAAATGATCCGTCACCAAAACCTCCAAGCCTCTGATGATAACTATTCGTCGGTGTAATCAATTTTTGTAGTAGTGTGACAACTTTCTTTTTCGTGTTTGCGAAATTGGACCGTTTTAGTTACCATGACTTCAGAGTGATAGTAGTAATCTTCAAGAAGAAGTGGATGTGCTAACTTTGTTGTTTAACCCATACCTATCAATTTGGGAAGATGATCCTGCTCCATCATCCGTCGCCAAAGAATAATCGTCTTCCATTCCCATTTCTAACACATCGGAAATTAAAACTTGACTACCTCGTGCACTTGTTGGTTGGATTCTACAATCTCTAATGTCAATTACAACATCTCTTTCTCTTATTCTCTGCAATTCAACATTAGCTCTTGTCGGGTCTTTATCGTCACCACTTGCTTCATCTTGGTCGCGATCATTATCACCAATTGATGTATTGTAATTACCGTCACATATTGGCTCGGCCGCCTCCGTTGAAGTCACCACATTGGCCCGACAAAGAGGACAATTGGAGTGAGACTTCAACCAAGTATCTATGCATTGCAAATGGAAAGCATGACCGCACTTCGGGAGCAAACGGAGGTTCTCATCCTCTTGAAACTCCGTTAAACATACCGAGCAATCCGTCACCGATCCATTGCCTTTTTTGTACTTCGAAATCGCAATCGACTTTATGACCGCCTCATCAAGCCCTTCCGACACCGTCACATGCCACGCCTCATGGTGGTGGACCTCCTCTCCGCTACCACCGCCAGAATCATCGTCGGTGACGGCATCTCTCCTACGTCGAAAAGGTGAAGAATTCCCACAATATTTGGAGGCAATCATGTAGTACGAAACAAGAAGAAAGGCGCTCACGAGAATCACGATAACAAGAGGCGAGAACACGGTTCCGGAGGCCTCATCGGAGAAATCCAAGGGTGGTGGTGGTGGTGGAGGAGGAGGGAAGATGATGTAACACCATTGGGGGCAATAGATGCTACAAAATCCTTGTGAGCAACCCCTTGTTGGTTGGTACGGAACCCAAGATTGTGGTTTGGAGTCCAAGGAAGTAGTAGTCATGATATGGTATATTGTGTGCCCAATCAAACAACCATCATTACCACCACCACTTCATATGGTTGAGGACTTGTTAGTTGGGAACTGGGAAAGATGAATGGCATAGGAAATAGTGCTAAAGATGTGATTTTGTTGAATAATGATGTCTTAAGGAATTGTGGAATCTTGGAAGTGCTTGAGTTGAAAGCAAAGTGGGAATGGAAGAGATGTCAGGACAGGGTAGAAAAAAAAAGGTAGGAACTCAATTGGATTGTCTTTAGTTGATTGCTTTGGTTTTATTTGTGTTTTTTTCTTCTTAGGTGGGGTTTAGTTTCTGTTTAGCTCTGACTTGAACTGAGAGATGTTAGTTGGTAATTGGTATTTGATTAATTCTAATCAAACCACCACCTAACTTGTCCTTGAGCCATTTAGAATAGGTGTCGAATAAAGTAGTGTCAAAATTTTCAATGTCAAGGTACAAATTTGATGTGTAGTGTTTATAACTAGTGTACTCAAGTATAGTAGCAAATATCAATAAGTAGTTTAGCGAATTATAAATGAGAAAGAAAACGTTAGGTAAAAGATAATCGTCGTCAATGGCATCAGTCGACTCTGGGTCAGCTCCATTATAGAATTAAGTTGGGTTGATCAAATTCCAAATGTTTTCAAAAGCAAAGGCCAACTTGCATGACTGATATTGCCAATCAACCTAGAGGTCCTACACCAACCGACTTGACTTACTTACCTACCAACTAGACAACTAGTACAGGAGCAATGACTGCAAAATTGATAATCAATCAACTAACGAGCTAAGCCTAATCTAAAGCTAATAATTTGTATTGTTTAATTTAATAAGGCCAATTTGTATTGTAACGTGGTTGGTCATCTTGTAGATCATGAATACATGATGTTTACAAGCCCTTGGTGTATTTAAAAGAAATTAGAATTTATTTATCATGTGGATGCTATCTCTTCCTCCTCCAACACCAAACTCGTTTCCTCTTCCTCTTCCTCCTCCCCCCACCGTATGCGCCGGTCCAGGAGAGTTGAAGCTCGACCAGTCAAAAGACTTCTTGTATCGCGAACGATGTTCCGATTCTTTTCCGTTGTATTCGTAAATGTAGATCACATGCATGTATGATCGCCCCCACACTTCCATTATTTATTGCTAACACTTTGACTAACTAATGTAGGTGAAAGATTAACTTGATAAGATATGGCAAATAAATGACACACAAAGGGAGGAAGTTGGTCTCCTAACATGAGTGACAGAGAAATTGCTTTAAAGAGGAACTTTCATTACATAATATTATCATGTTGTTGTCCCAATGTGTTTCGTATGTTCTTTGTCGTACTATTCCAATCTACCTATTCAAGTTTTTTGTTTTTGTTATTATTGGAAAATGAACTTGTCGATAATAGAATCTACCCACGAATAAGAAATTGACCTAAATAGGTGAAGAGGTAGATGTCACGATTTAATTGTAATATCCTGAATTTTTTAGTTGAGGTAATAATCAAATATCTTAATGGACTAATTAAGATTGTTGGATGGTTGTGTGGTTTTAGGAGAAGATGAAATTTTGAGAAGAATATTGAGAAGAAAAAGATGGAGATTTTGAGGCAAGTACTGATTCGTTATTCTTCAGTTTCATATCATGTCTGTCTCTCTTGATATTCGTAGTTGCATGCATGTTTAGCATTAATATTGATTTTATGGATATGCATATGATTGCATGGTGGTGTTTCGGTCGACATGTCCTGTGGCTGTGTGTATGTTTCTGGCAGAGCAACTTAGGAAAGAGCTGCCTAGCGGACAGCGTGGAGCCACCCGAGAGAGGAAAGGGCTGCCTGTCGTTAGTGTGGAGCTACCAGGTGTGCGTCTGACAGATTGATAGATTTCAGAAGCACAGGATGTGGTCGAATCCGAATGGGGGTTCCAGATTGTTATGCATACATATTATTTGTGATGCATGTCTCTTGATTGTGCTCATTGACTGAACGTCATATTCTATGTTATTTTCCACATGATTATGATTCTGATTGATTGATGGTTGGTACTTGCAGGCTGTCGAGCTCACAAATTGTTGATTATATTTTTCAGATTTATTATGGGCCTATCACATGGATTTAAATATCAGAGTGCGCAGCGGTCAGGATCGTGGATCGTATCTTAACGCACCGGGTTCGGGCGGGTGAGCAGTTGTCCGGACTCGGGGCGTTACATTAATGGTCACAAATGTAAAGCGTCAACGACCGAAATGACAATAAGGTAAACTTCTATCAACCTAATATATTTTAGTAGTTAATTAAATTAAAACAATTCGTGGGATCTCAAAAATCATGCTAAACGTATACTCTTAGTTTTGTTGCATGAGGATCTTCAATTCTTTATAGTCTAATTTTATACCGGAAATTGCAATCAAACAACAATAGTAGAATTTGTCTCTGCGTATTTTGTTTTCAACCTCTATCTACATTTAAACTGTTTGTTAAAGTAATAATTCACGTAATAAATTACTAGAACAATTTGTGTATGTTCTCTTTGAAACACTTATCCAAACTACGCAAATTGTTAGGACATAGTGATTTAATTTAATTTATGATTTTTCAATGTAGGTTATATTCTTCCTGGTGTCCGAACGAATATATATTTTAATATACTACATATCACAAAAATCATCTATCACAACTTGTTGATTAATTTTTTTGAAAAGATCTTAGTGGATATCTACTTTTTCGTGATGAAATTTGTTATATGTCTTTAACATATCTGATATATTTACTGTCTAATATCATACTACCATTTAACGAAGTTGATTTGAGTTGGATATTCTTATAAGTCCCTAAACCCTTTTTGGGTGCTAATGGAGATTAGGAAGGAGATTAACTTTGGGAAGAGTGTTTGAGGAAGGAGATTAACTTTGGGAAGGAGATTAACTTTGGGAAGAGGGGAAGAGGAGGGGCGTGAACAGTAGACGTGGTTGAGGTGATGGGTTGAGTTGTGTAGGTTACTGTTGACGCGAGTTTGATTGTTTTAAGGAGAAATCCGTTTCTCTCTCTCTTTTGATCTCTCTCACTCCCTTTCCCTCTTTCCGGCGAACCAGAGGCCTTGGAGACTCCGGCGTGAGGCGTGCAGAGGCCGTTGCGAGGAGGTTGTGAAGACGACGTTGCGCGAGCGAGGCTCCGACGGTTTCGTCGTCTTCTTTGAGGTATGCTGGTTTTTAATGTGTTTAGTTGTTGTTCACCCTCACGTGAGGGTTGTGTTGGTCGGGGTAGGTCGGAGACCTCCCCGGCGACGAGAACGACGTAAATCCTCGGCTGGCGCGAGGTTGAAGACGACCAACGGTCGACCGGGTTCCTTCGGGCGGTCGACCGATGTAGTGTTTTTGCCCGATTTTAACCATCACCGGTCGAACGATGTCTTGCGGCGGTCGACCGGTTGTGTATTGTGCTGGTGAATCGGGGCTTCCTGTTGTGTTTCGGTCGACCGGTTCCTTGGGGTCGTTCGACCGGAACTTAAGTGTACTTGATGATTTTGCATGTTGTTCCACCGATTTATATATATTGTTTGACCGTTATATGACGTAGACTATTAGGATGACCCTGGTAGTTTTCAGTCGACCGAGACCCTTGAGTCGGTCGACCGAATAGTCTTTGGTGATTTTGACCAACTCCGGATTTTGACCTCGTATTCGGTCGACCGGTTTTAGACTTTTGTTCGACCGTTTGGATTTAAGTGATGCGCAGAATAGTTCGACCGTTGTAGACTTTTGGTCGACCGAACCTATTGGGGACGGTCGACCGGTTAGGCTTTTTCGGTCGACCGTTTGTGTGCAGAACTGAATTCCTGGTCTTGTGGTTTTGTCAACTCTGTCCACGGAAACCCGTGTCCTCGCTTAGAGCGTGAGCCGGGAGGTGACGGCGGGTACGTGCTCGTACCGCCCAGGGACCGCCGTGTGGAAGAGTGTGGACGCTTGGGTTGCGCCACCTCCGTGTTGGACGTGGTGGGACGTGTTGTTGCCATACTCTCTGATGAGTAGCAGACCTGAGGGATCGCGGATCCCAATGCGTGTGACGCATAGCTCGTGGAGCATGATGACCCTGCAGACTACGGTCTGGACCCGTCCGATGTTGTGTCAGACGTATGTTGTACCGCCGATGTTGTGCCGGCGATGCCGCCGAGGTTTTTGCCGGCGATGATGGTGCCGACGATGTTCCGGCTTGTGGTTGTGCCGTCCGATGTTGTGTCGGACGTATGTTGTACCGCCGATGTTGTGTCGGCGATGTCGCTGATGTTGTGCCAGTGATGATCCCCGATTGGGTACCTATCCTGGGATGTTGACCGACCGGGCTACGGCTCCGTCGAAGGTGGTGTAGACCACGTGGTTCTTTGTGCGGAAGTGAGGACGCTCCTCACCTATCCCTTTGTCTCGAGTAGTCGTGTGTGGGGGGACACGTCGCGTACTGTCCGTAAGACCGTATGTGCCTACGGTAGGTTTTCGAGGGAGACCCGTTGTTGTTGCTGGACTGTTGTCCTTGTGGACCCTGTTGAGGGTCGTTGTTGTTGGATAGAGGTCCCGTTTACCCTTGGAGGGATTAGATGCATTTAAAATTAAATTAGCACATTAAACATCTCAAAGGAAGGAACAAAATATATGGTCGATTAATTAGTTGTTTTTTGAAATTGGGTAATAAGGCTGTAACATCCTAAAAAGGCGGAAGAAATTTAAATTTTTAATAAAACACTGCACGAGGATATTACCGAAGAAAACAGACAACTGGTGCACCAACATATATATCATATATATATCTGAGAGTTTCAAAAGCGTGATTACAACAAAGATAAGGAAAATATACTTGTAATCACTCGGGCCTCAAAATAAGGGAAAGCAGGATCTGGCCCCGAACATGCTCCTCCTCAGTCTTCACCTCCTAGTGCTGCTCACGGCCTGACATAAAACATGAATATGCCTGAGTTTCCCATGAGGAACCCCGTATGTCAAACCTCTAACACAATAAATGAACTAGACAACAATGAGCATGTATGAAATGAAATGCAATAAACAATCATCGTCTCACTGGGCCCCGGGAATTCTCTCTCTACCACAGTAGACACCAAATAGTGACGGGTCTCGTGGGTCCTCTAGCCCAACCCTCACACGTGCCCCAGGCACCACAGCCGGAAACATCCTCGGCTACAACACACGTTGGATCACTCTCAGGTCGATAATGTCTGTATCGTTTCCCCTCTAGGGCCGGAGACCCAATGCCATCTTGAGCTGCTCCAGAAGACAACTCTCAGGCCGGAAATGTCTGTACCGTTGCCGCTCCAGGGCCGGAGACCCGTTGCCATGTTGAGTTGACCCTATACTCACACGAACCATCCTCACGCCGGAAATGTCTGTACCGTTGCCTTTCCAAGGCTGGAGACCCGTTGCCATCTTGGGCTGACCCGACAACACCCATGAACCACTCTCAGGCCGGTAATGTCTGTACCGTTGCCCCAAAAGGGCCGGAGATCTGTTGTCATCTTGAGTTGGCTCCACGACACTAAAACCACACAAAACCGCACCAAACGGTCGAACAAAATCACCAAACCGGTCGACCAAATCCTCTTCATAGGACTGGTCCAACCGAAAAACCTGTCAACCGGTCGAACGACAAAGGGGTCCCGTTCGACCGAATTCGACCAGTAAAAACTCCATGTCGCAATAAAAAGCACAAACGGTCGAACCACACGCAATCATCGGTCGACCGAAAACGAGCAGTAGAAAATCCAAATCAAACATAGTACTCCGGTCGACCGAACCATCACGCGGTCGGACAACTTTAAGTTATTTAAAACGTCGGTCGAACGAGTCAACTAGGCGGTCGATCGTTTGGATGGTCAACGCCCCAACCGACCTACAACAGTGCTTTCGGTCGACCGGCAAAGGGGTCTCGTTCGACCGAAAACACCCAGAGTCTTCATCTCTCGCTCAATATGCATTACCGGTCGACCACCTCCCTGGTATCGTTCGACCGGTACAAGAGATTTCACCCAATTTACACTACGACCGGTCGACCGAACCATGCCACCGGTCGACCGTTTACAGTGCAGAAACTGTTGCACATGTCCGATGAGCCATCCGGCCTACCATCGACCCCTCCAACACTCACGAAAGCATAAGTGAGCATCAAAGTAAAGCTTGACATACCTTGAAGACTTGAAGAAACCTTCGAAGACCCAACGACGAGCTTTCCCTCACGAACCCAACCTCCGACGACAACCAACCGCGTCACGATCTTCTCCGCTCCGGATAACGCCCGAGCTCCACCTCGCCGACGACCACGCACCAGGGAGCTGAGAAGGAGGGTGGCGAATGAGAGAGAAAGAGTGAGAGTGAGAGTTGAGAACGAGTGAGAGAGAGAGAATGAGAGGGAGAGAGAGAAACCAACCTTTATATACAAATTCTCCAATCAATCTCAGCCGTCCATCTCACCAACACATAAACCTCCCTAAACAGCCCCTAATCAAGCCTAAAACAAGAATAGTGCAAAACAAGGATTTAGGATATTAAAAAGGCGGATTAATTAGTTTATGGCTATAGATGTACCGTATTGATTAGAGGTTAGTTGATGGTAGATGGTACTAGAACTGACCTTCCGCAAACGTTAATATCTGAAAATCAATAAATCGAACCAAAGAAGAGTCTCCACCACTGAAAAGAACATACCACCTAACTTCTGAGAGAATCTTATTTCTAAGGACTTCTTTTAACTTATTTACCTTAGAAAGATATGTAATGGCTACCATGCAACTCTTATTTCTTGCTCTTACTATTTAGTGAAGATTCCAAACAGATAGATTTGCTTTTTTTATTTGTTTACCTAGGTATCTAATAATTGCTACTTTAATTCTTCTTTCATTAAGTATAACATTTAATGATTTTCAGGTTGTTTTATATCTCCCCGTCGCTTGTTGTTTGTAACTTTGTATACGAACATGGAGTTTAAATATCTAATTTGTGTCTACTATACCTTCAAGCTAAATTGGTGTTCCACTCTTTTTATAATTTCTTTGCATCTATAGTTGTCTTTATATTAAAGTTATCAATTTCACAGTGATAAAAATCATAATTACAAGGCCATTCCGTCACAAGAAGGCTATGAAATTTGACTTTACTGTCGTACTGTTGATGTGAATCATATCAAATCAAATAATGGATTATCATAATCTCAATATGCTACAGATCGACTTAATCTCTTATTGATCACTCTAATAATAAAACTTGTTCCTAAGCAATCGCAAATAATCTCCACAATTTTCCGTATCACCACATTGTGATGAAATAAGTTTGGTGAAAGTTTAGAAGTTATAACGAGCAAATGGTTGGAGAGTGAAATTGTACA
The DNA here is from genome assembly GCA_963682175.1 of Triglochin maritima. Lineage (NCBI taxonomy): Eukaryota > Viridiplantae > Streptophyta > Magnoliopsida > Alismatales > Juncaginaceae > Triglochin > Triglochin maritima. Next base: position 33,750,616 of record OY821789.1, read on the forward strand.
TTGGTTAGTAGAGGCATGCTTTAAGAGTACATTGGTGTCAAAGATTAATGGGTTTGGTATTTGATGTTTTCATTCTATCGCTTGAAAGAACTCTTTTGGTCGGTATATTCAACACATATTATATGCAAGATCTTGTTTTTTAAAGATAAATATAATACAGGACCATCAAGCTTGAAAATATAGACTTAAAATTAATACATAAAAGCTTGTGTTTAGTAGGATCAAGATCCAGTAAGTTTATAACTCATCTTATTTGATTAAGTCTCTACAATCTTACAATTAGATTTAATTATGGTTAATCTATAGTTGATATCCACTATTAGATCGTTTTATCAGCATAACCGTTATATCCTTAATCTATCTATATCTAACAATTTAAGATGAACGACGGATACAGAAGGGGTTTAAAATAGTTAGATTAAAAATATTGGGATCAGGTGTATAAATGTGATATAGAGCATGCAACGTGGCAGTATGTGGTGGTGTGGTTTATCTTCTTATCACGAGCGTGCGGTGGAGAGTGATTTGTCTTCGTTGATATTATACTCAAATTACTTTTGTGTGACTTCTAAAAAGGGCGACAATGATGGTATCATATTTAAGTATTCATTTTTTGTATCATCAAAACACTCTAAATACCCTTCACAAAATATTTTTTAAGGATAAAACAGAAAAAAAGTTATTCGCTCAATCATCCGGTATCTTCTAGGCCACATGCATTACACGACCCTACGTTGGGTGCAAAGACAAAAAAAATTTTTTTTGTTAATTTAGTGACACAATAGCTTCAAACGTACCATTTACATGACATCCAGAGATAACTTAATATGTTCAAAATTTTAATACGATGTATATACTTAAATAAGTAAAATTCAATACTCAGAAGAGTTAAATTCAATTATTATATACTTACTATGTATAATTAAAAATCCAGATTGATATTCATTATACATTTTACGTTAAATATTTTAACGTGATGGCATGGACGGTACCACATCCAGCCCCCTGATCGCTAGACCTTTTGATTTTGACCCTTGAAAGATATCAAGCCTTTTCAGTTAGAATTCCTAGCCAGTGGTACCTCAATGGGTGGTGGTGGACTTGTTGACTTTCTAACTAATACTTGTTAATCCGATTTTGATGATTAACATATCAATAAATCTATGTATATCTTTTTCTACCTTATATGCACATATATTTGGTTTTACTAACCATTTCAAGAGACAAGTGTTATACAAGACAATGAACAAAGTCAAAGAATAGTATAAGATTTATGTTTCTTGTACTTAGGATTCCAATGTAACTTGGAAATTGAACTCTTGTTGATTTGCATTGCATGATCCATAGAAAACCTATAAAAGTCTCGTACAAAATTTCACATCAAACATACTCTCTTAGGTGTCAGATTACACATAAGAATTCTCCATTCGGTCGACCGGTAGACTATTTGGTTCGACCGAATTTAACACTCTTATTCCTTCCAAAAACGGTCGACCAATTTTCTATCTCAGTTCGACTGTTAGCCTTTGTCAACCGATATATGCCTTAAACTTTGTATTTTACTTCAACGGTTATATCTTTACACGTGTCACGGTTAGTGTGCAAACCGGTCAACCAAAAATTGAGTTTGGTCCGACCGTTTGACGTATCGTATTGTCTTTAATACTACAACGGTCGTATACAAATACTTCACATAACCCCCACTTTGTATTTGGCGACCGGTCTAACAATGCCATGACAACGGTCGACCGGATCAAGATCTACTCAAGCTTCAAACTCCCTGTTATTTTCGGTCGGACGGGATTCCTCCTTTTCCGACCGTTAACTCATTTGTTTATTATTATCCTGGCCAAAAATTTCAGAACGGTCGACCACCCCTCGACTTGGTTCGACCATTCACTTAAGTTCTAGTCTTAGTGGTTCGACCAGTTTGTACTTCAGTTCGAACGTTTTCTTATATGTAAGACAACGGTCAACCACTTTGCCCGTACCGGTCAACCGTTGGTGACCTGATTTGCTGAACTTAACTTTATGTTTTGTGTATCTTACACAAATCATTACCAAATCAATCTCAATGACTAGATTAAGTTTAGAGCCTATATATAGAGTTTAGAACAAACTTTACAAGTTACCAATCATTTTTCTAAAGTTCTCATACTCATACTACTCACTTGTGTTCTAAATCTCCTAGTTGTGCTTAATCTTTCCACTTGATCATTCTTTACTTTAATCAATCATTCAAGTGTCTGAGATTAGAAGTGGTTACTAGAAAGCTTCAGCAAAGTGTTGTAATAGTTTCCAGAGTGAAGCTCTTCTCGGATTGTGAGAAGGTGATCCAAGCTTAGAGATGATGTTTGTAAGATCGCCCGACCTGGAATAGGGAAACAAATTAGTGGAAAACGTGAAGTTGCTCAAGGAGGAGCAATTTGTAAGAGATGACTAGGATCCGATTGGTGGATCCAAAAATCTATACATCGGTGTTGTGGTTTGTATTTCTTACTCAGCTTTATATTGTTATTGTTCCATTGTATTACTTGCTTAAGTTTTTAAGAGTGCATTTAGTCTATTCACCCCTCTTTAGACTAATTCTAGGGCTAGTTAGATCCTACATTTGGTATCAGAGCATTGTATATTGCATTTAAACAAATTAACATTGTAGCAATGACCCAACAACGTAAGAGATTCCACACCGGTAGACCTTCGTTGTTTAATGGAATGAATTATGCTTATTGGAAGAAACACATGATTATATCCAATCATGTGATATAAAGTTGTGGGCGTTTCTTCAAATTCCATATACTCAAAATAAGGAACTTGAACTCATGACAGATGATGAACTCGAAATGGCTCAAATGAATGTCAAACTTATGAACATCCTCATGTGAAGATTAACAGAGGAAGAATATGGTAGGATTAATGCTTGTGACTCCGCATTCGAGGCACGACATATGCTTGAAACTCACTTTGAGAGAAGATCATCCGTTAAGGAGACAATGATAGATTCATTTATGCAAAAATATGAAATATTTCATATGAAACCTAATGAAACCATAAGTGACATGCACACTCACTTTACCCATATTACTAACTCCTTGAAGAGCCTTGGTAAGGTTTTGATTGAAAGTGACAGTTTGCGGAAGTTCTTTAGTTTGTTATCCATCAAATGGGAGAAAAAAACTACGGTTATTGAAGAAGCCAAATACCTCTCCAAATTGAAGATGGAGGATCTCATAGGAGGCATCATGGCTTATAAGATACAAATGGAAGAAATGAAGGAGAAGGAAAAGGAGCCAGAAAGTTCAAGAATGAAAGAAAAGACAATTGCTCTAAAAACAACATCAGGTTTGGAATTGATCGAAGATGAGGAACTGATGAAGACGTTGCTTTCCTGACCTGAAAATTCAAGAAATATCTCTCTAAGGAAAAATTCACAAGAGGAAAAGGTACAAACAAATTGAAGGAATAGATTTTGTTGAAACTTTTTCTCCTTTTGTGAAGCTTGCAACAATAAGACTTGTTTTAAGTATTGTAGTCGTGCATGATTGGCCTATCGGGCAACTAGATGTCAAAAATGTCTTCCTGCATGGGTCCATTGCTGAGGAAGTCTAATTGAGCCAAGCACCAGGTTTTGTTGACTCCTCTCATCTCTCTTATGTTTGCAAACTTAATAGAGCTCTATACAGTTTAAAATAATCGCCTCGTGAATGATTTGATCAATTTGGTACTTTTCTCATTTCCAAAGGCTTCTTAAGTAGTAGAGCTGACAATTCTTTGTTTATCCTAAACCAAAGTGGTCATCAAGTATACATGTTGATTTATGTCGATGATATTATTATTACAGGAACTGATTTAAGCTACTAAATCATATCATGTGTATTTTGTCTCATGAATTCTCAATGAAAGACCTTGGTCCATTGCATTATTTTTTGGGTATTAATGAAGTAACTATGTTTGCTGATGGTTTGTTTCTGTGCCAAAAACGCTATGCTACAAGTATTTTAAAAGAGTTAAATATGATGTTTGCAAAATATATATCTACTCCTATATCTGTTAAGTCTGATAGACTAGAAGATACTGAGCCTTTTCCAGATCATACTTTGTATAGACATATTGTGGGTTCCCTTCAATACTAAACCCTTACTAGGCCAGATCTTACATTTAGTGTAAATCATGTGTGTCAATTTATGCATGCTCCTACTATATTTCATTTCAAACTCGTTAAACGCATACTTAGATATTTGAATGGATATGTTACTCAAGGCATGATCCTATACAAACAAAGTGCCATTAACCTTTATACTTTTTCTGATGGTGACTGGGCTGGTTGTGAAGTTACTAGGAGATCTACTACAGGATATTGCACATTTTTGGGCTCAAACTACATTTCTTGGAAATTCAAGAAGCAACCCACGGTCTCACGATCGAGTGTTGAGGCTGAGTACCGAACCATGGCTGTTACTACAGGTGAGCTCACATGGCTGACATTTATACTCAAGGATTTGGGAGTCTCTTTGCCTCTTTCTCCAACATTATTCTGTGATAATGTTAGTGCTTTACACATGTCCATTAATCCTGTGTTTCATGCTAGGACAAAGCATATTGAGTTGGACTATCACTTTGTATGAGAACTGATTGCTCTCTAATTACTAACTACAAGATTTGTTCCCTCCCGAGAACAACTGACAGACATCTTCACTAAGTTGTTTCCTAAAGATGCATTTCGTAGAATCTTAAATACTATGGGCCTCATGAGTCGGCTCAACTTGAAGGGGAGTGTTAGAGATGCCCATGATGATGAGCATGAGTCCAATTGATGAAATCAACCTTGCTGGATTGAGTGAACATGATCAAATGAGCCCAGGTGAGAGTCAAAATGCATGCTGGTGAATTGATCAAACATGCTCGAACCCGGGGCTGGACCACGAGTATTCCGTAACACTGTGAGTCTAAATGCCATAACACTTGTATTCCCTGCAGCAAATATTTTCGTAGGATATGTGTTTTAGTGTGGATGTAACCGTTCGATCCGGATATCGGAATGTAACCTATAAATACCCTTTTCCACAGTAAATAAATACAAGATAGAAACCCTAGTCATTTCTTCTTTTCTCTGTCTTCCTCCACACTCTTCTCTTTCCTCTCTTCTCTGCACAATCGATCTCTCCGCTTGAGAGATTCATCGTCGCGAGGTTGCTTTTCATTGTTGACCCATTAGTTGGTTGGACTCACGTTATGGGCCCAACATATCAAAGATGCCAACTCCCAGTCCAACAGACATCTCCATGAGATAACTTAAGCATCAAATGTGGTGATTTTGTTTTCAAATACATGAGTGGGGCAGTAAATCGCGAATAGCTTCAGGAAAGAAATTAGAGTCGAATAATTTTTATTATGTAGTTATATAAACAGTCTGGAGCAATAAGCTTTTGGCACAGCATAGTATAATGCAATAGATTTACAGAATAAAAGTGCATTCTGTTTAAGCTAGTCATGAGTCACTTTAGGGTTGTAAATACAATTAAGATTCATCACACATTCATAACATCTACCATACCATACACCCCAAAAATAGCCAAATCTGACCCACTGATATAAAATATATATATATATATATATGCAGACAAGAAATTCAATGCAAAATTTTGTTCTCTCTGGGCAACATACCTCTTTGTTATACAGATGACATTCTCAGATGAAACTATCAAGAACATAGCTTGTCAACTGGGAAGTGATTAGTTAATGAAGTCAATTTCTCAGAGTAGGTTGTAAGTCTAATAAATGTTTTTGTTGATTAGGCTAAAGAAAATATGGATAAGACAAAAAAGATGTCTTGACTTGTAAGAAATGAATGATCAGTAATATATCAAATATATATTCAGATCATAACTTTAAGTGGAGATTAATTGGAAGTACATTATAGATAATGTTGCATGCATGTCTGGTATCGCTGCGAGCAAACGGGAACTAGAGATATGATTAATGAATGATTTTAATGGCAAGACATATCTAGCCTAAGAAAAAACTTTGCCAACAAGAAAAAAGAACATAATAAGCAGCATTGACTAAATTTGAAGTACATCTAACCAGATATTCTGAATACCTTATCATATATATAACCTTCTGAAACAACGGAAATTTAAAAATTTAAAGAACCAATAGATCACCAGATAAAACTCATCAACAAGAATGTTACTCATAAAACTACTAGTCAGTGGACCAAAATACAACAGAGTTTGTCAAAATACATGATTGCAACAATACAACCAAAGACATGTACAAGTAATCATGACGATCTCGACGAGTCCGAAGAGGATCTTGACCCCAAAATGTGTGCGCCCGCTGTCACCACCCGACAGAACCTATTGCGGACCTGAAACATGAATCAACAACAATACTTGAGTTTCCCATTAGGAAACCCCGTATGCCAAGCTCGCCTATATGAATGCAACAGTACGGTAAATGAATCTATCATACTAGTAGCATGTCATATCAACATCTGCAATGCAACAAATCCCTCCAAGGGTAAACGAGACCTCAGTCCAACAACACAAGTACCCTCAAGGGTCAACAAGAACATCAATCCAGCAACAACAACGAGTCTCCCTCGGAAACCTACCGTAGGCACATACGGTCTTACGGACAGTACGCGACACACCCCCACACCCGACTACTCGAGCCAAAGGGATCGGTGAGGAGCGTCCGCACTTCCGCGCAAGGTAACCCTGTGGTCTACACCACCTCAACGGAGTCGTAGCCCGGTCGGTCAAATCATCCCAAGATAGGTGCCCAATCGGGAATTATCACCGGAAGAACATCGGCAGCATCGCCGGCACATCATTGGCGGTACAACATGCGTCCAGCACAACATCGGATAGTACAACCACAAGCCGGAACATCGTCGGCACCATCATCGCTGGCAAAAACCTCGGCGGTACAACATACGTCCGACACAACATCGGATGGGTCCAGACCGTAGTCTGTAGGGTCATCATGCTCCACGAGCCATGCATCAACATGCATTGGAATCTGCGATCCCACAGGTCTGCTACTCTAAAGAGAGTCCAGCAAAAACACGTCACACCACTGTCCATCAGTGGAGGTGGCGTGACCCAAGTGTCCACACTCTTTCACACGGCGGTCCCTCTGAAGGCACAAGCAATGTACCAGCCGTCACCTCCCGGCTCACGCTCAAAGCGAGGACACGGGTTTCCGTGGACAGAGTTGACACAACATAAGGACTAGGAATTCAGTTTTGTGCACAAACGGTCGACCGAAAAAGCCTAACCGGTTGACCGTTCCCAATAGGTTCGGTCGATCGGAAGTCTGCAACGGTCGAACTCTCTGCGCATCACTTAAGTCCAAACGGTCGAACAAAAGTCTAAAACCGGTCGACCGAATACGAGGTCAAAATCCGGAGTTCGTCAAAATCACCAAAGACTATTCGGTCGACCGACTCAGGGGTCCCGGTCGACTGCAAACTACAAGAGTCATCCTAATAGTCTACGTCATATAACAGTCGAACAATATAACAAAATCGGTCGAATAGCATGCATAATAATCAAGTACACTTAAGCTCCGATCGAATCAAAAGCTCGGGACGGTCGACCAAAATCCGACAGAAAGTCTCCAACCCACCAACACACATGCAACCGGTCGACTACCATATGGCATCACTCGACCGGTGTTGGTTAAAGTTGGGCAAAACAGTAAAACTGATCGACTGCCCGAAGGCACCGGTCGACCGTTGGTCGACAACAACCCCGCACCTGCCGAGGATTTTACGTCATTTCACGTCGCCGGGGAGGTCTCCGACCTCCCGTGACCGACCACAACATCACCCCAACGTGGGTGAGCAACAAAATCAAACTAAGAACCGACATACCTCAAAAGAAAGACGGAGCCCGCCAATCGTAACCTCCGATTTCACGTGCCTCACGCCCGCTCCTCTGAAACCCCACTCTCGCCTCCATACTCCGGAGATGCCTCAACGTCCTCTAGTCGCCGGAAGAGAAGGAAGAAATGGTGGGAGATGAGTGAAGGTCAAGCAAGGGAGAAGAAAAACATGTTTTGGTTTAAGAAACCCAAAACCCAATAGTAACCTCTCCACGTCTACAGTACCCGGCCCCTAGACTACACCCCCATCACCTCATCTCCTCCAACTTCTCATGCAAAGCACCTTCTAAACAAGGATTAGTCCTTAAGCAAGATTAGAGACTTAACAATATATATGAGCACTAGAACTAAAGAAACCTGAACGAGCTATGAACTTTAGATCAAACATAACTTTTTTTAAGACTTCAGATATTACTTTCATTTGAAGGTTAAAACGATATACATTAACCATTAAGTAATGTTAAAACAAGCATTGGAACGGGTCAAGTAGCCAACAAAAAATGTTAGGAGACAGACTTTACCAACACCAAGATGGTTAAACATGCATCTTCTTTTGTTTTCAAGATTCATTCGTCTTTTATTCCGAATCGAACACGATTAAATTCAAACTAGATAGAGGGGTTGAATTTTGAAAGATATGTTGTGAAACTGATATTTTGTTTCCTACAAAAAAGACAAAATGAAATGTGAAAATGTAATGACAACTAAAAACCTAATGAAAAAGATATGGGCTGGGTCGTGTATTTGGGCTTGGGTCAGACTTAGGCCCAGTCCATTACTATTTCCAAATATATGCTTTTAGCTTTGCATTGGTGATCAAAAATATAATACATACTAATGAAATTCACATTTTTTAATATTAATATCGACAGGCAATATTTTTTAATTTTTTAATAGGAGGATATGCAAATCACCACTTACTAATCTAGAATAATTATTTATTTAGGCTAAGGCCAATGTTAATTTGTAAAGATAGCCAATGATACAAACAAAACTGATGACTTTGTTAATTTACGCATGTTTACAAATATATCCTATGGGATCTATAATTTTCGCATAACGGTTGCCGTAAACTTGCATGTTTGTTATCATCTATTGAGAAGGACATACTCTACTATTAAAACGTGATACATATTTTGGTGTGCTATGATTTGTGGCCCTGTTTTGTTTCTTGTGCTTGTTTTTTCTTAATTTGTTTTCGTTTTGCTTGGGTTATCGGATCACATGTATTCGCCAACAGTAATTTCCTTAAAATATTTGTTTACTTTTACGGTTGTGACGAAAATACTTTACAAATTGATAGCAAGGTATAATCTTTAACGTACGTTGAAAGTAGTTCAAATAGAAATTTTTGGGTTTTTTTTTAACCTTTTATGAACTACAGGATCTAATATCTGTCCACTTAGACACTCGATCACACACTTCAATATCTTAAGGTATAAAGGAACTTAATGGCAAAGAAAAGAAATAAAAGTTGATATGAAATAAAAAAGGCAAATCAATATATTTGAATTTTCTGATAAGAAAATGTTGATTAAACAATGACATAACTGTGATTGGAGAACCTACTGAAGCAAAATGGAAGTGTCACACACACTCTAGCTACTCAACATGACAACCAACATGTGCAAACAACAATAAAATATGCACCAAAAGGACAACAACAAACACACGTTAACACACGAATTTTAACCTGGAAAACCTTCTTGACATGGAGGACAAAATAATGGGATAAGCTTACACCTAATCCACAATATAATCAACAAGTTACAAGTGTTCATTTGTCTCAGGTTTATACCCAAAACTTGAAAAATTGACTACAAGAAGAGAGATACAATGTTATATCGATTTGAGTGAATACCCAAATCAACATACCAGCCCTTGCCCCTAGATTCTAGAAAATTGCATACATATGTTAACTTCACATAAATTTTAACCATTTTGGATTTTCGATCTCCATAAATTTCAACGCTATTGTTTTTTTTTCAATCTCTTTATGATTGCACCCTCATTGAGTTTTGATGTTTCAAATTTGGACTCTTAAGATTTTGACCCTTGAGGGATATCAAACTCAAAAAATTCCTAGTACCTTCACTAGTGGTGATGGACTAAGTGTGTGTATATTCAGTCGTTTATCTCATTGACCGTCGCCCGGATTGAGTTTAAGACTTGTCCAAAATAGGATAAATGCAATTTGCAAGAACTTGCATTTCGACATATTTATCAGAACTTATGAAACTTAATTATATCATAAAATGTAACTTTCTAGTCAATTCATGGAATATTAGTTGAGATAAGTAAAACAACAAAAGGAAAAAAAGAAATGATGTTTAAAACATTAATGCTCTTTTGATAACATAAAACGTTGATGTTGTTTGGAAGGTTGAAATCTTGCCTTCCCTGATGAATGAGTACACACAAACAAATCATGTGTGTATATACGTGTGTATTTGCTGAAGATCATTAGATTATTCTCTATCATTATCACCTTGCAGTAGAAGTAGTAGCCTTTACTCTTCTTCTTTGTTGCATGCTTTGGAGTTTGGACTTTCCGTTTGTCATCCAAAGATATATATATATATATATATATATATATATATATATATATATATATATATATATATATATATATATATGCACATGCCTTACCTTGTCTCATTCTCTCGTACACCTCCATGAATATTCTCTTCTCATTAAAATCCATTGGCTATTCACCAACAACACCACTATTAAATCAAACCACCTATATATAGCCATGCATGATGATCCAAATAGTAAACAATCAATGACCCTTTCGAATCTACGTGTGTAATTAATTCCCATCTTTTCCATTTGTCAAACTTCATTATTTTCTCTAGACCCTACTAGCTACTTAGTTAAGTAGTCGAATGTGTTTTCCTCTCCTAATAATTGTGTAGCATCACGTATAAGTTGGTCATGGTTTCAGGCAGGGATATGCAAACGGATACAAATTAATTTGAGATATGTCATTATTCCTTCTTAAAATGTTCCCTCAGATAACATATATAATACATAAAGTAGTGTAAAGTACATCTATTGAAATTCAAAGTTCACCGATCAAAAATACATTGTTCACAAGACGCGCACACGATCACAAACTACCTTTCACGTATATACTTGAATTTCAAACAGATCTACACGGATTAAATTTATCATAGACCTATATATATATCCATACTATGACACTAAGTGTAATATCTTGAATTTTTTAGTTGAGGTAATAATCAAATATCTTAATGGACTAATTAAGATTGTTGGATGATTATGTGGTTTTAGGAGAAGATGGAATTTTGAGAGGAATATTGAGAAGAAAAAGATGAAGATTTTGAGACAAGTACTGATTCGTTATTCTTCAGTTTCATATCATGTATGTCTCTCTTGATATTCGTAGTTGCATGCATGTTGAGCATTAATATTGATTTTATTGATATGCATATGATTGCATGGTGGTGTTTCGGTCGACATGTCATGTGGCTGTGTGTATGTTTCTAGCAGAGCAACTTAGGAAAGAGCTGCCTAACGGACAGCGTGGAGCCACCCGAGAGAGGAAAGGGCTGTCTGTCGTTAGTGTGGAGCTACCAAGTGTGCGTCTGACAGATTGATAGATTTCAGAAGCACAGGATGTGGTCGAATCTGAATGGGGGTTTCAAATTGATATGCATGCATTTTATTTGTGATGCATGTCTTTTGATTGTGCTTATTGACTGAATGTCATATTCTGTATTATTTTCCACATGATTATGATTCTGATTGATTGATGGTTGGTACTTGCGGGCTGTCGAGCTCACAAATTGTTGATTATATTTTTCAAATTAATTATGGGCCTATCAGATGGATTTAAATATCAGAGTGCGCAGCGGTCAGGATCGTGGATCATATCTTAACGCACTGGGTTCGGGCGGGTGATCAGTTGTCCGGGCTCGGGGCGTTACACTAAGGATACAAATGGTTACTAAATATTTGAGTATTCAATTCGAAAATAACCGTTTAAGTGGTATTTGGTATTTAATAGCTAGATTAGTTGACAGATTAACAAGTTGCAAATCATGACCATTAGCTGCTTTAAGCGGGATGGGTTAGCTATCGAACTAAAGTGTTGCAATATGATATTGTATTTTCAACAATCTAGCCATGACATGTACAACATCATAGATCTGCAATTCTGTTGTTCCTGTAATCTCTTAAGAAATATATAGTTGAGAAATATCCCTAATTCTATTAACGAAATGTATACTTTTATTTCACAACAGATGCATGTGAGCTTATGTTTTCAGATCACCAATCAAGTACATGTTTTTCATTATGCTATAACCACCATATAACAACAAGAGATAATGATAGAACTCAGATGATTATATGTTGGTCATAACGTCGAAAAATAGCCACTTGATGTTGTTTGTTTTGTCAGTATAATCACCAAGTCATAATCTCATTATTTGAGGCATTGATTTTTTTATTTCTTTTTTGGAATGTCAATGTACGTAGTATAAGAATATACTACCCAAAAACTATTTACAGTGAAGGCCAGCTTATGTCCAGAACTCAAAAACCTAATTTCTTCTATCATGAAAAGATACCCAAAACAATTTGCATATAGAAATTTCAAGATTGAACCCCAAGAGTTATATTATATACATGAAAAATACAAAAAGTGAGGTCACGACTACCCCCTTGGACCCCTTGTGGGTTTGCCACTCATAATACACAACAATTAATATCTATAAGTTTTATAAAGAAATCGATTATATGATTGGAAAGTAAGAAAAGAGCAAATTGAATAATGAAATGTATGATTCAATCACAATCTAACATACTAGTTCACAGGGCAAGTTTGTACCCATCATTTGTGAGAAAACTGACCCACAACACGACATTTCCATTTAAGAATATTGCGTTTGGAGTACGAAATCATCGATACTATTGATGAAGACAACTAACGCGAATATGTTTTTTTGCAGACATTAGAATTGACAATCAGTTAACTTTGAGTAACTACGTACTATATGGACACAGAGAAACAACCATAAAAAGACTGGATAAAAAGATATATCCTGAACTATAATGATACTAAATTGTAGGACATAACATAAAACATACGTCGACAAGTTGAAACAACACAACTGGTCAGGAAAAGTATTGTAAGTTCGAATCACAATAGTTGCAAAGCACTTAGTACGTACTTTCTTCTCTCTTTTTTTTTTTTTTTTTTTGAGTTTGTTTGTGTTTGCTTGTTAACTAATATAAAACGTTATAAAGAAATTGAAGAAAAAAATCATAAATAGATAATAATTAATATAGAAGCAAAACCCCTGCATTTAATAACGATTACTACGTTTCATTGCCCATTTATTGTTTCATCGCCCCACAGCAAACCACCAAAACCGTCCGATTAAATAAACCACCTTCCCACCAAATCCGACGGTCGAGATCAACCCATCGAGAACTTGATAAAGTGGTACACCCCGTAAATCTTCGTGACCACAAGGGCAAACCCTAAAACCTACCGTTAGTTTTGGCGCGTAGCTGCCGTTGGACTCCAACCTCTATTTAAACTTTGAACTCCAATCCTCTCTGGCTTACTCCCCCCAAATTCAGATCTCCGACCGCCCGTCCGTCGGCTTTCAACGAACTATGGCGGATTCCGAGCTATACACGACAGATGAAGACACTCGGAAGTGCTGGAAACACATTTTTCCGACATACGCTGGAGTTTGCCCCTTCTGTCTTCGCGACCGCCTTCTCCTTCTTTGCCCCAATTGTGTGCAAATTCGCCCGTGTGAGTGTTCGAATTCGACAATTCCCGTAATGGATGGGTTTTTTTGGAGGTCGAGATCAACTAGGGCTAGCTTGATCCGGATAGAAAAATTGGACATCCCAGCTAAGGAGGCACCATTTGGACGGTCAAAGTCAATGGCGGTCGGTCGATTGAATGGTGAATTTGATAGTGAAAAGAAATCCTCGGCTAGTTTTGGATGGAAATTGCCTTTTAGGAGTGGAAAGAAGAGAAGGGACGTCGAGGAGAGGCTTTCTGGGTCGAGACCAGTCGGAGGTCCAACAATTAGATGGTCGTGGTCGAGCGGTGGTGGTCGAGATTTGAGGTCGAAAGGGTGGAATTGGTACTTCCCCAATCCTATGAGGGCGTTTGGGCATGGAAGTAGAGGTAGTAGAGTAGAGTTGTTCACAAGATTTGCTTCTTCTTTTTGTTATTTTAGGTTTGACATAACTTTTGTCGCCTATTTGACAAATTGTTAGTTGTTACTGGTTTTGGAAAAATGTACATATATGTGAATTGCTACCAAAAAAATACTGGATGTGTTTAGACTTAATCAATCAAGTGGTGTTGTTAATGAGTGTACTATATGTATTTTTTTTGTATTTACGACGTATTTCTATGATGTTGGTTATGAATATACACGAGAGTACCACTTAATTCTGAATTGACATGTGGATTAGCTATGAAAATAAAATTTGAACTGAATTTTTTTTTATTATTGGAGATATTTCTTTGATATAAATGTCAAATATTGAAGGGTATCTAACATGTATCTTATAATTTTACAATATATTATCAATTTTTAATTTCAAGTGTATGGCATAATGGATGCATATATATGCATGCACGAGAGCTACAAGCCAAAAGCAACTTTGCTGAATAGATCAACCTCTTTTGCTTTTTGTCCATACGAATCAATCATTTCATGCTTTGAATATAAGAAAAAGGATAACTTCGAAAATATATTAAATATATTCCAAAAAAAAAGGCAGTTACCATCCTTCCGTATTTCACGTACCATAGATTTTCTCTAACTTATGTCAATTTTAATAGTCTCCTCAATTTTAATCGATCCATGTTTGAAGCTTTACTCTCCTCCTAAGCTCGTTATATGGTTCCATTTTGTTGTAATTTACCTTGAATATGTGATTAAAGTATTTGTGGGATAAAACAAACATTCGGTCGACCGAAAGGAGTTCGGTCGACCGGATGTGTGTTCAAATTTGTCCAGCCAAAGTGTCTGTCGTGTTTCGGTCGACCGAATACGCACTCGAGCAATTAGGAAAGTGCGTGTTGTTTTTCGGTCGACCGGAACTTAGGTTTCGGTCGACCGAAGAAGCCCTGGATTGCGATAAGGTTTGAAGTTCAGTCGACCGAAGCACCCGTTCAGTCGACCGTTGGACCCAGTTTCGCCCACGTTTTGCACCTTTCTTCACGCGATTTTGGTGCAATTAATACTTGTTTTGGCCTACTATATAAAGGCAATTTCATCCCCATTTGTAAAACAACAACAATAATATTAATTTCTATTGTCTACTTTTGCATTCTTGAGAGAAAAGAGAGAGAGAGTATCCTTGTTGATTCGGTGTGAGTAAATTTAGCCGGGTATTCTCGCCGGTTGTTCGTGTTTCTTGTAAGCATCTCTTTGTAATACGTTCTCTTTATAGTAGATTGGAGTTGTGTCGTCCGTGGTTTTTCTCGTATTGGGTTTCCACGTTAAATCTTGCGTGTTTTGTGTGGTTTGGTGTTTTGGATTTGCAATTGTGGTTTCTTTCTCCATTGGATTTGTTAATTTTCGATCTGTTGCGTATTTGAGATTGATTTTATTTCTTTACACATTTCCAATAGAAATTACAAGTCAAAATTAAGATTAAAAAGTGACTTAAAAACACAATGTTTTTCGATCGATATGCATAGTCAATATTAATCTTTTATTTTGGACCAAAAGTGGTACTAAGATTTCATGTCAACAATCATGATTTACAAGGGGAACTCAAGAATGTAAATTTAAAATGCAAGACATTTTACAAAACCAGACAAAATCCTAAAATCCAGAGGTCTCTTGACCCTCGACCTTACTCTATATTTGCCACCACCGGACCTTTTAGAATTTGGTCCATCTTGTTGTACCTGTTGTTCGTGGAAGTATAATTGATTGTCCAGATAACAAAAATGATTTGGAGTGTGGCTGATCTTCACTTTCGGTGGTCACACATCCACTTCAAGACAACAATAAAGACATGCATCCACACCAAACTCAAAAGAAATTTGTGGATGGAAATAGCAGCTGAGTTGATGATTAGTGACGGAGCTCAAGCGATCATATGGCTTATAACTCAGTAATTTTGATATCACATGAAAAATTAATACAGAATATGCACACTTTACTGTTGGAAGTTTGGCGGTTTCGTCTGGTTATGTTATATAATATGTAGCCTAGTTTCCTATTTTATAATGCCACCAATATATATGTCGTGTGATGAGTCGTATATATAGATCGTCGTATGATGAGTATATGAATGGTTACTGTACATTTTGTTTTGTGTCCCTCAAAACAATAACAAAAATGAACAAAAAGTTGTGTTTATGATTTGTACGTATATATAAAAACCTATTAGAAGGGTCTTAATACAATAATAAAATATGTGATAAAAAAAATGTTACGAGTATCTAGTCTATTACAATGCGTGGTTTGGCATATGTAGTTAGAATATGAAATTTCAATGCTAGCTATATTGCTTATTATCTGTTTTTCGAAGTTTGTTATCACTCATAAGTCAAACCCAATCATTCTAATACAACCTCTAATATTCCGTGACTGTCTTATTCTTCAACACTGTTCTTCTGGTTTTGGACAAGATTTTGGCCATAATAATGGAGAGGTATAAGAATACAACAAGAGGTAGCTGTGTTTTCTTGGAAGGAAATTATTTTTTTAGGATGCATTTTAATTGGTTTCTTGAAGGTCAAAAGTTTCAAAAGGTGCATAATCACATAATAATTTGTTTGATTTGATGCGATGTTATAGTTTTGGAGATAACTTGGTAGGATTCACATATAAATTATCCAACGGAGAAAATAATATTTCTGTTTTAGAAATCATGCCATATTCTAGACAATTTTTTATTAAATGTGTTTCAAAGCTAAGTATATTTGAAAATGACAACGTGTCTGTTTAATGAGTACCTTTTATTTTTATTATGCTAAAGAATTTTTAATTTTAGACGTTAAACTAAAATATTAATCGATTTTCTTCCATTTTATTTTGGATAAATGACTTGTTTTTAGTAATTGGACATGTCTAAAAATGCAAGACGACTCTTCTTTCAGTTATATATATATATTAATATATATAACAAGAAATTTAGAAGGAAATCAAAATTCAAAAGACGAACTACAATTGTTCAACTTCCAAAGAGATCAAGCACTTCTGGCAAAATCTAACTTCTGTCTGCCACCCAATGCTATATGTTGTAGCCATAATTCATCACCGAGCATGTGCCCCCACATCATATATACATGGTCAACACTTCTTTTTCCTTCTTCAGCTCTATAAATTCTACAAAATCCCAGCCCCAATCACTCATCCTAGTCTACTATAAACATTGAGTGAATATTAATTCTCATGGGTTTCCCTAGCAAAGTCTTAAGATGTTGTCTTTGTGTTGATTCTGGATATCAAAAGTTGTTATAGTTGTAGACTCATGTCATCATGTTGGATCGAGTATTAATGTTGATTCCACAGAGAAGCATGATGTTGTTTGCTTCCGAAGTGGCCTGTAATAGTGATGCTTGGGCTGGGTATGAAGTGGACATGATGGTGGTTTTGGACATGGTTATGGTGGTGGTTTTGGACACGGCAATGGCGGTGTAGGTGGAGGAGCAGGTGGTTATGGGTGAGGGTATGAAATTATGAATGCATGCATGGATTTTTTGATATCTTCATAAATTGTTATGGTTGACTGCATGTGTTGTGTTTGATTTGGTAATCTTCACTAATCTAAGTTAAGACCTCATTGTCTATTGATGGTAGTACACTACACTAGTACTACTCCTTACATTTATGGTAGTTATCCAAACATGTGTGCAGTATATGGTTTGATATATGTGATATATATGTCTTGGTTAGGTTAGTTTTTGTAACGAATTACTAATAATGAGGTTATGTAATTAGATACTTGGATGGTTGTTATATATATCTGGGAGAATTGCATTATATACATAATAATATATCCTCTCTTTTTTATATAAAAATAAATAAATTATTATTTAATGGAACGAATGTAATTAATGCATAGAGAAGACTTGAGAAAGAAGAAGAAGCTCGTTACATTGCAACAATTACAATTAGAATCTATGATCTTTACTCGAAGTCATCTTAAGATGACCAAGTAAACTATCTCAACATGTCATATTAATATGTCTACTTTCAATCAAATTTCCAGTTAGGAGTAAGTCTCAATCAATCTCTGTGTAAATTTAACATAAATCTTAAGTGAGAATCTCATCCAATTCAATTCTGTTGTATATATATTTATATTAATTTGGAATTTATGTCAAAACATAAGGGGTGGTGGCGCAGTTGGCTAGCGCGTAGGTCTCATAGCTAAAGAGTGATCCTGAGGTCGAGAGTTCGAGCCTCTCTCACCCCATTCTTTTTCTTTTACATTTTTGTTATTTTTCAAACACTCCCTTATTCCTTTTTCTGCTCCACTACCAATAATATTTTAGTAAAAGAATTTTAAATGTCATAAATATTCTCATCATTCCAGTTAAAACCAAATGTGACTGACAAATATACATAAAATTTTGAGCGGTATACCAAAATTTTGCTTAAGTAAAATCAAATCATGTGAGTTTTCAAATTAAATTAAATTTCTGAATTCAGATTTGCTTTAGTCTGGTTTTGTATGGAGAAAGCATGGAAGGATCAACTTGAAGTTTCATTTGGAGAATTGAAGTTTTCGTCTGACAATCCTTCTAAAATAATTTCCATTACCAGCCTGGAGTCTTAATTGTTTATGGCTATGGAGTTAATTACATAAACAGAGACAGACAAACATATACACACTGAAATGTAATCCCCTACAGGCAAATCATCATTCCTTAAGAAAAGAATACATCTTTTTCTGATAAATGCAGTAATCAAATGACACAAACTCTAGATTTGAGACACAAGTCACACAATGCTGTCTCCTAATCTTTACATATACCCTTCGGATCTTGTCTGAACATATCTATCATCACTAATCAACAACAATCTAAACTACCACAATTCACCACTACAATCTTTACACCAACCATTTTGTTTTCCATCTTCAGTTGTCATCTTCAGTTTCATTTCAATACCACTATGAATTTTAATCATGAAATTATGGCTTCATCAGGAGTAACATCCAGTCCCATGTCAAACTCCAACATCAACTTGTTCAACTTCTTGTTGTGGATTCTTTTTCTTATCATGGAATCACCACTGCCCAAAACAGAAAAGAAAATTCATTAGTATGTTCAGAATATACAAAAGCATTAGAAACAACACAAATAACCATATCGAATTAGCTCTTTAGTTATTACAATGAGAGGGCAAAATGAAATTTTCCAAGCAAAAGATTGTCAAATCAAAACATGCAACAAAGTACTTGAGGGACCTACCTATAAGAATTTCATATGTCAAGAACTGGCCTACCATAAAAACAATCAGAACATGTTTCTGCACAATTTACTCTAATCAATTCCAAATGTGTTTAACTTGTGATTAATTTAAAACAAAATATGTAACATAACTTATGTTACTCCATGAAGTCCAAATTTCAATGTTTTAATGACTAGTTTTAACCACACAATGTTACCCATTAATTTCACAATCACTTTTAAACAAACAGCTAAGTGTGAAATCTTTATGATTAGCACAAAACAAAAAAACTTGTTACATACTGACCTATTAGGTGGAGGGCAAGGAGCTGAAGGTGTCAAAATCTGAGTTAATTTGACAGCATCCTCTTGGTGGCCAATGTAGTTATTGAAGCAAAGGTAGCGTCCGAACGAGGAGGGGTCCTCGTAGATGCAAACATGAGCATCCGTTAGAAAATCTACGTCGACCGTCACAAAAACTCCGTCGGCATACATCTCTAGTGCACCCTTCAAGTAAGGATTCGCGACGGTCAAGCCCTGGCCGGTTAAGAGGCCAGCGTTGATCGAGACCATGTTGACGTCCCGGTCCATCGCGAGGGCCCAAGCAGTTTTCTCTGCTAGAGTGTTTGATAGGGCATGCCATAGCTGTATATATGTTGTTAAACAATTAAACACCATCTGGTTAGTTTTTGGTGGTTAATCAGATCAAGTTTTTTTTATTTTAAATGAGCATCATGGTGTTTGAATGTAATACGTTAAGGAGGATTAGATGCTTATTTGGTTTTCCTAAATTGGAATTAAGAACATAAACAAGACTAAGATTTTATCTGTTTTTAATGAGAGATGAAGAAAGTTGGGAATTCTGTTTAGTTGATCGAACTTCTTGGGACTGAAAATCTAATAGATATCGATTTCTTATCGTACGTAGCAAACAAGTACAAAGCACACGTTCATCTAATTCAAATTAATCAGAAGATACTGTAATCTAGTGAAGACTATTTTAGTTCACATTTTAAGGTTATCATGAAAAAAAACATTGAAAACTTCCCAGTCCATTCCAACTTCCAACCATGACAACTATTTTTATTTTATTGAAAGCAACTATGGAAGTTGACAACTATGATTTATAATGGAACTTGCAATTGGTAAGCCACGTGAAAAACCAGAGGCATTAAATATAGACGTATAGTTTTTCTTTAGCAAATGAATATTAATTTAATTTGAAATCATGAGCCACTATTTTACAGAAATAATATTTTTTGGGGGGGAATTTGCATAAAAGTTACTACACTTAGACAATTACCAAAACCTAATTCAATGATTTACTAAAAAATAAATTCTTAAAACAGTCATTATTAGAAAAGCTCATGTAATTATCATGCAAAAGAGATATAATCATGTTTTACCTACTGATCGTATTTTAATCGTGTCGTGTCACAAATTTTCATGCTATACCTTGAACTTTCTACAGAAATTTGGCTCGCTCCAAGTCCGCTCGTCGAGGTCCGACAACGACTTCCGATTCTCCTTCCAGACGACGGCTGTGACCGATGACGTAAAGACGACCTTTTCCATTGTCTCGGTATGCGCACACGCCTCCACAACATTGTGTGTCGTCCTCACCTCCAACTCCACCATATACTCCTTTGTTCAATAAAAGAAAAATTGAGAAAACTCAAAAAAAAGAAAATTAAAATTCATAGGAGGACTTGCAAAAATGAACTTCTTCTTCCCTCTACTTTCAATTTTTCCAACCTAACATTTTATCCTTAGTTTTTTATCCCATCCTACTGTAACTATTTTAGGCCAAGAAAGAACCAAATAGAGTAACCCCATTTTTTTCTTCTTTGGGCTAGCATTAATGCCAAGTTATAACTTTTTTTTGTTATGCAAATGGAAAAAAAACTACAACTACTACACACACTTTCCATGAATGATGGACATAATTCATAAATAGTCTTGCTAGAGAAAATGACTTATCTATCATACAAAAAAAGTAAGGAAAACCTTTTACTTCTTTTAGATTCTCTTAACTACCTTTTCCATATAAATCCAAACACAAACATTAAATTGGGAACAATGAAGTCAAGAAGAAACAACACTTTTATTATTAATAAATCAATATACACCAATTTATTGGGAAAAAAACAGCTCATGTGAGCTTTTAAGACCCACATGTTTGACACACCAGACAACAGCTGGAAAAAGAACAGAGAAATCTCAGTTCTCACATCATTTATGGATAATGGGGAGTTGAGATAGCTCATCTTAGGGTTGACTCGACCAGAAGTTATATATTTCAAATCTTAATAGCTAAAAATGGTTAATTATTTTATCTGAAACTAATTCAATTGGTAAATCTTTAATTTTAGATAGAATGACTAAAGATCGAATCCCAACGTTTTATGTTACTTGTTGAAATTTATATTAAAAGATATAAATTGCTTTAGAAAAACTCACATCATATATGGTTTGGTCTTGTGGAGGTTCAAAAGTATAGAAGAGACCAGAGCAGCCTTTCATGGCTTCAACTATGCTGTGGTAATCAAATGGGTCATAAGAGAAGACTCTTAAGCGTTTGTTCTCCTCCAGAGTCAGACCTTTCAAACCTATAATCTCTTCTGTAAAACCAAGATCAAATATTAATATGAGAAAGAACCTATTTTTGACGCAAAATTAAAGGAATGTTTGTTTATTTAGAGACTCACATTATTTGAAAGTTTGGGATTTTATAAGAAAGGAAACATTTTCTTGACTTCCCACAACAACATTGGATAGATTTTTGGTCAAAACAAAGTAAGTGTTTGTTCAACTACTTGCTCACAAGTAATTTCTCATCTGTATGCAACAATGATTTTTAAGGTTCAAATGTTTGCTCAGCTAACCACATCAGTAAAAAATGGCAAAGCATATAATTCCTTCACTGTCCATAACTGAGAATATAATAAAGCATCAATTTGAACACTAAAAAAAACATCTTCCTTTACAACCCAGAACAACAAATTAATCTCAAAAGATGACATTTTGCTCACAAAACAAGCATTTCCTTCGTCAACCACATCAAAAGGCAACACAAAGATCACATTTAGAATATAAAAGAAGATGAATATCGGATTTTCATCACTACCCACACCACCAAATTAATCTCAAAAACATCAATTAGATCACAATTAAGATTAATTAATTCCTTTCACAACCCAAAACACAAGAAATCTCTAAAAGATCACATTTTATCACAAAAACAACACTTCATTACAAGAAAACACAAATTTCACATTTAAAACACAAAACAAACTCACTAATTTCTTTTCTTCCAAAATCTTCCATTGCAAGTTCAATTTTTAATAAAAATCAACATAAACAAGGAGCTTTGCTGACCAGGGGTGTGGGTGGCAGCATGAACAGTGTATCCTCGCCGGAGAAGCTTTTGGATAAGAGATTTTCCAACCATGCCACCGGCATCAACCACACAAACAACCTTAGCTGCGTAGTGAATAGCAGCAGGTGCCATGAGTCCTGTTCGTGCACCCGCGTCTTGCAAACTAACCGTTGAGGATACTTTAAATAAAAGGGTGAGGTTTGTGTTGTGAGAATATGAGTGGTGATGTGTGTTACATTTATAGTGCAAGAAATCTAGAACTTAATAGATGTAGAGAGAGAGAGAGAGATAGGTGGCATTGAAAGGGCGTGTGGGGAGAAGGACAGATGAGAGAGAGAGAGGGAGATGACAGGTAAGAGGAAGGTGGTAGTTAACCTAAATGGTGGTGGATGTGAGCTACATTCATGGGTCAACATGTCTCAACTCCATCCATTAGATTGGGTGTTACAAATTAGAATATGGCTTCTAATTAATTGTATACTCCAGTTAATTTAGTCATGTTTAATTTAGTCCATTCTAATTTCAATTGTTACATGATAAGTTGAGATGGTTTAGCTTGTCGTCTTAATTGTACCTCAAGGATTTTCTTCTTCTTCTCTAAGGATTCATTTGTGTTTATGTTTGCTCTATTAAATAATAAAAGATATCGAAAAATTTAAAAAAGAAAGTAAGATGAGTTATATATACCTTGTAATTTTTTAACATTTTATCGGATGCATTGGATAGAAACGCGTGGAAGAAGACGATTCACGTGCCTGAATCGTGACTCGATAACAAACATTGGAGGTATCGTATGTAGTATATAATAAGATATCCATGCACTAGTTTGGAGGTAAATCCTTATTCTTCTTGTAAAATCCAAATTAACAAGCATTGAGTCCACACGTTGATTGTGATTTCTCGTTTTTCGATTTAATTGGTTGGTATATCAACATTTGTACATATGACTCGATCCTTCCGCTTCCACATTCCAAACGTAACGTGCTAACATAAGACACTCTTCTGATCAATGTCAGTTTAGTTGATCATCTAATATTACTCAATCATAAGTTGTACGATTGAAAATCAGATCAAATGAAGACTTTTCGGAGAAATCATGAAGAGAATATATCAGTACAAGTTGAATTAAACATACTGTATATGACTCGTGTGGATTAGCATGGCTACATTAGCATGGCCCATCATACACACACCCTTCTAGAAAAGTTTAAGGGACAATCAAGAAGAAGCTTCAAAAACCTCCAACTTGAAGAAGTCAAACCCCTAAAACTTGAGATGGGGTTGATTTCATGGTTTTGCAGACATTGTATTGGTGCATTCATGACGTTACAAAAATATCACAAAAGAAGAAGTCAAAGTTGACGATTAAAAAAATAAAAATCTAGAAAATGAAAAGAAAATATACACTTTGCATGAGTTGAATATGGTGCAACACTAACTACATTCAGTGAGGGATAAAGAAGAAGAAGAAGCTAAACATGCAACTTGCTCATGAGCGACTTCGGAGTCGGAATTGAGTCAGTATTCTTGAGCAACTTGGAGTTGGACCTGTTAAATTTTATGGTGATTTTTAGAACCGATGGACTGGCTATTTAGCAATGCTTAAATTGTGCATGTATTTTCTTATAGGATAAATTACAGTTTACCACCATTTGACAACGATGATGTTTTATTTTGCCTCTCTAAGTCTAAACTACTAAAGGTAATACTTTGTGATCATTTCAGTTTGGTCTAGTCCATTATTTGTTAACTTGAAACGACAATTTTGCACATAATCTTAATATTTATATATATATATAGTAGTTTTATTTTTATCCAATAAACTGGTTTAATTAATATCGGATGAGGAATATGGATTAAAAAAGGTATAATAGTAAAAGAATGTACGATTATATTTGGCGTAGGTTGTGGTAGGGCTTAATGTGCAAGAAAAAAAACAGCTGTAGATGAGATGGTGGAATTTCGGAAGCTTCATGTTGGAAGTTCATAACCATTCACCATCAACATTTGGTAGATGCATTTATTTCATATAATTGAAAACATTTATGAGACCACAGCTTATTTAAGGCAGCACATGTAATCAGCTGGAACACACAATTAAACCATACACAGAAATGTATATCTTCTTATATAAAAAAGAGGAAATCATAAACATATATCAATCTAGTGGCTCGATCTAAAACTACGTATCAATCTAGTGTAGTGGCTCTAAGGGGAGAAGACAAGACAAGAACAGGTGCTGGTGTCGGAAACTTGTTGGGTCTCAAACCATCAACTTTTGAAGTATATACATGACCTATCTCCTCTCTCTAGCCTTAAACTCAGCTTTATCACGTTTTCAACAACAACAATGAAGTAACTTTAATTCCAAATAGTTAGAGTGGTATAGAAATTAATGGAATACTTTCGATTTCACTATGTGCATCTCTCTTTTTTCAACATTAATTTTGCGACACACAATCTTATACAAATTAAATTCCCAGTCCACGAAATACAGTAAATTTGTTTTTTGTTTCCCAAAAGGGAATAAAATTTCTAAGAAATGTATTTTTGTGGGTTTCCTCTACTTACGTTGATGGGCCTGCTAAAGAATAACATTGATTGCATAAATTGCATGTAACTAATTCTTTATTTAGAATTTTAAATGAACCAATTTGGACGTTGTGAAATCAACGAGAGAGGTTTGAGGCAGTTGCAGACTTGCAGCAACACATCAGTGTCACTCCAACATCAGGCTTTGTTCCAACAAAGACTACTTGTCCTGCTCAAACCACATGGTTTGATTTCCTAATCTAGTGCATTATGACAACAAATAATTTAATACCCACTAATCAACGCCACATGCAACCTGTCTGCCTCAGGATGATTTCATATTTTTATGGATCTTTTTCCAGACAACCAAAGAGTAAAACTTTGGTAGAGCACTAATTTTGGTCATTTGGCCATAACATTGTTATCATAATTTAGTAGTAAAATGACTCTTATAAAACATAAAAATTATCATAATCTAGTAGTAAGATATAACTCTCATGTAACATAAAAGTTTAACATTTTATGTTATGGTCATAAAATGTTTCACTAAACAAAAAATATGTTAGATATTTTTCACTATCTTAGGTCAGGGTCCTAGGTTTGCTCAGACTGTTATCTGTTACAACACTACCTACATGATCACAGGCAGTATAAAGTAAGAGAGTCTACAATTTGACTGGGTACTGTTTGGATCTACATCAAACATGATAAGATAACATATACATTCAATTTGTGAACATAGATGAAGTAGATGCATTATGAAATCTTCACATAGAGATAACCATGTAGACAGCTCGACTCCACTAAGGTTTCCCCTAAAATAGAATTGCATGACAATGTTTGTACATTAGTATCGTACACGGTATATTTACATAGCATACACATGTTTTCGTGTGTGTGTGTGTATCGCAACCAAATGTACTACAGAAGCTTCTACTGGGAAAATAGGTAGTACGAAATTTCAAGATACGTACCTTAACGAACATCATCACTTCTCGGTGAAACGAAATGTCTTTTTTCTTCATGTCGACGCAGAATGTTGAAAATCCTGAAGCTGTAAAAAGAGGACAAAAACATCACTTCAGATGACTATCCCATGTCTATGTTAGAAAAACTAAAAAGGGAGTGGTAGTTAAAACAACACATCAATGTCAACCTTAAATCAACATTCCTTCCAGCAAAAACATGTTGTTCAATGCGTAGCTAACAACAAGAATTAGGAAAAAATTGACAATTCTAGGCAAATAGTTCGATATGGAAATCTAGTGCAAGATGATAAGTTGATAGCAACTGATGAAGAACCAACAATCTCAACCACACATGTAGTACACATCAAAATAAAGTTGTCCATCTCTAACTTTAGTAATTATAGTAACATTCGCTAAATGTGCAAAGAGAAAACAAGCAGAGGCCAAGAATCTATTGACCATTGCTTTCCTTTTGCTTCAGTGAAAGGTTGAGGTGTACTGCAATTCCGCAATCTCTCCAGGGGTTATCTTAAGATCTCAAAATCATCAAAATTGAGGATTGCATTGTCTGTCATGATGCTATACAATCTTGGCAAAATCATGAGCGGCCCTCACCTAATTCCATAAGATGAAAATGATAGATAATTCTTATCGTCTTAGTCTAGTTCATGTTATAATAATAAAAACTATTATCCTGGGTTTTGTCAATGACCTCTAGTTCGCTACTGTATGAAGATCATTAATGGATGAGCTCGATTGGGTAAACATTTTTAAGTTTTAACTCCTACTGAGCACGTCTGTTGTTGCACCACTGATTTTACTCTAGGCCATTTCACTAATGTTACGGTATTGCCGACATAAGCACTTACAGTGGCCATTTAGCACTGAAGCATTCGAGTACATGATGTATCGATGTCTCATCTACAGATAACATTATATAAGAGAGAAATGTCTCAAACTTGGGAGCAAGCAAATTTAAGAGGGAGGAATTTGAAAGATCACCTAATGACAAAATCATATAGAATTATAGGTTGGAACTCTTAATAATTTCTGAGGCCACCTAAGGGAAGCATACAAGTAAAATAAAGTTGTCAAAATTCATATCGGACGTAAACTGGCTAAACCAATCTAAGTTATAGATTGGCCTCTGAATCACAAGGTGTTAGTAGATATATGCACACATGAAAACTCTTCTATCAAATTCATCAAACTCAGTTGGTCACTTAAGTCTACCATCTATTTAGAATCCAAGTACTTAGATGGCGGCACATAGTAGACACAACTTTCTTATAGTGCATCACCAATTCCTCAATTAAACAAAAAAATATTTGAACTCCAGAAAACACAAGTGACTGCCCAACCTGGGTGACATGTTCGTCCTTTAAAGATCGTCATTCGCCACCACCCAAGTAATGAATATGAAACTGTGTACCAACTCATCAGAAGGAAAATTCCTTGGGTAGATCTTGAAATTTAAATGACAAAAAGGTGTTGAATTTTCCTTTAAGATCTGCAACTGCGCAAGCATCATGGAACATAAATAATACTACCAAGTTCAAAAAAAAATTAAAAAAAAGTAATTTCAATGTTACCTTTAGGATCATGCGACGATCCAAATGAACCTTCCGGTATTCTCCTAGATGCTGCAGATTCAATGACAATCATAAAATCTTTTCCTGCGGGAAAGCAGAGCAAAAGGTCAGCAATGAAATTTAGATTTGTTATTAAAGATATTAAAATCTGTGACCATAGATTCTCATTCTTTTACCTTCTATATGCTTTCTTCCAGCACTAACATTTAAAAGAAAGGATGGAATTTCATTTTTCTTTAGCTGTGAATGAACAAGACACAACTAAATTATAAAAGGGAAGGTCAGATGTGCGAAAAGTAAGAACACCACAATTAAGTGCACACGAAATAGGTTGAAGGCATACGTGTGATTGTAAGGCTCTGGCAAGCTGCATTGCAGGGATAGGTGAAGGAGCTTCGCAGTAGGTGGGAACAAACTTCCCATCCTGGTAGCCAGTCAGAAAATGATATGCTGCCTGGCCTGGAGAGAGCTTTGACAAAGACGGCAGGACACCAGAGCTGCAAATAAATAATGTAACGAAGACCTCTTATTCAAGTGAATACACTTTTAAAATAAAGAAAAAAAGTAAACATTCAACATCGACATAATCATCAAGTTAACATGAAATCACCATCGGTGCATTACCTATCACTGGAAGCTAATACCACTGAATTGGGTTTTCTCAGCACAATCGGTGGAAAATCTTTTACCAGAAAGAAAGGTGCAACACCATCAGATGACAACACTACACCACGATCCCTAGATACCAATTTATCATGGATCTCTGAGCATTTCAAGATGGTATCTTCTGAAGCAAATAATAAAACGAAGGAGTCTCCAAGTACGAGAATTCTGCAACATACAAAAATTGAACATCAGTGAAGGTATACATTGTGGGCACATAAATCTCTTAGGAGCTTTATAGTTTATACCTGGCAGAAACAGGAATGCCACCTCTTGCAGCCAGTACTGGAGCAGCCAGAGCTCTAAGAGCATCTTTTACACTGTTCACATCAGCATAAGCTCTACCGCAGAGGATAAGGGAAGAATGCTCAATGTCAACTGCTACAAATCCATTACACCCCTGTTCCTTCAGGCCAATGTTATCACCTCCACTGCAACAAACAACCCATATTCAGACTGAATTTATATCAATAACACATTTTTTTTGCATGCGACTGAAATGATGCAAACTTATGATGGACTATCACTCTAACGTATATGAAAATTGACAAACTGTGACATTGTTTGCGAACATGATAATTAGTTTCATGCTTCTAAATAAATATTAGAGTTGAAATTTGGTGTTAACACTAAATGCAAAAATGATGTTACAGGGTCTCTACAGTTGAGATAACATGTAACAGGATATTTAAAATAGTGATGGTACAGAAGCATTGTTAACCATATATCACCTAAAGGACGTGCTGATGTAAATAGTCAGAGGGCATGGATCATGGGAAATAGCCCGAGCAGATGTTTTCCAGATGACATCTGAAAGTGATGATACAGAAGATGGACTATCACTTATAATGCGAACTTTTGCATTACAATGTGAAGATAATCCAATAGCTCCATCTTGAACAAATATTTTTGGTTCAGAAGAAAGGTGAGAAGTAACCTGAAATATTGAAAAAAAGGGGTTACGAAGTACTAGTTCTGGTTTTAGTCTGCCATACAAGGGAATACATTTAGGATGCCTATGTAGTGTAAGGCTTAATTTACCGATAGCAACAACCATCAAAAGTCTCAAACTGATTTGGAGAATGATTGTGCACGTAAGTTTCCTTAATATTATGGTTAAAAATTCATTTATGACTTAGACCACTTTCATGAGTTTCATTCATATGCGAGAGCACAAACACGTAAAAGTCAACAAGTGTCACTTCATATTACTCAAATATAAGCAAATGTCACGGGAATTGCGATAAAATAAAATCATAAAACCTGTTTCAAAAGTTTGCTGAATTGAGCTTTCGAAATTTCAGAAGCACCTCCAATTATATTTCCTCTCGCGTAAACTGGAAGACCAGATAAACATTCTGCAACAGTTAAACCATGAGCGATATTAGTTGTTTCTGAGGATATGGAAAGAAAAAAACAAATAGTACAAAATTACCTACTGTTTTGGCTCCATTCTGTTGTAGCTCAAAAGGCTTCAAGTTATGAAAAACTTTATCTTTTACTATCACTCCTCTCCCCGCAAGAGCCCAATGAAGCCCATGAGGAACACTAGCAAATTTCCTATAGGTTGACAAGTTGATAGCAAACAGGTGTAAACAGAAAAAAGAAAAATCTCTGTTAAATTCTCCTTTTCGTTTAACATGTTTCTTCTGGTTCCAAGTGAAGTTAGGCAGCTTCTAAACCTTGTCATATGATGTTAGCTTTAACAACTTAGTTAACGTAAGTACAAAACTTTGCATCATTTCACTGACCTAATTATTCAAATAAAGAGTACATAAATTATAAGGGACTCAAGGGTTGAAATTGCTGAGGTTAGGGAAGTTTAACAGATCCATTAGGAGTTACAAGGAGTATTCAACATATGCTTTTAAACTAAAGGTAAACTTTTCATTAGATGTAATGCTAGTACAAATATAAAAAGTTAAGTTAAGCATTTCTACCTTGGAGAAGTTACTCTATGAGCTTCCTTTTCTATTGCTGATTGTGAAACAGCAGACTGCAAGAGTTGCAAGACAAAGAATTATTGAGGAAAGAAACTAGATCAAACATAGACTTCAAAACCTTTATAACAAAGTCTTATTTTTCCAAAAAAAAATATTCCTGAAATTTCTACTAACAAGGATATGAAATCTAAATCTGAACTGATCCAAACTTAAATACTTTCATTTTAGTCCGGTCAAAGTCTTT
The DNA here is from genome assembly GCA_963682175.1 of Triglochin maritima. Lineage (NCBI taxonomy): Eukaryota > Viridiplantae > Streptophyta > Magnoliopsida > Alismatales > Juncaginaceae > Triglochin > Triglochin maritima. Next base: position 33,781,255 of record OY821789.1, read on the forward strand.
CTTTTCACCAACACTATTGGTTTGGGATTCGAAAAGCCCATAATCCTAAACCTGCCCAGCCCATTTTCATCTTGACTTCCATTTCAAAGACTGCGGCACTGAAGATCTTTTAAGTTTCATTTCAAAAGGCACAACTCTAAACCACTTCAAACACTAACAAGCATTAAAAATAAAGCTTGGCCAGTGCCACACCATTACACCATTTGCAGTTTAAAACGAAAATACCAGCAAGAAATTTGTATGCTAGTTTCTACATACTCTTTTTTAACTTCTGAAATTTTCCACTCAACAAGAATATCAAAGCCCGGATAACAAACTTGTATTTCCACATAATTTTTCATAAAACTTGTAAAACTTTCCGTTCAACAAGAATATCAAAACCTTGATGACAACCTTTTATTTCTACATAGATTTGTTTTCTAATTCACATATTTCCACTTGACAACGCAACGATATTAACTCTAACTCCAAATCCGAACTGGTCCAAACTGGACTACATTCATTTCATCATTTTGGTCCGATCAAAATTTTCTTTTAACCAGAACTACTAACAGTTTTGGTACTCAAAACCTAAAGCTTTACCACATCATTACATGTAATTCCACAAGCACTGAAATTCCAAAACTAAAATCATGAAACCAATAGGAAATTGGTAAAAGTAATAAGGCTTTGGCACTGAAGATCTTCTAACCTTTTAAGTTCCACTCGAACTCGACATCGAATCACTTAAAACGCTAACAAACTAAAAAAACTAAAGCTTTACCACACCAGTACATGAAATTCCACAACTATATCATCAGAAATTAGAGTTTTGACCCAATTATTCAACCTTTTAAGTCCCATTCCGAACTACTTCAAATGCTAATAAACTTAAAACCCTAAACCTTTACCACACCATTGCATGAAATTAAGCTAAAGCACTGGAAATTCGAAAAGTAATTCCAAAAATTAGGGTTTGGAGGAAACTGACATGTGTGGATTTGGAGGAGAAGAGGCGGCGTGATTGAGGAAGAATTATTGAGGAAAGAAACTAGATCAAACATAGACTTCAAAACCTTTATAACAAAGTCTTATTTTTCCAAAAAAAAATATTCCTGAAATTTCTACTAACAAGGATATGAAATCTAAATCTGAACTGATCCAAACTTAAATACTTTCATTTTAGTCCGGTCAAAGTCTTTCTTTTCACCAACACTATTGGTTTGGGATTCGAAAAGCCCATAATCCTAAACCTGCCCAGCCCATTTTCATCTTGACTTCCATTTCAAAGACTGCGGCACTGAAGATCTTTTAAGTTTCATTTCAAAAGGCACAACTCTAAACCACTTCAAACACTAACAAGCATTAAAAATAAAGCTTGGCCAGTGCCACACCATTACACCATTTGCAGTTTAAAACGAAAATACCAGCAAGAAATTTGTATGCTAGTTTCTACATACTCTTTTTTAACTTCTGAAATTTTCCACTCAACAAGAATATCAAAGCCCGGATAACAAACTTGTATTTCCACATAATTTTTCATAAAACTTGTAAAACTTTCCGTTCAACAAGAATATCAAAACCTTGATGACAACCTTTTATTTCTACATAGATTTGTTTTCTAATTCACATATTTCCACTTGACAACGCAACGATATTAACTCTAACTCCAAATCCGAACTGGTCCAAACTGGACTACATTCATTTCATCATTTTGGTCCGATCAAAATTTTCTTTTAACCAGAACTACTAACAGTTTTGGTACTCAAAACCTAAAGCTTTACCACATCATTACATGTAATTCCACAAGCACTGAAATTCCAAAACTAAAATCATGAAACCAATAGGAAATTGGTAAAAGTAATAAGGCTTTGGCACTGAAGATCTTCTAACCTTTTAAGTTCCACTCGAACTCGACATCGAATCACTTAAAACGCTAACAAACTAAAAAAACTAAAGCTTTACCACACCAGTACATGAAATTCCACAACTATATCATCAGAAATTAGAGTTTTGACCCAATTATTCAACCTTTTAAGTCCCATTCCGAACTACTTCAAATGCTAATAAACTTAAAACCCTAAACCTTTACCACACCATTGCATGAAATTAAGCTAAAGCACTGGAAATTCGAAAAGTAATTCCAAAAATTAGGGTTTGGAGGAAACTGACATGTGTGGATTTGGAGGAGAAGAGGCGGCGTGATTGAGGAAGAATTATTGAGGAAAGAAACTAGATCAAACATAGACTTCAAAACCTTTATAACAAAGTCTTATTTTTCCAAAAAAAAATATTCCTGAAATTTCTACTAACAAGGATATGAAATCTAAATCTGAACTGATCCAAACTTAAATACTTTCATTTTAGTCCGGTCAAAGTCTTTCTTTTCACCAACACTATTGGTTTGGGATTCGAAAAGCCCATAATCCTAAACCTGCCCAGCCCATTTTCATCTTGACTTCCATTTCAAAGACTGCGGCACTGAAGATCTTTTAAGTTTCATTTCAAAAGGCACAACTCTAAACCACTTCAAACACTAACAAGCATTAAAAATAAAGCTTGGCCAGTGCCACACCATTACACCATTTGCAGTTTAAAACGAAAATACCAGCAAGAAATTTGTATGCTAGTTTCTACATACTCTTTTTTAACTTCTGAAATTTTCCACTCAACAAGAATATCAAAGCCCGGATAACAAACTTGTATTTCCACATAATTTTTCATAAAACTTGTAAAACTTTCCGTTCAACAAGAATATCAAAACCTTGATGACAACCTTTTATTTCTACATAGATTTGTTTTCTAATTCACATATTTCCACTTGACAACGCAACGATATTAACTCTAACTCCAAATCCGAACTGGTCCAAACTGGACTACATTCATTTCATCATTTTGGTCCGATCAAAATTTTCTTTTAACCAGAACTACTAACAGTTTTGGTACTCAAAACCTAAAGCTTTACCACATCATTACATGTAATTCCACAAGCACTGAAATTCCAAAACTAAAATCATGAAACCAATAGGAAATTGGTAAAAGTAATAAGGCTTTGGCACTGAAGATCTTCTAACCTTTTAAGTTCCACTCGAACTCGACATCGAATCACTTAAAACGCTAACAAACTAAAAAAACTAAAGCTTTACCACACCAGTACATGAAATTCCACAACTATATCATCAGAAATTAGAGTTTTGACCCAATTATTCAACCTTTTAAGTCCCATTCCGAACTACTTCAAATGCTAATAAACTTAAAACCCTAAACCTTTACCACACCATTGCATGAAATTAAGCTAAAGCACTGGAAATTCGAAAAGTAATTCCAAAAATTAGGGTTTGGAGGAAACTGACATGTGTGGATTTGGAGGAGAAGAGGCGGCGTGATTGAGGAAGAATTATTGAGGAAAGAAACTAGATCAAACATAGACTTCAAAACCTTTATAACAAAGTCTTATTTTTCCAAAAAAAAATATTCCTGAAATTTCTACTAACAAGGATATGAAATCTAAATCTGAACTGATCCAAACTTAAATACTTTCATTTTAGTCCGGTCAAAGTCTTTCTTTTCACCAACACTATTGGTTTGGGATTCGAAAAGCCCATAATCCTAAACCTGCCCAGCCCATTTTCATCTTGACTTCCATTTCAAAGACTGCGGCACTGAAGATCTTTTAAGTTTCATTTCAAAAGGCACAACTCTAAACCACTTCAAACACTAACAAGCATTAAAAATAAAGCTTGGCCAGTGCCACACCATTACACCATTTGCAGTTTAAAACGAAAATACCAGCAAGAAATTTGTATGCTAGTTTCTACATACTCTTTTTTAACTTCTGAAATTTTCCACTCAACAAGAATATCAAAGCCCGGATAACAAACTTGTATTTCCACATAATTTTTCATAAAACTTGTAAAACTTTCCGTTCAACAAGAATATCAAAACCTTGATGACAACCTTTTATTTCTACATAGATTTGTTTTCTAATTCACATATTTCCACTTGACAACGCAACGATATTAACTCTAACTCCAAATCCGAACTGGTCCAAACTGGACTACATTCATTTCATCATTTTGGTCCGATCAAAATTTTCTTTTAACCAGAACTACTAACAGTTTTGGTACTCAAAACCTAAAGCTTTACCACATCATTACATGTAATTCCACAAGCACTGAAATTCCAAAACTAAAATCATGAAACCAATAGGAAATTGGTAAAAGTAATAAGGCTTTGGCACTGAAGATCTTCTAACCTTTTAAGTTCCACTCGAACTCGACATCGAATCACTTAAAACGCTAACAAACTAAAAAAACTAAAGCTTTACCACACCAGTACATGAAATTCCACAACTATATCATCAGAAATTAGAGTTTTGACCCAATTATTCAACCTTTTAAGTCCCATTCCGAACTACTTCAAATGCTAATAAACTTAAAACCCTAAACCTTTACCACACCATTGCATGAAATTAAGCTAAAGCACTGGAAATTCGAAAAGTAATTCCAAAAATTAGGGTTTGGAGGAAACTGACATGTGTGGATTTGGAGGAGAAGAGGCGGCGTGATTGAGGATGAATCAGACGACGACTCATTCCAGTGAATCTCTCGAATTTTCTTTCTTTTTTTCTTCTTGAATCCTATAATTCTAATCAGCAGTGAGCAACAACAGGTCCGGTTTTAGGTCGTCCGATTTGGTCTGAATTATTATTATTCCTAAATTTTAAAGTAAAAACCCCGATTTTGGACCGGACCGGTCCGGTCTTCGGTCCGTAGTCCGGAACCGATTCGGTTCAGATCCAAGTCGGACCGGTTCCTCACCCCTAATTCTAATGCTGGTTTTGAAGTTCCAAACGGACCGGATCGGAATCGATTGGATTACGGTAGTTTCGTATCACAGAGTAATTATTTATTCCTAGAGATTCGTTAGTTTATGATTTAGTATGCGATTAGATTAGTTCGGAGAAAGTCAAATAACTTTCGTTAACTCTAGTTCTATGATTTTCTTTCATTTTGGAGTGAAAGTGGAAGAAGTCATCTTAAGTACAAAATTTTAATGTTGTAGAATACTTAGAACTGTACTTCTAGAATTTTATTAAGATTTCCTACAAATCAATCACTAATTAATTTCCCACTTCAATGTTATTTTTCAGCAAATCAATCATACCCTACGATTGTTTAGACTTTCGACCAAGACCAAAGGATCAAGTCTTTGTGTTCTACGTCGGAACAAACGAGCCAACGATATATGTTTTCGTTTGGAATTTGTTACCTACACTCTTCTTTTTTTTATTATCTGGTTCGGTCCTTATTCATTAGGCTAAATCTTAATTGTTTAGGCAATCTACTGATACTAAAGTTATCAAAAATCTAAATCCAACCTGTGACAACTTCTAAATTTTCAATGAGGTTCTGGAGATTTATTCACCCACCTAATAAGGTTCAAAATATACAAACACAGTAATCATCAAATCATGTTGTCTTAAATTCACTTTCTCTTAAAGGTTACTATTACAAGAATATACAAAACACAACAAAAAATCGTCATCCCATATTAATCTCCAACTAAATATGACTCACATACATATTGAGATCCACCTATCCTCGAAGTTTTGAGCATAATTATTATTACTAAATCCCACCGCAACAAAAATCAAATTGAAAAAAAAAATCACACATATATATGAATCCACATGCTCACAAAGATCATCAAAATTAACAAATTCACAATTCACAAATCAATTAAAACACAAGAGTCTCTTGTTGTTGTTGCATTTCAACAGAACTCCTCATTCCTTTCTTCTTCCCTTCCTTCAAACCTCTCTTCATCTTGTTGAAATCTTGTTGATGTTCTTCTAGATTCTGCATGAAACATACACATGCTTGCGAATTACACAATTAACTAAAGTTGTACGAACAAACTAATTTGTTGAATTGACTTTGGTTTGGAAATGTTATATAAATACATACCTCAATCTCATTTGAGTTCTTGTGATCTCTTTGATGGTAAAAGATTGGCAGTGGTAATGCTTTGAAGTTGTAGCTTTTCCATTTGTTCTTAGACTTCACGTCCTTTTGTGCCTCATTCTATTGTACTCAAGGTCATGTATAACAGAAATTATATTTGAAAATGTCAGGAATATCGCGAGTTAAAATGAATATAAGAAAATACCATTAGAAAAAGAAGGTCAAGATCGAGTTGATCTTGATTTCAATGTTTCAAGCTCAATGTCATATGAAATTATGTATAATATCATTATTTTGATAGATGTTTCTCTTTTTTGTGGAATTTCTTGAAAATGTGGCAGTACACAAATCACAATCCAAATCGTAAGATTAGAACGAAAGTTGTTTTAAGGATTATGTTCGGGATCCACCTTACCCCAATTATATATTGTTATAAGATATATATAATTATTTGTAACACATGTAATATTACGTATGACTAAGCTAAATTAATCTGATCTGAATCTCTTAATATGAATACATAAGAAAATAACCAGGCTTCATGCTTACAGATTGTCTATTTTCTCCAGCTTCTATGCAATGACCTTTAGCACTCTGCATACAACAAATTTAACAATAAAACCATCAATCTATTAATCTCTGATCAAACCTTTATGTTTAGTTCCATATCATTAACAACAAAAGCAAATGAACATATCAGTTACCTCTTTCAACTTTGCTGCACAATCTTTACACATATACCCGATATATCTCACTCCTGAAGCCTTCTCCAACCGGAGAGATTGCGCGCGAGTCGGCCTCCATTGGATCGTCTGTGTTGCGCTTGGATAGCAGTTCTTCTTGAAATCTCGATCGTGATTAGTTGAATTCTTTGCAATAGCTTTCTTTAATTGGTGGTGAGCATCTTCATGATCACTGGGACAGTAAGAAAAACACTTTAGCATTGTCTATCTCACAATAAATAAGAAGTGCAGACAATAATATAATTGACAAAGTTATGTGTTGATCACATTTTTCAACATCAATCTGCATTGAAGAGTTATTTTTATTGATCATGAGTTCATAAGAGGGTTTCTGATAGAGCAAATGTTACAATACAACTACTTACATCGGTTTGAGGAGTGATACAATTGGCTTGACCAGACGCTCATCGGTGCACCTTCTCCTTGCCAATCTTTTTTCGGTCTCAAAGACGAAAGGGTGGGGGACAGTGTGCCTTCCCTTAGTGTTAGCCTTGCCCTTTTTTGTCGCGAGACGGGTGTCAATTAATCGTTTGCGCTTCACAGCGTCCAGTGGCTGATTATGATCTTGCCCAAATGAATTGGAAGTTTGTACCTTGATGATTTCTGCTTGCGCTCCATCGATTTCCTTGTGAATCCCTTCTTCTTCTTCTTCCATTCGTCGCTTCCAATTGTATCAACTCATCTGACCCACACAAAAAAATTCGTTACATCAAACTAATCATCGAGAATATTTTCGATAAAAAAAAGAAGTGTAAAAACTAAAAAATTATAATCAGAAATCACAAACCTTGGGAATTAAGTTGGTTTTCTTGTTCTTGCTCCAAGAGAGAGAGAAGAGAGGTCAGAATGAGAATGGGATTAGCTAGATTGTGCTAGGTGTGGATGATAGTATAAGCTTGCACGTCTGGATTAATCTAATACTTGTGTCAACTTCTACAAGCTGGAGGGGTGCAATGAAACAACATAATAATGGTGTTATTATGTCATGGTTGAGTCATTTGATCATTTTCAGTTGGTAGCCAATTCCAAAGAGGACAAGAGCCTGATTTTGAATTGTGAGTTATCTTCGATAGATTTATTCGATTTTATGTGGAATGGATTGGATTGGATTGGGTTTGTCTAGTTGCTGCAACCAAATATAGAAATTAGAGTAGTCAAGGGTGTTTTAAAGTCTAAGCACCTGTAAGAATAGTGTTTTGTTCGTCAAAACACACTAATTCTTGGTTTTGACTACTTTTTAGCTCTGATCTTATTCCAAAAGATGTGTTGAATAGTAAGTCTGCTTAATGTTAGTTAAAATCTTTACCAAAAGAAAAGGTTAGTTAAAATTAGGGAACTACTATTCGTCGCTCCAAAAACTACTTAAATCGTCCGTCTAATTACCATTTTACTATTCACAATTCATTTAATACTCAGTTTGTCTTGTTTCTTAAACTAAGAATTTTGCATACGTTTTCCTCACTTTATCAGTACCAACACCACGAAAATGTCTGGATCCGGTGAAGTAAGTCAAGCAAAAAAAATCATGTGGGGGCGTCTGGGTAAGTCGTCGCTCGTCCGTTGGGGTGGGCGGCTCCCGCGGACGCTCACCCCAATTTTTTTATTTTAAAATTTAATTTAAATGAGATATTTTATCAGATTCGAGTACATCAGGGCGTCCGATGATTCCTTTCCTGGCCTCTGAGACATTCTTCTTAATGATTATGAGAGCAAGATAAAGAGAAAGTTGTGGTAGGCAAGTGAAACGAAGAGATATATAAGTAGAAATGAAAGAAGTGCAAAACAATAATTCGCACGGACGATTTAAGTAGTTTTCCGACGACGAATAACAATTCACTAAAATTAAGGTAAAATCGTAGAGAATGTCGTTGGGTTTGTGTTATGCCTGAAAATGTGGTATGCATATGTAAAATGGATTTCCACTCCAAATTCACATTTTCATATTTACTCCAACATGCAACATGTAATTTGTCATAAGATCATCCGTAATCATGACCTGAACGACATGATCATGAGTTTTATCTTTCTTCTCTCTCTTCCAAATCAACTTTCTCACTCTTCCACATCTACTTTCTCTCTCCTCAACTCACTTTCTTCTTTTTCTTACACTATTCACCTCTTAACCACAACCCACCACAACCTACATCTCTCCTCTACAACAAATAAATAAACCTAACATTTAACAAATTTATTCAACACAATTTAAAAAAAACGAAAATATAAATAAAAACCAACCCGGACGTGCCACGTGGCGTGTCCGGGTTGCACAACCCGGTCGTCGATCCCATTAAGGGGGTGACGACCAGGTCGTGGGGGGCGCACAACCCCCGTTAACAACACCCTAAGTCAAAATTTGTTAAATAACGTTCACAACAGTTGACTGTTTGTTTGTAAATTGTCTTTAATTTGGAATGTAATCCATAGCTCAAACCCTTTTATCTAATATATAAAACTCTTTTTTTCAAAAAAATACATGTAATTTGTAATATAATATTACAAACGAATAATTCTTATTACAATTTAATAACTTTTCTTATGTTTTGTTACAGCTCGCGTGGGGACTTAAAATTAGCAAATCAAGCCTTCTAATACTTAATAATCTACTTATCTACCTAATTTTTTAAAAAAAGACTTAATTAAACTACTATATATAAGTTCATACTTCTATAGAAATTTGTAAAATTGCAAGTCACACTTGGAAAATTAAAGGTATTATTCATTTTATAACCCTCACTTGGAAAATATTCTGGCTTCACTATCTCTGACTATGGAGGAACAAAAGAGGTACTAAGCAACCCATACATATATTTCAGATAATTCAAATAGACCTTAGACATTGAAATAATTATCTAATATAAACAAACTTCTAATCTATATAACAGCACAGGAGTACTATTATATTACTGCCTCCTGTGGTTGGTTGGAGGAGTGGATCATTATTTTCCGAACGCAAGAACCTCAAACGCGTAATTAGTTATATCTCGGTGCACGGTGCACCTGATATTGGATTATCTCTAGGTTAGAACTGTAGTTCACATGTTCCGAAGCAGGGGTGAGTCACGTAAGGCTGTCAACTTTGGTTCGACTCGATAATTTGACTTGAACTCGACTCGAAAAGTGTTCGACTCTAGTTTAACTTGAAAATGAAAAATCTTGATGAAAAATCAAAAAAATCTTCAAACTTGGTTCGGTAAACGAGTCGCTCGAACTTGAATTTTTTGATGCTCGACTCGATAGCTCGCTCGAATTTTTTTATTGTTCCATTCATAATTATTTTTTTGTATTTGTTAATAACATAAGATAATACTTATGACTCGAAATTTCGCCCGATTCGGCTCGTTTACACCGTGGGTGGTCGAGAGTAGAATTATGGATCATAAAGAAAAAAAGACTAGAGTATTACAATATCAAGTTATCCTAAAAGGTTAAAGCTATGACCAAAAACGGACCGAATATGGAGTGGATATTGTCTTTATTATATTTGTATCATATTTATACAACGAATATAGATACGAATATAATTATTTCTCTTTTTTTCTTCTTCTAATACATAACCATATTTGGGGTTAAACATATGTAAACAACAATCGAATACGGATATGTATCAGATATAATATTTTTAACTTAAAAAATTATGAATCGTAAAATAAAGAATTAGAATACAAATACGAACCAAATATTATCTTATACACTCTTATCTTTATCGTAATCATATTCGGTACGATATGTATATGAATTCTACATTTTGTGGTTATTTACCATTAAACATATATGAACAAACCGGATATTATCGGAACTATTTTCACACCTTCTTGGGGGCTGTGCATTCAGAATACCACAGAATCACTTTTCGTCGTATTTCGTGGTATGTATAAAATTTTCTTTGATTTTTCTGTCGGTTTGAGGTTGGAAAGCCACGGAAAACGAATTTTTCGGTCGACCGTCAACAGTTCGGTCCAGTGAAATGATTGTATTGGGCGACCGAACAAATTTTTGTCCACCGTATTCGTAACTGGAATGACCAATTCGGACGTCCGTTTACGTTCTCTTAGAGAAATCACTAGAGTTCTCATTTCGGTCGACGTTTTCCCTATCGAAACTGTTGGAATTCCTATTTGTGCTTGATTTTCAGTTGGAATGCCGCTTGCTCACCGGAAAGCGAGACTCCTAACCGACCCGTCGGAGTGGACATAAAAAGTACGAGCAAACAATAGAATTTCTCATTCTCCAAATCACTTTCTGATACATGCACAAACAACAAAAAATTCAATCAAAATGAAACTGTTTTCCACTATATTCGGTTTTGCTCTACCTCTTGGTACTCCAAAAATTACTCTCCACGCCACTACCACCCCCGAAGACTCGTCGAGTCGTTTACTCTTCAAACGTCTCTCTCGTCCCTTCTTTTCTTCCGCATCTCCAAATCCAAAATCCTAACCCTAATCCTAAACCCTAGACGTCAGAATCCGATCGCCAGAAGAAGAAATCTCCAATCCATCCATCTTCTGGTAAGCATTCTGTATCTCTCCCTAAACTGAAAAATGCTTTCTTTCATCTCAAAATTTGGTAGCCGTAGAAACCAAACCCTAACTCTTCCACTCCAATTCAACCCCAAAACCACTTTTCCACCTCAAAATCCATTTCTAATCCGACCCATCTCGTCAAAATCCCACCTTTCGACCCCCCAAAGTGACAATTCGGTGCTCAAAATTCTCAAAGAGTACGGTCTCACCGACTCCAACATCGTGAAGGCCGTGGGGCGGATGCCAGCGTTGGTTTCGTTCCACCCGGACCAGAATTTGAGGCCCAAGATGGAATTTTTGCAGCAGAAGGTAGGTTTAAGCGGCGCCCCGCTCGCCAAATTGGTTGTCTTATACCCCTGGTTCCTCCTCTCAAGCCTCGAGAATGCGATGGTTCCGTCTTTGGAGATCCTCATGGGGTTCTTGAACTCGAAGGAGGATGTTTTATCCGCCCTCAAGCGTAGCCCCTCGTTGCTCTCGCTTTACAATGCAAAATGTGTTTCTACCAATATGAAGTTTCTTAAATCTCAGGGTGTTCCGGAATTAATTGCTTGCAAGCTCTTGATCAAGCAACCGCGATCGCTAATGGCTGATCCCGCGCAATTCGCGGAGGTGGTCGAAGATCTTAAGTCGTCCGGTGCGAGAGTGTCTAGTTTGATGTTCATCTATGCTCTTCAAGTGAAGGTCACAATGACCGCCTCAAAATGGGACAAGAAGGTTGCGGTTTACAAGGAGTTTGGGTGGTCGGATTCAGAGATTCAGTTGGCTTTCAAGAAGTGGCCGTATGTGCTTGCTTTGTCTACCGAGAAGATCAAGAAGAATTTGGATTTCACCATGAACAAGCTTAAGATGAGTCCGAGTTTGTTATCTAGGTATCCTATTTTGCTCACTTCTAGTTTGGAGAAGAGACTCATCCCGAGGTGTGCCGTGTTGGGACTTTTAATTTCTAATGGTGTTGTGGATAAGGAAATGAACATCGCTCCAGCTTTGACAAAAGGTACTGAAATGTTCGAGAGAGACTACGTTAGCAAGTATAAGGAGGTTTTACCTGCTGTTTTGAAGGCTCATGAAGGGAAGATGGAATTTGTAGGTTTTGAAAGTGTCGAAATTGTCAATGCCAAAAAGAAAGGCAAGTGAGATTATTGTTTTCTGTTGCTCCAGTGATCAAGTCGCCAACTGCATCCATCGTGATACAAACCTATGACCATGAGGGTGCATCAGAGACCGACAAGTTAACTTTTCTATTGAGGATGGAAGGTTTTTCTACATTTTTGGCTCTTTGAACCCTTGATTTTTCTGTTGAGAAGAGGTAGGAGCCATTTTCAAATATCTGTAGGTTTATAACTGACGATCATCTTCAGTGTAAGTAATTGATGTTGATTTCTGTTCTTTGTTAGTGAATGTATTAGATGTTTCTTAGAAGATTGGATGTTCATAGACATAATTTGTGTTCCTATAGTCCAGGTACTTGCGATATCTGCAGGTGAAATGAAATGAATGATATGTTCTCTTTTGTTAAAACTCATAGTCAGCCCGAACAAGTAGCCTTGTTTCGGAATGTTTAGCAAGTAATTTTCGAGTAAATTGTCAGAATATTATATGGTCTGATGCATCATAAGACTTTAAATAGCTAAATTGCTTGCATAGGAAACCCTACTAATGGTTTAAATAACAAATTAAGCAATGTGTAATAGTGGCTAATTCTTAAGGCACATTAGAAGTTAACCTTTTGAGCTCTTTACAACTTGGTTTTTGATATTATGGATGGAAATATTTGTAGTTCTTAAAACTGCTTTCTGTAGTTCATGTTTGTGTTGGTGTTTCTTTAAAGCAGTGCAGCATGATGGTTATCTAGTTTCCAATCTGATGATATTATGGTAATAGGTTCAGCTGATGTAATAGGTAAAAGGAAACATGTTTGTGTTGTGCTCTCGTTTTATATTAGCTAGTCTACATGCAAATGCAGAAGTATGTGTGTATCCAGAACGACGTCTTATCCGCCCTCAAACGTAGCCTCGCCTTGCTACATTTGCCAAGCACTAAATTGGTTTCCACCAATATGGAGTTTCTCAAGTCTCAGGGCGTTCTGAAATCGAATGCTTGCAATCGAATGTTTTGGCTGCTGTTTTGAAGGCTTGCTTTCAGTTTGGTAGATGTTTGTTTGTGTTAGTCTTTGTTTTGAGTTTCCAATTTGATGATGTAATGGTAATAGGTAAAAGGTAAAAGGTAATGGGCAGCAGTGTACTCTATCTTGTAGTAACTAGTCTACATGCAAATGCAAATGCAAATGCAAAATCATGTGCGTAAAACTAATTTTAAGTTTCTATAAAGCTTTTCATTTCAAGTGATAAGAACTAAATGATAACAATGTAAGAATAGAAAAGTATTTAACATGTAATGTTTTTAATAGTTTCACACGTTAGCTTTCGACAGTATATTACAATTGCAAAGTTACCATTCACTTGTACACGAGGACATAAGTTTGTAACAAACCTCTCCCTATCAGGGTTAATGAATTCAATACAAGGATATCTGTCTGTCCAATCGGTTGGGTTTAATTGTTAAGCTTAACTAAGTTCTCACCGTATAATGCAGATATATGTCCTCAACTTTAACTAACTTGAAGTAGATTAAAGACACTAAACCAACATTTGTTTGAGTCAAGTAGTCAGCCACTAAGAGCACCATTAATCCCAATATCATTTTTTCCTCCAACCCAGTTTCTCTCTCCGCCACGTCAGTAAAAAACACTATACAACCCACTAACAAACTCAACCCATTTTTCACTTCTTAACTTCAACCACACTTTCAACACACTCTCTCATCCATATAATTTTTTTACCTCATTTTCTATTTCATCACAAAAACACATAAACTACTAAATAATTTATTTCTACAGTAACTTAATCTAATTAAATTACGCTAATTGTCAAATAATTTCAAAAAAGTAGATTTAATAATTACCACTCCAACGGGTCGGTCGTGGGTCTCGCTCACCGGTGAGCGAGCGGCGTTCCACCTCGCCGGTGAGGTGGCGGGGGTGGCAAGGGGGTAGCGCCCCCTGAAGATTTTTTATTTTTCAGATTTTTATTAGTAATTCTCTGCCGATTTTTTGGGTTAGTAATGCGTTTTTGGGTGAAGCTGGGTAAATTCATGTGTTCTATTTTGCTAGGTAATTTTATTTAATTATATACATTTACAATTATCTTACTAATTTTCTTTAATTACTTATATTTATTTTTACTAAATATTTACATTTATCTTATTAATTTTCATTATTTATTTTAATTATATCGAATAAATTCTAATTATATAAATTACCATACATATATTATTTATATATTAAATAACAAATATAAAAAAACCAAAAAAAATTAACAAAAAAAAATTCAGCCAACCCGGGTCTCCTCCCAGGTCGGGTCGCAGACCAAGGTCTGGACCCAACCTGGGTCCGCCCCCCATTAAGGGGGCTGGGGTCAGGTCCCCCTCAGACCTGACCCCAAAGAGCACCTGTTAAGGGTGCTCTAAAGTAGTTACTAAATTTCATTTCACAAGCTAAGCACATCCACATGACATACATTAGTTGGAACCAAACCCACTTAATTTGATCTCACTAATTACAACACTTTTAACTTATCTTACAATTACAAACACAAACGGCAATTTGGTGTCCGAAGTCCTCATAGACTATGGTTTGACCGACTCCAACATCACGACTGTTGTGGGTCGGATGCCGAACCTGCTCTCGTTCCATCCGGATCACAATTTGAGGCCAAAGATTGAATTTTTGAAGAAAAATGTCGGTTTAAGCGGCGTATCATTGGTCAGATTGGTGGTCTTGTATCCGGGGGTTCCTCATGTCGAGCCTCGACAATGCATTGATCCCGGCATTGGAGATCCTCATGGGGCTCTTGAGCTGTAAGGAGAATCTCTTATACGCCCTCAAGCGTTGCGCGACATTGCTGTGTCCTTCAACAGTTAAATCGGTTTCCACAAATATGGAGTTTCTTAAGTTTCAGGGCATTCCGGAGTCGAATGCTTGCTTGCAAGCTCCTTGGTCAAGCAACCTCGGTCGTTAATAGTGGATCCCAAGCATTTAGCCCAAGTTGTCAAAGATCTTAAGTCGTCCGGTATGAATTCGACCAGTTTGATGTTCATCTATGCTCTCCAAATCAAGTTCGCTATGAAGCCAGCGATATGGGACAAGAAGGTCTCGGTCTACAAGGAGTTTGGGTGGTCCGACTCCAAAATTCAATTGGCTTTCAAGAAGTTGCCATATACACTTGCATTCTCTACTGAGAAGATCAGTAAGAATTTGGATTTCCTCATGAACAAGCTGCTGAAGATGAGTCCGGCTTTATTAATTACTTACCCTATGTTGCTTGGTTCTAGTTTGGAGAAGAGACTCATCCCGAGGTGTGCAGTGTTGTGGATTTTAATTACCAATGGTGTTGTAAAAAAAAAATAATATATATAAACATTGCTTCGGCATTGACAAAAGTTTCTGTTAAATTTGAGGAGGATTATGTCAGCAAGTACAAGAAGATGGTGCCTGCAGTTTTGAAGGCGTACGAAGGGAAGATGGAATTCGTAGGTTTCGATAATATGCAATTAGTGAAGCCTGAAAAGAATGAAAGGTCAGATCACTAATCTCAGTTGTTACATTTGATATTCTGGTGCCCTGTTGGCTTCTGATATTGCTCTATTTGTCGAATTAACTGCTGCAGTAAACATGATTACTAACTAAACTGAGGGAATTTTCATGTAAATGACTATCAAGAATGTATGGTGAGTTTCAATGTATACACACTAACTTATGTTGTCATACATTTACATGAATGAATTATTTCTCACTATTTCAAGCAATTGAAATGAAAAGGGTATATGAATCTAGGACAAATTTTGTTCATCCTTTTGATTCTTAACGCATTGCTCTGCAGAATTCCTGCTCTTGCAGCCTTACAATTACCCCTTGAAGGATGAACTTTAAAAAATTATTTTGCTTTTGGCAGCTATCTTTCTAACTTTCGACTTATATGTTCTATCTCATGTATTCCCTTTCAGCAGTAACCTAAAATGGAGCTAATTTACTTGTAGAAACTACAGGGTCGCATTGTGATTCATAACTGACATTTATTCTAGTTTCTTATACTGAAAAGAACAATGACAATGTCTTGCTTCCAGTTTATATGAATACTTTTTTAGTTGATGTCTGAAAGTTTATGTAGGAGTTGAAGGTATTGGTGTAATGTACCATAGGTATATCATAAATGGAACATATATTTATCAACATTCAATTATGCTTTATTGACCTTAATCATTCCATTTTTTTGAGTAGTTGACAATTGGACATGAACCTGGTTCTCAAATGCTACGTTCAATCGACGAAATATTTCACCAAGAGTATTTGTTTTGAACCATGTTATTTTGTTAAAGTTTAAGAGTTAGTTTTAATTCCTTCACCAAATGAGTTATAAATATTCTCATCGAATTTCATCAGGATCATAACAAGATAGAAGTCTAAATAAGCCGAGTCTACTCCAACTGATTATGACGTCAACATATCAAACCGGTAGTTGAACCGAACTTGTTTCCCTGAGCAGTGTAGTTGATGGTCAGTGTTTCACTCAATTTATATTCATCTATTACGAAGTTATAAGTTTCTAACAAACAAATCTCTATCGAGTTGAATAGATTCAATGCAAAAATTCAAACACTACCTAGTTTCTAGCACTACGTTCACAATCAAACAACAATTCTATAAACTCAAATCGTTCCATGTGATGATTTTTTTATATTTCGTTTTAGTATTTATAAAATTACTGAATCCAAAACCAATGGTCCAACCAACTAGTCCAACGTCCAGCTCAATTCGATCCAACTTGATTGACATTGGCTCCGGTCGTTGAACCAAATCAACTTGGTCCAACTTGATTCACAATGGATGAGTTTGGCTGAAAGACTCCTTAATCTAGGGTTGTCAACTTTGCTCGAAAAATATCGACTTTAGTTTAACTTTATAACGAAAGATCTTTGATGAAAAATAAAAAAATCTTTCGACTTAGTTCGGTAAACAAACCGACTCGAACTCAAAAAATTTAAGACTCAACTCGAAGGCTCGGTTGGAGTTTATTAGTGTTCAATTTACATTTATTTTTTAATATTTAGTAATAATATATATTAATACTTGATGTTCGGACCAACTTATGTTTGGTTTCTCAAAAAGAGATGGAACACCGAATGTGAATAAGTGTCTTCCTCCGTTGTCAGCTTTGCCAAAGTGATGTTAAGCTTATTTAAGGTTGACTTGAACTCGGATAAGGTTGACTGCATTGAATTCAAATACCACAGAAATCATAATTACTTAAGCACATACATGAGAGATAGACTAACGTTTCTATCATCATTGGTTGGAGTTAAATTTCAAACATTAGTTGGAGTTAACCATTTAATTTGATCTCACTAATTAGTAATTACAACACTTATTAACAACAAGAGGGGCAGACAGAAGTAGTTCTGTTATACAACACTAACATTCTTTCTCGCCTTCTTTCTGACATTTCCAAATCCATAAAATCCCAAAACCCCAAACCCTAACCCTAACCCTAACCCTAGACGACGGAATCCTACATTCGGAAGAAGAAATCACCAATCTATCCTTCTTCTTCTTCTGGTAAGCATAATTCTCTCTATCTCTCCCTAAACTAAAAAAATGCTCGCTTTCGTTTCCAAATTCGGTAGCCGTAGAAATCAAACCCTAATTTTTCCACTCAAATTCACCCCCAAAACCACTTTTCCGCCTCAAAACCCATTTCTAATCCGACCCATCTCGTCAAAATCCCACCTTTCCGATCCCCAAAGCGACAATTCGGTTTCCAAAGTCCTCAGAGAGTACGGTTTCACCGACTCCAACATTGCCTCCGCTGTGGGTCGGATGCCGAGGTTGCTCTCGTTCCATCCGGATCACAACATAAGACCGAAACTGCAATTTTTGCAGAAAGATGTCGGTTTAAGTGGCGCGTCGTTGGTCCGATTGGTGGTCTTGTATCCGTGGTTCTTCTCGGGGAGCCTAAAGAAGGCAATGGTTCCGGCTTTGGAGATTCTCATGCGGTTCTTGAACTCCAAAGAGGATGTTTTATCTGCCCTCAACCGTAGCCAGGAATTGCTTGAGCTTAGGAAAACTAATTTTCTTTCAACCAATATGGAGTTTCTTAGGTCTCAGGGCGTTCCCGATTCCAATGCTCGCAAGCTCTTGATTAACCAACCCACGGCGCTGATTGCGAGTCCCAAGCAATTCGTCAAAGCGGTTGAATATCTTAAGTTGGCCGGAATGAATGTGACTAGTTTGATGTTCCTCTATGCTCTCAAAGTCAAGGTCACAATGACTGCAGGTTTATGGGAAAAGAAGGTTGCAGTCTTCAAGGAGTTTGGGTGGTCCGAGTCGGAAATCCAATTGGTTTTCAAGAAGTGGCCATGTGTACTTGCATTTTCTACCATGAAGATTCACGAAAAATTGAATTTTGCGGTCGGCAAGCTGAAGATGAGTTCACAATCTTTATCTGCCTACCCTATTTTGCTCTCTTCTAGTTTGGAGAAGAGACTCATTCCGAGGTGTGCTGTGTTGGAGCTTTTGATTTCTAACGGCATTATGGATAAGGAAATGAACATCCCCAGTGTGTTGTCTAGAGGTGCTGCTAGATTCGAGAAGGAATATATCAGAAAGTACGAGAAGGAGTTGCCCGCAGTTTTGGATGCTTATGATGGGAAGATACAATCTGTAGGTTTCGACAATGTCAAGCGCATGGTGTCGAGAAACAGAGGTAGGTGAGAATTCTATTCTCCATTGTGTCTGCGACAAAAGACGACTTGTGTTGGTTTGATGTATAATGGGAAGACTGACTGTTGATTGTTTACCTCATGATGTATAATCTGAGTTAATTTTTCAGCAGATGATGGGAGCAATTTTCTGACATAACTGTCTTTCTTTTTTTAATTTTTTTGTCGAGATCGTAGGAGTCAGTTACAAATTTGGTGTAACTATTTGATGTTAGTTTCGATACTTTCTTGCTAAATGTATTAGATGTCTGTGAAAAACATATTTTGTGTTTCTTTGGTAAAAATCTTAAATGCAAATGCAATGTTGCCATATTTTATGTTGAAATTTAAAGTGATCAGTCTGAAGCCAGCGATGGTACTAATCCAAATTGAAATGTCACTAGCAAGTTTGATGTTAGAATTTGAGAGAAAATCTATAATACTCATAACAAGAGATCAATATACAACGAGATGATGTCTACAACGGAGTGAGTTTTTTATTTGCTTTAGTAGCAAATTTAAAGCATTATTTGTTCGGTCCACTTTACTGATTAGAAAACTTAAGAAACAAAACAATCTTTAACTTAAGAGAAAAGGTTATCCATTGGCTTACTTTTACAAACTGCTGTGGTGTGGAGATCGTGAGAGTATATAAATCTAAAATCTAATCTTACTACTAGAAACCTCAAATTTTTGCGTACATATAGCTGTTGGAGCAAATTGCGAGAAAAATTGGTTATCGTGGTTGTATAAAAGGAGAGAAGAAAACAAGTAGTTGGTAAACATATAATCTTTTTGCGTGTAAAAATAAATTTTTTATACCAAATAGATTACACGATTCACGACTTAAATGTTGCGACTATCAATCGACAATTGATACCTAAACTCCAGTCATCTGAATGTATTAGATGTCTGAGGAAGAATGAAATGATTATAGACATACTTTGTGTTGCTTGGTAGAAGTCCTAAATGCAAATGCAATGTTGTCATATTTTATGTTGAAATTTAAAGTTATGAAGTCTGAACTGGTTGCCTTGTTTGAGAATGCCTTGCAAGTTAAATTTCAGAAGAAGAAAATAATGAGCAATTTTATGATTTATGAATCATAGGCTTTAATAATTTCTTAAGTTGATTGCATGTTGACTCTATTAATGGTTGAAATCATAGGTTTAGCAACGAGTAATGCTGCCTAATTCTTAGGCAACTTAATTCTGTTTTGTAGGAGTTTGTTGTTAATGTTGTTAAGTACTTTAGACAACCTGAATGAAGTTCAAGTCAACCTTAAATAGACTTCAGCTTGGAAAGTTAATTTGGTAAAGAAAAGCTCCTTCGATAAATGACTGGTCAAATTATTACTCACCACCAAATTTTCGGTTTTGCTCATTTGCCACTACCCTTTTTTCAGTTTATTTAAGTAAAGAATATATACCCATTTAACTAAAACCATCATTTAGTTACTTATTGGATTAAATAGCCGAGCTAACGTGAAATCATCATATGATTATCCTATGGCGCCAAAACAGGAGACATTTATTGAGTGCTCGCCCTTCCATTATAGGTTATATAATAATAAAAAACAAAATCAAAGTTTTCTTAGTTCCATGTTTTAGGAAATAATACTATTATCTGTTTAATTATAAAAAAACTATTTACATAAAAGGATGGTACAATATTGTTCCCTGAGAAACAAGTCTCCTTTTAAGTTTTACCTGTATATCAGCTGATCTAGTATCATAACATCATCAAATTGGAAACTAGATGACTATCATGCTGCATTGCAGCAAGAAAGTCTGACATGAACATATTACCTAAAAGAAATCTTAAGAACTAAATGTTTCCATCAATATCATCTAGAACAAAGATGTTAAAAAGTTCCATAAGTTAACTTCTAAGCCTGAGTCCAATTTGGTTCTCATTGTTGTAGACCTGAGTAGAAGTATCAAGTCAGTTAGCTATAGTATTTGTAACTTGGTGTAACATAAATTACATCACTCCTAAACAGAAACAACTAACTCCCATACGACAGAATAAAATGGCTAAAGTTAGGCAATGTCACATTTCATTCAATGTTATCAAAACCTACGAACTCAAGCTTCCCTTCATAAGCCTTTAAAACTGCGGGCAACTCCTTCTCATACCTTCTGACATATTGCTTCTCGAAACTAGCAGAACTTCTCCTCAACACCGCAGGGATGCTCATTTCTTTTTTTACAACACCATTAGAGATCAAAAGCCACAACACGGCGCACCTCGGGATGAGTCTCTTCTCCAAACTAAAACAGAGCAAAATAGGGTAATTAATTAATGAAGCCGGACTCATTTTCAGCTTGTTCATGAAGAAATCCAGATTCTCATGCATCTTCTCAGTAGACAATGCAAGTGTATATGGCCACTTCTTGAAAGCCAATTGAATTTCAGAGTCGGACCACCCAAACTCCTTGTAGACCGAGACCTTCTTGTCCCATATCGCTGGCTTCATAGCGAACTTGACTTGGAGAGCATAGATGAACATCAAACCGGACGGATTCGTACCGGACGACTTAAGATCTTTGACAACTTGGGCTAAATGCTTGGGATCCACCATTAACGACCGGGGTTGCTTGACCAAGACCTTGCAAGCATTCAATTCTGGAACGCCCTGAGACTTAAGTAACTCCATATTGGTGGAAACCAATTTAGCTGTTGAAGGATTCAGCAATGCAGGGCGACGCTTGAGGGCGAATAAGAGATTCTCCTTCGAATTCAAGAACCCTAAAAGGATATTCAAAGACGGGATCAATGCATTCTCGAGGCTCGACATGAGGAACCACGGATACATGACCACGATTCTGACCAACGATGCGCCGCTTAAACCGACATTTTTCTTCAAAAATTCCATCTTTGGCCTCAAATTCTTATCCGGGTGGTACGAAAGCAGCGCCGGCATCCGACCCACGACAGTTACGATGTTGGAGTCGGTGAAACCGTACTCTCTGAGGACTTCCGACACCAAATTGCCGTTTCCAGGGTTGGAAAGGTGGGATTTTGACGAAATGGGTCGGATTAGAAATGGGGTTTGAGGCGGAAAAGTGGTTTTGGGGGTGAATTTGAGTGGAAAAATTATGGTTTGGTTTCTACAGCTACCGAATTTGGAAACGAAAACGAGCATTTTTAGTTTACGTAGAGAGAGAGAGAGTTCTGCTTACCAGTAGAAGGAGGGATCGGAGATTTCTTCCTCCGATGGTCAGATTTCGACGTCTAGGTTAGGGTTTAGGGTTTTAGCATCTGAGAATTTATGGATTCGCAAGGACGAGACAAAGACAGCTGAATGTATGAAAGTGAAACATATTTGTCTTTTCTTAAAGAAATATTGCCCGTACTAACCTTAAATGTGCGTAAGTGCGTAAATGCATGTTTGGGATAGAGTATTAGAGTTCAGATAAAATAAAAGTAAAAGGAACATATAATAGCATGTCTTTAGCTTTCAAAAAACACTTCGTTATCAAACATACAATTGTAAGGGTGTAAGCGGGATGACGTGGGATGAGTTTTTGTTCCACTGCTATCCGCTTGTCTAAGTTAAGCGCGGACATGCGGGGGGATGTTACTCGTCCCATTTAAGGATGGACTATGCACAACGGGTTAGGCATGTTATTCTTTAATCCTAGCTTAATTTAAAAAAAACAATCAACTTTTATTAATATTTTCATTTTGATCAAATGTTAATACAAAAATCAATCAAATTTCCTTAATATTTTCCATTTTGATCAAGAAAAAATAATTGATGCATGTAATTAACTAAATATAAAAAATCAAAACAAAATACAAAAAAATCAAACCTAAATACAAGTGAAACATGAGTATGAATTATTGATTATGTGGGTTGCAGGACGGGTTGCGAGAAAACCACTACCTCCCCTACTTACTATGCGGGTTGGCGGATTGAGTTTTTTTGTCCGCTACCTGCATTAGGCTGGGCGGTGCGAGTAAAACCTACCCCATTTACCACACTATACAATTGTCTCTCTGCTCATGTATATCTCCTTTCTTTATTTTCTCATTCCAAGCTAAAAACAACAAAGCCACCAACTTGCAGGCATTGAAATCACTTCATGGAAACACAAATTTCTCCACTGAACTTAATCATTTACTAAAAATAATTTGAAGTCAAACATACAATTCCAGTCAGGCAAAGATACAGTATACTTGATAGACCGGAAACAATGAGTTAGCATAGTTTCAGAGTTACAAACTCGAATCAATATTAGCATATCTCATGTTCACCCTACTCTTGACTCCTGCAGTCCTGCCCATTAGTGTTGTGGTCATAAAGATCACTCCAATCAGGAACAATGTTGGTGTGGATTGGAAGCCATACGAATTTCCGACAAATTTCAACTCTCCAAGAACAATCTCAGCCTGCTTCCCTAAAAAAGTTTGGTCATTAACTTTATCTTCTAATTTATCATTTAAAAAAAATCTAAGAATAACTACACCATATTACAATGCATACATAGTTCAAGAAACGTGTGGCACAAAAAAGGCATTGCGAAAAATAAAGTTGCAGCAAATGGCGACAATGTGAATCATACGAGTGTAACAATCATGGGACTACAAGTGCAGCATTTGTAACATTGTTCGGTGCCAAAATATTGCCTAAAGTGATCATCATACATGAGAATTATGGAGTTGTTTTATCACATTCAATTTGTACAATCTGTACACCTACTATTATCTAGTCTAGTTTGACAATAATTTCTTGATTGATCGACTTAGGCCATCAAAACTCTCATTATTTGTTATCTTGACATATTTTCCTGCTTGACAAATAAGTATTAAAATACTTTGGTCTTCACTCTTTAGTTTGTTTATTATCATTTATTGAACTAAGGGTGTGTTAAAATTCTTGCATTTGGTGTTCTGTGGGATAAACAGAACTAAGATAATGATCACATTACTTCACCTTATGCAGGACTAATCTAAAGGAGAGGAGTCATGTCCAATACTGCAAATTTAAAGAGGGCAAATAAGAAAAATAACTTTCGAAAAATGAGAAGAAGAAAAACAATAGTGAGTCTTTTCTCTACCCAAAGAAGATAAAAACACGAAAGTTGAGTTCTCGGTCTCAGATTTTCCTACTTCATGATGAAGAACAATATGTTAGACAAGCTCGATAAGTTTGATTTGTACAAGCTTTCGACCAGAAACCTGCAAGAAAGCTATGGAAGACCAATCTACAACCAAGAAAACAATTGTCTTAGGTTATCAACAAAGGAACTAACCAATTGCTTACTCCAAACAACTAACTGATTAGCACTAATTAACCTACAAAAGACTACAACTGGCCCCTACATTCTGAACATGAAAAGAGTTGCATACATGAGAATCCTCTTGACCTTATGCCATGTGTTAACTAACATGCCCCAGAACAATTTTTGGAATTGAAGAACTGACGAAACAAATACCTCAGATTATTAGTCATATCATGAGTTCATTGCAGATGCAGCTCTTTAGTTCCAGAGACCAATTGAAGTGCATGTCTTATCAGTAAACATCAATCATACGATACAAATCGAAGTCATCGGGAGGAACAAACACCAAATAACAACCACAGCAGTAATGTCACTTGCCTCACTTTTCAGCTTTCACTAGTTCCATATTATCAAAACCTACAAATTCAATCTTCCCCTCATACGCCTGCAAAATTGCCGGCAAGACCTCATACTTGCTGACATAATTCCTCTTGAACAAGGCATTACTTCTTGCCAACGCTGAATAGACATTTATTTCTTTTTTCGAAACACCATTAGAAATCAAAAGCCCTAACACAGCACACCTCGGACCGAGCGTCTTCTCCAAACTAAAGTTGAGCAAAGTAGGGTAAGTACACAAACAAGCCGGACTCATTTTAAGCTTGTTCATGGTGAAATCCAAATTCCTCCGAATTTTCTCAGTAGACAAAGAAAGCAAATACGGACACGCCTTGAACGCCAATAGAATGTCCGAATCCGACCACCCAAACTCCTTGTAAACTGCAACCTTCATGTCCCATTTAGTGGCGTTCATTGTGACCTTAACTTGGAGAGCATGGAGGAACATCACACCGGATAAACTCGCACTGGACGACATAAG
The DNA here is from genome assembly GCA_963682175.1 of Triglochin maritima. Classification (NCBI taxonomy): domain Eukaryota; kingdom Viridiplantae; phylum Streptophyta; class Magnoliopsida; order Alismatales; family Juncaginaceae; genus Triglochin; species Triglochin maritima. Next base: position 33,806,389 of record OY821789.1, read on the forward strand.
ATCTTTGAAGACCTCCGCGAATCGCACAGGGTCAACAATTAGAGATCTCGGTTGCTTGATCAAGAGCTTGCGAGCATTTGAATCGGTAACGCCCTGAGATTTAAGAAACTCCATACTGGTAGAAACCACTCTAGTGTTATAAATGCCGAGCAAGGCCGGGGTACGCTTGAGGGCGGATAAGACGTCCTCCTTCGAGTTCAAGAACCCCATTAGGATCTCCAGTGATGGGATCATTGAATTCTTGAGGCTCCTCCGGAGGAACCACGGATGGTGAACAACCGATTGGACCAACGATGTGCCGCTTAAACCGACATTTTTCTTCAAAAATTCCATCTTTGGCCTTAAATTCTTATCCGGGTGGAACGAAAGCAGCGCCGGCATCCTACCCACGACAGTTGCGATTTTGGAGTCGATGAAACCGTAGTCTCTGAGGACTTTGGACACCGAATTGCCGTCTCCGGAGTTCGAAAGGTGGGATTTTGACGAGATGGGTCGGATTAGAAATGGATTTTGAGGCGGAAAAGTGGTTTGCGGGTTGAATTTGAGTGGAAAATTTAGGATTTGGTTTCTATGGTTACCGAATTTGGAGATAAAAGCGAGCATTTTTCAGTTTAAAGAGACTGAGAATGCTTACCAGAAGAAGAAGGAATTGTAGTGGAGATTTCTTGTTCCGGTCGTCGGATTTCGTCGTCTAGGGTTTGGGGTTTTGGGTGGAAAAAGGAAGGACATGTCCAGAGAAAAATGACATTTTGTAGAAGAAATATAATTTTACTGATATTTTACTTTTCCCCCGAAAAGACAATTATAGATCATTTACATGTATATTATCTTTAAGAAGGAAGTAAGAATGGTAGAGAAATAATGGGTGTTTGAAGTAAGTGGATTATAGAAGTCAAACGGAATTAATGGAAAATAGAATTCAAATTATGTTGTTTGTACATGTTAGTTATGTTTAGGAACGAGTTGCGGAAGGACGTGACTATCCCGTGATGACTTTTCCGACCACCTACGACGACAACTCTTCTGGTCATTTGCTTCTTGTGCACAAACACTAGAGGGGTGTCTCCGGAGGTGGCTGGGGAAAGAGTCAGAGGTGTTACTGAGAAAAAAGGCGGGATAGAGGTGACTTAAGGGGGTGTTTTTGAATAGTCGGGAAAAGAGTGGTTGGAGGTAAGTAGGTAACCAGAGGGGATGTCCCCGAAGGTGACCAGAAAAGGGATCGCTAGAGGTGGTTGGAAAAAGGGTCGTCATAGGTGGCTGGAGGGAAGGGCGCCAGAGGTGATCGGAGATGGTGAGGGGTGTTGCTGGAGAAGTGAAAATGAGCTAGAGTTTCTAGATTTAGATTTTCTCTCACTTTTTCAAAGGAGTTTGTGAGAAAATAGAGAGATAAAAATCTTTTATACTTGAGAATTTAAGATTTTTTTTTCTTCTCTTACATGAAATAAACATTAGGAAAAGTGAAAGTCAAAGAGAAATTACTATATTTTCCCTTGGGATAATAGTACACAAACTCCTCCTAAGTAGGAACGGTTGATGTTACGATATAGGATGTTCCTAATTCCTTAATATAAAAAAGTTAACAATTTTAAGAACTTAAAGACAAACATGAAGCAAAAATGACTCGTGTGATATCTTTTTTAGGTTATGTTATTTTTATTACATGATATAATAATATAACAATATAGACGTCAAATTTGTGTTTGATCTGTAAATGAAGTCGTTTGTATCCAAAATAATTTACATACGATTCATGTCCGTATATGTTTTGTATGGATAAAAATATGCTTTATCTACGTCTATATACAACTAGTATCCGGATTTTAAAAAAAGATATAGATATACCTTTGACTTTGAGACCATATTTTTTACCTTAAGTTGCAACACAGCATGCCTTTTCCTTTCCAAATTGTTTTGCTGTTTTCTAGATTCCCATTGCATCACACTTTTTAGAATTTTATTAACTCTTAATGGCGTCCATATTTTCAAATCCAACCACTACCGCGATTTAGCACCATGCAACCATATCGGCATAACAATCAGCAAACCAAATATAAACCTACAAATGATGTGCATATAAACTAATAAAATGCCTGTATTTAGGCCCTGTAATAATGTATGCAATAGCTTTTCTTGATTTTCCTCTTTGAATTCATGCACTAAGCCAAGACAGCCAGCAACTTGCAGCCATTAAGATCACTTCATGTTAAACACAAATTTATCCAATGACAGAATAAATTACCATTGAATAATAAATTGAACTCTAACATACAATGTTAGTCAGCATTTGTCATGGTATGCATGAATAACCGGAATAAGTGAGAATTAATGACATTGACACATTTACAAGATCACAAACTCCGGCCAACCAAGATTTTGCTGTTATTGGCTATGTTTCACAGTCTCACTTTCACATTTCACCTTACTCTTGACTCCTGTGGTGAGAATTATAGAGATCACTCCAATTCTTCAGTGACAAGCAATGTTGTCGAGCACAATGAGACATCCAAATCACCAACACATTTCAACTCTCCATGAGCAATTGCAGCCTACTTACAAAAAAAAACACTTAATCATTAACCATCTATCTCATGTAGAATCCAACAGCAAAATTATATGGTTTCTTCCTAAAGTCGATGCTAAAAAAACGTCATATTACAATGCACGTTCAGCACAGTGTGGAACTGAAAAACCATCATCCAAAAAGAAATACAAAACAGAAAACTATAAAAACATCGTCAGCTATGCAAGAGTGAGTAACTATTGCAACTGCATACGTCGCATGTGGCTTTCTTAGCATAGGCGAGCATTAGCAAATTTGCAGATTTGTCCAGGATATGCAAAATGCGTCATGCATATCTGGACGTTGCCTTTAACAGTCTTTGTAAGAGTCATATTGTTTTATTTAGCCGGTTCAATTAGTATGATCTTTGACACCTCATATCCGAGTTAGTTTGACATTTAATCCTTTCTCGAGTAACTTTTCGTCAATACTGAATAACCTCCTATTCCTATAAGTCATTTTGACATACTTCCTTTATTAAGAATTATAAATTTAATGCTCCAGTCGTCACTTTGTTTCAAAACATCAATTAAACTTAGAGTAGGTTATCTTTCTTTTCATGTTATGTGGAATAACATAACTGAGACGATGATCACATGAATAATTTCAAAAAGAAAGAAAGAAAGACCCGACCATATAACTCATCTTATGCAGAACTACTTTAAGGAGGGCATGGATGTCCAATGCCAACAATTTTAAAACTAGTAAATTAGAAAAGGTGGCTTTTAAGAAAGTTGAAACAAAAACAACCCAAATTTGTAAAAATGGGCAAGTCTAAGTACCCTGAGAGTAACAAAAGAAGTTGGGACGAACCTGATGGAGGTTTCTAACAAGAAAACTGTGATATGGTATGTCCACTATAGAAGGCAGAAGCCATATTGATGGATATGTTTGGCAGGCTTGGTGTGACCCTTAGGAACATGTCATTTGGTTTGATATAGATATAATTTGCAAGCAAAGCATTAAAATCACAAGGTTGAACGATAATTTAGGTCGATAAATATTCATCTGTGTAATTGTAAGACTATGTAAATAGTGCTTAAGTCTGTAAACATCGTACATTTTTCTCTACTCGAATAAGATAAAAATCAAGTTCTGGATCTGAGATTGTCCTAATTCCAATCAATGTTTTCAAGAAACAATGTGTGTAACAAGCTCAATAAGTTGCTTTATGCAATTTTTCAATCAAACATCCTGAAAGAAAGAAAGAAAGAATGAATGAATGAAAAAAGAAAGGAAGGAAGGAAGAAAGGAATGAAGAAAATAAGAAAGAAATAAGAAACCAAAATCTACGACAAAGAGAATGAATGACGTAGTTTACCAACAAAGTAATGGAACTAATCAATTACTAGGCCAAAACAAAATCAATTGACGTAGTACCTCAGGTTATTGGTTATATCACGATGGATGCAGCTTTTGATTGATCCCATAGATGGAGCAATATCAGAAAGCACCCGCCCTCTTGTTAAACATCAATAATACAAATAAAAGCCATTGTGGAACCAAAATACCCAAAAGTTAACTCACCGGCCACTCTTTTTAGCCTTCACTCGCTCTATATTATCGAAACCTACAAATTCCATCTTCCCTTCATATGCCTCCAGAACCGCAGGCAACACCTTCTCATACTTGCTGACATAATTCCTCTTGAACACGGCATTACTTTTAATCAACGCCGAATAGATGCTCATTTTCTTTTTAACGACACCATTAGAAATCAAAAGCCCCAACACAGCACACCTCGGAATGAGTGTCTTCTCCAAGCTAAAGTTGAGCAAAATAGGGTAAGTAGACAAAGAATTCGTATTCATCTTAAGGTTGTTCATGGTGAAATCCAAATTCCTTCGGATCTTCTTAGTAGACAAAGCAAGCACATACGGCCACTTCTTGAAAACTAATTCGATTTCCGACTCCGACCACCCGAACTCCTTGTAAACCGCAACCTTCATATCCCACTTAGCGGCATTCATCGTGACCTTAACTTGGAGAGCATAGAGGAACATCAAACCAGACAAACTCACACCGGACGACTTAAGATCTTCAACGACCTCCGCGAATCGCTCGGGATCCGCAATTAGACATCCTGGTTGCTTGATCAAGAGCTTGCGGGCATTGGAATCGGGAACGCCCTGAGACCTAAGAAACTCCATATTGATTGAAAGTAATTTTGTTTTCCTAAGCTCGAGCAATGTCGGGGTTCGCTTGAGGGCAGATAAGACGTCGTCCTTCGAGTTAAGGAATCCCATTAAGATCTCCACGGCCGGGACCATGGCGCTCTCGAGGCTCGACATGAAGATCCACGGATAGAAAACCACGAATTTGACCAACGAGGCACCACTAAACCCGACGTTTCGATGCAAAAATTCCATCTTGGGTCTCAAATTGCGGTCTGGGTCGAACCAGAGAATCGAAGGCATACGACGGACTGCCGCCGTGATATTGGAGTCAGTGAGACCGTACTCTTTGAGGATTTTGAGCACCGAATTGTCACTTTCGGGGGTCGAAAGGTGGGATTTTGATGAGATGGGTCGGATTAGAAATGGATTTTGAGGTGGAAAAGTGGTTTTGGGGTTGAATTGGAGTGAAAAAGTTAGGGTTTGGTTTCTACGGCTACCGAATTTGGAGATGAAAGAAAGCATTTTTCAGTTTAGGGAGAGATACAGAATACTTACCAGAAGATGGATATGTCGAATTCTTACGTCTAGGGTTAGGGTTTTGGGATTTTGAAATTTTGGGCGGAAAAAAGGAAGGAGACGAGAGATTGGTTGAGAATTTGAGATCAGATCGGAATCCAACGTTATTAAGGTTGAAGAAAGGAAAAATTGCACTGTAAAATTTGCATCTATCTAAAGTTAGAAAAAGAAAACTAAAGGGCTGTAATGCAAAGCTACAATAATATTAAGGGTGTTATACTCTGATACAGGGGAGAGCACAAACCGGTCCGGACCGATCGATCCAGACCGGATTTGTAGTCGGTTCGGGTTCCGATCCAAAGTGGATCTGGTCGGTCTGATTTTTGGTCTGGTCCCTAGCAACGGACTGAGTTATAATCCGGTCCAAATCTGAATTTGTTCCCGAAATTTCAATACAAAAAAGACCAATTTTGAACCGGACAAATTGGTCCGGTCCGGTCCAAACCCGAATCAGACCGGTCGGGTCTTCGGTCCACACCCTGGTAAAGATCAGGTCTCGATCCGGTCCAGGTTCGGACCGATGCACACCCCTATTGTCATTGGTTTGTAAGGAAAAATTCAACTTCTAGTATGAGTTAACAACAAGATTAATTGTGGTTTACTTTTTTTGAAATTGAGTCATATTAAATTAATACGAAAGATCCGATCGTGAACCACAACTTGACATGCTCAAAACAAAAACAAAACCGAATCAAACAAATTTCAGGCCTAGACAGAAATAAGGACCCATACATGAAACTGAAATGAGCTTGTACTAAACTAGAAGTAACTCGACAGAAGTTGTGGTTTCAAACTTCAAATTTTCTCGAGATTACAACTTCCTCCTTGTTGTTTATGCATAAACAGGAAACATGAGATCCATGTTTTAATAATATCAATTCCTTACCACCTTGTTATCTTTTGGATTCACTTGTTGCACTTGCAAAGATTTTTAACAATTTTTAAATATTTTCGTATTTAAAAGCCCAACCTCTGGAGGGAGGGAGAGAGATAGAGGTTTAACATCCTGCAACCTTCAATCAAAACTCATACACAAATACATAATGGAGTACATACCACCAGGGTGGACCCAGGCATGGGAACACGTAGCCAAGTGCCTACGTCTGAATTTTTATGTTATGGACACTTCTTGAAGTGTGCTCACCCCTACTCTTACATATTTTATTTTTAAAATAAAAATATTTTTAAATACATTTCTTCAAAAATCTAGTCTCGAGCAGGACAAACCCGACTGACAAGAACCCGAACTCGACCCGACGAGCCATGTCTATTATTAAGGTCAAGAAAGGAAAAAATGCATTGTAAATTTGCATCTTTAAAGCTAGAAAAAGAAAAACTAAAGGGCTGTAATGCAAAGCTACAATAATATTCAGGGTGTGATTGATTTGCAGGGAATAATTGAACTTCTCAAGTAAGTTAACAACAAGATTAATTGTAGTTTCATTTTTTGAAAATAAGTCGTATTAGATTAAAATACGAAGAATCCGATCGTGAACTACAACTGCCCATGCTCAAAACAAAAAAAAAAATCCCGGATCAAACAAAGTTGGGGCCCAAGTACAAGCTTCTGTCGCCAAAAAAAAAAAAAATCTTACATCAAACTGAAATGAGTCGGTAGTAAACTAGAAGTACCCGTACGAGTTGATCTTCAAGAATCGAGACAGGTTGTGGTTTCAAACGTCCAAGTTTTCCCGAGATTACAACTTCCTACTCAGCACAGATTATTGTTTGTCATTCTATTCTTTGTTAGTTGAGCTGCTTGTTAATGCATGAACAGAAAAACATGACATGTTTTAATAAATCAATTGACTTTGGCATGTACATTCCTTTTCCTTACCAGTTACCACCTTGTTATCTTTTGGATCCACTCATCATAGTTACAATATTTTAAACAATTTATAATGATTTTCGTATTTAAAAGCCCAACCTCTAGAGGGTGAGGTTTAGCATCCTGCAACCATCAATCAATCAAAACTCACATAATGCAGTACATATCACCTCGTAATAAATAGTTAATTACCATTTAGCAATAAATTGAAGTGTAACATAAATTACCATTTAGCAATAAAGACATGGTATGTATACATGGTAAATTGGAATAAATGACGTTGCAATATTTACAGAATTACAAACTCCAATCAAGATTTGTAGCTATTTTTAGCTTGTAGCTATTTTTAACGGTTTCAAGCATTGTCTGCTCTTGATTCCTGCTCATTAGTGTGGGAGTTATGGAGACAACTCCAATTAGGAACAATGTTGCTATGGATTGGAAGTCATACAAATCCCCAAGAGACTTCAACTCTCCAAGAGCAACGCCAGCCTGCTTCCCAAAAAAACATGGTCATTAACTGTATGTCCAATTTAGCATTTTATCATAGATTTGTCTCTTGGTAGAAACAATGTTCAGAATTTCACAAACCCATGAAGGGGACGACGGAAAAAAAAACAAATACCATGGCATTGCCATAAACAAAATAGGCACAAGATTTATGCCAAACTATGAAAATGACTGTGTATCGCATGTCATTCTTGGCAAACGCAACACATATGCCAATTTGCACTCCCATGCAACAGTTTTGTAGTTCTGAATGTTGCCTAGAGTGGTCATTCTAAGACTTGTTCTGCTTACCCTCCTTAAATAAGTATAACCTTTGATACCCCTATCAAGCTTAGCTTGAAAAGATAAGTAACTTTATCATCAATACCCACCTTATTTGACATTTCTAGACCTTTCCTTAACAAAAGTTAGAAATCAGAATTGAATACTTCGGTCATCAGTCTTCAATTTTCCGTTCTTGAATTTCAACTTTCCTAAAATAACAAAATTGAGCCATTGACCATCACCACATCACTTCATCTTATGCAGAGTTAGGTTTCAGGAGATAAATGATGTCAAATTACAAAAGTTTAAGGAAGGTTACGAAGGCAGATATAAAGATATGATTCTTAAGACATATGAAGCAACAAACAAAGGAGAAATAATAATAGTGAGCAAGTATGACTACCCTGACAGTGACAAAAGAAGCTGGGATGAGTCCAATGGAGGTCGCTAATAGGAATATGTGATATGGTATGTCAACTATAGGGGAAGCCACATTGATGAATGTGTTTGGCAGGGTAGGAGTGACCCTCAGGAACAACATGTAGTTCAGCAACTTCTTTCTTCTACTCGCCACCTGCACAAAGGATAAGACAAATTTGAGACGTCAAGAACATAACGCAAAGGAGTTTTGCCAACAATATCCATATTTCAACCTTCATTTGAGCAAGTAAAGGAATACAATCAATAAGCATTAAGCACTAACAGAAAATGAACAGTTTGATAAATTACACTAGATGGAACGGAAACAACATGTTCAAAAATTTCAATATGTTCCTAGGTTGGCATCATGTTACCAAATGGTAATCGTGTCTCAGCCTTCAGTGGAGCAACTTAGCAAGTCCAAGGAACAATGAATAATCCATTCACAAATCATTACAAGAGCAACAAATTGCATTAACTAGATTCAACATATTTAAGGCTTTCAATAAGATTCTTAGTGACTATTTAAGATGGCATGTACCTGTTCTCTGAAGAAACTTAATTTGTCGGGCCACAACGAAAAAACCAAGGGCCTCCCTATCATCTTTGACAGAAAATAACATGATGAAGCACCGGCGGTGGCAGCAAAGACCACCAAAGCAACACCTCCCACAGCTCCAAAGAGGGATCCGGCAAGCAAGGACATGAAAATAGTCCCTGGGATCATGAACGTTTGCATGAAGATGTAAACTGTACAGTAGCTTACTAAAACCTGTATTGTGTAGTCGCTTGTGTAGACCTCAAGATGATCCCTGCAGAACAAAAACTCAAGTCATTGGAAAAATTCACAAGCGGGTAATAGATAGATGAAGCTCATCAAAAGAGCCATTAGTCAGAAATGACATCAACAAACCAACAAAACCACAGGAAATAATGTACAATTTAATCCCAAAAAACAATACCAACAGAAAACAAAAGGGAAATAATTCGAAACCAAGTGAAAGTGTGAAACAGAACTTCCAAACAAAACCCACCACACCAAAATTAATTTTCTTCTGGAAACAATATCCACACAAAAAACCAACTTAAACAGAACCAAGACATTATTAACTACTGAGGAGTTGCGCCGTTCATAAATCCATACCAATCACCCCCAAAACTACAATTATCGTCAAATAAGTACAAAACAAAGAAAACCTAAAAACTTGATCAAAAGAGAAAAAGAAGTTAACTTTCCCACCAAAATTTCATTTACAATCATCAAAAAACCGACTTTCCAACACCAACTTATGTTCCATTCACCACAACCTAAAACTCCCATCTCAACAAAACACCAAACCAAATCTTTGATTTTACACGACTAGATCTCCAAATAAAACCAAACCACAAAAAGTTCAATTTTTACGGAACATAATGATAAGTCCCCTTCCTCCAAAACAACAACAATAACAACAAAGAGTCCCAAAACCCAAGTTAAGAGAAAATCTTATCAAACCAACACCAGTTACAGTAACATTCACCAAAAACCACCATCACCACCCAAACTCTCCTACTTTTACAAGACTAGACCTCCAAGCAAAACAGAAATAAAAATGCAATTTTTCCAGAACATGATAAAAAAAAGTCCCAAAATAACAACTTTAAGAGAAACTCTTGTTACCCCAACAACAATTACTGTTCCATTCACCAAAAAACCACCCCAAAACTCCAACTTTCTCCAGAAATCACAGTTACAAAACTCAAAAAATGTACAAAATTCAAAAGAAAAGTCCAAATTTCCACACACACACACACCAAAAAAAACCAAAACAAACACCAACCCAACTTCGAAAATCCCACCTTTAACCAAAATCCCCCAAAACCAACACCAGCCCAACACCCAAACTCCCAACTTTAACCCAAATTCCCCAAAACCAACACCAGCCCAACACCCAAAATCCCACCTTTAACCCAAAAGCCCACTCACCTAAGAATCTGGAGGTCCTCGAGCGTCCTGGGGAGCTTAAGGAAGCTATAATCCGAGTCGGGCATCGACACATACACCCCAACCAACCCCGCCCCGAACGCTGCCACGACCCCAAGCGCCGCCGCCACCTCCATCGCCGTCAAAGGAAAACCCTCCTTCCTCGCCGCCATGGGATTGGGGGGGGGGGGGGGGGGAGTGGGATAGGGTTTCGGAAACCCTAACAAGGTGGAGAAGAGAGGAAGAAACAGATCTGTTTGGTTTTGGTTTTGGTTTTGGTTTTTTTGAACCTTTTTGGTTTGGATTTGGATGTTTAGTGGGTGGAAACGAAAATGGAGTTTTTGTTTGTTGCAATTTGATCCCTTCAAATTATGTTAATTGGTTTACACAACTCAACTTCCTTTTTTTAGACAAATTCAAAATGAACATATCACGTCTTAATTTCGACTACGTAACAATAATTAAAGGTCACAAAACATCCCAAAAGAGCACAATAGAAGAGTCATGTGGTAGCATGATAATTATTATAGTAGTTGTGATAATCACCAATTGCCTTATTCGACGGTTCTATTTTGAAGTTACTTTCTGAAATTGGAAATTGGTGATGCCACTACCATTGGTTATCATTTTGAGATATTGTGAGTTACGTTCCTTTGAAAAGTAAGATGAGTTGGGATCATTAGGGTGATGTGATTAAAGTGGAATGTAAAACTAGTTGAGAAAAATACACATGATGAACTTTTGGTGATTATTTAAGTTTGCTAAGGAATTCGCTTAAAAACTAACCGTTTGAACGTAAGATAGGAGCTTTGGATGTATCACTGTCTTCTACCCCATAAAGAATCGTTTCGATTAAGATGTGGTGTAACAAGTTAATTATATATTAATTAAGAAAAGAAATGATTAACTTGAAAGAAATAAAAGTTTGAATAAACAATCATTTGAATAGCTATGCAACATAAAAGTGAATACAATAATAGAGTGGAACTTTTTTATGTTTGTTTAGGACATCTTACCTATTTGTGCAGAACTAAGAAGGGGAATTCAAATTTCCCATAAAAAAGTGTTGGGAAATATTCCGAGACAAACATTGGTAGTTGATAGACAAACGACACGTCATCTGGATGCGTAAGGTACACGTGTCATGATTGCTTCCATCTTTTCGAGTTAGATTTTTTTATTATTTTTTTGTTCTTTTGGGTTCAATCAAACCCAAACGCCTTGGTTTACTACCAATTGGAATATAAGAATATTTGGGTATTACCCTAAATTATGAAGGAATGACAAAAATGTTGAACTTCAAGCAACTCGCGAGGATGCCTCCTGAGTAATTGGTCTTCCAAATATGAAAAATGCCTCCTGAATAATTATTACTTGACTTCTGCTTTTGCATTGGTTTATCAGTTAGAATATAAGAATGTTAGAGTACATTCTATTTTTGACCCTATATCGTGAAGTGAAATGATTGCACCAGTATCTTGTGCAAAATAAATTATATTGTTTTTCGTCCCAAAATGACTTAAATCTTCTGTTTAATTATCATTTTGTCATTCTCAATTCATTTAATACATATTGTCTTAAACTAAAACTTATGTCTACGTTTTCCTCACTTTACTAATACAAATACCACGAAATGTCAACTCGTGAGAAATAGTTAGTCAAAATATTTAACAAGAAGAACATCACATTGAAAAAGTTTAAGTATCATTTGAAGAGACAGCATATCGATGAGAGAAAACTATTTAGTAGCATTATTAACTCTCCAAAGGTACAAAATTCCTCTAGAATAATTATTTGACTTCTATGATTGATGCCAGATTTATTATATATCTTTTATTTTAAGCTTCTATGCGTGGATTGTCTAGTTACACAACTTATATTTTAGTAACGAAAACTACTTTTTCGAAAATATAAATTATAAATTAGTTTTCGTTACACTAATTTTTTCGAGATGTGAACAGACATGCCAAACTAATTTATAATTGGTTTGTGTAACTTTTAGTTTCCTAAAAGTTTTATTTTGCTACAATCTTTGTATGTCGAACAGTCGAAGCCTTTTGATTCTTGAGACGTATATCGGCATATGTACTTGAACACGAAATTAAATAAAGAATTTTTTCCGTGCAAGGAAGATAAACTATTTTACTTGAATCAAAATGCTTTCAAACATTTAGAAGTTATTTAATTCTCGGAAGTATAGTTTGGGAAGTTTAAGCATAACAAATTGATTTTAAAGCAATTTTCGAATTACAGGTAAAATAGTCCATCTAAATTTGTAAATGCTGCTTGTTTCTGTGTTGGTTGAAGCATTGTAATATGGATTTCCAAGTTAACAAAAAATCAATTCTCAGCAAATTAATACACATCCTTACGTTTTGATGAAAATCAACTTCAATTGGATATTCAACGTGATTAATAGCAAAAAAATTATCACCGCATATACTGGCATAGTGCAGATTAAACTCCAACCTGCACATAACCTAATGAGTAGACTATGAGCATGATGATTAGTTAGAAACGAATAAAACAATTACCAAAGGGATGAAATCAAGACAACATATTAAAACTCATGACAAATGACAACTCACAATTTTTTCAAAATATAAAAATAATAATCATGCATCATAAAATGCTCTGATAAATGAGTTAAAATTTAGACCCCACCACAAATGGATTGGAAAAAATAATTACATTTTCATCTCATTTGTGTTTGTACCATCTTTTGAAACCATTTTTTCCACTTGAATTTGTTAGAGCACCGTTAGCAGCGCTCAAACAGTTTTCAGACGTCATGATTTCACTCTCAGCCACATTAACTTTTCTTTCCACCACGTCAGTACAAACCAACTCCCCTACAAAATTCTTAACCATTACCCAATCCACTAAGTCACGCTACAGTATTTGTTGTCACGTCATTATTTTTATTCTTTTCTCTAATTTTTTTTCAACAATCAACAAAATATATTAATAATCATTATCGTAATTATTTAATATCAACAATTCATTCGTTTTTAATTAACATTTAATTAATAAACACGAAGATATTATTAAAAATTAGGAAACCACATTACATAGTACATTAACTGAAAATTTAAAAACTAAAACTAAAAATACATCATTAAATACTAAACTTAAATATTAAACTTAAAATACATCAAGACGTATTTCCTCTAAATCGTTATCATATATTGTCGATCAAATCGATTTGAAGGTTCAAATATGTGGTGCGATAACGCAAATTAATCTCTCCTTCTCAAGCACCTGGTAATATACACTACACGGTTAATGGAATACCGAACAGCGTCGTTCACGAAATTTCCAGGTTGGTCCTCAACAAATTCGTTCCAATCTCCAAAATTACCGAAGGAATCACGTTCATCCTCCACTATCATATTATGCATTAAAATGCAAGCTGTCATTATTTTGTTAAACACAATCTTACTTCATGTAAGAAATGACTTCTTCACTATCACGAACCGCGCTTGCAAGACTCCAAATGCACGTTCTACATCTTTGCGTGCTGTTTTTTGTCGTTCAGCAAATAACCTGTCATTCGGTGTTTGTGGATAAACGATGGACGGAATGAATGCTGCCCATTATGGATAAATATCATCAGTAAGATAATATCTCATATTATATCGAGAACCGTTTACCTCAAAAGTCACATGTGAAGCTCGTCCTTCCATGACGTCGTCAAAAACCGGAGATCGTTGCAAGATATTTAAGTCATTGCATGAACCTGGTGTGCCAAAAAACGAGTGTCATATCCACAAGTCAGCCGACGCCACTGCCTCGAGAACAAGGGTGACATTACCACTACGCCCTTGATATTGGCCCATCCCTATCTCTAACCGGGTTCGAAGTTCGCCTTCTACGCCTCTTAGGACGTCGGTCCACCACTTGGGAGATACTCCGTTAAGCAGTTCAACACTTGATAGTAAGCTTCGTCATTGGATGTTAAAGAGGATGAAGACTTCGAACTGGAAGACTTATCGAATGAAGATATTGTTCGTAGATGAATGAGTGAGAACCAACCAGGAGGACTACATTTATAGTTGTGAGAAATAACATACAGTATGAGCGTGACTACACAAAAGACAAGACGATTGCATCGATGCTTGGACTTCTCAAGCATCGAGGACTGCATGTCCTTTCCGTATTTCTGTTGTATTTCATATCTGTATTTTGTTTCCGAAGTTTATGAGTATTGTACTACTATTTCTTATTTTGTATATGATTTTTTTAATTTTACTTTTATCTAAATAAATAAAAAACAATTTAATTAATCATAAAAGATTTTTCAATTAATTTTCAAAACCTAATTAATTTAATTACAATTTTCCTAATCAATACATTAACCTAATTATATATAAATAATCTTTTTTCTTTAAAAGAAAAACACAAAAAAAATAATTAAAACCAATCCGTTGAGGGACCTAATTAGGGTCCATCATCAGTTGAGGGACATTTAACTTCTCTGAACTCAACTTCTGAGAAGTTTGATTGTCTGATACAAAGCAATGAATCTGAAGATTTCGGAGGATACATTCATAATTCATATTAGCTGAACTCAACTCAACTAATAGAGATCAAGGCATCGGATTGGTGTCCCTTCGAGTCATCCAGGAAGATTGCAGGCAGTGAACCATCAAGAATCTGCACTTTGAACGTCAAATCCTTGGTGTCGACCAATTCAAACACACAAGCATCGCCTACCCTCAGATTATTGTCAACTGCGAAATTTTTCCACAAAGCATCAAATATTTTCAATGACCGATCCCCGTGAAAATTCACCTGCCACCTTTTGCTTCTGCATTTGAGTGTAACAGGTACGATCTCCGACGGAAGATGAGAACAAAAGTTCCGTGGCACCACCTACGGTAGGAATAGCACAACGATAATGAGAAAATATGTTTCAGGAATACAATCGTGAGTCGTCGTAAATTTCCTATTGCCTTCCAAGTTTTTAATTGGATTCCAGATCTCTAGCTAAGAATAGATAAATTACAAAGGAGATAGGAATATTTTAACAAACACTAATATCGAGTCCATTACCAACTGATATAGAGGTTCTGTATTGGACTTGGAAAGTATGCATGTGAAGAAAGGTTTTCCTGACAGTGGAACGATTTCATCTTGCAGTTGACAGGTTTGTTCTGGGTTTGTCTGGTTGTCACATAGTTGAGGTTGTTCTGCTGAGAAGGTAAGTAGACGATCTCAGTAAACCATTAAAAGATGTATTATCTGTGAGTCTACCTTGAATTGTAAAACCAGAAAAGTAAAAAATATGGAACCGTAAGTATATATTTACCGGAACAATTAGTTGACTGACTTGACTCTGAAGAAGAAAAGTTGTCTTCCAAGGGATCAGGAGATGTTTTGGTTAAAGTATCTGCACACGAACTAGCCTGAAATATCCTTTCTAATGAGTAAGCAAGATCACCACGAAGATTAACATATTGTTGGAAATGTAAATTGTTGTGTGATATTGGAACTGCAAAAGTTTGGCCTATCTTCATGCATTCAGACAGGAACAAAAGCACCAATCGGATATGTCAAATGACTTAAGATCCAAATGATCAATAAGTATATTGAAATGTGACCAAGAAAGAAGATAAAGAAAAATTAAGAGTTCTGGAGGTCTGACCTCCCTTTTACTTGCAATTTTTTTATTTGTATGCATAGTTCTGTTAAGATGCACAATATCACAACTACAGGTAACTGATTTAACTCATCTAAGTGAGACTAAAAATCCGTAAGATCACAGTACTCATCATATCAATCTTTCCAGAAACCACCAATCATAGAAGAGCAATAGAGCATGCATTGAAATTACGGATCCATATTATTATGTTATTATTCATATCAATATTCTTGTTCTTTCAAACCCTCATCTTTTCACACCAAACCCAAGAATAATTATATGCCGAACGCATTGTGAGGAGCTGAAGCAAAATCAAGGTCAAACTACAGGTCAATCCCCCCCCCCCCCCCCCCTCTCAAACCCATATGAACATGATTTAAGTTCTCCAGCCACCTTATAACGTCCTATCCCAGTCTAAAACCAAATTAGCAACACTAAATTAATGGTTTTGACTATCAACATTGAGAATTCGATATAGCATTCTGCGAAAGCTGAAGAATCTAAGAATCAGGAATGGAAACATACCAATGTCTGTGAAGGTGGATCAGTGATGGGTTTGAGGAGAGGAAGGTTGTTGGACATGTTAGGGCTTTGGGGTCGCTGGAGTTCTGGCTCTTTCTGGTTGTCACATTGTTGAAGTTCAGCTGGGAAGATAAGAAGACAATCTCAGTTAACCAGTTAAAGATGTGTATTTGTGAGTGTCGCTTCAATTATAAAACCACAAGTAAGGAACAAAAATGGAACCATATGTATATATGTACGACAACAATTTGTTGACTGACTTGACTGTGAAGAAGGAACGTTGTCTTCCAAGGGATCAGGAGATTTTTTGGTTGAAGTATCCGCACACGAACTAGCCTGAAATATGCTTTCAAAGGGGCACGCAAGATCACCATAAAGATCAAAATATTGTTGGAAATGTAAATTATTATTTCATATTAAAGCTGCAAAACTATATAAAATTTGGCCATCTTATTCTTTCAGAAATGAAACAGAAGCACCAATCAGATATGTCAAACAACTTCAGATCCAAATAATCAACAAGTACAAAAAATATGACTAAAGAAGAAGTAACAGAACTAAAAAAAGTTTGTATGCATAGTGCTGTTAAGAATCACAATAAGTTAACACAGCTACATATAACTTATCTAATGCTCGTCTAATTGACAGACTAAAAATTCTTAAGATCACATTACTCATCTTAACAATATTTTCAAAATCACCATTATGTTATTTTAAAAAAAGCAATAGAGCATGCACTGAAAATACAGATCTTTTAGCTTATGTTATCTTGCATATATTCTCACTTTCTCAAATCCCCATCTTTTCACATTGAACCCAAGAATTACATGACGAAGGCATTGTAAGGTCCTTACAGAACTCCTAGAGTGGTGAAGTAATGCACTTAGAAGCTAAACATCTAAAAAGTGAAACTGGAGCGAAATTAAGGTAAAAAATTATATACATTTTTGCATTTCCAGAACCCATATGAACATGACCCAAGCTCTTTGTACACTTGGAATCGGCAGGTTTATAGAAACACGGACGGTTTCCGAAGCAAAACTAATTATCAACACTCAACCAAAGAATTACAGGAAGGAGCCGATTTCAGGACTTTGCCTAGTTTCAAAGAACCCTTTTGGGTTTCAATTCCTTTAAATTCCAACCCCCCAAGATTATCGTTTCAAAGTCCAATCCTCAAACCTGAATTCCTTTAGTACCGACAGTCATTACATGTTTAGGGCATTTTGAAGGTCTATCAAAAGTTTTAAGTGTGCTGAAGCAATTAATTCACTTAGAATTTCAACATCTAGAAACCAAACCAAAGAAAAATCAAGGTAAAAAATCATAATTTTTGAGGGTCTATCAAAAGTTTAAGTGTGCTGAAGTAATAAATTCCCTAAGAATTTCAACATCAAAAGGCCAAACCAATGTAAAAAATGATAATTTTTGGCCCACCTTACAACCTCCTATCCGACACCAACCCAAATTAGCAACACCAAATTACAGGTTTTCGTTAGGGTTTGGGGTCGCCGGAGAAATTGGGCGAAAAAAAGCAAGCGAAACGTACCAACGGTTGAGGGTCGGTGGTGGGTTCGGAGAGAGGAAGGTTGTCAGACATGCCTCTGATTGGAATGGCCGACGGCGGCAGGTCCGCCGGAGTTAGGGTTTTGGGGTCGCCGGAGTTTAGGGTTTTGTACGCTTACGTTAGAAATAAGTTTTGTTTTTTGTTTTTTTTGAATTTTAGGGTAATTTCTATCGGAGAAAAAACTACTAAACGTGAGATGTAGTGATTGTAATCCGTAGATTACTTAAATCGGCCGTTTAAATTATCATCTTGTTCTTTTCTCATTTCTACTTATATATCTCTTCATTTCACTCTCTCATCACCATTCTCTCTTCATCTTCCTTTTAATCATAAAAAATAATGTCTCGGAGGTCAGAAAAAAAACCAACAGACGCCCTGGTGCACTCGAATAGGGTAAAATGTTCAACTTCTTTTAGTAAAAAATATAAAGTAAATAAAATAAATTAGGAGGCATCCGTCGGAACCCCCAACGGGGAGGCTCCTCCAGACACCTCCACCATGGAGGGGAGGGGTCCTAATTAGACGCCTTGATTTTTATTTTATTTTTTACGGAACATAATGGATATTAAATGAACTGTAAATGAACAAGATGCTAATTAGAATGTCAATTTAAGTAAAAGTTGGACGATGATTAGTAATTCCTAAAAAACTAGGTATCATTAGAGTTTGATTTTTATTTATAATATTTAGTTAAATTCATGTATATAATATAAATTTATTGTTACTTAAGTTCAAAATTTTAAACTAATTGAAAAATTGAACCTCGAGTCCTCGATGTTTTTCTAACGGATGGGTTGGTGTATGATATATGTAGTGGGATGGGCCAGAGAGCCCAAGTTCTTCTTGGATTTTAGATTTTATCTGATAAAAAGTATAATAATTAGGATTTTTGTTTCACTTGAATTTTAAATTTCAGGTAGTTAAGTATGCATCACGTGAATTATGGGAACTACGTTGGTGCAGTCTCATCCCATTAACTGTTGATTGTTGATGCCCTTCTGGATTCCCTACTTCCTATAAGGCTATATATAATGGGGAAAAATCGATTAATCTTGCTAAAGTGCAAAAAATTAAATTGTTCAGTCAGTAAACTACAATGTTTATGGTACGTCTCTGTAACCCCTTCTTTGTTTTCCTTGTTTTTTGTCCTCAAATAACTAGTAGTAGTATGTGATCTGGTTAGGACTACTCTAGTTGTTCTTTTGCTATGTATTTTTCACAACTTTTGCCTTAATTCTCAGGAATTGGTTAGATTTTTCAAATACAAGAAGCTTGATTAGGTGTTTTTGTTCTTCAAGATCTCTCTTGGTTGCTTCATTTTCCTTCTTCAAGCCAACAAGTTTTGGTCTTGCTTGGTACTACAACTTGAAGCACATCCTTACGTTTTCGTGGAAGTTCGACGTCGTGCACTTGCTTAATTTCGTTTTTGTCTGCCTGTTCATATATATCGCTCATCTTCGAGCCCTTTCCTTATATATTGCTGAACTTAAGAACTTCATGTGCTCAATCGAACAACCATGTCTGTTTTCATATATAGGATTTTGAAAGCCCACAATTAATAATTAAGCTGTTCAAATTGCAAAAGTTTTAAGTAAAATGTAAACCTGTGATCACTAGCTAGACAACAAAATTTAAAAAGTATTGAAGCTCAAAAACATGATATGTGAATTTTGGTGACTTGACTGTTATCTGCACATACATTTCCCAAAAAAATAGTCATCTAGACATACCATAATCTTCATAGAAGAAGAGGTTATTCTTTTGAAACGAAAACAAAGAGAAACTTGAACTTTGATATAATTTTTTAATGCATTTTTCATATATTTGAAAATTTTGATTTACATCATTATAAATTTATAAACAAGCAAAGGGTTCAATAAGGAACAGCATGAAGCCAATTCTGTTTAGCCTCCTTCGGTTCCAGAACGTCAGATAAATTATGAAAGAATCCGTGCAACTCTAAGCAGATCGATTATAATCCGAAGTGGCTCAATCAATCAACGTCCAACGACACCTATAACCATGAGGCCATTGTTTGTATTCTGTTCGCCGGAAAAAAAAAGGGTCCACATCACTATGTTGATCTGAATTTTCTTTGCAAAGTTGAATGTTAATGCCCTGGCAGAAGCAAGTTCAGAAAGCAAATGGTTATGACTTATATACATCATGAAGTAAGCAAGTTCAGAAAGCAAATGGTTATGAACCTGATGAAGTACAACATAACGCGAATGGTCATAGCCTCACCAAATCCTTGAACTCGATGAAAGTGGCAGATTTCTGAATGATGCCAATGGTACTAAGTTATACCCATTATTAGAAATTCCCTGCAAGGTCAGTTTAAAATTTTTATTTCGAAAACCCAGATAATATCCATAAAAAATAAATGATTTCATAGTTTCATCAAGAAAAGAACCTTACATTATTAAATCTTGCAATTCAGGGTTGATGGTTAGAGGATACAACTTTTGATGCCACTAAATTGCCAGAGCAAAGACTCATGCAGACATCAAAAGAATAACAGGAGTCTAAATTAAAGCCAAAACTGGCCCAGACTTCCTCAACATCGATACAAAAAGGCTTGTCCTCCTATAATGATCACCAATGTTGAATGATGACAAAGCAAGTTTCAGACAGCTCCAGTTCTTTAATTATGTACTGTAAAGATCTGATCACCAATAACTTGTTCTGGTCATCAATACTTGACTATTTATGAAGAGAACAAAAAAAGGTTTAAGCACCCCTCAAGTATTTGCAGCAATTTTCTCTTGCGAGCATGGAACTTTTGGAAGACTAAGCAAGATGCCACAATTAAGCTTCTTATGATAAAACTTGACAGCCTCATCCCAATTTCCTTGTAAGCACAAGCCACGACTTATATGCCCATACACAATAGAGTTTGGTGAAATTCCATAAGCTTCCATCTCCTGTAACACATTTAGAGCTTCGGTCATCGCTCCTCGCTTGCAGAGGCCAGAAATAATCGTACTATAAGTGATCAAATTTGGTTTGCAATCACTACCGTCCAATTCTGTCATGTCCTTGTGTAGCTGAAGTGCTTCACTAATGCTTCCACTTTCGCAGAAGCCCTTAATCAGAGCACCATAGCTGACCACATTCGGCATGTATCCAATATCCTGCATTCTCTCCGTCAGTGAAATTGCATCAGAAACTTCGTGTGCCAAGCAAAGGCCGTGAATTAAGGTGTTCAAAACAGGCATGCAAGCATGATATCCTTTTTTCATCATGTCAGAGAAAACTGCAAATCCTAAGTCAACTCGATGCATGCGGCAGAAACAGTTTATCAACGTACCATATGTAACAACATCGGGTATGCATCCAATTTCACACATTTTGTTGAACAATAAAGTGGCATCAGCAATTTGAAGGGCCTTGGAGTGTCCATTGACGAGAGAACTTAAAATGACAATGTCAAGATGGTGACCTTGCTTCATCATGTGGCACAAGAATCCGTACCCTAAATCAATAAAGTGCAAACAGCAAAGGCAATCAACAAGTGCTCCGTAAGTAATGGCATTCGGAAGACACCCGATCTCTGGCATTCTAAGGAAAATTCTTGAAGCTTCAAAGATTTTATTCACTTCACAAATTCCACGAACAATAGAAGTCAAAATGGCTGTGTTTGCCTCATAACCCGTCTTCAACATGTAAGAAAAATACACAAGACCTAACTCCAGTTGATCTGAGCAGCAGAAATAATCAATAAGAACACCATAAGTAACAACATCCGGAGGACATTCCATTTCCACCATACGATCACATACATCCACAGCCTCGACAACTCTATTAATCTGACAAAGACCACTAACAAGTGAAGTCAATACCACATTGTTTGGATGAATTCCACGCTTGAACATGTCGCCCAACATCCCAAACCCCACCTCAACCATACCTGAATGGCAATAGCAATCAACAACGGTCCCATACGCAACAACATCTGGCAAACACCCCATTCCTGGCATCCTCCTAAACAACAGTGCAGCATCCAAAACCAAATTCTCCTTACAAAATCCATTCAACAAAGCACTCAAAATAACAATATCTGCCTCGTTCCCCTCCTTAACCATCCGACAGAACAACCCGAGACCCAACCTAACACGCCCGAACCGGCAACAACAATCCACAAGCGAACTATAAAAAACGACATCGGCCCAACACCCCATATCCGGCAACCTTTTGAAAACCACCATCGCATCATAAATCAAACCTCTATCGCAAAACCCACCAACCAAACCACTCAAAACAACAACATCAACCTCACAACCCCTCTTGAGCATTTCACCGAACACCTTGAGGGCCATATCAAGCCGACCCAAAACTCGAAAAGACTTGATAAGAATCCCGAAGGTGTAGACATCGGGCGAGACGCCAACAACCGACGTCATCGTGGTGTATAGGGGTTGGAGGAGGGAGTGGTGGGACAAAGATTGGATCTTGGTGAAGAGGAGATTGAAGAGTCTGGAGGAAGGAGGGGTTGGGGTTGGTTGGGACAAAAGGTCGAACAGGTGGAGGGCGGTTTGGAGGGTGAATGGAGAAGACCAACAGCGTTGGGTCACGAAACGCTCTAAGTCTGAAGATGGGTTTAGTGGTTTGGTGGAGATGAGTCTGCGAGGGAGTTTGGACAGACCAACAAACATTAGTGTCGGTTAAGGATTTTTGGTTTCGGTCCTAAGTTTTTAATTTCTTGAGGTTATGTAAAATTATTATATGACAAATAAAGCCATATGGACAAATGAAAGATGGGGTGTTCGAACAAGTAAGCTTTATGCAAACAAATCAAGCTGTTAATTTGGAAACAACCATTAATGTGTCTTCTTAACAAATTCCAAGACAACATAAAGATTTAAGAATCAGGAAAAAAAATATCAAGATGAAATTTGGGATTAAGGATTGGTAGGGGTACGCAAACCCTAGCAGTAGTGCAACGCGCAAGGGAAAACGTTCGAGGACCCCAATAGCAAGCTATCGTGGTGGGCCCTCCCCCAGAAAAAATGAATTTAATATCATGTGAGCCGATGGCCCACGTATCAGATATTAAACTGATAAGAACAGATACTACACTTGATCTTAGCCAAAAGGCCGAGAAAGGTATGAATTGCCAAAGGACCTCTCCTGCTCCTTTTATAGCACTCGTCTGGTCTGGGTTTTCGAATTCTCCGATGTGGGATTAATGCTTCACACAAAGATCTTGGAATAGGCCACATGTGCCATTTTTAGTTGGTAAGACCATGTGTGGGTTTCCAATTTTAGTAAATGGCTTAATTTTTTATTTAAGATTACAATTATATTAAATAACTAAAATTGAAATAAACTCATGGGAAATTTCAAAATAGATGCATTGGCATCACCTTTTTTTCTTTTAAAGTGGTATTTAAGAGGTAATATAAAGCAATGTAGAGAAAGGTGCATTTATTTTACTAAAATGTACTTGAGATTTACATGTCTACATCTACATATTATCAGTATATCAATTTTTGCGCGTGTAAATATTCACTAATATCTCCACCTCCGCATGTACAGTAGTACACACACAGTTACAAGGATGGATATTTTAATATAAATTTTTAATTGCTTTGAGTAATTTCATCTCAGATGATAAAATAGACAACACATGCGAGTTTAACCAGCAAATGTTATATTCTTCGTAATTCTTTGACTAACCAAATCTCAACTGAAAGAGGAAAGTTCAAAACAAAGAAATAAAAACAAGGAATAAAATAATGTAAAGAATCTGCTATACATTTGTACTATCTTCTGTGAAACAGCAAATGTTACTCTTGTAACATTTCTCAACAATATTGTCCACTGTGAAACAGCAAATTTGATTCTCAATCTTAGGCTTGTTTATTTCAACTTTACAATTTCACAATGCCATATCAATCTTTTCGCTTTTATTCTTAAGGCCGTTAAGAAAAATTCCTTCCTGTGTCGTGCGGTTTCTCCAAGCCGTAGTAGCATCAAGGATCCTGAGTATGTTGTTTGCAACCTTTGGGACCATAATGTTGTCTGCTGTTCTTAACTGTCTTCATACATAAGGCGCAGTAATGGGTTTGGCAAGCCCAACATAGCATGTGATTGTTATTGTGTATCTGTTTCATCACAAGAGTTTTATCATCAGATGTAACATCAAGGTACACTGACAGTTGAAAATTTGAAATATGCAGCAACAATTCAAGTTATGGAAAAGAAAATAATGTTCACACTCCTGCAACAATAGCATTTTTCAATGCATGACGTCGAGGCCTCGAGGGCATCATGGGCAGTGAAACATCACGTATGCCATTGTCGAAAGTTGGAGAGAAATCAGTAGTGTTAGAAATGTGGTGGTTTAGAGTTATGTTGATTGTTAAGTACTATAACTTAGTGATGTGAAACCATTCAAGATTAGTAATGTAACCCCTTTTTTTATCGGTGAATACTAATGCTAACTGTGGTCTTTCAAACTCTAACAACCTTCCAAATACAGTGATTTTAATTTTTAATTTAAACCTGTGGCACCTAACTGTGAAATACTAGCATTATTTTGACAAGAAAATACTGGTTTGACTCTTAAACTTACCAATTGTACATACCTTGTAACACAAAGCGTATAAATTACGAACAAACTGTTTAGTTTTGATATGACCCACCTTTGTATTAATCTGACGACAACTAGGGCACGCATGACCACGATCTGGATACATGGTCGCATGTACATCCCTTAAAGCTTGGTTCATCTGCCTCTCCCAATTTACAATCTCCTCACGCTCAAAAAGATCACACCCCAGTCTGATAGTTCAAAATAAAAGCATGTTTACACACATGGCAATAAAAGAGCACACAGTTGCAACCAATTCAACATAATATATCAAAAATCACCTGAAATGATCATATCCATCAATTAGTTTGTTGCAACGGTAACAGAAATATTGCCTGCAATTTTCACAGACCATCTTGTTGCAGCCTTCAGTCTTGGAAATTGCCATCTTACAAGAGGGGCATTGCTTAGAATCACGAAGTATTTCCTTCATGCTGAGAAGTTCGTTTATCAAATCAAGCTCCTTCCGTTTTTGGTTATCCTTCAGCCTGTTAGACTGTTGGCGCTCCTGTTAAGTTTAATCATGTCAAACTGAAAATTAGCCTAATGCAAAAAAAAAAAAAAAATACACAAAGGGCCAGTTGCAGCAACTTGATGTGTTGTTTCCAGTGATACAATGTTACACTAAGAGAAAATCATATGAAATGTTTTCGCGTAATCTTCTCGAACTTGATTTTTTGAGTTTTGTAAGCAATCTGGCAATGTATAACACAATGTCATCTGATCACATGCAAATAAACAGAAACATACAATCAAATGAACCTTCCCATATTTATAGTAACTTATCTTCTTTATCTATAGTCTATACCAATTCCAATGCAAAAACCATTCAAAATTTAATGAGATGAAATGAATGAAAAGTGTGCACACTTCAAACAGAAAAGATAGCCTAGATTGTAAATCCTCATCACTACAGTAGTGAAACCTAGAGTTTCAATTCTATATGATCTAATATGTATGATTATATGCATATTCGAAGATAGAACTCGTGAAATGAAACAAAACTATATGGACTGTTATTTTCTGTAAATAGAAACAGAGTTTTTCAGATAAAATAGGGATGAAATGTTAATGCGAAAACACAGTAGCTTGCAGCTAACAAGGGTGTGATATTTTGAAGTGGAATATCCTACTTTGTCTTAGACTATAGACCCCTGATGTTTCTGAGGTAACCTTTGGTACAGAACTAAGGTTAAGCGACAAGCCTTCTAGAAGACTTCACATGTAATATAGGTAAGACGCAACAGACAAGGGAGTGTAAATGTGCTTACTAACAAGGCTATTCAGTAGCAGCTAGCCAACCTAAAATAATAATCGATCAGCGTACTATGTAATAGTTTATTTTTTAAGGATATTGTAAACGTCATATATACATCTAGGTAATAGTTATGACTCATTTGAGGAGAACCTCATTAGGTAATAGTTATGACGCATTTGAGGAGAACCTCATTTTCATTTCATGGGCCACAAAACAAAAACATTTGAAGGCAGCAACTCCAAGTATTCTGATAGCAATGAAGGAGCCTAACTAATTATAAGCTTGCAATCAATTATGCATGCCCTAACAAAGGTTTAGGCTCCATGGTGGTTCAGTTGCCCTGAAGGCTAAAATTAGTTTGGCAAATACATCAGGATTTAGAACCAGATTAACCAGGAATATATACCAACACCAACATACAATTAGCCTAACAACGAAAACCTACAACAACAACAACAACAACAATAAAGCCTTTAATCCCAAACATAAAAGCTACACAACAGAAAATGTTAGGCGCGTAAACGATGACTCTTGAGAACTCTATTTTCCTGTCCAGCACTAGCACAAATAACTGGTTTTGAGAACTGACAATAAAAAATTGTTTTGAGAAGCTAGCCTCAGAATAGGGTTACTAAAAAATTAAAAACCAAAACCTGAATATAGTACCTGCAAAATTAAAAGTTTAGATTCTGGATCCATGCATGTAAAGCCAACATGACGACGATCTCGGCAAAGGCTGCAAAAGCTGAAGTAGCATTTTGCGCACTGGGCATGATTTTCCTCATCTTCTAAGCAAGCTGTTTCACATCTTGGACAATTTACAACGTCAGACATTGAGTTTAGTGTTTTCTCCAGCAACAATGACTCCCACCGCTCGTAAGCTTCTTCGCCAAGCAACAATTTCAATAATCCAGGGGGAACAACAGCTCCACATTTTGCATCAGGGCAGAGCAGCTTAGTTACAGTGCCCTCTTTTACATGCATATTACAGTAAGTGTCCATGCACGCCCGGCAGAAGAAATGCTTGCATGGTAAATTTATAAAATCACTGCCTGTAACAGTAAAATTCATGTGAAGAATACTTTGTAATTATATTTCCATGGTATGAGCGTCATAAGGAATTACAAACAGATGACATATACATCTCAATTTGTCAATTTCCAATGGTCAAAATTCTAAAAACTTAATGTTTTTTGGCAATTCGATCATGGACTGAATCAAAATGACCATTTAAACGGCCTGCATTTGTGCAATACCAGACGATCTATTGCGCTTTGCAATGGACCAACTACAAACAACCTCTCTGTCAAATTAGCTGGGGTAAGGCTACGTGCTACTTTTTGAGACGTTAGGGTAATGTTGATGCTAGAATCCCATTATCATGGCAAATGGCCACCAGGAACTATTGTATGATCTATAACCTATTTAGTTATTCCAACAAACTCAACTGACAAGTAAATCTTATAAGCTAATAGGTCCAATTTGTAAAATTAGTGTCACTGTCATGTCAAACAGATATTTTTATTGATGTATGTCAAAAGATAATTACACTATATTACCATATTTCTTCAAAAACTTCTACTAACAAGAGAACCTTATATTGATCGAAAAAAATGAAGGTGGTGAAACTTGCATATGACCTACAGGAACAAATGCGCTACAAAGTAAGAATTAAATATTTCAAAGGAAATATTTGTATCTACTAAGACAGAGATAAAAATCTGAATTAAGTATTTCAAGTATGCATGAAAACAAACCTTCTAGAAAGAAAGAGAGAGAACACAATAATACCAATGCAATCGTTAAAACATATAGCACAATCATGTAAGTTGTTGACAAAAGCTTCGTGGCACTTCTCATCATTGTAGGCCATTAAGGAAGGAATAGCAACATCAAGTGAAGTGATTCCAGAAACTGCACGTCTGTCTATAATGCTGGAGGGATTATATATCTCCAATATTAACCCAGCATCAAACCCAAGATAAGGAAGTGAAGATCCATGCAACCACTCTACCCACTGATAAATTACTTCTTGATGTGGCTGCTC
This sequence comes from Triglochin maritima, assembly GCA_963682175.1. NCBI lineage: Eukaryota > Viridiplantae > Streptophyta > Magnoliopsida > Alismatales > Juncaginaceae > Triglochin > Triglochin maritima. Next base: position 33,834,260 of record OY821789.1, read on the forward strand.
GTTCCAGATATCGTCTAGCATATGGCAAAGTCTGGAAATTCTCACAGGATCCAACCATGGAGTACTAATTGTGAAATGTGGAGGACTATGGCTAGGATATGATTGAGGAAGCAAACATGTTAGAGTAATGGGTGGTAGATATTGAACATTGAAAGTGTAAGTGAACTCATTCAAGTCATCCCTCTTTTCCATGCATTCTCCAGATCTCAATGAATTTGTAATATTTTCATTGGATGAAGAAATATTTGCAGATACTATGAAGTTTCCTGGAATTTCAATGCACACATCAATCTGCAGCAGAAGCAATGTTTATCATAACAATTGTTTATTTGCAGAATACAATGTCAAGAATATTAGGTGCCTATTATGTAAAACCTGCAATGAGCGTAAGCCTCCTTTACTTTCCAAGACAGAGACATTGTCGCCATATATTGCATCAAGTACAAGTACCTGCCAGTTTTTGAAGATAGTATGGTTACTAAACATGAAATACAAATACTGCTGCTATACAGCAAAATTGTTTGTGCGTTGACCATGTACGTGAATTCCTCATAATTGTTTCCACAATAGGGTTGTTAATATGCAGGCAGTGAAGCAAGGGCCATGTGTAACACAATTACACAAACCAGAAAGTAAGCTAAGCACGGCTCTGGGATGTCAAAACTAAACTTCCAGAACTTTATTAAGTTCTCCTACAAACCAATCATCAGAAAATATTTAGAGAACTCAACTTCCAGAAATTTGTCAAATTTTCACACGATCTGATCATGCAACATATTTTGAAAGTACAGTCCTAAACTTTCATGTTATTTTCCTACAAACCAAGAAATTATTCAGATAACTCAACTTCCAGAATTTCATTAAACTTTCCCGCAAACCGATCATCAAAAACATTTCAAAAACCAACTTTCATGTTATTTTCTCAAAAACCAATCAACAAAAACCAATAATTCAGAGAACTCGACTTCCAGAAACTCGTTACATTTTCCCACAAATGAATCATAAAAAAATCATGTTATTTTCCTACAAACCAATCATCAGAAATCATTCTAAGAACTAAACTTGCAGAGTTTCGTTAAATTCTCCGGAAATCGATCATAAAAAAAAATCGTGTTATTTTCCTCAAAATCAATGATCAGAAATTAGGTAAAATTTCCTGCAAATCGATGAACTTGATTTAACCCCAAACCTCGTCTTCCTGAAGCTGATCGTTGGCTAAGACTTGTTCATCCGAAACCTCCTCGTCTTCCAGATTCCCTCTGGATTCCTCGCTAGGGTTTGGAATTGGAGGGGAACACGAAGAGGAGCAAGAAGGATCGTACGATGGGGATCGGACGGTCCAGATCTGTTGTTTGGATTTCTTCCCCTTCCGCCCTCCTCCCATTGTCCCTCTCCCCCACCTTTGCTTTCTTCACGTTGTCGTGGTTTCGGTTACCATTAATACAGATATTATCCAATGAGTTTGGAAATTAATTTCTTATTTTAAACTCTTGAAATTGCAACAGCAGAAGATTATACTAATTAATAGTAAGATTACCTGTAAATAAATTCCAACAGCAGAAGTCTCAAACTAAATAAAAAATCTCTAGACTACCTAGAACTTGTCCCATCGTTAATAAACTGTTTTAACTATTTTGAAGTTCAAAACTGGTTCAAAGTTCAATAATGTTATTTACACATTTTAGTACATTTCGACAATAAAATTAAACATTATTTTTTCCTAATCAGAATTTTCTGGATTTTACTATTTTAGAAACCATGTTATCCAACCAATGTACCTTTTTATTTATTTTATATACTCAAAATCTCCACCCTAATTTTAAATCCAAACCTTTTAAAAATTTAATATGCTAGAATTTGATCATTGATTTAACCATCTCGAGACAAATGATCTCTCAAAACAACAGTGCTAATGCTTCAGTTCAATTAGACCTGAATGCACCCTTTCTTCAAGTGTTCCTTCCATAAACCAAACAATCAAAATTGAACGAAAACAATCAACACTTACATTAATGTTGCCTGTACTTATTAGTCATACTTAATATTACATCATCAATAATGCACAATGACTTTCTTATGAAGGAGCTTTTCAAATTGAAGAGAGAATTTGATATGCAGTGATCAAATTATTCACTTCAGAGTCCAGAGTCAATTGAAACTACATTTGAATAAATCGTCCACTTCACTGCAAATTGAAACCACAAGAAATTGTACAACAGACGAATGGAGCAACAAAATCATTCATATCTTCCATCCTTTATTACACTCTCCTATTGTACAACAAGTAATAAAGCAGTGTGGTGTGAAGTGTAATGGTTTATTGTGATGCTCTCGGGACAGGATGAAAACATGAAGAGATGGTTTTTTCATAATCGAAGTATCAAACACATTCAATGAAAGCTTCATCACCACCAAGGATTCTCTTGCTTTGCGTGTTGATGAGAGAAGTGGATTCTTTGCACTTCGACCATCTCTCGAACTTCTTGTTGTTACCACTCCTCCAAAGTTTCCCAGAAAGTAATTTCAGTACGCTCTTAAGATAAGCAGCAACAGCTACCACAAAATCTCTGCAAGTTGTATGAGTGATAAACGTTTAGTTCAAGTCATGACAAGTTAAAACTATCAAAAATCAAATGTAAATTGCCCTTTTTGGATCTCAATTGTGTAAACATTAGCATATGCCAGCAGGGTATTTAACATGACATAATGATATACAAGAGGATCCCTTCGGAATTGATATAATTCCCTAAGCATTTCCTTCTTAATCAGTAAGGTTTCAAGAGAGTTGAGATCTGAAAGTGAAAAGGCAGATCCAATCTACATGCTTTTAGCATGCCGATATTACTGAGAATGTATGTGTGATCTGATTACCAAAAATTATAGACTTCAATGGAGAAGTAGACAAGTATCAGATGTTGAAATGAGTTCATTGTTTGAGACACTCTGGTGTGGTTCTAACTCTTCCTTCGGAGACATCATAAAATCTCTTGAACTAGCATATTAGGATTTTATATATGTAAACATTAAATTTGCATAGAAAAGTGTCATGGTCGAACATATCGTAATGTAGTTTCAATGCGAATACAAGTTGGGCTTACACAGAAACCTAAACTGAATAGGAAAAGACAACATAATCGGCATCTTAAGATCTATATATAAGGCATGTAATAAAAAGGCCTGGTTTCAGAAGATCAAATAGTTATCTAATTTCAACTGAAAGAGCCAGAACCCTAACCGGATGGCTAAAATACAACCCAAACAACAGAAAGATCATTGATCTTGCAAGGGACATAATCACCAGACAAGTCCTCACGTCACATTATTGTTAATAGCCATAAAAGCCTTTTGCCACCAGCTATTGGACATAATATAAGACTTTTTATGGTGAAAAGTTGAGAAAATGAATGTTGTACTATTGTAGCCTATCCTCCATTAATTCTAGTAAAATGTGACCAGTTATATACATTAAAGGTTCAGATCGAAGGTCAAAACTACAAATTCTATACCAAGGAAAGAAGAAGACAAATACTAGATGGTTGGATAATATGGAAATAAAGCCATTGTTTCATTGGTTAACACTATGATGGAAGAACAATATTATTTATATTCTTGAAACCCCTCACAAGTGTCACCAAACATTTATACCTGTCACCTGAGACAGTCTGCGATTCACTTAATAACCTTGTTACTGTTAGCTCAACAAAGGGCCACCACATAAAGACATACTAATGGCATTCACAAAACAGTACTTATCATTTTTGGATTCCTAGGTGAAGTATCATTTTTGCTATATGCGATAACAAGTTATTTTTAGTCACACAAAATCCAAGTAGATCATCATATTCAGTCTGTGCAATTCAAGCAGTGGAAATGCACAACTACGGACAAGAACCTCTCATGGTAAGCAAAATATTTTCCAAATTGTAACCTCATGCTAAATCCTCTTAATTATACTAAAGGCTCTTCTAGGAAGCCAGGTAAAATACTTACAGTGGAGAACAGGTTGATCGACCACCATTTACATAGTAAACGAACAAATATGCATCGTAGTGGTTCCCACTTATGTAGTAAAACTTTGAAAGCCTTCTAACAAGTTTAAACAACATCTTCTTATAGAATAGTATGGCAGGTCCATTGTAATCAATGACATGCAAATAAACAGCTCTGCAACTTCTGACACTTGAAGCATATTTTATGACCTCCTGAACAAGTGAAGAAGCTGTAAAGTCGGGGGAAACTAATCAGCAGAGTGATAGTTGCATGTATAAGTTAAGAGATGAAAATAACGAAAGATTGAAGACCTATTCCAAGATTCCGATAATGCTCTACAACACCAAGAGTTAAGATATAAACCAGAGTATGGTCTGTTCTGGATGAATCGCAGCTAAGCACGTCCACTATCTGGAGGTCCACAAAAAAATAAAAAAAAAATAAGATGACATATTCGTATACATAAGAGACTGAAATAGCAGAAGTTCACAACCTCGCTTTCTCTACTGGGGATCATGCGTGTCGTCACAAAACCAACAAGTTCGTTGCTTTGACTGTCCACAGCAGCCCAAGAGATGATGCCATTGCCATTGACAACATTGAGGTAGAATTCCAACTCATATCTGATAAACAGTGTTTTATATCAAGACAACATTTAGTACTGTAATTAATGATGAATGTACAACTGAAGGTGAACAAATTTACTTACCTTATTGGAAATAAAGCGGCATGAATTTGTTGAAGAGCTTCAAGATCATAAGGCTGTATTGGCCTGTAAACAATAGTTGGGCGATATGTGGTTTTCTCTAACATGGAAAAGTGCTACACTAATCCCAATAAGAATGATATATCTTGAGAATATGCACATGCAACTCTGTTTCCATTTAAGATTTATCAGCTGCATTAGTCATGCAGTTTTGGGCCTTTAGCTACAATATGATCTACTTCATACATCCCTTCACAAGGTCCCTAAAAAGTGGATGAAGACAATAAGGCATTACTTTGGAAGAACGGAATTCCAATTCAGATAACAAAAAGGACCAAGTTAAGGGCCCAAGTATTTTTAACTACTATTTCAGAGAGAGAAAACACTTAGTGAGATTAAAAATTAACAAAACAATGTAATATATATTAAATAACCAAAAAACAAGAGCAAACATTAACACTTAAGAAGAGAAAAGGTACACACACCAACACCGAAAGTGCATAGTTATATTTCCTTCGCAAAAGTAAGCCATAACCATAATATAATCTAAGTTGTCTAAGCCACTCATCTACACAATACACAAAAACACCCATATCAAAAGCAAAACATGCATCAACCACAATATAAGACTACAGTTAAATAAAATAAAATAAAATAAATAAAATAAAATAGAAGACAATAGAAGACAATACGATAAATGATAAGTTGCTCACATAAGTAACACCTTAAAGTACTACAGAATTCCAATGGACAACTACATATGGGAGAGAAATCCTAGAAATAGAAAATACAGACATCACAAGTCTAGAAAACTTCCACCTATTATCACTAAGTGCGCATACAGGAGGTACTAAGGTGTGCAACCTAGCATCCTAGAATTTTCCAGCAGTTAACTAAAACAATTTTAGATTATAGATGATAGTGGCAGATCTTTTTCTATATTATCCACATATGACATGAGAATGAGATCAGTCGAGAAATGCTGAAACATGTGGATGTGGTTATAAGCTCCAACTTATGCCTCAGGATCTACTTATCCAGACTAGTTAACAAAAACAAAGTCTCTCTTGAAGGTGGGCCAAGGAACATGTAACAACCTCCAGGTCAAAGATAAGAGCAAAATATACTTGGGTTTCAATCACAGTACTAATGAATGGGTATCTGAAAGTATCATCAAACGAAAACTTAGTGAGGTGATTTATCTAGTCAACTCATGCTATGGCTAGGGTCAGCATCTCACCCTCTGTCAAGGCACTCTTCCAAGAGACAACCATCAAATCCCTCGCAACTCCACGAAGGTTCCTTTTTTCCAAAGTATTTTATATTAGCTAATCAAATCTATCCCTTGGTCCATGCTAATCCAAAAACATAGAACTACCGAGCAGCTGAGCTATCCCAATCGGTACCAACATGTCACTCCACGAAGGAGTAGTCAAACGAATAGAATGCCTCCTAAAATAGGCACCTAAACCCTCAAATTTGTTCTAAACTAGTAGATTCAAATGACAACTAACTTCAAAATCTCAACTTTTGAACATTCCAAATTCTTTTCTTGCTCAAAATCGAAACACCCGCTTTCAATACAATGAATTCTAAACTAGGCACCAAACCACTCGAATTTGAATTATTTTTTTATATATTATATCAGAGAATTGGAACTCAACTAGTAGATTCAAACAACATCTCTCCAAAAACACAACCTTTAGATGTTCTAAGTTGATCATTTTTTCCCAAAATAATTATCTTCTGGGATTCCAACCAATTATCAATTTGATCATTTCTTTCCAACACAAATATTGAATCAAATCGGCTACTCCATGACGAAATCAGAACCGATACGCATCGAATTTGAGGGAAAACGAACTTCAGGTATGGACAGATAGGGTTTCGATTGGGGAAAAATTAACTGAAAGTGGCGAAGAAGAAGGTGGAAAGGAGATTACCTGAGAAAGAGGGTTTGGAATCGAGATCGGTTTGGATTTTGGAAAGTCCAACGAGAACAAGACCCGGACTTTCTTTTAATTGTGGTTTATTTGCTGAAAATTTGTTATATGGACTTGAGTCGTTTTAACGTTTGGATCGGATCGGATCGGACCGGAATGACCGACCGAATTTTGACTCGAGCTATGTCTGAAGATCGGATGGTAAAATTCAGTTTGGATCGGACTAACTCGATGTGGTTCGGATCTGATGTGGTTTAACATGGTAATTTGTTAAAATAGGTGAATCCAGAAAAATAAAAGAGAAAATTGATGAATTTGGAAAACACAATAGACTAGTTTTCTTCTAGTTGTGTGGTTTATTTGCTAAAGTTTCGACTTTTTGTTACATGGACCAGAGTAATTTCTCAGTTGGGACCAGATTGAACCGTACCAAAATGACGATCGGATTTTGATTCTAAGTTTAGATCGGACTAACTCGATGCTATTTGAACTTGATGCGGATAAACTTAGTGGTTTGTTAAAAGAGAAATCTTATGAATTTGGACATTAATAAATAATTTTGAAGCTTATAGAGAAATCTCTAGTCATTTCTTGTTAGGACCGGAATGACGATTGGATTTTGGTTCTAGGTCGATATGAAGATCGGATTGTAAAGTTCGGATTTCGGATCGCACTGACTCAACGGATCCGAACTTGATGTGGTAAGAATTGTCCAAATAAAAGAGAAATTCGATGAACTTGGATTTTAATAAAGAATTTTGAAAATACGAAGAAAACAAGACAATTATATATACACGTAGACAAGATTTTCAGAGTTTTTTTTCTGATCATAATATTTTTTCTCTTAATCATGTAACTTCACTGTAACCGTGAATGTATATTTAATTATTTACATTAATGAAGGTTTTGGCACTTAAACATGTATTTTGCTCATGAGCTTGTTAAATTCGACAGAGACTAACATTGTACAATGTTTTTACCAAAAAAAAAAAACTTGTCCGTTGAGTTTTTCTTAACAAAATACTAATTTATGCTTGAAAAGCCTCAACACATATAAGACACGAGAGTTCCAAAATTTGATTTTGACAATTTCAAGGTTTATCTATCCAGGTAGTTCAAGTTGGTAGACTTGTTTATTGTCGTAAAAAATAAAATTGATCAGTAAACCAACTTATTCTAATTATTAACAAGCCAAAAAAGAGTGAACAAGTAAGAATTGTCTGATCCAGACAGTAATGTGTTTGTTTTTCCACAAAACATAAATCTATCGGAGACTTTTGGAGTTGGTATAGTCAGTATGCCATTGATTATAATTAAGTTGGTTGTGTGGTTTCAATTAATAATTAGGTTAGCTGTATAGTCCATCAAGATAGTTGAGATAAGATGGTTGACGATTTGGAAAGATTAATTTGATTGGGAAGTGTTATAATCATTGTTGGTATTTAAAAAAAAATGGTTCAATTGTTATTTGTAGGTGCGAGTTGAAATTATTTTGGGACTTGAACCTGAACATATAAACAATCCACTCGAAATACTATCATCACATGCAATAAAAGCTACATGAAAACGTAGAAAAGCCTGACAAGACAATCCTTTTCATAATTGTTATTAAATCTTATTTCAAGCTTTCATTTGTTCCCAACTCATCAATGATCGGGGTAATAATTATTTAGGAGAAAATTTTCGGAGTAATAATTATGAGAGTAATTTTTTTAAGTGAATAATAATTATTTTTCCTCAACGTGAATGCAAAATTCAGGAAGTAATAATATCAAATTTATCATCCTTACCACAATAATTATTAATATTGCAATAATCCTAGCTTAAGTACACATGAGGACATATATGGGATTGGAATAATGCATGGAATTGGTTGGAAGAGGGAAGTAATTAAGAGGAGAGAAGTGTTGCAACATGCAAATGAAAAGGATGTGTGGGCCGGCAGTGGAGTTGAATGTGGTTGAGGGTATTAAATTAAATGCGAATCAAGTTAGAGAGAAGTGTGGTGTTGTTCAATCTTAGCAACAAAAATATAATTGACAGTGTCTCTCTTCAATACATTATACATATATCCACCACCTATTTTGTCTCCTCTTTTGGATCTCATCATGCCAAAGGGGGTTGGTTCATTATTTGGTAATGAACTAGCTTTTTCCTAGGATTTTTATTCTTAATATATTTTATCTAATTTTAATTATTTAAGTGTGTTGTACTAGAGTGAAAATCGAATCTGAATCTTACCTCCACCTTACTGGTCATTTGTCATGTTGGGAGACACATTTAATGTTCTTGCATAGTTTTTGTTATTCGTCAACATTCTAAAAACTAATCTTATACTTGAAATACAAATGTTCTTTATGGAGAAGAATATGCTTGGTACAACAAGTTGTGCTCTTGCAAATACTCTTATACTAGATATTATCTGAGGCAGTGAACCAACCAAATTTCATACATTCTCTCTCTCTATATATATATATATATATATAAATGAGCCAAAATGTAGTGACGGTTGACAAATTCATGTATCATGACACCATTGCCCAGTTTCATGAAACTCATCTTCTATTCTTCTTAAGTGTTATTAATTATTTGAAAACTCTGGATAACAATAAGTTTAGGCTCAGTTATAGGTGATATTGAATAATCACAGCATGAACATTATCCATTCAAAGTTGCACTCGACAATGTTTGGGAGGGTTATGTGTGGGATAAATATCATATATGCCTGCGGCCCATCGTGAATGTTTTTTTTGTAAAGAAAGGTAGGGATTTATAAATTACCAGAATTTTAGATTAACTTCCCAGTCAGAGTCACGTTAGATTTGATCCCAACGTTTTTGTAAGTGAAATTCAAATAAACATGTCGCATCAAGACGTTGGAAGTTGCATGGCATCTTTGAGCAATCGTCCATTATCGTTGAATTCTTTTCCAAGGACCATTTTTCGAATCTGCGATCGACATGAAATGATTTTCATTGATTATTAGCTCGATTACCTCACACGTTCTTGCCCCGGCGAGAGCCTTGGGCGGCCGCCCGGGTGCTTCTCCGGGCATTGGGTGTCCCGGGCACGTGTTCTCCCATTCGTCAATTTTTTTTGTTTGAATTTTGATATTTGAGTGGAGAAATGTTGAGGTTTAATTGATATTTTTGGTTAATGTTAGGTATTTTTTATTAATGTGTTAGTTATTTATTATTAACGTATGTTATTTTTGGTTTATCACGCGTGCACTATGTAATCATGTTTCTACTTTTCAATCACACGTGCACTGTGTAGTCACGCTTGCACTGTTCAATCACGGATACATGTACACACTCTCATCTATAAATACATCAACTCCTCTAACTCCTCACATTTCTTATCCTTTACGTCTTGAGTGATTGAGACGGTGACATCGTACGACTTATGGATCTGACACTCCTTCGTAATACCGGGTTCATGCAATGACTTGAACGTCCTGCAACAATCTCCGATTTTCGATGACATACTAGAAGACCGAGCTCCACCTGTAAATTATGAGGTAAATAGTGTTCAATATGATATGGGATATTATCTTACTAATGATATTTATCCACAGTGGGCGGCTTTCATCCAATCCATCCTTCACCTTCACACCCCGAAGCACAGATTGTTTGATGAAATGCAGGAGGCAACGTGTAAAGATGTTGAACGTGCTTTCGGAGTGTTCCAAACAAGGTTCGCGATCATTAGAAACCCGACTCTTGCCTGGAGCAATGACGTTCTCTCCAAAATAATGACAGCTTGTATCATCATGCATAACATGATAGTGGAAGACGAACGCGACTGCTATGCTAATTTTGCAGATATTCACAAATTTATGGAAGATAGTCCTGGAACTTCAGATGAAGAAATACCGTATTCGACCGACCGTATAACGGATATTCACAAGTTTTTTGCCAATCAAAATCGAGTGCGTGACATGAGCCAACATTTGGATCTGAAAGGCGATTTAATCGAGCATATATGGCAACACTACGGACGAGGAACGGTTTGAAAATGGGTTAATGTAATTGCTAATGTAGTATTTGAAAGTCCAGTTTATGTAATATGTATTGTTGTTTCTTAACATTGAGTGTAATATTTCATATTTCAGTTTATCTTATATGTAATGTGACTCTATAATATTTAATAATAATTTCGTGATTTAGCAGTAATTATTAACAGAATTTCGAGTTAAAGTTATTAAATATCGTAATTTGAATTAGAATTATATAAAATGTAATTTGTTAAATGTTGTGTGAGAATTAAAATTGTTTAATTACGAAATGATGTGGAGAAAGAAAATGTATAGTGGATGTGGGTAGCCTGAGGATGGTTAATGATTTTTTTGGTGGGTTGGGTGAGCTGACGTGACAGAGAGAGAATGCAAGGCGTCTGGGTAGCCCGAGCGCTATTATTTACGCTCTAACTTAGAAGAAACAAAGAAAGTAAAAAAAGAAAACCTTGTATTTCATTTTCAAAGTAATATTTTGGTTTATAATTTTTACTGTAGTTTAGGTTAATTCGATAAGAATATTAAGAACAGAGAAGTGACATTCTGACCATTGTCAATGCCATGATTGAATATTTATTCATTTTTGTTTTTGTTTTTCTCCCTTAGTTCTTGCCGAATCATATAATGTAAGTCTACTGATTTATTAGCTGAAAGAATTTTCAATTTTAATTACACATTAAGATGTAACTTGTTATTCTCGGCCATCTATTTCTACTTGTGAGTATCCTAAGAATAAAATCTACTGACTAGTGTCACTTAAAACCATTCTCTCTCATACTTTTGTTGACAAGTGGATGCTCATAGATACGAATATTGACAGGAGAGTAACCTTCTATGTATTGTATTTCTATTTCAACCAACGTTTACGTAGGCGACCGCCTAGGCGTTAGGCGGTCGCCGGTGGCGGTGGTCGCCTGGGCGACCACCGCCTTTCGCCCAGCAGAGCTGGGCGAAATAGGCGATCGCCTAGGCGATCATTTCGCCTAGGCGATCGCCTAGGCGAGAGCCGTTGGAGGCTCTCCAACGGCTCTCTCCTTTTAATTTTTTTATTATTTTTTTTTTCAAAAATTACAACTTTGCCACTAGCCCCAAATCCTATATAAACCCCTCCAAACCTCTTCATTTTTCACACATCTCTCATTCTCTTCTTCTTCATAATCCTATTCTCATCATCAACCTTCCTAATCATCAAGTTTTGCGATTAAGTCTCCGGTCTGGTGCTTAGTTTTGAAGTTGGAAAGTGAAATCTCCGATCCGTTTCTTCATTCTTCAACCGTCAAAATCAAGTGCACTCTTTCTAACTTCTCTTTAGAATTAAATTAATTAGTATTTTATTTTCATATTAGTCTAAATTTTATATTAGTCTAGTTTTAAGATATGGCTTACGTACCCGGCACTAGTCTACCTATGCATCACGAGAGTTACGATGACCTAAGACCTACCCGTACAAATGACCCCGGTTGGAATACTGCCCATTACATTAGCGCTAATGATAAAAATTGTATTGTCTGTGAGTTATGTGGTAAGGAAACTAGAGGTGGTATAGCCCGTCACAAACAACATCTTGCACACACACCCGGTAGCAATGCTAGACCTTGTGATAAAGTTCCTGACTCTATTAAACAAGACATAACTGCATACATGATTAGAAACAGTAGGACATTACAAAACGAAAATGTATGTCTTGATGATTATGTAGACCGAGAAAACATAGAATTTGATCTAGAAACCGGGTCGGGTTCCGGTTCTGCTCCGACCCCAACCTCCCGTTCTCGCCCCGTTCCTGGTCGAAAGAGACAAAAACAACGTTTGTGGGCACCATTTTGCGGACGTGGGAAGGACGTGGTTTCCGGCCCCCAACAAACAACCATCGAAAGAACCTTTAGAAAAGAAGATAGGAAAACAATTAATCAAAAATGGGCTAGGTTTTTCTATAGATGTGGTATATCATTCAACACTGTAAGGACGCCTGAGTGGAAGGAAGCAATATCCGCTACTAGTACTTACGGACCCGGACTTAAACCCATGACGTATCATGAAGTTAGTGACTCGTGCCTTAAACAAGAAATTGACTACACTAGAGGTATACTAGAATCGTACAGACAAGATTGGGCAACATACGGGTGCACGTTGATGACAGATGGGTGGACTGATAGGTCCGGTAGGAGTATAATCAATTTTCTAGTAAATTGTCCGACAGGTACCATGTTCATGAGGTCTGTAGATGCTTCCGGTCACTCTCACACCGCAGACTACCTGTACAAGCTGATGGACAAGGTAGTTGGCGAGATTGGCGAAGAACACGTTGTTCAGGTGGTCACCGACAACGCCGCCGCGTACGTACTTGCCGGTAGGATGTTGCAACAAAAAAGAAGGAGATTGTTTTGGACTCCCTGTGCAGCGCATTGCATCGATCTCATCTTGGAGGATATTGGCAAGTTGTTTTTGAAGACTATTGCTTTAGCTCGGAAGATCATCAAACATTTCAACAGCTCTGCCATGTTGTTGAAGAGGATGCGAATTGCCATTGAAGGGAACCTGCTACGCCCTGCTGTCACGAGATTTGCCACCGCATTTCTGAGTTTGCAAAGGTTATTTCTGAAGAAAGACAAACTCCGAGCCTTTGTTGTTTCCCCGGGGTACAACGATCCTAATGCAAGTTGGATAAAGAACAAGAAAAAGAAGGAGATCTCTACTGAAGTTGCCGAGACCATTCTACAAAGTGGTTTCTGGACCAACGTCGTAAAGGCACTGAAGGCCTCACAACCTATGGTTCAGGTTCTTAGACTTGTTGACGGCGATGAGAAACCAGCGATGGGATATCTGTGTGACGCAATGGAGAAAGCCAAAGAACAAATCATGAGGAACTTTGACGGAAACCCGAGGTTGTACAAGCAAGTCATCGACCTCATCGACACCAGGTGGGGTCCAGGGAAGATGATGTCATCACCGCTACATTCTGCTGGTTTCTTACTCAACCCTGGTACCTTCTTCTCCGTCCCACCTCAGGATCGAAATATAGCTTTCAATGAGCATATGCCTGGATTCATGGATGTCGTAGAGCGGCTCGTCCCCACTCCTGCAGAACAAGACAAGATTTGCGGTTTACTTGATCGTTACAAGAACTCCCTCGGAATATTCTCGAGGGATATGGTCGTCAGACAAAGGTCGGAAAGAAGACCTATAGATTGGTGGCAATCGTATGGCGCAGACATGGGAGAGACTGCATTACAGAGGTTGGCCGTGAGGGTGTTGGGATTGACATGTTCGGCATCAGGTTGTGAGCGGAATTGGAGTGTCTTCGAGCAGTTGCACTCAACGAGAAGGAACAGGTTGGCTGTGAAGAAGATGAATGACTTGGTGTATGTGAACTACAACCAAAAGTTAAGGCAAAGGTTTCAGCAAAGGATGGAGAAGCCTGGATTTTATGACCCCATCAGTGTGGAGTACGATCTCTTCGACGAGCATCCGTGGTTGGTAGAAACTGAAGATCCGGTCTTCGCTGGAGAGGAGCTTACATGGGCCGATGTCGAGGAAGCAGCTTTGGGACATTCTTCTTCACGGAGACGCTTTGCTCGATCCATGTCCACTGCATCTGACCCGCGGTGTTCTACTGCATCTGACGCGCCATTATTAGGTCGTGGCATGGATGATGCCATCGTTCACATCAGTTCTAGAGATCCAGGTGCATCGAGTTCTCAACCACCGATGGACATCGACGAGCAATATGTCCAAACCGACGATGAAGAAACTGAAGAAGATGATGTCTACGTCGACAATCCGAATGAGAACGACTCCGACGACTCTGATGGTGGTGGAGGATATGATATGGTTCCCAGTTGGACATTAGATCAATGTGTCCAATGGAATTAGTTAGTTAGCTTGTAATTCTACTTTCTCTTTTATCTACTATTGTATGAACTCTGAGTTACTTTGTAATCGTACTACTGAGCAATAAATTGTATACCTAAGTGTTTAGGTGGGTAGAGGGGGTGCCTAGTGAGGCCTTGGTCGAGGAACTAGGTGTCTTTTCGAAGCCTAAACATGTATGGTAGTTTTAGAAAATATTTGTGTATTTTTTTCTATTTTTCCCGATTTTTCCTGATTTTTTTATCTATTTTATGAAAATTAATTGAATTTAAAAAAAAAAAATTACCGCCCAGCCCTGGGCGGTCGCACAACCGCCTAGGCGATCGCCCAGGCGACCGGACGCCGCCGGCCGCCTAGGCTCGCCTAGGCGGTGCCTGAACGTTGATTTCAACCACTCATCGTCATTTGATGAGTACGAAGGTTTTAAATTGAAGTTCAGTGACTAGAATCGTATACTACTTCAGGTGATTTATCTTACGCCCTCTGGAGAATTGGCTGATCAAGTTTAAACATAAATACATAATAATACGTATTTTTATACTTAATTAGTCAACTCAATGAATTTCAGTCTCAATTAATCACAGAGATGATGACATAATTAGTTTCTTTTTTTGAATTAGAGTCCCCCTAGAATTCAAAAGACTAGAAAGCATGCATTCTTTGGAATTAAGAATCCTAAGATTTTCTTCACATCATGATCAACGGCCCTACAAGAGAAACCTAGCTATATTGATGAGAAAATGGGATTCATCTGTCCAAATGGGTGCAATAATATCATAATCACCTAACAAGTCAAGTTGGAGGTTAAACGTTATTAATGACACATACCCCACAGACACCAATTAAAGCCACCCAAGACTCCTCACCCTCCTATTAAACCCCTCCAACATGGAAACAACCTCAAGTGTTAAAGCAAGAAACCAACATACCACAAACCACATGCCAACAACAATATTAGAAAAGAAATAAAACCCTTCAGTACCTCTCTCTAGCTTCTTCTTTATAACAACACCTTCCCACTCCCAAACCTCAAACCAAAAAATAATAATCTACAAACATGAACAATGGCGGAGGGTACCAAGAGGAGAATAAGAAGAAGAAGATGGAAGAAGGAATTACAAGAAATGGGCAAGAACATGAGGAAGAGAAGGAGAAGATTAAGCCTCCTAAAGTACCCTTCTTGAAGCTCTTCTCTTATGCAGACACTTGGGATTATATTCTCATGTTTGTGGGATCCATTGGTGCTTGTGTTCATGGAGCTTCTGTTCCTGTCTTCTTCATCTTCTTTGGCAAACTCATCAACATCATTGGTATTGCTTACCTCTTCCCAACTACTGTGTCCCACAGAGTTGCCAAAGTAAGTACTTCAAAACCCTAACCCTAATCACATACATATTCCAAAACTTTTTGTTGATGTATATATCTTTTAACCTTTTGCAGTATTCTTTGGATCTTGTGTACTTGGGCATAGCAATGTTGTTCTCTTCTTGGACAGGTTTAATAAATTTTATTTAGCCTTTTTTCTCTAATTAAAAAGTAGTTAAATAACCTTTTGAGGTTAGCAACAGTGAAAAATATGCTAGTGTGGTACGAAATCATATTTGATTAATACTTTATTAGTATCATTCAGATGATACTGAGCATAACAAGTAGTCATAAGATGTGAATTATATAGTCAAGTATAATTAGAAATAATACTAGCTGATCCAATAATTTAAGATACATAGAATATAAGACATTATTTTTTTGGTTGGTTTGAAAAGTATTATTTAGGGTTAGGGTTTGTGGTGATTTTTTTTTTCTTTCAGAGGTGGCTTGTTGGATGTACACTGGAGAGAGGCAAGCGGCAAAGATGAGAATGGCTTATCTAAGGTCTATGTTGGATCAAGATATTAGTGTTTTTGACACTGAGGCATCCACTGGAGAAGTAATCTCTGCCATCACCAGTGACATTATTGTTGTTCAAGATGCTATCTCAGAAAAGGTAAGTGCCTATTTAATATATATTAGTTTCTCTATTTTCTTTAAAAATTGACCCAAAAAAGTCTATTTTGAATTTTTTAGATATTAATGGAAAAAAATAATCTTACATTATGACCATGACTATTGACGACTAATATTTATTTTTTCATATTCTTCAAACGAATGAATTTCGGTTCTTTTTTATATATACATACTATATATATAGTAATATAGTACAAGAATTAATAGTATAGGATTTTCTTGTGGAATCCTTTAATCTTGGATTTAGTTAGGATTCATGATCTTGATAGAACTTGTATGGATACGAGCTAATCAGTTCTTAGAAATGTTAATATTTATACCAGAAATATAAATAGGAACATCAAAAGTCTAGAATGATGTAGATGAAAACGGTGATGGATGTGTACAATATTGAACCAGATATAGGTGGTGATAAACATGCCATTAATTGAGATGCATGGTTATATCACTTTCACAATAAATATTAGGGTGGTGGTGGGTAGATGGGAGTTGAGCAGAACAAACATGTAAACAAGTGAAAACACAAATAAATTTTGAAATCTTAATATATTATTGTGTAATTAGTTGGGATGCATTTATGTGTGGCTGGAAAGGGATAGATGTATTTATTGCACCACCACTGCTGAGAACACCACCTCAAATAATTCAAAAAAAAAGACCACCTCTTATAACAGTAATATTCTTCTTCTTTTTTATAATTCTGCCCACAGAAAGTATACAATTTTTTCTAATTTTTTCCCTAGATAAGACATGTTTATTTAAATTTCTAAGGACTATATGTCTGCAAGCTTTCAACTAAAAAGAGTCTTTTATCAAATATTCCCAACAAAGTTGTGGTAGCAATTAATTATCACGTCTCTTACGATATCTTGATTAATGGAACCTCTCATTTGTGAAAATGCACTTCTTAGTAAGAAACGCCTAAAAAATTAAAATGTCATCTTCTTAACTACACCGTACTTTCAAAATTGAAACGGGGTATAAATGTTATTTTATGGATTCGAAGACCAAAGAGTGTCATAGGTGCAATTTATATCAAGAGAATTTTTTGGTAAATTTAACTATAAAACCCTAACATATACATATTTTAGTTAAAATGATGTTAGATAAATATGCATTTGCGAGTCGATTCTGGATTTATACATGCATTCATATCTTATACATTTATCTGCATCTTACAATACTGAAAATTGACGTAGAAACAGAAAGAATTGTCGGTTCAAATTAAGGAGTAATTTGTTTGGAAGACTTATATATTCTTGCATGATGTGTGCACGTGGATTGATTGACTTACTTAAGCTGTCTATGCATGCATGGGCAGGATCGAGTTGTTGGGAAGTCTTTATTTTCTGGTTTGTTTTGTTGTTACATGTCAGAGATGAGTAGTTGGATTTGTGTACTTCTAATTTGTTCTCATCCACTACTACGTCACCGTATCAACCCTACCCCAACCGATAGATATATAATTAAGAAAATTAAGAGTTGTGATGATATGTGGATGTGGTTTGATATCATTCTTTGTGTTATCATTTATGATGATATGTATAGTCAAGCTTCAGTATAAAAACATAACAAACATTAGTAAACATCGTAAGAACATATACTTAAGTAATTAAGCAACAAAATATTCTAGTGCTAGAACTTGCCAAACCTAATGTTGTTTAATTTTTTCATTTCAATGTGATGTTTGTTAGAGCATTAATGATTAATCAACATAATCAAACCTACATTCAAACATCTCGTGATCTCAATCCATCTTATTGGTTTCTTAACTGAAAATATTGTTACACCTCTGCAGGTCGGCAACTTCCTGCACTACATCAGTAGGTTCGTCGCCGGTTTCGCGATAGGGTTCATCCGAGTGTGGCAGATCAGCCTTGTCACACTCTCCATCGTGCCCCTCATCGCTCTCGCCGGTGGTGTCTATGCTTATGTCACCATAGGCCTCCTCAACCGTGTTCGCAAATCCTACATCAAGGCAGGAGAAATCACGGAAGAGGTATGACAATCTATCTATCGTAAATCCTCTAGATTAATATTGTTAAGTCTCATTTCTCATGTGTTTTTTGCAAATATGATAAAAATAGTACTTAAATGTTTGTTTGTTTATAGGTTTTTGGGAATATTAGGACGGTACAAGCATTTGTAGGCGAGGAGAAGGCGGTGGAATCATACAAGGCTGCATTGTTGAATACGTACAAATACGGGAGGAAGGCGGGTTTGGCTAGGGGTTTAGGGCTTGGATCGCTTCACTGCACTCTGTTCTTCTCGTGGGCGTTGCTAGTTTGGTTTACTAGTATCGTTGTCCACAAGGAGATAGCGAACGGAGGCGAGTCGTTTACGACGATGCTCAACGTCGTTATTGCTGGCTTGTAAGTACTTATCAGCATAACAACACATGTCAAACGAGTCGAGTTCAGCCAAGGAAAATAACAATCCTGTCAAAATCTTAATAACTCTTCTGATATTAATTTCATAACTAATTATCACAAACACATATATAGAAGATAGCACTAAATATTCTCATTGCTCATCAATAGAAATAAAATAATATGAAATTGGAGGTTAATTATTATTTAACAAGTCAACAAATGGCTGTTCAATTTGAGTCAACAAAGAAAACCCTATTTTTTGAAACATGTTTGATGAAATGTCTCACAGAGCCCTCGGCCAAGCCGCACCCAATCTAGTCACCTTCATCAGAGCCCAGTCGGCTGCCCACTCAATTTTCAAAATGATCGAGCGTGGCACGATCAGCAAAGCCAGTGCCACCTCCGGCAAGACCCTACCCTCCGTCGAAGGTCACATCCACTTCGACCGCATAAAATTCAGCTACCCTTCACGCCCGGATGTTGCCATCTTTGACAATCTCTCGCTCGACATTCCGGCCGGCAGGATTGTTGCCCTCGTTGGAGGCTCGGGCTCGGGAAAGAGCACAATTATCTCGCTCATCGAGAGGTTTTACGAGCCGATTTCAGGCAAAATTACGCTTGATGGTTTTGATATAAGGGGATTGGAGCTCAAGTGGCTAAGACACCAAATAGGGTTGGTCAACCAAGAGCCAGCCTTGTTTGCCACAAGCATTAGGGAGAACATACTCTATGGGAAGGATGACGCCACCCTCGACGATATCACGCGAGCGGCGAAGTTGTCCGAGGCCATCTCCTTCATCAACAACCTCCCGGACCGGTATATTGTAACATACATTCATATATATAATACGTACTGGCAATTGAGTCATGTCGTGTAACTATTGATAGAGTGCATTGTCCAATTCATATTTTTCTTCGAATTTACTTTTGTATATATAATACTAGCTAGGCACTTAATTAGAAACACTAGATCAAAACATTGAGGTAGCTACTGCAATCAATTAATAAATCAAAAACTTAATTTTAACTGAAGATGAATCTATATATGTTAGGTTAAAATAATTAATAGTACGATTTTTCAAAGTTAGTAATAACCAAATTTCAAACATCTAAAATTTATGAAATATCAAAGAATATATATTGACAACATGCATCTAATTAAGTCATTCAAAGTACATATATATACTTATGACATTATCCCTTAAATAAAATAAAAATACTTAACCATACTATTTTTGATCAGATACGAGACACAAGTGGGAGAAAGAGGCATCCAACTCTCCGGCGGCCAGAAGCAACGCATTGCGATCGCACGAGCAATCCTAAAAAACCCTTCAATTCTCCTCCTCGACGAGGCCACAAGTGCGCTTGACGCGGAGTCCGAGAAGAGCCTTCAGGAGGCTCTCGACCGAGTCATGGTCGGCCGGACCACCGTGGTGGTGGCCCACAGGCTGTCCACCATTAGGAACGCCGACGTGATCGCCGTAGTGCAAGGTGGGAGGATTGTGGAGACTGGGACACATGATGAGCTGATCGCCGATGCGAATAGCGCTTACGCCTCCCTCGTGCACCTCCAAGGGGCCGCCGGGAAGCCTCGGATGGCGCACACCGATAGTGGTCTTGGCCGGCCGATAAGGTATATCTACTTTATTCTTCTTAATCTATATATCTATCTTTAGGTTAATTAATATTCGTTTAATTTAAAAAAAAAGAATAATCATTCCAAATCTTATGAATACATATAATATATATCTTCATAAAATAACATTGCATGTAGCAAGAAATTCTCTCGAGAGCTATCAAGCAACAGCATGGGTGCGAGCTTCCGGTCGGAGAAGGACTCCCGGTACATCCCGGATGTCGTCGTTGACGGTAATACGAAGAAAAAGGCGGTGTCAATGCGAAGGCTGTACTCAATGCTAGGCCCTGATTGGCCTTACGGTGTGTTTGGCACCTTAGGGTGCTTCGTCGCCGGAGCTCAGATGCCGCTTTTCGCGCTTGGCGTCACACAAGCCCTCGTGTCTTTCTACATGGATTGGGACACCACCAAGAGGGAGGTTAAGAAGATTGCGCTTTTGTTTGCCGGAAGTGCGATTGTGACGGTTTTCGTTCATGTTATTGCTCACTTCAACTTTGGCATCATGGGTGAGAGGCTCACTCTTAGGGTTAGAGAAAAGATGTTTGGAGGTAAATAAAATTCCGATCAAATCAAATTCAAAATTCACTTTCTTATTTATCGAATATTACTTCATATTTATTTCCCCCCCTAAAACCGATATTAATTATATACATGTATTTATTAAGATGACATGCATTTGATTGTTAATTCTGTTTAATTTGGTTTCACTATTTATATATGCAGCTATATTGAGGAACGAAATAGGATTTTTCGATGAGACCAACAATGCGAGCTCAATTTTATCGTCTCGTTTGGAGGCTGACGCAACTCTTTTGAAGACAATCACAGTCGACCGATCAACGATTTTGCTTCAAAATATTGGTATGGTTGTGTGCGCGTTTATCATCGCATTCATTTTAAATTGGCGTATCACTCTAGTCGTCATAGCAACCTACCCTTTGCTCATCAGCGGCCACATTAGTGAGGTACGTACATACTACTACTGATTCTTAAATTCTAAAAACATCAAATAATGTATTTGTAATTAATCCATTTATTGGTGTACGTACGTAGAAACAATTTATGAAGGGATTTGGAGGTAACCTAAGCAAGGCGTACCTAAAGGCCAACATGCTGGCGGCCGAGGCGGTCGGCAACATTCGGACGGTTGCCGCCTTTTGCTCGGAGAAAAAGGTGATTGATATGTATGCAAGAGAGCTCCACGAGCCATCTAGACGGGCGTTCCAGAGAGGCCAAATCGCAGGGCTCTTCTACGGGATTACCCAATTTTTTCTCTTCTCGTCCTATGGCCTAGCACTATGGTACGTACGTACGTAAGTGCACTAATTAATTAAGTTGCTAACAACATATGTTTTTGTAACTTCGATCGATTGTTAATTTAGGTATGGCTCGGTATTGATGGGAAGAGGCCAAGCAAGCTTCAAGTCGATCATGAAGTCGTTCATGGTGTTGATTGTAACCGCTTTGGCCATGGGAGAGACGTTGGCAATGGCGCCGGACCTCGTAAAGGGAAACCAAATGGCAGCATCCGTTTTCGAGGTTCTCGATAGGAAGACTTCAGTCTCGAGCGACGAAGGCGAGGATGTACAAAAGATAGAAGGGTGTATTGAGCTCCGAGGGGTTGAATTTCGATACCCCTCAAGGCCCGACATTGTTATATTCAAGGATTTTGATTTGAAGGTGAGAGCTGGAAAGAGCATGGCACTTGTTGGTGCTAGTGGCTCTGGTAAAAGTACCGTGCTTTCGCTCATCCTCAGATTCTACGATCCCATTGTTGGAAAAGTCATGGTGAATGGTATGTACATCTTATTTTTTAGAAGACAATAATAATAATAATCTCACGTTGCTTAACACAAAATATATTCATACATATATATATATATGATGCAGGAAAAGACATCAGAAAATTCAAGATAAAGTCACTCCGAAAACACACAGGCCTAGTGCAACAAGAGCCCGCCCTTTTTGCGACAACTATATATGAAAATATCCTTTACGGCAAGGAAGGTGCTACCGAAGCAGAAGTCATCGAGGCGGCGAGATTGGCAAACGCGCATTCTTTCATAAGTGCCTTGCCGGAGGGCTACTCCACAAAAGTCGGGGAGAGAGGCGTCCAACTATCCGGTGGGCAAAAGCAACGTGTGGCAATCGCACGAGCGATCATTAAAAACCCGGCAATCCTCCTCCTAGACGAGGCAACAAGCGCGTTGGACGCAGAGTCCGAGCAAGTGGTGCAACAAGCACTCGACCGGGTGATGCAAAGGCGGACGACGGTGGTGGTGGCTCACCGACTCTCGACGATACAAAATGCGGACGTCATATCGGTTGTCCAAGACGGGAAGATCATAGAGCAAGGCACACATTCTAGCCTTGCCAGTAACAAGTTCGGAGCATACCATAAGCTTAACAACTTGCAACAGAAACAGCAGTCATAATATATAAGACTACGTAGTTACAATACCTAATCATGAAACTAGACTATATGTTCAGGATTGATTTGTGTTTTTCTTTTTATCCTTAAGGGGAAAAAATTATATGTCTTGGTGTAGATTTGATGATGTTGTAATATTGTTTGTGTTACTTAATAAATCACAAGTCACATGTTCATGTTTTTTTATTTCTTTTCTTGTTGACATGCATATAAGGTCTCATAAGCGCGCCATGTTTATGTAGAGAGTAATTCACCGATCGTTTCTTCATTAATTTTATTTTGCGCTATGTTTTTGGTCTTGTGTCCCATGGAAGTATATATAATTACTGGGCTTGGGAGCGAATACATGCTTAATTTAGATGACTAGGCTTTAGAGTCTAGCATTTAACAGTTAATTAACACCTTCAGAATCCCTGGATATTTTGATGAGTACCATTCACTATTTCACTTACTCAATCTAGATAATACCTTTGTATACTAAGTTACACTCTAAAACCTTGTTGATTAACAGCATTTCATGTGCTTATATTTGTACTATAATACTTTTTATAACATATCATATAAATTAAAGTTCAACTCAAGTATATTCTCATAGGCTTTTGGGAATAAAGTTGCGAAAATGCAAAGTACTACCCGATTATTCATTTTTCTACCAGCTAAACCTAGTGGAATACTCAAATTATTCTAAGGATCTAACTAATCTATATAAAAGTCAAATTGTTTCTTGGAATTTTTTTTCTGAAAACATTTAATATTTGTGAATTAATTAATCCTAACATGTAAGTCATGAAGTTAATTAGGATTTGATTCCTGGTCCAACTTAATCCAAATTTAAAGATCTATCAACTAAACTTATAATCTTAGTTGATTATAAAAGCCAAATTATTGAATGGAACATCCAATGTAGGGCTTCTTCTTCTTCTCAAGGCAACTTGCATGGACCCTTCGTTTCTTCACTTATCACCACTTTATTGGAGTGTTTTGGTACTTGTATGTGTTGGGAGGGGATCTAACAATGCACCAACACGACACGGATTAAACGCACCACGTAATACCGAATATTGACTTGCGGAAATAACTTCAGACTCTCCCAATCTTAATGCAACAAGAACACTAATAAGATAAAATAAACAAGCAAACACAAACGCACACCTGAAACAACCACGACACACGCGATTTACAAGGTTCGGCAACGTGCCTACATCCTTGAGGGTCTCCTGCGAGTTTCCTTTCCTTTTTCAGCTTCTCCAATAAGAAAAACAACCGAGATTACAAGTAGATGGAGGCAATAGGTCCTCCAACTCACTCTAGATTTATCTCTAGCCTTAATCTCTCAACTAACAATGAAAGAAATATTACACTTGTACGTTATGTTAAAACCAAGAGCAAACAAACACTTTTATAGACTAAAAAACCGAGCTACAATTAAGCAAAACCGAACTGAACAATTCGTGGGAAACGGTCGACCGATGCTCATTCGGTCGACCGTCCTTGACTCAACATGACCGATTCCTGTTGCGATTCGGTTAACCGAATCTTTCCCGGTTGACCGCGGGAACACTTCTTGGGCGGCTTGGTAGACCGTGAGAACGCTTCTTCCACGAACTAACCAATTCTCCAACAACCCTTTGGTCGACCGGGAACCCCTCGGTGGACCGTGCCAAATTGGTCAGATACTTTTAGATTCTCGGAACACCCAAAATCACCTCAACGGTTTACCGAACCCGTTGTTCCAAAGTGTTTGTTACTCTATGACGGTAGACCGAATCCAATTCGGTCATCCGATCCCAACTGCACCCGAAGTGCCTGGAATCCTCGGTTCTGTGGACCGAATCCAATTCGGTGGACCGAACCCTTCTTCGCCAAAATTCATGGGTTGTGGGTCGGTAGACCGGATCCCATCCGGTCGACTGACTCTTCCTGGATTTGCTTCCTTGACAAATATAAGCCAACATTCAACAATCCCCACCTTGGTTTAGATTTGTTACCTGTGTCTTCTTCTAACCCGCATCCTTCGTGCCTTCATGAGGCACCGTTTGGCGCTACCCCCGGAGCGCCCTCCTTCTCAGTTTCTGAGGACATTGAGAAGCTTCGAGCACAACTCAAACTTCTCCCGATTGACCACCTTGGTCATCATATCTGCAGGATTCTAACTTGTGTCGATTTTCTGGAGAATAACCTGCCCTTCCTCGATCCACTCCCAGATCTTATGTTACCTTTACTTCAATATGTTTGGTCCTTGAATGGAACGTCTGATCCTTGAATAGATAAATTGCACTTTCATTATCGCAATGCAATTTGGTCACTGCTTGTTCCATCCCCAAAGAGCTAACTAAACCCTTCAACCATATAGCTTCTTTTCCGGCATCGACAATTGCCATATACTCCGCTTCCGTTGTAGACAACGCGGTAGTATGTTAGAGAACCGATCTCCAACTCACTGGACCTCCACCCAAAGTGAACATGTACCCCGTTGTGGATCTCCATTTATCCAGATCTCCAGCATAATCTTAATCAACGTACCCCTCCACCTGCCTTTGTGCTCCATCTTTGGTGAACTTCAAGCTAACATCCATGGTTTCCTTCAGGCACCTCAACAACCACTTCAACGCTTCCCAATTCTCTTTTCTGGGTTAGCCATATAACGACTCACGAGGCTAACTACGTGTGAAATGTCTGGCCTAGTGCAGATCATAACATACATAACGGATCCGACTGCACTAGCATATGGAACTCTCTCCATATCTCTACTTCTCTTTTTAGTAGAGGGGTTGCACTTCAACGAAAGCTTGAAGTGAGCGCTAATAGGTGTGGCCATATGTTTGGCGTTCTCGAGATTATACCTCTCGAGTATCTTCCGGATATAACTCTTTTGAGTGAGCAGGATTTCACCTTTCTCGGTTTCCCTGGAGATCTCCATACCGAGAATCTTCTTTGCACTCCCGAGGTCTTTCATCTCAAACTCCCCGTAAAGCTTCAGTTTGAGATCATCTATATGCTTCATCTCCTTAGCCGCGATCAACATATCATCGACATACAAAAACAAGAACACGTGTGTTTCATCTCCAAGACTCCGTAAGTATACACAACTATCATAATCTCAACGTACAAAACCATTATTAATCATAAATAAATCGAACCTTTTGTACCACTGCCTCGGCGATTGCTTAAGTCCATAAAGGGACTTCTTCAGCTTGCAAACTTACCATTCCTTGCCTCGTGTGATGAACCCATCCGGCTGCCTCATATAGATATCTTCCTTTATGTGCCCGTGAAGAAAAGTTGTCTTCACATCCATCTGCTCTAACTCCATGTTGTCCATAGCCACCATGGCTAACAACATTCTAATAGAGGTATGCTTTACAACGGGTGAGAAGATCTCATTGTAATCAACCCCTTCCTTTTGAGCATATCATTTTACCACCAACCTTGTTTTATACTTTATCTCTTCCATAGGAGATGACCCTTCCTTCTTCCTGAAGATCCACTTGCACCCAATCACACGCTTTCCATTGGGAAGCTTCGTTAACTCTCAAGTTTTGATTCTTATGAAGAGACTCCATCTCTTCGGTCATGGCCACCATCCACTTGTTCATGTCCTCCTGCTCAATAGCTTCTTCGAATGTGCAAGGGTTCCCACATTCGGTAACAAGTGCAAACACAATACTAGCTTCATCGTTATCATACCTCACCGGTGCCTTTGTGATCCTCCTTTGTCTTCCTTGAGCAATACTCTCTTGCTCATCTTCTTCCTCTACTTGTGAGTCTATTGTTTCATGCTGAACTTCTTGATTCGATTCACCTCTTGAAGTCGTGACCTCAACTTCAACTTCGTCTCCTTGCATGAGATTCTCTTGCTGCTCTTTCTCCTCAAGGCCTTTGAGCAAACTTGTCTCATCAAAGACCACATTACTCCGTAGAAGTACCTTCTTGCTCACCGGATCCCAAAGCTTATATCCTTTCCCCATCCTATCATAACCAAGGAATATGCATTCCTTTGATTTCGAATCCAGGTTCGACCGTTGTGTCTCATCGACCAACACATAGGCTTGCATCCAAATATCCTATGTCTCGAGTAATCAAATAGCTCACCCATCCACACTTCCTGAGGTGTCTTTAAATCAAGTGTCGATGACGATGAGACATTTACCAAGTAGCATGCAAGATCTACTGCTTCCGCCCAGAAATCCATCGACAGATTTGCATGAAGTCTCATGCTCCTTGCCCTTTCGCATAACGTTTTGTTCATCCTTTCAGCTACGTCGTTTTGTTCCGGACTCCGCGGTGTAGTGAAATGCCTCGTGACACCTTCTTTCTTACAGAAACTTGCAAACTCCTTTGAGGTGTACTCACCTCCGTTATCTGTTTGTAAGTACTTAACGATTTTTCCTGTACTTTTCTCTACTTGGGTCTTCCATGCTTTAAACTTATCAAAGACATCCAATTTATTTTTCAGAAAATAAACCCATACCTTCCTTGAGAAGTCGTCTATGAATGTGACGAAATATTCAGCTCCACCTTTTGACCGAACCTGAGCTGGTCCCCAGACGTCTGAATGCACATAATCCAATATTTGTTTCGTCTTGTGGATAACTATTGTCTTGAATCGAATCCTGTGTTGTTTACCAAAGACACGATACTTGCAAAAATCCAATTTACAACTCTTAACACCCTTCAGCAGTCATTGTTTGTGTAGTTCACACAAATCCTTTTCCGACATATGACCAAACCTCATATGCCAAAGTGCGGTGCTGTCTTCGTTGTGTGCAACGTTTGCTGCACCTTTTCCTGCTACTGCATTCCCTAACATCCAATACAAGTTGCCCACCTTGGTTCCCTTTATCACTGTCATCGCCCCATGAGTGACCTTGATCTTTCCGTCCCCGTCAGACCATCTCCACCCAAGAGTATCAAGCTCTCCTAGAGAAATCAGATTCTTCTTCAACTCCGGTACGTGATGCACAACCATCAGCGTTCGAATGCACCTATCGAACATCTTGAACTGTATGGAACCAATCCCGACGG
Organism: Triglochin maritima; assembly: GCA_963682175.1. Classification (NCBI taxonomy): domain Eukaryota; kingdom Viridiplantae; phylum Streptophyta; class Magnoliopsida; order Alismatales; family Juncaginaceae; genus Triglochin; species Triglochin maritima. Next base: position 33,862,255 of record OY821789.1, read on the forward strand.
TAGTGCACGGTGCATCGTTGCCCATAACAACGATCCCTCCTCTTAGTGGCTCATAGGATGTGAACCACTCCTTGACCGGGTACATGTGAAAAGATGCTCCTGTATCCAAAATCCATCCATATGATGATTTGTCGATACCTGCAGCGCAAACTGTTAGAACGCCAGCTTCGTTCTTCTCCTCCACTACCCTAGCGGAGTTATACCCGTCTTTCCCTTTCTGCAGCGACTCCTTGAAGGCCCTACAATTACGCTTCATGTGACCAACCTTCTTGCAGAAAAAACATTCAAAGGATCTCCCCTTTGATTTGGACCTCCTTCTTCCTTTGTTACCCGTCATGCCCCTTTTGCGGTGCTACAATCAATCCTTCACCCTTCTCGAAAGAGCTACTACTCAAATTCTTCCTTGCATCGTAAGAGATCAGCGTGCTCTTGACCTCCTCCAACACCAACAGATCCTTGCCATATATGATCGTATTCACTAAGTTCTCATATGAGTCTGGCAGTGACGTCAATAACAACATTGCTTTGTCGATATCCTCCATCTTGTCATCTAGCTAAGTTAGATCAACTATCAAGTTATTAAACACCGAGAGATGCTCAATGAACGACGTGTTCTCCTTCATCCGAAGCATGTACAGCTGACGCTTCAGATTCAACTTGTTGTTAAGGTTCTTCTTCATGAACCTCTCCTCTAGAAGTTTCCAATATTCTGCCGCGGTCTTCGCCGATTCCTCGAAAAGTAGATCATCCGAGAGACACAACTCGATGATTCCAATAGCCCAGAGATTTAGACTCTCCCACTTTTCGTCGGTTATCTTCGACGACTTCTTTTCAACTCCATCCAACGTCAGCAATAGTCCGTCCGTCTGCGACATCAACGCACGAACCCTCTGTTGCCATGTTGAAAAGTTCCGCTCATCATCCACCATCGAAAGTGCAATCAAAGCTCTGATACCAATTGTTGGGAGGGGGATCTAACAATGCACTAACACGACACGGATTAAATGCACCACGTAATACCGAATATTGACTTGCGTAAATAACTTCGGACCCTCTCCCAATCTTAATGCAACAACAACACTAATAAGATGAAATAAATAAGCAAACACAAACGCACACCTGAAACAACCACGACACACGTGATTTACAAGGTTTGGCAACGTGTCTACGTCCTTGGGGGTGTCCTTGCCGGTTTCCTTTCCTTCTTCCGCTTCTCCAACAAGAGAAGCAACCGAAATTACAAGTAGATGGAGGCAATAGATCCTCCAACTCACTCTAGATCTATCTCTAGCCTTAATATCTCAACTCACAATGAAAGAAACATTATACTTGTACGTTATGTTAAAACCAAGAGCAAACAAGTCCTTTTATAGACTCAAAAACCGAGCTACAATTAAGCAAAACCGAACTGAACAATTCGTGGGAAACGGTCGACCGGTGCTCATTCGGTCGATCGTCCTTGACTCAACATGAGTGATTCATGTTGTGATTCGGGTAACCGAATCCTTCCCGGTTGACCGCGGGAACACTTCTTGGGCGGCTCGGTAGACCGTGAGAACGCTTCTTCCACGAACTAACTAATTCTCCAACAACCCTTCGGTCGATCGAGAACCCTCGGTAGATCGTGCCAAATTGGTCTGACACTTTTAGATTCTCGGAACATAAAAAATTACCCCAACGGTTTACCGAACCCGTTGTTCCGAAGTGTCTGTTACTCTCTGACAGTAGACCGAATCCAATTCGGTCATCCGATCCCAACTGCACCCGACGAATCCAATTCGGTGGACCGAACCCTTCTTCGCCAAAATTCCTAGGTTGTGGGTCTCGACCGATTCTTCTTGGATTTGCTTTCTTAACAAATATAAGTCAAATCTTACCCCTGACCAGCTATAATTAATTCCAACTCACCGTATGTATTAACTAATTACGGACGATGACTCACATGATTATGATGTCCTCCTAAACATTGTGAAGCACATGTGATGGTTTCATTATCTTGCATAAAATAGTACTCTACGTATGGTGGTTTAAGAAGTTAACCGTAGATTTGGTTGCGAAAACTGTGGGTATAATATTGATTAATGAACCAAGTTGGGGACATACCAAACCTTTTGTTTTGGGTATTAAATATAGTTGCTAAAAGCATATTTTCCCCAAAACATTGTTAAGTTAAACAAATGGATGCGTTCAATGAACATTCATTCATCTTATAATTTTATTTTTTAATCATCCCACAACCGCACGTAGTGTCAGCACAAGTTGGTCACGTTTTTTCGTGAATATTTGGAGTTAATGTAATTATCTTCTACAATAAATTATAATCATCAGAAGATTAAATTTAACGCATATCCCTCTTTAGTATTAGTATCATTGGTAGCGTGGAAGGGGGAATTTTGTCATCCCCAAGCTCACACCAAACATAATTTGACATGTTTTTGAAAATTTATATTTTGCAATTGAACCCTTGAATTAGTTAAATGTTAGTACAATACAAAAGTTAAATATGAGTTGACATCAACCAAAGATTTAATTTGAGCTAAAATTGGGAATTTTATCTTGAGTTTTTTTATATTTCTATATGATTTTTGTTTTCGAAAATTATTTTGAATTTCGAATTTTGAATCTGAAAGATTGAAACCAAATTAAATTTTGCTAGATCTATTTAGCTTAATTGACGATGTTATTTGTTCTCCTATTTTTAGTAAGTTATGTACAAGTTCAAAAAAATTAGATATAAGGTAGTTAGTTATATATGTATGTATATTATTAACATTTACACAGAAAATATTTGAATAAAAAATATACACTTAAAGTCTCAAAGTATGGTTTTAAATATTAATTTCAATTATTGAAATATTTTCACACTAAATTGATGTTAAGGATCAAATTGAAAATATTTCACATATATCAGGATGTCATATTTAAGAAATTAGTGTTTGAGATTACCAAAACTCAAAGCATGGAATAGAAAAAAACTTCCAGCATACAAAAAATTAACATGTGCATGCCAGTTGCCTTCCAAGTGGAAATAATCTTTATGTATCCTTTTCGACCGACCAAACCCCTTAATTACAAAAAAAAGAAGATACTTAAGGCATTTATCACAAACAACTTTAGGGTGGATTTTTTAAACACAACAGTTCGTTAGTGAAAAATAGAGACAAACACAAAGACATACATACACACACCAAAAATTTAAAAACTCTATAATGATCTTTGTTCAATCTTCCTGTGAAAGGATGCAAATTTTAGAAAAATCACTTACTTAAGAAACTAAAACAAACACACCCTAATTAATAATCTACAGTAATACACATGTCCAGTTGACCTATGGATAGATTTATATATGCTAAATCGTAATTTATGGAGCATAGATATCTATATATCTCATGTAGGGGTGTCAAGAGGTTACCTAAGAGTATGATAAAGGTATTTTCGTTAGCATATTCGATAATTATAACCTGTAACGAAACAAATACATAAGAACATGTATATTTAGACCTTTACCCTACCCTTATTTGTTACCCTATAAGGAACGTATGATGAAATGGGTAACACACAGACAAATAAACATATTTACCGATTAATAAAAAATAGGAAATTTAAAAATATATCACGCATGACTGTTTGATTTTTCTGCAAAACCACAAGAATGTGAACACTCAATTTACGATCATTATATATAAGATGTGCAGAAATTATATAATCACCAACGTTAACATTAAAGTTATCTACCACGATATATAATAATTCAAATTTCACAACTACACAGAAACAAAAAGGCAACATGTTACTAAAAATAGAACGCGAAACTAACAAGTCTTTTTAATTAACATGTAGAACCACAGCCTACAAAGGGATAAATTTATACCCATCAACAGCACTAATCTCACCTGTCAAGATGTTGATTGGAAGGTTGCATGGAAAACAACCAATTGGCATTATTGCCTAAATTAACAAACATGTCTAAACTTAAGTCACAATTAATGTAGACGTACGCAATAAATAAACTTCCATGCACACCTTTTAGCCAAAATCTACACCTAAACGAGCCTCTATAAAACCCACAACACAAACATCACCTTCAATTCTCACTCACAATTCACCTTCTTAACTCTTCTAAACCTACACACTTCTAAATAAAACCCTTAGTGCTAATTCGAAATATGGGTAGACCACCTAGTTGTGGTGATCAGGGTGTTCTTACAAAGGGGCATTGGTTGCCCGAGGAAGACAATAAGCTCTTGAGCTTCATGGAAAAGAATGGCCATGTCCATTGGAAGGCTTTGCCAAAGCTCGCTGGACTTAACCGGTGTAGCAAGAGTTGTCGTCTACGGTGGACTAACTACTTACGCCCTAACATCAAAAGAGGGTCTTTTTCCGAAGAAGAGGAGCAACAGATCATCAAACTCCACTCTTGCCTTGGAAATAAGTAAGTATATATATATATATATTGAAGTATGAATATCCAATTCAGACATAATTAATGATATTGCATGCTCTAAGTTTTAACTAATCTTAATTGGGTTATATATATAGACTAAGACTAAGTTGTTGTGATTATGATATTAATATATATATATTAAATTACTTGGTAGGTGGTCTGCAATTGCCTCACGTCTTCCAGGAAGAACAGACAATGAGATTAAGAACTACTGGAACACACACCTAAGAAAGAAGCTCCTCCGTCTAGGGATCGATCCTGTGACTCACGAACCCCGACGTGACCTTGCATTACTAGCAACCATCCCTGCTCTCATGACATCATTTTCTCCGTCGACGATCAATCCATTCTATCTTCACTCAAGTGCACAAGAATTGGCCAAAATTCACTTACTTCAAACCCTAATCCAAATATTATCACCACCAGACTCTACTCATCAAAATGTTTCATCCATGCCAAATACAACAACAACCAATTGCAATTTGTTTGGACCAAACAATGATCACTATAACTCCAACTCCATACCTCTCATGTTTCATCATGATCGAAACTCAAATATTGAGATTGCGATACCGACTACCATCGGCCCTCATGAGTCACTTCCTTATGAACCATCGACTGTCTCGTTCGATCCCAACTATAATCAAAGTCCAATGGTTTCATCAGCATCATCGTCTGAGAACTATAATTATGTCGCCAACGCCAATCGTGTTGAGGACCTACAATCTTGGTTCATAGGACCACCAAGTTCATCGTCTGGTTTCGAGTTTGGCGATATTAATTGGTAGCATGTTTTGTTGAATATTTATATATGCTTTTCATATTCTATAAGTTTTGTCGGTCCCTTGGAAGTAATCACCGATCCAATATTCGTCCAACAACAACAGATAAACGGTCTTTGCCGACGGAGGAAGTAGCTTTTATTTTGAATGAGCTAATGTGATGGATTACTTTGTTGATATATAGGTGTGTTTCAATGCATGTATTGGTTTGTCGTAAAAGTTTGTATAATTAATATCGAATGAAGTATGTATAAAATTATTAAGCTTATAAGTTATATTTGATCTTCCAATGGAAGAGATCATTGGATGAATCTGTTGTATCATATAATGTTGTTTGGTTATCCAAAAACACAACAACAAAGCCACAACAGTATAATAACTCACTAACACTAATTAATGAAGTGGAAGAAAAAGAAACTGTGTGATGAGCTAACCATGCAACTAACTGTGTGATGAGCTAAAAGGTAGTAAAACAGCAAGTTAATGACAATTTTGGGTTAATTGTTAGGTGCACATTTTGAACCAAATTTGACTTTCCTTTAAGTTTCTCATCTTCTACTCGCTAACGATTTATGTTGTAGGTAGTGTGATAAATCCCATGACCCATACAGTCATGGAGTTTTGAATAGATTAGCAGTTTTGATTTTCGTGAAGTTGAGGATTTAATAAACTAACCACCCAATTCACTCTTTTTAACACCAACGGAAGCAAATTGTAATTTACCATTTAATAGTGATTATGACGGCAGAAAAAACTAAAAACGACACGATAACAATCAACCTGGCCTACAAATATAAAGAAGACCAAGTCTACTATATAATGTTAACGAGTTTCAAAGAACTTAAATCAATAATTAAGAAATGTAATTAATTAATAACTGGAAATGGCTCTTTGAGCACACCAAGGGACAAACTCTCTTGTATAAATAAAGGGAAAACACCACAAAGTTGGAAGCTACAACTCAATGGGAAAGAAGAAGGAAGACGTTCTCAACCATGTAAGAAGAAGCATTCCTTAATTTCAGTTACATCTTATGATACACATTTTTCTCATCCTTATTCTTTGCTGATTAAACAGGTAGCCACCATGGTTAATTAGGTTCTAATTATATTAATGTTGTATAACACAAGTTACCAAACCTTTATTTCGGCAACCAAGAAAGAAAGTTCTTCGCTATAGTGCCACTTCAGGAATCGTGGCCGAGGGTGAAAGCTAAAACCTCAAGACATCACAGCATTCAATGGATGTGGCTGAAGGTTAAGGATCGAATCTAAGAACAACATTCCCTCCAGACCAACTCACTGTGCCCAAGGTTGAGGATCGAAATGATTATATTTCTCTCCTTAAAATGACTATATATCCAAATAATAGACTCCACTCTCTCCCCATTTCTCTTTTTTTCTCTCTCCATTTCTCTTCTATCCTAACACGACGTTAGTCTAACCACCCTGTATAATGATGATTAAAAAGACGTAATTACACAGTAAGGTAAGGTTAGTATTAAGAGTGTGAGATCAGGTATGAAGTGAAAATATGTCAGAAGCAATAAGCATTGGGGACCAACAATATTGAATGAACAATTACATATGACAAATTTGACAACCAGTGATTTGTAAATTGTAATTGTTATGGCGAAAACTTCATTTTGTCTTCTCCTGCAAAGTTAGAAGGGTTGACGTGTTAGAACATTTTATTTCTAGATCGTACATCAGGATGAGTTCACATATTCAAGTTGCTTGATATCTGATTTCATCACTTCTCCATTAATTATCATCTGAAAGCATCCAAAATAATAACCTAAGTTTCTTGATGGCATTGAACACGCTAACGAATATCGTCGGGCGTTTACATTTCACAACACAACACGAGATATAATCCGTACGTGTTTGGTACTGTACTTCTGTGATCTTCATCATGTGGAAGTTCCACTCTCAAACACAAACCCTCAAAAATACATCTAACAAATAATACCAAAATGACATTAAAATAAAATGATGGCAAGTAAGATAGTTTATAGGGATAATTTCAAAAAAATAAAGTGTGAGCTTTTCGAGATTACCTGCAGAAGGAAAGCAGCAAGGTATATGATGACAAGAAGAGTTCTATAAGGATCGGCGCAAATTTTAAAATTCCACCAACTGGAACTGCCTTTCTTGATAGAGAACAGAGTTGGATCATGTTGATGATTGAGTTCTTACACAGATTTTCATATAAATAGAAGTTATATATATATCTAAACAAAGGCTAATGGTCACGACCAGCAGCATCCTTGAGTTTGTACATGACAGAATTTTCAGTGTTACTAGGTTTTGTTGCCATTCAGTATGCCAGATTCACTTCTCGCCACTTTTAGGAGGCTTCAATGGAAACCCACCTGAGCACAAAGCAAGGGAACACTTTCAAAATATCATCTTGTGAATATCAATATTTCTATATCTACATTCATAGATGAAAAGGAAGTACTAATTCTGTATTCCCAATACAATACATCCAAAATCTGAGGACATCAAAGAAGCAAGTACATCTTTTTATTTGCTTTCTATTTTTTCTGGAACACCCAAATTGTTGCTAATTTAGAAGTTAGAACTGCAGATTTGTTGAACTTCCATGAAATCATCCCGGAAAAATGGGCTTAGCAACTTTAAGCTCATTAGAACAACCTCTGTTCAGGCAAATGCACTCATGCCCTCGACATGAAGCCCAATAATGTATCCCGTGAAGATACCTTTGGAGGTAAAATATTGGACAATAAGAAACTGAACTACCTAGCTAACCAATTATCAAGGTAATTATACCTTTAAAGTGAAAATATTATAAGCATGTGTTGCAAAGAAGAAGAAGAAGAAGATAACGTGTAGTTGTTAGCAATGGATATAATGAAATTGAATATTTATCAGCTTATGTCATGTTTTATACATTTTCCCGTTCTATGAGGTATTAATTCATTCCAACTATTCCTTTACAATGCATTTCTGGGCTCTCTTTGGGTTTCCATTACTGCTTTGGTCAGCATTATAGTGGATGCATGTTTATTACTTAATTTTCTTGAGCAGTGATTTCTTTTGATATTACAATTAATACCACAAGTCTACACATAAAATTGATACAAGGGTGGCTATACTTACTAGATACTGAAATCTACATGCTGATAACAAGGGTTTTTTCTCAAACAACTGATGTAGTCCACTAATTGCTTCTACATCATAAGAACATGATTATTCAAGTAATGATAAACTGTGACCTTACCAGGACGAGAAATGAGATGCATTTGGGAGCGAGGGCCTGCAAACATCCAACTATCTTCATCCAATGATTTCACCTCTTTATCAAGTGCAGCCATTAGCTCTTCTTTCAAAACTACATCATTGCTATCAAAAGTTAGAGAAAAGTACAAGCAAGTCTAAGAGTTTGAAAACTGCCCAACACAGTTTCTAGCCTAGTGATCTTTTCACTGTAATGTATTCAAGTTCTTTCCTTCGATGGTATAGAACCATAAAAGTTACAAAAAAGAAGTCATTGTTGTTCTGATAGAAATTTGTAAATTTTTACTGTGTCAAAGATTAAATTGTTTTTTGGCATTTGGATTATCGTGTACTATATCAAATAGTGATCTAAACTACCTGCATTTCTTATATATCGTGAATCACAGATGGTCAGCTGCATTTAAAATCATTGGGTCAATTGAAAACAATCTCTCTGTTTTTACAGTGGTATGGTTGTGTACACCCGGCCCCCCTTGCCTCGCTCAGGCAGGAGCATCTTTTGAGGAATTGGGGTAATGTTGATGTTGTTTTGATATAAATATTGTGCAAATAACAATCAATCAATTAATGCAATACTACATAGTTGAAATGGCTTTCGAATACAGCAATGCCAGAATATACAAAGTAGGGGGGGGGGGGGGGGGGGGGGGGGGGGGGGGGGAAGCAATGGGAGCAAAAGAGGATTTCTTCCATAACTTGCTGTCCATTAATTGATCAAATACTTGGTTTCCATTCCCATATTTTAATTAATTTTCTACATTTAGTTGAAAAAGAAAAGTGTGAGAGTAAAGGGTATTCCCTCTAAATTCAAATCAGCTTGCTAACCCTTAATAATTTGACACATTTGTCTTTCTATCTGACATTCCAAGCAAACCAATTTCAGGACAGATGCATTGAGGAAAAAAACAGTATAAATTTAACACAGAGAGGATTTCTTCCAATAGATTGCCATCCCTATGACTCCAAGTCATTGAAATACTTCCTTTCTATCTATATATCATTATTTCCATTAAAAGGAGAGCCTGTCTAGTTGTATAGCTTGGATAAGTAAAAGAATTTGAAAGTAACGTGTTATGGATAAAACAAATTTTGCCCCAATAACATTCTATCTGTAAGATATCAACATGTATTATTTAATTAAAAAATCCCACAGGGAGATACATCCCTGATGCGCATAAATTAACACAGAAATACAAATTTAATAGAAAAATAAAAACAATGTGACTAAGAAAATTCAAAAGCAGAAGCATTTTACATGTAAGTTTGAAAGAACCTAAGTTACAGTGTTTTTACATTTTCTGAGCAACACTATATAATGCAAATAAAATATCATCCAATCAAGTTGCCAGTACTTAAAGTATTTCTTGCCATCTAAGATTAGAGCCAAATGATTTTTTTCTAATCAACATTTCCAACCCCCAAAAAAAAAACAATTTGACATGTTTAGTTATCAAAATAAGGTCATGTTTGGTTGTCCATAATCAGGGGATTACATTCCACTATTTGGTTGATTACATCCCCATGAAGGTAATTGGGTTACCTCATTAGAGGTACAAATCTAATTACAATGTAATCAACTTGTTTCAAATTCACTCAAATCTTGTCGATGGATTAATCTTGACCTCGACCATGTTGAATGCCTTCCGGAACTCTGACAATCTTACCATAAATTTACTAGAACTAGTTAGTTACTAAATTACATTTATAATTTATACGTTGCGGTCTGTGTGATGAATTCCAATGCCACCAAGCAACGTAATCCAATTACGGTAAACACGACCTAAAAGAGTTCTCGAAATTGAAAGCACATTTGGAAGTATTACACTTGGCTTTCTACCTCAAGTTTACCTCAACATACAAATTTTTCTACCAACAAAAACTCTTCACTTTCTATCCAACATTTCCAACACGTTCAATTACGAAAATTCAAGAGAATTTCTCGAAATTGAATACTTCAAATTGCAACACTCGATAGCCCTAAATCACCCAAACACCTAACTATTTCACCTCAAAATACGAACTTTTTTTCTGCCAAAACACTCACCTTTACATAAAAACACGAAATTTTTAAGAAATCGTGAAAGAACTAAAATTGGAGATGAATACGAGTTACCGGCGAGGGCTTCGTCTTTCCGATCCTGGGCGGAGATGAGGTCGGTGGGGATGTGGAGGAACGAGGAGGAAGAAGAGGACTCATCGGGGAAGGCGGCGGTACCGTTTCCTCCGGCGCCGGCACTGGTGGCCGACGCCGACGATCTCGCCGGCGAACTCGTATTCATCGATGTGGTGGAACCTTACGCTTCGGCTTCGCTAAATGTAAAAATATATAATTTTATTGGGTAAATTACGGTTTGCCCCGCGTTGACCCGTCAACTTTAAATCTTTACGCTCACAGTCTTCAAAATTGGAATTGTGTAATGATTTGACCATTTTTTCGTCTAACATTTTGTATTGTTTGTCGAATATATTTTTAATATTTCTTACGGTAAAGTTTAAATTAAATCAAATGTCACATTTTACTCAAATTCGAGACTGACCGGTTAAAAATATGACTCAAATTTAAAGTAAATTTGACATCCAATTTTATTGGAACTTATTAGCCATTTCAAAATCTCCGGAGATCTTCTAGGTTTAGCTTTGTATTGTTTGGAGAAATATATATATAGTACTGTGCTATAGTAGTATAGTTGAGGTAGCCCAAATTTTTAACCCCATTAGATGTGTACATTTGTAGTTCCAATTAAACCAGCATATAACAGTACAATTATGCAGAACCAACTACACAAGCTACATTGAATAGTTGGAATCCACCATCTTCTACTGTGCACCAACAATCAAAGCTAGTCATGAAGTAGTTGGCCACAGTAACTTTCATACATCCAAAACATCATAATTATACTTGCAGTCTACATTCAATGAGAAACAGAAGATACACATGACATAAACTCCCAACTACCAACTCAGACACAACAAACAAGACGACGACGACGACGACGACAAGAATCCAATCCAAATCATAAAAGTTACACCACATCACACCACAACAACAAAGAAGTCAATTCCCGAACCAAAATCCTCTCTGGCTTCCTCAGGAATTAATAAAACCATCACTTGAAGGATATAATCTGGTGCGCTCTTGACTTCTCTAAATTGTCTTCTATGACCAAACTGATCAGCTTAATCAAAAGTTAATTAATCCATAAATACTCCTAATTAACAGCAATGTTTCTACTTATTATATGCAATAACATAACCTAATAAAGCTTAGACATGCAGGCTGTCGTATCAACTACCGAAATGCCCCTGTCAACATATCCCATGTATTCTACTAAATGACGTAAATGCCTTCAACGGGCTGAGGGTATTCTCATCATTTAGAGATTAATGGGATTTTTTTGTCTATCTTAACTCAATTTTACTTTATATTATCACGACTTCTAGTCTTTCGCCTTTATCGATCGACTTGCATAGGGGCAATGCGACTAATGGAGAAAGAGTGTGAAGTCAAGTTATAATTATTTGAAACCATACTAGCAGAAGATAAGTAGGTGTGTGTGTGGGTGATCTCACTTGCAGAGCAGTGTCAATTCTCGGTGTTAGCCATAGACACATCAGCAACTTCAAGTGAGTTACGAATTTGGTCAACAGCATTAGACAAGTGGTTGTTGATGGCGGTGACGCTCGATAGGTTAAGCTTTGCTGACGGAATTGCACTAGCCAAAACTTGTAGACCGACGGTTAGAAGGCAACAGTTGGTAGATGTGTTTCCAGTACTGTCTGTTGGGGACGACGATGGAACAACGACGAAGGCATTTGGGAGGAGGGGAATATAAGAAGGGTCATCTCCACTCATTGCCACTTGAACGGAGTCGACGTCGATGGTGGTGTAGACCACAAGGCTGCCTCCACTGGGGTGAGTGCTGCTCTCTTGTAGCAAGAGCTCCACATTTTGTGAGGAGTTGCTTGATGCCTGTTGACCAAAGTCAAAATAGTCAAATGGTCAAAATTAAATTGTTGAATTTGGACTAAGTTCAATGGTTTAGGGTTGGTGATTAATTACGTTGATTCTGAAGAGTGAGACGCAGTTCTTGTGGTGTGATCCGTTTGCAATGTGAGCAACTTCATGTAGAGAGTTCCCGCCAGAAAGAACGTCCAACTAATATAAAAAAAAAACATACATTACATAATATGAATTTATTTATATAACAACTATATATATATATAGATGGTATCATATGAATGTCATAAATAAACAACTCCTTAAGAAATAGCATCAATATAGGACTCTTATATATATATATATATGGTAATTTTTGCTTATACGATAATAAAATTCTAACCTGTGATCTCCTGTTTTCATCAGTGAGAAGTTCAAAGACTTGGAGATGGGAGAAAGGCAGCCAAGTTGTAGAAACGGCGCTGAGAATGACTCCATTGGGCTGCCCAGCCTCTGAATTCTTCCTTGTGGTGATCCGAATTGTGTCGTTAGACGAGTCGGAAAGTGCGGTCCACTGTTGAATCGTCGAAACGGACGAGCAAAAGTTGGAACAAAAGGTCTTTATCATCCTCAACGACAACCTCATCATGTTTTTCCGAGCATCGGCAGATGGAATTACTATAAAAACACATGGTAATTATAGACTTGTACACATAGTGAAGTGAAATTTGTTTTTGTTTCTTGTAAGATTTTTCTCTCTTGAAAGTATTATATATATATATATATATATTAATTAAATCGAACATGTAACTTAATTATACTGATTTTTGATTCCTAGCTAGCTAGCTATTTGTAGCTAATTGAAGGTTATAATTAACTAGGGATCGATTGACAAGCTCAGTTATTTCCAATTCAAGATGGTATTGTGGCTTGTAATTAAGAACTTAAGTAGGTTTTGAAAAAGAAAAATGTGAATGATTAATATATATATGTACCTCCAAGATCGGAAACATTTCTAGCCATGAGACTGGCGAGCCTGTTGCACTGGTGTTGGAGGACGGCGAGCCACCGGGTAGCCCCGAAGGCGCCACCACTTGTAACAAAATGATCGAATATTTGGTGCACAGGCTTGGACTCCACCTCTGCTTGCTCAACCCAAGTCACCTGCTCATAAATAAATAAAATATAGTCTCACATTAATCAACCAAAACAATAACTCCCTAGCTAGTTTTTAGGATATCAATTACGTACTGGCGACAATCGTTTCTGTTGCGCTATATATTTGAAAAATAAATATCATGCTGCAATTAATTAATTTATATATCAAACATGGATGAGTTACATTTTTTAGATGAATGAAACCATACTCCATCTGCATATATTACACCATAGAAGAAACTAATTAATTAGGTAGAAAAAGAAAATATATAAAACATTCAAATTTTGAACAAAAATATCTAACTTCTCCAATCATCAAACACTAGTGTATCATGTGGAGTGTTGATGCAATTTTAACTAAAATATGCATTACAAACCCATCAAAATAACTTCATGATATGAAAATTAATTGGAGGCATGATTACTTACCATAGAGTACCCATTGGGCATATCTTGAAAAATAAACCCAGAAGGTTTCCTCTTATAGCCCTTATTAGCATTTATTTGAAATCCTTCTTGTATTAATCCATCAGCATCAAAGTCCACAATGACCCAAAATCCTTCTTCCACATTATGTTGGCAATACCTAAAGAAATAAGCTTCCCTTGTTGGAACCAGCGGTGAGAGAACTTGAAATTCCGCGTACATCTGCCAATATACATAAACACATTTAATTAGTTACATAGCAACTTAAACAATTAATTATATAGTCATAATTTCTTGTTTAAATACCAGATGAAGTGAGCCATTGCCATTGTCAGCAAGGTTTGGTGTGATCACTTGAAGGGTTTTGGCATTGGAGACTATTGATGGGAATAAATCCGCCCATTTGTTCTGATATATAAACCAATGTCAGTCAGAAAAAAGTTACTAAAAACCCATATTTAGAAAAAGGAAACCATTCTACAATATGATCAGTTAATATATTTGAGTGGTTTCTAACAAAAAATGCTCATCTAGATTTTCATTAATTATATGATAAGAACAAGGAGAAGATAAATAAGTTCAACTTAATTTGAAAGGTATTGACAGAACAAAGGTTGTCAATAGTTTCCTTAATTGTTTCAGTGTATTTTAGGTGGATTAGTCAACCCCTTCAATTGCAAGGAAAAGTCTTAAAAATTTGATGCATGTTTTTGTGTGGACAATGTCTAATATTCTTCAAATAATTCGAAGTATATATCACCAATATGCTTTTTAATGCTTCATAGAATCTTGGCAGTTGGCCTCCAAATTGAAGTTAACTTTTGGTTTCATTTTTTTGTTAGTCATTTATATATCGATTTTGCAACATAAATATTTGATATTATATCCAAAAATTAGAAGTGTGGATTCACTATTTAATTGTCATATTAATCAGGCACAAGAGAATTGTCAAGTTCTAATTAAGCACGTATGATTGACATGAGATGAGAGTATCTTAGATACTTTCAAAATTATTATCGGTCGACCAATTAATGATGTTAGAAATGTTCAGAAGCTATTAGTATCCCTATAATATATACTTGACGACTTACCACATCAAGGAAGGCATCAACAAGAGTAACACCATTCATCATAACATGTCCCCTATCTCTAGTGGCTTCCAATCTCATATCCTTCTTCTCCAAATTCACCCCCCATGAAGGAAACATTTTTCCATGCTCTTGCAAATTCATCACTTCTCCTCCACAAGTGTTTTCTTTGTTGACCCAAAGTGGCTCATTGGTCCTACACATCCTCACTAGTTGCTCGGCCGCCGAAATTGACATATCAATAACCAAATGCTTGTCTTCTTCTCTAACAAATGTCGTATGGGTACTAGTAAAGTACTTGGGCTCGCTGGTGGAATCGTCAAATTGATTAGGGTTTGGTTGGTTGAAGTTTCTAGAGTAGATTCCCATGCCGAGATCGAGTGATGGGAGGAGCAATGGCGGTGCTGGACCCAACTGTGATGTGATCGGTCGACCGGTGTATCGTGCAGCAATACACGAAAGACGATCCAACTGTAAAAAGAAAGAAAAAAAACGACAAACAATTACAATAGAAAGGAAATACTTAGCTTATGATAAAATTTCGGTAGCTCTAAACAATAGTATACATACATATTAATGTGTGTCCAAATAGACCTTAACTAATTTGAAGCTAATATTTAAAGAGGTTATAATCAAGGGAAGGAATTGAAATATGTTATACCTCTTCTTTTAGTCGAGCATTCTCCACCCTTAGATTTTGCTCATCAAACGACATTTCACCAAGGATGGCCGGACCACCGCAATTCGGACAAGCAAGGTTCCCCATCGCCGCCTGTAGCCGGAAGTTCTCACTCTTCAAGCTCTCATTTTCAACTCTAAGTATGACATTATCTGCTCTATCTTGTTGTGCCTTCAAAAGTACACAAATAAAATGAATTAACAGTAATACATTTAACCATATTAGTCCCATAGAGTGGAATTCACCAAAATATAAGCTTATTTGCACTTATTATTCACCATTAAATTAAGAGTGGAGCCGACAAGCTATAGAACCAACCTTCATCTGGGTTCGACGATTTTGGAACCAAAACTTGACTTGTCTGGGTTTGAGCCCCAAGTCTTGGCTCAACCTCATACGTTGCTTGTCGTCCGGATGTGGGCATTCTTTAAACAAACTACATCATTATATATTCACACTTAATATGTTAACAAAACGAATTACTTCAATTCAAACAAAGCTCAGAAATAAATATTTGTAGATTGAATATTCGCCTTACGCTTCCATTTCTTGAATTTGGCGGACGGTGTGCCTGTGGTAGCGTTTCTTCTTCCCGTTGGCGTCGAGTAGCTGTGGTTCTTGTTGTTTTTGGTTTTGGTTTTGTTCGTATTCGTGTTCTGTCGTGTCATGTTCCTCTTCACAGCTTAGAACGTCTATTTGACCGCTACCCGACACACTTTTGTCCAACTCTTCTTCCTTCCTCATCGCTCCTACCTTCCCCTCCTTCTGCAACACAAATATAATATTGACGTCATACATTATTGCACAAAAAATGAACGAAAATTGAAATAATATTTCGTTCGAGGTCGTGTTTAAGTGAACATTGGTGTTCTAGAGTTCAAAATGAGCATTTAAGCTCACATTCTAGCTTATCATGCAAAACATGAGCTCGTCAGTTCACTTACAGGGATGATAGAGGAGGAGAAGGAGTGCAAGGGAGGCAAGTTGGCCATGAAGGTGGTGAGTTGATTAGGGTTTTCCATGGTGAAGATGGGGTCTAGTGGTATGTTCATGTCCATAGGCATAGACATGTTCATGTTCATGTTCATGTTCATGTTCATCATGGAAGAAGATGATTGTTGCATCACTTGGCAATTACCATACATTCTTCTCTGGCCTTCTTCTTAATCGTCTACTTATTCTCCTCCTCTTGAACCCTTCTAGATCTGAACTTCTCAAAACACAAGAAGAGTTTTTTCTACTTCATTCCTACATAGATGATGAAGAAATTAAGAACTCGTCTTTTGAAAGAAAAGAACAATATAGGTTGAGCAACTTAGACATATGCAAAGTTGGTAGCAAAGGCAAAAAGAAAGTACATCTTAGGTAAAGTTGAGAAGAAGAGAAAGGTGGTGAGAGTTGAAAAGATGGAAGAACAAGAAAGTGTGCAAGCTAGTGCTCTTCTTCTCTTTTAGAGACAAAGAAGTGAAGAAAAACTTACTCTACCTTTTTTGTAACCCCTCAATACTTGTAGAATAGTAGCATGTAGGGTTTTTTTTTCTCTGTTGGAATTTATGTGAGCCTTTTTATTTTACAAGAAATATATTTTAATATGTGATGCACATTGAATCAAATGATTCAACAAAAACAAACATGAAAACTATCCAGATTCTCAACTTACATTCATGAAATATATAGTCCAAAACATTGTGACTGCTAACTTGGAAATATTATTAACTCATCAAGATAGTGTGTAAGTTGAAATCGTAAATGGCTTCCTCAAAAGTGAATGAGAACTCCTCTCGGAGGGAACTCGTTGAACAAGTTGACATCATTGTTTTCTATCCAATAAATTATGTGTCTCTATATGCATGTCTAAAAGCTGAGCTATAAGATTCCAAAATATTATTCATACAAGAAGTATAGCAGTAAGAAAATATTTAGAAATAGATATTGGAACGTATTTTTCTTGATATTTTTTCTTTCGTTGATTAGTGATGTTCCACTTTATGTAGTCTTTATCAAAACTACAAATGAAAACAAATTGCTTGAGAAATCTAACCAAAAAATGATTTTTTAAAAGTAATGTAAATCAATATATGTATCATTAAGCAAGTGGGCTAAGTCTATTTTTGCTTTACTTGTGAGACTGGAATGCAATTTTCGTAATAAATGGGAGTTTAGCTTTGTAAATAAATTGACACGTGGCGAGTGGATTTTTGCGGAGTAGGAAGCGTTTTCCTACGGAATCTCATTTTCTGAAGTCAAAACTCCAACTCTGACATCCTGTCAGCAATCCCTTTGAAAAAAATTGATTTCGGAATTTCCCTGTTATTATCTTCTTTTATGTGTATTTTTTGTAGTGTTTTTTATGTGTAATGTACTAAAATTGGTTGTCAGATAACGCGTCATTTTTCAAGTTTCTAGGCAAAAGAGTGTCCTCAAAAATGTTTTCTTATATAAATGACAGAAACAAAAACAATATAGTACCTCTGCCAAAATGTAAGATTACCAACAAAATATCATATAGAAGTCTTGTTTTTAATACGCAATTTTTTGTTATAGAAATCGTAACAATAGAAGTCGAGGAGATGAAGTTTTGGGCCTATTAAGACTTGTTTATATAACAACTTATATTTTTTTGTTAAAAATATTTTCATTTACTAAATATTTAATGTTAAAAACTTCAAGAATAACATGTCTTATATATAAATGTTCATCTCCAAAAATCATAAAAATTCAACAAAGTTAGCATGGTTGAAAATTCATGCATGGCTGTTTAAATTTCCATTGGAATCATGATTTTTTCGAGCAATTTATTCAGCATTGAGACTTTCTAGACAAAAGAATGTCCTTAAAAAGGTTTTCTTATATAAATGACAGAGAAACAGAAACAATATAGTACCTCTGCCAAAATCTAAGATTACCAACAAAATATCATTCATATGACAAGCTTCAGAAAACCAAAACCCAACACCACATTTTTCTATTAATAAACTTTTTCCACAAACAGTATCACTACCAAAACCTATATTGAAATTCAATCCTCCAAGAAGCATATACAGAACAATACAGTACTTTGTCCATCGGTGAAGATATCCACATGGGCTGTTTCAGGCTTTCATCTAGCAATGATAAATGAGGAGCAAATTCCAAAGCCAACAATACAGTACTTCCCTTCCCGTCACGATGAGATCCAAACCAAACCAAGAGCATTGACAATGGGATTGCATATGCCATGTTTGAGCAGCAGTAAGTGGCCTACACAGGTAAAATGAGCTGTAAGTTAGTAAAGAACAGTAACCAGTATTTATTCTTCCTGTCATGTTTCATGCTTCAACTTGCAAGCTCTCAAAAAAAAAAACATTTATGGGAATCACCAGATTCAGCCCAA
This sequence comes from Triglochin maritima, assembly GCA_963682175.1. Lineage (NCBI taxonomy): Eukaryota > Viridiplantae > Streptophyta > Magnoliopsida > Alismatales > Juncaginaceae > Triglochin > Triglochin maritima. Next base: position 33,881,405 of record OY821789.1, read on the forward strand.
TGACCGGATTGCATTTATTGCGGTATTTCAAATTCTTGTACCAAACAGATGCCTCATATGCTGGTACTGAGGTCCTTATAAATTCCGAGTTTAATCACCAACTAATTTTTTGACACTGTTAACTCATATGTAGTTAATTCCTGGCAGTCCTTAAGTGATGATATGATGCTGTTTTGTTCTTTCACATGCATCATAACTTAAATCATGAATTGTCACTGTCTTTCCTGACACAATGAACAATGTAGAGTTCACGCCATCTTAAATTCATGAGTAAGGAGGAGTTTGTCATCAAAGACAGGAAATATTCGAAAGAACGATGAAATTAGCAGCAGCGACAACGACAACAACAACACCTTCAATCCCCAAAACTAGTTGTATGTTAGAAATGAATCTCATCAAATATCATGCTTCCATAATGTGATCAACCTCTTTCCATGTGCAAATGTATGACAAGCTTTCAAGTATTTTTAAGCTGATTGTAGACTTCCTTGTCTCTCCTTATGCTGCCCTCGTCGTGACGAGAAACCCCTTCTTTTCACCAGTACCACCAGAACTCTAATGTTGAATATGTGGAAACAACCTCAAGCAGTACTAAATTTTCTCTTCAATTATAGATACTCCAACCATTTATTAGAAATCCTCACATCTAATCCAAGTCATTCTCATAAGTTCACACGTCTACTGTAACATTCGCATTTTTGCTACTCATTTTGTGCGCTATTTGTCTTTCACCTTTAGGGACAAGGAAACCAAGTTATAAAAAATTACACAATTTCTTCATATGTTTTCCTTTGGTTTCTGAAAGCCCAAAACCCTTTAGGAGCTGCAACAGGTTGATTTTATATGAATACAGAAGAAAAAAAATCCGAACATGAATGATAGACCTCTAGAATAGTGAGTCAGTGACACAGTCAAAAGATAGGGAAGGGAAGCAAAAGCATCGATGGCTTTGTTAGCTCAGTAGGCTGATGCATTAAATAGGGAGTCAGAGAAGGATATTTCATTTTAATATTTTATAGAGTTTTGTATTTCCTTCAAAAATAAAAGAGAAACAAATAAGTAGTCACCTTTTTACCATTATTTTGTTGCACGTACCTCTTGGAAATCAAGGACTTTGCTCTTCGGAAGTTCGAAGATTGCTGAAAAATGAATTACATGGGAAAATGAGGGCAGAGCCTATATAAGAGGATTCATGAACAGTTTTTTTATCATTATCAGTAACAAAGGAGAAAGGGATACAATAGGTGACTCAACAAAACAAAAAAACAGGAACATAAACAAAACGCAAAAAGGGGTTCGTGAAATTAGATATTGAAAACATTCGAGTGAGTATTGGTATTGAACAGAATCCTAACATCAAGATAAATTCTTGTAACTTCAGAAGTATCACTGAACGTCAACCAAGTTATGACTACTTTTATTGTCGTGGCTCTTTTTTTTTGATACATTACCTTGCATGTAGGCGTAATACCTTGAGATACCAAGTGATATAACCAAGATTCGAGCCTGTTAGATGGTTATTCCAAACCACATGAATTGCGGATTGGGCTGTACCCAAACTAGTGACTTTTAAATCTATTTATGTATATGTAAAAGTCTCATAAATGACTCAGTCTGGAAAGTTAAACTTGATAATGAACAGGCCCACAGCAACAGCAACTTCATCAATATCACTAAATCCAACAGAGTAACAAAATTAAATGAGAGAAAATAGGCATACCAATTTAATCCTCACTGGCACTGGACTATTCTTGCCATTATTGGCTTGGTCATGATGTACCAAGACTTGAATGACAAGTTTAAGTTTGAACAAAATGATGGCACACTCGAAGCTACACTGGTTAGCATGAAAATTTGAATTGTCACCTTTTCCATCAAATGCATTATCTAGCAAGTTCAAACAACAGTTATGATTATGCGATGATTACAGTAGTTTGAAAAATATCATACAATTCCTAAATCTCTGAGGATTCAGACATGCACAAAATATAAAATATGGGATCAAACACTGACCTTATATTTAAGGAACAAGATTTTGGGTATTGGAATCTAAAAAAAGTTCTATGGAGACCCTGCAAATGATCTAATGATGAGAGGCCTTGATGAATAAATATATAGAAAAGTAATGAAGGGATTCACTTCTTTGAAAAAGATTGAATAACACAGGACATCAGCAGTGTTTATTAGTGGTAATGATGAATGTCATGAAATTGTATTACGCCAGTTAGTTGTTTGGCTAATACATTATAAAGAGATATAGAGGAGAGATCGTCTGAGCGCATCACTAGATTGGCTTCTGCTCGTAGAGAGAAGAGACAAGTAGTGTATTTCTTGTTTAAGCATAAGGGAAATATTCCTACAGACTTTACACTTCCCAATTAATTTTGAATAATTTAGATTCTATTAAATTATTCTAGTGTCAATCCAAATTGGGAAAGGGAGCGTAGCGATACTGCTAACCAACACGCGCAGGTACACATGTACACAACCGAATTGTTTTTTGTTTTGCTTTGATGATCCATAATTCGGTACCCGCCCCCACTTGGGTTAGGCGGGTTGTGGCTGTAAACTGGATGTGGTTCACACCGTTTGCACCGGAGACATTTGACATGCAGAACGAGAATTTGAACTTGCGTCTTCACACACTAACCCCCTAACCATTCCACTACGTCCCCGGAGGACTGTACACAACCAAATTGTTAGTGCCAAAACACAACATAGTTCCGACTTCACTCCAGCCACTAGCCCCATATATAGACAGCTAAGGCCAGCGCATGTTGCCAAAATTCTGAAGACACATGAATATCCAGTTGAAGTTCATTGTGCTCTAACCACCACAGGTCCTTGCCCTTCCCTCCAAACGCCGAGCCATTTGTGCCATTATGGCCGCGAAAGTCCGGTCCATTTGTTATGGCATGGAGGCACAACTTTTGATGAAATTCTGACCGACTCTAGGCAAAATTTAGAAGAGAAGGTCGTTTACCCACTAATATAACTGCTATTCTGATTTTCCATAGCTCTCAATTTCGGTCATCATATAAAATGCAAATACAACCTGAACCAGAATAAATACCAAGTGATCATTGTGAAGAACACTTGGTGAAGGAGAATAACAGGCTGATAGAGGAACTTCACCAGGCTTTTTAAGTTTAATGACTTAATCACAACTTTTCCAAATTCAAACGGCTGGTATTCTTGAACTTAAGACTTGAACTTCAGAAATATCAATGAACATCAACCATTTTATTTTCGTGGCTCCTTTTTTATACACCACCCTGCATATACGCTTAATACCTCACAATGCCAAGCGATATACCTAGAAATCTAGCCCGTAAGCTATTTATTCAAAACCAAAAGTGCAAATTAGTGTCTTTTAAAATCCATTTTTGTAAAGGTAAAAGTGTCATGAATAGCTCAGTCTGGAAAGTGTAGCTTTATAACGACAGGCCCAAAGCAAGACCAACTTCATCAATATCACTAAATCCAATAGATCAACACAATAAATGAAAGAGAAAAAAAGTACCAATTTAATCCTTACTGGCATTGGACTATTTTTGTCATTATTTGCTTGGTCGTGATGTACCAAGACTTCAATAACAAATTTGAAGTTTCAATTTGAATATAACTACTCCAATGATGGCACACTCAAAGCAACACAATTTAGCATGAAAAATTGCAGTGTCACTTTTTCCATCAGAGACATAAACATCCATATGGTACGATTTGCTTTTAATTTTGTAAAGATCAGGTCGTCAAATGGCCAAGCTCTACAACAATGTCCACGTGCAAACCCTCAAAAATCAAGTTTGGAACACGTCATTTTATTGGAACCCATATCTTTACAATAATGTAGGCATTTCCCACTAAGTCTAGTTCGAACAATATAATAAAATTCCTAAATCTCTAATGATCCAGACATGCTCAAAACGTTAAAAGTTAACCTGGGACCAACCATTCTGCCCTTGTTTTACAGGAACAAGATTTTGGTTATTTGTATCTAAAATGAGTTCTATGAGACCCTGCAAAAGATCTAATGACGAGGTGTTGATGAACACCCATAAATATATAGACTAATGATGAATGGGTTGGTTTCGGTGAATGATTATATTTGATTAGTAGTGTTGATTATTCAGCAGTGTTGATTAGTAGTAGTGATTATTCTCATGAGAATGTATAATGTCAGTTAGTTGGTCTGCTAATACTTTACATAGAGATATCGGAAATACATGGCCTCAGAGCATGGCTAGATTGACTTCTGCTCGTAGGGGGATTTCGTGCTTAAGTATAAAGGAAATATACCTAAATTCCTAAACACTTAAACATCCCAATTATATTTGAATAATTTGGATTCTATTCAGAATATTCTAGTGTCAATCCAAAATGGATAGGGAGCGAAGTGACACTGTTAAACATGTCAACATATGCATTTATGCATGTACACCCTCAAATCTTTATCGTTAGTGCCAAAACCCTACCTAAAATAGTTAAATCATAAAGCAACACAGAGAAAAAGGGGTTGAATGTTATACCTGTATTTAGCTTTGCATAAGGCATGATAGGCATATTCTGAGTTCGCAGACAGTGAAGACCACTGTATGTTACCAAAATTCTGAAGACGCATGTATATCCACTCAAAGTTCAAAGAGCTCCAACCACCACAGGCACTTGCCCTCCTATCAAAATCTCCAAGCCATTTGCGCCATTGTGCCCGTGAAAGTCTGGTCCATCTTTTGTGGCACAGAGGCACATAGACCAACTCTTGGTGATATTTAGAAGACAAGATCGTACCCACTTATATAACTGCTATTCTGATTTTCCTTAGCTCTCAGCTTTGGTCATCATATAAGGTGCAGATACAACCTGAACCTGAATAAATACTAAGTGATTCTTATGTGAATAACACTTGGTGAAGGAGAATAACAGGCTAATAGAAGAACTTCACCAGATTTATTTAAAGTTCAAAGACTTGATCACAACTTCTCCAAATTCGAAAAGCGGATATTCATTAACTTAAAGAGTTTAACATCTCCATTTTGTAAGAGCTGAATCAGTCATCAGCATTCTAACTCCTATCGAGTAACCATTGCTAATGGATACGATTGATGAGAAATAAAAACCGAACAACAAAAATAATAATGCCGTTATTTTCTAAAAAGTCATCTGTAACTACACATGAAGCCTAGCCAAGAGAAGTAAAGCAACAAGCTCTTGAAGCATATGAAGACTCTGGAATTCACAGTTGTGACTCCCTCTAAAGAGAAATTGCTTTGAGACAATAATTGGTGATACAAAGAAGGATCCTCGCATTTCTTTGAGTCAAAAAAGAATTTTTTTCCCGTCATAAACTTCTTTTCGAATGCTTCAACTATAGGTAGGTTTTAAAGTTATGCGATTCGAATAGAGCAAGTTAAAAGATCCCCCATTAATCGGGCATCAGAATTTCAAATGTACTCAATGGTTCAGACTTAAGAATATGAATGTAGCCCAGGTAACTAAAGAGCATCGTGATCGTTACATGAGCATCCAACCATGCTACTTTTTTGGTGCATATCCAAGAACACAAAAGGAAGGAAAATTACTTATCATCTCAGTTAATTGCATATGTGATCACAAACTCACACCCACCTTACAGGAAACCACTCATCCTAGTTATAAGCTTATAATGTGCCTTCTTTATGTTCTCTTCATTTGTCGACTAGGTCAAAGAAAGGATACTAATGATGCAATTACAGTTCAACTACAGTAGTTAAATAAGGTTATAGTGTAGTAAATGAGATTAATAATTAATCTAAGCTTACCGGTCATTATCAAGCACTCTTTGCAAATTATCTCAGAGCTCATACCTGTATTCCCGCAACCCTGCATGGATCTTTTCTAGATTATTGGACTTACGAAACAAATGACGTGACACAAAGAAAGGTGTTAATTTTCTTTGACAAGCAAGTCGCTAACTCGCAGCTATCCAAAAAAAAATGAATAATTACCTCTCTTGAAGGATAATGTTTGTAAGCGAGTGAAGTCAGTTGCACAGATGAAGTTGTTCAGCTTGAAGATATAATACCAATGGCATGGAACAGAAACTTGCAGAATTGAACCCGCTTATGTGAGTCAGCTCATGTGAACGAATATCTTGTTAGCCTCATCAAATAGCCCCTGCCTCCTGAGATGATTAATCATTATATTACAGGTGGATACATTAGGCGTCAAACCCTCCAAGAGCATGGAGTTAAAAAGTTTCTTGGCCACCTTCCCCTTTCCCGTCCTAAATAACCATTCAATAAAAATATTAAAAATTTCGATGCCTTGTTTGAATCTTTTAACGTCGATGGTCTGATATAGTTGCATTGCCTCGTTGTGGTAACGATTTTTGCAAAGTGCGACCAACATAATCATGTACGTTGTGAAATCAGGGATCACTCCACAAGTGTGCATTTCATTATATAGTCTCCTTGCATCAAGAACCCTCCCAAAGTGGCATAACATCATTATTAAGGTGTTGTAAGCTACAACGTCAGGCTTCAAACCTTGAAGCATCATTTTGTAGAAGAGCTCGATAGCTTTATTGATCAACCCATTTCTGCAACAGCCACCAATCAATATGGTGTAAGAAGTAACATCTGGTCTTGGACCGTTACCATGCAAGCTTTCAAATATTTTGAATGCTCCACTTAAGTTATGAACCAAACAATATCCGTTCATGAGAGCATTGTATGAAATCAAATCGGGCTTTTTACCAATTCGCTTCATCTTATTCATCATTTCTTCTGCTTTCTGAATATTCCTTCTTTTACAATGAGAATCAATAAATATATTGTGCATTGCAACATCAAGTTCAATACCCTCATCTTCCATCCGATTCATTAAGTAATCAACATCATCATGTCTACCAAGACGGCATAGTTCCTGCAGAACACAGCTATATGTGACGATACTAGGTTTAAATCCCAAGCCATGCATTTCACGGAAAAGCTTTGTAGCCTCATCCAATCTGTTATTCTTGCAATACCCATTGATCATGAGTGTGTAACTTTTAAGATCAGGTACAAGGCCATAGGCTGACATAGACCGAAAGACTTTCGCAGCATTATCCATCTGACCAGCCATGCAATAACCATTGACCAATATAGAGTGGGAGACGAGATCAGGCTTCAGACCCATATCAACCAAGAAATCAAACAGTATACATGCCTCTCCAAATTGTCCTTGCCGGCAATACGAATCCATGAAACTGCTGATGACCTTCATGTTCGGCGGAAACCCACAATCAATCATCTCCCTCAACACTTGTATGGCAACATCCAACCCATCACGCTTGCAAAGAACATCGATGATCGTACCATAAGTAACCAAATTCGGTCTACAAACACTGTCGTTCCTCGCCATCTCCCTATACATCTCGACGGCAATATTTGAATCTGTTGCCCCACGAAGCCCCTTGAGAATAGTATTGTACACCACGACATTGGGATTCAAACCCTCACTGGCAATTCTCTTAAACAAACCCGCAGCCTCGCCAATCCTCTTCTCCAAGGCAAGCCCATTCGTCAACGCCCCTAGCACAACCACATTTGGCCGAACACCCCGTTTCAACATTTCCCCAACAAACCCGAACCCTAAATCCACCATACCCATTCGACAGCAACAATCGACCACCATTCCATACCCAACAACCCCAACCCCACATTCCATCTCCCTCATCCTCCCAACCACCAAACTTGCTTTGCAAACCCTCCCCTCGACACAAAATCCACTAACCAACGCACCCAAAACCTCAGCATCAACTTCAAAACCCCCCTTCAACATTTCCCCGAAAAACCCCAACCCCACATCCACCCTCTTAGACTTACAAAACCAACTAATAACCCCCGTATACGAGACCACGTCCAATCCGCACTCCACCTCCATCTCCCTAAAAAACCAAACCCCCTCGACCACCCTTCCTTCTTTCAAAAACCCATTAACCAAACAACTCCAACAAACCCTATCCCTCCCCAACCCCCACTGGCCCATTTCGTCGAACACCTTGACGGCATCATCAACCCTCCGAACCCCACAAAACCCCTCCACCACCGCCGCACATACAAACTTGTCGGGCCCACAATGCCTCAATCTCATGACGTCAAACATGATCTCCGCCTCCGAAACCCGCCCGGCGGCGAACAACGCCCGGATGAGGATCGTGAACATGAAGACATTGACCGTTTGGTTGGACTTGAGGAGGTTGGCGAAGAAGGCGAGGGCGGAATCGAGCGGGAGGGAGCGGAGGACGGTGGCGTGGGTGAAGGTGTCCGGGGGGGCGGTGGAGGAGAGGAAGAGGGGGAGGATGGAGGTGGGGGATTGGAGGGATCGGAGGCGGAGGTTGAGGGAGAGTGTGGATGATCGGGATGTTGAGAAGGGAAGGGATCGGATGGTCGGGATTGGTCGGGAGGGGATGTGGCGGCGGAGGTAAGGGAGGAGGAGCATGGTTTAGACTTTAGAGAGATCGTGAAAATGCACCTTCCATTGGACTATCCTAATTTAGAACCACACTTCGTCTCGCAATTTATAGGTAAAAAAATATTTGTCTTTTAAACACCTAAAATCTATCCGTAAGGGCACTCACTCACTACACTAGCAATGGGAGAAATGAAAAGTACCGTTGGGAAATGCTAGTGTCTTGAACTTTGTACAATTCCGCCAATGGCCAAACAATAAATAAAGTTATAACATGATCAACAATGTTTTGCGACTCATGAAACAACAAAAGTCAACGTGATGACATATGTGTAATTTCTAACATGTTTTTTATTAGAAATGAGTTGGAGTTAAGAGAAAATTTTGATTTGATACAAAGATATTTTTATCAAATAACGTGATTGAGACCCAAAGAAAAAGAATAAAATTATGATTAAATGGTACAGTACAGTAGTGGTGTAACTAACGACCTAAACAAACAAAACAAAAAAGAAACCCTGAAATTCCCAAAAAGAATAAGATGAAGTCGAGGGGGTTTGGTTTGGGCAACGGCGGATGATCTGGCGAGGAACCGGCGGAACATCTTGTCCCTCTACCGTCAAATCCTACGTGGCATCAACGGACCAGATCTCCCCCTCGGGTATGCCGCCCGGGTGGCGAAGAAAGGCGAGGTGCGGCTGATCTTCGCCGAGGGAGCCAAGGAGAGGTCGCTCCACAACATCGCCGATCTCATCCACGCCGCCGACTATTCCATTGGCCTTCTAAACAAGGGTCGGATCCCTCCCGTCGACCTCCGCCGATATTGAGTTTGAAATAGGTCTGTTTGTTTTTTGTTTTTTTTTTGAGAATTTTGATGGAAAATTGGGATTTTTTCCTGGAATTACAAGTTTTTTTTATTTGTAAAAGATTGAACTTGATTGATCAAAGACGGAAAGGTGGGTTTTTTTTTGTCGGATTAGTTTGAGAATTGTGAGTTCTGAGTTGGAATATGTGAAACTCAAATGCATGTTCTGAGATGGAAAGGTGAGTTTCTTCTTCTTCTGAGATTCAGAGATTGTTTGGAGAATTGTGGGATTTGGGTTTGTGGAAAAGTTGGATCTTTTTTGGAATTGGTTTGGGTGTCTTTGGAAAGGAGATGTTTTTTTTTTGTGTGGATGATTGAAGTTAATAGTTTGGGTTCATGTTCAAGCTTGAACTTGATGGATTGAAGGGTTGGATCCCTCCGGTTGAGCTCCAGCGATATTGAGTTTGGATTATTTTTTTGAGGTTGGTTTTGAGAATATAGGTTTTGGGGAATTTGGTTTATGGGTTTTGGGCTTGTGGATAGTTCGAATTTCTTAGAGTTGATAAAAGGTGATTTTGGGAATTAGAAGTTTTATGGTAGGCAAAACTTGACGATGGTTTGGATTCATGATAAAATTTTCCGTTTCTTGCGTAAGGCATGTTTTTGAAGATTTTGTCCTAGAGGGTTTTGGCTTTTGAGGGATTTATTTGTTTTTGGCTTTTTGAGATTTATTTTGAGAATTGTGAGTTTTGTTTTAAACTTTCTTGTTTTAGGAGATTTTGGTGTGTTGAGTTTTGGTTTTGATGAAAAGTTTTTTTGGGGAATTGATTTGGATATGTTTGGGAAGGAGAAGTTTTATTGTTTGTGAAAGATTGAACTTGACGCTTTGTGTTCATGCTAATGGCTTTTGTTTGGGTTTGGAGAATTGCAGATTGTGTTTGGGTGATTTTAGGTTCTTGTGGAAGACATGTTTTTAGAGGATTCAAGTGTAGATGGTTTTGGCTTTTGAGGGGATTTGGATCTTAATCTGGAACACTAACACAAGTAAAGGACCGTTTAAAACCACATTTTGGCAATTAGAATTTTGATTCCTTGTTGTGAGTCCTTGTTCATGATTAATGGTCATATGATATGCTATTATTTTTCCATGAATTCTGATATTTGCAGTAGCTTAATCCCCACTCTTCCATGTGTTGACATTCTAGGATCTTTCAGGCCTTCAATTAACATATCAGAATTTTATGATACCATGGGTTTTTTGCTCTTGGTTCTGATTGCATTAGCTTTTCCTCTCTCTTTGCTAATTGCTTCGACGGTACGACCAATGGGTTCCTGTATTTAATCGAATGCGGCCTTGCTTGTTGCAAACAGTTGCTTTTTTGGCTTAGCAAGCTGACCAGCATATTCACTTCATTGGACAGCTAGTTTGTTATTCTCTTCCTTGAGTTGCTAGACCTTTCTAACCAAAAACGAACTGCAGGTTCAAGTTGCTCGAAGAAGCTATGGTGGATGTTGCTCTTGATCTCGAGTAATTCACACTGGAGTTGCAAAAGAAGCCTACTAAGATAAGAGGGGGTTTCATTCTGTGATAAACACACAGTAGTGGAATGAAAGCAGCATGCTCAGATTAGGAACTTGAAAGGTTTACTTAGGTTTGCCACCTGTATTGGGTGGGGGTGGGATATTCTAATTAAATGTTCTGGAATACATCTGAATTATGCTTTGGAGTTCCCAAAATGCATATTTTCCCATTTTATGTTTTGTAGTTGATATCTTTTGGCTCTGATAACTGCTTCAACATTCAAGATGTTTATGTTTATTATCATTTAGGTGAATGATATTGTATATGTTCAGCGTTTGACTTCACAATATCTCAGAATTTCATAAAATGAACTTTCCAAGTCATGGTCGTGGAGTTGCATTCCCCAACCAATTTGACAAATTCCTCTCACACTTATGCCTTCAGTAACATTTTGTAGACATAGCTTAAATGAACATTTTCTAAGTAACAAAGATCAGGAGTCTCCGTTGAATGTAGATCTCAAGATATAATTAAATGAGGTGATTACAAACATATCAAGGTAGATTATTATTTTGTTATATCTTGTGTGTAAATGAGCCGAGTCGAGCTATTTGGTTTGTTAAGATTGGTAGTCCAAGATGTTTATACTATGCACTTATTTTTCGAGTTCTCAACTCAAAATTCTGCTAAGCTGAACCAAACAACAAACCATAACTTGGGTCCTTCTGGGACATTGACTCTCCGCATCTAACGTCCTAAACACAACACTAGAAAAAAATTCTGACCTCCTTGATACAACATTTAGGTTGTAAATTGTGTTTCTCAAATTCCAACGAGCGGTGACAAGAAAGTCTCATTTAACTTTCTTGATTCTCATGTAAAATTTGGACGCCACTAACTAATGTCGAGCCTTTATCAAACCTAAATACAAACATTGGATCCTCATTTCCACCTCGGAAACCACAAACATTGGATCTTAGATCTGGATAATGTTTGGTAATCAAACATTGCACGAGTACGACAAATTCACCTTCCACGGTTGCGATATTGTTTCCTTATAGGAGTTGGATGGGTCGGATGTCGGGTACGAGGGGGTCGTGTTGGTCGGGGACAATAGGTGTGGACAAATTGTTAGAGGATCAGGAGTTGAAGAGCGGAGTTAGGTTGCCGAAAGGGGTGGCCTTGAAGGATGGGAATGGGCGGTTGCGGTCTTTCCTCAAAGTTCGCAACGAGGAAGGTAGTTGGTCAGTTTCTTTGCTTTGATATTTCTTTTATAATCATCTTGGTTGGTCTAGTAACTTACAAATGTAACTTGAAAACAACGACAATGAAGTCTTCAATTTCAAACTAACTAGGGTAGGCTATTACATATATAATTTTATCCATTTGATGTGAATTACAGTTTTGTTATACTTTAACTTGCTGGTTGGAAAAGTGATTTGTAAGAAATTTTTATTTCCTTCTGAAAAATGCCAGCTGTAAACCATACTAATTAGTTTAAACAAATTATCCACTTCTAGAAGTTTAATTTTTAATGAATTTTAAGTTATATATATTCCTATTTTGGTTTAACAATTCTGTTGTTGGGTCTTTTGTTTTGCAGAGATCCTTTCTTGCATAAGAAAGGAAGTGGAGGCAGGGAAGCTTCCATCGAATGTGGCCATGGGAATGGAGGAACTATACTATAACTACCGGAATGCTGTGAGTTACCATATTGGAATTTCATAGATAACATATTTACCCTATTCTTTAATTTGCCGTTCCTTTTAACTCAATCAACCCTTATATGTAATTAGGAACTGAGCTATGGGCAACCATTAGAGAAAATTGATCTGTTTATGCACTACAGGAAATCAAAATATAATTTTTTGGCCATTTGTAAAAGAAAACAAATATGCTGAGGATGGACTTAAGGTAGTTGAAAATGGTGCAAAATTGCTTCGTCATGCTGTTTCGTATTTTATTAAACTACCATTACCTGTGCTTGAGTTTTTGGTTCTTGTAAAATGTAAACACTTTTATTATATCACTTTTAGGTATTGCGGAGTAGGAATCCCTTGGCAGATGAGATCATATTATCAAATATGGCCGTTGCTCTGGATCGAATCTTGCCGGATGTAGAGGTTTTGACATTATGTTACTCTTAGAATTCTTTGCTTTGGGGATGATTGGCTATTTTCTTCTTTTATTTCTTCCATTTTTCAGTTTCATTTTACTTGCAGGATCCCTTTGTTTTTCCACCACATCATCAAGCAGTAAGGGAACCCTTCGACTATTACTTGTTTGGTCAAAACTACTTTCACCCTCTTGTAGATTTCAGGTGAATCCCTACCTTATTTCCACATAGACTTCTAATTTATGATCTCGACTGAACAGTACTCAGAATTTAAGAGCAGAGCCTCATGTAAAATACATGGTTATTTAGTAATTAGTATATTGTGTATATGTCATGAACATGTATTCTGTAAATGAAGCATATGATACAGTACACATAATGTAGGAATCAGATTGTGGTCAAGTTGAAGTATTTTGAAACTACTTGTAGTTTTTGGCTTGTATAGGTGTATCTTTTTACTTGTAAGGATGTCTACCATGCAGCAGTTTAATATATGTTTTTTTTTTCATTTCAGGAATTCTTATGTTGGCAACATCTCCATTTTCGACGAAGTGGAGGAAAAACTTCAACTGGTTCCACAGCTGATCTCCTTGTGACATTTGTTGTTGTTGTTGTTTATCACCCCTTTGTTTAAGAAACTAAATGTGATTATTTAGTGGTTAACAGTTTCTACTGTAAACTTTGAACTACTTTAAGCTCCCAAGGAAGAAGGGAAAAAATGCACTAACTGAAAACTTCAATTTTCATGTTTTTGCAGAGGGTTCTAGAAGTTTAAGTTTGTGCTATGCGACTTCATTTGACATCTTATTCCTTTGTTACTTTGTATAGGGTCATAATGTAATTTTAATATCCAACCATCAGACAGAAGCGGATCCTGCTCTTATCGGATTGTTAATTGAGTCGACCAATTCTCGTATTGCTGAGGAAACGGTAGGCTATATTTCTATCTACTTTTATATTTTCATTCTTAACTGTGTTGTAGGTGTTTGGTCATGACGTTGCTCTATTGACAGACATACGTGGCAGGAGACAGGGTTGTTATGGATACCCTCTGCAAACCTTTCAGCATGGGAAGGTGCTAATTCTCTTACTAAGTAAAGTTTCTTTTTTAATTTGCAAGTGCTAATATCTGTGGAAAAAATAATAGTTTAACTGTAGGGAGTATCTGCTCTCTTTCGCTGCACCAGGAACTTACTTTGTGTATACTCTAAGAAGCACTTATATGATTTCCCTGATCTGGTCGAGATGAAGAGGAGGGCTAATGCTCGCAGTCTCAAGGCGATGGCATTGCTCTTAAGGTATCATAGGAATGCATTTTGTTGTCTATTCATCTAAAGGGTGCATTCAAATAACTGAGGATACCACATCGGTCTTTTATACTTTGTTACGTAAATAATTTGCTCTATATCAGTCCGTCATGGGTAAATTTCAATGAAATGCGATAAAAATGCACATCCATATGTTATTTAGATTCACATTGGAAGCTAAATGTACTTTACTAATACATAACAATGATTTGGTGTTAATCCAAGACTATCAACCTCTTATAAATGATAATGAAAATATCAAATATGTTTCTAGAGGTGCGATTGGTTTATAATAAAATAGTGTGCAAGTGATGAATTAGACATCTAAAGCTAATTTTTATGTAATCTAATTGTTGGAATTCTAGAACACAAATTTTGACTCAAAATTTTTATACATGTGATGACTTCTCCCATTTCCATGAAACTAATGGGACGTCATGGAAAACTCAAAAACACTGCAATTGGATTAGATTTCAACTTTTAACCTAGAAACAAGTACGGCTTTCGTCATTCTTCCTCCAGACTGGGTTACTAAGTGGAATTCTTATAATTAGAGACTTTAGAATTGGGATGTCCTCCAAGTCAATCACACCTTATGTAGGTGCTCCTTGGGACTTTGTCAGTGTTGGTGTCATTCAATATGGGATCATCGAGACATTATCTTTCTTGTTTTTCTTGTCATTGTCTTTCTAGTTTTGGTGTTGCTTTGTTATGTTGGTAGGTTTGTTAACTTAATTGGACATGTTGCTTTGATGAGGTTGATATGTTGGTTAAACTACTGTGATTTATTTGTTCACTTTCACGAGTCACAATTCAGTTACAAGTTGTCAACTTCAGTAGATATTTATTGCAGGGAAGGAGGGAATATCATATGGATTGCACCTAGTGGTGGAAGAGATCGTCCAGATTCCGTGACAGGAGAATGGTATCCGGTAAGTCTTGGTCGCTTACCTTTCTTTATATTATTATTTGCATCATTTGGTTTCTTATTTTCCCGCTGTAGAGTTTTTTTTTGTTTTAGAATTGTTGTAGACTATTTTATAATAAGATATAACCAACATCTTGTGGTCATCTTCTTATTTCTGATTTTCTTCTCTTATTAAAAACTAAATGTTAGCCGTTTTTTTCCCGCCGATTGATAATTCCATTATATATATGTTATTCCCAAGCTTCCCAAGTGGTATTTCTTCACCATATTTGTATTTATGGGCAAAAACTGGGAAAAAAGGTCCACCTGCTTCTATGAATTCCCGGGAGTTCACCACTACATGAAGCAATTATCCCTGCAAGTATACAAGTATTTTGCGTATTTAACATTATAATTTTGTATCTTATCTTATCTACTTTTAAGACAAACCATTACGTATTCTTGTGTATTATAATCATTCTTGTGAGTAGAAGTTAGTGCATGTATTGAGCTTGCAAACTTTCTTAATAATTAATACTGGCGGAACGCCATGCTCTGCTTACTAATATATGGTGAATACTCGGCAGGAACATTTGATGATTCCTCTGTCGACAACATGCGGCGACTCATAGACCATTCAATATCCCGGGCCATATGTAACCTCTAGCTCTGCTTTGTCACGATATTATGCCACCACCACGTCAGGTATGCTTATACTGATAATCTTAAGCTAAATCCTTTTTTGCAAATGCTGTTCTTTTCCTATTGCTAATGCATATTCCACATCTAATTGCAGGTGGCTAAAGAGATTGGTGAGAGGAGAAGCATTTCTTTCCATGGAATTGGTATGCCCATTGGTCCTGAAATTAAGTTTGAAGATATTGCATCATCCGTTGCCAGCACCGAGGTTAGTAGTGTCATACTGCCATACATCATATGTTAAGCTACTATATATCTTACATCACTTTCTTGGTTTGACGACCGATATTTGTTACTTTAATATTGTTAAGATTTTTTTGCCGATTTAATGTCATATGATAATATCTTGCAGGCTAAAGTAGATTTTTCACAAGCACTGTATAACTCGGTTAATGAGCAATACAATGTGCTTAAATCTGCAATATATGAACACGAAGGGCTAAATGCTTCAAATTCTTTTGTATCTCTTTCACAGCCATGGAATGATAGATTTACTGTCAGGAGGTACTATCTTTAGCTTAATTTCATTTTGTCTCTTATTGAAGTATGTTATAGTTAGTTTTGTACTTTATATAGTATTTTTCCTCTATTACTTACAATCGATTACGTGTTAGTTGGTCAAGTTACTTTACAATATGTCCAGGATTTATGGTCTGGAATATTGAAATTACTTTTGTACATGTAATACTGTAGCTTGAAACTTACACAATTCCCTATTCTGACAACTTGTGCATCGAGAAAATGAAGTGAAACATCTAAAAATCTGAAGTCTTGTTTATTAGTGGTTGAAAAGTCCTTAATTTCAAAATATATTTTCCCATTCCATGAGGTCCCTCAAAGACTGAATACTGAACTCATGAGGACATTAAGTTTATGTTACCATGGTTATTGATATTTGGCTTTCGTATAGTTTTGAAAAATTAAATAGCTATATTTACCTTCAATGTTTTTCTGTATCAGTCTTTGCTCATCAATTGGTCTACAGTTTAGTGAAGAATAACCATTTGCTCTAATTTCTTTTTTAGGTGATCTATTTTTACAGAAGATTTTCGATGTGAACCATTTTGTTTTCAGTAGTCTTGTTTTGTGAACCATTCTTTTTGCACCCATGCGTCAAGAAGGCATAGAGGTGGAGATGTCAGAGTTCAATTATTTCTTATGCCTTGAAGAGCATGGCGAGTATATTAATCATGTTTTAGTCCTGTTTTGAATTTTATTTAATTATCAACTAATCAGTTAATGACCAGTCTGTATACTCATTCTTTAGTTTGGTTTATTAATATGCAAAATTGGTTGTAACTACTTGTGTTTTTTTGCTATTCATTTTCTTTGTGTTTGTTTTAGATGAGACCTGAATCCTCTACACTTTTGTTGTGAATTATAGTCTGTTGATTGTGTTCAAAAGACCTTTACTCAGTCATCTTCTAAATCTCATTGTTGGCTTATGCTTGAATGTGAATTTCATGGGCTCTTTTCATACTAAAAACTTCCATGAAGAAGCTCAAAGCTTAGAGAATCTATTGCTGGGATAAAAATTAGTTGTGATACAGTGACAGCGAACTTTAAAAACTGAATTGAGTCTGTTGGTTCGAGCCAATTGAATCCATCATTCCAGAACCAACCTTACCTTGGTCGGTTTGGTCAAAAAATCAAAGCTCATTTTGAGTTGGCTTGAATCGGGTTCGACCATAGTGGATCATCATGGAGTTTTATAGTTTTAAATTTAAAAAAAAATCAAAAAATTAGTTTAATGTAAAAATCTTAAAAGTAAAAGACTACCCATAAAAAACGTTTTAAACCCTAATCGGCACGGTTGTTTTGGAAATCACATTCACAATTTTGAATCTGTATTATGAATTATTTCAATGGAAATGGTTGTCGTGTCGTTAATTGTTAAGTGGTTTAATGTCGCAAAAAGTTATATTAATGAATGTTATTTATTTTTACGGTGAGAAGAATATGGTAGTCATTTTTACGTTAATTTCTGGCCAAGTTTTAATTATTGACATCAAGTGCATGCTTACCAAAGTCAAAAAGTAAGTGCGTGTCAACCGTATGGTTTCAATTCTTGATCATTATTTTTCTTTGAACTAGTATGTTGCATATGCTAAAGTATGTTTAAAAAATTAAATTGATTTTATATAGAACTTTTAAAAATATTTATGAACGTTATAATTAATTATTAACATTTAATTTTTCACCATGCTTAATACAACTAACATGTAAAATAACGAACTAAAAGATGAAAATTTAACAATATTATATTATATGTTTCTAATATATATAATATTAAGATTATATATATATATATGTAATTGCAGCAAAACTAAGGGTACAATGGGAATTTTGACATATTCTCAGGAAAAAACAACTTTCTGGAATTTAAAAAGGAATTACTAGTCTTGCCATGACATAAAAATTCCAAAAATGAATTGTAGATTTGTGTTGCGATACAGGGGACCGTACATAGATTTGCAATATATTTGGGTTTACTAACAAGCTAGAAAAAAAATAAAACCAATATACATTTCACATACCGACACAAAGAAATGAACTTTTAAAAATTCCAAGAATATGCTTATCTAATATTTTATTTATCATTTTCTTGCAAGCTCATTAATGCGGCTGTCAGTCCAACTCGGTTTAGTTTAGTTGGGAGATCCATTATGTTAAGATAGTCGATATGATGTTGAGATTTCGAATGAGAGTGGGGAAGTAGAAGAGTAGATAATAATATTAAAAAGAAATGTTGTTTGGGTAATTACACTCTAACTACTCAACTCTACCCTAATTTAGCTTTGCGCCCTAACCTTGCCTTATTTTATTTTGTAAAAGGTACTCTTTTATATGTACAATTCTCATTTAAGTTTGTAAATTTTGAATTCTCTTTTGAAAAAACTATATAAAGCAATCATATCAAATTTTATCGCACATAGTTTCTGATCACAAGGTATCGCTGAATACAAGATTTAAACAAAAACAATGCTATAGATTTATTTATTTTAAAATCCTTCCATTGAAAAAGTCATAAATTAGCTCGTAATATTATATCCTTATAACAAGAAAACAATTAATGCAACTTTTATGATTTCAAGCTATAAATAGAGAAGCCTATAGCAATTGCTTTTACATCAAACCATCATCAAATCTCTTGAATCTTGATTCTTGTTTACTAGCTTGCAATTTGTCTTCCAATCATATTTGGACTCACAAGTTGACTCACAGGTAATTATCTTTTGAGAGGGCACTAATATATACTTGTGGATTCCTGTAAAAGGTAATAATCGTGATTCGTCCGATGGGTGTTGATTTGTGTTAGCTAGTTCTTAATATTGATTTTTGACGAATGTAATAAGTTCATTTTTTGACATTTTTGTTTGAAATGATTAATTTGGGTTGAACCAAACTCTCACAAATTTTTAAATGTAGTTGAATAACTTAGACAATTTTTTGTTGTGTACAACGAACTAGGGGTGAGCATATACCGATCCGGTCTGGTTTTTTGGACCGGACTGGAACCAACCGGTCCGGGTTTTGGTCCGGACCCAAGTGAAAATTCGATTCCGATCCGGACTGGGTTTTTTTTTTAATTTTTAAGGAAAAAATTCGGTCCTGGACCAACCCTGACCGAATTCAACCGATCCGGTCTCTGGTCTGGACCTCGAAAAAAAATCCAGTCTGGATGCACAGCCCTACAACTAACAGTTAGGATTTATTCGAATTTCTAAAGAAATTCACACTACCAAAAACACATGTTGTACCGACGGATTTTCCGTGGGAAGTGTGCTTACTAGGGGTGAGCAGAATTTGGGTCGGACTGAATTTTTGGACCGAACCGGACCGAACCAAATTTTTTCTGTCCGGTCTTCGGTCCACCTTAATCTCAAAATTCGGGTTCGGTTCGGTCCGGTCTGGAACCCGAAAAACCCGAACCCAAATTCCAAAAGCCCTAACCCCTAACACTGAAATCCCCACCTCTTCACCGTCGACCCTTTCACACCAAAAAGCCCTAACACCGAAATCCCCACCTCTTCACCGTCGAGTCCAGCCTCTTCTCCGGCTTCCCTTCTGGTTTCCCACCTTCTTCGCAGAGTCCAGCCTCTTCCCACCTTCTTTGCAGAGTTCACCTTCAACTTCGACTTCCACGAATCCGACCGTACTACGACCTCCACAATCCAACTGCACTCCGGCCTCCCTTCCATCGCAGGTGCATAAGTGCAGTGGGTTGTTATGTACTCTTTCTTGCCACTGTTGGAAACCATTGTTGGCATATGTGTAGTGGGTTTGTTTGGAAACCATTGTTGGTGTCCAAATCATGTCTGGTTTGGTTTGATTTATTGTTAGCAAAAGTTAACATGTCATTATTTCAAAAAATGGAAGATGGGTTTTATAGGAATTTTTCCGGAAGTAGATGCAATTGAAAAAGAAAAGTTAGTTCCCGACGATGCTGCTGATGATCTCATTTGCGTGGATTAGTGCTGATTATCTCTACCTTTATATATTGTGATTAATGGTGTTTTATTTTATTAACTTGAACATTGTGAACTTTTGTGCCGTCGACCTGAATCTTTTGTGGGATTTTTATTTGCAATAGCTGGTAATTGCTAGATTTGTAGTGTTGACAACATGAGTTGGAAAACTAGGCCTTTGGTACTTGAAATTATGTCTATTTGTGATTGTGAACTTACAAGTTGTGACATTGTGGAGTTGTGATGGGTGGTTATGAACTTCTTATTGTTAAATTAGAGCTCGTGAACTTGTGATAAAAATTCAGGAAAAAACTTATGGAAAATAAAAAACAGGTCAAACCACACAAAAAATAATTAAAAAAAAACTATTGAAATTCGGCCAACATGGTTCTGTCCGGTTTTGGACTGGACCGAAGAGGTTCGGTCCGGGTCGGACCGGACCGAATTCAGTCTGATCTTCGGTCCAAGATTTCTAAGGGTTCGGGTTTCGGTCCGGTCTTGTTCGATCTGGTCCCAGACCGAAGCTCACCCCTAGTGCTTACAACAGATTAATTCAGAACGCAATTAACATAATTATAAGCCAAGAATGCAAATTACCAAAAGTTATACCATCTCCACACAATAAGAAATAAGGTGGGTTAGAAATGCAATAACCCCAATCCTCACTTTACGTGCTCCGGCGGCGGCGGGTCCAACCTAGCGCCGATCGCCCCTCCGATCGCACCGATCGGAGCAACACAACTACGGGAACGCATCTCCTCCGCTCCCCAAAGACATACCTCTTTCAAATTGAATATAAACAAACCTCCTAACATGTAATCCCCAAATCACCATAATTGAATTTGCCATAATTTCAAAGTTGCTATTGCGTCATTTATCTTTTGCACTGCTACGTGTTGATGCTTTTCAACAAAAATATAATACAAATCACGTTGGCAAGCATTGTTTGTTGATTATACACATCTTTATATGCTTCATCAGGTTAATTATCTCTTGCTTTGGAATAATAATAAAAACACAAAATGGATACCTAAATAATCAGGTTTATGATCATTTCAGTTAAATATTTTTTGTGCTAACGTACCAAATATTTATCTTCCAAATTAATTTTCGAATATTATTTTGCTCGTAGGTAGAAAGAACAATGGTGGTTGAAGCCTATCCATCTTTTGTGGTGACTAAAGTGCTTAAATGGGCAACAACTTTAGCTGAAGATCAGATTTCAGAGATTATGGGCATTGATAGGGAGTTGGTGAAGTTGAAGAATGAGTTGATGATGTTACAAAATATTCTGGAAGATGCAGAGAACAAACAGTTGTCCAACCCTTACGTATGTAAATGGCTCGAAGATCTCAGGTTTTTTGCTTTAGATGCAGAGGACTTTCTTGATGAGCTTGCAACCGAAGTCGCTGCAAATATGGTACGCGTTAAATATACTTCACCATGTGCTAATCCTGATCAGTTCGTATTGTTTCGTCATAAGATAACACATTTGATGCAAATGTTGGACGACATTGTATCGAGAAAGAGTGATCTCAATCTCATGAAGTTGGAAGAGTACTCTGGACAACAAGAAATTGCAACAACAATGTTGATGAGGAGGTTGGAGGATGGTGACATGCACCAACAAGAGCTCGAGCTAATTGGAAGGGATACTGAGAAAAAATATATTATAAACCAATTGTTAGGATCTAATTATGTTACAGATGAAGATAGTGAGTCTATAGTCAAAATAATACCCATCGTCGGGATGGGTGGGATTGGCAAAACAACTCTAGCTCAGTCTATTTGCAATGAACTTGAGGTACTGAAACACTTCGGTTTTGGAAAATGGGTATTTGTTGGGGAGAATTTTGACACAGTAAAAGTCATAAGCAAAATAATTAGTCCCCACATAGACATAGAATACCGTTTTCCCTTAGACACCATGCAAAACAAGCTTCTTGAAGAAGTCCTAACTAAAAAAATTCTTATTGTTCTAGACGATGTTTGTGATATAGATCAAAAGGTAGAGGAATGGAAAAACTTATGGACCTTATTGACACGAGGGAAGAAAGGAGGTTGTGTTATAGTAACTTCTCGGAATCATAAAATCTTACCAGTTATTAATGGATACTACCAAGACTATAAACAACTAGAACGTCTAGAGGATAACCATTGTTGGTCTATTTTTGAGAAGAATGCTTTCGCAGATGGGAATTCTTATAACTGTCATGATTTTAAGAGTATAGGTTGGGAAATAGTTCGGGAGAAGGTTAAGGGTGTCCCTTTAGCCGCAAAAATGGTAGGTAAATCCTTGTTAGGAAAGAATATAAAAGTATGGGAAAGCTTTTTGCAAAATGAGGAATGGTTTCTAAGCAATGAAGGAGACAGCATAACTGCAGCCTTGAGATTTTCTTACCATCACCTACCTCCTCATCTGAAATCATGTGTTAACTATTGCGGCACTTATCCAAAAGCTTGGAGGTTCAACAAAAAGGAGTTGATATTGAAGTGGATGGCTCTGGGTTTCTTAGAACCTGCAGAAGTTGTAAATCAAAGGATGGAAGACACAGGAGAGACCTACTTTGAAGATTTGCTGCAAAGATCATTTCTTGAGCAGAATATATATAAGCAGTATGTGATGCATGATCTAGTCCATGATCTCGTGTTATTGGTGTCATCAGGTGAATGCAAGTCAACGTCTATTGATCAAGACATGAATAGTTGGTCTAAGAATTTGTTGAATGTGTCTGTGGCATCAACTCAAGATCTTGAGAACCCAAGAATGAAAAGTTTTGGAAAACTTCGTAGTATTTGTTGTTTGGGTCGATGGAATGAAAGAGAATTCAAGTATGATGATTCAGAAAAATTTGAATATGTGAAAGTAAATATCCCTCATTGCATTTACGTGGTGATGTTTAAGTGCCTGAATGTGCTAGACTTGAGTCAAATCTCAATCAGAACTTTGCCTGAATCTGTCGGGACGTTGATACATCTTCGTTATCTTGGCATTCTGTTTGCTTTTGTAGATTTACCAGAATCTGTTAGTGACCTATACAATCTACAAACACTCAAGGTGGCATCATTACATGATGAGCTTGTGGTCAACCTCCCAGATGTTGGCAAGTTGACAAACTTGCGTCACTTGGATGTAGGGATTGAGATTTCGGAAAGAATAAAAGGCCTCAAATATTTGACATCCTTACAGACACTAAATCGGTTTGTGGTACGAAAGGCAGTCGGTTTAAGAATCTCAGAATTAAGGGAATTGAACCAGCTACGTGGTGAACTTTGCATATCGCCTTTGACAGAGGTTGATAGTTTGAAAGAAGCTAGTGAGGCAAACATGAAGAATAAAGCTGATTTACGTCGGTTGACGCTAGATTGGGGTGCTGGTGCAACCATAAACTCAGATTTTTGTTCAACCGTGGAGATTCTTGAAGGCCTGCAACCGCATGAAAACCTTGTACATTTGGAAATCGTAAGCTACATGGGTGATCGATGTCCAACTTGGCTCGGTAATGCAACCCTAACCAAATTAACGCACCTCACGTTAACTGGTTGTCACTTACTGGAATCCGTCCTAGTGCCAGAGAACGTGACACACCTCACGTTAACTGATTGTCACTTACTGGAATCCGTCCTAGTGCCAGAGAACGTGACAGACCTGGTTTTATCGCGTTGTAACAAATGTGAATCTGTCGAACTGTCAGAAAACGTAATGAACTTGACTTTACAGTTTTGTAGCACGTTGAAACATCTCGCAGTGCCAAACAACTTGACTAACTTGAGTTTGATTGAGTGCAATAACTTAAAGTTCTTTGCACCTCAACTTCTGCCGAATCTCAAGTTTTTGGCTCTCGGTAGATGTCCTTTGTTTGACATCGATGCAACATCAGCAATAGCGTTCCCTGCACTTGAATCGTTGTTGGTTGACAATAGTAATCAATTGATATCCATCGTTCAGCGATGTCTTGCTAGTACTCTTCAGGTATTGGCTATTACTCCACGTGAAGACGATATAATATCATCGTATTTCAACTCAAAAGAGGTGCATTGGCAAGATTTTACTTCTCTCCAACAACTAGATATTGTAGGTGGAAATATGACTTTCATTCCCGATGAAATTCATCTGTTGCCATATTTGCGCAAGCTACGATTATATTTCTGCCAAAAACTCCGTTTTTTACCAGAGATGGGTCTCCCGAAAACTTTGGGATTTCTATCCATTATTCACTGCGACGAATTGAAGGCAAGGTGCCAGATTGGTGGACCAGAATGGTCTAACATCTCATGCTTTAAAACATCTTTACTCCTTCAATAAATGTCTAATTTATCTTTATTATCTTTTTAACAAGTCATGCTTTAAAACATCATACTCCTTCAATAAATGTCTAATTTCGTTAAACAGTAACATTTAGGAGTAAAGTATGATTTGCACTGCAGGTGCTTGCTTTGTTTTTAGCAACAATTGCCTTCATTATCTTTATCCCCTTACCAATATCGTTAAATTTTCTCTTTGTTGGACATCAAAGACTTTGTGTGCGAAGTCAGACTTTTAAGTCTTTAATCTTAATTCTTCGTCAACACATATGACAATTTTATTGCTCATTTTCAATTTATCCTTTTGCACATGATAATTGGTTATGAAATAATCAAATTGCGCAGGACAAAACTCATAATAAAATGAACAAGAAATTGTCATATTTATGTCTTTGAGTTTTGTTGCCATATCATTAATCATCACGATATGTTCACATATTCCGCTAGTCCATCATACTTGGTTGTGAGCATTTAAATTATAAGAGTACTCACATTAACCTTAAAAGTACCCTTAAATTGCTCTATAAGTGAAGCAAAATTCTTTAACATTAGATGTCTTGTTATCACTATCTTTCTTAAAGATTGCTCCCAGATAGTAATAGTAATGAAACTTTTCACAATCATTAATGACATGCGGTTAGAACACTCTCAATTTTCATAAGCCACATTTTGTTCTCATGGAACTTGTGGTTGTAGAAAACATAATAGTGTTCATTCATTAAGCATGATTAAGTTTCAAACACACCAAGACAAATTTTTATTTGCTTCTTCCAAGTGAGAAAATTTATTGAAATGTGACGTTACATAATACGTAATCAATGCTACATAATTATCATAAAAATGCATTGTGTTTACTTTATTAACTAATAAATCCATACGGGAAACAAATATGTCAATAAACTGAATGAAAGTTAAACACCCAAAATATTTCAGTTATGACATACTTATTATAGCATATTATTAATCTAAGTTGGTACGATTAATAATATGCACATAAAAATACATAAATAAATAAATCAATTTACATCACCGTTGGGCAGAAATAAACTGATTTATATAAACATTAATCATAATAAATCATTTTCATAATTAAAGTTGGTAAAATCATGTCAATGATTTATCAAACATCGTAAGTCGTTATTGTGGTTTAGCACCACAGATAACCACGAAAAATATTTAGCAAAAGACAATCGACAATTAAAGTTATTCAATTTGACTAAAGTCGATCACTAAATATTACATTATATGGTTAACATTCCTTCTTCTTTTTTTTCTTCTTTTTTAAGTTATGCAAACATATACTATATTTCCGTTGGGTCCTATCATACAAGATGCAACCAAAATCCCATATTTCATAAATAATCACTAGTCAAAATAAATCCATAAATTATCTAATGAAAGGATATCAACAACTAAAGTTGGTAAAGTTGCCAATAACCAATCATCAAACACATAATAGGATTACAACTTTTGACAAATATGATTCTGTATATATACATAATATATATTTCATAAACATAAGTGAAATGCATCAATGTCACATTAAGAACCTTTGAGACATTAAAATAATTGCTGAAATATTCCATCCTTAAATAATTCAAACAATTAAAAAAATACTATCATGATAATTTCTGTTACTATTCACCCACAAATTCGTTAAGTGGAAATGAATAACACGACGTAATATATAAACATGTACTAGATGTAACACATTATTTAATTATACGAATCATAAGTATAATTAAGATTTAAGATCATGTTTATATATGAAAAAATAGGAAAAATACATAACCATTACTTGTCCAGAATCTTTCACATAATTGGTGACTCACGTGATCCTTTTTCTTATATTTTATTTTCTTAAAAAACAATGTAATATTCATCATTCATTAAAAGATATAGTCATGGGTCATAAGTATAATTAAGATTTAAGATCATGTTTATATATGAAAAAATAGGAAAAATACATAACCATTACTTGTCCAGAATCTTTCACATAATTGGTGACTCACGTGATCCTTTTTCTTATATTTTATTTTCTTAAAAAACAATGTAATATTCATCATTCATTAAAAGATATAGTCATGAGCACCAAAATTCCAAACACAATATTAAATGGTTAAAAAAAATCAGAACTATAAGCACCGAATTCTTCATAAAATTCTTAATTAATGACTTAATAATAGAAACATTAATCGGTAACTAACATGTAATTCACGTAATTTAAATGCACATTACATTAACTTCATAACCGTTAACAATGTGATGGGCATTGGTTTTACACGTTAAAATTAATTTAACTTAATCAATGAAAATAATATTTATTATTATCATATCCACTTTCTTACGTGGGTAAAAAAATAAATATCATATTAATATTTATAACATAAAACATCATGTAATTATACAAGTCATAAGTATAATTAAGACAAAAATTAAACATGAAAATTTCAAATGAAAATAAACTTTCATATTAGGAACATGCTAAGGTCGTTACTCAACAACAAGAACGTCAATTGGTAACTTACGTAAATTTTATTTTAAAGTTTGAATAACACCTTTCCGTCAAATACATAACTTGACAGTCGACATGCACATACACGATCCTTAAAAATAATATTAAACTAAGGAACTAATACGGTAATCCAACAGACTGAAATTCTGAAAATGTTACATCAATTCCTAACGAAATTGAAGATCGAAAAATTAAATATTTTGTATTTCATACGAATTTATGTGGCTCTGATACCAAATGTTAGAAGTAAATGCGTTTCAATAACATTAATAGAAACACAATATTCAAACTCATGATCCATAAATTCGACATAAAATAACAAAATCAGAAGACTTACGATTCGTTAGCACCGACATCTCGAATCTTGAACGCGGGTGTCGGTCTTCAATGATTTTCCTCAACCTTAATGATGGACTCTCTCCTTAGGGTGTTTTCGTAAGCGAAGGGAGATGGAATATGAGAGATTGAGTTGAGACAATCATTGGGACCAAACCCATTTATAATAACATCATACGGTTGTTTCCCATCAAAATAACCGCCCACTAATCCCATTACTTTTGAGATAGTGCAATTGTGGGCTTATTTAATTTAATTAAGTAATGAATAATAGGCCAAAAATCTAACAGAGTCATCGTTTAAGGAGCATTAATACTTGTGGATTTCCGTAGAAGGTAATAATCATATTTTTCTTTTGGTGAGTGTCGATTTTAGTTAGTTCTTAATTTTGATTTCCTTGGAGATATTTATTAAAATTACCAATCATATTGTCATGCCATGTACTCTTTTAATTTCCTCGTTCATCAAAAAAAGTCTAGAAAAAGAAAGAAATTGTTCAATGATGATAGGTAAGAGTGAAAGTGATCGAAATAATATCTGAACCAGCCTATTAGTTCAAATTTATTAAAATGATTAAACCTGTTTGAGTCGAATTCTCCCAATTATTTTTGAATATACTTGTATACTTTAGACATGAAAATTAAGATTGAATAAACATGAAATTTTATGTTGCCTACGACAAACTTTAAGTATTTATTTTGTAGCACCCTTAGAATACACTTATACACACTTATTACATGCATATTCCTTTCAAGATATCCAAATAGAAGCAATTTTTGAAAGGTCAAGTTTAACAAACCATCCAGTTTTGTCACTCATTCACTCCGTCGGTCCCAAACACAAGATTTCCCCCAAATCCCGAACAGTGACTCTCTCTCTTCTTCCTCCTCCAATGCCTCCCTCTCCAACTCCCTCAAACCTTCTCGACGTCCCTCTTTTCATCAAATTGTATTTTCAGCTGAAACTTTTTTAAAACTATTGCCGACGGAAATGTCCGTCGGCAAATCCCCATTTTTTGTTTGTCTTCGATTGATAGGTAAATACTATATAATTTTTGACATTTTTTAATTCAATATTGTTTTTTGTTTTTTTCTGTAGAGAGATTATTGTATTTTCAGCTGAAACTAATGTTTAAAAAAAAACTATTACCGACAGAAATGTCCGTCGGCAAAGCCCCATTTTTAGTAGTGTCATTTATTTTCTAGGTATTAATAGGTTTTGTTTGTCTTCGATCGTTAGGTAAATACTATATAATTTTTGGCATTTTTTAATTCATGCTTATGCTAGGTAATGAAAGCCTATTTTGTATATCCTCATTACATATTTTCGTAAGAAGTCAATATTTTATTTTTGTTTGCCCAATTTGCATATTTTTGCAATTAAAATCTATTACTATTTAGACAACAATTTTTTTAATGCCGAATGTTAAGTTTGAACAACATACTATTGTTTCATTTATCTTTAATACAAATCGCGCTGGCAAGCATTGTTTGTTGGGGGAAATGTGTTTTTATGATCTACAAAGTTTTTTTATTATATACATCTTTATATGCTTCATCAGGATAATTTATCTCTTGCTTTGGGATAATAATAAAATTGCATAAAAGGGATTCCTAAATGATCAGGTTTATGATCATTTCAGTAAAATATTTATTTTGCACAATTAATATATTTTTATCTTCCAAATTAATTTTCGAATATTATTTTGTTCCTAGAAGTAACTTTGTGGTGGGTAGAAAGAACAATGGTGGTTGAAGCCTATCCATCTTTTGTGGTGACTAAAGTGCTTAAATGGGCAACAACTTTAGCTGAAGATCAGATTTCAGAGATTATGGGGATTGATAGGGAGTTGGTGAAGTTGAAGAATGAGTTGATGATGTTACAAAATATTCTGGAAGATGCAGAGAACAAACAGTTGTCCAACCCTTACGTACGTAAATGGCTCGAAGATCTCAGGTTTTTTGCTTTAGATGCAGAGGACTTTCTTGATGAGCTTGCAACCGAAGCCGCTGCAAATATGGTACGCGTTAAATATACTTCACCATGTGCTAATCCTGATCAGTTTGTCTCGTTTCGTCATAAGATAACACATTTGATGCAAATGTTGGACGACATTGTAACGAGAAAGAGTTATCTCAACCTCATGAAGTTGGAAGACTACTCTGGACAACAAGAAATCGCAACAACAATGTCGATGAGGAGGATGGAGGAAGGTGACATGCAACAACAACAGCTCGAGCTAATCGGAAGGGATACAGAGAAAATGAATATTATAAACCAATTGTTAGGATCTAATATTGTTACAGATGAAGATAGTGAGTCTATACTCAAAATAATACCCATCGTCGGGATGGGTGGGATTGGCAAAACAACTCTAGCTCAGTCTATTTTCAATGAACATGAGATAGTGAATCACTTTGGATATAGAAAATGGGTGTCTGTTGGGGAGAATTTCGACACGGTAAATGTCATAAGCAAAATAATTAGTCCACACACAGACATGGAATACCCTTCGTCCTTAGAGACCATGCAGAACACTCTTCTTGAGATTGTCCTAACTAAAAAAAATCTTATTGTTCTAGACAATGTTTGCGATATAGATCAAAAGGGCGATGAATGGGAAAACTTCTGGACCTTATTGACACGAGGGAAGAAAGGAGGTTGTGTAATAGTAATTTCTAGGAATCATAAAATCTTACCAGTTATTAATGGACACTACGAATTAGAGTATAAACAACTAGAGCGTCTAGAGGATAACCATTGTTGGTCTATTTTTGAGAAGAATGCTTTCGCAGATGGGAATTCTTATAACTATCCTGATTTTAAGAGTATAGGTTGGGAAATAGTTCGGGAGAATGTTAAGGGTGTTCCTTTAATAGCAAAAATTGTAGGTAAATCCTTGTTAGGAAAGCATATAAAAGTATGGGAAAGTTATTTGCAAAATGAGGAATGGTTTCTCAGAACGGAAGGAGATGACACCATGACAGCGTTGAGATTTTGCTACCATCACCTACCACCTCATCTGAAATCATGTTTTAATTATTGCGCCACTTATCCTAAAGCTTGGAGGTTCAACAAAAAAGAGTTGATATTGAAGTGGATGGCTCTGGGTTTCTTAGAACCTGCAGAAGTTGTAAACCAAAGGATGGAAGACACGGGAGATACTTACTTTGAAGACTTGCTTCAAAGATCTTTTTTTTGAGCAGGATATATATGGTGAATATGTTGTACATGATGTAGTCCATGATGTTGCACTTCTGGTGTCCTCGGAAGAATGCAACTCCACATTTGCAAACCAAGGTATCGATAGTTGGCCGAAGACCGTGTTGCATGTCTCGCTTGCATCAACACAAGATTTTGAGAAGCTAGAAATGGAAAAGTGTGAAAAAATTCGAACAATATCCTATTGGTATCAGAATGGAGCAAAGTTTCAGTATAAATTTTCAGAATTAGTGATGGTATGTTCACTCCTTTGGTGTGATCATGTTGTGATGTTCAGATGGCTTCGTGTGGTAGATCTGAGCCGTATCATAATCGATACGTTGCCTGATTCTGTGGGGACACTAATACATCTTCGTTATTTGGACGTTTTGTTTCTTGATGTGAATTTACCAGAATCAGTCACTAACCTACACAACCTGCAGACGCTGAATGTAAGATCATTACATTATCATCATGTGATCAACTTCCCTAAAGACATTAGCAAGTTGATCAACTTGCGTCACCTTAATGTAGGGAATGTGATATCTAGGAGGATATGTGGCCTCAAAGCTTTGACTTCGTTGCAAGAATTAGATTTGTTCGTTGTGGAAAATGAAAATGGTTCCAGAATCTCGGATCTAAGCGAGTTGAGCCAACTAAGAGGAAAACTTTCCATATGGGATTTAGAGAACGTAGACAGTCGGGAAGAAGCTGCGGAGGCGAACTTAAAAAATAAAGTTCATCTAACCTGGTTAAAGCTAGACTGGGGTCAAATGATATGTCGTGTCCCATTTGAGGATTGTAACTATTCAGACATGGAGGTGATTGAAGGCCTGGAACCACCTCGAAACCTTGTGCATTTAGATATCTGGCGATACCGGGGTACTCGATGCCCGAGTTGGCTGGCCATGGGTAATAAACAAACTCTCATCCAACTGGAATACCTCGAATTCGGTCGTTGTTGTGAATTGGAGTCTATCCAGTTACCAGAAAATGTTAGAGAGTTGGTGTTGATATCTTGTATGAATTTAAAGTGGTTTGTGGATCAGATTCTGCCGAATCTCAAGAAGCTGGTCATTAGAGAGTGCCCTATGCTCCAATTTCACAACGCCGGTGTCGGTGATGTAGCAGCATCAATAATGTTTCCGGCACTTGAGGAACTAGAAATTGGCAACAACTATTTATTCAAGTCCATAATTCTACGATGCCGACCTACTACTTTTCGGAGTTTAAGTATTAGATTTTGTGATGTCTCTGATATCAGGTGCTTTTTCAACTTGGAAGAGGTGCAGTGGCAAGATTTTACCTCCTTCCAAGAATTACGGATCGAACAGTGTCAAGATCTGACTTCCATTCCCGACGAGATTCATTTGTTGCCACATTTGCGTCGTTTATGTATAAATTTCTGCAACGAACTCAAATCTTTTCCGGAAAAGGGTCTCCCCAAGTCTTTGGAATTTTTAGACATTCGTGGCTTCCCCGAAATGACAGGACAATGTGAGGCTGGAGGATCAGAATGGCCGAAGATCTCCCACATACCCAACATATATATTCACTTTTACTAGGAATATATTACATGCATGAATCTTTCTTTGCCAACTCTCTTCGCTTCTACCAGATTCTTGCACATAAGTTAAATATATAGGTATGTTGTTATATATGTTTGTAGTCAAATAAGTACATAAAATCTTCATTCTAAAAATGTTATTTCAGTACTTGTCATCTAAATTAATTGAACTTTTTTTTTGTCTTTCAGAAGGAAGGAACTACATCGACATACTCATGTACATGCATACATATATAGATCCTTCATTAATGGACGTCGAATGAAATTGGATGAGGAAGTTCAGACTATGTCAATCATTTACCATCAAATATCAATAATTATGTGCCACCTTGTTTTGTTTGTTTTCCTTGGTGTTTATTTTGTTAAGATTTGTTGAAGTTGCACACTTGGTGTTTTGCTGCATTTTCGCAATTGGATCCTTAACTGTTGGATCATGACTCGTGATTATATTATATATGTGTAGATTATATCTTGGATGCTATCTCTTCATGTAATTAACCCGGTCGTTTCGCAAATAATTGTTCTTTTGGTTGTATGATCTTATTTTCTTTTCATGGAACTTGTACGTGAATATTATCAGTTGTAAATACTACATCCCTAAAAATTCAGTTGTTTGTTCCTTCTCATAATTAAAATATCCTTTGATGTGCCATAATAGTTTGTGTTCGTTTATTTTCAAACATAACCTTCATATTGGAGGTAATAAATATCAATTCCACGTTTCTCTCTTTTAACTTTTTATCATACATTAAATTGTATTAAAATTTAGAATTATATGCATGTTTTGAGATAAAAAAAACTAGAGACTGGAGAAGGTATAGAGGGGACTACAGCTTCGTGATGGAGTAAGTAGCAATGGAGAGAGAACAATTTGAGATGGAGAGGAAGATAATGTCCCTAATATTTTCACGTCATTAGTTTTTTGGTTTTCTAAGTTAAATGACAAAAATGTCTGCTAAATTAGTGTCCACTGTCCAGTTTACCGGTGTTATAACATTATTTTCATATCTATTCTAATGAAAATGTATGAAGTCAACTGTTAGTGGAAAACGTGTATCAAGATAATAACTGAATTTGTGGGTGCAAAACTCTAATAATATAACGTTTGTTGTGTATGGAATATATAACTTAATAATATAAATTAAAAAGTATATCTAAATTTAACAATTCATTTGTTTGCAAATTAAAAATTAGTAAAACATAAAACAAATCATTGAGATGAAAAGAATTCCACTTCTTATCACTAATTCTGCAACAAATCACGTGTTAGAAATTCGGATCACCTCAAATCCTCAGAATGAATTCTCCAACGAAACATCAAACACCTTGACCGCAACATAACAGACTGGCCTTTGGATTTGGTATATTAGTAATGGTAACATTGGAACGAAAACTTAACTTCTAGTATCAACTAGTTAAGTGTTGAGATAATTTAGGACTTGAAAATAAAATTGAAAAATACTTTTGCATAATAGTATTTACTCGTTGCCCAATAGACGTCGGTCATTCTAAAGGCCGACGTCTATTAGGTCGAAGAAAAAATAGCCGTCGGCCAACACAACAATTGACGTGTATGGGGTAATATAGACGTTGGTTGTGGGAATACCCATTGAAACTGACGTTTATCCCTCAAGCCTATAGACGGCAACCTATAGACGTCGGCCGTTTTGTACAGCCGACGTCTATACCCCCATGCATATAGACGTTGGGGTATAAACGTCGGCTGTACAAAATGACCGACGTCTATAGGTCTTAAAGAAATATAACAATTATGTTTTTTGTCATTCATTCCAGACAAAAATCCGACCAAACCCTAGCCGTTCTGCGACCAACCGTCCCTTCCGCACCTTCGCGACGTCCATAGCCACCCGTGATCTACTTCACGACTAAACCCTAGCCCCCACGACCGACCCTTCCTTCCCTTCCACGACTTCCGACAACCGCAACCTCTGTGACCCTGTCTTCCTCCCTTTCTGCGACTTCCGACCTCTTCCGCGATATCGAGAGTCGCGACCTTCTCCGCCACCACAGCTTTCTCCGCCCCCGCAACCTCCTTTGGTTCGTGTTTAACTTCCGGATGTATTTTTGTTGTTTTTATTAGTTAGATTTTAGTTTGCACATTTGATTTTAGATGATATTTGGACTTCATATGGATTATTATATTTTCAATGTCTTGGAACATGTATTGTAAACTGTCTTTCTGAAAAACTGGAGTTATGAATTGATATAACTAGATTTTAGATTTGTTTCACCTTCAAGGACAGAGAAGAACTTAATGGGCATGAAATAATAATTTTTATCTTCTCATTCTCTTAGTGGACTATATAGCAAAACTAAAAACTTGTTATTTGTTAAGATGAATCATCTATAGAAAAATCATCTTGTTTGATTAGATTCTCATATTTGATATGTTTAGATTGTGGTGTTCGGATTAAAAAAGAGTGATCAAAGTGATGGTTCGTAAAGATGTGAAGTTCCCATGAAAACATAGTTAATCTCATCTAAACATACTTAACTAGTTAATGTCTCGATCAAAGGGGTGGCAAGTAGAGATGCGAAGATCCCATGAAAACATAGTTAATCCCGTCTAAACATACTTAACTAGTTGATGTCTAAGTGAACGAGAGTTTACGCCATTGAATTAATTCTCCTTATTTTCTAGAATGTTACGGAAACGATTGATTGATTTGTCTTATACAAGAGGTGGCAACGATGACATATAAGTTCTTTTTCTGGTGACTTCGCAATAGATCTCCACGTCTTGCAAACTTTAGCAAAGGAATAAAAAAACTGAAATGCTAAACATCGTCCCAAAATTACTTAAATCGTTCCTTGAAATTACCAAATTGCCCTTCATCCTATTTTTGCTTATATATCTCACAATTTCACTCTTTTTTCAAAACTTTCTCTTCCTATACCTACTACAGAAGATTAGGAATGTCTCGGAGGTCAGGCAAGCAGCCAGCAGTTCCCCCGGTGTACCCGTATACGGTAACCTTACTTTATTTATTTGTTTTTAAAAATAAAAAAAAATTAAAAAAAGTGGCCGGCGTCCGAGGGAGACGCCCCCCGCATGGGGCGGGCGTCCGAGGAAGCTGTTCCCCCCATGGGGGGAGCGGCTTCCTCGGACGCCCGCCCCATGCGGGGGGCGTCTCCCTCGGACGCCGGCCACTAGCGGGAGACGTCTGGGGAAGACGTCTTCCCGATGGAGGAGACGTCTTCGGCAGACGTCTCCCCCAAAGAGGAGGCGTCTCCGACAGACGCCTCCACCATAGGGGAGGCGTCTCTCGCAGACGCCTCCACAAATTTTTTTTTAAAATTTATTAAATCTGATAATTACTTTAATAAATTGTGATAAATCTGAAAATTTAATTTAACAAATTCTTATTAAGTTTAACATTTGTGATATTTAGTTTTAACAATTTTTGATTTAGTTTAACAATTGTTTTAATTTAGTTTAACAAATTTTTATTTAGTTTAACAATTGTGATAATTTAGTTTAACAAATTTTGATTTAGTTTAACAATTGTGATAAATATGATAATTTAGTTTAACAAATTTAACAAATTTGTAATTAAAATTTCAATTAATAGTCATCGGGTCACAGTGGAGGGAAAGGCAAGTCGATACCATTACACGTCTTCCGTTCTTTAGAGGATGATTCAGCACCGCGTCATCCACGTAGACGGGGGATATCTGCTTCGGTCAGGAGGGAGAGAGAGGCATTACGTCGTCGTGAGGAGGATGATGATTCCTTCGATGATGAGCATGTGGACAGTCCCGACGACGGGAGTGACGATGATGACCCGTATGAGTTAGAGCGCCCGGAGGTGGAGAGGCAGGGGGAGTATAGTAGAGGACGTGGTCGAGCGGGTAGTTCTACTTCCGCGGGATGGATGGTGCGGAAGGGTAGGGGTGGGAGGTTTACGACCGGGGATTCGAGCTCGTGCACTGCTGATCCCCGCGCTCAGAAGAAGAAGAGGGTCCAGGACGATTCTTGGATCGTGAGCAGTATGACGCCTGGTGGTCCTTTAGATGGGAGCGTCATTCCTAGTTTCTGGGGTCACATCGCTAGACGGATCTGGGACGGAGAGGATCGGAAGGTTCTGAAGTGCCATAATCGGCACAGAGCCTGTACAGCACTACAGGGTTGGCGGTCTACACTGAGTGTTGATATCAGAGAGGAGATTAGTGCCACGCATTTGGGGCACTTACCGTACAGCATGTTCCCTTATCTCGACATGCCTTTGATTTCTGCGTTTGTGGAGCGGTGGCAGCCTGACACCAACACTTTCCACATGCCTTTCGGAGAGATGACGATCATGCTTCACGATGTTTTCCAGATCCTGCGCATTCCTGTGGATGGTCGTCTGGTTAGTGCTCAGGCATCGACGTCTGAGCTGAGGTGTTATGTGGCAGAGTTGCTTGGTGTCACACCTGATGGTCTGGCGAGAGATACAGCTTTATGGAGTGGTGGTGGTGTCGGCATCGACTCCCTTGAGGACCTATGCAGACGGGCACGACCTCCGCGGGCCGATGATACACAGTTGACGGCGTACCTCTTCTTGATGCTCGGAGCCGTCTTGTTTGTCGACAAGAGTGGTTGTCGGATCAGACCACGCGATCTACTGGAGGCTAGGGACCCGGACACCGTTCGTGAGTACTCGTGGGGGTCAGCGACGTTGGCATACCTGTACCGGCAGCTTGGGATAGCTAGTCGTGCGGATTGTTCTGGGATTGCAGGTTGTCTTACGCTGCTGCAGGCGTGGATATACGAGTACTTTCCTGCATTCCGCCCGCATCGTGAGCGGAAGATTATCGACGAGGGTCATCCACGTTCGGGTATGTGGGCCGTCCGGAGCGAGGACAAGAGCGATGGACGATTGCGTTCCATCCGCGCACGGCTAGATCAGATGACTGCATCAGAGGTATCAAACTTTACACCATTTATTTAATTTTAAGATGTATTATTATTAATGTGTTAAACTTTAGGTGGAGTGGTTACCCTATGGTCCTGACCCAGCAGCGGATGTCCCGAGGACTTTATTGATGGGTCTTATTCGTTATCGGGATATCATAGAGCCTTATATGCCCGATCGGGTCTTGCGTCAGTTAGGATATGTTCAGGTGATCCCGGTTGACATCCCGACACCAGAGCATGCGGTGCGGTCTGCGACAGCAGCGACGTACAACGTCAGGTTCCCCGCTTCTACAGCGGAATCGACTTGGCGGACATTTCCGAGATCATGCCGATTGTTCCTTGGCGACTTCAGACGTAGTCGCGACCCCTCCGAGTGTGATGCACGTTATCTTGATTGGTTCGGTAGTTACTCACATCCTATCATCGTCTGTGGTGCCTCCCGGAGAGCAGATCGACCACCAGATAGGACGTGTGGCGATCTGGTAATTTTTTCATTTTATCTATATTTATTTGTACCGTATAATTTGTTAATGTACGCTAATGTTATTGTTATGTGCAGTGGATGGGTAAGATGATATGGGTTGTAGACCCAATCTTGCAGATGAGGGATGAGCTGCCAGACGATGCCAGAGCTGCATGCGGAGATTTGGATGAGATCATACACTCGTGGCATACTCAGTTAGGCATCTCCGACCATGATTCGGATGATGAGTAGGCTGATCTGTTGTACCGTACTCTTAGTATTTGCATTTATATTTGTTTATCTGTCGTACGCTTATTATTTGTATTTGTGTTTGTGTTTGCTAACATATCGTACGCTTATTATTTGTATTTGTGTTTGCTTATTTGTCATACGCTTATTATTTTTATTTGTGTTTGCTAACGTATCGTACTATTATATATAATGCAAATAAAGCAAACATATCAAAACATATTACATAATAAAGCAACAATATATAGTGTACAAACATATCAAAACATATTACATAATTGGTACAAACATATCAAAACATATTACATAATTGTTGCCAAGATGCTATCCTATTTTGGTACTCCAGCTCCCATCCAATAACACTCTCATCTCGTACTTGAAACCACAGAGTCGCTATAGGAGGTACGGGGAATCCCTCATTCAAATCCAAACGAATGTAATGAGCGTAACTCCCTAAATGAGCAATAATCATCTCTCTGCACGGTCTCGTCACGGTAGGTGGACTCTCCCAAGGTAGAACTGTAAGACATGGGTACAACGAACCATCATTTCCGAGAGAGAAGAACATAACTGCACACTTGTAAAAATTTGCAATGGGAAACAAGTCCGTCCACGTCTCCATGTAGTGATTCTCGCCACAAGGTCCCCCGCCCCAATTAATCCGGTGACGAGCCTGCGCCACACCGTCGTAGTATACGTGCTCATAAAAAGATGGGTTCGCAGCTAGCTCATTTGAAATCGAACGACGGACGAGTTGCCAATTGTCTTCACCACCGTGAAAAACATCGGCGACACATCGAAATCCACAGTTTCCATCAGCACGTACATCATTCCACTGGTGTAGGAATGGCATAATGATTCCTGGAATCCTATCCGCATATGGAAAGTCGTCTACGTCAGCCCGCCCAGTCACTACAATATAAACAAAAAAAACAGTTACATATAATAACAAAAGATACATATTTACTGAAATAAATAACAAAATTATAATAACAATAAATATAGGGATGGTATACCTGATCCTCCCCTCATAGACGAAGAACCAGAAGATCGACCACGACCTTTGCTTCCACTACTGGAAGAACGACCACGACCTCTACTCCCACTACCTGAAGATTGACCACTACCTCGCTCTGCATACTCAAACGCACTAGGGTCTCGTCGTGTCGACTTTCCCCTTGGTCGACCTCGTAGCTTTGTTTTTTCTGCAGGCTCTCTCAAATTCGCATGTTCGGGGTGTAGCTGCTCGAATAAAACCCGAGAGGCAGATCGAATTACGGTGGGGTCACTTCCTGCAATCTCATCAACCAGGCTGCGAAAATGTTCGGCGTCTTGAGCTGCCTGAGACACAAACTCTGCGTTCCCGGCTCCTTCCCCAATGACAAGTGTCCTCCAGAACGAATGAATCTGCTCTAAGTAAATTCCGTTGTCTGATTCAAGACATCCGCGGATGGTACATGCGCAAGGTATCCCATGAGAAGTCAGAAAAGCGCACTCACAACGATATTCAACTTCATCATCTAACTCTTGCATTCTTTTCACCTCCTGACTCAGCAATTGCAAGCAGTGATGCGAAACTCGACCATTTATGTGACGATATAGAGCATGTCCGAAATTAGTCAAATTTCGCCGTCTCGAGTCTTCAAGAGCGTTTCGAATATTCGTCAGCTGCATTTCAATAGCCGCGTTGACGCGCTCGAAAAGAGTGTCCAGAGCTGCAGTCAATGTAGAAATCCACTCTTTTAGAGCCGAATGAGCACTTTCGACCCTACAATTCGTGGTGTTCCCAAAATGAAGGACTTTGTTCGTCCAATTCAGCACAAACTTTTCTTTATGCACCAACCACGTGGTGTCCAGATACTCCGTGATAGCCGGCCACGATCTATACAAATCTTTCAGAGCATACACAGCTCTATCATACTCGGCTTCTGAAGTAGAAAACATGATTTTCCTCCATCTTCCACGCCTCAAAGTCTCTGCCATCTGCTTATTTTTCCCGAATACGTGGTATGCGTAGTTCAATACGTCTTTGTTGATGTGCCATGTGCAGAGTAAATGAGCAGAGTCAGGAAATACCTCTCTCACTGGTCGCATAAGGCCTAACTCCCGGTCTGTTATTATTGCAGTCGGGCTGACAATCCCCAATAACAGATCTCGCAACTTCTCCATCACCCACAGATAACTGGAGTAAGTTTCATCCATCAAAATCGCATATCCAATAAGGAAATTCATGTTTGTTGGTGTGACCCCAATCATTTCGAACAAAGGCATCTTATACTTGTTCGTCTTGTAAGTCGAATCCATGCAGATAACGAAAGGATATGTCCGCAACAAATGGACTGACGTCGGATGTGCCAAAAAAGCGTGAGTGACGACATCAGTTTCTGGATCCGCCATAATCCAATGTAAGTACTCACACTGCACTGCTTGATAGAGAAACTGCTGGACGGGATTCCGGTCTTCAGATTTTGTCCTCCTCATGTAATCTCTGAAATTATAAAAATGCCTTTGATTTGGATTGTCCTCCGGGAATTTTTCTTTTACTGCCTTCAAGATGTTCCGTGGTTTTGCTTGCGCCTCAGTCATATCACGAACAATCTTCTTCGCCCCAGAACTTAGACCACTAATTTGACGATGACCCTCTGGATAAACTGTCAGTCTGTGGTTGTGATGTCCGTGAGCACTATTAAAAACCAATACCCATCCATCACGATCTCGTCGCTCCACCACTTTTATTAAGAAACGGCAACCGCAACCCTTTCTTTTGGTGTTTCTTCGAAGTGCAGTATCCATATCCCGAGACTCCATTTGATTTCGCCGGTCGCATCTCAAATAACAATCCATCCGACTATCTGATCTTGTTTTGTACGACGACACGACCAAAAAAAACTCAGCTCCGATAGCTACTTGTTTGGCCCATTTACATGCTTCATCGATTGTTTCAAAGATTTGTGTAGTTTGAAATAACTCACTGTAATCCACTCCATCACCACCGAAATCTTCCAACGGAACCTACAAAAATAAAATCGAAATTAAAAAAATCAAAAAAAATTCGGGCGTCTGTATTAAACGCCTACCCCATGGGAGGGGCGTCTGAGTTAAACGCCCTTCCCAAGGGTGAGGCGTCTGTGTAGGACGCCTGACCCTAGGGAAGGGCGTCTACTACAGCCGCCTTACCCAAGGGGAGGACGTCTACATAAGACGTCTCTCCCATTGCGTAGGCGTCTGCGTTAGACGCCTCGGCCAAGGGGAGGACGTCCTACGCAGACGCCCTCACCTTGGGGGAGGCGTCTAATGCAGACGCCCGGTCCAAAATTTGTCCCGCGCCAGACTTACCTCACCGGATGCATCACCTTCGCCAGATATTTTCGTGGTATTTTTACTGATAAATTATGAATATACAAGACCGTATGCCTAATTTATAGACACGGGACGATATGGGTATTAAATATATTGTTAAGGGCACTTTGGTAATTTCAAGGGGCGATTTAAGTAGTTTTGGGGCGACGTTTAGTAGTTCCCATAAAAAAACTAAAGGATTGCTAAACTAACAAGTATGAAATATTTAATTTCTACAACTTTGACTGAAAGTATGAAATATTTAAATATATCATACTATTGGAGATTATAACAAACTAACAAGATGTTGAAACTGCACTTATAGCTTGTCAAGCAGCAGCAAGAAAAGGCTAGGTTTGGACGATATGGATGAGAACATTAATATTCAAAAAATGAAATATTATTCGGAAAGAAAAGAAACTGGAAGGAAAAAGAAACATCTAAAGAAAGAATCGTGAGAAGTAAAATGGGAGATAGAATATTTATTCCCGAAACGAGAAGATTTATAATAGATTAGTTTAGTGCGTCTAATAGATTTTATTGATGTCATTACAAAAATAAAAACTATACTTGTAAAAGTCTGAAATTATATGTAGATTTAAGCAATGACATTTACCATCAGATTCAACCATGTTATTTACAATTTCCAAGGGATATAAAAAAAATCAATTCCATTTGAAACAATATTTAGCTGACTAATTGTACCAAAATTATTCTGTATTATTCTATATGTTTTCAATCCTCGTTATTTAGAATGAGTTAAGGCTGCCAACTATTACAAACAAATCAGCAATATATATATAGCTTAAAACGGTTCATTCCAAGTAGTAAGTACGATTTGAAATTGACAATATCAAGCAGTATAAATTGAAATTACACTACCAGATGATAACTCAATACATACCAATTAGCAAATGATATATTTTCTTGAAAACAAACTACATATCTATAAAATGGGATCAACACAACACAACAACTCCAACATCACATCCAACTGCAAAACAAACACTCACAGACCACAACAAATCTACACCCTAATACTTAATATATATAAATACACTAACAAAGTTTAATTTGGACTGTTTAATATAAGGACTAAAACACATGATTACAAATATTCTACTTGTACTTCTCTCCACCGACACCACCGCCGACAGTCTGGTGGTGGTCCCTCTTAAGCGGCACGTGCGCCACCTTGTGCTCCGCACGCTGGCGGCGGTGCTCCGCCCGCTCTTCGTGCTTCCTCATCTCCGCCTCGGCCACCTTCGCCTTCGCCTTCTCGTGCACCATCTCCTTCTCTTCTTTGCTCCGGGCCGTGACCTCCCCCGCCTTCCCGCCGGTCTTCGCCTTCATCTCCCTCGTCTTCTCCTTGGCTGAGCTCGCCATGTCGCTTAGCTTCATCTTTGCCCCTTGCATGTTATGGATGTGTTTTTTGAATTGAAAGTATTGTTTGAGAAAGTACGGATTGTTTGGTTTTGTGTTAATCTGTTGGTGTATTTATAAGAGAAATGTTAAGTGGTCTCTTCATGCGGGGTTCTTTTCTAAACTTCCACCCATAAAGTTTTCTATCTTTATTTTATTATCCTCACTTACAAAATTAGCAAATGATCCCTAAATAATGAATGTCCTTCTGATATATCTAGATGTCCATCTAAGGCATTCATATGTCTCTTGTATTAACACATTACCAGAAATGATATTTTCTATTATGTCTATTACTTGGCTCAACTTACAATTTGATATATCTGAGTATAGTTATTACCTACCTACAACAAGACATATATATCTTATGTTGTCATGGTTACTCCCAGATATATCTTATTGTTGGTGGTGAATGGAAATGGTTACAGTAGGATGCACATAGATATGGCTCCCAATGTTTTATCATATATAGTTCTCATTGATGGTTGTCTTCATTTAA
Organism: Triglochin maritima; assembly: GCA_963682175.1. Taxonomy (NCBI): domain Eukaryota; kingdom Viridiplantae; phylum Streptophyta; class Magnoliopsida; order Alismatales; family Juncaginaceae; genus Triglochin; species Triglochin maritima. The sequence goes on from OY821789.1 coordinate 33,924,480, forward strand.
GTCAGATATTACTGTGGTGAATATAAATGATTACAATAGGGGTGCATGGTGAAACTAGATATATCTCATCTCCAAACATAATATTTGGTTACTCACAGATATATCTTATTGTTGGCTACTGTCAGATATATCTAATAGTGTATTTGCATTAAACCAAGAATGAAATGCATGTAATTAGAGTTTAGTTAAATTTTTCAAAAAACTAAAACAAGAAATATCTGATTACCCTAGATATATTCGGTAACCCGAGATAATCTTATTACCAACACAAAAATATCTTATTAGTAACATATCTGTTGGTACCCCAGATATATCTGGCTACCGACATCATTGTGGTTACCCTAGATAATCAGATATATCCTGGGTAACCAAATATATTCGGTTATCTTAAATAATCAGACCTCAAATATACTATCAGATATATCTGGGGGTAACTAGATATCTGAGTTAACCATAATAATGTCGGTAACCAGATATATCTAAAGTAACCACAATGATGTTGGTAAAAAAATTATCTGGGATAGGCAGATATATCTGATTCTCCCAGTATCAAGTGAATGAGATAAAATGAGTTAACAAAATTTGTTAATATTTGAATGTGAAAAGAGAGAGAAGAGAATAAAAAAATGAAGTGTGAGAGCCTAAAATGAGAGCATGGTGAGCCCATGTAGCACTACACTATATAATGTTAAGTGATATTTATATTTAGGGAAATGCGAAATGTGTTCTTTTTTGTGGACTCTTTTTAGGTTCTTGGGCAAAACTTAGGATATATCCGGGAATATAATGATCTCTGACACTTCACGTCTCCCCAGATATATCATGTTACCCTCAGATATATCATGTTACCCCCAGATATATTCAGTTATCCTAGATATGCATTAAATCTTATATTCGAATATATGTAGGGTAACTAGATATACCTGATATATCTGAGGATACGTGGAATGTCAAAGATCATTATATCCTCAGATATATCCTGAGTTTTTCGGCCCTAAAAAAACACAAAAAAGATCCCACCTCACATTGCACTTATATTTATTATAGGGTTTTTATCATGTTGTGATTGCCACCTAGGGTTTTCATTTATGTTGTGATTCCACTTCAGACGTGTTGGACACGCAAGGGATTATTATTTGTTGGTTGACACGTTTCCTTTTGGATATATATGATTCTAATGGTATATATTATTTGGCGGTTGACACGTTTGCTTTTGGATATATATGATTCTAATGGTATATATTATTTGGCGGTTAGGGGGATGCCAGCTGCTAAACACTGTTCTCCTTAATTAATTTGAGATTTCTTTGAAGTTTATTTTGTATATTCCGTGAGTTTATTTAGTTTCAAATCATTTCGGGATAAATATGAAATTTTCTGAAAGGAAGATAATCGGAGAAGTTTTCTGTATATTGGACTTCAATATGTTCAGTATTTTCCAGATAAAAAGATAATTATTTATACTTCTCAATTTCACTAATTTCACAAATGCGTTTTTGTCACCTTTTCAACATAAGCTCAAGTTAACTAAAATTTTAAAAGTAAAATATTAAATTTCCCTTTTTTCCTTATAAATTTCAAATACGTGTAGATCAAAAAAATAAGAATTTTTTTCAATGATTACGGGAAATTCGAAGTTGAGTTTATTGTTCGTTTTGTTTTCTTTCATTTATTTTTTCCCCACGTAATTTGAATTTTAGTTATATTATTATATGAAAAGAAAAATGGTACAATTGTAATTGAATTTCAAGCATCGTCATGGTTGAGAGAGATGGAAAGTGTATAGGTGAAAGAAAATTTAAGATTGAAAAGTCTTGGTGAAATAAGAACTGAAATCGAAGAGTGTAATATACGTGGAAGCTCGTAAGAGACTTGCTTTTTAGCGTCAAAAAACAGGAAGAAAAATTAAGGAACCACATTGAGTTTGTTTGCCGCTTGATAAGGAAAACAATTTCAACAAGGCATCTTACAACAAGTAATTAATGTACAAACATCAAGTAAGTTACAAAATATCATGACAAACCTAATTAATTTCATAGCAACATTATCAGCTGATACGATGATTATTTTGGGTAGTGATATACGGACGCGCGCTGACAGTACGGTCAACAGTAAAATCAGCAAAAGTCAAATGTTTTTTGCCTGTTAAAATTAATTAAATATATTTTTTGTCACATGTAACATTTACTTTCCTCATACAACATTACGTTCACAATGCAACATTTGGTTTCCTCATGTAACATTTTATTCCCCCACGGACATACCCACAACTTCAAATGAACAGACTTACACCTTATTATGTCTAGATTATGTTGTGTGTGTCCAGATTAGGTTGTGTGTCTGTCCATATTAGGTTGTGTGTTTGTCCATAATAAGTTCTGTGTCTGTTTAGAATAGGTTGTGTGTCTGTCCAGAATAAGTTGTGGGTTTGTCCAGAATAAGTTGTGTCTGTCCAGAATAAGTTGTGTCTGTCGAGATTAGGTTGTGTGTCTGTCCAGAATAAGTTGTGTCTGTCCAGAATAAGTTGTGTCTGTTCATAATAAAGTTTGGGTCTGTCCAGAATAAGTCTCTCTGTCCAGATTATGTTGTGAGTCTATTCAGATTAAGGTGTGGAGAGACTCAAACATTAAACTGGACATACACGTACCTTAAAATGGACAGACCCACAACATAAAATGTACATACTCACATCTTAAAATTGACAGAATTAAACATTAAAATGGACAGATGCACAACTTAAAATGGACATACTCATCACACCTTAAAATGGACAGAATTAAACCATAAATAGACAGACACACAACTTATTCTGGACAGACATAAAACTTATTCTCGACAGACCCACAACTTATTCTGAACATACCCACAACTCATTCTGAACAGACACAAAACTTATTCTGGACAGACACAACCTAATCTGGACAGACACACAACTTATTATGAACAGACACACAACCTAATTTGTACAGACACACAACTTATTCTAGACGCAAAACTTATTCTGGACAGACTCATAACTCATTCTGAACACACAACTTATTCTGGACAGACACACAACCTAATCTCTAATATGGACACACACAACTTATTCTGCACACACACAACCTAATATGAACAGAGGTATGAGTCTGTCTGACGGATATGTGTATCAAAATTATTTTTGATGGATATGTGTCCATCGGTGTTATCAACTCGCTTATCTGTCGGTGTAATACATTTGGATGGTAACACCGGATATATACGTAACACCGGATAGTACACCGACGGATAATCAGCAAAATATATATAGCTTAGAACGGCTCATTACAAGTAGTAAGTACGATTTGAAATTGACAATATCAAGCAGTATAAATTGAAATTACACTACCAGATGATAACTCAATACATACCAATTAGCAAATGATATATTTTCTTGAAAACAAACTACATATCTATAAAATGGGATCAACACAACACAACATCACATCCAACAGCAAAACAAACAGTCACAGACCACAACAAGTCTAATACTTAATATATATATAAATACACTAACAAAGTATAATTTGGACCGTTTAATATAAGGACTAAAACACAGGATTACAAATATTCTACTTGTACTTCTCTCCACCGACACCACCGCCGACAGTCCGGTGGTGGTCCCGCTTAAGCGGCACGTGCGCCACCTTGTGCTCCGCACGCTCGCGGCGGTGCTCCGCCCTCTCTTCGTGTTTCCTCATCTCCGCCTCGGCCTCCTTTGCCTTCGCCTTCTCGTGCACCATCTCCTTCTCTTCTTTGCTCCGGGCGGTGACCTCCCCCGCCTTTCCGCCGGCCTTCGCCTTCGTCTCCCTGGTCTTCTCCTTGGCCGAACTCGTCATGTCGCTTAGCTTCTGCTTTGCCCCTTGCATGTTATCTATTGGATGTCTCTTTTGAAAGTATTAATTGTTTGGTTTTTTGTTAATTTGTTGGTGTATATATATAATGTATGTAAAGTGGTATTTATATGGTTTTCATTAATGTTGTGATTGCAACTTCAGTGTGACGTGTTGGGCATGCAAAGGATTATATGTTTGTTGGTTGACACGTTTGGTTTTGGATATATATGATTCTTGGATATTTGGGGTGTGCCTGCCAGCTGCTAAACACTGTTCTCCTTAATTAATTTGAGATTTCTTTGAAGTTTATTTTCTATATTTCGTCAGTTTATTTAGCTTCAAATCATTTCGGGATAAATATGAAATTTTCTGAAAGGAAGGATATTTAATCTGAGAAGTTTTCTGTATATTGGACTTGTTATATATATATATATAACAAAAACCATCCTTGATATATATATATATATATATATAACGTCATGACATCTTTCAAACTTGTTATATATATATATATATATATATATATATATATATATATATATATATATATCTTTCAAACTTTCTTTCCCATCCTTGATCGAAATTGGCTCCCAAACAACCATTGCTACTTGGCTAGTACGTCATATATTTTCTCCACTACGTTCTTTTGGTATCGGCTAATTACTCTCCGTTGCGTTTGGGGTTTTCCCATGGTTCTCTTTATCGTACGATATTCTTATTAGAACTGACCGAAGTTTATTGATTGGCAAACTAATATCGAAAGAGATATCAAATCAACAAATGGAAGCCTTCATATATTCAATAGAAGCCACAAACGAGAAACAACCCAGAAACCACGGGAAAGTAAATTGTTCAAGCTAGCATCAACATTTAAAGCACCAGACCAAGCTCAACTCTGAGACAAATTAGAAATGACCATATTACTCCATTGTACAGTTGAATACATATGATTATGATATTAACTAATTTTACAATGACAGATCCGAATATGTTCCCCTGACACATTTTTGGTTAAATAAAATAAACCAACATGAACAGGGAGACCTGCCCTTTTCCTATCTAAATTTGCTGAAACAAATTTACCTATCAGACCTTAAAAAATCCCGTTAAATAGATGTAGATGAAAAATATTCAGCCTCCAGCAAACTGAAGGGGGGCTATAGTGCACCCCTCTTGGTCGTGGAAGTTGATGGTAACCTCCTTACTGCTTCAAGAATCCTACTGAACACAACTTTCACGGGAACACAAGCGACAATCGGGCCAGCACCCAATTCAGGTTTCATCACACTGGTGAAGTTGGAATCAAAAATTTGAGATTTGGTTTGCCTCTGTTTGGCTGCGAAAGAGGAAAGTTTCCTGGTTTTTTGGTTGAACAGGCTTGGCTTCTTCAAGGTTCTCTTTTGGAACTTCGCTGGTTTGTGATTTTGATGGCTGGTCTTAATTACTCTACTTCCGTTATCGAAATTGACAGCATGTGACCTTTTAAATGCGGGATTGCTTTCAACATCCAAACCAGGAAGAGAATCAGCTTCTTTGCCATCAGGTGCTAACGATTGAACATGATGAGGGCGAGGAATGCGCTGCATAGCAGTTCGCCTACCTGTCCTCCAAACAGGTGGTGGTGTTGCATTTCCATCGGCATTCATAGCATCTTCATTTGAATCTTTCTTAGGAACTAATGAGTCGGTGGAACCATCTGTCAGTGTCTCGACTTGCAGAGGGTGCCCAACAATTGCTTGACCATTCAATTTGCTCATCAGTGAAACCAATGGGACGTGCTGTCCTTTGTACCTCACCTCAACCTTCAAATCAACATCGAACCACATGTAATCTATTTCACCGAACTGACTCGAATAGAATGGGTCGAGGTAGCCACCTTCTGCTTCCCAGTATGCTAACTGATCTTCGATTTCCCAACCGCTTGGGAACATGCCAAGGTCTTCATCTGAATCATTATAACCATCTCCTTTATATCTATAAGCTTTTGGAGGTGATGTGCGTCTATCATTACTATTTGATGTCCAACATGAGTCCAAATCTTCTCTGGGGCAATAATCATCGTCATAGGAAAAGCTTTGTTGGTTAAAATATGACTTCATTTGTCTTTCCTTCCTTGTTTCGTATGAACGATAACTTGTGGAAATGCGACGATTGCCATCACCTACTGGGTTTCTTAATAGATTACGAAAGTTCTGTTTCCCTTTCATATTCCATTTAGAGCCCCCCATGTTGGTTGTAGTGTCTGCTGTCTGAACACGAGGATAACGCTGGAAAATATAGCTGGAGTCGTCACTTTCATTTAAAATCCCATATTTATCTTCATCTATAAATGACACGTCGTCAGAATATTGCTCCAGATTAGTTGACAAAGAAACTACTGACTTAGTTGCCGCTGTAGAGGGTATGCAGAACAAATTCAGATGCCAAAACAGCAAAGATCAAAAATGTGTTAGCTAATATTAGAATGCAGTAACTTCTAGAACATAATATTTCAGACCAAGTGTCGTATATGTAAAGCAAGAAATTGGAAATAAATCATAGAGTAGAATTTTCTTTACATGAGCATCAAGTTGGTTCAGTTTAATTTTTAGCTTCGCAGCACGATAAGATTAGAAAACGTGTTTTACCTCGACATAGGGTTTCATCCTCTTCTGTCTCGGGATCTGTATCTGATGAAGTGTTATCAGTTGAGCTAGATTCGTTAGCTTCGTTGAATCCAGAGGATGTATTTTCTTCTACCAAAGAGCCACGATTCCTAAATAAAGGTGGAGAGATCTGCATATGGTCAGAAGAATGTTCCGTAACTTCCAAAAAGTCATGCGAAGGATTAAGGCCGTAGTCTCCAATGTCTCTTTTGGCAGGTGGTACTAAACCAGTTTGGCCATTTTCGCCTTGCATTGTACAGGCAATACCACTTGTAGAAGGCAAAGACTGGGATGTAGGTATTTTTGCACTACTTTGTAGAACTTTAAGGAGAGGACGGCGCCGGTCACGTTTTTTCGCAACATAATCTTGATCAGTACCAACCTGGGGTCTTTTCTTTTTCAGGGGACGACAAGCTGTGTCTTCAAGATCCTGCATAAAACCAGCAAATCCAAGATTACTATCGACCATAGAACATTTTTCTGAAAAGTGAGAACTCTCATAAGCAATGAGAGCAAGAGAACCTTGCTTCTACTGGCTTGTGCACTTTGTAGCCCAAAATCCTGCAATCCCCTCATCCGAGGTGTGGCCTCCAAATAATTTTTACCGCTACCATTAGTGCCACCTTTACGTTTCTGAGTGGACATAATGCCTCCTTCTGAAGGTGAACCAACTCTCCTACTGTGATTTGCAGATTCACCATATTTCAACTGACGTCCAGAATGGAAAGCAATATTTGCATCCCTTCTTGAGCTTCTAGAACTTTTATTGCTGTAACTAGTTACAAATTTAGGAGCCTTTATATCACTCGTTTGTTTTTCAAGCTCAAGGGCATGAAGTATGGCATCTTCTCGACGTGCATATTTCTCCCTTTTCTTTATCGGAACACATTGAGAGGCTTCGGCTTTTTCAATACATGCATTGAATTCCCCACATCGAAATGCTTTAACTCGCTTGGACTTCTCTAGATTATACCAGTCCCTAAGAAAAACATACTACATAATTGTAACTTTTGGAAGAAAAACTTGCAAGGAACTCCGTTATCCATGTGTTATATAGTAATTCATTAATCCGTCCAAACCTATGGATACCATTTCAAGTCCAGAATCCAATGATAACCTGACGAATCATATGATATCAACAAAACAAAACCGATTATGTTTTCAATCCATTATTGTGTTGTTGCTGTATCAACCTAGTAATCTAGTATGGCAGAAAACAACTGCATATAAAGAAAGGTTCAACTCCCCTTACCATTCATGCAATAATATTAAATAGAGGAAAAGGACAAGATCTTAACTGTTACTATAAAAGCAATGAACTAAATACAATAAATATCAGATAATATTAAGACCACAGTCCTACAGACACAGTTTGTCTCATAAAGAACTTGGGCCTACAAGATTCTTCAGTTGTAAGATGAAAACGGTACAAAGAATGCAGCAAAACATTGGCAACATTTGTTTACACAGTGTAAAGCATGAAAAGAAAGGAAACAGAAAGTCAAATATGTTATATGAAGATGAGAATTAATAAAAACTCTCAAATTTGTAAATGAGCACAACTTTTGCCAACATACCTATGACTGATACACAATAGGAGATTACACTGATCATGTAATAACCAATGACAACTACAAAACAAGCACAGGGACACATATGTCTGCCCATGTAAGAACGAAATCAATGAAACTAAAAATACATGAATTTCCATCTACTGTACTAAGATGATCTGAAGCACCAAGATGACCAATCCCTTTAAAAAAATTACGTAACAATAAATTCATGTTACATACTAAGATCATTTCAAGCAAACAAAAAAGGAACCTGTAAAATCCTACAGTTACTCAAAACTCCCACTTCTACACCAAAATCAAGTAAACCAAACAAACAAGCCCATACAAAACTCAATCTAACCATACAAAACATGTTTGTTAACATAACTTCTATTTTTTATCATCGATCTTTTAAACTAAATTAAATTTGATCCAGCAAAAGAAGCAACAATGCATACTATTCTAAACTCAACAAACCAAACAAGTAAATCCAATCCAACATTTATCTAAAAAGCCCCATTATTGATCAAATTTTTTTTTAACGTTCCATCTGTATATACTAAAAGAAGTAAAGCAACCAAACAGATCCATAAAAAACCAATCTTTACTAAAGATGCCATATTTAAAATCTAAACTAAATTGAACTCAATCAAGCAAAAGAACCAACAATTTGTAATTTTTAAAATCAACATATATACGTTTCTAAACCAAGATCTCTAATCTCTACAAATCACACAAATAAATTCATTCCTCCCAAACCAAAACCACACTCCCCAGCAACTAAACAAATAAAAAACAAAACTACAACATCAAAATCTGAAGCAAACTTCAAAGCCACTTTGATACTCAATTTTTTCCTAAAATTTGACAAAATCTCATAATTAGTTCCCAAACGTACCCCGGTCTTGGTATGAAGATTCTATGTTTTTAGTGTCAAATGTAATCACATTTGATTCTTGATTTTTGGGAAGCAAAATCTGATTGTCAAAATGTGTTCGAAAAGGACTTTAAACAGAAAACCCCAAAACCCTGTTTTTTTAAACTAACGAAATCTCGATGAAGCAAAGGAACTAACAACACAAACTAGTGAACTCAACAAACCAAACAAATAAATCAAATCAACCACACTAAATCCACCAACCAAAGTAGAACATCAAAAAACTTGAAAGCCCACACATGTATACTAAAATCAAGTAAGAACGAAACAAACGCATAAAAATGCAATCTTAACTTAAAAAACACCATCTTTTAAACTCAACCAAGCAAAAGAACCAACGATACATACCATTGTAATCCCAACAAACAAAGAAATAAATCCAACCCTTCCTAACCAAAACCACACTCAACCAACAACAAAAACACACAATTCACAACCAAAAAACACATCAACAACAAAAACCTAACCTTCACTTTTTTTTAAAACACCTTTAAAGATAAGCTAATTTGAATTCAATCAAGCAAAAGAATCAATAACCCACACTATTCCAAATCAACATACATACTATTCTAAATCAAAATGCTACAGTACTAAACAAACCAAACAAATAAACCCAATCCTTCCCAACCAAAACCACACTCGACCACCAACAACAAAAACATATCGAAAACAAAAACCCACAACTCCAACCCCACACTACTTCTATAGTTAGAACATAGAATCAACGAACAAAGGAACCAAAAAAATCCAACATTAACTTAAAAAATCCAATACTCAATCAAAATGACATAAAAAGTCCAACATGTATAGAAAAATCAAGACAACCAACCAAACCCATACAAAACTCAACTTTACTAAATAAATCTTTTCCATTAACTTAGACTCAATCAAGCAAAAGAACAAACAATGCATACTACTCTAAAATCACCAACAAACCAAATAAACCCATAAAAAACAAAACTAAAACATCAAAAACAAACAAAATAACCCATACTCCAATCCCATGTTGATAATCAAATCACAATCTTAGAATCAATTCCCAATCTACCCTGGTCATAGTATTAAAATCTAAATTTTCAATCGGGGATTCAAAATTTGATTCCAAACGGACTTTCAACTGGAAAAAAAACCTGTCTTTGAAACCAACTTAAACTCAATCAAGCAAAATAACCAACAAACTTTGCATACTACTTAACCAAGCAAAATTAAACAACCAAACAACCCCCTAAAAAACTAAACTTTACTAAGACAATAATACATAGCATACTACTAAAGTGTAAACCCACCAACAAAACAGCCAAAACCACATATATAAAAAACACAATCTTTACTAAAAAGCACCAACTTCTAAACCAATTTAAACTCAATCAAGCAAAAGAACATCAATGCATACTACTCTAAACCAACCAACAAAACAACCAAAACCACATATATATATATATAAATCCACAATCTTTACTAAAAAATCACCAACTTCTAAAGTAAATTAAACTCAACCCACCAACCAAAACCACAAAACTAACGATCCAACCACAACATCAAAAAGACAAAAAAAAATCATCCCAAACCGCACTCACACACTGGCGTCCTCCCTCCCGAGAAGCTTGACGGGAGTGCCCGACCTGGGCGACATGAGATGCGACGCCGTGAGCTCCTCGGGCCCAAGAATCCTCCCTGGCCACCACGACCCGTTGCGTCTCCTCACCCAGACGATCGTCCCGATGCCCCAGTCGTCCCCGATCCCTCCCTCCGACTCCTCAGACGCCGGCATCGCGCACGATCAGGGCTTTCGGTTGGGGAGAGAAGGGTCAGCCCCACTCGAACAGGCCGGGGTGGTGGGGAGAGGAAAGGAAAGGGTTTGAGGCGTCGGGGAGGGGTGGAAGTGCCATCGCTAGGGTTCGTCGGGCATTGGTGGGTTGGGGACGGAAGACGAGATTTTGGTTTTCTCGCGGGATCTCGTTTGGGTTTGGAGTTGAGCACTTGAGCGAGCCTGAGGAGATGGATGGATGGATGGGATGGATGGAAAGTTTACGTGAAATATTATTATCGATTTGTAACAAACTCCTTTTACAAAAGTTAATTTTGAAACGAAAAAATATCATTACATAAGATTTTGTAATTTAAGACCCAACACGAAAATACGACAATGAATAATGACTGACCAGGAGACGATTGATGGGCTTCAACTCATTTTTTAAATAGAATACAATGAATGGCCCAAACATACAAACTCCTTTCTGTGGGCTTTATTATGGACAGACAATAGCTTCCAAGTGACGTGGGCAATGTGGGACTCACCAGCTATTCAATCAAGATTATCACCTCTTGATTTTTTTTATTTTTTTTATAATCGGCGGAATTAGATTTTAATTATCAAGATGAACTACGTTATTACATCCTACTGAACTACCGTTTGTTTCGAGCATTCGTCTCTATCACCAAAGTAGTGTTAAAATGCTAGGACGTAGAATTAGAATTAGCCGCTCTTGTTTCACCAAGAAGAAGACGTATGTCTGTTAGACCACTCTTAACAGGTGGTTGAAGATGCTGTCTCCTGGGCGCCTGCTCGGGCTGCCCACCCTTTAAGGGTGGGCAGTGCTCAAACGCTACAACGGCGCACCCCCATTGTCTATTTTTTGTTTAATACATTTTTTTTTAAAAATGTTTTAAATTATTTTTATTTATTTTTAAAAATATGTTTATATTTTTTTATTTTTTTATGTTTTAGACATGATTGATCCCAAATGACTTGAAAGTAAATGAATGTCGTTGTTTCTGGACGTGGTAATGAAACTTTGGGAGGTTAGTTTATGCTAACACGACGTAAAGAGAAAATAAGAAAAGTATCCGGGACCGTTAAAATAACCTTACTTATTGTTATCGCGGCAACCCAACGCAACCCAACCATTTAAATAAAAGGTAATAATTAGTTAAAGCGCGCATAAAAGAAAAGACATAAAAAAATATTCTTTTTTACAGCGGACCGAACGGGACGTGTCACGTGTGTGGCTCGAATTCGCGAAACCACCACCACTGGCGAATCACCATATAAATACCTCTCCATTCCATTTCTATATCCAATAGCGTTTGTTGTGTTGGTTGGGTAAGAAAAAAGAAGAAAGGAAAAAGGAAAAATGGTGTTTGAGATCGCGACGAGGGAGACCAAACCTTACGACGGCCAGAAGCCCGGAACCTCCGGCCTCCGCAAGAAGGTCACTTTTCTCCTGTTTGACTTTCATCCGAGTTTGTTTTTTTAGTGGTTTTGGATCTCCAGATTCGATGCTTTCTAGTGGTTTTTGGTGTTTTCTATCGGGTTTTTTTTCTGGTTTTGAAGTGCCAGATTTGCCGGTGGTTTGGTTTGAGATCGATCTCCGCTTATTTGACTGGTTTTTGAAGGATTCCTCTGTAACATACAGATCGTTCTCTTTGTCTTAAAATCTGTGTTCGATTCGGTGTTTGATCTGGTTTTCTCCAAGGTTAGTTTTTGAATCTGGTCATGGAATGTGTGGATCGTGGTGGATGGATGGATTGAGTGGATTTCTGTTGCTTCACCGCCTTCTGAACTGAAGAATTATGGTTGTAGATCGTTTTGATAGATTCAAACCTTCTGCTGTTGTTTGATTTGTTTTCCAAGGCTTTGCTTTGCTTTGCTTTATTATAGATCACTTCTTCTGCTTCTGCATGCTTGTCTTCATCACTTTGACTTTGATCACTATCTGCTGAATTCATTGTGACATTACATCTTCTATTTGTTGTTGACCTATTGTAGTCTTGACTTTCCTGTTTGACTACTGAAGCCGTGCTGATTCAGACCTGGTCTTTACATTTTGCTACATGTTCTGCTGGATTTCGATTTTTTTAATTTTGTTACTTCTTTGGTGCTATACAACGGGAAATCGTTGTCGTATATATGTACTATGTGGCGAGCAAGTTCTAAATTTTGCACTTGTAGGTTTTTATGCATTTATAGACTTGAGAAAAAAGAGGAAACCGTGGGATTATTGTTTCAAAGAAAATAATAATTTTATTCTTATGATTTGCGTTCAAAGGATTCACATGTACCTATAGGTTAGTTAGTATGTTTTGAAACTTGAGCTTGGAAGCATATGGTATGGATGAAGTTTGAGGGTGTATATGGCTGCTAGATTGGCATCAAATTAAGGGTGTATTCACTAGTTCACTTATCACTAGGCACATATACTAGTTAGAAGTGAGTGCTCGTATGACTTGTAGGTTGACTGATGACTTACATGGTTTTTATTTCTAATTCAGGTGACAGCATTCCAGCAACCTAACTATCTTCATAACTTTGTCCAAGCGACTTTCGATGCCTTGCCTGCCAACAAAGTGAAGGGTGAGTTCTCGATTTGTTTTTTTTTTGTTTTCCTCCCAGCTTTATGATGTGCTAGGAAGGTAACTCATCCCTTTAATTATCATTTTATGGTTTTCATTTCCAACTTGGAGATGCCAATCTCAGACCAGTTCCTTGTTGTTTAGGATCTTCTAAAATTGTTTTAACAGCTACAAGGAACCAATACAGCTGCGATCAAATATTGATGTTTCTATAAATTGCAGGTGCTACAATTGTAGTTTCTGGGGATGGACGCTACTACTCCAAAGATGCTATCCAGGTACTATCTTATTGCACTTTATAACTTGTTTTGTACCTTTTGGTTAAGATGGTTTGCAGCTTGTCATCATCTCTGGTCTCTGCGAAGTACTGGCTATCATTGTTCGGGTTTGACTTAGCATGCAAATTGCAATAGTCTGACATCATCATGTAGTGGTTCTTTTCGAAGAAAAATAAAAACATTTTTGGTTGAAGTTTGGAATATCTTAACCTTGCGGCCAATCGATGGAACTTAGTATAGCGGCATGACATTGTGATGTTATGGATGTCGGTTTCTTCTAATTAAATTGAAGTTCTGTTAAATTGCAGATCATAGTTAAAATGGCAGCAGCTAATGGTGTGAGGTCTATCTGGATTGGGGAGAACGGATTGCTCTCAACACCTGCTGTCTCTGCTGTAATACGTGAAAGAGTTGGTGCAGATGTAAGTTAATCTTTGTTGATGGATGTGAAAATTTAATACTCTGTGACATTTAACAGTAGTGAATAGTTTTATGTTATTGCTTTTCATTTGACAAATGCTTTCTTTGGTATAGGGTTCTAAAGCATCAGGAGCTTTCATCCTCACAGCAAGTCACAATCCAGGTGGTCCACATGAGGTACTTATTTCTCTTAAATGGTATTTATTTTATATTTTTTTATGGATAGAATGAAAAGGAAAGTTGCAAGGACTTTACAGGCCAAGTACCGCGACATCTTCCATTAGCACTAATTTAAGTGCCAAGAGATCTAATATATTTTTCTGAAAGTCAAAGCAATATTGGCAAAAATTCATAATTGTTTTTCTTTCAGGATTTTTTTTTTATATTGAACAAATCGTGCTCCTTGTATTAAATGTAATGTTTCTTTCTCTAGGTTTAACTATAATCCAATTACCAATAAAAAAACAAAAAACCTGTAATCTAATTATTTACTGTGAAATGGAAGTTTTATACAACATCACTACCAAGTCATTCATCTATTAGCACTCTACACTACATGAATTGATTTTTGTTTTAGGCCACTAATTTTTATGAATTTTTAGATGGGCACATGTTTCATTTTGAATCAATTCTTTCCAAGGAATCATTTTGGCTGCCAGTATAAATTTTTAAGTATTTCTATTCAAGTGATTTTAGAATTTGTACTCTTTGAATTAACTTTTCACCTCATGAAAGGGTATTATCATCTAATATAGTCTGATATTTGTTAAGTTTTCGAAATGTTAAATTGGGATCTTGTTTTTAAATCTTGCAGGATTTTGGAATCAAGTACAATATGGAAAATGGTGGTCCAGCCCCCGAAGCCATAACAGATAAAATATTTGAAAATACAAAGACAATCAAAGAATATTTGATTGCTGAGAATCTTCCAGATGTAAATACACTTTGATCCTTTAACCAAGGTGACATCATGGATTGATCATTTGAAATTTATGTATTTCCCTATCCAATAATGCAGGTGGATATATCTACCTCGGGTGTCACTAGTTTCTCAGGTCCAGAGGGCCAGTTTGACGTGGATGTTTTCGACTCAGCTGAAGACCACGTGAAACTATTGAAGTAATTTCCTCAACTTCATTCACTTAGATGCATATTTCTCCTTCGCCTTACTCATGTTTGATTATTTGCAGGTCTATTTTTGATTTTGGGGCCATCCACAGCCTTCTAACTTCTCCAAAATTCACTTTCTGGTAAGCATTATACTATTATAGTGCCAAACATTTGGGATGCTAGCACCACTAGGCTCTTCTCCCTTACGTAAATTTTCATTTTGCATTTGGTAGCTATGATTCTCTACATGGAGTTGCGGGAGCTTATGCTAAACGTATATTTGTTGAGGAACTTGGTGCAAAAGAAAGTTCACTGATCAATTGTGTTCCAAAGGTTATTCTTTTGTTTGAAATTTCTCCTACTTTTTTCGACATTATTTTGAATTATTAGTTCTAGAATCATCTTTTTAGAGGAGCAAGTTCTATTGCATGGATTAAGACAGGTCAACTTGTGCCATTTTGCTAATCATAATAATTCTTTATTGTTACCAGGAAGACTTTGGAGGTGGACATCCAGATCCCAACTTGACCTATGCGAAGGAACTGGTTCAACGCATGGGCTTGGGTAAGTCTCCTCTAGAAGAGGAGCCACCAGAATTTGGAGCTGCAGCTGATGGTGATGCTGATCGCAACATGATCCTTGGTAAAAGGTACAGAAGCTCTTCAATGCCTCTAATTAGACCCAACTCCATATGGGTAGTAATTGTCTATTTGTGTTTTATTTTCCTGGAATTCTAGATTCTTTGTGACTCCATCAGATTCCGTTGCCATCATAGCTGCAAATGCTGTTGAGGCAATCCCCTATTTCAGTGCAGGACTAAAAGGTGTTGCAAGGTAATCATAGAAAAATGGTTCCCATTTTCCCATTATTCTCATTTGCTGATGAGATGTTGCTTGGCAATATGAGTTACTTGAGGAATAACATTATTCTAATCTGTGTTCCTTGGTTTTGCTACGACTCTGTAGGCAAATTCATTTATACTTCTGAATGATCAAGGTTGTCCAGCTTTTTGAAATGAAACATTATGAAAATGAAGAAAACCATGTTAAGGGGGTAATATAGAATCTACGTATAAATGACAACAACTTAATAGGTTTCCTATATTATTGCATATATTTTAGTAAATTTTGCCACAGAAATAGTCATTAATTCGAATGAAATTTTTTTTTTTTGAAAAATCCATCTTGCTGATTACTCTTAAAAAACAAATGATATCAAATTTTGATGTCGTATCAGAAATGGTGATGGTTAGTAAAATGTTATATTTATACTGATGTTGATAAAAGACCAAGGACGAAAATTCATCTAGCTATTCATGCACTAAACTTTATTTATCTTTGCTCTGGAAACTTCATGATTAATTACATTTACATGAATAGTTTTCTTATCCCTAAACAGTTACTTGGCTAGCATATCAAGTTAGGCAATTTTTATGACTTTTGTCACTCGTCTTTTCTACTTGCAGGAGCATGCCCACATCCGCTGCCCTTGATGTTGTGGCAAAAAGTATAAATCTGAAGTTTTATGAGGTATCCCACTACTAAAAGAAGTTATTTGTGGATTTTATGTCGTATGTTTTACTATGCTACCTGACATGGCATAACAAACCTGTCGTTTAGGTACCCACTGGATGGAAGTTTTTTGGTAACTTGATGGATGCTGGAATGTGTTCAATATGTGGAGAAGAAAGCTTTGGAACAGGTACCTTTTTCACGATCTAATAATGGTACGGCATTGCGTTATGGGTTGACGCATGAAAGACTTCTGTTCATTTGCCAGTGTCACTACCTAAATTGATGTGGTAACTGGCTACACAACGAAAACATCAAAGCTTTGGAACTTCTGAGAATCCTTATTTTGGTGTTCTAATAATCTAACAATAAATTAAACATGTGTAACTAAGTGATTATTTTGCATTTTAATAGTCTGTCCTCACAGCAGATTTTAGTCTATTGGACTTTTTATAACCTGATGATCTATTGTTTAGACAGATTTATCCTGAAAGTTTCTTATTTATCTTCAGGATCGGATCATATCCGAGAGAAGGATGGAATCTGGGCAGTTTTAGCTTGGCTTTCTATCATTGCCTTTAAAAATAAGGGCAAAAGCAGTGATGAGAAACTTGTGAGTGTGGAGGACATAGTTCTGCAGCACTGGGCCACTTATGGTCGTCATTACTACACCAGATATGACTATGAGGCGAGATACTGAGCAGTACTTCAGGATTTACTTTCACCTTCTATTTCAGTAGTGTGATGTATATGTATAGGTTTAAAGTGACTTACAGTTTTTCATTTTTTTGTTAAAGAACGTTGATGCAGGTGCTGCAAAAAAACTTATGGCCCATTTGATCGCGTTGCAGTCTAACCTCCCTGATGTTAACAAGTATGCATATTTCTTTTGTCTTAACTTATTTCTGAAATGGGTGTTAAGTTTTTTTGTTGACAAGCCTTTCGTAAACTTTTTCTTCAATTTTTTCTGTAGTCGCTTGGATTTATGTATCATGTTTTCCCTTCATTGTAGTTTTCTTGTTTATACTTAGTGCTATAATAGCACTCATCTTTAAATACCATGTTGTCTACTACAATGTGCTTGAAGTTTCAAACGGCAAAATGGAGCAACTTAGGTCCATTTTGCTTCTCAAATAAAGTAACAAGAACTTATGACATGCTCATGTAGGATGATTATGCTTGAGGGTTATTGTGTTGGTTAATATCTCTTATCGTCTATGTATTAAAGTTGTTGCATTTTGCTTGTTGTATAGGACTATTAAGGAAATCGCACCTGATGTTGCTAACGTTGCTCGAGCTGATGAATTTGAGTACAAAGATCCAGTTGATGGCTCTGTCTCAAAGCACCAGGGCATCCGTTATCTATTTGAAGATGGTTCTCGTTTGGTAAGCTATATTTCCACGCAAAAATAATGTTTACATTTACCTCATTCGGCAATTTCATGTTAGCAAAGAGCTCAGTATTACCACGTTGATGCGTAGAAATTAAAAGATACTGAACTCATTCCTATTATCTTATACTTGTTGTATAGGTATTCCGTCTCTCTGGCACTGGCTCTGTAGGTGCTACCATCCGAGTCTACATCGAGCAATATGAAAATGATTCTTCAAAAACAGGGAGGGACTCGCAGGACGCACTTGCCCCTCTTGTAAGAAGCCTATAATTATATGTTTCAGGCGAATCGTTCTATTTCTTCTCTAAATGATGATGTTGGCATACTTTGATTTTGCTTGTGATTTTGTCTGATGACAGGTGAAAGTGGCACTAAAGCTTTCCAAGATGGAAGAGCTCATTGGCAGATCTGCTCCAACCGTCATTACTTAGATGAAAAAGTGAAGTATGATGGTTATATTTCTGCTCTAGCCTTCAGTGACGTGATACTGAGGCGTGTGTTTCAGTTTTTTCACTAATGGTTGAGATGTTTGATATCAAACAACCCAAAGAAAATAAAACTGCGAGCAGTTTTGATAAATAAGATCGCATTTTGTTTTGCGGTTCTAGAAAATGGTTTTATTTGCTCGAGAAATAAAACGACACGACTATTGCCGCACTTTTCAGATGCTAATTTGCACGACTTGATGTGGGAATAACTGTGTTAATTACCCTTTCACGAGGTAAGTAAGATGATTAACGTGTGTTTAAGAATTGGTAAATGCAGAAGCGGGCGACTCGTTTAAGTACGAGAAAGAATGGTAATGGTTATGGTTGACTGCACATCATAAGGATTTGGGAATTAATCTAATGGAGAGTGATCGGGTGGTTTGCCATATGCATACTCAATTACTCTTCGCTCTATGGTTTACTTACATAGGTATACCTTTATTCGCCTCGTCCAGTGAATTAGCCGAGCCATTAGCTTGAATGGTTCATTTAAGTTCTATATTTTTATACTAAATATATATTTATTTATGTTGAAACACAATGGTCAAAAACACAACTTCCAAAATTTACAATAGCAACTAAAATCTCAAAAATCCTGTCATCCTAGATCTTCGGTCGGTATTACACATTTCTCATCTAATTACTTCATAAATTCTCATCTCACGCTAACAAACAGTAAAAGAACAATCGACCAAATATGTAGCATTCATAACAAATTCAAGACTGAAGATAACCAACATTATTTATTTATAGCCCAATCAAAGCTTATATCGTCAAGGATAACGCGTATTTATTTATAGCCAAGCAACCTGTTTGCTTGTATTTGTCAAAGATAAAGCGTGTTTATTTATAGCCAAAGCAACCTGTTTGCTTATTATACTTGTCACAGAAAGTCGCAAGTCAGCAGAAACAGGATATAGCCAATATAAGTTCACGAGATCTTGGGAGGAAAATGGAACGGGACATGTTAATAGGTTCGGCTTCGGATTCGTTTATGTAGTCAACCAGAAACTTTCCTAGTGTAGCAGTTGGCTGGCGGCACCGGGTAAGATCGCCTAAGCACATCAGGATGGCGAGGCCAACCTCCAGCTCGCATTGCAGGCGGGGGCGGTCGCAGCACTTGCTGTGGCCCAGAACTCAGCGTCATGTTTCCAAGTTTCTGAGTTGCATCTTCAAAAATCCTGGGATTCCTTCCCCATGCCACATTTGAGTCAGCTGCATGTACGAAAACAATAACTATGTCATCATGAACATGACAAACAATGCAACACGTAAATTGAGGATGTAATCTCAAGAGTACTACAGTTCTGCACAATGAATCTGTCTACCTGGACTGTTTCTAGATAGGGGTTTGTATCGAGCTTGCTTCAAATGGCTGATGTTTTTCTCAGTAGCATCCTGAATTCAAGTGAAAAGAGTGTTAGAAGACAACATACAAACATGAGCACCAAGTGCAAAGTAAACAAATAAATACAAGAAAGCCATGACTCGGACCTGGTAGCCAGCATCTAGTTTCCTCTGCATACCTGCTAGCGAACAGATCAAACAATATACATTTTCATAGTTGGCCTTGTGACTTAGAATGAAATTATACAACAGTCCTAGTTAGCGTGGAATTCAAAATTGTGTTTTGGGGGGAAAAGGCTATGCTACTCTTCCAAACTTCACATCCTCATATTGTTACCTGGTTGTAGAGAAGCATCATATTTGTTGCCTGTCGAGAAGATGCCTGCCGGTTTTGCATTCGTCAGAGCTTCTGTAGGATACCTTCTAGAGCAATGCTGGTTAATGATACCACTCATTCCAACTAAAAACAATACAAGCAAAGATCAGGATATCTCACAAGAAACTCCAACGGCACAAATTTAAAAACAAAAAGAAAACCAACCTGATGGAGTTTTTGGCAACGAAGATTCTCTCGCGCGTAAATATGGTGGGATGTAATAGCAAGGCTGTAGAATAAAAAAACATATAAAATGATTATTTCATATACAATAGGTAACATATAAGGACCATTTGTTACTTTCCAAAATGATCCATAAGGAACTCCATTAGACCCCACTCAAAACACTATAACCAAAATCTTATTCTCAACGGCAAAAGGAAAAACAAGGCAAACCACCATAAAGTTTTAAGTACTGAATAAATTAGGAACCAGGTCCACACAATCACACTGACATCCTGTAGCCGAGAACAAAAAATCTAAATTAAGATAGACTAGCTTCTATATGTTGCCCCCACCCAATTCAACGGCAATGAGGCAAAAGAATTGTAGCCCACCACTCAAATCAAATGTCAATATATGCAGAGACAATAAAAGGTCAAGGTACCTGGAAAAATTTGTGTTGAAGAGCCTCCACCGCTGTAGGTCTTTTACTAGGGTCCCAGGAACAAAGAGCCTGCAAGTTTGTTTTCAGGTTAGGAAAAAAAACTGCAGTCAAAATTTTCATAAAACAAGAAAATAGATCAAAGCAATCTTACTGAAATAAGATTTAAAGCATCTTCACTAGCTGAAGGTATTAAGGTGCAGAGTGGAGTGCCTGCAAGCTGTCAAAAGAAGGCTTAAACTGTGAACTAGACAAGGACAATATGAAGAATTAAGACACAAAATACAAAAACAAAAATAATACTGCTTAAATATATTCCCAATATATGACTGCAAAGAGCAAAGTAGAAGTCACTCGAGCAAGAATAATAAAAGAGATCCATATTTCCATAAGACAAAATATATAACCATTATCTTGTAAAAAAAACCAACAGGACGAGGTACAAAATATTAAAACCAGATCTCTCCACAAAGCTTGAAAACATGAGTTTTTATCATTTGTCAAAGCAACAAACCTGTGGAAACTGGTAATTTATCTGGTTTGCCAGTTGCAAACCTCCAGCCCAGGAATATCGGTTGGGGCTTCCAATTACATTACAAATTTTGTAAATCTCGTCTGCTTCACTGCAAACCGAAAAGAAAGAGAACAATTAGAATCTATAAATAGGCAACCCACAATGAGCAATGAACTATATCAAGTTGGCCTGAAAAATAAAATGTTCCAAAATGTGAGGAAAAAAACAGAAGCAATAAACTATAAACGCAAAAGACAAATGGATAAAGATGGAGACAACGGTAGATCTACTTAAATGTTGCAGCACATTCTCTAGATAGCAACTGATCTTTGCTAACAACAAAATACTGCAATTAGCTAATTTCTGAGTTGTTATTTGCTACATCTAAAGGAGCATAAATCTACACCACAGAAGTCCATAGAGAATCCAATGTACAGTCCATGCATACCACTTGTAATGCAATTAAACTGCATACCAAGTAACATACTTCAGTATGAGATGGCACATGATTTTTATTTGCGTTATTTATCGGCATTAAATTATAAAAATTCCGGGAAAACCAAAATTAAGAAAAGAGCGGAACAATTCAAGACTCGGAAATTTTCATAATTATAAACAGCAGAAATTGAAGGTCTGCTTGGGTAAAACTATTACAAGCCAATAGACACTACGTGGGTACAAGAATAAAGATAAGGGATAAAGTATAGAAAGAAGTGTTATTGTGTCAAAAAATGTTATTGTGCCAAAGAAATATTTGGGGGATAACGGACATACTTAGGTGCAAAAGTAAAACGAAAAACAAATATCTGAATGCTGGTCACACAAGATATGCATCATTGTAGCTATCTTACAATCACTATCTGACTATTAAAGCTCATGCAAGTCCCGAGACCACATATGCATCCAAGATTTGCAGTTTTGCACAGCTCAGTGTAAGCTATACAACAACAAATGACCTTGAAGTTGGATAGGCAGTGGCATATTGGAATAATGAGAAAAGCTCAATTCATATGACATTTTTTTGGTAGAGCAGTCCTAGGTTCTACCATTTCTATATCAAGACAGCCTAACCAACACCATATAACTCTTGAGCAAGGATTTAACACCTCAAAACGTATCGTAGGTACCTTGAACCAGGAAATAGAGGGCGAAGAGTTAAGAGCTCGGCCATGATTGCCCCCATAGCCCACATATCTGTATGATAACAAAAAATCAGTCCAAATCACTAATAAGGTAATAATTTATTTGAAAATTGAAACTGTCACTTATTTACTCACCGACAGCAGAATCATACACAGATGACTGGAGAAGAATTTCAGGTGCTCGATACCTGTCAAAAGAGTGTTTAGTAAAAGAATGCAAAAATACCAACTTCAGGAAACTAAAAATCTTTTGTAAGAGAGCAAACCAGCGAGTGGACACATATTCAGTAAATGGAGGTTTAGACCATGTTTCACGAGCAAGTCCAAAGTCTGCAATCTTAACAACGTCCTTTGAGACCAACAGATTTTCTGCACAGAAATTACATTTCAGGTTAAGTTCAAATGAAACAGGAACCAATACCTAGGGTAATAATACAGGACATACAGAAAATAACAGGTACAAAACATATTTTCTTCCTGAGTAAAACTACTATTATCTGAATAAAATATAGCAGCATCTTCTAAATTATGATGTGATAATAAGAGATGACAAATGCACAAGGCAGAACCATACAACAGGTCAACTTGGCCTACCAGCCAAGGACTGACAATAATAATAAAAACCTGGTTTCATGTCGCGATGAAAATAACCACGTTGGTGCATGTGTGCAAGGCCCTGGAATATCTGAAAGCACCAATTTCTCACTTCAGCCTCTGACAAGAGTTTGCTTCGATTTTTCATGAGTTGGTATAGATTGCATTCCTAACAAAGGCAACCAACCCTTAGCAACATCACTTTCACACAGGGTCTGTGAGCAATGAGTAACAATGAGAAGCAAAAAGCATACCATATACTCGAATACAAAAAACAGGTTGTCATTCTCCCTGATAACTTCCTTAAGCTTCACAATATTGGGATGATTCAACTTCCGGAGAGACTGGTAGAAATTCCAAAATGAAAATAGAGATCGAAACCATCAAAGAAGAATAGCATGCATCTGAGAAAGTAACTGACCTTAACTTCCCTAAGATCCATACACTCCTCCCAAGAATAGTACTTCCTTTTCATTTTCTTAATTGCAACCTGAACAGGAACAGTACAAGATCAGGAAAATCAATATGAGAAATTCTATATTACTTGCTCAGATATAACGAATTGTAATTGTTCAAATTTAACGCACAACTTCACTAGTCTGGTGGTTTATTGCCCGCCACACACTTCCAAAAGTACCGTCACCAACTTCCTTGATTATTTTGTATCTGCATAGAGTAGCATGGTGAGTAAATGATACCAACGGTGTTAATTATTGCATACTTAACGATTGTGAAAAGCTCACCGATCCATTTTCTTGAAGGGTCAGCTGCTTACTGTCTCTTGGATAGTGTGTGAACTAGGATGTAATAATTTATTGTATTCCACTAGAGAAACCAAAACTTGAGATAAAAGCTTATGTACAAGCTTCACACCAAGCCAGAGTTAAGTAGCAGTGTAGACACCCTGAACTGCTTAGATGTGAAAGGTTAAAAGGTGTAGCTTGACGTGCATCAACTCGAATGCAACGTGGCCAACAAGGTGCATAGAGACACTATCCAGCAAGTGTCTCCAGCAAAGAGGAATAGTTACTTCGAGCGAGAACTACATATATGAAGAAACATTAAAAAAAAGGCACCATCACTTGCTGTATATTGACTTGCACAGATAACCCTGTTTTCGTCAACCACAAAAACAAGGACTAGAAGGTAAACACTAGTCAATCTTCGTAGACATGAGACTCCGACTGTGATGGTCTAAAAACATAAACCACAGAGTGGTTCCAGGTTCAAAATCTGCAATTTTCACAAGAACATAGATTAGACTTGTACATGTGCGACATCACATGATAAAACGTCATGACTTTACATACCCCAACTGGTAATCCGTAAGTGTCAAGATTGATCAAATTCACACCAGCATCAAGAACTGTTTGTACTGGGAAATTGCTGCACAATTTGTCATATACATCAGATATTGTACGTATAGCTGCCACCTTATCAGAAAGTTGAAACAAATCTTACTTGTTCAGGTGCAGCGGATAACCAACGACAGCATCAGAGAAGAGGCACATTACGCTTTCTCCAATGGTCACGGAGGTGCAAGTGAACTATGTGCAATTGACAAATGAAGTGACTAGAAAACTACCAAGAACTAGGAACCGCCAATCGAGGACTTCCTGAAATGATAAGACTGATATGCGGAAGCAGCTGGACCAAAAGTGAGCTCGCTCCATATCTCACAGACTGTACGAGTTGAATCGATGAGGAAAGGTGGCGATGCTACCTTAAGAGTTTAATGGAGGGAAAAGAAATCAGCAAATACAACTGAGTGGACATTTAACATATAAACATAGAAGAAAAAAATAGCCAGCCAATCCAAACCCAAGCTTTAACCTCCAAAATTAGTATAGAAAAAAATCCCACTGGACCGACCAAATTGCATGGCACTACACCAAAATCAACACAAACAATGATGAAAATTATTAAAATCCACTACAAGACACAAAGGCTGATAATTTCCAAAATTCGTAATAACTGTTCGACTCATAATTTCCGACCCAAATTAAAAAAATCCAAAAGAAGTAAACAACAGAAAGAAAAATCAGGGATTCTACTAACAGATAAGAAACCCTGACAGTCACCTCCCAAATAACATCTACAATCCCCTCTAGAAAGCAGCAGTCACCTCACCAACTCAAATAGGAAAACGAGAAAACCTTTGAAAAGCTCTATCAGATCGAAGACACTAGAGATAAAAACTGCGAAAAAAATTGGAAAAAATCGTACTCGATCATATTCAAAATCCAAAACAACTGCGCCAATTTCCGTTAAACAAGCAGCATCTGCCTCATCAAACCCCACCTAACAACAAGACCAACAGAAATCAAACCAATTAAAAGCCCCAAAATTCTCAAAGAACAATCCAATTGCAGCAAATCGAAAACCCACCTAATCCAACCAAAAAAACCCAAATCGGAGACAAATCCAACCAAACCCCCCTAAAAATAGAAAATTAGGTTCGAAACCTCACTTCTGCGCAAACATAACCATCAAATCCACACAAAAATAACCTCAATTGGAGATGAATAAACGCAGACGAATCCGATCAAAATCCCAAAAAAATCGAAGACTAGGTCGGTGTCGAAATTCCACCTCTTCGATAAAACCCGAAGTCACGATACCAAATCCAGCCAAAAACACCCCAATCGGCGACGAATCCGACCAAAATCCCTTAAAAATTGAAAATTAGGGTTCGAACCTCACCTCTTCCACAAAACCCACAATCACAACACCAAATCCAACCAATTCACACCAAAACAAAAACCTAAAAGACGAAAATGTCCAAAAATAAGGGAAAATTAGAGATCCAAGTCAACCTCTTCCACCAACAAAACCACCAAATCCAATCAAAACCCCCAAACAAAATCATAAAATAGGGTTCAAAACCTCCCCTCGTTCTCTTTCAAACCCTCATATCCACCAAATCCAATCACCAAACCCCCAAACAAGAAAGAAAGAAAGAAAGAAACCCAAAAAAATCGAAAAAAATAAGGTTCAAGATCCCACATCTTCCACCAACAAACCGGCACATCCACCCCCAAAACCACCACAACCCCTAAAAAAAATCGAAAAAAAATTCTACCTTTTCCAACAGCATAACAACCCCCGTCGTCTCTCTCCGCTGGGCAAAATTCCCAAATCAACCCCCAATTCCAATCCCACCTTCCATTTTATACCCTCAGCCGTCGACAATCCTCGACCGTTCGATCCGATCCAACGTTTCCCGGGATCACCCTAAAGCGCTGACCGAGTCCAAAACACGTGGCGCGATTTGATAGATGGTTGTGAATATTTTATTATTTTGGAGTGGGTGCTGAGCTGGATCAATATGCCTCTTAATTATCTTATTTTCTCTTTTTAATTTTTTTCTGGTTTTAATTTTCTTGTGTTTATATTTTATGATTTAGTGTGTTTATATGAAGTTGATTATGTTTTTTTTGAACGATTAAATTAGATAATCTCTTCCATACTATATATGAACCACTGCAAGGATGCCAAACAAATTGATCATCTGGGTTTTTTCCCATCATGGATTAAAAGCATAACAGTAAAAGCTAATAAATCCGGGTAGGAAGTAAAAGATTTCATCCGAGTACAAGTACCCGACAGTCTGCTTTTGGCGTGAGAATCAACCAATCTGTGCTTTTAATCGATAGGGTGTTTATCTGCTCGTCGTGCGGAATAATGTGCGAATTTTATTTGCTTCATGACTAGTGTACAACAAAATCCTAATTGCACTTTATAAGATCTTGAACAAATAATTTCCACAATGATATTAAAGAGAAGACAAAGAACACATACACTGCTCCATCATTCTATTCAACGAAGAGAAATCTCCAATTGTTAATAATCGATTACTCCCTCTCAATCCTCACAACACATTTTTGTTTGATAGAAGTTTTGATGGGAATAACTAACTTGTGTCTTTGGAAGATGGATGACCAATCCTTATGTAGAAGTATAGAGAGTAATCACCCATCGTGGTGTAACTACCCACTTAACATAAATTTTTTTAATTAATCAATTAATTTTAGCTTCATAATATTACTAATTTAATAAAGTTGAGACTTAATACATGGGTTACAAGAAATATCTAACATTCTCCTACTTAGCTCGTGTAACATAATTCAACTTTAAGTATTTAATAATAAGACATAATGCGCCAAATTTAAGCTAAAATCTTTCTTATATTAATTAAAACATTATTCACTACTAAGTATGAAAACTTATAAGGATCATGGCGGTTGTACGTCCTAAATTCTGACACATTCCCTTCCATGTATCACAATATATATTTCATATTTAGTATGATCATTAATGAGAGATATCATAATGGTCTAACGATAATGTCTTCATAAAAGACATTTCCTGTTTAATCACATAAATCATTAATGTACATGTACTATGATAATGAAACATGAAAATATAATTTCAAAAACAATTCATAAGCAAATTCAAGAGGTCAACAACATAACATACATACTACATTAATATGCATCATCAATAATTGTTTTCAATAATGTCCATCCGTTCGACATGTTCCCTGAATGTCTTTGGTGACAAACCTTTAGTCAACGAATCCGCAACCATTAAATTGGTGCTAATGTGTTCAATTGACACCCTTTGTTTCTGAACTTCTTCTTTAACGACATATGATGCATTGCATACATTGCATCATATATCTTTCATTTAGATTAATTTTATATCAATAAATGCTACTAAGGTATGTGTTTAGTCTGATTTACAGAATACAGGGACCTGAATGCAAATTACTCATGTCCCGAGAATAAACGTGTGCAAAGAGACTCATTTCTATCATAAAGACCAAGTCAAGATTATCGGGAGTCAAATGGAAGTTCATCCAAGCATAAAAGAATTCAAAGACCTAATTACAAAAAGGCCAAGGACTTAAGCACAAAAGTAGTCGGGGATGTAATTGCAAACAGCCGAGGACCTGACTGCAAATTAAATATCTTGGAGAAGTTTTAAATAAAAATCAATTTGGATCTCCAAATATATGAAGGAATAAATCCGGAGCTCAAAAGAAAGGAAAGAAATCATCCAGACGCGCAAAGGACTTTGAAATCATACCATAAACACTCAGGGAAAATCCAGATTTAATCAGAGATGATTGTGCGGCGTTTCCGCCGCAAAACACATATACCATGCGGTGATTCCGCCGCACCCCTGTTGATCTGCGCCTCCGAATTTTGTCTAGTCGTGGTGTGACGCGTGTAATTTCCTATTCTATACCTAGGTCCCTTGTATCGGCTATAAATAGCCCTGAAACGATGTTGTGATTGTCCCTTAGCTTATGTCCTTAGTTTTTATTCCATAATTTAGTTTTGTTGTTTTTTCTTGTTTTTAGTTTTCTTTTGTAATTCCTCTAGGACCCCTTCTCCTTCCTCCCATCCATGAGTTTCTAACTCTTTCCAAAGGGTAAGGGTGACGGATATAGGGTGATGAGAAGAGAATAAAAGTTATTATTTTATTTTCGTGTTAGTATATTTTGATTACTTGAGTTTATGTTAAATCATTTATCATGTAATGCTTTATAACTAATATGATTTATTATAAGTTTCTGAATTCTCTAATCTAAACATTATATCTAGACCTCCACCCAACGGAATTCACCATCTTTGTTCTTATTTTAGTTTTATTTGTTCATGTTTCATGCTTTAGAAAATTAAAAACCAAAAATCTCAAAACCAAACTTATTTCTCTCTCTTTCTTCCCTTAACTCGAAAATCACAAAATAGCATTATCTCTCCCTCCTTGTGTTCGACCCGTACTTGTCACGTCTTCATTGATGTCATGCACTTGCGGTATAAATTTAATTCTCATCAGCATAGTATTTCAATTCCATGTGTAACACCTTTTGAATACTCGTCATTTGTTTTACGTGTGTTCATAGTTCAGTCTTTTCCTTTGATTTTTGTTTTCTTTTGTGTATTGATAAGGTCATGTTAGTGTGTTGCATTTAATATCGATATATCTGCTTGCCATGATCCTTGGGTGACTTGTCTTCTTTTGTTTGCCTAGTGCTTTAAATTTTTTACATTTCTTTCAAAATCTTCATGTGTTTGCAAAAGAAAATGTTTTGTGGGTTTTGCGTGTGTTTAGCATGTGCAAAACCGTTGAGAGGCAAAGTAAAAAGAAAACTCCCAAAATTGTCTTGAACTTGATGCATTAGGATATCTAGTACAGTGGCTTTAGGACTTATCTAGTCGTTAGGATGCACCCCAGTTTTCCCTTGGGGGTGAGTAATCATAGGGTTTCAGTGCTCAAACATTTAAATAAGTCCACCCTGAACCTAGTGAGTCAATAATTCGTGTTTGTTAACTTAATGAAGTTTGTTGTAGTCAATGACCCTTTAAATCTTGTTGTGAGACATTAAGTATAGGGGTTTTGGTTCATGTGTAGATAAGAAATAAGTGAGTAGGTGTTCTCTCTTCTCGCACGGCTCCTATCACTCGGGAAAGTAGGTCTGAGGGGACTTTGTGCCTGGTGCTTTCGAGTCAGCTGACTTGGGATGCGCCGACCGAACTCTCGTTACACGGGTGGTAGGGATTGCCTTATGTGGAGATTTGGGGAAAGGTGTACGTGATAGTGTAAGTCCTCATGAGCAATGATGCACGAAACCTGACCCTGAGAGAATGAAGCTCCAACTAATAAAAAGAAGAAGAAAAAAATGAGAAAAGAAACAAAAAGAAAAAAAATGGTAATGCAAATAAGAACCTTAATGGACCTTACACTTTGTATCACTTGAGGATGTTGATGTTGTCCATGTCTTTCACTTAATTTCTTATTTAACTTGCACGAATGGTTCATTAGGGTAAGTGTGGACTGATTACCTATATAGAGTCGACCCGTAGGATTACCGCGTTCAATGATCGACAAAATATTTCCAACGAGTCGAGTGTCTAGATTGAATAATGCATCTTGTTCGGATTTTATGGGCATATCCGCTGAAAACCCTTAGGAGACAACACTCCTCCTCCTTGGCAACAAAGAGGTTTAACGGCTTGTTGCACGTGCTAAGTGCAACCGTGATTCCTATGAAAGTGAGTTAGGATTTCGTGTTTCTCGTTTGCTTTTCTCTTTCTTTGTTTTGCTCGGGACTAGCAAAAACTTAGGTGTGGGGGTATTTGATTGACATCATTTCATGCTTATATTTGTATCTTATATCCATTATCTTACACCTAAGCAATGCTACGTGACGAGTTTTATGTTTAGTTTTCAGGAATAAAGATGTTTGAAGAGAAGAGCCATGAAAGGACCCAAAAGCAGGAAAAATGACTTAATTGTGAGACCTGGGGACTAAGATGCAAGGGAGAAGGACCTGATCGTAAGACCGAAGGACCTAAGAGCAAAACATGAAACTCCACACCATCATGTGGAGTCTTTTGGCAATTCGATTCGGGTCGGAGCTCCAACAAACCAAGTAGATACATCCAAGACCAAGAAATACTTCAAGCAAAACCCAACACAAAAAACAGACGGATCTGGGCCTTATAGACTGCCAATTGGCGGTCTGGATCATCCCAGATCCGCTAAGATTTCGCCTGGACTTGTATTAATGTTTGTTTAGGCTATTTTTGGTATTGGTTTAGTACCACATCGAGGAATTGTCCCGGATTAGCTTTTTCCATGCCTATAAATAAAACTTTTCACCTTACATTGTAATCACTCATTGTTTGGTGGCATTCTCTCTACTAAGGAGTGAGCCTTGAAGCAAAAACTCAAGGTGGAGAAGAATGTTACCTTCAATGTGAGTCATTTGTTAATAAAATAATTCTTCTAGTTTCTTTTAATCTTGTCTTTCAATGTGAGTCATTTGTTAATAATATTTCTTGCTTTCTTAGGGTAATTTCATTTCAGTATTATGCTTCATTTTTCTAATATAGTTAGTGTAATGAGTAGTGGGTAGTTTCATCCCCACTTGGGGGTGGAGAAATATGTGATATAATCATGTAGTGTATTAAGTGTGTTATCTTAATCACTTGAGCTTTATATGATTTCCATAACCATCTAATGAGTTTCACTCTTATCTTTGATATGCTAATGCTCTTGAATGAAGCTTAGCTTATGCTTTGATTAGTGGACCTATTTTATTGGGAATGATAAAGTTAGGATATGGATAAAATTAATATTGGAAACACAATTTGTAGTGTATGTACTCTTGTTGCCTTGGCCTCAGCTAATGTCTTGTATGTTTTAATGATGTAGTCTTATCTTAATTCATGTGGAGGCATAGTAGGGTCTAGTCTTTATACATGAGTTCATTTAGCTTCATTCCAATTATTGTCTTGTATGTTTTAACGATGTAGTTTTATCTTAATTCATGTTGAGGCAAAGTTGGATGTAGTTTTATGATTTCATGCACTACATGTTGTGAGGAGCTTAATTGAACACACACACATCTTTATCTTCACATTATTTCTCTACCCCCTATGGGGTTTAGTTTTATTGTTTCTCTTCCTTTCCTTTTGGCATTCTAGTGTAGTTAGTGTAATCAACATTTCTCTCCATTTTTTACCACTCGCTTTCGCACAAACCAAACGTCGACACACCTCCCAGTGGACGACCCATATTTGTCACCGCTTCAACGCGACCGTGCACTTGCGGTTTAAATAAAATGATCAATCAAATTTTTGGCGGCGTTGCCGGGGAGCTGGTCTTCCTCTCAATTTTGTTCTGGTAGTTAGTTCTGTAATTTGCATTATCTGGGAGCCCCATTTTGCATGTTGTGACTTCTAGTTTGCTCCCAGATCATTAATCACTCCCCCATTAATCAACTTGGCCTTAAAATCCAAAGCAAAAGACTAGACTTCTTACTTGTTTAGGTTACGCATCATGTACTTGAATTACCTTAGAAAAGAAGACTGTTTGCGGCATTATCACAATAAAATTTCAGCCGCTTGGCATTAGAGTCGACAATTCCAAATCCTGAAATATAATTCCGCAACCATAAACCATGAACGGTAGGCTCAAAGCATGCTACAAACTCAGCCTCTATAGTGGACGCAGCAATGACAGACTGTTTCACACTCTTCCAAGATATTGCCCATTCAGCTAAAAGAAACAAATATCCAAATATAGATTTTCTAGTATCTACCCATCCTGCAAAGTTTGAATCAGAATATTCAATCACCTCGAGGTGATCAGACCGCCTGTAAGTGAGCATGTGATCCTTCGTTCCTTGCAAGTATCTCAATACTTTCTTTGCAGCTCTCCAATGATCTCCTAAATAAATTTACTTCACATAACATTCTAATCCGTATGACTTGTACTTATTGCATTACTTTTGTAATCTCAATATAGATTACGATGTGAAATAAATCTTATATCAAAGCACATCATGTGCTATCATCTTTAATATAATGAAGGCTCGTAAACCCGTTAATAGATTAAATCAATTTCTACGGTTATGAACATCATGTTGGATACAATTAAATATTAAAAGATTTTCCTTAATTAAAATAACATTTAATAAACAAACAACCAGAACGTTAGTGAAATACCTTTTCATTTTGATTAAAATAATAATATCAAAGCCTAATAGATCAATCAACTAAAATAACACGTGACTTTCAATGATAAAATAAAAATTCACAGCGGTTAACATAATTTTAATATTCTGAAAATAAAAGCATAATAAGTGTACATAAATTCAACGATATGAATAACGAGCATCATGTTCAAACATACTTCGTTGCAGCGGATAAATATAAGAATAATTATTGATTCATAACTTCATTTCATTGGAAAATCACAAAGTTCAAAACGTGGCTCTGATACCAAATGTAAGTTTTATTTGTTTCATGATTAGTGTACAACAAAACATTAATTACACTTTATAGGATCTTGAACAAATAATTTCCATAATGATATTAAAGAGAAGACAAAGAACACATACCTTACTCCATGATTCTATTCAACAAAGAGAAATCTCCAATTGCTAAGAATCGATTACTCCCTCTCAATCCTCACACACTTTTGCTTGATAGAAGTTTTGATGGGAAAAACTAATTTGTGTCTTTGGAAGAAGGTGAATCAATCCTTATATAGAAGTAGAGGGAGTAACCACTCATCATGGTGTAACTATCAACTTAACATAAATCTCTTTTAATTAATCAATTAATTTTAGTCTCATAATATTATTAATTTAATAAAGTTGAGACTTAATACATGGGTTACAAGAAATATCCAACATTCCAAACCCTCGATTCCGCAAAGAACTGCATGAAAAAAATGGAATTAGTAAATGTAATCATGGTCTTCAAGAATTTTGGAGTTACCTGTTTTCGACTTTAAGCATCAGAATGATAGCAATTTTCGTCTATGCGACAATCGTATAATTAGAAGGCCCTCATTTATGATTTATGACACTTTTGATATAAATTTCTTTTCCTCCGAATTGGATGCTGAACAACAAGGAAATGTAATGCGACAGATATTCCATAACAAGGAAAACATTAGTCTACTACAGTATGAAGTACTAAGTGTTGAAGAACAAATTATAATGGGAATATCATTATTGCTTAGACATAAGTAGGTGCATAAGAAGACATCGGGCTTCACATAAGGTGTAGAAGAAAACACGAGACTTCACAGAATGATTTGTTGGTTAATGAACAAACCACAAAAGCACCAACAAAAGGAGTTGCAACAGTTGGAGCAATAAGTGTAGTCGACAACAACAGAAGATGCACATCGATGAATGCTATGACATTCCATGTCGTCAAAAGAGATTAGAAGAAAACAAAGGAAATAGCAAAGAGGAAAGAAGAAGGAGAGGGAGGCTAGAAGAAAGCTTTTAGATGATTTTAGGGTTTCTTCTGGCCCCTTCTAAGCGGAAACTTGTAGAGGTGGCAAGCTAGGATTTAGGTCTAAGATAACCTAGACTCTGGTACTACGTTGAAGAAGAAATTATAACGAGGATCTATTGCTTAGGCAGGTCCTATGTACAGAGGTTATAATGATGAAATAACAATTAAGAAAGTCTCATCAACTAGAATATTTAAATGTAATTATTTCCCAAGGGTCAAGAGGACTCATTTATTTGTTTAAGACTCTTGCATTAGATTTACTTACGGTTAATATCCACCATTAGTTTCTTTTAGTAGCCTAAACGTCATAATCTTAATTTACCTTACAATTTCGGATGAGTAGTGGATATGATAGGAGCTTAAAATATGTAGATTACGCCCCAGACTCACGGGAGAATTATTGTATATCCTAATATCTAATATTCTAACACTAAGAAAATGCCCCAAGCCATCATGGTCTTCATACTAAGATCATGGTCTTCAAGGATTACACTAAGAAAATCCTCTCAAGCCAATCGTGGTCTACATCTTCCTCTTTTTGTGTCTTCGATCCGATTTAATACTCATCTTCTTATAAGTGTCTTCATAGGTCTTCTTTGTACATGTCTAATCAATCTCAGTCTGTGTTGTATAACTTTCTCTTCCATTGGAGCAACTCCAACTTTCTCACGAATTTCTTCATTTCTAATCTGATTCATTCGCGTATTGCCACACATCCACATCAACATCCTCATTTCAGATACACGCATCTTTTGTATATGTTGTCTTTTAATGACCCAACATTCCGTACCATATAGCATTGCATGTCTTATTGCGGTTCTATAAAAAAATCTTTAAACTTATGTGGAATTCTCTTGTCACATAAGACACCTGAGGTTTGTCTACATTTCATCCATTCTGCTTTAATCATATGGTTAACATCTTCAACGATCTCCCTATCTTTTTTGAAGTATTGATCCAAAATATCTAAAAATATCTTTTCTACGCACCACTTGCTCATCTAATATAATCGCCTCTTCATCGGTATTAACGGTACTAAAACAGCACTTCATATATTCAGTTTTAGATCTACTTAGTTTAAAATCTTTTGTTGCTAAAGTATTTCTCCACAACTCTAGTTTTCTCTCCACACCTACCTTACTTTCGTCAATTAATACTACATCATCCGCAAAAAAACATACACCATAGAACCTCACATTGTATGTTTTTTGTCGCCTCGTCCATTATTAAAGCAAAGATATATGGACTTAAAGTTGAACCCTGATGAAGTTCAATCTTAATCGGAAAAACTTTAGTCGTCACAAACTAGAAGGGTATTACTGAAGCTTTTAGCTTCTGCAATAAGAACATTATAGCTAACTAACCGAGAGAAAAAATCAATTGACTTTTACTAGGAGGAAATTGAAAGAAACTTTAATTGTTCTCTTGTACCTTTTGATTAATAAAAATTCCAAGATAAAGTGTAATGATGGGTATGGCACTAAATAAATGAAACATTTTCAAACTAAAACAACACAAGCAAAACATAGATGATTCTAGAGGATCTATTTAAGCATGAGTGGGAATCGATTTAGGAACTATTACTTTACACAGATTGGGGGTCACCAGAAACATATGAATGGGGATGGGATGTCTTAAACCGACAGACTTTGGATAGGAACATAGGGTAAAAAAAGCTATAGTTCATATTAGGGAGACACCGTTCTGTCTTCTCAATTGTAGCAGCATAACAACTCATAAATCATAATACTATTTTTACTAGGAACTACTTTGGCAGATAACTACTTCATAATGAGCAAACAAACTCATTGAATGTGAGTTTACTGGTTAGTACAAAAATGTCTCATAACAAGGCCAACCTTCTTTCTTTCTTGATATAAAAGGGAAATAAACGAAGTATGTCTCCGAAGACAATAGGAATAAACCTCTTGAGATCCCTGAAGTCGTTCGATTTCCATTTGGGAAAGTATGATTTTCTTTTTCTTTGAGATGCAAGTTTCTAATGTTTGCATCATTTGTCTCTCCAAAACTTTAATATCAGATTCGTCAATCTCCCTGTAATTAGAGTGGAATGAAAAGTCTAAATCATGAAAATTGAACAAAACCAAAATAGAACTGATTTGTGTTGAATTGATTCAATGAAGTTAAAATTGAACAATACCTTATCCTTTTGATGCATAGTAATGTCTACGAGCCTTACTTCAGGGCTCTTTCACAGTAAGATTTAATGCATGAAAACAGTGAAAGTACATTAAGATTGAAGAATATATAATTTACATAATTGATGGTTAAATTTGGATTCCACTACTAAACAAAGACTTCATAGGCGTTATGTGGCAGGTAATGATTTTTTTTAAACAGAGGCAATACCGGTGTATCGGTCACCCGTCCGGTTGGGTACGGGTACAAAAAACCATATACATTTAAAAGTTCTTACTCTTACCTGTTTATCCCGTTAATAAACGAGTCGAGTACGGGTACACACACTACCCGTACTCGTTTATCCGTATATCCGTTAAGATTATATATATATATATATATATATATATATATATATATATATATATATATATATATATATATTCAGGGTCAAACTCTAGTGAGTCCAAGGCTCATCAAATTTTATTTAAGTCCCCTACAATCTCACCATTAGATGTTATTTACGGTTAATCTCACCATTCATTAACATAACCGTTTTTTTTAATCTACCTTACAATTTAAAATGAGTGGTGGATACTGTGGAGGTTTAATTTTTCTAAATTAAGCCCTAAGCTCACTAGAAAATTCATGTTATATTATATATTATATAATATGTATTATACTGGCCTACCCGTTTACCTGCCCCCGTACCTACTAACTTAACGAATACGGGTCTGGTATGGATATAAAAATTGTTGGCCTAATATATACCCATACATGTTAATTTAACCGGGTACAGGTAAGGACATACCCGACCTGTTTATACTCCTACTTGCAAACTTGATGAATTGCTTTGGTGTATTTCCCCTTCATTGTCATTAACGACCATTAAAGTTGACTAATTTAGGTTAATTTGTGGTTAAACGCTCATACTTTGTCTGATCGAAAAGGTTTCGGTCAACCGTTTGGGTGTTCAATAACTCTAATGAACTTTGTTGGTTGTTTATCCTTGGTACAGTTGACTGTTTTGGATATTCTCCTGAGAATGACAAACTTTACTGTTATCCGAGGGGTTCTCGGTTGATTGATTTTGATGGGTGAAGCTTTGAATTTTTTTTCTTTTATCTGATTTTACATATCAAACTCTTAGATCCTATTATTCGATTTAAAATCGGATGATCGTTGATGTGTATCTTTTGAAATATCAATGACCATTGGAATGCATGCGGACAATCGAATGCATGTTGGACGTTCATTCCGAAATTCCAGTAGCGAATTTGGAATTCACTGTCCACACGGTTCGATCGACCAAACCAACTCAATTATGACTTCATATTACAAAATTTTCGACAAAGTATCTTAGTCGATGACTATGGAATGAAAATTGATTATGTAACAAATAAACTAATTGGAGTTGGTGAAATTATATGTTTGTAATCTGGTTACCAAAAATTATGCATAGTCTGCGACTTTATGTTAATCAA
Organism: Triglochin maritima; assembly: GCA_963682175.1. Taxonomy (NCBI): domain Eukaryota; kingdom Viridiplantae; phylum Streptophyta; class Magnoliopsida; order Alismatales; family Juncaginaceae; genus Triglochin; species Triglochin maritima. Next base: position 33,962,055 of record OY821789.1, read on the forward strand.
GGATTAAGGACCCATCATCTGAGCTAGCCTCAATGCATTTGAGATCAGTGAGAAAGTAAAATAAAAAATGCAATGCAGACAGAAGGCATGTGTATGCTGTAGTTATATGTGATTAATAGTTTCACCAAATTACTTTCCTTAAGCAACATAATTATCTCCATTTTATAGTTGATCATATGCCTTGTTTTGCTGTTCAAATTTGTTGCTTGTTTTTTATTTGGAATTTTTCAACTGATGAAGATGAGGAGGTTTGCTATCTCTTTCTTGTTCAATAATTCTGTGATGTTGTCTGCAAGATATTTCTGGCATGTGTAATTTGAAAATAGTTAACATCCTTTTTCGATACAGAAACATTGCAATTAATGTTTTCCATTATCCTGAATGCTATGAGAATATTATTTTGAACTCAAATAACATGAAAAATCACCACATACCACAATCAAGTTGATCCTCTTAACAACATGTATTTTATTTTGAAATTTGATTTCATCTCTTCTGTTAATGGTTGTTCTGAAAATATAATTATCAGGAACTTAACTTGCTATGTACTAAACACAAACATTACTCTTCTATTAATTTACATCTTGTATCGTTGTTTCTTATTCTTCTTAAAAAAAATCTCATAATAATAGCGTGGTTTGTTCACAAACTAATATCACTTCAGATAATATCATTGTTTGCAAGGATTAGAATACATAGGCACACAAACACGCTTAATTATAAACTTCAGATCTCTTAACGATTTTGACATGAAAAACGTTTACAAACAAATGGAACGTTAACTTTCTCAGATTGATTTAGTGTATAGAAGCTACTATAGGTAATGGAAGCATGCTGATGCATGATTGGCTCGGCTACATTCAAAGTGGAGAAAAAGATCAAAAGAGTCTATAGCATATATATATATATATATATATAATCATAAGTAGCATTAATTTTGTACATGTTACCGTTGGATTTGAGAGAATTGATGAATCATAAAATGAAACCTTCACAACTTAGATCGAAGTGTGAGAGGTGAATATTATTTATAGTAGAAGAGTGTATGTAATACATTATTACATATATATAAAATCTAGCCAGTAAGTTCTGGAATATACTAAATACAATGTATATTGACGCAATTTATGTATACAATTGATTTAACCAGGATTTGGTTAACGGGTCTGGACTTATGAATCTGATCTTATTTCTTCGTAGGCAGAAAGAAATCAGTCCAACTTTTGATGTATTCCTTATTTGCTATTTCTGAAGCACTTAACTTCGTTAGAAGCTCTTCTGCTTCCCCAAGAAGAAGTGCAGCGTCGCGAATGACCTTCTCTCGCTCTTGGATAGGACTATCGAAGATTTTCTCGTATATCACACGAGGTAAGTTGGTAAGGCATGCGATTAAACTTTCTGCAATCCTCTTCCGTATCCACTTAAATAGTTTCTTGTTTGTCTTACCATTCTTAAAGTTCTTCAAAATTGCTCTGCTAATTCCCTGCATAGAATTGGCCACCAGTTCGGAGTTTCTCTCGTTTCTTTTGACGAATTTTGAGACATACTCTTCTGCTTTCTCGTCGAGACTACGGAGAAAGCTTATATAACCAGCAGCTATTGCTTCCGTTTGATCATGTAGTCGACTATTACAGATCTTTTTGCGGTAAACATCAAAAACATGGAGTATCATGTCTGCAACATCCCTCGACACTCTTAATTCTCTGCCACAAAATTGTGTCTCGACAAGTCTAACATATTTGAGCCCTTCACTTACAGACTTCAGCAGTGACTCAGTTGCGCTCTTTTCGATGCCTGGAAGTTCAACCGCGATAATTGCAAGGGTCACTATTGACAACGACCAACAATGTAGGACGTAGTAGAATTCCATCTGCGAACCAATTAAGGTGGTAATAAAGCCCTTCACCCCCTTTCCAACACTAGAATGTTTTGTGATCAACTCTTTCAAAGCAGTCGGTTTGTTTTTCTTCCCCGTCTCAATCCATGTTTCTGTATCTTTCGGACAGCTTTTCAAGATTGTAGGCACCAAGTCATTCTCCCCTTCGAGATGAAGGACATAATCTCTAAGCACCATATCTGTGTTCCCGATTGATGAAGTACTAAGCCAGCTTATCGGGACCATCCATATCACCGACATGACCTTGCTAGCCACAACGACTCCTTTCTGAATTGCCACCAACACCGCAATGCCCACAGCAATGCCCACATCCTTGGAATCGTTCTCCAATCTTCTCATCCACCACCTCGCTCCATTAATGTTTTGAGCATCAGGGTCTTCTTTTCGTTCCATAATCCTTTTCAATTCCTTAAGCCTTTTGATCCAGTACTCTTCGACCTTAAACACATCCCTACATGTCGATGATAATAGTTCAGCTGGATGCTTCAACTTAATGACACAAAACCATCTTACTACGGGAAGTATCGTCCCGACGACCACCGCAACGGCCTGAGCAATGAGCACCACCATAATCGACCACCTATAATCGCTCTTAACTTTAGCACAAAATGGGAATTTCATCGTGAAAAAACTTCTGACCATTGCTTCTGTGAGTATGAGGGTGGACGCCAAACATAATGCCGCCGACGCCATGCACGTGGGTGACCGCCCGATCACGAACTGGGGATTGCTGCTGTGCAACAACATCCAAAATTTTCTTATGTCCTCCTTTATCTTTTCTGGGGATTTGTCCGTGTTTTTCTGTATTTCACAAGACCTGTTCGATCGAAAGGACGACTCATGAGTAGTTCATAGTTATCTGAAAATATCAGGTCTACGTTAAAAAAAACCATGATATTAATATTAATATTAATTGTACGTACGGATATCCTCCAATGTGTGAGTATAAACTATATATTCTCTTGTACGTACGTGTTACCTCTGGTCGAATTGGTCGTTAAGTATCTCCTTTGTTGTTGGAACAATCAAAGCGGAGGAGGCGAGAAGGACGAGGAGCATGAGCATGATGAACAAGATAGTCACGTGCTCCGGCAAGAAAACGTAGATGAGTCCGGTGCACATTTGCATGATCATATTCACTATAATCGTGATGACGGGGATTGCAAGGGCGATGACGTTCGAGAGGATGTCGGAGTTGCTCATGCTTCCTAAAGAATGTATGAAGTTGGCCATGAGAGTGCATGTCAGGACGGTGCCACAGAGCTTAGTTAGCTGATCCCAGCTTCCGGGCATCGAAGTGTTGAGGTCGACCGGGAGTTTGGCGGCGACACCGAGAAGAGTGAGAGTCAAGGAATTAAGAGCAAAGTACTTGGGAGGAAACCAAACGGCCTTGAGTTTAGAAAAGCCTCGGTAGGCGTCGGCGCCCATTGCTAGACCGCATAACAACGAGGCACCGGCTACGTAGAGGCCAATCCATGGAAGAGGTTGGCTGAAACGTGTCTCGGCAAGATTAATGTATGCAATGCAACCAGACATTGTTGATATATTTTTAGGTGTTTGTGTGTGTCTTTGATTGATACATATCGAATGCTTATATATATGTACAGAAACTTATATAAGCTGGCCCTTTAATTAAATTATTCTCGATCGCTTAAAGTGGCACTCAAGACAAGATTAATGTTTCAAGTTTCCAACTTTATTTCAGTTATTAGAATCTTGCTTGTCCTTTAAAGTACTGTTCAGGTTGCTTAACTAGTCACTCTTAGAATGATTCATCTAAACAGCCGACGCCTTCTAGTTTCTTCCATTTACAAAAATAAAAAAATGATGATATGCTCTTCTATTAATTAATGTGACAATTGACAGAAACTTGAAAGCAATGGTCAAGAGAGCAATTATTTCCTTTATTGGAAATTAATACTAAAAAACTGAACGGCTGTTCGTCGCCGTAAAACTACTTAAGTCGCCGTAAAACTACTTAAATCGTCCGTAAGATTACCATTTTGCCCCTCTACACTTTCTACTAATATAACTCCTCATTTCACTCTTTTAACACAACTTTCTCTTCATATCACTCTTCTATTCACCACACAAGATGTCTCGGAGGCCAGGAAAAGAACCTGAAAATTTTGAATTTAACAGAAAATTAAAAAAAAAACAAAAAAAAATAGGTGTCTGGCTAAGCCGCATCCACCAAGGTGAAGGCGTCTGCCTAACACGCCTCCACATACGTGGAGGCGTCTGTCTGTGGAGGCGTCCATCTAAGACGTCTTCACATAGGTGGAGGCGTCTGGCTAAACCGCCTCCACCTATGTGGAGGCGGCTTATCCAGACGCCTCCACCTGGGTGGAGGCGGTTTAGCCAGACGTCCGAGTCGGGAAAAAATTCCTTCCCCGTTACCTCGCCGGATTTTGGTGCTTCGCCATACATTTTCGTGGTGTTGGTACTAGGAATGTGAGTAAAACTGAGTCAAACACCTTGTTTAAAGACACTGGACGAAATGAGTATTAATTGATTTGTTAAGGGCAAAAAGGTCATTTTTGGGGTGATTTAAGTAGTTTTCCAGCGACGAATAGTAGTTCCCCTAAAAAATAATATTTAAATGGTTGATTAACTTAGACCATGCATTTGTATTCCAACATCGCGAGAATATAACATGTGTTTGCAGATTGAATCCTTGATGTTGTCATAGATAGGTGGACAGGACACACATTTATTATCTAATATGTTTTAGAACCGTGATAGACGGACGCGCGCGTCACGGACGCGCCTTACGTGGATCTGTACAGCTCAGATATTTTTCTTTGAGTCAGCGTCCAGTCAGCGAAATTTCTCTTCGCGCGTTTTGGTCTTTTTAAAAAACGCCGGTTCTTTAAGTTGAACGATTCATTTCCCAATACACAGATAAGACAGTGTGCAGACCCTAGGACATCGTGCAGTCTCATTATTCGTGCAGAGCCCACACTTATCATAATAAAATATTTGTTTTTAAGTTTTACGTTGGATCAACTTAATTTGTCTAGCTTACTTTATGTGTGTGTGCAGTTTACATTATGTGTTTGTCTTGTTTACGTTATGTGTATGTCTGGAATAAGTGTATTTGTTGTCCGGAATAAGTGTATTTGTTGTCCGGTTTAAGAATAAAGTGTGTCCAGAAACGAAACATAAAGTTTGTCCGGAATAAGTTGATTTGTTGTCCGGAATAAGTGTATTTGATGTCCGGAATAAGTGTATTTGCAGTCCGGAATAAGTGTAGTTGTCCAGAATAAGAAGAAAGTGTGTCCAGAAACGGAACAGAAAGTTTGTCCGGAATAAGTGTATTTGCTGTCCGGAATAAGTGTATTTGTTGTCCGGTTTAAGAATAAAGTGTGTCCAGAAACGGAACATAAAGTTTGTCCGGAATAAGTTGATTTGTTGTCCGGAATAAGTGTATTTGCTGTCCGGAATAAGTGTATTTGCAGTCCGGAATAAGTGTAGTTGTCCAGAATAAGAAGAAAGTGTGTCCAGAAACGGAACAGAAAGTTTGTCCGGAATAAGTGTATTTGTTGTCCGGAATAAGTGTATTTGTTGTCCGGTTTAAGAATAAAGTGTGTCCAGAAACGGAACATAAAGTTTGTCCGGAATAAGTTGATTTGTTGTCCGGAATAAGTGTATTTGATGTCCGGAATAAGTGTATTTCCATTCCGGAATAAGTGTAGTTGTCCAGAATAAGAAGAAAGTGTGTCCAGAAACGGAACAGAAAGTTTGTCCGGAATAAGTGTATTTGCTGTCCGGAATAAGTGTATTTGTTGTCCGGTTTAAGAATAAAGTGTGTCCAGAAACAGAACATAAAGTTTGTCCGGAATAAGTGGATTTGCTGTCCGGAATAAGTGTATTTGATGTCCGGAATAAGTGTAGTTGTCCAGAATAAGAAGAAAGTGTGTCCAGAAACGGAACAGAAAGTTTGTCCGGAATAAGTGTATTTGTTGTCCGGAATAAGTGTATTTGTTGTCCGGTTTAAGAATAAAGTGTGTCCAGAAACAGAACATAAAGTTTGTCCGGAATAAGTGGATTTGCTGTCCGGAATAAATGTATTTGCTGTCCGGAATAAGTGTATTTGCAGTCCGGAATAATATATGACTTCATTATTGTCGGAATAAACGAATCAATATATGGAATGCAATAATATGATGTCAAAACAAAAAAACGTCCGCAAAGCTCGCTCCCTCACGTCCCCCGCAGGGGCTGCCGCCCCCTGCCACCCCCGCACAAACTCAACAAACCTCCCACTGTATATTTTACCCCAACAATGCAGCAAAGATGTTGTGGTGCGAAGTCTTCACCACCGGATCGTCACATTCACGATGCTAACGCTGACAAGAACATCGGGATGTCTTCGCACCGTCTCATTCACGTTGCTTACGTTGTGAAGAATCCTGGGAGTCGGCATCAGACGCTTCTTCGACATAATATCTTGCTAGAAATGGTGATTTATTCTGGAGAGAAAGAATGAAGAAGAAAGAAAGAGTGTCATCATATTTGTATTTGGGTGGAGAGAGAGAACGTGCTGAGTTGAAACGCATTTAATGTGATTTGAATGGACATCAGGAAGAAAAAACAAAAAAAAACATTCATGCTTTGGCCACGTAAGGGCTGACATGGATATCCACGTAGAGCGCGTCCGTGACGCCTGCGTTCAAGAAACATTTTCCTATGTTTTATATGCTTTACTAATATACGTTTCTTTGTCAAGTAGTGGTTACCTTGGGGGGGAAGTCAATATATATAATATAACGGAGATTAGTCCAATAAATATATAATATTACCTTCGGCTTCTTTATTGAACTTACAATCTTCTTGTTTCACTAGTTTTTCAATATATATAATATTACGGAGATTAGTCCAATAAACACGTCTAAGATTTCCCTGCAAACCTTTGGGTATCTTAGGGAAAAGTCATAATTTAGTAAGATACAGTGAGAGAACACTAGTAACTATGTCTTCTCGAAATCTACTTGGTGAAATATTTCTATTGTTGTCACATTCTATTACTTTGAATTTTTTGAAAATTGAGATTACGCACTTCATTTTTGGATGTTAATAAGAAAACAACGTCGTCTAGTACCTTGAAAATTTTGAAATACTGGACTAGATTTGAATGCTCAACACAATTTTTCATACAATGTCGTCTATCAATATATCAATCAAAACACATCATCACTTGTATCACATTCTTACGCGGAAGAAACTCATGTCTTTACTAGACGTAGATTGTGTTGTGAAACAGCATGGATGCTTCACCTTCATATTCTCCTCCCATAACTCCATCAACGTCTCACATTCTCATTACTCTTGTAACATACACCATTTTATTTGCCTCATATAGCCTATAAATAGGAGATCATTGTAATACCATTTGTAATACTTTTGGTGATGATGAAATACTACAAATATTTTCCTCCAAATCTTTTATCTTCTTTGTTCCATGTATATTTATTTTATAACACGTTATCAGCACGAGTCTACCTTTAGCTTAAGTGATTGGAGAAGATAACCGTGGAAAGTTTTTTCTCAATTCGTGGATCAACTAGGTGGAGCACAAAAGAAGGTATGCTTTCTGAAAACGTCATTCGATAGTGCACTATAAACTATTTATCTCACGTGTGACCCATAGTATATATTGTGGAAGCAACAATATAACTATTTATCTCACAAATAAAAAATGAGTTCCTTCTATGTTTTTACGCATAATGTGATTCTTGTCGTTAGTGAAATAACATCTTCATATAACGTCATCATCTTGTTAAATTCCTAAATATTTACCTATCACGGTTTTTGTGTTGGATATCATGTATTTTTTTCTCTCTCCATATATATCAAACATATATCAACTCCCATGCAATATTCATCTTCTACGGTTAATGTTGATATATTTGAGATAAACATGAAAATCTTGTCATGATTCACTCCGTCGCACTTTGTGAACATAGTATTTGTGTTTAATCAATAGTTATCTTCTTATGCCATATTAGGATTCAAAAATAAAATAAAAATGGGCAGTGCAAAAACAACTTTTATAATGACCGCCAACTTCACGCATTTAATTAATATCTGATTTTAACATTTAATTAATATATTTGTTCAGGTTGAGGAACCTTTAGATATCACGATATACATAATAATGTTCTTACTTATCTTCCCAATAATTTTACGTTACTTTTAACTTTGTATATCATCGGTACCAAATATGGTGCTCCATAAATATCAAAATTTACTTTATGCATGAATAATTATTCCATGAGTCCTTGTGTTGAAGTATAATGAAATTAGAATTTTAATTATATTTCAATACAACATAACCCCTATATACTAATCATGTCAAAGTTTTTTTAGTACTACCTTACATTTGCATCCATATTCAATCCATGTATTTATTCGGTAATATTTGCAATAATATTGAGCAATTTACGTACTTAAACCAACATGCATGTGTGGTTACAGAACATGCTTTACTTACTAAAGTTGTTTAAACTTTTAACTTGAGTATTGATGTTGTATATAATATGCATAAATTTACTTTATGCATTGATAATGATTTATTTGAGGTTTATTTGGAAGCAAATGCTTGTTTTCATAATTCTATAAATCTTCTTAAATTGAAGATTTAATGTGAAGGTTCAATTGACCTTTATTGATTTGTATTATTCATAAAAGGTGTAACTATCAAAATATGTATGTATACGGTTATTTTACTTACATCTTGAATTTGTATTTGTTCAACATGAGGTAATTAATTTACCCATGGTGCATAGAATATATCATGATAATTTTGTATATATATAAAATAAATGAGACTACATATATACAATCAATATATGGTGCTTTTGGAATTGCTAATATGTACTTTTGTTTATCATATGATTCAAGTACATTATAATATATTCCGTTTGGAGATGTTTAATTTAGCATGCACCGATACAAGAAAAAAAAAGTAATAAGTTGCATGCATGTACCAATTATGCTTTGATGCTTGTAAGTTATGACTTTTAACTCTATACTTGACATCATGGATAAGAATGACATCTTATCATGGATTATGGACGTTGAACATAACTCATTGACTTTTTACATATCAATGACTAGAGAAAGAAGCATCAAATCAAGATAAAATGGAGGTTGTGATTTTCTTTTGCTATCCTATTTGTTAAAATGATTTTAAAATTATTATGATTTAAAAGTAACTGAAATTAATAGGGAGAAAATGGAAATAGTTAATGGAAGTTGGTGAACAGTGATCTGAACCCTATTCAGTCAACCGCATGCTTAGTTCAGACCAATCCTTCGGACTACCATTCCGTTAACGGTCGACCGAACTTACGTAGAAATCTGCCCGAGCTTTATGCAAATCTTTGCTTCTCATTGGTCCATTTCTCACCAACTCCCAAACGGTTAGTAAAGCTTGAAGACTTATAAATATGATCTCATTTGTTGGTTTTGAGTCTCTTGAACACTTCCTATCTATCTCATACTCAAAGTCAAATCCTCTTCATCTTCAAGCTCTTATTCTTCTACACTCAAGCCAAAACTTCACAACTTGCATATCCATTCTATATTAATATTCAAGTGTGCTCAAGTATAGAGTGTTAGTTAGATTGTGATTCAACTTCCATATTCAAGAATCACCAAAAAGTTGTAAAGCTTCGAGGAAGCTCACTCTCAGGTTGTGAGAGAAGACACGAGCGATGCGAGGTTGTTCGCGAGACTCGGTGTTGTAAACGACATTGATCTCGCCCAGAACGGAGATCGGTTAGTGGAACCGTAAGCGAGACTCGGAGGATTGAGCGAGGTTTCCCACTAGATAAGTCAAAACAAAATAAACATCATCATCTATAAAAAAAACAAAGTTATTGGATTAAACAACAAGAGATTTGATAATGTCTACTAATAAATACTCCGACAATCAAACAACCCCATAAAAACAATTAAACAACCAAAAAACAAGCACATAAGTTAAAAACAACCAACACACTATCTAAGCTGTCTGAGTGGCTGCGTCGATGATTGTCTTCTTGGCTGCATTGATGGTTATATTGGTCATGTCGGCCATCATGATTTCAACTTCCGGTGTACATACCCTTTTTTTTCAAATTTGAAAGTTCACGTTCAATGGCCAACAATTTGAGCCAAGTTGGACTCTGTAAATGATCTTGATGCATCTTTAGCACGTTGCTCACCGTTGAATTCATCGTGATGACGTTCCTTGCGGTAATGTCGAGGTTGGTTTGAACAACCGTTTCTAGTCGATGAAACTCACTCATTGTTTGGTCTCCGGCATTCGTGTTCCGAACAACTCCATTTCCTATCACATTCTCCATCACCAAACGAACTAGATCAGAATGAGGAGAAGAAGAATGTTTTGTAAATGAAGGCACGCACAACCATTTCGAATTATGATATGACTGTAAATTGGACATGGTTAACCCGCCAACCCACCTCGTCTAACGCGGACAGCGGACAAAAAAACTCAACCCGACACCCACACAATTCAATAATTCATACTCATGTTTGCCCACGTGGTCTCTGTAATTCTGGTAAGTCCACGTGAACAACCACTCTCGTGAGTTTCTACACTCGTAGACAACTACGAAATGGAGACATAATCCCGACACCCTTACGCAACATCCTCAAGCAACGTATGCTGCAATCTGAGGTGGTTTGTCACGTCAAGAAAATATCAATGGGAAACCCAAAGATAATCACGAACCTGAAGAACTCATACTTAACCAAGTCATACAAATATCAGCAGCCCTACTTATTACACAAGATTGTTCACTAAATACTGCTAAACAAACCGAGCAATTCTTTAATATACATCCAAACAATTGAAAAATATTGTTTTTTTCATTCGAAATCCTCCCCTGAGTTCTGGAGATAGACGACCGCCAAGGTGACAAGTGATGCGTAAACTGAACTAGGTAACTTCTGGACAGCCTTGCCGACACCAGGAACACCCTCGGTTGCTCTCTTCGAAAGCATTGCTACAGTTGGGGCCACAAGCAATGCTATGATCAGATTTCGGCTAACCACAGTTAGTGTATCAGCAGTTACTTTCTTGATGAATTCAGTGAATTCCTCCCGATCAAGAAGGCCATCAAGGTTAATATCAGACTCCTGTGCGCAACGACATAGTAGTTAACGTATGTAAGTTGATCATATCAATGCATGTGAGAAACAATAATAGAAGATAAACCACAAGCTTTTAATGGCTGTATATGGTAATTGATCAGTTTAACATTGTCTTTTATAGTGAAATAAAAAAACATTACAGGTAAAGCGAGAGTACGCTACCTCCATGATATATTTCATTTTGTCTTTAGATGGTGGATCACAATGGGGCCCTGGCAAGTGCTTGTTGATATCACTGGAACAAAGATGACATAAATTGTAAAGGGGGAAAAACATGAAATCCCATTGACAATAAATGCTGTAAAATGAGGAGCCCGAGCAAAAAAAAAAACCTTTCCCCCATGAATACTAGGATCGTGAAGAGTGGTGTGGTTCTGTAGTGTCAAAAACATGACAACCCCATTTGGCAACAAGAATTGGCGAATCATTAGTGAAAAACGGTAGAGGTATTTGTTTTACTCTCAGAAATGCAAATTCATTGCACCCATTCGATTACATCCTAGGCCACTTGGAAACTCATGGTTTGCAAATGTTTTGTTTTGAGAGGTGAGTTTTGAATTCTCGATTAAAAGCATATTTCATAAGGGAAAACATAGTTTAGATAGAACTTACCCTACAGTCATTTTGGTTTGGATGATTATTTTAAGAAACACAAAAGAGTTGCTTGGATTTTGGACCCATTTGGAACAAAAAATGTGTCTTAATCTCAAGACACAAACATACATTTGTCTTTACAGTAGATTAGTTGAAAATCCAGCACATAAATTAAACCTCACAATCACATAAGGGATGATTTCACAAATACTACCCAACAATATCACCAATGCCCTTTAATGGTTCATACTTCATACTAACAAACCTGACCATTTTTATGACACCTAAACATTTACAAAAATCATCCTTTAAGTGTCACATTTTGTAAGATTCACAGAAATCACCCTCACAAAAGTTTAAAGATCGAATTTTATTCAATATGATATGTAATTTGTGTCAGAATTAAAAAATTAAACTAACAAAATATTCCCCTCCAAAAAAGCACAACTCTGGTATTCTCCAAAACCAAAAAGATGGAATTTTTATGGACGAAAACCCCTAAAAAGAGAGAACGCAGCAACCACAGTAGTCTTTTTCCAAACCAAAAAAGATGGAATCTTTATTAGAAAGAAGGGGAAAAAAAGGGTACTTGTAGACGTGGAGGACGGCGATGTAGAGGTCATCGAGGGCGAGGTTGTCCTTGCCGGTGTCATCTTTGATACGATCGAAGACCTTATCGGTTATCTTCCGGATCTGCTTCTCCTTCCACCTCTTCCCGTGGAATTTGTCTTCAAGACAACCCAAAATTTGCCCCATTTTTTGGTTGTTCAGAACAAACAAATCGGATATTTGGTGAGATGATATGATATGATATAAGGGTGGACGACACGATAATATGTAAGTTTGGGTTTAGTATAAATAAGTTTAGGTCGTTGTCGGGTTGACACGATGATTCACTGGGTCTGATTTGAGCTCATTATAGAGCTTGATTTTATAATATTATATATAGGAAAAAAATTAAAATAAAAAAAATAAAAAATTGTAAAAATATGTACTTCATTCAGAAACTTAATTGACAAATATGCACGATGAAAAACGACACCTAAGATACCGTTTTCATCAAGTAAAAACGGTATATTTTCAGTGCCGTTTTTCAACTAAGTAAAAAACGATACTACTGGTGCCGTTTTTATCCTATATAAAAACGGCATCCGAGATGCTGTTTTCTTAGGGTTAAAAACAGCACCAATGCCCACTTTTCTCCAATCTTCCCAAATAGTTTTGTGTTTTTTCCTCTCCATCTCTCCTGCGATTTCAGGTATTTTTACATCAAATTTTATTAAGATTTTGCCTTATTAGTTTGTATTTATGTACATTTGATTAGTTTGGTTAGGATGTGTGTGGATTGTTTGATTTGAATTTGATTCGATTGATTGATATTTGGTTGATGAGTTTACCATACTTTGTTTAATTAATCTTGTGTAGATGATGTTATATTGTTATGATTATTAATCTTGTGTGGATTTGATGATTTGATTAATAGATCAATTAATCTCAGAAGTCCAAATTTAATAAATTTACATCGTTTGGTGAGTTTCGCATTCTGTGGATTTGTGTTAAACCAATTAAATTGAATGATCAATGTTGTAGTTGTTGAAATTAGATTGATTGTGGATAATGTATTGAATTTGTTTGGATTGTATTATTTGAACTGAATAGTATGTAATACTATTTTTTGTTAATTATGTTTTACGGTTTCCAAAATGTCGATTTCACATGATTGTCACGGTCTTGTTGACCCTTCAGTATTAGTACTACAGAAAGATCATAGATCATCTTCGATTCTTGAAAATGTAAGTGTTTTGATTTTTAAATTTTAATTTTTGTGTATCGGTATTGGTTTTTTTGACGTAAAATAATTAAATTTATTTTTCAGGAGCCTTTGACGGATATTAAATGCATCGAGCACGCCATTCAGTTCAACACGTGGAATGTGCTAGATAAAAGGATGTGAGATTTGTTAGAGATTGCGGGATTTGACACTGTGTCTCGATTGCAACGACTGCAACTGGATTGGAATATGATTCGTGCTGTTGTGGAGTGGTAGAGGCCTGAGACACACACCTTCCATTTTAGACACGGGGAGATGACCATCACGCTACAAGACGTAGCTATTCTTAGTGGTCTTCGTGTTGACGGTTTGACAGTGTGTGCAACATTAGATCACGATTAGACTCAAGTTTTTATCTAGGATGAAAACGACACTACTAGTGTCGTTTTTTACTTAGTTAAAAAACGGCACTGAAGATACCGTTTTTACTTAATGAAAACGGTATCCTAGGTGCCGTTTTTCAACGTGCATATTTTGACAATTAAGTTTTTGAAATCTATATTTTTACAATTTTTTATTATTTTGAAAAAAAAATCCTTATATATATTTACGTGTTTTTTTTTTAAAATCTCTGTACTTTCCGGTTCATAATATTTTAATTAATAATCAAGTGTCAATTTTCAAAATCTCAACCCTAATTCACTATTTTCCATGTAAGCATTGCATGAAAAGTGAAATATATGAAGATTCTCACCGATTCTCTCAATGCTTTCTCCTATTTAAACCTATTTTCGTTGTCAAACCCTGATAACTCCTGGTCCCTATTATATGTACGTATTCAGATTATGTTATTTTATTGTTTATTCTCATTTCTTATTGAATTGGAATTTTTGTTGAGTTTTTTAAAAATAATTGTTACATAGGTAAGTATGATTTGTACTTGACACGACATGGTCCATTTAATAAATGAGTTAAATGGGTTGGATCAGGTTGACACGGTTTTAGATGAGTTAGGCTTGGGATTTCTTTTCAACCCGTATGATAAATGAGTTGGATTTGGGTTTGCATAAATCGGGTAGAATTGCAAATAAATTTGACACGAACATGATATGACAACCTGTATCGCCACTCCTAATATGATAAGACATAGAAGGTTGAATGTTGTGGAAGATATTTCTTTTGTTTTTTAATTAAATATTACTTTTTATGTTTTATTATTATAAAATGAATCCAGTTTGATCCATCTCGACTTGGTGTGATTGATACTTAGAAAGTTAATGGACGTCTAGAACTGCATTTCTATGAGTTCCTCTTAGTTTAGGATGGAAGTTGTGGAAGTCACTCTTAATATATATTTAAAATATTGTAAGTCATTTTTCTTAATGAGTCAGATTAAAAGTCGAGCATATTCCGAATGTCGTCAACTTACGAGCTCGTCAAAACATATTTATGAATATCTATGTTAGTATGCGTATATATTCTAAAAGTTTAGGTACTAACGGGGGGATGTTAGGTTTTTAGAGAGGGGGTTGTTTAAAAGAGACCCCAATTCGAATCTTTGTTCCGCATGTTAATATCTTCCCGTGCAAGCGATGTGGGTCACCTCGAGATTTGTAATCTGACTGACGTCCAAAGGGCGATAGTCTAGTGAGTCCGGTCATCAAAAAAAAACACACTTACACTAATAAGCAATTAAGTGAAGAATAATAGTGTTTAAGTTGTATTTAAACGATAGCGAAACTTGAAGCGGGTCGGATTCGGGTCGGCCCGATGGACCTATATAAACCCCATTTCCCGCCAAAACACCTCCCGCCCAAACAGACGAAACCCTAATTTTCCGCCGAAATCCCAATGCCGGACTCCGACTCCGACTCTCCGCCGCCGTCTTCCGACCACGACCTCCAGGTTCGTCTTGTCCTCCTCACACCTTTCCACCCCAATCCCCCCTAATACCCTCTCTTCTCCGTAGCCCTTCTTCGTGCTCCGGGTGGAAAAGCCAACTTTCGAGGAGAAGAGCCCCAGGAAAGGGAGGAGGAAGGTCGCGGAAGGGAAAGTCGAGGAGTTGGACGATGGGAAGGTCGACGAATTGAGGTTGCGGGCCTTCAAGGAGACGTGGGGGAAGATAGAATCCATCATTCAGGTTTGCTTTTGCGATTTTGTTTTAGTGGTTTTGGTCGTTGGAAGCCTAAATGTCCGTTTGGAATTGACCGATTCTCGGAATCAGTTTCCAAACTTACCACAGTGTTAGGGTCAGCTTGGAATCACATTTTCATGACTGGATTTTCTAAAACATGACCGGATCTCAGAATTAGTTCCCAAAGATACCACAGTGTTTGGGTCCGTTTCAAATCACATTTTGATGATCAGGTTTTTTCAAACAGGATGGATCACGGATTTTAGTTCCCAAATATACCACAGTGTCAGGGTCAGTTTGGAATCACAATTTCCTAATCAGATTTTCTAAATTTTGACTGGATCATGGAATTAGTTCCTGGATGTACCATAGTGTTAGGGTCCGTTTGGAATCACATTTTGATATTCAGACATTATAAAACCAAATCTCAAAATTCAGCTCCACAATGTACCTGGGGTCAGAAATTGACCGACAATGAGTCCAAATTAAGTGTAAAAATTTGGTTTACTTTTATACTATACTCAGATTAACGTAGAAGCATAATCCTTCATGCCTATGTTTGGGAGAACGATATGTGTTTTGCACTTCTACTTACAAATATTCCTATCTAGGATGTGCTTAGGCGCAGCAATCTTGGCCTTTTTGACGAGGTACGTAAATGGATATTGGAGGCATTTGTGGAAATGCAATCTGTCAGAGGGGCACACACAAAATCAGACATCATTCAACCTTACCCACTTATCACTAATGTGATCTGCAATCAAATTCCAACAGCAATGATCCTCACACGTACAGTCTCTTGTACCATATATGCTGATATTTCAAAATTTCAATTACATTTTATGATTTAGATGGATCATTTACGATGTTGATTGCAGGAAATGTTGAGTTTGTTGACGACTTGCTTACGTTCAGAGAGCTTGGTGTTTACTTGAAAACAAATGCCTGTCATGTAGCCAACCTTTCCTCTTTGAACTTTACGGCTAAGCACGGGGTTGGTGGTTGTATCAGGGGCTTACTGAGGCAATTTCTTGTGGTCCGGTCTGATGTAAGGGTTTGTCTATGCTGATTTATGTGCCTCACAAACAATATTCTAGGATGAAAAGATAACTCTTTCATGTTCTCTATAATAGGCAGTTGACCTATCAACTCTATGCTCATGGTATGTTGAACCAGAGAACTACAACAAACCCTTGGTTGTAATAATCGATGATACAGAACAGTGCAATGGTACTGTCTTGTCAGAGTTCATTTTGATGATGAGGTAATTTTGTCTTGTTTTACCCAACCCATTTATGCACAATCTCCTTAGCTATTTTTGTATTTCCCCCTGCTTTATGCTTGCAAGATGCCAAGATGTCCTTTCCCTCATACTGGTATAAGACAACTAAAAGAAAGCAGATTTATATTCATATTCGTGGTTCTAACCAGAAATGCTAACATTCTTAAGTTCTCGTAGGCATTATTATATAATTTATTTCATTTCAAAATCTGATTATGCACTCCATACATCATTTCCTTAGAGAAGAGAGTGCCAATATAGTAAAGGTGTCTCTGTTTCTTTTAATATTTCCAATAATTAAAATTATGTTTTAACAGATATGTTCAATTATAATTTCTATTAGAATTAGATTATGTTAACAGAGACATTCATCAATGTGACATGAATTTCGCCATTTGTTGGTATCGCTACAGTGCATGTACTTTTATTGAAGTTAAATCCATAACCACTTATATACTGACAAACTAAAAAGAACTAACCCAGAATGAAATCTAAACTACTTTCAACACTTTTTTTCTTTCATCATACTTTCTGGCCTTCTAATCAGGATCGATTTGGTTATTTTTATTGCAGTGAATGGGTGATTAAGATTCCTGTAATTCTTGTACTTGGAATTGCAACAACAGTTAATTCTCTAAGAAGTTTATTTCCATCGGATGCATTGAAACACCTGCAGCCTTGTAAATTTTATTCGGAACCACCACAAGAAAGAATGAATTCTATAATAGAGGCTGTTCTCATCAAACGTTGTTCAAGTTTCACAGTCAGTCACAAGGTGGCGTTGTTCTTGAGAAACTACTTTCTAAGACACAATGGAACTATCTCATCGTTTGTTAAGGCTTTAAAGGTAGTCACGCATATACATATTTATATGCTTCAGTATTTTGAGATAATTTTCATGACCTTTGTCTAAAATCTAAATATATTAGTTCAATGCAGATTTCATGCACCAAGCACTTCTTCATGGAACCTTTAAGTTTTTTAGGCTGTGAACTTGACAAAGACTCCGAGGTTGGTCTTTTTTCTTTTCTCAAAACACAAACTGGCTATATGCATTTTCTTTCACAAGTTAAGCTCAGAAATTGCCTACTTCTTAATCCAAAAATTCTAAGCAAGATTTTTGGGTCTCAGCACAAAGGTCGAGTTTAAAATATTCTGCAAGCATATCTCTTTGTTATATTATTACAAGAAGCAACTTTGTCAGGAATGTTTCTTGCCATTATGTGCAATTATTGAATGTATTGTGTATTTAAGCAGTTTCGTTCTCTTAAAGGAGAGGTGATGTTTTTTTTGTTCATATAGGAAATAATAAATCTTCACAGCTGTTCTTTTTACACGACAATAAATGCTAATGAAAATTCCAATTTGTTATAATTGTTTGCATGTACAATTTAGGATTCTTAGTTCTAGTGCGATTTCAAGCTATTTTGCATATTTCGTTAGGATTTAGGAACATTGTCCTTCCATCTTTTCATACTGGTTAGTTGGTGTTTCAATTTTTTCTTCTTCTGCAGGAAAGTTACAAGTCATTGCCTAGTAAATTGCTCGACCATGCTTTCAGTCTTCCATCTTGCGAGAGGTATGTATGTGCAACATTCCATTGCAAGTTTACAATTGTTTGTTTATTGGGACTACTTCCTTACATGCTGAATTACTTGACAGTAATAGCATTACCAAAGGAAGCGGAGTTAACTTTCTTCAAGGGATGGTTGACTTAAAGAAATTACAGAGATGTGCAAGTGCTACACTTATGGTAAGCCTACTTAGTTATCATCATTGAATATCTTCCAGTTCTGACTTTGCACTTTTCCTGTGACTGAATTTGATTGAGTAAGTTCAAATAAGCGGCCTTTCTCAAAAAATTGTCCTATCATCATAAATTTCACTATGCTGGTCAATCTAGTCTTGACAAGGAATTGGAAAGATGGTTTTTTTATACCCTCTAGGGATCAAATATATCCAGTCATCTAATTTGATAACCAAAATAGAGGCAGCAATATAATAAATTATTTTAATGCTACCGTTGAACTTTAATTGCATTCCTTAATGGATATTTCAGAATCAACTGATGAGATTAACATACTCCACAACTCCATCTAGGGTTTGACATGACAGAATTTGTATTACTAACAGAACAACAGATTATAATTGTGATCAACCTTCAGTATCAGTTCCTTAAGTCTGTTACTTTGTGCCAACACTTAAATAGGTTCTTTTTTAGATCAATCAATAGTCACTACTGACATATAATCTTATCTTATAAACAACAGTGTGTAATTGAAGTAGGAAAGCTTAGCAAAGCACAGCTACTGGATATCTTCTGTGAAGCGTCTGACCCAGTTTCATACCAGAACCGGGCTTCAGATCTCGGTACTAAATCCTCAACAACGACTACTAGCCCTCATGGCTTGGTAAAAGCTGGATGTATCACCCGGGTAATACATAAAATAAGGTACTCCTGTCTTCATATCTTAATACAAAAGAGTAGTAAAGTGAATGCTCATTTCAGACACCTTTTATTTCTATTATTTCTGTTCATTTTGTCTTCTTCATTTGATGTGGTCACATTGTTCCATTTTCCTGGAAAAATGAAGGTATCATTATTAATCAAAGCAACTATACTTGTACCTTGTTGGCACAAAAAAATGGCTAATATTTATAATTAAGAATTTTTTTAGTAGTTACTGGATGTGAAGTTTCCATGGCTTTGTTCTGACTGTTGCAAAAATAGAAAGTAGTGAAGAATCCACAATTTAGGGTTAATTACTAGTTTGAAGGAAAAGGTGAATTAGATGCCTTTGTCTTGTCCTGTGCACAAGATTTTGGCACTTATTGGCTTCGAAGTTGAGAATAAGGTTCTGCATTGATCTATTAAAAGTACAGATAGCCACTTCCATTCCACTTGTATAGTTACTAGGTAGGTAGCAATACATATGCATTTAATCAGGTGCTCTCAAAACACCCAGAGTTCAATAATTATCACCAACATGGAGAGGAAGAAGCAGAAACAGTGTTTTTTATAATTTAGTGGAATGTTCAGGTAAATGATTTTATTCTTTCATTCCTATGATCGTAAATTGTCACATAGCCTAGAAAATGCAAATTATTTTCAAGAAATAAAGCTTCTAATCTTTTCTTTGTCCTCTTCTCTTTTATGGTTTTCTAGAGATCTTCCAGTTGCTTCACTAACCCATATACTCAAGCTGTGGGCTGAACACACACAAGATTTTTCAGAGGTATACCTTATATTTAAATAGCATTGTCAGTTTCAATTCTTGTATCCCTTCTTTTCTTTGCAACAGTGATGAAAACAATTGTTGGTTAACTGTAGACTGTTTTACCAGTTTTTTCCTCTGATGAAACAGTAAGTCTTCTTCTACGTGTTCCTTGAATGATGTATTTTTTCTTCTCTCATTGCTTTTCTCAGGTTCATGATAAAATAAAAGATCTGCAATCACTCCTGCAAGCTATAGATGGTGACACAAGTGTGAGACAATTCCCACAAAGCAACCACAGGTAATTTCGGTTTACTATTTTTTTATACCCAAATTACTTTTCTGACATAGACAGTTTCTAGTTCTGTAATGAAGACTATGCTTAACGTTATCAAGATTTTGTCAGAGGGTAATTAACATGAAAGTTTACAACGTGTTTATGTTCACTCTTGTCTCTGTGCTGGTAGTAAAAACATCAACAATTGGTGATTAAGAGGTCTCTCCATCCCTAATGGCCTATTTTGACAAGGAAAACTCCTTGTGTTTCCAGTGATGAGTATTATTGCTAATAATATTGCAATGTGTTGTCTCATCAATTTTGTGTTTTTGACAACGAACTGTATGGGCTCATTTGAAGCGGTAAATTTTCTTTTATAAGTGTAATATTTTTTCTTTCAGGAACATGTCTCGCATTTTTTCAACCCTTGAGAAGGAAACTATGAAAGTAAAAGAAAATGCACTATTGCTGATGAACAGTATGGTCAGGTATCTGCAGAAATTCATAGAAAACTTTCCTTTATTGATTTTTGTTGCTATAGTTATGGTGATTATTGCTGCATGAGGGTTGTCTTCAAACTGAACAAAAAAAATCCTTTCAAATTAATAGATACTGAACAGAAAAAAGTTTCAGTGTTTCATCAGGTTCATTGGGATAAAGAGATGGTTAAAAATATTGTGTAATCAGTTTTAAAGCTCTACCTTTACTTATAATTTTCTATCTGTTTATATATGTTTTTGTTTGTGAAACAGGGAATATTTGAAACCAATGGAGTGTATCCCTTTTCATGAAATCATTTGCTTTAAGCATGTTGATATACTAAAAAAAGTAAGTGTTTGATGACGGTGCTCATTCCTTTTATTGCATGTTAAAAATGTTATTTTCAAAGCTTCATACGGTCATACCTTTACAGTTAGCCTGCATAACATATATCAGCATGACATTTTTGTAACTTTATATAATCATCTATAACTGTTATCTTTTGACTGGGTTAGGCTCTAATAGGAGATCCAAGAAGAAACGTTCAGGTTGATCTTCTCCAGTCGAACTCCTACATCCAGTGTTGCTGCTGCCACAAGGATAAAAGTGCCTTGACACCATCTATGCATAACACCTCAATTTTGTAAGCTTAGGTTCCTGATCTCGATGGAATTGTTAAAACATCACTGGTTGTTTTGTTAAGATTTTTGCTTGATCTGTTTTAAATCAGGATTTCTTGATGCTTTTTCGAGCCATTCTGATCTATCACTTACTGAAAGATAGTTAAAACTTTCATGCTGTCATCCTAGTTTCAGTTGGCTGTTATGCTCTTTTTATGACAAAAAGTGAGTTTTACATTGGGCGTACTATCTAGCAGTTTAAAATTCAGCGGCATCTTTTTTAGTTTTTTTATTTTTAAATTTTCATTTGTTTCGGCATTTGTCTTACTGTACATGCAGTCTATTCCAGACACCAGTAGTTTTTTAGTCAACCATGGTTGGAGGACTTGTGGAAGTCGTCACCTTCTCTTTTTGAATCTGCTGAGACCATTTATTGTTTAATATTAATATCTATGAAAATTAAAATTGCAGATACAACTTAGCTCAAGAGCATGGGGATGTCATAAATCTTCATGATTGGTACCAATCTTACAAGGCAATCCTTGCGAGTTCAAATGCAAAAACCAAGCGCAAACCTCACCAGTCACCAGCATCTAAGAGGGCAAGATCTGCGGTTAAGTCTTCAGATGCTAGTCAAAACACAACTGAAGCTTCGATTCAGTATCCTTTATTTATGCCTTTTCTGATTTACAACTTGTAGATAATGCTTGCCACTGCCGACTGGTTTGCCCTGAAAGTAGTAAAGAATTAGGAAACAGAGAAAATACTTCTTCCTGAGCAAAATATTTCTTCCCAAATTAATTATAAAATCGAACTCTAGTACATGATCTTGTCCACATTGGGACTGATCCTAGTTATTCTAAGATTAGGGATCTTTAAAGTAAAAGCCCAGTTGGTTAGTGTGACTCATGAATCCTTGCTTATGATGTATTTATGCTAAACTTAGGGACGTGCAATTACCAGATGAACTCATTTTGTTTTGAATGAATTAGAAAGTAGTTCTTGTTTCTATTTCGTGAACACATGTGGGTTTTAAGTTCTTTTATGTTTGGTCGAATGATTTTTCATTTCCTATGTAATCCCCTTGTTAGCATTCATTGAACCCCATGTATTGCTTCAGAGCAAGGTTCTGCAGGGCAGTAACAGAGCTACAAATCACTGGAATTCTTCGGATGCCAAGCAAAAGAAGGCCAGATTTTGTTCAAAGAGTAGCATTTGGAATATAGAGAGCAATGCACCAACCACGCACCCAGATCTCTATATTATATTCAAATTCAAATGTACGTAAATTTTATACCCATTTCAACAAAAGCTTATTTATCACCCCAATTAGTTGTGGGAATAGGTTATGCCAACGCAAATTAAATCGATCATTACGGTGTTAATTGTTACGATGCAGTGTAGCATTTTACTGAAAATACAACTGACTTTTTAGTACTATCAGAATCTCATGTCAATCTTGCAAGTGTGAATTTTGTATGGGGATCTCATAATTGGATTTTCTTCTTTAAATTTAAGGTCTCACTCTAGTTGATCTTATGGTTCTTGGCTTCTTGCTGCTTCATACAGAATTTCTTGCGATACATGTGATCATTTGTTCATAGAAAGTTTCATATATACATGCTATATGTTTATTTGAGATGTGAAGTTGAAGAAGCATCTGCATTGAAGTGACTATGATTGCGCTCGACCATATAATTTGATTACAAGAATACGAGATGGCAAAGAGATTGCTTTCGAACCAAAAGGCGGCCGGGTCCAGTCGCATTCCCAAAATTCGAGATGGAAGTGCTGTGACCCACAATCGGTTAAATCACATACTTTTAGGAACATAGTCTTCAGGTTATGGAAAAAGAATTTTCTTGCTATAATCTTTAGTGTATATGATTTATTTTATTTTATTTCTGTTTCTCCTATCTTCCTCTAGGAAAAACAAAGGGAAATTAAGAATCATGAATAAACTTGTCCAATAATTTAATAATTATATATATTAAACAAAATTTTTAATAGCAAACACACTAAAGATTATTTTTGAAACGCAAATATAGAATGCCACTATTATTTTTAATTATTCTTAATAAGTAACAAAACCATACAAATGCACCAGAAGTTATTCACTATATTTTATCTTAAGCTTCATATTATCTTATTAACAAATATTACTCAAATGATTACCTTTTAATTTCAACAAATTCAAGTAATATGTACAAACAACAAAAGTTTGGTTAAAAGAAAAACAATTTTTTTTTGTTTTCATTTTCTTCCGTTGGCTCTCAGAATCTATTTTCTGTCATTTTCTCTGGCAGAAACATAACCTATGTTAAATCGATGCTCCATTGAAGATATGATAAAGATGTTACAAATAGGGTCGGGTTCAAGTTTAATTTGTGTTGGTAACAAAAGTTGAATTGCTCTGAAACAAGTTAGATCCTTATGATCAAGAATCAGACGAGTTTAAGTTTTTCCCTCAAAACACCAATCTACATTCAAAATGTAACCATCTATCAAGTGAAACAAAATTCGTAATTTAATTGGTGTTCCTCGAATCACAATTTCAGCTTGCGGATATCTATCTTCGGCAGAGCGTAAGTGTAAGCCTCGTAGTTGATTTTCTGACCCAGACAGCTCAATTTCGTGAGGGTTGTGATCAAATCAACCTGTAAGTGATGAATGAAATTAACTTAGTGATCATATGGTATTTTGTTGAAGAAAATGAGTGAGAGTTGTACCTCATAATCGGTTTGGGAGACGGTTTCTCGACTACGTTGGTATTTATCGACCCACGGGCGAACTTGGGGATCAGATGCCAACAGAGTTTCAGTTGCTAGTTGGTCAGGACCTCCCAAGAATGCAGACATGACTGCTACCTGCAAATAATTAAGCACATCAACTATTACATAATAAGATTAAACACATAACGAACATTAGTCAAGGATAGAAACCAAAAAAAAATAAAAATTTACCTGTCGGGGACCAAAGCCGACAGCAACAAATCTGTCTTTCATTTCTTGAACAGATGCTTTGTCCCACTTTGGTATTCTGCCTTCTGGATCTGGTTCTTCCGTGTCGGTACGCCCGAATTGTCTATCGAATAGACCCCACTGTTGACATCAAAAGATTAAAATAAATAAATTCGGTACAACATTTTTCTATGTTCGAGTTCGGCTCATTTAATTACACCCCTACAAAGGGACTACCATTTTTCTTCTTCTGAATGTTAACACATATTCTCTACTCTGTCAGGCAATGAAATGTACATGAAATTAAGTTCTTAATGAAGTTCTGATATTATGGTTCATTGTTAGTATCAAACTCAAACCTGACCAGCAGAACCATAGGCTGTGTACAATGTCCTTCCTTTCTCTTCGTTCCCGCCACATTTTTTAATTGCAGCAGCTAGGAAGGTGCTCTTCACAGCCGATTGCGCTGTAACATCACGATCCAAGTGATGATTGGTTGGCGTACTGCCATTGTGTCGTAAAACAAAATCTATATCGATATCGTTAAGATAAGACAAAATATATTTCTCTTCCTCACCTGCTAGTTGGATGAGATCGGAGTAGGATATTGGTCCTCCTTTCGAATAAGAATCAATCTCCTTCTTAGCTTCTTCTAGGATCTCCAGTGCAGCCGAAAGGCCGGAATTTTCCTGTCTGCTTATTTCAGAACTTAATTGGCAACAAAAAGCAGAGAAAATTCTTTGAGTTAATCATCCAAGAAAAAGAAAGTAACTGAATAACTGAAATCAAAGCACCTGAAACGTATGGAGCCATTTGGTCCCCCGGTTTTCGTAGCCTACATTCACCAGAAGAATCAAATTTTGAAAATGTTAAGCGATTGAACAGTAGTAAATATGTTATGCAAACTAACCTTGTCATATGTTATTGCATCATTCAGAGCTAATGTCAGTATGGAAGGGACCAAATCCACATGTGTCTGAAGACAGACAGAAATATCGTAATAATTAGGAGTAGCATTGCCAAAATGAAGTTTGCAGCCTTTGTCAGCCTTAAATTACAGAAAATGTTATTGTTACAAGTGAAATGGTATGTTTCTTAAATTATAACATTGTCGATTTAGTAATGGGATCGAATTTTTACGGTAATCACAATCTTGTGTTGAAAGATAGAATGAGAACCAAAAAAGTCTATCAGTTACAATTTCGACAACGTAGAGTTGATTTTAAAATAAACCCAATTGAATTGAGGGGACGAAGTCCTGAAATCCAAGTCATCTTCTGCTACAACATCTGAAACATGTTAAACTTACCTTTATGCTTGTAGAGAGTGTGTCTTTAATTTTTGCTGAGAATCAAAAAACAAGATAGATTGGACACATAATCACGTATTGAAAATGAAAAACACAATTCTACCAAAAAAACGAAACTCACAGAGAAATTCCGAACGTTGTCTCCGTTGATTGAGATCAGCAGCATCAGCTGATCTTGTGAACGTCCCAGAGCTTAACAGCATTTCCTACACATGGTAACAACTAAACAAAACTCGTCACCGAGTTGATCTGATCCAGGGTGTGTTACAAACTGCATTTGAAAATAAAAAAATTCTCCTATTTCCTAAAAGAATAGCAGCATTCAGAAATATTATAAAACAAGCACATCAAATTAACATCATCTCTCTTAGGCACTCATGAACTTTCCCTTAATTGCTACATAACGGTTTGTAGAATTTGCTTATGAAGAGGAAAATCAACTAATGCAACGTATCAAAATGATCAAAATAATAATAATAATAATCAAAAGATGGCAGAAGCAACATAAAATAAATTATGAAGTTATAATGTTATCAAAAGTATGATATTGGACAAAGCGATAAGCTTATAAATTAAGGATTCCACATTTGAACAAACTAATGTAGGATTAATTGTCTATATATGTAGAAACTTAAACCGAACCATACCGTTCCGACAACGGTTCCGAAGCATCCAAGGGCTTCTCTTCTACTACATTGCTCCCCGATGAGAGCTGAGATATCATTCTTTTGACACAGGATGCTTCCCTGCTTCACAATGATTATTTCATCAAAATTCAAGTATGCCTACTTAATTATCACCAATAGACAAACAAAAACATTCCAAAATTGACAAAATGTTAGATGAATTGCCCAAAACGTTAGATAAATTGCCCAAAATGTTAGATGAATATCAACAAAATTTGGATTGATATCAGAAATAGTTTACCATGTAATGGTTGGTGAAGTGCGACATGCACACTGTTGCAACTAATAATTATCTAAAAGAACAACATTTATCATAGCCAACCAAAAGAAGTTCAATTCATGTTTGAGAAACAAATGCCAAACAGCTGAGCACATAACAATTTATGAGATAAATCCATATTTTCCAAGATAAAACAGATGACATAATTAGGCAAGACCAAAATAATCACCAACATCATAAACACACACACACACAAACAAACAATGCACCTTATTTTTTCCTTATCTTAGATAGTTTTTTATAATGAAAAACAACACTTGAACAAAAAATCTCAATCTAAAGCAAAAACAAAATTGTGTTTACATGGAAACATAGGGATGGTGTTTGCTCACATTGGTTTGTTTAGGAAAAGTTGAGGATTGGATTTGAGAATTGTGGGGAGGAAGACAAGGGAGACTGGAGAGGAAGGAGATGGTCATTTTTGGGATTAGACTAGTATAGTAGTCTAATTTTGGTGTTATTACAGATTTTTAATCTCCAGACAGGACTAGAGTAGTGTGATCGATGAAGTTTGGGGTCCACTGATACAAAGTGTCACTCAACTAGTCCACATGTTGTGTCTTTGTGGATAGATAGGAGTCTTATCTTGGATTTTCTTGTGGTCCCCACCATATAAAAAATCTTACCTTTTGGATATATTAATTATAATGGTACTACTATAGTTGCTAAAGATAATTTTGGAGACTCAAATCGTTAGATGTTATATAGAGTTGCGATCTAAGATATATGTATGGTGTGATAATTCTTTAATTTTTCTATTATAAAATTGTAAAAGTCATTAATTATCTCATAATAAAGGGCTTGTAATGGATTTAGATGTTTGGAGCATTTTCATTGAGAGAATATAAGGTTCTTTTTCCTGAGGAGATGGTCTGATCGCTTCCAGAGACATGATCAAGATTTGCGACTTCCTTAAATGGTCCCACATCTCTCATACTGTCCGGAATATTAGAACTAACATGACTTGGGATAAGACTAACATAAGAAGAACTACTTGAATCTTCCACAACAAAAGGTTTGTTGTTGCGAGCGTGATTGAAATTGAATATATCAATTTAGTTTGAGGATCCTATATTTTCATTTGTACAAGATCGTCGACCTAGCTAGAAACGTCAGTTCAACATTTAAACATCATTTTGAGTTTTTTATATTTAATAACGATCCTATTTCAGGAAGAAAGAACCATCAGTCTCTGAATATTTCAACACAGCAATACAATTGAAAGCTACGTCAAATTGAAGTGTTGCTGAGATCTCACAAGACATTGAAGATTATCGATCATATTGGAATATTTTTTAGAGAAATACTGGGAGAATTAATTATTTAAGAACTGGTATTTAAAAAATACCGAACGAAAACCAAAAAGAAAATTAATCAGAATGTGTTGATTATATATGTGTGTGGATTCTACGTACCCAAGAAGTTCCAAACAAGCACATGAAACATGTCCAACATCAAATGAAGAAGAAAAGGAATAAATTAATTGAGTGGTGGTATATATTTCCAAACAAAAACCCTAAAATACACCTATAAAATCTCAAAATTAAGGAAAATTAATTAGAACCTGTTGATTATATACATATGGAGCTAGTGTATCGAAGAAGTTCCGAACAAAAATTAACATGAACTATTAATTTCCACCACACACACACACACATATATATATGATGAAGAAGAGTAAGTAATTAAGATCTGAAGAGGAAGTTAATAAAATTAGATTGTATAAATGATAAGAAAACAAGGAAGCACAGCTCTAGAGTCAAACACAACTAACTCTCCCTTCCCAACCTCAACAGACTCATACTTCCCTTCATCCTCACCTCCCAATCCGGTCCGAACCCGACCGGCAATAACCCGACACACCCACATCCCCTTCCTCCTCCCCTCCCCTCCTCCGGCGCCCCTCTCGTGCGCAAACCCGCTCCCTGCAAACGTCCTAAGCCCACCACAATACCCTACCTCCAACCGAACCCCCTCAGCGCTTGCTCGTCCCGGGACCGGACTAAACCGCATCATCTCGTTACCATCGGCGGCACACCGACAGTCCTCCGGTCCGGCCCGACCGGAGATCATCAACCGGTAGGCCTCGAAGCGGGCAATGGTGGAAGTAGAGTGGTTGAGTTTGAAGAGAGAGGTAATTTTTAGGGTTGGAGGTGGTGGAGGTGGTGACCATGTTTGGTGGAAGATGAGGTGGAGGACTTGGTGGGAGGAAGTGGATGGGGGTAGGGGGGTGAGGTTTGGGTGAAGACGAGGGTTTAGGGTTTTGGGTAGAAGTTGGTTTGGAGTATTAGGGTTTGGTTTGGTGGTGGGAGGAGGAGGTTTAGGTTTAGGGTTTGGTTTAGGTTTAGGTTTGGAGAGGAGAGGGGAGTGATGGTTGTGGTGGTGGACATCTTGGGTGGCTTTGTTTGAGCAGTTGAGAGCTCTTAACCATCGGCCATTTGCCATCATTAGTGGTAGCTAACAGAGAGAGAGAGAGAGAGAGAGAGAGAGAGAGAGAGAGAGAGAGAGAGAGATTTTAGAAGGAGAGGGAGGTTGTGGAGTTTGGAGATGGATGTTGTTGCATGCATATATAGTACCTTTTAAAATGGGATTGGAGGAAGTTGGGGGGGAAGACCGGAAGAGGACTAGAGGAGAGTGGTTTAATTTAGATACTTGTGGTTGTGGGGTTTTTTATATTAAAAAATTGTGTTTTTTTAAAAGCATTATTTTTTATTTTATTTTGTGATTTGGGGAGGATTTCATGTTGGTAGCTAGGTTCATTTTTGTAAGTTGATTTTCTAATAATATACTTTATTGATGTTGTAGTAGCTAGACTATATCATTGTTGTTGTTCATAATGAAAATTAAAAAATTACATCACTTTAGTTTAGAACAATAAACATAATAGTTCTGGAAAGGCATTAAAGCTACATTATTTACATTGTTATACATTTTTAAAACATTCAGTTTTGTGGTATTAATAGTATAGATCAGTGTAATTTCGAGTTGATTTTTTACTTATACAAGAAATATTTTATCTTTCACAAGAAATAGCCTTCATTTGAATTTAAAATTATCATTTCATGTTTTCAATCTCTAAAGAGAAAACCTCAAAAATTGCGCTCATAATTACACTTGTTAGTTTCATCCTGAGATAATATAATTAATTTTCACTACATCAATTAATTACAACGTGCAGCAAAAGTATGGTGCGATCATGATATCTACATTCTCCACTTTTAATAATTTAACAGCATCTGCATTTGCGCTTGCATGGGTATTCTCCATGACGTTAATTTCTTTTTTAACAACAAACATTCCAAATTAATTAATTAATCCTATTGCTTCCAGTACTTACTTTGGTTCATTATATGCTCCAGTGAAATAGTGAGGGTTCACGTTAATATCTGTAGAAGTAGAACATCACTAATTTACAATAGAAATTTTGGTAATTTCTTCTTCTTTTTTGACTTTTTTTCTAACAAATAATTAAAAAAATTTAAACAACTATAATAAGCAGCAATATAGGAATTGAGATAATACAAGAGAAAAGGTGACAAAATACGTGTGTATTTTTTTTTCTTTTCTTTCACCACTCAAATATTAGCTATCAGTGATTGAAGCTAAACAAAGGTGACGAATTTTCTCATGTTATGAAGTGATTCTCTTTTGGAGCTTTATTGTCAAAAAACACATGTTTGCAAATCTCCTTGTCTTTTATGTTGGATGGACCCAATAAAGTTACATCTAACTTTCATCTTTGCAGAGTTGTCTCATGTTGTTAGACACTATGAACCAAATCCTCTAACCAAAGGTCTTCCTATAATCATCACAATAAGTTGCCAATTTGCATGTTGTTAGATTCCATTATATGTCTATTTCTCAATAATCCATGATGGACAGCTAATCATGTCCTATAATTCCAATCATAAAGCAAGAGCTTACACATGATATGACCACCATGTAGAGTAAAGGAAGAGATCAATATTTGTAACGTTTCCGAAAACAACGGAAAATTTAAACAATATAAAAGACCGTCAATGGTCAACACTGGGCACGTCACGGGAAACAAACCAACATATATAATATAAATACGATCCACGTGGAAGTCAAACAGACTGACTGTGATTACAAACAAAAGCTACACAACATGTAACCGCCTCAAAAGAAGAGACAGACAACTACAAGATCAGATCCCGGTGACACCCTCCTGGTCACCACCTCGACTCTAATGCTGCTCGCTACCTGAAATGCAAACAAACAAACATGCCTGAGTTCCCTACTGGAACCCCGTATGCCAAACCTCCTAAAATACAAAATGGAATTAAAGACAATGCAATGCAATGCAATGCAATACACATGATCATCCACCTCGGGTCCACAATAATACCCATCTCCGCCTCCGCGGTACTGAACCACTCCTGCCGCACAAGGGTCAAGTCAGTCCACTGATGTCACACAAGGGTCAGACGACACCACTGCTCCTACAAGCACCACCAGAAAGGCCCCCCGGTACTACGCCGCCGCACAAGGAGCGAGTTAGCCCGCCGAATGCACAACTCGGGCCAGACGACAGCCGCTGCTCCCCCAAGCACTGCCAGACGCGCACCCTGCCGGAACATCCTCGACCTACCGACAAACCCCAGCAAACAGCCCAAGGTTTACGACAATCATCTCTCACACCCCGTACGATATGAGAGGCTCAACAATAATACGCCCTCGTCGAAGGTGAAATCCGTCGCTCCCAAGGCCGGTAATCGACCGTCGCCTCAGAGCCGGTAGTCGACCTATACTCGACGGCTCGCGTGTGGATAAATCCACCAACCTGCGGCAGATCGGTCGACCGCTACAATCACACTGGTCGACCAGTCTTCCGCATAGTACTCTGTACTGTAAAAACAAGCATTCAGTCGAACCACGCCAACCGAATTACCGACCAATAGGTCGAACAAAAGTCATCTAGCGGTCGACGGTTTGGATGGTCTACGATATACAATATTTATAATATATATATCCGACCGGTCGAACCAAGGGTCCGTTCAACCGATAACAGGGATTCTCAGCATTTTGCCTAAGTAATATTCGGTCGACCGGAACTGAGATACAATTCGACCGAAATATCACAGGCACTCTACTGCTTGATTAAAATGCTCAGTCGGTCGACCGAAAGTTAATGAGCGGTCGACCGTTTTGATGGTCAAAGCTCCCAACTGATTTAGCATCGAATAGATCGGTCGAACCAGGTTAAGGGTGTTCGACCGTTTAATAAGTCAAAACCCCCAACCGACCTATTCTCATTGTTTTGGTCGACCGGCGAAGTGGATCCGTTTGACCGATAACAGCATAAAACCCTTTTTCCCGCAGAAATCTGGCATAACGGTCGACCGTCCTCAGACATCGTTCGACCGTTTGCGGGTGCAAAACAATATAATAATAGAATCGGTCGACTGCCCACAGGCACCGGTCGACCGATTGTCGTCTACAACCTCTGAATATGTTGCAATCCGACGGGGAATTCGACACCAAAGTCGATCCCCAACACCCACACAGCTTATGTGAGTTATAATGAAGACTTTGCATACCTTATTGAAGTTCGTGGAAGCCTCCCAAGCTTTGGCAAGCCCAACCCAACTTCTTCTCCTTCTCCTCCTCTTCTTCTCCTTCTCTCCTTCTTCTTCTCCTCCAAGATCGCCTCTCTCACTCTCTAATCAACCCATGCAAAGAGAAAATGTTTTATTAGACCTAACACCTCTATTCATAGCCAAAACCCAAATCTTATCCAATACCTCCACCTCATCAGTTACTGTTCACGGCTTAATTAAGGGTTAATTAGGTTTAATTTAGGTTAATTAGGGTGTTTAGATTATAGTTATTACAATATTCCAATTGTAATCTGACACAATATAAGAGGCCTGAATTTAAAACTAATATAGAACTCAACCATCTCGACAAGGTCATAAAACCATATATACTACTAAAAATATAATGTGTATTCACGTAGGAGAATAAGATTATTTATATATTAGTGTATTCTTATATGTAATAGATAGTGCATGATCGCTTATGTATGTATCATGTAAGTGTGTCTAGATCACATTTAATATTTTATATCTAATACCGTATTGAAATTTGAATGCTTAACTTTGAAACCCGAGAAGACATGGGATCTTATGATGATTATATAGACCCAACGATTAGAACAATTCTCTTGGAGATTAACAAAAGGCAATCCAAAATGCAGAGGGGATTGAAAGCAAAACATAAAAGAAATTAAATAGAGAAAGACATCATCTTTTGTTCCCATTCCATACGACACACCACTAGTTTTATCTTCATGTTCCCGTTTCGTTTTTAAATGGCACAGTCACAAAGGTGGTGGGGAGGGGACAAAGCTGTTTGGAAAGAAGAGAGTTTTGAGATTATTTACATGATGGATGTTTAATTTTGATGTGAAAAGTGGCATATGTTTTGAATTTGAACCGCAGAACTGACCCAAGTGAATTGATGAACCTATCCACATTTCTACCTGAATCTAGCTAGTAAATTTTTATCTAAATAGAATCAAGCTAATGTTTTTTAAGTAGTTGCAGTCATTTTACTAAGAAGAAGATTTTTTTCAACCAGTTTAATGATCGATATACCGAGTGGATCAAACTGTAATAGTCGTGTAGTTCGAGGACTACGTACATAAATAGAAATAGAAATTCCATACTTTAGGAGGTAACATTTTACCTATCCATAATTCAGGGGATAATTTGTAATTTATCCTAATTCTACTGTAATCACTCACAATTTTTGTGCTTTGTGTTGCACTTAATGATCAAATCCCTTCATGAGAAAAATAATTATCAGTAAGAACTATTTATATATATGACTAAAGACAATGATAGGAGTTCAAGTTATTACATAAGCAAAATAAGTTGATTAAGAATTTATCACCAGGTTATGGTTGTATTGTTTTAGATAATTTGTGATAATTATATGCATATGCTTTTCTCTACTACTTTTATCTTTTGTAGCATTAGCTCTGGTCAAGTCTGGAAAAGGGAAAAACACCTTTCTTTGTCAATCTTAGACCTATTTTTGATGCCTTTTGTTGTGGCAAAAGGAAAAAATGAAATCTGTCATGGATGGTAGTTAAAAGAAGGGAAGGGTTGGTTGTGAACACTAGGCTTTGTTCCACCACGCTTGCTTAGGAATCTTATCTAATAATATCATCTAGTGAGGACCCAATACGGGATTATAAATTTTATCTCAAGCGTGCACCTTTTTGGCCATCAAATTGAGGTTGGAGTGATAGTAGACTACTAGAAGGCTAGGAAAGATTTGAATATGCTGATGCTTCGTGCAATATTTTTACCTTTTTTGTCTTTCAAATCTCTGCATGTTCTCTTTTGATTTTTACACCTAAGCTTTCTTAAAAAGAACATTTTTTCCTTCTATTTTTACCTTTTTTTGCCTAGATGTCACTCCAAAACAACTAAATTGCAAGAATGTCACACATCTTTGCATATTTTCTTGTATACCACCAAAAAATTGAGATTTAGTGCATAATTATCATTACTTTTATTGTCGTGACATTCCTTTTGTTTTCTGTCGTTAGTCGTTCATAAGTGACCTCCTGGTATTGGTTGTCTTGTTAAATGGATTAATATGTTTTTCTAATCACTTTTGGCTCACTCATTTAGCCTTAATCCTAATTAATCAACGACTTCAGAACTCAATCCCAACTTAAGTCACACCCAACCTGTGACTCCACCTAAACCCCCAAATCCACGAAACCCTAACTTTGAATCCTCATCCTTGTCTAACCCTAAATCCACCAAATCGAGAAATCAACCGCCATGATTCGTTTGAAAACCCCACATTCCTATAGTGTAG
Source organism: Triglochin maritima (assembly GCA_963682175.1). Classification (NCBI taxonomy): domain Eukaryota; kingdom Viridiplantae; phylum Streptophyta; class Magnoliopsida; order Alismatales; family Juncaginaceae; genus Triglochin; species Triglochin maritima. The sequence goes on from OY821789.1 coordinate 33,996,585, forward strand.
ACGATTATCTAGGTGGTCGGCAAGCTCATCAGTGGAGGTTGGTGTTCGTGTGCGGTTAAGAATTTGAAGGTGACAATGCAGCCAAAAAGGTGGTGTGTGAAGCATCCCATGTATGTATTTCTCCCGAATGTGTAGTTTTTTTAGATGATGTGGTGATGTATTTAGGTTTTTTGTGGGATTTTGGTTTCGGGATGTTGTCTGCATGTGGTAGTGTTCTGTTTGTTGATACTATTAGTGTGATGCATACTTTGTTTATTGATTATTGTTGTTGTAATGCATGATTTCTATGTTTATTACTGTGGTTTTGGTTTTCCGTAAAGGACCACCACAACATTACACTTTTCGCATGTATAGAGGAGGGAAGTAGCCCATTAGGAGTGGTCAGTGTTCTGGTGGGCGGTCGCCTAGGCGACCGCCCCTGCTAGTGGTCACCTAGGCGATCACCTGCACATTGCACATAATTGTGTGCAGTTTATGCGGTCGCCTAGGCAACCAGGTGATCACCTCGCCTGCTCATTCTGGGGGTCGGAGAAGGAGATGGAGGAGTAGACCTAGGCGATCAAGGGAGGCGGAAAGCAACGTCGTTCTCAGGCTTGAAGACGACGTCAGCGTATGACGGGGGTCGAGGAAGTAAAAGTTGGGGTTGCGGAAGGGATCGTCGGAGAAGGCGTTGTAGAAGTCGTTAGGGCGAGGGTTTCGAGCGGGGAGGGGTGTCAGAGGGGGTCGACCCATCATGGTGGAAGGGGAGGGGTGTTGGAAATGAAAGGTGAATGTGCTCGAAACGTGGGATTTTTTGTTTATTTTTTTAAGAATGAAAGTGCTGGACACGTGCGGGTTAAAGTGTTGAAAGGTTTTTTATTTTTTATTGTTTTTTGGTATTTTTCCTATTTTTTTAATTAAAAATATCGCCCACACCTGGACGACCACTCAATCACCTATAGTCGCATAGGCGTTCCCTAAACTTTGGGAGTGGTAGAGAATTTTCAGTTCAGTTTAAAGAGGTTGGACAAGTTTTGGTTGTGGATGAAATGGATTTTGAGGGTGTTAGGACCTCCATTACTGCTACCATGAAGTGGGGTCCAGATGACCCATTGGCATTCAAGTACAAAATCTTAGGCAAGCCAAGTTTGAGTTCAAGTCTAGGTTGTCATGAGGATGTAGCTGAGGCTCTTAGGTATGAGAATCCAACTAAGGAGTTGGAAATTTATGTCTCAGTTGGTGGTAGTACGCAACCTAGTCATCCTAGTACTTCTAATTCCACCCCAGTCCCATTAAGCACTATCTTTCCAAAAGAGCCAAACCCTATTTCCCCTAAAAGATCTCCCTGGCTTGATCCAAACCCCACCAAAAATTGCTAATGAAGCCACCACCACAACTTAATCACCTACCAACCAAGCTTCAATTGGATGTCTTGTTACCTGATCCCAAACAAGAAATTCTTTATCTCCCCCACCTACTATGCCCTCTATAAGCAGAAAGTACCCCACTAAGAGAAAAAAATGACTCCTTAGAGAAAATCAATACTTGAAATTCCAGAGGTAGAGGAAGAAGATGATAATGAGAATGACATGCATTATACTTTGGTTCAGATGAGGAGGATTATGTGCCTAAGGATGACCCAAATGGTAGTAAGTAAAATGGAAGATGAACCTGACTCAGGGGTTAAGGAGGACTTGGGGACAATTCTCAAGGGAGATGGGCCCACATGTAAAGGTTAACCACCTACAACTAGAATTCAGTGTAGGGAAGAGGTTTCCTAGTAGAGAGGTACTCAAATTTACACTTGACAACACTCCATCCTAAATGATAGTTATGTAAAGTTTTACAAAAGTAACCCTAAAAGTGTGATTGCAAAGTTCACAAATAGTAAGTGTAGATGGAGATGTCATGCCTTTAGGATAGGTGATGGTTTGGTCTTCCAAATTAAGACCTTGTTTGAATAGCATAGTTGTTCTAATGTGAATTTGGTGGCTTCCATGATGGAATCTGAGGACTGAATTTGTGATCATACCATGAAGTGGTTGCAAAGTGGATGAGAGCCTAAAAGTAAAACACATTAGAAACAAGATAACCCAAGACTACCACATCTCAATTCCATACCACAGAATCTAGAGAGGTAGGGAATTAACTTTGAAGAAGATACATGGCAGTGATGATGCTCATTATGAGTTGTTGCCAACTTTGATGTGTGAGCTGCAAAGAAAGAACCCAGGGTCTGTGATAAAGTTGGATGTTGACAGAGACAACAAGTTTGAGAGGTTGTTTATCTGCTTTCAAGCTTGAAAAGATGGATTTCTGAATGGGTGTAGGCTAGAAATAGGACTAAATGGATGTCACATGAAGATCAAGTTCAGGGGTGCATGTCTTTAAACTGTTAGTGCATATGGGAATAATGGAATTTTCCCTGTTGCATTTGCACTGGTCCCTGTTGAGAGTGACCATTCACTAGAGATGGTTCCTTAGTTTTCTAAAATTGGCAATTGGTGAAGCGGAATGGCTAGTACTGATCAGTGACAAATGTAAGGGCTTAGGGTCAGTAGTTGCTGAGCATTACCCATATGCAAAACACATACTTTGTATGAGACAACATACTTTGTATGAGACACTCAGACACTTATACAAGAATTTTAGGTCACATTTTGGAGATCACGTGATGGATGTGGTTTGGGGTGCATCCATAGCCTACACTGAAGATGAGCATACCAAATTGATGTGAGAACTGCAACTTATCAATGTATAAGCCTATGAGTGGTTGAAAAATGTAGAGTGTAAATACAAGTGTTGGTCTAGCTAGATCTCAGTTTGGGGTGATTACAAAATGCAACAATGTCTTAAACAACATCTCTGAAAGTTTTAACTACTTGGTTAGTGATCCAAGGCACAAGTTGTTGGATTTCGTGCCCCATGTATGTATTTTTTTTTGAATTTTATACATGCATTTAGGATTGATTATCATATTTTCAAATATTTTATGTACATTATTCTATATATTATTTTAATACAATGTGATCTACATTAATATCAAAATAAATAGAAGATGGTCATACCCAAAGGTTCTCTAAAACCTTTATGAAGATCTGGAGTTGTGTTGCATGTTGAATCGTCCGCCGATTCGCCTCCAAGTGTTCACCAAACTCTAAACAATATTAGAGAGAAATGAGCTAGCCAATCAATCTCTAAATCAATGTTAGAATCTAGTTAATAACCCTTTTAAAGCTCCCTGAGAATTTAATCTCCAAAATCTTAATTAACTAAGAGATTTTCGGATGTATTAGTGGGAAGTTTGGCAGAGAGATAATGTTTACATTAATTAAAACAAAGAGGGAGATGAGACCTATTTATAGAATCTCCCAACACCCACATCATTGGCTATCTGCCTATCTACTAACCCATGATTTCTTGCTTTCTTTCCCTAAAACCATCACTAATTGACACATAATCACCATCATCCCCATTTAACCATAATTAGAATAAATCCAACCCATGATCAACACCAATCTCTTAATTAATTCTGGCACGTGCTCACCGGTTGAGCAAAACTTGTCTACCAGTAGACTGATTGGCAGTTAATTGCGGTTTCGGTTAGACTATGAAATCAGGCGGTCAACCCATCATACATTATCAAAGCTACTATGATTTTTCGGTCGAACATATGCCCAAACGGTAGATCGTTTCTACACTAGAAAGCCACTGGTAGAGCCACTAGAAGTTTTTGGTCTAGGTCAGGCGGTCCAGACGCTAGTGGTGCCTCGGACTGCACTTCACGTCGACCGATTATTACCAAGAGAAGTTCCCATAAATTATCGACCGAACCACGACTTTCACTCGGTCGACCAATCACTACCAAGAAGAGTTTGCGGAAGCTCTTGGAAGTTTTCGGTCGATCAAACACATCCATCCGGTAACCAAACACATACTCAACAGCTACTGTAAATTTCCGGTTGACCGGTCTCCGAAAACGTTCGACCGTTTTGGCCCGATTTTTGCATTTACCAAATTTGGATTAACATCCAACAAAATTGGATCTTTGAGGTTTTTAACAAATTCATATAATATATTATCATATGTAATGTCAGAACATTATACCTCATAATACATACATTTCACATGAATTTATTTATGATTCTAACTATGTCATTTTCATGACATATTGATTTTATTGATTCACCACATGTATACTATTTCACATGAAACTTGATACATCATATGAACACAAAATCAAAATTCTTGTTTCCCAGTTTTGTGGTGTGACCAGTCGAAGGTATACATCGCCCATAAGGCCGGCTAATCAGCTCATCCGGATCGAAGCCTGTCAGGTCATCTCGCTCCGTAGAGTTGTGCAACATCGTGCATTGGGATCGATGATCCCTCAGGTCTACTACTCTAATATGAGTCAAGCAAAGCATATACTACGCCACAGTCTATAATACAGAGGTGACACGTCTCGAGTGTCCACACTGTTCCACACGGCGGTCCCTAGGTAAGCACGAGCAACGCACCCACTGTCACCCCCGGCTCACGCTCTAGGTGAGGACACGAGTTTCCGTGGACAGAGTTGACACTCCACAATGATAAATACTCCATCCTGGGCCCAAACGGTTGACCGAAAAAGACAGACCGGTCGACCGCTCCTCAAAGGGTCGGTCAAACAGATGCTTGTAACGGTTGAACTCTGGGCTCACGATTTAAGCCCCAATAGTCGAACATGTGGTATAAATCGGTCGACCGCTAAACTGTCAAAATCAGACTACGTCTAAGTCAAAATCAAGGCAACGGTCCAACGGCTCAAGTGCCCTGCTCGACCGAAAATATCAAGGTCTTTCCTACCTTCATCAAGTCATAATCGGTCGAACCAAACAATCAAACAGTCAACCTTACAATAAGTGAACTTAAACTACCGATCAGACAAAAGTCACAAGCGGTTGACCGTTTGGTGGTCAACACTCAGTACAACCCGTAATCACAAGGCAATGGTCGAACGGCTCAAGGGGCACGTTCGACTGAAAACAACAGACTTCTCCAACCCAACAAAATATGCACAACCGGTTGACCGTCGCAAGACATCGTTCGACCGGTACTGGGTAAAGAATGAGAAATACTCTGCATCCGGTTGACTGTCCAAAGACATTGGTCGACCGTTAACAGGCATCTACCTGGCCGTGCCAAGTATAACTTGATTCCCTCGTCATTGGCGAGGTCTCCGACCTCCAGAGACGAGCCAAACTCACGCACACACAAGTGCGAGCTGTTGGCTTTTTGGCCTTAATCTATGTTCTGATGATTTAATTAACCTAATCTTAATTATAATCATGTAGAGTAGCACACATATTGCATTGCATATATATTTCTTTGTGCTAACCTCTACAGGTGATCAAGACTCAAGGAAGAAAGGAAATCAAGTCAAGACATGTAATCAAGCTCATTTGAAGACATGTATTTTGTATTTCTTTGAGTTTTAGGAACTTTTGTATTTTGAGCATACTTGAGCTAAAATCAACTTAAACACACACTAGGTTCCTTATAGAAGTCACACACGAAATTTCACATAATTTGGACTTCAATAGATCACCCAAACTTAGACCGGAAAACACTAAACCTGAACCCTAACTGTCTGCCCACATTCGGTCGACCGCAACATGCCGTTCGGTCGACCGGATGATCAAGTAATCCAGTTTGTGTTTCCCTGTCCAGTTTCGGTCGACCGCATCATCTCATTCGGTCGACCGTTTGAACTTATTTTCCCGACCGTTACTTTTGTCGTATATACCCAACGGTCGTATTCGTATTAAACCAAAAATACCCCAAATACATTTCTTGTATCAGTCGACCGAGGACCATGATCGGTCGACCGTTTGTCCATCTCTTGACAAACCCAAAGTGCTTGTTGAAAATCGGTCGACCGCGAGACCTTGTTTCGGTCGACCGAATCGATCTTTGTTTGTCAACCCCAAAGAGCCTGGACGAAATCGGTCGACCGAACCCTTTCTCGTGTTCGACCGATGACTTAAGTGTACCTAAGTCGTAGCATTGGTCGGTTGACCGTTACCTAACCGGTCGACCGAACTTAGTTCAAAACTGCCAAACGGTCGACCGTTCAGCCCGAATCGGTCGACCGAATTCATCCAGAATTGGGTCCTGCAAGTTCTGTTTTGTGTTTCACACATCAACTCACACCCAATCAATCGCAACGTCTCTAATGCCTATATAAGGAGTTGTAAAACACATTTTAACACAACTGTCCCACTACAAACTTGTCCCAAACTTTAGAGAGAATCCAAAACACTCCAAACCTCAATTTCCACACTTTAGTGATCAATTCCTTAATCCTACTCAAGTGTGCTCAAGTTTAGAGAGTGTTGTTCCACTCAACCTTTGTTCAAGAAGAAAGGACTTCGATGAAAGCCCAAAGTGTTCCTCTCGGATTGTGAGAGAAGAAAGTCAAGCTCGCGAGGTTGTTCGCGGAGTTTGTTTTGTAATAGGCGTTCTCTCCCGGCCCTGAACGGGGAGTGGTTAGTGAAAACGTAGGCGGAGCTCGCGGAGCTTACAAGAGAGGACTAAGACCCAGGTGGGGTGCCGAACCTCTATAAAAACCGACGCGTCTTTGTGGTTTGCATTTTCTATTCCCTACTTGCTTGTTTAGTTGTTTAAATTCCGCTGCATATAACTCGATCGATAAACAAGTAGGTGATTAGCTTAAAAAGTGATTAGTGGACCCATAACCCACGCGATCCTACACGAGCAACATCTAATAAAAGAACTTGGCATACCTTTTCGTGATTCAAGTGCGTTGTCCAACCACGAGTCGAGCATGCTCCCCCGACGCGACATGCAAAACTTCTACCACCGCACCTCCTTGTGCCTCCGATCGCTCCTCCTCCGATCGTCGACCGTCGAGAGAGTGAGGGAGAGAAATAGTTGGTGAGGGAGAGAAGATTTGAGTGAGTAAAAGGGAAGAAGAATGGGAGCATCCTCTTCTTATATCAACACCCAAGCGCACCCATCCATACTCCTGTCACATCACCTTACCTCCATCCCATACCCAGTCATCCCTCCACCCATCCCATCCAGTCAAACCATCATTAGCCTCTAATCTCCCCACCTAACAAGATTTGGTCCTTAATTAGAGTTAGGATATAACAGCCAGACTATCAAGACCACACCTTTAAGTCAAGTTTATTCCACTAGCTTAGTAAGTTCACCCTTTGGAGAGAAACCACAAATTAAGAACATATATAAAACCCAACAAGAAGCCAACAAACAAAGACAATTTGTTGTCTCACTTTTCCAACAACACGTGACATCAGACGTGGTTTATTGGGTCCAAGATGGGGCCACGTTGAATTGAATTATTACCGACCAATGACGATAAGGTTAGCTTGCTGGAAGTTGCGTAGCCCAAAGAATATTGATTAATTCCATTATGTGGTAGCTAATAGTCAACGAGTCAACCAACAAAGTCCTATAAACATAACATCACAGAAGTCGATCTAGCATGCACAATAGGCTAGGTTAGTTGATCTAATGACTTCCTCTTGTCATCTGTGCATGATAATTTTGGCGTTTGTTTTACCAATCTACAGTTTGGCAGAGGAAGAGTGTAAGCAAGAGAGCATAGAAGGAGAGTGTCACAACAAGCATAAGGCGCTGACGCTTAAGCTCATCGCAATCGCTGCAATTCTAGTAACGAGCTTGATAGGGGTATGTCTCCCTTTATTCTCGAGAGCGGTTCCGGCCCTCCGACCGGAGAAGAAGCTGTTTGTTGTGGTGAAAGCTTTTGCGTCGGGAGTGATTCTTGCCACTGGATTCATGCACGTTCTACCCGACTCGTTCGACGATCTTAGCTCCCCTTGCTTGCCTGAGGTCCCTTGGAGAACTTTTCCCTTCTCTGGGTTCCTTGCAATGCTTTCGGCTATCTTCACTCTTATGGTCGACTCTTTCATGATGACATTTCACAATAAGAGGAAGAAGCTCACAAGCCGGAATTCGGTCGTAAACGATAACGGCGCCACTCCAACTCATCATGGACATCAACACTCTTTAATTACTATCGATTCTGCCGGTAGTGATGATGTCTTGACGCGCAATCGGACTATTGCTCAGGTAAGAAACTAGCTTTGTTCTTCTTAATTATGTTATTATTCGTCTTTAATTCGGTAATTCCATCCTTGTCTAATTAATAGCTACTATTATTGGTATGTGTAAACCATGTACATTGTCGGTTCTACGCTATATAGCTAGGTTGGTAGCATAATGTAAAAGACATATATATACTCTCATCATATGTTATTTTGAATCAATATTATTCATTTTGGTTATGATGATTCTTTCCAATTTGATAAGATAATAATCACAAACGTTTAACTTAACATTTCACTGCACTGTGACAATGTTAAAGCAATACATACATATACTTGGATTGACGACTAATACACATGCAGTTGTGTAAATGCACAACCAAAATGAGATATTTTATCATAATCCCACAATGTTGGAATTATATATTAATCGTCCTTGACTTAATTTTTCTTAATCACAATTTAAGATGAACTTTGAAATAGGTCCTAGAAATGGGAATCATAGTTCACTCGGTGGTCATTGGGTTGTCGATGGGCGCCTCGCAAAATGTTTGCACGATAAGGCCTCTGGTCGCCGCACTTTGCTTCCATCAGATGTTTGAGGGGATGGGACTTGGTGGTTGCATCCTTCAGGTATCCCTATATATATATATATATATATATATATACAGAAATTATAGAATGAGCCCGGGGCTCAATTAGTCTTAAGTGAGCCCCTTAATCATCCACCATTCAATATTTATCCAACGCTTGTTAAATTAACTGGTTATTTTTACTGGTCGAAGGGCAGGATTGGTATTCGGTTTTGTTTGGTTAGGGTTAGGAGGGGTTACACTCACGTCTCCTACATTGTCGCCTCCACCGTTTTCACCTTAACCCCTCCCTTTTTCTTCCCTAATTTCACCCTAACGCCTCCGAAATCTCCACCTAGACGTCGCCCTTTCTCCTCCCTAATCTCACCATCACGCCTCCACCGCAATCTTCACCCTCAGCCCTCCCTTTCTCCTCACTAATCTCACCCTCACGCCTCCACTGAAATCTTGACCCTAACGCCCCCTTTTCCTCCCTAATCGTCACACCTATCATTTCCCCCAACTCCGGAATGGATGAATCAGTCAGAGATGGAACTATTAAATCAATAGGTACGTTATTTATCAATCTGGTTGTTCCATTTGAGCACGTCCTTTTCGGTGTTGCTAGTTCTTTTGCCATTTTGTACATTTTTTATGCATTTTAATCTTGTTCCTATTGTCGTTTGATGAAACTTTTGTTGGTAATAATATGATTATAAATACTTTTGTTTTTTTAACATTGTAATCTCATATTATTATTCTCACCAAGTTTCATTCTGTTTGTTTTTCTTCATTTATTAGACGATTACCTTCTCACCAAGTTTCGGTCTCTGTCTGATTTTACCGTTTTTTTCTTTCTTCTAAACTACTTGTTATTGTTAATTAGTAGAATTTTTTGATTCATGTTTAATAGCAATTAAGCACACAAAAAATTTAGAAAAACGAGTTTAACAGATATTATGAGCCACTAAAGATTTCTCACAATCTTTTGGTCTTGTAGGCAATTTGACGAGCACAATAAAGTTGTGATGCAAAGATAAGGGTGAAACTTCAATTCATCCTACCTCTAAATCTGCTGGTGCATGACTGGGACTTAAATTCTTTATTTTGTTTGTGTTTATATTTTTGCTGATTTATAAATATTTTGATACAGTTAACTATTGCGTGAACCATCGATGTTATGTGAAGTTATTTGTTGAGTTTGTGGAAAAATATAAACCAAAGGAAGCTCACTTGAAAAGGATGTCAGTGACTCCTTTTGATAAACTTCTTCATATTCCAAATTTGAATGTGAATCGTTGGTTGCTGGAAGATTTAATTAGTAGGCATGTTGATGGCAACAAATTTTGTGTGGGAGGGGTAAACTTAGATTTTTCCATTGAAGATGTTGCAGCTATTCTAGGTTTACCTGCTTCGGGTATAAAGGTGAAGATAAGAGGGAGTGGGAAAACCTCTGATTTGGAGGCAAAATATAGTAAAGAAAAAAACTTCGCCTTTAATACCACAAACATTCAACAGCTTATGATTGAGCTACATTGCAAGGATGACGATGAGTCTGTTGATGATTTTGTAAAGCTATTAATTTTGTTGATGTGTTCTACCTTTTTATTGCCTGAGTCTGGGTCTAATGTGCCACGAGCTGCACTGTCCAATTTTGACAAATTAGAGAACCTGAAATTCTACAATTGGTCTGAGGCTATTCACAGCCTAGCAATGGAAAATGTACCTCTCATACGTGACCAAATTATTAGCAAGAAGGCTGGGAAGAGGAAATCTGTTAGCACTTATGATCTTGGATCAAGCATATGTTTTATGGTAATTACTGTAACTTTCAACTATTGATGTTATTTTATGTAGTTTCATTACATAGAAGAAAGAAAATCTTTATTTTTGGCTTCTTTGCTAGATGCAACTTTTTAAATTAAATATTTTGCGAATTAAGGCAAAACTACTTATTTTACTGTTATCAACATAATATTACAGCTTTGTTGTCAGATTCACTATTATATTTTTTAGATTTAACTTTATTTTTGTTATACATATTGCAGGTATGGTTGTATGAGCACATCAATTTGTTTAAACCAGTTTTTCCTGAATTGAAGCCAAGGATTAGGAAGTGGGCTTCTCCTGTGGAACCAAAGCTAAAAGACCTATCTAGCGTGATTGATGATATGGTAGTTGAATTTAATTCATAATAATTGTGCAATATTGGTTTAATCATATTCATATCTTTGTTTGCCACGATAGCATTTGCATGGCATTATCATTTGCAATTTCTAAACTTCAGCTATTTGTAGATACAAATATTTAGTAAACAAAGTTATGCTACCTGCAGATTATGTATAATATCTTAGTTGATGAAAATGATTTCTTCAAGCTTCTTCCCAATGAGCAAAATTTGCCTCCGCTTAATGTTGGAACCATAAAGAAGAAGTTGAATTCCAAAAAAAGAAGGGAGCAACTACATGATCCTGCTGATGGTATAGATGTTGATGACAATGAAACCCAACAGTTGAAGAAAAGAAATGATGAATTAATTTTGGAGGTGCAGTTGTTAAATCAAAAAGTCTGTATTTTGGAAGTTGAAAATTCTGAGTTGAAGTCATTAAAAAAGAAAGTTGCTGATTTGGAAGCTGAACTCTCTACCTTGAAGAAAAAAATCTGGGAATCCAAAGTCGCATGTCCCAACTTTCAGCTTGGGGCTTTCTCAGATTTCACAGGTCAATACCAATTTTTTGGAGGAGACGAATATTGGCGATCAACAGATGGATAAGTCAAATTTGGTTGATGTTGTAATTGGTAATGACCAAATGACTTCCACCCATGTTCCTTGTGATAATGTGAATGTTTGTCTTGGACCTCCTCCCTTCAAAAGAGTCTACAAGAGAAAAGAAACAGTAGCGAATACATCTGAAAGTTCATTAACAAGGCGTGTGAAAATGAGAATTAATCGGAAACCCAACATTCTGCTAGAAGATGGATTTAATTCAAGGCAAGCATCGAAGACTTTAGTAAATGAGAAGGTATAATCTTACTTAACTATTATTTGACTAGTGGTTAATATTATGAAACACTACAATATGCAAAATATTTTTGCTAACATTTGTAAGATTTATGGTCAAACATAGCATTTTAATGTTTCTTATATTCTTCTAATATTAATATCTTTTTTTATGGTGACATGTTTATTTTACAGGATTGTATATATTACTGCTCCACTTCACAATTGTATATATTACTGCTTCACGTATATATTACAGACTACATGTTATATTACTGTTTTTAAATCAGTGTTGATTTTTTTTATTACTACAAAATCAAACAATACTACTTCCATATTTGATATTTCTTTACAATTGATTCAATTTTCATTCATAATTTTATAGGTTTCACTAAAAGGCGTTACAAAATATTTGGGATATTCCAAAATTTCTTTGGAGGAAAAAGCATGTATTGATCAATTCCTAAGTGATCCCAGAGACATGTAAGTCTTTATGTGATACATATTGAAATCATTCTAGTTCAACATTATTTACTTTTCTACACATGTTTTACATATTTCGTTATTGATTTTACATTGCAGGAGTGCAAGGAATTATAGAACAAGTAAAAACACGTTTTGCATAGGAACACATTTGCTTGATTTGTTGGATGGAAAAATGGTTTTTGGTGATGTAAGTGAAATTAAATGTTTACAAATGTATCAATTTCAATCATTGTTAAATGTTCCACCTTTTAGGTATTAGAAGTGTCATTTGAGCTGCTGGAACTTAAAGCTAAAGCTGCAGATCGTGTTGGTGGCATCTTTTTGTAACCTAGATGTTTAAAAACCGCCAAACTATGTTGGCATGGAAGTCCTTGAAATTCCATAAAGTGACAGTCACAAACAGGCACATGATCAATGTCTTTGAACCTTACATGCATTGTTCCATTGTCTTCATCTATTTTGCTCACATTGTATGTAACTGAATTGTCATCCTAATCTTCAATTGTAACGTTGCACATAAAACTCTTCTTCAACTCTTCTTGAAAGATGTGAAAGACACTTCTTGTGTATATTTCTTCCATTTCAGCCTCAAGGTTCCATTTAGTCAGTAGCTCCTCCTTCTTATTATTGTCATTATAATTCCATCTATTTTCATTCTCTCTTTGATGCTTTAGAGCCACCTCAAATCTACAATAAAAAACAATGCTTAACTTATAACATCATATTGCAGATATTTTCAAGCGTATTATATTGAATGGAAAAACTGGGTGAACTACAGTTGTTTGTTTATGTAACAATAGTTATTGTTATACAACATTCTGTAATATTACCGTTATAAATATTATGTTACAGCTTAACCAATATATTGGCAATCCAGATTGTAAGCGTAATGTAAACAATAAAACTCTTGTGGCAGTAAATGCATATCTGTTTTTATTTCACATTACATAAATTTATATAACATAACTTAATGTTAAATTTACAACGACGATGCTACAATTTAACCACCGAATATACAAGCTAATATAATAACAAAGTAGAAATGTACCTGCATATGAACTCAAATAAAGTGTTTTATCGCGTGATGTATGTCTTCAAAAATGCATTCATTGATTCACTTCTTTGAGTAGTCTTCATACCAGCAAAGAAAATATTTTGCATGTAAGCCGGTACCCATTTTTCCCGTATCTCAAACAACGAATTCAACCATTTTGAATCATGAAGCTCATTTTCGATAATGATTCTGCTCCATTTACATTCAAAATCTTTGATGTTCTCGGTGTACCACACACAATCGTGAAAGGCTTGAATAACATGCCCTTTGTTGCTCACTCCTCCAATTTTTTTTTGTAATTTATCCATTATGTGCCATGAGCAGAAACGATGAACGGTCTTGGGATACACTTGTGCCAATGAAGAATTCATAGCTGGGTCTTGATCAGTAACAATAGCAGCTGGTTCTCTACCCATACAATTCTTGAATTCCAAAAACAACCAATTAAAGGATGATATAGTTTCATCATTTAGCAAACCCATTCCGAAAAAGATTGTTTGTCTGTGATGATTCACACCACAAAAGGCTATGAATATCATTGAGTACCTGTTTGTACAATACGTAGTATCGAACGTGACAGCTTCTCCAAAATGTTTAAAATTATCTTGACAAGTGCTATCACCACAAAACAAGTGACTCAACTTACTTTGTTCATTCTTTTGATATGAATAGTAGAAGTTTTGGTCACCTTTCTTTGTACTCTCTAAGTGTTCTAGTACTAATTCTGCATCATATCCTTCTGTTTCATATCTGCTGGAAGCATTCATATTTAGTATGTCTCTATACGTGAATCTGATTTTGTCATAACCACCGCTTTCATTTCCTAACAACACAGCTTGTTTTACAACAGGTATGTTGGCTTCACTCATAGATTTCAACAAACTCTGAGTAACAGGCGGTATGTTACGATTATTTCTCATGTAATGTCTTTGAGACGAGCTTGTCATTTCATGATTATGTCCTTCAACAAAGTTTAGCACAAACCACTTATTTTTTTCTCGATCAAATTTGATTTTTAATTTTGCCTGACATTCACATCTTGACATCCCAACTTTCCTCTTCTTTATTGTTACTGACACTTCATTCATACTTGTTTTTTTGTTGCTTCTTGTACATGATGACCCTTCTTTAGAGCAAACAAACTTTTTTTAAGATCATCTCTCTACAATTATTTTATGATGCTTGAGCATATTTGGTTGACGATTTTCGCACATTAAACCCTACAGCATTTGCATAATTCTTATAATAGTGGTAAGCTTCTTCTATCGAGTCGAACTCCTGTCCATTGGTTGGTTTGAGCTCACTGTTAACGTCAGGTATAAGGAAAAATTCTTTGTCATGCTCCTCATTCTGCCACTTTAAATTATACTAAATGGTGCAAAATGAGGTCCAGAATGTTACAGCTTTCATAATAATATAATAATATTAGATTGTCAATTCAACGTTACTTCACTATAATACTAGTACAAAGAAGATAAAAAAAGGCTAAAGTAAAATGGTCACTATAACAGGTATCAATTTAATATTAAAGATCGAAACAACCATATTACAGTTTTCAATACTATATTACAGTAGTCATATTTATATTGTGGCTTCCAATACGATTTTCCCATTACAAAACTTAAATTACTTCCGCTTTTAATTATTTTTAGGGGTACATCACAATTCCCATTGTGAAATCCGCTATCAAAAGTATTTAAAAAACAAACTAACCTCAATTTCCAGTAGACTCGATTGGATTCCTCCGGACTTTGAAGAGGTTGAATTTTTTTCTACAATTTCCATAATTTCGATTTGTGCCCTCTGAAAACAAATAGAAATCCAAATAAATAAACATAATCCAAACTAAGCCGCAACATTAAACATCGTAAAACATTTTCAGCAGCAAAAGACTAAAAAAACAAAACAGAATTCACGAGAGAAAAAAAGAAAAAACGAAAAAACGAAATAAACAGCAAAAAAATAACGCACTTTAAATCTATGGCAAATCCTAAAACCAAACACAACTGCGATTTTTCCCAAAAATAAAAGACATCCGCACCAGACACCTAAGCAAAACGAATAGTAAGCCGTGGTATCAACAAGAACTGAAATCAATCAGGATTAAAAGACCCCAAAATAAAATCAACAAGAACTGAAATCAGGATTAAAAGACTCAAAAAAAACTATATCGGTTACATTAATTAACCAAAAAAACCAAGATGCATCCAATCCGTGGTATTGAGGAGCAAAAACGGTTTGGAGGGGGAGGAGAAAGGGGTGACGAAAATAGAAGGAAGCAATTGGGTTTCTTTTGGTAAGGTTGATTGAAGAGTTTTGGAAGACCAACGAATTTACTTAAATACCCTTACTTTAAGTAAAACATCACAACCATCAGATTAAAATGAATGATTAGATCTTGAGGAGCTTATTTAATCAAAATGAGCCCCAGGCTCATTCTAACCTTACTCTCTCTCTCTCTCTCTCTCTCTATATATATATATATATATATATATTTATTTACGTGGCTAATTAATCATGCATATCTTAATTAAGACATGTAATTAACTAGTTTGAATGAATTTGATTGTAGGCGGAGTATGAATTTACGATGAATGCAACGCTCGTCTTCTTTTTTGCCTCCACCACTCCATTTGGTATTGCTCTAGGAATCGCTCTCTCGCACATATACAACGAGAACAGCCCGACAGCGCTGATTGTGGTTGGCTTGTTAAACGCATCGTCGGCTGGACTTTTGATTTACATGGCTCTTGTTGACCTTCTAGCCGTTGAATTTATGGGGCCGCGGTTGCAATCGAGTGCGAGGCTGCAGGGTTGGTGCTATGTGGCCGTCCTTTTGGGCGCCGGCGGCGTGTCACTTATGGCAAAATGGGCTTGACGAACTTTGCAACACGATTATATATATATAGGACAATTAGTTGGAGATCAAACAAAGGTAGTAAGAAAATATTGTGATGATATCTTCTAGTACGTGAAGAAATCTCTCTTACAAAAGAATGTGATGTTAATCGCATTTCAGTACTCAGACCCTCTTTTAAAGAAAGATGATATTTTTGTTTGATAAAAAATTCTACTTCCATTGTCTTTGTACCATGACACAATTTCTATAATTTCAGCTGTAGCCAAACCGGTAATGAATCGCACAATTGCTCAACTAGGAAATGTAACATATATTTGATACAAATGCACTGCATATCTGTAACGTCCCGAAACAGCGGAAGATTTAAAATTTCGAAATAACGAATAAAACTGACAACTCAAGGCGGGAACGTCACTAATATATAAATATATAAATCCGGGTGCACCCAAAATACATGGAGTTTACAAAAGGTGTACAACTACAATCCAGATGAAAGAAATGAAAATACAAGTAGTCGTACAATCTCGCAAATGCCGAAGAGGATCCGACTCCAAAGCGCTCCGTCCTCGGTCACCACCCACCCGGACCTACTGTGGTCCTGAAATAAAAAGTGCAACAACAATGCCTGAGTTTCCTGAAAGGAAACCCCGTATACCAAGCCCTAAATGCATGCAAGACTATCAATGAAACCTATCATACTAGTCATCATGGCATGGCATCAATGCGATACATAAAACAATCCCCCAACGGGTAAACAGACCCACTACGGGGTAACCAATCCCACCACGGGGAAACACAGGACCTCTGTCCGCAACTGTAAGGGGTCCCACTCTGAGACCTACCGTAGGCACATACGGTCTAGCAGAAGGTACGCAACGAACCCCACACGCGACTACTCTAGTCAAGGGATCGGTGAGGAGCGTCCGCACGCCTGCGCGAAGTAGAAATCAGCTGAAATCTCGAGGTCAACACCTCACCAACGGGGCCGTCGCCCAGGTCGGTCCACTCATCTGGAGGAGCCCGTCCAGACTACCCTGCCGGAAAAGATCGTCGACAGTCCATACCCTCACCGGAACAGCATCGGTGGGACACCATCGCCCGGAAACGTCGTCGGACGGCACTTCCGCCGGAACAGCATCGGCAGAAATCACCCGGAACAGCATCGGGTGGAACAATCATCGCCTCGTCTACACGAGCGATCCGAGCTCAAACAGCCCGCAGGGTCAACATGCTCCAACGAGCCGTGCACCTCGTGCACCGGGATCCTCAATCCCTCAGGCCTGCTACTCTACTGTGAGTCAGAACATCAAGGCTACGTCGCCCTCCATCTGTGGAGACGACACGTCCCAGATGCCCACACTCTTCCACACGGCGGTCCCTGGGCAGACACGCAGAACGCACCCACCGTCACCTCCCGGCTCACGCGCTAAGCGAGGACACGGGTTTCCGTGGACAGAGTTGACATCTCACTAGGACAAGAAAACCAGTACTGTGCCCCATCGGTCGACCGAATCAGGCAAACCGGTCGACCGAAACCAACAGTAACGGTCGAACGGATTTCCTCCAAATGGTCGAACAAAGTGCCCAAAACTCTGTCTCCAATCGGTCGAACCAGCGGGAAGAACCGGTCGACCGGACAGGTCAAAATCCTAGGTCTGACTAAGTCAAAATCAATTCAACTATCGGTCGACCGACTCAAGGGTCCCGGTCGACCGAACATTACAGGGTCAGCCTAGTAATTCTAAGTCATATAATCGGTCGAACGCATATACTAATCGGTCGAACCAACAAGCAGTAAACAACAACAACTTAAGTTCCGGTCGAACCACAAGGCTCGGTCGACCGGAAACAGGCAACATTAAACCCGAACCCACGAAATTTGGCATAACCGGTCGACCGCCCCAAGGCATCGTCCGACCGGTTCTGGGCAAAAACATCAATTTACACTATCACCGGTCGACCGCCCGAAGGCACCGGTCGACCGTTGGTCGACAGCAACCTTGCACCAGCCAAGGATTTTACGCCGTTTTCTTGTCGCCGGCGAGGTCTCCGACCTCCCGCGACCGACCCAAACCTCCCCCAACAGGGAGAACCACAAAACACACTAATGCTTGGCATACCTCAAAAGAAAGACGAATCCGCCGGAGCAACGCTCACGCCCGTCGCCTCCACCCGCGCAACCTCCTCACGCCGGAGCCTCCGCGCCGCCTCCTTCCTCCACTGGTCGCCGGAAAAGCAAGGAGAAGAGGTGGTGAGTTTTGGTGGAAGAAAATGGGAAAGAAAGGAAAAAGAGAGGGTTGGGTTGGGTTTAAATAATAAAACCTACACCTACCCCCCCCCCCCCCATACTCCCAACCATACCCACCATACCTCACCTCACTCCACCCCACTCCTCTCCCCACTCCCCCCCCCCCCACGTCTCCAGTCTTTACAATCCACCCTCCTTAAAAGGATTTCGTCCCGAAATCACAGCAACAACTCACCGAAAAGCTCTGGGTACTGCCTTCTGACTTCCTCCTCAATCTCCCAAGTGGCCTCGCACTCACTATGATGCTGCCACCGGACCTTCACCATCGGAATGGTCCTCCTCCTGAGCTGATGATCCATGCGATCAACAATCTCGACCGGCCTCTCCTCGAGCGACAAGTCCTGCTGAATCTCTGGAACTGCAATCTCAATGACATGCGACGGATCTGCCACATACTTCCTCAGCATCGACACATGGAAGACATTATGCAGACCCGAAAACTGTGGCGGCAAAGCAATCCGGTAGGCGACCTCACCAACCCGGTCCAAGATCTCGAAAGGTCCAACATATCTCGGACTAAGCTTCCCCTTCTTCCCGAACCTCATGACTCCTCGGGCAGGAGAGATCTTCAGAAACACATGGTCGCCCACCTCGAAACTCAACGCCCGCCTGCGTCGATCTACATAACTCTTCTGCCTGCTCTGTGCTGTGGCCAGTCTCCTCCTAATCACATCCACCTTCTCTGCATACATCTGCACGATCTCTGGCCCCACTAACTGCCTCTCGCCCACATCACTCCAGCATACCGGAGATCTGCAAGGCCTCCCGTACAATGCCTCGTACGGTGCCATCCCAATACTCGAGTGGTAGCTGTTGTTGTAGGCGAACTCTATCAGCGGCAAGTGCTCATCCCAGTGCCCTGCCCAGTCCAGTGTGCATGCTCTCAGCATATCCTCCAAGGTCTGAATCGTCCTCTCTGACTGACCATCGGTCTGCGGATGGAACGCTGTACTGAATCTCAGACGCGTCCCCAAAGCCTGCTGCAGACTCCCCCAAAATCTGGAAGTGAATCGTGGATCTCGATCGGAGATGATGCTCACTGGCACCCCATGCAACCTGACTATCTCCTCCACGTACAACCGAGCCAGACCCTCCAAAGGCAACGTGGTCCTGATCGCTAAGAAATGCGCCGACTTGGTCAGTCGATCGACTATCACCCAAATCGCGTCGTGGAATCTCCT
Source organism: Triglochin maritima (assembly GCA_963682175.1). NCBI lineage: Eukaryota > Viridiplantae > Streptophyta > Magnoliopsida > Alismatales > Juncaginaceae > Triglochin > Triglochin maritima. The sequence goes on from OY821789.1 coordinate 34,016,122, forward strand.
CGTCTTCGGCAATCCTGTGACAAAATCCATCGTCACGTGCTCCCACTTCCACTCGGGAAGCTCGATACACTGCATCGGTCCTGCTGGTCGCTGATGCTCAATCTTCACCTGCTGGCAGACCAAGCATCTGCTCACAAACTCCGCTATGTCTCGCTTCATCCCCTTCCACCAGAAATTACGCTGCAGGTCCTTATACATCTTCGTGCTCCCCGGGTGAATGGAATATCGTGCTCGGTGTGCCTCCTCCATGATCTCCTCTCTCAGCTCATCCACCCTCGGCACCCAAATACGGCTTCTGAACCTCAGACCACCATCTGCTCCAATGCTGAAATCAGATCCCTCCTGAGCAGACAACTGCACCAGACCAGCCAACTCTGCATCGGTACCCTGAGCCTGCACAACTCTCGAGACAGTCTGCGGCTCAACTCTCAAACCAGCAATCACTGCCCCCTCTGCTGACCCAGCAAACGGCCTCCACTCTGACAGGGACTCAAGCAATCTCCACTCCTGAACGCAGAGGCTCGCTACCGACACCTCAACTCTCCTGCTCAGTGCATCAGCAACTGAATTGGCCTTCCCCGGATGATAGGATATGGTGAAGTCGTAGTCCTTAATGAACTCGAGCCACCTCCTCTGCCTCATATTCAGCTCCTTCTGCGAAAATAGGTACTTCAAGCTCTGGTGATCGGTGAAAACCTCGAACTGCTCCCCGTACAGATAATGCCGCCAAGTCTTCAGTGCATGAACTACCGCCGCCAACTCCAAGTCATGAGTGGGGTAGTTCCTCTCATGATCCTTCAACTGTCTCGAAGCGTACGCCACGACCTTCCCGTGCTGCATAAGTACGCAACCCAAACCGATCCCTGATGCATCACTGTAAATCACAAACCCTCCGCTGCCGCTCGGAAGTGTCAGGATCAGTGCTGTCGTCAGCCGTCGCTTCAACTCAAGAAAACTGTCCTCGCACTTCTGGGACCAAGCAAACCTAACTCCCTTCCGCGTCAAAGCCGTGAGCGGAGAAGCAAGTCGGGAGAAATCCTGAATGAATCGCCTGTAGTAGCCTGCTAACCCCAGAAAACTCCTGATCTCAGTCACGCTCGTCGGAGCCTTCCACTGCGTCACTGCCTCCACCTTCGCTGGGTCCACTGAGATCCCGTCCTTCGACACGATGTGTCCCAAGAACGCCACCTGATCCAACCAAAACTCGCACTTCTTGTACTTGGCATACAACTGCTGATCCCTCAAGATGCCAAGCACAATCCTCAAGTGCTCTCGGTGCTGCTCCCAGTCCGGCGAGTACACCAAGATGTCGTCGACGAACACAATCACAAAACTGTCAAGGTACGGCTTGAACGTTCTGTTCATCAGGTCCATGAATGCTGCAGGTGCATTCGTCAGTCCAAATGGCATCACCAAGAACTCATAGTGGCCGTACCGCGTCCTGAAGGCTGTCTTCTGAACATCTGCCTCCCTGATCCTCAGCTGATGATACCCCGATCTCAAATCAATCTTCGAGAAGACCTTCGCCGTCTGTAACTGATCAAACAGGTCCTCGATCCTGGGTAAGGGATACCGGTTCCTAACGGTAACCTTATTCAGCATCCTGTAGTCGATGCACATCCGCAACGACCCATCCTTCTTCTTCACGAACAAGACTGGCGCTCCCCACGGCGAGACGCTAGGTCGGATGAACCCAGTATCCATCAACTCCTGCAACTGCTTCTTCAGCTCAGCCAACTCTGCAAGTGTCATCCTATACGGAGCCTTCGACTGCGGAGTCGCACCCTCCACCAAGTCGATGCCGAACTCGATCTCTCGGTGTGGCGGTAGCCCCGGGATATCCACTGGAAACACATCTGCGAAATCCCGTACCACCTCTATGTCCTCCAGACTCCTCGACTCAGAATCTGACACTACCAGTGTAGCCACATAAGCTCTGCATCCCAGCTGGATCAATCTCTGTGCCTTCACTGCCGAGACCATAATCCGACCTCTGCCTCTCAGCCCTCTGATCACAACATCAGGCAGGTCCTCCCTCGGAATCAGAATCTTCTTCTCGCGGCAAAAGACCCGAACATCGTACTGGGACAGCCAATCCATCCCAAGTATGACGTCGAAGTCCTCCATCGGTAGCAAGACCAGATCTGCCGGAAAATCTTGGTCTCCCGAAACAACTGTGGTGCCGGGGAGGAAGCTCCCCACAGTGCCCACCTCACCCATGGGCGTACTGACTTCCAAACACACAGTCAGCAGCTCAGGGGTCCGACCCAACTCGCCAGCAAACTTCTCCGAAATGAAGGAGTGAGTGGCACCGCAATCAAAAAGAACTCTAGCAACACGACCAGAAACAGAAAGAGTACCTTCCACCACAGTGTTGGAGTCCCTCGCCTCCTCAGCCTGGATGGTGAAAACCCGCCCGACGACTCTGCTCGGTCCTGGTGGTGCAACTACGCGACTGCCTCCGCTCCTGCCTGCTGCTGGCGGTCCTGGCCTCCTACTCGGCTCTCCCCGCCTCTGCGGACAATCTCGAATGAAGTGCCCCATCTGGCCGCAACCCAGACATGCTCCAGTACGACGGGGACACTCCTGCCCCGGATGAGCTCCACCACAAGAACTGCACATCCCGGGCCGACGTGCTCCTCCCCCATCAGACCGAGGCCTCTTGCCGGCCACCACTGCGGAACGGCCAGCTGCACGCCCCACTGCACTACCCTGAGGTCTCCTAGCCTCCTGGTAGTTCTCCTGGAAGTCCCGATCAAGAACCGTCGCGCACTCCACTGCATCTGCCAGAGTCCGCGGCATACTGGTGAGAACACGAGACCTCAACTGCTTCCTCAGTCCCCTCACAAACTTCCTCGCTCTCTGCTCCTGAGTAACATAAATCTCTGGACAGTAGCGCTCCAGGGCGTTGTACCGATCGACGTAGGCAGCTAACGTCATATCCCTCTGCTCCAACGCCAGGAACTCCTCTCTCTTCGCATCTCTGACATGCGGCGGGAAGTATTTCTGATTAAACTCCTCCAGAAACTCCTCCCAAGTCACATCATCTCGGTCGGCGAACACAACTGCAGATGTACTCCTCCACCAGCTCGACGCCTGACCTCTCAGCACGTAGGTAGCCAGACCTACCTGCAGCTCCGGTGCACATCCAATCGCACGGAAGATCTTCTGAATCGTGAAGATCCAGTCCTCAGCCAGCTCAGGATCCACTCCGCCCTCAAAAGTCGGAGGATGCTGCCTCATGAACCTGTCGTGCACCACACCAGGTCCTGCCTGCTCAGCTCGGGCAGCCTGGCGCTCCAGAAACTCGCCCAGCCTGTCCATAGTGCCATAGAGCGTACGCCGCTCCTCCTCCCATGCCGCGCCTCCCGTACCCTCACTGGAACTACGCGGCAGGGGCGTACCTCTCACACGCCTCGGAGGAAACTGCCACCACAACAATCAACAGATAAGCAACAATGCATGCATGAGCTACAGAAAGTAATGCATGCCTCTAACACTACTCCTAAGGGTGGTTCTTTAGACGAAGACACAGGAATCGACCGCTCTGATACCAAGTTGTAACGTCCCGAAACAGCGGAAGATTTAAAATTTCGAAATAACGAATAAAACTGACAACTCAAGGCGGGAACGTCACTAATATATAAATATATAAATCCGGGTGCACCCAAAATACATGGAGTTTACAAAAGGTGTACAACTACAATCCAGATGAAAGAAATGAAAATACAAGTAGTCGTACAATCTCGCAAATGCCGAAGAGGATCCGACTCCAAAGCGCTCCGTCCTCGGTCACCACCCACCCGGACCTACTGTGGTCCTGAAATAAAAAGTGCAACAACAATGCCTGAGTTTCCTGAAAGGAAACCCCGTATACCAAGCCCTAAATGCATGCAAGACTATCAATGAAACCTATCATACTAGTCATCATGGCATGGCATCAATGCGATACATAAAACAATCCCCCAACGGGTAAACAGACCCACTACGGGGTAACCAATCCCACCACGGGGAAACACAGGACCTCTGTCCGCAACTGTAAGGGGTCCCACTCTGAGACCTACCGTAGGCACATACGGTCTAGCAGAAGGTACGCAACGAACCCCACACGCGACTACTCTAGTCAAGGGATCGGTGAGGAGCGTCTGCACGCCTGCGCGAAGTAGAAATCAGCTGAAATCTCGAGGTCAACACCTCACCAACGGGGCCGTCGCCCAGGTCGGTCCACTCATCTGGAGGAGCCCGTCCAGACTACCCTGCCGGAAAAGATCGTCGACAGTCCATACCCTCACCGGAACAGCATCGGTGGGACACCATCGCCCGGAAACGTCGTCGGACGGCACTTCCGCCGGAACAGCATCGGCAGAACAATCATCACCCGGAACAGCATCGGGTGGAACAATCATCGCCTCGTCTACACGAGCGATCCGAGCTCAAACAGCCCGCAGGGTCAACATGCTCCAACGAGCCGTGCACCTCGTGCACCGGGATCCTCAATCCCTCAGGCCTGCTACTCTACTGTGAGTCAGAACATCAAGGCTACGTCGCCCTCCATCTGTGGAGACGACACGTCCCAGATGCCCACACTCTTCCACACGGCGGTCCCTGGGCAGACACGCAGAACGCACCCACCGTCACCTCCCGGCTCACGCGCTAAGCGAGGACACGGGTTTCCGTGGACAGAGTTGACATCTCACTAGGACAAGAAAACCAGTACTGTGCCCCATCGGTCGACCGAATCAGGCAAACCGGTCGACCGAAACCAACAGTAACGGTCGAACGGATTTCCTCCAAACGGTCGAACAAAGTGCCCAAAACTCTGTCTCCAATCGGTCGAACCAGCGGGAAGAACCGGTCGACCGGACAGGTCAAAATCCTAGGTCTGACTAAGTCAAAATCAATTCAACTATCGGTCGACCGACTCAAGGGTCCCGGTCGACCGAACATTACAGGGTCAGCCTAGTAATTCTAAGTCATATAATCGGTCGAACGCATATACTAATCGGTCGAACCAACAAGCAGTAAACAACAACAACTTAAGTTCCGGTCGAACCACAAGGCTCGGTCGACCGGAAACAGGCAACATCAAACCCGAACCCACGAAATTTGGCATAACCGGTCGACCGCCCCAAGGCATCGTCCGACCGGTTCTGGGCAAAAACATCAATTTACACTATCACCGGTCGACCGCCCGAAGGCACCGGTCGACCGTTGGTCGACAGCAACCTTGCACCAGCCAAGGATTTTACGCCGTTTTCTTGTCGCCGGCGAGGTCTCCGACCTCCCGCGACCGACCCAAACCTCCCCCAACAGGGAGAACCACAAAACACACTAATGCTTGGCATACCTCAAAAGAAAGACGAATCCGCCGGAGCAACGCTCACGCCCGTCGCCTCCACCCGCGCGACCTCCTCACGCCGGAGCCTCCGCGCCGCCTCCTTCCTCCACTGGTCGCCGGAAAAGCAAGGAGAAGAGGTGGTGAGTTTTGGTGGAAGAAAATGGGAAAGAAAGGAAAAAGAGAGGGTTGGGTTGGGTTTAAATAATCAAACCTACACCTACCCCCCCCCCCATACTCCCAACCATACCCACCGTACCTCACCTCACTCCACCCCACTCCTCTCCCCACTCCCCCCCCACGTCTCCAGTCCTTACAATATCTATATCTAAATTTGCCGTAAAATCATTGGTAAAGTTTACTAGGAAATGTAACATACATTTAATAGACGAGACTACAATGAGATGAGCATGACATTTTGAAATTCATGAAAGTTAAGTCAATCGAGAATATAGATCACGAGTGCAATCCTTAATTTACTCTATTTTGACAAAATAAATAGAAATGGAGGGGTGGAATAAAAAAACTGATGTTCGTCGCCGTAAAACTACTTAAATCGTCCGTAAGATTACCATTTTATCCATCTACCCTTTCTAATCATATAACTCTTCATTTCACTCTTTTAACACAACTTTCTCTTCATATCACTCTTCTATTCACCACATAAAATGTCTCGGAGGCCAGGAAAAGAACCAGCAGAGACCTCTGACTACTCACATCTGGTAAATTACCTTGTTTATTTCAATTAATTTAAAAAAAACATTTTTGGGTCAGACGTCCGCGGGAGCCGCCCGACCCAACGAGAGGGCGGCCGCCGGAACCGCCTCCCCCTTGGGTGTCAGCTCAGGCGCCGACATCTGAGCTGAAGTTATATGTATCTGAGTTGCTGGGTGTCAGCCTAGAGGGTCTTGGGCGGGATAGCTCATTTTGGAGTGACGGTGGTGTTAGTATCGATGTTGTGGACGAGTGTTGCAGACGGGGGCGACCACCACTGACTGAGGATACGCAGATGACTGCTTATCTCTTCTTACTGTTAGGCTGCGTATTGTTTGTCGACAAGAGCGGTTCCAGAGTGAGACCACGCGACTTATTGGAGGCGAGGGACACATATACCATTGGTCATTACTCATGAGGGTCGGCGACGTTGGCATATCTGTATCGCCAGCTGGGCATATCTAGTCGTGCTGAATGTGGTCAGATTACGGGTTGTCTTACACTGCTGCAGGCTTGGATATATAAGTATTTTCCTGCTTTCCGCCCACATCGTGAGCGGAAGATTGTTGAGCGTGGCCATCCTCGTTCGCGTATGTGGGTTGTCCGGGCGGAGGATAAGAGCGAGAGTCGACTTCTTTCTATTCGTAGACGGCTAGATCAGACGGCTAAATAATATTTAAATTTAAAATACGGTAAAAGAACACGATATAAGTAGAAATACACGATATATTATACATTACAAAAACATTACAAATTACAATCAAAATGTACCACGTAACCGGTTCCAATACTTCATCCTACTTTGGTACTAATCCTCCCATCCAACAACACTCTCATCTCGCATTTGATACCATAAGGTCGCTAAAGGAGGTACTGGGAAATCATCAACTAATTCCAAACGAATAAAATGTCTGTAACTCCCTAAATGAGCAATGACCAACTCTCTGACAGGCCTCGTCATTGCAAACGGACACTCCCAAGGTAGAACAGTAAGACACGGGAACAACGAACCATCCGCTCCTATTGCGAAATACATGACCGCACACTTGTAAAAATTAGCAATAGGAAACAAGTCGGACCAAACCTCCATATAATGATCATCGCCACAAACTCCCCAGCCTCAATCAATTCGTTGACGAGCATCTCTCACATTGCCGAAATAGACACTCTCATATGTAGGATGTGCACCTATCTCATTAGAAATCGCACGACGGGCGTACGACCAGTTCTCTTGACCACCATAAAAGACATCGGCAACACATCGAAATTCATAGTTGTCATCAGCACGTACGTCATTGCACCTTTCCAGAAATGGTAAAATGATTCCTGGCAGTCTATCATTATATGGGAAGTTGTCCACGTCAACCCGTCCGGACACTGTAAAATAGGTAAATAACAATTCATTAAAACAACAAAATTAGGAGATAATATATTCAACCTCATTTAGATTACTGATATATATTAAATAACATAACAACAAAGATATCGACATACCAGAAGATCATGTGCCCGTATTCACGGACGATCGAGACGAATTAGACCGACGACCCCTGCTCCCACTACTGCCAGACCGACCACGACCTCGCTCAACATACTCGAAGGCACTCGGGTCCCGACGTGTCGACTTTCCCCTAGGTCGACCTCGTACCTTAGTATTTTCTTCGGGTTCTCCATAGTTCGACTGATCGGGGTGTAACTGTTCGTATAAAATACGAGAGGCACTACGAATTACTGCAGGGTCGCTCTCCGAGATCTCATCCACTAGCTTCCAAAAATGCTCGACGTCTTGTGCTGACTGATCAACAAACTCTGACATCTGGACTCCTCCGATAACAAGTGTTTTACAGAATGGATGAATATGCTCTAAATAAATTTCATCACCTGACGCCAAACACTCGTACATGGTCCAGGCACAAGGAATCTCATGTGTTGTCAGGAAAGCACACCCACAACGATATTCAATTTCATCACTTAAGTCCTCCATTTTCTTGAACTCCTGTGTCATTAACGCCAAGCAGTGATGCGAAACTCGGCCATTTATATGCTGAAACAGAGGACCTATGTAATGTGCCAAATTTCGACGTCTCGAATCTTCAAGAAAGTTCCGAATATTCGTCAGCTGCATTTCAATAGACGAGTTCACGCGGTCGAAAAGAGTGTCTAGAGCGGCAGTCGATGTAGTGATCCACTCTTTCAGAGCCGAATGTGCATTTTTCACCCTGCAGTTCGTAGTGTTGCCGAAATGAAAAACTTGATTCGTCCAATTCAACACGAATTTTTCCTTATGCACCAACCACGTGTCTTCCACATACTTCGTCAGCACTGACCAAAAGTTGTAAGAATCTTTCAGATTACGGACTGCTCTATCATAATCCGTCTGTGAATCAGAAAGCATGACTCTCCTCCACCTTCCACGCCTAAAACTCTCTGCAAGCTGCTTCTCCTTGCCGAATACGTGGTATGCGTAGTTGTACACGTCTTTGTTGATATGTCAGGTGCATAGTAAATGAGCAGACTCAGGAAAAACCTCTGCCACTGGTCGCATCAGACTCATCTCTCGGTCCGTAATTATTGTTGTCGGGCTAACAATATCCAATAACAGATCTCGCAACCTCTTCAACACCCACCGGTAACTAGACTCGGTCTCATCCTGCAAAATCACATATCCCACGAGAAAATTCATGTTTGTTGGAGTAACCCCAACCATCTCAAACAAAGGCATCTTATACTTGTTCGTCTTATACGTCGAATCCATACAGATTACGAATGGGTATGTACGCAACAACTGAACTGAAGTCGGATGTGCCAAAAATGCGTGAGTCAAGACATTAGTTTCTTCATCTACCACAATCCAATGCAAATACTTATGCTGCACTGCCTCCCTGAGAAATTACTGCGTGGGATTCCTGTCTTCAGATTTTGTCATCTTCATGTACTCTCTGAAGTTATAAATGTGTCTTTGATTCGGATTATCGTCCGGGAAATTCTTCTTTACCGCCAACAAAATGTTACGGGGTCTTGCTTGTGCCTCTGTCATATCACGAACAATTTGTTTTGCCCCAGCACTAAGTCCGCTGACCTGTCGGTGACCCTCTGAATAAACTGCAAGTGGGTGGTTGTGCTGCCCATAGATGCTACTAGAAACAATGACTCATCTATCACGATCTCGTCGCTCCACCAATTTTACCAAAAATCGACAACCGCAATCTTTCTTTTCGTATTCTTTCGCAGTGCAATACTCGTATCACATCTCATGTAACAATCCATCCGGTTATCTGCTTTTGGTTTGTATGATGATATAACCAAAAAAAATCTGGCTCCTATTGCAACTTGTTTCGCCCATTTACAAGCTTCCTCGATTGTTGTAAATATGTATTTACTGTCAAAAAGCTCATTGTAATCTACTCTATCACCACCGAAATCTTGCAACGAAACCTGAAAAAATTGAATTTAACAGAAAATTTAAAAAAACTCAGACGTCTGGCTAAACGGCTTCCACCTACGTGGAGACGGCTTATCCAGACGCCTCCACCTGGTGGAGGCGGCTTAGCCAGACGCTCGAGTCGGGAAAAAAATTCCACCCCTGTTACCTCGCCGGATTCAGATGATTCACCAGACATTTTCGTGATATTGGTACTAGGAATGTGAATAAAACTGAGTCAAACACCTTGTTTAAAGACACAGGACAAAATGGGTATTAATTGATTTGTTATGGGCAAAAATGTTATTTTTAGGGCGATTTAAGTAGTTTTCCGACGACGAATAGTAGTTCCCTTGGAAAATTGACCCCCAATATTGCAACTTTTTAAGAATAATACAGAATTGGAATATTTCTATCTGTCTGCATCATGCCAACAGATTCTATTGGAATTTCTATAACAAATTCATGACAAAGTTGCAACACTTTCAGTAGCAAATGATCTCATTACATGTACATTTCCCAGAAAATTTTGTTGGTACAAAGCTTGCTAACGTTTATGGGCAAGTAGTCCGTGTGATAATGTATACTCAATATAGCTCAAGAATGTTTCCTTTCCCACTTCCCTTCTCTTCTTGCGTCGCGTTCTCTTCTGTCTACAATCTGCTGCCTTGATCGCCCACCGCGAGACCCTTGCCTCGTTGTGGACCCAATTCCAGCAGCCATGCCATCAAATCCTAAACCCGTATCTGGGTCGCCTACACTGCCGGTATCTCCAGAATCCCTGCTACCATCAACACTGTCCTCGTACGAGGCTGTCGGTTCGTTTGACCGATCACGTGATTGTAGAATTGTTGGAGGCTGACCGGAAAATGACCGAGAGCCTGCAAGCATTACGCCTGTCCCTCCTGAAACCACTCCACCAGACATCGGCCCACTTTCACGGCCTCTACTGCTTGATCTTATGTTTCCTTCATTGACAGATCTCCCATTGTCTCGGTCACGATATCGTTCCCTGGGACGACTGGATGAGTAAACAGACAATAAAGACAAAGCACTACGAAAAGACAATGTTGACATTGAAACTTAAAAACAGTAAGATGTCAGAAGTTTACTAAATCTCTGCCCGGTACTGAAGCAACTGCAGTTTACAAAGAAGTGATAGGAGTCAGAAAATTGCATCAAAGAAGAGAGAGGACTTCTGTTTTGGGAGAACTTGTGCGCAAGTTGTGTGTGTGAGAAAGTTGTCCCTTGAAATCCTTTCTCAATAGTGGATTCTCTCTCAAGGTGGACATATCACTGATTAAGTAAAAGAAGTTTCACCACACTATATGGTACAGTGTCAGGTAGTGTTTTTTGTGCTTTATGTTTTCAAGGAATGTACGGCTTTGTTCCCAAACTAGTTGGGGTAGACTAGAAATGAAACTTTAAGAATCACGTGTCTGAACCGTGATTCTTATTGAGTTTCATTTCTAGCCTACCCCAACTAGTTTAAAGGCTTTGTTGTTGTTGTTGTGCGAGTTTCATGCCTCAAAACATCTAAATGGGAACATTCTCAATCCTTGCTAGTACTTGCCCTTAATAATTTATATATTTATAATTATATGCAAGTATTATATTTTTTGTTGAGTTTCATTTCTAGTCTATCCCAACAAGTTTGGAATTAAGAACCTTGTTGTTACTGTTGTATATGGAAGTAATTTGAAACACACAACAGATCAGTATGAATTGTGATGATGGATTCCTAACCACCAAACTGCAGCTAACTAATGTGTGTCATATAATGAACATGTGGAGAGATAGGATCCCCATTCCCCAAGCATGAAGTAGTACCACATCAAATTATTTATGATATAGTGAGAGCCCCATCTGCCATACTCTGTGTAAAAGTCGATTCATCCCTACCAGTATAGTACCCTCAGGTTAAAACTTCCTTAGAGTACGTCTATAGTTAGATACTTCGGTTGCCAATTTATCCTTTATTTGGTCAAGTTATTGCACCAATTTAAAGGTTCTTTTCCAGTCAGCAGCTTCTCCTTTCAAATTGAGAGTCCAGTGGATCTTTACGATCATCATGAATTAAGAGTGTACCATAACCACCCCCACAGGCATGTGGTCTCTCATTTCTTTTTGCATCACCAACATCAATACAATTAACAATCTAAAAATTACCTGCTCGAACTAGTAGAGAACTCGCGCCTTGATGCCTGAACTCCAGATTCTATGTGCTCAATCTCTCTAAGGAGCTCCCTCTAAAGATGAAATTTTAAATACATAAGTGCAAATTTGTTTAAGCGAGTACACAATGCTAAAAGAAATAGTATGAAAAACAAGCTGGTTGCTTAAAACATGCTCTATCATAAACTGACAGGCAAAAACGGATGCACATTAAGGAACAGCGAAATTTATAACTACCAAGAGCCAAGCATTATTGCTAGGGGTAAACATCTTATAGCTTGAGCTTTAGTGATTAATAATACCTAACACAAGTTCATAACTTAAATACACTCTTCCACATTGGAATTGCACATCCAACAAGGCCCAAGTGGAGCAGCTCCATAATATTGTACAAAATCAAGAACGCAGACCAAGAGTTGTAACTTTGTAAGATATAAGTTATGAAAGTACAGAAAGAAAATAATTTTGAGCTCTGTAAGCTCCACGACTATTAAATAATACCAAAACAGTTCTAACCTTTTCAATAAAAGTTTCCTATAAAAATGACAAAGTAGACATAAAATTGAAAGTGATAATGATACAAAATGAATCTTGAACACAAAAGATTTTAAACTACCTGAGTTTGTCTTTCTTTTTCTAAATCAAGATTACAGCGGAGCTCTCTAGTTTTTGCCCGCTCAAGCTCCAATAACTTTTGTCTTTCAATTTCTTTTTCCATCTCACTGATTCTTTCCCTGAGATGCCAACACAATACGAGGACACATTCAAACTTTGATTACCTCTATCTACCAGATCCGTAGGACTTTTACAAAATAAAGTAATCCATACACAGCTGCTTCAAACTTCTTTTCAATTCACAATCACTAGATAATTTCCACCATTTTACTTTCAAGGGAACATTGTTTCTGCAATATTATTGGTAAATAAAAGTACTCGTACCATTTCAAACTACGGTATCCCAACTAAACCACCATAGCGTACAGGCATAAGGTGAATATAAGATTATAACAATAAAAACTCCTATATCCTACGGCGGCAACAACGAAAAGAAAACAAGAAACTAGGAAAGACCTATCAAGTTCTTGTAAAAGCTCCATCTCACGTAATGTTGCCTCTTCTAAATACTTTTGGCGTTCTCGTTTCAGAATGAGTTTTTTCTGCCTGCGGGCCAGAATTTCTTCTTTCAGTTTGGACCTCTCCCTGCCACAAAAAAACAAAGTCATACCTCACTTTAGCTATGAACAGTGTGCAACTAATGGTGTAATTCATAATAAAAGAGATCCAATAAATTAACAGTATGTATCATGGCATTTACTTCTTTACCCTTTAATAGATGAAAAAAATGGGATACAGAGAGATAAAAAAAACAAAATAACAAAACAAAATACAAAACAAAACATTGCAGTTGAAATGGTGTACAGGAGTTGGTTCAAACCAAACCGCTGGTACACGCCAAGAGGGAAACTTAGATATATAATTGATAAACGGATATAGCAAATCATAAGTATTAATTGAGATGTTTAGTGTAAGAGCTCTGAACAGCAAGAGATGCCTCAAAAAACTTGACTAGCATTAATTATAGGATCACAACAGAAATATTTAGTAAAGATTCCAATGCAACCAAATTGAACACTAAGATGTGAACATGGAGACATATTTCAAAGGTTCAAAGTCTTCCTACTTTTACTTTATCACTGAAACTATGAACAATAGGGTCCTGAGTCCTGAGACATGACCCTAGCTTGAAACCCTAGTTTGTGCCCGTGTCACATGCCAACACCCAACCGGTGTTGTCTGCAACCTGTGATGCAAACTCCAAGTTTAAATTATCTGTTTAACAAGTACATGAGTACGTTAGACAGGTATGTTACTTTGTTAAACAAGTGTATAGGTTTATTAAAGAAGTAAATGCTTCAATTAAAAACAGAATGGACCTCAGCATAATTAAAATGAGGTCAGACCTCATTCGAATACCGCCCTATATATAACCTATCAAACTTAAGGGGAGGATTGGTGTATTGGACTTCATGCAGGCCCAACCTGAATCTTACCAATATAAAATGATAAAAAGTTCCCAAAACTCATAAGAAGCTATATATAAGCAACACTTACAATTCACGGATCTCATTCTTCACTTGACTTAGCCTACTATTGACGTCTGAATGATCTGCAGAATTTAATTTAACAAAATAAGAAATTGTAGATAAATGTTGGTTTTCTAGAAGCTGTTATGCATGAGACATCCTGAGATTTTCAACTCACGGGGCATAATTTGAAGTGGATGCTCTGTGCCAACCGATCTTTCAGAAGAATCCTCTAAAGACTTCTCTTTCTGAAGAAGCTCTTTTTCTATTTCTGCCTCTTCTAGTTCCTTTGATAAAAGATGTGAAACAATGTTTGAGCAATCTTTGATCAAATGATCTAATAAGTAATAACAACAAAAGCAGGTGGCAGTACCTGATACTCTTTGTCGATTTTTGTGGAGAAGAATTCAAAGTAGCCTTTGGCTGAATTCAGGGATGTAAGAACCTAAGCACATCATAGAGAAACAGGAAAGTATAAAACATTGTAACAACAGAGTAATAGATATCATCTTCTAGTGCACATAAGTCAGATAAAATTAGCATGCAAACACATGCAGCACCAAAACTAAACGGATAAAGAAAATATTACAAGATAAGCCTGATAGGGGTAAACCGGTAAATATCTCAAAAGCACTAGTAAGTAGTAAACCATGAGAGCAGGCAAGCACATCATTTTTTTACAAAATCAGCTTAATTAAAGCTTTAATTTATCATGTCAAATTTTCCCACAAACAATACCTTGCAGACCTTTTTATCTGTAACGACTTGTAGATTTTCAGTGATGTATCTCAATTTTGACCATACATAATCACATATTGTAAAGATTTTAAAGTTATTTACTCATTTTTTAAACCATTTATAATCAGCACTGATAGTTACATTCTGGTTTTTAAAAAGATTAATTTTTATAGTTATTATAGATTTATAAATGGATTAAAAGTTTACTGCAAATTCAACTGAAACACAAAGAAGATTAACCTAAAATAGATCACCTGAAGAATTGATTCACGGGTGCTTCTGAAGTTTGGATCGTGTCGATTTGCAGCATCACTTGACGAGAATATTTCCTTCAGTGCCTTGAACAGAAATGAAGAATCTCATGTTTTTTGCATCTTTAAATCGCAATCTCGTCTTTTAAGGAAATCTAAAAGATCCATCATGCAGAAGCGGGAAAAGTAATTTGAAAAAGAAATTGCTACGTTTCCACACTAGCATGAGAAACTGGTGGAATTTCCCCCAACATGTTTCCAGATCCTTATTTTCCTTTTAGATATTTTATCAACTTCCTTATCAAGGTTAACTAAAAATATCAAACTTGAACTCTTGGAATACTAGCTCATGCAATAACAGGATAAAGTTCCAACTTCGCATTGCTTCAAATGACTAGTTCGGGCTACACTTATAAAGTGAGAGACAACAGATGAACATATGACGAGGTTACCTCTTTCCCGTTACCACCTGCGTTCCGTAGTTCACATAAAGTTCGGCATAGCTTTTGCTCCAGGATACCTCGTCCTAAGAAAAAATAATGATGTAGCGACATTTTTAATCAGCAAGTGCATGAAAGAAAGTCAGTAAGCATGGAACAGATACACGTCTACAGAGAGATTCACACACCAGAGCCAGACTCCATTACACTCTCTAACTTTCTCCATACACTATCAGGAATCAAAGATATATCCTCTGGAGGAGAATATAAACAAGCGGATGCAAGAAGAGACAAGGATAAACCCCACAAAGGCCCTTGAGTTGGAAAGAGATGGGTTCCTATGCTGTGAAAAATAGTATCGGCACTGACAAGAAAAGATTGCAGTTGGTTCCTCCCTGCAAAGGGGACATAACCCGAAAGTAGTGCCATTGCGTTGGCTCTTAATGGCAATGAAGGGTCAGAAAGTGCCATAAAAGCAACTCTAGACCATGTGCTTGAAACCAAATCACATATTGTACCCTCAGAAGTAGATACAGCATTGCTATCATGTAGAAAATCTTGATGAACAATATAAGACAACTTTGTCACCCTATTATTGATATCCAAACCAACTAGTCTACCAAGATGCTGTAGTGCAATAGATCTCTGCTCTGGTTCTGGGTGTCCAAGCAAAGTGCAGAGTAGATCTGATACTGTAATTTTATCACCATTGAGAGAACAATTGCCCTTTGTGAACAAGGATGACAGCCACTTTTCTGTCTGGACTCGCCATGAAATTTGTGGTGCATGATAAGAGAAGTTTTTAATAACTGAACATAGGCTAGATGTAACACAATCCAAAGAAAATACTTCAGGCAAACCAAGTAGGTAATCCAGCATTGAAGACGCAACTCGCCAACAATGATTTTGCTGGGTTGCTATGACAGCAGTTGTCAGTCCCTCAAGAGAAGCCCTCCAATGTTTAGATTCAACGTCAGTTGTAAGGGGATGTATAACACCAGAATCCGTATCACCAATATCATGAACATCTAGGTTAACAACATAAGTTAGACATCTCAAGTACATGCAGCATTTAGCAGATGCAATAGTCAGCTTTAATGTCAGCTGAGAGTGAAGTTCCCAGCAGTGTTCAATAGCAGGATAAAGCTTTGAAAACAATTCATCCAATGATTTCGAAATTTCCTCAACATGTTTGGTTGATAAATTTAAACGCTTGCATGATGAGATTTCATTACTATTACAAGGGTCCTTTGACTCTTTTGTTGCAACTGATTGAGGTTCAATATCTAAATCACCAGGTCCATTTAAACTTTCCTCGGGACAACGAATAATTTTCATATCTTGTTGTTGTTTCTGATCAGGATTTTCAATACCAAGTGCTTCAAGAGAAACAATTAGCCATTCAATGCAGCTATCGGCAACACACTGAAAAGCTGACAAGTAGTCAAAGTATGATGACGTTGATTCGAATGATGAAAATTCAGTCCAATATGATAAGGACTGTACTATCTCCAGCTTTCTCTTTAGGGATAGTTCAGGAAAGAGTTTTCCTAGAGTGAAAATCACTAATGGCCCCTGACATTTTCTTTCACCTGAACGGTCATCTGAAAACTTCCTACTTCCCAAAGCATTGAAAAGTTCTTCAAAACATAAAACCTCGTAATCATGTAGAGTATCATCAATCAACTGACTTTCTCCATCTAAAACCCCTACCAAGCCATAAGAAATAAGTGGCTTTACCACACGCAACACAGAATCAATAAAAGCCACGTCACTATATGAAGCTTTACAGAGTGACACCAAAATCTGAGACAGTCTGGGAAGTTCTGGAACCATAGCTTCCATGTGTTCACTTACAACAGCTTCAAGTAGACACAGTATAATTGCTTTAGCACTTTTAGCAGGATGACCCCTCCGATTGACGGAGTCGACAACAGCAACTTTTTCTCTGTCCCTGTCAAGAACTGGTGATAAGCACAATTCAGATAACCAGCACAAGGCGTCTGGGACAGAAACAGCTGGTATAGATTTTAACTGTAGCACAATTGCCTCCAAAATGATTTCCCCAAAGATTATCATCTCATTCTTCATATCTGGAAAGAACTTATGAAGATCCGGATGCAAGATCCTGAAAGAATTTAACCAATTTGGATGATCATTGCAGCCAGATTCTTTGTCCAGGTGTTTAACTGCAGGAATTTCGAATTTGGAGCATTTGTCATCTTGGTCCACTATATTATCTATAAGCTCATCCATGAAAATAGACAGTAACAGCGTAACCTGAGAAAGATCCACTCTGAAACACAAACTCTCAGCCAATTGTTGCTTCGCGTATCGGGATACCGCCATCCATCCAAGGAACCGGACAATTGGGTAGGTAGATATGGAGAAGGATGGAATTCTGCTAACCCAAGATGTAAGGGGAATTAAACCCCCACATCCAAGAGGTCTAGACTCCAACTCATCATCACATCCAGCAGCAGCGCTGACCAAATTCTGAAGAAGCTTCCGATGCCTCTTAATGCCATGCAGCTTGGCGATGTCAACTTTACCATTACAATCACCAAGTTGACGATAGAAGGATGTGATACTTGTGTTCAGATATTCAGCTGATTGTATTATAATATCAATTACTGTCTCAGGTGAACAAAATAGTTGAGTAGCAGAATGCAAATAAAATAATAAGCTCTGCAGTAGAACTTCATGCAAGGATTGTTGTTCTCTTGGTAATCGCTGAGTCATAAAGTGGCAAAGTACGGCCTGATTTTCTCTAAGTAAAGTTACAGCATCAGCAGCCTGCATGTCAATCTCAAATGGTTTTTCTCTCTTTATAACTTGATCTGGATACTCCTCGTCTGTGATTTTGTAGTACTGTTTGTCTAGCTCTGCAGCTTGAAGGAGTATCTCTAGAACAATTTTATCTCTTTTGCTTTCCAGATAAGACACTGTTCCCAGATCTTTAACAATTTTCTTAAAATCCTGTGCTAGCCTTACAATCTCATCTTTCTGACATGTCTTGGGTAAAAAACCACCAGATTTTGCTTGACTTGGAAGCTTGGATGAATTTCTGAAAGAGATCATGAAAAATGGGTTAATGTAACATTCTGCAGCCAAAAGTAGAGCTTCTATTGCAGCTTCATGACCCTCAGCAGTAACCTCTTGCTGGGAATGTAAATCGAGTGCCAACTGCTGGAATGCAGAAGCCCGTGACTTGCAATCTTCAAGGTCGCATAGCTGCAAATAGTCGGCTTGTAAGTTAAAGAAGTCAGCTGAAGGAACCTTGTTAGATGTCAAAGAGTACTGAATATTTTCAACTAAGAAATTATCTCCCTGAACTCTATTGCTTGTGCTTTCGCCACTTGATTCTGTGCTAAGTCCGTCTAGGCTTGTTCGCCCAAGAACATTGGAAGTGCAAAGAATCATGTTTTTCAACTCGGGTGGGGCAAAAAGTAATCCAGCATCTGCGTACCTATCCATCCTTACAATTGCTTCTATAGAATCAGACCTCTCATCGGATTCATTTAGACTGCTGAATTTCGAAGAGGACCCAATTGTTGACTTTTGATCTATTATTTTAGACACTGAACATTTGCAGTCATCAATTTCAGGTGGCAAAGGCAAATCAGGTCCCAGCATAGAAAGAAGCACACTGCATGAACAGGAAACCAAAATTTTTGGTACTGTTAAACTAATTCCATCAAGATGGATATATGAAATTTCGAAATTAGACAGTCACCTAGGTACAACAGAACCCCGTCTCCATTCAGATTCCAGCGATGGAAGAACAGCAGGCTTCTGTACTGCAGCACGGATTACATTAAGGACCATTTTACAAGTTTCCTGCTGCTTTTTAAAAAGAATTGGGGAGACATCTCCAAAAGCAATAATATTCTTTGAGGAAGTAACAGCAGGATCAAGAAAGGGCTCCAGCATCTCTACTAGGAAAAGGAGTTTGTGCTTAAATTCCTAATAATTCAAAAAAAAAGAAAATGATTGGAAATAAGTCCAGCCACAGTATACAGATGCTGTCACTGTGACAAAAACAAAAAAAAACCTTTCGGTAGGACATACTGCAGTACCTTAAACTTCGGTAGTATATCATCTATTTGGCCAGATAAAGCAATAATAATATACTTCAGTGCAGCACGAGCATGACAAGCATATTGGTGAGCTTGCTGAAAGGTAAGGAAAAGAACAAAACCATCAAATTGACAAATATAAGTAAATACATGGTATGATAACTATATGCATCAGAAATGAGCATTTAATATTGCCTACACTAGTCATTTGCATGTCTCAAAATTGGTTATGATATCATGGTTTGTTGATCCTAGTTCTACACGTTAAGACATAGCATTATATGAAATTGAAACACGATTGAGACATGATGAATTTTAAAATTACAAATAAAATTATAAGTGATGATCTATATGATGAATTAGCTTGAAACGGTCCATCAGCAACTTCATAATAAAAAAGACATG
Organism: Triglochin maritima; assembly: GCA_963682175.1. Classification (NCBI taxonomy): domain Eukaryota; kingdom Viridiplantae; phylum Streptophyta; class Magnoliopsida; order Alismatales; family Juncaginaceae; genus Triglochin; species Triglochin maritima. The sequence continues at coordinate 34,035,764 of OY821789.1, forward strand.
ATAATAAAAAAGAAACTTCATTATAAGTCATGAGAATATACATTTATGACATGGTCAACTTCATAATAATAAAAAGAATTAAATTCCAAAAGACAATCTATGATGAAATTAATTAGCATGATAATGGTTCGCGGACACAACCATAATTGGTCTAGCATTGACAAACCTGGATAGCGGCTAACAGGTCTTCAAGTAATTCAATTGCAAGATCAACCTGCATCAAAGTTGGTTACGGACTCTCCAAAAAATTAAAAAATGAAGGTTGGAACTAACAAGAAGAAACCTTCTTAATTATCGTAGGGATCCATGGTGCAAGAGCCCCCGAGCACAGATCAAGTAGCACAGATGCTGTTTTTATCTGGTTATAAAAATGAATTCAGTTAGTCGCATTCATAATGAGAACTATAGGAAGTTCTTTGAAACCTTTTTGTTCTAAATCACAGAAATAAGCAAATTTTAGGATTCATAACAAAAAAACTAAGTTTCTAATTCAAAGTTCAAAATACCGTAGTGTTAACACTTAACAGTGATTGACTAGTCAGAGTACTGTCACAACCTAGTTAGCTCAATAAGGTAGTGTCAACCCATCGTAGTAGAGGTATTGACTTCAGTTACAAAATTTGACTGCACTAGAAACACACTAACAACCTATACAATAAAATAAAAGGGTTTTAGGATTTCTCAATTTGGGGGGGGGGGGGGGGGGGGGGGGGGGCTACTGACCAATCTACATCGTATCAACATAACATGATTATCATAAAGGGACATATCTTGCATTTACCGTATGACTGAGACAATTGCCATTTGCAGTTGCAGGTCATTATGCAAATTTAGACATTAATTATTTAAACAAAATTACCACATAAGGACGAAAGAAACTACAATTTTCAATTTTTCCTTTTATTTCACTTGGCCTTAATACACTCTAATCCATGTAATCCAAAGTTTACATAATCAAGATTTTATCTTGTATTAAAAGTTACATAAAGTAGATTATATAAAGATGTTGCATGCTATCTTATGACACTGTTGAAACATATGCATCTACGGTACCATCAGTGACGTGATTGTTACACAAAATACATGTTCTTGAAAAAAGTGTTATACGTGCACAATGCATCGTACAATATGACATGTGGTAAGAACCCTAATGAACTATTACATTGTAATCAAACTGCTCACAAGCCATCACTCTGCAGAGGGCAGGCAAATAGGAAAAATTAACAGCATGTTAACTATTAACTGAACGGAGGCTGTACACAATTTAATTAAGTGACGCAGAGTAGCTGACTAGCTGCTGAGCAGATGGTTATATTAAAATCATCATACTGGTGAGTGGAACCAATATAGTGTCAGTGTCGTGCAGATAATTCACATACAAACTGTGATAAAGCAAGCAACACCAACGGAAAATAGCTATAAAAGAAGGTAGGAGGCACAGATAAAAAAAACAAGTAGGTAAGAGGTGCTGATAAAAAAAGTAAGAGGCAACAAACATGTGATTCTGAATAAGACAACAAATAGCCTGAAGAAGCCTGAAGAAGGGTGCATAATACTGAACTTGATGAGCTTGCAGCTATCTGCAATTATAGTCATGGAAACAAAGTGAGCATAATAAAGCTAAGCAGTACCAAAGAGGGATAGCCGTATAGCTGCTACACTACTACAGGGGATTGATATATTTCCTTTCCGAGAGAAAATGTGAGCTTTCAAGAGAACCTGGGCTAACGCTTGTTGGCAAAAACTGTGGTTCCATTGCGAGAAGCTTTCATCAATTTGATCTGGAGGACTACCAACAAGCGGACGCAGTGCTATGTCACAGAATATGTTAGCAAATAAATTAAAGAGGGATGCATTTATCAAGTTTAAGAAAAGAACACCCACTACCTGGCAGAAGTGCTTGCATAAGTGGTAATATTGCCCAAAAGTTTGAATTGCTGTCTGCCAATTTGCAGCACAAATGAGGCTACATGCCCAAACATAAATTGAAGTTACACCATTGTTCAACATAAGAAGATCATACGGGCTTGAGGAACTATTTTTATAAAAAATTAGGAGATTAAAGCATGTAACACACAAATCAAGCTACCTGTGAAGCACATGCATATAGAACATGGAGAATCCCTTCTTCTACCACTGCAATATCCAGGAGATTTGCACAAGAAATATCCCATTTATCATCATGAATTCTGAATTCTTCGCCAAAAAGGTTTGAATAATCACTTAAATCAAAAGGATGAAATGCCTTGGTTTTGCCATCATCCACATCATGTAGAGGAACCAGATCTCCTTCTGCCATCGAGCCTACTGACAATGTACTGGATCCTGCAAGCTTCTGCAAAGCTCTTGACGCCTAGCACCCAAAAGTATGACAAAGAACAACATGCACAAACATCAGCACAGGAGTAAATGGTGTAGAGAGACCGAGAGAGATGGCAATATAGAAACACATTGAAGACAGAAAAGATATACATACTGTGCGGCACACGGTTCCTAGATGAGAATCTTTGCATGCCTTCCTCAGCAGCATAAACACTGTCTCAAGCTGGAACGCTATGGAGCTAGATGCCAGCAAAGGAGATGGGCTCCATGACCTCCTAGGCTGTGCATAACAATGATGAAGCTATAATAACCAACAACATTCACCTAAACAGACAGCCAAACACATGCGATATACATTATCTAGTAATGGAACCAAAAGCGGAAGGATATCAGTCCTCTGAGTCACTAACATGAAAATGTCGGTGCCTAATCGAGAAAACATGTTGTAGTAGGTGCTTTTTCTAAGATGCCTTAAGCATACTTGTGAGTAACTTGTGAGTTGGAAACTAAAAGATTTTGATGAAAAATAAATGAATGAGCTGAAAAGAGGTGTTCATTAAATTTACGGATAATGAATGTTGTATTGTCTTGTGTCTAGAAAGCAAGGATCCTTTTAGACACTTGACATATCCTTACCATTCCCATGTTGGACAATGATATTGACCCCACACTTCCAGTGTATTTTTAAATTTGTGTGTTTATATATATTACTCAAATACTTATGTATACTTTTAGGCTGAGGATACTTTTATAGAACATTTCAAATATATTATAAGAAGATACAATAGTATCCTTTGTGGAACATACATCCAAGATTGTGTTGTGTGGTGAAAATGTATTGTATGTTTAAGTAAGAAAGAGGTTATCGCCAATTCTTGTGGTTTGTAGACGAACAAGTGAGCACCACACAGCAGCAGCAATACAATGCAGACTGGGCGACCACCATAAATGACCCAACAATTAGATGATTGTTTAGGATTTTATTTTTTTTGTTCCTTCAACACCTATTATTACCACCATTCATCACACAGCTCCTTTCTTTCACTCTCCTATCATTTCCTTGAAGTCCACGTCAATTTCAATCCTAAAAATTGATTTTTAAGTGCTTGCCTTGTCAGATTAGACTCAAAATTATTTTCTTTTTTTATACCATTATATGTTTCCATTGTAGTAGGCTAGTAGGTGTAATGGGAACTTTAGCAGATCTCATCTGTTTGTTTGATTTTCTAAGATATACTTGCAATTTGCAAAATCTTCACTCATGTATGTCCAAAAAAAAATTCCACAATGAACCTACTACCGATCTGATAAATGCATGTATTTACACATACCTGAAAGTTCGAGGAAATAGTTATGTTGTGAGTTGCCTTAGTTTTTGACATGTCAGAATCAGATAAGATAGGTGAAGCTCTCTCTTTTTCCCTGCAATACATTTGCAAACCTTTTACCATAAATATAAAAAACAAGTTAAGTAAGCTCCACAACAATCAAACAACATAGAGTCATAGACAAACATTGTGGTTCAAAATCCATTTCCTGGTCTCACAAAGACATAACATGAGAAATTCATTATACCCCCTCAGTAATTGAGGGTAGGAATAAAAAAAGATATGTATGCTCAGCCAATATTGGTCGGTATACAAGCATTATGATTCAAAACCAATGTCCTGGTCATAAAAGATTAAATAACATGAGAAATAATTGTAAAGATACATATACTATTATACTCCATTACTCCAAATCTTCAATAGTGTAATGGACAAAAGGAGATGATGATGCAAACCCAATCAGTATTGGTTGATAAGACTTGACATTACAAATCCAACACAGGCCCTAAAAGGAATATAATCTGCATACTACACTACAGCAAACTTCATAGTCTAACTATGCAAAATAATACATATATTGACCAATGTGCTGGAAAAACTACAAGGTATGACGTGCAAACATAGTAAAGGCACACAAAGTCACAAACTTATGACTGCATCAATTTGAGGAAGAAACTTCACCTGTCATTCACTGTGCACAAAATCGGATAAAGTGGGCCCACAAGCATAGCAAAGAAACGCATCTTAGACTCAGATGATTCTGAAAAGGTGGAAAGATCTTTCTGCAAAGGAACAGCACGTTCAAAACGGGTACATGTAAGCAATATCAGGTCAAGTCTTACATTTTTTTCTACAAAGTAGAAGAAAACAACTGCATACCTCAAGCTGTGGAAGAAATGCTCCTAACCGACTCGTTACGTCTCTAAGCAACTATAAATTTGAACTGGTACAGTGAGAAATTATACTCATAGGATAACTTAGTCGGTACTTAGCAAAAATCTAAAGTAAAGATGGAACATCATTGTGAACCTGGAGATAGATATCTTGAGGGTCAAGCTTGCGAGATATAATATCAGGTAACAAGTAATTAACAATGGGTTGAAACTCGGGCTCCAGACCAGGAACAGAGACACCAATGAGCTACAGAATTATAATAAAAAATCATCAAAAAATCAAATACAAGCACAAAACAAAACAAGTGACTATAAAAGAAACAAGAAATCTAATCATTAACCTAAGAGATACCGATCACCAGTATTAATCAAGGAATCACCACAACCACCTTGACAAACTAAAACAATAGAAAATTGCTTTTCAGATTAAGGTCAGCAAGCTAGGTTATGAATTGCAGTGAAGCTATTTTTGGAATGTTTTCCAAAATTTCTTCATGAAAATAAGAAATGACATCATGTTTAATACTAGTTTCTTGATTCAGGGACTCACTATAAATTGGTTTAAGTATTGGAAATTAACATAAATTTGTCTCCATAATGTTACATTTTCCCCAAACGTGCACAATACGGAAAAGATGTGCACGTGTACATGGCTCAATGCACAAAGAGACAAGTATACAATATAATTCCCCTAAATATGTATGTCCAATATCGATAAATATATATATATATATATATATGTATGTCCAAAAAATACGTAACGTGCATCGGGAACTAAAGAGTACCTGTAGAAAAAATATAGCTATAGGATTTCCACGCAAACAAGAAATTCTAACATATCGACATGGAGTGTAATTTGTTAAGTACATCATATCTCTTTTAGGAGCATCACAGCGTGGGCGAACTTTCACAAAGGTTTCTGGCTGAAAAAAGAAGTTAATTAGTGTACACTTAGAAGACAGAAACAAAAGGTGCGTGTAGTAACTTACAATAACAAATAAATGATATCCAAAGAAATCACAGACACACAATGTGTAATTGCACATACTACATAGCATAAGAGTAGTGTAGTTATTTTGCACTAAACATGGTCTCCATAATATTTGCAGGTGTGGCCTTCTTTTTTAGCAACAGTACAGTTTATATAGCCTACTACTCTACTTGGACTTAATTATGTTAATGCTTGTACTTGTAAAGTAATTTTTTTTATCATATCTACCTCTAGAGGGGGTTCCTTGATTTACAAATAACCATGTGTTAGACATCTTTATCATTATTTTTTATGCAACGTCAATGACATATCTTTATCCTACACCATGACAGAGTAAGGGATCAGATGTAAGCAACCTTAACAAAACACTAACAAATAGGTAGTTTTCGATATGTATGCAAATATATATGCATAAATATCAAATAACAATATTATTTGATCAGAAAGTGTCTAAGCTACAAGTAGTGATATTTTTATAAGATCAATATATGAAGATGAGCTTCCAAACCTTGTATTGTAGACCAACTGTAATTTCCCATTCAAGAACAGATTTGTTGTATATTCTTATATGTGAAAGGAGACAGGGTTCCTGTATGTAAACCACAAACCAAAAGTTAGCATGGCAAAATCAAATCCAAAGCGAGAGACTGCAAATGTAGTAACCTCAACTAAGACAAACAGAAGTCCAAACACCAGGAAAATAATAACAATTAACAAACATATTTTCTGCTCAATCAGCCCAACTATGATTATCCAAACTTTCCAGATTCCCCCAGTATCAACTAGATAGCAATTCACTACTCAGAAAACAATATAGAAACAGGAATGTCAAAATACACATTGCACTCAACTACTGAAACTCGTTAACTCCACATTTACATGATTCACCAAAATTTAGAAGGAAAAATGAAATACATGTTTTTAGTTACATCTTGGTTGAACCGAAAACACGTCATCCGCGTTAAACTTCTCCAAAAGTGTCTAGATGAGCTAAAATTATGCAATAGGAATGGTGTTGTTCATTCACCACTATTTAAAATCCATCAATAAATGCTCAAAATCAAACCAAAATCATCTTTTTCTTGTCAAAACCAGTTGGTATTGAGTGGGGTGACCTAACATCTTATAACCCAGGAAAATGCCTCCACAATCTACATTGCCCAGTGCAGCACTATTCTCTAACAATCCATATCCCTATAACTCACCCAAAATTAAAAACAAAAGAAAATTCAGCTCTACTCAATACTCAACACTTCAAATTCAACTTCAAAATTAAGATAAAACACCACACCAACACAACAGAATCCTCCAAAGTATATATCAATCTACATCAAGCTCAATTAGGATACACTGTACTATCATAATTCACAAAAATCCAAAAGAAGTATTACTTGCTTAACCATTCATTGGCCGGAAAGATCAACTTTTCCCCACAATTCATCAAAATAAAAAAGAAAGTTTACCATTTAAACAACAATAAAGCCTTTATTCCCAAACAAGTTGGGGTCACCTTTTTAAGCATTCTGTGCCAAAAACGACAAGTTTTTTTCAAAATCCACCAAAACCACAAATCACCTCACTCTCATTCCAAACACCACACCAACACAACCAAATCCACCACAAGTACGATCCACTATAGTATCACAATTCATCGAATTCCAACAAAAAATCACTTTTTCACCATTCTGCAGCAAAAAAAAAGAAGCTTTTACCTAAATTCACCAAAATCCAACAGAAACTTCACTTTTCCAATAAAAGAATCAACTTTCTTCCACCATTCACAAAGTCCAAAGAGAGAGAAAAAATAAAATCGACAATTGACCAAAATGGACTAATGGAGGTCGAGTAGAGATATGTAGAAACTGACATCGAGTTGGAGCAAAATCCACTCCTTGGTGTTGGTCCCAGTGGACCAGTAGGTCTTGAGGTCGGAATCGAGCACGTTAGCGGCCTTCTGGGTTGGGGATTCCCGAGACGCCGCCTTGACCTTGAAGCCCAGAGGCTTCGCTCTAGGTTCCAAGTCCACTTCCATCGTCGGGGATGGGATGGGATGGGATGGGATGGGATCGGAGGTGGAGCGCTAGGGTTTGGTGTTTTCTCGAGAACGGAATAGTGGTCGGACCGGACCGTTGGTTGGATCAAATTAAAAACCCCGGACGAGAATGCGGCTCGATCGAATTTCCTTCTCAAGTCGTCAAATCAAATTTGGTGTCGGGTTAGATTTGATTAGAATATTACACAAACATATATATTAGAAATATGTTCAGCAAATAATACAAAAAATTGAGAAAAAAACGATTAATATGTTTTAAAACAAAAAAGAAAGTGAATAGTAGGTACAAATGTTAAACAAATTAAAATCTAAAAGGTGTGACTGGAGTACGATGTTTTAAAGTTCAATGTATCAAAATATTACTCAATCATAGTTAAGATCAATGTTTTGGGACCGCCTAGGCGACCGGGGGCTTCCGGTCGCCTGGGCGATCGCCTAAGTGGTTGTGCGACCGCTCAAGTCTGGGCGGTCTTTTTTTTAATTCAATTAAATTTTATAAAATAGATAAAAAATCAGGAAAAATCGGGAAAAATAGGAAAAAATACACACATATTATCTAAAAATATCATACATGTTTAGGCTTCGAAAAGACACCTAGTTCCTCGACCAAGGCTTCACTAGGCACCCCATCTACCCACCTAAACACTTAGGTATACAATTTATTGCTTAGTAGTATGATTATAAAGGTAACTCAGAGTTCATACAATAACAGATAAGAGAGAAATTAGAATCACAAACTAACTAACTAATTCCATTAGACACATTGATCTAATGTCCAACTGGGAACCATATCATATCATCCACCACCATCAGAGTCGTCGGAGTGGTTCTCGTTCGGATTGTCGACGTAGACATCATCTTCTTCAGTTTCTTCATCGTCGGATTGGACATATTGCTCGTCGATGTCCATCGGTGGTTGAGAACTCGATGCACCTGGATCTCTAGAACTAATGTGAACGATGACATCATCCATGCCACCACCTAAGAATGACGCGTCAGATGCAGTGGAACACCGCGCGTCAGATGCAGTGGACATGGATCAAGCAAAGCGTCTCCATGAAGAAGAATGTTCTAAAGCTGCTTCCTCGGCATCGGCCCATGTAAGCTTCTCTCCAGCGAAGACCGGATATTCAGTTTCTACCAACCATAGATGCTCGTTGAAGAGATCGTAGTCCACACTGATGGGGTCATAAAATCTGGGCTTCTCCATCCTTTGCTGAAACCTTTGCCTTAACTTTTGGTTGTAGTTCACATACACCAAGTCATTCATCTTCTTCACAGCCAACTTGTTCCTTCTCGTTGAGTGCAACTGCTCGAAGACACTCCAATTCCGCTCACAACCGGATGTCGAGCATGGCAATCCCAACACCCTCAGGGCCAACCTTTGTAATGTGGTCTCTCCCATGTCTGCGTCATAAGATTGTCACCAATCTATAGGTCTTCTTTCCGTCCTTTGTCTGACGACCATATCCCTCGAGAATATTCTGAGGGAGTTCTTGTAACGATCAAGTAGACCGCAAATCTTGTCTTGTTCTGCAGGAGTGGGGACGAGCCGTTCTACGACATCTATGAATCCAGGCATATGCTCATTGAAAACTACATTTCGATCATGAGGTGGGACGGAGAAGAAGGTATCAGGGTTGAGTGAGAAACCAGCTGGGTGTAGCGGTGAGGACATCATCTTCCCTGGACCCCACCTGGTGTCAATGAGGTCGATGACTTGCTTGTACAACCTCGGGTTTCCGTCAAAGTTCTTCATGATTTGTTCTTTGGCTTTCTCCATTGCGTCACACAAATATCTCATCGGTGGTTTCTCATCGCCGTCAACAAGTCTAAGAACCTGGACCATAGGTTGTGAGGCCTTCAGTGCCTTCACGACGTTGGTCCGGAAACCACTTTGTAGAATGGTCTCGACAACTTCAGTAAAGATCTCCTTCTTTTTCTTGTTCTTTATCCAACTTGCATTAGGATCATTGTACTCCGGGGAAACAACAAAGGCTCGGAGTCTGTCTTTCTTCAGAAACAACCTTTGCAAACTCAGAAAGGTGGTGACAAATCTCGTGACAGCAGGGCGTAGCAGGTTCCCTTCACATCAAGAGAACTCGGCAGCACAGTGTCGAGTTCTTTTGAAGAGAAATCGACAAATTCATTTAATTTAAGAACTCGACAAATTTATTTTCCGTTTCAGAACTTTTTGACAACGAACACAATTATTTCCAACAACAAATATTGCAGCAAACACAATCATTTCAACCACAAAACATAAACAACTATAATAAAATCAAAATAACATCTACAATAACAAGTTTAACATTTTAACATAAATAAAACCAAAACTAGTGTAATAAAACTCAAATAAGTTTAATACAACCAAAAACTTATCATAAGTGACATCTCAATCTGTTCTTCTTCTTTTTAGGACGTGCTTGAGCACGTCCTCTCCCTCGGCTGCGCCCCCCTCCTCATGTTGCATTCTCTGTCTGTTCAGTATCCCGAGTCAGACTGTCATCGTCTTCTTGTGTGTGTGAATCTTCTTCTTCAACGACGCGATCCTGACTCAACTGTAAGTGAGTTCTTGAGCACCAAAACACATGAGTCAAGCCTTCATTTTTTCCTTCAATTTTCCAACCATCGAAGAGTCTGTCTTGTGATCTCTGATTGCATCTTGAATTTGATGGAGTTATTCGTGGAACTCATAAACTCCGTACACTTACAAATAATTAAACCATTTAACAAACATTAAACACAATTTAAAAACATCGTAATTGTTTAATTAAATGTTTAAATCATATCATCTCACGCTCTCTACCCGCTCGAGGTCTGTATAAGTTATGCTTCAGAGCCCAAGTGTAATGAACAATCCAATGTGCGGTGATGTTTCAGTATCATTCAATGTACGTTAAGAATAATGTCAGATTTTTTTTAAAACTTTAACATAACACCCTTATATTTTCATATTCGAAAATTTTAAACTTACATTATAAAAAAACTAATTATAATACAAACACCATTCTCAACTTCACACAAAAATACGCTCTTCGGTGATTATAGGCATCGACTGGGTGTAATTAATATTAAATATATACTTGTTACTTAAGCTTGATTGAACGTGTTCAGCGTCTCATACTCTCATGTCTCGATTCTACCAGTTATCACTCAAAATTACATAAAACTAATACCCAAGATATCCAAATGTGCAAAAATCCGTCAAACAAATAAGAAAGTAAAATAAAACGATAACGTCAAATTTGTTGACACGAAAAATCAGGAACGATTGATGGCAATGTTCCAATATTAGCAACATCCATCATTAATTCTTTGGCTTTTTCATCGTCTATGTTCATGGCGGGTCTCTCATAGTTTTCACATGAAAGTATGTTTCTTAGTCATTGCTATACATCATTAATGAGTGAAGGGACTAGGAAGATATATATTTACCAGATGAGTTGTAATAAAAAAACGTTATAAATCAAAATGACATGTTTTCCTATTTCTGTTAGACGATACGCAAGGTATTGAGTTTTTTTTTTGGGTAAAGATTGAGGCACAAATGCTAATATAATGTTTCCCAAATGATAAACAGCTAAAAAGAAAGCAAAACACATATTTGTTAGTACCACACATGATCATGAACAAAGTTTATTTAGTAGTAAGTATTCCAATCTCGTGTAAGATTACAAGCCACAATGTGGTTTATTTACGTGCACCACTTATTTAGGTAGACGTAGTTAGCTCTCACAAGAACATCGATCATCTCCTTCTTCTTTGTTGCTTAATACTTACAACACAGTTTCTCACATACGGATCCCCACTGTGTCATCTTCCATTAGCAACAATAGACATTTGTGTATTTGCACCATTTTGTGCAATTATAACCGTGTTTATACCCGTGTTTATAGTAACTCTTTTTAATGCAGAAACTATTTTTACCGTGTCCGTAGCCGTCTACTTCCTCATCTTCTCCACCAACGTCAGAGTCTGTGAGCAAAAACAAAAAATAAAAATCCATGTCAAGTGTGACCATCAAATTAATGCGCAATACAATGTGTCAAAATTTCTAATAATTTAACATGCATCTTAATTACCAACTATTTGCTTTTGGTTTTTCTCATTTGCAGCCAAAACATGTGAGGACACAAGTAGCATTGCAAACAAAGAAAAAAGGAGCAATGCTGCTGTCTTGGATGTCATAGTTATTTGTTTGAAAGATATAATTAATGTAATATCCTTAATTTAAACACCCTAATTAAACTAAACTAAACCTAATTAACCTTAATTAAGTAGTGAACAATAAAGAGTGAGGTGGAGGTTTGGATAAAATTTAGATTTGTAGGTGTTAGGTGGAGGTTTTGACTATAAATAGAGGTGTAAGGTTTTATCTGAAACGTTTTTCTTCATCCTTGAGTTATCAGAGAGTGAGAGATGTGATTTTGGAGGAGAAGAAGAAGGAAAGAAAGAGAAGAAGAGCAGGAAAAGGAGAAGAAGTTGGGTTGAGCTTGCCAAAGCTTAGGAGGTTTCCACGAACGACAAAAAGGTATGACAAGTCTTCATTATAACTCACTTAAGCTTTGTGGGTGTTGGGGATCGACGTTGGTGTCGAATTCCCCGTCAGATTGCAACCTATTCAGAGGTTGAAGACGACAATCGGTCGACCGGTGCCTGTGGGCAGTCGACCGATTCTAGTATTATATTATTTTGCACCCGCAAACGGTCGAACGATGTCTGATGACGGTCGATCGTTATGCCAGATTTGTGCAGGAAAAAAGGTTTAATGCTGTTATCGGTCGAACGGGTCCACTTCGCCGGTCGACCGAAACAATGAGAATAGGTCGGTTGGGGATTTTGACTTATTAAACGGTCGAACGCCCTTAACCTGGTTCGACCGATCTATTCGATGCAAAGTCGGTTGAGAGCTTTGACCATTTAAACGGTTGACCGCTCTTTAACTTTCGGTCGACCGACTGAGCATTTTAAATAAGCAGTAGAGTGCTTGTGACATTTCGGTCGAACTGTATCTCAGTTCCGGTCGACCGAATATGACTTAGGCAAAATGTTGAGATCATTGTTATCGGTTGAACGAACCCTTGGTTCGACCAGTCAGATATATATATTATAAATATTGTATACCGTAGACCATCCAAACGGTCGATCGCTAGATGACTTTTGTTTGACCGATTGGTCGGTAATTCGGTTGGCGTGGTTCGACCGATACACTTGTTTATACAGTACCGAGTACTGTGTGGGAGACCGGTCGACCGGTGTGCTTGTAGCGGTCGACCGATCTGCCGCAGGTTGGTGGATTATCCACACGCAAGCCGTCGAGTTTAGGTCGACTACCGGCTCCGAGGCGACGGTCGATTACCGGCCTTGAGAGCGACGGATTTCACCTTCGACGAGGGCGTATTATTGTTGGGCCTCTTATATCGAGCGAGGTGTGAGAGATGATTGTCGTAAACCTTGGGTTGGTTGCTGGGGTTTGTCGGTAGGTCGATGATGTTCCGGCAGGGTGCGCGTCTGGCGGCTCTTGGGGGAGCAGCGGCTGTCGTCTGACCCGAGTTGTGCATTCGGCGGGCTGACTCGCTCCTGGGGTGGCGGCGTAGTGCCAGGGTTCCTTTCTGTGGCTCTTGGGGAGCAGTGGTGCCGACTGACCCTTGTGAGGCAGCGGTGGACTGACTTGACCCTTGTGGTGGCGGGAGTGGTTCAGTACCGCGGAGGCGGAGATGTGTATTATTGTGGACCCGATGTGGATGATCATGTGCATTGCATTGCATTGTCTTTAATTCCGTTTTGTATTTTAGGAGGTTTGGCATACGGGGTTCCTGCAGGGAACTCATGCATGTTTCAATTGTTTGCATTTCAGGTAGCGAGCAACATTAGAGTCGAGGTGGTGACCAAGGAGGGTGCCCCCGAGATCTGATCATGTCTTCTCTTATTTCCTTTTTGTTGAGGTAGTGATTACTCAGTTGTATTTATTTCGGTTGTAATCACAGTTGACTCATATGTATTTTGACTTCCACGTTGATCTATATCTTATATATATATATATTTCATCTTGTTGTTTCGTGACGTGTCTGGTGTTGACCGTTGACGGTTTTTTATATTGTTTAAATTTTCCGCTGTTTTCGGGTACGTTACAATTAATCTTTGGGATGAGATAGAAATGGAAAATGTTTTGAGGTATTTATAGGTGGACAAAAGCATAACCTTGAGTTCGCATCACATTCAGGTGATAGTTTCTTTAAGTTAAGAAATTTAATATACAATTTCTCTGATGTGGATATATAGATTATCATGACATTGATTTGTAAACCGAAACACAAACACATAATAGTTAAATCAAGATTATCTTAGCTTTCTTACTAGCTAATAATATTCCAAGTATTTTCCTAGGGTACGTCTACCGTTGAATAAGAAAACAATCATTTGTTTGACTATCTGTGGGCATGAGGATGATGGAATTAGTAGAAGGTGTTTTTCTAGTTAGTTGATACCGCTTCGTGAATATTGCTCGAGAGTTGAATTAAAATGGAGGAATTTAACTATAGCGAACAAAAAAAATTAAATACATTGATAAACTTCCTAGTTCAATAACAACTTACCTTTCAAGAAGGTACATGCCACAACAAAATTCCAAATTTAATATTTTTATACATTGTTCTGGTACATTTAGCATGGTTCTTGGTAGTCAATAAGGACTTTGAACATTAATGGGGAATAAGGTAACGACGCAAACCATCGTTCACGATTTAATAAAAAATATCCATTTGAAATAAGTATCTTAATTTCATCAAATCCAGAAATTACGGGTAAAGATTGTTATCACGAGATAAATGGTACTAACGAGTATTTTTAACATTTGATTTTTGTTTGGGTATTTAAATTCATTTAGTTCAATTTAACAGTCAATTGATTCTCAGAAGAAGTATAAAATATAACTATTATTTAATTCCCTCCTTAAGCGCGTCAGAAATCTATCAAAATTTACATGGAGTCGGTATGAAATAAGAGGTAGCCTTAATCTGGGTATACCATGTGAGAGTTTATAGCATATTCTTTTGGAGATCAATCTCAAACTAATCTACCGACATTACAAAAATTATATTGTATTTTTCATGGAAAAGGAAGTGGTGACCTTAGAGTTACGTAATGTTTAAAATTAAGAAAAAGAAAGCTACAAAAGGAATTTTGATTATTTTGTTGAGATCAACCAAATTAAACATGTAAATCTTTTTTTTTTGAATTTACCTGTACTATCCTAACAGAAAATGTGATGTCTTGTTTTGGCATAACCCATCACCAATTTTCGAGAGTTTCGCAGGTGTTAATTTGGAAAGACAATTAAACTCAAATTTCTTTTAGGGATTTATGTTTATTATGTTTGTTTATAATGTTTGTTTATAACGTTAACTCATAACATAAACATCCAACATACATAAACATAAACATACACAAAGCATGCAAAATAAATCGTGATCCTAGTAGAACCCGTACTCCTAAAAGACTAATCTTCATATATAGGAACACCGTCTTGAACGCCTTGGATCTCCATCCTTGATTTTTTTCAATCAAGCTCACGAGACTAAAAAATATAATCCTAATTACTATTAAAATAATACACGACGATACGCAAATCGTATAAAATAAATAAAATAATAAAATTAGGATTTACAAAATAATGTGCAACAATACGCAGATTGTATACTGGGTCATACTAGTCATCTCACAAAATCATACATTCATAACATCACATATTATAAACATACATCATGCATTCACAATAATATCACATTCACACATATTATTACTCATCCTTGCATAATATCATCCACGCATAATATCACATATCATTCATGTATAATATCATACATATACAACTAAGTGAATGCAAAATATTTTTAATCAAATTAATAAATGTTATTTAAACTAATCAAATCAGCCATTTAAATTAGCCAATCAACCTTTTATGTGTTTTAATTAAATAAATCAAAACATGCATATTACCATAAATCAAAGTAATCAAGGTTGCATCATATATGGTAAATCTAATTTATCAAGCATATATGTTTAAATTACCATAAGCATGCATATTAACATAAAATTTATTGAGCTCCAAATCTAATCCGAAAATTGGAAATAAAATTCATAACTCCCACACAAAGCATACATGATCTAATCACATATTAACCTTAAAATCATGCATGTACTTAAAACAACAATTGTTCATAATATGCTTGAACATTTAAACAACTTTTGTTCAACTTTTAAGGTCCTAAAGCTTAGGTTTTTTGAGTGACAAAATCATGTAAGAAAACAAAATGAAACAATTTCTGAAATTCATATGCACTGAGAAATCCAGTCCATCAAAAGCAACACATATTTCAGAAATTAAAATCACATCAAAGCAAGGAAGGAGAATAAAAAATCATTTTTTCTTTCTTCTTTTCTTTTCGGTAACGTTCAAAACCATGCATCAAAACCAACGCATCAAAACACAAAAAAACGATATATATATTTTCTTCGGTCTAACCATTAAAACCATATGCACGAGACTCTGATACCACTGTTGGGTTACGATGAAACGTAACGGCAAAATAACATAGAAACGATTTCTAAATTCATCAACCACCCAAGATCCATGCACATGATAATAATAAGGAAAACTAACGTACAACGATTTATACCTTTGATGTGTGCCTTTCTTTTCTCATGGAGGAGGTGCAAAGAATCGCAAGTGTGATTCCTCTACTCGGGACACACGAATCACAAACTAAACTCCACCAACACGTTAGCTAGAACAAGAGGAGTGGAATGACAACTTTCTTCCTTGGTGGTGAGAGAGAGGGGACGGCTAAAAGGAGGTGACGGCTAGGGTTAGGAGGAAAAACTTGGTTTGCATCCTTTTCTCATCTTATTTATAAGTCTCTCCAAAGCTAATCATAATCTCATTAGGTAAGTTAACTTAATGGACCCATTTAGCCATCCATGTGTTAGTCCATTGGATTAATGTGTGTAACTATTTGTAGGACCTGATTATATTAGTAACGCGCATAACAATTGACACGTAGACCGTAATTGGTTTCTAGTTAAACGTTACGACCCCTAATACAATCGGATTAATTATCTTTTTAACTATTTATTCATTGTCATATTGACAAACGACACATTCTTCAAGATATTTACTGAGATAAAATCCTCCTAAAAAATAATGAAAGACATTGTCTTCTCAAATATACCAAATGGATAGAATTTTTTGTATGAGTTGTTGAAACATGCCTTTGGATACCTTTCTTATAATATTTTTTTCTATACTTCCTATTTGTTGTGTGAACTTTATAAAAGCCCTACATGTAAGTTAACAGATGAAATTAAAGACTAATTAAGCAAACTTTACTAACTTTAATCATGTACTCAAATGTCCCCGTAGTAGAGCAAATTAAACTTCTCTTTTTTACATGTGTATTCAGAAAAAAAATGAAAGCATTTGAATGAGTAAATTGATTTGAAATAGCAATCGTTTTGTTCCAGAACCGTTCAACTAACTAGTCACGATCCTAAAATACCAAGTCAGAATAAGACCGCTTAATTTTTGCAAAGCTCTTCTTCTACCATCTCTTAAATCGATATATAATTGATTATTTCAACTTTTTGTTCATATATATATATATATATATATATATATATATATATATATATATATCGAAACCTGCCAAAACTAGTTTCTAATCACAACTAGACACGGCCGGCCACCATGCTTAGTCTTATTTTTATGTTGCTAATTATTGGTTTGGGGGAAGGAAGAAGCACACCCAAGTTTAATGGAGATTATTTGCCAGTGCATCTAAGAAAGACCGTAATTAAGACAGTGGTGAGATAAACAATGATTATGCTTAATTCTGTAACTCCTGCTTTTATTTTTTCTAATGCTTTATTTATTTATTTATTTTAATTTTGGCTATTTCTTATTATGGTAGACAAGATATGGTGACAAGTTCGATTGCATTGACATACACAAACAACCAGGATTGGATCATCCGGCTCTGAAAAATCATACGATTGTGGTTTGTCGGAATGCCATGAAATTTCGTTGGAAATAAATTATGTGCTGCTATTTAAATATTTAATGATTTGCTTTCATTATCATAACCATTGTTATTGTCACGATCGTCAATTTAGAAGGAAATCAAACTAAACAACGACAAAAGATTAATTCCATACAGTAGTTTTGTAAGAAAATAATGTATTTTTCATGAGCAAATATTTTGATTTTTTTTATTACAAAAGGCTTTTTAAATAACGCACTTTGTGATATGCACAGATACAATCAAGATCTTACTCCAAAAATTACCATAGCCTTAATCCAAAGAATTCAACCAGTTTGTGTCCAGAAGGAACAATTCCTATAAGAAGGA
Source organism: Triglochin maritima (assembly GCA_963682175.1). Taxonomy (NCBI): domain Eukaryota; kingdom Viridiplantae; phylum Streptophyta; class Magnoliopsida; order Alismatales; family Juncaginaceae; genus Triglochin; species Triglochin maritima. The sequence continues at coordinate 34,053,760 of OY821789.1, forward strand.
TGGAGGAATCAGACGTGAAAAGAATTCAATTGGCACAAAACCAAGATATACAGACTTGTGTAAGTTACATGCATGAGAATTACTGTTTTACTTTACAATATTGAAAAATTATATATGTTATGTATGTTGGTTTCCAGTCTGCTGGATTAATAACTCCATATTTGACATTCTATGGTGGTGGAGCTCACATTAGTGTGTATAATCCAAATGTGTTTAATGATCAAAGTAGTTCTGCTCGTATTACTTTGAGTAATGGACAAGAATTCATAGAAGCTGGATGGAAGGTATATATGTACTCTTACCATTACTCATTATGTATGTATTTACATTAAATACTTAAATTTCCTAATTGTGTAATTATCAACTACAGAATATATTTGATATTAATTAAATAATAATGCATGTTTTTTGTATTATCAGGTGGATCCAATAGCCTTTGGCGACACTGAAACAAGAACTTATGTAAATTGGCAAGTATGTTGTTAGTTACTTTGATGTGTTTCGAGTTTTAAGAATTTTCAAATTGTCTAACTATATATCTATCTAACAATGTGTTTTTGCAATATTTTCCACCAAAAAATATACATACATAGGCAACCATGTCTTCAACAGTTTGTACTAATCAAGATTGTCCTGGATTTGTAAGCACAAGCAATGATTTTGCTGCTATTGGTTCCAGATTGGCTCCAATTTCTACTTACAATGGAAATCAATATACGGTCAGAGTAAACATAACTCAGGTAATTAAGCTAATAATCTATTGAAGTAGGAAGAATTAATATATTTGATTCTTATATATTTTATGTTATTTAAACCATGATAGGATCAAAGAACGGGAAATTGGTTGCTTAAAATGGGAGAAGAGGGCGCCACTGTTGGTTATTGGGCAGCTTCTTTATTTGAACACTTAGATACTGTTGCTAATCAAGTTTCATGGAGTGGAGGTGTTGAAGGACCGATTGATACCATCTCGTTACCAGAGATGGGAAGTGGCCATTTTCCCTACCAAGGTTTTGGAAAAGCTGCATATTTCAAAACTATCACCGTCGAACAAAATTATACTCCTACTTTCCAAATATATACCCAAACAGATTGCGACAACTGCTACCAAGTAGGAAACGATCTTGACAGAGATATTGGAAATTGGGGAGAAAAAACCTTCTTCTTTGGAGGGCCGGGAGGTCAATGCTACTCTAATTACTAACAATAACCTCATGATTAATGATCATCTTTCATGAGATTTCATTCGTTAGTTAGTCAAGTGTAGATTAAAAAAAACATGGGAGTTAATTTTGAAACTTCCATTAAAGTCGCATGTTCCACGTTGTTCGGGATCACTGTAAACAATAACTAACATGGCCGGTTTCATAAATGCATGGATTTCTTGCATCAATATCCTTCCATATTCTTGTGATTAATTATATATATATATATACTATTTTCAAAATGTAATTATATACTATTTTCTTAAAGCCGAGGTGTTCATGCATGTGTACACCATCATAAATTTCCTTTTCTGACACTACTTCGATAATATGTGGATGTCGTATTCTGAGCAATTTTAATGTTATTCATGAGATTATCACTAGTGTTATAACTCCCTATCTCTTTCAATCAATCAAATAAATCTTAATATCCCTCTCTTCACTGCAAAGCATAACTCTTCTGTCTCTTTTAATTTGTTAAGGGCATGTATGCTATTACAAATTATTTAGTAAACTGACATATATATATAATATATATATAGGTGTATTACACTTCCCATTACTCACCCTCAAGCTACCAGTCAAACAAACAACTAATTAAACCAACCAACCATACATTCTCATTCCAAACCACCACAACCAAATTAAGGCCATGCCATCCCCTCCATTGGAACTCCGGTGGGCCGTGTTGGCGGCCGCGATATGGGTCCAAGCCTTCTCAGGAACGAACCTCGATTTCTCGGCCTACTCTTCGGACCTCAAGTCGGTTCTTGGGGTCTCACAGGTGCAACTCAATTACCTTGCCGTGGCGTCTGATCTCGGGAAGGCGCTCGGGTGGTCGGCCGGGGTTGCATTGGTGTACATTCCGGTGTGGGGTGTGCTCATCAGTGCCGCCGGAATGGGGTTGGTTGGGTACTTGGGCCAGTGGCTTGTGGTCACCGGAGTTGTTCAGCTAAGGTACTTTGAGGTTAGTATTAATTGTTAATTTAAGTGATTAGGAAGGTGAATTTTTGTTTAATTTAGAACCCAAGGGTTAGTTTCATTCTTATCAACTCGAAATTCATTTAACCCAATTTGTAGTCTTATATTTTGAGGTTAGTATAGTTTCACCCTTTTGGGGGATTTTTTTTGTTAGAATTGTTAATTTATGTGATCAACATTATTTTGCTACATGTATAAATATTCCTTAATTCAGATCCCAATTAACTGTTAGTTCTCTTCTTATCGATTTGAATTAATTTGAAATCCATCAATTAAGTTAACCCATGAGTTGTTAAATACTTCGAGGTTTAAGTTCTTATTAGTATTTAATTATGATTTTACATCGTTCCTTGGAATTAATTGTGTTTTTTGTACAAGTCGCATTATATGTTTGTTTACCTTACAAATTAAATTAGTGGCCCCAAATCTTTTATTTGATTTGGAATTTATGGATGGCAGAAAGATTGGTGGGTTTTCCTGGATGTGTCAGGTTATATATGCTTCTCCGAGGCTTTTGGTTTTTTTTTTTATAATGAATTTGACATTTTCTAGGTTGGACAAGATTTGTTTAGAGTCTTATTGGAATCTCACATGTTCTTGGACCAATTGAAAGTTTAGTTTAATGAGCATGCTATTTTGCACGAATCCTTAGCTTCTTTTTGATATTGTATATATTAAGTTATACATTCTTCTAAGTTGTTTCTTTAGGTCTTCTTCCTATGCTTGTTATCTGGTTGCAGCATATGTTGGTTCAACACGGTTTGTTTCGTCCTCTGTGTTCGTAATTTTCCCTCAAAAATCCACTCACTCGCGCTCTCCCTTATCGTTAGTTTTAACGGTGTGAGCGCGGTCCTCTTCACTCTGATTGCAAATGCCACCACCTCCTCCTCCGACCAACCTTTATACCTCCTCATAAATGCCATCGCCCCTCTCTTATCATCCATTTTCGCGCTCTTGCTTATCTTACCCCACTACCAATATTACTCTAATGATTTCACAGAAGGAGAAGAAGAAAGAGAAGGAAAAGAAAATTCCAGTAACGTTTTTCTAGTCCTTTACACCCTTGCATTTGTAACGGGACTATACCTCCTCTTCTTCAACTCCATCTCCTCGAACCACATCGTTGCCCGAGCACTCCTCGCGGGGGCACTTCTCCTCTTGATCCTCCCTCTTTTCGTCCCCTTGTGGATGAAAACTAGTTGGTTGTCGCCCTCTACCACCCTTGCCCTCCATAAGCCTCTCATAAAAACTCATGAAGGTCTTTTATATCACGAAAAACACGAACACCACCGGAGATTGTTACCGGCTTTATGTGGGATGGACAAGTTGGTGGGGCTTGGGGAGGAGCATAGTCCTAAGAGAATGGTGAAGAGACTAGACTTTTGGTTGTACTTTGTGACCTACTTATGTGGTGCAACTATTGGATTGGTTTATAGCAACAACTTGGGGCAGATTTCCCAGTCGTTGGGGCGGTCGTCGGAAACTACGATGTTCGTTGGTGTCTACTCCGCTTGCTCTTTTTTTGGTCGCCTTCTCTCGGCTGCACCGGACTTCCTACAAGGGTATATATGTTTAATTGCTGCTCAAAATTAATCTCTGTTGCATGATTTACTCACTTCATTTGATCACAAAGATTTTCACTTATAAACAACAATTAAAAAAAAAAAAAACTCAGTTCAATATAAGCAATTCCTTTCAATTGTATCTTAATTTATGCCAACCAAAAGTAGGCTATGATGAATCATGAATTACTAAAAGACATGTTCCCTAGCTAGCTATTGATGTGGTTAACTATATATTATGACATGAAGAGAAATAATCCCAAAGTCTGTTTCTTTGTTTTTTAATTTCATAGGTGATCGATAAGATTAGTGGACAGTCAATTTTGAGTTTGTTCTCACAATCATAATTAAATTGGCCCAAAAACAGAGGTAGTAGATATAAACATTTCTACAATGACTTCAGAACAAATTATGGGGAGCGGAAGGTGTGCATCAATATATCTCATAAGAGCATGTTCAGATTTATATATTAAAAAATAAAAATGGTGTTCCTAAATTTCGAGATATTAAAAGGTGCTATTGTAATAACTGTAATATATGTTTCACAATTACCAAATAATTAGGTACAATATTGATTAATATATATATATATATATATGTTAGCTAGGAAGGTACAAATTTGAACTAATTAATAGTTTAGTTGGTAGACTTCTAAATTTTTAACAATAACCAAAACCATGTATCGAATGCCACAGCTCATGAACTTTTGCTTTTGCAATATATATATATATATATATATATATATATATATATATATATATATATATGTATATGTATGTATGTTGTGTGTCTGAGACTGATCTGAATTGGATAAAATTAACAAAGAAGACTAGCTGAATCTCAATTGTTATAATATTGTTGCAGCAGTAGTACTAGGGTGAGGTATGGGCGGACTACATGGCTAGCACTTGGTTTAGTCCCCACCCCAATCTCCTTCTTCCTCCTCGCCGCCACCGGCCATGCCCTCCTCGCCTCCACAGCCCTCCTAGGCCTAAGCTCGGGCTTCGTATTCGCGACCGCAGTCTCGATAACTTCCGAGCTTTTCGGGCCCAACAACATAGGATTTAACCACAATATCCTCATCACCAACATCCCCATTGGCTCCCTCCTTTATGGACTCCTCGCTGCGGTGGTCTATGACACCAACGGACGCCTTGGGGTGGTCGTCGGGAACGACATGGTGGTGTGCATGGGGAGGGAGTGTTATGGCATCACTTTTGTGGCATGGGGTTGTATTAGCTTTGTTGGTTTGGCTTCAAGTGTTTTGTTGATGCTCCGGACTAGGGACTTGTACAGAAGAAGCTCGTCCTCATTTCCCTTTTCTAATTAGTATCGATCGATGTTGTATTTTTTTCATGTCTTTCGAACCATATTTGACTAATTATCATTCATTTTAACAACATTTTGTTGGTACAAGTTTTGATATATTGTCATTAATCATGTCTAAAACTGGATGAAATTAAATAGCTAGTAAGTGCAGGATTGGCAGTTGGACAAAAATTATATAGTCAATCATAAATATTGGATTCAAACTTGAAATCGATCAATACACATATAATTTCATTAGCTAAAAGAAATTACTCAATTAATTGAGAATGAAAGCAATCATCAACGTACGTAGGTACAACATCACTTCATTTATAAATATTAATGTTACATATATATATATATTCCATATATATTTACATGCATGCATTACCTTCTTAATTAATTAACTGTGAAAGAGAGAGTTGATGTATATATATATATATATATATATATATATATATATATATATATATATATAACTGAATTAATTAGTTTGATTTGAAGTTGCCTGATAATTAATGCGCTAGCTCTTCCGAACCCTAATCCTAGTGTTCAATCTGGTTTGAGCTTGAACTACTGACCTTCCGGCCGCGACTGGGGTTCCAGCCGGCCACAAACCGGAGCTAACCGCCATGTCCTTTAGGTCTCGTAGAGCTTCAAGAGTGTCAACCACCATCGACATCCGTGGACGGTCTTTGGGGTGTGGACTGATGCATTGGAGTGCAACCGTTGCCGCCCCTTTCGCTCCTCGGATGGAGTATTGTCCGGCAAGCCGACGATCCATGATGTATCTTAGCTTCCTACTACTTGTTAGGTGTGGTTTCGCCCAATTCACCAACTTTTCTTCGCTCTTCGGTTTGTTTTTGTCGACGGATCTTCGTCCCGTCAGTAATTCCAGTAGTACTACTCCAAAGCTATAGACGTCACTTTTTGTAGTCAGATGTCCTGCAAATTAATTAATTAATTAAACTTCATCATACGTACGTACGTATGTACGTGCGTATTTGATTAATTGGTTTAATTTGAAGTTAATTATTAATTTTTAGGAGATCAATTATTAATTTCATGGATACTCGATCAAATAAGTTCATGGATTTACCGGTCGTGATATATTCTGGAGCAGCATAGCCATGCGTCCCCATTACTCGAGTTGAAACATGAGTATCATCTCCCTCTGGTCCCATTTTCGCCAATCCAAAATCAGAGAGTTTGGCATTATAGTCCTAATTAATGTTCATAATTTTGATGGAAGATCATCAGAACAAATTAATTGTAATACATATATATCTTTTAGTTATATACGAACCGAATCTAGCAAAGTATTGGATGTCTTGAAATCGCGATATATAACAGGACTATCAGCTCCATGCAAAAATGCAAGCCCCTTAGCTGCTCCAATGGCGATCTTCAACCTAGTTCCCCAAGGTAGGGTCACTGATAGCCCTAAAATTAACATCCATCATTAAAACCTTAATAAGCTAGGATTAGTGAAACATTAGAAAGTAGTAAAAAAACATCGTGATTAATTAAGAAACTGACTTCGAAAGAGATGATTCTCCAAGCTCCCTCTTTGCATGAACTCGTATACGAGAAGACGATCTTTGTCTTCACAACAATATCCAATGAGCTTCACTAGATGAGGGTGTCTAAGTCGCCCCAAAAATATCACTTCGGCCTTCAATTAATTAAGGACCAAATGAAATGATTGAAATCGAGTACATCATGTTGTAAAATAAAATAATGAATAGTTGTTGTTATCCCGAACGCCGAATTGCATCTGCCTTTCCTCTGAGATCAATTATTAATTTTTTTAATACAAACTAAAAGGATAGGTTAGGTTTGACCCAAATCCCAGCTTTTGTGACGTAGATTTCCACTTATATGAGTGGGGGGGTCAACAACTCAAATCCACTTTTTCGTTAGTTGGGTTAGTTAATGTTTAGTGATGATTTTGATGGTTCACCTATATATATATTATATCGTTTATAAATTATCAATCTTATGATTACAATCTTACCAACTGAATTAAGTCGTCAAATATATAAAAAACGGTGCAATATTATATCATTTTAAGACGTTTGTAGGAAAATACATCCCATTTTATAGGCTCAACATGATAATCAAGTTTACAAAAGCAAAATCACATGTACAGACTATTAATATAGTATATATGTTTCATGGTAGACATAATTATCATATATTATGATATTATAGTAAGAGTATGATTTTCGAAATAATTAACAACGATTTTGTGTGTTTTAGGGACAGATTTTCCGTCAGCAAAACTTAAAAACCGTCAGTAAATAAATGAAGTACTAGTTAATCTCCTCACTTACCAGCCATTCGCGGTGGCCTTGGAGTCCTCCAACGTCCAAAAGCTTGACGGCGATCGCCTGAGCCTTAAGCCCTGGTCGGAGCTTATCGTCGACGTACCCCTTGTGGACCGTCCCAAACCCACCTTCTCCCAGAAGATAATCATTCGAGAAATCGTGCGTAACGCCTTTAAGTTCGCTCAATTGAAAAGCAAACAATCCAGCTCCAAACGCGAATTCCTCGGTGAAACGTGCCGAAGAAGTGGTGCTTATGTCGGAGTTCATCGACAGTAGACGGAAAGAGGACAATTCCCTCATTTTTTGGGAAAATTCCGATCGAGTTGGCCTACAGTGACGGATGCTAGTGACGATTGCTTGTCTTTCGACGGCACAACAGTCGGCCGCTACCGGGCGCCATGATCTTGGCATTTCCGGTGGCCGGAGGAGTGTGGTGGTGGAGGAACTGAGCTGGTGATCGATCAGGTGATGAATCGGATGGAATTAAGGGTTATATACATATATATGGTCTAAAATATATTGCCAACCATGGCATTTCAAAGTTTTTAAACAACTCCCTCCCCCAACCACTCAACTGTTTGATGTCTTGTGAAGGTCAAATTAGTTCTTTGGTTGATGTAGTGGGTATTATATGGTTCTTTAAATATTATTTAGTTATTTGCATACTCATCCCTTTTATAATCAAAGAATGGGAATGAAATGGTTATTATCATCATGCATTTGATTGGATTTGGTATGCATTATTCGTCGATCACAAAGGGTTGCTAGCTTTTGGATTCCATTATCTGTTTGTTTTGCAGATAATCTAACGCTATGCCATTGCCATACCTATATAAAGACTAATGGTGTAGTTAGATTGTTTAAAAATCTATGTTAGAGAATTGAATTTTGGAGAAATCTCCAGGCCCGGCCCGGCAGGCTTGTCCAGTTAAGGGACACGGCCCGGCCCCTCCAATTTTTTATTATAAAATACCTAAAATATATTAAAAAAATTCAAACACAATTTAGAAGATGTTTACTAGGTCAACACGAATTGATTTTGGACGACTGAAAAAAAGACACACACACACTCTCTCTCTCTCTAGGCCCAAGGCTTGGTTTTGGTTTTGGTTTTGGTGATTTAGATCTGAGTCTGGTTTTGGGATTTTTATCTGAGGGTGGAATTCGATGAATGAATGAATGATCTGTGTACATGATGGGGTTGCTCACTTGTATTCTCTCTACGTTCCTGGTTTTGGTTTTCCAGAACACCACCACTGCTTCTGCTACTGCTACTGCTACTGCTTCTATAAGTCCTGATGGTAAGTAAGAATATATTATAGATTGCAAATGGTTGGTTGGTTTTCTAACCCTCTTTTATCTGAATGCAGCTGAGGCACTTCTAAGCTTTAAAACACCATTTGTTGGTACCAATGGTGCCCTTTTTAACTGGAACTGGAACCAAGAGGATCCTCTTCCTTGTCAATGGAAAGGAGTCACTTGTGATCCTAAATCTAACCGAGTCATTTCTTTGTGAGCTCACCTGACCTGACCTGACCCTCATATAACTTACTTTTGCCGTCCTATATATTGTTTTTATGTTTTTATCTATTTATTTCTTGCCCTCCTATTTTGAATTTCAGAAGTCTTGCCAATCACAAATTGACTGGATCTATTTCGCCAGATATTGGGAAGTTGACTCACTTAAGGCTTTTGTATGTTTCCTGCAATTGGTTTTTTTTTTTATTTTAAAAATATCATCATCTGTTTATTATTAGTTCCACTCCACTCTCCAGGAAAATAAGTTTGGTGTTTGAATTTTGCAGAGATCTTCAACACAACAACCTCTATGGGGCGATCCCGTCAGAGTTGGGGAATTGTACTGAATTACAGTCCTTGTAAGTTTCCTTTCTGCTACTTCCACTTCCAGTTGGTACCAAGGAAAGAATGGGGTGGGTTTGGTTTCAATCTTTTAATGAACATACAAATTGAACCTCCCTTAGTTGGCTGATTGATTTATCAGTGCTTTGCAGAAATGTGACATTCATACTAAGTTTAGAGCTGCCGGTTGGTTATACTTGAAATTTAATGGTGGAATTTCATTCCTGTAATTATGTCTTTGTTTTTTTAACAAAATAATGTTTATGATAGTCACTTATCTTTGGTCAGTATTAATTCGTTGTTGTGTTGCAAGCTTATGCTTCCATCATTTATTCACTTTTTGACCACCTCTGTCACGACCGCTTTCACCGAGGTACTGGGGGATGACTCTAGATTTGAATCTTCTCTATTTGGACAGTTGAGTTTTATCTTCCTTCCTTGGCTGTTGGAATGAAATTCTTCTCCCTCTGGTGGATGAGTTGGGATGGATTTATAGACGAGACGTGATTTTTTTTCCACCTCCAACCAAATCAATGGGTTAATGACAAATTGGTGAAGTGTGATATCGTCAAAAAGAAGTTGTTCCGATTTTTCTCACTTCATCTGTGTACTCATATCAACAGATGTTTCTCACATTGATGGCAGACCAGATCTCAGGGCTTCTATTAAATATTTTTGTAATTCTGTAGGTCCTAGGTGAAAAATGTTCTCTTTCAGTAATAGTTAAATGATTGTACATTGCAGCCTTCTTGCATTATAATCATAAGACTATAAAAGAACGCTTGATGCACATAGTTCTTGGTTATGCCTTGCCTTTTGTTATACAACATTTTTCTTTATGTTTTCTCCCTCATTGACTAAGTTTTAATGCTAATGGTGCAGATATCTACAGCGTAACTATCTTAGTGGATCAATTCCCCCTGAACTCGGGGAACTTGTAAACCTTGAAACACTGTAAGACCTTCATCCTCAAAAATTGTAGACTCAATAACATTTAGTTTACAAAATAATCAGTTTTAATAGTTATATAATGGTTAAGCACACACCCAAATAGGAAGGTTATGAACATAGTTATGAATGAGTGATTTGTTTATTAGAATTAACATGATATAGGTAAATGTGCTATAATTTTGTATAACTATAAATGAGTTCATGTAGGTTCTTATTTTTTATAAGAATTATAAAAAAGGTTCCTTTTTTTAACAAATAGATTCCTTTTTCAACAAATATATGTTTCTTGTTGATTTGGTCTCGTGCTTCCGCTGGTGTTTGTGCGTACGTCTTCCCCTTATTATCTTCTTTCTTTTGTTTTTCAGGGACTTATCAAGCAATGCTCTTGGTGGATCTATACCACCATCTCTTTCAAAGCTGACAAAACTTTCATCCTTGTACGCACATACCCTCAACGTTTTCTTTTATTTATTTAGTTGAGTTACATCCAACCTATTGAAATCCTTCTGTTGTTTGCAGCAATTTATCAATGAACTTTTTGACCGGGACGATACCGAAGGAAGGTGCACTACTCCAATTTCCCAAAAATACGTGGGTACCGGTTGCATTTTGCATTTACCAGAAAATACATCATAATTTACGTAAAGTTTTTTGCAATATAACCAAATCACATGCTTTGCGAAGCATATGCATCATAATTTGCTTAAAACATTTTGTAATATAAAGAAATCACATACTTTGCGAAGCATATGTAAATTTTCATTGTATTTTGGTATACTAAGCGTTTACATGAAGCGATTTTTTGCCACTCTCAACCTAAGGTGCATCTTTCAGCTTTGATTTTTTTTTTTTTTTTCTTTCTTTCAGCTGAAGGTACATTCTCTTCTAGGCATCAATTTTGGTATAATACTATAGTTATTATCTTCAATTATTATACATGAACAAGTCCCAGGAGGAAGTGATGCTGATATGGTTTATGTGAAAACTTGTTTTAAAATGGCTATATTCACAGCTTAGTGAATCTATTATAGAAGGTATCTTTTGTGGGTGTTGACCTTGTGACCTTGGTTCAAGTCATACGTGTATCCTAGAATATTTTATGAAGGACTTCAAGTCTTCAACTGTGTTCTAGCTGAGCGCCTGGACCTAGGTGGCCTTCCATAAGCTGAAACTCAGCCCTTAAGAATTTTATTTTATTTTTTATTGGTAGCCCTTAAAGACCAAAGGGACTAATTTAGTTGAACTTGGGATTGTATCAAAAGTAATTCAGCATTGATTAGTCTTTAGTCAATCCTTCGTTGATGAACTGATGATTAAACAAACCAGAGCTACATAGAAAGTTCATCTTTTCGAGAGCCTAGTAAAATTAGCTATTTTCAATTATGATGATTGATATCGACATGTTTTCATGTATGCAGTTTTGTTGGAAATCGGAGACTATGTGGGAAGCAACTTGATATGGAGTGTAAAGATGAACCTCATCCAGATAAAACTCCACCTTCAGGTAATCCTATATTCTAGTTTACATATAATAAAACACTTCCATCTTCTCTATTTTTATTATTTGGTTATTTAACCTTTTTGTTTGAAGCCTGTCTCGAATACTTTTCTTTGTGTGACGTCTGTGTGCTAATGTCGTATAATTGCATCCCTCTCTTAGAAGTTCTTTGGGTTAAGGGAGTTATTAGCTTTCATGGTTGATGAAGTAACTAAACAAAAGAGACTCCATTGTCCGTCTTAAATGAGGAGTAAGTAGTATTTTTCCATTAATAAATATTCCATTGTGTCAACAGACAATTGATTTAGCTTTAAGCATGTATTGCAATTTCTTAGCACCAAACCACCAATAAATGTGTATTCGAAATGAGAAATAGTTTTATATTCTTCCAAGTTGATAGGTTTCTTAATGTCCTCTTCATACCATTTTTTTACTGTAATAAAAGTATCAGCAACAGCATTGTGGAAAATGTGCATAATACATTGGGGAGGCAGTGTCATTGTGTGGATATTTACCACTTATTAGCCACTGATTATAATTTAGTCTTCATTCCGATGTGTAGGGCCCTATCATCACTTTTTGGTTACATCCTTTTGTGATCCTCTGAATGCTACATTGCACTATTTAATTTTAGGTTATGGAGACTCTCAGAGGAAATCTGCAAACTCCACTCGCCTTGTTATAAGTGCAGTTGCCACAGTGGGTGCATTATTATTGGTGGCATTGATGTGTTTCTGGGGTTGCTTCCTTTACAAGAAGTTTGGTAAAAATGATGGGAAGGGACTTGCAATGGACGTTGGCAGAGGTTCATTTTCTCCTTTCTTCCTCTATAAAAATGATTTTATTGTGTGACAAAAATTCCGTTCAAGTCTGAAGCTTTGTTATGATGTTATTTTCTCTTTTAGCCTTTAATGATAAAAGAACAACTTTTTATTAGTGGTCTTACTAAGAAAATGTGTACAGGTGCATCAGTTGTAATATTTCATGGAGATCTGCCATACTCATCAAAGGATATTATCAAGAAAATAGAGGCTGTCAATGATGAAGACATCATAGGGTCTGGTGGTTTTGGAACTGTGTACAAACTTTCCATGGATGACGGAAATGTTTTTGCACTTAAGAGAATAATGAAGATAAATGATGTTTTAGATCGTTTTTTTGAAAGGGAACTTGAAATTCTTGGCAGCATTAAACACCGTTATCTTGTCAACTTACGAGGATACTGCAATTCTCCTTCCTCTAAGCTACTCATCTATGACTATTTATCTGGAGGAAGCTTGGATGAGGTACTACATGGTGAGTGATTTTTGCACATCATTTATAATTTATTTCTCATGTCATAGCGTCTTCATGCTCATTGTTTATTTCAATCGTAACTTTTTTTGTGCATTTGGCGTGCATAACCTTATGATTCATTAAGTTTGTTGTTGCTAGGCTTATGCTTGTCTCATCTAATTTCCATTTTAATAGTTTGATAGCCTTCATCTTGTTTAGCATGTAGCCTTTGTGGTGTTGGCACTCTGCCATAATCTTCTTCACTAATCACTACAGTGTTGTGGTGCTTGTTGATGAGACATTGGTCTTTCATGGCTATTAACCATGTTTTCCTTATGCTTAGGGCAGAAAGATCTGAGCATCTGGATTGGGAGACTCGCCTTAATATTATAATGGGGGCTGCAAAAGGACTTGCTTACTTGCACCATGATTGTTCGCCTCGAATCATTCATCGTGACATAAAGTCGAGCAACATATTGCTAGATGGGAATATGGATGCACGTGTCTCTGATTTTGGTCTTGCAAAATTGCTTGAGGATGAACAATCTCATATCACAACTATTGTTGCTGGAACGTTTGGTTACCTTGCTCCAGGTATATATGGATAATGTCTTGCGTTGATTAAAAACTTTGGTATAAATATTGCAATAAGGTTTCCATCCATAGCATATGGCTACACTTCTGTAGATTGGTGATTTAGTGACAAGCATATGACTTCTGTAGTTGTACGGTTTTACGTTCACCTATACTTGTATATGCTATCAACTAAAACATCTGTCGTTTGTTTCTTATTAGTTCTGTTTCTTTTCGTGTAGGATCTATTCTTCTATATCTCAGGCTAAAGTCAAAATTCAATCAATATAATACAATTCCAAGCTGAATTTTCTTTTAACCTACTCATTGTTGCTTAATCTTCAGAGTACATGCAAAGTGGTAGGGCAACTGAAAAGACAGATGTATACAGTTTTGGAGTTCTGGTGCTAGAAATATTGAGTGGAAAGCGACCGACCGATTCATCATTCATTGAGAAGGGCCTCAACATTGTGGGTTGGGTATGCATTCTTTCTTTGTTAGGTTTACTGCAATAGTGAGCATTCGTAAAACAGTTTCTTTTGTTGTCTTTTTTCTACTTCTAAATTATTTTAAAACCTCTTAAAGACCCATTTTTTCTGTTCTTGTAAAAAGTATTGGCGACTCATGTACTATGCATGAATACAGAAGACCACAAAGCAAAACCACTTTTTCTGTAAAAGCAGTGTAAATTATAGTAAAATCTCCTCCTTGATTCACAAGGCCCCTGTGCTAGATTTTGTTTGGTTAAATCAATAATGGTTTGTGGTGATTTTTTGTTGTTGTAAGTCTTAGGATTTTTTACTCTGAAGTTGCTTTCAGGATAACTTGGCTGAGTTGATATTACTTAGTCTTTTGAACATATATAATCTTAGAGAGTCGCTGGAAGGAAGGCCTTTAAAACTCACTTAAGATGTTTAACAAACCAAAGGAATTGCTGTCCATCTTAAAAGGGATTATCTTTGGCTAACTTTTTTAGGGTATGCTTCATAGCATGTGTTGGAATTACTCTTTTACTATAGCTCCTTTCTTGACTAACTTAACCTTCTCCTTAATTTAAAGTTTTTTTTGTGAGATGTTACTATTCATTGCTTTCTTATTGATGAGATTCAAGTTCAACTTCTCTGCTCGCCGAAGCGTTGCCCAGAAGTGCTATTAATTTAAACTAAAGGACCTGCTACTTGATTTTAATTTTCTGTGCAGCTGAATTTCTTGGTTGCTGAGGACAGGCAGAGAGAGATTCTTGACCCGCAGTGCCCAGGAGTGCAAACCGAAAGCTTTGATGCACTGCTTTCTGTTGCAACCCAATGCGTGTCGTCGACTCAAGAGGATCGTCCCACAATGCATAGGGTTGTACAGCTCTTGGAATCTGATGTTATGACTCCATGTCCAAGCGAGTTTTACGAGTCGAACTCCGACTAAATTTGTGTTATCTGTTTGACTGTTTATATTAGATTCAAAGCCTTTGTGAGGGCGAAACGTGAGGTATGGATGCTGTAAGAAGTTAGAACTGGGTCTTCATGTTAGCAGCATCTTGTCATTCTTCAATTCTTCTATATAAACTCATGTGAAAACTGAAAACTGCTTTAGTAAATCAATATTCACTCCATACGTAAGTAATTTCCTTGACATTCCTTCACCTATGCTTTCTGGTGTCAATTTTTGGAAAGCTTAAACTGGGAATTATAGAAATACGTGATTACGTTTAAGAAAATAAATACATGTTTGATAGCTAAGAAAAGTGGGTAGATATTTAAGGACATGAGTTTACTATCATTACGACGTGGTGATAGTAACAATATCTTGAAACGATGATGTTTAAGTGTGTAGAAGCAACAAAAGCAACATGATAGATAGGCTTGGCAAATAGATCATAACATCCATCTTGGAAGTGCCTATGTACAAACTAACTTTGAACAACACCTGAAGTAATGCAAATCGATCTAACTATTAGAATATGATCACGATCGTCACAGAACCATCTAAACATCACCATCCTCCCCCCGTTGTGGCATTAGAAGGTAGAAGATCATTGATAAACACCAAAGTGATGCTAGTCAATTGCATCACATTCTCAAGCCTCTTTTCCACATCCCTCTTCAAATCACCCTCCATCGTCTTCTCGACGAATCCATCAAGACAAGTGATATCGTATGTTAGGGCGGCACTCACCCAAGTGTGCAAATTATGTTCATGGACTCCATCTTCAACTTGTTCCTTATCGAGTAGATTCAACTCCTTGCGCGCCTTCCTTATCTGATACAACGCCGTCTCAACGTTCTCCACGCAATCCACCATAACTCCCTTCTCTCTATCCTTCAAACCATCTCGTGAGTTAATCTCTTTCAAGGATGATGCGGCCGTTTTCGCGGCCACAAAGCTGAGGTTGAGGAATGTGAAAGCAAGCTGGGTGGGCGTGGAGAGCGAGTTAGAGGAGGAGGAGAGCGAGTCGAGGCATAGGGTAGGATGTTTGGTTTTGTTGCATGATTTTGATATGAAAGAGTTTGGAGTTGGTCTTGTTGTGGTTGGAGATAGGAGGAGAAGAAAGGTTAGGACTAGGAGGAGTGTTATGTGGATTTGTTCCATATGGAACAACAACTTTTTTTTTTTTTTTGTAGTGTCTTCGAGTGTTTCGTACTTGAGGTGATGAGAGAAGATAACGGCTTTTATATATAGGAGAGAGCCAGAGAGAATAAGAACATGCAAAATGATTAGTTTTTTAAAACATGTAATTTAACCCATGATTTTGGGATTCAATGACTGGTTCGGGGTTCCGGTTAATTCAAGATTTATCAACGGATGAAATGATTATTTTTAGGAAGGAGACTACAAATAATGATTAATTAGTTAAGGAACGTGGTGGGTGGAATATATGTAAGATGGGATGCAAGAGATTAATGATGTGGAAGAGGCTGACTAGTAAGGTACATACATGTGCCAATGTGAATGTCTCCCAACTCAAGATATCATAATATCACCAAAATATTTCATAATATGGAAAAGCGAAATTAATGTCCTCACGGAATCAACCACTGCATGCAAATCCATCGTCTATATTGGGGTATGAGTAACTTCAATTTAATTTTATAGTATATAGAATTTTCAAAGCTCGTTTTTGTAATTTTTTTTTAAAATGTTGCATCTCCGACTTGTCTCACCACCTCATCTTTCTCACTCATCTCTCTTCTAAGAATAACAACTTTAATTTTCATATGTACGTTTGAATATCTTGTTTACTGAATCAAATACTAGTCAACTATACATTAAAATGTAAGCCTATAGTTATCTGATGTAACGCTGAACTAAGCTAAGAATTATACTTGAACAGTGAAATTGATAATTGCACAACCATTCATTTCTCAATAGTGAGGTACGGTGATCACTAATTTACAAAATCCTCCCATATATAAGTAAGCTAGAACAAACACATGGGCTATCATGGTGTCATCCATTGCTTTGTCAACCAATTTTTGATTATTCTAAATCTAGATCGAAAGGATTACTTAAAACATCAACCATCTTGGACATGATTTGAATTAAAATAGTCCAAACTAACATGCTTGTTAGTTGGACGACGTGATCCTAACATGCCTCAAGGAAGAAACCAGCTTTAGATGTGAACTCTTTTATTGACAAAATTGATGACTTTTTTAAGTTAACTTCAAAGTTGGTTGCTATAGAGAATGAACTTAGCTCACTAAGCAAAATACTGCTACCTTAGGGACGGGGATCCTCTCCAATTCTAGTAGGATTGGAGAGGATCCCAGTCCCCCAATCTTAGAAGTCATACCCTATATTAATTAATTATTATTAATTAGCTGCTAAATGCATGCATAACTTAATCAAATCATTAACTTATACAAGTGGTGAGTCAATTGCTGTTACAATCACTGTAGTCATTCATATGGGTGAGTAGGTCGAAATTTTTTTAAAATAATATTCATTTTAAAAAAAATTCGAAAACTAATCACAAAAAAAAAAAAAATTCAAAAGTACGCAGATCGCGGGTCGAACCCGCGATCCGCGCAACCACGGATCGCGGGTCGCACCCGCGATCCGTGGTGACGGATCGCGGGTACGAACCGCGATCCGTGCCCACGGATCGCGGTTCACACCCGCGATCCGTGGGCGCGAGTTCTTATAAAATACGCGGTTCGTCAATTTTTTTTTAAATCTAATTATTTTTTCAATTCCTCTACATTTCCACTTCTACTCTCCACAGTTTTGAAATTGTGCCCGGTAATATTAATTTTTCTGATCCGTGTGTCTTTCCTGGTGTTATTTGAGATAAATATTTTTTTCATTCTTATATTTATATTTATTAATAATTGGTAATAATATCAAATATTGAAATTATACTCTCTTTACAGTCTTCAAATTGTGCCTGGTGATATCAATTTTCTGATCCGTGTGTCTTTCCTGGTGTTATTTGAGATAAATATTTTTTTCATTCTTATATTTATAGTTATTAATAATTGGTAATAATATCAAATATTGAAATTATACTCTCTTTACAGTCTTCAAATTGTGCCTGGTGATATCAATTTTCTGATCCGTGTGTCTTTCCTGGTGTTATTTGAGGTAATTATTTTTTCATTCTTATATTTATAGTTATTAATAATTGGTAATAATATCAAATATTGAAATTATACTCTCTTTACAGTCTTCAAATTGTGCCTGGTGATATCAATTTTCTGATCCGTGTATCTTTCCTGGTGATATTTGAGGTAATTATTTTTTCATTCTTATATTTATAGTTATTAATAATTGTTAATAATATCAAATATTGAAATTCTACTGTCTTCACAGTCTTCAAATTGTGCCTGGTGATAACTATTTTTTCTGATCCGTGTGTCTTTCCTGGTGTTATTTTAGGTAATTATTTTTTTCATTCTTATATTTATAGTTATTAATAATTGTTAATAATATCAAATATTGAAATTCTACTCTCTTCACAGTCTTGAAATTGTGCCTAGTGATAACTTTTTTTCTGATCCGTGTGTCTTTCCTGGTTAATTATTTTTTTCATTCTTATATTTATAGTTACTAATAATTGGTAATAATATCAAATATTGAAATTCTACTCTTTTCACAGTCTTCAAATTGTGCCTGGTGATATCAATTTTTGTTATCCGTGTGTTTTTTCCTGGTAAAATTTGAGGTAATTTTTTATTCATTTTTAATTTCTATTTATGTCACATTATTAATAATTGGTAATAATATCAAATCTCCAAACTGCGTTGGCTGCGATGGTCCTGCTCCAATGTCATCATATGTATATGAACCTCTAAACTGCGATGAATCTGGGACAAAATCATCGTATGATGCATTGGATAACCTAAAACTATATGTTGTTTGGTCTGCAACTCTAGGTACAGGACAGTCATCACGAATCTCATTATTACCATCATCATCTTCAGGAATTGACTCCACATCTCCAGGTAATCCAGCATCGCACAGTACTCTTTCAAATTCATGCACCTGATCGCAATCGACAGCATCGAGTTGGTGACTCTTCAACAACATTTTACACAATCCCTTAGTTCCACGTTTGTACAACTGCTTGATAACAAATTTAGCCCGTTGAATACCACGTAAGCCCTGCAATTGTAGTTTGAAAATTAGATAATAAAACACAACAAACAATAATCGTCAAAGTCGTTCAAAATACATACCATACGTCGAATACGTGGTCCACCAGGAACGTAACCTAAGTCCTCAATAGAATCACGTGGGGGTGGCAACGGCCTTTCCAAACCGAACTCTATTTGGCCTCGTATGTAGACTGTGTACATACCATTATGCTGAAACCACTGACGATACCGTCGATTTTCTCTCGGATCATATGGTCGACCTTCGTGAACAATATGCGGTCTTTCCCACATTCGTATGTAAATTTCATGCTTCGCTGACCAATCATCTCTCTGTCGGGCCGCATGTACTATCTTATCAAGTCTTTTGAGTTCTGTCCACGGATGAGGTTCTGGCGGTGGCGTCGTCTGATAAAATCCAAATTGTCTCATAGTTCTTTCTGGATAATGCCATGAAATCATCCAGAAATGAATCAAAGGCACTCTCGCAAGCCAATATGCAGCATCAGTAGTAAATACCCGGCCAGGAAGCGACATCATACTTTCATAATACGGCTGCCAGTTTACATGCTCATCCAACATACATTCAAATTCATTTCTGTAATGTGTAAGACAATTATGTGCGGCACTAACCTCATAAGTCTGTGGGTATTGCCACTTAATAGCAAATGGAGGTCGCGAGTCTAGGTCTTCTCCACCTAAACACTCAGCATGACCCACGTGTCTCGGCCGGGCTACGGGAAACCGAGTCCAAGACCAGTGTTGAAGAAGTAACAATGCACCACCAATGTTCCTTTTCCCAGTTTGACATGAAACAGACAAGTTGCGATATAAACATGAAAGCACGGCCGCACCCCAATTGTATACTATCGGCTTGTCCAACACCTGCAAAAATCTCAAATACATAACTGGAACACCTGTCCCAGAGCTATCAGGGAAAACCATGGATCCAAACAAATCTAAAATGAAAGCCCGTGTATATTGTGCCACTTCTTCATCTGTGGGAAATTCTGGCAGATTCCCGTAATTTAGCCGCAACCATTGCAAACTGATGCTAAATCCAGACTCTTTGAACATTTGTGGCTCATCTCCTCCAACCGTTCTTTTACCTTTTTTCATAATCTCGGCGTTTATATCAATCCCAAAGCAATTTCTAATTAACTCACGACTATCTCGATCACTGTGCCCGATTATTGGAATACCACTGATAGGTAGACCCCACAAACAGCTAACATCCTGCAATGTTAATCCAACTTCCCCAACCGGTAAGTGGAAAGTGTGAGTCTCAGGACGCCAACGCTCTACAAGTGCAGTAATCAATCTATTGTCTGTCCTTGTATGTTTTATTTGGGCAAGTTGATATAATCCCAAATTTTTGAGTGCTTGACTAAAACAATCGTGGAAAGGAATTACTGGACGATGTGCACGACATTCCAAAACAGTCTCCGGCTATAATATATTCAAATATATTGTGAAAAATAAATCAATTAAAAAATTGTAATTTAAATATTTACAAAATTAACACAATATACTTTTTTGGTACTTACATTTGTGCAAATATCATTGACTCTGAACATGCAATTTGGTATTCCGAGAAGTGGGGAAATAGACTCTCTATCAACTGCATCATTATACTCACGTTCGTTTTGTACAGAGCGACTTCTACTTAAATGACTCATTTTGTCAAAACAACTGTTCATGAAAATAAAAACAGAATTACTTATAATAATTAAAAAATAATCTACTCGTACATTTCATGACAAATTGCATGTTATAGAAATAATGAAAGTTATAACAATTTAACACATAAATACAACTAATATTACAATTTTAATTTAACAGAAAATAATAAATAACTATTACAAATACTTATATTATATAATAAATTTCGTAAATGTACGTTATACAAATTTTAAATGTATATACAATTAATTTAATTATAAACAGATACATAAATACAACTAATATTTATAATTAAATATAATAGAAAATAACAAAACAATTCCAAATAATTTAAATTTAACAAAGAAATTAAATCTTAATTTAAAATATTCTTAAGTAAAAAATTTGTGTAAAATTTACCCGAGTCCAAGATAAGCTGGGAAATAAGTGTTGTGCGAGCTCCGAATTGTAGAAAAACTAGAAGAGAAGTGTCGTGCGAACCCGAGAAGATAATAAAAACTAGTTGAGATTAACTGATTTTAACTCAAAATTTAATCTGAAAACTCAAAAATTAACTGAAAACTCAAAAATTAATTGAATACTTAATCTGAAAACTCAAAAACTTAATAACTGAAATTAAAAAAAAGTTAAAAAAAAAAACCGACGGATCGCGGATCGGACCCGCGATCCGTGGGCACGGATCGCGGCTCCGATCCGCGATCCGTGGGCACGGATCGCGGGTCGCACCCGCGATCTGCGTATTTTTGAATTTTTTTTTTTTGGTGATTAGTTTTCGAATTTTTTTTAAAATGAATATTATTTAAAAAAATTACGGGAGTAGGTCACATTTTCGAGGTTATTTAGAGTATATACTTGTCAAATTTTCAAAAATAAAAAAACACAGCCTTGAATTATCTACAATTTTATAAATAAATTATAAAATGTTCCTCACATAATCAGTGGTCTTCACTATTCCAAAATCTTCAAACATATGGAAATACTAGAAATTAAGCTCACATTTCTTAATTTCTTCCAACTGAACTGGTTAACCAAGTTCACTGCACATGAATAATATAATATGCACAACCAAAATGAGTTGTTCCATGTTCCATGTTCCATTACACAACTAAATCTTCAACATAGACTCTCTTTAAAAACCAAGAGCATGTGGATGTTAGTTGTACATTTATAACTTAGCTTGTGGCACATTAATTAACATGTGCTTTAAGATGACACTGTGTTATTTCGCTATAATTCATTTTGTTTATAAAAATGTCAATGCCTCAAGAATAGGTAAACTTAAGCATGTTTAGGTTAATTACAAAAAAAATTAGCCGAAACTTAATAGGACCAAAATATGGGTATTAATTAATTGATATCATTTATGGAAAATCAAACGTTAAAAATTTGGAGGAATCACTAAATGGGCATTGATTCCGTAATTTTTTAATATAATAAAAAAAAAATTAAAATTTCGAAATTTAGGAATTTTTTTTTTCTTCCAAAACTAGGTGGATCGCGGGTGTGACCCGCGATCCGTCCCTCCCGCCAATTTTTTTTTTTTTTTTTTTTTTTGAAAATATCACGGATCGCTGTTCAGAACCGTGATCCGTGAATTTTTTTTTAAATTTTTTTTAAATTTCTTTATTTCTGTTTTTCTTTTTTATTATAATTATTTTTAATCTTTTTTAAAATCTTTTTTTTTCAAAATATGTTTTCTAATTTATATTATTTTTTAAAAATTTAAAAATTTGTTTTTAATTTTTTCAAAAATCGACCTCCAAATCACGTCGATAACCCGACGTATTGAATTGTTAGGGTATTTTATACAATAAAAAAACAAAATTTATTTGTCAGAATAATAAATTATTTGCAACTAAAAATTAAACAAACACTAAAACTAATTAAAACAAAAAATTGGTAACGTTATCGAAAATTCGTAGGGTGTACACACATTACAAACAGTTTTGGAGGTCGATACAGCAAAAAATTTAAAACACAATTTTTTTTTAAAATGATAACAATTACAAAACATATTTTGGAAAGGAATATAATAAAAAAACTTAGTTAAAATGATTTAAAAAAAATTCAAAACATAAAACACTACGACTAAAATCCGTGATTTTATTTATTTTCTTTTATTGTTTTTGATTTTTTCGGTTTTCTGTTTTAGTTTTTTTTTCTTCTGTTTTTCTTTTTTATTTTAATTATTTATAATCTTTTTTAAAATCTTTTTTTTTCAAAATATGTTTTCTAATTAATATTATTTATTAAAAAAAATTTAATTTTGTTTTTAATTTTTTCAAGAAACGACCTCCAAATCACGTCGATAACTCGGCGTGTATTGAATTGTTAGGGTATTTTATACAATATAAAAACAAAATTTCTTAGTTAGAATAATAAATTATTTACAACTGAATATTAAACAAACCATAAAACTAATTAAAACAAAAAATTGGTATCGTTGTCAAAAATTCGTAGGGTGTACACACATTACAAACATTTTGGAGGTCGATACAGCAAAAAATTAAAAACAAAATTCAAAATTTTTAAAAATTAATAACAATTACAAAACATATTTTGAAATATATATATATATATATATAAAACATAGTTAAAATGATTTGTAAAAAAACAAAACATAAAATCAAAAACAATAAAAGAAAATAAAAAAGTCACGGATTTTGATTTTTTTAAAATCGTTTTAACTATGTTTTTTATTATATTTATTTTCAAAATATGTTTTGTAATTGTTATTATTTTTTAAAATTTTTTAATTGTGTTTTTAATTTTTTGCTGTATCGACCTCCAAAAATATTTACAATGTGTGTACACCCTACTAATTTTTGATAACGTTTCGAATTTTTTGTTTTAATTAGTTTTAGTGTTTGTTTAATATTCAGTTGTAAATAATTTATTAATCTGGCTAAAAAAAATTGTTTTTTTATTGTATAAAATACCCTAACATTTCAATACGTCGGGTTATCGACGTGATTTAGAGGTCGATTATTGGAAAAATTAAAAATAATTTTAAAAATTTTAGAAAAATAATATAAATTAGAAAACTTATTTTGAAAAAAGATTACAAATAATTACAATAAAAAATAAAAACAGAAAAGAAAAAACAAAAATAGAAAATCAAAAAAAAAAAAAATGGCGGGAACACGGATCGCGGGTGTGACGAGTTTGAGATAACCTGATGATATGCGCGAAGTTTTCTGCTTTTCCATAATGGTCCCGAACAGAGTCCCATAATTCTTTTGCGTTGTCTTTGTAGATGAAGATTTCGGCGATATCTGATTGCATCGAGGCAATGAGCCATGACATAACCTGATGATCCGCCGTTTGCCATTCGTCATGGAGTTTTTCGGTTGCGTTTTCTTCTGGTTTTGGTGTCCTTCCGGTGATGTGGCCCAACTTTCCTCTACCACTGAGGGAAAGCGTGACCGCGCGCGACCAGGACAGATAGTTGGTCCCGTTTAGCGGTGTCGTGACGAGACGATGGGGATTCATCACGTCAGGTTGGTTTCTGTTTTCGTCCGACATGATTTTGGGTTTTTTCTTCCTCTCTTGGGTTGGATGTGGGTTTTGTGGGCCTTCAATCCCCTTGTATGAGGTGAGGCCGGTGATTATTTGAAAAAAAACTGAGGCTAAATGGATCAGTGCTCTGATACCATGTTGATTTTCATGAAGAAGAGACGAGTAGAAGGAAGAAGGAATTTTATTTCTTAAGAGATGATTACAAGGTTTTGATCTTGATTATTTATACAACATGTTTTTAGCCGTTGGCTGTATTTATTGTTTGCTTGATAATCTCAATCGACTTGGGCATATCATGCGTTGCCTTGGATATCCAATCGTCAGCCTCCAACGGTATGTTTCTTTAACAGAAACCATCTGAAGGTATAGAATTCAATTTAAACAGTGACGTCTTATGTGTGACTTGTTAATTTGTACATGTACACTCTTTGTTATAATTCAATTTAGATTAATTAATACACTTGAATTTAGAGAAGTGGTGCAAGAGATGGATCTGACTTTGGACAAATTGGACGAGCCTGGATTGGGAAATGTTGGTCGAACCGCAATTGACGGTTCAACCGATTTTGGTCAGATACCGAGCCTGGATGAGTAGAAGCAGTGAGAGTGCTGAAGGATTATGCATGTTGCATGTTCCTCCTTTCTTGGAGAGAAGACCACCTGCATATCATGACATGATTGTACATTAAATTTCAAAGATTAACCACACCTTCATGAAATTGAATAATCTACAGTACTTCTAGATAGAACCAGCATGTTCATATAATTCTATGAAAAACAGCACCACTTATGTGCATTAGAGTGCATTTAGTTTGCAACTCAGAACCATATTATACATATTCTATACAAATATAATTGGTTGTGGAATTATTAGTTACGTACCTACGGAGAAATTGACTGTCTTTGATGGAGATTACAAGCAAAATCATTAGCTTTGTGGCGAAACATTTCTGCTTGAGGTGAAGAGATTAGCTTCTGCAAGAATCCATTGATTGTAAGTACTCAAGAACATTTAAGCAAAACTTCAGTCTTTTTGAAATGCTGACTTTTAAGGTGTGTATATGACTAGCTATAGGTTACCCATTTCAACAAAAAATATTCTGAAAAAACTGCATTATTATTGACATACACCCCTGATTATATGTTACCAACTAGTATATGGGTAGTACTAGGGTATTCACATGAGATGTTTGGGCAGTTAACCCCATTGGGGTTCAGTATATAGAGGCTTCGACGATTTAGTTAGAAATTGAATTTCACTTTCTTTTCATATTTGTATTAGTGCTAAGTTTTTTCATAAATATTGACTTTTCCAAATTGATCACATAACAATCTTATTTGGAAGAGAAAAAGAAAAACCTTGGCAAGAAGAACATAGATCCCAGCATGCTTGTCATCCCAACCAAATTCACCTATAAATCCAATTTGGCCAATGTTATGAAGTACATAATTCAAGCACTTTGCATGAGTGGTGGCCTAACGGTAGCCAAATGCTTGTGTCCCCCCGCCATCCCCAAGAGTGGTATTTTTTATTTTATATCCACCCTCCATACTCTTCATTCTATCTCTTATTCCCAAACTCTTCCAAGTTCCAACTCTAACTCTGGTGTTCAAGAATTTCGACATTCGAAGTTGTTCTCAATTCGATAAATTAAACGCACACTTTCTAACTCTTTCTTGTAGCTAAATTTTTATTTTGTAATTTAGAATCTTAGATAATGGGTTATGTACCTGGAACAAAATTGACAATGACTCACGAAAATTATGATCGCTTAAGACCCAGTACAAGTAATCCACTAAAATTGAAATGAAAAAAATTCAATAGTTTGTGAATTATGTGGTAGAATCACTAAGGGTGGTCACAACCAGTGGTTAATGTTCTAAGGTTGGTGGACGATGACGAGAAACCAGTAATGGGTAATCTCTATGATGCAATGGAGAAAGCCAATGAAACAATCATCCGAAACTTTGGGGTTAAGCCAAGGCAATATCAAAAGATCACTGACTGCAATACTGCACCGATAAGAGATGGGGTGAATGAAAAATGATGAGCTCTCCTCTCTGCCAGATTTCTACTTAACCTAGGGACCTTCCTCTCAATTCCAGTAGACGAACAAACCACAAGCATTAACGAGCACATGTTGAGCTTCTTAGACGTCGTTTACCTCTCCCTTTGGTCCCGTAAAGGTCAAGACAAGTGTTCGACTTTATTGGATCGTTACACTTCTCAACTTGGAATATTTGAAAGGAGATCGATTGATTGGTGGCGTGCGTACATGGCAGACATGAAGGACGAAACGTTATAGAGATTGACAATGAAGGTTCTGAGCCTGACATGCTCGGCTTCCAGTTGTGAGTGTAACTGAAGTGTGTTCGAGCAATTACAGAGTAAGAAAAGAAACATATTGGCGACAAAGAAGTTGAATGATTTGGTTTTTGTGAACGACAACCAGAAGTAGAATCGAAAGAAAAATAAAACATCCTCGTTTTTTAGATCCTATCAGGGTGGACTATGACTACTTAGAGGATCATTCTTGGTTAGTAGAAACTGAGGATCGGGTCTTCGCTGGGGAGGATCTAACATGGGCTGAGGTGGAGGAAGCTGCCTTAGGACATTCATCTTCACGAAGACGACCTTTTCGATCCACGACTTCCAGAGACTTAACGCCTTCAACTATACCTTACTTAAACGAAGGATTAGACAAAGACATCAACATAACTTATTATACTTATGGAGATCCCGGTGCATCGAGTTCTCAAGCACCCAGGATGTCGATGAAGACTTCATTCCAACCGAAGATGAAGAAACTGAAAAGGAGGACGTCTAGGTTGACGACACTGAAGTTCCTAACTGGACTTTAGAACAACGTGTTCAATGGAATGACTATGACACTTGTATTGTAATTTTTATATCTTCTGAATTGTATTACTGACTCTACAATTAATAAAATAAAATACCTAAGTGTTTGGGTGAGTAGATGGTGTACTTAGTGAGATTATGATCAATGACTAAGTATCTTATTGAAGTCCAAGTATGTAAGATTTTTTCTATATTTTATTTGTATTTTTTTAAATTAAAAACAAAAAAATAATTAAATTATTAAAAAAGCCAATTGCCTGGGCCCGCCTAGGCATTACCTATGATAATTTTTTTTAATGATAATGGGGGGAGTGTCATGTGTATATATATACACACACTCAGGCTCTCCCAGCTAACCACGTTATAACGGCGTGGTCAGTGGGCATACTTGAGAAAATAATTAACCACGTTATAACGGCGTGGTCAGTGGGCATACTTGAGAAATTAATTAAGTAGTATGTCGGCGTCGATCGATCGCATTAGGAGCTTCTTTGATCATGTTTCGGCGAATTCGAGCAAAACCGAATTTGACGTTGTCACCCACGTTATATAGACACACACACACACTATTTCTCTTACAATTAATTAGGAAATTACTGTAGGATATATGGACTTTAGATAAACTAAAAAGCCCGACCGAATTAAAATTTAAAACCAAACAATTAAGTAGGGGTCAGATATACATATATAAAAATACCATGCAATTAAGCTTGGAAAGACTTGTACTAATTAATTAAAACGTAATCAACAATTTTCCAATAAAAATTAACAAAAAAGCCAACATATAATTACCCAACGGTTTTAAAGGCTGACTTGGTCAGGCATTCAACCCCTGTAGGTTTATGACCCAAATTAACCTATGATAACTTCCCTGAAAAGGTGGCGCCTGACGATGGAATCCACATCCCACCGGCTATGAACTCATTTACTGCGAACTTCTTCACTAGAGAAGGCTTGACGACGACATGGTATCCCGGCCATCTCACCCTCATCCTCATCGTCGACCCAGGGCCAGTGTTTTTGAACTCGGCATAGTACAAAGTTGTTAGAGCGAACTCGCCTCGCCAAGGCATCCATCCCAGAGGGCTAACAATGCTACTCATGTAGTTTTGTAACAAAATGGTGCGTGAGTACTCCATCCAAGGCCTCCCAAGGAACGTCTCCACCTGACGGTGTACCATCCAGAGTTCCGGTGACGGTGTGATGTTTGAGAATTGAATGACTATACCTGTGTTTTGGTTCGGGTCGGTCCGGCCCTGGGCCGTGATCACGTTCGCCTCGCCTTTGAGGGGATTACGTACGATTATGTTGCACTTCTGGATCACTACCGCTGCATTGCCAAAGATGAAGTCGATTGTGCCATGGATGTCGGATTCGCGAAAGAATTGGCGTTGCGAGAACACAAATAGGGTGTCTTGATACCCCTCGATGCTGCAACGGTACACTACCGACCGGTCCGACGCCAGAAGGAGTGCCACAGCTTGGCTCCCGGGTCCGTTCGTGTTTCGGATGGTTATATCTCTTGCAATGAATCCGTCACCAAACACAGCTGAAACATGTATAACGTCCAAACAATATTTAAGTCGATCATAATCATGCATGTTTACATGCTGAAATCAACACACATATATCATAACCATAGTAATTAGAAATGATTGATATTGTCATAGACTAATTACAACGCTTCAACATCAAAATAAATAAATAAACGTTAAATTTACCATATATATCAGACCCACTTAAATGCATGCATTGTATTCAGATTTCAGAGTGACCAGTTGAACCCCACAGCAACTCTGTATTAGTTTCAAACAAATTTTAATATTCATTGACAATTTGACATGATGATTCCCTGCTGATAATAACGCGCTGATGACAATGAACTTCATTAACTTAGTTTTCTCATTTAATCAGTAAGTAAAACTGCAAACTTGTCTTGAGATAGCCTAGATTAGGGATCCCAACGGTCGCATTCACATGTTTGGAATGTTGAGATTTAAAATAAGGCGATTTACTCGTAGACCTGTCAATCGGGTCGTGTACTATTGTGTCTAACAGTTCTATAGTCGTGCCAGGATTTCGTGTTATCGTGTATAGTACAAATTGAAAAAGATTCATCATGTTTAGATTGAAAAATAGTGAAACGACGTTTTATATTGATATTTTTATTTCTAAATAACTTCTTAATTGATTATAATCAAGTAAAAATAATTGATTATCTAACAAAAGATACAATTCGTGTCATTTTGGTGTAAAAACATCTTGTCGTGTTTGTGTCAAATTGTGTAATAATTATTTTATATTTCTATCTTCATAAATCTTCGTAATAAAACCCAACCCAAACCCGAACCCGAACCGATTCAGATTCAACCCAACCCGACCCAAAATGTTTGGGTTGGGTTGGGTCGGTTCGGGTTGGACCCCAATCAATTAAGTATAATCAAAATTGACACATAAAATTGCTAAACAATTAAACACAAACATAAATCCAAATCCAAGAGACCAAGAACACAAATGATCTCATAAACCAAAACAGGAACTCCACTTAAAAGACAAACAAAAACACAAATTCACAATCAAAACAAAACAAATGCATGAGAAATCCAAAAGGAATAGAAATAGTTGCACTCAATCAAAACTCCCTCCGGGAGTGAGGTGGAGGATCAGAGGAGGTGTAGGACCGGAGGAGGAGGACCAGAGGAGGTGGAGTGAGGGGGACTGAGGGGGCGATAGGGATGTCGGCTCGAGTGGTGAGGAGGTGGAGACGTGGAGTGAGAGGGAGGAGGTGGAGTGAGGCTGTGAGGGGGTTAGATTTAGATTTAGGTTTTTTTTGTTAGGATGGAGTGATGAACGGTCAATATTGGATGTATTGGGAAAAAAATCGGTTTTCGGGTTGGGTCAACCCGAATCCGACCCGAAAATTCGGTTTTCAAATTGTTTCAACCCAACCCAACCCAAATTCCGACCCGACCACTCGGGTTCGATTCGGTTTTCGGGTTCAACCAGACCCGTGTGCATCCTTAGAGTGGATAACACAAGATAGATTATTAATGTTTTTACGATAAGGTCTGGGATCATTAGACCTATTAATTATTTATTATAATAGGCAACTCTGGTCTCTATTCTAAGGGCCATGGAGCAGTTCGTCAATGTCCATAAGAAAAGTCATCAAACATTAAAACAAGTGTCTACGGAAGGACTTCCACTACACATGAAACCAAGTTCAATAGTTAATGACGAAAATCAGTTAGAAGAAACACAGGATCTCTTTCTTTTAAGTCTAACCTGAACAAATACCCTTATACATATTAACTTGACATTTTCCTCAATTAATGTATCAACTCTACCACATTTTGTAGTATGTAACTCATACGCATGTAACTTATGTTAAGATATTTCCTGTGTGAAGGTAATAATTACATTATGCTTAGAAGTTGACATAAAAATCTTCATTAAGAATTTAAAAATTAAGTATATAATACACACTATAACATGATCGTATTGTAAGTCATACAACAGAAAAACAAAGTTGTAATTTTGACATCGATTTTACTAATTAATTGCCATGTGATGTTAAGAGATGGGGCTCTCACCTAGTGTAGCTGAAGTGATTAGGGTGTATCCTTTGGCAACACTTTTGCTATTAGTGATAATAGTCTTTGTTTTGCCTTCTCCCACAATCATCACCTCCTTCAAGCTACTCACAACTTCGGCATTCTCCTCGTAGATCCCAGCTTTCACATGTATCACTATCCTCCCTCTCCGTCCCATCCTCGCCGCTGCCTTTAGTGCCTGGCTGACAGTCTTGTAGTTCCCCGTTCCGTCCTTGGCCACCACCATATCTGCTTTCAGCACTGGTGACTGTAAACACATACATACATACATATATATTTTCAATCTTTAAAGACAAGATATATAAAAGGACACGATCTATACACAAAATGCTTACAAAAACACCATATGTATTAGATACTTACAACATAATTAAAGCCAAATTCAACGCAATTTGTTTTAATTAAAGACATTTAACATGCACATATGTAGGTCTAGTGTCATTTGAACATATGTCAAACACTTAATTACGCAAATTTGTGGGAAAAAAAAGAAAAGTAAACAAACTACGTACGTTTACAACGAAATAGCTATATATGAAAGTCGGAATAATTTTGCTAGCTATATTATTTCAAATATATCCCTAATTAAAGTTCACGGAAAACTTAGAATGAAAAATGAATCACTTGACCTAATGACACGATCGATTTACAAAAAAACTCTACGTACCTGAAGTAGCCTTCTCTCGTTCCTTGTGGTATAACTTGGAAATCCGTGATGATCGTGGATCGTGAAACCACCATTATCAGCAACCATTGGTCTATTGATGGCCAAACAATTGCTTATGAGCTCCGAAACGTCATACACTTTAAGAGCCGATAAGGCATCACCTAGTGGTTGGTCAAGCGATTCAAAGTTCTTATTGCACATGTTTAGGTTGGTGAGTCCGGCGCTAAGCCAAGTTTGTACATCATAGTAGGTCTTGGTGGTGGAGAGGAGGGTTCGGTTTATCTGGAAGATCGTATTCGCGTATAATTCCTCGCAATCTGAGAAAACATGGACATCAGGGTGCGTTTGGAAACGATGCTCGATATGCCTAAGCCGTTTTCTGGCACGAACCGCACGCGATAAGGCTGCCTCAAGGGACATTTGATAGAATGTCTCTCGAGTGATGTTAATGGAGGTGGTCGAGATGGAGATGACATCACGGATACATGGGTCAGGGTGAGGGGTTTCGATACACCACTCTTCGAGTGGTCTAGTACTATCAACTTCATCTGTGGTCGATACAATGACAACAATAATGGAGAAGACGAAGAGGATCAGGTGAAGTGTAAGGAGATGCATTAGGGTATGAAATTAGTTTGGTTGGTTTTGATTTCTCAAGAGTGGGAGGGAAGAGTAGGGAGTCAAGATTTGTGGTTTTGAGGGTAGAGTGATACCCTAGATATTAATGAGGTCTAGTGCAAATCAAGGAGTCATGCATTGATGTATGGTGGGAATTAATAGATTTATTGCTTCGATTGGAATCCACGTTCAAGTTAATTAATTAATCACCATGATCAACTCATGTTTATATTTATCATTTTGTTTCATATTTTCGTGGAACTAATATGCAATAATATCATTATTAAACAACTAAAATAAATTATAAAGACTATTATTAGTGAGTGTTTTGAGAGATAAGGATTAAAATTAATGGAATGGACATAATGAAGAATAGGACATATATGATACAATTTGTATGCCATATTTCTTCAAGGTGAGTTAATTTTACCAGAACACCATTAACATTTATATGGTGATAACAAGTTTAATGCTTGTTAAAGAAAACTATTTCCATTTTAGTACTATAGAATTTTCCTATTCTCCTTCTTCAACGAGCTAGGATTAAGAAAGTAAGACTAGGACTTCTAAGATTTTGAAGATTCCGACTACCAAGCTAGTTTTACTTCTTTATAATAGACAGTCGACTGACATTTGACAGATCTAGGAACTAAACAAATAGTAAGATAAAATAAAAATAGGAAGATGCAATTTATTGGGATGTAGAAATAGAATGGCATCCAACCACCCAATGGATATTTAAATAGTACAATTTAGAACAGCTGTTAACTGAGATTATGTTGTTTAATCTATCTACTCAGTCTAGGTTCCAAAGACAAACATGTTACCTTGTCAAGATCCAAAGCTTCCTTAAGACATGATAACAGCGCCTGGCTACCCCCGGGCGCCTTGCACTTTCTCTCCACCACGTCAGCTTCTCTCTCTGCCACATCAGCTCACCCAACCCACCCAAAAAACACTCTTACTCATGCCCGGACTACCCCCACCCACCCTACACTCTCTTTCCTCCACATCATTTCTTAATTAAACATTTTAATTTTCACACAACATTCAACAAATTACATTTTATATAATTCTAATAACATTACAATTCTATTTTAACTCACCCATATTGTTAATAATTACTGCTAAATCACGAAATTATTATTATATATTACGGACCCACCTCAGTGGAAGCATGATTAAAGTGCACGCATGATATTAGACCATACTATTAAACCACATCGACAAGTCGTTCAGGGGTCTCGTTGGAAATTTTTTAGATTTTGAAATTGTTGGTTCTGGAAATTTCTTAATTTTAATCACTTACAAAAAATTATTACCCCACATTTATAACAAATACCCAATACATTAATAACAAAACATCCACTAAATAATTAAAAAAAATTAAAAAAAATTCGACCAATGGGAGGGGGACACGTGTCCCCCACCCGAGGGCGCCCGGGCGCCAAATCGGGTGCTCCGGCACCCGATTGCACACCCGGGCGGGCGCCCGGGTCGGGCGCGAGGGCGCGCCCGACCCATTAAGGGTGCCCTAAACACAAAGACGACTCCACATGAAGTAAACATCACGCAACTTAAATATACGATGGCATGAACTTAACCTCGATCGACTTCGATTCGATATAAGGTGTTAACTGCAGTTTAAAAGTTAATGGACCAAAATATTAGGAGTTGAACATGAACTCACACGATTGAAAGTTTATGCCTCCAGTACATTAATTCGAACCGATCTAATACAAAACACTTGAAAGTTTATGTCTCCAATACATTAATTCGAACTGATCGAATACAAAACACTTGAAATTTTATGGCTCCAAATTTGGAATGTAACCATAACTAATCAATGAAAACACTTTTTAACCTAATAAAACTACCAAATCTACCTCTTGATTAAGAGTCTGATCATTATCTAGATATTTTCAGGATAGATCTGAAATTGTTACATCTGCACTTGATGAACACCCCTCGATCAAGACCCTTCACTTTGCTTGAAGTAAACTTCCCCTGTTATGACCATGCCTAATTTAAATGGTTAATCGGGTTTAATTAGCCTAAACCTTGGTTAGTTGGATGGAATGAGTGTTTCATGATTTAGAGGCAATTAAGAAGGGAGGAGATTTCGGATGGATTAGTGTGGTTTAAGCATGTTTAGTAGTAGGTTTATTATTGCTAATGGTGCTTTGACTTGGGGAAGCATGGTGTGCATGCCGGGTTGATATGTAGGGTGAGGGATGCATGGGTAGGGGTGTGTGTAGGGTGAGGGATGCATGGGTTGCCATGTGTGTTGGTTAAGGTGTGAGTTTTGTGTTTGAAGAGAAAACACACAACTCTTCTCCGCTCCAACCCTCTCTCTCCTTCCACCCTTCTCTCCTGTTAAAATAACGGTTCACCAGATTTGATGGATCAGATTATATCTCATCACCTCCATATCAAATCCGACAAATCACGCTTATAAGGCAATGCTACAACGGCTACATGCAAGAATAAGAAAGAGCAACGGCTATCCACAAAGATGGGAATCAGGATCCCCGAATAATCTATTTTCCTTTCTCGTTACTGTTCACTATATATGTATTCTCAAACATGTAATCAAACACAATATAATCAAATAAACACAAAATTCGTCCTCCTCATGAGCTTCAATCTTAATATGGTATCAGAGCAATAACTGGGCCTCAGGAGGGGACGTTCATCACCGGCGACGATCTCCGATCGTCACCTCAGAAAACCAAAACCCATCATCACAGACCAAACCCACAAACCCACATCATCGGCCGTTAAGGCCTCAGACTAATCCAGACCATCCAGAAGGGGTTGAAGCACGAAAGTGCAACATCCAAACCTCCTCATGGCCGAAGGATCAACAAACACACCCCAGCGTCTGACCACCCAACTGCTACACGGAGCCAACTACCTCTCATGGGCACGCTCAGTAACCCTCTCCCTCAGTGGCAAAGGGAAACTGGGCCACATCACCGGGAAGACGCTGAAACCAACAACCGATGAGACAAAAATAGAGGAATGGCAGACAGCCGACCACATGGTGATGACATGGATCCTAAACTCCATGCAACCACAGGTCGGCGAACTGTTCATCTACTCTAACTCGGCCAAGGAACTCTGGGGAGCAGTCGAAGAACTGTACGGGAAGCAACAAAATTTCGCACATACATTTCGCATCAAACAAGAAATCGCACAGACAAAACAAAACCAGAAGTCTGTCACCGACTACCTCGGTAGTCTCAAGAGCCGATGGGACGAGCTCGGAGTGTACGAACCACCGAGCACCGACCCAAAGGTGATCCAAGAACGACTCGAGCAAAACAAGATCTATCAGTTCCTGGTGGGGCTCGATGCGAGCTTCGAGACTCTAAAATCCCAGATCCTACTATCACCAGAGCTACCGCCCTTCAACACAGTCGTTGCGATGATACAACGCGAAGAAACAAGACGACAGGCCATGACTCAACAAGCAACCGAAAAAGAAAATCAAGCCTTCGCTTCTTCTCGCAACCAAAACCACAATGGAAAATCAAAAACCCAGTTCGGGAAAAGAAAAGAAGAGCACTGTGATAACTGTAAAAAACAAGGGCACACTAGAGATCGTTGCTGGTTCCTCTACCCCCATCTTAGACCACCGAAGGACGGGACAGGAGACCGGAGAGGGGATGGGGGAGGAAACCAGAGCAGCGGCGGCAGAAACTTCGCTCCAGGGAACCCTAACCATAGCGGAGGAAGCGAATGGAACAAATGGGGACAAAGCGGGTCGACCCGCGACAGCAGAGGATTTATATCCGATGTTCACGCGGATCTCCTCTCACCCGAATCCGACAAGAGAATGCAACCGAACCGGTCTTCCGAAGATCCACGCGCAGCCCAAGCCAGCATGCAGCAACAAGTGGGCCAAGTTATAGCCCAGCTAAATAGCCTCCTCCAAATCTCGGGTCAGAATCAAAATCAAGGTAATTGCACAGGTATTATCTCCCTTAACAGCTCTTTTAAATCGACCCCAAACTGTGTTAATACTAGAGATATCTGGATTATAGATACAGGAGCCACTGACCATATGACTGGAAATGAAAACTTATTG
Source organism: Triglochin maritima (assembly GCA_963682175.1). NCBI lineage: Eukaryota > Viridiplantae > Streptophyta > Magnoliopsida > Alismatales > Juncaginaceae > Triglochin > Triglochin maritima. The sequence continues at coordinate 34,089,945 of OY821789.1, forward strand.
CGTAATATTCGTTTTGACCAAAAAATAAATAAACATGTGACTGTTGCTAATGGAAACCAAGTAGAAATTAATGGTATAGGTGAATCTAATTTCTTGAATAATACTGCCCAAGATGTTCTTTTTATTCCCACCTTCACGTCAAATCTACTGTCTGTCGCCAGGATCACTAAGAAATTAAATTGTAATGTCATTTTTACCCCCTTCGATGTGTTGTTTCAGGACCGAACATCCGGGAAGATGATTGGTAGAGGCACTCTCAAAAATGGCCTTTATGTGTTAGACAGTTCAAATAAGATCTCGCAAGCTAATAATGCGTCATACCAGTCTTCTGAATTATGGCATAAACGGATGGGTCACCCGTCGCAACCTGTTTTAAAACAATTATTTCCTAGCTTAAATTTTAAATCTGAGTTATTTTGTGATATTTGTCGTCTGGCAAAACAAACTAGATTGCCTTTTTATTCCTCTACCATTAAAACAAAAAAACCCTTGGAATTAATTCACTCGGACATTTGGGGTCCAGCCCCAGTAGAATCATATAATGGTTTTAAATATTTTGTCACCTTTATTGATGATTTTTCTCGCACGACCTGGTTATACTTGCTTAAGTCCAAATCTGATGTTTTTATGGTTTTTTGTGAATATGTCTCCTTTGTAGAAAACATGTATGACACTAGAATTAAAATACTTAGGTCAGATAATGGCTCAGAATACACTAGCAATGTTTTCCAAATTTTTTTGAAAAATAAAGGCATTTTTCATCAAACTACTTGCATCCATACCCCTGAACAAAACGGTGTTTCTGAAAGGAAAAATCGTCATCTTCTTAATATCACTAGGTCCTTATTATTCCAGAATCATGTCCCAAAACATTTTTGGTCAGAGGCTATATTAACAGCTGTCTACCTCATTAACCGTCTCCCTAGTCCCTTACTCCAGCATAAACAACCTCTGCAGATATTAAATGGTAGATGTATGAACATCGATCACCTTAGAATTTTCGGATGTGTTTGCTATGTTCATAAAAATAGAATCGATAAATTCGACACAAATGCCGTTAAAACAATTTTTTTGGGTTATTCTTCTCAAAAAAAGGGATACAAATGCTACGATCCTCAGGATTGTAAAATGTATATTTCTAGAGATGTCTCGTTTTTTGAAAATATACCATATTTCGCATCTCCAAACAACAACTCTGCAGGTCTAGATCCTTCTCTTCCATCTATGGATGTATTCGAAGAAATATCCCCACGTCCTGAGAAAACCCCTCATCCTCAGGAAGGAGGAGACGAAAACACAGGTAATGAGAATACTTTGCACGAAGAACCACAGGAAGGAGCCCCTACGAGAAGGTCCACAAGACCAACTCGTATCCCGTCTCGTCTTCAGGATTTTGTTACTTATAATGTCGTTTACCCTATTCAGGATTATGTCTCCTACAATGCTATTACTCCTAGCCACCAAAACTTTATAGATAAAATAGATGCCCAACAAGAACCTACCTCTTATCATGAAGCCCTTAAGGACCCAAATTGGGTAAAAGCTATGAATGACGAACTAGAAGCCTTAAGGAAAAATCACACTTGGTCCATGGTTTCGCCCAAACCAGGCGCCAAACCCGTAGGATGTAAATGGGTATATAAAATCAAGTATAATAGTAATGGGACAATTGACAGATATAAAGCCAGGTTAGTTGCTAAAGGTTATACTCAAACCTACGGCCTTGACTATCAAGAAACTTTTGCTCCTGTCGCAAAAATGAACACAGTTAGGGTCCTCTTGTCCATTGCGGTTAACCATGGATGGAACCTTTTTCAAATGGATGTTAGAAATGCTTTTTTACAAGGTACATTGGAAGAAGAAGTTTATATGACTCCTCCTCCAGGCATCAACTCCCCTCAAAATCAGGTTTGCAAATTGCACAAATCTATTTACGGATTGAAGCAATCCCCTCGAGCATGGTATGCAAAACTCAGTCACTCCCTTTTATCTTTTGGTTTTTCAAAATGTTCTGCAGATGCATCTATGTTCATCAAGCATTTCGATAATACCACCATCATTGTACTTGTATATGTTGATGACATCATAATTACAGGAAATAACGATAAAGAAATCAACTTAGTAAAATCTTACCTAAAATCTAAATATGACATAAAAGACTTAGGGTTCATGAAGTATTTCCTAGGCATCGAAATTGCATACTCAAAAAAGGGTCTATTTTTATCTCAACGAAAATACGTACTTGATTTGCTTCGTGAAACCGGAAAATTAGGAGTCAAACCGGCAGACACACCTATTGAAACCAACCAAAAAACTAATCCTACAGATGGAGAACCACTAGAAGATATAAGGCAATATCAACGACTCGTAGGAAAACTCATTTACCTAACAGTCACAAGACCCGATATCACCTATGCTGTTAGTACTGTGAGTCAGTTTATGCATGCTCCTCGCACTCAACATCTTGACATAGTTGATAGAATCCTTAGATATTTAAAAAGGGCACCAGGACAGGGAATATGGATGAAACCAAACAATTCTAACTCTATAGTTGGCTATTCCGATGCAGATTGGGCTGGAAGCTTTGACCGGAGATCCACTACTGGTTTCTGCACCTTTGTGGGAGGAAACCTCGTCACTTGGAGGAGCAAGAAACAAAACGTAGTAGCAAGATCGAGCGCCGAAGCAGAATATCGTGCAATGGCATCCACCACTAGTGAGCTTATATGGCTAAAACAACTGTTGAATGAAATGAAGATACCATGTCAAAAACCAATGCAAATGTTTTGTGACAACCACGCTGCTCGTCATATAGCGATGAACCCAGTCTTTCATGAGCGAACTAAACACATTGAAGTTGACTGTCACTTCATTCGAGAGAAATTACAAACCAAAGAAATTGAAGTCCCGTATGTCCAAAGTAAAGATCAGTTAGCAGACATCTTCACCAAGGCTCTAAACAAGACACACTTCCAAACCATTCTCAGCAAGCTAGGATCCTTCAATCTATTTCGGAATCCACTTGAGGGGGAGTGTTAAAATAACGGTTCACCAGATTTGATGGATCAGATTATATCTCATCACCTCCATATCAAATCCGACAAATCACGCTTATAAGGCAATGCTACAACGGCTACATGCAAGAATAAGAAAGAGCAACGGCTATCCACAAAGATGGGAATCAGGATCCCCGAATAATCTATTTTCCTTTCTCGTTACTGTTCACTATATATGTATTCTCAAACATGTAATCAAACACAATATAATCAAATAAACACAAAATTCGTCCTCCTCATGAGCTTCAATCTTAATATCTCCCTCCTCACGGCTGCCGGAGGTGGTGGACAATGGTGCAAGGAGGGGGCTCGATAAGGAGTGTGGCCGACGTTGAGCTTGGCACAAGGAGGTGATAGCTGGCGGGTTAGTGGTGGGCGAGGGTGCATGACGGCAAGGGAGGACGTTGCTGGAAACGATCGGAACTCCGACGAACTCAAATGTATGCCAAAGTTTATATTTCTAACTCACACAAGTGGCCAGGTGGAGGCTTGGCTGGCCACCTGGTGTTGTCGGGGCTGCCGGCGTGAGGGGCGGCGACGACCTGACAAAGACGATAATGGATGATGGACTGGACGTCGGTGGGCACCTACCAGGCACGACGGAGCGCTGGTCACCTGAAACACAAGAAAAAACGCAACACCCCTAAAAATAAATTATGACAAACGGAGGTTCGACAACATATACCTACGTCTTTGAGGGGGTCTTCCGCGGATTTCTTTTTCTTCCTTCAGTTTCTCCAACAAGAAAAACAACAGATATTATAAGTAGTTGGAGACAATATGTCCTCCAAAGCATTCTAGATTTCTCTCTAATCTTAATCTCTCTCAAGAAAATAATAATGATGTGTTGTATGCAAATAAGGGTCAGAAAAACATTAAATACTAGACTCAAATTCGAACAGAAAATCATGGAAAATGTGGACAACGGTCGTCCAGATTTCTCAAACGGTCAACCAAAATAGTTAACCAGAACGATTTTTGTTAATCTCGGTCGACCGCTTCACGATTATTGTTCAGCTCAACTGACACTTTCCGGTCGATCAGAATCACCATCGCTCGACCATTCCTAACTCCAAAAAAGTCTTTGATAATTTCGATCGAACAGTGTCCAACACCGATTTATCCCATCTAAAAGTGCATGATAATTCCGGTCGACCGGAGTCCAACACCAATCGACCGTTCTGCACCTCCAAATAGTGATTGAAATATTAGGTCGACCGAGCTCCTGGTCGATGTTTCTTTTATTTTCTGACTCATCAAATTTAAACTAATTTTCAACGGATGAACGTTGGGAAGAAGAGAGGTAAATCTTCGTTACGAAGAAAAATGAACGTGGGGTTGCTTGTGTACTTGACTTTCCCTCTAATTCTGTCGGCTTCTTCTAGACTAGTCTTTATTTTGCGTCCACATCACCATTCCAATTCCAAAAACAAAAGCAAACGTATATTCTTACAATTCTTTGTGAGTATTAAACACCAAAAACTCCAACAAAGTCCTCCACTCACAATATATTTATTCTCTCAGCAAGAAAGAAACAAAAATAAGACCACTAAATCCAATGAACACATACTCTTTATTAATTCCAAACACAGTAGAGAAATAACAAAGACTACAAAAATCATAACGAATAACAACCAAACCAATGTCAACACAATTAAAACAAATCAAACCAACAACAAAATGATATACATACACCAATCAACAAACTGATATTGTGAATTAGAAGAAGGTAACATCACACTGAGTCCCAGTAAACGTTGCATCTTGATTAGCAGAACCAGGAACAGGGGCAGCTTAATCCTGCAATCAATCTTGGGAGAATACTTATTAGTTTTAATGAACCAAATCTTGAACCTGACCTTCGCATTAAGATTGACGGCCACGTGAAAGAAGCCTTCAGTCTTCTCCTTTTCAAAATTAGCCACCACCCCGCCATACCCAACCGCCTGACTCCCAACGAACATAGGGTGCAACAAAGTGGTGTTCTTGTGGTCGTAGCCAAATGGAGGGAGATGCGTGCTTCCCCTTAAATAAGCACCACCCCACACCAAAGCATGCAAGCCCATGTCTAAGTCTTAATGGTGGGCAGTTTTAAAATAAAGTCTCGTTAAATTCAAGGAAAATTGAGGCCATTTTAGAAAAAAACCACGTCGACGGTTGACTTCAAGAGAAACATAAAATCATCAAGATCTGGTTCTTTGCTCCTCCTATTCTCTTTTGTTGCAAGCAAGTGATCGGAAGAAGAGAGAATTCTTGAAATCGTTCGAAGATGGCTGACGGAGTGGTGATAGTGGGATGGTTTGTTTCTGCTGTGCTGAGCGGTCTGGTGAAGAGGTCGCTCGAATACTTCGAGAACCAGACGGGCCTGAAGAATGAGGTAGAGAAGTTGGAGTTTTGCATACCGAAGATCGAAAGTGTGGTCTATGAAGCTGAAAAGAGGCAAATAGTAGCAGAGAATCCGGGGCTGAAGGAATGGCTGTGGAACCTTAAAGTTGCTTTGTTTGAGGCAGAAGATGTGCTAGACGAACTGGAGTACTTACGGATAGAAAAAGAAGCCACCAGTTCAAGCAAAAAGATAGTCTACCCCAACAAGAAGATATCCATATGGGTAGAAGAAGAAGCCAGTTCAAGCAAAAAGATAGTAATACGTGCCAAAGAGACAGTACTACGTGCCAAAAAGACAGCAAAACGACTTTTGAATTTGGATCCTAATCAAAACAGGTTGAAGGCAGTTGTAGAGAAACTCAACAAGATTGGTAAACGACTTCTGAATTTGAATGCTACTCTAAACAAGTTGAAGGCAGTTGTAGAGAAACTCAACAAGATTGGTAATGATTTGGATCCTTTTCTTAAGCTTGTTCATGAGCAATCTTTGATCAGCAACGTTACGAGCAGTCACAACGACCAACGAAGCAGAGGGCCCTGCTTGATCAAGCAGACTCCAATATTTGGCCGGGAAGAGGAGAGAGAGGAATTGATAAACCAACTGTTATGTCCTCAGTCTTCCAGGACGGAAGTGCAGCGAAATGTCAATAGAGTTGGTGTGTTTGTTATACCTATAGTTGGAGAAGGAGGGGTCGGAAAAACTACACTTGCTCAGTTGGTCTGCAACGATGATAAAGTGAAGCAACACTTCAAGCCAGAGAACATTTGGTGGGTGACTGTTTCTGATGATTTTGTTCTTGACCTTCTGGTGAAGAAGATCTACAATGCTGTATTCAAACGCGAGCCCTCTGTCAATGGTTTTGACTTCATACAGGCTGAACTAAAAACTGAGTTGGAGTCTAAGACATTTCTGTTGGTCCTGGACGATGTATGGGATGACATGACAAGAGCCAGTTGGTCGCAAGTTATTTCATTATTGGAACATGGGAAGCATGGAAGCAAGATCCTGGTGACAACCCGATCAGAAGACGTTGCAAGAATGGTGAAGACAACTAGCGATCCAATTCGTCTCACCAGATTGAAGGAGGTAGCGTACTGGGAGCTATTCAAAGAAGTTTGTCTCCGTAATCCGGAAGATCAAGCAAAACATCCTGAGTTGCTTGAAATCGGGGAGAAAATTGCCGAGAAACTGAAAGGGTTGCCCCTCGCTGCAAAGGTTGTTGGAGGAATGTTGAATGATAAGCTAGATGAAAGGTACTGGAATTCCATATATAAAACTGATATGTGTAATTTCGATGACACCATGTCGGTCTTGAAGATGAGCTACCAACATCTACCGTCATATTTGCAGCCTCTCTTCAGATATTGCAGCATCTTCCCTCCAGATCATTTATTCTACAAGGAACGGTTGATCTATGTGTGGGTCGGTGCAGGTCTAATTCTACAAGAGAAGGACCAAGAGCAAGATCTGGAAGACCTAGGGAGTTGCTACTTCGAAGATCTATCAAGGAGGTCCTTCTTCATCACCAAGGAAACTTCCAATGGGTACGTTATGCACGATTTGCTACATGAGCTTGCTCGGAATGTTTCTGCTGGTGAGTGTTGTAGAGTATCAGGCGATATTCCTATTCCTATAACAACTCAACACTTATCTGTGGAGACTGCAGAGTTACTCGAAAATAAACATTTCTTTGAGAAAATGTCTCAGTTGAATCACTTGCGCACTCTCTGTCTTCGGTTTCATTTTAGTCGTGCAGAAGATGAGGGCCTAATTAATAAGTTGTTCGAAACATTGACAAGCATCCGTGTGTTGGACTTACCAAGAGATTATGATATGGAGCAATCGACATGGATCAACAAGCTAATACATCTTCGATATTTGGGTGCTGCTTACGTGTCAATCGCATCCTTGAGTAGGCTACATCTTCTTCGGTTCTTGAGTTTTCAAGGGCCAACAGAAATGTCGGCCGAACACTTCTTTCTTCCTCATTTGCGACATTTTACATGTGGTTTGGGTTCCTTCCCTGAATTGGGTGCTCCTAGGAACCTTACTATGCTGCGAGAGTTAAATATTCGTCTTAAGAAAGAGAGACGGTACAAGATCAGTGAGTTGTGTAACTTGGTGGAGCTTCGCTATCTTAAGATTAAGGCTCTTGAGAATGTGAGCGGTTCCGAAGAGGCTGGTGCAGCTAATATGAAAGGAAAACCCCATCTGAAGCAGTTAAACTTGGAGTGGAATCCCATTTCAAATGACGAGCTCAAAACGTCAGAGGCGGTTTTTGATGGTCTCGAACCACACGTTGATCTCAAGAAAATGTTTGTTACCGGATACCCAGGTTGCAGAGCTCCTTCCTGGTTTCAAAACTACTCGATCAACTTCAAATTGGAAGAAATTTATATAGAGTATTGCTCCAATTGGAAAGACATGTCATTTGTCCAGCATCTGCCCTCTCTCATGGTATTAAAGATCAGGAAGATGAAGGCATTGGAACGAATCGGCAGTCCTGAAGTTTCACGTGGCTGCCAATTGTTTCCCAAGCTCCGCATCCTCGAAGTTTTTGATTGTCCGATGTTGAAGACACTGCCAACTCTTCCTCTTGGGCTTAAAACATTGAAACTAGCTGACGTGTCGTTGACCACCCTCCCGGAATGGACAATCCAGGATAACGAGACGTCATGGCTTTCTAAAATCAGCATCAATAAGTGTCCAAATCTAATTTCGCTGGAAGAGGGATTGTTGCAAGAAAATGTGAAATTAAAGCATCTAAAGGAAGTGTATATTGAGAACTGTCCGAAGCTTGTGCGTTTGCCAAATCTCCAACCCACATCTCTTTCAGATATTGTTTTGAGGGATTGTTCCGGAATTGCTTCTTTGAATCTATCTGGTTTGACTGCATTGGAGACACTACGCATCACTAGCCGTCAGGCATTGAAGTCGGTAAATTTGCAAGGAACACCAGGAATCCAAGATCTCCTACCCACATCTCTTTCAGAAATTGTTTTGAGTTATTGTTCCTCAATTACTTCTTTGGATCTATCTGGTTTGACCGCATTGGAGACACTATGCATCACTAGTTGTAGGGCATTGGAGTCAATAAATTTGCAGGGTACACCAGGAATCCAAGATCTCCTACCCACATCTCTTTCCGAAATTGATTTGAGTTATTGTTCCTCAATTACTTCTTTGGATCTATCTGGTTTGACCGCATTGGAGACACTACACATCACTAGCTGTGGGGCATTGGAGTCGGTAAATTTGCAGGGTACACCAGGAATCCAAAATCTCCTACCCACATCTCTTTTAGAAATTGATTTGAGTTATTGTTCCTCAATTATTTCTTTGGATCTATCTGGTTTGGCCGCATTGGAGACACTACGCATCACTAGCTGTGGGGCATTGGAGTCGGTAAATTTGCAGGGTACACCAGAAATCCAATATCTTCTACCTACACCTCTTTCAGAAATTGATTTGAGTTATTGTTCCTCAATTACTTCTTTGGATCTATCTGGTTTGACCGCATTGGAGACACTACACATCACTAGTTGTGGGGCATTGGAGTCGGTAAATTTGCAGGGTACACCAGAAATCCAAGATCTCCTACACACATCTCTTTCAGAAATTGATTTGAGTTATTGTTCCTCAATTACTTCTTTGGATCTATCTGGTTTGACCGCATTGGAGAAACTACACATCACTAGCTGTGGGGCATTGGAGTCGGTAAATTTGCAAGGTACACCAGGAATCCAAGATCTCCTACCCACATCTCTTTCAGAAATTGATTTGAGTTATTGTTCCTCAATTACTTCTTTGGATTTATCTGGTTTGACCGCATTGGAGACACTACACATCACTAGCTGTGGGGCATTGGAGTCGGTAAATTTGCAGGGTACACCAGGAATCCAAAATCTCCTACCCACATCTCTTTTAGAAATTGATTTGAGTTATTGTTCCTCAATTATTTCTTTGGATCTATCTGGTTTGGCCGCATTGGAGACACTACGCATCACTAGCTGTGGGGCATTGGAGTCGGTAAATTTGCAGGGTACACCAGAAATCCAATATCTCCTACCTACACCTCTTTCAGAAATTGATTTGAGTTATTGTTCCTCAATTACTTCTTTGGATCTATCTGGTTTGACCGCATTGGAGACACTACACATCACTAGTTGTGGGGCATTGGAGTCGGTAAATTTGCAGGGTACACCAGAAATCCAAGATCTCCTACCCACACCTCTTTTAGAAATTGATTTGAGTTATTGTTCCTCAATTACTTCTTTGGATCTATCTGGTTTGACCGCATTGGAGACACTACACATCACTAGCTGTGGGGCATTGGAGTCGGTAAATTTGCAAGGTACACCAGGAATCCAAGATCTCCTACCCACATCTCTTTCAGAAATTGATTTGAGTTATTGTTCCTCAATTACTTCTTTGGATCTATATGGTTTGACCGCATTGGAGACACTACGAATCACTAGCTGTCAGGCATTGGAGTCGGTAAATTTGCAGGGTCCACCAGGAATCCAAGATCTCCTACCCACACCTCTTTTAGTAATTGATTTGAGTTATTGTTCCTCAATTACTTCTTTGGATCTATCTGGTTTGACCGCATTGGAGACACTACGCATCACTAGCTGTGGGGCATTGGAGTCGGTAAATTTGCAGGGTACACCATAAATCCAAGATCTCCTACCCACATCTCTTTCAGAAATTGATTTGAGTTATTGTTCCTCAATTACTTCTTTGGAACTATCTGGTTTGACCGCATTGGAGACACTACACATCACTAGCTGTGGGGCATTGGAGTCGGTAAATTTGCAAGGTACACCAGGAATCCAAGATCTCCTACCCACATCTCTTTCAGAAATTGATTTGAGTTATTGTTTCTCAATTACTTCTTTGGATCTATATGGTTTGACCGCATTGGAGACACTACGAATCACTAGCTGTCAGGCATTGGAGTCGGTAAATTTGCAGGGTACACCAGGAATCCAAGATCTCCTACCCACATCTCTTTCAGAAATTGATTTGAGTTATTGTTCCTCAATTACTTCTTCGGATCTATCTGGTTTGACCGCATTGGGGACACTACACATCACTAGTTGTGGGGCATTGGAGTCGGTAAATTTGCAGGGTACACCAGGAATCCAATATCTCCTACCCACATCTCTCTCAAAAATTTATTTGAGTTTTTGTTCCTCAATTACTTCTTTGGATCTATCTGGTTTGACTGCATTGGAGACACTACGCCTCACTAGCTGTGGGGCATTGGAGTTGGTGAATTTGCAGGGTACACTAGGAATCTAAGATCTCTTACCCACATCTCTTTCAGAAATTGTTGTGAGTTATTGTTCCTCGATTTACTTCTTTAGATCTATCTAGTTTGACAACATTGGAGAGCCTAGAAATCAATCTCTGTCAAGCATTGGTGTCGGTAAATTTGCATGCTACACCAGGAATCCGAGATCTCCAACCCACATCTCTTTCAACTATTGTTTTGAGTGGTTGTTCCTCAATTACTTCTTTGGATCTATCTGGTTTGATAGCATTGGAGACACTACGCATCATTATCTGTCAGGCATTGAAGTCGATAAATTTGCAGGGTACACCAGGAATCCGAGATCTCCTACCCACATCTCTTTCAAAAATTATTTTTGATGATTGTTCCGAAATTACTTCTTTGGATCTATCTGGTTGGACTGCATTGGAGACTCTAGTAATCTCTGGTTGTCAGGCGTTGGAGTCGATAAAGGGTCTGGAGAACCTTGCTTCTCTCACATGGGTTGAGATCGAGAAATGCCTTTGACTGCCTCATAATAGAACGCTACAACAAAATTAGCATCTAAGTTATAGAAATGTTCTGTAGTCCAACGCGCATGAAGGAGAATTTCTGATGGTTAGTTACTTGTTGTGCAATTTTTTTAACAGAGACAACACCCCAGAAAAAAATCATCGGTAACTTCTCATGTCTCACAGGATGGTAATGGATATTAATAATAATAAAAAGTTATTTTTTTGCAAATATCTTTTTATAATGTAAGTCGTCACCCTCAGGAGGAGTAATTTTAGAACTAAAGAAGAGTTTGGGAGAATTGTAACAGAAACATTTCATACTGAAAATCCGTAGGATAGCAACTGTGATTCCATTAATTTGTTTCCCAAAAATTTCATATATTAGTGATAACTTGGCTTTCTGTTGTAGCTACTACACCAGCTTGTGTTATCGTCGTCAGCTACTATATACAGATGGTCCTAAAGAGGTCCCCTACACAGGCCGAAGAGTCTCCTCTTGTTGCAATGAATTGAATCCATATTCTCCTTCACAAAGAAGCTCAGACATACCAAAATTGGTTGAGTTTCTATTCGACTGAACCTTTTATTGCAAACTGTCACAACTTATTATTAAAGACATTACTGTCACAACTTTTATTGTAAACTGTCATCTACTCTCCAATCCACCCAAATCATCTCCGATCACCGCAATCCACTTAAGTCTTCAACCCTTCAATTTGCGAGATATTTGGTCTTTCCTAGTTTGTTCTGTTTTTTGGAACTTTGAATTTGTTTGTGCTTGTGACTATCGTGTTGAGTTGAGTTGGTTGATTTAATGTGTAGACGCGAAAAGAATGATTCAGAGAAAAATTTATTTGTTTTATTTACCATGTAAACGACCGAAGTTCTTGATTCCGAAATGATACTTTCACCATAAGTTTTGTAATCATTAACCAATACTCATGAATGATGTTTTCATTAACTATAAATAAAGATCCTATATATATCCATTTTTCTGTTGCTTTATTATATATGTAGTCTTCTTGCCGAAATTTCATATCTTTAAGAGCCAGATTAATTGAGTTGCTTGTGTTTCATTTATTTGACAAAATATAATTCTTTTTCATTAATTTTTCAGATACTGTAATGGCAAGCAAAAGAATTCAGAAGGAACATCCATGGACATGATTTATAATCACTGTAATTTTGGACGTATATTTGTTTTATAATTGGGATTTTGTTTGTGGTGAGTAATATATATTTATGTGAGACTGAATTTGTTATATTCTAAACCTTGATTAGTAGTTTAAATGGTGTTTAGGTGGGTCTTTGGAAGGCTTGGGCTTGGACGGTTGAGATGTGTTAGAGAATAGTATAAGGTAAGTTCTCTATCTCTCTCTCTTCTCACTTGTTTTTCTCTCTCTTTTCCGTTCGTGTTCTCTCTTAACTCTCTCCCTCTTAGCCTGCGTGTGGTGGCGAAGAGTCTCGGAGAAGGAGGTTTGTTGTTGAGTCGACGAAGTTGGGGGATCGTTAATCGAAAGAAGTTCATCGGAGAAACGTACATGGAGAGGAAGTGCTCGTGGATGCAATCATCGTTGGTTCTTCTAAGGCTTCTACATGCCTTAAAGGTATGTCAAGCTTTCTTTTAAGCTCACCTAAGTTCGTGTGGGTGTTGGAGTGGTCGGCGGTAGGCCAAAAGGCTTGTCGGACTTCAGTTCAGCAGATTTTCTACTGTGTTCGATCGACCGGATGGTGTTTCGGTCGACCGTCATTGGTGTGAATTTGGGGAGTTTTGCCTTGCACTGGTCGAACGATGCTTCGTGCGGTCAACCGGTCAAGCATGTTAGGCAAGCTCTGGGTGTTTTTGATCGACCGAATGCACTGTAGTGAGTCGGTTAGAGGCATTGACCATCTAAACGGTCGACGACCTCGTTGACCAGTTCGACCGATTGCACTATAGTAAGTCGATTGGGAGTTTAGACCATTTAAACGGTCGATCGCTCTTCGAAATCGTTCGACCGGTGTGCGTTTCGTTCGACCGGTTGTGGACCTTGAGAAACGGTGAGTCCCTGTGTTTTTCCGGTTGACCGGGTCCCCTTTGCCGTTTGACCGATGAGACGTTTGCATTTAATATTTTGTGGCGTAGACCATTCAATCGGTTGACCGTCAGAGATCTTCTGTTCGACCGATTGGTCATTTTATTAGTTTTGTGGTTTGGCCGGTCGCAGAGACGGTCGAATGCATGTGCGTTCCAAGGAGAAACCAGTTGACCAGTTGTCTTGTTTGGTCGACTGTTTCTGCACAGTTTGGCACATTATGGTTGTTTTTGATCGGCTAGAGGGCAACGGGTTTACCGGCCTTTTTGGGCAACAGATGGACATGCCGGCATCATAGCAATTGGTTGTGGCTCTACGGAGCGGGTTGTATTTGTAGTCGTCGTGGCTCCGGCAAATGAGATAAAGTCATGGCTCCGGCAAATGAGGCATGTGTACGTCATCGCCATGACTCCAACAATTGATGCAAAACCGTGACTCCGGTAACATTGAGGCAAAACCGTGCTCCGGTGAAAGAGGCAAATGTGGTGTTTTACGGTTGTTGGGCTTATGCCCGTTTGCAGTTTTGTGGGGTTGTTTCATTCAAGTGTTAGGGTTTGGCATACGGGGTTTCCTTATGGAAACTCAGGCATAGTTTCATGTTTGCTTTTCAGGCCGGGTTCGACATTAGGATGGTGGTGACTGCGGATGAGAGCTCTCGGGACCGGATCCTGCTTTCTTTTCTTTTGAGGTGGTTGTGATTACATATGTATATTCTCTTTTATGAGCTTATGATGTAATCATCCTTTTGTAAACTCCGTTACATATATATATATTATATTATATGTTGGTGCATCTGGTTTCCAGTGTCTTGCCGTAATGTCCTCGATTCGATTGCATGTTTTAAAATTTTAAATTTTCTGCTATTTGAGGACGTTACAAAATTTACCCTCATTTATGACATTAGATGTTATATTGATAGATTTGTTATGCTTTAGATATTGTATAAGTTCTTTTGTTTATATAACAATTTCACATTCTACCCATAATGTATTAATGTGCCAGAACTATGTATATACCTTGATTGTGTCTGTACTCATAGATGTTGGAAGATGAAAGAGTTGATCGTGCCTTTTGTAATGCTACAAATCGAGGAAGAACTTCCAACCACGGTTCGAAATCAGCTGAATCACAATGCCTAGAATTTTCCAATTCTCCTTCAAGTAGATTAAGAAGTAAGACTAGGATTTCTAAGATTTTGAAGATTCTGATTACCAAGCCTAGTTTTACTTCTTTATAATAGACAGTTGACTGACATTTGACAGATGTAGGAACTAAACAAATAGTAAGATAAAATAAAAATAGGAAAATGGAATTTATTGGGATGTAGAAATAGAATGGCATCCAACCTCCAATGAATATTTAACCACGACAAACACGTTTTACAAGATTCGACAATATGCCTACGTCCTTGAGGGGGTTTTCCACGGGTTTCATTTCCTTTCTTCAACTTCTCCAACAGGAGAAACAACCGAGATTACAAGTAGTTAGAAACAATAGGTCATCCAAAGCACTTTAGATCTTTCTGTAGTCATAATCTCTCTTGAGGAAATAATAATAATGTGTTGTATGCAAATAAGGGTGAGAAAATCAATAAATACTAGACTTTGTTGTTTTTTGGCCTTAATCTATGTTAAGTTTGATGACTAATCAAACTAATCTTAATGAATCAACCTAATTAATCAAAATGAGCAAACACGATTACATGCATTGCATACATACTTGTATCAAGAAAATGAGTATTGTGACAGACATCAAGACTCAAGACTTGTAATCAAAGCTTTGGACCAAGACATGTAATCTTATATTTATTGAGTCCATAATGTTTTATGTAAACTTGAGCACTAGGGTTCTGTCACGTTAATATTCGGTAAACTGGACCCTTAACAGTCAACTGAAACCTTCCCAGCTCGGTCCACTGAACACCTATCGGTTACCCGAATACTTCCCATCAGTAAACCATAGGATGCCCTCTGGAATTGTCTTGACAGACGACCGAAACACCTTTGGTTGACCGAATAACCTTGGATCATTTATGGACTTTGCTCCAACGTGGCATTTGAATCGAGCATATACAGCCTAATTGACTTGTCCTAATTCAGACGACCGAATGCCTATCGGTCAACCGAGTCCTTTTTAGCTTTAGGTGTCCAATGATTGTTTACACGTGGTACTTGATCGTTGTACCCAACGACTATTTGAGTATTAACTGTCAGCGCAAAACCTGCGCTAACTTCTGTCTACTGAAGTATACACGGTCAACCGAACTTAAGTAATCAGAGCCCAACCAATCTTACTGTCCACCTTGAAACGGTGAACCGAATGGAATTTGGTTAACCGAAATTAAATAGGGCTAAATTGAAAATAGTTAATAGAAGTTGGTGAACGGTTATCCGAACCCTATTCGGTCAATCGTATGCTTAATTCAGACCAATCCGACCTTCATGTTTCAGATTACCATTCTATAAACGGTCGACCAAACCTGCATAGAAATCTGCCCGAACTTTATACAAATCCTTGCTTCTCATTGGTCCATTTCTCACCAACTCCCAAACGGCTACTAGAGTTTGAAGACCTATAAGTATGATCCCATTTGTTGGTTTTAGATATCTTGAACACTTCTTATCAATCTTATACTCAAAGTCAAATCCTCTTCATATTCAAGCTCTCATTCTTCTACACTCAAGCTTAACTTGACCACTTGCATATCCATTCCATATTAATATCCAAGTGTGGTCAAGTATAAAGTGTTAGATTGTGATTCCATTTTCATATCCAAGAATCACCAAGTTGTAAAGCTTTGACGAAGCTCCTCTCAGATTGTCAGAGGAGACACGAGTGATACGAGGTTGTTCACGAGACTCAATGTTGTAAACAACGTTGATCTCGGCCTGGAACGAAGATCAGTTAGTGGAATCATAAGCGAAGTTCGGGGGATCGAGCGAGGCTTACGAGGAGGACTAGGACCGGGGTGCGGTGCCAAACCTCTCTAAACTCTAGTGTCGTCGATCTTGTGGTTTGCATTGTCTTCTTACTTAATCCTTCACTTTGTCATTTTAATTCTGCATTTATTTAGTGATTAGAGGTCATCGATTCTAACAAACTCAAATTCGTACAAAAAATCATGGAAAACGTGGGCAATGTACAGTCTATCAGACTTCTCAGACGGTCGACCGAAATTAACAGGAATTGTTCCTGTTATTTTTGGTCGACCGTGTCCAACATCGGTCGACCGCTCTACGGTTATTCTTCAGCTCAAGTGTCATTTTCGACCAGAATCACCGTCGGTCGACCGTTCCTGACTCCAAAAAAAGTACTTGATAATTTCGAACGATGTCCAACCCCACTCGACCGTTTATCCCATCTGAAAGTGCCTGATAATTTTGGTCAACTGGTGTTGACACCTCCGAATAGTGCCTGAAATATTCAATCAACCGGGCTTCTCCACCAGTTGACCGTTTCATATGTTTTCTATCTTAACAAATTTAAATCAATTTCCAACCGATAATGTTCGGAAAGAAGAGAGGTAAATGTGGTTTGTCCATACCTATTTATCTTCACCATTCCAATTCCAAAAAGAAAAGCAAACGTCTGTATATCTTACAATTTTTTGTGAGTATTAAACACCAAAAAATCCACCAAATTTTAAGTCCTCTACCCACAATATATTTATTTTCTGTCAGCAAGAAAGAAAGAAAAAGAAGACCACTAAATCCATTGAACGCATATTCTTTATTAATTCCAAAAACACAGTAGAGTAATAACAAAGACTACAAAAATCATAACGAAATCTTAGGAGCTGAACATGAACTCACACGATTGAAAGTTTATGCCTCCAGTACATTAATTCGAACCGATCCAATACAAAACACTTGAAAGTTTATGGCTCCAAATTTGGAATGTAATCAAACTACCAAATCGACATCTTGATTAAGAGTCTGGTCATTATGTAGATATTTTCAGGATAATATCTGAAGTTGTTACATCTGCACTTCATGAACACCCCTCGATCAAGACCCTTCACTTTGCTTGAAGTAAACTTCCGCAATACGGAGGTTCTTGTTAAAACCGTTGAAGGTGAAGTACCCCCACTACACGGTCTTTACTCAACAAGTTTATAGATCAAGAAATTAGAGAACGAAAAATTGAAGATGTTACACTAGGAATGGAGAAAGCAAGAAGGAAGTTTTTGCTCTTTGGAAATAAACTTTAGTTTGTCATTCTAAAAAGAGGTAATTAAGGCCAAAAAACTTACTTACAATCTCACTCTTTTGATGATGACATATTTTATCATAAATGTAGAAGTACCTCCAGAGGATTGCTCCACTTTCACTAGCTATAGTTTAGATTTTTATTTTTTACTTTGTACTAAGACTTGGAATTTATGATTTGGAAAAATGATAATCTTGAAAACATTCTGTGCTTAATTAATCACATAAAGCACTCCGTTTTGGCCTTTTTCTGTGAAATTTAATTCACATCTTAGGGCTATTCACTAACTTCTGACATCTCAAGTGTTTTAGTTAGATTTAGTCAACTCGAATTAATGCAATCATGCAGTAGTAGCCTCCCACGTGTCAGAAAAGATATCAATTGCATGCACGTCCTCGTTAATATCACCTGCACGCATGGTTTTTTCTCTCTCATATACATTTTGCATTTTAGCCTCTAATTCCTCCTTTGTTTGATATCTAACACTTCACTGGTCCATTCCATTCTTCTCCATCTAGCTAGTGTGCGATTCTATGGGGGTGAAGCATGGATTGGTGTTGTTCCATGTGGTTTTGCTGTTTTTGGTTGTTTCAGGAAGAATGGCGCACTTGCCGGAGCTCCGGTTACCGTCAGAAGAGGAGGACGGGGTTGGGACGAGGTGGGCACTTCTCGTCGCCGGATCGAAGGGGTTCAAAAACTACCGCCACCAAGTAAGTTTGTAACTAATTGCATAGATATATAGCAACACAATGTTATATTAATGATTGATCTTTGGCTTTAGAATAATTAAAGTGAAGACGTAGAACATGAAGACAAAATTGGTTGTGTATGTGTTAGGTCGAAGTTAGGACAACGTAGACGACAAAGTTTTCGTAGAAATTGAACGAATAAAGGAAATACTTATTGTATGCAGATTAATTTTGTTTATAATTTGAAAACTTCTAGAAAATGGATTCGTTCAACTTGAAAGCATTAGAAATGGAGCTTAGATAGAATCTTATTTCCCTCAAATTGCTACCTAGTCGAAACTACAAAAAGATTGTAACATTTTGTTGATTGTCTATAAATATATGTTTTTTAGGCGAATGTGTGCCATGCTTACCAATTGTTGAGAAAAGGAGGGTTCAGAGATGAAAACATTGTAGTGTTTATGTACGACGACATCGCCTTCGACCCACAGAATCCTACACCCGGTGTAATCATCAACAACCCCAATGGCAGCGACGTATACGCCGGAGTTCCAAAGGTACGTATACATATATATATGTATAGTCCTTCAATTAATGACAATTAACCACCTAATTAATCATTTTTTCTTGATTGTGACTACAGGATTACACTGGAGAACAAGTAAACACTGCTAATTTCTTTGCAGCTCTACTTGGAAATAAGAGTGCAATTCAAGGTGGAAGTGGGAAGGTTATCGATAGTAAGCCAGAAGATAGGATTTTCTTGTACTATACCGACCACGGTGCCGCTGGTGTTATCGGTAGTAACGATATGTTAATCCTCTGCTAATTATATATCTTCATCATATTATCCTTTAATTAGTTAATCTCGCGAGCGAATTTGTTATCAATATATATATAGGAATGCCAAATAAGCCGTACCTCTTTGCGGATGATCTAATTGAGGCTCTGAAGACGAAACACAAAATGGGAACCTACAAAGAGATGGTGATCGATGCTAATTAATTAATTTGTTAATTTGATCGTACAATTATAATTAATACGACTGCATGTGTATTGTAGGTTATGTATGTAGAGGCATGCGAGAGTGGGAGCCTATTCGAGGGAATGATGCCGAGTGACCTAAACATATATGTCACAACCTCAACCAAACCAGAAGAGGGTAGTTGGATGATGTATTGCCCTGGAAAGGATAATCCACCACCACCCCAATATACCACTTGCCTCGGTGATTTATTTAGTGTTTCTTGGATGGAAGATAGGTATTTCATGTCTGCATGCATTATTATTTTTTTAATTAATTTTGACTCACTTCATCATTTGCATGTTTTGTTCATATATATATGTACGTACAAAAGAAAATGATATATTATTGACATTCTTCTTAAATTTGTTCATTTGATTTAAATAGGGCTTATATATATATATATATGTCCTTTAATTTGTTGATGATAAGAAGTACTGTTTCAGTGAGACTCACAATCTAAAGGAGGAGACAATAAGGCAGCAGTACAACAACGTGCGTAAAACACAATCTACAGATAATATATTATATATAGATTTCATTGCATACAATTAAGTAATTTATTTATTTATTTTCTTTGGATGTGTTTAGGTTAAGTTGAGGACTTCCAACCCCAAAAATCACTCAGAAGGTTCTCATGTGATGGAGTATGGAAGCAAAAGAATTAATCTTGAGAAACTTTACTTGTATCAAGGCTTCAATCCAGCAAATGCAAACATCACTAGTACTAACGGCTTCTCGCACTTCCCGGTCACTGGTGTTGTTAAACAAAGGGATGCTGATGTTCACTTTCTCTGGCACAGGGTAGTAATTAATTAACTAAAA
Organism: Triglochin maritima; assembly: GCA_963682175.1. Taxonomy (NCBI): domain Eukaryota; kingdom Viridiplantae; phylum Streptophyta; class Magnoliopsida; order Alismatales; family Juncaginaceae; genus Triglochin; species Triglochin maritima. The sequence continues at coordinate 34,110,002 of OY821789.1, forward strand.
ACTTACATTAATTTATATAGATGGATATTTTATTTCTAACATACATGTTATAAATTAACTCGTTTGGTTAATTATCGATTTTTGCAGTACAAATACATGGAGGGAACACCAGAGGAAAAAGAAAACATCCTTCAGGAGATAAACAACACAATGGTCCATAGATTGCATGTAGATGGAAGCATCAAGTCTCTAGGGAAACATTTGTTTGGTGAAAGACATGGTTCTTCCATCTTGAGCCAAGTCAGAAGCTCAGGCCAACCGCTCGTTGATGACTGGGTTTGCTTCAAGAGAATGGTACATAAATCAACATCAACACTTAATACTAACTAATATAATTCCAATAGGGTTTATTAGATAATTATTGTAATGTCTCGTTCCTAAACCCGCATCGAGCTTGAGTATCGGTCCGTCACTCACAAGTCTACTGGCCCACAACACCCACATTTTGTCCACTAAACTTAAGTTGATAAGTGTTGTGGTATAGACTTGCATCTTTATATCTCACACTAACATTTTCATGTTAGACAATGCGGAACTAAAATTTTAAGGTATTACAACTACACCTTTCAATGCAAATTAAATAGTGTTTTCTATAGGCATGTTTGTGTTTGATTAACCGAAGTAGTTGATGCAGAAATTATCTCTAATCAACGCATTTTGTTTGTTAAGTTTAATATCTATGTGCTTGATGAGTCAATTTGGTGTGTCTATTCAAATCATTTGTTGTACGTCTCTGTTTTTTGTTAGGTTCGAGTTTTTGAGGAACATTGTGGCATTTTAACGGAGTACGGAATGAAACATATGCGCGCCTTTGCTAACATTTGCAACCATGGAGTTGATGTGGAAGCCATGGAAGGAGCTTGCTTGAGTACTTGCAGAGGTAGAGATTCGAGTTACATTGCTTGATCATATGGCATTACAAGTAACATGTTGTGTTTGTGTCATGGAACAACATGATAATGTATTAATGTTGATGGCATAAGTTTGTGTTTAATGCATTGATGTTAGAAGAGAGCAACGGATATTAATAATGCTTGCTTTATGTGCTATATATAAGAGTATCTTGTTTGTCTTCCATGGAGAACAATGAAGATGTGTTTCTGTACTTTGGCGTAATTAAAGGTAGTTAACTCGTTGGTATGTTCTCAAACTCGTCGCTCCTCGGCTCGAACTTCACGAGTCCAGTGAATTTCGACACCCAGAAAAATCAGATTCGACTTGTAAATTACTTAAGGGTTAAGATTGTAACATTTTAAGTGGAAGCAAAATGAAATAGCGACATTATTCAAAAAGGCACATTGTGGTTATCCTTTCAAAATATCACCAACATTCTTTAGTATTCCACGATATCGTAAATAACCCTTTCGTTTTATACATATTCTAGTGTTGATCTAGGCTCATCATCGTCGTCCTCAAATAGAGTTGTTCTGGAAGATAATGTAACATCCTCAAAACATCAGAAATTTTAAAAGATTTTAAAGAAGAAAATCAACTGACAAAACACAACACAGATGACATTACCAAAGATAATCAATCACAAGGGTGTACCAAATATATATCCGAGTTTTACTACGAAGGTGATTACAACAAAAGACTATAAGATAAAATGTACACATGTAATCACAACAACCTCAGAAGAATGGAAAGCAGGATCTAGTCCCGGTAGCTCTTCTCCGTTGGCATCACCCTCTATCGCCGATCGCAGCTTGAAATGCAAATATGAAACTATGCCTGAGTTTCCATAAGAAAACCCCGAATGTCAAACCCCTAACACATATATGAACATGACATCAAAGAATAAAGCATGACATGAACATAACAACAACCTTAGACACCATCAACTAGGTTCACGGGACCTCTCTTCCAACCACAGCTGACACAAACCAACCCGGGTCTCAAGGGTTCTCTCACCCCAACCCCACAACCACAAACTTGGCTCAGTGACCGGAGTCACGGTTTTGCATCATATACTGGAGTCTCGGTCTCAACAATCACAACACCAAACAACGAAGAAACACAACATAGAGATATCAGGCCGACAGTCCGTACCGTTGCCCAAGGGGGGAGGGGAGACAAGTTGCCTTCAATCAAGCACACAACACCGTTATCGGGCAGACCAGTTCGTATTGTTGCCCAAGGGGGACGGAAAACCAATCACCCTTCAAACGAACTCAAAATTCCACAAAAATAACACAGAAATGGTCGACCGCAAAAGGCAAGATGGTCGACCGGATTTGTCCAGTATGCACAAACAACTCTACCGTCCAAAAGACCTGTCGAACCCAACTAACGAACAAAACGACCAAACGTCCAACAAATGTCACTTGGCGGTCGACCGTTGGGATGATCGATGCGAGAAGAAATTAAATTAAAATTGCACAACCGGTCGACCGACAAAGGGGTCACAGTCGACCGAAACTTTGTGGAACAACAAGTTCCTCTAAGTCCATACCCGGTCGATCCATGCACCAATAGGTCGACCCGGGTTAAAGTCAACTTAAGTCATCGGTCGGACCAAAGTCACCAGGCGGTTGACCGTTTGGAGAGTTGACGCCTGAACGGACTTACAATAGTGCAATCGGTCGAATAGATCAAAATGGTGGTCGAACGTTTAGATGGTCTACACCCCCAACCGACTCACTAACAGTGTAACCGGTCAAACGGGAAGGGGACCCATTTGAACGAAAACACCCAGAGCATGCTTGATTGACATCATTTCATGCTTATATTTGTACCTTATATCCATTATCTTACACCTAAGCAATGCTATGTGACGAGTTTTATGTTTAGTTTTCAGAAATAAAGAGGTTTGAAGAGAAGAGCCATGAAAGGACCCAAAAGCAGGAAAAAAGGACTTAATTGTGAGACCTGGGGACTAAGATGCAAGGGAGAAGGACCTGATCGTAAGACCAAAGGACCTAAGAGCAAACCAGGAAACTCCACACCATCATGGGGAGTATTTTGGCAATTCGATTCGGGTCGGAGCTCCAACAAACCAAGTAGATGCATCCAGGACCAACAAAGACCACCAGCAAAGCCCACAACAAATCCCAGATGAATCCAGAACTTATAGACCGCCAATTGGCGGTCTTGGACCGCTAATTGGCGGTCCATATGTCTCCAGATCCGCTAAGATTTGTGCTGGGCTTGTATTAGTGTATTCTTAGTCTATTTTTGGTATTGGTTTAGTCCCACATCGGGGGATTGTCCCCGATTAGCTTTTTCCATGCTTATAAATAGAACTCTTCACCTTCCATTGTAATCACCCATTGCTTGGTGGCATTCTCTCTACTAAGGAGTGAGCCTTGAAGCAAAAACTCAAGGTGGAGAAGAATGCTACCTTCAATGTGAGTCATTTTGTTAATAAAATAATTCTTCTAGTTTCTTTAAATCTTGTCTTTTAATTTGTGCATGTTTGTTTAGTCTTTCCTTTCCTTTTATGTTTCTTTAATGCTTCTTGCCTTCTTAGTTAACTTTCATTTCAGTATTATGCTTTCTTTGCTTAGTCTAATCAGTAGTGTAATGAGTAGTGAGTAGTTCCATCCCCATTTGGGGGGTGGAGAAATATGTGATATAATTATGTAGTGTATTAAGTGTGTGTTATTTTTATCCATTGAGCTTTATATGATTTCCATAACCATCTAATGGGTCTCCACTCTTATCTTTGATATGCTAATGCTCTTGAATGAAGCTTAGCTTATGCTTTGATTAGTGGACCTATTTTATGGGGAATGATAAGGTTAGGATATGGATGAAGTTAATATTGGAAACACAATTTGTAATGTATGTGCTCTTGTTGCCTTTACCTTAGCTAATGTCTTGTATGTTTTAATGATGTAGTGAAATCTTAATTCATGTAGAGGCATAGTAGGGTATAGTCTTTATACTTGAGTTCATGTAGCTTCATTCCAATTATTGTCTTGTATGTTTTAATGATGTAGTCTTATCTTAATTCATGTAGAGGCAAAGTTGGATGTAGTTTTATGATTTCATGCACTACATGTTGTGAGGAGCTTAATGAACACACACACACACTTCTTTATGTTCACATTATTTCTCTACCCCCTTTGGGGTTTAGTTTTATTGCTTATCTTCATTTCCTTTGCATTTTATTTCAGCTTTGTAGTTTAGATTAGTGTAATACATCTTTCTCCCTTCTTTTTACCCCTTGCCTTCGAATAAACCAAGTGTCGACACACCTCCCAGTGGACGACCCGTATTTGCCACCGCTTCAACGCGGCCGTGCACTTGCGGTTAAATATAAAACGATCAATCAAGTTTTTGGCGCCGTTGCCGGGGAGGTGCTTTGTCCAGACCTTGGTTTGGACGATTCGAGGGGTTTTTAATTTTTCTTTTTCAGTTTTTCTTAGTTTCAGGGGACACTCTGATCACGGGGAGGCCACTGGAGAAGATTGAGGAAGCAAATCCTACAACAGACCGCCAATCAGCGGTTTGGAACCGCCAATTGGCGGCCTGGTAAGGGATTCTGTCTTCCAATTTTTTTGTGGTTATTTGTGTTGTAATTTTTGTTATCTGGGAGCCCAATTTTGCATGCTGTGACTTCTTATTTGCTCCCAGATCATTAATCACTCCCCCTTTAATCAACTTGGACCATAAAACTCAAAGCAAAAGATTAGACTTCTTGCCATCTAGGTCATGCATCATATGTAGACCTTGCATGCATCTTTCTTTTCTTTGCTTTACATTTTGTCGTTGATTGCTGGAGCGAGGTACGCATTCCTTATCACTCATTCACGCATTAGGACATTCATTAGTGAGTAAGGTTTGCATCGAAACAAGAGTGAGAGAGCGTTTGATTGGAGCGATTGATTGCTAGATCTAGGATCAAATCGCTACTAAGGAGGGGCTGTCCCATAAAAGATAAGGTGGGGGATTTCATCACCCTTTCCTTGGCCCCAAAAACCACTCTTAATAAAGCCTTAACTAAAAGCAAGTAGACATTGGCCCTAAGGAATTCGGACGCACTAGGAGAGTAATCTAGTCGAGACCGTCATGACCTGATCGGCGTTGCCTACCTTGTCGATAGTAGGAGGTACTAGATCTCCAGATCTGGTATCACTTGCTGGGCATTGTGGTCCTCGTTGTAGGGAGGTGAGGCGTGTCGAGGCTAGTGACCTCGAAGTTAGGCGTCGTCTAGCTTAAGGACCCGTTGCCTTACTTTGTTTGAGCCGTGCTTGCTAGTTAGGCTTCTACCTTCACCCTGTACCCTCGCTAGCTCTAGGGATTCTTCCCTTCTCCTCTGAGTCATCTTCTTCTCACCTTCTTCTACGTTATAGTCTCCTCCCCTTTACACTCTCTGTTAGCGTTTTAGGGTCGAGTCGAGCACTTTTTGCGAGCTTAGCCTCGTGGTGGTGAGAGTGATCGACTCGAGAGTTTTTTGAGATGGATGGTTACATGGGCGACCATCCATATCATTGTTGGGACCAGGACGATTCTCCCTGGTACTCCGGACCCATGCAACCTGGGGTGGCTCAGACTAACACCCCGTATGGTTGGGATGATCGCAATTTTGTGACTGAGCAGTCTTCATATTGGGGTAACATGAGAGAGGCACCGACTGCTAGACCACAATCTAGTTATGCCGGATCATATGTTGGTCAACAAACTGAGACATTACAACAAACTTTGGCCTCTTTCATGCGTATGGCAGACGACATGAGTGCCGCGGTGGCTCCAGTAGCCGTACCGTGCGACTGTTGTGGGTTGAGTGGTCATGTTATCGGGGAATGTCCTTATGTTCCCCCTGAGCCTGAGTATGAGCACACATTTTCCCAAAATGCTCATTATGACCATTACGCATCCGCGTACAACCCGAGAGTGATGGATTCATGGGGAGACAAATCTTATCCAAATTCTTATACCTCATTTTCACCCCCGTATCCTCCTCCCGAATACTCAGAATTCTACCAACACCCCACTTCAAATCATTGGACTCATTCTCAGCCCATCAACACCCAACCCCAAAATTTCCCAAGCTCTGACTTGGACCTCACTGTTGACCCCAAATTTGATTCCTTAAAACAAACCCTCCAAACATTCATGGAAACCACTCAAACTTTATTGAAGTCCAACTTGAATTCCTTGCAAAATATGGAATTGCAAGTGAGTCAAATGACACAACAATTCCATGAATGCGAGGAGGGTCACCTTTCTTGTCAACATGAGGATTCATCTTTTGATATCGAACCACCACCACATCCACAAATTCAAAGCACAACCTTTCAAAGTCAAACTCCTAGTCAGCCTGAGGGACTTGGGGTTTCAATTCACGATCACTTAGTGGAGGATTCGATTCAAATTGAGAATAACTTGGACCAGTTCTATTATGAGTCGGCACAGGATTGTGCCTTATCTTTTTGTCCCGTGGCCCTTGAGCCACATGATCTTCATTGTGATCCTCTTAAGGACCCACCTCTGGTGGAGCAAGAGCTCCCTAGTACCCTCAACTTCAAACAACCTGATGAGAGTTGGCCTCTCATTATTGTTCCTGATCATCTTGGAAATGATGGAACATCAAACAACCACATTGCTCATGAGGGTATTAGGAGTTCCTTGGAGGATACCTTGGGTATGAGACCCACTTCCTGTTCTCCTGGTGAGTTGGACATGCATAACGAGGTGCTTGACCTCGTTCCGACCCACCAGCCTGTTGGTTGGAGAGTTTGGATTGATGATCATAACTTCAGTTCCGCAACGGGAGATATTTTTCTTCCGTTGCCCCTTATTTCCCAAACTCTCGAGAGGTTCGAGCTCTGTCAGTTTGATCCTTTGAATGAGACGCCTTTGCGTCCAATTCATGAACCTCTCATTTCATCTGGTGCTCTTTGTGAAGGGGGCCCACGCATGCGTATTCTGGCCCCGCGTGGTGTCATGTTCCCTTTCCAAGTGCATTGACCCACTCTTGAGGTTCCCATTTGATGTCTTTTGACAAATGAAGATGGGAACTTATGTTTGTACATAGTTATATAAAAAAAAAGAGAAAAAAAAGAAAAAAGAAGAGAAAAAAAAAAATTCAATAAAAGACTCCTTCAGTGAGCATTGATTGTTGTGAGCCCCAACCCTTGTGTATTTGGGCTCCATTTCTTTCACGTATTTGTATCCCTTCTTTAGCATCTCACAGGTTTTGAGGGAATTCGGGTTATGTCCATCAACATGACCTTGCACTTCCCTTTGTACTTCATGTTGGTGAGATCTCTCCTTTTTATGCATCAATCCATGTAGTATCTTGCTTGCATTCATTGAGGACAATGCATGAAGTAGGTGTGGGGGGGTGTTTTACGTGTGTACATAGTCGAGTCTTTTCTTTTGATTTTGCTTTCTTTTGTTTGCATTTTTAGGGTCATGTTAGTGTGCTGCATTTAATATCGATATATCTGCTTGCTATGATCCTTGGGTGACTTGTCTTCTTTTGCTTGCCTAGTGCTTCAAAATTTTCACATTTCTTTCAAAATCTTCATGTGTTTTCGAAAGAAAATGTTTTGTGGGTTTTACGTGTGTTTAGCATGTGCAAAACCGTTGAGAGGCAAAGTAAAAAGAAAGCTCCCAAAATTGTCTTGAACATGATGCATTAGGATATCTAGTACGTGGCTTTAGGATTTATCGAGTCGTTAGGATGCACCCCAGTTTTCCCTTGGGGGTGAGTAATCATAGGGTTTCAGTGCTCAAACATTTAATGAAGTCCACCCTGAACCTAGTGAGTCAATAATTCGTGTCTGTTAACCTAAGGAAGTTTGTTGTAGTCAAGGACCCTCTAAATCCTGTTGTGAGACATTAGTGTAGGGGTTTTGGTTCATGTGTAGATAAGAAATAAGTGAGTAGGTGTTCTCTCTTCTCGCACGGCTCCTATCACTCGGGAAAGTAGGTCTGAGGGGACTTTGTGCCTGGTGCTTTCGAGTCATCTGACTTGGGATGCGCCGACTGAACTCCCGTTACACGGGTGGTAGGGATTGCCCTATGTGGAGATGTGGGGAAAGGTGTACATGATAGTGTAAGTCCTCATGGGCAATGATGCATGGAACCTGACCCTGGGAGAATGAAGCTCCAACTAATAAAAAGTAAAAGAAAAAAAAAATGTGAAAAGAAACAAAAAGAAAAAAAATATATGCAAATAAGAACCTTAATGGACTTTACACTTTGTAGCACTTGAGGATGTTGAGGTTGTCCATGTCTTTCACATAATTCCTTATTTAACTTGCACGAATGGTTCATTAGGGTAGAGGTGTGGACTGATCACCTATATAGAGTCGACCCGTAGCATTACCGCGTCCATTGATCGACAAAATATTTCCAACGAGTCGAGGTCTAGATTGAATAATGCATCTTGTTCGGATTTTGTGGGTATATCCGCTGAAAACCCTCAGGAGACAACACTCCTCCTTGGCAACAAAGAGGTTTAACGGCTTGTTGCACGTGCTAAGTGCAACCGTGATTCCTACGAAAGTGAGTTAGGATTTCTTGTTTCTCGTTTGTTTTTCTCTTTCTTTGTTTTGCTCGAGACTAGCAAAAACTTAGGTGTGGGGCTATTTGATTGACATCATTTCATGCTTATATTTGTACCTTATATCCATTATCTTACACCTAAGCAATGCTATGTGACGAGTTTTATGTTTAGTTTTCAGAAATAAAGAGGTTTGAAGAGAAGAGCCATGAAAGGACCCAAAAGCAGGAAAAAAGGACTTAATTGTGAGACCTGGGGACTAAGATGCAAGGGAGAAGGACCTGATCGTAAGACCAAAGGACCTAAGAGCAAACCAGGAAACTCCACACCATCATGGGGAGTATTTTGGCAATTCGATTCGGGTCGGAGCTCCAACAAACCAAGTAGATGCATCCAGGACCAACAAAGACCACCAGCAAAGCCCACAACAAATCCCAGATGAATCCAGAACTTATAGACCGCCAATTGGCGGTCTTGGACCGCTAATTGGCGGTCCATATGTCTCCAGATCCGCTAAGATTTGTGCTGGGCTTGTATTAGTGTATTCTTAGTCTATTTTTGGTATTGGTTTAGTCCCACATCGGGGGATTGTCCCCGATTAGCTTTTTCCATGCTTATAAATAGAACTCTTCACCTTCCATTGTAATCACTCATTGCTTGGTGGCATTCTCTCTACTAAGGAGTGAGCCTTGAAGCAAAAACTCAAGGTGGAGAAGAATGCTACCTTCAATGTGAGTCATTTTGTTAATAAAATAATTCTTCTAGTTTCTTTAAATCTTGTCTTTTAATTTGTGCATGTTTGTTTAGTCTTTCCTTTCCTTTTATGTTTCTTTAATGCTTCTTGCCTTCTTAGTTAACTTTCATTTCAGTATTATGCTTTCTTTGCTTAGTCTAATCAGTAGTGTAATGAGTAGTGAGTAGTTCCATCCCCATTTGGGGGGTGGAGAAATATGTGATATAATTATGTAGTGTATTAAGTGTGTGTTATTTTTATCCATTGAGCTTTATATGATTTCCATAACCATCTAATGGGTCTCCACTCTTATCTTTGATATGCTAATGCTCTTGAATGAAGCTTAGCTTATGCTTTGATTAGTGGACCTATTTTATGGGGAATGATAAGGTTAGGATATGGATGAAGTTAATATTGGAAACACAATTTGTAATGTATGTGCTCTTGTTGCCTTTACCTTAGCTAATGTCTTGTATGTTTTAATGATGTAGTGAAATCTTAATTCATGTAGAGGCATAGTAGGGTATAGTCTTTATACTTGAGTTCATGTAGCTTCATTCCAATTATTGTCTTGTATGTTTTAATGATGTAGTCTTATCTTAATTCATGTAGAGGCAAAGTTGGATGTAGTTTTATGATTTCATGCACTACATGTTGTGAGGAGCTTAATGAACACACACACACACTTCTTTATGTTCACATTATTTCTCTACCCCCTTTGGGGTTTAGTTTTATTGCTTATCTTCATTTCCTTTGCATTTTATTTCAGCTTTGTAGTTTAGATTAGTGTAATACATCTTTCTCCCTTCTTTTTACCCCTTGCCTTCGAATAAACCAAGTGTCGACACACCTCCCAGTGGACGACCCGTATTTGCCACCGCTTCAACGCGGCCGTGCACTTGCGGTTAAATATAAAACGATCAATCAATGCTTGTACGCTTTACCGGTCGACCGCCCGAAGACATCATTCGACTGGTGCAAGGCAACTTCTTAGAATTACACTAGCAACGGTCGACCACTACACCAGTCGGTCGACCAAATTAAGCAGAAACTCTGCTGAACAGAATTCCTGACGAGTCTTTAGGCCTACCGTCGACTCCACGATCACTCACACAAACATAAGTGAGTCTTAAATACAAGCTTGACATACCTATAAGGTTTGAAGAACCTTCGAAGAACTAACGACGAGCTTTTCCACAATTTGCACAACTCCGGCGAACTTCCTATCGATCACTCAACGACTTCACTGAGCTCTCGCACTTCTTCACTTCATCACGTCGACGATCAGAGCTAAGGAGGGAGACAGATTAGAGAGGTATTAGAAAAGAAAATGGAATGAGATGGGTTTAGCACATAAAACCCCTCACCTCACTTTCCACCGATCAAAACTCTCCAACCATCACATCACCTCACTACCAGCTTTATCTCAGCCACTCAACTTTCAAACCAACAAAGATTAGACTTGTTTAAACCCAATTATCCTAATAAACTAGGATTAGGTTCTAACGGATAATCCGCACCAATTAAGTTGAATCAACCTGTAATAAAACTTTGCTTAGAAAAACAACAAAATTTCAAAATCAAGCCAAACATGTCAGAAGATATATACGATTTAATTATGGGGTATTTGCTTGGGTGCACATGAAAACAAGCATAATTGGCTTTATACACTCGCGTTTCAGGTATTTGCCTGAGTGTACCTACATTTGTAGTTTAATTGCTTACATGCATCAGTCTCATTTCATTAATTTTTATATTAGAAAATTTACAAAACACACCCTCTAAAATTGAATTGTCCTTAATATTAAATACAAAATAAATATTTCTTTTACAAACACACCCTCTCATGTCCCTCTCTCTCTTATCTCTCTCTCCCTCTCTCTCTCATCTTTCCTCTCTCTCTTGTTCTCTCTCTCTTATTCTCTTATTCTCTCTTCTCACACTCGAATTCTCTCTCCTCTCCCTCTCGAATTTCTCTCTCTCCTCTCCCTCTTGAGTTCTCTCTCTTCTCCTCTCTCCTCTCTCTCTCCTGTTCTCTCTCTCCTATTCTCTCTTCTCACACTTGAATTCTCTCTTCTCTCTCTCCTCTCTCTCGAGTTCTCTCTCTTCTCCTCTCTCTCTCTCTCCTATTCTCTCTTCTCACACTCGAATTATCTCTCTCCTCTCCCTTTCGAGTGTTCTCTCTTCTCTCTCTCTCATGTTCTCTCCTGTCACACTCGAATGGGAGAGAGAGAGGAGAAGATAGAGAATTCGAGAAGGGGAAGAGAGAGAGGAGAGAGATAATTCGAGTGTCAAAAGAGAGAATAGGAGAGAGAACAAGAGAAAGAGAGGAGAGAGAGAACATGAGAGAGAGATAAGAGAGGAGAGATGATGCGTTTGTAAAAGAAATATTTGTTTTGTATTTTTGTATTTAATATTAAGGACAATTCAATTTTAGAGAATATATTTTGTAAATTTTCTAATATAAAAATTAACGAAGTGGGACCTACAGACGGATTAGGTACATACAAGCAATTAAACTGCAAATTCCAAGCAAATATCTAAAATGCGAGTATATAAAATCAATTATACATGTTTTCAGGTACACCCAAGCAAATACACTTAATTATTTCTTAATCAATCACCGCTATAAATACCACAATGGATGAATTGCGCTTCCCAAAGAATCCATAATCCAAACCACCACACGTGTCAAAAGAAAGCATTGTTGTCTGACACGTGTGCTAGCTCTAGCTTCTTGTTCATGTCACCTGCATGCATGGGTGTCATTGTTTGCATGTTATGCCGCCCATTCATCCTTAATTCCGTCACCTCCCATTCTAATTTTTAATCCCAAAGCTAGAAAACAAACTGAGACCCATATATTTATCAATCCATTAGGCTCTTAATTAATTATCACGTACCATGGCGGTGAAGCATGGATTGTTGTTGTGGTTTTGTGTTGCTTTGATCTTCTTGGTTGTCTCGGGAAGAAGGGTGAGCTGGCCAGAGCTCCGATTGCCGTCGGAGAAGGTGGTGGAGGAGGATGGTGTGGGGACAAGGTGGGCGGTGCTCGTTGCCGGTTCACAGGGATTTGGCAATTACCGTCACCAGGTATATATGATTTTTTAATAATTATACATGTATGTTGGGATATTGGGGTACGATCTTTCGTCTTTGACTATTTTAAATTTAACATACCGGGTAGAACTAGTCTTAGTATTTACATGTTCTATAATATATATTATAGACATACATATATTATCGATGAATTTCATTTGAGGTAATTATGTGTGTATTAATTTTGAATTGCCCGCCGTGTTTATAAATTAGGCAGACGTTTGCCACGCTTACCAAGTGTTGAAGAAGGGTGGATTGAAAGACGAAAACATTGTGGTGTTTATGTACGATGACATCGCAGACAATCCTCTAAATCCTAGACCTGGTCTCATCATCAACCATCCACAAGGCAACGATGTATATGCCGGAGTTCCAAAGGTGCATGCATTCGCTAGCCATATATATATTAATTGGTATATCTATTTAATTTCTTGAGGATTTGACATTAGTTATAAATTAATTAACTAGGATTACACCAAAGAACAAGTGAATACTGCTAATCTTTATGCCGCTCTACTGGGAAATAAAAGCGCTATTCAAGGTGGAAGTGGAAAGGTTGTCGATAGTAAGCCTGAGGATCACATCTTCCTCTTCTTTTCTGACCATGGCGGCCCTGGTGTACTTGGTGAATTAACTTCAATTTAACTAATTCCGTCCAATGATAATTTCTTGGTTAATTATGATCTTAATTAATTGGTTTAATTAATTTCAACAGGAATGCCAAACATCCCCTTTCTGTATGCGAAAGATTTCATCGGGGTTCTAAAGACGAAACACAAAATGGGAACCTATAAAGAGATGGTAATTTGAGGATAACTGTACGTAACATCCATCCATGGTTAATTTCTTAATTTGTCGACTGATTAAATATTATTGCATAGGTAATGTATATAGAGTCATGCGAGAGTGGGAGCATTTTCGAAGGGTTGATGCCAACTGACCTAAACATATATGTGACGACCGCATCCAACGCGGAAGAGAGTAGTTTTGGTACTTACTGCCCGGGAATGAATCCGCCACCGCCACCAGGATACATGACATGCATTGGTGACCTTTACGCTGTTTCTTGGATGGAAGATAGGTAATATATACATATCCCTACCTATTTGTTGTCAAATTGTACGTTCATATTGTAAAAATAAAATTCACAATATCGATAAAGGAGGAAACCTGCGTTTTGGTGCGCAGCGAGACACACAATCTGCAGGAGGAGACGATAAAGGAGCAGTACGACAAGGTAATTAAGTACTCCTAGCTAAGACATGCAATCTATATAGGGGATTAATTTATAGATATGTCTACCTCTTTAATTTCATACTAATGCACGCATAAACTTAATTTCTCGGTCGTTTTATGTGATTCCATATATAAATATTTGAAGGTTAAGTTGAGGACTTCCAACTTCAACACATTCACGGTTGGGTCTCATGTGATGGAGTATGGGAGCAAGCAAATGAAATCTGAGAAGCTTTACTTGTACCAAGGCTTCAACCTCGCCAATGCCAACATCACTAGTAATAATGCCTTTGTAGACTTCCCAATCGCCGGCATTGTCAACCAAAGGGATGCGGAACTTCTTTTTCTTTGGGAGAGGGTAACAATTAATAAAACCAAATTTATTTTCCTTTTCATTACTTTTTATCCCCGCCGTACATATCATAAAAATTTGAAGGAGAGTAATATATTGTGATATTATTTCTGTCTATCGATCCATGTATCGTTTTAGCTGGTCACGATATGCACGTTATTACTAACTAATTAATGTGGTTAACCTTTGCAGTACAAAGTCATGGACGCATCGAAGGAAAAGGAAAATATTCTTGAAGAGATAACCAACACAATGCTTCATAGATTGCATGTAGATAAAAGCATCGATTCTGTAGGGAAGCTTTTGTTTGGAGCGAGACATGGTCCTGCCGTCTTGAACCAAGTGAGAGGCTCTGGCCGACCACTCGTTGATGATTGGGTTTGCTTGAAGAAAACGGTATGCATATATATCTGAACCCTAAAACACACATATATAGCTTAAATTAAACATGCTAATTACTTAGACGCATATATACATTGTTGATAAGCGAATGATTGTTTCTTTTCACTCTAAATTCTCTCTCTAAGAACCGCCAAGGTAGACATGCTCGATCTCTTGGATCGAGCTTGTTCAGTAGTCACTTCCTCAACATTTTTTTCAAATTGTTGCTAAATTCATGTTTAACCATGCTATATATACTAGAAATTAACAATTGGCATATGAAGTGAAGTGGTGTTAGCTAGATACCTTTCCATTAATATATATATGTTTGGTAGTTTATAATTTGGTTTTAGCTAGGTGTGCACCAAATTGATTTATGATATATAGGTTCGAGTGTTTGAGGAGCATTGTGGTTCTCTTACCCAATATGGAATGAAGCATATGCGTGGGTTTGCCAACATTTGCAATCGCGTAATCGATGCGGGAGTCGTAGAAGAAGCTTGCGAGAGCACTTGCAAAGGGAATGTTCCGGCCATTCTGATGTCTGCAAAAAGAGAAGTTGGTTACAGTGCTTGACATTAATGGCTAGAATTAAGTAGAATGGTGTACATGTTCTTGTCATGGTAGCTAATAGTAGATGCATGTAGTTGAGATCGATGTTGGATATGTTTTTGTTGATTATATACAGATGATGTTGGATTTCCCAGTAGTTTTAATTTATTGCTTCCAACAACCAATTAAATTCCTAACATCCAACCAACTATATATATATATATATATATATATATATATATATATATATATATATATATAGCTTGGAAGGATATATATGCTAGCTGTATGTATGATAGGTAGTAGTATTACTTCCTTCTCATTACTTTGTGGTGAACAAGAAGAGTAAATTAAGGAGGAAGCTTGCAATGGCTTACAATTCCGATGCGCTCTGTAGAGTGAACAAGAGCTAGTAAATAAATTTAAGGAGGGAGCTTCAAATAAAGATGAACTGAACCAAGAAGGGGAAGAATAAAAAAAGAGGAAGGTTGACAGTGTATAATTTCTTTAAATTGTGATGGAATATAAGAAATTCAACTTCCAGCTCCCATCACCATCTTCAGAGATCTGGCAATCTCCCTAATCATTTAAAACAAACGAGCTAGAAATTTGAAATAAACAACCAACTGCACTCCACCAATCACCTACTAATAATATATGTAATATAATTAGAAGCAAAAAAAAGTCAAATCACGCAAACCATTATATATATTAGAGAATCGGCAAACAAAAAGTGCTGACCTCTGCCAGCAATATGCAACAGATGCCTTAATATATATATGTATATACATACATATGTATATACATACATGTGTATATATATATGTTAGGATCTTGCAAAATCGTTTAGGCAATTCTACAAAAACCTAGCATACATTCAAACAAACCGCAAAAACTACAGACGGAGACTTCCCTGTGAAAGATTGAAGTACATGGAGGGAGTCAGAGATGATTACAACGCACACCGGATTGGGGTTGAATGATTCTTCAATAACAAGATTCTCAATCAAAACACAAAGGAGTTTTGGTGGCTAAACTTACCTCTCAAGTGGTGGCTCTCTTTCTTTTAAGCTTTCAATCTTTTCTCTAGGGTTCCAGCAACTCAGTATATATAGTGAAGAGGTTAGGGTAGAGAAAAGATGGAGAAATATCCCAAAAATACCCTCTCGTAATTTCTGTTCCGACTGAAAATGGTCGACCGAACAGGGGTCAGTCGACCGGTAAGACGACAACGGTCGACCGATACACTTGAGTATCGGGATAGCTTTCTTCCTGGAAATTTTCAGCCGGCCGGTGGGGAACACCGGTCGATCGTACACTTAAGTTGTTCTTGCAAAGAAAAAACTCTAATGGTCGACCGTTGGCCAAACGGTCGACCAAACTCCGGGCCAACTTCTCAATTTCGGTTAACGGTCAACCGCTGATCAGATTCCGGTTGACCGTTGCACTATCTATGTAACATTCCCGAAACAGCGGAAATTTTAAACTTTTATCTTGGGTTCCTAAATTCCTGAACCCAAGTGTTCAGACATTCCAGATAATTTTGGTCAACCAATTGTGTTTACCCGTTACTCGTTTGGTTGACCGTTCCGAAGACACCCAGGTCGACCGAACCCTAAACGGTTTACCGTGTTTAACCCTGATTTTGCCTTTGTCAAATTTTGGATTTATTTCCAACAAAATTTGATCTTTTGGTGTTTTTAGCAAATTCATATCTTATGTAATATATTATCCTATGTAATATTAAATTATTACACCCCATAACATACACCTCATATGAATTTATTATGATTCTAATTATGTCAATTCTCATGACATATTGATTTTATTCGTTCACCACCTGTGTCCCTTTTTTCACATGAAACCCGACACACCATATGAACTTAAAATCAACATCTTGTTTCCCAGTTTTGTGGTGTGACCTATATGAGGATCTAAGCCAAATTGGTAGAGATATTAAACACTTAATATCTCAAACTATAAGCGGTATCTAGCTACACGTTATAGTTACCCAATAAGAATAGATGTCTTTGTTCCACTCGAACTAAACACGATCCATTTAGTGATGTAAGTGCACCACTTGTGTCCGTCCCTTGCCTCATTATATTAAGAATATATACAAAGTAGAAATGTGTCACATTTGTATTATATTCATTTCTTGATCTCCTTAAACTAATTATAACTATGTAACTTAACTCAAGTTACATTGTGCACATTATAATTTTGTTTTATCAAGGGACCACTAATATCATTACTCAATTAAGAGGGGCAACGATAATCGTTTGACTAGCTATCTTTTCCAGCACAAGTCATGTTCAACCAACTATTGTCTTTATCACTATACTCATTGATAGCTTTTGACAATAATCAAATTAAGATCTTTTTGAGTGAAAAAATATAAGTCTCATATCTTAGGATTCAAGACACAATAAAACATTAATGACACGAAACACAATTCCATAATGTTTTACTTGTTAAGTCTATTCAATATATAAAAGTAATATTTTCCTCTTTTATATTCTCGTGTCCTCAAATATTTGTAGAGCTACAATAATCGATGACTAACACGACAATCTTATCTCGGTGATTAATGTTCCATGTTAATTACCATGATTGTGAATAACTTTTGAATTATGTAAACCATTATCTTTTAGAGCTCTACGGTTAAGGACCAAGCATCTCTTCCTTAACACTTCAAAAAGACGAATACCATAATCAAGGAACAAAATGTTTGCACATTCAATTCATAATAATTGACATATAAAAGTAAAACTTTTAGAACACAATCCTTTCAATGCACACATTCGGACATAGCACAAGCAGTCAATGTAGTTAGCAGATATATGGCAAATCCAGGAAAAGAACATTGGTAGGTGGTGAAGTGGATCCTAAGGCATCTCAAAGGATCAGGCGGATTATGTCTTGAGTTTGGAATGTCCATAGATACTCTAAAGAGGTACATTGATGCTGATTATGAGGGTGACCGCGACAAGAGAAGATCCATGACTGGTTATGCTTTCACCATAGGAGACAATGCAGTCAGTTGGAAGGCGTGTCTGCAATATACCATGACTTTTGTAGGATCTACTAGCCCTAATCTTGGTCTAAAGAGGGGGGGGTGAATAGACTAATTAATGTTAATTAACAAACTATGCCAAATTAAAAGCTACGAAAATTAATATGAAGGAGAGAACAACAAACCACAACACCGGATGTATAGAGGTTTGGATCCAACCACCGGATCCTAGTCCTCTCTTACGAATTGCTCTTACCCGAGTAACTTCGCGTCCTCCACTAATCCGATCTCCGTTGCGGGCCGAGATCACGCCTTTACACCACAAGCTTTGCAAACACCATCGCCTAGCTTGGACCACCTTCTCACAATCCGAGAAGAGCTTCACTCTGGAAGCTTAGTACAACTCTTGAAGACTTTACTTCAGCAACTAATCTTGATCACTTGAAATGGATGATGCAATCAATGATGGTGATTTCAAGTGAGAAGATGCGAGCACAAGTGCTTAGAGCAAATATGATAGTGGTAATGAGATTTGAGCTTAGAGAAAGATTGGTGACCTTAGATGAATGTTCTCAACTATATTTATAAGCTCTAAACTAGTTCTAACCGTTGGGATTGAAATGGTAAAAGGTTGTGCAAGAAAACACAAGTCAGGAAGTGACAGGACACTTTTCAGGACCTGAATGGTCGACCGGATCGTGTTACTCGGTCGATTGGAATGCAAAAGAAAATGGTTCGGTCGAGCGAAGATGCAAACTGTCGGTCCAATATGGCTAGAACTTAAGTGATCGGTCGAACGGACTGGATCGCCAGTTCGACCGAAAAAGATCAGTAAGACTTGATCTGGAAAAGATGCATGTATCGGTCGACCGTGAAGAGAGTTTCGGTCGACCGTTTGACGTGTTGGATTTCAGACAGGATAAAGCCAAATGCAATCGGTCGAACAGACTGAATTGAGAGTTTGACCGAAAACTCCCAGTAAAATGAGTCTGGGAAGTTTTCTAGATTCGGTCGACCGTTAAGGAACTTTTGGTCGACCAGAAGACCAAATCCAAAAGAGGGGCTAGGTGAGAAATGTGTATACGACCATTGGAGTATACGATAAGTATAATGGTCATATTTAATACGAATATTGAAATGCAATCGGTCGAACAAAAGCTAAGTTTCGGTCGACCGAAAGTCTCACTAACCAAGACACATGTCGACAATTGATATGGAGGATTTGTATTGGATGAACTAATTTCTATCACTTGACAAGGTGAGACGGTCGAACAAAATAGGTATTTCGGCCGACCGTGTTAAGACAGGAAAACTAGGTTGAAGGAACGATCGAACTGGAAATGTATGTCGGTCGACCGTTTTGGACAAGATAGGATTTCTGGGACAGTCTGTTGAAATTCAGTCGAACCAAATGGTTCTACCGGTCGACCGTTTGAGTGCAGAAATCATGTTCTAGGTTTTTAACGAGTTTCGATGATTTCCTATTGAAGTCTACAGATAATTGGAATGTTATGTGGGACTTCTATATGTTTTCTAAGTGTCATGCAATGCAATGAATCAAAGATTTCAAGTGTCAAGTTACATTTGTAACCTAAATACATAGAATTTAAACCTAACTACGCTTCAATCTTCATCTCTCAATTCAACTCAAACTTGGTTCCAAAAACGTTAGATAATACAAATATATGCAAGCAATGATCTTTGATTGATACATATTGATATATTGATTAATCATCAAAACGGATTAACGATTATTAGCCAAAAAGTCAACAACTTTGTCTACTACAGAGGCAGAGTAGGTGACAACGACCGAGGGCATTAAAAGGCATTATGACTCAAGAGGTTATTTACCGAATTGTGCCCGAGTCAGAAGACAATCAATGTCTATTACGACAGCCAGAGTGCCATTCATTTGAGTAAAGATCAAATGCATCACGAGAGAACCAAACACATAGATGTTTGGTACCATTTCATCCGAGAGGTGATACTTGAAGGAAGTGTGGTGTTGGTGAAGATTGGCACCGAAGAAAATCCGACGGACATGCTCACAAAACCGGTTACTCTCACCAAGTTCAAGGATTGCTTGAGTTTGGTTGGAATGAGCTCCAAACAGGTGAAGCAAAGGCGGGGACGGCAAGGGGGTCATGAAGATTATGATGAATGAGATGTTTGAAGAATGGGTTCTAAAAGCAAGGTGGAGATTGTTGAAAATTGCCTTCAGAATAATAGCCAGATTGTGAGAACCTAATCCTTTTGATTAAGGTTAATTAGGTTTAAGAACTTTAACCCTTTTTAGTGAGAGTATAAAAACAACTCAACCCATTCCTTTTCATTTTCTTTTTCTCTCTTTTTCTTCTCTCTCTCCCTCAACACTTTCTCTCTCTCACATGTAATTCATCGGCAAGGAAAGGAGGAGGAGCGGGTGCGCCGGCAAGTCGAGTTCGCCGGAGTTCAAGGAAGGTGTGGAGATCCACGTTCGTGTGAGGAGTTCGTCGGAGATACACTCTTTTTCGTGGAGGGATCGTCGTTGCTCTTCTGAAGCTTTCTCAAGCTTCCAAGGTATGCCAAGCCTTGCTTTTACGCTCACCTAAGCTTGTGTGAGTGTTTGAGTGTTTGACGGTAGGCCAAAAGGCTCGTCGGAATAGTGCCAGAATTTCTGCTCTGTTTCGGTCGACCGATGCTCAATTCGGTCTACCGGTCGTAGTGTAATTTGGGCGTTCTCTCTCGCACCGGTCGAACGATACCCTGAGGGTAGTCGACCGGTTGTACGTTTGAGCGTGAAGATGAAGACCCTGGGTGCTTTCGGTCGACCGGGTCCCCTTTGCCATTCGACCGAAGGCACTGTAGTATGTCGGTTGGGGGCGTTGACCATCTAAACGGTCGACCGCCGCTTTGACCAGTCTGACCGGACGTACTGTTTTAAGTCGGTTGGGGGTGTAGACTTCTAAACGGTCGACCACCCTGAGATCCCGTTCGACCGATGACTTAAGACGACTTAAGTAAGGTTCGATCGATTCATATTTCGGTCGACCGGCGATGACTTAGAGTAATGTTGAAGTCCCTGATGTTTTTCGGTCGACCGGAAGCCCATTGATGTTCGACCGTTGGGGATGTGTTATTTAATATTATTTTGTGGCGTAGACATTCAAAACGGTCGACCGTCCAGAGACTTTTGTTCGACCGTTTTGATGATTTGTAGTTCGAACCAATTACCGGTTTTAACGACCAACCGGTCGACCGTATGACCTTTTTCGGTCGACCATTGGAGCCCAGTATTTGGATTGGTTGTTTATGAGCGCGTTGGTGCGTGGGTTGCATTTATTGCTTATGTTCCCATGATATGACATGTGCATTGAGACCTAGGTAGTAGACCTGTGGGACCATATTCCCCTTTGCATGATCTATATGATATGGCTCTATGGAGCATGATGACTGTCAACCTGTGTGGCGACATAGATGACCTTAGCCTTTGTGGCGACGGAGATGACTGTTAGCCCTTGTGCAACAGAGTTTTGTGTCTTAGCTTGTGTGGCGACGGAGATAACCGACCGATGTTCCGGCGAATGTGCTCGACCGATGTTGTTCCGGCGAGTATGATCTTCCAGCTGTGGCACAGCTGGTGAGTATGACCGACCAGAGTGATGGCTCTGGCGGATTGTATTCTTCGACCACTGATCAGATCTGATGATGACTCAGAAGTATGTGCGACCTTCACCGAACCCATATGACTAGTGTAGCTGTGAGTGAGGGTGTGTCGCGTACTTTCCGTATGACCACATGTGCCTGCGGTGGGTATCTACGGATGTCCAAAATTAGACGTATGACTAATGAACCCCGGTTGGGGAAATGACTATTATGACTTATGACCTGATGACCCGGTTGGGGAATGTTCTGTTATGATTTATGTTTTGCATAGTATTAGTATGATAGGTCATGTTTCACATTGCATGTAGGTGGGTTTGGCATACAGGGTTTCCTTCGGGAAACTCACGACATTGTTGTTTTATTTCAGGTTCTCCTTCGGGAGATGTTTGGGTGGTGACTGAGGACGAGTGCATTTTGGAGTCGGGTCCTCGTGTCTATTTTGAGGTTATTATGACTATTTGTATAACTGTATATTGTATTTTGATGTAGTCATTCTTTTGACAACTCATGTATCCGGTGCAACACCATATATTATATATATCTTCGAGTAGCGTCCCCTGTGTAGATGTTGATATCTTTGATTATCCTTTTATCTTGGGTTCGGTCAACCGAGCGTGAACGGTCAACCAATAGAAAATATCTTGGGATATTTTCGGTAGACCGAAACTGACACGGTCGTCCGATGAATGTTCGCCAGGAGAAATTTTGGTGGGTCAACGGTCGACCAAGCAAGACGCGGGTCGTACGAATTTTTCCAGAGATTTTTTTCTCATGCATATTTGGTCGACCGTCTAGCTCACGGTCCACTGAACATGTGTTATAACGGAATGGTTCGGTTAACCGAGAAAAATTCTCGGTCAACCGAACAGTGCGTTTTTGCCTGAATTATTAAGAAAATAATTAGATCATGGGTTGGATTAAATCCAGATTTAATTAAACGTTTTTATGGGTGCTTATATGGCAATTTGAGATTAATTTTAGGAGATAATAAGCAAGAGATCATGACTAAAGAATAGTTCTTGATGAGGATGTTTTGGGAGCCTATAAAATGACCACGCAACCTACTTGTTTAGGTTAATGCAAAGATTCTTTCTCTCATTAATCGCTCCCTTAACCACCACGAAAATTTCTTAATAGTTTTAAGTTTTGGAGAAAGTAATCTCAGGAGCTTAAAGAGGGGTTATTAGCTAGATTCTAAGCCTAATTAGAGATTGATTGGCTAGCTCATTTCTCTCTAATCTTGTTTAGAGTTTAGTGAACACTTGGAGGCGAATCGGCAGACGATTCAACGGGAAACGCGACTCCGGATCTTCGAAAGATTTTAGAGAACCTTTGGGTATGATTTTCTCTTTGTGATTTATTTTAATATATGTAGGATTGCATGATATTAGAATAAACACAAAGTATTGTACATAAAATTGTTGAAAGTATGAAATCGATCTTGTATGTTGTATTAAATTTTTTAAAATATATACATACATGGGGACACGAAATCCTACATGCATATCATGACATACATCAAACTGCCTACTGCACTTGAGTAAGGAACTCGTGACATGTGAGCTATATCCTCCTCGGATTGAGGACAAAGGTCAGCTGAGAGTTTGAAGTGTCCGACCAATGGTACCTTCTCAGACTTGGCATTCTCCATGCCAAAACGATGTAAAACCTTCTCCACATATTTCTTCTGAGATAGGAAGGTCTCTTGCTATTTCGATCTCTATTGATCTCCATACCAAGAATCTTCTTTGTGGCTCCAAGATCCTTCATCTCGAATTCATTTGACAACAACTTCTTTACTCTGCCTTGTCCTTGGCTGCAACTAGCATATCATCCACATAGAGGAGTAGGAAGATTGATGACCCATCTTCTAAATGCTTCAAGTACACACATACATCATACTTTGGGCGCAGGAATATGTGACCAACCATAAAAGAATAATATTTCTTATACCAAAGTCGAGGAGATTGTTTCAGCCCACAAAGAGATTTTTGGAGTAGACATACATGTCTCTCCTTTCCTTCCTCGACGAAGCCTTCAAGTTGTGTCATGTAGATCCTTTCTTCAAGCTCGCCATGTTGGAATGTCGTTTTTACATCGAGTTGTTCAAGCTCCAAATCGTGTATTGCCACCAAACTCAACAATACCCAAATGGAAGTGTGTTTGACGACCGGGGAGAAAATATCATTGTAGTCAACACCTTCAATTTGACTAAACCCCTTTGCCACCAACCGGGCTTTATATCTGTCGTTTTCTTTCTTCTTCAACACCCATTTGCAACCGATAATTTTCTTCCGATTTGGAGGCTCAACAAGCTCCCAAGTTTGGTTTTTGTGAAGAGATTTCATCTCTTCATTCATGGCTCCTAGCCATGCAACTGAATCCGGTGCCGAGATTACATCACTGTATCTACTCAGCTCTCCTGACTCTCCAATATCCTTTGCTGCGGATAAAGCATATGCAAGTGTAGACTCAAGATACCTTTGGGGCTTTCTTATCTCTATTCTTGGTCTATTTCTTGCAATACCTAGGACCTCAATGTCCTCCTCTTGAGGCTCCACCTCATCTTCATCTTCAAATGGGGAGACAACCTCTTCATATTGTTTTAATTGTGGCTCCACCAGGATTGGAGTCTCTCTCTCGACATCTGAGACATGAGGAATGGAAGCATATTCTTTTCTAGAAGACAACATGGAACCTTCATTGAAGATGACGTCTTTCTCTGTCATGAATTTGTGAGACTCGGAACACCACAGACGGTAACCTTTCACTCCCAGTTGGTAGCCTAGGAAGATACACTTAATTGATCGTGCTTCAAGTTTTCCTTGATCAATCCTCGCATATGCATCACACCCGAAAATCTTCAAATTTGAGTAATCAAGAGAGCTTCCCGACCACACCTCCTCGGGAGTCTTGAAATCCAAAGTTGAATGTGGTGAGATAAGATAACACGTGATTGAGATCGCTTCTGCCCAAAAATACTTGGACATCTTTGCATTCAAGAGCATGCAACGTGATCTCTCCAAGAGTGTACGATTCAACCTCTCAGCTATCGATTCTGCAGTGGTGTATATCGAACAGTGCGGTATTGGACTATTCCTTCTTCTTTACAAAATTCATTGAACTCCTCAGAACAAAACTCCAACCCGTTATTTGTCCTCAGTCTCTTAATCTTCTTCTCAGATTGCTTCTCAATCATGGTCTTCCATTGTTTGAAGTGTTTGAATACATCACTCTATAGCTTCAATACATAAATCCAGGACTTTCTGGAGTAGTCATCGGTGAATGTTAACATGTAGCGGGCTCCACCTTTTGATGGAACCCGAGATGGTCCCCAGAGATCTGAATGGATGTAATCCAATGTTCCCTTGGTGTTGTGAACTGCCGTACCAAAACTGACACGCTTCTATTTTACCATGACATAATGTTCACAAAAATCTAGTTTACAAGTTGCCTTACTCCCATGGAGACCTCTCTTGCTTAACAGAGTCATCCCCTTCTCACTCATGTCTCCCAGCCGCATGTGCCACAACTGTGAAACCTCTTCATCAGACATGGATGCTTCAACTGCTAGTGTTTCACCAACTACTGTTACTCCTTGAAGCATAGACAAGCTTCCTGACCCAATTTTCTTGCCCTTGAACAAGACAAGTGCCCTTTTCTTTATGGTGATCACGTCACCCTCTCCACCAAAAATGCAACCTCTGCTAGTGAGATCCCCTGCAGATATAATGTTCTTCTCGGTATCTAGTATGTGTCGCACATCTGTTAGGATCTTAACTGTCCCATCATGGGTTTTTGTGAACATATATGTAATTAACCACAAAGATGAAGACAGAATGCCTTGTTGAGAAGGAATGGGAGACCCCAAAGAAGAAAAGTAGCAACAGCGACCAATGCCTATAGTTTTGATTCAGATGTTCCCAATGCCTATAGTTTTACAATGGTCTCCATTTTCCATGGCGACTACTTCGTCAGCACACGATCTGTATGTCACAAACCACTCACGTCGTGACGTGATATGATGCGTGGAGCCGGTGTCAATAACCCAACCATCAGCCTTTTGGCCCGAGCATGAGGCCATGAGCACAAAACCACCGGACCATTATAATACACTCGCATCGGATTTTTCAGATTTTTGATTTGGGCCTTCTGATTCTCCTTCTTCTGTAGGTGCCAACAATCCTCGATTAACTGACATGGTTTCTTACAAAACTTGCAAAATTTTCCCTTCTTGCCTTTAAATTTGGACCTACTCTTGTTTCTTGGCCCCTTCTCATTAGGTCAACCCCTCGCCATTAATGCATCACTTTTACCACTAGGACCCGGAGTGCCCTTCTCCATGTCAATCTTACTATTCAAAGCATTTTTCACATTGGACAAGGAAATTGAAGTTCGTCTATACATGATGGTTTCTCGAAAATGAGTATATGAGGAGTTCAAGGAGCACAACAACAAGACAGCTTGATCTTCATCATCCACTTTAACATTGATGTTTTCTAGATCGGCAATAATGGAATTGAAATCATCTAAATGTTGTTGTAGAGATATACCTTCAGCCATTCGAAATTGGAATAAGTGTTGCTTCAGAAGAATCTGACTTGTGACGGACTTGCTAGCGACAATTTCTTCAAACTTTGCCCACAACTTTGTCGCGGTCTTTTCATGCATCACCTCACGAAATATCTCATCGGAAGGGCAAAGGTGGATGGCGGTGAGAGCCTTCTCGTCTAGTTTCACCTTCTTCTGAGGCATCATTGTCTCCGGTATATTCTCCAGTGTCAATACATCGACGACGTCGTTTTGAACGAGCACGCCTTCATCTTGAGCTGCCACATCGGGTAATTCATGTCCCGGGTGAGTTTGTCGACTTTTCATTGAGAACCCATCGGTGAATCCTCGGATTTTCCACCCAAACAAAGCTATGATACCAGTTTGTTAGGATCTTAGGTGGTTTTGATTTGATGCGGCAACGATGAGTATCTTGAAAATTTTCTTAGGCAATTCTACAAACACCTAGCATACATTCAAACAAACCACAATAGCATGCACAAAACAAAATCACAAGTAGACAAGAGATTTACGTGGAAACCCAAAAGGGAAAACCACGGACGGAGGCTTCCCTATGAAAGATTGAAGTACATGGAGGGAGCCAGAGATGATTACAACGCACACCGGATTGGGGTTGAATGATTCTTCAACAACAAGATTCTCAATCAAAACACAAAGGAGTTTTGGTGGCTAAACTTACCTCTCAAGTGGTAGCTCTCTTTCTTTTAAGATTTCGATCCTTTCTCTAGGGTTCCAGCAACTTAGTATATATAGTGGAGAGGTTAGGGTAGAGAAAAAGGAGAGAAACATCCCAAAAATACCCTCTCAAAATTTCTATTCCGACTGAAAACAGTCGACCGAACAGGGGCCGGTCGACCATCACACGGTATTTTCGTTCGACCGTTTGGGCAAACGGTCGAACTACCTGAGCATGAGAAACTATTCATCGTCTTCCTGGGAATTTTCGGTCGACCGATACACTTGAGTATCGGGATAGCTTTCTTCCTGGAAATTTTCAGTCGACCGGTGGGGAACACCAGTCAACCGTACACTTAAGTTGTTCTTGCTGAGAAAAAACTCTAGTTGTCGACCGTTGGCCAAACGGTCGACCGAACTCTAGGCCAACTTCTCAGTTTCGGTTAACAGTCGACCGCAGATCAGATTTCGGTCGACCGTTGTACGACTGTTGTTCTGAAGGCAATTTTCCAACAATATCTTTATCAATTGAAAAACAAAACAGAATGGCTTAATATAATGACAGAGATTACAGAATCAAAGAAAGAAAAACCAGCTCCATTGTGAGCTGATTAATAAATACACCAACACATCTACCACATTTATTTATTTATTTATTTATTTATTGGGTAGTTGATGTAATGTGTTGTATTGCATCCTGGCCGAGACATATATAGGTAGACTTCGTGCTTGGAAGCTATTATAACAATGATATACTAGCTGGATCTCTCTCCACCACGCGCGTTCATCCTGAAGATAATGTAGATTTCTTCCATTTTACAAGAGACTCCAGAAATTCCCTCACCTGATGATCATGCAGATCCCAACAACAACAATGTTAGAAACCAATTCGACAGACATACACAAACATGTCTTCTTTTGAAAGCATTTTATATTTTCTAAGTCACGATATCTACTAGCTAGAATTAGACCCAGTTGGTAAAAGAATGGTACGTACCTCAGATGGATCTCTCAAAGAATAGAACGCACTAGAGATCTTTGGTTTTGAGGAAACTAGAATTCCATAACCGCAGTTCCTTTCTCTCAGTACCTAAATGAATAACACAGAGCTAGATATCACAATTAAACCTGAAGGCAAATATATAGTAGTTCCTTTAATTAATTGCAGTTAAAATTAAACCTCGATATTAACAAGTAGACGAAAATTAAGGACCAGAATCACTATAAGAGACAATGTTAACCAACTAATGTTGATCGATTAGAACCTCTACAGTACCAAGACAATAATTAAGAAGACCAGCACCTTTCTATGAAGACAACTAGTGACACATACTCGGTTATTTCCATTTTAACATAGTTTTTCAATTCTATTATGTAATTAGGTATCATGGAATGAAATTTCATTTTTAGAATGCAACTAGTTACAGTAGATCAACCTAGCTAATAGTTCAGCTATTAAATTTCATTTGTGAGTAGATAGTTTATCTGCACATATACCTTGAAGGCATCCTCGTCGGTACGGTCGTCTCCAATGTATATAGGAAGCACGTAATCCAAGCAATTGTATCCAAGAGATTCAAGCAGAAACTCCACGGCTTTTCCCTTATCCCAATCAATCACAGGGCGAACTTCTAAAACCTGCAAATTAACAAATTCAGAAACAATGACTGAATGGAACATGCAAATTCAGTTCAGAGAGAATTGAAGAGAATTCAATTAAATTAATGGCATGTTGTTTTTGTTTTACCTTTCGACCATGTGTAAGACGTAGATTGGGATGCTTTTCCAGAATGTCTTTAACAATCTGCGCGACAATCGGCCAGTTCTGGTGCAACAAATTAAAGATCAACATCACAGTGAGAAATGTTGAAAATGCAACCCATTTTTAAATAAGAATTAAGTAGACATCTGAATATATAGACAGACACGTCTGAGAACTAATGTAATGCATCAGTTGAATTGTAGTTTTTTTCTACTTAAAGCTAGCTATGATCTTACAATTCACAAGAATAATTCCACAATGAACAATGTGGGACCATTAATTCTCAGTAAGTTGTTCTTAAAGACAACTTCCTCTGACTTCTTAACTATGCGATGCTTGAGGTTACCTTCTCTTCTACGAGACGGTAATGTACCGAAACACAAAACTTGTTGTTCTCCACCATCGCCCCTTTAACAGATTTTATACTTTCAACAAGGGATCTAAAAACCTACAAGAAAGGGCAAGCGTCTCATCAAAATAACATATGCACTTGAAGACCTCGACACTTTAAGCTAAATTATATATACCTCTTTGATTGTTGGCATAAATTTACTAGCAGGTTGAAACATTTGCAACGCCTTCCCCTGCTCGACATATATATAATACGAAAACTTGTGAGCTTTTGAAAATTCAAGGCATTGGGACTTCAAATGTTACTACTACCATTTGCCAACGAATGATTTTGAAGAAAATATTTGTCAACCGGCATTGTGTTCGACCACAAGCACTAAGACACAAAGGCTGAATGAAAGAGATTACGATCGCGCACCTGTCGCCTATTGTAGTTTGGATGGTTTTTGACTTGATCAGCCTTTTCCAATGGCCCCATTATGTCCATTCCATGGCTACCAGCATAATACAGTTCAGTTAGTCCTATAAATTTAAACACCTGAAAGACAAGAGTTAATTACACCAGCAGAACTAGAAAAATATAGAACCAAACAAGCAGAAAAAGTTACTGAATCTTCACACAAGAAGATGCAAGACGACACGACCTTATCACGGCTTCTCCCGCTTATTATAGCTGTAGGAAAACACTCAGCAACACTTCTCACAGCAGCTCGCATCTGTATTACGAATGAAAAAGGTAAATGGTATAGCAGCAACAAATGTCTTCGAAAACTACGACAACAGAAAATGAGCATATGATACTGGAACTCAAATTACAGTCGTCTGAAAATGTTGAAATGAAATATGTTACCGAGTGAGACATGAAGGCACGATCAGGATTGTCAACAATAGGAGAAAGAGTTCCATCATAATCCAAAAACAATGCTATCTTCTTGGCTTTTACATGACCTATGATTTGATCAAATGACGTGAGAGCAGAAGGGTACTCATCCTGTGAGAAACGAAGAACAATTTTCGTATATAAGAGAATATTAACATAGAAAGAAAAATAGCTAGAAGAATAGCCACAATATTCCGGCTGCTTACCACCCATGTAGAATAAGCAGAATCCTCTTCTTCCTGATTCCGATTTCCACGGGGTGGGGAAGAGGATTTCATAGCATGAATCCAACCACTACCTGGACCATTATCTAGATTTCCAGGAATCAACTTCTTTATTGGAACGGTTGGAATACGCCCAGAAGAAAATGGAGAGTACGACAACAAATTTGTAGACAACCCCAATGTGGAATTACTAAGAGGAGGCACATGATCACCAAGTACAGGGGATTTGCAATTTTGCTGGAGATCCATCTGAGCGAGATTCAGATTATTATTTTTCTTCCTATTTTCAGATTCAACCGATTCCTCTGACCTTGGAGCTTCCTAATGACTTCTGAAGTGCCCAATTTGGTGTTCTATCCAACTGTTTTGTCAATGAAAAACCACCTTTTCAATGCTTTTTTATTGCTTGTGTTGTGCACGCAGTCCATTAAACGACTTACTCTGATCAAAAGCTGATCAGAAAAACACACACACACACTCAATCATAAGGAATGTTCAGAGGATGGACCACAAAACTTTTCAACCAAGTACAATATCAACTTAAAACATACATTCTCATCTCCACAACTATAAAACATCTAGAGAAGGCCACCACACATTTGCATTATATTCAACAACTAGTTGACTTCAGTTGGTTTTGGGAAGGGAATCACCTGTTTGCAACATGTTATGCCAGGAAAAAAAGTCAAATATAGCAGAAACATTTAATATGCAACATAGAGAAATATAAATAGGCAATTTGCCAATCACCATAGAATCAACAAGGAAAAAAGAAACCAAAAAAAGCAGCTGTCACTCTAATAAGAAATTGTTGTGATTAATTAAATAATCCCTGAAATTTGTCTCCATGACAGTTAACCTATTTACAATTCCAGGCCCGATCAAATCCCAAAAACATTTGGCGGTTCAGAACCACATACACCTTCCCAACATACACCCTTCTGCAACTGTTCAACCTTTTATAATCAAAACAAATGATCACGATATATCGATTTGAATTTTGATAACCCCACAAGAACTTATTAGATCATATTAGTAAGTTTGTTAATGAAATGAAAGTGATAAGCACGAATAACAACCTGATTAGGCATCCTTGGACTTTTAGTTGTATTAGATTAATACAACGATTTATAAAAGAATATAACACATGGGCAGATGGGCTGCTTTGTAATCAAATTTATAATGATAATTAATCAGCTTAGCCAACTAGGCTAACTCAGCTAGTAGATCTTTGGTCTTGGATTAACTGAATTAGGAATCGAACCCCAACACCATGAGTTCCTTTTGGGATTTAACTAAATATTATTTAATGGTTTTAGAGAAGGATATAACATAGAACTGAATGTGGGCTTAAATTTTGAATTGGATGAAAGACCAACAACTTTCTGGGGCATCTGGTGGGTGCAGTCATGTTTACAGCTTATCAATGCAAGCTTGTAGTGGACAAGTGGTAGGCCATTTCAAGAAACCATAACAATTAACAAGGTAGTTATTGCAGTTACCCTTGTCACATGATCACATAGTCTGGATTCCATGGACCATGAGAGACACTTCTTTTGATCTCCTCTACCCAATCCTATTTTAAATCTCAACCATGCGAGTGCGCTTGTTGGGATTCGATCACTGAATTTGGCTATCCCAAGACTAAGGAGAATAAATAAAAATAAATGTGAGGCTGTAAATAAATGAAAAGAAGTGTGGGGTCTTTCCTCGTTTCAATAATACTTTTCTGTCTCCTAAAAATATGACTTTCTGTTTGCAATGATATTAGATAGAAAAATCCTTGTATTTCTACTGGGGATGCATGTGTTGGATCAAAAGCATTGAAAAACAAAACAACAAGACTGGATTCCACACCAACACACCTCATTAACAGAATAACAGAAGCAGAAATCCCCAAACTTCAATGAACTATCTATACCTTCAGCCATACCAAAAAGAGACTATCTTACAGTTGTTTCCAATGATAACCAATATACTAGTTCGTGTAAATTAACAAGTGTTCTCTACTCAAGTAGTAAAAACATTATTACATCGACAAAAAAAGAAAAACAACAAAGCATTAAGACAATTTCAGGATTTCAACATAACAATGAAATTTGTGGGACAACCATGAAATGTCTCTTTTCTTTTTCAGTAGAAAACATGGCATCACCAACTGAGACGAGTTAAACTGGTCGAATCTCAACATCGTGAGTTACATGTCCATATTAAGTTTAAAATATAAAATGTTTAAAAAAAAGCAATGACATCAACAAAGGGAAGATTTTATTAAGTGCGCTTGTTGAGGGTGTTACTGAAATCCAAGCAAACATCACAAGAAGATTTTAGAAGCAACATGACCACCAAAAAAATAAACTAGAACCAATTAACCTAAAACTAATATTAAAATGAAAAAAATAAAAACACAAAACAACTTCTGCAGAATTTGGAACCTTAGCAGCAAAACACCTCAACAAACGATGTAACATACCTAACACACAAATTCAATGTGAGTTCTGACCCACCGCAGCCCACTCCAAATTCAACCAAACAGACCATGAGACGAAAAATAAAGATGGCATGGTCGTTTCATTCCTACACCACGGTATTAGCGAATCAACTCACGGTACATTACGCGCAGGACAAGATGTTTGGAGCAAGACACATTTCGATTTTTGCAGTAAAATATCGTTGGGAAATCATTGTTGGAAAAGATAGTTTCATGTTGCTAGACACAAAAGGTATGCAACGTTCTTAACAGAGTTATAGTCCATTAGGGTGAAAAAAAATTAAAATTGAAACATGTAGAGACAGAAACTAAGGACAGACTGAAGCAATCTTTGGTTGGATCTAAAAATTGGTGGAATAACAAGATATGTTACGTGAAGAAACTAAAACTAACATAATGAAACAGTCGAACACCAAATTTAACTACAATTTCGGTAACCATTCAACATTTTAGGGAGCAAAGAATTGGATTTCTACAATTGACTGCACACACTGATAGTGATACGCACACAACACAAGGCCACAACAATAATAGCATGGGCCGGTGTGAGGAATTTAGGTTAGAGAGGTCAAAATTCACCATACAAAAAATGATCTTCACGAAATAGACAAAATTCCAAATCCAAGTCACAAAAAAACACACTCGATCATTAAAAACACCAAAATTCAAACAAAAACAACATAACACCACATTCAACTCCCGAAAGAATCAGAGACTGGATCTCTAAACACCAAATCTGAAACCATAAAAATAAAAATAAAAACTTTCTGATAAAGTCAGATCCTTACGCTTTAAACAGGAAAAGCAATTCAAATAAACATCAGACAGAGTCAAAACTCATAAGCAACCACAATCCCTAACATGATAAAAGGCAAAATCTTAAAATCCAAAACACCAGAAGCATCAAGAAGAAGAAAATAATCGATCCCTACGGAAAAAAACTCACGCCATAACAGAATAATCCTTAGAAGTCACTCACACGAAACTCAAACAAAAAATCCAAAACATCAGATATCGACAGGAATGTCATACCACACAAGGTCTATCAAACCAAGCGAAATTCAAATAATAACCAAAAAAGCATGAAATCGAGTGGCATTGCTGGAGCATTACCGATTGAGTTCCTGAATCGGAAGCCACTCAACGTCGGATCTGGTTGGAAGAGAGAGAGGAGAGAGAGAGGGTGGTGGTTGGTTGGTTGGTTGGTTGATTGGTCGGTTGGTTGGTTGGTTGGTTGATCGGTTGGTTGGTTGGTTGATTTTCAGTTTACTCGGGAAAAGCAGCTTCTGGAAGAAGCAGAAACTGGATTCCGGATTCCAATGTTTGTTTTGTCATTTATTAGCGAGAAATTATTTATGTACTTTTATTGACCAAATTATCTCATTTTAATTATATTTTGTACCATCTAATAAACTTGTAATGAAATGGTTTATGTTCCTTTCAATTGAAAATTTTGAAATATATATTAAGATGTTATGAGGTGAGGTGAGGCCCACATTGATGTAAGGCTAGTCTACATCCTACTTTTGTTGTTGCTATTAATTGATCTTTCATATATATGGTGCTTCCATGATGCTTTTCTTGGAATTAGAAAGTTTTATTTATTTTTTTGAAAAGTGGATAGGAAAAAAAATTCTACCAAATTTTTTTTGTTTTATTTACCATTACATAAGCCCCGACAGAAAGTGGTTGAGACAATTAAACGTTAAGGTGACTGATGGAGCTATTACAATTAGGAAGAGTTTTAGTCATTGGCATCTACATGATAGACTTTTATAAGGTTTCTATTAGCCTATTAATAAATACATTTAAGGCTTAAAAAATAGATACAATTAACATCTGAGGCTTAAAATAGTACACCTAGACGAACCACGAGAAAAAACCAGAAGTCAAAGATTCATGATTGGAAATTTTCGTTTAGTTGTTCCCTGTAACCAACAATTCATTTGTAACTACCAACTCTTAATTATAAAGTGTTAATCAAAGAAGGTATTAACTACAAAGTAATCGCGTTTGGAAGTGGTAAATACTCACCATCTCCACCGACAGTGATTAGATTAAATTGCTTATTGTAGACGCAAAGACAAAACATAATCTCCCCTATCAATGTGATGTCCGATGAAAGGGATTGCTGATGTTTAGGCGTAGGATAAATAACTTTCCAATTATTGGTGTTCGTTCGTTCTTGGAAAAGAATGAGCTGATGCGATGGAATGCGGTTAGTTGAGGCATCATTATCATTTTGTGCTTTAAGTCCTCTGGTTTGACATCTATCTAGTCAACACTTTATGGTGAAGGAAAACATTGTCCTAAACATAAAATCATTCTTTTCTATCACAAAATACATGAAAATGGAGAGGCTTAATTGAATTCCAACCCTGAGTTTGAGGGATTGGACAACTTAATTCACTTTCAAAAAAGCAAACAAACGGACTTGTTTAATTTTGTTTAGCATATTTATGACAAAATAAAATCATTTTTTATCGTGTAAAGTAAATCAAAGTGAGCACCCAAGAAGAACGGAACACCAGATTTAACGGATACAAAAGAAACCTAAGTTAACAACATAAGATACCAAAGAGGTTCCGAACATTACCAAATACATAATCAAATAACAAAAAAGGTGACCTCTCCGATCACAGCAATGCAGCAGCATACATCAGGCCCCTCTAACTAAAAAACCAAGTCATTAGTCTCCTAAAGCACGGCCATGAACAAGTTCTAGACTACGATAGCGACAACTGATCACACTTAGAAGTACATAGGTAGTGCAGATTTATTTGAATACAAGAACAAGAGTTGCCAGTCATAAACTAAGTTACCCTTTCAGAAGCTCTGATCAAGCAGCACTACTGTCGTCATCTTCTTGATTCAGCAACTGAACGACCTCTGAGACGCCCAGAGCAATTTCCTTCTGGATGGCGCCGTCAGGGAGATCAAAGGTCCTGCGCTTTATAGAGCCCAACCTGCCATGGGTCTGAGGGTCTATGGTTTCCAGCATGCCCTCCAGTTCACGCACCATCGACTTCTGAGCAGCTCGAACAATATAATCAGGGCCCTACAGGATAAACTTGGTAAGAGAATGTCTTTATAATTTAGGTTTCACATGAAATGGATCCAAATTTCCATTAGAAGCCTTATTAAAACATTACACACAGCACATTGTCAGCAAAATGACACCGTGAAGGTGTGAACAACAATTAGGAATCATAAGTTTGTATAGTTATCAGAGAAAAACTAATCCTCAAACAGATTATAACCACTACAAGTCTTAACTTCTTACTGAGAATTCACTAAACATGAAAAGGCAAATTACTCAAGTAACTCAACTGGGAAAGAAAATCAACATCGATCGTAAGTTGCATGGACCACAAATGTCATTCTTGGGTTGCTTATAAGTTATAAAACAAATCGTCTACGTTAATGACTTCTCACATATGTAAACTCCAAGGACCATGGGATGATGAATTACTTAAGTTCATTTGTTACATGAAATTACGCATGCAACTGTCGGTATAAGCTAATGGAAAATTTAAAGGTGAGAAAATTACAATGTATAAGAGGGGTATAAGACTTGTGAGATCAGAGACATTACCTCTATGGCTTCAACAGTGAGAAGGAGAACAATAATCTTCTCAGAGAACCTCTGACGTTCTACTGCTTCACTAGCAATGCGGCGACGGTAAGAGAAGTTTGCAAACAGTGCTCTGATCTCCTTCAGTTTAGCCTTAGCAACTGCAAGTTCTCGAAGTGCACGAAGCACCTGAGCACGCCTAACCAAGTGTGCCCTATAGCACAACTGGATCAACAGAGCAGCATCTTCTGGTGACATTTCTTTCTTCTTACCCTTGCAGCTGTAGCCCACAGATCCTTTTGCCAAAGCCTATGGATTGAAGCTCAAAACATCAGTAAAGTTCGTTCGGTCTGATATAGTTTGAAAATCACTATACTTTTTTATAATTGTAATTCATAGAAAAATGGAAATCAGACTCCACCCTCATCTATGTTGTTCTTCACGTCAACAATCGAAGTCATCTTTATGAGCTTTGTTTAACTATTTAATTCAAAAGTACATAAGAATTAGTCTTCGTTCATTTACAAGAAACTTTTATACGAATCACACTGCAAAATAAAACCTGGACAAGAAAACAAATAGGAAACATTATCTATGATCATTAAGTAAACACATGAAAAACAAGTAACATTGTGAACCAAAACATGCAGAGTCATGACAGATTGAAGCTTACCATTTCAACGACCACAAGTTTGACCGACTTGCTTACATTATCAGTAAATTAACTCACTCCAGTGCAGACTAAATTTCAAAACATCATCTCTCTGACTATGTCAACAGAATCACAGTAAACAAGTTAGGGAGCCAATGACCAGTCCACACACTACAGACAACAAGGCAAGCAGTTAATTAACCCCATAAAAAATTAAAAATCAAAGTCACACAACATCTTTCATTAAGGCACTAACTTACTCAAATTAATTACGTAGCAACCACAAGATAAACCACAAAGCAATCCATCTTTGCATTAATGACCTCCACAACACAACTACTTTGACGACTCTCTTTTTCCTTTTCATCTCATTGTCAATAATCTTATCACCCCTCTTAACTTTCTCAACAAACAAACATTTTTTTAGCAAAATATCAAATATGAACCAAGTTCCACTCCTCTATCTAAAACACCCACACTGAACACACATCTAACAAATGCTAGTTAAGACAAAAGAACTGGCTTTAAGATTAAACCTTTTTGAGATAAAGAAGGCCCTTATCGGTGTTGGGATCGGTGATCTCGACGATCCTGCTTCTCCCATCACTCTTCCCTTTGTTCTTGTTCGGGACTTGGGTTGAGGCCTCGAAGGTGTATGTCCTTCGGGGCTTCCTCCCCTTCCCCTTTGGGATCTCCTCCTCGAACTTGAAGTTCCTCTCTCCGCTGGCCTTGGCCTCGACGGCCCACTTGAGCTTCCTCTCTCCCTCCACCTCCGCCGTCCACTTGTACTTCCAATCCCTCTTCTCCGCCACTCCTCTCTCCAACGCCGCCACTCTTTCGGCCAGGTTGGTGAGCACGATGGAGGGGGAAAGGTCCAGCAGATCGAAGTGATCTTGGAGGAGGAAGAGGAAAGGTGACATCTTTGGGGGGTAGTAAAGGAATGATGAAGGAAGCGGATCGAAAATGTCGGAGAGCTTGAAGATCGACATGGTTGTGGTTAGATTAGGGTTTGTTTGTACAAACATAAGTGGAAGAAGAAGAAGAAAAAAAATAAGAATAAGGTCAGTCTCGTAATTTGAGATAACATCGGGGGCAGGATGGAACTCAGTTACCCTTTTGCCCTTACAAATCAACGACCGCTCGGAGGGCAGTTCCGTCGGACGTCTCTTCTGTGTTTCACGTGTGAATCCTCTCATCCACTTAGGTTGCATTATCGGGTCAGCTCTTACCGGCAGTTCAAGTGATCAAGTGGGAAAGACGATTGACGTTGGACGACCGTGATTGATCGAGATGAACGGCTGGATTGAATCACTGTTCCTCTCTCTTCTCCTCACGATAACCCACCAGAATCCAGATTATATGTTTCGAGTAGAGTTGATTAGATTGTAATAGCTTCTAGGAACTTCTTTAGTTCGTTATAACCAACTTGTAGATGAATCGTTTGAAGTATAAATAAGAGGAGAACCCCATTTGAGGGGTATCATCATTTTTCGTTAAATAAATTATATTTTACCATTGGAGCTTAAGGAGTGCTCGAAACTCCCAATTCACTCGTCGAGAACAACGAGAGCAACCTGGAGGACGGAAATCCTCTTCCTCTGGTCGTGTTCAGACGTCGTAAGCGACGCCACCACCCCTCCGACGTCGGCGTCGATCGGGACCCTACCAACGTGACCCCCGTTTTCCACGCTTCCATCCCCAAGGATGTTGTCCGTCCCCTTCCTAAATCGTTTTAAGTTAATTTGGAGAAATCTCAAGGCCACCTTTACTTCCTACTATCATTTCAAGGCTGAGATGTCAAAAAATAATACAATGGATCCAACTCCGATAGAAACGATGTGTCGTTTGTACTGCCAAGGAATTTCCTCGAGTGGTCCATTCTGGGATCACATTCTAGGGTATTGGAAGGCCACAACAAAAACATGTTGTTCTTGAAGTACACAGAATCACTACAGAATGCAAATAATCTACGATGTGATAAACGAGTTTAAGGTCAAGCTCATTAACTCAAATCAACTCGCTTGCTAATTTAAGTCATGTACATTTTCTATGTATTATACCTATATATATTTATATACAGTATACATAATATTATGATAGCACTACCTCATCGATGACAACCAATTAAGACAAAGCTGTTGAAAACTTCCGAAAATACCATACCCACTTACACCTGAAAAGGATATTATGTGGTTAATAAAATAAAGATTATGTTTTTTAATTCCTAAACTATCCCCCTCCTATTCTATATAAAATCTCTTCCAATCTTATCTAATCTTCTCTAATATTTTTATATTTGCTTTAATTTTGGTGGATATGTGTTGAGTTTGAGCTAAAACGTAGAGCCTAAAGCTACAAGCAGACTCCTGATCGCTGATTTCGTGACTCCGTTCTTTATTTCTCAGGCTTTTCTAATTTTTTTAGTTAATCATGATGTTAACTTTTTCATTGCATATTTAGGTAATAAACACCGCTTACACCTCGACATAATTCTCAAAGACTTAAGATTAACAATGTGATTGTGCATCATAGTTAGTAAATTTACAGATTGGAACTCGTCTCCCGACACCAAATCAGTCGGACTATAACTAGGCATGTCAATCGGGTCGTGTACGTGTCTTATTGTGTCGTGTATTGTCGGATGCTAACAGGTACAGGGTATACACGAACCCGACACGATAAGAACTCATGTACACGAACCCGGACACGACACAACACGATAGTTGTCGTGTATACACAAACACGACACCATTTGTAGACAAATTCTTATCGGGTCGTGTAACACGATACACGATAATACCTGAATGGACACCAGTAGTATTGTACACACGATAACTACCTACAAACACGATAAGAACTTACATACACGATAAGAACCTACATACACGATAAATACATGCATACAAGAATAGCCACGATAAAACCTATTTAACATAATAGACACGATAAAACCTATCAATGAGTACAGCGATAAAGGTATTAGTTGGTTGAACATGACTTGTGCTGGAAAAGATAACTAGTCAATTTTTTTTCGTTGCCCCTCTTAATTGAGTGATGATATCAGTTGACACATTGATAAAGCAAAATTATAATGCGAACAATGTAACTTGAGTTAAGTTACATAGTTATAATTAGTTTAAAGATATTAAGAAATGAATATAATACAAAGATGACACAGTTATACTTTGTATATATTCTTAATATAATGAGGCAATGAACAGACTCAAGTGATGCAGTTACATCACTAAATGGATCGTGTTTAGTTCGAGTGGAACAATACATCTATGCTAACTGGGTAACTATAATGTGTAGTTAGATACCGCTTATAATTTGAGATATTAAGTAGTTAATATCACTGTTAATTTAGCTTAGATTCTCCTATAGGTCACACCACAAAACTAGAAAACAAGAAGCTTGATTTTGAGTTCATATGATGTGTCAGGTTTCATGTGAAAATGGACACATGTGGTGAATCAATAAAATCAATATGTCACGAAAAATGATATAATTAGAATCATTAATAAATTCATATAAGATGTATATATTATGAGTTGTAATAATTTAACATTATATAAGATAATATATTACATGATATATGAATTTGCTAAAAACCCAAAGATCAAATTTTGTTGGATATAAATCCAAAATTTGGTAAAATGCAAAAAAAACAGTTAATACGGTTTTGCCATAATTAATAAGGAATTAGTATTAATCATGTATTAGACTTATTCCAATTATGGTTAAATGTGAATGTGGATGAATACGTGTGAAATTGTGATTGATTTTAGGGAGAAAAAAATAAGAGATCATGGGTTATTGGTTAGTGGTTAGCTCATGATGTGGGTGTTGGGAGACCTTATAAATAAGTCTTCTCGCCCTCATTGTTTTAATTAATGCAAAAATTACTCTCTCCCTAACCACCATATTAATCAATCCGAAAATTCCTTAATTATTTCAAACTTTTGGAGATTAAATTCACAGGGAGCATAAATGAGTTATTAGTTAGATTCCAAGTTTAATTAGAGATTGATTGACTAGCTCATTTCTCTCTAATCTTGTTTAGAGTTTGGTGAACACTTGGAGGCGAATCGGCGGGCAACGCAACTTTGGATCTTCGAAAATGTTTTAGAGATTTTTTGGGTATGATCATTTTTTTGTGATTTATTTAAATATATGTAACATTACATGATATTAGAATAAACACAAAACAATGTACATAAAATTGTTGAAAATATGAAATCGATCATGTATCATTGTATTTTTTTAAAATATACATGTACATAAGGACACGAAAACCTACAATATTCCCAATGTATCCCGGATTTTGTCCAAGAGCTAAAAAAGAACCCACTAAAAAAAGTGCATTTCCCTAACCTATTCGGGCATCCCGTAACGATTTTAATCTCTTACGTAATACGAATAAAGATAAATTTTTTCCTCTTCACATTGGGGCATTACATGTCTAGATCAATAACATAATAAATTGTGGTAACCACCACATGGGTGAATAGAAAAATATGGATCGGCAACCACCACATGGTTTGTCGACATGTCTATAAACACAGTGCATCTTGATATATCTCAAACATGAACAAATTAAGAACCACAACAACAACTCATTAATCGATCAATTCCAATGTCTCAACCTGCATCAACTGCCGCCATCAACGCGGATCACGAGTAATCCGAAATATATTATATCGATCGAGCCAAATTTACCAACCTTATATTGAAGTAAAGTTTGATGAAAGAAGTTTACAATTGTCACATGCATCGATCATTGGAGTACTATGTAACCTCTGAGAGCCAAGTAGAAGGAGAGGGATTAAGCAACCTCTTATATTTCACGTCGCTAGTATATATAGCTGCGAGGATTGTTGGGGGCATTTTGATGAACTTAGTTTGAGTTCTTGAATCTTTCTCATCAAGTTACGTACTCTTCAATTTTCCAGAATTTAATTGGAAGCCCCACTACCTCAGAAATTAAGATAAAGTATCTTACTGTCATTAATAGTAGTTTCCCTTACTGTTGTATCTAACAAAGATGCGTCATGTTAATTGATGTAGTGAACGAATGGAACTTAATTTGAACGTATTACTTGCTGATCAGCAAGAAGCATTAATTACTGATAAAGACATATAACCATCCACTTCAACGAGTTGTTATGTCTATAAACACATTGCATTTGCATCTCAATCTGAAACCACCACTACCACAAGTACTCAATCGATCGATCCCCATGTCTCAACTTGCTGCTTCCACGGTAGTTGAAATTGAAAAAGTAAGAAAAACACATGAAATATGCAAATCCATGGTGTCAACGTTCACCGCGACCAAAGATGAAGAGCACAAGCCAATTTTGTATTGGCACAAGGAGCAATTGTGGTACGGCCTATCATTTTGCCTGACGGGATCAATGGTCGCCCAACATCACTTCAAAGCTCGCCCGACCGACATCATCCTTGCCACTCTCCCCAAGTCCGGAACAACTTGGACCAAAGCCCTTCTCGTCGCGATAGCAAATCGTTACTCAGACGACAATAATAATCCTCTGGCATACACCAACCCTCATGCTTGTGTTCCCTTCTTAGAGCTTTCCACATGCGAACAACTTGTCCACATTGACTCCCTTCCGTCCCCAAGGATGTTGTCCACCCACGTCCCCTTCCAGGCTCTGCCTAAATCGGTTCGGCAATCAGACTCTCGGATCATTTACGTGTGGAGAGACCCCAAGGCCACCTTTACTTCCTACTATCATTTCATGGCTGAGATATCAAAAAATAATACCATGCATCCAACTCCAATAGAAACGATGTGTCGTTTGTACGTCGAAGGAGTTTCCTCGAGTGGTCCATTCTGGGATCACATTCTCGGGTACTGGAAGGCCACCAACAACAACAACAACAACAAAAACATGTTGTTCTTGAAGTACGAGGACATGATGAGAGACCCAGAAGAGCATGTCAAGAAGCTAGCGGAGTTCATCGGGAAACCATTTACGGCTGAAGAAGAAGAGCAAGGTTTGGTACAGAAAATCATCAGTCTTTGTAGCATGGAGAGCTTGAAGAATTTGGAGGTTAACAAGTTCGGCTCTTCCAAATTTGGAATTCTTGAAGTTAAGCATAGTACGTTTTTTAGGAAAGGAGTGGTTGACGACTGGAAGAATCACCTTACACCTGATATGGCGGCAAGACTCGATGAAATCACTACAGAAAAGTTTCGTGGTTCTGGTTTAGCTATTGATTAGATTGAATTCGTCTTGAAAGAAAAAATTTAAGCTCGATTATTAAATAAGTCAAGCTCGAGTTTTATTAACTTGAACTCGGCACGTTTGCTCATTTATGTTATGTGTATTTTTTGTAAAATATATCATTTCTATATATCATACATATATAGAATTTTATATACATGATGTTGTAATAACATTGTATACTAAAAAGAATCACTACAGAATGCAAATCATGTACGATGTGATAAAGGAGTCAAGGTCAAGCTCATTAACTCAAATCAACTCGCTTGCTAATTTAAGTCATGTACAGTTTCTAT
Organism: Triglochin maritima; assembly: GCA_963682175.1. NCBI lineage: Eukaryota > Viridiplantae > Streptophyta > Magnoliopsida > Alismatales > Juncaginaceae > Triglochin > Triglochin maritima. Next base: position 34,153,202 of record OY821789.1, read on the forward strand.
GTATTATACCTATATATATATATTTATATACAGTATACATAATATTATGATAGCACCATCTCATTGATAACAACCAATTAAGACAAAGCTGTTGAAAACTTCCGAAAATACCATACCCACTTACACCTGAAAAGGATATTATGTGGTTAATAAAATAAAGATTATGTTTTTTAATTCCTAAACTATCCCTTTTCTATTCTATATAAACCCTCCATCTCTCTCATTTTTTTACACAATTCTCTTCAACTCTCTTCCAATCTTATCTAATCTTCTCTAATATTTTTCTATTTGCTTTAATTTTGGTGGATATGGGTTGAGTTTGAGCTAAAATGTGAAGCCTAAAACTACAAGCAGACTACTGATCACTGATTTCGCGACTCCGCTCTTCATTTCTCATGTTTTTCTAATCTTTTTAGTTAATCACGACGTTAACGTTTATGGGAAAAAATTAATTTTTTCATTGCATATTTAGTAATTTGCATGATTTCAACATCAGATTCTGAAGATAATGATACCGTAGAATCCCTTCCTGATATACCACCTCAAATAACTACTACCGGTTTTAGGAAAAAAAACTAGCCCAGTATGGAAAGATTTTCAAGAAGGTAGAGATAAAAAACGTAAAGTAATTGCTACTTGTAAACATTGTGGTAATGTATATTCGGGTAAGTCAACTGGGGAGCCGATCATTTAGGTAAACATTTAAAAGTATGTAAAGTTAAGAACAATCTTGGGTCAGTAATGGATCCACGTCAATATATTTTAGACACGGCTAGTAGAAATTTATCTTTTCGAAAATATTGTCAAATTAAAAGCAGAGAAATAATTGTTGATTTCATAATTAGAGATGAAGTACCATTTAGCACATGCGAATCTGAATCCATAAGGGCGGCAATTATCTATCATAATTATCAATTTAAACCATTTTCTAGAAGAACTCTTAATTAAAATGAATTTAAACCATTTTCTAAAAGAACTCTTAAAAAATTGCGTTTGATAAATTCGAAACACAAAAAAAAATGATTAGTTATTATTTTGAAATGAACAATAAGGTAGCATTAACTAGTGATGCTTAGACCGATCCAAATAATTATATTTATTGTTAAGTAACTGCTCATTATCTAGATGATTCATGATTGTTAAATAAAAAAATTATTTCTTTTTTACCTATTTTGCATCCACACACTACCAATGTTATATTTGATCACATTAAAGATGTCATCGTAGCTAAATTTCTTGAAAATAATTTTATGCAATTGCAGTTGATAATGCTACTAATAACAGTGCAGCAATAAGAATACTTATAAGTTATAGTAAGTCACATCTAGATGATTCACCTTTTCATATCAGATGTGTTTGTCATACTTTGAACTTGGTAGTACAAGATGAACTTCAATTAATTAAATCATACATAGGAAATATTAGGAATGCAATTGTAAGTTGTAATAGTACATCTACATATCAAGAATTTAGAGAATTTTGTGTATATAATGATGTTAAACTTAGAAAATTTAAATTTGATGTTTCCTATAGATGAAATTTTACCTATGAAATGTTAAAATCTTGTGTTGATCATCATCTTGCAATTCAAACTTTTTATAATGAAAAACAAAAAGAGACATTTTTAACCGACGAATATTGGAAAATTTGTAATATTATGTTAACTTCTTTAAAACCTTTTTTTACCTTCACTAAAGTATTAAGTGGACAATATTACCCGACCTCTAACATATTTATTTACGAAATACGTCTAATTACAAACATATTTGCGAAATAAAGGGGAAATCCTGGTTTTGATGAGATTTTAACCATAATGGATGCTAAGTTTAATAAATATTGGAATCCTCCTCCACTTAATATGGATTCTTGATTTAAAATTACTGATTTACGCCAGATGTTTAGCTTTTATTATGGATTCTTGATTTAAAATTACTAATTTACAAGTTTACTTGGAACAAATTTACGAAAACATGAATTACGAAAATTTTCAAAAGCATGTAGATAAATGTAGGTCTTCGTTAAACTATTATTTCGAAGAATGTCAAAGACTAAATAGACAAATGAGTTTAAATGTTGCTAGTTCATCATCACAATCACCTACAGTGGATTCAGATGATGACGACTCGCAATGGAATTGGTTAAGTAAAAAAAGGTTAAATATGTGCAAAATGAATTAACTGCATATCTAAACACTGAAATTTACTTAAGTACTGTTGAGTTAAAATGTTTTGATGTTTTAGACTGATGGAGAAAGAACTCACGTAGGTTTCCACTAGTCTCTTTGATGGCGCGAGACTTATTATGCCATCTGGCGTAAATTGTGGCGTCGGATGTTGTTTTTAGTGCAGGTAAGCGGGTCTTGTCTGACAAGAGGAAAAACTTGTTCGACAAGTCCATCGAGATGAATGTATGTCTGAAGGATTAACTCAACGCTGCGGATAGAATGCAGAACATGGTTATTCACGACAGTAGCGATGAGTAATATTGAAGAAAAATTAACTAAACCACTTTGTTTAACGAGTAATTTTTTCCTAATACTCCTTAGGGTTTTTTCATTAGTCATTAGGTTTAGTTAACCTTCAGGCTTTTTTATGTGTAACCAATATATTGTTTCTCGAATTGAGTTAACAATTTCTAATAAATAAATTGTTACTTTGGGGAAATATAAATTGTGTTTGTGTTTTATTTAACTAAATTGTAATTGTATACTTAACTCAACACCCAACCGGACAAAAAAAGTCAACCCGACCCGTGCCGGATTCGGGTCCTAGGTCTACTCACACTCCGAAAACGAGGTAATAAACACCACTTACACCTCGACATAATTCTCAAAGACTTAAGATTAACATTGTGATTGTGCATCATAGTTAGTAAATTTACAGATTGGAACTCGTCTCCCGACACCAAATTAGTCGGACTATTACTAGGTCTGTCAATCGGCTCGTGTATGTGTCTTATCGTGTCGTGTATCGTCGGATGCTAACAGGTACTGAGTATACACGAACCCGACACGATAAGAAATCGTGTACACGAACCCGGACACGGACACAACACGATAGATGTCGTGTATACACAGACACGACACGATTTGTACACGAATTCTTATCGGGTCGTGTAACACAATACACGATAATACCCGAATGGACACGAGTAGTACCTGTACACACGATAACTACCTACAAACACGATAAGAGCCTACATACACGATAAATACATGCATACAAGAATAGTCACGATAAAGCATGTTTAACATAATAGACACGATAAAGACCTGATTGCATGATAGACACGAAATTGTAGATTTTCTAGAAAATACCAAATAAACCTAACAAATGCAAGAATATTATAATATAATACTAGTTTCCTCTAATTCAAAGCTTCAAATAAATAGTTTCTCAACAAATAATGATCTAATAATACATGCAAAACAACATAACAATTCAAGACTTCAAGTTCATTTCCAAGGCTCTGCCTCTTCCTTTTAGGTTCACCACGATCATTACTAGGTGACAAAGATTCTTGAGATACAAGTATAGTATGTTCTTCTGCAGTGGATTGTATCTCAACCTTTAAGAATTATAAGATTTATAAATATACACAACCAATCAACTAATACTAATATAGATGTTAGAGTAAATGGGTTAATGGGCTAAGTGGATATCCATATAGTGGACCCACTCTATATAAACATTTGTACTCTATTGTTTTTGTTCATTCAAACCCTAATCGTATTCTCACATGGTACCAGAGCTTGGGTAAGAACCCCAGCAGGCCCCACCCCGCTCCAGCCGGCAACCACCAGCCAACACCACCCCACTCCAGCAGGCCCCACCACACACCAGCAAACCCCACCAGGCCCCACCAGTCCAGCAGCACTACTAGCCACCGTCGGCAGCCACTTTCTCCGGCCAGCCAGCCCTCCCAACGGCCTAGAGGGCTTGTCTTCCTTGTCCTCGGGCCGTCGTTCCTGTTGTATGGGTACCCAGTGATGATCTTCAGCCATCATCGGTGATGTCCTCATATTGTTGCTGAAGAAGTTGTCATTCGACATCGTTGTTTGGAGTTTGTGGAAACCCCTCGTCGTTTCTCTATCGTCTTTGGTTGTGGGGATTGTTATTTGTCGTTGTCACTATGTTTTCCTCCGGTGATTCATTGGTAAAGAATCTACATTGAACCTCACAAAAGTTGGATGGGAGGAACTATGTCTTTTGGGCCAAGAGTTTTGAGCAGTTTCTTATGGCTCATAATAAGTTATCTTATCTTACCAAAGATCCCCCGGATTCTGCGAATGCTGCCACATATGCTGCTTGCCTTGCTGAGGATGCTGCAGTTCGGTCATGGTTGACCGGTAGTATGGAACCGGATATTGCTCGGAGTGTGATGATGCTGAATTCAGCAAAGGAGATGTGGGAGATGTGTCGTCTGACATATGGGAATGAGAATAATATTTCTCGAGTCTTTGAGTTGTATAAGCAACTCTTCTCCGCACGCAGGGTGATCGTACAACTCCGCAGTTGTTCACCTATATTCGTAGCCTACTGGACGAGCTGGAGATCTACCAGTCGCTAGTTGTTGATCTGCCCACTCTTCGTCGTTATCTGAATGAGGTTGCAGTTGTTGCCTATCTTTCTGCTCTTCCTCCAGAGCTGCAGAACCAGGTGAAAGGATCTATTCTTGGAGCTGACAAAGTACCTGATCTGGCCACTGTTTATTCTCGGGTGCTTCGTCTATCGTTCACACCAGCGCCTTCCGCGCCCGTTGTGTCTTCTGATCAGTCTGCCCTGCTAGCCTCTCGTGGGCGTGGTAAGGGCTCTTCTCGTGGTGGCCGAGGGGTAGGTCGTGGTGACTCTCGTGGTAGGATTGTATGCACCTTCTGTCGACGACCAGGTCATAGTGAGGACCGTTGTTGGGACAAGCATGGACGCCCGGCCGTGGCCAATGCTAGTACCGAGGTGGCTGATCTGTTACCTTATTCGGGTGCTGAGCAGACATACACCATCTCCTAAGCCGACTTCGAGCGGTTCCAGTAGCTACAGGCCACAACTTCTCACGCCACAATTTCTCACGCTCCTTCCTCAGGTACTGCCTTTCTTGCATCCAGGGATAGTTCATGGATAATTGACTCGGGGGCATCCTCTCATATGACAGGTACAAGAACATTGTTTCATAATCTTTCTAAATCTAATTATTATTTTGTGGCAATTGTCGATGGACGAACGTGCTCTGTGTCCGGAGAGGGGGTTGTGCAGGCTTCCTCTCAGCTTAGACTTAATGATGTTCTTTGTGTGCCTGATCTTCCTGTAAATTTGTTCTCTATCTCTGCTATTATGAACCAATTAAATTGTAGTGTGACATTCTTTCCTTTTCACTGCACCTTTCAAGATCTGTGGACAGGGAAGAGGATTGGTTTGGGGCATAATCGTGGTGATGGTATGTACACATTGGTGTGTGATGATATTCCTCATGGTTTGACAACTTCTGTTTCTGATTCCGAGTCATCACACACATGGCACCGTAGATTGGGTCATCCGTCTCTTAGTCGTCTTCAGCAGGCGTTACCGTGGATTAGAGTCGAGTCGTTTCAATGTGAGTCGTGTCAGTTGGGTAAGCATCACCGTGCTACCTTTAAACATTCTGGTTTAGTGTCTAGTCGGTCTTTATTTGATTTGGTTCATTGTGATGTTTGGGGACCCTCTAGGGTCGCGTCTGTTTCTGGTCATCGTTACTATGTTGTGTTCGTTGACGATTTTTCCAGAGTGTCGTGGGTATATCTGTTAAACGATCGTCGATCTATGGTTGATGTACTCAAAACATTTATTTTGGAAATCAAAATTCAATTTTCAGTTGTTATAAAATGTCTTCGCACTGATAATGCTTTGGAATTTGTGTCTTCTGTTGTAACTTCTTTGTGCGCGTCTTTTGGTATCATTCATCAAACCACCTGCCCACACACATCCCAGCAGAATGGTGTTGCTGAGAGGAAGCATCACCACATCATGGACTTGGCGCGCACTCTCTTAGTTGAGCGCAATGTTCCTCTGTATTTGTGGTCAGATGTTATCCTCACTGCAGTATCTTTTATTAACTGTATGCCCTCTACACCTTTGGGGAAAGAAATTCCTCTTCGTTGTCTCCTTCTGGATACTGAATTGTTTCGTTTGTCACCCCGTGTTTTTGGATGTGTCGGGTTTGTTCAAGATTTATCTCCTAGTTTGGATAAGTTGTCTCCACGTGCACTTAAGTGTGTATTTGTTGGTTATTCTCGCACCCAACGTGGATATCGCTTATATCACCCGGCTAGTCGCAAGTAATATGTGTCTATGGATGTCACGTTTTTTGAGTCTCAATTGTTTTTTTCTGATTCGGTCACTTAGGATATGTTGTCTACATCGTCTGGCGTCAGTTTACCGCTTCCCGTTTCAGTCTCTTCGCCTGTGATTATGCCTAGTGTGGTGGCTCCTCCAGTGGAAACATATATGGTCGTTTTGGATAGGTTTATCATCGCTTCCGCCGTGTTACGCCGCCATATCCGTCTCCTCCAATTGTCTCCCTGAATGAAGCAGATCCATCGCTTGACCTTCCAATCGCCCTCTGTAAAGGTATTCATTCTTGTACCAGACACCCCATCTCCAACTTTGTTTCTTATGACAACCTTCACCCGTCCTTTCACAATTTTGCTCTTTCCTTGTCTGTTGAATCAATACCTAGGAACTACCAGGATGCGTCTCTGCATCCACATTGGCAGAAGGCGATTGATGAGGAAATGTCAGCATTGAGATCTCGTGGTACATGGGAGCTCGTGCCTCGAACTGCTGGCACAAGCGTTGTCACCTGCAGATGGATCTTCTCTGTCAAGCACAAAGCCAATGGTACAATCCATTGTTACAAAACCCGGTTGGTGGCCCATGGCTTTACTCGGACTTATAGCATTGATTATGCTGAGACTTTTTCGCCAGTGGCTCGTCTTAATTCCATTCGCCTTCTCCTGTCGGTGGCTACGAATCAGTCGTGGGAGCTCTGCCAGCTCGATGTCAAGAATGTCTTCCTCTATGGAGACTTAGTTGAGACAGTGTATATGGAGCAACCTCCAGGGTATGTTGCTCAGGGAGAGAATATGGTATGCAGGCTCAAGAAGGCGATCTATGGTCTGAAGCAGAGCCATCGTGCATGGTTTGTAAGGTTCAGTGTGATTGCAGTTACAAATGGTTTTCACAAATGTGTTGCGGACCATTCTGTGTTCTATAAGAACACTTCCTCTGGATGTGTTGTACTTACGGTATATGTCGATGATATCTTGCTGACGGGCAGCGATCGTCAGGGTATACAAAGAACTAAAGAGCACTTGATGAAGCACTTTGTTACACGAGACATGGGGCGACCCAGATATTTCCTTGGCATTGAGTTTGCATATGCCAAAGGAAGAATGACGCTCTCACAACGGAAGTATGTGTTGGACTTACTTGAGGAAACTGGGTTATTGGGTTGTAAACCAGAAAACACACCTATTGAACAGTCACCACCTTTCTGGGAGACATCGTCCCTGTCTCTCGAGAATCCGGGTCAGTACAAACGTCTGGTTGGTAAGCTCATATATTTGACAGTTACTCGTCCTGATATCTCTCATGCAGTGGGACTCCTGAGTCAGTTTATGCATGAGCCACGAGAAGTCCGCTGGCAAGGTGCAATGAGAGTTTTGGCATATGTCAAAGAAGCACATGGTAAAGGTCTTCTCTACAAGAATCATGGTCACCTGGATGTCACAACCTACTCTGATTCTGGATATGCTGGTGATAGAGGAGACATGAAGTCTACGTCAGGCTTCTGTACGTATGTTGGTGGAAATTTAGTTACCTGGCGTAGCAAGAAGCAGAATGTAGTATCCAGGTCAAGTGCCGAAGCAGAATATAGATCGATGGACCAGACATCTTGCGAGATGGTCTGGGTGTAGGATTTCTAGTTTAATTGCACATATATATTTTCGAAATTTTTATGCACAATAAGGATCAATTACAATTTTCTATGATTTATTTCATACATGCATCGGTTTGTTTCAATAACTAGTTTCAAAAACTTAATTAAAACAAACATGGGGGCTCCGAATTTCATACCTAAAAGTTCTCTAAAACTTCTTGAAGATCCGGAGACGTTGAGGATGCTTGTCGCTGCGCCGGATGCCTCCGAGTATTCACCAAACTCTAAACAAGATTGGAGAGAGAAGAGCTAGCCTCTCAATCTCCAATAGGGTTTAGAATCTAATTACTAACTCCTCTTTAGTTCCCTTGAGAAGAAGATCTCTGAAACTAAAACTAAACTCAAGAATTAATGTGAATTTCGTGGAGAATTATGGAGAGAGATGTTTGCACAAGAAAATAATGAATTAATTAATGAGGTAATGAGATAAACTTGTATTTATAAGTTCTCTCCAAATTACCTATTCATGTGCAATCTCTTGCCAATGATTTCATGCAAACTTCCATCTAACCATTCATTATTTACTAACAAATAATCTCAGCCACGAATTAAATCAATTATGGACCAATTCCATGCATGATCTGATTAATTCTTAAATTAATTCTGCAGATAACCGTCTGGACCGGTCGACCGTTTAGAGGTTCGATCGACCATTCGAACCAAGTTTCGGTCGACCGTTCGACATTCGGTCGACCGTTCGCAACAATAAATATTTCATCGCAATGTTCGGTCGACCGACCGATAGATTTGGTCGACCGTTCCGAACAGATGAAAATTCCATGTTATCGGTCGAGACGTGTCCGATCGACCGTGCACCGATCGGTCGACCGTCTACTGTTAACCAGTCGACCGTTTTTGCACAGTACTGCAGACTTGTCAAATTTCAGTTTAACCCCTACAAAATTTGACATTTTGGGATTAGTAGTAAATTCACAACTTATGTAACATATTATCCTATGTAATGATAAATCATTACACCCCATAATATTTACATCACATATGAAATTAATTTAGATTCTAATTATGTTATTAATCACAACATAATTTTGATTTTGCTTTGTCCACCACATGTGTCATATTTTCTACTTGAAACCCGACACATCTTATGAACTCAAAATCCCAATTTCTTGTTTCCCATTTTTGTGGTGTGACCTATGGGAGGATCTAAACTAAGTTGACTGTGATATTAAGAGCTTAATACCACAAACTATAAACGGTATCTAGCTACACATTATAGCTCCCAATTAGTTAGATGTCTTAATTCCACTCGAACCAAAACCCGATCTATTTAGTGATGGCGTGCACCACTTGTGTCCGTCCCTTGCCTCATGATATTAAGAATACACACAAAGTAGTATTGTGTCATCTTTGTATTAGTATTCATTTCTTGATCTCTTTAAGCTAGTTATAAATATGTGACTTAACTCAAATCACATTGTGCACATTATAACTTGGTTTTATCAAGGGGCTCACTAATATCATCACTCAATTAAGAGGGACAATGATAATCTTTTGACTAACTATCTTCTCCAACAAAAGTCATACTTAACCAACTAATGCCTTTGCACTACACTCATTGATAGCTTAAGACACTAGTCTAATTAAGCACTCCTTAAGCGATCGGATATAAGTCTCATATCAAAGGACCAAGGACACAGTAAAATATTAATGACACAGAAACACATTTCTATAATATTTTACTTGTTAGGTCAATCCAGTATACAAAAGTACTATTTTCCTCTTTTGTGTACCCGTGTTGTCACTCACTTGTAGAGCTACAATGATCTATGACCAACACTACAATCTTAACTCGGTAATAAATGTCCCATGTTTATTACCATGATTGCGAATATCTTTTAGAGCTCTACGGTTAAGGACCAAAAGTCTCTTCCTTAACATTTCTAAAAGACAAATAACATAAACAAGGAACAAAATGATTTCTCATTCAATTCATAATAATTGACATTTAAAAGTAAAACTTTTAGAACACATTCCCTTCACTGGGTGCGGGCTCTCCTATCTGAGTTGGGATTCTCTATCAAGATTCCGATGCAGATGTTTTGTGATAACCAGGCGGTCATCTTTATTGCTAATAATCCTACCTTCCATGAGCGTACCAAACATGTGGAGGTTGATTGTCACTATGTTCGTGATATGGTCCAGAAGGGGGTCATCTCTACTCCTTACACTCAGTCGTCCGAGCAGTTGGCGGATATCTTCACGAAGGGCTTAAATGTTAATGTGTTTAGTAATCTATGTAACAAGCTGGGCATGCTTGATATATATGCTCCAGCTTGAGGGGGAGTGTTAGAGTAAATGGGTTAATGGGCTAAGTGAATATCCATATAGTGGACCCACTCTATATAAACCTTTGTACTCTATTGCTTTTGTTCATTCAAACCCTAATCCTATACTCACACTAGCAAAATACTACAATTATATGCTTGACATTACAAACTAAAAAAAATTTGGCACAAACAATTAAATATTGCACAAGCTAAACAATTAAATATTGGCACAAGCATCAACTTCATCTTAGGTTGTCTATGTCCATCTCGACGCCTATGTAATGTCTCAAGTTGAGTTAACTAATCTACAAAATATGTCACATCCATCACATATCTGGAAATGTCTTGATTAAAATTAACAAGCAATGTCAATCCTGTTGATTGTTTCTTCACCTAAATGCAACCTCAGAAATTCAGTATAGTCTTACACATTCTTAATGTTAAACTAAAAAATTCAGCCTCAAAAATTCAACCTCAGAAATTCAGCCTAAAAAATGAACTTCTTGCACGTTCTTAAATCCGACAACTCAACGAAGAAAGATGCAAATCCAACAGGGAAAATATGCCATAATTAAACATCATTATAGTTTCATCAACAATTCAGTATCTTATGACCATCCAAACCTAAACTCTTTCAAACAACTCATTCTAAACTAATCAACATGAACCAGAAGTAATAAAACTTCTTGCACATTCTTAAATCCAATACAATAAATCCATAACAAACACACTAACAAACCAAAAAAGATCAAATATTTACCAAACTTAGAAATCTCGGCAACCAAAGATCTACCAAAAAAACTACAAACAAACTCCATCAAAAAAACACAAAAGGAGAAAAATATAGACTACCAACAAAAACAAACCAAAATCACGAAAACCACCAGAATGAGATGGAGGAGGTTACCACGACAAGGATGAGAGCGGAGTCGTGGTCCGTCGAGAGGTAGAACGGGCAGTGGAGGAAGGCGTGAAGGGAGGAGTGACGAGGGGTTGAGGGTAGAAGGTGGTGGAGGTTGGGAGAAGATGGAGCGGAAGAAGTGGTTGTGGGATTAAGTGGTCGAAAAAGTGATTGTGTATGTTTATCGTGTATTAATGTCTAATTTGTCGTACCATAGACTAAATCATCGTGTCGTGTCCGTGTTATCGGATTGTTTCTAATATTAACGTGTCTAATTATAACCAAATTTCACATGACGGTTTCATGAATCCAATCCTAAAACCCGAGGAATAAATTAAAGGAAAAATTTTCAAAATAATTTTTTTTTAAAAAAAACTACCAAAATAAACCTCCACTAAAAGTAATTTCCAAACTAGACCCGTTGCCACCACGTGGTGACACGTGGCGGCGGCGGATTTTGTTTTTTTGTGCATAGAGAACTCGGCATCACCAGTGCCGAGTTCATCTTTTGAGAACTCGGCACTGGCGATGCCGAGTTCAACTGGTATAACTCGGCATGGGTGATGCCGAGTTCAACTTTGGTAAAACTTGGCATGGATGATGCCGAATTCAACTTTGGTATAACTCGGGATGGGTGATGCCGAGTTCTACTTGGTTTTTTATTGGCCAACACTTGCGACATTTTTTCTTCGGTGATTGGCTCTAATAGAACTCGACACTTAGAGTGCCGAGTTCTATTTAAGAAACTTCTCCTGGCGATCAGATCGTGTATGAGATTGATTGCCATGAGAACAGTTACTTAAATAGAACTCGGCACTCTAAGTGCCGAGTTCTAAAGGAAGAACTTCACGTTGCTAACGCCGAGTACGCCGATTTCACCTGAGAAAAAGTGAGTTTGCAAATTTGCGTCCTAAAAAATACATTACATTCATTCGTCTTACAATTAATCAACTCTTAAAAAGGATTTAAGTCTTCGTACATTCATTCAAGTCATAACAAAATACATTACAAGTCTTACAATTATTAATCAACTCTTACATTCATTCGTCTCACATACAAAATATTTTGCTATATAGGTTCTTTACATCGCTTTCGGTTATGCCCTATACCGCCGCATCTCCCACACCTTACCTTTCTTCCAGAGTGTTCGTCCATCTCGTTTCGGATTTGCGTTGATTTAGGCCGACCGGGAGGTCTTTTGGTTTGGGGAGGCTTCATTGTGATGTTGCCTCGATCTGGCCAGTACCTCACATCAGGAATTGGGACAAATATCGGTTTGTACGCCTCCCTGTACATTTGAACCTCATAATACGGGGACACCAGATGTGAAGTGTTGACATTTGCATGTCTGCCACTACAAACTGCTAGTACATGTGAACATGGGACGTGCATTGCAATTATGTATCCACAAGTGCAAGTAATAACTCCTTCTTCAAATTTGACGAGGTATTTTTTGTGGTCATTGGCTTCAACCTGATACATCAGCTGGTGGTACCGAGTTACTGTATGTGTTCTGGCCAGATTACTGTTTGCCATCACCACGGTGTGGACTGTCGGTACATATGTTTCATTCCACGACTCGGCGACGTCCCTTCTTTTAACAAAGAATTTGTTCAAGCGGAGAAAGATCATCAAAATCATGGTTGTAATTGGCATACCGCGTGCCCCTCGTAAGACATTGTTGAAGCTTTCTGACATGTTTGTTGTCATACATCCGAAACGCCGACCCCCGTCGTGACAACAAGTCCATCTTTCCAAAGGACCTTGATGTTGAATCCACTCATATATTGGTTTATGTTCCTCTGCAATAGCCTTCATTAACTCTTCAAATTTCATAAATGAATGAGTTTTACCCGCTTCGTAAAACTTGATTTGTCCCAATCTTTCCTTACAATTTCGATGTTTAGCAAGATTTGTTTTCATGTGTCGAAGACAGAATCGATGTACATGGCCCTCCGAAGGTGGAAATGCGGCTCGCACACAAGCATTTATTCCCGAAAATCTGTCGGTGATAATACACAAATCGGGTCGCCTTGTAACTCTACTTGCCAGCAAATGAAGGAACCACGTCCACGACTCTGTATTCTCGCTCTCTACAACAGCAAATGCCAAATGAAAAATTCCGTTGTTTGCATCCGTGCCCACAGCAATTAGCAATAAACCTCTATATTTGCTATAGAGGTTCGTTCCATCCACATTGACAACGGGTCTACAATAATGAAACTCACTAATTGAAGGCCCGAACGCCCAAAACACACGCTTAAACATCTCCTCGTCTGAATTTACCTGGACAGACTCTATTTCGACAACAGATCCTTCATTGTTCTGACAGAGAACTGTGACGAACCTTCGCAAATCTTTAAAACTGTCTTCTTCGGCACCATATATTCGGTTCAACGCTTTTTGCCTAGCATGCCATGCTTTAGCGTAACCAATTTCAAGTGAGTATTTGGTCTTCACCCTTTCCATTATTTCAGCAGGAGTAATTGTGAACTTAGTTCTAACAGATGGCATTATCAAGTCGCATACAAAATTAGCACTGCATTGTTTGTTGTTGTTTAGCAAGATCGGATTGGAACAAGTGTGCTCGGCGTCGTATGTTTTAACTTGAAAATATCTGCAGCCTTTTGGAACAGACGCATGTAGACGCCATTTGCAGTTATCTTCATCACGACGAATATAATGAACAGTATACCGTTTCGTTGAAGAAACCACAACTGAATACTGAACAAACTTTTTAATGTGCCACGATTGCAGAGCATGAACCAAATCATCTTTCGTTGGGAAAATTCGTTTATCCCAGAAAGAACGACCATCTTCCGTATGCCAATCACGCCGTTCCAAATTGTTCGCAGCATCGAAGAATGAGTGTTCAATTACCGAATTCTCTATCCAGTTGTCTGTCTACCGGACCCTGTGAAGCGTAGCTACCTCCAACTGAACCAGTACTAGAACCACCAAACTCCATCTGTACATAACACGTTAACAAGTGAGATGATCGAATTTCTTACTAAATACTTAAAAAGTTGAGAATACTCTAATGTTTTAGAAATTACCTCAATCGAGTGTAGTAGCAAACGGCTGTAAACGTCGAACAATCTCTCCAATAAAACCAACTACAATAAACAACATTACGAATCATGTCAGAATTTTTTTTAAAATTTTGACAGAACCTCTCCTATATTTCTTAAATTGGTAAATTTAAACCTGCACGGTAGAACAAACTAACAATACTACAAAATTCAATTCTAACATACATTCAAACTCACATACATTTAAACTCAAATAAATCACTTTTAAGTTTACATTCATTCAAATTAACATACATTCAAACCTAAATAACAACATAAAATCTATTTTTAATCACAATAACAGTACTTAAATTCAACTATTTTTAAGATGACTACCGTAGACCTATAATCAACAAAACTAAATTCAATAATCAACTATCAAACAAGAAATAAAACGTTTTGCCTAAAAACCCAAAATCGAATTCGAGTTTCCACCAAAACGGGTTCCTAAATCAACAAAAACACTACAATCATACATAAAACAACAATGTATATCATCCTAATAGATAAAAAGGCAAGAAAACGGTGGAAAATGAAAAAAAATCGAAACCCTAACCTTATAAACTCGGAACTCGGCGGAGGGGGAAGAGGGGGGGCGTCGGGCTGCTTTTATAGCCCGACGGAACTCGGCGTTGGTAACGCCGAGTTTACTTTTTTTTAAGTGAACTCGGCGTTACTAACGCCGAGTTATGTCTTTTGAACTCGGCACTTAGAGTGCCGAGTTCTATTTAAGTAACTGTTCTCCTGGCGCGTCAATCGTCTCATGCACGATCTGAGCGCCAGGAGAATAGTTTCTTATATAGAACTCGGCACTCTGAGTGCCGAGTTCTACCAAAGTTGAACTCGGCATCATCCATGCCGATTTCTACCAAAGTTGAACTCGGCATCATCTATGCCAAGTTCTACCAAAGTTGAACTCGGTATCACCCATGCCGAGTTCTACCAAAGTTGAACTCGGCATCACCAGTGCCGAGTTCTATTTGAATCACATCAGTAAAAATTGTCAAGTGTGGCCAATAAAAAACAAAGTTTAACTCGGCATCACCAGTGCCGAGTTCTCAAAAGATGAACTCGGCACTGGTGATGCCGAGTTCTCTATGCACAAAAAAACAAAATCCGCCGCCGCCACGTGTCACCACGTGGTGGCAGCGGGTCTAGTTTGGAAATTAAAAAAATTTTGGTAATTTTTTGGTAATTTTGGTAATTTTTTTTAAAAAAAAATTTATTTTGAAAAATTTTCCTAAATTAAAAAGTCCTCTTCACTTCGTCGTCCCGCCAAGAAAACCCTAATGGCGTCGGCGTCGGCGTCGGCGGCGGCGGGGATCGTGTCGAGGATCCGGGTGGAGAACTTCATGTGCCACACCAGCCTCTCCATCGACCTCGCCGACTCCGTCAACTTCATCACCGGCCAGAACGGAAGTAATCAAATCAAATAAAAAATAAATTCTTTTCTTTTTTTTAAAGAAATCGAGCATTTTCTGATTATAGTGTTGTCTGTTTCCTTTTCAGGTGGGAAAAGTGCGATCTTGACGGCGTTATGTGTGGCGTTCGGGTGCCGCGCCAAGGGCACGCAGCGGGCCACCACTTTGAAGGATTTCATCAAGACCAGTTGCAGGTAGGTTTGTTTGTTTGTTTGTTTGTTTTTTCTCCGGAATCGATTCGCTTTGTTTCAATTGGATTAGTTAACCATCCTTATTTTCAGTTATGCAGTTGTTTGTGTCGAAATCAAGAATACAGGTGAGGATGCCTACAAGCATCACATATATGGGGATCTGATCATTGTTGAGCGCAGGATAACCGACTCTACTACTTCAACCATTTTAAAGGATCATCTAGGTTCTTTTCCATTTCTCTACTAATCTTTGCCTTTTTCATTCAATTTACTTCTGCGACTCCTGTTACTCGTCATTGTTGCATTGTTAGGTGAATTACGTAGTGTCATTGTAAGTGAAATTTGCTTTTATCAAATTAAAGCTATCTTACGGACATCGCTATCTTTTAGTATGTATATATATATATATACCGTAAAATAAGCAGCCAAAAGTATCACACTTGCAACATTTGTCTTACTATTAGTAGAAAAATGAGTGCTTACAAGAAATTTCTGACATCCTTATTTTTGTGGTTGACCATATTTAGTTTTTTTATTGTAACAATTTGATAATATTCTTATTTTTCATTTCTCATGTTTTATGATTTTCAATTTCTTCATCTATGGTTGATGGTTTGACAAGTTCTACGGTTGTTCGAGCATTACCTGTAAAAAAATAGTTCCCCCGGCATTGCATTTTAGGATTATAATATATACATTCATCCTTATTTACAAGCTCTTGGGTTCTCATATATTTATTAATTTTAATCCATTTTAACAAGTTTCATAGGATGGAGAAGTAGATAATCTTCACTTGCTACTTTATCTGTATATGCTCTAATTGAAATGCCTTTTGTTGACAGGAAAAAAAGTTTCACAGAAGATGGCTGAACTACGGGAGCTCATAGAACATTTTAATGTAAGCTTTTACAAGTAACAAGTCTATGGTTTACATATAAATTGGGGATTGAGATGAATAAAGCAAAGTTGGAGAGACGGAAAAAAAGGGAGGAAGTTGTTTTCTTTCCGCTTCCTTGGATAAAGAAAGAGTAAGAGAGAAAAGGAAAAATAAGATTGCATCATTTCACCAAAATCCCCATTAGGAAGTATCCACAAGCATTCTGATATAAAACTATTATTGCATAAATTGGAATAATCCACCCAATTTAGTCTATATTTCTTTATATATTATCCAAATTGGCATTGCATACGAAGGTAAGAAATTTAGAATAAAATGTGGCATCGTATGCAAAGTTATATATTTCCGCTAATCTTCTGGGCTTCTGGCATATTTGAATATATTCACGTCAATGTTTTGTTGGTTGCAGATTGATGTCGAAAATCCTTGTGTTATCATGAGTCAAGACAAGAGTAGAGAGTTTTTGCATTCTGGAAATGACAAGGACAAATTTAAGGTATTTTTAATAGACAAACGTTTTAATGGCATTTTGTTGTTTTACTGGTGTAAATTTAACCCGATTTATTTAATTTCCTCATGCAGTTCTTCTTCAAGGCTACCCTACTTCAGCAGGTAAGCGAATTGTTGCAAAGCATCAAGGGTCATCTAGAATCTGCAAAAGTCATGGTTTCTGATTTGGAAACATCAATACGACCAATTCAAAAGGAGCTTATTGAGCTGCAGGAGAAAATAAAGAACATGAAACATATTGAAGAGATAACTCAACAAGCACAGGTTTTGAAGAAGAAATTAGCGTGGTCGTGGGTGTATGACGTGGATAAACAAATTGAGGATCAAAAGGTCAAGCTTGGAACATTGAGGGATCGTATTCCTACTTGCCAGGACAGAATCAACAAGAGAGCAGTGAGCCCATTGTTTTCTTAACTTGATTTGTCCTTGAAGCCTTGCATACAAGTTATACAACAATGTAATAAGGTCTTTAGTCCCAAGCTAGTTGGGGTAGTCTGGAAACAACCTCGAGGCTTTGCATTAAATGAACAATTACAAGGGGTACTCCATGACCATTCAAATGGAGTGAAATTGGATGCCTAGTCAATTCGACTTAGATTGGATTGATTCAAGTACAGAACCAACCTGATCTTTACCATAATTGGCTATGTCTAGGGTTTTCAAGAAATATCTTGTTCTTTACTCCTTTAAAGAAAAAAAGCTCTTGTAGCTTGCGGTTGTCCTCTATCACGTTCACATGTTTAAAAATGATTTTAACTGAATATGGCATATTTCATGGATTTTCCCTTTTAGCTTCTAATCGTGTCCTTTGACATTCTTGTCTGTACACAAAATGTGGTGGTGATGCTTTTGCTATTTATTGTTTCTTTATCCTGAATGAAATAGTCAAATAACAACAACAACAAAGCTTTTATTCTCAAACAAGTTGGGGTAGGCTAGAAATGAAACTCATTAAGAAATCACGCTTATGGCACATGAATCACCTTCTTCCACACACTCTATCCAAAGCCAAAATAATACGTTTACTTTTTATTATTAGAAAATGTCTTTATTGTATTCTTTTTGGACAGCGTAGTTAAATAACATTGTTAGTGTGATGATGTAGTCTAAGTTGGAAGAATCAAGAAGGCAGTTTCTGTCCAAGAAAGCTGAAATTGCCTCATTAATGGAGAGCACATTGAAAGTCAGGAAAAAGAAGGATGAACTGCAGCAGGAACTTTCGATGGTATTTCTAAATTTGATATAGTGGTCTTTTTATTTTAAAATGACTAGGAAACCCTGCGCTTCACATTTTTCCTGTGTCATATTTTATTCTCTTCTTATACTTGTATCTTTCTTCATAGTACTCATTTTAATCTTGTTTTTTGTTTATTTCTTCTTGAAAAATTGTGAGAAACCAATTAATCTCATGTGAAGCTGTGTTTTGTTTTAGTGTTTTGACTAGTATCATGTGCTGCAAGCTCGTCAAAGACTCAAAAGTGTTCTAAAATGTTAGTGCCTTTGTGGTTAATTGAATCTATTGAAGAGATGCAGTCTCATAAAATTATGACAGCAGTGAATTTGCAAGGCAGTGGCACACTGCACACTCTAGATATTTTTTCCTGTGACTTTGATACATGGATTATTATCTTTTTTATCATTGAAACCTACGATTATTTGTAATGCAAGAATACAGTTTCATATATTTACTTGCCTATTATTCTTTGACGTATTCTATCTATGTTATGCTGGTTCTTTAATAGGCTACTAAGAAGAAGTATGAGTTTCAAGCAGAGCTTTCTCGAAATACCAACATCTTACAAAAATTGGGGAATCAAGTATCACGTCTGATGCAGCAAATTGATGATATTCAGGAAAGCCACATTAAGTTCACTCAGGTTCTTTTACTCCCGTGCAACTCATTAAAATACTTGTTATGGTTATCCATATTATTCTGTTGTGTCGGTTGAAATTTGAGAATTTTTTAGACAACTAAACCAAAGGTCCCTCATCTATATTGTATGACTATTAAGTATTGAGCGTTAAAAACACATGGTTTGCTTGTTACTTTATCACAAGAATCACATAGACACAATGACTATTGAAAACTTACTGTCTTAATAATTTTGCATTTTAGCTTTTATGCTCGCTCAAACATCCCATTATCCCATCGTTATCATGTACATCTTCAAGATATCTGGTTACTTAAGAAATAAATTTTGGTAGTCACATGTTTTTTGGATGCTCATTTAAGTTTTGTGTTGAAAATTTGAACCTGAAGGCCGAAGAGAGTGAGCTCAAGGAGCAGCTGAAGGTTATTCAGAGTGAGATTGATGCAACGCAAGCACGAGTTACTGGGTATCTTTTGAAGTCTTTTCTTATTTCTGAAAAAGAGCATAGAGTTTCTGTTCTGAGGTTTTCTCTTTCAGATGAAGGATGAAGAAATCTGATTTCTGAACAAGAATTCACATGTAATAGAGTTTCTATTCTGAGGTTTTCTTTTTTCAGACTAAAGGATGAAGAAAAAGCATTATCGGATAGCTTGTCTTTGGCAGCAGATGTAACTAGAGTTGTTGATAGAGAGGTCTGAGTTTCTATTCTGCCTTACAGATTGTGTGAGAAGAATTCTGACATGTGAAAAGCCTGCTACAAACTTATAGTATTATTTGTAATTCACGCTCATTCTGAATAGTAGGATATAGTTTGTGGATACAAGAACACAATCAAAAGAATACACCTTCATTGTTGAATAAATGGAGATAATTTGGTTAGGACAACCTGGCTATGGTAGCTTTGTGGACATGCTTGGGCCTCTGTACTGCCTTCAACTTGCTATTTGTCATTTATTGTTTTGATATATATTTTCCCTGAATTTCCCGAACTATTCTCCAACTAGTTTAGGAAGGCTTTGTTATTGTTGCTTATAAGAGATCATTACTGTTACAGTCCTATTTATTTATATCAATAATTGCTTGTCCATGACATCTCTATTGGCAAGTTTCCCTACCCATCACGTGTAGCATGTCTGTCTTTATTGGCTATAATATTTCCTTAGCCTTCTATTTTGAAAATTTTGCACTAAGCCGGACACTCCTTGGTAGATTTCGAAATTGAAAGATGGTAGTTATTGTTAAGCTTCTTGTTTTCATTTTTCTTTCCATTTGCTCTTTTGTCTATTAGTATGTAAATATTGAACAATGTATATGTATATATGTTTCCAGTTTTTTTCCCAAGCTTACTGAAAG
Source organism: Triglochin maritima (assembly GCA_963682175.1). Classification (NCBI taxonomy): domain Eukaryota; kingdom Viridiplantae; phylum Streptophyta; class Magnoliopsida; order Alismatales; family Juncaginaceae; genus Triglochin; species Triglochin maritima. The sequence goes on from OY821789.1 coordinate 34,173,677, forward strand.
ATGAATTTGCAGATTGAAGAGAATGAAAGAAAACGGCAGCGTATTTCTTCTCAAATTCAGGACCTCAAGCGGCGCCAAACCAATAAGGTCTCCTCCCTTTCATTGAGATCGTTCATCAATTAATATTCTGTAGCTTGCCTTTGGAGTTCGGACACACGGTTTCATGAATTATACAGCCATATTTGTTATGCATCTTAGAATCAACTGAATTAAAAAGATGTCTTACGTACCTATTGCTATTCAAATTTAATTTAGTTGTATCTTTATGCCTTTTCCAAATAGATTTACAAAAGAAAGGTGACATCAATTTACGTGGGCAGTATACCACCCACGACATCTCATGGATAATGATCTAGTCACTAGATACATGACATGCAAGCAAGACAGAATATTCCAAATTTATTTATTGATAACTGCATCCTCATGCTTCAGAGAGTGCCTGCTCTGTTGTGTTATCAACTTCCTCCAGAGTAATAATCCCCAACTACATATTTGTTCTTCATCTGACATATCATCCCGAGGCCTGAGCATACTTTTGGATATGCCTTCAAACACAAGGATTTGCATGAGATTATATATCTATTTCATGTAGTTGTGCAGGTAACTACTTTTGGAGGAGATAAAGTGTTACGCCTTTTACAGGTTATAGAGAGGCGTCGTCGTGGTTTTCGAAATCCTCCGATTGGTCCTATTGGGGTTCATGTGGTACGTGCATCTTTCAGTAACCATTACCTTTAGTTGGACTTGTGTTTTTATCTTGCCATACCATGCTGTTTATATAACTTGTTATTTGTTAACACTTGGGGTTTATTTCTTGGAGTATTAACTTCATAAGTGAAGTCTGTAACTGTAAGCTTGTTTGTTGTTTCATGACTTCCATCCTTGATACCACTGTTTCAAAAGTTTTTATTTGTGATTCACATTTCGACAGCATCCTTTGCGAAAAAATATTTCTTGCCCGTCTTACTATTTTTTCATTTATTTGTTAAAGAACATTGAGGTTGTCTAAACTTTCATACTAGTAACCAAACATATTTTTATGCTAAGTCAAGTGTCGCATTATTAATTGTATTATAAACTCGCAGTTCAATTAGAGATCTCACTTTCTTATGCAGAGGTTGGTTGATGAGACATGGGCCTTTGCTGTGGAGACATCTATAGGAAAACTATTGGAGTCATTTGTTGTGACCGACAGTAAAGATGCACATCGTCTTCGTTCTTGTGCCAGAGAAGCCAATTACAACAACCTTAAGATATTCATATATGATTTTTCTAGGCCAAGGTTAGGATATCTTTGCTCTGTAATTTTCCACATAAAAATGATCAAATTTATCTTTCTTAATCCCACTTCAATTATACTGGAAAAGTGATTTGACCTTGAGTTTGCCTTTATGGCTCTCATGCAGGTTGACCATTCCAAGAAACATGCTTCCTTCAACAAGTCATCCTACCATCTTCTCTGTTTTGCAATCTGACAGTGATGTTGTAATGAATGTTTTGGTCGATATGGTTGGTGCATAAACTTCTGTTGTTATTTCATTGTGATTCCCTGAGCTCGTTGCCAATTGTGTTCTGCTGTGGAATATACCTTTATGCATCATAAAGCAATAACTAACAACTACAAGGTGCAACATCTTAGATGATGCAAGCACACATGCTTATGTGCACCAACAGTTTGACATAAATGGTGGTAATGCGTGTCCATGCACCACTATATGTAAACAAGTGCCTGTAGATTGATAAACATTTATTCAAAAGCACGCACATGCATTGTCATGTATGAGCAGTTAGTAGTTACATGTTTATGCTTCTATGGTTTTATCTTGCATTAGTTAAGGATACCTAGCATTATTGGCAGTTACAAAGTGATTTTACATATACATATCAAAGTCCAATATTGTAATTATGTAGTACTATAATTTTTCTCTTACTAAAATATAACCGCCACATCATATATATTCGTTACATTTACAAATTTAATCACCATATGTGTGCATTTTGAGTGGGTCATTTTTGGTTAACTGTTTCTATTCCTTCTGTTTATTTTTGTCAATAATTGCTCACAGGCTGGCATTGAGAGACAAGTGCTTGTTAGAGATTACGAGATGGGAAAGTGTGTGGCATTTGAACAAAGAGTTCGAAATCTGAAAGATGTTTATACTTCCGATGGATTCAGAATGTAAGCTAGTTGTGGAATGCAGAAGCTTACTTGATGGATACAGGTTTTAAACCATCTCCACTTGCTTTTGTAGTTCTCTTATCGTTGTTGCTTTTGAAGTATACATTTCTGGCAAAGCAGTCTTATTCAACTTTGGAGTTACATTTTTTTTGATATTTTATATGTTTCCCCTCGCATCTTTTGTGAATAAACAGGTTCTGCCGAGGTTGTGTCGAAACCACTCTCCCTCCAAATAATAGAAGTAGGGTTGGCAGGCTTTGTGGTTCAATTGAAGGGTACATTTACAAATATGAGAAAGAAACTGAAAGCATGGACGAACACATACAACAATGCAAGAAGAGGAAAAGGAGTGCCGAGGAAGAACGCCGAAAGCTTGAGGGGGAAGTTCAAACTATAAAGGTGAACAACTTCTCATCTTAACAGCTGTAGGAGTTAACCAAGTGTGGCTGGGTTACGTTTATCATTTGTTCAATGCTTAAATTATTTGATATAATTGCTATTATTTGAGGATTTGTTGTTAGCTTACTTTAAATTCTTTTAGAGGCAACGTATGAAAGAAGAGAGTTTTCTGATGTCTAAACAAGATAAACTGCAAAGCATGAAGATTGCTCATGAGACAGAGACTAACACTGACAATGCACCTGATGTGAATGAGCTTCATCAAGAAATATCGGTTTGTTGGTTAATTTTTTATTTGTAGTGTTTCTATTTCAACTATCTTGTTTTTTACTCTTTTTAACTTTTAATCTTTGCTTTCAGAAACTTCGAGAAAAAATGAAAGAGCACGAGAATTCATTTGATGAAATTAAAGCCAGTCTGACCATGGCAGAACAGAAAGCCACTGATCTGAAGATTTCCTTTGAGAAACTGTGTGGTATGTTGTAAATTGTAATTAACAATTGCTACAATACACTTTTTGATATCTACTCAAAACAAAATCATAAATAGCCATCTGACATTGGTCTTCCAATTTAGATTATGAATACTTGAATTGTACAATAATAGCTGTAATGATGGATAAGAATTGAAACAACTAATCAAATTATTGGAATCGTGGCTAGATTCCTAACCCATATTGATTAACTATTTAAGTTGATATTGAAGGGGTATAGACAACCAATGGAAATTTAAAAAAGAAAGCTTGGTGAACATAAAATTTGCCTTAAATCTTTTTCCCCATAAATTATACAAGTAGTCGGTGCTTATGCTGCTATCATTTCTGAACTGTTTTTATTTTCCGTCCTACCTTAGAGTCGGCAAAGGGAGAAATTTTTGATGCCATTGCGGAATCTGAACGAGAGTTGGTAGCAATTGAACAAAGTATACACACTGCAGAGGAGGTAAAAATTAAATCGCATGCATCCAATGGGGAAATCTACTATAATATTAAAAAATTATACGACGTTAATATGAAAATCTACTAAAATCTGAGACATCTTAACAGGAAAAGGCCCATTATGAAGCAGTGATGAGAACAAAAGTTCTTTCTGCCATCGAAGAAGCGGAGGATTTGTATCAAAAACTCCAACACGATCGTGAGGTATGTTGAGGATATTTGTGGTATTTTTACGTGGTAAAGATGGGAAGCTGTGAAATTTGTTGTCAATCGTATCCTTTTCTGGCTTGAAAGTTCTGTCTTTATATTGCTTTATACTGTCATTGGTTAATTTATTAATGTTACAAAAATTGTGGGTAGATGTTATTTGCTCAACGCTGCCTAAAATCACTGCTGCAACCTATACATATATTTTGTGCATGTTGCTGGTTCGGAAGAGAGACAAGAGTGGTGATTTATCATCAAATTTCTTCCAAGTAAACTTGAGACGGGATCCTATCATGTGATCTGTTTCTTCAGATTGATGTTGACTTGAAGCATTGTTTGTCAGTTTTTGAAATGCGTCCTCCATTGATACTTTGCTGTAATAAAATCATGGGGTGACTTTTGGGTTGAGTCTTGAATTGCTTGCATTTGTTAGGGGAACTACCGTAGCTTGGTTTTAGAGAGGATAATCTGATATCACGCTGCAGTTTGCTCAAGATTTTTCTACTGTTGATGTCTTACCCTTAATGACTTGTCCTATTCAAGGTGTTGGAGATTGGTCGGGAAAAAGGAAATTGTATGCCGGGTTTGATGGTCCCGTTCTATTTTCTTTTCTTTTGCAATTCCTTAGTAGTATATCTGTTGCTTAATTTCCTGAAGTCTTATCTCCATGTCAAGCTTTTACCTTTTGACTTTCTAAGACAATGTAACTGAATAATTATCTGCTCCCATTCATTTCAAACAGGAAAATTGCAAAAAAGCATCAATAATTTGTTCTGAAAGTGAGGTAGAATCTCTGGAATGCTGTGCTGGAAATACACCTGAGCAACTTAGCGCACAGTTAAATAGATTGCAACATAAGCTCCAACATGAGAGCCACCGGTATGTAAATGGGTATATATCTATTTTTATTTGTTACTATTGATTACTAACTATTCACTAACTGATTCTGTTGTGTGTTTATTTATGTAGATGTACCGAGCCAGTGGAGGATCTTCAAATACTTTATGAAAAAAAGGAGCGTAAGATTATGGTAAAGCAGCAAACTTATCAAGCTTTCACGGAAAAGTTAAACGTGAATAACATGTCTTTTAATATATGCTGCTGGCAATGAATATCTAATGGGATTCCTCTTTATTCCATAATAATTAATTTACCAAATCATCAATAGGAAGAAACATAAAAACTTAGTGGAGTTTCATGTGAGTACTTTTTAAAAAAATTATAGAATCATAATCGTATGCAGAATCACAATCATATTTACAGTAACTATTAGAATAAAGCTGATATGTGATATCTAGGTAAGTGATTAGGCATAAATCCATAAATGAACTAGAAAGTTGTGTCTAGTATCACTGTTTCGGGTTCGGGATTTCAAATTCAAGGATGAGTTTCTCTGTTATTTTCATGGTGTGTTTGAGGATGGAAATCCGAAGTCCTTATTCTCCAATCAGATGGTTTTCAGTTTTAATCTTTACAAGGAGCTTGTTTTTTAATGAACTTAAGACCCATTATCTGGTTACCGGTTCCTTCTTCTTTTTCTTACAACTAACTCGGGCTATGCATTTTATAGAGACATGAAAGTATTAAATTTGTCGGTTCAAGACACGCGTCATGTAGCTTCACGTTACAAATTCAAACCTTTTTCTAAATAATGTTTTCTTTTCAAACATTTTTTGTTAGTTTGAATAGTAACCCACTATGTCCACTGCAGACTCTTTTGGAGGCCCTTGATTTGCGGTCAAACAAGTTCAAAAGAAATGCTTCACTCTTAAAGCGTCAACTAACGTGGCAGTATTCTTTCTCTTTTATGGGCGTGTCTTATGCATTATTATGTCGAACTTTTTGCTCGTAAAGAGGACATCTCTTTACTTTCTTGTTGGCATACGTTGTTAGGTTTAATGGGCATTTGGGAAGGAAAGGGTTCAGTGGGCATGTCGATGTTGATTATTCACAGAAGACACTTTCGGTGGATATCCAAATCTTTCAATGGTTTAATGTGATTTATCTCAAATATATTGGTTCACTATATCGGCAATGCCATATGTTTGTCTTTCTTTTCATTTCTTGTAGGTAACAATGGTACCAGATTCATCTGACGACGTTGTGCGTGACACTAGAGGGCTATCAGGTCCTCATGCTTTTCATCAGATGTAGATGCCTTGAATTTTTCATTTGTGGTGATGAAATTTCACCACCCTCTTTCTTAGTCCCTTCTGGAGTTCAAAACAATCACAATTTGTTATTGACCAGTTGATCATGAGAAAGTTGGTTTTTATTGGTATAGACTATAGACAGTAATGCTGAAGTTATGAAGATGAGAAAGTGGATATAGACATGCCCAATTGGACAGCCATAGAAGTGGAAGAGGATGAACATTAGAGTTGTCAAATACTGAATACTAGACTTAATGAGACAGGGAGATGGATTGTGGTGAATTATGCTGAAATGATGAATGGTTGAATACTATATTTACTTCAAAACTACTGTAGTGTGCTTTTTTGGTTATGTTACAAAAGTAGCATTCAATGAGATAAGGATTAACGATGCAGTTATTATATAAGCCATATTCATCTTAATAAAAGATTGGAATTCCTTCAGAATGTTTTCCTCTCAAATTAACACTTGATAGTGTGGAGATGGATGATGGATCTGTGTGTACTCGAAATATTTATATGCCTCACGTGGATAAAAGTAAGAAAATTTCTGCAACTGGCCCTGTGGAGTTCACCAATTGAATATTAAAAACATTACAACTAGCTTCTTTTTTTACTTTGTAATTTTGTATTTTAATGCTTACATAGATGAGTAACATATTGTATATGGTATTGATCAGGTGGTGAGAGGTCCTTCTCCACGTTGTGCTTTGCTCTGGCTCTTCATGAAATGACAGAAGCACCATTTCGGGCAATGGATGAATTTGATGTATTTATGGTAAGTTATTCAGATCTGATTATCCTGTAGAGTTCTTTTTCAAGTGCTAAACACTGCCATGACTGCAAGATTTTGTAGGTCTTATGTGTGATATTGTGTGGGAAAACTAAAAAATTGGCAGCACTCTCTTGAGAACTCTTGGTCACTCCTTTCAAGTGTAGTAGAAAATGAAATGCTTATAACTCTATTTTGAGGAGTACCTTTCTGGGAAATGTGTCTTTTTTATTTTGATTACAAATTAATTTTGTAAAAGCAATGAACCAATATATTTGTTATTTCAGGATGCTGTAAGTCGAAAAATCAGTTTGGAAACTGTTGTGGACTTCGCCGTCCAGCAGGGATCACAATGGATTTTCATCACTCCACATGATATCAGGTGAAGCACATTTCACACCTTGTCTGCACAGTGCATTACTTACAGCATATTGAATAACTTGTCGTTTGCGAATGTCCTTTCAGCATGGTAAATGCTGGAGAAAAGGTTAAGAAACAGCAAATGGCTGCTCCTCGTGCCTAACTCCCACTCCTCTAGTTACTAGTTTCGGCAGCATGCATGGCCTGGTACGTATGCTTGTTGATTTGCTAAAAGTGATTTTCTTAGTTTGGAACATCCATCATTACTGTTAATCTCAATACTTTCTTCTTTCAGATCCATTAATCTTTGGCAGTGCTTTTGCAAATTGCATGCGGATAAAAGTTTTTGTAGCAAGCTGCTATTTTCCGGCCCTCGCAGTGTATATTGTAACAAGTATTTAAGTAAAATGGAACCGAAGATGGTCGAAGACGAATCACCCAGCTCTAATTTTTCAATCTAACCTAATGCCGTATTTATAGCGTAGATAAATGTTTTATTGTGGTTTAGTGACAGCACTAGACTATGTAAATTTGTTAAATGGTTTATCTATTTTTGTCACTCCTAGTTTGGAGCCACAAATTATGTCACAAAGTCTGGTTGGTCCGTGATTCTTGTTGAGTTTTATTTGTAGCTTATCCCAACTAATTTTGGGATTAAAAGCTTTTTTATTGTTGATATTTCTGGAGTTTTCTTTTTTTAATGCTCTATAAAATTGTAAGCACTCTTAAAAAGTTATAAATACTATAAAAACATTGTCCCCGCTTAAGCGAAAACGTTTTCTTTCTTTGTTTCTCGTGTTGGTAGATAATGGACTTGGTGCATAACATGTTCTTCAGCCAAATCATGTTATCCTCTACGTTGTTTTTGTGTTGTCATGTTTTGTCATTGTTGGTAGTGAATGGGAACTTATATTTTGACTTTGCTCTCTTTAGATGTCTCTGTTGTATTTCGGTAGTGACTAGTGGTTGCTATTATGGAATGGAAGATGATATAGCTCATATGAGGTTTTGTTTTTTTGAGACTCCACTTTAATGCTTTGTTTATGTTTCGTGTTTTTCCCCATAAAACATGCATCTACACGCAGATGTTGGACTGTCGTTTAGAGTTTCATTTTAGTTTTAGAAATATCTAGTTTGGTAAGTAACTCCTCTAACGCTAGTGTAGTTATACAAATATTCAACATTTATCTCTATCCATTTGTAATACATTTATCTAGTTCTTTTTAAGAGTAACTCCTCTAAGGCTAGTGTGGTTGTCGAACTGCTCGGTATGCTCCAAAATTCTTTGTTAGTGTAAAGATGTGCTTTTACCATGGGACGAAGTCAAATGTTATCATATCCATATTGCTTACAGGGCTTTTCTCGAGTATCAGATCTGGAAGCAAGATGAACTTCTTTAGCGAAGCCCGAGATATCCCTAGATATGTCGAAAGCACTGACGGAATTCCCAATCAGAACCACAACCTGCAAGAGTGACTAAACATAAACTAGATAACGTGTGGTGAAGCAGCCTGCCACCAAAAAGATTGGAAGAATTTCTAGTGATTCTTAAAAATTCTTAAAGATGCTAAAAAATTGCTGATGTCAAAAACTTAATTGATGTACCCCTCCATATGAATAATGAATGCACAATTAGAGGTTGCTAAATTACAGAAATTGATTTATGTTCTCAATTGGAAGTGGAAAAAGGAAGAAAGGCAATTATGTGAAAGTAATGTAAGTATGCAGTCGATGTGAAGAAAAAACGTGTACTCGATCGAGAAGCTCTTCGGGGATACGATAATTGTGGCTATGATTTGCTTCCCTGGCCAAGTCGCAACACATGAAAAAATTACAAAAATAAATTGAGTTTAAAATTCACCAACATAAACAATAGTTAGTTCAATGAAAACCCTCAAAAGTACAAAGCAATGTGTTAGCAGTTAAAATGTATAAGTGGCGTGACACCTTTTTATTGAGCTTATACATATGGTGTGGATCGATGACCGGTCATATTTTGATTGGGTGCTTGGAGGTTACATGAATCCCACGTTAGTTAGAGTTAATTTTAGTAGTTGGAGTTAGTTGATTGAAGTGGTTGATGTAGCCTATAAATAGGTTATCACTTGTATATGTATGATCATCCATTTTGAATAATAAAATCATAATTTTAGTTATGGTATTTGTATGAAGTTTGGTGTCACTCGAAAAGCACTAATCATATCGTGTTCGTAGTTGGTTATCATGTTCGTGATTCCGTCCGGAGAGGATGCATTGGACACTAACACAACGTGAACATGTCAATAGTTAGGAATAGCATAATTTCTTAACGGCAAAGTATAATACCCCAAGTCTATATGATAAAGTTGAAACAAACTGGACCGGAGGTTAGAATTTGGATGTGATTGTTATGTTACAAATAACCTGGAACGTCGGCAGCGAGTCTAGGAAAAGTATATTATTTTACATACGAAAAGTGTATTATTTTACATATGAGATGTTAGTTGCCTAGTTGGAATCGGTTGATATGAGAATTCTTTAAGGTTGAAAATAAAACAGATACCAAAATTACGTGTACTACATTTAACACAACCAAAAGATTCAAAACACGACAGCTCCTTAACATCATCCAATACAATACAAAATAAAAGAAAAGCTTTCCATTGAAGAGCATGATAAAAGACACATTAACTAGTGCATGTTTCAGACTCATATCTTACAACATAGGAGGTTACTTACACAAGATAACAGACTAGCAATAATAATAGAAACCAAGATCATATATATATATATATATATATATATATATATATATATATATATATATATATATAATACATAATAGTGTTCCATATCTACAGCTTCAAGTTATACAACACAAGCTGGTAAATTGAGACATCAAGTGGCACATGCTTCTTTTCTGTCTGCTATCCTTCGCAATGAAGTCAAATATGAAATCAATCTAGATGGCAGATACTTTTAAGCAGGTTTCAAGCTAGAAAACAAGAACTAAGATCACTGGACTTCACAATGTTTATGAGATTTTGTCATCCATCATCATTCCGCATATTTCACACCTGAGAGGTAAACTTGGCTCTGTATCACACTGCTCCCAATCATGAATCCTGGCATGACCATGAGACCGACCTTCGGCTTTAGGTCACCCTCACCCAATACCACATTTTTCACCACACTTTCCATGTAAATTTCTGAAAATACCATACCGGCTCTCACCTGAAAAACTTTCACCTTTTGGTCGAAGGAGTAGACAAGTCTGTGCAACAACCATATTGATTTGGCCAGTTTCAAGAAAGCCAGATAGAAAGGGGTGCGGGGATGACCACCATTCAAGACATGGTTCCTTTGATCTAAATGCCCAAAGAGTGAGCTTTCCATCTTCGGATGCATGAGCAAGAGGTACTTGCTCCTGCAAAACTTTCCGAAAACCGAATCTGGATTCTGACTTAACGTCTCCAACGGGTCCATTGATTTAACTGCCAGGAATTGGTGGAAGAAGCTTTCTGTATGGACATCAGACTCGACCAAGAAGTTCTCTTCTTGGAAACCGCTGAACATCCGTCGGCAAACATTTGCTTCGAAGGCGTACTTCTTGTGAGCCCTTTTTCCATAAACAACTGAAGGCTCTACAGTGTGTGCTGCGGCGTCGAGATCCCAGCCAGCATTTCTCATCATGCTGATCAGCACTCTCGAGAAATTATGAATGGCTTTGTGGACCGTCTCTGCAGTTGAAGAAAAAAGTTCAGGAGTTAGTTCAACGGAGAAGAAACTCTGATCATCCTGGGCTTCTCCTGATTCTTTAGCAAGTAATTCCTTGTGTTTAAACTTCTTTTCAAGTTTTACTTTCTTCTGACGTGCTTCCTGGATTTGCTGCTGCAACTGCAGGATCTCAGAATCGCTATTCTGAATCTGAGATTGAAATTTCTTTACCATAACTTCATATGTTTTGAGCAAAGTTTGTTGTTCTTTGATCTCAGTAGCTATGCGTGCATCCTGAGGCGATGAGGCCAGTGGTTTAGGGTGCTTATCTCTGTAAGAATGCTTAAGTTCCGAGATCTTCATTAGTTCTTCAATGACAAGTTTATCGGCAGCTTGGATTTTGTTTGGATCATAAGGGGTGTGGGCACCCTGGAGTTGCACGTACGCAGCTTTTAAAGAGGATATGTTGTTGAAAAGCTTTGATATCAGCTCTTCTACTGTATCCGGGTTGTAATTCTTGGTCTCTTCCATAGGTTGGGGATACACTTTCTGGTTATTGTTATCACGATTTTGGTCTTTGACTGCTTCAGGTAGCATCTCTGCCTTCTTATAGGATTAAGGATTCTCTCTGAAACCACTGGAGTGAGGCAAAGATGAAAACTTCAGTCTGCGTACCATAAAAACTGAAGTTATTAAGCTAAACTAACTGGACAAAGAGATGGGAAGGAAAGTCTAAACTCCAAACAGTCAACTTTCTATCTCCTTATTTATCGTCTCTTTGACATCAAATGCTTGACAAGTAAACATAGAATGGCAATCTAAACAAAAGATTTTGTCAGATACTCAAATATAGGATTATCTCATTGGGCCAGGAAATCCTAGTTCAACAGAGGACAGTCCACCAAGTAAAAATTTAGCGAAGATAATCATGAGGAGACATAAACATGTCAGCAGACTAATAAAGTAGGAAGCCGCATAAACAGAGATGCCACCAACTAAAACAGAATTTTTAGTATGAGATTCAAAACCACTGCATATAAAATCATGAAGACCAGGTTCTGCCCAGAAGAATACCACATGTAAAACAAAATGAGAAAGGAACCGAAGTGCAGTAACAAACATATAGACCTATCTACAAATAGCATAAAAGCAGTATCAGGTCACAACTCTAAAACAAATACAAGCAAATCTAAACAAAAGAAATTGCACAGACACAATCCAAGAAAAAGCTACAAAAAGCCAACCTGTAAGAACCTAACCATAAAAAACACAACCAAAAGACACCTAAACAACAAACTCCTAAAAGAGCAACACCTTATAAGATCTTAGCTCCAAAAAGAACCAAACTCCAATCTCGCACTTCCTAACAAGGAGAAAGACCCGTCGATTGTTACATAAAAAATTCGAAAAAAATCAACATTGTTACATACGAAAATAGTCATTTTTCCACAATATAATTAAACTATTGATTTTGAAGGGAAAAGGTTGATTTTGGCACAAAGACATCACCTTCTAAGCATTATAACCTAAAAATCCCCCCCCCCCCCCCCCCCCAAAAAAAAGAGGTCAAGATCGAGACAACTTTATATCTAGAAAACAGAAAAGAGATGTCGATTTTGGCAAATCCAAACTATCTATCATCTATAACAGCGTACCTCTGGCAGAAGCGATCTCCGATGGAGCTCAGACCTCGACGCCCATTTCCACCTCGATCGAAGTCGAAACCCTAGCAAGACATGGTGATGGAGACCTAGGGTTAGGGTTAGGGTTAGGGTTTGGGTTTTTTTTGGTTTGGACTCGAAGACAAGAGAGGGTGTGTGTGTTTTCCTCTCTTTTATTTCTAGGTGAGCCGTTGGATCGTGATCGGACGGCAGAGATAGGGTCACTTGCCCCACTTCTAGAGGCAAAGTATATATATTTATGTTAATAAAATAAAGATTGTGTTTTGAGGAAATTTTAGACAACTAAAGAACCTGGCTTTTGTAGTTTTGCGGAGATGTTTGGGTTGGGTGATTGATTCCCCACTTGCATAGGCCTCTATACTGTCTATCATAACGTCATTGACAAAGTCAAGTCAATGACGTTGTGAGATTCTGAGATAACCTTTCACCCACTTAGTGTAACACTTATGATGTGTTTTGATGACTAAGCTTCTGGATGAGTTTCTCCCAGAAACTTAGTTTCTCTACGTTAGAGTTTCTATTCACCTTTTTCACTTCTAGAAACCTTATATGTTTGAATGTAATCTGTTGGTTTCCTTGGGAGATGTCAAATCAGAGTGAAATTATGGTTGCACCATTCTCTCCCCCACATTGAAGAAGTATTTGTTTCTTGAAATGTAAAAAAAATCTTCTAGAAGTAACCGATTTGTATTGTAGTTTGTTACTTGAATGATTGAACATCACTTGATTTCATCTTTATGATTTGACGAGGTGTGAAAGTTTTGTTGTGTATCTGAATTGGAAAGTTAGGTGTTTGTAACCAAAAGTATCATTTGTACATTTTTCCTATAACATATCACACAAGATAATTGTATTAACAGAAAACATAATTTACCGAAAATTCACACCAATAGAAGATAAGTCATAACAGAGAAGAACACATTTCCATTAACGAAATTGTATTACCATGGAATTTGTTGTACACATTCAAAGATTTCACATTGAAATTAATATCATCCGTTAAGGTAGCCAAAACCCTACTTATTCAAAGCAAATGGTGTCTGTCATGTTACTATATATGCGTAAAATTATAACAAAATAAAAAACTGTAAAGCAATTGTGTTATTATTCTCCTTGTAGGTTTTGGAAAAGTAAATTCTCAAAATTAGAAGGAAAGAGGTCACTTGCTGAATTGATGAATGGTTGCACAAATCATAATTTTGGGACTAGATTTGATGGTAAAATTGATGTAAAATTTGTCATATTTAGGAATCAACTTAGGACATGAGGAGGGAAATCATGGAAAGATTGAGGACAATTTGGTCAAAAATAACAAGAGTTGCTCACCAAAAACAGAGAAGTTGCGAGAAGCTCACCGGGTGAGATTTTGCAAGCCAAGGCAAATTGCTGCCTTGAGAATCAGGATGACTTCTAAAGAAATCCAGGTCCTTCTGATATTTGCATTAACATAAGTTACTGTAGCAGCTCCTGGAGGAGGTAGATGTTAGGAGCTGCTACACCCAAACACACCCTTATAAGTTTCTAAAATTCCGACAGGCTCTGATATCATTCTGTAACGGCCATCATCAAGCTCGCACAGAGCCCAAATCTATCTTTATTGGCTATAATATTTCCTTAGCCTTCTATTTTTAAAATTTTGCACTTTGCCGGGCACAGTCCTTGGTAGATTTCGAAAGTGAAAGATGGTAGTCATTGTTAAGCTTCTTGTTTTCATTTTTCTTTCCATTTACTATTTTGTCTATCAGTATGTAAATTTTGAACAATGTATATGTATATATGTTTTGAGTTTTGTCTCGAGCTTATTGAAAGATGAATTTGCATATTAAAGAGAATGAAAGAAAACGACAACGTATTTCTTCTCAAATTTAGGACCTCAAGCGGTGCCAAATTAACAAGGTCTCCTCCCTTCACTGAGATCGTTGATGGCAAAGGAGAATTTTTTGATGCCATTGCGGAATCTGAACTGGAGTTGGTAGCAATTGAACAAAGTATACACTCTGCAGAGGAGGTCAAAATGATAGCTCCAACTGATAAAACTGCCACTTAATCGGTTGGAGCAGCATATCCGAATAACCAGTCCATCCAACGGCTCCCAACACATGACCTAAAGAAGTTCTGAGAGCTGCGACTTAATCGGGCGTTGGATCGAATGGTCCAGAATTTAGGAAGCATATTCAAATCAGTCAGTTCCTAATTCCCGACAAGAATTGAGAAGTTGGGAAATTTGATTCTGTTACGATTTAACGAAATTGATGTAACAAACTTGTTGATTTGGTTATAACGAACTTTCTTCTACTACCAATTGGTATAAATAAGATTGAACAACCTCAATTGGGTCAATTGCTACCAATTGGTAGATCATGCATGGAGTTGGTGGTGCATTACATGTTCTTCTGCCAAATCATGTTTTGTCTTTGTTGGTAGTGAATGGAAATCTTATATTTGACTTTGCTCTCTTTAGATGTCTCTGTTGTATTTAGGTAGTGGTTGCTATATATTATGGAATGGAAGATGCATGCATGATATGGCTCATATGAGGTTTTGTTTTTTTGAGACTCCACCACATTAATGTTTCGTTTTTTATCTGAACTGCTAAACATCGCCCCAAAATTACTTAAATCGCCCCTTGAAATTACCAAATTGCCCTTCCTCCTATTTTTGCTTATATATCTCACAATTTCACTTTTTTTTCAAAACTTTCTCTTCCTATACCTACTACACAAGATTACGAATGTCTCGGAGGCCAGGGAAGCAGCCAGCAGTTCCCCCGGTGTACCCGTATGAGGTAACATTACGTTATTTATTTGTTTTTAAAAAAAAAAAAGTCGTCGGCGTCCGAGGGAGAAGCCCCCCGCATGGGTCGGGCGTCCTCGGAAGCCGCTCCCCCTATGGGGGGAGCGGCTTCCGAGGACGCCCGACCCATGCGGGGGGCGTCTCCCTCGGACGCCGACCCGTAGCGGGAGACGTCTGCGGAAGACGTCTCCCCATAGGAGGAGGCGTCTCCGAAAGACGCCTCCACCTTGCGGGAGGCGTCTCTCGCAGACGCCTCCACCTTTTTTGTTTTTTTAATTAATAAATATCATAATTACTTTAATAAATAGTGATAAATCAAAAAAATTAATTTAACAAATTCTTATTAAGTTTAACATTTGTGATATTTAGTTCTAACAAATTTTGATTTAGTTTAACAATTGTTTTAATTTGGTTTAACAAATTTTGATTTAGTTTAACAATTTTGATAATTTAGTTTAACAAATTTTGATTTAGTTTAACAATTTTGATAAATATGATAATTTAGTTTAACAAATTTAACAAATTTGTATTTAAAATTTCAATTAATAGTCATCGGGTCACAGTGGAGGGAAAGGCAAGTCGATACCATTACACGCCTTCCGTTCTTTAGTTGATGATTCAGCACCGCGTCATCCACGTAGACGGGGGATATCTGCTTCGGTCAGGAGGGAGAGGGAGACATTACGTCGTCGTGAGGAGGAGGATGATTCCTTCGATGATGAGCATGTGGATAGTTTCGACGACGAGAGCGACGATGATGGCCCGTATGAGTTAGTGCGGCCGGAGGTGGAGAGGCAGGGGGATTATAGCGGAGGACGTGGTCAAGCGGGTACTTCTACTTCCGCCGGATGGATGGTGCGGAAGGGTAGGGGTGGGAGGTTTACGACCGGGGATTCGAGCTCGTGCACTGTTGATCCCCGCGCTCAGAAGAAGAAGAGGGTCCAGGACGATTCTTGGATCGTGAGCAGTATGACGTCTGGTGGTCCTTTAGATGGGAGCGTCATTCCTAGTTTCTGGGGTAACATTGCTAGACGGATCTGGGACGGAGAGGATCGGAAGGTTCTGAAGTGCCAGAATCGGCACAGAGCCTGTACAGCACTACAGGGTTGGCGGTCTACACTGAGTGCTGATATCAGAGAGGAGATTAGTGCCACGCATTTGGGGCACTTACCGTACAACATGTTCCCTTATCTCGACATGCCTTTGATTTCGGCGTTTGTGGAGCGGTGGCAGCCTGACACCAACACTTTCCACATGCCTTTCGGAGAGATGACGATCATGCTTCACGATGTTTTCCAGATCCTGCGCATTCCTGTGGATGGTCGTCTGGTTAGTGCTCAGGGGTCGATGTCTGAGCTGAGGTGTTATGTGGCAGAGTTGCTTGGTGTCACACCTGATGGTCTGGCGAGAGATACAGCTTTATGAAGTGGTGGTGGTGTCGGCATCGACTCCCTTGAGGACCTATGCAGACGGGCACGACCTCCGCGGGCCGATGATACACAGTTGACGGCGTACCTATTCTTGATGCTCGGAGCCGTCTTGTTTGTCGACAAGAGTGGTTGTCGGATCAGACCACGCGATCTACTGGAGGCTAGGGACCCGGAGACCGTTCGTGAGTACTCGTGGGGGTCAGCGACGTTGGCATACCTGTACCGGCAGCTTGGGATAGCTAGCCGTGCGGATTGTTCTGGGATTGCAGGTTGTCTTACGCTGCTGCAGGCGTGGATATACGAGTACTTTCCTGCATTCCACCCGCATCGTGAGCGGAAGATTATCGACGAGGGTCATCCACGTTCGGGTATGTGGGCTGTCCGGAGCGAGGACAAGAGCGATGGACGATTGGGTTCCATCCGCGCACGGCTAGATCAGATGACTGCATCAGAGGTATCAAACTTTACACCATTTATTTAATTTTAAGATGTATTATTATTAATGTGTTAAACTTTAGGTGGAGTGGTTACCCTATGGTCCTGACCCAGCAGCGGATGTCCCGAGGACTTTATTGATGAGTCTTATTCGTTATCGGGATATCATAGAGCCTTATATGCCCGATCGGGTCTTGCGTCAGTTAGGATATGTTCAGGTGATCCCGGTTGACATTCCGACACCAGAGCATGCGGTGCGGTCTGCGACAGCAGCGACGTACGACGTCAGGTTCCCCGCTTCTACAGCGGAATCGACTTGGCGGACATTTCCGAGATCATGCCGATTGTTCCTTGGCGACTTCAGACGTAGTCGCGACCCCTCCGAGTGTGATGCACGTTATCTTGATTGGTTCTGTAGTTACTCACATCCTATCATCGTCCGTGGTGCCTCCCGGAGAGCAGATCGACCACCAGATAGGACGTGTGGCGATCTGGTAATTTTTTCATTTTATCTATATTTATTTGTACCGTATAATTTGTTAATGTACGCTAATGTTATTGTTATGTGCAGTGGATGGGTAAGATGATACGGGCTGTAGACCCAATCTTGCAGATGAGGGATGAGCTGCCAGACGATGCCAGAGCTGCATGCGGAGATTTGGATGAGATCATACACTCGTGGCATACTCAGTTAGGCATCTCCGACCATGATTCGGATGATGAGTAGGCTGATCTGTTGTACCGTACTCTTAGTATTTGCATTTATATTTGTTTATCTGTTGTACGCTTAGTATTTGTGTTTGCTTATCTGTGGTACGCTTAGTATTTGCATTTATATTTGTTTATCTGTTGTACGCTTATTATTTGTATTTGTGTTTGTGTTTGCTAACATGTCGTACGCTTATTGTTTGTATTTGTGTTTTGCTTATCTGTTGTACGCTTATTATTTGTATTTGTGTTTGATAACCTGTCGTACTATTATATATAATGCAAATAAAGCAAACATATCAAAACATATTACATAATAAAGCAACACTATATAATGTACAAACATATCAAAACATATTACATAATTATACAAACATATCAAAACATATTACATAATTATACAAACATATCAAAACATATTACATAATTGTTGCCAATATGCTATCCTATTTTGGTACTCCAGCTCCCATCCAATAACACTCTCATCTCGTATTTGATACCACAGAGTCGCTATAGGAGGTACGGGGAATCCCTCATTCAATTCCAAACGAATGTAATGAGCGTAACTCCCTAAATGAGCAATAATCAACTCTCTGCACGGTCTCATCACGGTAGGCGGACTCTCCCAAGGTAGAACTGTAAGACATGGGTACAATGAACCATCATTTCCGAGAGAGAAGAACATAACTGCACACTTGTAAAAATTTGCAATGAGAAACAAGTCCGTCCACGTCTCCATATAGTGATTCTCGCCACAAGGTCCCCCGCCCCAATTAATCCGGTGACGAGCCTCCGCCACACCGTCGTAGTATACGTGCTCATAAAAAGATGGGTTCGCAGCTATCTCATTTGAAATCGAACGACGGGCGAGTTGCCAATTGTCTTCACCACCGTGGAAAACATCGGCGACACATCGAAATCCACAGTTTCCATCAGCACGTACATCATTCCACTGGTGTAGGAATGACATAATGATTCCTGGAATTCTATCTCCATATGGGAAGTCGTCTACGTCAGCCCGCCCAGTCACTACAATATGAACAAAAAATACAGTTACATATAATAACAAAAGATACAAATTTACTGAAATAAATAACAAAATTATAATAATAATAAATATAGGGATGGTATACCTGATCCTCCCCTCACAGACGAAGAACCAGAAGATCGACCACGACCTTTGCTTCCACTACCGGAAGAACGACCACGACCTCTACTCCCACTACCTGAAGATCGACCACTACCTCGCTCTGCATACTCAAACGCACTAGGGTCCCGTCGTGTCGACTTTCCCCTTGGTCGACCTCGTAGCTTTGTTTTTACTGCAGGCTCTTTCAAATTCGAATGTTCGGGGTGTAGCTGCTCGAATAAAACCCGAGAGGCAGATCGAATTACGGTAGGGTCACTTCCTGCAATCTCATCAACCAGACTGCGAAAATGTTCGGCGTCTTGAGCTGCCTGAGACACAAACTCTGCGTTCCCGGCTCCTTCCCCAATGACAAGTGTCCTCCAGAACGGATGAATCTGCTCTAAGTAAATTCCGTTTTCTGATTCAAGACATCCACGGATGGTACATGCGCAAGGTATCCCATGAGAAGTCAGAAAAGCGCACTCGCAACGATATTCAACTTCATCATCTAACTGTTGCATTCTCTTCACCTCCTGACTCAGCAACTGCAAACAGTGATGCGAAACTCTACCATTTATGTGACGATATAGAGCATGTCCGAAATTAGTCAAATTTCGCCGTCTCGAGTCTTCAAGAAAGTTTCGAATATTCGTCAGCTGCATTTCAGTAGCCGCGTTGACGCGCTCGAAAAGAGTGTCCAGAGCTGCAGTCGATGTAGAAATCCACTCTTTTAGAGCCGAATGAGCACTTTCGACCCTACAATTCGTGGTGTTCCCAAAATGAAGGACTTTGTTCGTCCAATTCAGCACAAACTTTTCTTTATGCACCAACCACGTGGTGTCCAGATACTCCGTGATAGCCGGCCACGATCTATACAAATCTTTCAGAGCATACACAACTCTATCATACTCGGCTTCTGAAGTAGAAAGCATGATCTTCCTCCATCTTCCACGCCTCAAAGTCTCTGCCATCTCCTTATTCTTGCCGAATACGTGGTATGCGTAATTCAATACGTCTTTGTTGATGTGTCATGTGCAGAGTAAATGAGCAGAGTCAGGAAAAACCTCTCTCACTGGTCGCATAAGGCCTAACTCCCGGTCTGTTATTATTGCAGTCGGCCTGACAGTCCCCAATAACAGATCTCTCAACTTCTCCATCGCCCACAAATAACTGGAGTAAGATTCATCCATCAAAATCGCATATCCAATAAGGAAATTCATGTTTGCTGGTGTGACCCCAATCATTTCGAACAAAGGCATCTTATACTTGTTCGTCTTGTAAGTCGAATCCATGCAGATAACGAAAGGATATGTCCGCAACAACTGGACTGACATCGGATGTGCCAAAAAAGCGTGAGTGACGACATCAGTTTCTGGATCCGCCATAATCCAATGTAAGTACTCACACTGCACTGCTTGGTAGAGAAACTGCTGGACGGGATTCCGATCTTCAGATTTTGTCCTCCTCATGTAATCTCTGAAATTATAAATATGCCTTTGATTTGGATTGTCCTCCGGGAATTTTTCTTTTACTGCCTTCAAGATGTTCCGTGGTTTTGCTTGCGCCTCTGTCATATCACGAACAATCTTCTTCGCCCCAGAACTTAGACCGCTAATTTGACGATGACCCTCTGGATAAACTGCCAGTCTGTGGTTGTGATGTCAGTGAGCACTATTATAAACCACAACCCATCCATCACGATCTCGTCGCTCCACCACTTTTATTAAGAAACGGCAACCGCAACCCTTTCTTTTGGTGTTTCTTCGAAGTGCAGTATCCATATCCCGAGACTCCATTTGATTTCGCCGGTCGCATCTCAAATAACAATCCATCCGACTATCTGATCTTGTTTTGTACGACGACACGACCAAAAAAAACCCAGCTCCGATAGCTACTTGTTTGGCCCATTTACATGCTTCATCGATTGTTGCAAAGATTTGTGTAGTTTGAAATAACTCACTGTAATCCACTCCATCACCACCGAAATCTTCCAACGGAACCTACAAAAATAAAATCGAAATTAAAAAAATAAAAAAATAAAATCGAAATTAAAAAATTTAAAAAATAAAGTAAAATTAAAAAAACAAAATCAAAATCAAAAAAAAAAAAAAACAGGCGTCTGTATTAGACGCCTGCCCCATGGATAGGGCGTCTGTGTTAAACGCCTTCCCCAACGGTAAGGCGTCTGCGTAGGACGCCTTGCCGTAGGGAAGGGCGTCTAATACAGACGTCTTACCCATGGGGAGGACGTCTACATAAGACGCCTCTCCCATTGTGTAGGCGTCTGCGTTAGACGCCTCGGCCATGGGGAGGGCGTCCTACGCAGACGCCCTCACCATGGGGGAGGCGTCTAATGCAGACGCTCGGCCCAAAATTTGCCCCGCGCCAGGCTTACCTCACCCGATGCATCACCCTCGCCAGACATTTTCGTGGTGTTTTTACTGATAAATTATGAATATACAAGACCATAGGCCTTATTTATAGACACGGGACGATATGGGTATTAAATATATTGTTAAGGGCAATTTGGTAATTTCAAGGAGCGATTTAAGTAGTTTTGGGACGACGTTTAGTAGTTCCCTTTTTTATCCCATAAAACATATGCATCTACACGCAGATGTTGGACCGTCGTCATTTAGAGTTTCATTTTAGTTTTAGAAATATCTAGTTTGGTAATTAGCAACTCATCCACTATTATTCAACATTTATCTCTATCCATTTGTACCAACTTTTCAAGGTACAATCATTTACTCTTGATAATGACAGAGGAAATATATTCACCAATCATTCATTCTTTTTGGTGTCGTGCATGCTACTACCACATGAAGCCAAAATATTTGAATATCTGTTCGGATAAAATGTCAAACATCATGTCTATTCATTTCCAAAGTATTTAGATTTTTTTTAAGGAAAATGATTTATGAACGCTGCGCGTCACAGACGTGCTATACGTGGACATCCATGTCAACCCTTACGTGGCCAAAGCAATGATGTTTTTCTTTTTTTTTCTTTTTTCTTCCTGATGTTCACTCAAATCACACTAAATGTGTTTCAACTCAGCATGTTCTCTCTCCACGCAAATACAAATATGATGACACTATTTCTTTCTTCTTCATTCTTTCTCTCCGGAATAAATCACCATTTCCAGCAAGATATTATTTCGAAGAAGCATATGATGCCGACTCTCAGGGTTCTTCACAACGTAAGCAACATGAATGGGACGGTCGATGACACTATTTCTTTCTTCTTCATTCTTTTTCGTGTAACAGTGCAGCAAAGATGTTGTGGTGCCCTGTTGGAGTGTCCGTAACAGAAAAAGAATGAAGAAGAAAGAAAGAGTGTCATCGACCGTCTCATTAACGCTGCTTACGTTGTGAAGAACCCTGGGAGTCGGCATCAGACGCTTCTTCGAAATAATATCTTGCTCGAAATGATGATTTATTCCGGAGAGAGGTACAACGCTCCGTGGTGAAGACTTACGTCTGTTCGGTTTATGTTGTACCTCTCTCCGTAATAAATCACCATTTCGAGCAAGATATTACGTCGAAGAAGCGTCTGATGCCGACTCCCAGGGTTCTTCACAACGTAAGCAGCGTGAATGAGTCGGTTACATCGTTGCTTCACGAAGTCGCACCAACAAGAGAAGAGAAAGTTCAAGATGAAGGTTACATCGTTGCTTCACGAAGTCGCACCAAAACTCGGGGATCCTGATTTCTCTGATTGGGACATGAATATGTTGTGTGTCTGTTCGGTTTAAGTTGTGTGTCTGTTCGGTTTAAGTTGTGTGTCTGTTCGGAATAATTTGTGTGTCTGTTTGGATTATGTTGTGAGTCTGTTCGGAATAAGTTGTATGTCTGTTCGGAATAAGTTGTGGGTTTGTTCGGAATAAGTTGTGTGTCTGTTCGGTTTAAGTTGTATGTCTGTTCGGTTTAAGTTGTGTGTCTGTTCGGAATATGTTGTGTGTCTGTTCGGTTTAAGTTGTCTGTCTGTTCGGAATAATTTGTGTGTCTGTTCGGATTATGTTGTGAGTCTGTTCGGAATAAGTTGTATGTCTGTTCGGAATATGTTGTGAGTCTGTTCGGAATAAGTTGTGTGTCTGTTCGGATTAAGTTGTCTGTCTGTTCGGAATATGTTGTGCGTCTGTTCGGAATAAGTTGTGTGTCTGTTCGGAATAAGGTGTGTGTCTGTTCGGATTAAGTTCTGTGTCTGTTCGGTTTAAGTTGTGTCTGTTCGGAATATGTTGTTTGTCTGTTCGGAATATGTTGTGGGTCTGTTCGGAATATGTTGTTTGTTTGTTCGGGTTAAGTTGTGTTTCTGTTCGGAATATGTTGTGCGTCTGTTCGGAATAAGGTGTGTGTCTGTTCGGAATATATTGTGCGTCTGTTCGGAATAAGTTGTGTGTCTGTTCGGAATAAGGTGTGTGTCTGTTCGGATTAAGTTCTGTGTTTGTTCGGTTTAAGTTGTGTTTGTTCAGAATATGTTGTTTGTGTGTTCGGAATATGTTGTGAGTCTGTTCGGAATAAGTTGTGTGTCTGTTCAGAATATGTTGTGAGTTTGTTCGGAATAAGTTGTGTGTCTGTTCGGATTAAGTTGTCTGTCTGTTCGGAATATGTTGTGCGTCTGTTCGGAATAAGTTGTGTCTGTTCGGAATAAGGTGTGTGTCTGTTCGGATTAAGTTCTGTGTCTGTTTGGTTTAAGTTGTGTTTGTTCGGAATATGTTGTTTGTCTGTTCGGAATATGTTGTGGGTTTGTTCGGAATATGTTGTTTGTTTGTTCGGATTAAGTTGTGTTTCTGTTCGGAATAAGAAGAAAGTTTGGTGTCCGGAATAAGTGTATTTTATGTCCGGAATAAGTGTATTTTCTGTCCGGAATAAGTATGAATTTCAACATAAACTGGACAACCATTCTACATAAACAGGACAAACTTTCTACATAAACTGGACAAACTTTCAGTTCCATTTCTGGACAAAACTTAATAATAAAAAATATTATGATAAGTGTGGGATCTGCACACTATCTTATTTGTGTATTGGGAAAGGAATCGTTGAACTTAAAGAACCAGCATTTTTTAAAAGGACAAAAACACGCGAAGAGAAATTTCGCTGACTGGACGCTGACTCAAAGAAAATACCTGAGCTGTACAGATCCACGTAAGGCGCGTCCGTGACGCGTGCGTCCGTATATAACGACCCTTTTTTAATGTATTGTGAGTAACTTAATTGCAAAGTTAACAACTCTATCATGCCTCAAGAAATCAAATTAATTGAAGAAATTTCAAAGGCAATTATTAAGAAACTTCAAACCTTGACTTTATGTCGGAGGAATCTTTTGACTTCATGACTATATATCTATAACCCAATATCACCGTCTTTGTGGGTATTTCTTGATTTTTTCGGTAAAAAAATAATCCATTCCACGATATCCAATTGACTATTAATACAAACCCAAACAACTAACAATTACTTTAATTTAGCCCATTATAATCCAAAACTCAAAAATGAAAATGTTGTAATCTTTTACTCCTTCAGAAACGAACATAGATTACAGCAATGTCCAACAAATATGTCCCACTTTTACGTACCCCCAACATATATAAATTGTGTGGAAAAAAAAACTTGGGATCTTTTCAAATGCGCCAAACAAATTAACTTGCTAATTGATCACAATTCCTGCACATTGTTTACTTCCAATAGAAGTCAAAGAAAGCAAAAGTAGATGGGACTTCCGAACAACTTCAGGTTTTGGAAGCCACATCCATGCCCATCTTATTTATATCCAAAATTTTAATTAAATTTGTAATATCAGTTTTCCTTTTCTAATCTCAGAGTCGACAATTAATGATGCGCGCACTCAACATAATGATAGTGATATGTGTCATATATACATATTCACCTTCACTAATCGATCACTAGCTAGGACATCAAGATTAATCATTGTGAGATGAAAATAGACTCTGGATTTGGACGCGACCTTTCGAAGTTTAGGAATCTGAAGTAGGTAACAAAGTTAGTTATAACATTTAACCGCAAGTTAAATGTTGTAAGCCTCTTTCAAGTGATCGATATTGTTATTAAACACTTAACTCTTGGTTAAAAGTTAAGAACTTCAATAGTTGATGGTCGACTAATAACCCTTAAGACTCTAATCTTATCTATAATTGATGGTTATTAATTTATCCTTGAAACTTCCATTATTTTAGTGGGAAATTCAAAAGTAGTTTTATATTAAGTTAATAACATAGATGGTTATCGAAAGTTTTCACCTCTAATTAGTAGTTTCTTCTTCCAGAGACATGTACAAAATGATAATCTTGAAGTGACAACACATGCAGTAGGATCATAATTAAACTCTGAAGTAATAATAACAATAAGAGAGTGATCACTGATCAGCAGACAACCACTATTTCAGTAGAACTTATGAACACATAAGATTAAATAAGTTCATGAAGGGGAAAGATGGAAAGCCTTGCACTTTCGTAAATCAATTATTAGTTTCCATAATAATGAGAAGTAAGACTCATCTTTTTGTTAACATTTTTGTACTCGCAATGAGATATAGGCAACTAACATGTATATCATACATATCTTGACATTTTTTCACTCTTTTTCTATTTATGTCTTATATATCCCTCTTCCTCTATATGTTCTTCGATCTAGCCTAAAATCAGTAATTACCTCTTGCAAATGAACTGAATTTCCTTTAAACTAACTGATATATATATATATATTTCCATGCATATCATCAAACATATCGTTTAACATAATCTTTAATTTAGAGATGCATTAAGAGTTAAACATCTTAGTTTGCCCTTATTTGACGATCATGCGTGTGTGTGTGTAACAAGAATATACTTATGCACAAATAGTTGTCATCTATAAATTTCTAAACGTCATATACAAAGCTATATATAGGTTGACAAATATGTCACAAACGCAATATATATAGACAAAAAATCACTATATTAAAATTCAGACTAACCTCGTGTGTGAAATTCAGGCGTTCACCTGAGTCAACTAATTATTCGGTAATTAAACTCTTTTATTGTAGAAGACATGCCAACTCCAGCAAAGTAATTAGTATAAAGTCTACCCAGTTCCCACACATCTGGTACGTGTTGGGAATCTTCAGACAATCACGAGCCAAATTATTTGATATATCTTTTGTTTTAGAAAATGGATAGTAAATCTTGTGCGTACAGTAAAATAATCAAAGATTAGAAATTCCACTCTTAGAATTTCATCATATTAAATTATTCATGCTTCCGAAAGAGCAAACACGAAAAAACACCAATTCAAGCTTGTCAGTCGAAAAACATACTTAAACTCGTTTGATAAGCACGTCTATATAGGTTATTTCTTGACTGCGTAGAAAAACTGGAGGATGAAATATTTCTTTTTCTATCATTTAATATAGTTTTTTTGTAGCCTAAAATAAGAATTGAATTATTAATTAATTAGAATTGATGGGATCTTACACGTAGTATGCAAACTTTCGTCCCACCTTTCAGCTTATTTTCGAAAGTTAGCTAGGGGTGAAACTTTGTGTCCGAAATCCGTCAATCCGACCGACTCCGTATTCGAAATCAAAAAAAATATCCGAGAAAAAAAAATCACAACCGAATTTGTATTCGGATATAAACATCCGTAAAAAAAACGAAACGAATATGAATATTGGTACATCCGATTCGAATAATATCCGGTTCGTATTTTATATGCACATATAAATAAATAAATAAAATATATACAATATATATGAATTAAATTATGTTATTTATATTATATTTAATATTTTTTCATGTAGGCAAGAAATAAAGACTGAAACTTATTCTTGTTTAGATCAATCACAAAATGTTTTTAAGTCTATTCGGATTTTTTAACGAATTCGGATATCCTAATTCGGAATGGATTTTAAACTTGATTCAGATGCGAATTTATTCGAATTCGGATCCGAATTCGACGGATACGAATTCGGATCCATTTTTCATACATTCGATCGGATTCGAATTCAGATTCAGATTCGAGAGAAAAAAACGGATACGAATTCGGATACTGGCACATCCGCTTCGTATCCGCTCCGTTTTCACCCCTAGAGTTAGCTCAAGAAGCAATAATTGTGACGAGAATGAACCAATACGATGATAATTGAGATTCTCCTATATATCAAGCTAGAGAGTATCACTGATAAATGAGGAATATTTCAAATGAAAATTAAGATACCGATGTAAAAAACAGCAAAATAGAAGATATATATTATGTGTGATAAAAAAAACTTCAAATTAATAAATTTTGAAGGTTTTCCTATTCTTATATCTTCTCCATTCCATGAAACTCTAGTGCACATCACTTAACGACCAATCAACTATATATATGTTGCTGATGACATCTGATGGATTGGTTGAGTAAGATTACATCAACTCAAATGCATCAGCATGAGAGAGAGAGCTAATCATCAATAGTAATTTTCTAAAGAAAAAAAGACAAAGTACTGTTATTTTCCTTTGGAAGTTTCAAAGAACATCTTGAGCTGCAATAATGTAACCTTCCCTTTTTATTGCAAAATAATAATAACAATAATAATAGAAAATAATATGCAACATAAGTATGATAAGTTAAAATAAATTTAGGTTTGAGAACTCAAGGTTTCAGCATATCTAATAAATCATGTTAATGTCTTCTGAGGTGGTATTTGTTTAATTTTGGGAAGATTTTCAACTTTTTATAATTAAGTGATCTCTGCATGCATGCAATGCAAATAACCTTTTAGGGTAGGGGAGAACAAAATCCGGTCCGGTCCGGGTTCAGTCCGGAAAATGTTGGTTCGGTCCGAGAAATTTGGGTTCGATCCGGTCTTTTTTTGGGTTTTTTCTTTATAAAAATTCGGTTTTGACCAGACCGGACCGATTCGGTCCGGTCCGGTCTTCGGTCCACGAGCATCCGGTCCGGTCTTCGGTCCGGACCTCGGATAAAAATCCGGTCCGGACCGGATGCTCACCCCTATTTTAGGGTATAATCCATCCATCGTCTTGACTAGTATATATAGAATCAGAAGTATACAGATTGAGTTAGCCCTACTTGGGTGAGATAAGACATGGTTTGTAATTAGAGGGATATCATAATGATAATAGATATAAGTTGTAGCAAAACGAGATTAATTAACAAGAAAAATATATTTAGATGAAAATTTGATGAAATCACAAATGAGAAGTAGCAGGCAATGTTGACGTTAAGAACTCAAACAATATATATATATATAATAATAATAATAATAATTCTCCAGTAGTAAGTCTGAGGTTTAATCTAACTATTTTAAGTCCCTACCATATTCATCATTTATCTTAAATCGAAAGGTAGATTAATGATATGACGGTTATGCTAATAAAATGATTTAACGGTGAATATTAACTGTAGATTAATCGTATTAAATCTAATGATAAGATTGTGGGAGATTTAAACAAATAAGATGAGTTCTGAGCTTACTAGATCTTGACCTATATATATTGGTTATAAGTTGATAATGAATTCTAATAGTGTGTCGAAACTAAAAACATCTTAATTAAGTACGGGAGTTTAAGATGTACAAACAAATTAACAAACATCACTCTCAAGTCGTAGTTGAGAGGCAGCTTTCACGAGATGTAAGTATAAAGTCTAGGATTCATAGAACATAAGCAAAGAGGTGGGTAGTGGTTGGTATGTTTTTGTTTATAAGGGTTGGTGGTTTCTTTCTTTCTTTCTTTGCCTTTTGTCGATCAAAGTTATTTATTTTGGTGTTGCCTGGCCTATAGTTTGTGTGGTTCTGGTGGTGGTGATCGTGGTCGACTTGGATCCATATGTAATATGGGCCGACAACCTTGTTGCGACAAGGGTGGGGTGAAGAAAGGACCGTGGACTGTGGAGGAGGACAAGAAGCTCATCAACTTCATCCTCACCAACGGCCAATGTTGTTGGAGGATGGTGCCAAAGCTGGCTGGACTTCTCCGGTGTGGCAAAAGTTGTCGCCTGAGGTGGACTAATTATCTCCGACCGGACCTCAAACGTGGTCATTTTACCGACTCAGAGGAGCAACTCATCATCGATCTCCATGCTTGCCTCGGAAATAGGTACGTTACGTACGTAAAACCATCCCTTTGATTGATGCATGCATGTCATGGTTTCAATTAATTTTTACTGTATGTTCCTTATATATAGTATATATCACTTATATATAACATGAATTTTAGTTGAATTATAATATAATTGTTGTATATATATTGCATGCATGCATGCATGCATGTTATTTAGTTTAATTTAATTTGTTGCATGCGAAGATTAAATGAAAATGAAAATGAAAATAGGTGGTCAAAGATAGCTGGGAGATTGGCAGGGAGAACAGATAACGAGATAAAGAACCACTGGAATACTCACATAAAAAAGAAGCTGTTGAAGATGGGAGTCGACCCACTCACTCACGAGCCTATTATCAAATCCAAACCCGAACCATCTTCTGGAGGCAGCTCAAATGGGATCAGCCAAACGCCGATAGGTGACAATAATTCATCAAATATTATTGCGAATTTGAGCAAAGGCGAACATTCTCATAATCAGAAAACAGCTGGTTTTGATGAATGGATGATAGATGAATTGCCTCTTCTTCATGATCAGGATGTCGACATTTGGAAACTTATAAACCACGACGACACAGAATGCGATTGGTTGGTAGACTACCAAGACTTTTCAATCCAAGACCTAGGATTAGAGCAGACTTTAATTTCTCCTGTAACAACAACAAGTACAACAACAAGAAGCTCAAATTAATGTTTTTTCTTCTTTTTTGGGGGGTCATTTTCAAAGACTTACATGTTATGTCTAAGATATATTCACATGTGAGAATACACACATGCACGAGTGCAAACTTATCTACTTGAATATTGTCAATAAGTTTACCTTTCAACTGTATAAATAGATAGGCCGCAATTCTGTAAGTATGGAATTGCTGCCTTAATATATATTTTTTTGTTTAAAGAAATGTTTATTATTTGTATGGTATTTTAAGAATGGATGTTTTCCCCCATATTTTTGGAAATTATTGTAGTTTTTAACAAAATAACATGTTTTTTGCAAGAAAAGATTTCTTTCCGAGAGAAGAGGAAGGGACGTGTGTGTATATGATTGTTATTTCCTAGATGGAAAATAATTTATCGACGTACTTTACGACGCTCCTGACGTGAAGGGATATGATTCTTTCAAATTGCATGCATGTTGAGTTTTTTATTAATTATTTAGTTTGTTTCCAAAATTGATGACTATTGGTATTCTAAGATGCATAAATGTGTGTCCCGCGCGACAACTATGTTTCCCACGCGGGACTAATGTGTTCATGCGTTGGATTTGTGTGTGTTCCAATGCGGGACTGATGTGTGTTCCACGTGGGATTGTTGTGTGTCCCATGAGACGGATATGGATCCCAAGCGGGGTTGATGTGTGCTTCTTCTTTGCATTTTAAGTGTTTATTAATGATAAAATCAATGTCTTTTATTTTATTGAAAATTATATTTTTAATAATAAAAAAAAAACACAAATGATGACATGAATAATAACGTGGAGCGTGCAAGTCTCAAACGCAGTGCGTTCGTGTATCATGACGCTTCCTAGATCATTCTAGTTTAACAAGTTTTGATAAAGATGGCAAGTAACTAATATAATCATCAATCTGTAATTATTTTGATGTTTTGATCCCCATTTGAGTCAGTGGTTAGATTCTTGGATTTAAAAAACTAATATCAGGTTATGATCATTCACTTGAGAATAACCATCATATTTGCATTCTAAGCACACGTAAGTTCTAAATGTTATCACAGAAGGTAGAAATCATTACTAATTTCGAGTTGGTTTAGGAACAATGGACTAATTATTCCTCACATAAAATGACTTATTTTCTGCCTATTTCTTAAAAACAATAGTTTTCTTAGCATATTTAGATTCTCCGCATATTGGAGAATATATTTATCTTAGCATTTCCACAAAATAGGTTGTAGCTTAGAGGTATTTATCAACTATTGAAGAATTGATCATTCACCAAACAAAAGATTATCTAGACATTTTTTTTCCTTTTTTTAAAATCCAAAGTCTTTAGCTGGTCAGATTAGTAACGTATTATGTTACTCAAAAGGCCATATCATTGGGATGTGATTAATTACTTAATCCATTTAGACTGGGTGGCATATATTGAACTTTTCTCCGTACATAGTGTTGTTTAGGATGTTATTGATTATTCTAACCTTGCTTGCGTTAAGAATGTTTCGTTCAGATTTTTTTAATTCGTACGTATTTCTATTTCTAATTGTTGTTAAGGAAGGTATCTCTTATGGTATTCACTACGGTGACAAGAATTAAAGCCCGATAATCAGAATTCGTAAGAAAGATAAAAGAGAATTCCATTAAAATGAAGTGAATTAATGGATATCTAATAGTGATCCAAGTTTTAACCGAATGCAGTGGAGTATGTGACCATATATGAACGGGTGCAATTTATTGAATTTTGAAGTGTTCGGAACAAGATCTACGATAATCCATTTGATCTAAACTTTTAAGCACATGTTCTTTATGTATGGTATATCTTATCTTTAAATTTTCATAGAAAAATAATAATTGAAAACAACTAAAAATATAGTGTCACAACCAAAATGACTATAAAAACTAGTACAACCCCATTCTATATATGGAAAAAATGTATATGTGGGAGGTCTACAGTCATCTTAGTTGTGACACCACATTTTCAACAATTTCTGGTTAGTTTTTTTCTATGAAAATTTATGAGTGATATATACTATATATAAGGAACATATAGTAAAAATTTCAGATCAAATGAATCATCGTAGATCCTGATCTGATCACTTCGAAATTCAATAAATTTCAGTTGTTCAAATATGAGTATTTTAGATCAACGGTGAAATTAACTTCGATTGACATATGTATATAATATCAAATAGTTACTATCTTAATTACTTTTGGTTTTCACATCTAAATCATTGACCTCCGAACGTCCATAAATTTGTCTCCCCTCAAGAGACTAAGATAAGCATGCCTCGTAACAATGGCCATGTTAATTAGTTGGAGAATTTTTTTAATCCTTATTTTTAATAATCATGTTAACCCAAACCATTAGAATGTTATTAGTTTTGATATTATTTGACACGCAGGCGTGGAGCTACATCACTTACAACCTGTTTAAGGTATCTACTAACAATGCATGCATGGGACAAAACCATACTAAATTAATATGCAAATAACAAGTACTTCAGACCAAACATGCGATAAACTGACAAAGTAATGCGAGCACATCAAACGAAACGGTAATTTAATGTATGAGAACTTTCAAGCTAGTGTAATCAAATGCCTGGATAATATGGTCGGTTCCAGAGCCACTTTAATTTTTAATCCAACCCAACAAGCAAAAAAGCATTATATATATAAATAAATATGATCCAATATGTATTAAGAATTAAAATGTGATTAGAAAATTATAGAAATGAAGTACAAATTCTGTAACATCCCGAAACAGTGGAAAAATTTAAAAATTTTAAAAAGCAAAATATCTCAAGACAACAACTACCAAACGAGAATGTTACTCATAAATATAATCAGTCGGTGCATAAAATACAACAGAGTTTGTCAAAAGACATGATTACATCAATACAACAAATGAATACAGGTAATCATGACGACCTCGAAGAGTCCGAAGAGGATCCTGACTCCAAAATGCGTGTGTTCGCTGTCACCACCCGACAGAACCTACTGCGGTCCTGAAACATGAATCAAACAACAATGCCTGAGTTTTCCATTAGAAAATCCCGTATGCCAAGCTCTCCTATATGAATGAAACATTATGGTAAATAAACCTATCATATTAGTAGCATGTCATATCAACATCTGCAATGTATCAAATCCCTCCAAGGGTAAAACGAGATCTCAGTCCAACAACACAAGTACCCTCAAACGGTCAACAAGGACATTAGTCCAACAACAACAACGAGTCTCCCTCGGAAACCTACCGTAGGCACATACGGTCTACGGACAGTACGCAACGCATCCCCACACGCGACAACTCGAGCCAAATGAATCGATGAGGAGCGTCCACGTTGCCGCGCAAAGTAACCACGTGATCTACACCACCCCAATGGAGCAGTATCCCAGTCGGTCAAATCATCCCAAGGTAGGTGCCCAATCGGGAATCATCGCCGGAACAACATCAGCGGTACAACATACGTCCGACACAATATCAGACGACACAACCACAAGCCGGAACATCGTCGGCATCATTAACGCCGGCAAAAACCTCGGCGACACAACATCGGACGGATCCAGACCGTAGTCTGCAGGATCATCTTGCTCTACGAGCCATGCATCAACATACATTGGGATTCATGATCCCTCAGGTCTGCTACTCTACAGAGAGCCAAACAACAACACGTCACACCATTGTTCATCAACGGAAGGTGGCACGACCCAAGTGTCTACACTGTTCCACACGACGGTCCCTAGGCAAACACAAGCAACGTTCCACCTTCACCTCCTGGTTCACGCTTTAAGCGAGGACACGAGTTTTCGTGGACATAGTTGACACAACATAAGGACCTGACACCCAGTTCTACGCACAAAACGGTCGAACAAAAATAGGCAATCCGGTTGACCGTTCCCAATAGGTTCGGTCGACCGAAAGTCTGCAACGGTCGAACTCTCTACACATCAATTAAGTCCCAAACGGTCGAACAATAATCTAAAACCGGTCGACCGAATACGAGGTCAAAATCTGAAGTCTGGTCAAAATCACACAAGTCTATTCAGTCGATCGACGTAGGGGTCACCGAAAACTATCATGGTCATCCTAATAGTGTTAGTCATATAACAATCAAACAAGATATAAAATCGGTCGAACAACTTGCAATAATATCCAGTACACTTAAGTTCCGGTCGAACGAAAAACTAAAAAACGGTCGACCGAAAACGAGCAGGAAGCCTCCAACCCACCAGCACACATGCAACCGGTCGACCGCCACATGACATTGTTTGACCGGTGTTGGTTAAAGTTGGGCAAAACAGTAAAATCGGTCGACCGCCCGAAGGCAACGGTTGACCGTTGGTCGACAGCAACCCCGCGCCTGCCGAGGATTTTACGTCGTTTCTCGTCGCCAGTGAGGTCTCCGACCTCCCGCGACCGACCACAACACCACCATGACAAGAGTGTTCAACGAAAACAAACTAAGAATCAACATACCTCAAAGGAAGACGGAGCACGCCGGAGAACCACTCAACGTCGACGTCCGACAACACCCCCGCTCCAACGCACCTCACGTTTGCGCCTCCGCAACGCCGTGCTCGACTTTACTCGATGGGCCCGCCTCCGACATCTCTGGTTCTCCGAAAATGGAAGAGAAAGAAGTGAGAGAGAGGTTTTGAGTGAAGGAACCAAGAAGATTGTTGGTTTTCTCAATAAAATCAAAACCAAGGCCGACAGTAACCGACCCTACACCCAAAACTATTCACCTCCCATTATCCATGCAAACCCTCCACTAATCAAGGAATTAGTCCTAATTAAGGATTATGATCTAACAAATTCACCATTAGAAACTATAATTATTTGGAAATATACAAGTAATTATTAGTAGTCTTGAGTTGATCGTGCAAGAAAATATAAGTGTCATTTGGTTTTCCAACAATAACGAGGTGGCACACTTGAAATTGAAGGAAGATGAAGTGGTATAAGAGATTGATAGATGTAACTTTGATTTCTTTATTATTAAGTCAATTAAAGAATGAAATTATAACTTTGTGGTTGTTATGTCGTCTTGGTTGGTAGAAGGCATGAGATGATCTTGGTTGGTAGTTGACTAATGTTTTGAAGAAGGAATCAAAGTGAGAATTAAGTAATGAATGTGGACTACTACATCCACCAAACCAAACCAAACCAAACCCAGGCCTATCATCTTGCATACGTCATTGAATGTGGATAATCACTATATTAATATATGGGCCCATTAATTAGGCCCAACTTTTATACTCTATTTTGTTGATGTTATTTATTTTATAAAAAAAGAGACGTGTGTTGTTGTTGTTGTTGTTGTTGTGTGATTTGGTCGAATCGCGGTTGGGTTAGGTTAGGTTGCTTCAAAATCAATCCCAACAATTTCCAATTCACACACACACACACACACACAGGTATGGATTTGGGTTTTTTGTTTGTGTGAATTTGGTGAATACCAAAATCCCACCTATCAATCATGGGATTTAAGAATTTATGCATTTTCATCTACATATTTACTTTACCTGTGAAGTTTGTTTGGATTAATTAATTGGGAAGAATCAATCAGTTTGTTGTAGTAATATAAATTTTGTTTTAAAAGTTTGGTTTTGGTTTAATGGAGTTAGAGTTTGTAGGAGAGGAATGCATTGTTTGGGTTTCTTCAGAAGAAGCTTACATTCAGCTTCATTGCTAGAGAAAGGCCAGAATCGTGTCATTGATGCCTCTTTGACTCTTATCCGTGAGAGAGCAAAGCTTAAGGTTTTTTTTTCCATTTTATTTGTTTCTCTCACAATCTTAATTTCCAATTTCCATTCCAAACTCAAATCTTTTATTGTATTTGTAGGGAGAACTTTTGCGATCATTAGGTGGTATTGTAGCATCAACATCTCTACTTGGTGTTCCTCTCGGACACAACTCCTCCTTCCTTCAAGGACCTGCTTTCGCTCCACCCAGAATTAGAGAGGCCATTTGGTGTGGTAGCACTAACTCAACTACAGAACAAGGTTTTTTTTACACAATCACCCATCCATCTACCTACTTTATTTTCAGTTCTTATAACAGTTCTTTGTGAATTGCATGCAGGAAAGGAACTGCATGACCCACGAGTGCTAACCGATGTCGGTGATGTCCCCATTCAAGAGCTTAGAGATTGTGGTGTAGATGATGACCGTTTGATGAAAATTATAAGTGATTCTGTAAAGCTAGTCATGGAAGAAGTAAGTAAATTTATGCCCAGGTCATGATTCACAATTTATGCTCAGAGTTATCTAAATAATTTTGTTTATTTCTTCTCTAGGAACCTCTTCGTCCATTAGTTCTGGGCGGTGATCATTCTATTTCATTCCCTGTTGTAAGAGCAGTTTCTGAGAAGCTCGGGGGACCAATAGATATCCTTCACCTAGACGCTCATCCAGATATATACCATTCTTTTGAAGGAAACATGTATTCTCATGCCTCATCTTTTGCACGAATTATGGAGGGTGGTTATGCAAGACGCCTTCTACAGGTAATAGTCTTCTTTTGTACCTATTGATCTATGGTTCTATAAATTTTGGGGTTCACTGTATTGCCTCAGTCTGATGAACTTAATTTTCTTTTTGCATCTCATAACGCATAATATTATTGCACAAGCAGGAAACAATTCTATACTTGTTTATATATTTCACAGATGGAACAACATCCATGACAATCCAAGTTATGGTCCGCACTAGCTGACCTTATTTTGAAATATTTGTTGAGCTTTGTTTGCTTGACACGTTGTTCTTATTCACAAATAACATTTCCTTCTGTTCTTGTTTGCATTACTTGTATGGGGATTTTCCTCCTCTGGTGTAGTAATAATTTGTCAGGTTTGTTATTTACTCTACTTAACTAGATGAATTGCCATCTTCTGTCGCTGTTTCTTATCTGCAACTGAATATATGTAATGGAAAATGTTTCTATCGTGAGATGAAACATTTTTAGTCATCAAATAAACCACCTTAATTTGTTACGCATAGTCATGAATTGTTATAGGTATTTTTCAATGCGAGGGTAAATGTTTGTTTCAGAATTATGTACCTCTCTCTTACAAGAAAGAAATTATTCGGACAGGTTGGCATTAGATCTATCACAAAAGAAGGACGAGAACAGGGGAAATTTTTTGGAGTGGAGCAGTACGAAATGCGCACTTTCTCAAAAGATCGCCATATGCTGGAAAATCTGGTAATCTTCTTCTTCCGGATGTGTTGTCACAAATCCTTCAATTTTTTAAAGGAATGACTTACATTTTTCATTCTCCAATCTGTGTTTTTAAATATTTGGATCAGAAACTAGGAGAAGGTGTAAAGGGCGTGTACATCTCCTTAGATTTGGACTGTCTTGATCCTGCATTTGCCCCTGGAGTGTCTCACATCGAGCCGGGAGGCCTCTCGTTCCGTGACGTGCTTAACATCCTCCATAACCTCCAAGGTGATGTTGTAGCAGCAGATTTGGTTGAGTTCAACCCACAGAGAGACACCGTCGATGGGATGACGGCAATGGTGGCAGCGAAATTGGTCAGAGAACTCACTGCAAAGATATCCAAGTGAAAGTTTGAGGTAGTAGTAAGGGGATAAAGTTGGTCAATCGTTTAAATAATAGGTGCAATTAACGAAGAACAGAAGTTTATGTTCAATCCTCAAACCTTGTTATTAGTTACTGAAAATTAAATATTTATCGTTCTAGCGTCTGGATTCCTTATTTATTGTGAAATAATATTGGTATAAAAAGGGTCGATGACTCCCTTTTTTTAAGAGATTTTCAATCAATTTTGACGTGCCCACGATTGACGATGGAGTTAAATTGCGACTAGAAGATATTAACACTGTAATTAATGATCTATTAGCCAGGTTTTGGGGTGTCACCCGTGCATCAATTACCTGCTGGTGTTTTAATAAGTAGAGATCTACGTAATACACACATATTATTGTATGCTAATTTATCACCTAAATTGTGGGGAAAGTTTGACCAACTTTAGGTAAAGCCAAGGGATTAGTGAAGTACACAAAACATAGCTAACTGATGAATGGCTTATTCCCTCATTCTCCTCCAACTTCTCTCTTTGTTTGTAATTGTATCTAGTTTTGTTGTTGCTTCTTCGCGGGAGCCGGTGGTGGTGTACCCTTCCGAGTTCCGACGGAGCGGAAGTGGCATCCGCCGCCTCGACTGCCACACGATGACTTGCATACGATTCCTTTTGTAAAACAATAAATATGTTAGACTTAATTTTATGGATTGACTTGTAAGCCAAATATATTTTTGCTTTGGCTACAACTTGAAAAGGTAAAAAACCCACCTTTTATTTGGTGATTAGATTAATCATCTAATACACCTTTTTATTTACGAAGAACCACAATTTATCAAAAAAACAACAACTTGATATTTGTTTTGTTAGCTGCATGCACTTCATAACGATATTATTGGTTCGGTACATCTGCAAAAAAATCAACATTAAATACTCCCCTATACTACTTAAAAGTCTTCTTAGACTTTTGTGTGTTTGTGTTGTGTTGGGTTGGATGATCTCGTCTCCTGAGTGTAACTATATGGGTCGACTAGACAAGGAGACGACGACCGGAGAGCAGGGGAGGAGGCTGCCAAGTGACTTCGCCGCTGGAGACAAACAAACAAATATGTGTTGTAATCTACATGGTTGATGCATTACGACAATGCATCAATATCGTGTTTCATGAATACTTTTAAAAGAATGACCTCAAATCTTCTAACCGTTAGCACACAGTTGCTTCGACATAGAATGACTTTTCAAATATACACTGTCAACATCTTTGTCTCAAAGACTCGAACTCATTCAGAATATTAATTTCTATTAATATTCTTTATTTAAAATATTAATTATTCTTTATTTAAAATATTAAAAATAATAAATATTATTTTATGTAAAAGAGAGAAAGTAGAATATGGTTATTTTTCATCTGAAATCCTCCTAAAATAAGTGTGTTTAATTTCCATATTGAAGTCAAGAGAAGAGAAGTGAGATTAGGAATGTCGTCGTCGACGAAACCCAAAACCCAAACCCTATTCGACCTCCCTCTGCACTTTTTCGACTCCTCCCACCTCCTCCTCCTCTCTGGCCCCGTTGTCCTTCAAGATAAGGATCCCAAGCCTTTAATCGTCGACGACGACGACGATGAGTCTTCTTCATCGTCTTCGTCGAGCAGGTGGACGTGCCATACTTGCAAGGCCGAGTTCGAGTCTCTTCTCCACCAGAGATCCCACTTCAAGTCTGACCTTCACAGACTCAATGTAAAGTCCAAACAAACCCAAATATGATGTCTTTTCTTGCAAATTAAAGTTGGGTTCTTTATTATGCCCCAAACCAAAATTATGATTTTCTTCTTCCATATCAAAAACTCATGTTATGTTATGTTATGTGGTGGTCTTTTACTCTCAACTTTTGAATCTTTATATGTTTTGGGTGTAGGTCAAGCTGAGCCTGGTTGGTAAAAATACCATTAAAGAAGAAGATTTTGATCACTTGTATGCTACTGATTCTCCATTTGAAGACTTTGATGTATCCAGCATATCTGGCTCAGAAGATGAACTTCACAATGATCCTGTGCCACACAGACCCATGTATCCAAAGCACAACTTATATATCCAACTCCAATCGGGAGAGATTGTTTCTCTTTGGAGGTGTTTAATCCTGAAAGAAAATGAGGCTCTTTCACTTGACGAAACTTCTACCAATACATCTTCTCTTGCTAGTGACGAACTGATCAATAAATTGAATTATCTTATTCATGAACCTCGAGATGGAACTCATCTCAGAATAGTGTTACTTGTCTCTGGTGGTCATTTTGCCGGCTGCGTCTTTGATGGCAACTCAGTATTAGCTCATAAAACCTTCCATAGGTTAGTTAGTGACATCACATGTGTTCTCTTGTAACTTGCTTTTTTATTCATTTTGTTTTGTGAGTCTTAACTTTTGATTCATAAATTATAATCTTTGAGCCAACTTATGAAAAATGAATATTGACCCATACATCACAATATTTCTCGGATCCTGTCCTGGTTACCTAGCCTTACCATAAGCTCCATGCCTTGTTAAATTTGATCATTCACCTTTTTTTTCTCATTTGGGGGCATTTACCTGCTAGGTAGATTGTTGATCAATTTGTTTCTACTTCTACTCAATGTAATATCTTTATCAAGTATTTTTCGTTTGGTTGTAGTTTGGAATTGCTTCTATAATCCCTTTCATTATCAAGTGATTTCCAGGTCTATACCTGTTAGTACCAAATAAATGAGTGTTTTTATTGTCATTGTGTGAAAAGAGTAAGTGTAGAGATGCATACAATTTGAGTAATCTATACATAATAGTGCTCTTTAATGGGATTAAAGGCTTTGTTGTTGTTGTTGTATACATAATAGTGCTCTTTCTTTTCTTCCTTTTTCAGAAAAGATATTTCAATTCATCCTTAGCTGATTGTAAATACTTCATTTTTTAGGTATGTTGTTAGGGCAAAAGCTGGGAAGAAACAATCTGCAAACGATGCAACTGGCAGAGCTGCAAGTTCTGCTGGATCCTCTCTTCGCCGATATAATGAAGCTGCACTTAAGAAGGTACTTAACGTTTTTGGACAAATATTTTTTTAAATTGGACCCTTTATTTTTGCGGATCAGCTTCTTTCCTACGGGTTCATGAATGAGGGATCATAACCTCAAGTATGTTGGTTACTATTACATATTCACAAAACCCATATCATGAATTTTTCAATTGTGACTTGAATCTTCCTTTTATTTTATTGGGGAAAGTTACTGTTTTTGGATCCCTAAACATCTCAAATTTTTAATAGTTGCAACATTCAAAAACAACAATCAAATTGACCTCATGTTTCTTATTTATGAAATTCCCAAAGCATTGTGTCCACTAAAAGAACCCGTTTATTTTGCCCAATCACCTTTGCTTACAGATTGTAATGTTTCTTTGCTCAATAATAAAACAACAAAACTCCTTCATATTTCCCCCTTTTTAGGTTAAAATGTTTCACACATCGCAACAAAAATAGGAGATAGAAACTGAGCTTGAGAGTTAAATGTAATAGGAGATTCCCAAGTTTGCCCATCTTGTATTTTTCTTTCCACATAAGATGTTGATGATTAGGTTTTTTTTAGTTTTCTACTCTAGGATCAGGTCCAATTTCCTAATAAACTTTAAAATAAGTAAAATTAAAAAAATGGTAAAAGTATATCACAGATGCAAGATTTTCTAATTTGGTGAAGCCTACTTAAGTCCGATGAAGTAAAAAACATACGATGGAGGGGATACATTTGTCCTGTGGTAGTGTGTGCTGGTTGAGATTCTCTGATACAGAAGGTGCTGTACAGCAATGCATCATTTTAAGTTATCTTTTTTGTGTATGATAGTTCCAAATTGTTTTTATTGGTAACAGTTCCAAAAATCATTGCAGGAAATTCAAGAGTTGCTCGTTAGTTGGAAGTCCTATTTTGCTTCATCCACCTGCATTTTGGTTCATGCTTCCTCAAAGAATCAACAACTGTTTTTTGATGGAGAAGATACGTTTTTGGCTCACCGCAGATCCATTGTCCGCAATATCCCATTAACAGTCCGACGACCCACTTTGAAGGAAGCCAAGCGTGTTTATAATCTCCTGACACGTATCTCATACGGAGTAGCTGAGGAGGCATCCTTACTCAGCACTGAGCCACCTGTACCTGTCGACAAAAGAAGTGATAGTGAAACACCCGAAGGAGCAATGAAACACTCTTCTGGAGTGTGTCCTCACTTGGACCCTAATGAAGCAGTTGTAGCTCAGATGGCAGAGGTTACTGTCTCTTCTATTGATACACCAAAAGAGACCCCCCTGCATGAGGCAACAAAATGTGGTGATGTTCACCAAACTCTTGAGCTTTTAGAACAGGGTTCTGATCCATGCATCAAAGATTATCGGGGACGGACACCCTATATGGTGTCAAAGGATAAGGAGGTTAGGAACACTTTCAGACGGTTCATGGCTTTAAACCTTGACAAATGGGACTGGCACGCTGCTAATGTTCCCAGTGCACTCACTAAAGAAATGGAGGAGTCCCAAGCAGCGAAGCAGGTTGTTGCTTAATCTTGCCTCATACTTTCTCCCTTCAGATTTATTTTTTTAAACAGAATTTCCTTTATCTCTGACCTTTTCTGTACCAGTTGTTTAGAAAAGCTATTAAAATGGAGAAATGCAAGATCCACGTGATTGATATGAAGTGAAAAATAAAAAATAGGATTATGTTGAATGTGGTAATCAATAAAATAGAAACATTAAATGTTATAAATATAAATTCCTGTAAATAGGAACAGGAAAATATGGAAGGTGGTGTGGGTCTGAGAAAATTGCAATGAAATGATGCATGATTAACTGTAGTTCCTGCCTCAACCTTAATTTTCATGAATGACGGAATGCAAAATCAACTTCTTAAGGGAAATCTGATCAAGTTTATCATCAAAAATCATAAAGCACATTCTTAATGTGATTTTTTACTATTGCTCTTGGTGAAACTCAGAATTTTTGTATAGCATTAGAATTAGAATTCAGGGTGTATTCTTAACAGACATCTGTATGTCACCTGTATCCTTGTTTTCAATATTTTTTTGTTTATGCCTACGCTGTTCGGAGACGTTTTTGACAAGTTTCATGTTGAATATGTAGGCGGAAAAGGATGCTAAGAGAAAAGCGAAAATGAAGGAGTTGAAAAGGCTACGGAAGGCAAAAGAAAAGGCACAGGTTTCCATTTCCTATTCCTTGATATGAGTTATTTATGATGCATCCAAAAGAATTCTCCGAAGCTAATGAGTCTTTTTCTTCAAATGGCATACCTTTTTGCAGTAGCGTAATAGTTACATTCACCTTCATGTAATTGCTCGTGTATTCTCTGAATTTATTATCAATCCAAGCTTGTACTATTTTAAAGAATCTGCTAAAAGTATCATTTTCCCAAGAGTAGCCAACACATTTGGAATTAAATCCTCACCCATTACTAGTTTATTTTGGATTGAAAAAATTGTATCCCAAATTCTTGCAAGGTCGATTAAGCTAAACAGAAGAAGCAACGTTTTTTTAAAATCTTTATAATAGGAATAATCTGTTATATTCTATTTTATTAGAAAAATTCTTACCTAATTATCAATCCTTAGAATTTTGAAATACTATCTCTCTACAGAGCTTGGGTAAAACCAAATACTAAATGAATTGGCGTATCTTCAAATTACAGAATCTTACAAGATAATACTTCTAGAGTTAAAAAAGAGAGAAGAGAATCGTATAAGATAATATTTCTAGAGTTATTGAAATTAATAAGTGTTATATTCTGACACTCTTAATGAAACAGTTCCGTGATCTTAACATTGTGCTTGTCTTAATGCAGGCAGAAGCAGCTATTGCGCAGAGTGCTGCGTCCACTTCCAAAGTTTCAGATTTGACAAGAGTTACAGCTGCCAAGGGGCAGTCACAACGTAACCGAATTCCAATCCTTTCCAAGGAGGTCAGCCTTCTACTTTTTTTTTTTTTGAAAACTAGGTCAGCCTTCTACTTAACATCAGAAGTTTCTTTGAAGTTCTTGCCCAACTAACCCTAAGAACTTTAATCAGGAGCAACAAAAGCGGGGATTAGAGGATGCAAGAGAAAAAAGAGCAGCAGCAGCTGAGAGGAGAATCACAGCCCTCAACGCTGCAGCCCAAAGCCAAGAAACATCACCGAGTGTTTCTCAGTCGAAAACCGAAACTGGTGCAAACAGCAATGACAGTATTTGCTCGTGCTGCAATTCGTCGCTAGCTGGAAAAGTGCCTTTCCACAGGTACCATTACAAATACTGCAGCACTACGTGCATGCATGTGCACAGAGAAATGCTAGAGGGCGAGTAGCTAACTGTCGATAAAAGTCTGTCCATCACACATTTAGTTACATCATTCACCATTTTTTTCCACCTTGGTTACATACCGAATGCGTGTATGTGTGTTAAGGCTGCAGTAGAGCTTTTTGATTGTACCGTGGTGCAATGGGGAGGTGAGTTTGATATGCACTTAATAATTAACCACTATGAGCTTATGCCTCTTGTTTGCTTGTTTCTTTAATGTTTTGGACCCGCGACTACTTTTCTAATGTTAAATTTAGGGAATGGAGAAACAATTTGCAGGACAATTTGCCTTTAAAGTTCTTTTGGAATTGAAGTTAAAGGTCAATTGAAAGCAGTCCTCATTACTATAAAGTGGAAAGAAGGAAATGGTTTGCTTGAGAAGTACACAGTAGAATGAGCAGATGATTAGTTGAACAGAAAACCACCAAGTATGACGGTTTAGTAGTTGTCAAGTTATGTTGTTGATGGATTTCGGATAATAGAAACCGATCTTGTATATTATGTCAACGCTTTTTTTGAAAACAATATTATTATGTCAACGTTGTTACTGCTAATTATTCAAGATTTGGCCGTGACATTGAAAGTGATATTCTAATATTATACATATATATTTATTTATCAAGCCATAGTTTTTTTAAAATATGAAAAATAAATGGTGGCTTGTATGGTTTGCTTTGACAAATAGGGGAAATCCAACACCAAGAGATCATCTCTCATCAAAAGAGTCAATGATGCAAAGAGTCCCCAACACTTGGTTTCTGAAAGCAATTTTTATTTTGGTATGTGCATCAACTTTTGATTTTGAAGCATGTCTATGCCAGAGCAATAAACTTTTATTTGGAAAATCGAT
Organism: Triglochin maritima; assembly: GCA_963682175.1. Taxonomy (NCBI): domain Eukaryota; kingdom Viridiplantae; phylum Streptophyta; class Magnoliopsida; order Alismatales; family Juncaginaceae; genus Triglochin; species Triglochin maritima. The sequence goes on from OY821789.1 coordinate 34,218,082, forward strand.
ATCCGAGGAACAAATCATAGTCTCTTCAGGAGGAGTTTTCGCTTTAGGTTTCTTCAATCCAACCGGCAACTCAACTAACAATCGGTATGTTGGAATATGGTACGATTTTATACCTAAGGCTGAGAGAACGGTGGTTTGGGTTGCAAACAGAGAAAATCCTATAAACACAAGCTCCAAAGGGAGGTTGAAGATAGACGTCGATGATGGAAACTTGGTGGTTATGAACGGAGATGGTGTCATTCTTTGGTCGTCTAATATTATTGTCTCAAGTGCGGCGCGAGTGATTATGAATACCACCGCTACACTTTCAGACGATGGAAACTTCATTCTTAGGATAGAAGATAGTGAGGTTTGGCAAAGCTTTGATCATCCCACTGACACATTTTTACCAGGAATGAAGCTAAGATTTGATTTTAAGTCGAGGGTTTCTCAACGTCTAGTTGCATGGAAAAGCCCGACCAATCCAATGCCTGGAGACATTTCTTGTGGTTTTGATCCAAATTCTCCTCTCCAAATAGTCCTTTGGAGGGGAACCACAACTCTTTTTAGATATGGAATATGGAATGGTCAACAAACCAACACACTCGCAGAATGGAATGGAAGTTCAGTACTGGTAGAAACAATTGTGGTGAATGATAAGGAGGTTTATCACTCATACGCTGCGACTGAGCATTTTTCGGTAGTCAAGATGTTCATAGATCCAGTTGGGAGTCTCAACACTTCTATATGGGTAAATGAGTCGGGAAAGTGGATGCCATTTTATGAGCCACTGCCGAGTCCACCATGCGAAGTGTACGACATATGTAGCAAATTCGGCACTTGTGACGACTTAGATGACACTCGGACTTGCAGTTGTTTGGAAGGATTTACACCAGAAAATCAGAATCAATGGAACATAGGCAATCCAACTGATGGTTGTACAAGAAAAGTTCAACTGAAGTGTGATGAAAGTGACAAGTTTGAGAAGATCATTGGTGTTTCTTTTCCAGATCATTTTTCATTTGAAAGAAATTTGAGTGAAGTTCAATGTAAGGATAAATGTTCAAATAATTGCAATTGCACTGCTTATGCACACACTAATGCAAGCACAGATTTGAGGAGCTTCAGGTGCTTTACATGGTATAATGAGTTAAGAGATATAAGATACGAATACAAACCCAAAGTTGGTGGACAGATACATGTTCGTATTGCTTCCAGTGCTATATCTGGTACGTACGTTAATATGTTTCCAAATCATTTTGCTTTTATGGATTTTTTTTGTTAAAGCAAATAAACACAAGAATGAATTCATTAGAAAGTGTCTTTTATGCAAAACAAATCTTGTAGTTTGACATTGAAGGATGAATATTCCGATTTTTCTTACTTTGCAATATCAATGCAGACACCTTCATGAAGAAATATGGTACTCTTGTCATATCATTGTCAAGCGCTATATTTACAGTAATTGTTTTGGTAATCATTTACTTTTCATGGAGAAGACTCAAAGCCAAAGGTACTTTCTCATTCACATTTTGTGCCAATTTAATTTCATTTTAATAACAACTTATAGTTACTTTTTTTCTTCCAACAGGTTTGTTATACGCCATGATCACAAGGCCAACTGTAAACGAAACGGTTTTGAAAGAAGTATCTTCACTAAGTTATGATTCTATTGTAAAGGCTACCAATAGTTTCACAGAGGCCAATAAACTCGGAGAGGGAGGATTCGGTCCTGTTTACAAGGTACAAACAACACCATTATTAACAAACATTATATGTAACGTTCCGAAAACAATGAATTTTTTTAAACGAAATAGCATAAGGAATAAGACCAGAAAGAGAGAAGTTACTCATAAAATACTCGACAAAAAGTGCATCATTACATAGAAGCTTTCAAAAGTATGATTACATCAACGTACAAAAAAGAAAATACAAGTAATCATAGCCACCTAAAAACAGAGTGGAGGATCCAATTCCAGAGTGCGCTCGTCGTCTATCATCACCCGGCCAAAACGTACTGAGGTCCTAAAATGCAAATGTTACAACAATGCCTGAGTCTCCATAAGGAAACATCATATACCAAGTCCACCTATATGCATATGGAAGCACAGTGCAATGAACGTATCATACTGGTAATCATGACATACAAGAGTGCAACATAAAACCTTCCCCCTTCAGGGTACTAATGGACATCAGTCCAACCAACAACAATATCGGATTTCCCTAGGAAACCTACCGTAGACACACGCGGTCTTACGGAGAGTACGAGACACACCCTCACTCGCAACTATACTAATCATGAGGGTTCGGTGAGGATCAAACGTACTTCCGCATAATAGATACAGATCTGATCTCCAGGCGCTCACACAAGCTGTACTCTAGGTATTGCTTACACAAGCTGAAATATGGGCCACTCACACAAGTTGTACTACCCTAGGGGTTGCTCACAGAAGTTGTACCACCCCTTCCGTCGGCCAAAGCCTGGGCAGAGATCCTGCTCCCTGGAGTCGGGTATCATGCAATGCAAAACATAGGATCCGTCATCCCACAGGTCTACTACATAGGGTGGGTCAATGCAAATGAAATGAGTCGTACACTGCCTAAAACTAACCACAAACACATGCATCAAGTATCCACACCTTTTCACATGGCGGTCCCTGGGCAGACAGACGAAGCGAGGACACGGATTTCCGTGGATGAGATGGCATCACAAGCAAAACCTGAGAAACCAATATTGGGCACAAATGGTCGACCAAAACGGACAAAGTGGTCGACTGTTTTCCTCCTACATCAGAGAGACGGTTGAACTGCAATCCCACCGGTCGAACGAACACAAGCACACACAGTCAAAAAAAATGACACTAAAAGTCGAGAGTTTAGATGGACTATGCCAAATTAATATTAAAATATACAGTGCAATGGTCGAACGATAAAGGGGACCCGTTCTACCGAAAATAACAAGACATTCCTACATCCAACAGATCACAACGGTCGAACTAAAGATCAAGAGTGGTCAACCGTTTAGAAGGTCAACGCTTGGGTCAAAGCACAAATATAGGTAAATGGTCGAACGTGCAGGAAACACCGTCTGACCGAAAATAACAAAGCTTCTCCTGCCCAACATTTATGCATAACCGGTCGACCGCTAAAAGATATCGTTCAACCAGTGCTAGGCGAAACTCAGCAATAACACTACGACCGGTCGACCGCTTAAGGCATTTGGTTGACCGTCCCATGACAGACATTGTCTATCCAACACTCTCAACCTCTCACACACCTTGTGTGATCACCAATAACAAACTTGACATACCTTTTGCGATTCGTCTCAACGCCGTCACACCTCGAAGTCACGCACAATCACCTCGTCATGCCAAGTATCACCTCCACCACCGTGCCTCCTTGCTCGCTAGCCACCACCACTCGCCGGACGAAGAGGGGGAGAGAAGAAAATGTGGTGGAAGTGGAGTTGGAGAAAAAGAAAGGAGATGGGGTTTTGCCTTCCTTATAAATCCAACACCAACACCCCCACCATACTCCCCAAACCTCACCCATACCTCCACCATACTCTATCACATCAACCCTCCTTTACCACAAAACTCAAAGCAACCATTAGCCTAAGCACCCACTAATCAAGGTTAGCACTAAGTGAAGGTTAGGGTCCTAACATTATTAATGGCAAGAAAGTGTATTTAGAGAAAATTTATGTAGTTATGTTTCTTCATATACACATGCAGGGAAAGTTATTGGATGGTCAAGAAATAGCTGTAAAAAGGCTATCAAAGAGTTCAGGACAAGGTCTTCAAGAGTTCAAGACTGAAGTCGAACTTATTGCTAACCTTCAACATGCAAATCTTGTTCGACTTCTAGGGTGGTGCGTCAACAAAGAGGAAAAGATAATAGTTTATGAGTACTTGCTAAATCTAAGTTTGGATAAATACATTTTTGGTAAGTAGTACAACAAATTATGTTCAACTTTTCTTTTAGGAGAATATATACCTACTTTGTTCACTATATATATATATGTTAAACTAACACCAATATTCTGCTTTTGTGATATACAGATTCAACATTATCTCAAGTACTTACATGGAGCAAACGCTACTGTATCATCGAAGGAATCGGCCAAGGACTACTTTATCTTCACAAATATTCAAGGCCACGCGTGATTCACAGGGATCTTAAGAGTAGTAACATTTTACTTGATCAGGACCTCAATCCAAAAATATCGGATTTTGGGTTGGCAAGAATAGTTGGTGGAAATCAAAATGAGGGAAACACTAACACTATCGTTGGCACATAGTAAGTAAATCTTTTATGTTTTCTATCTATTAAAGATTTTTGTCAAAAATAACATTCGAATATATATGCTCCTCTTATTTGATTTTTTTCAATATGTTTAATTACAGTGGTTACATGTCGCCGGAATATGCCTTAGATGGTTGTTTCTCAGAAAAATCTGATGTGTTTAGCTTTGGGGTCATAGTCCTGGAAATCATTACAGGCAAAAGAAGCACTGGTTTGTATCCCTACAAAGAATCGGTTAATCTTATTGGCTATGTAAGTTATTTATTATTCTTTTCAACCTTAATTTAATTAATAATACTCATACGAATTAAAGTCACATATCGTAATTTTTTCTAATACTTCCCACTTTTCTTGTGTTAGATATCACAATTGTGGGAAGAAGGAAGGGCATTAGAGATCATTGATAAATCCATAGAGGCTAAGGAAGAAACCACGACTACGATTTTGAAGTGCATCCAAGTAGGGTTGTTATGCGTTCAAGATGATGTTGCTGATCGACCCACGATGTCTTCTGTTATAGAGATGTTGTGCAACGAGAATATGACTTTGCCACGCCCAACTCGTCCTGCATTTGCATTTAGAAGGCATTTAGAACATCTCTCTCAAAGCAGCTCATCTTCCCATCAAGTCTTACTTTCCGCAAACCAACTAACCAACACTCTTGAGCAAGGGCGATGATATACATATATATGGTTTAATACCCACATACTGCAATTTGAAAATGTTAAAACTAAGTTCTCAATGTTTGGTCTTGATTATGCTGCCACTTCAAATCATTTCATGTTGTTGTCTGCAAGTCTACTTCTGGTCTATAAATATATATGGTTTATCATGTAATATCCAACTAGCTTGGATTAAAGACTTTGTTGTTGTTGTTGTCATGGTCTACTATTATTATCTAATATATAGGTTGTTGTCCTGGGACTTCTCTACAATTCCAAGTCTTTTTCAAATTCGCAGGTGCTAAGAAGAAAGTATAAATGCATATAACTTTAACTTTGAAAGGATTCTACAAAGATCAAAGAAAGAATATGTAACTCGTGAAATTAATATTTACAGAAAATCTTGATTATGTTTCGTGGAATGCTTTGGATTTCCACCAGCTTGTTATGGCAGTGGAAACACCATTGGCACTCAGTAACTGCAGATGACTGAGTGTCAATGGTGCTGAATTGGATGAACAAAGTTCTTCATTTCGGCAACACTACGACTTGTAGAGTCGAAAGTGCTCATTCGGCTCTGAAAGACTGGATTACTTCATCGACTGCAGCTCTGCACACTCCTTTCGACCACGTCAACGTGACTATTAAATGCAGCTGACTAATATTCGAAACTTTTTTGAAGAGTCGAGATGTCGAAATATGACTAACTACAGAAATACTTTATATCAACATATAAATGATCGAATTTTGCATCACTGCTTGTCATTGTTGAGTCAGGAGTTTAAGAGAATGCAAGACTTAAGTGATTAAGTTGAATATCACTGTAGGTGCGCTTTTCTGACTTCCAATGAGATTACTTGTGCATGTACCATCCACAGTTATATTGAGTCAGGTGAAGGAATTTATTTATAGCAGATTCATCAATTCTGGAAAACACTTGTCATTGGAGAAGGAATCGACATGCTAGAGTTTGTGGATCAGTCATCACAAGACGTCGAGCATTTTCAGAACCTCGTTAATGAGATTTCAGGGAGCGACCCTGCAGTTTGTAGTGTCTCTCGTATTTTATACGCGCAGTTACACATCGATCAGTCAAACTATGTAGAGCCCACAGAAAATACTAAGGCAGAAGGTCGACCAAGGGGAAAATCGACACGAAGAGACCCGAGTGCCTTTGAGTATGTTGAGCGAGGTCGTGGTCGATCTTCTAGTAATCGGAGTAGGGGTCGTGGTCGATCTTCTAGTTCGTCTCAATCGTCCGTAAACATGAGTACAAGATTTGGTATGACGACATGTTTGCTAGTTCGTCTCGATAGTATGTTGATCTTGTATGATCAACTGTGTATACTCGGCCCGCGGAGGTCGTCCTCGTCTACATAAGTCGTCAACAACGGCGATGCTAACACCACCGCCACTCCAAAAGGGGCTATCCCTCCCAAAACTATCGACGCTCACCCCGAGAAACTCTGCTACATAACTCTTTAGCTCAGCCGTCAATGCCTGCGCACCGACCAAACGACCCTCAACAGGAATGCGAAGGATCTGGAACACGTCATGCAACATGATCGTCATCTCTCCGAAAGGCAGGTGGAAAGAGTTGGTGTCAGGATGCCACCGCTCCACAAACACAGATATCAACGACATGTCAAAGCAGGGGAACATGTTGTAAGGCAAGTGACCAAATCCGCTATCAGTAATGGCCCCCGTGATATCATCACTCAAAACTGAGTGCCAACCCTGCAATGTAGTACAGACTCTGTGCCGATTATGGCACTTTAGAACCTTTCGATCCCCGCCCTCCCAAATGCATCTGGAGATGTGGCCTCCGAAACTAGGAATGCCGCTTCCATCTAAAGGACCATCGGGCATCACAACAGTCATGATCCAAGAATAGTCCTCAACCCTCTTCTTCTTCTGAGCTCGGGAATCTACAGTGCACGAACTCGAATCAGCGGTCACAAACCTACCACCTCTACCCTTCTGAATTACCCACTCAGCAGTAGAAGAACTACCATGTCGCTCCCGTCCTCTACCATGCTGCTCATCTCGCCAACATCCTCTACCATACTCACCCTGCCTATCCTCCTATTGCCGCTTCAACTCCAACCCATACCGACCCCCATCGTCGTCACTCTCCACCTCATCCGAAACCTCTTCATCATCGAAGGAGTCATCACGTGTTTGACGACGACATAAATTATCCCTCTCCATCCAAACCGAAGCAGATATACCCCATCTACGTGGATGACGAGGTGACGAATCCTCCACGTAAGCATGTGCAGCGCGTAAGGGTATGCATTTTTCTTTTCCTCCACAGTAACCCGATGACTATTAATTAAATTTTAGAATTAAAATTTCGTTAAATGGATTAAGTTACTAAATTAACAAAATTATTAATTATTTTTTTACTAATCACCAATTAGTACTAATTATATTTACTAATTATTAGTTATAACTAAATAATAAATAATAATAAAATATATTTAAGGGGGTGTCTGTCGGAGCCGCACCCTCAATTTTTTTAAACTTAAAATAAATTGGAAATTTCACTGTATTCGAGTGCACCGGGACATCCGTTGACTCCTTTCTTGGCATATGAGACATTATTTTTTATGATTATGAGAAAGATGAAGAGAGAGTGATGGTAGGAGAGTGAAATGAAGAGATATATAAGTAGAAATTAGAGAAGGGTGAAATGGTAATTGGCACGAGCGATTTAAGTAATTTACGGACGACGTTTAACAGTCCAGTTTACAAACCCTTGTTAACATTCATGTTAACCAAATCCGTACTGACAGAGTTAAAGTTAAGCTCACGACGTTGGTTTGGTGAGGGTCCCACGAACGCCTGAGGTGCATATGCACAAATAGGATGAGGCAGATGTGCATTTGCAACAATACAAGAAACGCGAGTGCATATGACTAATTACGGGCCGTTGAGGTTCACCTAGCCAAGAAACCCTATTACATATTCTTACCTGTGCCTTGCCTCAAGTGTTATGAGACCACAACTTCTTTGTAGTTCAAGGAAGGCAATGGCATCAGTGCATCACCATTGCTTGTTTGTAGTTTGATTTCCAACAAAAAATACATATAGCGGTGTGAATGAGGTTCTCGTCTGTTTGATATAATTTTGAATATGAAAAAACTTAGTAAGATTTACAAACCCGTAGCTTAAGAAAACCTAATTTGCAATGTAGCTATCAAAATATATAACTTAGGGAAAATATCTAAGACTAATTAGCAATCTTCAACAACCACACTTGAGATTTGTTTATAGCTATACCAAACAATTTGTTGTCAATTTTCGTTGGCATACCAATAATATAGTGCAAGAAGTGGAAGGGATAGAACAAAAGCAACACAACACACTAGCATGAGAATACTCTATTTCTTTTTAGGATATATCATTTTTTGAATCTAATAATTAAGCAAGAGATAATGTTGCCACAACCACAATGGTGTTGGTGACAAATAATCCGTTGGAATGAATGAATTGCACAAAACCAAAAGCAATGTGGAAAAATGGGAAGGTGTGTGTAATGTCCCTAACCCTTGTTTAGGGTTAAGCTTGGTTTAGTGGAGGTTTAGGGTTTGGTTTGCATGGGGAAGGGGGTGTGCACAGTGGTTGCATGGGGAAGAGGCGCTACAGTGGTCGCGTGGGAAGAGGAAGGGGCGTGCACTGTAGCGTGGAGAAGAGTTTGGTTGTGGGTTTTAAGAGGAAAACCAACGTTTCCTTCTCCTCTTCCTTTTCTTCTTCTTCTTCAAACCTTTCTTCCTCTCTTGTGGTGCTCGAGTTTTGGTGGAGAAGGTACGCAAGGCGAGCGTGCTGGGCGTGATGCGAAGGCGCGTGGAGGAGGACGTGTGTGAGGTTGCGGCCCGGAGGCGTGGTAGTCGGAGCTCCGGTGTTCTTCGTCGATCTTTAAAGAGAGGTATGCCAAGTTCTTACATTAGAGGCCTTAGTTGATCACCCATGTTGGGGTGAGGTTGGGGTCGGTCGCGCGAGGTCGGAGGCCTCGCCGGCGACGAGTTTCGACGTCAAAACCTCGGCTGGCGCGAGGTTGAAGACGTCTGTCGGTCGACCGGGTCCCTTGGACGGTCGACCGATCGTGGTGTATTTTCACTGTCTGTCGTGTTTCGGTCGACCGCGTCCCTCGTTCGGTCGACCGGAACTTGAGTGTACCGGTAGGATACGTAAGCTTCGGTCGACCGTTTGATGACATAGAAAATATTAGGTTGTCCCTGTAAGTGTTCGGTCGACCGAGACCCCTGAGTCGGTCGACCAATAGATTCGTTTTGAGCGTTGACCAGACTCCGGATTTTGACCTCGTTCGGTCGACCGGTTTTAGACCTTCGGTAGACCGTTGGGATTTATGTGTTGCGCAAATAGTTCGACCGTGACAGACGCTTCGGTCGACCGATTCCCTTGTGGAAACGGTCGACCGAGTTGTCACTTTCGGTCGACCGATTCCCTTGTGGAAGCGGTCGACCGGTTGTCACTTCGGTTGACCGAATTCCCTTGAGGAAAACGGTCGACCGTGTCTCTTTCGGTCGACCGTTTTGCACAGGACAGGATTCCTGGTTCCACTTAGGATGCCAACTCTGTCCACGGAAACCCGTGTCCTCGCCTTGTGCGTGAGCCGGGAGGTGACGGTGGGCGCGTTATGCGAGCCTGCCCAGGGACCGCCGTTTGGAAGAGTGTGGGTGTCCGGAACGCGTCACCTCCGTGTATGGATCGTGACTATATCTGGTGGATCGTTTGACTCGCGTTAGAGTAGCAGCCTGAGGGATTGCGGATCCCATTGCTTCAGCAACACGCAACTGCTGTCGGGTGCAGTGACTACCGGCCGATGGCTACGGAGGCACAGAGACTACCAGCCATGATTGGCGACGGAGGTCCAGAGAGGTACCGACCTATTGACGGCGACGGAGGTCGCGACCCTGCTCGTTGGAGCCGGAGTTGGTGTTGCACGTGGAGCTCGTTGACCCTGCGGACTTCGGTTCGGATCTGTCGATTGTCTGGCCCTGTGTGTGGCGGATATGTTCGACTGGCCTTGATGGCAGTTATTGCACGTGGCGTGCGGCCTGTGTGGCGGCGGTAGGGCCCCTGTGCGGTCTGTGTGGCGGCAGGGAGGATCGCGCGTAGCCTGTGTGGTTGCGGCGATGGACTGCCGATGATGTGTTCCGGCAGGTAGCTCGATTGGGCACCTATCGAGTGATATCCCGTGCGGTCTGTGTGGCGCCGGTTGATGGACCGACCTGAGCGACGGCTCCGTTGGTGTGGTGGTGGTGGACCACGATGTATTCAGATCTGATTTCTACCTTGCGCGGAAGTGCGAACGCATCCTCACCGATCCCTTGGCTTATGTAGTCGCGTGTGGGGATGTGTTGCGTATTGTCCGTTAGACCGTATGTGCCTACGGTAGGTCTCTACGGAGACCCGATGTTTGGACCGTGCGACCTGTGTGGCGGCGGTGAGGTTGGACCGTGTGGCCTGTGTGATACCGATGTTGTGGACCGTGCGGCCTGTGTGGCAACGACGATGTTGCGGAACCGTGGACCGTGCGGCCTGTGTGGCAGCGGTGGCGATTGTAGACCGCGGGGCTTGTGTGGCAGCGGAAACGATCGCGGAACGGATGTCCGGTTTGGCCGTTGGTGGCGTTGTTGTTTTACTGCTTTGTATTCCATGCCATGCTATACTAGTATGTTAGGGCATATAGGTGAGCTTGTCATACGGGGTTTCCTTATGGAAACTCAGGCATTGTTGTTATGATTATTTTCAGGACCGCGTTAGGTTCCGGCGGGTGGTGACCGAGGGAGATTGCACTTTGGGACTGGATCCTGTCGTCTGCCTACTTTTAGGTTGTCGTGATTACATGTACCTTGTGTTTCGTGTTGTAATGTAATCACTCTTTTGACAAACTCGTATTGTATTATGGTGCACCAGACTTATTTATGTATTTCTTTCAGTAATGTCCCCACTCTTGATGGTTGTGTCTACGTGTTTCTCTTAATTTAAAAAGTTTAAATTTTCCGCTGTTCGGGGATGCTACAGTGTGGGTCCGGTCTTTCCAAAAGGATGTATATATAGTATATACTATATTACACCTAACCTTCGTCAATTGGAATCTAGTGCTCAACTATTTTCTCCACACCTCTACCTAATAATGTTTATTCTCCCTTTTATTACGAGAGATTTATGCTTTTTTTGTTGTTGCAACATTACTTGTTAAAAAAAATTGTGGTTTGAGATGCAGCCGCGGAAAATTTAAAATTGTAACGTAACATTTTAAAAAACAACGAAAAATTTAAAACGAAAACTCAGAGATTAAAACCAACAACAAAAGGATGTTATCATAATCACATGAAAATGTGTACCATTTACACAGGAGTTTCAACAGTATGATTACATCAAAAGACAAGAAGGACGATATACAAGTAATCATAACAATCTAAAAAGTAAGACTATATGATCCGGTCCTATGCACTCGTCCTCAGTCACCACCCACTTAGTGTAACTCACGACCTGAAATGCAAACATGAAATAATGCCTGAGTTTACATAAGGAAATCTCGTATACCAAGTCCACCTACATGCACATGAATGTACAGTATGGAAGCCTATCATGCTAGTACACATGACATATTATAAGGTAACATAAGCCTTCCCCAACCATGGTAAATAAAGAACAATGATTATGTTGGATTTTGTGTCATATACTTGTATATGTATATTTCGTGCCATATACAAGCAATTAGGAACAATTTTCATATTTTCCAACATTTTTATGTACATAATCTTCTAATTGTTTTTCAATATATATAATAAACTATTTAATATTGAAATACATTGATTGGATATTACCTACGAGATTATCAAATCCCTCTTACCAATCAGAAGTCAGATTGCACGTCGGATCACCTCAGAATGACCTACAAGTGTTCATCAAACTCTAAACGAGATTAGCTAGAGAGATTGAAGCTAGCCAATCAATCTATAATACGAGGTTAGAATCTAGCTAATAACCCATTATATGCTCTAAAGAAATTAATCTCGAGCACACAATTAAAACTAATAGAATTTCGGATGGAATGATGGAGAAGATTGGAGAGAGAAGAATTTTGCATTAGTGTAAACAATGAAGAGATGAATGACCTATTTATAAGATTTCTTCCAACCCACATCATATGCAAACCACTTACACATGATCTCTTCTTAATCTCTCTACTAAACCACACCATTTGCAAATTACTTTGCATATGATCTGTTGTTTATCTCTCTACTAAAACCACTTTGCAACATCATCATTCCATTATGTCCACTTTGCACACGATCTCTTATCTATTTAACGTGCAAACCACTTTGCACACGATCTCTTATCTATTTTGCAACATCATCATTCCATTATGTCCACTTCGTGATATTTAATATAACTTGTGTCTATCCCTTGTCTCATGATATTGAGAATATTATACAAAGTGAAAATGTGTCATCTTTGTATTATATATTCATTTCTTAATTTCTCAAGCTAATTATAAATATGTAACTACACACAAGTTACATTGTGCACATTATAATTTCACTTTATTAAAGTCTCAGCAATATCATCACTCAAGTCAAGAAGGGAAAAAATGTCCAACTTCTTTTTAGTAAAAAAATTAAAAAATTTAGGGACGTCTTCCGGAGCCGCCCCCAATGGGAGAGGCGTCTAAGCCAGACGCCTCGCCCAAATATTTTTATATTTAAAATTCACGTGATACAGACGATTCGTCAGACATTTTCCTAGTGTTGGTACTGGTAAAGTGAGGAAAACGTAGACAGAATCCTTAGTTAAGAGACAAGACAAAATGAGTATTAAACCCAACGAAATGGTGTTGCCCAACGAACCCAAAGAACTTTAATAAGGAGCAACTTAGTGATATTTAATCCATTTTCTCATGATATTAAAAATATTATACAAAGTGAAATGTGTCATATTTATATTATATATTCATTTATTAATCTCTCAGGCTAATTATAATTTTGCTTTATCAAGATGCGAGCAATATCATTACTCAAGTCAAAAAGGGCAATGATAATCTTTTGATATATCACATTTTCCATCACAAATTATGTATAACCAACTAATACATTTATCACTAAACGTAATAATAACTTTTGATAATAATCAAATTATACACTCCTTATGTGAAAAAATATAGGTCTCATATCTTACGATTCAAAGACACAATGAAACATTAATTACACATACACAATTCCATAATGTTTCATTTGTTATGTCAATTCAATATATGAAAGAAACATTTTTTATTTCATATACTCATGTTGTTAAATATTTGTAGAGCTACAATATCTCTTTTAACCAACATGACAATCTTAACTCGGTAATCAATATTCCATGTTAATCACCATGATTGTGAATTACCTTTTGATTTATGTAAACTATTATCTTATATAGCTCTACGGTTGAGGACCAAGAGTTTCTTCTTAACACTTCCAAAAGACGAATACATTAATCAATGAACAATATGTTAAATACATTCAATTCATAATAAAAGACATATAAAAGTATTTTTTTTTAGAACAAATTCCTTTCAGATTCCACCAAACATCAGGCCCTACATGGGCACCCATCACATCCACATAGGGTCGTACGGAGGTATGCTCACACAAGTTGAGCCATAGGCTGCTCTCACAAGCTGACACGTTGCTTACACAAGCTGACACGTTGCTCACACTAGCCGACACATTTGCTCACACAAGTTGACGCACACAATGCTCTCCTCCGCCTCCATAAAGGCTAGGCAGTTACCTCCGTCGCCATTGATTGACATCATATCATGCATATATTCGTGTCTTATATCCTCTATTTTGAACATAAGTAATGCTACGTAACGAGTTTTATGTTTAAGTTTCAGGAATAAACATGATTGAGAAGAAGAGACGCAAAAAGGACCTGAACCTAAGAAAAAAGACTTAATTGTGAGACTTATGGACTGATATGCAAGAGGGAATGATCCGAATGTAAACCAAAATGACCAATAAGCAAAGCGAGAAACTCCACACTATCATGATGAGTATTTTGGCAATTAGATTCAGGCCTAAACTCCAGCAACCACTTCGGGTGCACTACACATGAAGAAATCAACCTAGTAACGTGTCTTCGAAACCAGGACCGGATTAGAGCCATCCAGACCGCCAATTGGCGGTTGGATCTGCTCCAGATCTGTTTAAACTTAGTCAGGTGTTGTATTAGTGTTTTTTATGTCCATTTATAATATTCCATTAGTCCCACATCAGGGGATTATCCCCGATTACATTTTTCTATGACTATAAATAAAACTCTTCATCATCCTTTGTAATGTACTGCTCTCTTGATGACCGTTCTCTCTACTTGGAGTGAAACTCTAGTGGAGAGATGCTACTTGTAATGCAAGTGAACAATAAAAGAATGTTTTGTTAGTTCTCGTTGTTTCTTTTAATTCTTTCATGCTTTGTTAATTTTGTTTGTCTTAATCTTAATAGAATTAATTAGCATGTTTTCTTTTCCTAGCTTAATTACCTTAATTTCGTTTTGTCTCATTTTCTTAAAGAGTAGTGAGTAGTTCCCTCTTTGGGGGTGGAGATGATGTACATTTACGAGGTTTTGAATGGTTGATGAATTTAGATTGTGTAGCCTTGAATGTTTGTATGTTAATCGGGGTTGTTTTATGCATCAACATGTGGGGGATTTTTGATGGGTTTTGCCAAAGATTTAGACACTTCCAATGTTTGGTTTCCTCGTGTTTATTGACTGAAATTTCCTATTTGATATGCTACCTTTTACTCGTGTGTTAGTATTAACGTTTAAAGCTTGATTGATTGAAGAAACTTTGTTTTGATGAGTTTTGCCATAAATTCCAGACACTTCCCATGCTTAGCTTTGTTCTTCACATGAGTTCCTGGTTATTGATGAGTTTTGCCATAATGTTAGACACTTCTCATGTTGAGCCTCATCTTGTAATAATCAAGTAGTAATTGATAGTATGTTGTGTGAATGGATTGATAGGTTTTGCCACATCTTTAGACACTTCCTATGCATGAAGGCACACACATGACACACACATGCTTACATGCGTCATTCATCACTTCTCTCACCTCATATATGTTCACACTCCATATCTTTGAGGTTTTTATTCTTGAATTTTATCTTTCTTATTAGTAGTTGCTTAGTTTAGTTTTAGTTCCTCTCGTGCTTTCATTTCTTTGTTCTTAGTTTAGTGTAGTCACACTCCTTTTTCCCCTTTATTCTCCACTTGACTTCGAAAGAACTAGAGTTGACACACCTCCCGGTGGATCAACCTGTACTTGCCTCGTCTTCACCGACGATCGTGCACTTACAGTTTATAACTGAATCAATCAACCATCAAGGTTGGTAGTCACTTCACCCCATGGAGTTACGTAACAACACCAAACATTGCTGTGATCCCTTAAATCCACTGCACATGGTATCAGTTGCAACAATGTGCAAAAAGCATAAAAAGCAATAAATCAAATCTGGGTACCAACCGGTTGACCGAAAAAAACGTAGTGGTTGACCGTTTGGAAGTTGAACCGGAAGCAAGTCCAAACTACAACCCAACCAGTCGAACGAACCTA
Organism: Triglochin maritima; assembly: GCA_963682175.1. NCBI lineage: Eukaryota > Viridiplantae > Streptophyta > Magnoliopsida > Alismatales > Juncaginaceae > Triglochin > Triglochin maritima. The sequence continues at coordinate 34,233,665 of OY821789.1, forward strand.
CTTACAACGGTCGTACAAATGTACATGATCGGTCGACCATTTGTAAGTTTAAAAACATTTAAATATTCACATCAACGGTCGAACGACAAATGGGTCCTGTCCAATCGAAAATAACAGAGTCTTTAATACAAAAAAATGGTCGAACCAACACGCGAACCGGTCGAACTGGGTCTTAAAGCATTGACCATTTAGAACGTCTAGGCTCGAACCGACTTACTTTAGACGCAACCAGTCGAAAGACAAAAAAGGTCCCGTCCGACCGAAAATAACAGTCTTCTTCCTCCCGTTTATTATGCACCACCGGTCGACCGCCAAAATGCATCGTTCGACCAGTGCGGGGTAAAACCTGGTATTTACTCTATGATCAATCTACCAACACCCACATCGGTCGACTGTTCCTTTGCGGCCACCTTGCTGCACCTTATCACCGATGAGGTCTTCGACCTCCGGCGACCAACCAAACCCCTCACACCCCTTGTGTGAGTTACTTAATTGAACTTGACATGCATTTTCACGATTGACGAGGCTTCCAACGTTGCCGACGACCTCCCTTTCTTTTCTTTGCACCTCCGACATCACCAAATCACGGGCACCCGAGTTCCTTCTTTAGAATTCTCTTTCTCCGTCAACCTCCGTCGTCGGAACACCTTGAGAGGGAGAGAGTGATATGAGTGAGAGAGAGTGAAGTGTCAGAATGAGGAGAAGAAGAGTGTTTGCGCCCTTTATAGCATAAATAGTAGTGCTCGGGCTACCCCGGGCCCTCTGCTCCCTCTCTCTGCCACGTAAGCTCACCCAACCCACCCACCCAATTTTTTTCCTTAATCATGCCCAGAAATACACCAAACATCTTACATTCTCTCCTCTCCACGTCATTTGGAGATCAATCGTAGGTAAAAAAAATTCACAAAAAATTCTACAAAATCAAAACAAATAAAAAATATATTTTCAGAAAAAATAATTGATAAAATATTTTAAAACGAATTTAAAATGAATTTTTAACCAAAATAATAATAATTGAACGAATGGGAGGGGGACACATCACACATGCCCCCACCCATCCTTTCCAAACTCCCGCCCAGTGCGGATGATCGAGACGCCCACCGCCCAATCATCCGCACAGGCGGGGTGAGGCGCGGCCTGAGGTGGCAGTAGTGTTTGGCGGGAATTCGGACGTGACAGGGTGGGGGGTGATGGTGCGCCCGACCATTAATTATGCTCCCAAGCCACCGATCAACACCTAACACCTCATCCTTCAACCATCACATCAGCCCAAACCTTCACAGCCGAAAACACTCGTTAGCCACCCCTGAACTTGGATTAGTTCCTAATAAGTTTTAGGTCCTAACAGAAACAATCTGCAAATGATGCAACTGGCAGAGCTGCAAGTTCTGCTGGATCCTCTCTTCGCCTATATAATGAAGCTGCACTAAAGAAGATAAGGTACTTACCATTTTTGGACAAACATTTTTTTATTTGCACCATTTACTTTTGCGGATCAACTTCTTTCCTACGGGTTCATGAATGAGGGATCATAACCTCAAGTATGTTGGTTACTATGTTACATATTCACAAAACCCATATCATGAATTTTTTAATTGTGACTTGAATCTTCCTTACTGAATTGTTATTCATCGTCGGAAAACTACTTAAATCGCCCCAACCAATTACCATTTTGCCCTTGTGTCATTTTTACTTATATCTCTCCATTTTACTCTCCTAACACCACTCTATCTTCATATTACACTGATATTTAGGGGTGCACATGGGTCGGGTTGGGTCGGGTTTGAGCCTCAACCCGACCCAACCCGAAATTTTCGGGTTGGGAAAAACCCAACCCGAATCTGAACCCGAACCGGTTTAGGTTCAACCCAACCCGACCCGAAATTTTCGGGTTGGGTCGGGTTGGATCATGTTGAACCCGAATTTGGAAATTTTCTCCCAAACTTGGTCGGGTTCGGTCGACCAGTGGCTTGAAGACCCGAAATTTTCGGGTTGGAAACGGTCGACCGAGTGATGTTCGGTCGACCGATTTATTTGGGAAAAATAAAATAAATAAAATAAAATAAAAATAAAAATAAAAATCGGGTTCGGGTTGGGTTGGGTCAACCCGACCCCCTCAACCCGAACCCGTCCCGAAAATTCGGGTTTTTGATTTTCCCAACCCGATCCGACCCGAATCGAACCCCTCCCCAACCCTCCCCAACCCGACCCGACCAGTCGGGTTCTGGTTGGGTTTCGGGTTGAACCCAACCCATGTGCACCACTACTGATATTCACCCAAAATCATATCTCGGATGTCCGGAAAAGAGTCAGCGGACGCCCCGGTCTATTCGAATATGGTAAAATGTCTTGTTTAGTTTGTCTAAATTTAAAAAAAAAGTTTTGGGTCGGGCGTTCGGGAGACACGCCCGACCCATCGTGCGGGTGCCCGCGGGAGCCCCCCGGGCCCATATACACGCGACCTATTAGAGGCGAGGGACCCAGATACCATTGGTCAGTACTCATGGGGGTCAGCGACGTTGGCATATCTGTATCGCTAATTGGGGATAGCGAGTCATGCTGATTGTTCTGGCGTTACTGGTTGTCTTACGCTGCTGTAGGCTTGGATATACGAGTATTTTCCTGCTTTCCGGCCGCATCAGGAGCAGAAGATCATTGAGGATGGTCATCCTCGTTCGCATATGTGGGCTGTCCGGATCGAGGATAAGAGCAAGGGACGATTCCTTTCAATTCGTAGACGGCTAGATCAGATGACTGCATCGTAGGTATAAAATTTATATATCATTCACGTTTATTTAAATTTCAAGTTTATTATTATTAACGTATAAACGTTTAAGTGGAGTGGTTGCCGTATGGTCCTCAACCTGTTGTAGCTGTGCCAAAGACTACATTTATGGGCGTTATTTGTTATCGGGATATCACAGAGCCTTATTAACCTGATCGCGTCTTGCGTCAGTTAGGGTACGTTCAGGTGATTTGGGTTGAAATCCCGACACCAGAGCATGCAGTACGGTCTGGGATTGTGACGACGTACGACGTCAAGCATAGCGCTTCGAGCATGGAATCGGTTTGGAGGACATTTCCGAGAGTAGGACGACTTCACCTGGACTATCTGAGGCGTAGTCGCGACCCCTCCACTTGTGATGCAGATTATTTAAAGTGGTTTGGTAGGTGATCACATCCAGTTATCGTTTGTGGTACCATACCGACACCGATACAATCCAGTTATCCACTCTTTCAGAGCCGAATGAGCACTTTCCACTCTACAGTTCGTAGTGTTGCCGAAATGAAAGACTTTATTCGTCCAATTCAACACAAACTTTTCTTTATGCACTAACCACGTGTCTTCCAAATACTCCGTGAGCACTGGCAAGAACTGGAAAGAATCTTTCAGATTACGGACTGCTCTATCATAATCCGTCTGTGAATCATAAAGCAAGACCCTCCTCCACTTTCCACGCCTAAAACTCTCTGCAAGCTGCTTGCTCTTGTCGAATACGTGGTATGCGTAGTTGTACACGTCTTTGTTGATATGCCAGGTGCAAATTAAATGAGCAGACTGAGGAAAAACCTCTGCCACTGGTCGCATCAAACCCAACTCCCAGTCCGTTATTATTGCAGTCGGGCTAATAATATCCAATAACAGATCTCGCAACCTCTCCAACACCCACCGGTAACTAGACTCGGTCTCATCCTTCAAAATCGCATAGCCAACGAGGAAATTCATGTTTGTTGGAGTAACCCCAACCATCTCAAACAAATGCATCTTATACTTGTTCGTCTTATACGTCAAGTCCATGCAGATTACGAAAGAGTATGTGCGCAACAACTGAACTGACGTAGGATGTGCCAAAAATGCGTGAGTGAGAACATTAGTTTCTTCATCCACCATAATCGAATGTAAGTACTTATACTGCACTGCCTGATTGAGAAACTGTTGAGCGGGATTCCTGTCTTCAGATTTTGTCCTCCTTATGTACTCTCTGAAGTTATAAATGTGTCTCTGATTTGGATTATCCTCCGAGAATTTCTCCTTTACTGCCAACAAGATATTACGTGGTTTCGCTTGTGCATCAGTCATATCACGAACAATTTGCTTTGCCCAGAACTAAGACCACTGATCTGTCGGTGACCCTCCAGATAAACTGCAAGTCTGTGGTTGTGTTGTCCATGAGTACTATTAGAAACAATGACTCATCCATCACGATCCCGTCGCTCGACTACCTTTACCAAAAAAGACAACCGTAACTTTTTCTTTTCGTGTTCTTTCGTAGTGCAATATTCATATCACGAGAACCCATTTCATTTTTCGATCGCATCTCAGATAACAATCCGTCCGATTATTTGTTTTTGATTTGTACGATGATATTACCCAAAAAAATCCGGCTCCGATGACAACTTGTTTCGCCCATTTACACACTTCCTCGATTGTTGTAAATACTTGTTTACTATCAAAAAACTCACTGTAATCTACTCCATCACCATCAAAATCTTGCAACGGAACCTGAAATAATTAAAAATAACACAAAATAAATAAACTATTTTTTTTAAAAAAAAATCAGGGGCGTCTGGATCGGACGCCCCTACATTGGAGGGGGAGTTTGACTGGGACGCCTCGTTCATGGAGGAGGCAGCTAAGCCAGGCACCTTGATGAGAATTAAATTTATACCGCAAGTGCACAGTGTCAATGAAGACGTGGCAAATACGGGTCGAACACAAGGAGGGAGAGATTCTGTTATTAGTGTGATTTTCGATTAAGGAGAAGAAGGAGAGAAGAAATAATTGGGTTTTGAGATTTTTGGATTTTAATTATCTAAGGCAAGAAACAAGAACAATTAAAATTAAAACAAGAACAAAGAGGTGAATTCCGTCGGGTGGAGGTTTAGATTTAAGGTTTAGATTAGAGAATTTAGAAACTTATAATAAATCATATTAGTTATAAAGCATTACATGATAAATGATTTAACATAAACTCAAGTAATCAAAATATACTAACACGAAATTAAAATAATAACATTCATTCATCTTCTCTTCACCCTAATCCGTCACCTCCACCCTTTGGAAAGAGTTAGAAACTCATAGAGGGAGGAAGAAGGGGTCCTTGAGACATTACAAAAGAAAACTAAAAGTAAGAATTAAAAGACAGAATTTTATTAATGAAAAGAAGAATACAAAACTAAGATTAAGAATAAAAACTACCACCAAAGACTAAGGACCCTTCTAACATCGTTCTCGGGTCTATTTATAGTTGCTACAAGGGATCTAGGTATAATATTGGAAAGTACACGTGTCCAGACACGACTGGACGAAATTGGAGCACACGGATCGACTAGGGGGCGGCGGAATCGCCGCATGGTGTGTGTGATCTGCGGCGGAATCGCCGCACATCATGCTCTGATTTGGTCCAGATTTTGGTTGAATGTTTATGGTATGATTTCATCCTCCTTTACGCGTCTGGATTGATTCTTTCCATTCTTTTGAGCTCCGGATTAATTCTTTTATATATTTGAAGATCCACATTTATTTTTCTTTAGATTTTCTCCAAGAGAATAAAAGCTACTCGTGATTTGCAATTAGGTCCTTGTCTTTTTGCAATTGAGTCCCCGACTACTTTTGTGCTCAAGTCCTTGTTCTTTTTGTGATTAGGTCTTGAATGCTTTTATGCTTGGATACATTTCCATTTGAAACCCGATAAGCTTGAACTTGGCCTTTATGATAGAAATGAGTCTTTTGCACGCGTTTATGCTCGGAATGTGGGTAATTTGCATTTAGGTCCCTGTATTCTGTAAATAGGACTAAACACATACCTTAGTAGCATTTATTGATATAAAAGTAATCTAAATGAAAGACATATGATGCAATGTATGCAATGCATCAAATACCCCCACACCTAGATTTTGCTAGTCCCTAGCAAAACAGAATATAAGAAAAATGAAAACAGGAAAATCCTAACTCACTTTCGTAGGAATCACGGTTGCACTTAGCATGTGCAACAAGCCTTTAAACCTCCAAGTTTCCTAGGAGGAGGAGTGTTGTGTCCTGAGGGTTTTCAGCGGATATACCCACAAAATCCTAAATCAACGTTTCATTAATAGTTCTCAATATCCCTACCTCAACCTTATACATTTCACTAAGAATTTTTGCATGCTCATTATATAAATCTAACTCAAAAAATATGACTTGGTCTTTGTTCCTCCAACATTCACACCACTAACCCTTCTACACATGTTTATCACTTGAATTATTTTGCACGCCTCCTCTGGTGGTGAAGTATCATTCGGATCAACCATGACATGGATCATTCTTTTAGCTTTGGGCCTTGAGTATTATTATTATTTTTTTCTTTTCTTCTGTGATTCAACACATTTGCTTTTTGACACTTTTACCCTTTTTGCATTCGTGTAGCGAGTTTGGTCGATAATCCCGAGCTGGTGCACTCAAGTTACCGGGTTTCAAGATACCCCTACGGACCAGTGACTCAAAGGCTTGGGCTTTTGTAATCATTTTGCAAAATGTGCTTTCCTCACTTTATTCCTTTATTTTTTAATTTTATTTTCCTCAAGGCTTAATTGCTATTAGAAGTCCACACTTCCCGGTATATTTTCCTCAACCTCTGCTTTTTATCAACCACTTCAAAGATTTGATTCATCCAATTTAAGTGCATAAATGTCTTAAAGGGTAATGGGTTATTTCTTTGGAACTTCGATTTATGTCATAATTTCTACAAGCAGAACTATATAATAAGGAACAAAAAAAATCAATGCAATTTGTACATGGGTTTTGGCAGTTCAATCTTAAGCTATGTCATGAAACATTGATTTTTTTCTTCTTTTTTTTAAAGAAATAAACGATAGCTATATAGATAAATATATACATAAACATCCCCCCCCACACCTAAATCATGCATTGTCCTCAATGTATGCAAATATAAAGCAAATGCGCTTATTACCTTGGTGAACTGCGGTGGAAGGATGAAATTTGCTCAAAGTCAACCATAGTCAGAACTGGATTGAATGACACCATATTGGTGCATGTATCCAGTTGAATTGTTCCCCATGTTGCAATGAGAGTCCTGAGTCACAGGTTCCACACCCCGCACATAAATTGGTTCTCTTATTTGCTCGAGTGACGGTGGGTGTGTAGACGAATTCCTCCCATTTTTCTTACTTCCTTTTTGATTTTGTGACGATTCAGAAATATTATAGATTCGTGATTTCATCACAACGTCACTTTGATTGCATATTATTTCTAGCTCACTATCAATATGAAAGATATTAAATTCAGCTTTTAAGTTCCAAAAAGATAATTGCATGAGCCCATTTCGACAGTTTATCAATGCTTCCGAAGTGGCTAAAAAGGGTCTGCCTAGAATTACAGGGATTTGTCGGTTAGGATTTACAACAGGTGCGGTATCACCAACCTTGATCAAAACATCCTCTACTATACCTCTTGGTTTCTTAATAGAACAATCAGCAAATTGAAGGGTTGTCTTAGAGGGTTTTAGTGGATCAAGATTCATTTGCTCATAGACAGAGTAGGGGAGTAGGTTAACACTAGCACCAAGGTCTAGAAGGGCTTTGTTGATATAAGTATCTCCTATTAAACATGAAATTGTGGGACACCCAGGATCCTTATATTTTATAGGAGATGTGTTGGACAAAATAGAACTTATGTTTGCAGTTAAGAATGCCTTCTTTGGTACGTTCGTTTTTCTCTTTTTAGTGCACAAATCTTTTAAGAATTTAGCATAAGCAGGTATTTGTTGAATCATGTCTAAGAGTGGAATGTTCACCTTAACTTGCTTAAATACTTCCAAGATTTTCTCTATTTGTGCACTTGAGTTCTTTTTGAGTCTATTAGGGAATGAAGCTTTAGGAACATAGACTCGCTCAGGTCTAGGTTGAGCTATGAGTTCAGGTTGAGTAGGTGGGTTGGGCGTTTCAGATTGGACGTCAGGTTCAATGGTCAGGTCATATGTGGGTGCTTGATGGCTAGATTGATTGGACACTCTAGGATTTACCACATTGTTATCAACTTGTCTTCCGGACCGTAATGATACTACTGCATTTATTTGTTGGAACGGTCCTTCCTCATTAACCATTTGAACCGGTCTAGGGTTGTTATTTCCTGAAGGTGCTTGATAGGATTGATATGAATTATTATTAGATCTAGGGTTCACCTCAGGTTGACTTGGAAACCGACCCTTTTCTCTTTCACCTACTATTTGTGCTAGTTGGCTGACTTGTGTCTCTAGCCTTTGGAAGGCCTGGTTGGTTGTTTGTATAAAAGTTTTCATCAAATTTTCCAAGCTTGTCAACCTAACCTCATGATCGTTATTGTTACTAAACCCAGATGATGTATTATTTTGGTTATACGGGTTCGGTTGTTGTCTAGGAGGTTGACCCTGTTGGTTTGATGAGAAATTGGAATTATTACGCCAACCCGAGTTATAGGTTGATGCGTATGGGTCATTTCTAGCATGGTTATACATGACATTAACTTGGTCCCATTCCGCACAATCCTCCTTTACATGACCAGTCTGACCACATCTAGAGCACGGGATAGTCGAGGCTTGATTCACTCGGTTTTGAGTTTGTAGCTCTAAACTTTCCATTCTGCGCATAAGGGTAGCTAGTTTTGCTTCAGCCGCTATGTTGGCATCTACAGCTAAGACACCTGGTTTGGGTTGGCTTGCTATTTTAGATCCAATACTCGGGTTAAGCGGTGTTCTAGCATTGTCCCATTGCATACTGTTTTCAGCTAATTCCTCAAGGAAAGTCCAGGCATCATTTTCATTTTTCGACATGAAGTTCCCTTGGCTTACAGATTCTAGCATAACCCTAGATGTGGGTGTCAATCCCTCATAAATAATTTGACATAATTGCCATCTCGGAATTCCATGATGAGGGCATTGGGTCAGAACACTTTTGAATCTTTCTAGATAGGAATAGAACGGCTCGCTCTCAGACTGAACGAATGCAACAATTTCATTCCTAATCCTCATAGTCTTATTGTTGGGAAAATATTTTTTCAGGAATACTTGAACAAACTCAGCCCAACTCCTAATAGATCTTTCGGCTAGACTATATAGCCATTTCTTAGCGTCATCCTTCAGTGCACGAGGCACGAATTTCAGACGCACTGCCTCCTCAGGAATATGCTGGTATTGCATAAGAGAGCAGATTTCCTCAAATTCTCTAAGGAAGAGGTATGGGTCTTCCCTAGAGGTGAACTTAGGCAACATACTCATGTATTGTGCCTTAAGTTCGAAGTCGCGACCCGGTATGGTGGGCATAACGATGCACGATGGCTGAGCAGCCATCGCTGGATAGCATCGATCCCTTAGAGTTATAGGTTGTGCAACAGGTGGGTCAACTACGTTCTCACCCATTGGATCCGGGTGAGGTGGTGCAGCAGATGGATTGGGGCTAAGTTCCAGACTGGAATCTAGATGAACTCGTGAGAGTCGATTACTCAAGTCCCGAATCCAAATCTGAGTGCACCAGGTTGAATCAATTTTTGAATTCAAATTCGAAATTTAAATTCCAAATTTAATTTCAAGAATTAATTAATTTTTTTTATTTTCGTTTTTTTTATATTTTTTTTTCAAAAGGGAAACAAACAATTGAATGGGGAAAGATGAGAAAGGAATCATAATCTAGAGAATTTAGGTGAGAAGAGAAAGAAGACTCAAATGAGAAGGGAAACCTAACTCTAAAGATAGAAAGAGGGTTGGTCAGAAAATTCCTAAGAAAGCACGGTTCAAACAATCCTAGACCTAGTGTCGCTTAGATCTAGACGACTCCTAACTGGTTGAGTCGAATTGATTCGCTTGATTCACCTCCCTCACTAATCAAACCAATTTGGCCAGGCCGTGTATAACTAGTGGGGGCGCTTCCGACAGAGTCGGTGCCAATTAGACAACCACTTCGCTTGGAAGACTTACGTCAACACAAAAACACTTTCTAGACACCAAATTAAATTCAATCGGCTTCAGGTCATAGCAAGTCAAACCAATTCTTCTCCTTAATTGAGTCCGAGTCCTTAAGGGTCAATGTCTAATTGATTTTAATTTAAGGCTTGGGTGACACTTTAGGATTGTGATTTGTGGGCCACGGAAGGGTGATGAAATCCCCACCGTATCTTTGCCTACGGAGTTGCCCTTAAGATAGTTTAACTTAGATCTAGCAAAGATAGTCAAACAATGGTCTTTAATTGGGGGCAATTGCAAGGTTGTATGCAAACTAAATTATATGCTTAAATGCAATCGTTAAAACGCGATACGTACCTTGCCTCCAGCACTCTTCAACAAGAATTAATTTGCAAGAATTTAGCAAGAATAATGCATACAAAACACTAGATGATGCATGCACTAAGGCCTTTCTAATTTTGCCAATTTTAGGTCAGAGTTGAATTATTGCCAATTATGGAATTTTTCCCTAACACATGCAGTTCTATGAAAAGGAAATTTTCTGAAACTAGAAATTACGAGGAAAAAGGCAACAAAGGTTACCTACGCAATGCTCAGTCGGGTTCGCCGCCCGCTCTCGAAATTTCAGTAGCTCCACGCGTCCACCCAGAGATGGTGCTAACCCCAAAAAAATTTGAAGCCCAGATGCTTCAATTGTGCGGCGATTCCGCCGTAGGTTCCTCTTGATGTGTCGCGATTCCGCCGCCCTTGTTGCTCAGACTGCGCTCAGATTTCGCCGCGCGCTCTGTTGTCTCCTGAAACACAAATCCAAATAGTTAGATCGCGCACAAGATAAACAGAATAGAATCGAAATCAACAAAAAACAAAATCTGCGTCGCCACCCCGGAAACGACGCCAAAAACTTGATGAGAATTAAATTTATACCGCAAGTGCACGGTGTCAATGAAGACGTGGCAAATACGGGTCAAACACAATGAGGGAGAGATTCTGTTATTAGTGTGATTTTCGATTAAGGAGAAGAAGGAGAGAAGAAATAATTGGGTTTTGAGATTTTTGGATTTTAATTATCTAAGGCAAGAAACAAGAACAATTAAAATTAAAACAAGAACAAAGATGTGAATTCCGTCGGGTGGAGGTTTAGATTTAAGGTTTAGATTAGAGAATTTAGAAACTTATAATAAATCATATTAGTTATAAAGCATTACATGATAAATGATTTAACATAAACTCAAGTAATCAAAATATACTAACACGAAATTAAAATAATAACATTCATTCATCTTCTCTTCACCCTAATCCGTCACCTCCACCCTTTGGAAAGAGTTAGAAACTCATAGAGGGAGGAAGAAGGGGTCCTTGAGACATTACAAAAGAAAACTAAAAGTAAGAATTAAAAGACAGAATTTTATTAATGAAAAGAAGAATACAAAACTAAGATTAAGAATAAAAACTACCACCAAAGACTAAGGACCCTTCTAACATCGTTCTCGGGTCTATTTATAGTTGCTACAAGGGATCTAGGTATAATATTGGAAAGTACACGTGTCCAGACACGACTGGACGAAATTGGAGCACACGGATCGACTAGGGGGCGGCGGAATCGCCGCATGGTGTGTGTGATCTGCGGCGGAATCGCCGCACATCATGCTCTGATTTGGTCCAGATTTTGGTTGAATGTTTATGGTATGATTTCATCCTCCTTTACGCGTCTGGATTGATTCTTTCCATTCTTTTGAGCTCCGGATTAATTCTTTTATATATTTGAAGATCCACATTGATTTTTCTTTAGATTTTCTCCAAGATAATAAAAGCTACTCGTGATTTGCAATTAGGTCCTTGTCTTTTTGCAATTGAGTCCCCGACTACTTTTGTGCTCAAGTCCTTGTTCTTTTTGTGATTAGGTCTTGAATGCTTTTATGCTTGGATACATTTCCATTTGAAACCCGATAAGCTTGAACTTGGTATTTATGATAGAAATGAGTCTTTTGCACGCGTTTATGCTCGGAATGTGGGTAATTTGCATTCAGGTCCCTGTATTCTGTAAATAGGACTAAACACATACCTTAGTAGCATTTATTGATATAAAAGTAATCTAAATGAAAGACATATGATGCAATGTATGCAATGCATCACACCTCATCCAAGGAGGGGGCGCCGCCACCTCCAAGGTAGGGGCGTCTAGCTAAGCCGCCCCAGCCAAGGAGGAGGCATCCCAGGCAGACGCCCCATCCTTGGATAAGGTGGCTTAGACAGACGTCCGAGATGGGAAAAAAATCTGCCCACTTACCTCCCCAGATGCAGGCGCTTCGTCAGTCATTTTTGTGGTGTTGGTACTGAGAATGTGAGGAAAACTGGGGAAAAAATCTTGTTTTAAGACACGGGACGAAATGAGTATTAAATGAATTGTGAAGGGCAAAATGATAATTGTTGGGGCGATTTAAGTAGTTTTTCAACGACGAATATTAGTTCCCTTATTTTAGGGAACTACTAAACGTCGCCCCAAAACTACTTAAATCGCCCCTTGAAATTACCAAATTGCCCTTAACAATATATTTAATACCCATATCGTCTCGTGTCTTTAAACAATGTTTTTTACTCAGTTTTACTAACATTCCTAGTACCAACACCACGAAAATGTCTGGCGAAACACCTAGATCAGGCGAAGTAACGGAGGCAGATTTTTTTTTCCGACTCGGGCGTCTGGCTAAGACGCCTGTACCATCGTGGAGGCGTCTGGCTAAGACGCCTCCACCATGGTTGAGGCGTCTTAGCCAGACGCCTATACCATGGTCTAATCGTCTAGCTAAGACGCCTCAACCATGGTGTAGGCGTCTTAGCCAGACGCCTCCACGATGGTACAGACGTCTTAGCCAGACGTCCCGTTTTTTTAAATTTTTTTGTCAAATTAAAATTATACGGTGTGTTATCTCAAATCATTTGACGTTTCTTTGCAAGTTTTCGGTGGTAACCAGTCGGATTACAATGAGTTTTTTGCAAGTGATTAAGATTCAAAAAAATTCCAAATCCAACATTTTTTGAGATCCAAAATCCCCCGGCGGTAAAACATCCTGACTTACAAATACCACCTCGACAGGTCGTTTGGGGGTCTCGCTCACCGGTGAGCGAGCGGCATTCCACCTCGCGGGTGAGGTGGCGGGGGTTGCAAGGGGTATCGGTCATCCGAATATAGTAATTATTAACTTATTAATTAATTAATTTAACAATTATCTAAATTTATAATCAATTATCTTTTAATAAAAAATTACGGGCGTCCGACAAAGCCTCCCCACGTAGGAGGGGGCGTCTGGCTAAGACGCCCGTCCCATGGACGGGGCGTCTGGGTACAATGCCTCCCCCATGGGGGAGGCGTCTTAGCCAGACGCCCCCTCCTACGTGAGGACGGCTCCGTCGGACGCCCGTAATTTATTATTATTTATTATTATTTTTTATTAAAAAGATGTTAGATATTTTACCAGATTCGAATACACTGGAGCGTCCGTTGGCTCATTACTGACCTCCAAAACATTATTTTTTATGATTATAAGAGGAATATGAAGAGAGATGTGTGATATGAGGGTAAAATGTCGCGTTATAGCAGTAGAAATGAGAGAATGACAAAATGGTATTTTAAGGGGCGATTTAAGTAATTTTGGGATGATGTTTAACAATTCAATTATTTTATTGGGAAAAATTACTGTTTTTGGATAGCTAAACATGAAATTTTTAATAGTTGCAACATTCAAAAACAACAATCAAATTGACCTCATGTTTCTTATTTTTGAAATTCCCAAAGCATTCCGTCCACTAAAAGAACCCGTTTATTTTGCCCAACCACCTTTAACTTACAGATTGTATTGTTTCTTTACTCAATAATAAAACAACAAAACTCCATATTTTTCCCTTTTTAGGTTAAAATGTTTCACAAATCGCAACAAAAATAGGAGATAGAAACTGAGCTTGAGAGTTAAATGTAATAGGAGATTCCCAAGTTTGCCCATCTTGTATTTTTCTTTCCACGTAAGATGTTGATGTTGATGATTAGGATTTTTTTTTAGTTTTCTACTCTAGGATCAGGTTTAAATTTATTTTGGTTTTAGTTTTTGGTTTCTTAATTTTGGAGAATGAGTAGTGACACTTGTTTTTAGTTCTGCTAGGAGAGGCAAATCAGTTCCAATTTCCTACTATATACTTTAAAATAAGTAAAAGTAAAAAAATGGTAAAAAAATGGTGATGTTCACTGAACTCTTGAATTTTGAAAGATTAGCTCATCAATCATATCCTATGGTGTTGGAAATTCTATTATATTTTAGATTTCTTATCGCTTATGTTGTCGAATCACCGATTATACCCTTACATACATGGTTACCAGATACCCACGGAGAGGCACATTATAGTACATGTATGCTTCTGGTCGGAATTTTATTAAAAATGGGAGCATATGGATTAATTCGTATCAATATGGAATTTTTACCTCATGCTCCTTCAATATTTTCTCCATGGTTAGTAATAGTGGGAACAATACAAATAATTTATGAGGTTTCAACCTCTTTTGGTCAACGTAATTTAAAAAAGAGAATAGCTTATTCCTCTGTATCTCATGGGTTTTATAATTGTAGGAATTGGTTCCATAACCAACGTAGGACTCAATGGAGCCATTTTACAACTACTCTCTCACGGGATTTATTGGTGGTGCCCTTTGTTTTTTTGGGGGGACGAACTCTGATAGAATACATCTTGTTTACGAGGGGTTTCCATCCCAATGCCAAAACTATTTAATTATGAGCTTTTAGAACAGGGTTCTGAATTCTGATCCATGCATCAAAGATTATCGGGGACGGACACCTTATATGGTGACAAAGGATAAGGAAGTTAGGAACACCTTCAGACGGTTCATCGCTTTAAACACCGGGGGACCCAGGCATGGGCACGCGTAGGCAAGTGCCCACACTTGGATTTTTATGTTAATGATATTATATGTCTTTTTTTAAAGTGTGCTCACCCTTATTTTTCGCAAGATAGTGTCTACCGTTTGATTCTTAAGTCATCTTTAACAGTACTATACTTTCTTTCTATTTTCACCATTAACCGTGCCCTGAAACCCCCTAAACATCATACGTTTTCTCCATTTCATGTCATTTGGAGATCAATTCTGTGTAAAATAAATAAAAAATTGTAAAAATTAAAACAAATAAAAGAAATTCGGAAGAAAAAAATTGAAAAAAAGATTTAAAATAACTTGAAAATAAATATATTACCATCATTAACTATTAACAAAAATAAAAAATAAAAAGGGGGGTGTGTCACCCACCCGCCCGGGCGTCACGCTCCTCCTAGGAATGCAAATGAATATTTTTGACTTTGATATAACTTGTATCCGAATTCGAATCTGAATTCCAAATAAACATACCAAATCAGAATTCAAATTTTTATAGCTTACCAATTTCATATCCGAATTTGAAAACTTTTCGAATTCGGATTTGAATTCGGATAATGTTAAAATTCCTATAACATATTTTTATATATCTTTTGTTGTATAGTCTAAAATATTTTGGAAAGTTGTTTAAAGAGAATTATATTATAATTTGTTTTTGCATTTCTATTATATTTACATAAGAAATAACTTTGTTTTTTATTAACTCACAACACAAATATTAATAACCACATATATTGGATGTCAAAATTAATATTTTTGGATATTCGGATTTGGTTTGACCTGTATCCGAATCCGTATCTAAATTTGAAAACAGAAAAAAAAAATCAATTTTCAAATCAGATACTCGAATAATTGGTTATTATTTGCATCCCTAGCTTCTTTCGCTGTGGGGATTTCGCCTAGACGCCCGATAAAAAGAGTTCCATTAAGGGTTCTCTTGGAGACCGTTAACAGTTATATGTTGTTCACCCTTCAATTCTGTCTTGGGTCCGCCCCTGACTTTAAACCATGAATGTGGTAATCAATAAAATAGAAACATTAAATGTGATATATATAGATTCCTGTAAATAGGAATGGGAGAATATGGAAAGTGGTGTGCGGCTGAGAAAATTGCAATGAAAATGACACATGATTAACTGTAAATCATGAATGACAGAATGCAAAATCAACTTCTGAAGAGAAATCTGATCAAGTTTATCATCAAAAATCATAAAGCACATTTTAATGTGATTTTTTACTATTGCTCTTGGTGAAACTCGGGATTTTTTTAGCATTAGAATTAGAATTCAGGGTGTATTCTTAAAAGATATTTGTATGTCACCTATATCCTTGTTTTCAATATTTTTTGTTTATGCCTACGCTGTTCGGAGACGTTTTTGTTTAAGTTTCATGTGAATATGTAGGTGGAAAAGCGAAAATGAAGGAGTTAAAAAGGTTACGGAAGGCAAAAGAAAAGGCACAGGTTTCCGTTTCCATTTCCTTGATATGAGTTATTTATGATGCATCCAAAAAATTCTCCTAAGCTAATGAGTCTTTTTCTTCAAATGGCATACCTTTTTGCAGTAGCGTAATAGTTACATTCACCTTCATGTTATTGCTCGTGTATTCTCTGAATTTACCATCAATCCAAGTTTGTACTATTTTAAAGAATCTGCTGAAAGTATCATTTTCCCAAGAGTAGCCAACACATTTGGAATTAAATCATCAGATTCATCACCCATTACTAGTTTATCTTGGATTGAAAAAAATTGTATCCCAAATTCTTGAAAGGTCGATTAAGCTAAACAGAAGAAGCAAGGTTTTTAAAAAAAAATCTTTATAATAGGCATAATCTGTTATATTCTACTTTATTAGAAAAATTCTTTCCTAATTATCAATCCTTAGAATTTTGAAGTACTATCTCTTTACAGAGGTTGGGTAAAACCAAATACTAAATGAATTGGTGTATCTTCAAATTACAGAATCTTACAAGATAATACTTCTAGAGTTAAAAAAGAACAACTTTCGTTATCATGTGAATATGTAGGCGGAAAAGGATGCTAAGAATTCTCCGAAGCTAATGAGTCTTTTTGCAGTAGCGTAATAGTTACATTCACCTTCATGTTATTGCTCGTGTATTCTCTGAATTTTTTTACCATCAATCCAAGTTTGTACTATTTTGATATCATTCTTTAATCAGGAGCAACAAATTAAAGCAGGAATTAGAGGGGATGCAAGAGAAAAAAGAAGAGCAGCAGCTGAGAGGAGAATCGCAACCCTCAATGCTGCAGCCCAAAGCCAAGAAACATCACCGAGTGTTGTTAAAATAAATTATTGGTGCGAGACTGCGAGTTGTTGACTTGGTTGTAGGTACGTTTCGCAAGTCGATATCACGTAGACCATTGGTATGTTACCACCAGTGACTTGTATCATGTGGCTGTAACGATCATCTCGTGGAAGATTTGAGTCTTCTACGTACTTTTGACAGGGATTAGTCTTCTCCAACAGGAACTAGTTTGCTCTAGGACAAAATAAAATTTGTACTAGAAGATGAGCTTTAATTAACAGCCACAATTATTTCCATGGAAAATTAAGGTTTTACTATTCAAATTTGATTTTCAAAATTTAATAGTTAAATTCATGATGTCTAATATTAAAACAACATATATATATTTATCAAGCGATAGCTTTTAAAAATATGACAAACAGAGAAATCCAACACCGAGAGATCGTCTATCTCATCATAAGAGTTCCCAAATGATGCAAAGATGCATCTCCAACAGTAGGTTTGTGAAAGTAATTTTTATTTTGGTATGTGCATCAACTTTTGATTTTGAAGCATGTCTATGCCAGAGCAATAAACTTTTATTTGGAAAATCGATATCCGAGGAACAAATCATAGTCTCTTCAGGAGGAGTTTTCGCATTGGGTTTCTTCAATCCAACCGGCAAGTCAACTAACAATCGGTATGTCGGAATATGGTACAATTCTATACCTGAGGCTAAGAGAACGGTGGTCTGGGTTGCAAACAGAGAAAATCCTATAAACACAAGCTCCAAAGGGAGGTTGAAGATAGACGTCGATGATGGAAACTTGGTGATTATAAACGGAGATGGTGTGATTCTTTGGTCGTCTAATATTATTGTCTCAAGTGCGGCGCGAGTGATTATGAATACCACCGCTACACTTTCAGACGATGGAAACTTCATTCTTAGGATAGAAGGTAGTGAGGTTTGGCAAAGCTTTGATCATCCCACTGATACAGTTTTACCGGGAATGAAGGTACGATTTGATTTTAAGTCGAGGATTTCTCCACGTCTAGTCGCATGGAAAAGCCCGACCAATCCAATGCCTGGAGACATTTCTTGCGGTTTCAATCCAAATTCTCCTCTCCAGATAGTCCTTTGGAGAGGAACCAGAACTCTTTGGAGATATGGAATGTGGAATGGTCAACAAACCAAAACAATCCCTGAAAAGAATGGAAGTTCGGTAGTTGTAGATACCGTTATGGTGAATGATGAGGAGCTTATTTACTCGTACGCCGCGACTGGGGATTTTTCGGTAGTCAGGTGGTTCGTAGATCCAGTTGGGAGTCTAAACACTTCTATATGGGATAGTAAGTTGGGAAAGTGGAGTCCATTTCGTGAGCCAGCGCCGAGTCCACCATGCGAAGTGTACGACATATGTAGCAAATTCAGCACTTGTAAAAACTTAGATGACACCCGGACTTGCAGTTGTTTGGAAGGATTTACACCAGAAAATCAGGCTCAATGGAACATGGGCAATTCAAGTGATGGTTGTACAAGAAAAGTTCAACTCAAGTGTGATGGGAGTGATCAGTTTGTGAAGATCATTGGTGTTACTTTTCCTGATCGCTTTTCATTTGAAAGCAATTTGAGTGAAGTTCAGTGTAAGGATAAATGTTCAAATAATTGCAATTGCACTGCTTATGCTCACACTAATTCAACCACAGATTTGAGGGACTTCAGGTGCTTTACATGGTATAATGAGCTAAGAGATATAAGATACGAACCCATAGTTGGTGGAGAGATGCATGTTCGTATTGCTTATGCAGACACGTTCATGAAGAAATATGGTGGTCTTGTCATATCATTGTCCATCGCTATATTTACAGTAATTCTTTTGGTAATCATTTACTTTTCATGGAGAAGACTCAAAGCAAAAGGTACTTTCTCATTCACATTTTGTGCCAATTTAATTTCATTTTAATAACAACTTATAGTTACTTTCAAAATTTTCTTCCAATAGGTTGGTTATACGCCATAATCAGAAGGCCAATTGTAAACGAAACGGTTTTGAAAGAAGTATCTTCACTAAGTTATGATTCTATTGTAAAGGCTACCGATGGTTTCTCAGAAGCCAATAAACTCGGAGAGGGAGGATTCGGTCCTGTTTACAAGGTACAAACAACACCATCATTAACAAACATTATTAAAGGCAAGCAAGTGTATTTAGAGAAAATTTATGTAGTTATGCTTCTTCATATACGCATGCAGGGAAAGTTATTGGATGGTCAAGAAATAGCTGTAAAAAGGCTATCAAAGAGTTCAGGACAAGGTCTTCAGGAGTTCAAGACTGAAGTTGAACTTATTGCTAACCTTCAACATGCAAATCTTGTTCGACTTCTAGGGTGGTGCGTCAACAAAGAGGAAAAGATAATAGTTTATGAGTACTTGCTAAATCTAAGTTTGGATAAATACATTTTTGGTAAGTAGTACAGCAAATTATGTTCAACTTTTCTTTTAGGAGAATATATATATATGTTAAACTAACACCAATATTCTTCTTTTGTGATATACAGATTCAACATCATCTCAAGTACTTACATGGAGCAAACGCTACTGTATCATCGAAGGAATCGGCCAAGGACTACTTTATCTTCACAAATATTCAAGGCCACGCGTGATTCACAGGGATCTTAAGAGTAGTAACATTTTACTTGATGAGGACCTCAATCCAAAAATATCGGATTTTGGGTTGGCAAGAATAGTTGGTGGAAATCAAACTGAGGGAAACACTAACACTATCGTTGGCACATAGTAAGTAAATATTTTATGTTCTCTATCTATTGTCAAAAATAACATTCGAATATATATGCACCTCTTATCTGATTTTTTTAATATGTGATAATTGATTGTTAATTACAGTGGTTACATGTCGCCGGAATATGCCTTAGATGGTTGTTTCTCAGAAAAATCTGATGTGTTTAGCTTTGGGGTCATAGTCCTGGAAATCATTACAGGCAAAAGAAGCACTGGTTTGTATCCCTACAAAGAATCGGTTAATCTTATTGGCTATGTAAGTTATTTATTATTCTTTTCAACCTTAATTCAATTATACTCATCGTAATTTTTTCTAATACTTTCCACTTTTCTTGTGTTAGATATCACAATTGTGGGAAGAAGGAAGGACATTAGAGATCATTGATAAATCCATAGAGGCTAAGGAAGAAACCACGACTACGATTTTGAAGTGCATCCAAGTAGGCTTGTTATGCGTTCAAGATGACGTTGCTGATCGACCCAAGATGTCTTCTGTTATAGAGATGTTGTGCAACGAGAATATGACTTTGCCACGCCCAACTCGTGCCACATTTGCATTTAGAAGGCATTTAGATCGTATCTCTCAAAGCAGCTCATCTTCCCATCAAGTCGTAGCTTCCGCAAACCAACTAACCAACACTCTTGAGCAAGGGCGTTGATATACAATATATATGTGTGTGTTTTTAATATCCACATACCACAAAGTTCTGTGTGTTTGATCTTGATTATGCTGCCACTTCAAATCATTTCATGTTTTGTTGTCTGCAAGTCTTCTTCTGGTCTATAAATAATATATGGTTTATCATGGAACATCCAACTAGCTTGGATTAAAGACTTTGTTATTGTTGTTGTCATGGTCTACTATTATTATCTAATATATAGGTTGTTGTCCTGGGACTTGTCTACAATTCCAAGTCTTTTTCAAATTCGCAGGTGCTAAG
This sequence comes from Triglochin maritima, assembly GCA_963682175.1. Lineage (NCBI taxonomy): Eukaryota > Viridiplantae > Streptophyta > Magnoliopsida > Alismatales > Juncaginaceae > Triglochin > Triglochin maritima. Next base: position 34,254,513 of record OY821789.1, read on the forward strand.
AAGAAAGTATAAATGCATATCTTTAACTTTGAAAGGATTCTACAAAGATCAAAGAAAGAATATGTAACTCGTGAAATGAATATTTACAGAAAATCTTGATTATGTTTAACGGAATGTTTTGGATTTCCACCGGCTTGTTAGGGCAGCTGAAACACCACTGGCACTCAGTAACTGCAGATTGTAAGATTTGCTTTTTTGATTCTTGTGTTTCCTGTCGACATCCTAATCCTATCGAAGAAAAACTAAAAGTTGAGATTAGAAGGCCTTATGCAAGCTCATCCTCAGTTTGGAGGTTCTGCAAAGTCTTCTTGGCATAGGCGGTGACGACTATCGTTGCAGATAGTGCGATACAGAACCCAATTACATCGTAAATGATCTGCTCCAGACTGAGAAAACGGCGTCCATCGGAGGCATCTGCCAAGTTCCGGATTAAAATGCCACTGCACGAGAAACACAAGAGAGGCTTTTTCTACGTTAAGTCCCAAAATGTTCACATTAAAGGGTAATGTGTGGTTTAATAAGCTTCTTTAAGTGGAACCTTCAAGACAACTGACTGAAAATCTCAGCAGATAACATATAGATTTTCCGGTAAAGAAAAAGTATCAGCTTAAAATACAAAGAATGTTAATAATAATCAGCTAACGGCCACATTTTAGAAGGTAGACTAGACCCATTATTCACCATTGCATTTGCATCCAACTTTGCCTGTTGAAGCACCCAAGTCCACAAAATAAGGGTGTGATTGATTGTCATTTCAAATTCCACAGTTTTCAATTCTGACATTGTACACCAAATTTCTGATTATACACAAACCCATTGATTTTGTTTTCTCTTTAGCTCATACTCTGAATAAATAAGTTGCAATTATGGATTTAGAAGCAAGGCGTGAAGAACAATTCCTAATACATGAAACAGCATAAAGCAAGGTTGAAATTATGAAATCCTAACCTGTAGATGGTGATGAAAATTTCAGGTACTATCCCCGCAATTGAGCCCAATATGTATGGGCAGTAGTTGACGTTTGTCGCCACAGAAGCATAATTAAAGACTATATACGGAAATGGAGAAATACGTATCAAAGCCACAGCACGGAACTGATGGAACCAATCACCTTCTCCAGCTAATCTTACAACTGCTGCTTGTTTTGGCCAATTTTCAAGCCAATACTGCATATGAAGTGTTAAATACGTATGTTATGTTATCAGTTATGTATAATAAGAGAACATAAAGGAGAACAATAAAAGGTATGATGACGCAACATTAGAGGCTAACATGTAGTTTGTGATGGAATAGAGAGCCGATGGCAAATGGCAACGACATGCCCACACTCGCAGCTGCCATTATAAGCAGAAAACCATAACCATACCCAAATGTCATCCCAGCAACCCACATACTAGGTGAAGAAGGTATGAGTAAAGTTGGGAATAGTGCGATAGAAGCAAAAACAATCAAGGCAAGGACTGGGTTGGTAAATGATGTTCGCTCCCAGTCCAATATGGGCAGCACTACCTGCAACACCAAAACAATATATGAATTGAGTAAAGCATTAATGAATAAGTCCCAAATTAACCACAAAGATGAAGACAGAATGCCTTGTTGAGAAGGAATGGGAGACCCCAAAGAAGAAAAGCAGCAGCAGCGACCAACAAACAGGCAACGACCAAAACAAGCTTCACCCACCAAAACAAGCTTCTTCCTAATTTGCACTCTGCCGTCTTCTTCTTCTTCTTCTTCTTCTTCACACTCACCACCACCTCCTCTTCACACACACACTCACACTCACACTCAGAAGATTGCCACAACCTCACATATTCCCCTCCTCCTTCTGGTTCCGCAACCTCCACCTCATCCACAACAACCTGACAACCCCCCAAAGTCATCTAATCCAATTCCATACCCAGATTATATTATATATATATATATATGCTCTTAATTGAATTGCACAAACCTTGAGGACATTTTAAGCGAAAACAATCGCAACACTAAACCGACCCGACCTGATCATTCCTTGAAGCAATTACAACCAAAACTTCACTCAAAGCCGCGAATCAAAGAAACCCTAAAAAATAGCTTAAACAATCAAACCCTGACAATAACCACCAGCATTCCCCCCGGAATTAGACCCCCAACCAAATCCCACTCAGAAAAGATTCAATCTTTCCCACATACAACCCTCAATTCGCCCACATTAAACCCAAAAACAACGGCGCAACCGACAAAGATGCGACCTTTACGTGAAAGCAACGCCTTGAACAAATCTAAACCCTAAAGGCAAGTCTCCAAACCCCAAATTTCCCCCAAAAAACTCACAATCTTTCCCGTTTTTCTTGTTTTTACTTTTTAAAGATTTTTGGGGAAAAAATGGGATTTTTGGGAAGAACCGAAGAAGAAGAAGAGGAAGTTGTGGTGGGGTCTGATGACGACGTGGCGTGATCTAATTGGATTAGAGATCGACGTGGCAATTGGAAGTGGAGTGATGGCACCGACCATGAAGAAGAGGAATTGGTTGTTTTTAGATTTTGTGGTTTCTTGTGTTGTTTTGATGGGTTACGTTTTCAAAATGTCTGGACCTCATATTTTGTGGTTCGAAACCGACTTTTCAAAATGTCTGGATTGGAATCCGGAAATGGGAGTTGAACATGAATGTTAAGTGTATATATAGTTTATAACTATGTTTTTGCAGGAACTAAAATTTTATCGTATTTTTACTTGTTTGGATCTCAAAATTGGGGTTTGTTCAATAAAAGGATATTAAACTATGATTCTACTTCTGATATGTTCAAATGGGAAGCTTATAACAACTTAAGTTTTATGTTTTATCATTTGTAGTTGAGGGATGCCGCATTAGGGTGCAGAAAAGCAAACAATTCACTTTGTTTAATTTTCAAAACAAAGTAAGTGAAGGAAAACATTGAAAAAATTGCGTATAACTTAGGGATAATATCTATGACTGGCTAACAATCTTTAGAAACCACACTTGAGATTTGTTTAGAGCTAACAATAATATAGTGCAAGAAGTGGAAGGGATAAAACAAAAGCAATCCAACACGCTAGCATGTGAATACTCTATTCCTTTTTAGGATATCTCATTTTTTGAATCTAATAATTAAGCAAGAGATAAGGTTGCCACATTGGTGTAGTGACAAATAATCCGATGGAATGAATGAATTAATTAATTGCACAAAACCAAAAGCAATTTGGAATAATGGGAAGGTGTGTGGGTCGGGTCTTTCCAAAAGGATATATATATATATATATATATATATATATATATATATATATATATATATATATATATATATATATATATATATATATATATATATATCTAACCCCTAACTTTCATAGGTTGGAATCTAGTGCTCAACTATTTGCTCCAGACCTCTACCTAATAATGTTTATTCTCCCTTTTATTACGAGAGATTTATGATTTTTTTGTTGTTGAAAAACTCCTTGTTATAAGAGGAATAAAAATGAGTTGTTGTTAGAGATGTCAATAATGAGGAATAAAAATGAGCCCAGGATTGAGTTATAATGACTTGTGTAGTGGATTGACCAACATGCTCAAACTCCTGGTTGGACCACGAGTCGATTTGATGAAGAATCAGACCACCAACCCTCTGAGGTTAATTGAATTCATCCCAACCGGATCTCTTTTAACTCTTTTGTATTCCTTTCAATTATGACCATTGGATATGTATTTCGTTTGGTTGTGACCGTTGGATATCGGAGGATCGGGTTACCGAATGTAATCTATAAATACGCCTAATTACAGCAAATAAAGCACAAAAAAGAAATCCTAATTGCTTTCTACGTAGACCTGTCAATTTTGGAAACGACACAATTTAGACACAACTTTACACGAATTTTTTTGTATGATTGAAATGATTTATTATGATGTTTTGTGAACATACAAATATAAAATAATTGGTACACGATTTGACACGAAAACGACACGATAACACGGTAAGTTGTTTTTGTACACGAAACAGACACGAACTACATCTTTTGTTAGATAATCAATTATTTTTACTTGATAATAGTCAATTAAGATGTTATTTAGAATGAAAAATATCAATATAACATGTCACTTAACTATTTTCAATCTAAATATGATGAAATCTTTTCAATTTATACTATACACGATAACACGAAATCCTAACACGAATGCAGAATTGTTAGACACGATAGTATACGAACACGCCACAATTGACAGGTCTATTTCTAGGGTTTCCTTCATCTTTTTTCGCCTTCTGTTGTGTTTTCCTTCTTCCACCTCTTTTTTGAACTTGATCTCTCCACTTGAGAGATTCATCGTGCAAAGTTGTTCTTGCAATTGTAACATCCTTAAATATTATATTCATAACCACTAAAATGAAAGAAAAATGATATTTGTAACCCTTAAACACATGGTTCGATTGCCATATTTTAAACCACAAAGTCCTAGATGATGTTACTTAAACATCCTAGCAGGCTCTCTCATTTCTTGCAATATTTGGATTGCTGTTTCGTTCCACGAAAATCAATTCTCTCACTAGATGATGTTGGAGAAATCAATTCCGTCTGCAACTTGGTAATAACTAAGTGTTGGATATTTATTCAAATTTGTTAAGACAGAAAGAGAGAAAACCAGTCGACAAATTTTTTCAGTAACTTTTAGAAAAGTGGTTTGTCCGACGTGGCACACCATTCGACCGGATTTTTCCAGGGATCGAAATAACCTTGGAGCGGTCGACCGGTTTGTGGCACCGGTCGACCGAAATAATCATGAACTTTTCTTGGTAACGGAACGGTCAACCAACGAAGGCCGCGGTTGACCGTTTTGCCACGATTAGCGATTTCTGGAATGTTTTTCTGCACGTTTTGATATTTGTATTCAAAGGTTTTTTCACCCTTACTTAAGCACAACACATTAAGACTTATTTCATTTTTGAGAGATTAAGGTTGGAGAGGAATCTTAAATGTTTTGGAGGATCTATTGTCTCCATAAACCTTGTAATCTCTGTTTTCTTCTCTAGTTGGAGAAGACGAAGAAAGAAAAGGAAACCCGCGGAGAACACCCCACCCCCTCCCCGAATGACGTAAGCACGTTGTCGAACCTTGTAAACACGTGTGTCGTGGTTGTTTGCGTTGGTTTATTGCTTGTTTGTTTTATTTATACTATGTTATTGCTCATTCACTTGGGAGTGGAAGAAGTTTAGATTTCCGTAGGTCAATATTCTAGTAAATTCGATGTTACTTTTACATCTTGCAGTACCGTAAAATATATCGAATCTGTAATAACCTAAACTAAACATCTTAATTAACTAAACCTAAATCTAATTAACCCTAATTAATCCTGCATGGAGAGCATGAGGTGTTGAGAGGTGAGAGAGAGTGTTGGCTGGTTATTATTGGAAAGGTTGTAGGTGGATGGTGATTGGAGGATGGGGAGGTGAGATAAGATTAGGTTTTAGTATAAATAGGGATGTGAGGATTAGCTGAAAACGTTTCTTCATCATTTGCTGATCAACAGAGAGTGAGAGAGATATTCGGAGAAGAAGAAGGAGGAGAGAAGAAGAAGAAGAAGAAGAAAGGAAAGAGAAGAGAAGAAGTTGACAAAGCTCGGGAGGCTTCTTCAACCGTCAAAAAGGTATGCCAAATCTTCAATATAACTCACTTGTGCCTTGTGAGTGTTGGGGATCGACGTTGGTGTCGAATTCCCCGTCGGAATTCAACCAATTCAGAGGTTGAAGACGACGATCGGTCGACCGGTGCCTGTGGGCAGTCGACCGATCCTATTATTATATTGTTGTTTACCCGCGAACGGTCGAACGATGTCGTTAGACGGTCGACCGTTATGCCAGATTTGTGCGGGAAAAAGGGGATATACTGTTATCGGTCGAACGGGACCACTTAGCCGGTCGACCGAATAACGATGAGAATGGGTCGGTTGGGGATTTTGACTTATTAAACGGTCGAACGTCCTTAACCTTGTTCGACCGATCCATTCGATGCTAAGTCGGTTGGGAGCTTTGACCATCAAAACGGTCGACCGCTCTTTAACTCTCGGTCGACCGACTGAGCATTTAATTAAGCGGTAGAGTGCTTATGTTGATTCGGTCGAACTGTATTTCAGTTCCGGTCGACCGAACGAGACTTGAGCAAAATATTGAAAGTCCTGTTATCGGTCGAACGGCCCCTTGGTTCGACCGGTCGGATATATATATTATATAAAATTGTATAGCGTAGACCTTCCAAACGGTCGACCGCTAGATGACTTTTGTTCGACCGATTGGTCGGTAATTCAGTTGGCGTGGTTCGACCGGTAGATTTGTTTGTACAGTACTGTGTACTGTGTGGGGGACCGGTCGACCGGTGTGCTTGTAGCGGTCGACCGATCTGCCACAGGTTGGTGGATTTATCCACACGCGATCCGTCGATGTCAGGTCGACTACCGGCTCCGAGGCGACGGTCGATTACCGGCTTTGAGAGCTACGGATTTCACCTTCGACGAAGGCGTATTATTGTTGTACCTTTTTCCTCTCTTACCGAGCGGGGTGTGAGGGATGTGTACCGTAAACCTTGGGCAGTTTGCGAGGGTTTAGCGGTAGGCCGAGGATGTTCCGGCAGGGTGCGCGCTAGGCGACTCTTGGGGGAGCAGTGGCTGTCGTCTGACCCGAGTTGTGTATTCGGCGGGCTGACTCGCTCCTTGGGTGCGGCGTGTACCGGGGGTTCCTTCCTGCACTTTTTGGGGAGCAGTGGTGTCGACTGACCCTTGTGAGGCAGCGGTGGACTGACTTGACCCTAGTGGCAGGAGTGGTTCAGTGCCGCGGAGGCGGTGAGGGCATTATTGTGGGCCCGAGGCGGATGATCATGTGCATAGCATTGCATTGTCTTTAATTCCTTTTTGTATTTTAGGAGGTTTGGTATACGGGGTTCCTGCAGGGAACTCAGGCATGTTTGTTGTTTGCATTTCAGGTAGCGAGCAGGGTTAGAGTTTGAGGTGGTGACCGAGGACGGTGCCCCCGAGATCGGATCCTGTAGTTGTCTTCTTTTTTTGAGGTGATTACATGTTGTATAGTTTTTGTTGTAATCTCAGTCAGTCGGTATAGTATGTATAGTTGACTTCCACGTGGGTCTGTACCTGATATAGTTTATATATATATATGTTGGTTTATTCCCGTGACGTGCCCAGTGTTGACCGTTGACGGTCTTTGTTATTGTTTAAATTTTCCGCTGTTTTCGGGTACGTTACAATTTGGTATCAGAGCGTTGATCTCGGCGTACTTGTCCAAAGAAACCACCTTTGAGTTAGGAGTAGGTCTAGAGGATCATGCATGCACAGATTATATTGATATTGTCTTGTTTCCTTTGGCAGATGCCTCCTAGACGGGGGAAGGCGGTTGCCCATACTCGCGGTGAGAGTGAGACTGCGAGGGATGAGGCTTGGGAGGATGAGCGTCAGACGTTGTTCGATACGGTCGGACGTCTGACAGAGATGCTACAGCAGCAGACGGCACAGACTGGGCAGACGGGGACTGGCGCTATGCATGACCGGTTTATGCGCCAGCATCCGCCTACCTTTCTGGGGCAGTACGACGCGGAGGCTGCGGAGGAGTGGATCTTCACGATGCAGAAGATCTTCAGTGCTATTGGTTGTCCTCCAGAGGCGAGAGTGGGCCTGGCTACTTATGTTTTGGGCGGTGCTGCGTCCAACTGGTGGAGGTCCACATCTGCAGTGGTGTTTGCGGACAGAGATGATATAGCCTGGGAGGAGTTCGTTGGCGAGTTCAACGAGCAGTATTTTCCGCAGCATGTTCAGGACGAGAAGAGGGAGGAGTTTATGAGTCTTCAGCAGGGAGACATGACCCTGGCAGGCTACATCGGGAAGTTCAACGCCCTTGAGCGTTACTGTCCCGAGATGTACGTTACACAGGAGCAGAGAGCAGGGAAGTTCGTCCGAGGGCTCCGGAAGCAGTTGAGGACGAAGGTGCTGACACATATGCCACGCACATTAGCTGATGCGGTGAAGAGTGCCACTGTTCTTGATCGTGACTACAGAGAGAACTACCAGGATGAGAGGAGGCCATCGGGTAGATTCTCTGGGCGGCCGGGAGGTCAGACTGGAGGGAATTCGGGCAAGAGGCCCAGATACGAGGGAGCAGGAGTTGCAGTACCACGACCTGAGCCTTGTGGTACTTGTGGGAGGTTTCACTCCGGGCCGTGCTTCACCCCCGGAGCGTGTCATGGTTGTGGCCAGATGGGTCACTTTATCAGGAGCTGTCCGAGCCGAGGAGCTGGGCCGAGCCGACCACCGGGTTTACCCGCACCAGGCAGAGGAGGAGGCGGAGGTAGACCACCTTTCAGACCACAACAGGGGCAGCGCACCGGCAGAGTTTATACCATCCAGGCAGAGGAGGCTCGTGATGGAGGCGCTGTCGTGGAAGGTACACTTCTTGTCGCAGGTTCAGTAGCTAGGGTGTTATTTGATTGTGGCGCGACACACTCGTTCATCTCAGAGCGATTTGCGGGAGTGTTGGGCTGTACCCTTGCGATGTTGACTGCCACTTTGGAGGTCAGCACACCCCTGGGTCTGGTGGGCACTGTGGGGAGATTTGTCCCCGGCGCCACGGTTGTTTCGGGATATCAGGAGTTTCCGGCAGACCTGGTCTTACTACCGATGGAGGACTTTGATGTCATACTTGGGATGGATTGGCTGTCCCAATATGATGTTCGAGTCTTGTGCCGTGAGAAGAAGATTTTGATCCCGAGGAAGGGTTTGCCTGATATTCTGATTAGAGGGATCAGAAGCAGAGGGGGTCGCATTATTGTATCTGCTGTGAGAGCTCAGAGACTGTTACAGCAGGGATGTGCAGCATTTCTGGCGACGCTTGTGGTTGCGGAGGCAGAGTCTCAGAGACTAGAGGACATTGAGGTGGTGCAGGAGTTCGCGGATGTTTTTCCAGCGGAGATTCCAGGTTTACCACCACACCGGGAGTTGGAGTTCGGCATTGAGTTAGTAGCTGGCACTACACCACAGTCGAAGGCTCCATACCGGATGGCACCTGCTGAGTTGACCGAGTTGAAGAAGCAGTTGCAGGAGTTGATGGACTCTGGATTTATCAGACCGAGCGTCTCGCCTTGGGGTGCACCAGTTTTGTTTGTGAAGAAGAAGGACGGATCCTTGAGGATGTGCATAGACTACAGGATGCTGAACCAGGTGACGGTGAAGAATAGGTATCCCTTACCTAGGATCGAGGACCTCTTTGACCAGCTGCAGTCAGCGAAGGTTTTCTCGAAGATTGACCTGCGTTCAGGATATCACCAGTTGAGGATCCGAGATGAGGACATCCAGAAGACAGCCTTCAGGACGAGATATGGACACTATGAGTTCTTGGTGATGCCATTTGGATTGACGAATGCTCCGGCAGCGTTCATGGATCTGATGCACCGGACGTTCAGGCAGTATATTGATATATTTGTGATTGTCTTCGTGGATGACATTCTGATCTATTCATCAGATATGGAGCAGCACAGAGAGCATTTGAGGATTGTACTCAGCATCTTGAGGGCTCAGCAGTTATATGCTAAGTTCTCAAAGTGCGAGTTTTGGTTGGACAGAGTGGCATTCCTCGGACACATTGTATCGGCCGAGGGGATATCGGTGGATCCGGCGAAGGTAGAGGCAGTGACACAGTGGAGGACCCCTACGAGCGTGACAGAGATTAGGAGCTTTGTTGGACTGGCGGGTTATTACCGTCGCTTCATCAAAGACTTCTCGAGATTGGCAGCACCACTGACGGCTCTGACGCAGAAGGGAGTCACTTTTGTTTGGTCGCAGAAGTGTGAGGACAGCTTTCAGGAGCTGAAGAGACTGTTGACCACAGCACCAGTTTTATCATTGCCGAGTGGCACGGGTGGATTCGTGATTTATAGCGACGCTTCAGGTATTGGCTTAGGATGTGTACTTATGCAGCACGGGAGGGTGATCGCGTACGCATCCAGACAGCTGAAGGTCCATGAGAGGAATTACCCGACACATGATTTGGAGTTGGCAGCAGTGGTTCACGCACTGAAGACCTGGAGGCACTATCTTTATGGCGAGCAGTTTGAGGTATTTACAGATCATCAGAGTCTGAAGTATCTGTTCTCGCAGAAGGAGCTGAACATGAGGCAGCGCAGATGGCTTGAGTTCATTAAGGACTATGACTTCACTATCTCTTACCATCCGGGGAAGGCGAACACAGTTGCAGACGCTTTGAGCCGGAAGGTGGAGGTATCAGTAGCAGGCCTATGCATTCAGGAGTGGCGACTGCTGGAGTCTCTAGCAGAGTGGAGGCCATTTGCTGATAGCTCTGAGGGCGCAGTGATTGCCGGATTGAGAGTAGAGCCTCAGACAGTATCAGCAGTGATTCATGCTCAGACTACAGATGAGGAGTTGAGCAGTTTGTTACAGTTAGCTGCCAGAGATGGGTCAGACTTCAGAGTTGGAGTGGATGGAGGTCTGAGATTCAGAGACCGTATCTGGGTGCCGAAGACAGAGGACCTGAGACATGATATCATGGAGGAGGCACACAGATCGAGATATTCCATTCATCCAGGGAGCACCAAGATGTACAAAGATCTGCAGCGGAACTTCTGGTGGCGAGGTATGAAGAAGGACGTTGCAGACTTCGTGTCGAGGTGTTTGGTCTGTCAGCAGGTGAAGATCGAGCACCAGAGACCAGCAGGGCAGATGCAGAGGATTGAGTTGCCCGAGTGGAAGTGGGAGCACGTGACGATGGATTTTGTTACGGGGCTACCGAAGACACGGAGATTCCACGACGCGATTTGGGTTATAGTCGATCGACTGACCAAGTCGGCGCATTTCTTAGCTATTAAGACCACTCTTGCTCTGGAGGGTCTAGCTAAGTTATATATTGAGGAGATTGTCAGACTTCATGGCGTACCAGTCAGTATTATTTCAGACAGAGATCCCAGATTTACTTCGAGATTTTGGGAGAGTCTACACAGAGCACTGGGGACACGTCTGAAGTTTAGCACAGCTTTCCACCCACAGACAGATGGCCAGTCAGAGCGGACAATACAGACTTTGGAGGACATGCTGAGAGCGTGTACACTTGACTGGGCAGGACATTGGGATGAGCATTTGCCGTTGATCGAGTTCGCCTACAACAACAGCTACCACTCGAGTATTGGGATGGCACCCTATGAGGCATTATACGGGAGACCGTGTAGATCGCCGGTATGCTGGAGTGATGTGGGCGAGAGACAGCTAGTTGGACCTGACATTATCCAGTTGTATTCAGAGAAGGTCGACGTGATTCGGAGACGACTAGCTACGGCGCAGAGCAGGCAGAAGAGTTATGCTGATACGCGGAGGCGTGAGCTGACTTTTGATGTAGGAGATCATGTCTTCCTGAAGATCTCGCCTTCCAGAGGGGTGATGAGATTCGGGAAGAAGGGGAAGCTGAGTCCGAGATATGTTGGACCTTTTGAGATATTGGATCGGGTCGGTGAGGTGGCATATAGGATTGCACTACCACCACAGTTTGCAGGACTTCACAACGTCTTCCATGTTTCTATGTTGAGGAAGTACGTGGCCGATCCAGCTCATGTGATAGAGATATCAGTACCGGAGATCCAGCAGGATTTGTCATTAGATGAGAGACCAGTTGAGATTGTGGATCAGATGGTACACCAGCTCAGGAGGAGAACGATTCCTATGGTGAAGGTCAGGTGGCAGCATCACACTGACAGAGAGGCTACCTGGGAGATCGAGGAGGATGTCAGGAAGCAGTATCCAGAGTTGTTTCGGTAAGTCAGTTGTTTCGAATTTCGCGGACGAAATTCTTTTAAGGAGGGTAGATTGTAATAACCTAAACTAAACATCTTAATTAACTAAACCTAAATCTAATTAACCCTAATTAATCCTGCATGGAGAGCATGAGGTGTTGAGAGGTGAGAGAGAGTGTTGGCTGGTTATTATTGGAAAGGTTGTAGGTGGATGGTGATTGGAGGATGGGGAGGTGAGATAAGATTAGGTTTTAGTATAAATAGGGATGTGAGGATTAGCTGAAAACGTTTCTTCATCATTTGCTGATCAACAGAGAGTGAGAGAGATATTCGGAGAAGAAGAAGGAGGAGAGAAGAAGAAGAAGAAGAAAGGAAAGAGAAGAGAGGAAGTTGACAAAGCTCGGGAGGCTTCTTCAACCGTCAAAAAGGTATGCCAAATCTTCAATATAACTCACTTGTGCCTTGTGAGTGTTGGGGATCGACGTTGGTGTCGAATTCCCCGTCGGAATTCAACCAATTCAGAGGTTGAAGACGACGATCGGTCGACCGGTGCCTGTGGGCAGTCGACCGATCCTATTATTATATTGTTGTTTACCCGCGAACGGTCGAACGATGTCGTTAGACGGTCGACCGTTATGCCAGATTTGTGCGGGAAAAAGGGGATATACTGTTATCGGTCGAACGGGACCACTTAGCCGGTCGACCGAATAACGATGAGAATGGGTCGGTTGGGGATTTTGACTTATTAAACGGTCGAACGTCCTTAACCTTGTTCGACCGATCCATTCGATGCTAAGTCGGTTGGGAGCTTTGACCATCAAAACGGTCGACCGCTCTTTAACTCTCGGTCGACCGACTGAGCATTTAATTAAGCGGTAGAGTGCTTGTGTTGATTCGGTCGAACTGTATTTCAGTTCCGGTCGACCGAACGAGACTTGAGCAAAATATTGAAAGTCCTGTTATCGGTCGAACGGCCCCTTGGTTCGACCGGTCGGATATATATATTATATAAAATTGTATAGCGTAGACCTTCCAAACGGTCGACCGCTAGATGACTTTTGTTCGACCGATTGGTCGGTAATTCGGTTGGCGTGGTTCGACCGGTAGATTTGTTTGTACAGTACTGTGTACTGTGTGGGGGACCGGTCGACCGGTGTGCTTGTAGCGGTCGACCGATCTGCCACAGGTTGGTGGATTTATCCACACGCGATCCGTCGATGTCAGGTCGACTACCGGCTCCGAGGCGACGGTCGATTACCGGCTTTGAGAGCTACGGATTTCACCTTCGACGAAGGCGTATTATTGTTGTACCTTTTTCCTCTCTTACCGAGCGGGGTGTGAGGGATGTGTACCGTAAACCTTGGGCAGTTTGCGAGGGTTTAGCGGTAGGCCGAGGATGTTCCGGCAGGGTGCGCGCTAGGCGACTCTTGGGGGAGCAGTGGCTGTCGTCTGACCCGAGTTGTGTATTCGGCGGGCTGACTCGCTCCTTGGGTGCGGCGTGTACCGGGGGTTCCTTCCTGCACTTTTTGGGGAGCAGTGGTGTCGACTGACCCTTGTGAGGCAGCGGTGGACTGACTTGACCCTAGTGGCAGGAGTGGTTCAGTGCCGCGGAGGCGGTGAGGGCATTATTGTGGGCCCGAGGCGGATGATCATGTGCATAGCATTGCATTGTCTTTAATTCCTTTTTGTATTTTAGGAGGTTTGGTATACGGGGTTCCTGCAGGGAACTCAGGCATGTTTGTTGTTTGCATTTCAGGTAGCGAGCAGGGTTAGAGTTTGAGGTGGTGACCGAGGACGGTGCCCCCGAGATCGGATCCTGTAGTTGTCTTCTTTTTTTGAGGTGATTACATGTTGTATAGTTTTTGTTGTAATCTCAGTCAGTCGGTATAGTATGTATAGTTGACTTCCACGTGGGTCTGTACCTGATATAGTTTATATATATATATATATGTTGGTTTATTCCCGTGACGTGCCCAGTGTTGACCGTTGACGGTCTTTGTTATTGTTTAAATTTTCCGCTGTTTTCGGATACGTTACAGAATCAGTCTCTCAACACTAAGCCCATTTTCCTTTAATTATTTCTAGCTACATTTTTTGCTATAGATTAGTTGGACTAATTAACTGCAATATATTTAATTCATTTGGCAATCATTCATTTCATAAATGTTTATTTTTTATATATATTTATCCAGGTTTATCCAAACATCAAAGCTAAAGCCCAGGGTAGTGTTATTTCATTGGTATGTTTTGTTATATATGTTTCAACATACTAAATTAATTCTTTGTAGTTGTTTAATTAATTTACTAGATTAATCAAGAGAGGGAGGGCAAGCAAATCGATCGTGCATTGGTGAAGAATATGTACAGCCACATATTTTTGTGAAAAGGCTAGGATTTGGAAAATGGAATGTTCGTGTCAAGAAAGGTATTTTTTTGTTTAAATAATAATATTTAAGAATAAGAAATTAATACCAGGTCTGGTCATTTGAGGGTTTTTTGAATGTCTGAAAATGGAGAAGGTATCGATAGAGTGAGCCAGAGTTACTTAAGGTACTGAGCTGAAAAATCCATAAATGTGATCAACTTTCATACGCTCAAACTACAGAGATAGTTCTAATGAGTTTCCTAATAAAAATACTGACTAAAAAACAAATTCAAAATTTTGCTTAATTAGAAGCCCAGCAATGCATGTGTATGTTTAAGGTTGATTTTTGCAAATGGTAGATAGATAGTGGACAGTCGACAATGGATAATATATGTTGTAAAGTATTATACACTTTTGGTGTAATTCAAAAATTGAATCAATTCGCCTCCCTATCCTATGGCGGAGGTAATGTGATGGTGTCAACTGATTCAGAAGGAGAGCCGGTCGGTCATGTTAGTATATAGTCCTGAGATTGTTGCTTGCAATCTGTTCGGGCTAAGTTCAAGTCTTGTTCGATTGAGTTGGCATCTGTGTCGTCTAATCACGCTTCAATGCCTAGCAAATTAGTGGGCTCGATCACTTTCAACTCATTAATTGGATTCCCAAAGAGAACATCAAAGATCTTTCCCAACAAGGCAACAAGGTGCAATATATATATAATATATAAAGAGCCACCGGACATCTTCTAGCATTGATTGTGGATACTTAAAACCTTGAGGACAAGGTTCATTTGGAGTAAGGGAATGATGCATGATACAATTCTTTCCTTTTCAACTAATGGATCCTTCATTTATTCAATCTAGCTAAAGATAATTATCTACACGTCAGATCGTTGGTTTATTTCTTAATTGTTTAATTAATTTAAATTGATATATTAGCATCCAAATAGATTTTCCTTATTTTGTTATTTTCCTTATTAGTTGTTTCCATGTTAAAGAAATCAGTTCTAAAATAATCAATGTAATATTTTTATTCGAGCAAGTAAAAATAAATCAAGTTTACAAAAATCTAGTATTTCATCTTTGTTATCTTCTCACTTTGTACTTGTTAAGAATCCAACACTAACCCAAATCCAAGTTTAAGCCCAATAGAGAAATATTATCTATGGTAATTAGTATGTCTGATCGAAGAGGCTCGATTCTAGAGTTTTCTTACTCTAGAATTCTCTCTTTAGAATTCTCTTTGTTCTCCATCACTTGGAGAACTCTAGAATGTTCAATGACTAGAAGATATTTAGTTTTGTACAACCTTCCATCAACTCCTATAAATAAGGGTGTCCATCACTATCTCATGTATTCCAAGCAAGAGTTAGTCTCTACCACTACAAGGAGAGAGTCTAAAAAGAGTATTATATAAGTGTGAGTTTAGTAGTAGAAAAAGTAGTTGTGAATGTGTCTCACAAGGTAGATAGTGTGTAAGTATAAGTTGTAGTATTGTAACATTAGTTGTTATAAATACAAGCTTACATTTCATCTATCTCTGAGTCTCTTCTACTCAACAAGTTCTATCAGAGCCGAGTTCGTGGTGATCGTCCGTCGAAAATCACAAAGTTAAAGTGCTACCGAAGGAGTTGAAGATCACGCTGAAGGAGTCAGTTCAAGTAGTTCGAAACCAATAAATGATGACGGATTTGTCAAACCCATGCGGCGGGATCGAGAGGTTTAATGGAGAAAACTACAAGGATTGGAGTATTTATATAGAATCATATTTGCAAAAGTATGATTTATGGGAGGTTGTTGCTGGGAATGAAACCACATCATCTCCTGTAGAGAATGCTGATGCAAATTGGAGATGGAAGATAAACGCCGAAAGAGCCATATATGTTCTCAGAACAACCATTGAGAAAAATTTGCTTGAGCATGTACATGAGGCTACTACGCTGAAGGCGGTATGAGACACACTTAAGTCGCTCTTCACGCAGAAGCATGATGCTCGACTTCATATTTTGGAGAATGAGTTGATGTTTTTCAAGCAAGGAGGTATGTTCATTAACCAATACTTTACAAATGTGAAAGGACTTTGCCGTGACAAATGATGAGGAGGATTTTTATCCATGGGCCTAGGCCAGAATATAGTGTGTTTATCACAGTAGTACAAGTGTGGCCAACTCCTCCTTCCATCTCAGAGCTCGAGAGTCTGCTTTTGAAAGGAATGTGTTCTAAAAGTTTTACTTTTATATGTCAATTATTATGAATTGGATGTGCAAACATTTTGTTCATTGATTATTGCATTTGTCTTTTGGAAGTGTTAAGGAAGAAGCGTTTGGTCCTTAACCGTAAAGCTCTAAAAGATAATGGTTTACATAAATCAAAAGTTATTCACAATCATGGTAATTAACATGGAACATTAATCACCGAGATAAGATTGTCATGTTGGTCATCGATGGTTGTAGCTCTACAAATAATTGACGACACGAGTATATAAAATAGCAAAAGATTACTTTTATATATTGAATAGACCTAACAAGTAAAACATTATGGAATTGTGTTTCGTGTCATTAATGTTTTATTGTGTCATTAATCCTTTGATATGAGACTTATATCTTTTTACTCAAGAAGTGTTTGGACTTAATTATTGTCAAAAATTATCAATGAGTATAGTAATAAAGACAATAGTTGGTTGAACATGACTTGTGTTGGAGAAGATAGCTAGTCAAACGATTATCATTGCCCCTGTTAATTGAATGATAATATTAGTGGACCCCTTGATAAAACAATATTATAATGTGCACAATGTAGCTTGAGTTAAGTTACATAGTTATAATTAGCTTAAAGAGATCAAGAAATGAATATAATACAAATATGACACATTTCTACTTTGTATATATTCTTAATATCATGAGGCAAGTGACATACATAAGTGGTGCACTAACATCACTAAATGGATCGTGTTTAGTTTGAGTGGAACAAGACATCTATGCTAATTGGGTAACTATAATGTGTAACTAGATACCGCTTATAGTTTGAGATATTAAGTGGTTAATATCGCTGTCAATTTAGCTTAGATCCTCCTATATGTCACACCACAAAACTAGAAACAAGAAGTTTGATTTTGAGTTCATATGATGTGTCGGGTTTCATGTGAAATGGACACATGTGGTGAATCAATAAATTAATATGTCATGAGAATTGACATAATTAGAATCATGAATAAATTCATATGACGTGTATATATTATGTGGTAATAATTTAATATTACATAGGATAATATATTACATAAGATATGAATTTTGCTAAAAACCCCAAAAGATCAAATTTTGTTGGATATAAATCCAAAGTTTGACAAAGCAAAATCGGGATCAAAACGGTCCACCATTTTGGGTTCGGTCGACCGAGGTTTCTTAGGAACGGTCAACCGAACGAAGATCGGATAACGCGATTGGTTGACCAAAAATTGTCTGGAGTGCCTGGACAATTGGGTTTCGTCAACCGGGCGTGAATGGTCAACCAAAAGGAAATATCCAGGAGCTTTATTTGGGATATTTCGGTAGACCGAAAGTGACACGGTTGTCCGATGAGATTTATCCGGAGAATTTTTGGTGAGTCAACGGTCGACCGGAGCGAGACGTGGATCATCCGAACTTTTCCAGGGAATTTTTCTCATGAATATTCGGTCGACCGTCGAGCAAGTGGAAATCTCGATTAACTAAACAACACAATTTTTGCCTGAATTATTAAGAGAATAATTAGATCATGGGTTGAATTAAATCCAGATTTGATCAAACGTTTTTTAGGATGCTTATGTGGCAAATTGGGATTAAGTTTACGATAGAAAAAACAAGATATCATGACTAGAGAATAGTTCTTGATGTTGGTGATTTGGGAGACTATAAATAGGTCATCTCACCATACTTGTTTCATATGAATTAATGCAAAATTCTCTCTCCCTTAATCACCACGAAAATTCTCTTAATAGTTTTAAGTTTTGGAGATAAAAATTTGAGGAGCTTTTAGAGGGGTTATTAGCTAGATTCTAAGCTTAATTAGAAATTGATTGACTAGCTCATTTCTCTCTAATCTTATTTAGAGTTTGATGAACACTTGGAGGAGAATTGGTGGGCGATTCAATGGACAACAGAACACCGGATCTTCTAAAAGGTTTTAGAGAGCCTTTGGGTATGATCATCTCTCTTTTGTTTATTTTAATATGTGTAGGAATGCATGATATTAGAATAAACATATACATGTACATAAAATCAATGAAAATATGAAATCGATCATGTATGTTTGTATTAATTTTTTTTAAATATACGCATACATAGGGACACGAAATCCTACATGCTTGTCAATCAAGATACTCTCACCCAGCATATGACAGAAGTTTCTGCAAAGAGTGAAGAACAAGCACTCTTTAGCGGAAGGCAGAAGTATGGATCAAGAAAACAAAGAAGGAGATCACAACAAGGGGGAGTTGAACAACCTCAAGCGAATGAGCAAGTAAATAGACATATCAGATGCTACAACTGTGGTAAGAAATGTCACTTCGCAAAAGACTGTTGCTTCAAGGAAAAATCTACAAAGGAAAACATCATGATGAAATCTAGTCACGAGGAGAATCCTAGTGATGAAGAATGGGACGTGTTAGCAGCATTTGCGCCAACAGAAGGCTTAATCCTAATAGGTATCTCAATTACTGAAGAATACGATGACGATATAGATTGGAGGTTTGATGCAAGTTGTTTCAACAAAGAGATGGAAAAGTATGAAGATAAAGAAGTTAAAGAAGACAATGGTGTTGCTTGCCACACCAGTATGACTCAACAAGTATCAAGCCAACAACATATGCTTGAAGAGATCATTGATGATACTAAGTCAGAAGAAGATAAAGAAGACTTAAGACACAAATGAGGTACGTCTTATGTCGGATATTAAATTGAGTAATGAAATCTCGTTTAAATGGTCCCTCAAAGAATAGAATGAAGATCTTAGTGGTCATGAAAACGATATCCAAGTGAGAAATGCTTGGAGTTGTGATCAAGTCATGGAACGAAGCAAGACTTCTAATAATGTGATTATTGATGAAGTTAAATCTAGGTGGCATCCTGATGAGGTAACACTTCCAGACTCAAGAAATTTAGAAAATAGAATAAAAGAGAAGCAAGGAGAAAAATATTCAAATGGTCAAGATTAGGGGTGAAACTTTGTGTCCGAAATCTGTCAATCCGACCGACTCCGTATTCGAAATGAAAAGATTTATTCGAGAGAGAAAAATTCGCAACCAAATTTGTATTAGGATATAAACATCCGTAAAAACGAAACGAATATGGATATTAGTACATCCGATTCGAATAATATCCGTTACGTATTTTATATGCACATATAAATATAAATATAAATATATACAATATATATGAATTAAATTATCTTATTTATATTATGTTTAATAATTTTTCATGTAGGAAAAAAATAAAGGGTTGAAATTTATTCTTGTTTAGATCAATCAAAAAATATTTTTAAGTCTATTCGGATTTTTTAACGAATTCAGATATCTTAATTCGGAATGGATTTTAAACTTGATTCGCATGCGAATTTATTCTAATTCGGATCCGAATTCGACGGATACAAATTCGGATCCCTTTCTCATAAATTTGATCGGATTCGAGAGAAAAACGGATTCGAATTCGGATACTGACACATCCGCTTCGTATCCGCTCCGTTTTCACCCCTAGTCAAGATGTTAAAGGTATCTTAGTAGAGAAGTATAAGAATCTGGGAGATATATTGAAGACAAGGTCATGTATAGAGGGATTAAGAAATATGAAAGAAGCTAAACCAATCCAGGTAGAGGTCGAAAAAGAATCAACGGGTAGCTTGCGACAATTCTCTAGGCAATGAAAACAAAATTTAGAGTATGCAACTCAAGCAACAGAAAGGGAGATAAAGGAGTGCGTCATATATGATGAAGCAAGCAATGGATGATACTCAATGAGGTTGGTGTTGAGGGGGAGTGTTAAGAACCCAACACCAACCGAAATCCAAGTCTAAGCCCAATAGAGAAATATTATCTATGGTAATTAGTAGGCCCGATCCAAGAGGTCCGATTCTAGAGTTCTCTTTGTTCTCCATCACTTGGAGAACTCTAGAATGTTCAAGTACTAGAAGATCTTCAGTTTTCTACAATCTTCCATCAACTCCTATAAATAGGATGCCCATCACCATCTCATGTATCCCAAGCAAGAGTTAGTCTCCACCACTACAAAGAGAGTCTTGTAGTTGTGTTAGCCAGAGAGTGTTTATTGTAATAGGAAGAGTCTTATATAAGTGTGAGTTTAGTAGTAGAAAGAGTAGTTGTGAGTGTGTCTCAAAAGGTAGATAATGTATAAGTATAAGTTGTAGTATTGTAATATTAGTTGTTATAAATAGAAGCTTATATTTCATCTATCTTCGAGTATCTTTTACTCAACAGTAAGCTATTTTGTTCAAAGGAGAAATTATCCTAACGCATGTAAAGTTTTTTTATACTCATCTCGAGGCCAAAAAGTTCCCCCCGTTTGAACCATCTTGTGGTTTTATTACCTTTATATAACATGCATATTGTTTTAACTTTGTCAAAAAAATAATCTCGAAAATGTGCTTAGATGCATCATGCATGTGTGGGTTTCATCTGTTTTGTAAGGATACAAAAATGTGTATTCATATTTGCAGGTGACTTTATATAGTATTTCCATAAAAAAATGTTGATTAATATATTAGAAGGTAGTTATCACTTATCAGTGTCCTGTGTTTCATGAGTAATTGCATGCAAATTGTAATCGTACTTTATTGTGTTTTTCCAATTGCCATGTGACGCTAGTTTATTATACATCTAATCGTACTTCTTAAAGATATTTGTCGGGTCGGGTAAATGGGCAAATAAAAAATTGTCAGGTAAATCTAATAGTTATGTTAATTACTCTTCTTCACAAAATTGTTTTAAAATAGTTGTTTCCATATCTGTACGAAACAGTACATGTGACATAAGTTCCTTGTGATTGAAGAAGGAAGACAAAAATGTCCCTTATCTTTACGCACATCACATGTACTGTATATATATATGTGTGTGTTTATTGATCCCAATATTTAGACCATATTATTCTTTTACTTTCTTAATCCATGCGAGTTTTCCTTTCTTTTATAGTCAAGTGGTTGAAACGTTGTGATGGTTTCGTGAAGCACTTATTACATGCACACTTAGAAAACTGAATTGCTATTCTGTCGTCCTAAAATTACTTAAATCGCCCCAACAGATTACCATTTTGCTCTTCTCTCATTTCTACTGCTATAACGCGACATTTTACCCTCCTATCACACATCTCTCTTCATCTTCCTCTTATATTCATAAAAAATAATGTTTTGGAGGTCAGTAATGAGCCAACAGACGCCCCGGTGTACTCGAATCTGGTAAAATATCCAACATCTTTTTAATAAAAAAATAATAAAAAATAATAAAAAATTGCGGGCGTCTGGCGGAGCCGCCCAACGTAGGAAAAGGGCGTCTGGGTAAGACGCCTCCCCCTAGGGGGCGGCGTTTTACACAGACGCCCCGCCCATGGGACGGGCGTCTGGCTAAGACGCCTCTCTCCTACGCTGGGCGGCTTAGCCAGACGCATCTCTCCTACGATGGGCGTTTTACACAGACGCCCGCAATTTTTTTATTATTTTTTATTATTTTATTAAAAAGATAATTGATTATAAATTTAGATAATTACTAAATTAATTAATTAATAAGTTAATAATTACTATATTCGGATGACTGATACCCTTTCGGTACACCGAATAGAGATTTCCAGAGAAATGTCGAAGCTACTGAGAATAAATATTCGGATAACCGGGTAGAGATCGGTAAACCGACACAATGATTCTAGGAAGATCAAAAACTTACTATATTTACGATCACGGTGGACCGATGGAAACTCGGTCATCCGCATGGAACATGTTCGGTAGACCGAGAAGCAAACGGTCGACCGTCCGACATAACCTTACAACGAGTTTTTGCAATTGATGAAAATTCAAAAAAAATTCAGATCCAACAATTTCAAAATCCAAAAAATTTCCTGGGGGCGCTGCCCCCTTGCCACCCCCACCACCTCACCGGCGAGACCCCCGAGCGAGACCCCCGAACGGACCTGTCGATGTGGTATTTGTAAGTCGGGAGGTTTTACCACCGGGGATTTTGGATCTTAAATTTTTTGAAAATTTAATCACTTGCAAAAAAACTCATTGTAATTTGACCCCGTTACCACCAAAAATCTTGCAACAGAACCTCAAATAATTTGAGATAACACATCGTATAATTTTAAGAATTTATTTATATTTTATTTTTTATTTTTAAAAAATACGGGCGTCTCGCTAACACGCCTCCACCAACGTGGAGGCGTCTGGCTATCACGCCTCCACCTGTGTGGAGGCGTCTTAGCCAGACGCCTCCACGTTCGTGGAGGCGCCTCGCTAAGACGCCTCCACCTTGGTGGAGGCGTCTTAGCCAGACGCCCGAGTCGGAAAAAAAAATCCGCCTCCGTTACCTAGCCAGATTCAGGTGTTTCGCCAGACATTTTCGTGGTGTTGGTACTAGGAATGTGAGTAAAACTGAGTCAAATACCTTGTTTAAAGATACGGGACGAAATGGGTATTAATTGATTTGTTAAGGGCAAAAAGGTAATTTTTGGGGCGATTTAAATAGTTTTCCGGCGACGAATAGTAGTTCCCTTAGAAAATGATGTGTGACTTAAGCAACACCGTATTTTCTTTTGGGGTGTTTTGCATTTAAACAAATGATACATAGATAATATAGAGATTTAGAGGACCTTCAGATTTATAATACTTTTTGAAAAGACAACATATTACCTCATCGAACCAAATTAGAGAGATTTAAGAGTAAAACATTGAAACAAGTATCTCCCAATATTTTGAAACTATCCAAGAAATACAGTTGATATTTTTCTTCGAAATTTGTAATGAGATTTTTACTTGGGTATCCATTGAAAATATCAAAATTAACGTGATACCCATGGTCCAGTGTATATTGGCATGATACTCGTTTTCTGCATTGAAAATTGTTATCATTCACACCTATTAGTGTGGGGTTCACATACGATAGGCTCTCGTTACGATTTCCGTCACAGAAGCCTAACATATACAGATCCACGCTAACTGATCATGATGTACATGAGAGCACTTTTTAACCATAATCATGGACACCATACCAAGTTTTATCTTTTGGATGGATACCCAAGCAAAAAATCTTTTTAATTCCCCTCTCTCTTTTTGAAATCTTTGAAATCGGACGACCGAACATTAACCATTTCATTATTTTACACATCTCTAACACTCCTTGTTGTGTTGTTTTTTAAATGAAACTCTAAACACTTTCAAGTTCTCATTCCTAATACTCAAATCCTAAACTTCAGCATTGTGTTCTCCATTCCAAATCATATTCAAGTCCTCAAAGTTGACTATTTGATATTAGATGAAAAGATGAAAAATTGATTAACCGATTGCTACACGGTTCTCCGGTTCGAAGGGAGTGTTATCCAAACACAACTAAGTGTTTTGTTTTGATACTCATCAAAAATATCAAAATTGACATGGTACCCACATTTCTGGTTGAAAAGTATTTTCATGTGCATCAATTAGTATGGGACGGACACCGAGTTAGATTCTCACGACGGAAGCCATTACGAGAGCCCATTGCATATGAGGCTCGTATTAACGAATATGCATGAGAATAATTTTCAATACACAGGATGAGTATCAAGCCAATATATACATAAACATGAGTATCCATAAACATGAGTATCAATACAAAGGATGAGTTAATTTTAATATTTGTGATAGGTACCCAAACAAAAATCCTGGATGTTATTACGATGGTGTTCACGTGAGCACCACGAAACCCTAACAATAGGCAAAGACAAGCAAGTGAATGTACACACGTGTTAACAACTTTTGTGATACGTAAATAGAAAAAAAAAATCTTTCTTTTCTATTTGAGAATACTTTCGAATTATTAAAGCAAAACGAAATAGGAGAGGAAAGTCATAACTGTGAGAGAGTTAAGTTTTGATTAAGATTATATACTCAAAAGACTTCCATTAATTGTTATGGAACGGACAAACTATTTTTATATGTTCACAACATATATGGTTGGGCATGTTTCAAATGTATACGAATCGAATCACAAACTTGGTAAGTGGTAGATGGTTGGTACATAATTCGTGTTGTGGATGAAGGAATAAAACAAAACTCATAGATGTCTACCTCTACATATCTTTTATATGTTTCTCTTCTTAACTAGTGCATAAGACTTTGTGTGCATGTGTTTCCCCATTCGGCCATTCCCACTTGTCCATGTCTCACATGCACCATCTTTTTTTAATGGTGCAGTGGTTCGTTATAATCATAGTAAGAGGGGTTGAATTTAAATAATTAAGTATGGTCGAAATCGTAGAAATAAATAAGTTATATAACAATTAAAGTTCAAAATTATGCTTACTTGATTTAACATATATATATATATATACATATATATATATATATATATACATATATATATATACATATATATAGGAATTCTCTTGATAAACGAGGGTTTTGGGGAGAAAATAACGTTCAGTTGTTTTTCAACTATTTGAATTTTGAATACAAGTGTTTATATAAGCTATCGAGTTGGATTTCCGTTGGAGCTTTCGGAAACGTCGGTCGGTGAAGAAGCACGTCGGATGGTGAAGAGGTGCGTCGCTTCGTATCTTTCAACACTCCCCCTCAAGTTGGGCCCAGAAGAGATTGTAGGTGCCTAACTTGCTTATGATGGTGTTGAATGGTTTCTGACTTAGAGCTTTGGTGAAGACGTCTGCGAATTGTTCTTTGTTGGAGACGTATGAAACTTCTATTTCTCCAGCCTGAATTTTTTCACGGATGAAGTGACAATCAACTTCAATGTGTTTGGTCCTTTCGTGAAACATGGGGTTCAATGCAATGTGTCGGGCGTTGTTGTTGTCGCAAAACATGTTTATAGTTGTAGTGTGAGTTTGACCCATATCACGAAGAAGTTGCTTTAACCAAATGAGTTCGCTGGTGGTGGATACTCTGCTTATGCGCTTGATCGGGCAACGACTTTTTGTTTCTTACTCCTCCAAGTTACAAGATTTCCGCCAACAAACGTGCAAAAGCCAGCAGTTGATCTTCGATCATGGCTCCCTGCCCAATCAGCATCTGAAAAACCAATGATACTGTTAGAATTG
The DNA here is from genome assembly GCA_963682175.1 of Triglochin maritima. Lineage (NCBI taxonomy): Eukaryota > Viridiplantae > Streptophyta > Magnoliopsida > Alismatales > Juncaginaceae > Triglochin > Triglochin maritima. Next base: position 34,279,934 of record OY821789.1, read on the forward strand.
TTGTTTTTCATCAGTAATCCTTGTCCTGGGGTTTGTTTAATGTACCTTAGAATTCTATCAATAATATCTAAATGTGATGTTCGAGGTGCATGCATGAATTGACTTACTATACTAACAGCGAAGGTGATATCTGGTTTGGTTACCGTTAAATATATAAGTTTTCCTACAAGTCTTTGGTATTGATGAATATCTTTAACAGGTTCCCCGTTAGTTGGACTGGTTTTGAGATTTACCTCAATGGGTGTATTAGCTGGTCTTACTCCAAGTTTTCATGTTTCTTTTAATAGGTCTATGGCATATTTCCTTTGTGATAGGAATAGTCCTTTCTTCGAATATGCAATTTCTATTCCTAAGAAATATTTCAATAAGCCTAGGTCTTTTATATCAAATTTCCTTTTTAGGTAGTGTTTAACTTGATTGATTTTTTCGTTATTATCTCCAGTAATGATGATATCATCTACGTAGACCATGACTATGGTAGTTTCCCCCTTATGGTGACTAGTAAACATAGATGCGTCAGCGGAAGACTTTGAAAACCCATAAGCGATAAGAAAGTGACTAAGTTTTGCGTACCATGCCCGAGGGGATTGCTTCAGGCCATAAATGGATTTGTTGAGTTTGCATACCTGGTTTGGAGAGGTGTTGTATCCTGGTGGTGGTATCATATATACTTCTTCTTCAAGAGTGCCTTGGAGAAAAGCATTTCTGACATCCATTTGGTAAAGTGTCCAACACTTGTTAACTACTATGGATAGGAGAACACGGACAATGTTCATCTTTGCTACTGGTGCAAAGGTCTCAAGGTAATCAAGACCGTAAGTTTGGGTATATCCTTTTGCTACAAGGCGGGCTTTATATCTTTTGATAGTTCCATTGCTATTGTATTTTATTTTGTAGACCCATTTGCATCCAACGGGTTTGGTTCCATTAGGTTTAGGAATAAGGGTCCAAGTGTTGTTAGTTTCTAAGGCTTTAAGTTCTTCTTGCATGACTTTTTTCCATTTAGGATTGCAACTAGCTTCATCGTAGTTTTTTGGTTCTAGGTTTTCGTTTATTTGGGTTAAGAATGCCTTATAGTTTGGTTGTATTTGTTTATAGGTTAGGTAATTCTCAATGGGATAAGTTACTTGTGAGGTGATAAAGTCTTTAAACCTAGTGGGTGGACGAGTTGGTCGAGTAGATCTTCTTGGGGGTGTTGGAGGTGGATTTCTGGTTTCTTCGTTGCTTTCGTTATTTTCTTCTCTTTCTTCATTTCTTCCTTCTTCTCGCTCTTCTTCTCGTTCTTCTTTGTCTTCTTCTTCTTCTTCTTCTTCAGTTTGGTTGATGTTGAAGTCAGGTAGAACGGGTGTGATGTCCGGGGAAGACTTGGTTGTACCGACAATGTTGAAGTAAGACTCATTTTCTCTAAACATTACATCTCGAGAGATATACATTTTACAAGCTTCGGGGTCAAAACATTTGTACCCCTTTTTGTTGAAAGAATAACCAAGAAATAAGCACTTTATAGAGTTGCTATCAAATTTATCTATGCGTTTCTTATGAACAAAGCATACACATCCAAAGACTTTAAGATGATCTAAGGTTAGTTTCCGTCCTAAGAGTATCTCTAGTGGTTGTTTATTTTGAAGAGAAGGGCTAGGAAGGCGATTTATTAGATAAGTAGCAGTTAAGACAACGTCAGACCAAAAACGTTTGGGAACATGATTTTGAAAAAGTAGGGATCGAGTTACATTTAAGAGATGGTGATTTTTTCTTTCAGAAACTCCATTTTGTTGAGGGGTGTGAATGCATGTCATTTGGTGTAATATTCCCCAATTTTTTAAATTTTTTTGAAAGTTGTGACTGGTGTATTCAATCCCGTTATCTGTCCTTAAGGTTTTGATTTTAAAATCATACATATTTTCAACAAATGGTGTAAATTCACAAAAAATCTGAAAAACATCTGATTTGTTTTTGAGGAGATAAGTCCAAGTGTTCCGTGAGAAATCATCAATAAATAACACAAAATATTTAAAACCGTTGTAAGACTCGACCGGAGCGGGTCCCTAAATATCGAAGTGACCAATTCAAAAGGAAAGTTTGATTTGGTGTTAGAGTTGGAAAAAGGAAGTCTAGTTTGTTTGGAATACTGACAGACATCACATGCACAATCAGATGAAATAAACGGAAATAGTGATTTTAAAACTAGATGAGACGGGTGTCCCATTCGTTTATGCCAAAGGACATGACTCGGTCCACTAGAGGTGTGAAATTTTTTGTTCGGAGTTTCTAAAATGTAGAGTCCTTTGGTATAAATTCCTTTACCAATCGTCTTCCCTGTAGTTCGATCCTGAAAAAATACATCATTCGGAGTGAATATAACATTGCAATTTGAATTTTGTGTAATTTTTGCTACTGAAAGAAGATTAGAAGTAAATGTTGGGACATATAAAATATTTTCGTTCGTTTGATTTAATATGGTGGTTTCACCTATTCCTTTTATTTCTACTTGATTATTATTTGCTACAGTCACAAAATTGTTAAATGATTTCACATGATTTTTGATTTTTCTTAGTAAACTAGAGTTTCCGGTCATGTGGTCAGTAGCACCGGAATCAATTATCCATTGATCATTATTTTCATGCCCTAATTTTTCTAAGTTTTTATCTGATTGGTATGCAGATAAATTTCTGGGAGAAAGTGTTATACCTGCGCAATTACCTGAACCTTGAGGGGTGGATTGCAAGTATACGCTGAGGTGGGCCAGCAACTGATCCAGCGGAATCGGGTCGGATCTGGAACTGGATCCGGGTCCGGTGGGTGGAGCATCTGATCGGTTAGCGGAATCGGGTCGGATCAAAGGAAACCGGATCCGCTAGAATCACGTGAGGTTATAAAACCCCGCGGATCCGAGCGAAAGACCGATTCGCCTTCCCATTTTCTTCGTTCCTCTTCCATGTTAGGGTTAGCCACCGCGCCGCTTCCTGTTGGTCCCCCATTCCTATTTCTGTTCCGATGATCTCCTCCTCCTTCCCTTGTTGGTCGGAGATGCGGATGTAGGAACCAGCATGAGTTCTTGTTATGCTCGATTTTTTTACAGTTGTCGCATGTTTCCTGTGGTTTGTTTCCATATTTTTTGGTTTTATTTGAGGGTTTTCCAGCGAAGAACGCCTGAGTTTCTGACCGATCAGCGATCTGAGCGGTGGTCCGGCGGGTTTCCTCCCGTTGGATCATCACGATGATGGACGTGAGATCAGGAAGGTTTGAAGTCATCAGGACTTGGCTCCGGATAGCTTCGTAGCTGCCATCGAGTCTGATGAGGAACTAATAGATTTGGTCTCTTTCTTTCCGCTCGAGTATGGTTTTTGGGTCAGTGGTCGCCGGTTCGTAGATAGCGAGTTCATCCCATCCACGTTGCAGTGTCCCCAGATACTCCGTGATGGTTTGTCATTGCTGCTTCGTCTGCGACAGATCGTGTTTTAGTTTAAAAATACGAGCGAAGTTGTGGGCTTTACCATATATGTTTTGAACCGCATCCCATAGCTCCTTCGCCGAGTTTTTGTAAAGGAAGATGACCCCGATTTTTGGTTGCATGAGTTGATCACCCATGACATTACAAGGTGGTCCGTCGCCTGCCACTCTTCTTGTTTTGTTTCGGTGTCATCTTCGTCTGGTTTCTTTGTTGTTCCGGAGATGTGCCCCAACTTCCCTTTTCCGCTGAGAGCCAGTGTGACAACGCGTGCCCATGACAGATAATTCTGTCCGTTGAGCAGCTGAGACACCAGTTTTGGGGCGTTGGTTTCTAGATCCGTCATGTTTTCCTTGATTTTCCTTCAAGGGTTTTGGGTGTCGGGGTTTTGTTTATCACCTTCAACCCCCTTGAGAGGCGAAGATGATGGGTGGTGTTTTTTTCTGGTTTGGTTTGGTTTTCTCTGAGGTGTTCCGATGATGAGTGGTGGGCACTCTGAGGTTCACCAATGATGGAGTGATTGCTCTAATACCATCTTGATAAACGAGGGTTTTGGGGAGAAAATAACGTTCAGTTGTTTTTCAACTATTTTGAATTTTGAATACAAGTGTTTATATAAGCTATCGAGTTGGATTACCGTTGGAGCTTTCGGAAACGTCGGTCGGTGAAGAAGCGCGTCGGATGGTGAAAAGGTGCGTCGCTTCGTATCTTTCAACAAATTCTCTAACGAGCTCAGAGCTTAATTTTTCTAAATTAAGCCCCACAATATTCACCACTCATTTCAAATTGTAAGGTAGATTAAGAAAAAAATCGGTTATGCTAATAAATGATGAGATTAACTGTAAATAAAATCCAATGGTGAGATTGTAGAAGACTTAAACTAAATTTGATGGGTCCTGAGCTCACTAAAACTTGATTATATATATATACATATATATATATACACACACATAGAAGAAGAAAATGAGATACTCAAGTGTCATAGGCATCGGCCTATTATCATTATGGTTGATCATAATTGATGTCACACGAGACTTCAACGTAAAGAAAGTATCTCAAAATATATAGCATCTCAATACAATATACAAACAAAACAAAGATACCCTACATCACAAGCTCATACATATACACACACAGCTACAATATGTTTTTACCGCTTTAACTATATTTTTGTTTGACAATATATATCGATTAAGTGAACGTAAAGTAGACAACAGGGTTGAAAACCTAAAGTTGGGGATTAGATTACTTTCCAAAGTCTAACAAACATGTCTATGTCTCCTCCATTTACAAAAGGGAAGTCCACTCAGCCTTTTTGGTTTCGTCTCTCTCACAACTCACCATCGATCACCAAAGCAACAACTATATATCATTTAATGTGTTATAAATAAATACAATCGTAAAGAAGCCATTTCCCATATATCATTTAATGTGTTATAAATAAATACTTGAAGACTCTTATTAATGGATAATTATCTAACTGATTGACACTCTAATTAATAAAAGTTCACATAGATTTCATATTATAGAAGTTTAGAATGACTAACACTAAGCAACATATTTGTAATTATACGTATGCATGTTATGTACGTCTTCAATGATTTCTGTAATTAGATTAATTGTTAGTAAGAAAACGTTGACTAATTACAAACCTTCCAGTTTCACTTTTCACTTATATCAGTTGGGCATGGCATATATAGTAGAGATAGGAAGATCATTATTAATTACACTATTAATAATAAATAGAAAAAGATGAAGAAGAATAAACATTAATTAAACGTCATAATTAGAAATAGTTTCCCTATTAATTAATTATAGTAATACTTCTTTCTTTTATCTATTCTCATAATCCTGACTTCATATTTTATGGTCACCTTTCTTGGTACCAAAAAAGGAAGCACATCTACCCATCATCTTCATCATTGTTCGCTATTCTCCATACCATTTCTATATTTCCATGTTAAAAACACAACAAGTGGAAGTGAGTAATATATTAATAGATCCAAAGGCCGGTATCTCTCTCTCTCTCTCTCTCTCATCCCCTCTTCTTCTTCTTCTCTTATTTCCTCTCCTTCTAACTAATTAAGCTCTCTTCAATTAATTAACATGGCCTTGGACTCATGGTTGGGGCGTGTCAAATCCATCTTGTCCACAAAATCCTCCAAAACTCCGACTTTGGTCGGGATATTGGCTTTCGAGGTTGCAGGAGTCATGTCTAAACTACTACATCTGTGGCGTTCGTTATCCGATCACCAACTCTTGCAACTTCACGACTCGATAACCCTCCCAGGGGTTCGAAAGATTGTGTCCGACGATGATTTCTTCCTTGTATCCCTTGCTTGTGCCGAATTCAAAGACTCCGTTCGTGTCGCAGCCAAGGGAATATTAAGCGTCTTTAGCGGTCGTTGCATCGATGGCAATCTACGTGATTTTGGTCGGTATTTGGATGAGTTTGTGGAGCAGGAGCGAGACGAGCAACGGTGGGTCATGGGATGTAAGGAGATGGAGAATAAGGTGAAGAAAATGGAGAGATACGTGGCGTTGACGACAAAATTGTACAAAGAGATGGAGGAGGTGGCGGAGATGGAGCAGTGTTTGAAGAGACTACTACTGCTCCACCACAATTACTCCACCACCAAAATGGCTGCTATGCACCAAAAGATCACCAAAAAGAAGCAAGATATAAGGCATCTCAAAGAGGTTTCTTTGTGGGATGAGAGATTTGATATTATCGTTTTGCTTCTCGCTCGATCCGTATTTACCATCATTTTTAGGATAAAGCAGGTAAAATTATATGGTTCACTCTGATACTATATTAAAGTACGAAAGGAATTAATTTTGACTTTTCGATCTACAGGTGTTCCGGATTAATGGTAAAGAAGAATGTTCACCATCGCCGTCACCACCACCACCGCCGCCGAGATTGTCGTTTACGGCGGCCGTATACCCTTCTATGGATACACCTCCCAAATCCTTCCATGACAATTTAAAGACTAGTTCACAAGCCAATTCGGTTGGATTCTTCGAATCCTGCTCGGCGGCTCTCTTGCCGCCTCCGACGACACTTGGGTCTGCCTCGTTGGCCCTCCAGTATGCCAACATAATCGTCGCCCTCGAGAAAATGATCCGGCAACCGAGGCTCATCGGACCAGATGCAAGGGAGGACCTCTACTCCATGCTACCGGCGAAACTCCGATCGATGCTCCGGTCACGGCTCCGGCTGGTTGGTGGATGTGCTGCCACAGATGTTGGCCTTGCCGAGGAGTGGAAAGAGGCGTTGAACCAAATTGTAGAGTGGTTGGGCCCACTTGCCCACAATACTTTGAGGTGGCAGTCGGAGAGGAGCTTTGAAAGGCGTGCCAATGCCGGACAACGGTCAGGCGTGTTGTTGCTCCAAACCCTTCATTTTGCGGTGGCCGACAAGGCTGAGACAGCGGTGGTGGAGCTCCTTGTTGGGCTCAATTACATTTGGAGGTTCGAGATGGAGAAGTACGCTAAAGCTGTAATTCTTTATTCGTCTTCGTCGTCTTTGTCGCCACCGCCATCAAAACCTGAATGATAGTTACCACTTTTTAATAAATTAAAGGGATCGTGTTTTTTTCTCTAATTGCATTCCGATATTGTAAATTTTGAAGAGACAATGTTTCGTTAGTAAGACATTAATGAGGTTTTCACTAAGTACATAAATAGTTAACAAATTTGTATAATAATAAAAATGATGTTTTATTATGTTCAGTTTTTCTCCTTTGAAAACATGATGATTATTAGTTGATCATCATCATCATTATCATCATCATAATATATTATTGATAATTAGTTTCTAATGAAGATAATTTACATACACTTTTCTTTTCTAGAAAAAGTTCATTTCAATTGATTTTGAACTTCACATATAGCAACATATATGTTGCTTCCCTTTACTAGATCTCTCATATGTAACGCTTAATTTTGTTTAAAAATTAAGTGAGAGACATCGATCACATGGTGATGTGGGTCACAGAAAACATCTTATAACATGTTTTGTGGATTAACAAATTTAGGATCTTAACAATCGCTTGGGACTTGTTAAGATGTTGTCTGGGTACGGTGAAGCATATATAGATATTATTGACTTGCAAAACTATTAAACTATACATGTATAAGATCTTATACACAAGCTTTTGATTTCGGCTGGATGGAACAATCGTCGCATATTTAATCTTGTAAATTTATTGCCATTTGAGCTTTTGAAGAAATAAAGATATTGGTCCAAGCAAACGTAGCTACATCACACGTCTTAAGCGAATTTTTCTTTTGAAATTTGGTCAGATGATCATTTTACTCAAGAAGTCCATATTCCACCATCGTATTAATTTTGTTAAGTGAAATTTTCGATTGTTCTCACAAGCTTGAATTTGATAGAATCCCTAAATATACTACTTGTCTATAAGTTTTGCATATAAAAGTTTTAAGTGTTGATGTGTCACAATATAATTGTTGTTCCATACGTAGAAATTGCGACCAATGATGATGATACGTGAAAACCACAAAGCTATATATCTCGAAGTTTCTTCTTGGTGGATAAATTATATTAGGACACACTAACTACAATTGACTCAGTTATTACTGAAAACAACTTTTGCTTGCATCTTGATCACAATTAAGAATCCATCCTTCATAATCAAATAAGCTAATCTTCTAAGTCAATAATCAATCCAGAAATTCTGACTAGTTATAAGATTCTTATCTCCACTAGAGATATGAAGAATCATTAATATAATTAGACATGATTGAAACACAAGCAATCAAACATATACATAATACAAAAAGATAATAGCGAAGAAGCATATAAGATAAGAAGAAGGTGGTTTCGATTGATTAAGATTTAAGATGGAGGGGTGGACCATGAAGATGGTAATTGAATATGTGGACAAACATGTGATGCATGAAAGAGAACCCCATCATGCATCAAAACGCATGAACAACTTAATTTTTATAATTTACAAGCCTAAGGAGCAAGATGTTGGGGTTTTGACCTGTACGAGACAATCACATGACACAAAATCAAAAAAAACACCACAATACAAATGATTTTATGTGGAAATCTTTGCGGGAAAACCCACGGCCACCCCTCTAACCTAATCCACTATTTCGTAATAATGTTACAAAAAGGAGAGAGTTCCGGGTATTTAAATCATAATAAAATTCTAACCCAAATGCAATCTGTATCATATGTCAAATGTAGATAATCAAAACGGATTAATATCCGGAATACAATAATAATGCATTTAAACAAAAAAACCTCGTAAAACGAGCGAGCAAAGGGAACGTGCTTTGCAGGGACTACCGTCCCATGCAGGGGGCGGCTAGTGTCGCATTCCTAATCATACTCATAAACTTAACATATAACTCACATTAATTATGGGATGCAATTCTAATTTTGTGTGATAATTAAGGTCTTAACTTCTAAATCCTCAATGTAATGATATAATTCCAATCGCATATGATATGAAACATTACAATATTTCAATTCTAATCCAAATAACTTACCACATTAAGTTTGTTCGATCTTAAACATAAAGTAAGCAATCTTGAGCAAAATTTAGATTGAAATATAGATAATTTTTTATTTATTAAAAAACTCGATACCATATAACCATTTTGTGATGATGTCTAACACAACATCGTCCATTAATATTCTATTATATTAAAAAAGGATCCTGCATTAACAATTGAATCCTAAGTTTGATTACAGAGTTAAATTGCTACCTGTTGAATTAAACTGGGTGTACTTAATTGTTACATAGACATTGATTGAAATTATACATAATTAATTATATGCATAGATGATTGGTCAAAATGGGGAAGTGGACCTTGATCTCATGGATTTGAATTGGAGATATGATTGAATGTGGTCCACTTGGTCAAACCCGACTCACTATATAGACCAACATCACCACTCATGACACCACTACCATCATGTATCTTCCATCCATGCATGTCTCATCTTTTTTTTCATCAACCCACTCATGTCTACCATATTCTCTCTCTATATTTTTTCCCTCTCTCTAGAATGCTCCATTTATACATGTTCCCCCTTACAAGGACAACACCCAATGAGCCTCGAGTGCGATGGGTCTTTGTAGGGCGACAGTGAGTCATATAAAGAGTAAATCTTTGGAACTTCTTTATTTTTCCACTTGAAAAGGTGGCAAAAGAATAATTTTGCCCACACTTGAAAGGTCTATTTTTAAATCATCTTGATTTGCTTGTGAATCGTTTATGGTTTTAATTTGCTTAATTATTGTGATAACATATTGGACTTTGATTGGGATGTGTATTGACCACATGGTTAAACGTTAACTATTTGATTGTTACCCCAAAAGAGGATCATTAGTCAATTTGGAATTATATGCACTAGTGCACAATAGGCTTTACTCGTCGCCCAATAGACGTCGGCCGTTATAACCACCGACGTCTAGTGGGGAGAGGATAGAATGGACGTCGGTCTTCATTGAGGCCGACGTACTATAGACGTCGGGTTTGGAATAACACGTTTAACCGACGTCTATAGGGTATAGACGTCGACCTATAGACGTCGGCCGTTTGTGTACCTTGTGAATCCGACGTCTATAGGGTATAGACGTCTCCCTATAGACGTCGGACGTAATGTAAGACCGACGTCTATACTCCATCCATATAGACGTCGAGGTATAGACGTCGGCGTTATATAACATCTGACGTCTATAGGTCTTAAAGAAATCAGACAGACGCATTTTCTTTCATTCATTTTAGACGATCACCCACCCAAACCCTAGCCGTCCCGCGACCGAACTCTCCTCCGCGACCGATCTCCGACCGATCCGCACCGTCTCCGGCACCGCAGCGAGCTCCCAAGCTCTCCTCCACTTCTCCGGCCCTCTTCTCCTTCTTCCTCCGTCTTCCTCCGTCTCTCTCCACATGTAAGTTTTAAGTTCGTTTTTGGTTGTTTTAAGTTCATCTTCCTCCGTTTTTCTCCACATATTCTTTCTAAGTTAGCCTTCATCTCGTGTCGTTTACAGCCATCACCGCACCACCTCCGCGATGTCTTCGGGAACCACAAAGACCTCCTCCGGCATCACAACTTTTCCCTCCTCTGGTTCGTGCTCAATTTTAGATCCTTAATTTAGGATTAGTTTAGACCAAGAATCCAACGCCAACATGCATGTATGTTGATTACTTGTTGAGATTTAATTGAAATAATATGTAATATTTCGTGGAAAAACAAACTTGAAAACCTACAGAAAGCCCTGAGTTTAAATTCACCTTAGGATTGAAAATCAACTTTTTTTGCAACGAAACTGACACCGGTATGTTAGTATATCTAGTGTGTTATGTGTTGATATTTGATAAACATATCCAACTAATGCAGCACTATTCTTCTCATGGCCGAACCTACGTTAAATATGTTAAAAGACCTACCCTAGTAACCCTACCCTTATACTTGTATTCTCCATTCAATCATGCCTCAACATAATTTTTTAATTTGGGAGTTTGATAAGTTTATTGGTGAATGGAGTGTGATCATTGTGTGAATGTTTAATTCATTTGATTTGCCTCATTCATTGGATTGATTTGGTTTGGATTGAGTTGGGTTGGTTGGATGATTTAACCAACCTTTGTTTTCATTGGATTGATTTGGTTTAAATTATGTTAAGAATTTGGTTTGGATTGAGTAGAGAAATACATGATGTGAATGTGAGTAGATAACTAGATATACATTTTTCTTGTTGATTTCAGGATTTGAAGAATTTTACATATCAAATTTTAAGTGGAGGTTCTGCCAAAATTTCAATAAAATTTTATTCCCAATTATTATTAATAACATGATAGTTTGTGTATAAAATATTTTTCTGTCAATTCAAGTAATTAGTTTTAATACTTGCTTTTAATATTTTAAATGTTTATTGCCTTAATTTATTGAATTTTTAATATTATGATAATAACTCATTGCGCCCCTTAAACAACTTGGCCTTTAATAACCCAAAGCAAAAGATTAGACAATATTTGCTAAGTCATTCATCATATAGGATTTGCATGCATTGAATTTTTCTATTATTTACGATTTCTGTCGTAGATTGCTGGCGTAAGGTACGTATTATCTTTCACTCATCATTCATTAGAAAGCACGCATTAGTTAGTAGGACTTGCATTGGAACAAGAGTGAGGTGAGTGTTTGTTTGGTGTGTTGTTTGTTAGATTAAGGTATGAAAAATACTTAGGGGGCAGTCACCTATAGGAGATGAGATGGGGGATTTCATCACCCTTTCCTTAGCCCAGAAACCACTTAATAAAAGAGCCTTAATAAAATCAATTAGACGTTGGCCCCTAGGATTTTCGGACGCATTAAGGAGAGGAAACCGTTTAAGACCGTTATGGCCTGAATGTCGTTGCCGATCTAGTCTCCCTGAGATTTTAGGAACCTCCGGGTTCTTGATTTCCTATAGATTAGCGGTCCTCGATGTTTAAGACCGTTTCGGCCTGAACGTCATTGCCCATCTAGTCTCCCTGAGATATTAGGGACCTCCGGGTTCTTGATTTCCTACAGACTAGTGGTCCTCGGTGGGACCTCGAAGTTAGGCGTCGTCTATTACTAAGGACCTATAGTGGACTTTAGGTTTGTTTTGGCCTTGATTGCTTAGTTAGTTTTCTAACATTCCTTATTCCACGCTAGATTAAGGACTTCATCTCTTCTCCACTGAGTCATTTTTTTCTCATCTTAATGTCTCCGAATCTTCTCATCTACAAACATATTCTTTTAAATTGAAATTGTATTTATTTTCTGTAATAATAACTATCATTTTTGCCTCTGTTTAGATTGAAATAGATCGAGAGTGGATTTTTTTAAACAGATTGAGTGATGAATATGAGAACGGAGTGAATATGTTCTTAGAGGTTACCAAAAAACATTCTAAGAAAATGAAAGACATCGACATGGCGTATTGTCCGTGCAATAAGTGTCATAATATGTCAGTGTTGACTTTTCGGAAAATGAAATATCATTTGTTTGAGAAAGGTTTCGACCCAAATTACAAACGGTGGATATGGCACGGTGAAAATGAATCATTTAGTCATTCCAAGAATGATGGAGAAGATGTCAGTGTGGAAGATCACTTAGAGGAAATGGGTCAGGATATGGCTGAAAAGTTTTCGTCCAACCCCGATTTACTTGGTAATTTGTTGAGTGACAATGAGAAGCCATTGTATAAGAATTGTACCAAATTCACTAGATTGTCAGCGGTGTTGAAGTTGTACAATTTAAAAGCTGGAAATGGTTGGTCCGATGTGAGTTTCACATCAATGTTGAAGTTAGTGAAAGAGATGCTTCCATATGATAATGAGTTGCCAAATAGAACATATGATGCAAAGAAAGTGTTGTGCCCTATGGGAATGGAATATAGGAAGATACACGCATGCCCGAACGATTGTATATTGTATAGGGGTGAGTTTGAAAACTTACATTCTGTCCCAGGTGTAATGTTTCAAGATACAAAATGAAACGTAGTGGACCAAACCACAATGAAGAGGCTGATGAGATGAAAATCAAAGGACCTCCTGCTAAGATTTTGTGGTATCTTCCGATAATACCAAGGCTTAAACGTTTGTTTGCGGGTAAAGAGGATTCCAAGAACATGACATGACATGCTGATCGTGAGAAACCAAATGATCAGTTGCTACATCACCCTGCAGATTCACCTCAGTGGAAAAAAATAAATGTCGACTTTCCTGTGTTTGGTGAAGAATCCAGGAATGTACGAATTGGACTCTGTACTAACGGAATGAATCCTTTCGGTAGTTTGAGTAGCATTCACAATTCTTGGCTTGTTTAGCTTGTAATTTACAATCTGCCCCCGTGGTTATGCATGAAACGCAAATATATCATGTTGTCCTTAATGATTTCTGGTCCGAAACAACCTGGAAACGACATCGATGTGTATTTAAGACCTTTAATTGATGACCTAAAGAGATTGTGGAATGACGGAGAGTCAGTTTTTGATTCTTATCGTCAGGAGTCGTTCGTAATGCGGGCAATGATATTTTGCACGATTAATGACTTTCCAGCTTATGGTAATTTGTCTGGAAATTCAGTCAAAGGTCATAAAGCTTGTCCAATTTGCGCGGAAAATACATGCTCTTTGCAACTAGTTAATGGTTCTAAGACTGTCTATCTCGGTCATCAGAGATTTTTGCCGAACTCGCATCCTTATCGTAGGTTGAAGAAGACATTTAACGGAAAATAGGAGTTTCAGAATCCGCCAGTTGAAATCAGCGTCGAAAGGGTGTATGAACGTGTAAGGAACATTGAATGTGAATTTGGAAAACCATACAAACGAGCAAACAACAAAAGTAGTTGGAAAAAAGATCCATATTTTTTGATCTCCCTTACTGGAAAACTTTAGAAGTTAGACATTGTATTGACGTGATGCACGTAGAGAAAAATGTTTGTGATAGTCTTGTTGGCACTCTGTTGAACATACCTGGTAAAACCAAAGATGGATATAATTGAAGACTTGATCTTGTTGATATTGGTATACGAGCAATGTTGGCACCAGAGAAGAAAGGAAATCGGAATTACTTACCTCCAGCTAGTTATACATCGTCTAGAAAGGAGAAAAGAATTCTCTGTCAGTGTTTGCACGATGTAAGGGTTCCACAAGGTTATTCTTCAAATATCAGTAGTCTTGTTGTTATGAAGGATTTGAAACTTGTGGGGATGAAGTCTCACGATTGTCACACTTTAATGCAGCAGTTGTTACCTGTAGCACTGAGATCCATATTACCGAAAGATGTTAGACAAGCAATAATAAAGTTGTGTTCCTTTTTCAATAAGATTTGCAGTAAAGTGGTCAATCATGTGCAGTTAGATAAGTTACAGAATGAAATTGTGGTCACATTATGTCAGTTGGAGATGTTTTTCCCCCCTGCTTTTTTCGACATTATGATTCATCTTGTTATTCATTTGGTTAGAGAAGTTAAATTGTGCGGAGTTTTTTTAAGGTGGATGTATCCTTTCGAGCGTTATATGAAAGTGTTGAAAGGTTATTGCAAAAATCGTCAAAGACCAGATGCTAGTATTGTTGAAGGATACATAGTTGAGGAGGTTATCGAGTTTTGCACTGGATACCTAGAAAACACCAAAACTGTTGGACTTCCGAAGAATCGTCATGATAAACGTGTCGATGGTAAAGGGACACGTGAGATGAAAATGTTAAATCCAAATGACGATGACTTAATGACAACTTATTTTTATGTGTTGTGCAATTCGAATGAAGTTCAACCATACCTAAATGAATACATAAAGTTTCTAAAGGAAAGAAATCCTTTGTGGAGTGATCAACAAGTAATTAATAGTCACAATAAGAATTTCATCTCTTGGTTCAAAAATCTAGCATACAAGCGTGATGTTTCTGAGACAATACAATGGTTGGCTTACGGTCCGCATTCTGTTGTTATAAGTTACAGTGGTTATGATATCAATGGATATTCTTTCTACACAGTTTGTGAAGATTCGAAAAGTGCTGTTCAGAACAGTGGCGTCACCTTAATAGCAGAGTCTTTGCATGTGTCTAGTTATAAAGACAAGAATCTTGTATACGCCGACATGTCCTATTACGGTGTAATTGAAGATATATGGGAGCTAGACTTTGTTAAATTCAAAGTACCTATGCAAGTGGGCTGATAATAAAAATGGAGTTCGAGTGGATGACTATGACTTCACTTTAATTGATTTTTCAAAAGAAGGGTATAAACGAGAACTTTTTATTCTAGCTTCCCAAGCGAAACAAGTCTTCTATGTGGCTGATCCATGTGATAAGAAATGGGCAGTAATTTTGGAAGGGAAGAAAAAAATTGTATCAGATGATAGCCTGATCGAGTATGAAGAGACACCACCTTTCTCTAAGCAAACACCTGAGTTGAACTTAGTAGATGAAGAAATAAATGTTGAGACTTGTATGTTTAGAGATGACCACGGTGAAGGTATATGGATTGAAAATCCATTAAGGAAAAAACCCAGTAAAGGTGCAAATTTTCTGTTGTAACACATTGTAATAGACATTTAATGTCTTTACCTTATTTAATTACTTGAATTTATCTTTTATAGTATAATGGCTCCGAAAAAGAAACCCATTTCCTCCGAGTCTGAAGGCTCGAAGACATACAGTACACGAGGTCCTTGTCTCATGAAAGAATTTGTGGGCAGAAGAAATAGAGACGGTAGAGTTCCAATCCAGTTTGATGACCGTCTTGAGCCGTTAGGCATGCTGTCTGATAATTGGAAAAGTTTTCTGGGTAGCTTAGCGAGGGCCAAAGTTGACATTTGTTTATCCAGTTGGGCTGATGTAGATGAGAAGTTGAAGGACACAATATGGGATAATGTGCAGGTAATGATTCCATTATAGATTTTAATAGTTTTAGTCGAACTTTTGATATATATAAAGTTAACGTGTTGTAGGAATCTTTTGAGTTCCAATCCACTGACAAGTTGAAGAAAAAGTGGATGACATACATGTCAATTCGTTGGAGGGATTTCAAAACAAATTTAACGAACAAGTACATATTCGGAGACTACCAGGATAGAAATCCATGCGATGTCTATAACTTTATCACTCCGAATCAATGGGAGCTATTCAGAAAATCCAGAGATAGCCCGGAGTTTGAGGTAATTGAGTTTAATTTATAATATAGTAACTCAGTTTCAAAACAAACTTGTTAGTTATTGATTTTAGTGACAATCTAATAAACTTGATTTTAGGCCATCCGAGCAAAAAACCAAAATATTAGATCTTCTAACAAGTATACCCATCGTATGTCTCGAGCGGGGTACCAAAAGTTAGAAGCACAAATCATGGCTGAAAAAATTGCTCAGAAGAAACAGGAGGCAATTGACTCCGGTATGAGTGAGGAGCAAGCAAGTAACCTATCTCCTCCTTCTCCCGTAGCTCGTTGTGATTCTTGGAAGAGAGCGAGAGTAAACTCCAGAGGGGAGTACGTCACAGACGATCGACTCGAAGATAGTAAGTTGCATCACTTATATATATGTTATTAATTCAGAATCATTAATTTTATATTTTTCAAATGTTAGTAAATATTGTTTTAAACTTAGAACTCTCTGAAGTTGAGAGAATCTCAAGGTGAATTTGCTTCCGATGGTCGGAATGATATTCTACGCGAGACCTTGGGAAACGACGAACACCCCGGTCGTGTGCGAGGGGTAGGGAGTAGAGTTGGACTTCGACAATATTATGGGAAGACTCAACGGTCTACTTCATCGACTGGTCATACCAAATGCCAGCAAGAGATCGTAGATTTGAAGAATACGTTACAACTGGTTTTGGAGAGATTGGATCGTTTGCCTACTTCTCCTACCCGTCGTAAGACCGGTTCTTCCGCGGAGACTACTCCAGTTCCGCCAGTGTTCCACCCTGATCGACAAGATGATTTCGTGTCTCATTCTCGAGAATTGGCCCTCGTCGACGGTCCATCGTTTGGAAAGTTCGCGGATGGATCTAGATGTGCTTTGTTTGTCGAAGACCCTGATCGAAGATTGGTGGGACACGGGAAAGTTTATAACATCTCTAGACACCATTTCACAGAGGTAGGAGAGGGAGAATTGAAGGTTGCAGTTGAGAGTTGCTTAGATCCTGGTGCTTTTGTGCCATTTCCGGAAGAAGAGACTGTTACTCTCGGCGATGCTATTGGTGGGTTTGTGCGGTGGCCTACTTATTTAGTAGAGCTAAACGACAAACATGAGGTATAGTTTAACTTTGAAAGACTTTAAACTTGAAATTTGTTACAATTGTATTTTAACGGTTGTATACATATCTGTAAGGTGTCAAGCCCCCGGAGCAAAGGGTCAAACAACCAATCTCCGATCAACATTAATTCGCTTCCAAGTAGATGCAAAATGTTGTATCAATGTATGGTAGGTAGGGAAGCACAATCCCTAAGTACCTGGGACTTGGAGGGGGATAAAGGATCGTCTACCGCTTTGTATACAATGAAAAGTATTGAATAATTTTATCAAAAATGTAATAAATTATAATTTTTATACTTGTAGACATCTTTACGACGCCAGAAGGTCAATCTTTCCCGATGATCAAGTATTTGGATTTATCAGTCCATCTACATATATATACGGGAATGATGATAAATCGGGTCAACTTGGGACATTCTTTAAAGAAGAAGACAAAAATATTATCTGCTCCCTTATCATGAGAGGTAAACTTTGTAATTAAAAGTGAAATTTTATTTTGTAATAAGCTTCTAATTATATATATAACAGGGCTCAATGGATGCTTGTCGTTGTATGCCCCACGACTAATTCGGCATATTGGTTTGATCCGTTGGGGTCGAATAAACCAAGGGACTCAAAAAAGAAACTTCTAAATATGTAAGTTCATTTAGTCATGAATAAAGTAATTCGTGGATTTTTATTAGTATTATTGAATGATATTTTAACTTGTGCTACTCAGGGCAATTAAGGTTTACAGAGCTTTAGGTGGTAGGAGAACAACCACAAAAGCAGGAATAACATGACATGAAATGAGAGTACATTCTATCCCATTTTTGTTAATTAAGTTAGGAACAAATATTTAGCGAATTCCTATGTTTGTAGTACCGGAAGCAGGTTGGAAATACGGAATGCGGTTACTACGTGATGAGATACATGGAGGAAATCCTCGATGTGGTAACTCAAGACGTATGTCTAACCGAGGTAATGTAGATCGTTATTCAATTGTATAGTTGTGTAGTTTCAATATTTAGTTATTAATATTCAACACACTTGTATTTTTTTGATAGGTTTTCCCAAAAAGTAGTGATCCCTTCTCGCAACAGGAGCTCGATGAAACTCGCGACCGACGGACTCGCTATTTCATCAGAAACATGCTGACGAACTAAGAGGTTCTCTTGCCAATTGTATTTTTTGTAATTTAGTTAACAAGTGCACTTGTATTACAAACCTACACTTTATGCCTTAATATAATCGCCTTAATTTTAGGATGAATTAATTGCAAGTGTGTTGAATGTCAATTGTGTATGCTTTGTATGTTTGTGCATGTATGGTTATATGTTTGTGTTTGTGCATGTATGCTTGTTTGTTTGTGCTTCTATGTATATGTGGATGAAATTGTGAGTATTATGAACAAATTTATAGGTGAACGAATTTGGTGCAGTTGTATGTACACGAATACGATGACTAAAAATAATTTCGCCGGATGCTTTTTTTGTCCAGGTTTAGGAATAGACGACAATCGTTATTATTATCCGACGTCTATCCCTCTGAAGAAAGGAATAGACGTCGGCTTTCTATGGAATCCGACGTATATTCATTACGAATGGACGTCGCATGTTAGTTCACCGACGTCTATCCCTAAAGAATATACGTCGTCTGTGACATAATCGACGTCTACCTCTAAATCATATACGTTGTCTATTATATCACCGACGTCTATACCTAAAGCATAGACGTCGGGTTTTATCTACGCCATCGTCTATTATATTAACGCATACACGTCGGCTTCTAAGTAAAGCCGACGTCTATTCTTTAGGTATAGACGTCGTTTATATAATAGACGACGTCTATGTATAGACGACGCACACATATACGTCGGATCGGGGAGTGCTTATATCCGACGTTTATAGTCCCATATATCCGACGTATATTCCCTTTTCTGTAGTAGTGATGCATGGAGTAATAAGCTAGTGCATGTCTTAGTAATTATATTTCTCAATGTGAATTGACTTAACTGTACGCTATAAGCATATACAACGTTAACCATTTATATTCGTCTTACTCATACACCATATTATTATAACTAATAATCTATATATGATGTTGTTGCTAAAGATCTTCCTGATGTTGTTGCTAAAGGCCAACTGAGTCAATCTGTGTCTTTGGAAGTTATATATGGCTTCATCACGTCCGAGAGAGTGACACAAAAAATAAATCCACGTTTTTTTTTTCAATTTACACTTCAATAGAAGTATATACAATTTCGTCATGTTGGACTATATTAATTCCAAGGAGATCGAGAATCATCTATTCATTCAATTTCTTTGGGGTACTATTAATGTGTCCAATTGGGTGGCAGTCAGTTGGGCGGACATTTGTGTGACTTGGTTACCATTGAATGGCCTATTTACCGAATTCTGATTCTTTCTGGTCCTATATATTGTTGCAAATGAACAAGCTCCTTATTCATATATAGACGGTGCTGACAGAGATCGATGATGTATTATCTTAATTTTTTTCTTGTACAATCGAAATTTAAATTGATTGAAATCCTGACGATTCTACCAATCCAGCAAAGGGATGTAATTAGAGGTTAATCTTAGAACTAATACATTAGTTAATCTGAACTCATTGCCTACTGTTGTTACTGGAGACGGCGGAGTTGCTCTAAGGCCTACTTTTTTTTGTATATTTTTTTTTGGTTGGGATGATTTACTCTAAATCCTAAGAATAATTAATATCCACCTCCCCAAAATATTTAGTTTCCTTAGGAGAGTCAATTTTATGTCCCACGTACATTAATTTAAAGATAAGAAAGATAAGCAAAAGGAAAGTACATTTGGAATTCCTGTTGTGAATGGGAAGAAATAGAAATTTTAAGCTGTAAGACAACGATGAATGGTAAAAAATAGGAAGGATTAATTAAAAAGTGAGGAAGAAAAATACCAATTATTCAGGGATATTTGATCATGATAACCATAATTAAAATTCATTTCCAAACAAAGCGTATTACTATATATACTTAAAAAAACGTACTTATTGGGAAAGAAATACCAATACAAATACACGATTTCTTTCTTCACACTAAAACCACAACACATTTTGTTTTGGTTTGGAAACCCTAACGCGCGATCATGAAGCCCTCCTCCAATATTGCCTTAATGTACTTGTGTTTTCTTATTGTAGTAGCATTCAACAACTTAGGTGATCTTGCTGATGCAACAGTTATGGAGACATGCAAAGACATAAGTCCACCAAATGCCAAAATCACTGAATTTTGTGTGGAAACGCTAGAAGCAGTTCCTGGTGCAGCCAAGGCCGACTTCACCCAGTTGGCCATCATCTCCCACAACCTTCTCCTCACCAATGTCACCAAGCTTAGACCCAAGTGAGTTTATATTATATTTTTATTAATTTCAACCTTAATCCCAAGTTTGGAACTAAATTATTTAAATAAATATTGGTTGATGTAATATATATGTAGGATGGAGGAGTTGGTGAACAGCATAAACAGGAGCATAAGCATTGCTGCAGAGGAGTGCATGGAGGTGTACTACAGTGATGGTCTCGCTGATGACGCCAAGTTCAGCATCGATTTCATTAAAAACAAGAATTGGACTCGAGCCATCGCTCTAATGGGTGTGGCTTCCACGTTTGTCGACCAATGTGACCAAAGCCTAGACGGGATATTCGGTGCGTCGAATGTCCCCATCAAGAAGGAAAACAACGATATTCGAAATTTATGTTGGATGTGCTCTGGATTCTTGAACAAGCTGCAATAATCCTAGCTAGCTATTCCATATTTATATATATAGCAAATAATGCATGCCTTTGTTTGGAGTGTGGTTAGTTTCTTGGAACATTTAATGGGAAACTAATAAATCAAGGAGTTTTTAATATTACTGATATATATTTTGAAGATGAAACCTCATCAAGAAAACAAGTAAATACATACATTCAATGTTCACAATCCATCCGAACACCAATAGACTTTCATGCTCACATTGTTAATTTATCTCCAAAGATTTCACTGCATCTCTTTGAAGCCACGACGTACTCCCTCAAGTACAAGGAAATTAATCAAGCGACACTCTTTCAAGAAAGAACCACACGAACCCTAAATAGAAATCTGAAAGCATCACTTTCACAATATCAAGGACGTCAAAGCCATATATATATAGGTCTTCGTTAAGTTCCTAAAACTTTGAAGGACTGATTGCTTCACAAAAGTTTATCCCTTATTGTTGCAATTCTTCAATTTCTACTTTTATGGAAGGTCTGTCAATCTTACCACATACTCGTTTCTGTGCCGACTCCAAGCTTGTTTTAGTTTGCTGATGAACTTTTCATTTTTCGTGATGTTCAATTTTTTTTTTGTCATCAAATACCTTGGAAAGATGGTTGACCATGTGTTTGCCCAAATCTTCTTCTCATAAATAGGAATTGTTTTTTTTAATCAAATATTATTTTCGTGATGTTCAATTTTTATTTTTATTTTGTCATCAAATACCCTGCCATAGCATTAATCTCCATCGTAAAAGGCTAATGCATTGGGAGGGGATCCTCATTTAGGAGGAGAAGACTACGACAAGCGCATTGTCAACTATCCATTGGAATATTTCTCTGTTGCTCTCTCTTCAAAGGATAAATCTTATATGACATCTAGAATCTCAAACTCTAAATAAGAAGGCTCATGAACATACTTACGTAACTATTATGTCTACTTTACGAACATCCCAGCAAATTGTGGTTGTAAGGCAATTCTGAAGCAGCTTCACCAATTCGTTCCAGTACCTTAAATGGACCGACATATCTGGGAGTCAAATTGACTTTCCGAGCAAATCTCAACACCATTTGTAGGACATATTTTTAAGAAAACATGATCACCGACCTCAAATTTGAGTTCCCTCCTTTCGTCTGCATAACTATTACGTCTACTTTTGGCAACTCCAATCTTTTCTTAATCAGGTTCACTTTATATGCACTTTGTTGGATTATTTCTGGACCAACCAATCGTCTTTCACCAACGTCGCTCCAACATAAAGGTGATCTACAAGGTCTTCCATATAAAACCTCAAAAAGAGTCATCCCAATATTTGCATAAAAACTATTATTGTACGCAAATTCCACGAACGACAAATGTTCATTCCAGCTTCCTGCAAAATCCAAAGCACACACTCTAAGCATATCCTCGAGCGTCTGAATAGTGTGCTCCGATTGTCTATCTGTCTATGGGTGAAAAGCAGTACTAAACTTCAACTTTGATCCTAATGCATCTTGCAAGCTTCACCAAAAGCTGGCAGTGAAACGTGGATCTCTATCAGTTATGATATAGAACCCCATGTAACCTGACAATTTCCACCACATACAACTTAGCTAGTTGCTCCATGGACTGGTTGACCACACTAGGAGAAAGTGTGCTGACTTAGTTAATCTATCAACGATTACCCAGATAGAATCATGCTTATGTCTAGTCTTAGGCAATACAACGATGAAATCAATAGTTACATGTTCACCTTTCCATTGGGGCAACTCTATAGGCTGTAGGATTTCGTGTCCCTATGTATGTATATATTTTAATTTTTTTAATACAACATACAAGATCGATTTTCATATTTTCAACAATTTTATGTACATAGTTTTGTGATTATTCTAATAACATGCAATCCTACATTTATTAAAATAAACACAAAGGTAGAATCGTTCCTAAAGGTTCTCTAAAACCCTTTTGAAGATCCGGAGTCGCGTTGCCCGTTGAATCGTCCACGGAAATGCTTCCGAGTGTTCACCAAACTCTAAACAAGATTAGAGAAAAAAGAGCTAGTCAATCAATCTCTAACAAGGTTTAGAATCTAGCTAATGACCCCCTCTTTAAGCTCCTGAGATTCTTATCTCTAAAACTTAAATTTACTAAGAGATTTTTGTGGTGATTAGGGAGAGATTAATGAGAGAATTTTTTTTTGCATTATTAGTAAACAAGTAGGAGTATGGGTCCTTTTATAGTCTCTCAGAACATCCTTATCAAGAGTTATTCTTTAGCCATAATCTCTTGCGTATTCTCTCCTAAAATTAATCTCTAATTTCCACATAAGCACCCACAAAAAATGTTTTAATTAAATCTGGAATTAATCCACCCATGATTTAATTAATCTCTTAATAATTCAGGCAGAATCGTTCTTGTTCGGTGGACCGAGTATAACTCGGTCAACCGAACCGTTCGGTTATAACACGTGTTCGGTGCACCGTGAGCTAGATGGTCGACCGAATCTGTATGATAAAAATTCCCTGGACGAATTCGGACGAACCACGTCTTTTACTCGGTCGACCGTTTACCCACGAGAATCGCTCCTGGGACATAGTCATCGGATGACCGTGTCACTTTCGGTCTACCGAAATACTACTTCTTGGTTGACCGTGCACACTCGGTTAACCGAACCCGATTGTCCAGGAACTCCAGACAATTTCAGTCAACCAATTGTGCTTACCCGTTCCTTATTCGGTTAACCGATCCGAAGATACCCCGGTCGACCGAACCATGAACGGTTCACCGTGTTTGACCCCGATTTTGCCTTTGTCAAATTTTGGATTTATTTCCAACAAAAATTGATCTTTTGGGGTTTTTAGCAAATTCACATCTTATATATATATATTATCATATGTAATACTAAATTATCACACCCCATAATATATATACCTCATATGGATTTATTATGATTCTAATTATGTCAATTCTCATGACATATTGATTTTAATTAATTCACCACATGTGTCCCATTTTCACATGAAACCTGACACATCATATGAACTTAAAATCAACTCTCTTGTTTCCCAGTTTTGTGGTGTGACCTATAGGAGGATATAAGCCAAATTGGCAGAGATATTAAACACTCAATATCTCGAACTATAAGCGGTATCTAGCTACACATTATAGTTACCCAATTAGCATAGATGTCTTTGTTCCACCCGAACCAAAACACGATCCATTTAATGATGTAAGTGCACCACTTGTGTCCGTCCATTGTCTCATGATATTAAGAATATATACAAAGTAGAAATGTGTCATCTTTGTACTATATTCATTTCTTGATCTCTCTAAGCTAATTATAAATATGTAACTTAACTCAAGTTACATTGTGCACATTATAATTTTGCTTTATCAAGGGGCCCACTAATATCATCACTCAATTAAGAGGGTCAATGATAATCGTTTGACTAGCTATCTTTTCCAACACAAGTCATGCTCAACCAACTATTGCCTTTATCACTACACTTATTGATAGCTTTTGACAATAATCAAATTAAGCACTTCTTGAGTGAAAAGATATAAGTCTCATATCTTAGGATCCAAGACACAGTAAAAACATTAATGACACGAAACACAATTCCATAATGTTTTACTTGTTAGGTCTGTTCAATATATAAAAGTAATCTTTTCGTCTTTTATATACTCGTGTCGTCAATTATTTGTAGAACTACAATAATCGATGACCAACACGACAATCTTATCTCGGTAATTAATGTTCCATGTTAATTACCATGATTGTGAATAATTTTTGATTTATGTAAACCATTATCTTTTAGAGCTCAACGGTTAAGGACCAAACGCCTCTTCCTTAATACTTCCAAAAGACGAATACCATAATCAAGGAACAAAATGTTTGCACATCCAATTCATAATAATTGACATATAAAAGTAAAACTTTTAGAACACATTCCTTTCATAGGCTGCAATGTCCCACATAGTCTTCGATGTTCTATTTTTATCAGCCGGTAGACTAAACATTTAGAGACGAACTTGGCAATATCATTTTTCATTCCCTTCCACCAAAAATTATGTTGTAAGCTAGTCTTCGTATATCTTCATGGCTTTTGGATGTATCGTGTATCGAGACCTATGTGTTTCTTCTAAGATTTACTTTTTTCACACCCACAATGTTAGGTACCCAAAGTGTAATGTCCCTACTTCGGCACAGACTCAACATGGAAGACAAAAATCAGAGATCCCGTGAAAAAGAGAACGTCATGCAAATAACAAACGATAAAGGACTAAAGGAAAAATGGAGCTCCAAGCAATTCAAATGAGATAATTGAAGGATTAACAACGAGTTTAAAACACTACTTGTAAGACATGAAGATAGAACAATTCGGTTCACAGTGCACATAATCCCCAAGGACATTCACCGTAGACAAACCTAATTAGTAGTACCTGCAAAACAACCACATAAAACGAATGAGTTTTCATTATGAAAATCTTGTATGACTTTGGGTTGCAAAAATGAATTCCAACATAGTCAGTGGAACCACCTATCAATACGGTCAAATCACAACGAAGGTAACCCAATATATATTATACCACAATTTCATTCTATCATTTAATTCAGTTGGTACAATCAATACAATATAGTAGTCCCATGTACATGCACAAACGGTCTTTCGGTAGTGCATGATCCATCCTCACTTGGTCCTCAGTGCATAAATTATTTCTACAATCATTTTCACTTATGTTTCAATTAAATGGGAGATCACATACACTAACCTGTGTCAGTACATTAGAAATCAAATATGATTCTGTAAAACATATCTGTGTAAATATGAATATTTAGATTTTTATAGTTTTCGGTAAAATTGAAGTTTAAAACTCACCAAATTTGAAAGAAAAAAATACTCAAAATTTAAAATTCATGATACTTCTTAATTTTTTGAGAGATCCAATGATACTAATAAATTATTTAGCATAAAAATTGTTAAATGTATGTTTGTAAATAGGGATATTTAGGTTTTACAATTTTTGATAAAATTCAAAGGCTATAACTCACACAAATGGATAAGAAAGTCAATTTTCTTTATTTTAAAGATATTTAATGATTAGAAAGAAAATTTTAAGATGAAAATGTTAAATAAATGTGTATATCAAAAGAAATTTAGATTTTATAGTTTCGGTAAAACTCAAAGGATATAACTCACCAAAACTTTACAAAAACATTCGGTTATTAAAATCATAATATTTCCTTATTATTTAGAGGTTTAATGCTAGTAATGATAAAAAATATTAGACAAATTTGAATAAAGAGAGATATTTAAATAGTATAGTTTTCGATGAAATCCAAAGAATATAACATGAATTTTGATGAAAATACTTATAAATTAATTATTTTTTTCATTTTTGAGAGGTTTTAATGATAATCACAATATTTTAAGGTAAATGTTTTGAACGTAGGTCTGTAAAAGGAGATATCTAGATTTCATAGTTTTTTTGGTAAATCCCAATGGTTACACCTCTAAGAATTTGAAAAAAAAACACCTAGCTTTAAACATTCGAAATATTTCTTTATTTTTTGAGAGGCAAAACAAAACCAATGAATGTTTTAAGATGAAAAAAATAAAACACGTGTCTGTAGAAACATATTTAGAATTTATGGTTTTCAAGAAAACCTAGCGTCTTTAACTCACAAAATTTGAAAAAAGTCACAAATTTAAAATATAAAATATTTCTACATGTTTTAAGTGATCTAATGACACCGACAAATATTTTTATTTTTAAGATAAAAAGTGCCAAGTATGTGTGTAAAAAGAGGTATTTTGCTATTACAGTTTTCGATAAAACTCAAAGGCTATATAACAAATGAAGTTGGATAGAAAATAATATTACTAAACTTATTTACGTTTAATAACATGAATACATATTTTAAGGTGAAAAAGTAGAAAAAAATGTCTAACAAAAAATATTTATATTTTATTGGTTTCGAAAAAATCCAAATTAAGATTGCTCACGAAATTTGATAAACTCACTCAATTTTAAAATTCATAATAATCTTTTATTTGTTGAGTGGTCTAACGACACTAATTTCTAATTTAAGAAAAAATTTAAAACATTGTGTACGTAGAGATATTCAGAGTCTCATGAAATTTGATAAAAACAACCGATTTCTAAAATTCATAATAGTTTTACATTTTTGAGAGGTTTATAGACAAAAAATGAATATATTAAGAAATACGTTTAACAAAAAATATGTAGATTTTATTATTTTTGAGAAAACAAAATGTTATAACTCATGAAATTTGATTAAAACATCCCGTTTAAAAATTCATGATATTTCAGCATTTCTTGAGTGGTCTTTTGAAAGTACTATTTTTCTTAAAAAGTTAAACATGTGTGAATTCAGACCCTATAACACAAATTTATAAAACAATACTTTTGTAATTCACAATGCTTATTACTTTTTTAAGTTTAATAATACGAATGAATACTTTAAGATGATTTTTTTTGAAGAAACGTGTTTTTCAAAATATATTTAGATTTCGTTATGATCGGGGAAAACCCAAATTTTATAAGGGAAAGAAATTAGATGGTACTAATGAATATTTTAAGATAAAAATATTAAACAAATATATGTAAAAATAGATATTTATATATTACAATTTTTGATAAAATCCAAAGAACAAAATAAGGCATTAATTTTGACAAAAACACAGTTTTTAAAAGGATTTTTTTTTCAAAATAATCAAAAAAATTAAAAACATGCACTCCAGAAACTTATTTGACAAAATATGCACATTGAAAACGACACCTCCAGTACCGTTTTCATTAAGTGAAAATGACACCTCATGTGTCGTTTTTACCTCAATTGAAAACGGCACCAATGTTCATTTTTCTCCCACTCTTCCCAATTCGGTTTTTCATTTTTTGCTCCCCCTCTCTCCGGCGATTTCAAGTATTTTTAGACCCTTTTTGTTAAGGTTTTGCTTTATTAGTTTATATTTATGTGCATTTGATTTGTTTGGTTTTGTTTGGTTCGGATTTGTGTGGATTTGTTTGGTTTGAATTTGTTTGATTTGGATTGGATTGATTAACATTTGGTTGATGAGTTTACATTATTTTGTTTAATTAATCTTGTGTGGATGATGTTATATTGTTATGATTAATTAATCTTGTGCAGATTTGATGAGTTTATTAATAGATCAATTAATCTCCGAAGTCCCTATTTAATTAGTTTACATTGTCTGGATGAGTTTCGCATTGTATGGATTTGTGTTAAACAATTAAAGTTAATAATCAATGTTGTAGTTGTTGAAATTAGGTTGATTGTGAATAATGTATGAAATTTGTTTGAATTGTATTGTTTAAAAGGAAGAGTACGTAATTCTTTTTTTTGTTAATTATGTTTCACAATTTCCAAAATGTCGACTTCACACGATGTCAGGGTCATGTTGACCCTTCAGTGTTAGTACTACAGAAAGATCATAGATCATCTTCGATTCTCGAAAATGTAAGTGTTTTGATTTTTAATTTCAAAATTTTGTGTATCAGTATTGGTTTATATTAGACGTAAAATAATTAATTTTCTTTTTTAGGAGCCTTTGACGGATATTAAATGCGTTGAGCACGCCATTCAATTCGACATGTGGAATGTGCAAGATGAAAGGATGTGGGATTTGTTAGTAAGATTTGACAATGTGTCTCGATTGCAACGACTGCAACTGGATTGGAATCTGATCCGTACTATTGTGGAGAGGTGGAGGCCTGAGACACACACCTTCAATTTTAGACAAGGGGAGATGACCATCACGCTACAAGACGTAGTTATGCTTAGTGGTCTTCGTGTTGACGGTTTAGCGGTGTGTGCAACCTTAGATCATGATTGGACTCAAGTTTGCATGAATCTGTTGGGTGCTGAAGAAGAAGAAGCGACAACTGCAGTATAAGGTGGATACATGTCAT
Source organism: Triglochin maritima (assembly GCA_963682175.1). Taxonomy (NCBI): domain Eukaryota; kingdom Viridiplantae; phylum Streptophyta; class Magnoliopsida; order Alismatales; family Juncaginaceae; genus Triglochin; species Triglochin maritima. Next base: position 34,308,854 of record OY821789.1, read on the forward strand.
TGCAGTGGTTGCAACAAAATTATCAGGTTGTCGAGCCATATGCAACAGATGAGCAGATTATGTAGCACACGAGAGCGTACATTTTTTTTCCTTAGGATCCAGGATAGTAGGCGTAAGAGTGGAAACAAAGTCCACCTTAGAAATTTACAGTTGGGGAGCTGCATCCTTAGTTGTTCTTACCAATATTTGGATCACGCATGTCTCAAAAAAGGAAACAATTAGCTGGTTTTCTTACATTGTTACAGATATGGTGTTGGGAACATCTTCATGTCGGACGACCATCTAGAATTCCTGGTGTGCAACTTCCATTGTGTCCTTTAGGTTCACATTGGCGGACTCATAGGTTGTGGGCTAACAATGTGAAGACGACTCAGATTGAATTTTACAGAAATGAGTTGGACGTTCAAGACGAAACTCAAGTTTGTTGGAACCCATATGAAAAAGTAGATCTGATGGCGTTACCTGCTGATTGCCGCCAAGGACATGAAGTTTGGATGAGCAGAACATGAATTGTTTGTTTCGGAGCTGCCTCCATGCACATTCCAGATAGGGTGATGCGTCAATTTGGATTGTGACAACATATTCCAGAAATAATGGAGATTTGCAAGATAAAGAAGGCTCAAGGGAAGCCAAGAGTAAACCGGTTGCAAGAGCAACAATTATACATTCAAGCGTGGTTACGTCGGCGAGAGTTTGTGCAGATGGAGGCACTTTCATTGTCAGAAGATTTAGCTGTTCGTAGACGTATTTACATGGAGTGATATTGATAGATTATGATTCGATGGTTGACGGGAAGAGTTGACGATGCCGAATTACCGAATTATAGGCCTCCAGCTGCTAGAGATCGATACTTGGTAAGAAATGAAAATCTTATAATTTTGGTTAAGCTTTTAACTGTCGATTCGCAACGATTCACGAAGTATGAATGTTTACGTGGCGGTTGCTGCATACAGCCAACACATGTGAGCATGGAATGTGGTGTGCATCTATGAACCCACAGGAGCATGTTGGGCCTGACTCCGTCAAAGTAACCTGATAGCTTCGAGATTGGTTGCTTTCGACACTAAAGATGTTATGACTATGTCTTGTGACACAAAACTGTGTAGCCAACTGCCGTTGGTTTGTGATTTCATCGTTGATCGTTTTAGGACAGGCCAATATCATATTCTCCCCTTCATCTTTTCTACTGAAAAAATATTTATTCAGCTGCAGATAAGTCATCACGATGAGAGGACAAAGTGGTAAGCCACGTACACGCTTTAACACATTGTTGAAGCTTTCTGACAAGTATGTGGTCATTATACCGAAACGGCGGCCAAAATCATGACTTAATGCCCAATACGAAACATCTTCTTGTTCTTTAATCCACTTGAAGCCATGAGGGTAATTAACCTCGATATCCTTCAGATGCTCTACAAATGTTTTTTTATCAGGAGCGACACCAGCATGCCAAAATTTATGTTACAATTCGACATTCCTGCACTGAGCATTTCTTGACATATTTGCACTAATATGTCTCAGACAGAACCTCTGAACATGACCTTGCTTTGAGGGGAAAAAGTCTTCACAATATTTGAAAAACCCAAAAATCGGTCACTAATAATACCAATGTTCACGGAACGCCTAGGCGAGCGGGGGCGTCCGGTCTCCTGGGCGATCGCCTAGGCGTTTGTGCGACCGCCCAACTCTGGGCGGTCTTTTTTTAAATTCAATTAAATTTTATAAAATAGATAAAAAACAGGAAAAATCGGGAAAAATAGGAAAAAATGCACAAATATTATCTAAAAATACCATACATGTTTAGGCTTCGAAAAGACACATAGTTCCTCGACCAAGACCTCACTAGGCACCCCCTCTACCCACATAAACACTTCGGTATACAATTTATTGCTTAGTAGTACGATTACAAAGGTAACTCAGAGTTCTTACAATAGCAGATAAGAGAGAAATTAGAATTACAAGTTAACTAACTAATTCCATTGGACACAGTGATCTAATGTCCAACTGGGAACCATATCATATCCTCCACCACCATCAGAGTCGTCGGAGTGGTTCTCGTTCGGATTATCGACGTAGACATCATCTTCTTCAGTTTCTTCATCGTCGGATTGGACATATTGCTCGTCGATGTCCTTCGGTGGTTGAGAACTCGATGCACCAGGATCTCTAGAACTAATGTGAACGATGACATCATCCATGCCACCACCTAATAATGGCGCGTCAGATGCAGTGGAACACCGCGCGTCAGATGCAGTGGACATAAACCGAGCAAAGTGTCTCCGTGAAGAAGAATGTCCTAAAGCTGCTTCCTCGGCATCGGCCCATGTAAGCTCCTCTCCAGCGAAGACCAGATCTTCAGTTTCTACCAACCATCGATGCTCGTCGAAGAGATCGTAGTCCACACTGATGGGGTCATAAAATCCGGGCTTCTCCATCCTTTGCTGAAACCTTTGCCTTACCTTTTGGTTGTAGTTCACATACACCAAGTCATTCATCTTCTTCACAGCCAACATGTTCCTTCTCGTTGAGTGCAACTGCTCGAAGACACTCCAATTCCGCTCACAACCTGATGTCGAGCATGTAAATCCCAACACCCTCAGGGCCAACCTCTGTAATGCGGTCTCTCCCATGTCTGCGCCATAAGATTCCCACCAATCTATAGGTCTTCTTTCCGTCCTTTGTCTGACGACCATATCCCTCGAGAATATTCTGAGGGAGTTCTTGTAATGATCAAGTAGACCACAAATCTTGTCTTGTTCTGCAGGAGTGGGGACGAGCCGCTCTACGACATCCATGAATCCAGGCATATGCTCATTGAAAGCTACATTTCGATCCTGAGGTGGGACGGAGAAGAAGGTACCAGGGTTGAGTAAGAAACCAACTGAGTGTATCGGTGAGGACATCATCTTCCATGGACCCCACCTGGTGTCGATGAGGTCGATGACTTGCTTGTACAACCTCGGGTTTCCGTCAAAGTTCCTCATGATTTGTTCTTTGGCTTTCTCCATTGCGTCACACAGATATCCCATCGGTGGTTTCTCATCGCCGTCAACAAGTCTAAGAACCTGGACCATAGGTTGTAAGGCCTTCAGTGCCTTCACGACGTTGGTCCAGAAGCCACTTTGTAGAATGGTCTCGGCAATTTCAGTAGAGATCTCCTTCTTTTTCTTGTTCTTTATCAAACTTGCATTAGGATCGTTGTACTCTGGGGAAACAACAAAGGCTCGGAGTTTGTCTTTCTTCAGGAACAACCTTTGCAAAGTCAGAAAGGCGGTGGCAAATCTCGTGACAGTAGGGCGTAATAGGTTCCCTTCAATGACAATTCACATCCTCTTCGACAACATGGCAGAGCTGTTGAAATGTTTGACGATCTTACGAGCTAAAACAATAGTCTTCAAAAACAACTTGCCAATATCCTCCAAGATGAGATCGATGCAATGCGCTGCACAGGGAGTCCAAAACAATCTTCTTCTTTTTTGCTGCAACATCCTACCGACAAGTACGTACGCGGCGGCGTTGTCGGTGACCACCTGAACAACGTGTTCTTCGCCAATCTCGCCAACTACCTTGTCCATCAGCTTGTACAGGTAGTATGCGGTGTCCTAGTGTTTCGTTTTGTAATGTCCTACTGTTTCTAATCATGTATGCAGTTATGTCTTATTTAATAGAGTCAGAAACTTTATCACAAGGTCTAGCATTGCTACCGGGTGTGTGTGCATGATGTTGTTTGTGACGGGCTATACCACCTCTAGTTTCCTTACCACATAACTCACAGACAATGCAGTTTTTATCATTAGCACTAATGTAATGGGCAGTATTCCAACCAGTGTCATTTGTACGGGTAGGTCTTAGGTCATTGTAACTCTCGTGATGTATAGGGAGACTAGTGCCGGGTACGTAGGTCATATCTTAAAACTAGACTAATATAAAAATTTAGACTAATATGAAAATAAAATACTAATTAATTTAATTCTAAAGAGAAGTTAGAAAAAGTGCACTTGATTTTGGCGGTTGAAGAATGAAGAACCGGATCGGAGACTTCACTTTCCAACTTCAAAACTAAGCACCAGACCGGAGACTTAATCGCGAAAACTTGATGATTAGGAAACTTGATGATTAGAATAGAATTATGAAGAAGAAGAGAATGAGAGATTTGTGAAAAATGAAGAGGTTTGGAGGAGTTTATATAGGAATTAGGGGTAGTGGCAAACTTGTAAATTTTGAAGAAAAAAAAAGTAGAGAGCCGTTGGAGTGCCTCCAATGGCTCTCGCCTAGGCGAGGCGATCGCCCATTTCGCCCAGCTTTGCTGTGCGAAAGGCGGTGGTCGCCCAGGCGACCACCGAGACGGGCGATCGCCTACGTGAACACTGAATAATACACAATCTATCTCGTGTGCATACTCTACTGACCAAAATTCTTAAGAACCACTGTCATGAGCTGCTTGATTCTTTTTCAACAATTGCAAATGCCAAAGGAAACAAACCGGAGTTCGCGTCCATACCCATAACAATCAAAAGAGTCCCCTCAAACTTGCCAAACAAATGAGTCCCATCAATGCTCAACACTGATCTATAGTACTGAAAACCTTCAATTGAGACTGCGAATGACAAGAAAATTCTTTGAAACTGCTCAACGTTGTGACTTATCCTTTGTGTCTGAATCTCGACCACAGTGCCAAGATTGGTGGTTTCAAATATTAGACATAAAGCGTCTTAAGTTATGATAAGATGCATCATCAACTCCGTATACATGTTCCAATGCTTTCTTGCAGGCGTACCATGCATTGTCATACTTGATATCTATGAAGTAATGAGTCTTCACTAAAGCTTGAATTTCTGCAGGAGTAATGATTATGTTTGTTCGAATGGTGGCAAGAATCATGTTAGAAATTAAACCGGCATCACATTGCCCGTGGTCATGCAAAAGTCTCTCGTTACTACAGGTGTGTTCAGACTTGTACTTCTTAACTTGAAAACATTCTTTGCTCTGACTGTAAGAGGCATCTATCCTCCATTCACACTCCTTTTTCAAACAATCAGTTGTAAATCTTTTTGGCTCAGACATTAACACTTTGAATTAGACACTTTTTCGCAAATGTCATTCCTTCAACTCATGCAGAAAATCTTTTTTTGTTGAGAAAGTTCTATGCAACCAATAACTTCGTCCATCTTCTAAGTTATCGTATTCAGTGTACGCAGCAATACGCTCATCGACATTTCCAATAACTGAATCTTCAATCCAGTTCTCGTCAGGATCTTTGTATGGCAAGTGCCTCAAATATGGTAGTACTGGCAATGGTGGCAATTCATTACTAACGATGACTTCATGTACGTTGCTATCAGGTTCTCGATTCACTGCGTCTGGCATATGATGAAACATGTTCTGCAGCTCCGGAAATGGGGTTGAATCTACATCAACAATGTCTATCTCATCACCATCCATCTGACCATCTGCCCCATCATCATCTGTCTCATCACTCTCTACATCTTCAACCTATCTTCCTTGAGAATTTGATTGAACTACGTCTGCTTCATAATTACTAGTATTCATTGGTGTGTGCTCATATGGTTCAAAATACAACTGAGGAACTGCCGACGAGGGACCTGCTTCATATTGGCTATATGTTTGTGTCATTTGTTGATAATCCTCGTTCAACTGACTTTGGTGGACAGTAGTATAGTGCTTGGTTTGTTCTGAACAAACAATACAACCGTATTCATGAAGTTAAATAAAGATAGCATTGTACCCGTGCTCTGATCATCAAAAACTTCAGCATATGTATATTTTTCATATGGTGGTCATTTGCAGGTTAACTTTAGATCAAACTCTCCTTCTCGGAAACCACAAACTCGACAAACTGTTTCACAAAGATCATCATATCGCATTTCAGTATTAATATTAAACATCCTCTGTAACCACCTTCATATTTTGGTACCCCATCTACGAATGTAACAATTTCATCGAAAAAACTCATAACCAATCCGATACCGGAGCTCATTACTTCGAGTGTAGAAAATCTACATTTTATACATGAACATAACAACAATACATTAACTATACATGCATTGTATTTCATGTCAAAATAAAAAAAAAACCAAAAACCAAAATAAAAACCAAACCTCAACAGTGTTGGTCGCCGGAGAGAGAGAGAGTAAGGGGGAGTGAGGACAAATTTGGGAATGAGAGAATGAAGATGGTGGCTGACTAGTCTCATTTAAACCCTAAGGAAAAAGTGACACCTCAGGTGCCGTTTTTAATGTGTATATTTTACCAAATAAGTTTCTACGGTGCATATTTTTCAAATTTTTTATTTTTTTGAATTTTTTGAATTTTTTTTCCTTTTTAAAATTCATAATGTTTTTCAGTTTTTGAGGGGTTTTAACAAAAGGTTGAATGTGTGTCTGGTGAAAGATATTAAGTTATTTTGAAATATAATGTTTTTACATGCAATACATATATAGGTCAAATATAGTTATAAATGTAAAACCTAAAAATCGTAAATAGAAGATTAAATGAGATTATAAACTCCATACAAATACTTCTCATTTTTTTCACCTAGACAAAATGTAGATAAAAATACCTAAAAAAAACTGAATTGTTTCAACTTTCAACCTCCTAACATACGTAACCAAAAGACTGTAGAATAAATTTTATCTTCTCACAAGCACCATTCAAGAAATAAACGATAAAAGGTAACTCTTTTGTACTGTAAAAACTCTAAGAAATTTTAAATTACAACAAACATCAACACAAGCATGCTAACTTGCTACTACAAAGACGACCACTTTACCCAGGCAGCAGTTGGACCAACTTGTTCACCTCTGAAGGACCAATCACTCAATTTCTTTACAGGCACTTCTGTAGATCAGAATGGTACCTTAAAAAAGAAGGATATGAGTCTTAATCATGTTATGTGAAACCCTCCATTGGGAACACAAACAAAATGGGACAGAAAAAAATTCGGATGTATAATATGCCAGAGGATGGCCATGTTGCTTTTCTAGCTAAAATGATTTCTAGTGTCTACAAAAAAAATCAGTGCTCCCAAATGAAGATCTCACAATTCAGAAAAAAATTTCAAGGGAATGGAAAAACTTTGACTTAAATTTAATATCTACGTGAATGACCATGAAGAAGTGATAGGCAAACAATGTTAGGATGAAGAACAAGGAAAAAAAGAATGAAAGGTGGATATTATAACTTCAGTGTGTGTGTTAATGGAAGAACAAATAATTTCCTAACTTCCTTTCCCTTTGACTTCTTTAATTTTATATCTAAGGTGAATCTCCATGCACAACTGTATTCTGTACATACACAGAAAATTACCAACTTTATGCGAATGATGTGTCAATGCTAAGTGTATTACTAGATACCATACGATAAGATTAGAAAACATGAAGAAACATAAATATAGGTTCCAGTGAAAAAGCAGATGAAACATTTTTTTATCACTTATCCATGAAAAGAGAAGATAGTAGCTGATGTAGTAATTTTGATCAAGGTCTAACCCTGATGGAGCGAATTCCACGGGCACATATATGCTTCCTTCTAGAAATTCAATGTGTTTTCTTGCGCCCTGAAAACAGATCGACTACAAATCGACTAGCAACACCTTATATAATGCAGATGCTTCTTATATCTTCATCTCGGTTTTCGAACAAACTCGTTTAGGCATTTAGAAAACTAAGTCCAACCTAGTCTTTTAGACAAATCCAACTAATGTTTTATTACAATCAAACAACAACAAACCAGTAGCAGAGACTCAAAACAATGAAAATATCAAAACCACACATTTTTTTTAACGGGAATAAAAGTAATATACTACCTGCGTAGTATCTTTCTCAGGTGATTCGACAGCCTTCCTTGAACCAGAATCCTCACCTGAGGCCTTTTCTGCACTTGACTTTCGATCAACATCCTTCTTAGCTCAAGCCATCGCTTTTGAAGGGGCTCCAGAAGTGATATAACTTCACTGAGGCATGTACCGACACAGGAGATGTCGGCTGCCAAACAAATGTTGAAATGTCCATATTTTGTCCATGGACATCAAGCAACAAGACAACATTACATGCAAAAAGGATTTGAAGAGTCAAAAGCTGTACCGTCCTCGAACAATGAAAAATTTAAAATTTTAAACATACATACAACGGAGGACATTACTGAAGATAGACACCAGGTGCACCAACATACATATCAAATATATAGATCTGAGTTTACAAAAATGGGTGATTACATCAAAAGCTATAATATACAATATACACATATAATCACAACCTCAAACAAGGGGAAATCAAGATCTGGTCCCAGAAGCTCTCCTCCGCAGACACCACCCTCTACCGCTGCTCACGGCCTGAAAGCAGACATAAAATGCCTGAGTTTCCAGAAGGAAACCCAGTATGCCAAACCCTAACACATATATGGACAAATAATGAAATATGCAATGAATAATGAATAGCACAATCCGACACGATCAAGTCTCAAGGGTCCTCTTGAAGGGAATGTGTTCTAAAAGTTTTACTTTTAAATGTCAATTATTATGAATTGAATGAGAAATCATTTTGTTCCTTGTTTATGTTATTCGTCTTTTGGAAGTGTGGAGGAAGAGACTCTTGGTCCTTAACTGTAGAGCTCTAAAAGATATTGGTTTACATAAAACAAAAGAGATTCCAATCATGGTAATTAACATGGGACATTAATTACCGAGTTAAGATTGTCGTGTTGGTCATAGATCATTATAGCTCTACAAGTGAGTGACAACACGGGTACACAAAAAAGGAAAATAGTACTTTTGTATACCGAATTGACCTAACAAGTAAAATATTATAGGAATGTGTTTCTGTGTCATTAATATTTTACTGTGTCCTTGGTCCTTTGATATGAGACTTATATCCGATCGCCTAAGGAGTTCTTAATTAGGCTAGTGTCTTGAGCTATCGATGAGTGTAGTGTAAAGGCATTAGTTGGTTAAGTATAACTTTCGTTGGAGAAGATAGTTAGTCAAAAGATTATCATTGCCCCTCTTAATTGAGTGATGATATTAGTGGGCCCCTTGATAAAGCAAAGTTATAATGTGCACAATGTGATTTGAGTTAAGTCACATATTTATAACTGGCTTAAAGAGATCAAGAAATGAATACTAATACAAAGATGACACAATACTACTTTGTGTGTAATCTTAATATCATGAGGCAAGAGACGGACACAAGTGGTGCACTCCATCACTAATTGGATCGGGTTTTGGTTCGAGTGGAATTAAGACATCTAACTAATTGGGAGCTATAATGTGTAGCTAGATACCGCTTATAGCTTGTGATATTAAGCTCTTAATATCACTGCCAACTTAGTTTAGATCCTCCCATAGGTCACACCACAAAACTGGGAAACGAGTAATGGGGATTTTGAGTTCATAGGATGTGTCGGATTTCATGTATAAAATATGACACATGGGGTGAACAAGCAAAATCAAAATTATGTTGTGATTAATAACATAATTAGAATCTAAATCAAATTCATATGTGATGTAAATATTATGGGGTGTAATGATTTATCATTACATAGGATAATATCTTACATAAGTTATGAATTTACTACTAATCCCGAAATGTCAAATTTTGTAGGGGTTAAACCAAAATTTGACAAGTCTGCAGAACAGTGCTCAAACGGTCGACCGGTTAGCAGTAACCGGTCGACCGATCGGGCACGGTCGACCGGACATGTCTCGACCGATAACAGGGAATTTTCATCTGTTCGAACGGTCGACCGAAAGTAATCGGTCGGTCGACCGAACATAGCGATGGAATAATTCCTGTTACGAACGGTCGACCGAGTTATTGAACGGTCGACCGAAACCTGGTTCGAGCGGTCGACCGAACCTCCAAACGGTCGACAAGTCCAGACGGTTAATGCAGAATAAATTTAAGAATTAATTAAATCATGCATGGAATTGGTCCATAATTGATTTAATTCGTGGCTGAGATTATTTATTATTAAATAATGGATGGTTAGATGGAAGTTTGCATTAAATCATGGGCAAGAGGTTGCACATGAATAGGTAATTTGGAGAGAACTTATAAATACAAGTTATCTCATTACCTCCTTAGTTGAATTAATTCATTGTTTTTCATGCAAAATCTCTCTCCTTAATTCTCCACGAAATTTCCACAAATTCTTAAGTTTAGATTTAGTTTCAAGAGGTCATCTTCTCAAGGAAACTAAAGGGGTTAGTAATTGGATTCTAAACTCTATTGGAGATCGAGAGGCTAGCTCTTCTCTCTCCAATCTCGTTTAGAGTTTGGTGAAATGTCGGAGGCATCCGGCGCAGCAACAAGCATCCACAGCGTCTCCGAATCTTCAAGAAGTTTTAGAGACCTTCTAGGTATGAATTTCGTAGACTCGTGTTTGTTTTAATAAGTTTTAAAACTAGTTATTGAAACAAACCAATACATGCATGAAATAAATCGTAGAAAATTGTCGATGATCCTTATTATACATAAAAATTTCGAAAATATATATGTATAATTAAACATGAAATCCAACACCTCTCACCCCAACCCACAACACTCTTGCACAGACGGTACCGCCGGTACAATCATGGCCACACAACCGGGTCTCAAGGGTCCTCTCACCCCAACCCACAACACTCGTGCACACACGGCACCGCCGGTACAATCACGACCACAAAACCGGGTCTCAAGGGTCCTCTCACCCCAACCCCACAACACTCGTGCACACACGGCACCACCGGTACAATCACGACCACACAACCGGGTCTCAAGGGTCCTCTTACCCCAACCCCACAACACTTGTGCACACACGACACCACCGGTATAATCACGACCACACAACCGGGTCTCAAGGGTCCTCTCACCCCAACCCCACAACACTCGTGCACACACGGCACCGCCGGTACAATCACGGCCACATAACCGGGTCTCAAGGGTCCTCTCACCCCAACCCACAACACTTGTACCGCTATCGGGCGACAGTCCGTGCCGTTGCCAAAAGGCCGGAGAGACGAGCCACTTTCAAGAGTACAAGCACACCACTATCGGGCGACAGTCCGTGCCGTTGCCCCCTAGGCCGGAGAGACGAGGCGCCGTCAAGTGTACTCAAAAACCACGAATCCACCAAAAACGGTTGAACGAAAACCGTTTAACGGTCGACCGATCCTCACCTAGTGAACTGACCCAACCGAAAAAACCCGTCAATCGGTCGAACGACAAAGGCGGCCCGGTCGACCGAAAAGCACCAGTAAGAAAACATTTTCGCAAACCAAACTCCAACGGTCGAACGACCCAAGACTTCCGGTCGACCGAAAACCACCAGTAGGACTCACCAACATTCCACACTACACGGTCGACCGAAACCACACTTCCGGTCGACCGGTCATTAAGTTAACTTAAGTCGTCGGTCGAACAAGTCAAACAGGTGGTCGACCGTTTAGATGGTCAACGCCCCAACTGACATACAACAGTACTTTCGGTCGACCGACAAAGGGGACTCGGTCGACCGAAAAGCACCAGAGCCTCCATCCCTCGTTTGAAATTGCACAACCGGTCGACCACCCCAAGGGTATCGTTCGACCGGTGCGAGGATATCGCCCAAAATACACTATAACCGGTCGACCGAACCCAGAACACCGGTGGTCCGTTTACAGTTCAGAAACTGTTGTGCAGGTCCGACGAGCCAAAACGGCCTACCGTCGATCGCTCCCACCCCCACACTAATAATAGGTGAGCGTAAAAGCAAGTTTGACATACCTTAAGGCTTGAAGAAGCCTTGGAAGAAACAACGGCGAGCGTTCCACGATCTAACTCCAACTCCGGCGAACTTCCTTTATCCCGATCTCTTCGACAACTCCGGCGACTCCAGCTCCCCAACCAGAGCTTCCTTGCCTCTACCAACACCGATGAACAACTGAGGGGAAGAGAGGCGAGTGAGAGAGTGAGAGACGCGAGAGAGAGAGAATGGGGAGAGAGAGAGAAAACCAAACCTTTTATACTCTTCCCCGAAACGATCTCAGCCGTCCATCTCAAACCTCACTAATCCATCCCTAAACATCATTAGCACAATAAGGAAGGGTTATGATATTACAAAAGCATTATTAATATGTAATAAAAGTAACTGGGAGACTTTCTCTAACTGTTTGAGAAGGACCGTGCCTTGACCGTCATTCTAAACCATTGATGTCAACAGTCTCCGAACTTTCCAATAATTTAGGAAAATAATGACTACAAATTTTTCTTTACATACAACTAGATAAGCGTTGAGTTTTAACAAAAGGTCATAGTGTCATTCTCGGCTGATAAGATGACATGCACATAAATTGTTTCTTTAGATGAAAAGACAAACTCAAGAGCCTACCGCAACTGCCTGCGTAAAGATACGAGACAATCATTAAAGTATTACAAGAATGATGACAAATAAATTTATATTGGTACTCATCGAAAACATTTGTTGCCTAAAAAATAGAAGGAATGTTATATCCCGGTATTAGGAGAAGAGAAGTGGTGATGGGATGACAGCATGGAGGGGGTGTGCGTGAACAGTGGAGGCATGGGTGAGGGTTGCAGGGGGATGGGTTAGAGGAATGGTGGGGTGTGTGGTGGTGTTGGGTAGTGGGTTTTAAAGCAAACTCACACATCTATCTCTCTCACTCTTCTTTATTTTTGTCTCTCTCTCTCTCTCAGTTGATCGTGCTCCGGTGGATGAGGCAACTCCGACGGGCAGCGCGTGAGTTCGGCGCAATGAGGAGGTCATGTGAGGCTGCGGTCCGGAGGTTGGTGCGGATGTTTCTCCGGTGGGCTTCGATAACCACGGATTCAAAGTATGTCGGCTTAATAATGTGATTTTGTTGCTCACCCGCGTTGGGGTGAAGTGGTGGTTGGTCGCGAGAGGTCGGAGACCTCTCTGGCGACGAAAAATGCGTAAATCCTTGGTTGGTGCAAGGTTGCAGACGACCAACGGTCGACCGGTTCCTTTGGGCGGTCGACCGATTTAATGTATCTGCTCGACTTTAAACAACACCGGTCGAACGATGCCTTGCGGCGGTCGATCGGTAGTGCATGTGTTGGTGGGTCGGGGGTTTGCCTGTTGGATTTCGGCCGACAGTTTCTTTGGTTGGTTCGACCGGAACTTAAGTTGTCTTATGTCTTGTTCTGATGCCACCAGGTGACAGTGGATGCTATGTGATTTACAGTGATGCGTCAGGGATTGGTTTGGGTTGTGTACTGATGCAGCACGGGAAGGTGGTCGCATATGCTTCGAGGCAGCTGAAGGCACATGAGAAGAACTAACCTACTCACGATTTGGAGTTAGCAGCGGTGGTTCACGCATTGGAGACCTGACGTCATTATCTTTATGGGGAACAGTTTGAGGTCTTCACAGATCATCAGAGCCTGAAGTATTTGTTCTCGTAGAAGGAGCTGAATATGAGGTAGCGCAGATGACTCGAGTTCATTAAGGATTACGACTTCACCATCTCCTATCATTCGAGGAAGGCGAATTCTGTTGCATATGCACTGAGCAGGAAGGTGGAGGTGTCAGTTGCGAGTTTGTGCATTCATGAGTGGAGGCTACTCGAGACGTTGTCAGAGTGGAGGTTGTTCACAGAAGGCTCTGAGGGAGTAGTGATTATTGGGCTTCGGGTGGAGCCGCAGACCGTCTCGCGGGTCGTTCAGGCTCAGCATGATGATGAGTAGTTAGCTGGCCTGCTACAGTTAGCTGTCAGAGATGGATCAGACTTCACTGTGGGGGTTGTCTGAGGTTCAAGAGTCGGATCTAGGTGCCGAAGGTCGATGGGCTGAGAGATGACATCATGGAGGAGGCACACCGAGCGAGATATACCATTCACCTTGGGAGCATGAAGATATATAATGACCTGCAGCGAAACTTCTGGTGGAAGGGCATGAAGAAAGGCATAGCAGAGTTTGTGGACTGATGCTTAGTATGTCAGCAAGTGAAGATTGAGCATCAACGACCAGCAGGGCCGATGCAGTGTATTGAGCTGTCAGAGTGGAAGTGGGAGCACGTGACGATGGATTTTGTCACAGGGTTGCCGAAGACAAGGAGATTCCACGACACGATTTGGGTGATAGTCGATCGACTGATCAAGTCGGCGCACTTCTTAGCGATTAAGACCACGTTGCCTCTGGAGGGTCTAGCTAGGTTGTACGTGGAGGAGATAGTCAGGCTGTACGAAGTACCAGTGAGCATCATCTCTGATTGAGGTCCCAGATTTACTTCCAGATTTTTGGGGAGTTTGCAGCAGGCCTTGGGGACACGTCTGAGGTTCAGTACAACGTTCCACCCACAGACAGATGGTCAGTTAGAGTGGACGATTCAGACCTTGGAGGATATGCTGAGAGCATACACGCTGGATTGGGCATGACACTAGGACGAACACTTGCCGCTGATAGAGTTCACCTACAATAACAACTACCATTCTAGTATTGGGATGCCACCGTACGAGGAGTTGTACAGGAGGCCTTGCAGATCACCAGTATGCTGGAGTGATGTGGGCGAGAGGCAGTTAGTGGGGCCAAAGCTCGTGCAGATGTATGCAGAGAAGGTTGATGTGATCAGGAGGAGACTGACCACAACAGAGAGCAGGCAGAAGAGTTATGCTGACCGACGCAGACGGGTGTTGAGTTTCGAGGTGGGCGACCATGTGTTTCTGAAGATTTCCCCAGCCCGAGGAGTGATGAGGTTTATGAAGAAGGGGAAGCTCAGTTCGAGGTATGTCAGGCCGTTTGAGATCCTCGACCGAGTTGGAGAGGTTGCCTACCGGATTGCTTTGCCACCGCAGTTTTTGGATCTCCACAACGTCGATGCTGAGGAAGTACGTTGCAGATCCAGCTCATGTGATTGAGATAGCAGTGCCAGAGATTCAGCAGGACTTGTCTCTTGAGGAGAGACCAGTTGAGATCGTCGACTGCATGGATCATCAGCTTAGAAGGAGGACCATTCCGATGGTGAAGGTCCGATGGTGGCATCACAGCGAGCGCAAGGCCACTTGGGAGATCGAGGAGGAAGTTCGGAGGCAGTACCAGGAGCTTTTCGGTGAGTAGTTTGTTTTTATTTCGGGACGAAATCCTTTTAAGGTGGGTGGATTGTTATACCCTAAACCCAATTAGGGTGTTAATTGGTGTTAGGAGGAGAGAAGTGGTGATGGGATGGCAACATGGAGGGGGTGTGCGTGAACAGTGGAGGCATGGGTGAGGGTTGTAGGGGGATGGGTTAGGGGTATGGTGGGGTGTGTGGTGGTGTTGGGTTTTAAAGCAAAGTCACACCTCTCTCTCTCTCTCACTATTCTCTATTTTCGTCTCTCTCTCCCTCTCCCCCAGTTGATCGTGCTCCGGTGGAGGAGGCAGCTCCGACGGGCAGTGCGTGAGTTCGGCGCAAGGAGGAGGTCGTGCGAGGTTGCGGTCCGGAGGTTGGTGTAGATGTTTCTTCGGCGGGCTTCGACAACCTGGGATTCAAGGTATGTCGGCTTAATAGTGTGATTTTATTGCTCACCCGCGTTGGGGTGAAGTGGTGGTCGGTCGTGGGAGGTCGGAGACCTCTCCAGCGACGAGAAAGGCGTAAATCCTTGGCTGGTGCAAGGTTGCAGACGACTAACGGTCGACTGGTTCCTTCGGGCGGTCGATCGATTTAATGTATTTGCTCGACTTTAACCAACATCGGTCGAACGATGTCTTGCAGTGGTCGACCGGTAGTGCATGTGTTGGTGGGTCGAGGGTAAACATGTTGGATTTCGGTCGACCGTTTCTATGGTTTGTTCGACCGGAACTTAAGTTGCCGTATGTCTTGTTCGACCGTTTTTATGCATTGTTCGACCGTTGATGACTTAGAACAGCTAGGATGCCCTAGTAGTTTTCGGTCGACCGGGACCCCTGAGTCGGTCGACCGTTAGTATTGTATGATTTTGACCAGACTCCGAATTTTGACCACGTATCGGTCGACCGGTTTTAAACTCACGTTCGACCGTTTGGGACTTAGGTTAGGCGCAAAGAGTTTGACCGTTGCAGACTTTCGGTCGACCGAACCTCATGGGAACGGTCGACCGGTTTGCCAATTTCGGTCAACCGTTTGTGCGCAGAACTGAATTCCCGGTCCTTGTATGATGACAACTCTGTCCTCCGAAACCCGTGTCCTCACCTAGTGCGTGAGCCAAGAGGTGATGGCGGGCGCGTTACGCGTGTCTGCCTAGTGACCGCCGTGTGGAAGAGTGCGGGTATTCGGGACGTGTCACCTCCGTCTATGGATCGTGACTTAACGTGATGGATTGATGGACTCATAGTAGAGTAGCAGACCTGAGGGATCGCGGATCCCAATGTATGGTGATGTGCGGCTCGTGGAGCCTGATGACCTGGCGGACTTCGGTCAAGAACCGTCTGATGCTGTGCCGGACGTATGTTGGACCACCGATGCTATTCTGGTGTTGCCGGCGATGTTGTTCCGGCGATGATGAACCGATGTTGTTACGACTATGATGTTTGATGGGCCGATGTTGTTCCGACTATGTTTTCCTCAGCTGGGCACCTACTAAGATGATGATTGATGGACCAACCGAGCGATGACTCTGTTGGGGTGGTTTGACCACGAAGTTACAGATCTGTTTCTTATGGTGCGGACCTGGCGCGCGCTCCTTTTCGAACCCCATGATTAGTATAGCCGCTTGTGGGGAGCGTCACGTCTTGTTCCGTTAGATCGTATGTTCCTACGGTAGGTCTCCGAGGGAGACCCGATGATGATTGTCGGACTGATGTCCTATTTTACTCATTCGGGGGAACTGTTTTCCTTACTGTTTATGACATGACATGCTACTAGTATGATAAGTTCATTTGTACTACTGCATTCATATAAGTGAGCTTGACATACGGGGGTTCCTTATGGAAACTCAGACATCGTTGTTGCATATTTTATTTCAGGACTACAGTAGGTCTAGTTGGGTGGTGACGGCAGATGCGCGCATTTTGGGATCCTATCTCCTCATTCGGACCACTGAGGTCGACATGATTACTTGTAATTTCATTTGTTATATCTGATGTAATCATGTAGCTTTTTGACAAACTCTGATGTAATATGGTGCACCGCTTGGATATTTTATTAGAAGTAACAGTCTGGTCTTTTGATTATTGATCTCTGGTATCTTGATGATAAATTTTAAATTTTTCACTATTTCGGACGTTACAAAAAAAAATTAAACAAAACAAAGCAGCATGAAATTTGGTCCACACCTAAAACAAGAGTAACGTGGTTCTCATTGAAACTTCGGTTTCCAATCACAAAAAGTTCAATCGTGGACATCTGTTGGCATTTGGCAACAAATACTAACCTTGCTCTTGTTGAAACTTTTGTGGTTATCAATCACATAAAGTGTTAAGGTGGGTATTTTCTTGCTAACCGGACACACAAAAAAGAGTTGTCGCTTTCCACAAAGGAAACAAAACTAGTCTGTTGGAAGATCCTGAATCGTAGTGGCAAATTTTGATGAGTTAGACAGACGGAGATGCATGGAAGAGATGATCGTATGACCTGATGAGCTGTTGATATGGACTTCAACCTTGGTGGTAGTCATAGACGTCTTTCTGTTTATTTTGGTACTATGGCTATACAATACAAAGGTTCATGTTCAATTCCGCTAAAACATGAAACTCATGTTTGCTTAGTTCTATTTTGAATTCAACAAAAAAAAGAGTGAACCAACCTATCTCATAGTTTCACGTACCAATATTTAACATGTAAATCAGCTTGCAAAAGTATCTTTCTTAGATTTAGGTTTAGTTAACGATATCTCTTTAAGCTCGGCTATCATCACCACTTTTAACATCCATTAAAACTCACATGCAATACGGTTCCACTGAGAAATTGGAAAAAAAAATTATGAGCTTGAAGAAAAAATTTGATTACCCAATGTGAATTTTGCAAGAAAGGAAATCAATTTGTTACTTAAATTCTTTTGTCACTTCTGCACTTCCATTAGAAGTACAAATTAGAAATTCCTTATTCAAAACAAACTCTTCATAGATTTGTTTACTGACATCAAATCATTAACAATTGGTTAACCTCTATTCAATAATGCATTTTTCCAACACAAAGAATACAGGTTAAATAGAAATAGATCTTAAGGTTGAAAAGCATTTGGTTTTATCACCCCACAGCTAACCTAAAAAAACTCGGGGTTGACCTGCTCAATCTCAAGCAACCTCCTGCAACTTGAGATCTCTTCACGGGTTCAAGTAGAACCCAATAAGAAGCTAACGAATTAGATCAAGAACCACTTCCATTTTTATGCCAAGTCTGCAAAACAACTTGACACCAAAAACACAAAGACCAAGTGAGGGTATAAAGGAGAGTTCAAATTTCAAGTTTACAACAAATCTCATGTTCAAAATCTAGCTATCAGAATATATACCTAATTTTCACTTTTCATCTTAAAACACTAAATAAAATAAGATGGATTAACAATTTCTCATCTAAATAAGCTTTACAATCATTACACCTCTAATGCAAAGAAAAAATATCATGAATTTTGAATTCTAAAATTTTATCAAATTTCGTGTGTTAGATGCATTAATAACGCAATGTATACATAATTTTTTCACTTTTCATCTTAAAATATTAAAAAGTATCTGCACACCTCTTATGGAATGAAAAACATCATGAATTTTGATTTTTTGATTTTTTATCAAATTTCGTGAGGTATATTTTTTATAATCAAAAGCGATAAAATCATAATATATATGAATATACATAATTTATCACTTTTCTTTTGCAAATACTAAAAATTACCTACACACCTCTCGTGGATTGAAAAACATCCTGAATTTTGAAATTTAGATTTTTTTATATCAAATTTCGTGTGCTAGTCTTTGATTTTTTTTAATCCAAAACGATAAAATCTTAATATTTTAATCGAAAAACGCTCATTATATAAATGTCATGATATTATGTCATTTCTTCAGAGGATTAATTATACTAATTAAGATTAAGGTGATGCTGGATCGATTTTCCGGAGCCATTTTCCATTTGCGGCCCAACTACCATTGTTGCAACTTGACTCTTTTTTGTTTGACTGGATCACAAGTAGAAACATCAAACAAACATCTAGTTACAAGATCACAAGATAACATGCAGTTATACAGTACTTAGCGACAACAACTTCAAACACACGAGTGCTTCTGCCAAAACATCTTGTATGCAGTATGCCAAGATGCCATGTTTGAAAATTCCGACAAGAGACCTTATATTAAACAATTTATCTTTTGCTACTTGGACATATATAAGTCTTTAAGTTTATTCATGAAACAGAGATGTAAGCATGGCTAGAAAAGATACAATTGAGAGTGGCAGCCAAACGAACCCCACCTTGGGCCAACCTCTTTTTCACAACCGGCAGCCTCGACAGAAAGTAATCATCTGTAATGGGAAGGCATCCATATGAGAAATAATTTGCACTCACAGAGATCTAGTAACTACAGTCTGCATTTCAGGAAATATCAGGGGGATTTTCAGCATATAAATGACGAAATATGACAAGCAACCACCTTTGCATTCTTGTAGAGCAAGTAGCATACCTTGTAAAGTGCTTCCCGGTGTGGTGTTTCTATAGGCGAACTGGCAGGCCATAGTGATGCTTTCAGAAGCATACCTGAAATTTCGGTTCATCAAAAACTTCTTATCATTTAAGTAGTCAAGCAAGCAAAAATGAAACAGTCCGAACAAACTATTGTGTTATTTTTATTCTGCGAAAGAAATTAGCATATTGTTGCACAAATCAAAGAATGATACATTAAATCGGAAGGAAGAATGGCTCACGGATTTGGACAAGCAGTTTGATTCAAGGCACAGTTTTCCCATAAAGAAACATCTGCAGCAGAATCCCCCTGTGATAGAAGTAAAAACAAACATGACGACAAGCAATAACAGAAAGTTATTCTAACTTAAAGGAACTTTGGCCTCAGCACATGACATAGTTGGCTTATTGTGCTTCAGATGACCCATTTATGTAAAATGGTACATATCCATTTTTGACATTTCAATGTTCATATCTTGATTATCTCAGTGATTTATAATTGCATTGTGATCTTAATTTACAACTCCAATCTGCGAATGCATTTTATTTCAATAATTTAAAGGGTTCAAAGAAACATACAAACCATAATATCAGCCTCAATGGCTTCTATCATGTTTGTTAGGTTGGAGTCACAGAATTGCTTCAAGGCGTGCTCAATTATCAAGTTATCCTATAACTGGAAGATTAGCAAATCTCTTATAAAAACAAAAAAACTGCAAGATTGTAAACTAAAATTTGGATTATAAACAACTCATTATTTGGATTATAAACTAAAATTCAATTGGTCTGTTAAGGAACCACCATCTCGTAAAACACAATAAACTAGCTTTACTTAACAATATAGAATAACAGAACTTTCCACAAACAATAACACTCCATAACCCATTTTAAACCAAACGATCTGCAATCCGGGATCATGGGTAGATTTGTTGGATAGAAACATTGGGCTGAATTAGTCTAATGCCCACACACAGTCAACATTGACTGATAAAAAATTAAATCACTCTTGGAAGAGCCTACAATACCTCTAGCTCCAACCGAATCAATTGCGGTAAAGCAATATTGTATCACAACTGTTTATATGAAGAGCAATTTTCACACATACCATTCCACATAAAATTCAAAAATAAAGTCAAACGCAATTTTTTGTGAACTAAAAATGAAAATGAAAGAAGAAAAAAGTGACTTTAAACCTTTGATTCATAAGATTTACCATGTTGAGATTTTGGAAAAGAGATCTTCAAACTTTTTTAATTAATTTACATGAGAAAGCAGTAATGAATGCTTACATAATGTAAATTCGTTTTGCGCCCGTACCAATGGAGAATGATTATGTTTCCATCTTCATCCCTAGTGAAACCAACATGTAGAGGCTGTTATTATCGGAAGTACAGGTTAGACTGTAAGACTAGTAAAAAATGTTAGAACAGTCAACAGAATCATTCTTTTATTGATTCTCTTTATAGCTATGTCGTGCAGAATAAGTTAGCTCAATAAAACAGAAACCAAACATTATTGTGTTTGAGACAAAATATTTGGGCTGCTTAAACCAATTGACGACTTTATGAAGTCGAGTTACATAGAAAGACGAGACAATAATAACTATCAATATTCATATTCTCTTCTGTTATTAGAAGTTATGTGGATTTTGAAAAGTTATAAATGCCATTTATCATCTTTAGAAGCTAAATTCACTTCAAAAGAAAATGATAACCAATAATTCTTTCAACTAAAGCCTCATGAATAATCAGACAATAATTAAAAGTAGATGATTACAAAGCATTATTCTAGTAATACAAACTCATTTTGAAGTTCTTTGGGAAAAAATACAAACCCATGATGCATAATATATATCGTAATTTCTGTACTTTTACAAGGAGAGAAAAAGGTTTTAAACTTTCATATATTGTTTAGGTGTTTGGTTGTCGACTTCTCCCCACACGGTGGATAATTTTCAGATTCTCCACGTAAGTTGGTATGTTTTGAGAAAATCTGAAAAAAGTTATTTAGCTAATGAAAATCTTCTGTATCATAATGAAATGAGTGCAGCATGCACGTACATGGAGCACTGTTTGCACATTTGAATGACAAAAAAATTCTGAGCATTACATTCCTTACATATACGTGAGCTATCATCCACGATATTGACATATAGTGAATTATGCTTGAAATTTAAGAGAGCCTGTGTTACTTGCAAGTGGAGTCCAACCTGGTGGATATCCCCAACGTAATGAGACAAGAACAAGAGTGCTTGTGTGAGATTATCTGCCCCCAAGAAGATCTTAGCATTGTACATCCAATAGGAACAAATAGTTGTAGATCCCAAATATGGATAAATTGCACTTACAGTTGTGTTGAGAATCAGATGCTCGATAAATTGCACTTACAGTTGTATATAGCTCCAGAAACACACCTGCCCAAGACTCGAGCTCTGTCATGGCAATCTCCTGTCAACAGTATCGTAATGCATAAAGGACTATAACAATATATTTTCATAAGATTTGCAGCAGAAATTAATCCAAGAAGATGAACTCAGTAAGTAGCATAAACACGATCCAGATGATGTTTTGAATCATGTTGGACAAAAAGAGACTTAAAGTGAAGACCGACGGCAGTAAGCATAGTTGCATCTGTAATCTGGCGTATCGATGTAGTGTAGAGGGCCAATCCAATGCCAACCGAAGCGAAGTATCATCGAGCCAGGAACAAAAATAAGCTAGGCCACCTCCTGCGTAATCCAGAAGTAGCATTCTAGCGGCCTTAGATGCCTCTTCGCAGAAGTTTCTGAAAAAAGGAAAAATATATCAACAAGTGTTGTTTGATCGAGAAAGTAGCATTCTAGCAGCCCTGTTTTCCCCATGAATAATTTTGACAAGAAAACCATAATAACCAACCCCACCCAATTAGAAGAAAGAACACAATAATATTCCTTTGTGGGAACCATGATGAGAAACACCAAAGAGATCATTGCATCACAGTGCATTAAGATCGTATCATACATCATTTGTTCCTTAACTTTAGTACCAATGATTCTACCGCATTCATTTCATTCAAATGCTCAACAATCACAAACTAGTCATACACATAAATGCAATCTTAGAGTAGATGATAATCATCAACTAGTTAAATGGCAAAAAACTCTCAAGTTTGTACAGAATTCTGAGAAACTTAAAACAAAATTTAAACATGATACTAATTGAATCCTGCCAATAGCAAACAGAAACATTAAGACCTAACAAGTCTTCTATAAGTAGCTCAGCTCGGCTCAGACCACAACAGCCCGAAGGAAAAAACATTGAAGGCCTAATATCAGACATTTTACACTACATTAATAGATAATGCTAAAGCCAAATCCATAATATTACAACGTTGGATCCATCTTCGTTTTAATTTTTGGAGGGAGAGGGCATAATACATTCCATGATTTCCATTTACTTGAGAAACCAATAAAGCCCTTCGAAGGTTAAGTTGATGTATATGTCAACTGCCAGTACATAAATAAACTCCCCTACTCTCATTGTCAGCCTCTTCTTCCGAAGGGTGGTCTGCCGTTTGAACGGTGAGCTGATCCTCCAGGATTTGGTGGCAATCCCATGTTGAATTGCATTGGCAGAGGTATGCTTGATGGAAGAGAAACTGATGGAATTCGCCTGTCAAATGGATTGCCGTTGCTTACGCCGGCAGTTCCAACTCCCGGGTCGGTAGTTTTGCCAGGAACAAACATCTGGTTAAAGCTTTCATGCCCTGTCTGTAGTCCTGAAGAATGGGTGGTGCCAAGGAAAGGGTTTGGTAATAGTCCATTGAGGCCGTGAGTTGGCAAAACCCCCTGATTAGAAGCAAGTTGCTGATGGAACGGAACTCCATTGGGAAATCCAGTAGCTAGTTGATGTTGCTGAAGCTGCTGATAATTATGGTGCATGAAGCAATCTAATGGTTGCTGGAATTGGGAGGGATTCGGAAGCAATCTTCCGAACAAGCTCAAGTTTTGCTGTTGTAGCATTGGAGCTCCATATGCAGGAAAAGCATTTTGATGTTGGGCCAACAGATGCTGCTGTTGTCCAGCAAAAAAGACATTAGATTGCATTGCATGTGAAATAGCAGGGACCGTAGGCGATCCACTCCCAAAAGCACCCGAGGTAGGTCCAAAGACACCCACAGGGCCAAAGTGACTTAAATTTGGAACCGGAGGCTGGATCAAATTAGTCGTGGCAAGTTGTTGTATAACCCCACCAGCATCAGGTACCTGATGCTGTGCATTCTTTTGAAATCGTGCACCCTTTGAGTGAGCTTTTTTAGAATTAGCTCTTTCTGGATTAAAGTGCTTGTCACTGCCTGATCCTCTCTTTGATTGTTTCTGTGCTCTTCGATATTCTGCTTCTTTCTCATCGTCGGAGAATTCAATCTCATCGCTGAGTTCTTCATCATTCTCCCCAGATGCATCATATCCTTTCTTGTGCAAAGAATTCTCATTTATGATATGAGAACAAAAGTCAGGAACAAAAGAGACTGTTGTTCCAACATGGACTCCATCAGGAATCTCTTCGTCCAAATTGTACCTGACAATGTAGTAAGGGTTCTTCACAGGCCCAAATATTTCATCCACCCAACCTAAAGGCGACTTTGTCTCGGTTATCCAAAGAATAGAACCCTCATTGAGGGGGTTATGCTTGACTGAACCATCAACAATGACTTTGCAACCTATTACCTGGAAAAAAATCATCAATCAGTAGCTGTTCTAAGCTTCCATTGTAAGTAATTGAAATAACATTTATGTAATTTGAGATAGTTCCAAGGAAAAAACAGAAGAAAAGAAATACGAACTTTTGCTAAAACTAGATTGCAATAGAAGTATCTATATTTTCAGCTTCATAAACTGCACTACAAAGTACAAACCAACATAAAATGAAGACATAAAAGACAAGCTATTAAGCTTTTAATATTCTGATAATGTTCAGAAAGAATAGCATGGCCATGAATTTTTGGAGTCACCAAATTATTCGATGTATTTTGCATAATAACATCTCACTGGTAAGTTATCATGCAAACAAAAACTATGATGCAATATACAATTTGTTGGTGAGGAGAAGAAGACTATATAACCATGATTATTACTACATATTTCTAATTGCTTCATACAAAATCAGAGGGTACACGAAGATTGAACAGGGGCTGGACCCTTTGCATGTTAAATACAGTTAACATGAAAATTTAAACTAGGAAGACAACCATGA
Source organism: Triglochin maritima (assembly GCA_963682175.1). NCBI lineage: Eukaryota > Viridiplantae > Streptophyta > Magnoliopsida > Alismatales > Juncaginaceae > Triglochin > Triglochin maritima. Next base: position 34,333,664 of record OY821789.1, read on the forward strand.
GAAGTAGTATAACCTCTCTTTGATTTCGACTAGACAAATGAGTTAAAAGCATTCATCAAATAAATAGCAAGCACTAGTATGAAAAAGTTGGTTTGCATTTGATCATCACATGTGTTGTGCTAACCAATACAATTAGGGTTCCATACAATTAATGTCCATAGTCCATCATAGCATTGAAAAACATAAGTGATGAAGAGAACAAAGTTATGAAGAGAGAAGTTACAGAAGAAACAAGTCCGACAGGCAAGGTTTGATGATGCGGCTCCAAAATAGCATCGACAGGTGGAACGGCCGGGAGGGACTGGAGTTAAAATTAAAATCATCAACAAACACATATAATTATAAATAAAAATTAAAAGGAAAAGGTTACCTGAGATTCGTTCTTGGAACGGATGGGTCCCTTGGGAGCTCCCGCTTCGTCTTCTTCTTCTTCGCTTAAAAAAGCAAATTCGGGTTCCACGTCCTTGACGGAATCAACATCGGAGGAATCGGAGGAGGAGGAGGAAGCAGTAGACGCAGTGGTTGTGTTGGAATTCTCCTCGTCAGACCCAGAGGAATCGTTCTGGAGTTGCGGCTCCTCATCCTCCTCCTTTTTCTTCTCCTCCTCTTGTTGGAGTTGGAGTTGGAGTTGGAGTTGGAGTTGGAGTTGGAGTGGCTCCTCTTTTATTGTTTCGGTTCGGTTGCCGGAACCATCATCTACGGAGAAAAAAAGGTGAAATCAGACCCAAAAAAAGAAAAAAATTAAAATAAGAGCAACTGAAACCTTTGAACCTTTAATATTGTGGTCGACGGCGGACAACGATTCCATGTCCTCCACTCTTCCACTACTCATACCATTCATCAGCACCACACTCGGGGAGGTCGAACGTCGGAAGAGAGAGGACTGCTGCTTTTGATTAGGACTTAGGTTTTCTTCTTCTTTGGCTTAGGGTTTGGGTTTAGGTTTAGGGTTAGGAAAGTTGAAAGGGAAGTGGGAAGTTGGAGCTGGCTTGCTTGCTTGGCAACTTAACTTAAGAGAACCAGGATTGAGGATAAGAGCAATTTCTTGAACCTTTTCTTGCAAGGATACAAGAATAACAAACGAATAGAGGGTAAACCATGCAAATTAACCAATGTGCAACGGAAAATAGCTTTAATTACGTGCAATATCAAACGAATAGAGGATAAACCATGCAAATTAACCCAATGTGGTTATATAAAGGATGCGTTTGTCGTGATTTTTTATATAACGGAGAGAAGAAAAAAAATAAAGTATCGTCGATCGTCTGAAGGCAGGATCTAACTAGGGTTTCGTGTACCCGAGGTAACTAAATCTTCTCGTTGTTGAAGGCTTAGATGTTATATACTGAGATATATATTCTGATTTATGACCAATCACTCTTGCATATACATGCGTTTTCAGTAATAAATATGTCAACTTTTATATAATCTTGTTTTTAATAGTTTCTACTTATGAGCATGATTAACGTGACATAATATGAATCACATATTTATGAAGTCATAAATATATGCATTCATGAATCAATTTGTTCAAAATAAAGAAATCGAATCACATCAAGGAAATATTATTTTAACCCTATAGTACGCATTGGGAATTAACAAAGGAAATATTATTTTATCAAGGAATTAACCCTATATTAACCCTATATTACGCATTGGGAATTAATGTTGTGGGTTGTAGTTAGTTATGGTGTTGTCGGAACTCGGTCGGAGCATGTGTGATGCGTTGAAGCGTATGAGCAGCTCTACCGTCGTAGATGAGAAGGTGTTCAACGATTGCCTCAACAGTGTCTCCCGCGCACTTCTTCAGGCCGACGTACAGTTTAAGATTGTCTGTGACATCAAGAACAACATCAAACGCATTGTCAACTTCAACAATGTCGCTGCGGGCCACAACAAGCGCCGAATCATTGAGAATGCGGTGTTTGATGAGCTTTGTAGGATGCTTGATCCCGGGAAGCCCTTGTATGTTGCCAAGAAAGGGAATACAAGTATTGTGTTGTTCGTTGGTTTACAAGGTACATACATACATTTTAATTATTATAATTGAAAAATTAAATGTAACTAACAATTAAATGTGACCTCTTGTAGGTAGTGGAAAGACAACAACGTGTACAAAATACGGACATTATCATCAAAAGAGGGGTTGGAAACCAGCTTTAGTTTGTGCGGATGCTTTCCGAGCCGGTGCTTTCGATCAGTTGAAGCAAAACGCAACCAAAGTCAACATCCCATTCTATGGGAGCTACACTGAATCCGATCCTGTGAAGATTGCTGTGGAAGGTGTGGAGAGATTCAAAAGGGAAGGTCATGATCTTATTCTCGTGGATACAAGTGGGCGTCACAAACAACATACTGCACTGCTTGAGGAAATGCGTCAGGTGTCTGAAGTCACAAAGCCAGATCTTGTTGTACTTGTCATGGACAGTAGCATTGGGCAGGCGGCTTTTGATCAAGCGCAGGCATTCAAACAGAATGTTGGTGTTGGAGCCGTGATCATTACCAAATTGGATGGACATTCCAAAGGAGGTGGCGCACTTAGCGCCGTTGCAGCAACCAGGAGTCCTATTGTGTTTGTGGGGACTGGAGAACATTTCGGCAAGCTTGAAAATTTCGATGTCAAGCCGTTTGTTAGACGGCTTCTGGGCATGCCAGACTTGTCGGGATTGAAGAGCAAAATCATTCAACAAACCAATGCACCTGAACCATTTGACTTGATGCGAGGGAATAACTGGTGCCTTAGGAGTCTATACCAATTATTTCAGTATTGGCTCGCGGAGGGCATGATAGACATTCTCGCATCCTATTTCCCGAACGTGGACGTTAGCAAAGCGAATATCAAAATTTATATGGTCACAATGGATTCCATGACAGATTCTGAATTAGACAGTGGAAATCCTAATCGATTGCTTGACACATCTCGTGTACTGCGGATAGCACGGGGCTCTGGTCAGCTTCCTCAGCAGGTCATGTTGCTGTTGGAAATCAGCAAAAAATTAAAGGACTGTTGCAGTAGCTTTTCAAAGATCAAGAATCCACGACAAATTATCCGATTTCTTTCACCTCAAGTGCGGAGTTTGATCAAGTTTTAATGCAACAATGGCTATGCCATCCTATGATAATATATAATCACTTCACATTTAAACTATTCTGAAAGTATTTGTTGGGATTGTAGCGGAATAAATATATTGCAGAAATAGATAACAGTTCGGTAGTAGATACCGTTATATTAGCGAATAAGTAGTAAAGTTTGATTGAATGCGAATTTTGATAAGATTTTCTAGGTAAAATTTTATATGCGTTACTTTAATTTATTTGAGAATCAAAGATATATTATTGGTTAAAAATTATTCGTGTTCATTTCTTGCGAACAACGTACAGGATTTGTAGTTACATTCTTAATTTTATAACAAGGCAATAATATGAATATATATGATATATGATTTGGTAATAATATAATGTTTCATTATATTGTCCAATGATTATGTGTTTTGTGGTATTACATTGTATGTTTGGATTAACTTTTGGCAATTCATCTTAATCTCAAAAGAATTGGAAACATTGTTTTACTTTTTTGCAACCCTCCCTCAATTTCCCTATGGATTGGGAACTTTATTGCACTGTATTACTGTAACATCCCGAAACAACAAAAATTTAAAAATTTAAACAATCAAGAGATTATCAGAATAAACTCATCTAAACATAAGGGTGTCGAGAGAGGTATTTGGATTATATTGTTTCTAGAGAAAATACAAAGGCTATAGCTCACGTAATTTGATAAAAATACTTTAGCGCTCTGACGATACAAATGATTATTATAACTGTGAAACGTTAAACATTTGCGCGTCGACAGAGGTATTTAGATTATATTTTTTCTTGAGAAAATAAAAAGACTTAGTTTTTAAAATTCTAACTGTTCTAATTTTTTGAGTGCTCTGATGATACAAATAATTATTATAACAGGGAAACGTTAAACATATGCGTGTCGAGAGCGGTATTTAGATTATATTTTTCTGGAGAAAAGTCAAAGGCTATAGCTCACGTAATTTGATAAAAAGACTTAGTTGTCAAAATTCTAACTTTTCTAATTTTTTGAGCGCTCTGATGATATAGATGATTATTATAACATGAAAACGTTCAACATATGCGTGCCAAGAGAGGTATTTAGATTATATTTTTTCTATAGTAAAGCCAAAGGCTATAGCTCACGCAATTTGATAAAAAGACTATGTTTTTAAAATTCTCATTTTTCTAATTTTTTGAGCGCTCCGATGATACAAATGACTATTATAACATGGAAACGTTAAACATATGCGTGTTAGGAGAGGTATATAGATTATATTATTTATGAATAAACTCTGAAGGCTATAGCTCACATAATTTATAAAAACACTCATTTAAAAATTCTAACTTTTTTAGTTTTTTGAGCGCTCTAAAAATACAAATGATTATTATAACATGGAAATGTTTAACATGAGTGTCCAGAGAGGTATTTAGATTATATTTTTTCTGGCGAAAATACAAAGCCTATCGGTAACATAATTTGACAAAATGACTTATTTTTAAAATTCTCATTTTTCTAATTTTTTGAGCGCTCCGATGATACAATTGATTGTTATAACAGGGAAACGTTAAACATATGCGTGTCGGGAGAGGTATTTAGATTATATTTTTTCTGAATAAAATCCGAAGACTATAGCTCACATAATTTGTTGAAAACCCCTTAGTTTTTGAAATTCTAACTTTTCTAATATTTTGAGCGCTCTGATGATACCCATGATTATTATAACATGGATACAGTAAACATATGCGTGTCGAGAGAGATATTTAGATTTTATTTTTCTGGAAAATATCGAAAGACTATAGCTCACGAAATTGTATAATAAAGACTTCGTTATTAAAATTCTCACTTTTCTAATTTTTTGAGGGCTCGGATGATACAGATGATTATTATAACATGGAAACGTTAAACATATGCGTGTCGGGAGAGGTATATAGATTTTATTTTTTCTGAATAAACTCCGAAGGCTATAGCTCACATTATTTGATAAAAACACTCATTTTAAAACTCTAACTATTTTAATTATTTGAGCGCTCTGAAGATACAAATGATTATTATAACATGAAAAGGTTTAACATATGCGTGTCGAGAGAGGTATTTTGATTATATTTTTTTTGGAGAAAATCAAAAGCCTATAGGTCACGTAATTTGATTAGATGACTTCTTTTTAAAATTCTCAATTTTCTAATTTTTTGAGCGCTGTGATGATACAATTGATTGTTATAACCAGGAAACATTGAATATATGCTTGCCGAGATAGATATTTAGATTATATTTTTTCTGGAGAAAATACATAGCCTATAGCTCACCTAATTTGATAAAATGACTTATTTTTATTTTTCTAACTTTTCTAATTTTTTGAGCGCTCCGGTGAAACAATTGATTGTTATAACAAGCAAACATTAAACATATGCGTGTCGAGAGAGGTATTTAGATTATATTTTTTGTGAATGAAATCCGAAGACTATAGCTCACATAATTTGATGAAAAAGGCTTGGTTATTAAAATTCTCACTTTTCTAATTTTTGAGTGCTCTGATGATACAAATGATTATTATACACATGGAAATGTTAAACAAATGCGTGGCGAGAGAGGTAAATAGATTTTATTTTTCTGAATAAACTCTGAAGGCTATAGCTAACATATTTGATAAAAACACTCATTTTAAAACTCTAACTATTTTAATTATTTGAGCGCTCTGAAGATACAAATGATTATTATAACATGGAAAGGTTTAACATATGCGTGTCGAGAGAGGTATTTAGATTATATTTTTTTGGGAGAAAATCCAAAGCCTATAGGTCACGTAATTTGATTAGATGACTTCTTTTTAAAATTCTCATTTTTCTAATTTTTTGAGGGCTCTGATGATACAATTGGTTGTTATAACCAGGAAACGTTGAATATATGCTTGTCGAGATAGATATTTAGATTATATTTTTTTCTGGAGAAAATCCACAGCCTATAGGTCACGTAATTCAATAAAATGACTTATTTTTAAATTCTCACTTTTCTAATTTTTGAACTCTCCAATGATACAATTGATTGTTATAACAGCGAAACGTTAAACTTATGCGTGTCGGGAGAGGTATTTAGATTATATTTCTTCTGGAGAAAATACAAAGCCTATAGGTCACGTAATTTGATTAGATGAATTCTTTTTAAAATTCTCAATTTTCTAATTTTTTGAGCGTTATGATGATACAATTGATTGTTATAACCACGAACGTTGAATATATGCTTGTCGAGATAGATATTTAGATTATATTTTTTCTGGAGAAAATCCACAGCCTATAGGTCATGTAATTCGATAAAATGTCTTATTTTGAAAATTCTCACTTTCTAATTTTTGATTGCTCCGATGATACAATTGATTGTTATAACAGGGAAACGATAGACATATGCGTGGAGAGAGAGGTATTTAGATTATATTTTTTCTGGAGAAAATCCAAAGGCTATAACTCACGTAATTTGATAAAAATGCTTGGTTATTAAAATTCTCACTTTTCTAATTTTTTGAGTGCTCTGATGATAAAAGTATTATTATAACATGAAAATGTTAAACATATGCGTGTCGAGGGAGGTATATAGATTTTATTTTTTCTGAATAAACTCTGAAGGCTATAGCTCACATTATTTGATAAAAACACTCATTTTAAAACTCTAACAATTTTAATTATTTGAGCGCTCTGAAGATACAAATGATTATTATAACATTTAAACATTTAACATATGCGTGTCGAGAGAGGTATTTAGATTATATTTTTTTTCGAGAAAATCCAAGGCCTATATAGGTCACGTAATTTGATAAAATGACTTCTTTTTAAAATTCTCAATTTTCTAATTCTTTTAGCGCTTTGATGATACAATTGATTGTTATAACATGGAAATGACATATGCGTGTCGGGAGAGGTATTTAGATTATATTTTTTCTAGAGAAAATCCACAGCCTATAGGTCCCGTAATTCGATAAAATGACTTATTTTTAATATTCTCAATTTTTTAGTTTTTTGAACGCTCCGATGATACAATTGATTGTTATAACAGGAAACGTTGAATATATGCTTGTCGAGATAGATATTTAGATTATATTTTTTATGGAGAAAATCCACAGCCTACAGGTCACGTAATTCGATAAAATGACTTATTTTTAAAATTCTCACTTTTCTAATTTTTTGAACGCTCCGATGATACAATTGATTGTTATAACAGGGAAAGTTAAACATATGCGTGTCGAGAGAGGTATTTAGATTATATTTTTTCTGGAGATAATGCAAAGGCTATAACTCACGTAATTTGATAAAAAGACTTGGTTATTAAAATTCTCAATTTTCTAATTTTTTGAGCGCTCTGACGATACAATTGATTGTTATAACCAGGAAACGTTGAATATATGCTTGTCGAGATAGATAATTAGATTATATTTTTTCTGGAGAAAATCCACAGCCTATAGGTCACGTAATTCGATAAAATGACTTATTTTTAAATTTCTCACTTTCTAATTTTTGATTGCTCCGATGATACAATTGATTGTTATAACAGGGAAACGTTAAACATATGCGTGTCGAGAGAGGTATTTAGATTATATTTTTTCTGAATGAAATCCGAAGACTATAGCTTACATAATTTGATGAAAAACCTATAGTTTTTAAAATTCTAACTTTTCAAATTTCTTGAGTGCTCTGATGATACCAATGATTATTATAACATTGAAATGTTAAACAGATGCGCGTCGAGAGAGGTATATAGATTTTATTTTTTCTGAATAAACTCTGAAGGCTATAGCTAACATATTTGATAAAAACACTCATTTTAAAACTCTAACTATTTTAATTATTTGAGCGCTCTGAAGATACAAATGATTATTATAACATGGAAAGGTTTAACATATGCGTGTCGAGAGAGGTATTTAGATTATATTTTTTTGGAGAAAATCCAAAGCCTATAGGTCACGTAATTTGATAAAATGACTTCTTTTTAAAATTATCAATTTTCTAATTTTTTGAGCGCTTTGATGATACAATTGATTGTTATAACATGGAAATGACATATGCGTGTCGAGAGAGGTATTTAGGTTATATTTTTTCTGGAGAAAATCCACAGCCTATTGGTACCGTAATTCGATAAAATGACTTATTTTTTAAATTCTCACTTTTTTTAATTTTTTGAACGCTCCGATGATACAATTGATTGTTATAACATAAAATTTTGAATATATGCTTGTCGAGATAGATATTGAGATTATATTTTTTCTGGAGAAAATCCACAGCCTACAGGTCACGTAATTCGATAAAATGACTTATTTTTAACATTCTCACTTTTATAATTTTTTTGAACGCTCCGATGATACAATTGATTGTTATAAAAGGGAAAGTTAAACATATGCGTGTCGAGATAGGTATTTAGATTATATTTTTTCTCGAGAAAATCCAAAGGCTATAACTCACGTAAATCGCTATAAATAGAACTCTTCACCATCTATTGTAATCACTCTATGCTTTGTGGTCATTCTCCCTAATTGAAGTGAAAGCCTTGAAGCAAGAAACTCAAATGGGGAGATGCTACTAGTATTGTGAGTCTTGAATCAATAAAGTTTTCTTTGTTTTGTGCTTCTTTTATTGTTTTTTGCATGTTTAGTTTAATTGTCTTTTATTAAATCTAGCTTAGTTAATATGTCTTGTTATCTTAGTGTAATAGTTAGTTTAATGTTTAGTGAGTAAAACCACTCCCCTTTTAGGGGGTGGAGATGATACTTATATATGCAATTGAGAAAGGAAGAATGTTTTATTTTGAAATGTGTTGATTAATATGAATGCATGCTTTCTTGTTAGAATAGAACACTTCACTAGATGAGTTTTGCCACAAGTTTTAAGATACCTCCCATGCTTGTTTAGTTTCTTAGATAACCAGCTTGTGTTTATGAATGTTAATCAAATAGGTTAGTGATTTAATTGATGAGTTTTGTCATGATAAGTAGACACCTCCCATACATGAAAACACTACCTCCACTTGGGCCTATAAGAAGGCATTCTTACCTCCTTATTGTGTATGTGTGGTCACTCCACCCCCTAAGGGGTCTCTCTCTTACCTGATTCCAACAAACTTATCAAGTTCTTAGTTCAGTTTTTATAGTTCATCGCTTGTTGCTTGCTTGTGCATGTGTTACGTCCTAGTTTAGTGTAGGGCAGATTAGTATAATCAATCTCTCTTCTCTTTTTGTTGCCACTTCATTTCGTGCAAACGAGAGACTGCTCACCTCCCTGTGGACGACCCGTATTTGCCACGTCTTCACCGACGCCGTGCACTTGCTGAATAAACATATGCGTGTCGAGAGAGGTATTTAGATTATATTTTTCTGAATAAAATCTGAAGACTACAGGTCACATAATTTTATAAAACCCCCTAGTTTTTAAAATTCAAACTTTTCTAATTTTTTGAGCGCTCTGATGAAACCAATGAATAATATAACATGGAAATGTTAGACATATGCGTGTCGAGGGAAGTATTTAGATTTTATTTTTTCTGGAGAAAATCCAAAGACTATAGCTCACGTAATTCGATAATAAAGACTTAGTTTTTAAAATTCTCACTTTTCTAATTTTTTGAGCACTCTAAAGATACAAATGATTATTATTACCTGGAAACGATAAACATATGTGTGTCGAGAGAGGTATTTAGAGTATTATTTTTCTGGAGAAAATCAATAGGCTATAGCTCACAAAATTTGACAAAAAATCTTAGTTTTTAAAATTCTTACTTTTCTATGTTTTTGAGCGCTCTGATGATACAAATAATTATTATAACATAACAACGTTAAACATATGCGTGCCGAGAGAGGTATTTATATTATATTTTTTATGGATAAAATCCAAAGGCTATAGCTCACGTAAATTGATAAAAACCCTTAGTTTTTAAAATTCTAATTTTCTAATTTATTGAGCGCTCTGATGATACCAATGATTATTATAACATGGAAACGTTAAACATATGCGTGTAGAGAGTGATATTTAGATTATATTTTTTCTGGAGAAAATTTAAAGCCACCAGCTCACGTAATTTGATAAAATGACTTATTTAAAAAATTCTCTGTTTTCTAATTTTTTGAGTGCTCTGATGATACAAATGATTATTATAAGCTAGAAGCGTTAAACATATGCGTGTCGAGAGAGGTATTTAGATTTTATTTTTTCTGGAGAAAATCGAAAGACTATAGCTCACGTAATTTGATAATAAAGACTTAGTTTTTAAATTCTCACTTTACTAATTTTTTGAGTGCTCTGATGATACAAATGATTATTATAACCTGGAAACGTTAACATATGTGTGTCGAGAGAGGTATTTAGATTATATTTTTTCTTGAGAAAAATAATAGGCTATAGGTCATATAATTTGATAAAAATACTTAGTTTTAAAAATTCTAACTTTCCTATGTTTTTTAGCGCTCTGATGATAGAAATAATTATTATAACATGCCAACGTTAAACATATGCGTGTCGAGAGAGGTATTTAGATTATATTTTTTTTCTGGAGAAAATCGAAAGTCTATAGTTAATGTAAATTGATAAAAACCCTTAGTTTTTAAAATTCTAACTTTTCTAATTTATTGAGCGGTCTGATGACACTAATGATTATTATAACATGCAAACGTTAAACATATGCATGTGGAGAGAGGTATTTAGATTATATTTTTTTGGAGAAAATCCAAAGCCTATAGCTCACGTAATTTGATAAAATGGCTTATTTTTAAAATTCTCACTTTTCTAATTTTTTGAGTACTCTGATGATAGAAATGATAATTATAACACCGAAACGTTAAATATATGCGTGTGGAGAGAGGTATTTAGATTATATTTTTTCTGGAGAAAATCCAAAGCCTATAACTCACGTAATTTGACAAAATGACTGTTTTTTAAAATTCTCACTTTTCTAATTTTTTGAGTGCTCTAATGATAGAAATGATTATTATAACACAGAAACGTTAAACATATTCGTGTGGAGAGAGGTATTTATATTATATTTTTTATTGAAAAAATCCAAAGGCTATAGCTCACGTAAATTGATAAAAACCCTTTGTTTTCAAAATTCTAACTTTTCTAATTTATTGAGCGCTCTGATGATACCAATAATTATGATAACATAGAATCGTTAAACATATACGTGTAGAGAGAGATATTTAGATTATATTTTTCTGGAGAAAATCCTAAGTACATCTCACGTAATTTGATAAAATGATTTTTTTTTTAAATTCTCACTTATCTAATTTTTTGATTGCTCCGATGAAACAAATGATTATTATAACCTGGAAACGTTAAACATATGCGTGTCAAGAGAGGTATTTAGATTTTATTTTTTATGGAGAAAATCCAAAGACTAGCTCACGTAATTTTATTAGAAAGACTTAGTTTTTAAAATTCTCACATTTCTAATTTTTTAGCGCTCTAATGATACAAGTGATTATTATAACCTGGAAACGTTAAACATATGTGGGTCGAGAGAGGTATTTATAGTATATTTTTCTGGAGAAAATCAATAGTCTATTGCTCACATAATTTGATAAAAACACTTAGTATATAAAATTCTAACTTTTCAATGTTTTTGAGCTTTGAAGATACACAAAATTATTATAACATGCCAACGTTAAACATATGCGTGTCGAGAGGTATTTATATTATATTTTTTCTGGAGAAAATCGAAAGCCTATAAGTCACGTAATTCAATAAAATGACTTATTTTTAAAATTCTCACTTTTCTAATTTTTTGAACGCTCTGATTATACAATTGATTGTTATAACACGGAAACGTTAAACATATTCGTGTCGAGAGGGGTTTTTAGATTATATTTTTCTGAATAAAATCTGAAGACTATAGGTCACATAATTTTATAAAAAACCCTTGTTTTTTAAAATTCTAACTTTTATAATTTTTGGAGCGCTCTGATGATACCAATGATTAATGTAACATGGAAACGTTAGACATATAAGTGTCGAGAGAAGTATTTAGATTTTATTTTTTCTGGAGAAAATCCAAAGACTATAGCCCACGTAATTTGATAATAAACACTTTGTTTTTAAAATTCTCACTTTTCTAATTTTTTGAGCGTTCTAAAGATACAAAGGATTATTATAGCCTGGAAACGTTAAACATATGTGTGTCGAGAGAGTTATTTAGAGTATATTTTTTCTGGAGAAAATCAATAAGCTATAGCTCACAAAATTTGACAAAAAATCATAGTTTTTAAAATTCTTACTTTTCTATGTTTTTGAGCGCTTTGATGATACAAGTAATTATTATAACATGCCAACGTTAAACATATGCGTGCCGAGAGAGGTAGTTATATGATATTTTTATGGATAAAATCCAAAGGCTGCTCACGTAAATTGATAAAAACCCTTAGTTTTGAAAGTTCTAACTTTTCTAATTTATTGAGCGCTCTGATGATACCAATGATTATCATAACATGGAAACGTTAAACATATGCGTGTAGAGAGAGATATTTAGATTATATTTTTTCTGGAGAAAATCCAAAGCCTACAACTCACGTAATTTGATAAAATGACTTATTTAAAAAATTCTCTGTTTTCTAATTTTTTGAGTGCTCTGATGATACAACTGATTATTATAACCTAGAAACGTTAAACATATGCGTGTCGAGAGAGGTATTTAGATTTTATTTTTTCTCGAGAAAATCCAAAGACTATAGCTCACGTAATTTGATAATAAAGACTGAGTTTTTAAATTCTCACTGTTCTAATTTTTTGATTGCTCTGATGATACAAATGATTATTATAACCTGGAAACGTTAACATATGTGTGTCGAGAGAGGTATTTAGATTATATTTTTTCTTGAGAAAAGTAATAGGCTATAGGTCATATAATTTGATAAAAATACTTAGTTTTAAAAATTCTAACTTTCCTATGTTTTTTAGCACTCTGATGATAGAAATAATTATTATAACATGCCAACGTTAAACGTATGCGTGTCGAGAGAGGTATTTATATTATATTTTTTCTGGAGAAAATCCAAAGGCTATAGCTCACGTAAATTGATAAAAACCCTTAGTTTTAAAATTCTAACTTTTCTAATTTATTGAACGCTCCGATGACACTAATGATTATTATAACATGCAAACGTTAAACATATGCGTGTGAAGAGAGTTATTTAGATTATATTTTTTGGAGAATATCCAAAAGCCTATAGCTCACGTAATTTGATAAAATGACTATTTTTAAAATTCTCACTTTTCTAATTTTTTGAGTGCTCTGATGATACCAATGATTATCATAACATGGAAACGTTAAACATATGCGTGTGGAGAGAGGTATTTAGATTATATTTTTTCAAGAGAAAATCCAAAGCCTACATCTCACGTAATTTGATAAAACGAATTATTTAAAAAATTCTCACTTTTCTAATTTTTTGAGTGCTCCGATTATACAAACGATTATTATAACCTGGTAACGTTAAACATATGCATGTCGAGAGAGGTATTTAGATTTTATTTTTTCTGGAGAAAATCCAAAGACTAAAGCACACGTAATTTGATAATAAAGACTTAGTTTTCAAAAATTCTCACTTTTCTAAATTTTTGAGTGCTCTGATGATACAAATGATTATTATAACATGGAAACGTTAAACATATGTGTGTGAAGAGAGGTATTTAGATTATATTTTTTTGGAGAAAATCCAAAGCCTGTAGCTCACGTAATTTGATAAAATTAATTTTTTTTAAAATTCTCACTTTTCTAATTTTTTGAGTGCTCTGATGATACAAATGATTATTATAACACGTAAACGTTAAACATATGCGTGTGTATAGTGGTATTTAGATTATATTTTTTCTGGAGAAAATCTAAAGCATGTAGCTCAGGTAATTTGATAAAATGACTTTTTTTTAAAATTCTCACTTTTCTAATTTTTTGAGTGCTCTGATGAGACAAATGATTATTATAACACGGAAACGTGAACCATAGGTGTGTCGAGAGAGGTATTTAGATTATATTTTTTATGGAGAAAATCCAAAGCCTATAGGTCACGTTAATTAATAAAATGACTTATTTTTGAAATTCTCACTTTTCTAATTTTTTGAGTGCCCTGATGATACAGATGATTATTATAACACGGAAACGTTAACACATGGAGAGAGGTATTTACATTTTATTTTTCTGGAGAAATTCCAAATACTATAGCTCACGTAATTTGATAATAAAGACTTAGTTTTTAGAATTCTCACTTTTCTAATTTTTTGAGTGATGAGACAAATGATTATAATAACCTGGAAACGTTAACCATATGTGTCGAGAGAGGTATTTAGAGTATATTTTTTCTGGAGAAAATCAATAGGCTATAGCTCACAAAATTTGACAAAAAATCTTAGTTTTTAAAATTCTTACTTTTCTATGTTTCGAGCACTCTGAAAATACAAATAATTATTATAACACGGAAACGTTAAACATATGCGTGCCGAGAGAGGAATTTATATTATATTTTTTTTTGGAAAAAATCCATAGGCTATAGCTCACGTAAATTGCTAAAAACCCTTAGTTTTTAAAATTCTAACTTTTCTAATTTATTGAGCGCTGTGATGATAACCATGATTATTATGACATGGAAACGTTAAACATATGCGTGTGGAGAGAGATATTTAGATTATATTTTTTCTGGAAAAAATCCAAAGCCTACAGCTCACGTAATTTGATAAAATGACTTATTTAAAAAATTCTCAGTTTTTTAATTTTTTGAGTGCTCTGATGACCCAAATGATTATTATAACCTCGAAACGTTAAACATATGTGTGTCGAGAGAGTTATTTAGATTATATTTTTTCTGGAGAAAATCCAAAGACTACAGCTCACGTAATTTGACAATAAAGACTTAGTTTTTAAATTCTAAATTTTCAATTTTTTGAGCGCTCTGATGATACCAATGATTATTCTAACATGGAAATGTTAAACATATGTCTGTGGAGAGAGGAATTTAGATTATATTTTTTCTGGATAAAATCCAAACCTTATTACTCATTTAATTTGATAAAATGACTTATTTTTAAAATTGTCAATTTTCTAATTTTATGAACGCTCCGATGATACCATTGATGGTTATAACAGGGAAACGATAAATATATGCGTGTCGAGAGAGGTATTTAGAATATATTTTTTCTGAATAAAATACGAAGACTATAGCTCACCTAATTTGATAAAAACCCTTCGTTTTTAAAATTCTCACTTTTCTGATTTTTTGAACGCTCCGACGATACAATTGATTGCTATAACACGGAAACGTTAAACATATGCGTGTCGAGAGAGGTATTTAGATTATACTTTTCTGAATAAAATGTGAAGACTATAGGTCACATAATTGTATAACACCCCCTAGTTTTTAAAATTCTAACTTTTCTAATTTTTTGAGCGCTCTGATGATACCAATGATTAATATAACATGGATACCTTAGACATATGCGTGTCGAGCAAAGTATTTAGATTTTATTTTTTCTAGAGAAAATCCAAATACTATAGCTCACGTAATTTGATAATAAAGACTTAGTTTTTAAAATTCTCCCTTTTCTAATTTTTTGAGCGCTCTAAAGATACAAATGATTATTATAACCTGGAAACATTAAACATATGTGTGTCGAGAGAGGTACTTAGAGTATTAGTTTTCTGGAGAAAATCAATTGGCTATATGTCACAAAATTTGACAAAAAATCTTAGTTTTTAAAATTCTTACTTTTCTATGTTTTTGAGCGCTCTGATGATACAAATAATTATTATAACATGCCAACGCTAAACATATGCATGCCGAGAGAGGTATTTATACTATATTTTTTATGGAAAAAAATCCAAAGGCTATAGCTCACGTAAATTGATAAAAACCCTTAGTTTTTAAAATTCTAAAATTTCTAATTTAGTGGGTGCTCTGATGATACCAATGATTATTATTACATGGAAACGTTAAACATATTCGTGTGGAGAGAGGTATTTAGATTATATTTTTTCTGGAGAAAATCCAAAACCTAGATCTCACGTAATTTGATAAAACGAATTATTTAAAAAATTCTCACTTTTCTAAATTTTTGAGTGCTCCGATGATACAAATGATTATTATAACCCGGAAACGTTAAACCTATGTGTGTCGAGAGAGGTATTTAAATTATATTTTTTCTGGAGAAAATCCAAAGACTATAGCACACGTAATTTGATAATAAGGACTTAGTTTTTAAAATTCTCACATTTCTAATTTTTCAGCGCTCTAATGATACAAATGAATATTATAATCTTGAAACGTTAAACATATGTGTGTCGAGAGAGGTATTTAGATTATATTTTTTCTGGAGAAAATCAATAGGCTATAGCTCACCAAATTTGATAAAAACACTTAATTTTTCAAAGTCTATATTTTCAATGTTTTTGAGCGCTCTGATGATACCAATGATTATTAAAGCAAGGAAATGTTAAACATATGCGTCTGGAGAGAGGTATTTCGATTTTATTTTTCTGGAGAAAATCCAAAGCCTATAGCTCACGTAATTTGATAAAATGACTTATTTAAAAAATTCTCACTTTTCTAATTTTTTGAGCGCTCCGATGATACAATTGATTGTTATAACACGGAAACGTTAAACATATGCGTGTGTAGAGAGGTATTTAGATTATATTTTTCTGAATAAAAGCAGAAAACTATAGGTCACATAATTTTATAAAACCCCCTAGTTTTTAAAATTCTAAGTTTTCTAATTTTTTGAGCACTCTGATGATACCAATGATTAATATAACATGGAAACGTGAAGCATATGCGTATCGAGAGGGGTATTTAGATTTTATTTTTTTCTGGAGAAAATCCAAAAACTATAGCTCACGTAATTTGATAATAAAGACTTAGTTTTGAAAATTCTCTCTTTTCTAATTTTTTGAGCGCTCTAATGATACAAATGATTATTATAACCTGGAAACGTGTACATATGTGTGTCGAAAGAGGTATTTACATTATATTTTTACTGGAGAAAATCAATAGGCTATAGCTCACATAATTTGATAAAAATACTTAGTTTTTAAAATTCTAGCTTTGCTATGTTTTTTAGCGCACTGATGATAGAAATAATTATTATAACATGCCAACGTTAAACATATGCGTGTCGAGAGAGGTATTTATATTATATTTTTTCTGGAGAAAATCCAAGGGCTATAGCTCACGTAAATTGATAAAAACCCTTAGTTTTTAAAATTCTAACTTTTCTAATTTATTGAGCGGTCTGATGACACTAATGATTATTATAACATGCAAACGTTAAACATATGCGTGTGGAGAGAGGTATTTAGATTATATTTTTTCTGGAGAAAATCCAAAGCCTATAGCTCATGTAATTTGATAAAATGACTTATTTTTAAAATTCTGACTTTTCTAATTTTTTGAGTGCTCCGTTGATACAAATGATTATTATAACACCGAAACGTTAAACATATGTGTGTTGAGCGAGGTATTTAGATTATAATTTTTCTGGAGAAAATCCAAAGACTATATAGCTCACGTAGTTTAATAAAATGACTTATTTTTTAATTTTTCACTTTTCTAATTTTTTGAGTGTTCGGATGATACAATTGATGGTTATAACAAGGAAACGTGTATATATGTTTGTCAAGAGAGGTATTTAGAGTATATTTTTTCTGGAGAAAATCAACAGGCTTTAACTCACAAAATTTGACAAAAAAACTTAGTTTTTAAAATTCTTACTTTTCTATGTTTTTGAGCGCTCTGATGATACAAATAATTATTATAACATGCCAACGTTGAACATATGCATGCTGAAAGAGGTATTTATATTATATTTTTTATGGAAAAAATCGAAAGGCTATAGCTCACGTAAATTGATAAAAACCCCTGGTCTTTAAAATTCTAACTTTTCTATTTTATTGAACGCTCAGATGATACTAGTGATTATTATAACATGGAAACGTTAAACATATGCGTGTGGAGGGAGGTATTTAGATTATATTTTCTGGAGAAAATCCAAAGCCTACATCTCACGTAATTTGAAAATAGAGACTTTGTTTTTAAAATTCTCACATTATTAATTTTTTAGCGCTCTAATGATACAAATGATTATTATAACCTTGAAACGTTAAACAGATGTGTGTCGAGTGAGGTATTTAGATTATATTTTTTCTGGAGAAAATCAAAAGCTTATAGCTCACCTAATTTGAAAAAAACCCGATTTTTAAAATTCTAACTTTTCTAATTTTTGGAGCGCTTTGATGATACCAATGATTAATATAACAAAGAAACGTTAAACATATGCGTGTGGAGAGGTGTATTTAGATTTTATTTTTTCTGGAGAAAATCCAAAAACTATAGTTCACGTAATTTGATAATAAAGACTTAGTTTTTAAAATTCTCACTTTTCTAAAATTTTGAGCTCTCTAATGATACAAATAATTATTATAACCTGGAAACGTTAAACAAATGATTGTCGAGAGAGGTATTTAGATTATATTTTTTCTGGAGAAAATCAATAGGCTATAGCTCACATAATTTGATAAAAATACATAGTTTTTAAAATTCTAACTTTCCTATGTTTTTGAGCGCTCTGATGATAGAAATAAATATTATAACATGCCAACGTTAAACACATGCGTGTCGGGAGAGGTATTTGTATTATATTTTTCTGGAGAAAATCCAAAGGCTATAGCTCACGTAAATTGATAAAAACCCATCGTTTTTAAAATTCTAACTTTTCTAATTTGTTGAGCGCTCCGATGATACCAATGATTATTATAACTTGGAAACGTTAAACATATACGTGTGAGGAGAGTATTAGATTATATTTTTTCTGGAGAAATCCAAAGTCTATAGCTCACGTAATTTGATGAAATGACTTATTTAAAAAATTCTCACTTTTCTAATTTCTTGAGCGCTCCGATAATACAATTGAGTGCTATAACACGGACACGTTGAACATATGCGTGTCGAGAGGGGTATTTAGATTATATTTTTCTGAATAAAAGCAGAAGACTATAGGTCACATAATTTTATAAAACCCCCTAGTTTTTAAAATTCTAAGTTTTTTAATTTTTTGAGCATCTGATGATACCAATGATTAACATAACGTGGAAACGTGAAGCATATGCGTATCGAGAGGGGTATTTAGATTTTATTTTTTTCTGGAGAAAATCCAAAAACTATAGCTCACGTAATTTGATAATAAAGACTTAGTTTTGAAAATTCTCTCTTTTCTAATTTTTTGAGCGCTCTAATGATACAAATGATTATTATAACCTGGAAACGTGTACATATGTGTGTCGAAAGAGGTATTTACATTATATTTTTACTGGAGAAAATCAATAGGCTATAGCTCACATAATTTGATAAACATACTTAGTTTTTAAAATTCTAGCCTTGCTATGTTTTTTAGCGCACTGATGACAGAAATAATTATTATAACATGCCAACGTTAAACATATGCGTGTCGAGAGAGGTATTTATATTATATTTTTTCTGGAGAAAATCCAAGGGCTATAGCTCACGTAAATTGATAAAAACCCTTAGTTTTTAAAATTCTACCTTTTCTAATTTATTGAGCGGTCTGATGACACTAATGATTATTATAACATGCAAACGTTAAACATATGCGTGTGGAGATAGGTATTTAGATTATATTTTTTCTGGAGAAAATCCAAAGCCTATAGCTCATGTAATTTGATAAAATGACTTATTTTTAAAATTCTGACTTTTCTAATTTTTTGAGTGCTGCGTTGATACAAATGATTATTATAACACCGAAACGTTAAACATATGTGTGTTGAGAGAGGTATTTAGATTATAATTTTTCTGGAGAAAATACAAAGATTATAATTTATCACGTAGTTTAATAAAATGACTTATTTTTTAATTTTTCACTTTTCTAATTTTTTGAGTGTTCCGATGATACAATTGATGGTTATAACAAGGAAACGTGTACATATGTGTGTCGAGAGAGGTATTTAGAGTATATTTTTTCTGGAGAAAATCAACAGGCTTTAACTCACAAAATTTTACAAAAAAACTTAGTTTTTAAAATTCTTAATTTTCTATGTTTTTGAGCGCTCTGATGATACAAATAATTATTATAACATGCCAACGTTAAACATATGCGTGCTGAGAGAGGTATTTATATTATATTTTTTATGGAAAAAATCGAAAGGCTATAGCTCACGTAAATTGATAAAAACCCCTGGTCTTTAAAATTCTAACTTTTCTATTTTATTGAACGCTCTGATGATACCAGTGATTATTATAACATGGAAACGTTAAACATATGCGTGTGGAGGGAGGTATTTAGATTATATTTTCTGGAGAAAATCCAAAGCCTACATCTAACGTAATTTGATAATAGAGACTTTGTTTTTAAAATTCTCACATTATTAATTTTTTAGCGCTCTAATGATACAAATGATTATTATAACCTTGAAACGTTAAACAGATGTGTGTCGAGTGAGGTATTTAGATTATATTTTTTCTGGAGAAAATCAAAAGCTTATAGCTCACCTAATTTGAAAAAAACCCGATTTTTAAAATTCTAACTTTTCTAATTTTTGGAGCGCTCTGATGATACCAATGATTAATATAACAAGGAAACGTTAAACATATGCGTGTGGAGAGGTGTATTTAGATTTTATTTTTTCTGGAGAAAATCCAAAAACTATAGTTCACGTAATTTGATAATAAAGACTTAGTTTTTAAAATTCTCACTTTTCTAATATTTTGAGCTCTCTAATGATACAAATAATTATTATAACCTGGAAACGTTAAACATATGATTGTCGAGAGAGGTATTTAGATTATATTTTTTCTGGAGAAAATCAATAGGCTATAGCTCACATAATTTGATAAAAATACATAGTTTTTAAAATTCTAACTGTCCTATGTTTTTGAGCGCTCTGATGATAGAAATAATTATTATAACATGCCAACGTTAAACATATGCGTGTCGGGAGAGGTATAGGTATTATATTTTTTCTGGAGAAAATCCAAAGGCTATAGCTCACGTAAATTGATAAAAACCCATCGTTTTTAAAATTCTAACTTTTCTAATTTGTTGAGCGCTCTTATGATACCAATGATTATTATAACTTGGAAACGTTAAACATATGCGTGTGGGGAGAGGTATTAGATTATATTTTTTCTGGAGAAATCCAAAGTCTATAGCTCACGTAATTTGATGAAATGACTTATTAAAAAAATTGTCACTTTTCTAATTTCTTGAGCGCTCCGATAATACAATTGAGTGCTATAACGCGGAAACGTTAAACATATGCCTGTCGAGAGAGGTATTTAGATTATATTTTTCTGAATAAAATCTGAAGACTATTGGTCACATGATTTTATAAGAAACCCTAGTTTTTAAAATTCTAACTTTTCTAATTTTTTGAGCGCTCTGATGATACAAATGATTATTATAACCTAGAAATGTTAAACATATGTGTGTCGAGAGAGGTGTTTAGATTATATTTTTCTGGATAAATTCTGAAGACTATAGGTCACATAATTTTATAAAAATGCCTAGTTTTTTAAATTCTAACTATTCTAATTTTTGGAGCGGTCTGATGATACAAATGATTAATATAACATGGAAACGTTAAACATATGTGTGTCGAGAGGGGTATTTAGATATTATTTTTTCTGGAGAAAATCCAAAGACTATAGCTCATGTAATTTGATAATAAAGACTTAGTTTTTGAAATTCTCGCTTTTCTAATTTTTTGAGAGCTCTAATGATACAAATGACTATTATAACGTGGAAACCTTAAACATATGCGTGTGGAGATAGGTATTTAGATTATATTTTTTCAGGAGAAAATCCAAACCCACACGTAATTTGATAAAAAAACTTAGTTTTAAAAATTCTAACTTTTCAATGTTTTTGAGCACTCTGATAATACACAAAATTATTATAAGATGCCAACGTTAAACATATGTGTGTCGAGAGAGGTATCTAGATTATATTTTTTCTAGAGA
The DNA here is from genome assembly GCA_963682175.1 of Triglochin maritima. Classification (NCBI taxonomy): domain Eukaryota; kingdom Viridiplantae; phylum Streptophyta; class Magnoliopsida; order Alismatales; family Juncaginaceae; genus Triglochin; species Triglochin maritima. The sequence goes on from OY821789.1 coordinate 34,355,710, forward strand.
AAATCAATAGGCTATAGCTCACCTAATTTGATAAAAACACTTTGTTTTTCAAATTCTATCTTTTCAATGTTTTTGAGCGCTGTGATGACACCAATGATTATTATATCATGGAATTGTTAAACATATGCGTGTGGAGAGAGGTATTTAGATTATATTTTTTTGGAGAAAATCTAAAGCCTATACCTCACGTAATTTGATAAATGAATTATTTAAAAAATTGTCACTTTTCTAATTTTTTGAGTGCTCCGATGATACAAATGATTATTATAACCTGGAAACGTTAAACATATGCGTGTCGAGAGAGGTAATTTAGATTTTATTTTTTCTGTAGAAAATCCAAAGACAACTCACGTAATTTTATAATAAAAATACTTAGTTTTTAAAATTCTCACATTTCTTATTTTTTAGCGCTCTAATGATACAAATGATTATTATATCCTTGAAACGTTAAACATATGTGTGTCGAGAGAGGTATTTAGATTATATTTTTTCTGGAGAAAATCAAAAGCCTAAAGCTCACCTAATTTGATAAAACGACTTGTTTAAAAAATTCTCACTTTTCTAATTATTTGAGCGCTCCGATGATACAATTGATTCTTATAACACGGAAACGTTAAACATATGCGTGTCGAGAGAGGTATTTAGATTATATTTTTCTGGATAAATTCTGAAGACTATAGGTCACATAATTTTATAAAAATGCCTAGTTTTTTAAATTCTAACTATTCTAATTTTTGGAGCGGTCTGATGATACGAATGATTAATATAACATGGAAACGTTAAACATAATGCGTGTCGAGAGAGGTATTTAGATTATATTTTTTCTGGAGAAAATCCAAAACCTACATCTCACGTAATTTGATAAAACAAATTATTTAAAAAATTCTCACTTTTCTAAATTTTTGAGAGCTCCGATGATACAAATGATTATTATAACCCGGAAACATTAAACCTATGTGTGTCGAGAGAGGTATTTAGATTAAATTTTTTCTGGAGAAAATCGAAAAACTATAGCACACGTAATTTGATAATAAGGACTTAGTTTTTAAAATTCTCACATTTCTAATTTTTCAGCGCTCTAATGATACAAATGAATATTATAACCTTGAAACGTTAAACATATGTGTGTCGAGAGAGGTATTTAGATTATATTTTTTCTGGAGAAAATCAATAGGCTATAGCTCACCAAATTTGATAAAAACACTTAATTTTTCAAAGTCTATATTTTCAATGTTTTTGAGCGCTCTGATGATACCAATGATTATTAAAGCAAGGAAATGTTAAACATATGCGTGTGGAGAGAGGTATTTCGATTTTATTTTTCTGGAGAAAATCCAAAGCCATAGCTCACGTAATTTGATAAAATGACTTGTTTAAAAAATTCTCACTTTTCTAATTTTTTGAGCGCTCCGATGATACAATTGATTCTTATAACACGGAAACGTTAAACATATGCGTGTCGAGAGAGGTATTTAGATTATATTTTTCTGAATAAAAGCTGAAGACTATAGGTCACATAATTTTATAAAACCCCGTAGTTTTTTAAATAATAACTTTTTCTAATTGTTTGAGCACTCTGATGATAGCAATGATTAATATAACATGGAAACGTTAAACTCATGCGTGTCAAGAGAGGTATTTAGATTTTATTTTTCTGGAGAAAATCCAAAGACTATAGCTCACGTAATTTGATAATAAAGACTTAGTTTTTAAAATTCTCATATTTCTAATTTTTTAGCGCTCTAATGATACAAATGGTTTTTATAACCTTGAAACGTTAAACATATGAGTGTCGAGAGTGGTTTTTAGATTATATTTTTTCCGGAGAACATCAATAGGCTAGACTGATGTTCACTTTCCTATACAAGTACAAGAGAGGATAGCTCACCTAATTTAATAAAAACACTTAGTTTTTCAAATTCTATCTTTTCAATGTTTTTGAGCTCTCTGATGATACCAATGACTATTATAGCAGGGAAATGTTAAACATATGCGTGTGGAGAGAGGTATTTAGATTATATTTTTTCTGGAGAAAATCCAATGCCTACATCTCACGTAATTTGGTAAAATGAATTATTTGAAAAATTCTCATTTTTCTAATTTTTTGAGTGCTCCGATGATACAAATGATTATTATAACCGTGAAACGTTAAACATATGCGTGTCGAAAGAGGTATTTAGATTTTATTTTTCTGGAGATAATCTAAAGACTATAGCTCACGTAATTTGATAATAAAGACTTAGATTTTAAAGTTCTCAATTTTCTAAATTTTTGAGCGCGCTGATGATACAAATGATTATTATAACATGGAAATGTTAAACATATGCGTGTCGAGAGAGGTCTATAGATTATATTTTTCTGAATGAACTCCGAAGGCTATAGCTCACATTATTTGATAAAAACACTCATTTTAAAATTCTAACTATTTTAATTATTTGAGCGAACTGAAGATAAAAATGATTATTATAACATGGAAAAGTTTAAAATATGCGTGTCGAGAGAGGTATTTAGATTATATTTTTTTTGGAGAAAATCCAAAACCCATAGGTCACGAAATTTGACAAAAAATCTTAGTTTTTAAAATTCTTACTTTTCTATGTTTTTGAGCGCTCTGATGATACAATTGATTGTTATAACATGCCAACGTTAAATATATGTTTGTCGAGAGAGGTATTTATATTATATTTTTATGGAAAAATCCAAAGGTTATAGCTCACGTAAATTGATAAAAACCCTTAGATTTTAATATTCTATCTTTTCTAATTTAGTGGGTGCTTTGATGATACCAATGATTATTATAACATGGAAACATTAAACATATGCGTGTGGAGAGAGGTATTTAGATTATATTTTTTCTAGAGAAAATCCAAAGCCTACATCTCACGTAATTTTACAAAACGAATTATTTAAAAAATTCTCACTTTTCTAATTTTTTGAGTGCTCCGATTATACAAATGATTATTATAACCTGGAACCGTTAAACATATGCGTGTCGAGAGAGGTATTTAGATTTTATTTTTTCTGGAGAAAATCCAAAGACTATAGCACACGTAATTTGATAATAAAGACTTAGTTTTTAAAATTCTCACTTTTCTAAATTTTTGAGTGCTCTGATGATACAAATGATTATTATAACATGGAAACGTTAAACATATGCGTGTCGAGAGAGGTATTTAGCTTATATTTTTTCTTGACAAAATCAATATGCTATAGCACACTTAATTTGATAAAAAACTTAGTTTTTCAAATTGTATCTTTTCAATGTTTTTGAGTGCTCCGATGATACCAATGCTTATTATAGCATGGAAATGTTAAACATATGAGTGTGGAGAGAGGTATTTAGATTTTATTTTTCTGGAGAATATCCAAAGCCTATAGCTCACATAATTTGATAAAATGACTTATTTAAAAAATTCTCACTTTTCTAATTTTTTGAGCGCTCCGATGATACAATTGATTGTTATAACACGGAAACGTTAAACATATGCGTGTCGAGAGGGTTATTTAGATTATATTTTTCTGAATAAAAGCAGAAGACTATAGGTCACAAAATTTTATAAAACCCCCTAGTTTTTAAAATTCTAAGTTTTCTAATTTTTTGAGCACTCTGATGATACCAATGATTAATATAACATGGAAACGTGAAGCATATGCGTATCGAGAGGGGTATTTAGATTTTATTTTTCTGGAGAAAATCCAAAAACTATAGCTCACGTAATTTGATAATAAAGACTTAGTTTTGAAAATTCTTTCTTTTCTAATTTTTTGAGCGCTCTAATGATACAAATGATTATTATAGCGTGGAAACGTGTACATATGTGTGTCGAAAGAGGTATTTAGATTATATTTTTACTGGAGAAAATCAATAGGCTATGACTCACATAATTTGATAAAAATACTTAGTTTTTAAAATTCTAGCTTTGCTATGTTTTTTAGCGCACTGATGATAGAAATAATTATTATAACATGCCAACGTTAAACATATGCGTGTCGAGAGAGGTATTTATATTATATTTTTTCTGGAGAAAATCCAAGGGCTATAGCTCACGTAAATTGATAAAAACCCTTAGTTTTTAAAATTCTAACTTTTCTAATTTATTGAGCGGTTTGATGACACTAATGATTATTATAACATGCAAACGTTAAACATATGTGTGTGGAGAGAGGTATTTAGATTATATTTTTTCTGGAGAAAATCAAAAGCCTATAGCTCATGTAATTTGATAAAATGACTTATTTTTAAAATTCTGACTTTTCTAATTTTTTGAGTGCTCCGTTGATACAAATGATTATTATAACACGGAAATGTTAAACATATGTGTGTTGAGAGAGGTATTTAGATTATAATTTTTCTGGAGAAAATCCAAAGACTATAGCTCACTTAGTTTAATAAAATGACTTATTTTTTAATTTTTCACTTTTCTAATTTTTTGAGTGTTCCGATGATACAATTGATGGTTATAACAAGGAAACGAGTACATATGTGTGTCGAGAGAGGTATTTAGAGTATATTTTTTCTGGAGAAAATCAACAGGCTTTAACTCACAAAATTTGACAAAAAATCTTAGTTTTTAAAATTCTTACTTTTCTATGTTTTTGAGCGCTCTGATGATACAAATAATTATTATAACATAACAACGTTAAACATATGCGTGCCGAGAGAGGTATTTATATTATATTTTTTATGGATAAAATCCAAAGGCTATAGCTCACGTAAATTGATAAAAACCCTTAGTTTTTAAAATTCTAATTTTCTAATTTATTGAGCGCTCTGATGATACCAATGATTATTATAACATGGAAACGTTAAACATATGCGTGTAGAGAGTGATATTTAGATTATATTTTTTCTGGAGAAAATCCAAAGCCACCAGCTCACGTAATTTGATAAAATGACTTATTTAAAAAATTCTCTGTTTTCTAATTTTTTGAGTGCTCTGATGATACAAATGATTATTATAAGCTAGAAGCGTTAAACATATGCGTGTCGAGAGAGTTATTTAGATTTTATTTTTTCTGGAGAAAATCCAAAGACTACAGCTCACGTAATTTGATAATAAAGACTTAGTTTTTAAATTCTAAATTTTCAATTTTTTTGAGCGCTCTGATGATACCAATGATTATTCTAACATGGAAACGTTAAACATATGCGTGTCGAGAGAGGTATTTAGATTTTATTTTTTCTGGAGAAAATCCAAAGACTATAGCTCACGTAATTTGATAATAAAGACTTAGTTTTTAAATTCTCACTTTTCTAATTTTTTGAGTGCTCTGATGATACAAATGATTATTATAACTGGAAACGTTAACATATGTGTGTCGAGAGAGGTATTTAGATTATATTTTTTCTTGAGAAAAATAATAGGCTATAGGTCATATAATTTGATAAAAATACTTAGTTTTAAAAATTCTAACTTTCCTATGTTTTTTAGCGCTCTGATGATAGAAATAATTATTATAACATGCCAACGTTAAACATATGCGTGTCGAGAGAGGTATTTAGATTATATTTTTTCTGGAGAAAATCGAAAGTCTATAGTTAATGTAAATTGATAAAAACCCTTAGTTTTTAAAATTCTAACTTTTCTAATTTATTGAGCGCTCTGATGACACTAATGATTATTATAACATGCAAACGTTAAACATATGCGTGTGGAGAGAGGTATTTTGATTATATTTTTTTGGAGAAAATCCAAAGCCTATAGCTCACGTAATTTGATAAAATGGCTTATTTTTAAAATTCTCACTTTTCAATTTTTTTGAGTACTCTGTTGATAGAAATGATAATTATAACACCGAAACGTTAAATATATGCGTGTGGAGAGAGGTATTTAGATTATATTTTCTGGAGAAAATCCAAAGCCTATAACTCACGTAATTTGACAAAATGACTTTTTCTTAAAATTCTTACTTTTCTAATTTTTTGAGTGCTCTTATGAGACAAATCATTATTATAGCACGGAAACGTTAAACATATGTGTGTCGAGAGAGGTATTTAGATATATTTTTATGGAGAAAATCCAAAGCCTATATGTCACGTAAATTAATAAAATTACTTATTTTTAAAATTCTCTCTTTTCTAATTTTTTGAGTGCTCTGATGATACAAATGATTATTATAACACCAAAACGTTAAATATATGTGTGTGGAGAGAGGTATTTAGATTATATATTTTCTGGAGAAAATCCAAAGCCTATAGCTAACGTAATTTGATAACGTGACTTTTTTTTTAAAAAATCTCACTTTTCTAATTTTGTGAGTGCTCTAATGAGACAAATGATTATTATAACACGGAAACGTTAAACATATGTGTGTCGAGAGAGGTATTTAGCTTATATTTTTTCTGGAGAAAATCCAAAGCCTATAGGTCACGTAATTTAATAAAATGACTTATTTTTAAAATTCTCACTTTACTAATTTTTTGAGTGCTCTAATGATAGAAATGATTATCATAACACATAAACGTTAAACATATTCGTGTGGAGAGAGGTATTTATATTATATTTTTTATTGAAAAAATCCAAAGGCTATAACTGACGTTAATTGATAAAAACCCTTTGTTTTCAAAATTCTAACTTTTCTAATTTATTGAGCGCTCTGATTATACCAATAATTATGATAACATAGAATCGTTAAACATATACGTGTAGAGAGAGATATTTAGATTATATTTTTTCTGGAGAAAATCCTAAGCCTACATCTCACGTAATTTGATAAAATGAATTTTTTAAAAAAATTCTCACTTTTCTAATTTTTTGATTGCTCCGATGAAACAAATGATTATTATAACCTGGAAACGTTAAACATATGCGTGTCAAGAGAGGTATTTATATTTTATTTTTTATGGAGAAAATCCGAAGACTAGCTCACATAATTTTATCAGAAAGACTTAGTTTTTAAAATTCTCACATTTCTAATTTTTAGCGCTCTAATGATACAAGTGATTATTATAACCTGGAAACGTTAAACATATGTGGGTCGAGAGAGGTATTTATATTATATTTTTCTGGAGAAAATCAATAGTCTATTGCTCACATAATTTGATAAAAACACTTAGTATATAAAATTCTAACTTTTCAATGTTTTTGAGCTTTGAAGATACACAAAATTATTATAACATGCCAACGTTAAACATATGCGTGTCGAGAGAGGTATTTATATTATAGTTTTTCTGGAGAAAATCGAAAGTCTATAAGTCACGTAATTCAATAAAATGACTTATTTTTAAAATTCTCACTTTTCTAATTTTTTGAACGCTCTGATTATACAATTGATTGTTATAACACGGAAACGTTAAACATATTCGTGTCGAGAGGGGTTTTTAGATTATATTTTTCTGAATAAAATCTGAAGACTATAGGTCACATAATTTTATAAAAAACCCTTGTTTTTAAAATTCTAACTTTTCTAATTTTTGGAGCGCTCTGATGATACCAATGATTAATATAACATGGAAACGTTAGACATATGCGTGTCGAGAGAAGTATTTAGATTTTATTTTTTCTGGAGAAAATCGAAAGACTATAGCTCACGTAATTTGATAATAAAGACTTAGTTTTTAAAATTCTCACTTTTCTAATTTTTTGAGCGTTCTAAAGATACAAAGGATTATTATAACCTGGAAACGTTAAACATATGTGTGTCGAGAGAGTTATTTAGAGTATATTTTTTCTTGAGAAAATCAATAAGCTATAGCTCACAAAATTTTACAAAAAATGTTAGTTTTTAAAATTCTTACTTTTCTATGTTTTTGAGCGCTTTGATGATACAAGTAATTATTATAACATGCCAACGTTAAACATATGCGTGCCGAGAGAGGTATTTATATGATATTTTTATGGATAAAATCCAAAGGCTGCTCACCTAAATTGATAAAAAACCTTAGTTTTGAAAGTTCTAACTTTACTAATTTATTGAGCGCTCTGATGATACCAATGATTATCATAACATGGAAACGTTAAACATATGCGTGTAGAGAGAGATATTTAGATTATATTTTTTCTGGAGAAAATCCAAAGCCTACAACTCACGTAATTTGATAAAATGGCTTATTTAAAAAATTCTCTGTTTTCTAATTTTTTGAGTGCTCTGATGATACAACTGATTATTATAACCTAGAAACGTTAAACATATGCGTGTCGAGAGAGGTATTTATATTTTATTTTTTCTCGAGAAAATCCAAAGACTATAGCTCACGTAATTTGATAATAAAGACTTAGTTTTTGAAATTCTCACTTTTCTAATTTTTTGATTGCTCTGATGATACAAATGATTATTATAACCTGGAAACGTTAACATATTTGTGTCGAGAGTGGTATTTAGTTTATATTTTTTCTTGAGAAAAGTAATAGGCTATAGGTCATATAATTTGATAAAAATACTTAGTTTTAAAAATTCTATCTTTCCTATGTTTTTTAGCACTCTGATGATAGAAATAATTATTATAACATGCCAACGTTAAACGTATGCGTGTCGAGAGACGTATTTATATTAAATTTTTTCTGGAGAAAATCCAAAGGCTATAGCTCACGTAAATTTGATAAAAACCCTTAGTTTTTAAAATTCTAACTTTTCTAATTTATTGAGCGCTCCGATGATACTAATGATTATTATAACATGCATACGTTAAACATATGCGTGTGAAGAGAGGTATTTAGATTATATTTTTTTAGAGAATATCCAAAAGCCTATAGCTCACGTAATTTGATAAAATGACTTATTTTTAAAATTCTCACTTTTCTAATTTTTTGAGTGCTCTAATGATACAAATGATTATTATAACACGGAAACGTTAAACCTATGCGTGTGGAGAGAGGTATTTGGATTATATTTTTTCTAGAGAAAATCCAAAGCCTACATCTCACGTAATTTGATAAAACGAATTATTTAAAAAATTCACACTTTTCTAATTTTTTGAGTGCTCCGATTATACAAATGATTATTATAACCTGGTAACGTTAAACATATGCGTGTCGAGAGAGGTATTTAGATTTTATTTTTTCTGGAGAAAATCAAAAGACTATAGCACACGTAATTTGATTATAAATACTTAGTTTTTAAAATTCTCACTTTTCTAAAATTTTGAGCGCTCTGATGATACAAATGATTATTATAACATGAAAACGTTAAACATATGTGTGTGAAGAGAGGTATTTAGATTATATTTTTTTGGAGAAAATCCAAAGCCTGTAGCTCACGTAATTTGATAAAATGACTTATTTTTAAAATTCTCACTTTTCTAATTTTTAGAGTGCTCTGATTATACAAATGATTATTATAACACGTAAACGTTAAACATATGCGTGTGGATAGTGGTATTTAGATTATATTTTTTCTAGAGAAAATCCAAAGCCTATAGCTCAGGTAATTTGATAAAACGACTTTTTTTTTAAAATTCTCACGTTTCTAATTTTTTGAGTGTTCTGATGAGACAAATGATTATTATAACACGGAAACGTTAACCATATGTGTGTCGAGAGAGGTATTTAGATTATATTTTTATGGAGAAAATCCAAAGCCTATAGGTCACGAAAATTAATAAAATGACTTATTTTTGAAATTCTCACTTTTCTAATTTTTTGAGTGCTCTGATGATACAGATGATTATTATAACACGGAAACGTTAACACATGGAGAGAGGTATTTACATTTTATTTTTCTGGAGAAAATCCAAATACTATAGCTCACGTAATTTGATAATAAAGACTGAGTTTTCAAAATTCTCACTTTTCTAATTTTTTGAGTGGTGAGACAAATGGTTATAATAACCTAGAAACGTTAACTGTGTCGAGAGAGGTATTTAGAGTAAATTTTTTCTGGAGAAAATCAATAGGCTATAGCTCACAAAATTTGACAAAAAATCTTAGTTTTTAAAATTCTTACTTTTCTATGTTTTCGAGCACTCTGAAAATACAAATAATTATTATAACACGGAAACGTTAAACATATGCGTGCCGAGAGAGGAATTTATATTATATTTTTTTTTTGGAAAAAATCCATAGGCTATAGCTCACGTAAATTGCTAAAAACCCTTAGTTTTTAAAATTCTAACTTTTCTAATTTATTGAGCGCTCTGATGATACCCATGATTATTATAACATGGAAACGTTAAACATATGCGTGTGGAGAGAGATATTTAGATTATATTTTTTCTGGAGAAAATCCAAAGCCTACAGCTCACGTAATTTGATAAAATGACTTATTTAAAAAATTCTCAGTTTTCTAATTTTTTGAGTGCTCTGATGACCCAAATTATTATTATAACCTAGAAACGTTAAACATATGCGTGTCGAGAGAGTTATTTAGATTATATTTTTTCTGGAGAAAATCCAAAGACTACAGCTCACGTAATTTGATAATAAAGACTTAGTAATTAAATTCTCACTTTTCTAATTTTTTGAGTGCTCTGATGATACCAATGATTATTCTAACATGGAAACGTTAAACATATGCGTGTGGAGAGAGGAATTTAGATTATATTTTTTCTGGAGCAAATCCAAACCTTATTACTCATTTAATTTGATAAAATGACTTATTTTTAAAATTCTCACTTTTCTAATTTTATGAACGCTCCGATGATACCATTGATGGTTATAACAGGGAAACGATAAATATATGCGTGTCGAGAGAGGTATTTAGATTATATTTTTTCTGAATAAAATACGAAGACTATAGCTCACCTAATTTGATAAAAACCCTTCGTTTTTAAAATTCTCACTTTTCTAATTTTTTGAACGCTCCGACGATACAATTGATTGCTATAACACGGAAACGTTAAACATATGCGTGTCGAGAGAGGTATTTAGATTATACTTTTCTGAATAAAATGTGAAGACTATAGGTCACATAATTGTATAAAACCCCCTAGTTTTTAAAATTCTAACTTTTCTAATTTTTTGAGCGCTTTGATGATACCAATGATTAATATAACTTGGAAACCTTAGACATATGTGTGTCGAGAGAAGTATTTAAATTTTATTTTTTCTGGAGAAAATCAAAATACTATAACTCACGTAATTTGATAATAAAGACTTAGTTTTTAAAATTCTCCCTTTTCTAATTTTTTGAGCGCTCTAAAGATACAAATGATTATTATAACCGGAAACGTTAAACATATGTGTGTCGAGAGAGGTATTTAGAGTATTAGTTTTCTGGAGAAAATCAATTGGCTATATCTCACAAAATTTGACAAAAAATCTTAGTTTTTAAAATTCTTACTTTTCTATGTTTTTGAGCGCTCTGATGATACAAATAATTATTATAACATGCTAACGCTAAACATATGCATGCCGAGAGAGGTATTTATACTATATTTTTTATGGAAAAAAATCCAAAGGCTAGCTCACGTAAATTGATAAAAACCCTTAGTTTTTAAAATTCTAATTTTTCTAATTTAGTGGGTGCTCTGATGATACCAATGATTATTATAACATGGAAACGTTAAACATATGCGTGTGGAGAGAGGTATTTAGATTATATTTTTTCTGGAGAAAATCCAAAACCTACATCTCACGTAATTTGATAAAACGAATTATTTAAAAAATTCTCACTTTTCTAAATTTTTGAGTGCTCTGATGATACAAATGATTATTATAACCCGGAAACATTAAACCTGTGTGTCGAGAGAGGTATTTAGATTATATTTTTTCTGGAGAAAATCCAAAGACTATAGCACACGTAATTTGATAATAAGGACTTAGATTTTAAAATTCTCACATTTCTAATTTTTCAGCGCTCTAATGATACAAATGGATATTATAACCTTCAAACGTTAAACATATGTGTGTCGAGAGAGGAATTTAGATTATATTTTTTCTGGAGAAAATCAATAGGCTATAGCTCACCAAATTTGATAAAAAACACTTAATTTTTCAAAGTCTATATTTTCAATGTTTTTGAGCGCTCTGATGATACCAATGATTATTAAAGCATGGAAATATTAAACATATGCGTGTGGAGAGAGGTATTTAGATTTTATTTTTCTGGAGAAAATCCAAAGACTATAGCTCACATAATTTGATAAAATGACTTATTTAAAAAATTCTCACTTTTCTAATTTTTCGAGCGCTCCGATGATTCAATTGATTGTTATAACACGGAAACGTTAAACATATGCGTGTCGAGAGGGTTATTTAGATTATATTTTTCTGAATAAAAGCAGAAGACTATAGGTCACATAATTTTATAAAACGCCCTAGTTTTTAAAATTCTAAGTTTTCTAATTTTTTGAGCACTCTGATGATACCAATGATTAATATAACATGGAAACGTGAAGCATATGCGTATCGAGAGGGGTATTTAGATTTTATTTTTTCTGGAGAAAATCCAAAAACTATAGCTCACGTAATTTGTTAATAAAGACTTAGTTTTGAAAATTCTCTCTTTTCTAATTTTTTGAGCGCTCTAATGATACAAATTATTATTATAGCGTGGAAACGTGTACATATGTGTGTCGAAAGAGGTATTTAGATTATATTTTTACTGGAGAAAATCAATAGGCTATGACTCACATAATTTGATAAAAATACTTAGTTTTTAAAATTCTAGCTTTGCTATATTTTTTAGCGCACTGATGATAGAAATAATTATTATAACATGCCAACGTTAAACATATGCGTGTCGAGAGAGGTATTTATATTATATTTTTTCTGGAGAAAATCCAAGGGCTATAGCTCACGTAAATTGATAAAAACCCTTAGTTTTTAAAATTCTAACTTTTCTAATTTATTGAGCGGTCTGATGACACTAATGATTATTATAAAATGCAAACGTTAAACATATGTGTGTGGAGAGAGGTATTTAGATTATATTTTTTCTGGAGAAAATCAAAAGCCTATAGCTCATGTAATTTGATAAAATGACTTATTTTTAAAATTCTGACTTTTCTAATTTTTTGAGTGCTCCGTTGATACAAATGATTATTATAACACGGAAACGTTAAACATATGTGTGTTGAGAGAGGTATTTAGATTATAATTTTTCTGGAGAAAATCCAAAGACTATAGCTCACTTAGTTTAATAAAATGACTTATTTTTTAATTTTTCACTTTTCTAATTTTTTGAGTGTTCCGATGATACAATTGATGGTTATAACAAGGAAACGAGTACATATGTGTGTCGAGAGAGGTATTTAGAGTATATTTTTTCTGGAGAAAATCAACAGGCTTTAACTCACAAAATTTGACAAAAAATCTTAGTTTTTAAAATTCTTACTTTTCTATGTTTTTGAGCGCTCTGATGATACAAATAATTATTATAACATAACAACGTTAAACATATGCGTGCCGAGAGAGGTATTTATATTATATATTTTTTGGATAAAATCCAAAGGCTATAGCTCACGTAAATTGATAAAAACACTTAGTTTTTAAAATTCTAATTTTCTAATTTATTGAGCGCTCTGATGATACCAATGATTATTATAACATGGAAACGTTAAACATATGCGTGTAGAGAGTGATATTTAGATTATATTTTTTCTGGAGAAAATCCAAAGCCACCAGCTCACGTAATTTGATAAAATGACTTATTTAAAAAATTCTCTGTTTTCTAATTTTTTGAGTGCTTTGATGATACAAATGATTATTATAAGCTAGAAGCGTTAAACATATGCGTGTCGAGAGAGTTATTTAGATTTTATTTTTTCTGGAGAAAATCCAAAGACTACAGCTCACGTAATTTGATAATAAAGACTTAGTTTTTAAATTCTAAATTTTCAATTTTTTTGAGCGCTCTGATGATACCAATGATTATTCTAACATGGAAACGTTAAACATATGCGTGTCGAGAGAGGTATTTAGATTTTATTTTTTCTGGAGCAAATCCAAACCTTATTACTCATTTAATTTGATAAAATGACTTATTTTTAAAATTCTCACTTTTCTAATTTTATGAACGCTCCGATGATACCATTGATGGTTATAACAGGGAAACGATAAATATATGCGTGTCGAGAGAGATATTTAGATTATATTTTTTCTGAATAAAATACGAAGACTATAGCTCACCTAATTTGATAAAAACCCTTCGTTTTTAAAATTCTCACTTTTCTAATTTTTTGAACGCTCCGACGATACAATTGATTGCTATAACACGGAAACGTTAAACATATGCGTGTCGAGAGAGGTATTTAGATTATACTTTTCTGAATAAAATGTGAAGACTATAGGTCACATAATTGTATAAAACCCCCTAGTTTTTAAAATTCTAACTTTTCTAATTTTTTGAGCGCTTTGATGATACCAATGATTAATATAACTTGGAAACCTTAGACATATGCGTGTCGAGAGAAGTATTTAGATTTTATTTTTTCTGGAGAAAATCAAAATACTATAGCTCACGTAATTTGATAATAAAGACTTAGTTTTTAAAATTCTCCCTTTTCTAATTTTTTGAGCGCTCTAAAGATACAAATGATTATTATAACCGGAAACGTTAAACATATCTGTGTCGAGAGAGGTATTTAGAGTATTAGTTTTCTGGAGAAAATCAATTGGCTATATCTCACAAAATTTGACAAAAAATCTTAGTTTTTAAAATTCTTACTTTTCTATGTTTTTGAGCGCTCTGATGATACAAATAATTATTATAACATGCTAACGCTAAACATATGCATGCCGAGAGAGGTATTTATACTATATTTTTTATGGAAAAAAATCCAAAGGCTAGCTCACGTAAATTGATAAAAACCCTTAGTTTTTAAAATTCTAAATTTTCTAATTTAGTGGGTGCTCTGATGATACCAATGATTATTATAACATGGAAACGTTAAACATATGCGTGTGGAGAGAGGTATTTAGATTATATTTTTTCTGGAGAAAATCCAAAACCTACATCTCACGTAATTTGATAAAACAAATTATTTAAAAAATTCTCACTTTTCTAAATTTTTGAGTGCTCCGATGATACAAATGATTATTATAACCCGGAAACATTAAACCTATGTGTGTCGAGAGAGGTATTTAGATTATATTTTTTCTGGAGAAAATCCAAAGACTATAGCACACGTAATTTGATAATAAGGACTTAGATTTTAAAATTCTCACATTTCTAATTTTTCAGCGCTCTAATGATACAAATGAATATTATAACCTTGAAACGTTAAACATATGATTGTCGAGAGAGGTATTTAGATTATATTTTTTCTGGAGAAAATCAATAGGCTATAGCTCACATAATTTGATAAAAATACATAGTTTTTAAAATTCTAACTTTCCTATGTTTTTGAGCGCTCTGATGATAGAAATAATTATTATAACATGCCAACGTTAAATATATGCGTGTCGGGAGAGGTATAGGTATTATATTTTTTCTGGAGAAAATCCAAAGGCTATAGCTCACCTAATTTGATAAAAACACTCTGTTTTTCAAATTCTATCTTTTCAATGTTTTTGAGCGATCTGATGATACAAATGATTATTATAGCATGTAAATGTGGAACATATGCGTGTGGAGAGAGGTATTTAGATTATATTTTTTCTGGAGAAAATCCAAAGCCTAAAGCTCACGTAATTTGATAAAATGACTTGTTTAAAAAAATTTCAGTTTTCTAAATTTTTGAGCGCTCCGATGATACAATTGATTGTTATAACACAGAAATGTTAAACATATGTGTGTCGAGAGAGGTATTTAGATTATATTTTTCTGAATAAAAGCTGAAGACTATAGGTCACATAATTTTATAAAACCCCCTAGTTTTTTAAATTCTAACTTTTCTAATTTTTTGAGCACTCTAATGATACCAATGATTAATATAACATGGAAACGTTAAACGCATGTGTGTAAAGAGAGGTATTTAGATTTTATTTTTTCTGGAGAAAATCCAAATACTATAACTCACGAAATTTGATAATAAAGACTTAGTTTTTAAAATTCTCACATTTCTAATTTTTTAGCGCTCTAATGATACAAATGATTATTATAACCTTGAAACGTTAAACATATGTGTGTCGAGAGTGGTTTTTTAGGGTTTAGGGTTTAGGGTTTTTTTAGGGTTTAGGGTTTAATTTTTTTAGGGTTTTAGGGTTTAGGGTTTAGGGTTTTTTTTAGGGTTTAGGGTTTAATTTTTTTAGGGTTTTAGGGTTTAGGGTTTTTTTTGGGGCCCGAAAGTTTATAGAGGCCAGGTTTACGTCTGCCTGCATTTCATGAATAAGTAGTACATGCTATGATCCTAGAGGCCACAGGCGGCCCGAATACAAGTATGCCAAGGCCAAAAGGCCTTTAGAGTATGCTAATGGGCCTAAGCCCAATGAAAGAAAAGCTATGGACAACATGGCCTTTTTTTATCTATTAGAAAGGGAAAATTCGATCGGCCGAAAATAATATCGGTCGACCGAAACTGCTGAATCAAAAGGAGGTTTGATGAAAACCTTACCCCACTTCATCCTATGTTTGACAAGCTGTCTACTCGTGTTCGTCCACCCGTCGACTGCTTCAAGAACGTAGAAGACCCACTTCGTATTCTAGATGCTCCAAGGTACGCTCGACGATAGGTCTTCATCCAAAGTCGCCCACAAAGCTGAGAAATGAGTAGACAACAAACCAAACACATGTACCTCCCTCCATCTGAAGTATGAGTTTGGTTTCTGAACGTACCACTCCAGTTGATCCAAGAAGTGATGCCAAGATGAAAAATGGGGAGATTTTGTGTCTTTCAAGTCCTCGCCACCTATACTGTCCATTTAGAAGTCAAACATGACTCCATTTTCTTCAAGAGCTTTCGCCGGCGTGAGGCACCTTTCCAAAGAGCGGCTACTAACTGGAGATACTCATGAAGCCAAGATTCTTCACCATTTAAGCAAAGGGGACAAGCCTCAAAATAACCAATCTCCACTGTGAATTGCACCCGACAAATGTTCATGATGGGTTCGACCAAAGATGACAGAGGACTTCGCGCATTCCAGACATTCCCCCTCAGTTTCTACTTAGAAGTCACCAACATTTTGCTCAATCCACATTCACCATCCGTAGGCTTGAGATGGAGGTCAACCGATCAAATTTCCGTGCTAGCGATCCTCCGTGATCTCCCATCTTGATGTCGGCTAATGTGGAGGAGCCCGGGCTGGATTCTTCACCATAGAAACTGCTGGTTCGGTGTGAATTGCATGAAGGAACCCCGAATTTGCCACAATTGACCGAAATTGCCACAGTTGACCCGAAATTGGGCTGCCGTTGACCGAAAGTCAACCCAAAATCCAAGGTTGCAATCAGCCAATTGGTTGATGTTGATGTGGAATTGAGGGGCCAACAACCTTGCTGTGATGCTGTGGGAATGGATTAGGGTGGGATTGGAGCCCGAAATGCGGAGGTTCGCGCCGGCGAACCCAAAGTCGCGCGGAGGTGATGTTGGAGTTCAAGCATGATTCCGGCGATGCAATGGAGCCCAATGTCGCTTGGAAAAGGATGCCCTAGCCATGATGCACGTGTAGGATGCCCGGATTTAATTTTGGGGTGCGTTTTGGCCGGGATTGCAAAATCGCGATTCGCCGGAACCCGGAAAATCGCAAATCCAATCCGCGGATTCTTTGGTGTTGGGGCTGAATTGATGGGTCCCCAAGCTTGCTGCAGTGATGTGGGAGTGGAATGGGGTGGAAGTGCGGCTTGAGATGCGGAGTTGTGCGCCCAAATTCCAGAAATCGCGCGGATGCGACTGTGAAGGTTTGAAGCTTCAAGCTTGAATCCGGCGAATGGCTGCGACCTTGAGTGGTCTGGGAGGATGGAGGGTGATGTCCTTGCCTTGATCCACGAGTATGACGCCCTAAGTTCCTCGTGTGGTGGAGATCTTGGCCGGAAATTGAGAGGCGAATTTTGGGCGAAAATATCGCCAAAATCGCGAGAGCAAAAAAATTTGTTCGTGGAATGGGCTGGGCTTAGGGTTTAGGGTTTAGGGTTTAAGGTTAGGGTTTAGGGTTTAGGGTTTTTTAGGGTTTATGGTTTAGGGTTTAGGGTTTAGGGTTTATTTAGGGTTTATGGTTTCTTTAGGGTTTAGGGTTAGGGTTTAGGGTTTATTTTAGGATTTAGGGTTTAGGGTTTTTTAGGGTTTTTAGGGGGTTTTATGGTTTTTTTAGGGTTTAGGGTTTAGGGTTTTTAGTGGTTTTTTAGGGTTTAGGGTTTATGGTTTAGGGTTAGGGTTTAGGGTTTAGTTAAGGGTTTAGGGTTTAGGGTTTAGGGTTTTTTTAGGGTTTAGGGTTTAGGGTTTTAGGGTCTTAGGGTTTAGGGTTTAGGGTTTTAGGGTTTTAGGGTTTATGGTTTAGGGTTTTAGGGTTTAGGGTTTTTTTAGGGTTTAGGGTTTAGGGTTTAGGGTTTTTTTTAGGGTTTACGGTTTAGGGTTTTAGGGTTTAGGGTTTAGAGTTTTTTTTTTAACAACCAACCTTCTATTTCTTGGCAAAAGAAATTACAAGTATGTAGCCTATTTGTGTGTGGGTCATAGAAGCCCAACACACCTTACATCATATGTGTCTAAGGTATTTTGTAAAGTGAATCTGTGCTAATGGGCTCGCAGGCCCAATTACTGGTCCTAAATCAATTTTTACCCATGTTTCTCTGAAAATGGCGTAGTGGGCTGAAAAAAGTTCAGCAGGAGATAGGCCCACAACGTTCGGCCATCAAGACTGGACTTGCATGACTAATTGCTCGGGCACTGTTCATGCAGACTGGTTCTTGCACCTGTGCAGCAAATTCTAGCATAGTGAATTATTTACACTACTTGCTTAATTTACCTTAGATCTCCAAAATCAATCAGAATGAACCCTTGCGCATATGGAGTCTTTGGGATCTTCTTGGTTCAATTTGCACATGTAGTGGAGTTTTCAGCATTTCTTTCAAGGAAATTTCAGGTTCATACTCACTTTCTTCTTGATTTCCTTTTGCATTATCAACATATGAGTCTTCACTTTCAAAGTCTTCTTCATCTTTTTCTTCTTGCTGCAAATCAGATTGAGTAGTGTCTGATTTCTCCATTTCCTTGTCAATTTCGGAATCTCCTTTTCCATCAGCTGCATCCATTTTTTTCCAAAAAATATGTTGTTTTCGTGCTTCTACAATGGCTTCCTTTTTTTTTCATGTTACTTTCTTTCATGAGACGTGTGACTTCTTCTTCCAAATTTACTTCTTCCCTCCTTCCTTGGATTTTAACCATTTGTGTGGTGGAGTAGGTGACATCATCTTCTTCACTTGAGTTGAGTCTAATGATTCTTGTTCCTCCTTTTTTCCTTCTTTTACTCTTTGTGTTTGTTCTCCCACTCTTGCTTCTCCTGATCTTGTGTGCATCATGATATTGTTGCTCAATTAATTCTTCTTTATTTGGTGTGTGTTCCTTGTCCTCCGATGTTTCTCCCCTTTCAACTTGAGTATTAAACGCACACATGGGATGATACTCCAATGCTTGTGCAGATAAAGATGCAGCACTTCTCTTTTCTTCTAGTGGTTGGGCAAGTTGTGGTTGTGATGATGAGAGCACACTCATTGCTTCTGATGCTAATTCTGAAATTCTGTTTTCCTCAATGGACAACACAGAATTTCTGTTTGCTGCATGTGAAGTTTGCTGAATTTCCTCACCTTGTTTCTGAATTTGCTGTCCCATGTGTTCAAGTGTGGGATTAATTAGTGGCGAGACTTGTGGTGTATCTGCTGGTTTTTGTCTTGCTATATTTGACACTTGATTTCCCAATTCAGCCCCATCTTGTGACCTTGCATCTGCATTTACTTGTGCAAGTACTGGTATAAACTTAGGCCTCCATTCTTGCCGTGTGATTGTTGGTGCTGTTATTGTAGTTTTCTGGTGTAGAGATGTGGCAGGTGCTGCATCTTGAGTTTTGCTTTTCTCATTTTCTTCCACTCGAATTCTGCATTTTGCTTCCATGTGTCCAATTTTCATGCAAAAGTTACAAAAAGGTGGCACATTCTCATAGTGAACCGGTTGTATGTAAGTTTGCTCACCATTGTGGATGGTTATGTGATCAGGCTTTGGCTTTGAAAGGTCCATTTCTACACAAATTTTGCAAACTCCCGGCCTCATGAAATCCATATCATCTCTTGAACTGCATATATATTTTCCGAATCCGGTGGCAATAGATTTCAAAGCATCGGGGTGGTGAAGATGTAAGTCCAAAGCAGGAAAATTAATCCAAATTGGTGCCTGTATGGGTTCTAATCCCACTTTAAAATATGGAGACCAATTGAACACTCACATTTTTTTCTCCCCAAAGTACCAGTTGTGTAACCAAACTTTCACAAAGCTTTCTTCATCAAATAATCTGATACTAACATGTCGAGGTGCAAGTGCTCCAACTTCACAAAAATCTTTTTTGCCAAGAGTTTCTTCCAAATGATTTTGGATGTCGAGAAGTTCTGGTCTAGGACTCGAGAATTTTCCAATCAAGCACCATTCAAAATCATGACCCATGGTTTTGATTTCAGACACTGAGAAAGTAATACTTGGATTTCCTTCATCATCAAAACTAGCATTTCTGGCTGGAATTCGTGTTACATATTTAGGGGGTCTACATCTGGGACGCACCACACTAGCATATGATTTTTTCTGAGTATAATGTGTATTAGGACCAAAAAAATTCCTAATTGGTGATTCTGGTGGTCTAGGTTGGTCTTGTGCATTATCAATTGTGGCCATGTGAACAACAAATCCACTAAATAAAAATGCAGTCACCTTCGTGAGTCACCCGCGAGCCCATTTTCTTCCCCGAATCCACCAAGGTCGTTGCGCAGCTCCGCCGCACAATCAACCAAATTGAAGCCAAAGGAGTGTCCCACAGGAGCAGCCGACTGTTCTGAAGTGCGGAATTTAGGTGATTTCCCGTCCAGCTCGCGTAATGGGAGAGGGGGCCGTCGACGTCAAAATCGCCAACTCGACCCACGAATTCGCTCAGTAATCGATCAAATTGAATCCACCGGAGTGTTCCACATAGACCACAGGAGGTTGGAGGAGGTTTAATTGAAATATGGATGCCTCTAGCGAGCCAAAGAAGGGGCGGTTTCCGGTGCCAGCGTAGATCGACGAACTTGAGTTTCCTTGCAAATTCGAATTCAATTGACACCACAGGAACTCTCCTTGATAACCACTGAGCGTAGGAAGATGAAGAATCGAAGCACGACACCACTCAGCAAACCGATTCAAATTAGGTCGCCGGCCGGTGAAATTTCCGAACACTCCGAGAAGATGAACCGAAATCAATGCACCAGAAAGCGTTTGAACACTTCTCTGAATGTTCCCCACACGTTGCTGGAGGATTTTGGAGCTCCGGCAAGTTAGCAACGTTAATGGAACAGTGACCGTCGGAGTTCAACCGGCCGCAAAGGTAGTCGACTGAGATCTTAAACGAAAGGGGAGACTGAGGGGAGTTCGGAACGACCAAGAGCAAGCCCAAGAACCTCTTGGTGTGTCCTAGATCTGAGATGAAAGGTAGTGGGGGGGTGAGAGGTGATGACGTGGCGTGGAAAAAAAGGATTAGCAGAATCACACTTTTTCGCCAGAGCGGCTGAGGAGAGAGAAATTTTTTCTCAAATGGGCTGGGCTTAGGGTTTAGGGTTTAGGTTTTTTTTTAGGGTTTAGGGTTTAGGGTTTTTTTTAGGGTTTAGGGTTTAGGTTTTTTTTTTTAGGGTTTAGGGTTTAGGGTTAGGGTTTAGGGTTTAGGGTTTTTTTTTGCCCCAAAAAGACCACACTCTTTTATATCATTTTGAAAAAATACAAAAGTTTGCTCATTGTGAGCAGATTTAGTGTAGTCTAAATGAAAGCCACAGACGGCTATCCAGACCTTAGAGAAGCGATAAAAAAACCTACGGGGTTATAGGAAAAACCACTTCTCAAGGCGTACAAATATGGAAATAATGCGATTTTCTCTACCACCTTATCATAGTGATTTCTCCTTTTCTCCCAAAGTTGTTCGAGCAAGTCATCCAATTGCGTTTAGGGTTTTAGGGTTTAGGGTTTAGGGTTTTAGGGTTTTAGGGTGTAGGGTAAAGAGAGGTATTTAGATTTTATTTTTTCTGGAGAAAATCCAAAGACTATAACTCACGTAATTTGATAATAAAGACTTAGTTTTTAAAATTCTCACATTTCTAATTTTTTAGCGCTCTAATGATACAAATGATAATTATAACCTTGAAACGTTAAACATATATGTGTCGAGAGTGGTATTTAGATTATATTTTTTATGGAGAAAATCAATAGGCTATAGCTCACCTAATTTGATAAAAACACTTAGTTCTTCGAATTCTACCTTTTCAATGTTTTTGAGCGCTCTGACGATACCAATGCTTATTATAGCATGGAAATGTTAAACATATGCGTGTGGAGAGAGGTATTTAGATTATATTTTTTCTGGAGAAAATCCAAAGCCTAAAGCTCACGTAATTTGATAAAATGACTTGTTTAAAAAAATTTCAGTTTTCTAAATTTTTGAGCGCTCCGATGATACAATTGATTATTATAACCTGGAAACGTTAAACATATGCGTGTCGAGAGAGGTATTTAGATTTTATTTTTTCTGTAGAAATCCAAAGACTATAGCACACGTAATTTGATAATAAACACTTAGTTTTTAAAATTCTCACATTTCTAATTTTTAGCGCTCTAATGATACAAATGATTATTATAACCTTGAAACGTTAAACATATGTGTGTCGTGAGAGGTATTTAGATTATATTTTTTGTGGAGAAAATCAATAGGCTATAGCTCACCTAATTTGATAAAAACACTTAGTTCTTCGAATTCTACCTTTTCAATGTTTTTGAGCGCTCTGACGATACCAATGCTTATTATAGCATGGAAATGTTAAACATATGCGTGTGGAGAGAGGTTTTTAGATTATATTTTTTCTGGAGAAAATCCAAAGCCTAAAGCCCACGTAATTTGATAAAAGGACTTATTTAAAAAATTCTCACTTTACTAATTGTTTAAGCGCTCCGATGATACAATTGATTGTTATAACACAGAAACATTAAACATATGTGTGTCGAGAGAGGTATTTAGATTATATTTTTCTGAATAAAAGCTGAAGACTATAGGTCATATTATTTTATAAAACCCCCTAGTTTTTTAAATTCTAACTTTTCTAATTTTTTGAGCACTATGATGATACCAATTATTAATATAACATGGAAATGTTAAACTGATGTGTGTCAAGAGAGGTATTTAGATTATATTTTTCTGGAGAAAATCCAAAGACTATAGCTCACGTAATTTGATAATAAAGACTTAGTTTTTAAAATTCTCACATTTCTAAATTTTTAGCGCTCTAATGATACCAATGATTATTATAACATGCCAACGTTAAACATATGCGTGTCGGGAGAGGTATAGGTATTATATTTTTTCTGGAGAAAATCCAAAGGCTATAGCTCACGTAAATTGATAAAAATCCTTAGTTTTTAAAATTCTAACTTTTCTAATTTGTTGAGCGCTCTTATGATACCAATGATTATTATAACTTGGAAACGTTAAACATATGCGTGTGGGGAGAGGTATTAGATTATATTTTTTCTGGAGAAATCCAAAGTCTATAGCTCACGTAATTTGATGAAATGACTTATTTAAAAAATTGTCACTTTTCTAATTTCTTGAGCGCTCCGATAATACAATTGAGTGCTATAACGCGGAAACGTTAAACATATGCCTGTCGAGAGATGTATTTAGATTATATTTTTCTGAATAAAATCTGAAGACTATTGGTCACATGATTTTATAAAAAAACATATTTTTTAAAATTCTAACTTTTCTAATTTTTTGAGCGCTCTGATGATACAAATGATTATTATAACCTAGAAATGTTAAACATATGTGTGTCGAGAGAGGTGTTTAGATTATATTTTTCTGGATAAATTCTGAAGACTATAGGTCACATAATTTTATAAAAATGCCTAGTTTTTTAAATTCTAACTATTCTAATTTTTGGAGCGGTCTGATGATACGAATGATTAATATAACATGGAAACGTTAAACATATGCGTGTCGAGAGGGGTATTTAGATATTATTTTTTCTGGAGAAAATCCAAAGACTATAGCTCACGTAATTTTATAATAAAGACTTAGTTTTTGAAATTCTCACTTTTCTAATTTTTTGAGAGCTCTAATGATACAAATGATTATTATAACGTGGAAGCCTTAAACATATGCGTGTGGAGATAGGTATTTAGATTATATTTTTTCAGGAGAAAATCCAAACCCACACGTAATTTGATAAAAAAAACTTAGTTTAAAAAAGGGAACTACTATTCGTCGCCGAAAAACTACTTAAATCGCCCCAAAAATGACCTTTTTGACCCTAACAAATCAATTAATACCGATTTCGTCCCGTGTCTTTAAACAAGGTGTTTGACTCAGTTTTACTCACATTCCCAGTACAAACACCACGAAAATGTCCGGCGAAGCACCAGAATCCGGCGAGGTAACGGGGGCGGAATTTTTTTTCCGACTCGGGCGTCTGGCTAGGCCGCCTCCACATAGGTGGAGGCGTCTGTCTAACACGCCCGTTTTTTTTTTAATTTTTTGTTAAATTCAAAATTTTCAGGTTCCGTTGCAAGATTTCGGTGGTGATGGAGTAGATTACAGTGAGCTTTTTGACAGTAAAGAAATATTTACAACAATCGAGGAAGGTTGTAAATGGGCGAAACAAATTGCGATAGGAGCCGGATTTTTTTTGGTTATATCATCGTACAAACCAAAAGCAGATAACCGGATGGATTGTTACCTCAGATGCGATCGCAGACGTGAGATGAGTTCTCGTGATACGAGTATTGCACTGCGAAAGAATACGAAAAGAAAAGGTTGCGGTTGTCGGTTTTTGGTAAAAGTGGTGGAGCGACGAGATCGTGATGGATGGGTTATTGTTTCTAGTAGCATGTTTGGGCAGCACAACCACCCATTGGCAGTTTATTCAGAGGGTCACCGACAGGTCAGCGGACTTAGTGCTGGGGCAAAGCAAATTGTTCGGGATATGACAGAGGCACAAGCAAGGCCCCGTAACATTTTGTTGGCGGTAAAGAAGAAATTTCCGGACGATAATCCTAATCAAAGGCACATTTACAACTTCAGAGAGTACATGAGGAGGACGAAATCTGAAGACAGGAATCCCACGCAGCAGTTTCTCAGAGAGGCAGTGCAGCATAAGTATTTGCATTGGATTGTGGCAGATGAAGAAACTAATGTCTTGACTCATGCATTTTTGGCACATCCGACTTCAGTTCAGTTGTTGCGTACATACCCATTCGTGATCTGTATGGATTCGACGTATAAGACGAACAAGTACAAGATGCCTTTGTTTGAGATGGTTGGGGTTACTCCAACAAATATGAATTTCCTCGTCGGATATGCGATTTTGCAGGATGAGACCGAGTCTAGTTACCGGTGGGTGTTGGAGAGGTTGCGAGATCTGTTATTGGATATTGTTAGCCCGACAGCAATAATTACGGACCGGGAGATGGGTCTGATGCGACCAGTGGCAGAGGTTTTTCCTGAGTCAGCTCATTTACTATGCACCTCGCATATCAACAAAGACGTGTACAACTACGCATACCACGTATTCGGCAGGAGAAGCAGCTTGCAGAGAGTTTTAGACGTGGAAGATGGAGGAGAGTCATGCTTTCTGATTCACAGACGGATTATGATAGAGCAGTCCGTAATCTGAAGGATTCTTACAGTTCCTGGCCAGTGCTGACGAAGTATGTGGAAGACACGTGGTTGGTGCATAAGGAAAAATTCGTGTTGAATTGGACGAATCAAGTTCTTCATTTCGGCAACACTACGAACTGCAGGGTGGAAAGTGCACATTCGGCTCTGAAAGAGTGGATCACTACATCGACTGCCGTTCTCGACACTCTTTTCGACCGCGTGAACTCGTCTATTGAAATGCAGCTGACAAATATTCGGAACTTTCTTGAAGATTCGAGACGTCGAAATTTGGCACATTACATAGGTCCTCTGTTTCAGCATATAAATGGCCGAGTTTCGCATCACTGCTTGTCGTTAATGACTCAGGAGTTGAAGAGAATGCAGGACTTAAGTGATGAAATTGAATATCGTTGTGGGTGTGCTTTCCTGACAACACATGGGATTCCTTGTGCCTGTACCATGTACGAGTGTTTCGCGTCAGGTGATGGAATTTATTTAGAGCAGATTCATCCATTCTGGAAAACACTTGTTATCGGAGAAGGAGTCCAGATGTTAGGGTTTAGGGTTTAGGGTTTAGGGTTTAGGGTTTAGGGTTTAGGGTTTAGGGTTTAGGGTTTAGGGTTTAGGGTTTAGGGTTTAGGGTTTAGGGTTTAGGGTTTAGGGTTTAGGGTTTAGGGTTTAGGGTTTAGGGTTTAGGGTTTAGGTTTTTTTTTAGGGTTTAGGGTTTAGGGTTTAGGGTTTAGGGTTTAGGGTTTAGGGTTTAGGGTTTAGGGTTTAGGGTTTAGGGTTTAGGGTTTAGGGTTTAGGGTTTAGGGTTTAGGGTTTAGGGTTTAGGGTTTAGGGTTTAGGGTTTAGGGTTTAGGGTTTTTTTTTAGGGTTTAGGGTTTAGGGTTTAGGGTTTAGGGTTTAGGGTTTAGGGTTTAGGGTTTAGGGTTTAGGGTTTAGGGTTTTTTTTAGGGTTTAGGGTTTAGGGTTTAGGGTTTAGGGTTTAGGGTTTAGGGTTTAGGGTTTAGGGTTTAGGGTTTAGGGTTTAGGGTTTAGGGTTTAGGGTTTAGGGTTTAGGGTTTAGGGTTTAGGGTTTAGGGTTTAGGGTTTAGGGTTTAGGGTTTAGGGTTTAGGGTTTAGGGTTTAGGGTTTAGGGTTTTAGGGTTTAGGGTTTTAGGGTTTAGGGTTTTAGGGTTTAGGGTTTTAGGGTTTAGGGTTTTAGGGTTTAGGGTTTAGGGTTTAGGGTTTAGGGTTTAGGGTTTAGGGTTTAGGGTTTAGGGTTTAGGGTTTAGGGTTTAGGGTTTAGGGTTTAGGGTTTAGGGTTTAGGGTTTAGGGTTTAGGGTTTAGGGTTTAGGGTTTAGGGTTTAGGGTTTAGGGTTTAGGGTTTAGGGTTTAGGGTTTAGGGTTTAGGGTTTAGGGTTTAGGGTTTAGGGTTTAGGGTTTAGGGTTTAGGGTTTAGGGTTTAGGGTTTAGGGTTTAGGGTTTAGGGTTTAGGGTTTAGGGTTTAGGGTTTAGGGTTTAGGGTTTAGGGTTTAGGGTTTTTAGGGTTTAGGGTTTTAGGGTTTAGGGTTTAGGGTTTAGGGTTTAGGGTTTAGGGTTTAGGGTTTAGGGTTTAGGGTTTAGGGTTTAGGGTTTAGGGTTTAGGGTTTAGGGTTTAGGGTTTAGGGTTTTTTTAGGGTTTAGGGTTTAGGGTTTAGGGTTTAGGGTTTAGGGTTTAGGGTTTAGGGTTTAGGGTTTAGGGTTTAGGGTTTAGGGTTTAGGGTTTAGGGTTTAGGGTTTAGGGTTTAGGGTTTAGGGTTTAGGGTTTAGGGTTTTAGGGTTTAGGGTTTTAGGGTTTAGGGTTTTAGGGTTTAGGGTTTTAGGGTTTAGGGTTTTAGGGTTTAGGGTTTTAGGGTTTAGGGTTTTAGGGTTTAGGGTTTTAGGGTTTAGGGTTTAGGGTTTAGGGTTTAGGGTTTAGGGTTTAGGGTTTAGGGTTTAGGGTTTAGGGTTTAGGGTTTAGGGTTTAGGGTTTAGGGTTTAGGGTTTAGGGTTTAGGGTTTAGGGTTTAGGGTTTAGGGTTTAGGGTTTAGGGTTTAGGGTTTAGGGTTTTTTAGGGTTTAGGGTTTAGGGTTTAGGGTTTAGGGTTTAGGGTTTAGGGTTTAGGGTTTAGGGTTTAGGGTTTAGGGTTTAGGGTTTTTAGGGTTTTAGGGTTTAGGGTTTAGGGTTTAGGGTTTAGGGTTTAGGGTTTAGGGTTTAGGGTTTAGGGTTTAGGGTTTAGGGTTTAGGGTTTAGGGTTTAGGGTTTAGGGTTTAGGGTTTAGGGTTTAGGGTTTAGGGTTTAGGGTTTAGGGTTTAGGGTTTAGGGTTTAGGGTTTAGGGTTTAGGGTTTAGGGTTTAGGGTTTAGGGTTTAGGGTTTAGGGTTTAGGGTTTAGGGTTTAGGGTTTAGGGTTTAGGGGGTTTAGGGTTTAGGGTTTAGGGTTTAGGGTTTAGGGTTTAGGGTTTAGGGTTTAGGGTTTAGGGTTTAGGGTTTAGGGTTTAGGGTTTAGGGTTTAGGGTTTAGGGTTTAGGGTTTAGGGTTTAGGGTTTAGGGTTTAGGGTTTAGGGTTTAGGGTTTAGGGTTTAGGGTTTAGGGTTTAGGGTTTAGGGTTTAGGGTTTAGGGTTTAGGGTTTAGGGTTTAGGGTTTAGGGTTTAGGGTTTAGGGTTTAGGGTTTAGGGTTTAGGGTTTAGGGTTTAGGGTTTAGGGTTTAGGGTTTAGGGTTTAGGGTTTAGGGTTTAGGGTTTAGGGTTTAGGGTTTAGGGTTTAGGGTTTAGGGTTTAGGGTTTAGGGTTTAGGGTTTAGGGTTTAGGGTTTAGGGTTTAGGGTTTAGGGTTTAGGGTTTAGGGTTTAGGGTTTAGGGTTTAGGGTTTAGGGTTTAGGGTTTAGGGTTTAGGGTTTAGGGTTTAGGGTTTAGGGTTTAGGGTTTAGGGTTTAGGGTTTAGGGTTTAGGGTTTAGGGTTTAGGGTTTAGGGTTTAGGGTTTAGGGTTTAGGGTTTAGGGTTTAGGGTTTAGGGTTTAGGGTTTAGGGTTTAGGGTTTAGGGTTTAGGGTTTAGGGTTTAGGGTTTAGGGTTTAGGGTTTAGGGTTTAGGGTTTAGGGTTTAGGGTTTAGGGTTTAGGGTTTAGGGTTTAGGGTTTAGGGTTTAGGGTTTAGGGTTTAGGGTTTAGGGTTTAGGGTTTAGGGTTTAGGGTTTAGGGTTTAGGGTTTAGGGTTTAGGGTTTAGGGTTTAGGGTTTAGGGTTTAGGGTTTAGGGTTTAGGGTTTAGGGTTTAGGGTTTAGGGTTTAGGGTTTAGGGTTTAGGGTTTAGGGTTTAGGGTTTAGGGTTTAGGGTTTAGGGTTTAGGGTTTAGGGTTTAGGGTTTAGGGTTTAGGGTTTAGGGTTTAGGGTTTAGGGTTTAGGGTTTAGGGTTTAGGGTTTAGGGTTTAGGGTTTAGGGTTTAGGGTTTAGGGTTTAGGGTTTAGGGTTTAGGGTTTAGGGTTTAGGGTTTAGGGTTTAGGGTTTAGGGTTTAGGGTTTAGGGTTTAGGGTTTAGGGTTTAGGGTTTAGGGTTTAGGGTTTAGGGTTTAGGGTTTAGGGTTTAGGGTTTAGGGTTTAGGGTTTAGGGTTTAGGGTTTAGGGTTTAGGGTTTAGGGTTTAGGGTTTAGGGTTTAGGGTTTAGGGTTTAGGGTTTAGGGTTTAGGGTTTAGGGTTTAGGGTTTAGGGTTTAGGGTTTAGGGTTTAGGGTTTAGGGTTTAGGGTTTAGGGTTTAGGGTTTAGGGTTTAGGGTTTAGGGTTTAGGGTTTAGGGTTTAGGGTTTAGGGTTTAGGGTTTAGGGTTTAGGGTTTAGGGTTTAGGGTTTAGGGTTTAGGGTTTAGGGTTTAGGGTTTAGGGTTTAGGGTTTAGGGTTTAGGGTTTAGGGTTTAGGGTTTAGGGTTTAGGGTTTAGGGTTTAGGGTTTAGGGTTTAGGGTTTAGGGTTTAGGGTTTAGGGTTTAGGGTTTAGGGTTTAGGGTTTAGGGTTTAGGGTTTAGGGTTTAGGGTTTAGGGTTTAGGGTTTAGGGTTTAGGGTTTAGGGTTTAGGGTTTAGGGTTTAGGGTTTAGGGTTTAGGGTTTAGGGTTTAGGGTTTAGGGTTTAGGGTTTAGGGTTTAGGGTTTAGGGTTTAGGGTTTAGGGTTTAGGGTTTAGGGTTTAGGGTTTAGGGTTTAGGGTTTAGGGTTTAGGGTTTAGGGTTTAGGGTTTAGGGTTTAGGGTTTAGGGTTTAGGGTTTAGGGTTTAGGGTTTAGGGTTTAGGGTTTAGGGTTTAGGGTTTAGGGTTTAGGGTTTAGGGTTTAGGGTTTAGGGTTTAGGGTTTAGGGTTTAGGGTTTAGGGTTTAGGGTTTAGGGTTTAGGGTTTAGGGTTTAGGGTTTAGGGTTTAGGGTTTAGGGTTTAGGGTTTAGGGTTTAGGGTTTAGGGTTTAGGGTTTAGGGTTTAGGGTTTAGGGTTTAGGGTTTAGGGTTTAGGGTTTAGGGTTTAGGGTTTAGGGTTTAGGGTTTAGGGTTTAGGGTTTAGGGTTTAGGGTTTAGGGTTTAGGGTTTAGGGTTTAGGGTTTAGGGTTTAGGGTTTAGGGTTTAGGGTTTAGGGTTTAGGGTTTAGGGTTTAGGGTTTAGGGTTTAGGGTTTAGGGTTTAGGGTTTAGGGTTTAGGGTTTAGGGTTTAGGGTTTAGGGTTTAGGGTTTAGGGTTTAGGGTTTAGGGTTTAGGGTTTAGGGTTTAGGGTTTAGGGTTTAGGGTTTAGGGTTTAGGGTTTAGGGTTTAGGGTTTAGGGTTTAGGGTTTAGGGTTTAGGGTTTAGGGTTTAGGGTTTAGGGTTTAGGGTTTAGGGTTTAGGGTTTAGGGTTTAGGGTTTAGGGTTTAGGGTTTAGGGTTTAGGGTTTAGGGTTTAGGGTTTAGGGTTTAGGGTTTAGGGTTTAGGGTTTAGGGTTTAGGGTTTAGGGTTTAGGGTTTAGGGTTTAGGGTTTAGGGTTTAGGGTTTAGGGTTTAGGGTTTAGGGTTTAGGGTTTAGGGTTTAGGGTTTAGGGTTTAGGGTTTAGGGTTTAGGGTTTAGGGTTTAGGGTTTAGGGTTTAGGGTTTAGGGTTTAGGGTTTAGGGTTTAGGGTTTAGGGTTTAGGGTTTAGGGTTTAGGGTTTAGGGTTTAGGGTTTAGGGTTTAGGGTTTAGGGTTTAGGGTTTAGGGTTTAGGGTTTAGGGTTTAGGGTTTAGGGTTTAGGGTTTAGGGTTTAGGGTTTAGGGTTTAGGGTTTAGGGTTTAGGGTTTAGGGTTTAGGGTTTAGGGTTTAGGGTTTAGGGTTTAGGGTTTAGGGTTTAGGGTTTAGGGTTTAGGGTTTAGGGTTTAGGGTTTAGGGTTTAGGGTTTAGGGTTTAGGGTTTAGGGTTTAGGGTTTAGGGTTTAGGGTTTAGGGTTTAGGGTTTAGGGTTTAGGGTTTAGGGTTTAGGGTTTAGGGTTTAGGGTTTAGGGTTTAGGGTTTAGGGTTTAGGGTTTAGGGTTTAGGGTTTAGGGTTTAGGGTTTAGGGTTTAGGGTTTAGGGTTTAGGGTTTAGGGTTTAGGGTTTAGGGTTTAGGGTTTAGGGTTTAGGGTTTAGGGTTTAGGGTTTAGGGTTTAGGGTTTAGGGTTTAGGGTTTAGGGTTTAGGGTTTAGGGTTTAGGGTTTAGGGTTTAGGGTTTAGGGTTTAGGGTTTAGGGTTTAGGGTTTAGGGTTTAGGGTTTAGGGTTTAGGGTTTAGGGTTTAGGGTTTAGGGTTTAGGGTTTAGGGTTTAGGGTTTAGGGTTTAGGGTTTAGGGTTTAGGGTTTAGGGTTTAGGGTTTAGGGTTTAGGGTTTAGGGTTTAGGGTTTAGGGTTTAGGGTTTAGGGTTTAGGGTTTAGGGTTTAGGGTTTAGGGTTTAGGGTTTAGGGTTTAGGGTTTAGGGTTTAGGGTTTAGGGTTTAGGGTTTAGGGTTTAGGGTTTAGGGTTTAGGGTTTAGGGTTTAGGGTTTAGGGTTTAGGGTTTAGGGTTTAGGGTTTAGGGTTTAGGGTTTAGGGTTTAGGGTTTAGGGTTTAGGGTTTAGGGTTTAGGGTTTAGGGTTTAGGGTTTAGGGTTTAGGGTTTAGGGTTTAGGGTTTAGGGTTTAGGGTTTAGGGTTTAGGGTTTAGGGTTTAGGGTTTAGGGTTTAGGGTTTAGGGTTTAGGGTTTAGGGTTTAGGGTTTAGGGTTTAGGGTTTAGGGTTTAGGGTTTAGGGTTTAGGGTTTAGGGTTTAGGGTTTAGGGTTTAGGGTTTAGGGTTTAGGGTTTAGGGTTTAGGGTTTAGGGTTTAGGGTTTAGGGTTTAGGGTTTAGGGTTTAGGGTTTAGGGTTTAGGGTTTAGGGTTTAGGGTTTAGGGTTTAGGGTTTAGGGTTTAGGGTTTAGGGTTTAGGGTTTAGGGTTTAGGGTTTAGGGTTTAGGGTTTAGGGTTTAGGGTTTAGGGTTTAGGGTTTAGGGTTTAGGGTTTAGGGTTTAGGGTTTAGGGTTTAGGGTTTAGGGTTTAGGGTTTAGGGTTTAGGGTTTAGGGTTTAGGGTTTAGGGTTTAGGGTTTAGGGTTTAGGGTTTAGGGTTTAGGGTTTAGGGTTTAGGGTTTAGGGTTTAGGGTTTAGGGTTTAGGGTTTAGGGTTTAGGGTTTAGGGTTTAGGGTTTAGGGTTTAGGGTTTAGGGTTTAGGGTTTAGGGTTTAGGGTTTAGGGTTTAGGGTTTAGGGTTTAGGGTTTAGGGTTTAGGGTTTAGGGTTTAGGGTTTAGGGTTTAGGGTTTAGGGTTTAGGGTTTAGGGTTTAGGGTTTAGGGTTTAGGGTTTAGGGTTTAGGGTTTAGGGTTTAGGGTTTAGGGTTTAGGGTTTAGGGTTTAGGGTTTAGGGTTTAGGGTTTAGGGTTTAGGGTTTAGGGTTTAGGGTTTAGGGTTTAGGGTTTAGGGTTTAGGGTTTAGGGTTTAGGGTTTAGGGTTTAGGGTTTAGGGTTTAGGGTTTAGGGTTTAGGGTTTAGGGTTTAGGGTTTAGGGTTTAGGGTTTAGGGTTTAGGGTTTAGGGTTTAGGGTTTAGGGTTTAGGGTTTAGGGTTTAGGGTTTAGGGTTTAGGGTTTAGGGTTTAGGGTTTAGGGTTTAGGGTTTAGGGTTTAGGGTTTAGGGTTTAGGGTTTAGGGTTTAGGGTTTAGGGTTTAGGGTTTAGGGTTTAGGGTTTAGGGTTTAGGGTTTAGGGTTTAGGGTTTAGGGTTTAGGGTTTAGGGTTTAGGGTTTAGGGTTTAGGGTTTAGGGTTTAGGGTTTAGGGTTTAGGGTTTAGGGTTTAGGGTTTAGGGTTTAGGGTTTAGGGTTTAGGGTTTAGGGTTTAGGGTTTAGGGTTTAGGGTTTAGGGTTTAGGGTTTAGGGTTTAGGGTTTAGGGTTTAGGGTTTAGGGTTTAGGGTTTAGGGTTTAGGGTTTAGGGTTTAGGGTTTAGGGTTTAGGGTTTAGGGTTTAGGGTTTAGGGTTTAGGGTTTAGGGTTTAGGGTTTAGGGTTTAGGGTTTAGGGTTTAGGGTTTAGGGTTTAGGGTTTAGGGTTTAGGGTTTAGGGTTTAGGGTTTAGGGTTTAGGGTTTAGGGTTTAGGGTTTAGGGTTTAGGGTTTAGGGTTTAGGGTTTAGGGTTTAGGGTTTAGGGTTTAGGGTTTAGGGTTTAGGGTTTAGGGTTTAGGGTTTAGGGTTTAGGGTTTAGGGTTTAGGGTTTAGGGTTTAGGGTTTAGGGTTTAGGGTTTAGGGTTTAGGGTTTAGGGTTTAGGGTTTAGGGTTTAGGGTTTAGGGTTTAGGGTTTAGGGTTTAGGGTTTAGGGTTTAGGGTTTAGGGTTTAGGGTTTAGGGTTTAGGGTTTAGGGTTTAGGGTTTAGGGTTTAGGGTTTAGGGTTTAGGGTTTAGGGTTTAGGGTTTAGGGTTTAGGGTTTAGGGTTTAGGGTTTAGGGTTTAGGGTTTAGGGTTTAGGGTTTAGGGTTTAGGGTTTAGGGTTTAGGGTTTAGGGTTTAGGGTTTAGGGTTTAGGGTTTAGGGTTTAGGGTTTAGGGTTTAGGGTTTAGGGTTTAGGGTTTAGGGTTTAGGGTTTAGGGTTTAGGGTTTAGGGTTTAGGGTTTAGGGTTTAGGGTTTAGGGTTTAGGGTTTAGGGTTTAGGGTTTAGGGTTTAGGGTTTAGGGTTTAGGGTTTAGGGTTTAGGGTTTAGGGTTTAGGGTTTAGGGTTTAGGGTTTAGGGTTTAGGGTTTAGGGTTTAGGGTTTAGGGTTTAGGGTTTAGGGTTTAGGGTTTAGGGTTTAGGGTTTAGGGTTTAGGGTTTAGGGTTTAGGGTTTAGGGTTTAGGGTTTAGGGTTTAGGGTTTAGGGTTTAGGGTTTAGGGTTTAGGGTTTAGGGTTTAGGGTTTAGGGTTTAGGGTTTAGGGTTTAGGGTTTAGGGTTTAGGGTTTAGGGTTTAGGGTTTAGGGTTTAGGGTTTAGAGGTTTAGGGTTTAGGGTTTAGGGTTTAGGGTTTAGGGTTTAGGGTTTAGGGTTTAGGGTTTAGGGTTTAGGGTTTAGGGTTTAGGGTTTAGGGTTTAGGGTTTAGGGTTTAGGGTTTAGGGTTTAGGGTTTAGGGTTTAGGGTTTAGGGTTTAGGGTTTAGGGTTTAGGGTTTAGGGTTTAGGGTTTAGGGTTTAGGGTTTAGGGTTTAGGGTTTAGGGTTTAGGGTTTAGGGTTTAGGGTTTAGGGTTTAGGGTTTAGGGTTTAGGGTTTAGGGTTTAGGGTTTAGGGTTTAGGGTTTAGGGTTTAGGGTTTAGGGTTTAGGGTTTAGGGTTTAGGGTTTAGGGTTTAGGGTTTAGGGTTTAGGGTTTA